>OY282609.1:31039953-35839953 GCA_958298945.1 Atherix ibis
TTTTACACTTGAGTAAAAATGGAACAGAATATTTGCAACTTAAAGAGCAATACAAGATAAAGTGTTTCATTTCATTTCTGAATATCTACTGCACGTTTCCTAGATTTTTTATGAGCATATCAGAAATAGTTTATGACAAGAAAGTGGTTACGATCCCACACAGATTCGAGGAATTGACTAAAAGGAATCCGCGCAGTGTCAGAATTATTCTGCCCGCAATCAGTACTCACAGTCCTGCACTCTAGACCGAGAGGATTGCGCCCAGATCACTCAAAGCCAACTTTAGAACTCTATTTCAACTTCGACCCATTGCTTAGATTACACTTCATGCAATGTAACACTTCGATGTGAGCGAGAATAGTATTCGGTGGTGAGCGATAAAAGTGTTTGCAGGGGAGCAAGAATAGTGCTCAGAGGTGAGCAAATATAGGGCTCGGAGGTGAGCGAGAATAATGCCCGAAGCTGAGCAACAATAGTGCTCGGAGGTAAGCGAGAATACTACTGGGAAGTGAGAGAGAATATTGCTCGGAGGTAAGCAAGAATAGTGCTCGGTGGTGAACAAAGAAAACTCTTGGTAAGAAAGAAAATTATTCGTAGGTGAGCAAGAATATTGCTCGGTAGTTATCAAGAATAGTGCTGGGAGGTGAGCGAGAATAGTACTTGAAGGTGAGCGATAACAGTGCGCGGAGGTGAGGGAGAATAGTATTCGGAAATGAGCGATAAAAGTGGCCTTAGGTGAGCAAAAATAGTGCTTGGAGATAAGCGGGAATAGTTCTTCAAGGTGAAAAAAACTCTTAGTTCGAGGTAAGCAAGAAAAATGCTCGAAAGTGACCAAGAAGATTCCTCGTAGGTAAGCGAGAATACTGCTCTGAGATGAGCAACAATAGTGCTTTGAGGTGAGCAAAAAAACTCTTGGTAGGAGATAAGCAAGAAAAGCGCTCGTAGGTGAGGAAGAATATTGCTCGTAGGTTAGGAAGAGTAGTGCTCAGAGATGAGCGCGAATAGCGATCGGAGGTGAGCGAAAAAAACTCTTAGTAGGAGGTAAGCAAGAAAAATGCTCGAAGGTGACCAAGAATATTGCTCGTAGGTTAGCAAGAATACTGCTCTGAGATGAGCCAGAATAGTGCTCTAAGGTGAGCAAAGAAAACTCTTGGTAGGAGGTAAGCAAGCAAAGTGCTCGTAGGTGAGCAAGAATAGTGCTCGGAGGTGAGCAAGAATACTGCTCGGAGGTAAGCAAGAATACTGCTGGAAAGTGAGAGAGAATATTGTTCGGAGGTAAGCAAGAATAGTACTCGGTGGTGAGCAAAGAAAACTCTTGGTAGGAGGTAAGAAAGAAAAGTGATCGTAGGTGACCAAGAATATTGCTCGTAGGTAAGCGAGAATACTGCTCTGAGATGAGCAAAAATAGTGCTCTGAGTTGAGCAAAAAAACTCTTGGTAGGAGATAAGCAAGAAAAGTGCTCGTAGGTGACCAAGAATATTGCTCGTAGGTAAGCGAGAATACTGCTCTGAGATGAGCAAAAATAGTGCTCTGAGTTGAGCAAAAAAACTCTTGGTAGGAGATAAGCAAGAAAAGTGCTCGTAGGTGACCAAGAATATTGCTCGGAGGTTAGGAAGGATGGTGCTCAGAGATGAACGCGAATAGCGATCGGAGGTGAGAAAGAATAGTGCGCGGAGGTGAGCGAAAATCGTCTTTAAAGGTGAGCAAGAACAGTACTTGGTACAAGGTGAGCAAGAAGAGTGCTCGATGGTAAGCGGAAATAGACCTCAATGGTGAGTGAGCATATTGCTCTGAGGTGAGCAAAAATAGTGCTCGTAGGTGAGCAGAAATAGTGTACGATGGTGAGTGAAAACAGTTTTCGGTAAGAGGTGAAATAGAGAAGAGCAAAGAGGTTTTAAGAATTGTGGAAAAGTTTATTGCAACTCTTTTAATAAACCAGAAAAGTTGTTTAATGTATCCCTCGAATGTACGCGGAATCGTAGAACTTCTATTAAATTGGCTACTGCATTTTGTAATTAAGGTGGCCGATTTCTAGTTCCTAAACTATCTGATTAAAATGTTAACAAGATTTTACAGCCATGGCACTACCACATGATCTCTCAATAACGTTATCGATCTTAAACACAATCAAAATAATATATAACAATTTATGTATGATTATGATAATCATTGTCCGTAGTAACAATGTGGTAAGAAACAAATCCTATAAAATTTAGAAAAAAACTCCATATAAAATATATTTGCACGAACTTCTACTAATTATGTTTACAATTTTCTTATTTATTTATGAATTAAGATGGAAAGTCATTTGATCAAATTCGCAATAAAGACGCCATTTTCTATACTATTTCATATAGTAGCTTATAAGATATTGCCAAATACCTATTCAGAACTGGAAAAATTTTAATTGAATTGTAAGTACATCTTTTAACCCCAACGAATTCTTCATTATTTCTCACCAACGAACTAAGATACGATATTTGTTTGTCTTTTGTAAATATTTTCAATATTAAAGATCAGACGTTTATGCTCCCCTAAGATTAACTAAATATTTAATTAGAATTGAATAACGTGTATTCGAATGTTATTTATTTAAGAAATAGTAAAATCAAATAGAAATGTTTATGTGATCATTATTCTTAGTTCTTTGCTTTTAATTGCTGCTATTTTTATTTTGGTTGAGATTTTTCTGCCTAGTAATTTCGTTATTTTGTCTTTGTTCACATTAATTAATTAATAATTAGAACGCGACCAAAATCACGTATGTTTTAGTTTTAAATTTTAAGGAACTATTCTTAAATTGTATTTTTCAGTTTAACAATTTAAAAAAAAATTACTTTTTGGATTTTATGAAATACCATTCGTTGGTTAACTTGATTTGAATTTCAAAATCCTTTAAATTATTCTGCGGCCCTAAGCATCGAGTGCTTTTTTTGGTTGGACAGAACTTTCGATAAGATTACCTGTCAAACTAGCTGTCATTGTCAAAGTTTATTAATAATTTTTATTACACATAATGTTTTTCATTTTAGCATGGACAGACCCACGTTGGAAAAATATTTCCGAATCAACCAAATTTATTTTGAAAGTAATATGTCCAAAAATGTGGCTGAGCAGTATTATTTTTACTAAAAAGAGTATACAAAGAAGTCAACTACGCGATGACATTGCTGAATAGTGGAGTGTTCATTTCGAAAGCCAAATTCGGCGGTTGGAGATTATATTTCCGCCTTCGAGGATTAGATAAATCCATTTTAAAATCAAAAATTCCAATATTTTAACAAGAGTCAAGAGTAGACTTGTGGGTGGCCACCCAAGATCATGGACTCTTTTTTGTCTTTTGACTTTAGCGTTATAGGAGTTCAGTTAAATGACTGCGGTAGCGTTGTAATTAGGGGAGGCAGTTTTGAGGCCTATATACCATTTACAGCCGTCCCATGCTAATATGTGTCCAAGATCATGCGGTATGTAATGTCATTGGTGTTTCCACACTAACAAGATCATGTACAACGGCGGTAGAACTGGATTTGCTCGAAAAAAACCAATTTGGTTATGAGCCCGGAAACATTTTTTAATAATTTATTTCAACAAAATTTCTAAAAACTAATTTTATTAAAAATTTAGCTAATGCAATTATTTATTTTTTTATTTTCATCATCATTATCATCATCAACAGCGCGATAACTAGAAGTCCGGTTTAGATCTGCTGAATGAAAGAACCAGTTTGATACTCCCAGCGCTCTACCAGTTTGACACTCCCAGCATGTTTTTGGCGTGGTCGCTAACGCCATCGCTACACCGAACGCTGGGTCTTATCTAGTCTGCTGGGATCATAAATGCTGTCCAGTTTACCATAGCCTATTGAGCTTTATTTTATCCACAACCGGGTGGTTGCAGAAAAGTTCCAAGATCTCGTTGTTATATATGCTGCGGCATCGTCCATCCTCATGTAGGGGGCCAAAAGTTCTTTGACGGATCGACCTCTCCAATACTGACAAAGGTTTGCAATGGTTTTTGCTGAGAACCCAAGTTTCGGAAGAATACATGAGGACTAGACAGACTAGTGTCTTGTACAGCATTAGCTTCAATGTTATTGCAAGAATTTTGGAACAAATTAATTTAGAATGACTGAAATAGGCTTTGTTGGATTTTTTTCTTCACGTTATTATTGGCTCAGGGCCTTGATCCCAAATAAGAAAATGATTTAATTCTTTCAAAGCTCAATCTCTATCTGTATGCGACTAGTACTAATTGGTATTGTCATCGATGCCGCGCGCTCCTGCTAACAATAGACAAAAGACAAAAGTAAATTTGTGACAACTCGTATAAGAAATTCAAGTAATGGTATCAAATAATCACGCAAGTCAACTCAAGGTCCGACCCAATAATTGATCCATAGTCAGACCCTAGCTGTGGATTATCTAAAAAAGCTTGTCTTCGAAGAAGGGGTCGGTATGGCCAATTGGCTAAGGTATGTCTTCGATGCCTACATTTCTACCATGTACTTTTTTTTCCCTTCATTTATGAGCAGCCCTAGATTTTTCGCCGCCGGCTCGGTATCTCGTACAGCTCATTTTAATCGACCCATAAGCTGTATTCCATTCGGCCAATTTTGCTACTCGCAAGTACTTGGGAGTAGATGCCCAATGAAACGCAGAGTTTACTGGCAGAAGTAAAATATAACCTCAAAATAGTCAACAACAACACTGAGTTTATTGAGCTTGTGAACGTGAAGTGAAGTGAATGTGTTTCGTACAACCTTTAAATTTGATAAATATTATATAATGTCTAAAAATGAGACCTATAACGAGGGCCAACTAAAAAGGACTATTTCAAAACGAGAAATATAAAACATTTTTGGGAAAACATATTCAAAAATGCGAATGGCAGAGGTAAACGGACGAGTGCTTCGAAATTTTTATACCTAAGTGGAATGTAGGAAATATTTCACAGTAACCCAAGAATATCATCACCACATTCAGTGTCTGTGGAAGTAGAAAATTCTCCAACAACATCACCTAAGTTAGGAAAGAAACATTCATAAGAATCGTCATCATCAAATGTGTCTGAAGTACCACAAGGTAAAACGAAAACCAAGGAAAAGGTTAAGAAGCGTAAAAACGAATGTATGACAATGTTAGAAAGCATAAAAACGAATGTATGAAAATGTTAGAAATTAAAAGCAAATATTACGCAGATAAATTAGAAATAAAATTTAAAAAACTTTAATTATTAGAAGAATATATCACCAAAAAGTAAAATAATAGGGCTGAAACTCGTCCTACACTTTTAAATATATTAAAGAAGTTAAATTAAGAGATTTTATATACGTGATAAATTGATTATTTTTATTTTTGTTAGCCAATGAGGCATTTATTTATAATTGAGAGAGTTATAATAAATATGAAGTTACACAAATACATCATTTAAGTTTAAATTAATTTAACAATCCATTATTATCCAAAAATATGACACTTTAACATAATCAACGAACCCGCTAAGCTATCTATTTTCATTTTGGAAACTAAAATCCCCCTACCGTAAATTGTATGCGTAACTACTCATGCGAAGTACTCAATTGTATGGGCAAGAGTAGCTGCGCGTAGCTAGAAGTACTTGTGAGAAGCAAAATTTTCCCAATGGAATACAGCTATAATGTTGATGCTAGACGATCGGCAGATTTACTGAGGATGGTAGTCTTCATGGTTAACTCAGAGTCAGGAATCATTTTTTCCTAGCCGGAGACGGTTATTGATGTTTATTGGCTCTAAAAGGGATTTGCCTGTTTCTACTCTTCCTTCGGCACTAGTCATGGTCCCCCTAGTCAGTCTAATCAGTTGGTCTGGGATGTCTAACTCTCTCAAGGATGTGTAGAGTTTTACCACAGCTATGTTATTAAATATTTTAATTTTTACCACAGCAGCTTTAAAGTCGATAAACATATAGTTCCAACAGGTTTCCATCGACTGTCGAAGAGAGAGAAGATTTGATCTGTTGCTGATTTTCCTGGAGTAAAGCCTCTCTGGTATGGGCAAATATTTTTTGAGTAGCGGGTAATATCTTATAGAGGGTACTCAACAACGTACTAAGCATAGATAATGCAAAGGGCCAGTCGTCGGGCATCCTTTTCTATCCCATAGGATAGTACCAGGTGTATAAGCTTGGTGTAGTACTAGGTGTATAAGCTTAAAACCGCTGTTTTTTAGTCAAAAAAAAACATGTTTTTTTCATAGAAAGCAAAAACAAATTTATTCAAAGTACTTGCCCTCGCTAGCAACACATTTTCCCCATCTCTCGAACAATTTGTGGATACCACGCCAAAAAAAGTTCTTCTCTTTCGAGGCTAACCACTCATTAAAGCTATTTCCGGACTACTTCGTAAGAATCGAAGTGCTGCTCAGCGAGCGCGTGGCCCATCGACGAAAACAGGTGGGCCAGGTCTGATGAATAAGCGGGATGGGGTAGAACCTCCCAGTTGAGTGTCTCCAAGTAGTTTCGAACCATTTTTGACGTGTGCGATGGTGCTTGTCATGGAGGAAAATCAGCTTGTCATGTCTTTGTTGATAATCCGTCCTTTTTTCACGCAGAGCACGGTACAATTTGATCAGTTGTTGATGGCAGCGGTGGGCATTGACAGTTTCACCAGGTTTCAACATCTCATAGTAAACGATACCCTGCTGATCCCACCAAACGCACAGCATCGTCTTCCGTCCGAAGCGATTTGGTCTTGGGGAAGATGTTGGCCGGGATCAACCCACGATTTATTGTGTTTAGGATTCTCGAAATATATTCACTTTCCATCGCCTGTCACAATCCGATGCAGGGCCAGACTTTCTTTTTTGTCTGGCGACCAAGATTTCCCATGTGTTTTGGCGTCACTCCATCTGCCTATCGTTCAATTCATGCGGCACCCATTTCCGAACTTTTCAATCTTCCTCATGGCACGCAGACGTATGTAAATGGCTGGTTGAGTAACACCCAATTCCTCCGCGAGCATTTTTTGGGATTGGATATCGTCTTCGTCCAAAAGAGCCTGCAACTGATGGTCCTCAACCTTCCTAGGCCGATTTTCACGCTTCTTGTCCCACAAGTCAAAATTGCCATTTTTGAACCGACGAAACCAATCTTAGCACGTTGTTTCCGATAAAGCACTGTCACCATAGGCCTTCTTAAGCATTCGATGCGATTCGGCAGCCGGTTTCTTAAAATTGGAGCAGAAAAGCAGAGCTTCCCGCATATGCTCTTTTTCTGGCACAAAACTAGACATGATTACCAAAGGAAAAATGTATGTTGTTGTACGAAATTGCTGACAATGTGCACTGATGAATGTTGACAGATGTCAAACTCATAAAAAAACTATGGCGTGCTTTAATACGGTCACTCACGCCATCTATGACTAAACCGCGGATTTAAACTTTCGTGCTTAACGATATAGTTCGTTAACCATGCACATTGTGGTTCTTTAGTCAACGGAGTACTTCCCGTTTCCTCAATGCTTGACGGCGGCAGCATGTCCTTTTCAGCTATGGGGACCTCTAACTCGTGTTGTGGCTGATTAGTATTTAGAAGTTCATCAAAATATTTCACCCGTCGTCATAACAGGCACCCTTTTTGCTTCGGCATGCTGAGCATTGTGGTATAAATAGTCTCATCTTGTTCACCATAAGGTAGAACTTGCGAGTCTAATGCGGTTGGTCCTCATATTTTTGGATTTCACAGACCTTTTTGTTCGGCGAAACTTTTTTCTTTTGTCTCTGAACGCTCTTCTCTGCTCTTCGCAATTTCCGATAATTCTCTCTAGGCGTAGTCGAATTCTCTGAGTATGCTGTATGGCTCGGTGTGCAGCATTCTTTTGTTCTGTTGCTTGCTTGCAATCATCTTTAAACCAGCCCTTCCTGATTGTCATTGCGGCTGGGGCCTAAGACTTTTCTTTTTAATGATTACTCAAATATATTTTGATTTATTTAGTAAAAATTTCCAATTACGGGTGACGGATGTATATTTTCCCCAATTCCACATAATAACCAGATAGAAATTGTAGTGAAAAACGTTCGTGCATACGAACTAACTTTGAGTACAATAGTCCGAATAGTTGGTCAATAACATTTGAAGTGGTAAAAATATAGGAAATAGAGGCAAATCCAGTTTATTTTATTCAAAAATAATAAACTTTCTTTGTTTCTTATCATAAATTAACATAAAATTACGTTGTTGTTATTAGAAGTTTAAGTTCGAAATTCCAAACACTTTGACGTAATAGGATCGTGTAATATTTTACAAGTAAAAATATAAATAACAAAAAAAAAACTGATGATATTGTAGATTTGTTATCATTATTTTAAGGCGATTAATATTTTAATTCCTTCTAATTTTCTTATCAGTTAAGTTCACTTTATCTTTTGTTTAAATGGCACACGCTCGCCTTATATTCATTCATTCATTCATCAATTCTAATTGAGATTTTGTTTAAGTGCTATTTTAGACTGTATTTTATATACTTAAGTCTGGGGATTGTGATAACAGTTGATTAAATTTTAATTTTTTCATAAGTATTATGAAAATTACATAATCAAATCTAATTTTAGACAAAAAAAAATTTAAGAAAATGTTAATTAATAAACACCATAAAATTACCGGGAGTAAAAATCGTTCAAACAACATTTAACGATAGTAATTTCGGAAAACGCCACATGATTTTTATATTAAAAAAATTGGGAAAATTTCATGGTCAAGTAAAAACTATCTCTCGGTCCAATTTATTGGCATATAAGTAGGTATTAGAGAATGATTACAGAGTATGTATATTATTAAATATCCATCATATCGCTATGATTTATTAATAATTATAGGCTCTGATAGTTTGATTGAAAATAACTAAGTACTTGTACTGATTGTCTATGAATCGAACAACATTTAATATACCCTATTTTTGGTGTGACTGTAATTTGTAGAGCCATGTTTCGTGACAGCAATTTAATTAAATCTGATTAACTTCAATCTGATTGAATGCTATACTATAATTAACCTAAAGACAATTTCAATTGAATATTAACCTAGTCCTAGGCTGTTTGCAATCTAGGCATAGTTGTTTTCTAGTTTGAAACTGAATCCGTACTAGAATGTATCAAAATAATCAGATTTGGACGGTTAATCGCAATAAGATACAACCGCATCCAATTGTACCTACAAATCGTGATGAAACCGCAGTGAATAAATCTACAATAGCGGAAAAGAAACCTCCAAAAAAAAAATATGCTTTTCAAAATTGGTGGATTTTTGAATGTTTAAAAAATTTTTGCTCCTCAACCGCTTTGCATGGTTACAATCATATTGTACGTGACAGTTCCACTTTTAAGGAGCAAATCGCCTGGATAATTATTGTTATTGTTGGTATTATTGGAGGTATTATTATGTTAACAATATTATGGACTGGTAAGAGTACAGCAGTAACGGTAACTGTTATCGAAAGTACATACTATCCAACTTGGAATGTACCATTTCCGGCAATTACTATATGCAATTTTAATAGAATCTCAAAAAAGGCAGCTTATCGTATGGCTGGAATATTGTAAGTAGTGAAAAATATCAAATATAAATTATTATATTTTTTAAGAAAAAGAAAATTTAAAATTATTTTTAATTTGTTAATATTTTTAAAATTATCATTAATATACTTTAGTTTTTATTAATTTACCATATACGAGGTTGATTCAAAAAGTATCATGAATTTCCGCGGGTTACGTATATTCAATTTCCGATTTTTTGTGGCGTTAAGTTAGTACTCATGTCTCTCACTTATGCCGACAAGTTCGGCCATTTTGTATGTTCAGTTAATTTTTGACAGCTGCTTTGCTTGCACGTGGTTTGGCGCGTCTTCGATTTTTGCTTAATTTCGACCAAAAACAGCATCGCATTAACATTGCTAAGGAGCTGTTGGACTCTGTCCGCTATAACCCAAATTTGCTCATGGGTTTATGGTTATGACGTGGAAACCAAAGTTCAACCATCCTAATGAAAGCTGCCGCACGAGCCAATGCCAAGACCGAAAAAAGCGCGCCAAGTTTAGTCGAACGTGAAGGTTTTGATTAAAGTTTTCTTCGATTCCAGAGGCATGGTGCATCATGAGTCCTTGCCACAGGGTAGAACGGTCAATAAAGAATATTACCTGCAAGTTATGTGCTAGTTGCGCGAAGCAATCCGCCTGAAACGTCCGGATTTGCGGAAGAACAAAAAAACAACACATTAATAATGTCCCAGCCACCGTATTCCCCAGATCTGGTCCCCTGTGACTTTTTCTTGTTCCCGAACCTGAAGTGCCCCATGAATGGACGACGCTACGCTACGATTGAGGAGATAAAGACGGCATCGAAGGAGGAGCTTCAGCTCAAGATCACAAAAAATGATTTTTTGGAGTGCTTCGAAGATTGGAAAAAACGTTGTCACAAGTGTATAATATCTGGTGGAGATTACTTTGAAGGGAATAAAATAGATATTCATAAATAAATAAATAATTTTTGAAAAAAAACACAAAATTCGCGATACTTTTTGAACAGACCTCGTAAATTGATGTTAAAAAATAATTTTATGAAAAGCTTACAAGAAATTTTCAATTTATACAAAAAACCTTACAAATGCCTTACAAAAATTACGACTAATTTTTTTAAAAAGTTTATTTTCCTTCTCATTATATATTTTATTAATTTTTCCTTAGTTAATATTAATTATTTTTATTGATTTTTATCAAATCGTATTTCAACACTGGCTATTGTACAATTAATTATAAATTCAAAGAAAATTCGAACACTTTTATTATATTACAAAATTTATATTCATGATTATTTATAGAAAATGTAGATAAATAATTATAATTTGAATATTTATTTTTATTTTTAATTTATATTTTTATTTATTTCTATTATTATTATTATTTTTTTTTTTGAGTAAATACGTTTTTCTTTGTAAAGAAAACTAAAGCACACATTGGAAAAAAAGCTTCCTCAAAATAAGACATTTGTAAGGTTACACTGTTTAATATCACCTAACACTCGAGCTTTCATTGTCAACATTGATCGTTGAACGAATTCATGTTGATACGATGTTGAAAAAGAAGTTTTTATTGATTCCGTAATGTTGTTGAGCTTTTAATTGACTTACAGAATATTATTGATTTGAAATTTATTGATTCGTGTACGCACACGCACTTTTTAATATTTTTAATAACTCGGAAAATATATTATAATTTATTTATATTTTTAGTAAACGACCAAATAACATGTCAATTGACGAAATGGCTTTTCTATTCCGGGCAGTACTGCGTATGAGACAGGATAATCTTTATGGTCAGACAGACTATGTCACATTGCAAAATGTCCTGCGTTTGAATGACATGTCCACCGATCAGTTGATAAAAATATTATCACCGCAATGCAATGATTTCCTTCTAAGGTGTATGTGGAAAGGAACGCAAACACGGTGCGATTCAATATTTCAGGCCATTAACACAACCGAAGGAGTTTGCTGTTCGTTCAACTATCTTGGATTATCAACGCATAATTTTCCCAAGTAAGAGAAAAAAACAATTTTAATCATATATGCATGGTGTTTGTTAACGTTTAGAGAAGGTAATAATTAAAAAAAAAACTTGTGTACGTAAATAAGTGAGGGTTTAATGAGGTCATTTTGTAGCGTCACGAGCATAAGGCCATTTGGCGACTCCATGTCTCATGTGGGTAGCGTTGCAAATATAAAACTGGTCGATATTGCTTAAATTTTGTAAAGCAAATTCAAATGTTTAAGAAAGTTAAAAAAACCGAACTTGGAAAAGAAATGGTTGGGTCTAGGAGCTCCACAATGAAATGAGTACCATTCCAAGAGAAAATTCTTAGTAAATGAGGATTTTTACGTATATAAATAAATGACTATTGCTAACATTTAATATAATTAAACTAAGGTTAACAATATAATTGCAGCTTAAATTTTTGTGTATGAATTGTGTGATTGTAATTTTGTTATTGTTTTTTTTACTGTGAAAATTTTCTTTTGAGCGGTTTTATTTAATGGATTCCCTTAAAAAAAATATCTGTAAAAATCTCTAAAATTGGAGATTCTATTTTTTTATAGTTTATAAACTTGAATGTTTGTTATAAAATGTCTCTTAATTAAATCACCTTGATTCGTTGTACTTTGTAGAACAAGTTTACAGTAATTTAGACTTTATCGGAAATTATGGAAATAAATATTTTCCAGTTATTTTGCTTTTTCTGCTTTTTAATTAGAATTATTTTTACAACATGTGGGAATTAGCCCCAAGTCCATTCTATTGAAAGAATAGCATTCCTAAAATTTCAATTGGTGAAGTCTTTTAAGCTTTCGGAAACTCTTGGTGAGCAATTATATTTTAAAAGCTGGTCTACTGTTTTGTCTTATGGCTAGCCATATAACAGATTTAAAAGTAAAATAGTCAGCAACTACCCTATATGAGCCATCCTTCCATACAGTTTCTCTCTCCTTGTTACAGCCAGGCTAGGGACCTATTTATACCCCAGAAGACGAGGTAGACCCTACCTTCTGGCGTTAGGGAGGACGCCAAAAACATGGTGGAAACGGTCAGTAACTACCGGGCTAGGGACCTATTTATACCCCAGAAGACGAGGTAGACCCTACCTTCTGGCGTTAGGGTGGACGCCAAAAACATGGTGGAAAGAGTCAGTAACTACCGGGCTAGGAACCTATTTATACCCCAGAAGACGAGGTAGACCCTACCTTCCGGCTTTAGGAAGAACGCCAAAAACATGGTGGAAACGGTCAGTAACTACCGGGCTAGGGACCTATTTATACCCCAGAAGACGAGGTAGACCCTACCTTACGGCGTTAGGGAGGATGCGAAAAACATGGTTGAAATATGGGAAGCAGGGACGTCTGCAGTTCTTTGATTCAGGAGGCCTAGTCGAACTTTCGATTGTGAAATATTTCCCCATCAGTTTTGGTTGTAAAATCTGTAAAATTGCATATATTCTTTTAAGGTGCCGTTAGACGGTCTACCAAATATTAACAAATGTTAGCCAACGTGATATCACGAAAAAATTTGCTCTGAGGCTGGCTAACGATTGGCTGACAACTGAAGTTAATTGAAGAAAAGTCAAGGTATTAGACGGTCAACCAAATTTGGGACATTTGTCAATTTGGCTTATCGTATAATGGCACCTTACTCCACAAAAGAAATAGCAAATTTTTTAAATTTTAAATTTTGTCGCTTATTAAAAATTGTAGTGTTTTTTAACAAAAAGAGTAGCAGCTTTGCATTCAAATTTTTTTTAAAAAGAAGACAATTGACTATTTTCTAATTATTTCTGATTGTTGATTTGAAATTTATAATATTCTCAATAGTGTAGTGTGTTTTTTTTTTAATTATGAAAATATCTAATACAGGAATTTAAACTGTTCAAATTAAAAAATTTTCTATTTTCCACTGGTTATCAGTGGCATTCTTCATTTTATTAGTAGTGATTGCATCACTAAGAAAATCTATTTCAGTTAAAGAAAAGCGTAACGACCTTTAAAGTCTAAAATATTTCGAATTTTCTTTAAGAAATATTGTCGCTCGAAATATTTTCCTTATCACAATTTTAAACGTTTAAGTACTGATAATTATTTATGATAGTATTAAAAATCAATTATTAATAATGGCTCGTTTCAGAGGCTATTGTGTAGTAGTGCCATAATAAATATTTAGTTTTTTTTTATTGAATTAATTTAACTGATTACACAAACTAGGTTTGTTTATAGGATTAAATAAATTCAGTAAATTTGGAAAGTTTTTTTTTTTTTTAATGACTTGCAGTATTTTTTTTTATCGGAAAGACCCAAAAAATTGGATTAAAAATTATTGAATTAATTAGTTTGTAATACTTTTATGTGTATTCGTAATTATGGGAAAAAACCCAGCTACTTAAAGAAGACTTTTCGATATGAAAAGATCATAAATTACTATAGAAATTAGCTTTTTTCCTGTTTTTTTTTTTTAATTTTCTATAAGTTATATTTTGTTATTGACATACACGTACCTCATACCTACAAAATATATAGATAAATTATTGTAATATTATAAGACAGACAGAATGAATTTGATTAAAAATAGCATAAATTTTAGTTGATTGCTTTTTGTGTTTCAAAATGTATATGATTTTATTATTTTTAAAAAAATTGGGATATTGCCCATTTATATGCTTTTAAACTAGAAAGCTAATAATTGAGTAAATTTGTAAAAATATTTATACTGAAATTTAAAGTACTTAACGTGATTATAATATAAGCAACTTAACTAAAGATCACTAAAAAAAATCCCCTGAGACCATGTCACGAATTTGATCAAATTTATCCAAAAACTGCGGCAATTTATACTCTTTTAATAGATTAATTTCAGCATGAGACTACAGTTTAAAAGTTAGGTCCTGTTTTATATATTTAGAGTGCAAAAAAAATTGCACATATGAATTTTTTATAGACAATTAAGTGGCTACTTCGAATAATTGACCTATTTTATATTAGACCTTGCAAATAATCAAAAGGTAAAAAAAGGGGGAGTGGGGGAAGGAGTAAAATGTTGATTAAAATAAAATTCGAAAATATTAAATAAAATTTAAATTTTTATCATAGAACTCGTGTGTATGGTAGCATCTTGAGCTCTTCTGAAAACTCACGAAAGCAGACCTTCTCCATCCTTTTGCATATTATTTAATTATAAATTCATATTTCGGCAAGCGTCAGTTTACATTTGCTGCAGACTTATAAGGCAGTAGTATCCTTGGTACCCTTTTACATAATACTTCTACGAGGTTTGTTCAAAAAGTATCGCGAATTTTGTGTTTTTTCAAAAATTATTTATTTTTTCATGAATATCTATTTTGTCCCCTCCAAAGTAATCCCTACCAGATATTATACACTTGTGCCAACGTTTTTTCCAATCCTCGAAGCACTTCAAAAAATCATTTTTTGTGATCTTGTTCAGCTCCTCCTTCGATGCCGTCTTTATCTCCTTAATCGTAGCGTAGCGTCATCCTTTCATGGGGCTCTTCAGTTTCGGGAACAAGAAGAAGTCACAGTGGGCCAGATCTGGGGAATACGGTGGCTGCGGCATAATTAGTGTGTTGTTTTTGACCAAAAATTCGCGCACAAGCAACGATGCGTGAGCAGGGGCGTTATCATGGTGCAAAAGCCAATTTTTGTTCTTCCACAAATCCGGGCGTTTCTGGCGGATGTCTTCGCGCAACTTGCGCATAACTTGCAAGTAATATTCCTTATTGATCGTTGTACCCTGCGGCAAGAACTAATGATGCACCACGCCCCTGTAATCGAAGAAAACTGTAAGTAAAACCTTTAAATTCGACCGAACTTGGCGCGCTTTATTCGGTATTGGCTCGTATGGCAGCTTCCATTGGGATGATTGAACTTTGGTTTTCACGTCATAACCATAAACCCATGATTCGTCACCAGTTATGATCCTCTGGAGCACATTTGGGTTGTCGCGGACAAAGTTCAACAGCTCCTTAGCAATGTTAATGGGATGCTGTTTTTGGTCGAAATTGAGCAAATTGGGTACGAATTTCAAAGCGACCCGTCTCACGCTCAAAACATTGGTAAAAATCGAATGGCATGAGCCAATCGATATGTTTAAATCCTCAGCAACTTCTCTAATGGTGATTCGACGATTGGCCAATACTATTTTCTTCACTTCGTCAATGTTTTCGTCTGTTGTTGTCGTGCTCAGGCGTCCGGCACGCTTTTCGTCGCTTCGGTCCAAGGTAGCTTCACCATATGCCACAGTCAACATTCGGAATGCGTCCGCGCAATTAATTTTGTTTTTCACACAAAATTTGATACAGATTCTTTGATCCATTTTTTGGAATGGGTAAAAATCGAAGACGAGCCAAAACACGTGCAAGTAAAGCAGCTGTCAAAAATTAACTGAACCTTCAAAATAGCTGAACTTGTCGGCATAATTGAGAGACATGAGTACCAACATAACACCACAAGAAATCGGAAATCAAATATACGTAACCCGCGGAAGTTCAAAATTCACGATACTTTTTGAACAGACCTCGTACCTATAACATGTCATCTGATAGTACGGCTATACCCATTATCCTGGAAATAGCTTCTAATAATTTAAAATCACATACTCATAATATGCATTACTGATTTATGAGATTGAGATGAAAAATGAATTTAAATAAACGGAAAAGGGCTCATATTACTTTCGCACATTGTCAAAATCCACTTGCCCCTTCATATATTAATGACATTTAGGCTTAGGATGTCACCTAACTAAGAGATTAACTTGGAACTTACATATTAGGTTTAACTTGAAAGATTAACAATAAATAGTAAATTTTTAATACACAGCATAATCAAAACCATTATGGACTTATAGAATTGAATTTCAACAAGCCAAGATCTTATGCAAAATTGTGTTCGAAGCAATGCAATACATCCGTTATCCAAATGGTTTGTTTATTTTCATTTAAGGTCCCAAAAAAAAAACATGTTAGGTGCAGTTTTACGATACCAAGACCATAGGGCTATTTAGTGACTTCCAGTTTCATGTGAGTGAGAGCTACTAATTCCCTAAACGAAAATGGCTAGATCAGTTACAGTTTTGTTAAATTTTGTGATGTATGTCAAGTTAAAAAGCCTCTACAATAGGAGGACCTCACTCGAAAAGAAATTTCGAATTTGTTGACATTCGGTTCAAATGCGTGGGATAATTAGCAGACCGCCACAGGATTGGAAGATAGGACCATTCTACGTATGGCTGAAGATGTTGTTTGTCATGCTGTTAGTAAATGAGGCACATTAGAGATAACTGATCAGCACATTAATTTCAATTTATTCGCACAAGCCCCAGCACAAAACACACTCGACACTTCTATTGTTGAGTAGGTTGAGCACAGGATCATTCGATAGGCCGCGAATAGGTTTGAGTGCGGATTGGCCTTTCAGCAAAGATGATTGAAAAAATCGATAGCAATATCAGCAGCCGTTTTTGTTACCCACAGCCTCCCATTCTCTACGGAACGACTCCACAATGTAGATTTGGGTGCCTATAACGCCGATAACTGCAAACGTGTTCTTAAATTTCTCTTTGCTCCTGATCGGTGTATTTTCCGTCATTCTATAATCAAAATCTACTGGTAATCTTTATCCTATTCTATATTCCTTTTAATATGCCTTTCAAAACATGGGCACCTTTTTACAAATGTTCTAATTACATTTTGTCTTCGCTTAGAAGATAATCGGTCCGCTGCAGATATCCTACTGGAGGGACGACCATCAAGTCTATTTCGGGTTGTTATCTTTGACAAATATGGCTGTTTATCCATGTCTAGTTTTTCCTTCCGAAAGGTGATATTGATTGCTTTTACATGTGTTTTTTCTGCACTTTTTGTTAAGGAAAGGATTAGAATATTTTGAGAATTAGCGTAGAATTATGCCTCAGTGCAATTCGAATCCATGACCCCTTGGATGATAGTCCAGCACACTAACAACTGTGCTACCGGGTCGGCTATTATATTCTATTATCACTAAAACACTTCTCTAAAATTCTAAAACTCTCATCGAAGACTAAAGAGACCTTGGCCTCTATTTACTAACATTTCATTAGTGTTTGTCTTGTAAATCTGCTTACTTATAATATATTGTAGATAATAAAAAAGCAAGAAAAATTATGTAAAACTATCGACGAAAATAAAATGAAACTTTTTAGAAAATTGATAAATGCTGTTCCGAAATCACCACGACGTGTAACAGCATGCGGTTATCAATCAGGTCTGACAGTGCTACTAAAACCATTTTTAAATGATTATTTTGCCACATATTTAAGCAGTCGTGGCTTTCGTATACTACTCCATAATTCCTATGATTATCCGGATGATAATTCAGAAATTAAAGTGGTGTCAACATTGACGGAAAACTTCATCAATTTAATACCAGAATCGACATATGCCACAGCTGATGTCCGGGAACAATATCCTCAAATTCGCAATTGTCTTTTCCATGATGAACGGAAAATGCATGTAATGCAACATTATTCGTATAGGAATTGCATGTCAGAGTGTCGTGCTCAACTGATGTTCGATTTTTGTGGATGTGTTCCACCTGACTTGCCCAATAACGGAAGTACTGCCCGATGTGAACTAGACAAGATACAGTGTTTGGCACAACATCGAAGTAAGTTGTTGATTAAAGTTTATAAAGAGCTTCACTGAGTTGGGAGTTTGGTTCCTTTTTAGAAATTGTTGGAAGTTCACTTCCTGGACTAAACTTGACTAATGTAAAGAGGAACGGTTCCTTGTCATCGTCTTGCGATTGTCCGCCAGATTGTGAGCTTCTTAGCTATCCCGGAGAAATAACAACTGGAGTTTTAAGACGTGAATTTACATACACCAATGAGAACTTTTTGTAAGAACCTATCTATAAACAAATATCTTAGGCAGAATTATTCACTCTTTGTACACCTTTAAAGCATATCATTTAAATATTTATTTAACGTTAACAGCAAAGGTATTACCATCGAAGACGAACTCTTGGTTCATATTTATTTCAGCGATTTGGTATCAACTCGGTATAGGAGGGATGTCTATCAAAATTGGCTTTCTTTTTTGGGTAAGTTATATTTGATTTTGAAGTAATGCAGACTAAAATTATTGTTTTTTTTCCTTTTATAATATAGCATCGTTTGGAGGAATTTTAGGACTCTTTCTTGGATTCAGTATCATCAGTGGTTTTGAGTTCATCTACTATTTAACTATAAGGCCAATTTTTGATTATTTTAGTACATAAACTAAAGAAAAATATGTAGACTTTGAAAGATATAAGTTGAAATAAATCATGTTAGTGAACTTAGTGAAATTAAATTAGTGAACTTTTCTTTATTTCATTAAATTTGTTAATTTGGCTGATTTTATGACAAAAATCCTACAATGACAGTAGTATTATATTATTTAACGTTACTTATCTGTCATTAAACATAAAACCACGAGTCTCAATCAATGCACCAATATTACAGTCAGTAACCAGTTACAGTTTACTGTCATAAGCAAGACATGGGTATTAACCACAGCTACTGCGTCGCTGCCAAATGGCGCCTCACCTAAATCGGGCACAGTGTGTTCCAACACCATTTGGCACCCCGATTCCCGTGGTTCCAATTTTTGTTTTTTAGAGTACTTCGGTTTGTACTCCGCTCATTGAGCTACGGTCAGGAATCTTGTAAATTCCTAGGCACCGCTAAAACAGCTCAGGTACGCGGGTTCGAATGCAGGTGCACAGTTATAATGTGTTATTTAACGTGACCTAATTGTCTTTCAACGTAAAATCACTAGTCGCCTATGACTTTAGGGATTGAGTTACGCTCAATCAACGCACCACCATTAGTGGCAGTTAACAGTTAGTAATCAGTTACAATCTGAGTACTCCACCTGCCGGTGGCTAGGACTACCTTAACCTCTACTGTCATTAGCAGTGACAGTGCCCGAGATAATTGCAAGTTATTGCCAGTTATCTGCCACCTGCGATCCGAAGACCGTACCCGCGATATGTGTATCAACCACAGCCACTACGTTGTTGCCTAAGCGCCTCACCAATGTCGGACACAGTGTGTTCCAACACCATTTGGCACCCCGATTCCCGTGGTACCAA
This sequence comes from Atherix ibis, assembly GCA_958298945.1. Lineage (NCBI taxonomy): Eukaryota > Metazoa > Arthropoda > Insecta > Diptera > Athericidae > Atherix > Atherix ibis. The sequence goes on from OY282609.1 coordinate 31,059,649, forward strand.
TTATTGGTTTAAGAGTACTTCGGTTTATACTCCGCTCATTGAGCTACAGTCAGGAATCTAGTAAATTCCTAGGCACCGCTAAGCCAGCTCAGGTACGCGGGTTCACCAAGACCCGAAAATACAACCTTGGTCTTTCACCCGGTTGTAGCCACCCTGCGTGTCATTCACACACTCATTCACGCACCATTCTCGCTCTCCTCTCAAATAGTGCCACGGCATATCTGTTAAGGCATTCATACCTCTCTCTCACACCCAACACACCACTCACATCAACACCCTCATCGTTCACCACAATTCCACATGCACCTAAGTCACGCAAATCTCCATACATGTCACACTCAATGAGAATGTGCTTGGCACTCTCCTCCGCCGCCCCACAAGTGCATCTAGCCTCCGCAGCTAGACCACGCCTGTACAGGAACCCATTCATACTGTCGTGTCCCGTGAGAAAGTACCCAAAGTACAGACCAAATTCAAATCCATACGCAGCTGCAAAGCACACATCAGAAATGAACATGTGTGTCCATCTGCCATTCACACTTTCATTCCATCGACGTTGCCAAATTTCATACATTCTGTTCAGGACCAGTAAACGCTGTTGGCGTGGACTAGGATCCTGAACCTCTTCATTCATAAGCGGACAACCAGCAAGCGGGATGCTCCGCCGTATACGGTAGTAGATGCTTGCACGCAGCACCTCCAGGTCCCATGGAATTTCTCCCATGAGAACCTGCATCGCCTCGGTTGACAAGTTTCTACATACATTCAAACATGCATGCAAAGTCAGACGCTGGACTGAATTTATGCCCACCCTTGCATACTGGTGGCGCATAATATCAGCCCATACACACGACGCATACATTGAACACCAAAACCAAATGCAGGTGCACAGTGCAGAGAATTCTGATGAAATTATAAGTGCTAAAAACTTAATTTTATTTTTAGATTTATTTTAGGACAGGAGAACTTTTTTATTGGAAGTTGTTGAATTAGATTTTTCATTACGAATGGGAGCTTAGACTGATAGGAAAGTGAAATTGTTAGTTTCTCTTGCATTCTGAGTGAGTGTGTTTGATCTTCTTATTGAGATATTTATTAAATATTATTTATTTGACAGGTTTTCATTTTTCTACATTTTTTGTACAATTTTTTTTTTAACACATACATGCGTTAAATGTTTAGTCATGAGAACACAGTCGCTCCTATGGAGCACATAGCGGCACCAGAAAACTCCGTTAACTCTCCTCCGTCTGCCTCTACCCTGGGTTCCTGCCTGAGGTACGGTCTTGAGGTACGGTCCGGATGCTTCCGTGAACTCTCTTTCATCTGCTTCTGCCTTTGGGTTTTTACCTGCGGTACGGTCTTGGGTTTTCGCCTGAGGTACGGTTTTTGCCCTGAGTACAATGAAAGCCAAATGAGTTCTTGTCTGAGGTACGGTCCGGTTGATTCTTCTTGTGCTGTTTCTTGATAAGGTGGTTTTTATAGCTTGCGGCTTATCAGACCAGCGAAGCAACCTCCAGTGACGTTGGGGGACCATACGGACTACATATTATAAGGCTTGTAGTCAGGCCTTTCACCCCGGCACCAATGCCGAGATGGCGGCAGCGGGAATCGAACCCGCCACCTACCGAGTGTGAGTCGGTCACCTTGACCATTGCACCACACACTCGGCATCCTTTAAGAATAAAGACAATATTTATTTTGTTACTATCCTTTAAGAATTATTGTCAGTAGGTTTCCTTGAATACTATTCGTATTATTCGCTTTTGATATTTTTTAATTTCTATTATTAGTTTTCGTTGTAGATGGTTTAGTTTCTGTTTACTGGTAGGTATTCTACAGCGCTCCGATTGAGGTCAATTTCGTGTCCTGTTTATAGTCTTTGTTTTGAAATACGTTCCTCCAGTTAACTTTCCATAAATATATCTACGAGGAGGATTTTTAAAAATAGCATTTGTGTCATAGATTTTTTCTATAAATCAGTTAGAAGTTATGAAGTAGTTAAGGATATTAGGTCGTTTAGAAGGGAGGATATTATTCTATATTTTATAGGGCATGGTACACCTTAAAGTATCTTTAGCCTAATGGGAACTAATGCGACAGCGCCATTGAGGGTGCTTAGCATTATAATCTCCATCTACGAGGAATAATGTTCCAAGTAATTAAAAGAACTATAAAAAGGCAGTATATATTGGGTTGTTCCGAAAGTTCGTTTATTGTTTTTTAATAAAAATGAAAGACGATTTTCTTATAGTGAATTAATATTTTATTCAATTAAACATTGTCCAGTCTGATCCAATTCCCGTTGCCATCTTTCTGGCAGTGACATGATTCCACGCACATACAATTTTTGTTCTTTGCTAGCAAAAAACAGATCCAAGTTGACTTCCTCATTTGAATTAAACATTTTACCGTCTAGAAATTTTTGTACAGACTGGAACAAATGATAATCAGAAGGTGCTAGGTCTAGAGAGTATGATGGGTGTGGCAGTGTATCCCATCAAAGCTCTAAAAGCTTTTTGTTGGAACACTATACCTTTGCTTTTGACCAATTCTGGCCTTTTTTCTTTAAGTGAATCATTCAATTTGTCCAACTGATGATAGTACACTTCAGAATGAATTGTTAAGTTGCTCGGTAGAAGCTCAAAAAAAAAACGATTCCTTTGAGAAATCCCACCAAACAGATAGCATTGAGTCGGTTCATCTTTTCTACTCCAGGATCTTTTGCGCTTAACATTATTGTAGATAACCTATTTCTCGTCCTCAGTGATGATACGCTTTAAAAATGGTTCATTTTCTTGGCGTTTGAGAAGCAAATCACAAACGTCGATGCAACGGGACATATTTTTTTTGCGTAAGAAGATTAGGAACCCATATGTCGAGCTTTGAGATAAAACCTAGCCGTTTCAAATGATCATGAACGGTCGTATTCGATAAATTCAATTTCTCAGCGATCTCACAAGTTGTTATTCGCCTTTATTGTGTCTGCATCAGCAAACGTAATTACTTTCCGAACAACCCATATTCGAGTTATATATCGTGGTATTGATCGTAACAAGCAAGTGTGGATTTAATTTTCGATAAAAATTCGGCTATATTTAATAAAAAAATACCTACTTTCACTAGTGGTATAAGCTTAAATTCGCTGTTTGGTCATAGATGGCGTGAGTGAGCGTATTAAGCTACAATGGGCACGCCATACTTTTTTTTTATGAGTTTGACATCTATCAACATTAATCAATGCACATTATCAGCAATTTCGTATAACAACATACATTTTTCCTTTGGTAATCATGTCTAGTTTTGTGCTAGAAAAAGAGCATATGCGGGAAGCTCTGCTTTTCTGCTTCAATTTGAAGAAATCGGTTGTCGAATCGCATCGAATGCTTATGGAGGCCTATGGTGACAGTGCTTTATCGGAAACAACGTGCCGAGATTGGTTTCGTCGGTTCAAAGACGGAAATTTGGACTTGTGGGACAAGAAGCGTGAAAATCGGCCTAGAAAGGTTGAGGACCATCAATTGCAGGTTTTTTTTGGACGAAGACGATATCCAATAGCAAAAAATGCTCGCGGAGCAATTGGGTGTTACTCAACCAGCCATTTCCATGTGTCTGCGTGCCATGGGGAAGATTGAAAAGTTCGGAAAATAGGTGCCGCATGAATTGAACGAAAGGCAGATGGAGCGACGCCAAAACACATGCAAAATCCTGCTCGCCAGACAAAAAAGAAAGTCGTTCCGGCATCGGAATGTGACAGGCGATGAAAAGTGGATATATTTCGAGAATCCTAAACGCAAGATATCGTGGGTTGATCCTGGCCACCATCAACATCTTCCCCAAGACCAAATCGCTTCGGACGGAAGACGATCAACATGTTCCCCAAGACCAAATTGCTTCGGACGTAAGACGTACTCTGCGTAAAAAAAAGGACGGATTATCAACAAAGACATGACAAGCTGATTTTCCTCCACCACAACGCACCATCGCACACGTCAAAAATGGTTCGAAACTACTTGGAGACAGTCAACTGGGAGGTGCTACCCTACTCCGCTTACTCAACAGACCTGGCCCCTTCCGAATACCGCCTGTTTTCGTCGATGGGCCACGTGCTTGCTGAGCAGCACTTCGATTCTTACGAAGACGTCCGAAAATTGCTTGATGAGTGGTTTACCTCGCAAGAGAAGGAATTTTTGTTTGCGTGGTATCCACAAATTACATAAGAGATGGGAAAATTGAATAGCTAGTGAGGGTAAGTACTTTGATAAAATTTGTTTTTACTTTCTATGAAAAAAAACATGTTTTTTTTGACTAAAAAACAGCGGGTTTAAGCTTATACACCTGGTAAATTATTAAATATAATAAAAAACTTCTTCTTATTAATTATAATAAATACAATTAATGGAATAAGAAAAATTCTTTTCCATTAGAAATTATTATAGTTGATTTGAATTAAGTTCTATTTCATAAAACTACCATTATTCAAACTAGCTTTAGTCTATGTTAATAATTTTATATTTTTCCAAAAATAAATCAAAATAATAAAAAATTATAATAAACCACTTCAGACAGACTTTTATTATTATATTTGAATAATAGACAATAATTATACCATAAATAGTATCGAAGGTAATTAAATTTGACCTCAATTAGCTAAAGTACAAGTCTTTTTTGTGTTAAATAACTTAAATGATAAATTACCCTAATTGCGGCGGCATATGTTTAAAAAAAATTATTACTTGCCATACCGAATGAGTGTGATTGATGATTGCTCTAGAAAATTGTGAGTATATGATTTTGCAATTAGCATCAATAAAAAAGTATTTTTTTGTTTGTTTGTTTAATAGTCAAATAAGTGGATTATAAACTAAATGATTAAACTTTAATGAATTCTGTTAAAGTAAAATGAGGACGCGCATCCTTTACGATTCAAAAATCTTTAGATTTTAGTTGTCTTTGGAGTTTCTTTACTTAAACAATCTTCAAATAAAAATAAGGCTCTTCTCTTTAACACTTAAGTTGATATTCATAAAAGACTAAATATGCTAAAAGGATTTAATAGTTCAAATACTACTGATGAGCCAATTGAAAAGCCAAAAAGAACATTTTATGGAAGGAAATTTTTCGAAATTTATCAGTGGCGTACACTATTTGAGGAATATTTGAATCGTACAAGCATTCATGGCTATAAATTGACAATAGCTAAACATCATACGAAAAACGATCGGTAATTTGTTATTTGTTTTATTTAAAATAGAAAATTATCAATGTTTTGAATGTCAATGTTTTTTTTTTATAGATAACATACACTTTTCTGTGCTGTCATTTCAGAATTCTTTGGAGAATTGTCATGATAACAATAGTAATTGTCACCAGCTGGCTTATTATAAACTCGTACCTACAATTTGTTAATGCACCAACTGCAACCAACCAGCTACCAATTCGAACGCCAATCTATGAGGTGCCCTATCCGTCAATTGGAATTTGTAGTGGAAATCGTATTAGTCGGTTTGGTCTAATGAAAATGTCCCGAGAAATGTAAGTTTAATATTATTACTAAAATTTATCATTCTAATTGTACAAAGTCAAATAAATAGAAAAAAAACAATCATTTCTCTCAAAAATAAGGTATTTCCAGTACTTTGAAGTGGATTCCAATCCGCGAATTGACATATTTTACTAAAACAAACCCGATAAAACTCAATCGTAAAATGTGTATTTAGGGGTAAAAAAAAAAAATATATAAAAAACAAAATTCACTTGATATGAAAGGAAATTTATAACCCATCATAATAAAAATACTTCAAAGTTAAACGTTGAAAATAATTAAAAACTTTTAAGAAAAAATTTTCAATTTATCTTAACTTAAAGCATTGATTAATATTATGATTTATATTATTATTTTTAATGAATTATGATCAATAAAATTATAATATTGAAATGTGTTTAAAAAAAAATAATGGAGGGAGGGGAAAGGGGGAGATGGGGAGAAATGGCAATCGACTATAATAATTATCGAGAAATAGAGTTAAAAAAGTTTCGTATTTTAATTCGATGATATCGATACGATGTGAGGAGGCTTCTTATCTTGGTTTATTATTCCAATTAACGTCAGGGTACTTGACTTGAATAGAAATGTATTTATGGCCTGCTGTGTTAGAGATAATTAGTCCAAATTGGATTATATAAAGCAACTACCAATTGCTAGGTTAAACTCATTCAGTTGGATCGAGCGTTAGAATAATGTCACGTTTTGTACTATTAGCAATCGGTTTGAGTGTGGTCCTTACATTGGCCAATACAGAACGTATTCGTTATGATAATTATAAAGTTTACGAAGTGATACCGAAAACGGAGGAGCAAGTTAGTTTTTTGAGAGAATTAGATGGTGCCAGTGATAGTATACGATTCCTTGAAGGTGTTGGTATTCCTGGTTCGAAGGTGTTCATTGTTGTTGCACCACATAAACAGCCCGATTTCGCAGCCATATTAAATCACCAAGGAATTGTGTATGAATTGGTTGAAAAGAATTTGCAACGAAAACTTAATGAGGAAATTAATGTTGCTTCAACTCGTTCTGGGGAATATGACTGGACCAAGTATCATACGCTCGAAGAAACTTACAACTGGCTCGATACTTTAGTGGAACAGTTTTCCGTTGTTGAAAGAATCAGTGTTGGTAAATCGTACGAAGGTCGAGAATTGGCTGGTGTTAAGGTGTCTTATGGCGAAGGACGAAAAGCAATCTTTATTGAAGCTGGTATTCATGCTCGTGAATGGATTTCCCCTGCAGTAGTCACATATATTCTAAATGAATTGCTCACCAGTAAAGATCCTGCAGTGAGAACTTTGGCAGAATCCTACGACTGGTATTTTGTTCCACATGCCAATCCTGATGGTTATGTTTATACCCATCAACGGGATCGTCTATGGAGAAAGACACGCTCACCGCAAGGATCCTGCTATGGAGTAGATCCTAACCGAAACTGGGACTTCCACTGGAATACAGTCGGTGCTAGCAACCAACCTTGTGCAGAAACTTATGCTGGAAAGTCAGCGTTCTCTGAGATTGAAACCCGGACTCTGGGTGAATATGTTAACTCCGTTAAGGACAATGTTCGTATCTACTTGGCATTCCACTCCTATTCGCAACTCCTTCTATTCGCGTATGGTCACACCAAACAACATGCCGACAACCATAATGACTTACAGCAAGTTGGAAACGCTGCCGCCAAAGCATTGGCCGTCCGTTATAAGACCAAGTTTACAGTTGGCAATGTTTACGAGACAATCTATCCTGCCAGTGGTTCCAGTGCTGATTGGGCCTATGGAGAAGCGGGCATTCGACTTGCATACACATATGAATTAAGACCATCTGGCTCATCATGGAATGGATTTGTTCTGCCACCACAACAGATCATACCAAGCGGAGAGGAGACACTTGACTCCCTCCTAGCACTAGTCAAAGAAGCTGAAAACTTGAAATATCTAGACTAGATTCTGGCAATATCTCTACTATTTCTTCCATATTATTTTTTTGTATTCTTATTTAATCGACTTGTTGTGAATCATGCTGATTATTTATAATTTTTTTTACAATAATAAAAATTTTATTGAATGAAATGAAAATAATACAAATATTTTTTGGAATATTTTAAACTAGTTTAAAGTGCAAATACGGATGGATAGTCAATAAAATTCAAACTACTTATTAGAAATTCATAGTTCATTATTAGTTGACATATTAAAATTGCTCAGAATAAGTAAAAAGAAATCAGAATAACTTAATGCACTTAGAAAAATGGAAATACGACGCCTGTTCAAAAAGTATCGCGAATTTTGTGTTTTTTCAAAAATTATTTATTTATTCATGAATATCTAATTTGTCCCCTTAAAACTAATCCCCACCAGCTATTATACACTTGTGCCAACATTTTTTCCAATCCTCGAAGCACCTCAAAAAATCATTTTTTGTGAACTTGTTTAGCTCCTCCTTCGATGCCGTCTTTATCTCCACAATCGTAGCGTAGCGTCGTTTTTTCATGGGGCTCTTCAGTTTCGGAAACAAGAAAAAATCACAGGGGGGGCAGATGTGGGGAATACGGTGGCCACGGTATAATTAGTGTGTTGGTTTTGGCCAAAAATTCGCGCACAAGCAACGTTGGGTGAGCAGGGGCGTTATGGTGCAAAAGCTAATTTTTGTTCTTCCACAAATCCGGGCATTTCTGGTGGATTGCTTCCCGCAACTTGCGCATAATTTGCAGATAATATTCCTTATTGACCGATGTACCCTGCGGCAAGAACTAATGATGCATCACGCCCCTGCAATCGCAGAAAACTGTAAGCAAAACCTTCACATTCGACCGAACTTGGCGTGCTTTTTTCGGTTTTGGCTCATGCGACAGCTTCCATTGGGATGATTGAGCTTTGGTTTCCACGTCATAATCATAAACCCATGATTCGTCACCAGTTATGAGCCTCTGGAGCAAATTTGGATCATCGTGGACAGAGTCCAACAGCTCCTTAGCAATGTTTATGCGATGCTGTTTTTGGTCGAAATTGAGCAATTTTGGTACGAATTTCGCGGCGACCAGTCTCACGAGCAAATCATTGGTAAAAATCGAATGGCACGAACCAATCGATATGTTTAAGTCCTCAGCAACTTCTCTAATGGTGATTCGACAATTGGCCAATGCTATTTTCTTCACTTCATCAATGTTTTCGTCCAGCACGCTTTTCGTCGTTCACATCTTCTCGGTCCTCTGAGAACATTTTGTACCACCGATAAACGTTGCTTACGTCCAAGGTAGCTTCACCATATGCCACAATCAACATTCGGAATGCGTTCGCGGAATTAATTTTGTTTTCCACACAAAATTTGATACAGATTTTTTTATCCATGTTTTTGGAATGGGCAAAAATCGAAGACCGGCCAAAACACGTGCAAGCAAAGCAACTGTCAAAAATTAACTGAACTTTCAAAATGGCCGAACTTGTCGGCATAAGTGAGAGACATTAGTACCAATATGACGCCACAAAAAAATTGAAAATCGAGTATACGCAACTCACGGAAATTCAAAATTCCCGATACTTTTTGAACAGACGTCATAGATCAATTTACGTAAATTTTCTGAGATATTCGTTGACCCCACTCGACACACGAATATCTCAGAAAGTTTTTCCTAGAATTTACCTCAATCATTTTTAGTTCACCAAGAATTCAGTAAATTATTTCCATTTTCAAGGTCTTCATAACATGCCAAATGGGTACAGTTGCGATACCCCAAGACCCTTTATACTGGGTCATATTTCTAATGCGTCAATATCATTTTTTTTTTTAATTCAAATCTGCAGTAATTTGTTAAGTGCACAAAAACGGATCCATTCGATGTAGTTAGTGGTGAAACCAAACAAATTATTCTAATTAGTGTGTAGTTTTTTATATTTTTGAGTAATTAATTTAATAGATTTCTTTCCAAACAACGCATATAAATATCTTGATTATGAATGGGAGAATTTAGTTTATAGTAAAATGTCGCTGACAACATTACACTTTGTTGTGGCAACCTTATTTGTTGTATTTGTTAGTCCGGAAATGATACGATATGACAATTATCGTGTCTACGAAATACTGCCGAAAACACAGAAAAGTTATGATTTTCTGAGACAATTAGATGGCACTATTGATGGGGTATTGTTTTTGAATGGTATACCTGGTGTTGGTATAAAATCGTATGCCATTGCTTCACCAGCGGCTGTGCCTAAGCTTCTAAAATATTTCCAAGAAGGCTACATAACATTTTTATTGGTCAGTAATAATGCACAGGAAGGACTTGACAGGGAGATGGATACCATTTCTAGAAGAGCTTCCGGGGCATACGACTGGAATAATTACTACACTCTAGAAGATACTTACGCCTGGATGAAAAAGACAGCTGCAACTAATAAGTATGCTAGCATAGTTAAAGTTGGCGAAACTTTTCAAGGACGCCAAATCCTTGGACTGAAGGTTTCCTTCCAAGGTTTAAGGCCTTCCGTTTTTATAGAAGGTGGTTTACATGGGCGCGAATGGCTTTCCCCAGCAGTAGTCACCTACTTGGCCAACGAGATTTTAGAGAATAATAGCTCCAGAATTCGTGATGTTGCCAATAAACTTGATTGGATTTTTGTACCAATCACTAACCCAGATGGTTACGAATACACTCACAATCAAAACCGTTTGTGGAGAAAAACTCGTTCGCGTTTTGGAAATTGTATAGGAGCCGATCTGAATAGAAATTTCGGTGATCATTGGAATACGACCGGTAAAAGATTCCATCCATGCTCCGATGTGTATCCGGGACCCTTTCAGTTCTCGGAAATTGAATCTCGATCGATTGCAAGCTTTGTTCGATCGTTAACACAGAAAAGATTTCGAGGATACATATCCATTCAAGCTTATGGTCAATTCCTTTTATTCCCTTATGGATACAAAAAAGAACGCATTCCGGATTATGACCAGCTACAATCGATGGCAGAAAAAGGCGCTAAAGCACTGGCTGCACGCCATGGTAGTAATTTTACAATAGGCAGCATTGCTGAAACTTTTCTACCTATAAGTGGGGATACCGTAGATTGGGCATATGATACTGCTTCTGCCAGATTTGCATTTTCTTATTCGCTGAGACCTAAAGTTGGCACTTGGGATGGATTTATTCGACCACCAGAGGATATTATTCTTTCCGGAGAGGAAACACTAGATTCCCTAATTGCATTGCTAACAGAAGCAGCTCGTTTGAATTATTTTGAATAAATTATTTAATGTTATTTGCGAAAATAAAAAACAATATTATGCATAATTAAATTGGAAGCATTTTTTCTTTGTCCTAAAATAGACTTTTTAAATTTATTTCAAAGGGAAATTTCAAAAGGACTCCTCTTAATAGTGTAAGTCTCTAACACACTAAAAATACCTTCTTAAAATGTGCCATGAACAATTTTAGTTAAAATCGACTTAATGACTTATAAGTATTTATTTAAATTTAATCTAAAACTTTAGGACTTGTTTGGGACAAAAACTTAATAAAGTGAATTGTTGGTTTGATCCTTTTAAAACGACGTACGCTGTTGATCACATCGACAATAGTTTTCATCTCAGGATATTCCTTTGATTGTTAACGTTGATCATGTTTAGCTAATAATTAATACAGGAGGGGACTTTGAGGTCTTTTTGTCAGAATACCAGGTGTATCAGCTTAAATCCGCTGTTTTTAAGTCAAAAACACATGTTTTTTTATAGAAAGCAAAAACAAATTTCTTCAAAGTATTTGTCCTCGCTAGCTACATATTTTTCCTATCTTTTGGGCGATTTGTGAATAACACGCCAAAAAAATTCCTTCTCTTTCGAGGCAACCCACTCATCAAGCCATTTTCGGACGTCGTCGTAAGAATCGAAGTGCTGCTCAGCGAGCGCGTGGCCCATCGACGAAATACAGGTGGTATTCGGAAGAGGCCAGGTCTGGTGAATAAGCGGGGTGGTGTAGCACCCCCAGTTGAGTGTCTCCAAGTAGTTTCGGACCATTTTTGACGTGTGCGGTGGTGCGTTGTGGTGGAGGAAAATCAGCTTATCATGTCCTTGTTGATAATCCGTCCTTTTTTCACGCAGAGCACGGTGCAATTTATTCAGTTGTTGGTGGTAGCGGTGGGCATTGACAGTTTCACCAGGTTTCAACATCTCGTAGTAGACGATACCCTGCTGATCCCACCAAACGCACAGCATCGTCTTCCGTCCAAAGCGGGATCAACCAACGATTCCTTGCGTTTAGGATTGTCAAAATATATCCACTTTTCATCGCCTATCAAAATCCGATGCAGGAACGACATTTTTTTTGTCTGGCGAGCAAGATTTCGCATGTGTTTTGGCGTCGCTCCATCTGCCTATCGTTCAATTCATGTGGCACCCACTTTCCGATCTTTTCAATCTTCCCCATGGAACGCAGATGCATGGAAATGGCTGGTTGAGTAACACCCAATTGCGCTGCGAGCATTTTTTGCTATTGGGTATCGTCTTCGTCCAAAAGATCCTGCAATTGATGGTCCTCAACCTTTCTAGGCTGATTTTCACGCTTCTTGTCCCACAAGTCCAAATTGCCGTCTTTGAACCGACGAAACCAATCTCGGCACTTTGTTTTCGATAAATCACTGTCACCATAGGCCTCCACAAGCATTCAATGTGATTCGGCAGCCGATTTCTTCAAACTGAAGCAGAAAAGCAGAGCTTCCCGCATATGCTCTTTTTCTGGCACAAAACTAGACATGATTACCAAAGTAAAAATATATGTTGTTATACGAAATTGCTGACAATGTGAACTGATTAATGTTGACAGATATCAAACTCATAAAAAAAGTATGGCGTGTCTATGATAGCTTAATACGCTCACTTACGCCATCTATGACCAAACAGCGGATTTAGGCTTATACATATTTAAGCTTATATTTCAGACCATTTTTGACTCTAAACTGGCTGTCTGAAATCTATAAAGAGAGAAATTCAAAGAATGGTTTTGGGAGATCTCTTTAGATAAGCCCTCTATGCCACACCTTGTCAAATGCTTGCGCAAGATCAAGGAAGATTACTGGGCACACCTTTTTCTCTTGAATAAGGGATTTTTCCAATTTATATGTAATTCTATGCACTTGATTTATAGTGAAATGTTTTCCTCTGAAGTCAAACTGATGAGTTGGGATGAGATCTCTTTCTTTAATGATAGCTAGGACCCTCCTCAGGAACAACTTTTCAAAAAAGAGCAAGGATCACTTCGGCCATTTTCCAAAATTTGGGTACATATTTTAACTTGAAGCAAGCATTAACAATGAACTGAAACTTTAGGTAGCCCACTTTTGGGAGTTCTTTCATGATCTGGCCAGTTATCACATCAAATCTAGGAGCTTTTTTGGCACTTAAATTATGGGTAATCACATTTTTAATTTCTTTAATTCAGGATTGTCAGATTTCCTTGATATCTACTTTGGTTGTTTTATTTATAATATTCGAATTTATAGTATTTTTTGGATATGGCTAAAAAATACCTCCTTTTTCCTTAGGACAAACGACCCATTTACCATCTTCCGAGGCGGATCTGGAATTATGGGTGTGTTAATTCTTTTGCCAGCTTTTCGTAGGGAGTAATCAATATTTTTATTCGCTGTTATTTATTTTTGAATTCAATGACTTGTTTTTTAAGCAATTTATTTAGTCGATCAAGAACTACTTTCTATTCTGGTTATCTGAAGTGGTGTCATTTTCTTCAGGCTCTCCTTTTCGCATTTACTTCGGTGGAAAAGCTTATTCTAATATTATTTCTGGTAACTCGATGTGCTCTCAAAAGCGGCTTCCTGTATGTCACTCATAAATTGCTTAACTTTACTGTCAATTTGGTCTCTTATTTCAAGTGGGGCTTACGTATTAAGGAATTGTGTGAGTTTGCTTCTAAATGTATGCTATTTTGTCTTTTTATTGGTTAACTGCTGAGAAATTTATTTGTGGATTATATTCTCACTCATTGTGAGTATTATCGGCAAGTGGTCAGACGTTAGGTCAAAGAAAGATATTCCTTCAGAAATAAAATAATCAATTATATAAGGAATCTTTGTGGTATCAGATGGCCAAATCGTCGGTGTTTCTGAGGAATAGCACTATACAGTTGTTCTCTGCTAGCATTATACAGTTCTCTACCTCTCGAGTTAACTAGTCTGAAGTCCCAATAAGTATGTTTTGAGTTGAAGTCACCTCCAATAATATTTCGAGCGTGGTCCTAGGCTTTTAAACAAAGCCGTCTTTCTTAAAGGCACCTTAACGAACTTTGGGGGACCCAGGCAGAGCAGGATTACTCTGTTGGGAACCATGGTCGGGTCAATCCTGCTGTATGCTGCGCCAATTTAGACGGATGGGTTGATTAGAGCAACCTACATACGTCGGGTTGTCGCAGTCTACGGTAGGAGCGTATTGAAAAATTCCGAACAGCATCATACGAGGCCATTTGTGTTATGATCGTAGTGATACCGATTCAAATACTCGCAGATTGTGACGCTCTGACGTAATTCGAGGTATGTACGGAGGAAAAAACGATGGCATATGGACTCACCGTTTCTTTTCGGCGGTGGATCTATGGATAGATCGACGATATGATTATGTTTTCGGGTTTACCAATGCCTTGAAATGGTGGAGAGTATAGACGGGATGGCGGAGAGTACAGAGCACGTGTTCTTTTACTGCGTTCAATTCAATAAGGCAAGAGAAGAGACTCAAAAGTGTACTGGCGGACCCCTGATACCGGCGAATATAGTGGTTCTAATATTGGACTCGAGGACGGCTTTGAATGCTGTTGAAGTCCTTGCATTAAGGACTACGTCTGGATGAGCGTGGAGGAAAACGATAGTAATAATTCACCAAAATAGTGATTTCGATCAATCCCTGCCCCACAAATTAATGCCTTACCTCAGTTCCGTACAGAGATATAGAAATATGACCAAGTAAGATGGTTTTAGTGGGTTAAAGTCCCATACTTCGTATTTCGATAATTTCGACTTTACTATAACAAAAAAAAATCTTACCCTGGTCGGGCACAGTGTGACTAACCATCGTGGGATACCCGACATCCATAGTACCACTTTTTGATTTAGGAGTACTCGGTTGGTACTTCCGCTCAGAGAGCTACAGTAGAAACCTGGTACTACTAGCGCGGCTCAGGACCGTGGGTGTGCCAAGAACTGTGAGCACTTCTGGTCATTCTCCAAGAACAAATCCCCTCGCGGTAGTGCTTTCTAACCCACCTGAGATAAGTCGGCCAATGTCACAAATCAGACGATTACATGATCAACCAAATTTGGGACTGATTTTGACGTCATTTTGACGTCACGTTGGTTAAAATCCTGCCAATTTGGCTGATCAACTAATAATAATTTATAAACAAACTACTATCTTGTTTATAGACAAGATATGACAAGAGTCATATCTTGAGAGGCTTAGTTAATACTTGATTGAAATTATCAAGTTTTGATCAATTTTATCAAGTTTTAGTTAAAAAAAAAACACTAAAGAATAGGAGATTCTCAATCAAAAATAATTCCATACATCCAAAAATACACTATCTGAGGACTGTTACTAAAAATCTTTTAATAAAAATAACAAATGATGTAATTTTTCGATACAGTTTCTTTCGGAGAAGATAAATTTCCTTATCAGATATTTTTTTATTCATTTGAATTGTTATGCACTCATAAAGATAATCTTAACAATAAATTTTCTTTCCAAATTTTTTTTTGAGAATATCTTTAAATTTACTTATTTAACATATCCAGAGAAAAATCTCATATTTTTATTAGAAATATAATTGATGGGAAAATAATAAAATAATTATTTTAATAAGAAAACTAAATCTCAGTACAAGTAAATTGTTAAATTAATTAAATTAGTAACAAACTCATTTGGTATAATTTCTCTTGTTCTGGGCACAAAACTTATTATTTTATTTTTAATGATTGAATTTTCATACAATAAACCGTATCAATGCCAATTAATTTAATAAATTTCGTTCTAATTAAAAATGTTCATTAAAATACGAATAGTAGTAGACAAAAACAGGAGAGGGAAAAGCCTAATAGTTTTGTATAAATACCTTAACTGTAGATGACAGAGTTTAGTTGATAGGAAAAATGTTACATTTTAAAGTAGTACCATTTGTGGTGAACCTACTTTTAATCTTGGATATTTCCCAAGCTATACGATACGATAACCATCGTGTCTACGAAATACTTCCGAAAACAAAACAAAATTATGAGTTTCTAAGAGATTTGGATGGCTTCATAGATGGCGTAACATTTCTGGACGGACTTGCTGGCGTAGGAATTAAATCGTATGCAATTGCATCACCTGAAGCAGACTCAGAATTCTTGCAAAATCTCCGAAAAGGCTCCATAACGCACTCAATGATCGAAGACAATATACAAAAATCACTCGATGCACATTTAAATCCAATTTCCACGAGAACTTCTAAAACATTTGGTTGGCAAAATTATCGTACTCTGGAAGAGATTTACGATTGGATGAGAAGTGTTGCAAAAAAGGAACGGGTCGTTACATTGATCAAAGTTGGGGAGAGCTTTGAAAATCGTGATATTCTCGGTTTGAAGATCTCATTTGGCGAGGGTCGAAGTGGCGTTTTCATAGAAGGAGGGATTCACAGTCGTGAATGGCTCGGACCAGCTGTAGTAACATACATTATGAATGAAATCATAAATAATAATGACACCTTAACACGAAATATTGCTGAAAATTGCGATTGGTACATTGTTCCAACAATAAATCCTGACGGTTACGTATACACCCATACTGACGATCGCTTATGGAGAAAAACCCGTTCACGTGTCGGCTCTTGTGTCGGAGTTGATCTCAATAGGAATTTTGGCTTTCATTGGAATGCGACTGGACGGAAATTTCATAGCTGTTCTAATGCATATCCAGGATACTACCCCTTCTCGGAAAAAGAATCACGAACACTCAGTGAATATGTGACTTCGATCAAACAAAAACTTCGAATCTATTTGTCTATGCAGGCATATGGTCAATTACTAGTATTCCCTTATGGACACACTAAGGAGCATGCAGAAAATCACAAGGATTTATTGAAAATTGCCAATATAGCTACTCAAGCTTTGGCTAGCCGCTACGGTACTAAATATAAGGTGGGCAATACTTTTGAAGCTGCATACAAGGTATCTGGTGGAAGTTCAGATTGGGCGTACGGTCAACTTGGAATTAAGCTAGCATATACATATTCGTTACGACCAGCAATGGGAGTTTGGGATGGATTTAAATTGCCACCAAATCTTATCATACCGACTGCAGACGAGACATTGGAATCAATACTTGGTTTAATAATTGAAGCTAGCAAATTAGGATACCTTCAATAAAATGCATTTATTTATTTAAAAAATGTGAACATTTTTATATAAATTTATTTTATTTGAATTAAATAAAAACCATTCGATTAAAATTATGACAGAAGATTTGAATTTTGATTTATTTACCATTAAAAGCATAGATTTATGATAAAGGAATTAATAATTTTGTTGATAAGTTTTTTTCATGCTTTTTTTTAAAAAAGTTTTTCCAAAAATTGAATTTGTTAATTAAGAATTTAATAACGTTTATAAAAATACTTATCCAAGCATGGTAGAGTATCTAAAAATATTCCTTAAAAAAGTATCGGGCAAAACACCCACAATGGGAATGTAGAGTTTCTGATCTTCGAGGAAATATACTTCATAAGGCGCTTACTTATCAGTTTCGGGACCAAGAAAAAGTCACAGGGGACCAGATCTGGGAAATACGGTGGCTGCGGCATTAGGAGTCTGTTGTTTTTGACCAAAAAAAATTATGGTGCAAAAAGCCAATTCATCCACAAATCCGGGCGTTTCTTGCGGATTGCTTCGCGCAATTTGCACATAACTTGCAGGTAATATTCCTTATTGGCCGTTCTACCCTGCGGCAAGAACTCATGATGCACCACGGCCCTGCAATCGAAGAAAACTGTAAGCAAAACCTTCACATTCGACCGAACTTGCCGCACTTTTTTCAGTCTTTGCTCGTGCGGCAGCTTCCATTGGGATGATTGAGCTTTAGTTTCCACTTCATAACCATAAACCCACGATTCGTCACCAGTTATGACCCTCTGGAGCAAATTTGGGTCATCGCGGACAGAGTCCAACAGCTCCTTAGCAATGATAATTCGATGCTCTTTTTGGTCGAAATTGAGCAATTTTGGTACGAATTTCGCGGCAACCCGTCGCGCACAAATCATTGGTAAAAATCGATCCAATCGATATGTTTAAGTTCTCAGCAATTTCTCGAATGGTGATTCGACGATTGGCCAATACTATTTTCTTCACTTTATCAATATTTTCGTCTGTTGTTGACGTGCTCGGGCGTCCGGCACGCTTTTCGTCGTTCACATCTTCTCGGTCCTCTGAGAACATTTTGTACCACCGATAAACGTTGCTTACGTCCAAGGTAGCTTCACCATATGCCACAGTCAATATTCGGAATGCGTCCCCGCAATTAATTTTGTTTTTCACACAAAATTTGATACAGATTCTTTGATCCATTTTTTGGAATGGGCAAAAATCGAAGACGGGCCAAAGCACGTGCAAGCAAAGCATCTGTCAAAAATTAAGTGAACATTCAAAATGGCCGAACTTGTCGGCATAAGTGAGAGATATGAGTACCAACATAACGCCACAAAAAATCGAAAATCAAATATACGTAACCCGCGGAAATTCATAATTCGCGATACTTTTTGAACAGGCCTCATATATCTACCCTCGATGAATACAAAAAGAAGCGATTTCTCCACTCTAAATGAGTTTACCACTCAAACATTTTAAATATCTTCCCACAGAAAAAAGCTCCTCACCATAACATGTAAGAACTTTCCAAAAAAGGACTCATCTTTATCACATGCATTCGTAGCTCTTGAATTTTCAATTGTAAAAATTGAATCCTCTTATAAATCTAAGAAATTGATCCTAAAAATCCTCTTATAAATTCGTGCCCGAATCTTCTTCACATCGCACAATAAGCTTACTCCCAATCCTAGATACAGTTTTTGAGAAACTCATACTTAAATCCTGCAACGTAATTCCAGAGCATCAGTTCAGCTTTAGAGCAGAACATTTCACTATCCAAGAAATCTATCTGCTATCCCCTCTGAGATGAAATATTACTGCTGCTCAGGTGTGCATTTGACCATGTCTCCCACGTTGGCTCACTCTGCAAATTAAAACAATTCCTTCCCTTCACTGACTACCTGATAATACAATCATATCTCTGACAACGGTATTTTCAAATGTCTGTGAATCTTGAATACTCCCCAGAATCTCCTGTATTCCTCAGGGTAGTATCTTGTGCTCTATCCTATATAATATCTACAGTTCCAATATCCCTACATGCTCTAAGTTTACAGTGAGAGTGAACTTACACAGACGACACAGTCACTGTTGGACTCACATTTAGTCGAATTTATATCATTGAAACTATTATAAATCGTGATCTTAAAGTTCCCTTCGTACGTGAACTAATCCTTTCTCGTTATAAAAAGTTACATGCTATTGTAGTTAACCGTAAAAAAGGGAATTGCTTTGTAAGAGATTTATCCTCAATTACCTACTAAGCTAATCAAATTTGAGCCTTATTAAGTCCCAATAATTGGAGCAGCATCGATGGTTGTTAGATTCTTCTTCATGTTGCACGGTATTTTGATAACACCTCAAATGACAAATCTGCTTCTTGCTTGTAATGGGTGATTTTGTATGTATTTGGTGTTCAAATTTCCAAAAAAAAACCCAGAGAAATTGCAAAATTGTATGAAGTATTCCCATTTACTTTTTAAAGATTATTTCATATATTGAAACGACTACGTTTTTAGTGATCCATGCAAGAGGTCCAATTTTGATAGTGACTTCACGTAGCCCCATAAAAAATCGCACGAGATAGGCGGACAACTCACCGGTCCAAAACGTGTGATAAATTGCTCACCGGACTCATCTCTCAATATGTCCATTGTTTCACGTGCTATGTGACATGTAGCGCCGTCTCGTTGAAACCACATGTCGACTATATGCAGTTCTTGTATTTTGAGCAAAAGTAAGTTCGAAATCATCGAATTTTTTTCATCTAAAATAATATTTTTTTTGTACCTGCAGTTACTCTCTCAATTAAATTAGCAAAATCATTTTCGAAATATTCCCTGATTGTGAAGAATACTTAATGTAAGGATTGGTTAGTCGAGAAAGTTCGTAGCGTTTTTTGAGTAAAATTATAGGTGCATTTTATGTTCTAGGTCGATTTTGTTTAGCCGCCGTTTTGATGTGAATGATATTTGTCTGTTGGTATTTGACAGTCGTAGGGTGACAGTCGTAAAATTGGGAATATCTCCAGCGTGTTTGCTTAAAAAATTCAAAAAAATTTGTTTTCAATAGACACAACAGCTGCAGGCTTCAAATGAACATGAAAGGCGACGAGACTGGAGTGCTCGAGTTTTATAGCTCGGTCTAGACGACCACCATTTTTCGCAAAAAATCATTATGAGCCGCTATTGGGGCACTAAAAACCCTCAACTAATACACCAAAGACCACTACACCCTCGGAGAGTAACTGTATGGGCCATATTTCTTTGAGGATGCTGGAAGCAACGGTGCCAATAGGTAACCTCTATTGCGGCATGTTGGAAGACTTTCTTTTCTCCGAATTGGATCAATTAGGTCTATAGAACATGTGGCTACAACAAGACGGTGCCACATCACACACAGGTTATGCTACGATACAAATTTTAAAAGAAATTATTCTCGCCCGAATAATTTCAAAAAGTGGTGATATCGACTGGCCGCACGATCCCCTGATTACACCCTTTAGATTTTTTCATATGGGGATACTTGAAGGAAAAGGTATACACTAACATCGATGCTTAAGGACAACTTTCGAAACGACACTGCTTAAATAACATTTTCATATTTCAGAAAATATTATGAAAAATGTGCTTAAAAGAGAGCTCGCCGACATAATATTCCATACATAATAATAAATACCATATAAAATTGTATATACATTTAAAAGTTATCAAAAAAAACTTCGACCTAGAACACAAAACGCACCCTGGTTTTTTTGAATTTTCTACATCAAATTTCTGGTATGTCAAAAGTGAGTGAAAATGGGTAATCCCCAAATGCTCCAAGCAATATCAAAAGCATCGTGCGCTGGGGGAGGGAGGATTGCCTAAAACAGCTATAGTTTAAAATTTCGCAATTATGTCCAATTACGTGCACTAACCAATAGATGGTGTTGACTGTTATGCTATAATCTTTCATATTTCAAAGTTTAATAGTCGTAATTTTGAAATTCTTACCACAATTACGTATATTTAAAAATAGATGGCATGTTTTCAAATATATTATTTTTCTGGATCAGTCACATTTCGAGCAATGTTTTTAAAATTTTTGTATATTAAATATTTGTATCGGAAAAAAATATAAAAAATAGAAAATATTGCACGAAAGAAGATGCAGAAACACCAAATTTTTTTATATTGAACATATTTTTCTCTAGTAGCATTTAAGTCTAAATAGGTAAGAGTCTCAACGATAATGAAAACTGCTTTAAATTAATTTCACAAAATTAGAAATGAATGCAAACATTTAATCAGACATTATTTTTCTTATCAAAATTTCCGATTTATTCTCTTTAATCAGACAAATTAGCAAAAATATAATAATAAATAAATTAACGATCATGTAACATACATAATATCAAGTCGGACTGATAAGTTTTGCTTTGTTCACCCAGCTAATTATCACTAAACACTATCTAGTATTATATTGTATTATACCAATTACGTTGAGGGTGATTTAATTAAAGAGGGAGAAAGCAAAGATACTAATGAAAAATATATTGAAAAAGTATGGGACACTTAAGTCACCCATATTAGATAATCGATTAAAATAGGGTATATAAGGCAACTGATTTCGAAATGATTCTAATTCATACCAGTTCGGTTGTGCCGTTTTTTTATTGTACAAAATGTCACGCTTAGCACTTACAGTACTCGGTTTTGTTTTCGTCCTGGGATTGGGACTTATCAGTGCCCAACGTATACGATACGACAACTACCAGGTATACGAGGTGATTCCACAATCCGAGGAGCAAGTCAACATCTTAAGAGAATTAGATGGCAACAACGATAGTATACGATTCCTCGAAGGAGTTGGCAAACCTGGTGTGAGGGTGTATGTCGTGGTTGCTCCACACAAACAACCTGACTTCACACACATGCTGAGTAGCGAGGGAATACAATACAAATCGGTGGAGACGAATCTGCAGAGGAAACTTGATGAAGAAAATCCTAACCCGAACAGTCGTGCTACACGCACTTATGACTGGACCAGATATCATACACTCGAGGAGACATATGCCTGGTTGGACACTTTGGTTGCCAATTTCCCTGTAGTCGAAAAAATTCGCGCTGGAAAAACTTATGAAGGCCGTGATATACTCGGTGTCAAAGTATCGTATGGACCTCTTAGAAAGGCGATTTTCTTGGAAGCTGGAATTCATGCCCGCGAATGGATATCTCCAGCTGTAGTTACTTATATACTAAACGAACTGCTTACAAGCAAGGATCCACAAGTGAGAGCTTTAGCCGAGGGATACGACTGGTACTTTGTTCCACATGCCAATCCTGACGGATATGTGTACACGCATATGCGAGATCGCCTTTGGAGAAAAACACGATCACGTCAAGGGTCTTGTTATGGAGCAGATCCCAACAGAAATTGGGACTTCCATTGGAACACAGTCGGTGCAAGCAACCAACCATGCTCCGAAACGTATGCTGGAAAATCGGCTTTCTCTGAAATCGAAACGAAAACCTTCAGTGACTACCTGGCTTCGGTTAAGGACAACGTCAAACTTTATCTCTCATTCCATTCCTACTCTCAGCTGCTTTTATTCCCATACGGGCATACCAAGAGCCATGCACATAATCACAACGACCTACAACGAATTGGCGACATCACAACTAAAGCCTTGGCGAAACGATACCGCACACAGTTCAAGGCTGGAAATATCTACGACATAATCTACCCCTCTGCTGGTGGCAGCATTGATTGGGTTCACACCGTTCTAGATATTCCACTATCTTTCTGCTATGAACTTCGACCAACCGCTTCCTCCTGGAATGGTTTTGTACTACCAGCTAACCAGATCGTTCCAAGTGGCAAGGAAACGCTTGACTCTATAATTGCAATGGTCAACGAAGCCAAACGTTTACGTTATTTCAATTAATTTGCAAATTAAAACCAGAAGTAAAAAATAAAAATAAAAAGAAAGAAAAAAACTTATGCAGTGATGTTGTTCGAAATAAATAATTCATTGTACATACAAATATAAAAATTGTGTTTTTGTTTTATTACAATTCAATTTAAATCTAAAACAGATACTTTATTATAATAAGAACCTTCTACACATAGATGCATGTAAAAACAATTTTACATATTCTAAGAGTCTAACCAGTGAACTCCTCCACCTACCTCTACCTACCTGTACACAGTGCTCTAATTTTAATTCAATGTGAAATTATTCCGATAAAAATTCTGATTTTTATCATGGTCCAAAGAAATTAATAAAAAAATAGTGTCTTTGACATAATTAAATACTACATAAAATGCTGGTTTGTTTAAATGCGATGACTTTCAATTGAAATACGATTCTGTCGTCAGAATTGCGTACGTAGAAGAGTACTTAGTGTGATAACGTGTTAATATATTTAATTTGTTTAAACATGGACAAAATCGAGTAAAATATTCAAAATTTTTCTCTAAAATAATCTAATCCCGAAATGGAGGTGAATTGTTGTCTATAAGAAAATATGGTATTTTTAATTGCAACAAAAACTTATGAAAAATGTTTAGTCAAGAAAAGATTTTATTTAAAAAGTGCTGTGATCCCCAAAAAAAATTAAATTTTCTAAGCTTCCGAAATCACTTTTTGTTAGAATATAAAATTTTCTTAAGAAAAACTTTCAGTTTATTGTAAAACCAAATCATAACGTTTTCTAGTAACACTATGAAAACTTAATAGACCTCTATAGTATGTACGATTATTTACTCAACTTTTATGTTTATTTTAGAAAATCTGTAATCTTTAAATCGTCAAACTATCAAAATCCAACGTTTATTGTACTCGTTCATGAGCGCATCTTTGTATTATCGAGTTCATAAAGTATTTAATTATTATGCTAGGTCTGTTCAAAACGTTTTCCGCGGGTTACGTATATTCGATTTTTAATTTTTGGTGTTATGTTGGTACTCATGTCTCTCACTTATGCCGACAAGTTCGGCCATTTTGAATGTTCAGTTAATTTTTGACAGCTGCTTTGCTTGCACGTGTTTTGGCTCGTCTTCGATTTTTGCCCATTCCAAAAAATGGATCAAAGAATCTGTATCAAATTTTGTGTGAAAAACAAAATTAATTGCGCGGACGCATTCCAAATGTTGACTGTGGCATATGGTGAAGCTACCTTGGACCGAAGCAACGTTTATCGGTGGTACAAAATGTTCTCAGAGGGCCAAGAAGATGTGAACGACGAAAAGCGTGCCGGGCCATGTGAACGACAGTTTTTTTTCGATTGCAGGGGCATGGTGCATCATGAGTTCTTGCCACAGGGTAGAACGGTCAATAAGGAATATTACCTACAAGTTATGCACAAGTTGCGCGAAGCAATCCGACAGAAACGCCCGGATTTGTGGAAGAACAAAAATTGGCTTTTGCAACATAATTTTGTTTGGCCAAAAACAACACACTAATAAAGCCGCAGCCACCGTATTCCCCAGATCTGACCCCCCCCCCGTGACTTTTTCTTGTTTCCGAAACTGAAGAGCCCCATGAAAGGACGATGCTACGCTACGATTGAGAAGATAAAGAAGGCATCGATGGAGGAGCTGAACAAGATCACAAAAAATAATTTTTTGAAGTGCTTCGAGGATTGGAAAAAACGTTGGCACAAGTGTATAATATCTGGTGGGGATTACTTTAAAGGGGAAAAAATAGATATTCATAAATAAATAAATAATTTTTGAAAAACATAAAATTCGCAATACTTTTTGAACATACTTCGTATTTGCTAACATGATCAGGCGCAGTAGACCTAATTACTTAAAGATCTTAGTGTCCCATATAGTCTCGTTTTTAGAGGCCATTTTTATTTTGATAGTGGAATAAGTCCAATTATACAAATATGTATTTTTTAAGGAAGGCGGCTTTCATAATTTTTATATATTTGCTGCAGTGAATTATGACTAACAAATGATCGAAAGTGGAAAAGGTCTGGATAAGCATCAATTACCTTTTGACAACACTGTGAAAACCCTTCCAATTTCAGAGAAAACCCTTCCAATTTTCATTTTTTTGTGCTATTTGTTTAAAACAACAATTAGAGCAGAAAATCTCTTTACCAATTCGAACTTTCTTTTCGGTAGTGTTGAAATTGGCTATATTGACTATTCTGTCATTTAGTTTTTTTCACATGTTCACAATAAAAGATTCACCATTTGTTATAATGCTCAAAAATTGTATTAAAATAATTCAAATCCATTATGAAAATGGTCGACATTTCGTAAAATTCGCGATATTTTTGGTCTTAATGATTGTCCATCTGAGTTTGTAGTCGGGATTTTGGTGGATAAATTTGAGTCTACTAGTTCGGTACAAAACATATTGCTTTGGTGAGTAAAAGAGTTACATAGGATTCAATTTTTATCGATTTCACAACTTTATCAATAATTAGGCCTGTCCACAATGACCCCATGATGAATTTTGCAAAATAGTTTCGCTTTTAAACCTTGTAAGGTCCCAATTGGTGTTAGAATTAAAATTTTGAATGTGGAAATTTCGCTAATTGGATCATTTAACTTGGTGCTAGTTTTTCAGAAAAATACTGGTTTAATTAACATGCAAATTGTCAAATTTGGGCATCTGAAATGTCCGAGAACACGTATAGAGTGCTTTATGTGCTAGAGGCATCGTTGGTTCATATTTTTTTTTTAAATTAGACTGGTGTTACATTTACTGTCAATTGAGTGCGCTACAGAGATATGGTAACCATATGGCCGATATGGTTTTTTATGGCCGATTTTTAATCCACACTGCCCAAAAAACCACACTGCCCAAAAAACGAGCGATTTATTAAAAACCAAATTCAATTGACTTCTTAATTCGCCAAGAGGAGATGTTCATTGGCTACCAAGATTATGTGATTTGATGCCGTTTGACTTCTTCTCGTAATGTTGCAACAGAATGGCACAGTGTGCCACACAGGCCAAAACACAAACGATTTAATGAATACCAAATTCATTGGACATCTAATTCTGCCAAGAGAAGATGTCCATTGGCCAACAAGATTATCTGATTTAATGCCGTTCGACTTCTTCTCATAAGGTTGCAATAGGATGGCACTGTGTACCACACTGTCCAAAAAACAAACGATTTATTAAAAACCAAATTCAATTGACTTCTTAATTCGCCAAGAGGAGATGTCCATTGGCCATCAAGATTGTGTGCTTTGATGCCATTGGACTTCTTCTTGGAAGGTTGCAATAGGATGGCACTGTGTGCCACACAGCCTAAAAAACAATCGATTTATTGAAAGCCAATTTAATTGGACGTTTGAGTTCGCTAAGAGAATATATCCATTGGCCACTAATATTATGTGATTAAATGCCGTTCGAAGATTTCTTATAAGGCTATGTGAAAGATAACGTTTATGAGAATAGTCCACCTACAATTGAAGAGCACAAAACTAATATAAAGATTTCAAAGCGGCATCCATGAAATTGAGCTACAATTATGTAAAAATTTGATCGAAAAGGTCGATGTCAAAAAACGTAGTCATCGTAGAAATTTGCCCAATATTATTTCTTATTCATAAATGGTAAAGTCTCTGCAACATATTTTAATAAAGAATGACGAAATTTTCATACAAATTGTTTATTTCATTTAAAATTTAAAAACTAAGTCGACCCTACATAAACGTGACAATGAACATTTTATTTCTCTCTTTTAACAATAGTTGCACCTTTCTTTTCAAAATATCCCTATTGATTTAAAAAATGATGTTACAAACAAAAATAGAGTACATAACCTCCCCCCACCGTCCATCACCTGACTATGAATTTACTATGATTTTTACCATTAAACTGAAAAGAGAAGCATCCCAATTTCCATAGCTTTGCTTTTCCATTCGTGTTGGCCCTTTACGAAAATATCTTCAAACAAAAGTCCTCAAAGTATACTATTTCTTGTTTAAATTTCATATTACCACCGACCCCCCTTCCTCTCACCTAACTATCGTGTATCGTATTCCATGTTATCGACATCGTTGTCTGCTCCACCATCAGCACATCTAAATTATATCAATTTATGAATACTACCTACTCTACGCTTCTAGAAGCTCTTCTCTTTTCTTTACACTCTTATTCGTTCTCATTTGAACATCAAAACAATTCAGCTGAAAATATTGCTTCGATGAGTGAAAGTGTTACAGAGTATAAAATTTTATCGGTTTCACAACTTCCTCAACCATTGGACCGGTCCACAATAACCAACCATATGGCAAATTGTGCACAAATATTTGCCTCTTAAGCCTTATAAAGTCCAATTGGTACAAGAATTAAAGCCACAACATCATTTTAGACGTCGAAATTTCATTGCGCTTCTGTCGCGCAAAACGCATACTTCAAAAATTCAAATTTCAGTAGCCTGTTTTATTTTATTATTTTTAAATGTGCCAGACGTAAAACGTAGATATTAAATAGTGTATAAAAAAATTAAATTCGACTAGATATCCCCCTCCTCCCCCCTTCTCTTATCATTTAGCCATAAGTATATGATTAATATGCTTAATGGTTAATCCAGCCCAGACTAACTGGTAGAGAAACGCAATAACGTAAAATTATGAAATATAGAATCTTGACGACGATTATTTAGAAAAATTGTAAGCAGATAAGAAAATATTTCTTTTATCAGAAAATCATACTTTTTTTGTACACATGTCCCACTGAACTATTGAAAGTATTGAAAGAAATGTAATAACTTAAACATGATTAGAGAGAATATCGATAAATATCGTTATAAACATACATAAAATTGAGACATTTTCAATTGATAACAATAATCCTTAACGAGGTCAGTACAGTCGATAATGTGGTCAAATAATATCCGATTTTGTCATTTTATAAGATAACTTATATGCTCGCAAGCTAACTAAATACTATCAAAATTGACAAGTTGAAACCTTTTAAAGCATCAAATATATTTTAATAATTATTGGAAATAAACTTAAGAATATCATTCTTATTTTAAGGTGGCTTTGAAAAAATGTAACCGAAAACTAATGAATAAATATTATAAGATCGGACATACCCTAGCAAATTATATAGAATTAATTTGAATTATTGTGTTTCCAATATAAGAAAAACGATTCAAAAAGGTGTCTTTGATCGATTATTTTGAGAGAATAAACTTGCTCTTATCAATGATAATTTTCAATTACTTCGATCACTTTTTTTATCATATAATTATCAGATGATAAATATTCAATATCATATACATATTCTTAAAAGTACGAGGGTTGTATGATTAATACCTGGCCCTAATAAGAAACAACTATTTTCATGTGTAAATTCATTTTATTTTCTAACATACTCGCCTACACTTCAAAAAAGATTCTTATTTCAGCAATCACATCATCGTTTGAACCAAATATTTTACCGAAGAGCCATCTTTTCAAATTCGAAAATATGAAATAATCACTGGGGGCAAAATCCGGTAAATATGGTATATTCGGAAGCAATTCAAATCCTAACTCATTGAATTTCGCTATGGCGATGACACAAGTATGCCGATTCGTCATGGAAAACCCACTGTTTTGGACTATTAATGGAAAACCCAAGTGCTACCATATGACTGCGTTTACTAATAAAATCGCCTTTGCATTCTGTAGCGCCGTTTTGCCACGGAAAACCCACTGTTTGGACTGTTTTTTGGTCTCAATAGGATGTGCTTTAACATCGCCAAACATTCTTTTGATGTTGACACACGTGCGTATTATGAGCAATCGCGACACTCAACTTGCGGTAAGCAGTAAATCCTGATCCAAAATCGTGGATCAGAAAAGTCAAATCGTAAGCTTACACATCTGTCAACAACTACTGATTATTATATTTGTGACTTTTTATCGGCGTTATATATTTTTTATTCGTGAAAATGTCAAAATTTTAGCCAAATAAGCGTCATTAATTTGTGGGAAGTTTTACTTTTTGCGTTCATTTTGAAAAAATCTGCGGCTACAAATTTATGGTGAGGCTTGTAGAAATTTATGGTGAGGCTTGTATTAGTGAGAAAACGTGTCGCAAATAGTTCCAACGCTATGAAAGTGGCGATTTCGACGTGGAAGTCAAGGAGCGTCCTGGATCGGTGAAACAGTTTGAAGACGCAGAATTTAAGGCATTACTGAATGAAGATCCATGTGAAACATAGCAAGAACTTGCAGATTCATTGGGCATGACTCAACAAGACATTTCCCATCCTTTGAAAGCCTTGGGAATGCCATACCAGTTGAAGCAAGGAAATTAGGTTCCATACGAATTGAAGCCCAGAGACGTCGAACGGCTTCTTTTCACGTGCCAACAGCTGCTCCAACGGCGAAAAAAGGAAGAATTTTCTGCATCGAATTATAAAAAAGGGGCAAGGACACGACAACGCTCGGCCACATGTTGCTAAGGTGATTAAAACCTATCTGGTTGCTAAGGTGATTAAAACCCGAAATGGGACGTCTTGCCCCACCGGCCGTATTTTCCAGGCATCGCCCTTTTCGACTACTATCCCTTCCGATCGATAATGCTGGCAGCACTTCCGATCTAACGAACTGACCCAAAAATTTTGTCGGTTCGTGGATCGCCTCAAAAGACGAGCAGTATTTTCAACATGGAATCCGTATACTGCCAGCAAGATGGAAAAAAGTCGTGGCTATTTTAGCTGCTATTAAGTAGGTGAATTTTTTCTAAGTAAATCCATTCTCATAAAATGATGTATTTATCTTCTTTAGCCACAATGCTCGAAATTGTATATGCTTTCCATTATAAACTGTTTATAATATTTAAAAAAAATCATTTTTTTAATTACAATCGCCTATTCCCCAATCACCAATTTGGTTTTCGATCAGAATAATCTACTATACGAGGTCTGTTCAAAAAGTATTACGAATTTTGAATTTCTGCGGGTTACGATTTTTGTGACGTTATATTGGTACTCATGTCTCTCATTGATGCCGACAAGTTCGGACATTTTGAAAGTTCAGTTAATTTTTGACAGCTGCTTTGCTTGCACACGTTTTGGCTCGTCTTCGATATTTACCCATTTTCGACCAAAAACAGCATCGCACTATGTCTGTGTTGGACTATGTCCGCGACGACCCAAATTTGCTTCAGAGAGTCATAACTGGTGACGAATCATGTGTTTATGGTTATGACGTGGAAACAATAGCTCAATCATCCCAATGGAAGCTGCCGCACGAGCCAAGACCGAAAAAAGCGCGCCAAGAGGCGTGGTGCATGCGGAGGCGTGGTGCATCATAAGTTCTTGCCATATGGTAGAACGGTCAATAAGGAATATTACCTGCAAGTAATGCGCAAGTTGCGAGAAGCAATCCACCAGAAACGCCCGGATTTGTGGAAGAACAAAAATTGGCTTCTGCCATTTTTGGCCAAAAACAACACACTAATAATGCCGCAGCCACCGTATTAACCAAATCTGGCCCCCTGTGACTTCTTCTTATTCCCGGCACTGAAGAGCGCCCTGAAAGGACGACGCTACGCTACGATTGAGGATATAAAGACGGCATCAAAGGAGGAACTTAACAAGATCACAAAAAAAGATTTTTTGAAGTGCTTCGTGGATTGAAAAAAAACGTTGGCATAAGTGTATAATATCTGGTGGGGATTACTTTGAAGGGGACCAAATAGATATTCATGAATAAATAAATAATTTTTGAAAGAACACAAAATTCGCGATACTTTTTGAACAGACCTCGTATATAGTTGAATACTAAGTGGAAAAAGCACTGCCCAGACGTATTTCCAGATTTATAACATGTCTTTGATCGCTTGCGGTATCTCAAGAGCTTCCTTTCCTCTACAAACTATTTGAAACTCTAGCTTTCCTAGCATTAATTCCAAGTAGCAGTTGATACTCCATATTCCCAAATAGCCTAGAGGATAGACACAGTTAGTGTTTCTCGAGGTAGTATTTGTTTGATATTCCAACAAATACTCTATGTGGTGGATACCAACATCCTTACATTCCAGTCAATTGTATACTTGTCTTCCAGACATAAATTTACAAACCTATACCAAAACAATCTAATTGAAATTCACCAAGAATAGTTTACAACGTTCAGTGTGTAGGTAAATAATCAGAAGAGCCTTTATACAACTCTTCTCCACTCTTTGACGAAAACCATCCATCCCCACATACCTTAATGTCAAAATTATTCCAATAAGTAGCAAAGAACGCCCTTTAAACAAACGACTCTCTTGGAACCTTCGCATAAGACTAACAACACTTCAACGTTATCGACTAATTAGACTCCTTGACAATCGATCAAAACCGACACTAAAGACCAAAATTTTTCATGTTTCTTGGGGTTCTTGTAATTCTTTTTTCGAATCCAATCCCTTTAATCTAAAAATTTTCAATTTATCATGACTTAACATTTATTTTGTTCATAATCTATGCCCTTCTCGTTATAAAAAGTTTCACTCCCGATTATTCTATCTTTAATCAGCTAAATAAAAAAAATAACCTGTTATCTTCCTCATAAGCATCCTAAGGGGCGTTTGAAGTAAAATTGGACATTTTAGGGCGTTTGAAAAGAATTTAATAAGTTAAAATGTCTCGTTAAGTCTCGTTAGAGTTAAGTCTCTTGTTAAAATTATTTTGTACAGTACAACTTCGCTAATCCGGACACATATAGTTTTGGCTTCGGTCGGATTACCGAGTTGTCCGGACTATATACTTAAAAAAATTTGCTCTAAAAAAAAATTAGCAGTTTCGAACAAAACATTATTAAAACAAAAGACTTGCATTATATGAATTTTTTTATTAAAGTTTCCTTTAAAAAATTACATGTAGGGATGGTATTATTATGCAATAGAAAAAAAAGAACTAATTTTGGGCTGAATAATTTTATTATTGTAACTTTTACGTGCTTTCTCCTCTAGCCTCTTTAATAAGACAATGTCCTGCATGGAAACATCATTTTCCTCAGCCCACTGAGCGCAAATTGCAAATGATTTCATAGCATCATTATGAGCTATCTTAACTTTAACACCCATTGCAATATCTTCATCTTCTTCAGAGTCTACAAGGGATGCTGAAATTTCTTTTGGAGTAGCGTGCTCTATTATCTCTTCATCGGTTAAGTCCATTAAAAACTCATTCACACCCGTTGCCCAATCATGTATTTCTTTTTCAGGAATGTCATCTTTTGGATTTAAAGTAGTGATTATATGTTGTATTGATCTCAAGTCGGCAAATACGGAACCGGACAGTATTTCATGGCGTAAATCTTTAAGCGGAATCAAATCTTCATCTTCCCACTGCGATGCAAGCTGTGTCCACAATGTAGACCAGCTTTTCTGTATGTTTTTTCCGCTAATGTTTTGCCAAGCTAGGTCCAAGAAAGTAACAGCAATCTTCAAGTTAAACTTTTTAAGAACTAGCGCTATGTTCCCATCGTTTTCTTTTAAAATATATTCCAGTAACTGCTTTCTGTAAGAAACCTTAATATTTTGTATAAGATTTTGGTCCATAGGCTGTAAGATTGCCGTACAATTTGGTGGTAAAAATAGCACCCTGAAGTTCGGGTCAAAATTAATATCTTCCTCTTTGGGATGTGAAGGTGCATTATCCAATATTAATAGTGCTTTCAGTGGTCTATTCACCTCAGCTAAATATTTTTTTACATCTAGTATAAAATAATTTTTGAACCAGTCCAAGAAAAGTGACGTTGACATCCATCCCTTTTTAGTTGCTTTATATACAACTGGAAGTTTGGCATTTTGAAAAGCTCTTGGCTTAACAGATTTTCCAATAACCAAAAGAGGCAGTTGGTGCGTTCCTGCAGCATTTGCGCAGGGCATAAATGTGACCCGATCCTTGGAAATTTTTCTACCAGGGGCTGCTTTTTCATTTGCATGCACCCATGTGGTACCAGGCAAAACTCTCCAAAAAGCAGCGGATTCATCTGCATTGTAGACTTGCTCTTCAGTCAAGTTCATTGCAGCAATGATGTCGGTAAACTTTTTTTGAAACGGCTCAACGGCGTTGATATCGCTCGAAATTTTTTCACCACATATTTTTAGAAATCGAATTCCATGTCGTTTTTTAAATTTATCTAGCCAGCCTGCACTGGCTAAAAAATCGTCCTTCCCAGTCATTTTGAAGTAAAAAAATTTTGCCTTGGCTCTTAAAATTTCAGATGAAATTGGGATATGGTGATTTCTTTGTTGTATAAACCATGTATACACTGCTTCCTCAACTTCCGGATGTTCTGCTTTTTTAATAACTTTTTTCTTGCCTAAAATAACTTATTAATTAAAAAAATGGTTTAACATATTTAGATTCAAATTTACCTGCTCCATGATAAGTATTCGAAACAAATCGATTAATTTTTTCTTTATTTTTTTTAATGTCTGAAACAGTTGACTTAGGTATTTTAAATATGTCCGCCACCTGCCTAATAGTTTTGCCTGAATCAAGGCTTTGTAATATTTGACACTTTTCTTTTAACAATAACGTTTTATGCTTGCGTTTACTATTTGAAGCCATGACTTTAAGGAACCCACTTCAAATTTAAAAATTTTAAAATTATGTAAACCTTTCCGAACATGCTCTTACAAGAGAACAAAAATTCAACTGCTATGACTTTAATACAATACTTACACGTACACATATATGTATACTTACTTATAACGTAAAAAAAAATTCACAGAATTCAACACAGAAAAAAAGTAAAAACGGTACAATAACGATTTTGTACTCTTTCAATACGCACGAAAAAATTTGTCCGGACTATAGAGGTTAAAATTTGAAATTGTCCGAATCATGGAATGTGTCCGGATTACTGGAGTGTCCGGAGTGGCGCATGTCCGGACTAGCGAAGTTGTACTGTAGTTATAATTAGCCAATAAAATTTTCAATAATAATTTATTGATTAATTAAAAAAAAAGAAATGTTATTAAACCGAATTTGTTTTACTTGAAAATTTTCAGATATCAAAAGCAAGAATCGTTAAGTGTAAAATTGGGTGATACTGTTGAAGAGATATTTTCGGCACTTTTAATATTGGGAACATATTTTACCTTTGAACAAATTGATTATTATATCGTGGACAAGGTACATAGTGTATTGACAGAAATTTATGGTGGACCATATCCGATCAATGATATTCTAAAGCAGTTATCAGTTCCATGTTCGAAATTGATTCTTCGATGCAGATTCAATGCTGTATTTTTAGATTGTAAAAATATTTTTCAATTACGTAAAACTTATATGGGACAATGTTGTATATTTAATTATGCAAGACCAACTGAAGATGAATTTATGTGAGTATAATTGGATAGAAATGAATAGAAAAATTAATGAAATAACAATTGATGTATTATATTAATTTTTATACAATAGGAAGTACATACTGACGGGAAGTACTTATAAAAAATCAAAACCACTGCAAGTAGCAGCAGCCGGACGGGAATATGGATTATCACTTTTGATTGATGAGACGTATGGAGATTTTACCTACAATCTAATTAATTCAGAACCAACAAAGGTAATATGGTGTAAAAATTTCCATTTTTCAATCGCTTAAGTTAATCTTCAATGCTTTAAAAAAAAAAAAATTTTATCAAAAAAACAATAATGGTCCAGTTCAAAGTTTATTTTTTTAAGGTTTTTGTTTTTTGGTAATTAGTAGAAATTTTGATAATTGAAAATGGAAATTAATCATTAAAAATATTCAGTTTTTTTTTGAAATTTTACCAAAAACTAGTGAATTTAGTAAAAAAAAATTTAATTAATATGCAAATTTTCTCTTGTAAATATCAAAATTCAAGAAAATTAATAAATTATTTGAATTATTTGTTTAAAGAAAATAAATTTACAGAAAAAAAAACAAACAAACCATTTTATTATAATATAAAAATAGGAATATTCAGTTTTACGTTATTATTCGGTATTAATTATTGGGTTGTCCGGAAAGTAATTTCGTTTTTTCTTAACAGAGGACTTAATTGTATTTTTTATACAACCAACTTCACATTTAAGCCATATTATCATATATATTTTGACAGCTGACATAGAAAGGCTTGCTTGTTAAAACATTCGATTGATTTTTCACAGTAATTTTTGGTTGATACCACTTTTAAATATGGAAAGTGAAAAACATCATTTTCGGCATATTTTACTTTTTACTATAGAA
Source organism: Atherix ibis (assembly GCA_958298945.1). NCBI lineage: Eukaryota > Metazoa > Arthropoda > Insecta > Diptera > Athericidae > Atherix > Atherix ibis. The sequence goes on from OY282609.1 coordinate 31,094,766, forward strand.
AAGATAAAAATGCTGTTCAAGCAAGAAAAAAATTATCCGATGTGTATGGTTAAGATGTGTTAAGTGATGGCAGTGCCAAAACTGGTTTGCAAAATTTCGATCAATTTTGATCTCGAAGATGCACCACGTTCTGGAAGGCCAGTTGAAGACACAATAAAGGCATTAATTGATGCAAACCGGCGAATAACAACTCGTGAGATCGCTAAGAGATTAAATTTATGAAATTCGACCATTCATGATCATTTGAAACAGCTAGGTTTAATCTCAAAGCTCAAAATATGGGTTCCTCATCTTCTTATGGAAAAAAATTTGTGTCGTCGCATTGACGTTTGTGATTTGCTTCTCAAACGCCAAGAAAATGATCCATTTTTAAAGCTTATCATCACTGGGGACAAAAGATCCTGGAGTAGAAAATATGAACCGGCTCAAAGTACTTCGAAAGCCAATATTCATCAAAAAAAGGTATGCTATCTTTTTGGTGAGATTTCAAAGGAATCGTTTATTTTGAGCTTCTACCGAGCAACACAATGATTAACTCAGAAGTGTACTGTCATCAGTTGGACAAATTGAATGATTCACTTAAAGAAAAAAGTCCAGAATTGGTTAATAGGAAAGGTATAGTGTTCTAACAGGGTAATACGAGACCACATACAAGTTTGACCACTCGGTAAAAGCTTTTAGAGCTTAGATAGGATATACTGCTATATCCACCATACTCTCCACACTTAGTACTTTCCGATTATCATTTGTTCCGATCTCTACAAAAATTTTTAGACGGGAAAACGTTTAATTCAAATGAGGAAGTCAAAAATCACTTGGATTAGTTTTTTGGCAGCAAGGAACAAAAAATTTATGAGCGTGGAACCATGCTACTACCAGAAAGATGGCAAAGTGTATTGCATCAGAATGGATAATATTTAATTGAATAAAATATTAATTCAATATAAGAAAATCGTCTCTCATTTTTATTTAAAAAAACGAAATTACTTTCCGTATAACCCAATATGTATAAAGTAAAAACAATAAAAAAATAATTTTTAAAATTGTTCCATCACAAATTTGTAAAATTAAAATTAAGCTTAGAAAAGAAAGTTTTTTTTTTCTTCAAAAAATTACAATTTGAAAAATTTCTTTAATACTGAATCCTTTGGTATGAGTTCAAAGTTATATTTTTATATACGAGTATAACTACTATTAGAAGAAACTTAAAAAATATAACTAAATACAATATTTAAAATGCTTAATTTAATGGGAAAATTCTTTCATATTTCGTTAATAAAGATTCTAATTTTTGAATCGGTGAACTATCCGGATTTGCTGACTGCGGCTGTTTTTGAAAAATATATTGAACGAAAGACTGCTGCTTCGTTGACTATTCATCCGATTTTATACAAAGGATCAGATTCAATGCAGAGATTTTCACCAGAAGCCCGAAAGTGTTACTTTCCCGAAGAAGGGCAATCTGCACTAAAAGGGTAGAACTCAATAACTTAGCAAATTAGAAAATTTCCGCTTACCATAGCCTATTTAATTACAGAATTTACACATTCAGCGAATGCTTGTTAACATGTCGTTTACAGGATATTGTTGATTATTGTGGTTGTGTACCACCCACCATAACGGCAATGTTCAATAAGCCTTTTTGCCATTTAAATGAACTTTCATGTCTGAGTCGTTGGCGTGACAAGTGGTTTAATTTTGAACCTCTAACTTCCGATTCCAATGATTTACAGAAATATGTCCAATGTCCAGGTTGTATGCCCAGATGCAGTTACATTAAATACAATGTTCATTCCTCATGGCTACCTATTGATCCACCAGCCGATAATATTATGTATAAACATGGACTTTTGTAAGTTATTTCATTTTCTATTTTATCAACTAGTATTTATATGTGTATGTATAATATATAAACTGTTTTTCAGAACCAACTATACCGAAAGTAACAAAAGTATAGCACACATTTACTTCAGCGATGATTATGCAATTCAATATGAACAATCGGTTATTTACAATTGGTATGAACTTTTCAGTAAGTACGAAAGGACAGGTAGATAAGAAATTTTAAACATAATAATTATAGTAAAAAAAATTAGATTTCTATTTAAACATCATCATTACGAGTATCATCATCATCAGGGGCGTGACAACCGCGAGTGCGGTCTAGGCCTTCCGAATCAAAGAACTTCAGATGTCCCGGATTCGCGCTGCGGTCTTCCAGTTCGACATTCTCAGCCTCTTGTGTTCTGGGACCATAAATGCAGCCACTGTAGACTTCCTGGACAGTATCTGTCCTGTTGATCGTAGTAATGCTCCAGGATCTTTTCATTAAATAGGCTTCGGACTCGTCCATCCTCATAAAGGGCGTCAGAAGTTCTTCGATGTACCCTCCTCTCCGTCCCATTTTTGATTGTGAAAAGTATGAAAGCTTTCCGTCTCATTTTTATTCAAATAAAACCAAAAACTTATCCACATCATCATCAGCGGCGCAAAATCCGAAAGTTCGGTCTAGGCCTGATGAATCAAAGAACTTCAGATGTCCCGGCTTCGCGCTGCGGTCTTCCAGTTCGAAATAAATAAAGCCACTCTAGACTTTCTGGACAGTATCTGTTCTGTTGACCGCAGTAATGCTCCAGGATCTCCTCATTAAATAGGCTTCGGACTCGTCCATCCTCATAAAGGGCGTCAAAAGTTCTTCGATGTACCCTCCTCTCCGTCCCATTTTTGATTGTGAAAAATATGAAAGCTTTCCGTCTCATTTTTATTCAAATAAAACCAAAAACTTATCCACATCATCATCAGCGGCGCAAAATCCGAAAGTTCGGTCTAGGCCTAATGAATCAAAGAACTTCAGATGTCCCGGCTTCGCGCTGCGGTCTTCCAGTTCGAAATAAATGAAGCCACTCTAGACTTTCTGGACAGTATCTGTTCTGTTGACCGCAGTAATACTCCAGGATCTCCTCATTAAATAGGCTTCGGACTCGTCCATCCTCATAAAGGGCGTCAAAAGTTCTTCGATGTACCCTCCTCTCCGTCCCATTTTTGATTGTGAAAAATATGAAAGCTTTCCGTCTCATTTTTATTTAAATAAAACCAAAAACTTATCCACATAATCGCGAGTCCGGTCTGGGCCTGCTGAATCAAAGAACTTCAGACATCCTAGCTTTGGTCCGCGGTCTTCCAATTCGACACTCCCAGCCCCTCGTATTCTGGGACCATAAATGGAGCCATTCTAGACTTTCTGGACAGGATCTGTCTTGTTGATCGCAGTAATGCTCCAGGATCTCCTCATTAAATAGGCTTCGGACTCGTCCATCTTCGTGAAGGGGCCAAAAATTCTTCGATGTACCCTCCTCTCCGTCTCATTTTTATTGTGAAAAATATGAAAGCTCTCCATTTCATTTTTATTCAAATAGAACCAAAAACTTATCCTCATCATCATTAGCGGCGTAAAATCCGAGAGTTCGGTCTAGGCCTGATGAATCAAAGAACTTCAGATGTCCCGGCTTCGGGCTGCGGTTTTCCAGTTCGAAATAAATAAAGCCACTCTAGACTTTCTGGACAGGATCTGTCCTGTTGATCACAGTAATGCTCCAGGATCTCGTAATTAAATAGGCTTCGGACACGTCCATCCTCATTAAGGGCGTCAAAAGTTCTTCGATGTACCCTCCTCTCTGTCTCATTTTTATTGTGAAAAATATGAAAGCTCTCCGTCTCATTTTTATTCAAATAGAACCAAACATTTATCCTCATCATCCTCATAAGCTTCGGACTCGTCCATTCTCATTAAGGAGGCTACAAAATTACAACAATTTATTCAGTAAGGGAAAAACGTCTTCGGTCAGATCTCTACCCACTATTAAAGATGATTATGCCAACTGGCAGCAATTTCGCGAAAGAAAATTATGACATCGACTGGTAATTTTTAGAGGACCGGTTCGATAACCAGCGACTAGTGGCTGGGAACCTATTAGACAGAATCATAAACCTTCCAAGCACGACTTCTGAAGAAGCAGTAAAGGGACTGAAGTACTATATGAGCAATCGCTGAAACAACCAAAGAATCTGGTTTCCAAAATCTGGAAAGCGTGGGGAAAATAGGAACCCCACGCACTTTACTGAGCCAGGGTACTAATCCCAAATACCGGTTCAGATATCCGTCATCTCTTATTTCAATAAGGGCTTCAAGGAATATGACCAACGGTTACGTCTGTAATGGTCGACATCTGGTATACGAGGTCTGTTCAAAAAGTATCGTGAATTTTGAATTTCCGCGGGTTACGTATATTCGATTTTCGATTTTTTGTGGCGTTATGTTGGTACTCATGTCTCTCACTTATGCCGACAAGTTCGGCCATTTTGAATGTTCAGTTAATTTTTGACAGCTCGTGTTCGATTTTTGCTCATTTTCGACCAAAAACAGCATCGCATTAACATTGCTAAGGAGCTGTTGGACTCTGTCCGTGACGACCCAAATTAGCTCCAGAGGGTTATAACTGGTGACGAATCATGTGTTTATGGCTATGACGTGGAAACCAAAGCTCAATTATCCCAATGGAAGCTGCCGCACGAGCCTCTGGAGCAAATTTGGTTCGAATGTGAAGGTTTTGCTTACAGTTTTCTTCGATTGCAGGGGCGTGGTTCATCATAAGTTCTTGCCACAGGGGAGAACGGTCAATAAGGAATATTACCTGCAAGTTATGCGCAAGTTGCGCCAAGCAATCCACCAGAAACGCCCGGATTTGTGGAAGAACAAAAATTGGCTTTTGCACCATGAGAACGCCTCTGCTCACGCATCGTTGCTTGTGCGCGAATTTTTGGCCAAAAGCAACACATAATAATGCCGCAGCCACCGTATTCCTCAGATCTGACCCCCCCCCCCCCCCCCCCGTGACTTTTTCTTGTTCCCGAAACTGAAGAGCCTCATGAAAGGACGACGCTACGCTACGATTGAGGTGATAAAGACGGCATCGAAGGAGGAGCTGAACAAGATCACAAAAAATGATTTTTTGAAGTGCTTCGAGGATTGGAAAAAACGTTGGCGTAAGTGTATAACATCTGGTGGGGATTACTTTGAAGGGGACTAAATAGATATTCATGAATAAATAAATATTTTTTTAAAAATACAAAATTCGCGATATTTTTTGAACAGACCTCGTATAACATACCGGAACGCTCCCTCAAGATAATATATTTGCCATTCCAACACTAATTTAGAATACATAAAAATGTGTTTACGGCTGACATAGTTCAAACTTTGATTCTTTAAAATTACTAGTAACTCTTTCTGATTCAAGTTATTGACAAGATATAGATTTTTTTAATACTCGTAGCTTTTAGTCCAAAGTATTTTTTTACAACACCTCCTATCCCCATCGGCCTACTAAGAATTTTATAATTCTTTATGGAAGATTATTTTGTTTAATTGAATTTATTAAAAAAAAATTTCTCTGATTCATGTAAAAAAAACCACCAATAAAGCTTATTTGTACATTTTCCTAATCTTTTCTCTTAAATAACTTTTGATTAAGTTTCCATTAACAAATCAATTATTAATTATTAACTATCATATCTGGATCAAATGTATGATTTTAATTCAAATTTATTAAAAACAAAATTGAATCATTCCAAATATTAATGGTTTTTTTTTATCTCCTTTTTTTTAGGTTTGTTCGGTGGTATTTGCGGCCTAATGATTGGAGCTAGTCTTATCAGTCTTTTGGAATTTATTTATTTTCTTACAGCAAAATTTTTCGCAATTCTCGTAACTGAATATAAAAATAATCAAGAAATCATTAAAGATAATCCTCCAGGAAATGAAAATTCAGTCAGTACACCAACATTTCATTGGAACGAATTAAGTCAATTAAATAAAACGGAAAAGGAAAATATTAAATCCTCACGTTTAAAGTAGCGATTTCCTTCTTTAAGTGTTTTTTTAAATATTTATTTATCATTGAATAAAAACAAGTACACACAGTCTAATTATAGAAAAATTCAGTAACAAAGTTTATTCAAAAATAAAGAAGATAATTGAAAGTGATAAAAAAAATATTATAATAAAAATCAGATTATTGGAAGTCACTATGTCACTATGTTTAATAAGAAATTAGATTAGTAAAAATATTTTCTTGCAAATAATTTTATTTAGAAAAATTATTAAAATCTATTAATAAATATAATTATTGAATAATAAAAATATTTAACAGAAATTTTACTTATAAATTAGATAAGAATTTGATGATTCCATAAGCAAAAATTGTCAAAGACTAAAATCATCTTTCAGTTGGTAGAGTTGGAAGTTGATTCCGACACACAAATGACAGCAAATGACTTTCCACAAGGGTCCCCTCTTTTCACTGTACTTTTTAGCACCTACATACATGAATTCCATATCCTAATTACTTTCCACATATGAACATTGCTTATATACAAATAATATCTGTCTACTAGTGGCTGGAACAAACCGCTAAGATACTTTAGGGCTAAATAAGCGGCCCTATCTCCAAACTGAAGGCTTGGGCGAGAAAAATGGTGCAGTTATCTCTACAATAAAAAAATGGTGTAGTTATCTCTACAATATATCTGCATAGCTGTAGGAAGAGAAATCTAAGATTATACCACAGAAGAACTGGATAATTTTTTTTTTCTACACAAAAATTCTATCCAAATTTTAACAAGAATACATTCGTAAGAACGCACACACTTCGTATTCTAAAAAAAAGTCCTATTTGCTGTTATAAAGAATAAAACTATTTATGCAAATGTATTAATTTATACTGACTTGTTCGTAAACTATTTTAAATTTAATAAAATCGTACTTAAACTTTCACGTCGCGATAAGTATCCAAATGTCAACACAAAAGTATACAAAAATTTCGGTAAGCTATCACTTCATGGAGAATGGCGTGTTTTAAAACTTTCTGAAAGTCTACAAAATTGATGCGCTTGATATTTGAATGATATTTACAAAATAAATAATAAACCAAAAAGACAATTGCATTTAATACCAGCAGAAGATTGGAAAGAAAATAAATGAATAAGTTAATTATGCTTTTGGAAATCAATAAATTTCTATTACAAAAACTAGATGTGAATGGATGTCATGTCTACATAAAAAAGTCTACACAAAAGTATGCAAACATAACGATATCTTGCCGCTTTTGCAATAATTTAGACAGAAAATTGAGTATAAATACTCTTACATAAGGGTCTATCCAGGTCTTCTTTAATCTATGTTAAGAGCGAAATTGTAGCAAAATATTCCCTCACTATATGCGTCAGAATGCAAGAATCAGAGTAAAAGCGTATGGGGAAGGGTTAGCCGTTGTTTCAGTAGTTAAAATTAGGGTCAAGGCATTGGTTATCTATTGTATTAGCCACTGGAGCATATCAGGACTTTCCGATAGACTCAATCCTAATCGAAACTCCGTTCCTCTTCACCTTCACAAAGCCCCGAATCACATTAATTTATAATAACATTCGTATTGGAAATTATCTTCTGCATAATTTAGCTTAAAACTATTATAACCTTGGGGGTGGTTGAGATTATAAGAGATCTACGAATAAAAATTCATCTCCCTTATCTCTAATAATCTCAATATTAGAGTCAGATCCTTCCACTTCCAAGGTTCGCTCATGCATCCAGATAAGAGGTCTGTTCAAAAAGTATCACGAATTTTGAATTTTCGCGGGTTACGTATATTCGAGTTTCGATATTTTGTGGCGTTATGTTGGTATTCATATTCGACAAGTTCGGCCATTTTGAATGTTCAGTTAATATTTGAGATCTGCTGTGCTTGCACATGTTTGGCTCGTCTTCGATTTTTGCCTATTCCAAAAAGTGGATCTGTTTCGGCAACAAAAAAAAGTAACAGGGGTCCAGATCTGAGGAATACGATGGCGTCGACATTATTAGTTTGTTATTTTTGGCCAAAAATTCTCGCACAAGCAACGATGCGTGAGCAGAGGCGTTATCATGGTGGAAAAGCCAATTTTTGTTCTTCCACAAATCCGGGCGTTTCTGGTGGATTGCGCATCACTTGCAGGTAATATTACTTATTGACCGTTCTACCCTGTACAAGAACTTATAATGCACCACGCCCCTGCAATCTAAAAAAACTGTAAGCAAAACCTTCACATTCGAACCAAATTTGCTCCAGATGCTCGTGCGGCAGCTTCTATTGGGATAATTGAACTTTGGTTTTCATGTCATAACCATAAACCCATAATTCTCATCAATTATAACTCTCTGGAGCAAATCTGGGTCATCGCGGACAGAGTCCAACAGCTCCTTAGTAATGTTAATGCGATGCTGTTTTCGGTCGAAAATGGGCAAAATTCGAAGACGAGCCAAAACGCGTGCAAGAAAAGCAGCTGTCAAAAATTAACTGAACATTCAAAATGGCCGAACTGGTCGGCATAAGTGAGAGACATGAGTACCAACATAACGCCACAAAAAATTGAAAATCAAATATACATAACCCGCGGAAATTCAAAATTCGCGATACATTTTGAACAGACCTCGTATATGACAAATTTTTGCTTGAACAGTTGGATGGGCTCGAAAAATGTGTATTTCTGGTCAATGGCAAGAAAATTCATGGTCTACATTGTGGAATCTTTTCTCACTATGGCGAGCTACGAGCAATAAATTGTTATCGGGTTTTTCACATATTGCCAAGTTGTCATCAAAGCTATTCACGACTCATTCATCGGCCTCAAAACTATTTGTGGTCCATTGAATGATTCTGTACTCAACAAGATTCTACCTAGCCTACTCAACAGTAGGAGTGTCGAATTACGTTGAGTGCCCGGACATGTGAGAATTATGCGAAATTAATGTGCTAATCAATTGGCTATAGAAACCTCAGCGTCCAATACTCACACCTATCTCTAATGTGCCTCAGATACTAAAAGAATGGCAAAACACATCCTCAGCCGTACGTAAAATACACTTGACCAATAGTAAGACCTTATTAACAACTCACTGGCCAACTACCAACAATCCCACTCTACATCCTTGCCGAAATTCTGGTGCTCTACATTCTTGCACGAAAACTGCTCAGCATTCGGCCAGGGTGTACTATAATTTTCTTTTTGGAGCCCACACACACACGTTCATCTGCCAATCCGGTGATGTTCTGCTAACTCTTCCGTTGTGCAGCTCCAAAATCAAAAAATTTCTTTTCTAAATCCACTTTTTAAATTATGCTATAAAATGGCCCCTGAACCTTGTATACAAATAAATAAATAAAAATGAAAAATCCACGAAGAAAATTCAATTTATACACAAAATACAAAATCATAATAATTTTCGATCGATTTGAATTAATTTGAAAATTTTGGCCCCAATTGTATTATTTCTGAACTGCATTCCGATTGCAAATGCCTATTCTCTTGTGTTATGTTTATAATCTCGAGATTGTCTGACACCTAAAAATGGCCTGAAGATATTTAAAAATTGCAAACCTCAACAATTCACTATCTCCCCTTATAAAATTTATAGTTCCCATGGATTGGTTGCTCGGTTTTATATTCTCTACCATGAATGGAGACCATAAAAATATTTCTACCATGAATTGGAAATGATAATAATACGAGGGTCATTCAACAAGTACTTAGCCTACAAAAGAAAAACGAAAATTTTGGAAAGGTGGCAATTTATTTTCCACACAATCTCCTTCAAGCTCGATACACTTGGCCCAGCGATGCTCTAACTTTTTTAACCCGTCCAAAAAATACATTTTCTCGAGGGAAGCAAAATAGGCCTCCGTGGCGACGATGACCTTCTCATTCGACCCAAATCTATTCCCGGCGAGTGATTTTTTCAGGTTTGGAAACAAAAAGTAGTTACAGGGGGCCAAATCTGGAGAGTACGGTGGATGGGGCAGCAATTCGTAGCGCAATTCGACCAATTTGGCCATGGCGACGGCGGAGGTGTGAGCCGGCGCGTTGTCGTGGTGGAACAGCACCATAAATTGGAAATGCTAATAATATTTCAACTTTTACAATTCTGACTATTTTGAATGGTTAACAGATTAATTAACGATTTTCAGTTATTATTTTTTGATCAAAATTCGTTCTCTTCAAAAAAAATCTGAAAGAAAATATCTTCTATATTTATTTATGAGGTTTCATTGTCAATTTAGCTACTCCGATAATTAAAATCTATTTAAAAAAAACTGAATTATTGCTGGGAAAAATTTGAATTTTGGATAATTTTTTTAAAAAAAGCTCCGTTTGGCGATAGTATGTTTTTGGTGTAAAAACTTAAATATCTTTAAACAACTGCAAAGACATTTTTAAATAAATATTTATTCACATAAAAGATAATAAATCACTGTCGTAATTTTACTTAATAATATCTGTATTTTTACTACTATCATAATTATCTTAAAACTACTTTAAAAACGTTTGATATAATTTTTACTTCTTAGGGAAAATAATGTTTAAACACCATAACACGTTACAGTCTATATTAATAAAGTCGTTGTTATAAATAGTCTTTAAAAACGAATACTTAAGTTTCTGTATAATCACTACAGATATTCAGGATATTTATTTGATTACGAAAACTAACCAGATTGCTATGACTACTGAAAAATACTATACGAGAAACGCCAAATAAATAATCCCTCTTCTATCGTAGGAATCATTGCTTATCGATTTAATATTTCAATCTGAACATGTAAATTTCGGTAGATTTACTTTTAGTTAAAATAAAAACTAAGCTGTAAGATTTGTGTAAGAATATTGAGTGCGTATATTTTATATAAAATTAAAATTCTTATTTTTTTATTTTCATAATACTTATTTTAAAAAAAAACGAAAAAAAAAACGTCTTAATTAAAACTTGCCAAACTGAAGACTGTACTGCAAAGAATCAGTTTTGTATTCTACAAAATGAATAATCGACAAAAAGAAATTATCGGCTTAACAAAGATGACGAAAAAATCCATTTTGAATTTGTGTAAAAAGAATAAACTTTACCAAACACCTCAGCTCAATGATGTTTTGTATTTGCATTATCAAGGTTAGTGGTAATTACGATTATCTAAATATATATAATCGGAGTATAAATTTCATTATCAAAAATTGTGTTCTTATTAAGGCTATCAGGAAATTGAATGTCTCGAGGAGTATACATCATTAAAAAGTCTATGGCTAGATTCGAATGCTATTTCAGAAATTACTGGCCTTAATAATCAACCAAACTTAAAGTGTCTATTTTTACATAAAAATCTTATTAAGAAAATAGAAAATCTTGAAAATTGCTCTGAATTGGATACGCTCAATTTGTCCTATAATTATATAACAAAAATAGAAAATTGTGGTGCCGATAAGTTGCCATCTCTATCAACATTGGATTTATCGCATAATTATTTAAAAACAGCTGCACAAATGGAAGAGTTAAAAAATTGTCCTAATTTGTCTGTACTCGATCTGTCACATAACAGAATCGATGATATTTTAATAGTTAAAGTAAGTTTGCAGTAATTTCAATTTAAATATCATTAAAACTGTGAAATTTTTTTTATAAAATATTGACTTACATTTTTACAGATTCTCAGTGCGATACCGGAATTAAGAGTTTTGACACTTACTGGAAATCCTGTAGTAAATATGATTCCTCAATACAGAAAGACTTTAATACTGGAATGTGTAAATTAATTTAAACTATTTATTGTTGCAAATAATGTATTTTATTTAATTTTTATATTTATTTTTCAGAAACAACTCACTTATTTAGATACGCATCCAGTATTCCCAAAAGATAGAGCTTGTGCAGAAGCATGGTATTCATTTATATTTTCATAGATTTTAGTTTTTAAGAAAATCTACAAACACGTTAGATAGCAAATTGTTTTAATTAATTTTACTTTAAATATTTTATGATAGAAGAAAAAAAAACCAATTTAAAGGCTAAAAATAATTTAGCTTTTATTTGAAGTTACAATTCTCCTTAGAATTTTTTTAGTCCTGAGCACGACCTCGAATATTTGAAAAGAAATAAATTAAAAAATATAAAGGCTAAAAATATTTAGCTTTTATTTGAAGTTACAAATTAATAAATTAAAACAATTTTAAATATTTAAAAAAAAAGTGGCCAGTGCGCGCTCTTATTAGAAATTTTTTGGTCGTGGGTGCGACCTCGAATATTTGAAAAAAAAATACGAATAAAATGATAAAATAAAAATACTCATATTAATGGCATAGAAAAATAATAAGTAAATAAATTTAAAATAAAATTAATGGTAATTTGTCAAATTGGAGAAAAATGCACAAACAATTTAAATAGAAATATTTTTTTTTTTAAAAAGTAAAAGGAAGTTCAAAAAAAGTTTTCACAAACAAAATAAGATCAATATTATTTTTTCGAAAAAAATCTTCTTCGATGTCGTCTTTATCACCTCAATCGTAGCGTAGCGTCGTCCTTTCATGGAGCTCTTCAGTTTCGGGAAGAAGAAAAAGTAACAGGGAACCAGATCTAGGGAATATGGTGGCTGTGGTATTATTAGTGTGTTTTTTATGGCCAAAAATTCGCGCACAAGCAACGATGCGTGAGCAGGGGCGTTATCATGGTGGAAAAGCCAATTTTTGTTCTTCCACAAATCCGGGCGTTTCTGGCGAATTGCTGCGCGCAACTTACGCATAAGTTGCAGGCAATATTCCTTATTGACCGTTCTACCCTGTGGCGGACCCGTGATTGACCACGCCCCTTTTTTTTCGGTCTTGGCTCGTGCGGCAGCTTTCATTAGTATTATTGAGTTTTGGTTTCCACGTCATAACCATAAACCCATGATTAGTCACCAGTTATGACCCTCTGGAGCAAATTTGGATCGTCGCGGACAGTCCAACACCTTCTTAGCAATGTTAATGTGATGCTCTTTTTGGTCGAAATTGAGCAATTCGCGACGACCCGTCTCACGCCCAAATTATTGGTAAAAATGGAATGGCATGAGCCAATCGATATGTTTAAGTCCTCATCAATTTATCTAACGGTGATTCGACGATTGACCAATACTATTTTCTTCACTTCATCATTGTTTTCGTCTGTTGTTGACGTGCTCGGGCGTCCGGCACGCTTTTCGTCGTTCACATCTTCTTGGCCCTCTGAAAACATTTTGTACCACCGGTTAACGTTGCTTCGGTCCTAGGTAGCTTCACAACATGCCACAGTCAACATTCGGAATGCGTCCGCGCAATTAATTTTGTTTTTCACACAAAATTTGATACAAATTCTTTGATCCATTTTTTTGGAATGGGCAAAAATCGAAGACGAGCTAAAACACGTGCAAGAAAAGCAGCTGTCAAAAATTAACTGAACATTCAAAATGGCCGAACTTGTCGGCACAAGTGAAAGGCATGAGTACCAACATAATGCCATAAAAAATCGGAAATAAAATATATGTAACCCGCGGAAATTCAAAATTCGCGATACTTTTTGAACAGACCTCGTATTCTTGATAATTTATTGTGTTTGTACTTTTTACCTTAAATATTTTTTTCCCTTAAATAAATTTCTAATAAGAAAAATGTAACAATACAATCAAATAAGGAAATTAATAAATAATAATTTTAAAAATATTAAAAATAAGAAAAAATAACAAAACAAAAAAAAAATTAAATTTACACTAACAAAAAAAAAAAATTACAAAGAACTTTGGCGGATGATAGCAAACGGACGTAGAGTGAGAGAGGTAGAGCTAGAAAAGAAGCAAATCCGAGCTACAAAGTGTGAAAAGAAATACCGAATTTCACTAAATCAAGAAGTGGAAATTGTGAAAGTGGAGAGAAAAAAACAAACCAAAAAATGGATAAAGAAAAATTTATGCAAACGAAAAAAGATTGATACACGGTGAAAACATGAGGCAAAGAAGCAGAGAGAGTATAGAAAGAGAAGGCGAAAGAGATTCTATTTTATGAATACTTATTTTTGCTTCTTTTTAAATTAATTAAGGACATCAAGGAAAACAGTTTAAAGAAGTAGACAAAAATAATTTAAAAAAAATAATTATGAAGACTTATAAGATGGTGAGAGGGAGAGAGATAGAGAGAGAGAGTGAGAAAGAGAGTGAGAGAGAGTGAGAGTGAGGGAGGGAGTGAGAGACTGATGGAGGGAGAGAGAGAGGGTGATAAAGAGATGCACAGAGAGAGAGGGAGAGGGAGATAGATAGATAGAGAGAGAGAAAGAAAGAGACAAAGTGAGAGAGACAAAGAGAAATTAAAAGCAACAATTATTCTGATTTCTGTCATAGCTTTTATGAAAGAGACAAAAACATCGGCACAGAAAAGAGTAAAAATAAAAATAAACAAAAGCAAAGAGCACAAATAAACAAATAAAAAAAAAAAAACAATAAACATGAAAAAATAAAACAATATAGAAAATAATAACTGCAACAAAAAAAAGGATTTAATTTAAAATAGAAAAAGATGAGCGAGGGAGGTAAAAATCCTGTTGCAATGCTCTTCTCTTGCTCTCTTTGGTTAATAAAACTTTGAATTTTTTTTTAAACGCAAAAGAAAAAAAGTAAATTAACTCATTTCAACGTTACTTGACACTGCAAAGAGCCATCACCAAAAACGCTTTCATGCATTCTCACATGCTCACACGTTTTTATTCTTTTATCTATGCAGCCTTGCGATACGTGTCTAATAGCAAATAAAATTAGACATACCCCTAAGAGTATGCACAAATATGAGCTATTTTCCAAGAGCACCAATAGCTCAATTCTGTAGTGAAACAATTGCATATGGTCAGGCGCAAATTATCAATAGAAGATTTCGACGGGCAGTTCCGACTTATTATATACTATTATTATTTTATATTTTTATGGAATAACACGGATAGTAAAAATGCATTTTTTTTCTTATAGCAAAAATAATTATATTATATTGTCTAAATATATATAAATATATGGCTATTAATAATTAATTGAAATATATTAATATGATTTTTGTATCAAATCAAGGAAACATGGCGGATACGAGGCGGAACGTAAAGAAAACACACGCTGGAATAAACGCGAAAGACGTAAAATTCTCGAAAGTGTCAATGGTAATTATTATTGTAATATAAAAAGTATTTCATTGTTAATCCAATAGAATTTATTTATTATTTAGCTACATT
Organism: Atherix ibis; assembly: GCA_958298945.1. Lineage (NCBI taxonomy): Eukaryota > Metazoa > Arthropoda > Insecta > Diptera > Athericidae > Atherix > Atherix ibis. The sequence goes on from OY282609.1 coordinate 31,109,899, forward strand.
GAAACTTAAAAAGAAGATTTCTGGTGAAGAACAAATAGAAGTCCTTTTACCTAGTAGTAGTAGTAGTGATAGTGAATGTGAGATGAAGGTGCAAAAGGTATTATATGGAAAAACTATAAATGCTGATAAAGAAGAACTTGCAAAAATTAATACTGATTCTGAGGGAACATCCGATAGCACTATTGATGACGTAAGCTCTTCCAAAAGCAATATTTCATTGACCAGCAGCAATTCTTCGAATGAAAACCAAACTACTTTTGCTTTGCCTAAAAAGTGCATGGAAAAATTAGATGAAATGGAGAAAAAACAAATTCAGAGTAGAATTGAAGAATTAGAATTTAATGCCGCAGATATGAACGAACACTCCAAAGAAATAGGAAATTCAGATTTTCAACTGAAAAGAAAGAATTCCGAAGTATTTAATAATACAAATTTTGAGGAAATATCAATTAAAGTGCTTCAAAGTGTTAAAGAAAAAATCGGTAATGATGTAATAGAATCTGCAAATTCCCAATTACAATCACCCTCTCTTGAAAAAGAAGCAGACCTAAAAGCTTCCAAGGATACTACGACTACAAGCGAAGAGTATACAGTCAAAATTGAGAAAATTAGTTTAGATAAAGAACAATTTTCGACAAATGCTCATAATTTAGCTATTGATAGAAATATTAAAAATCCTAAATGGTCAAATGAAAATGATGAAAAAAATTACTTTATCTCACAACAAGACCAACAGATTAAAATTGATTTAAATAAAACAGATGTACTTGAGGAATCCAAATTCATTGAAAATTACATAGAAAATTTAATTTCTGAATCAATTTTAACAAAAATTGTAAATGAAAAAAATAATTCTATTGAAAATAGCCAGGAAGTAGGACAAAAATTTACAGAAAATTATATTATAGAAAATGATTATAATGTCCAAGATATTCTAATACAAAATTTTGTTAAGGAATCATTTGAGAAAGTTTCTATATCACAAAATCTGAAGGATGTAGATAAAACTTCCAGTAAAATTCAAAAACATAATGAATCACTAATGAAATATTCAAATTATCCAATGGACTTGAGCAAAGGCACAATAGATCTTCCTGTATCAAGAAACACTGAAGAACAGATTTCCCAAGTCATGCAGATAAATGACTTCATTTATGAAAAAGAGTGTTTCGATTCCAAAGATGACATAGATAAATCTGAAAATTTGAAAGCGAATTTTTCTATAAATTCTTGTTTAGAAAATATTACTCAATTCAAGGTGACAACAACAAAAAGCCCTAAAACCAAATTAAACTTAAATGAAGCATTTCTTGAAGATGATTTTATTGAAAAGCCTAAAAACATTATAATTGGAGAAATTAGTTTAGGTAAAGTAGAAATTATGAAAAGAGATGATGATCAAGGTTTTCAACATAAAGAAATTGATAGTCTTCGTAAACAGTTACCTATGGATTTGTCTATAAAAAAAGCATCCGAGTCGAAAGATTTCAAAAATAACAGTAGAACAGAAAGTGAATATGAACTTATTTCTTCACCAACGAATATAGAATCTAAAATTTGTTATGCAGAAACACTTTCCAAAGTTAATGTTAAAAATAACGAAAACCTTATCGCCAAATCAAATAATTCATTTACTTCTGATACAGAAAAAAAAAATATTTCTATTCCAAAAGATCCTGTTCTTAATGAACCAAATTATATAAAAGAATTTACTACTCTTCCACCGGAAAAAGTGTCTATGGATCCACAGCCGACTGTAGATTATTACATTTTAAATCAACCACAAATATTTGTAACTGGCAGTCCAAAAAGAACTGATAATTCTCAAGAAACATTTTATACAAATTCTAATAGTATTTCTGACGCACAAAAGGAAAACAAAACATATCAGCTACTAACTGAAAAGAAGGAACACGAATTAGAAGAGGAAAACCTTCCATCCACAGATGAGGATTTATTTTATGATGTTCAGGAGAATACGCCACTTGACAATGTAGAATCATATCTCTCGGTTATAGAAAAAGATGTTGATTATACAACCGAACTACTAAATAATAATCAAATTAAAGAAAATAATTTTGTTGCGGATATTTCCGAAAACAAATTGAGCAGATATACTGTAGAGCAAAGTGAAGAAGTATGTGTACTTAACAAAAATACAATCTGCTCAGTGCTGTCTAGTCCTTGCGCTTCAACCAAACTACAAAGTCCCAATGCCTTGGATGCACAACAGTTAATAAATTCAATTGATTCAATATTTAGTAGTGGAGATAATGAAATCAATGTAAATTCGGAAAATGCTGCGGACAACGAGGAATCTAACTTCAGTAATGAATTGAAAGAGGATCTTTTTCTTCCATCACACGATTCGCATGACAATAATATTAGTTCTGTTAGCATTAGCTCATCATCAGCAAGAAATTATCCCAAAGAAAATGTCTCGTATTTAAAGTTTTCAAAGTCTTCTCTGTTTACTTTGTCCGAAGACAGCGGTGCTGATGGAGATGAAGATACAACCGAGACTTCTATTATAGGAAGTGTTCGTGGAAAATTCAAATCTGATGAAGTATTCTTTAATAGCAGCGATGATGAAACTGCTCAAAACAGCACCAAGTATTGTAGTAACGTTCATCATGATAGTAAGGATAGTCCAACTAATTTAGAAAAGTACGAACACACTACCCTCAATGATAAATCAAAACAAAAATTGTCTACATTCGTAAAAGATACTAAACAAAAAGAAACCACATTTACGGAAGATTTGAATTCTACCAAAGATAATAATCTCACATTTATTAATAATTAGAGAACTTTGAAATTTTATAATCTTTTTTTTTTCTTAATAATTCTTTATAATATTTATGTTGTTATATAAAAAAAAAACTATTTTCAATTGGCAAATTTTGATTTATTGCACAAATAATTTTTATGCAAATTGTTAACAAACTTTTTACTTTTATGCTATTTTATTTTTTATTTAAATATTGGAAAATTATAAGAGATATTAAATAAAATTGAGATAAGTTGGAATTTTATTAATTGTAACATGATCAATTTCTGTCAAAATAATTAATTGCTCATCAAAAACCAGTATTGGATGAGGGACTTCACCAACGAAAAATTCCTAGTCACAGTATATTATAAGAAGTTTCATTTTCTTATTTATAAAAAAAATGCACGCAGATGGCAAATGTCCAGGCCATGCTCCATTCCAGTACTATCCGCTTTAGTTTAATTTTTATTAATAATTAAGACTGAATATAGTGACTTTTCTTACTATGAATATTTTAGAAGCCATATTCCCCTGATAAGCGCTTGCATAAGAAAGACAACTTATTTATTCCAAGAAAAATTTTAAATATATGGAATTTGATTATATAAAAATGAGAGCACACTTTAGATTACTACAACAACAACAAAAAATTCAAAACCATAAAAAAATAAGTTCAGAGATCATTTTTGTACAATTTATTGCTCTATATGGAATTATTATACAGTGGGAAAAATGACAACATATTTTATGAAACATCATCCAATCAATATTATTTAAAAAGCAGAAATGAGTGGATCAACCCCAAATGACCTGAATTTTTTAATATAAAATAACAAGAAAACAAGATTATACTGGATAGTGGGAATCTCGTAATGTAAAAATGAGATTCAAAATCTTATCAAAAAAAAATTAATTCAAATATTTTACAAAACCGCTTCTATCTGGTTTATCATGTATGTTAAGTGGAAAAAATTTTTTGTTCATTATTTATCTGAACTTTATAATTAATTAAATCGATACATAAATCAGAGAAAATGTTTCCGGTCTGGTCTGTGGGTTTTCATTTCTATAAAAAGTCTGAGTGCTATAATGATTTTTCAACAACCAAACAGAGGACCATATTTATTTGGACAGAAATCAACTAGATTTAGACTTAACGAATATGATCGTAACCATGGTCAATGATAGTGTTATAGGTCAGAAATATTGTGAGCATAAATTATTGAGAAATTATGAAACTACAATAAATTTTTTTTAAATCTAAAAATAAACCTTTGAAAAAACTTGTATAATATTAAAATAAAAATAAAAAAACAGAAATAAATTGAAATTTACGGCTTTTTATTGTGATGTACCATATAGAAATAATAGTAGTGGGGTGTTGATTCTCATAATATATGAATAATAGTAGATTCTCATAATATATGAAAATTTACAATTTAATTTAAAGAAATTGGTAAAAATAAGATAAAACTTTATATAGGGTGGTCCATCTAGCGGTTCCATTTTGAACTACTATTTATTTGAAGTACTAGAGTGTTAAATGTCAACACGAATTGACAGATTGTTAGTTGAAAGTCAGAATTTTATGAAATGGTAATCTATACGCTTGAAGAAAAATGGGAAATATTGAGAACTTACTTCCAAAGTGGTGAGTCTTCAACCCAAACTGAGAAATTTAAAAAAAAATGAGTAAAGATCAAATGCCATTCGCAAAACTGGTTTGTTGGTAGCCAAAGCAACTCGTTCCCGCTCTAAGACATTGCGTACGACCGAGAATATTGCCGCCGTTGCTGAAAATGTCAGTGATCATCCATCAACATCAACTCGTCACCGTTCTCAAGAATTGAAAATTTCTCGCACTTCTCTGTTGAGGATTTTGCACAAAGGCCTCGGTCTGAAAGCTTACAAAGTTCAATTAGTCCAACAGCTGAAGCCGCATAACCATCCGATGCGTTTTCGGTTTGCCCAATGGGCTCAAGATCTATTGGCCGAAGATGAGCATTTTTACCGAAAAATCATCTTTTCGGATGAGGCTCATTTCCACCTCGGTGTCAATTCGCCGCCTCGGAGCTGTGATTTGAGCCCGTTGGATTATTTTCTATGGGGAGCCATTAAGGATAAATGTTACGCAAGCCATCCAGAGACAATTGAGGCCTTGAAACACGAAATCAAAGTTGCCATTGAAGAGATACAGGCCCGGACAATCAAAAATGTACTGAAAAATTGGGTCGAGAGAATGGGGTACTGTAACGCCAGCCGTGGCAGTCATTTAAATTATGTTGTGTTTCATTCTTAAATTTCAAGGTTCAATCTTTTTAATAAAACCGGAAATTTGAAAAAACATAAACTAGTTTTTTTTATTTATGGTACTTTTTCAAATGGAGACAGCAAGCAGTTCTGTGTTTTGGAAGTATTAGATTCAACTCTGTTCTTTGAGCCCGATAGTGATATATGGTATATACGAGGGTCGTTCAATAAGTCCTTAGAAAATGATAGAAAAAAAACTGTTTTTTTAAAAAAAAAAATTTTATTTTTCAACATAATCTCCTTTTAGCTCTATACACTTTTCCAACCGTTTTTCCAAAATTTTCATCCCGTCCAAAAAAAAAGATTTCGGAAGTTCTGCAAAATACTCACCCGTTTGAGCAATGTCGTCCTCGTTGGAAGTTAACCGTCGTCCGCCAAGCCATTTCTTAAGATTGGAGAAAAGAAAATAGTCACTCGGGGCCAAATCTGGTGAATAAGCGGGATGCTGCAACAATTCCATTCTCAATTCCACAATTTTGGCCATGGAAACAGCGCAGGTGTGCACACGCGCATTGTCCTGATGCAAGAGGATTTATTTCTTCTTCAGATGGAGGCGTTTCTCTTTGATTTCCTCGCTCAACCGTTGCAATAACGACGCGTAATACGCTCCTGTTATTGTTTTTCCTTTTTCCAAGTAGTCGATAAAAATGATGCCCTGCGAATCCCAAAAGACCGTGGCTATCACCTTGCCGGCCGATGGCACAGTTTTTACGTTCTTCGGAGCCCGTTTACCCTTGAAAATCCACTGTGATGACTGTCTCTTCGTTTCTGGAGTGTAGTAGTGTATCCAGGTTTCGTCCACAGTGACATATCGACGAAGGAATTCGGCAGGATTGCGATGAAAGAGTGCCAACATAGCCTCAGAGTCCACTACACGATTGCGCTTATTCTCCTCTGAGAGCAAACGCGGCACCCATCTTGCCGAAATTTTTTTCACAGACAATTTTTCATGCAAAATTGAAGCGACTGTACCTTATGATATGCCCGTGGCCTCAACTAATTCGCGCACTTTAATTCGCCGATCGTTTAAAATCAGATCGTGGATTTTGTCGATGATTTCAGGAGTAGACACCTCAACTGGGCGTCCTGAACGATGTTCATCTTTTGTGGATGAACGGCCATGTTTAAATTCATTCACCCAATTGTAAACCGTCGCAAACACAGGTGCAGATGTGCCATGAACTGCATCCAACTCGGCTTTGATTTCTTTCGGGCTTAAGCCTTTCAAATGGAGATGTTTGATGACAACCCTAAACTCGATTTTTCCATTGTTATGCACAAATAAATGTCGTTAACTTTAATCGACGATAGAAATTGACCTACGCTATGGATCGAGCTGAAATTTTGAAAGCTTTCCTGTCGATAATGCTACTTACAAAAATCTTTACCGACACTACGAGCGCAATTTCTCGGATTTTCTAAGGACTTATTGAACGACCCTCGTACCTAAATTTAAGAAGTTTAACATACGTTGCCGTTCCATCTCCATTACCAAAGAGCAATGATGAGGGAATCAGAAAACGAGTATGAAAAACTGAGAGTAGAAGTAACGGATAAGAGATCATTTATGAAAATTAGGAAAAGTGTCGTAGATAGAATGAACATGGGGAACACCACATGGTAGAATTAAAGCCATCCAAATCAACCTGCATTGAACGGTTCGAAAGGTAGCTTCAAATATATTTGAGGAGGTAATCGTCGGATACTACAGGGTGTGTTTTATGTTACAGGTCGAAGTTTTTTTTTAATAAATTTTAAATCAAATACAATTTTATAATTTATATTTTATTGATTAAGTAAAGGGTTTTTGAATAAGAACTTGACAACTTTTTTTTATAAATATCTCACAAATCATTTAAGATATATCAAAACTTTTATTATTGCCTTAAAGTACAATCAATGCAATTATGAATGAACTTGCAGCGGTCGATTCGTTGAAGCCAATTTTCGATGACTCGGCCACACAATACGACGGGAATGGCCGCTATTTCTCGTTTGATGTTGGCTCTTAGGTCCTCTAACGTCATCGGCTTGTTAGCATAGACCATCGATTTAACGTAGCCCCACAGAAAAAAGTCTAGAGGTGTTAAATCACAAGATCTGGGCGGCCAATCGACAGGACCTTTTCTCGATATAACACGTTCACCGAACTTGTACTTTAATAAGTTGATTGTTACCTCACTGTGTGGGATGTAGAACCGTCTTGTTGAAACCACATATCACTGATATCCAGTCCATGCAATTGATCGAAGAAATAACGCTGCGACATGTCTCTGTGCCGTTCACCAATGACTGTAACGTGACGGTCATTTTCATCAACGAAGAAAAATGGCCCAATGACGCCACCGGCCTGAAAACCGCACCATACAGACACTTTTTGTGGATGAAGTGGTGTTTCATGAAGCACATGAGGGTTTGCAGCACTCCAATAATGCATGTTTTGTTTTTTAACCAAAAATGCGTTTCATCACTGAAGATGATTTTGCGATGAAAGTCGTTATTTTCGGCAAACTTCTCTAGAGCCCAATCTGAGAACGTGCGTCGCTTCATATGGTCAAGTGGCTTTAGTTCTTCAGTTAACTTGATCTTGTAAGGGTGCAGGTCAAGATCCTTTCGCAAAATACGCCTGACTGATGTCAAGTTGCTATTGAAAAACCCAATATATGGTCTTTCGCATTATAAAGGGTTTTCGAAGAAGAGTGATATGATTTTTTTTTTTTTTAAAACACACTAATTGTTAAGGAAATTCAAATGTTTTTTATTTAATGTGAAGTACAATCGATGCAATTAAGTTCTGAATAAAACGTCATTCAAATGGCCTCCACAACTTCTTTTGCAGGAACGAATTCGATGAACCCAATTTTCGAGCACTTTTTCTACTAAATCAAGTCGTATGTCATGAATAGCATGTTCAATATTGACTTCTAAAGCTTGAGAAGCGTCTGGTTTATTGCTAAAGGCTAATGACTTTAAATAACCACATAAGAAATAGTCTAATTGTGTTAAATCACAACTTCTTGGAGGCCATTCAATGTCACAATTTCTTGAAATGATCGAATCTCCAAACTTTTCTCGCAATAATTTGGTTGTTGCACATGCTGTGTGGCACGTAGCCCCATCTTGTTGGAACCAGATGTTGTCAAGATCAATTTCTTCAAATTTCGGCCATAAGAAGTTGGTTATCATCGATCTATACCGGTCTCCATTGACAGTAACGGTGTTTCCAGCTTCATTTCGAAAGAAGTACGGACCGATGATTCCACCAGACCAAAAACCACACCAAACTGTCAATTTAGGTGAATGTCATGGGTTTTCATGAATAATTTGTGGATTTTCTTCGCACCAGAATCGACAGTTTTGTTTATTTACCGCACCACTCAGATGAAAGTGAGCCTCATCGGAGAAGATGATTTTCTTAAAAAAATCGTTATCGTTTTCGAGTTGTTCCAAGACAAAATCAGCAAATTCACGACGTTTACGGTGGTCCAATGGCTTCAGTTCTTGAGCGATAACAATTTTATACGGATGCAAGCCCAAATCTATTCTCAAAATCCACCAGGTTGTGGTTTGAGACAGTCCCAATTCTTGAGAACGTCTCGAAATCGATAAATTGCTATCTTTAGCAACACTTGCCTGAACGGCAGCAATATTTTCATTACTTCGAGCGGTTCTTTGTCTTATTGGCACTTGAACATTATGTAAAGAAAATGTACGCTCGAAATTTTTAACAATTTGACGAATAGCGAGCACAGTTGGACGATTATTACGACCATAAAATGGCAAAAGCGCACGAAAAGTTGCAATTGGAGATGGATAATTTTGATAATAAAATTGAATAATTTGTAAATGTTGTTCTTGCGTGTATCTCTCCATGATGAAATTGTAAACATTATTAAATACAATGAAAAAAATGACAGATGATGACATATTACAAATAGCCGAAACGTCACTTAGAAATCATATCACTCTTATTGAAAAACCCTATATATGGAATATGATGTCGGTCAAATGCTTGGCTTTGATCGCAGCGCAAACGCGAGCTATTTTAAGCACATTTTTCATAATTATTTCACAGACTTCTGGTGTTATTTCAGCAATTTCGTTTTAATTACTAAGAAATCGGGAGGGTTCAAATAAGGGGATCGCGGGGGCAAGTCGATATTATCAATTTTTTTTATATATAGTGGCACCGTCTTATTAGGACCACATGTTCGGTAGGCCTCATTGATCCAATTCGGGTAGAAGAAAGTTTTCCAACATGGCCCGATAGCGGTCACCAGCAACTGATACAGCATTGCCTCCAGCCTCCTCAAAGAAATATGGCCCAATATTTCTTTGAGGATGCTGGAGGCAATGACGCACCATACAGTTACTGTACGAGGGAGTAGTGGTCTTTGGTATATAAGTTGAGGGTTTTCAGTACCACAATAGTGGCTATTCTGTTTATTATAAAGCCACTCAAGTCGAAGTATGATTTGTCGCTCTTAATAATTTGTTGGCAAAAATTATGATCGTCTATACCGAGCTGTATAACTTCAGCAAACAAGTTTCGCCGCCGTTCATGGTCATTCGCTTGCAGAAAAATTTTTTGAGAATTTTTAACAAACATAGAGGTACCCGGACATCAACCTACACTCTGCCTCACTGCATCAATCTTTTCAGATATACGTTGTCTTAACTGTCACTCAGTCTTTACTTTATCTCCTAGTGTATCCATATTTTAAAAATTATTCATTACACGCTGAATGCTTGACTTGCTCGGCATATGATTAACCCCAAAAAAGTCATGTAATTTTCTACGCGTATTCGCAATTGAAAAATTATTTAAATAAAATGTTTTAATAATTTCAACACGTTGTTGCGGCGTTAGATTCTCCATAATAAATTGTTATCGACCATTTTCTATGACTGTCAAATGTCAACAGACAAATGTCATCCAAACAAAATGGCCGTCAAACAAAATTAACCTGGAACATAAAAAGCACCCTGTATATCATCATCATCCCGCTGAACCAAATAACTGCAGACATCCCGGCTTCGTGCCAAAGTCTTCCAGTTTAACACTCACAGCGTGTTTTTGGTGTCCTGGCTACTAGAAAACTCTTTTTCCGACGAGAATCAATGATTGTAGATAGCCGTGTAATTAGGGGCTTTGTCATAGCGGAAAATTCTTGTGTGTGCAGTATACGTCCTGATGTGAGCCTTTCAATAATTTCTTTATAGCTTCAATCTTAATCGATGGTCCGACCGCACAGGAGTTCTCACTAATTTCAATTTCCATCAGTTTTTATTTGTTGAAGGGCTTTCTGAGCGTCGTTTGTCTTCCACTATTTACCGCCCCCCCCTCCCCCAAAAGAGGATTTTTATCATCGAAAAACTGGTGGCTTTGATAAGGAATATTTCCCATAGGCTCGATGCAACTTTTCGTGAGTCAAAGTGGAGGGACGATTCACTATCTTAATACAAAATTTGATGGCATATCGTTGCTCCATTTTTTGTAATAAACTAAAAAATTACAACCTCATTTATCACGCTTTATGAGGTCGCCGGACGAGGTTGAAACCTTTACTACACATGTAAGAGGCACTAACGTACAAACTCGCCGGCCCTGTAGCACAGTCGTTAGCGTGCTATTCTAAATTGTTAAATATATTGTTTTTGGTGCTTTTATTTTTGATTATGAATCCAGACACTGTGTAGCGGATATAAAGAACATATTCTAGATATAATATTGTTAATTAGGTATTTTGAAAGTCAAATGTAATGCTTAGACAGGGCTCCTGAATCCAAAGTACCGGCTTCGCACCGTGGTCTTGAGTTCGACACTTCCAGCAATTTTTTTCACATCCTGGCTAAAGCCGTCTACCCAAAGTAGGGCTTATCTCGTCTGCTGGAACCATAAATGGAGCCATACCATACGGATTTAATGTCTAGCCCACCGCAGCTTATTGAGTTTCATTTTATCCACACTTTTATAGTGTCATCTACAGTAGTAGCTTCGACTACGATCCTTGAGCCCAAATAGAAGAATAATTTAACTCTTTCAAAGATATAATCTCCTATCTGTCTTGTCTTCGACGCTGACCCTGCCAACATATACTTTTTCTTGCCTTTATTTATGTGCAGCCCAAGATTTTTCGCCGCCGGCTCAGTATTGACGATGATTTCCCGTATAGCACTTTCTGATCTACACATAACGTCGAAGTTGTCGGCGTATGCTAAAAATTAGGCAGACAATGAGGATAGTATCCATCATGCTTACCCCTGATTAACGGATCCCATTTTCCAGCGTCAGGTTTAAGAGAACGCTCGAAAGTGCGTCTTTTTACCGCATACGATTATATATGTTAAATAGCTCTGAAAGTGATTTGGCTGCTTTTGCTCTTCCTTTTACACTAGGCATGATCGTCAGCCTAGTAAATCTAATCAATTAGTATGTTTAATCAATTAACTCCTGGTTTATGATATTTGATGGATTTATTGATCATATTCCAAAAGTTTTTCCATCGAATTATTGGCCCATACCAGAAAGACGTCACTCCAAAAATCTTTTCTGATTTATCTGGAAAGACGCCTCTGGTATAGGTGAATATTTTTTTGGGCGAATAGGGCTATCCTTACCACCTCATTATAAAATTATATAATTTTGATAACAATAAAATTTGTTGTTTTTTTTCTATAGAGGTATGATCTTACCAAATTATAAAAACTTAGCTGCTATAAACTAGTATCAAATAGTCAAGGGCGAATTATTACATCCGAAAAAAAAATCGTTTCGTCAATATTGATAACGTGTCTTTTAACAACGCACAACATTTATCACATTAATTTTGGAATATTTTGGGAACTTCTCTTGTTTCTAAGTATTTTAATGAGAGAAACTTTTGATAAGAATAATATAGTAGTTGATATTTTGTTACAGTTAATAACGTTCCAAGAAATTGATATATGAAAAGATGGCAAACGTAAACCGTAGGGGTCGAACCGTAAATTACAGCTAATCTCTTAAAATATTTAAAAAAATTAAATCATATTTAATTTTTACTCCAAAGATGACAGCACTTCATAGCAATACATACCAACAGCAATAACACCTTATCGATTATATTCTTAGTTACCTACCCATAAGTCGAAAGCACACTTTTCATATCAATGTCACCTTCTGTTCTTTTTATAATAATAATTAATGTTTTCTTCTTGAATAACCGCGTTAATTACTTATCTCATAATTATCATATTAGCGTAACTTGTAAACATCGAATGATCCAAAAAACACGCTACTTTGGGAAGGAATTTTTTATTATTAAAGTTAATAAATAATAAAAAAATATATCGACGAAAAAAAAATTAATTACTTCGTCATTCAAAATCAAAAGAAGAACATCTTTTAAAAACGTGAATAGCTACGAAAATAAGCTGTCCGCAACATGATTTTTCTTCTTTTTTTTGTCAATCTAATTCAAGAATAAGGCTATTTTGGATATTCAAGAAAAAATAATTTGATAAGAAATCAGTTTTGGTCAAATGTCATAAATCGAAATATGGTATTTTCTAGAATTTTGGGGCCGTTTTCTATTATCAATAAATTTGTTCTAAATATGAACAGTCGAATTAATCGTATTGAGTAAAAAGTCTTAGCAATCTTTCACTTTTTTACAACAATTTATAGAAATATTAAAATTAAGGAATTCCAAATTATTTCTAAATACTAATTCCTATCCAAGCTCTTAAAATTAATACTCTTCGAAATAAAGTCAACATTTAACTAAGTTGGTATGTTAGAGTCATTTTTACTGTCACCTACTTTCATATAGAAATAATCAAAGTACTTTTTTACCTTGTATATTTTCTAAAATTTCTATTTTACCTTAATAAAAGGAATTTTAATGGATCACTCAAAGAATTACTTTCGATCTTATTTCATTAAAAAATTAAAACTATTTTTTTACAAAAATTTGGATTTTAATTAAATTATCAAATAATACTTGTGGAAAGTTTCAAAATGGAAATTTTTACAAATTTATCAACGAAAAAAGTCCAAAGAATCAATACTGTAAAAATATGGACGTTCTGTAATTATACGTTTTAATTTAATTTTTCCATATTGACTTTTTCCCATTTAAACGGCGTGAAGCGTACTGATTGAGAACCTAATCTTAACCTACTGTGTTAACTCCAGGCTGTTAAAGAGTTATTCATCTCATGGTTCGGAAAGTATAGCGCCGTCAAACTTTATATCGTTCAAGTTGACCTTTATTTAGCCTAAATTAAAATCTGCCGATAATTGGGTGGTAAATCAAACCTGTTTTGGATGCTGATTTTTCGAACGAAACTTTCTTCAACTGTGAGCTTCATTTTTCTGTCGGTGGATACAGTAAGGAGCAAAATTGCCATATACTCGTATAAGGTGAAAAGTGACAGTTTGGTGTGTATTTTGGTCTAAATGTTTAATGGGTCGTATTTCTTTGAAAATAAAGAAGAAGAGACCGCTACCGTCAATTCTAAACACTATGACCGTATGATAACTAACTGTTTTTGTCCTTGACTTGAAGATTTTAATTTGAACCACGCATGATTTCAATAAGATGGCACCATAAGCCACATACATAACATGACAAATTTTAGCTTTATTGTACGAAAAAGTCGCTTTATCCCCCAGTGTATGCATATTTTCAAAATTATTTGACTTGCTCGGCATATGATTAACACCAAAAAGGGCGTATTCACAATTAAAGAATTATTTCAATAAAATGTTTTAATAATTTTAACAGGTTTTCGCAGCGTTAAATGCTCAATAATAAATTGTTATCGACCACTCTCTGCGACTGTCAAATGCCAACAGACAAACGTCATTCAAACCAAAATGGTGGCCAAACAAAAATGGCGGCCTGGAACATAAAAAGCCCCTGTATAAAAAAATTGATTACACTGAATGAACTGGTCATGACTAGTGTGATAGGAAAACCAACAACAGCTGAATCACTTTCAGAGCCATTGAACTTACACAATGGTGCTTTTATGCGTTCTCCTTAATGTGGCACTGGAAAAAGTGATCCGTGGCTCAGTAATAGTCATGATAGGTAGTATCCTCATTACATCTACCAATCTTTTAGCATATGCCAACAACATCATTATAATGTGTTGATCAGAAATATATGTACGAGAGACATCTATTATAAAGATTTAGCCAGCCGCGCAAAATCTTGGGCTGCACATAAATGAAGACGAAACAAAGTATCTGGGAGCCACGTCTGCTTCGAAAAAGAGACCAACATCTGTCAATTAATGGTCCAATTACAAACAGAAATAGACGAAAAATGCTTTAAAAAATTACCTCAAAAGGATCGGGTCCTGCAAGCTTTCTTATATAGGGCATTTAAATTATTTTACATTCTATATATAAGGAGTTTTATTCAGCCTTAGTTTTGATGGAGCGCAGATTGGATAACCGTTTACTTGGTCTATGCATCCCTATCACTCAACCAAGGGCAGATCCTTTTTTGCTCTCTTCATTTTTATTACTTAATTAATAAGTTAGTCATTTTCAAATGACTTTTCCCACCATCTGTTGAGTTTTTTTGATATCTGGCATATATTTTTGCTATAAGCAGCCGAACAAATATTTCTTACTTGTTTTGTTACTATTTAACAATGGTGAGGATTTTCACTTATGCGAGAAAACTTATCGACGAGGGCTATTTGGGATGTGCACCCGTAAAAAAAATAATAAAAATTCTATGATTTGCACCCGTAAGCACACCAATTGGACTGATCAGATGTGGGATGATGTCATCTTTCCTGATGAGTCCAAATTTAAATTCCATGTAAGCCATGGACAACCAATTGTCAGAAGAAAGAAAGGGGAACGACCGTCAGAAAAGAGTCTGTAAATGATGGTTTGGGATGTTTCTCTTAAAACCAAACAGAACATTTAGCATGAATTGACCCAAAAATAGGAGCGGATGTTAACATACACAGTCTACAATATCACCTGGAGCCAACAATTATCGAGCCTGCCATTTTATTTTTCAACAGGATAATGCCGAGTGCATATCCCGAAAAAGGCTGGTGAATTAAAAAATAATATTGACTACATATGCTTGGCTAATCAATCACATTTTTTTAAATATTTTATTTTGTTTAATTTATACTTTTGATTTTTGTACCAGACTGTACGTACTACTAGCGAATGTTTACATCAAAACGGAACGCAATCATCTGTCCCCACGATCGCAATTAGTTTTCGAACTCTCAATATTTTTCCATTTCTCTAAGCCGGCATAGTTCCACTTTTTTGTCTCTTTTTAGCGATTCCTCAGCATATAAGTTGTCGTTGTCTTCCCTTCCATGAAAAAATTGAGCGGGAAATTATAATGACAATGAGTGAGCGCCAGCCCAAGCTATTTGAGAAAAAATTCTCCGGAAATATTATTGAATAAAGTTTGGCGCGCTTTTCCATAGTCCATCTCATTTGCTCGTTCCTTTCTGTTGCAGGCATCTTTCTTTATCAACAAGCAATCGATTGTTACAAAATAGGTGATAAGACTGAGTGTATAAATAAAGGCGATTCATCCGATTTCGAAGTCAGTTCGTTGGCAAGAGTTACAAGATTTGTGGAGTTTTGTAAATGTTAAAGTAAATTTTCTCCAAAAAAAAAAATATATAAAAAAAATTTTTGTTCATAAAGTTCATGGAAGAATATAACCAATTAAGTAAATAATATTAAAATAAAGTGAACTTTTTAATTGTGTAACAATTACAAGAGAGGTTTTCTTCAATAAAACGATAGATTTTGGATAAAAAGATTTTTTCCATCATGAATGTTAGTTGAAAAATATTTTAATATATTTTATTTTAATTTTACTATTATGTGCATGGTTTTTTTTTATTCAGTCAAAATACAAGAAATTATACAATATTTGAAGATTATTTAAATTTCTTTAAGAAAAACATGTGCAACTGAAAAGTACTTTCTTAAAAGTATTACGAAAGCTTAATAGTTTACTTTCTTAAAAATATTATAAGAAAGAAAATGTGAAATGTGTTTGGAGATTTTTTTCTCATTTCTGAATTATTTTCTTTTTCTTGTTTGTATCGTCGTCAACAATTACTGAAATCAATCACAATATTTTATAGTGAAAGTTGTAGTTCTCTAAGTTATACCATATATGAAAGCGCTATAATTATATAAAAAGTATAAAAAATTATACATTTGAGATGGATGAACTTGTATATAATTTTAACTGTAATGAAAGAAAATAAACCTGATGTTTCTACTAAAAAAAAAATATAATCAATAAAACCTAATTAAGTTTACAAATGTGTTTCAATAACATTAAAGTTAAATATAAACTATTTTAAAGTAACTTTTTGGTTAAGTTACTACTATAATTATGTTAGTACTAAACTGGAGCATACTACAATAATATCTACTTTTGGGGGATTCACTCAAAATTCATGCATCCTAAATATCTGATCGAGAATAAAAGAGTAAAAAAGTCAATTTAACTCAAATATTCGATATTTCGTAGATGATAATTTACGATTGCTTGTAAAATTCAAATTTAAAAAAAAACTAATTTATAGTAGCTATAACTTCAAATTTAAAAAAAAAACTGAATAACCAAAATTAAGTAACTAAAATTTTAATTTCTCCGAAAGAAAAACATGATAATTTTTTAGCTATCAAAAAATTTCAAATTTGAGTTTTTGAATTTTTTATAATTGAAAATTTCTGAAATTTTCAGCAAAAGATTTTGCTTTTAATCTTTAAAATTTCAAATTTAATAAGTATACTTTTCAATATGAATTAAGACGTCTTAGTTTTAAATAAATTATAATGTATCCAGAAATTTGAAGTTATAGCTACAATTTTTACCCACCAAAACTATCAATTTTTTTTAAATATTTTTAAATTATTTTAAGAAAAATAACTTGAATCTGATGTTTTTTTGTAAAGAATTAAGGTTTTGCTGAATTATTACGGATTTTCTAAAAAAATTGACTTAAATTGGATATTTTACATGATTACAATGTCGAGTTTTGTGTAATAATTAAATATTTCCTTATTAAATGTTTCGGAATTTTATAATTAATTTTTTTTACAAAAATATTGACAAAAATTTTCCGACTATACTAAAATTTAAAAAATATGTTTTTTTTTTAATAATTTTCCAAATACAAATTTTTAATAAAAAAAAACTGACCGTTTTTGGTTAAATTTCTACTAAAGATTGGAAGTTTTTCATGTAATATTCTTTCGGAATAAATTAATAAAATTTTTTATTGTTTATTTTTAAATAAAATTTAAACAAATTTGAATTTTCGGTCTGAAATTACTTTAATTTTATTTTAGTTAGCGTACTGAGTATTTTCTAAACAGTTTTGAATGTTCAAAGTAGACTTACTTATAAAAACGCTTAGTATTTTACTATAGATTTTTAATAATTTCTAGAAACCAATCAAAAATAGAAATTGATTTAATCAATAATGAAGCGTTAAAATTTTTTTGTTTTAATATTTAAAAATACGAGGTCTGTTCAAAAAGTATCGCGAATCTTGAATTTCCGCGGGTTACGTATATTCGATTTTCGATTTTTTGTGGCGTTATGTTGGTACTCATGTCTCTCACTTATGCCGACAAGTTCGGCCATAATGAATGTTCAGTTAAATTGTGACAGCTGCTTTGTTTGCACGTGTTTTTGCTCGTCTTCGATTTTTGCCCATTTTCGACCAAAAACAGCATCGCATTAACATTGCTAAGGAGTTGTAGGACTCTGTCCACGACGACCCAAATTTGCTCCAGAGTGTTATAACTGGTGACGAATCATGGGTTTATGGTTATGACATGGAAACCAAAGCTCAATCATCCCAATGGAAGCTGCCGCACGACCCAAGACCGAAAAAAATGCGCCATGTTCGGTCGAATGTGAAGGTTTTGCTTACAGTTTTCTTCGATTGCAGGGGCGTGGTGCATCATGAGTTTTCGCCACAGGGTAGAACGGTCAATAAGGAATATTACCTGCAAATTATGCGCAAGTTGCGGGAAGCAATCCGCCAGAAACGCCCGGATTTGTGGAAGAACAAAAATAACGCCCCTGCTCACGCATCGTTGCTTGTGCGCGAATTTTTGGCCAAAAACAATACACTTATAATGCCACAGCCACCGTATTCCCCAGATCTGGCCCCTTGTGACTTTCTCTTGTTCCCGAAACTGAGAAGCCCCATGAAAGGACGACGCTACGCTACGATTAAGGAGATAAAAACGGCATCGAAGGAGGAGCTGAACAAGATCACAAAAAATGATTTTTTGAATTGCTTCGAGGATTGGAAAAAACGTTGGCACAATTGTATAATATCTGGTGGGGATTACTTTGAAGGAGACAAAATAGATATTCATGAATAAATAAATATGATAATTTTTGAAAATACACAAAATTTGCGATACTTTTTGAACAGACCTCGTATGTGCAAAGATACAATATTAAAATTATTTTTCTTCTCTACTTTCGACTAACCAGTGCAGCACATCATACTTCGCCGATGGACTCTAATTCTTATTGAATTATCTTTATAAATATCGCTGAATCCTAATATAGAGAATAACTTATGATTCCCAAATTATCGTTTATAAAATCTTTAAAAAGAAGGTATTTCCACCATCTACTTAAAAATAAATTCATCCTCTTATTCCTTAATGATTTATGATTTTTAGATAGATCAATCCCTTCTTTCTCTTAATTCCCAAACCTCACTGCCACATCCGGATTGGAAATTGTGTTAAGGAGCTGGTTTGAGAGTGACAACGATCCTACTTAGGTAGGTGTAAAAATTGGGTGATTGAACACATCAATGACCCAACGACACCGTTTGCGGGCATTCATATTGTGAGCGATGAACATCGCGAGATCATGTGTTGAATACTACTACCTAATAAAAGTCCCCCTTTCTATGACAAACTGTGAACAATAAGAACGGCAGTTGACACTAATCAATCTCCCCAAATATCGCAGCGTAAAATTTTTTACAGAATCTCGCAGCCTTGGAGACCATTCGTGGCTCATGACTTGACCCGGTTCTCAACTGCATTCGATATTGGTTGTTTAACAATCAAAATATTGAAATTCCTCCAACTAACTTTGAACCAATTTCATCATCAGGTATAATGGCAATGCCAACCCACACGTAACACAAAGTCTCCAAAATCGTCTCATGGTCGTGGCGCTACATAATGACCACTGGCGCTTGCCTCAAAAACCTTACACACAAATAAATGAAAACAATTTTTCTGCCCTTTGTCGTTAACAAAAAGATGAACATGTAATAATTATTCAATGTTATTATATCATTTTCAAAAGGTGAACAGCTCTTAATACAGAATCATTAGTATTGTATAATTTTTAAACCAATTGGAACAAGTTATAAGAAATAACAGTTAGGCTCTCTAATCGAAACCCTAACCTGGTTAGAAAAAATATTTGTATATTTTTACTTTATAAAAATATTTAAATTAAACGAAAACCATCTTAATAAGATTTTTGTTGAATAAAAATATGTGCCATCAAATTAACATGAAAATAATATAAATCGAATTTTTCTTAAAAATATTTAAATTTCTGTCTTAACACATTATTAATTATTCCAATTTGTCATATATGTAAAAATAACCACACAAAATAATAGTATTTAAGTCAGTTACCACAAGACCTAATTATATCTTATAGACAGACCCTAATAAATATTTTCCAACCAAAAAAAAAAAAAAAAAATCAAAACAAAAACAAGGACTTCCATTTCTTCTTAGTATGTATAAATTTTAAATTAGTAACTTTAAACCTTATCACTCCAACTATTTAATCATGATTATTAACCGGCAACTCTAGCGAACGTAATTTTATGTGAATTTTTTAGACAAAAGCAAGAGAGGCCATTTTCTAAAAAAAAATTAGGCTAGCTTTTTTTTGTCAATAATATATTTTTCAAGGAGGATGTTAGGTACCGGGTCCTTTTGAAATGCCTGCTATCTTAGCTATAGTACACATTTCACTGGACGGTCCTCCACAAAGATATTATTTTTTTTCTTTTACGATATCCTTAACTGGATATCCAAAGCGCGCTTCCATCGTTAGCTTCATGTTCGGCCAAAATAACTCTTCTATGTGTAAACCAAAAATAACATTGTTATTATTGTTTTTTTTTAACGTTTGTACCGATTCGGCATAATTTTAATCCAACTCCTACTTGACTAGACCCCTCCTTTTTTAAATAGAAATGTCTAATCACTACACGTATTATGGCACTTTCTCGATAAACAGCAATAAAGATGGTTTATGTTTGATCAGTCAATTGAGGTAGTTTGAAAAGTAAATTGAAGTGCCTATCTAATTTCTAAATTACCTCTTTTTTTTTTGAAGCAAATTGCAACTAATATTATATATTTAAAATCACTAAGATTTTGTTAAAAGGAAATTAGCTGGTTAATAAATAAATTGATAGGCCTCATGATCGTGGCGATACAGAATGTCATCTATCTCTTATCTCAGAGACCTTACAAACAAAAACAAAAACGAAAAGCAAATTATTTTGCAAATAGAAAAATTGCTTTTTATTATCAATTTAAAACTTCTCAGAATACAGTTACTGCTTTTTTTCTTGCTTATGCCTTATATATTGTACATACAAAAGCTTATTAAATGGTTCACTGTCAAATCGTCAATTCTACGAACAGTTCACCGGCATATTACACTGATTGTGGATTGTACGATGTTTGCGCGTTGACGAGCAAATTTTGCTTTTGGAAAGCATGGACGATGGGGGGAAATTGGTCGACCCTGTACATGATTTAATCCTGTTTGTTCATTGTGAACTTGTCGCTTTCGGGTCATTTAGTTTAATATTTGACAGTTCCCATATTTACCCCATGCCCGCATAATAATTCAATCGTATTTATTTTATATATAGATAAAGTTTATTTAATTTATGACTTTAATATTTATTATTTATATAATTTCAAGCTATTTGGATTTATGCCAAATAAAGGTTATCTGATTGAAATTTTTAAAAAAGTAGCAAAAACTAGTGCAAGGATACTTGACAGATGACTAGTATGTCGTTGCAAGTATCAAGTAAAATACAATATTTGTTATACTTAATATAAAATATTAAAAATAAAATAAAAAGTAAAAAAAAATGTAGATTTTAAATATGAAATATTAATGTTGAAATTAATATTGAATTAAAGATTTCAATAAAATATAAAATAAAAGAACAACTTGATCGCTAGAGAATTAACCAAAAAAAATGCATGAACCATTTGCACGATCAAAAATATATTTTAGATCGTGTAATATGCAAGCTTTGCTTACGGCGAATTGGCACAATACCCATTCACGCGCAAAATTCGCGTTCATGCTTGCGTATATATTGTATTACAATGTCAGACAAGCAAAAAAGGGCAAAATTTCACCTTTAGATCATGTATTATCGGATTATATAATAAACTTTAATTAATATAATATTTATAAATGTAATATTTTAAAGATTTTTTAAATAAAATTGTATAAATAAAAACTGACTTACAATTTGTTGTCCACAAGGCACTGATACTGATTGAGATCACTTTAAATTAAATCATTTGCACTAACAACAATTAATGTTATTAATTGTACACAAAAACCACAGCGAAAATTTTTTAAATAACTAATTGAACACATTTTTTTTGAATTAATAATATCAAAATAACTATTATTTTTAATCACAAAAAAATAATTGTAAAAATGTAAAAAAAAATCGTCTAACTAACAAAGTATAAATTCACTAAGCACTGATTAACAGACGACTGACTGATACTGAGTGCACTAGAGTGTGTTGAAATCGGGAGAGAAACTTAAACAAATAATATGAGATTGGAAACAAGAAACAAGAAACATACGATAGGAAACAAGAAACATACGATAGAGAAACAACCAACAAGAATAAATAATGCAGAAATGATTACTGTACTCGTATTTATGGTGTGTTATGTGGCCCACACATAGGCCGACTAGGCAAATTGTATCGTGTGTGGGCCAGTTGGCCGACTATTTTGATGGTTGGTGAGTTGGTTGGAAGTAAAATCAAAATATTTTGATTTTTATGGGCGGAGTTAATGGTTGGTAGCTGAAGTTGGCTGTGTATGGGCAAGTTGTGACAACCGTTTGTCAAAAAATCATTTGTTTTTCGCTTAGATTAAAGAAGAACTGAATAGGCCTCTACATAAAAATTCTGTCCAAATTTTGTTGGCAATACATTCATAGAACGCACGCACATGCAATACAACAGAAACGGCGTAAATCATTGGGGGCCAATTTAAAAGTTCAGTATGCGATTGAAGCGTTTCGTTCAAAACCATTTTCATATGTGATGTCTTTTATGCGTAAACGAATAGCTTTTAAAAATATTGCGGATTTTTTTGTTTGATGGAATTAGTTTTGGAAATTTGCAATAAAACACAGTATTCTATTTTAAAATATTATTTATTTATTTATTAGATATTTCACTATATATTATTTATTAAAGCAGAATTATAAAGTGGAAGAGCATATAAAAATATAAATTGTAAGTTATTTGATTATACGAAAACAATTATGTGCACAATAAGAAGATAATCGTATACAACATTAAAGGAAATGCTTTAAAACTAAATTGCAAGATGAAAAATTTAATGTACTTAAATAATTAATAACTACAATAATATTCTAAAAAAAAGAAAACAATATTATTTAGTAAATGCATTATAATATAGTATAATAGAGCAAGCAAAACAAACTTATTTAAATAATAAGCCTACCGAAGAATATACTTTATTTATTTTAACACAATAAAAACAGCAATGGAAAATAGACAGAAAAATTCGGTCCCTTAAACTTTCTTACACACACTTCATATACACCGGCACTGAACTATTTTCTGGTAAACATTGAACTGTCAACATCGGATTTGTATACATTTATTTAATGACCAACTTTTCACTTTTTCACCACTTTTTGGATAAAATAAATCACTAATAGCCATTTAGGCACATCACAAACTAAATATTTGTTATTTTGGTTAGTAAAAATGAAGATGTCAACTTACCGAAAGAAAGAAATTCACGGTTTCCTCTTTTAGGCGAGTTTCTAGCAATTTCTAATAAATTACTTAATTTTCTGAAATAAAAACTTCGTATTAAGTTTTATCAAAAATATAACTATTTATGTTATAAAAATACTTACTTTTTCGTAAATACTTGTAAATATGTAAAAAAAAACACTTTTAATTGCACTTTCCAATGTGCCAAAATAAACCTTCACAAATGACAAGAATAGCTCTTAAGTCTCCACTTTCATGGAGAATTAAAGTTTTCAAACTCTCCGAAAGTCTACAAAATTGAGGCGCTTTATATTTGATTCATATTTACGGAATAGAATTCCATTTCGTATAAAAAGATTGTACAAAAAATAAAAATTGCCTATCATTGTATTTAAATTGTATTTTTGTTTCCAATAAGTGAATTAAAATGAATATAAATTATGCTTTTGCAATTCAATAAATTTCTATTACGACAACTAGATAACACTGGGTATCATGTCTACATAAAAAAATTTTGACAACAATATCCCTTTGTAATAATTTGGACACAAAAATGCGTATACATATACGGTAGGGGCCTATCCAGGTATTCTTTAATCTAAGTGTTGAACACATCGCAGTGTTCGACAAATGGCTGTTGTTAATAATGAACTTTGGAGAGAGTTTTTGAGGAGAGTTTGACTATTGAAGTATTTTTTACCATTGAAGTATTTTTTACCATCTGGTATTTTTACCAGATAGAGAGGTCTCTGCTTATTTAGGAATTTTATGTGTTCAACTCTCTTAATATGGAATAACGAATCTCATTGAGATACTACAGATGCAAATAAGACCACAATTCCTGACATTATCCCTATAAGGTTATGGAAAGTTTTAAGATGTTGATAGCGACAACTAAATGTCGCTTTCTTTGTTGTAGCAATTTTGTTCTTTCCTTCTGATTAAATATTGAACACAATTCCGACGATAACGATCGTTGTATCAAAACTATGAAACCTTATCATACAGAAAATTTTTCTGGCCAGATGCTTTTTAAAAAAAAAATTAGCTTATGTACAAAATTGGCTATTCTATTAGATGCTTTTTTATGGAACCAACTAAATAAACTAATTTCAAAAATTTCTAAACATAAAAATAAATATTGATACAATATGGTTAGAGGCTGTAGAAAAATGAGTGTATTCCAAAGTTTCTATAAACTCTTTAACTTGCTGCCGTTCTTGGTCCGTTTTCCTGTCTATTCAGTTCTGTTTTCCCTTCGCATTGGATCATAATAGACAATTAATTTGCATTTGTAAATATTTATCACTTTGCGTAGATAGTCCCGCCTTATTTGATATTTATTATTTGAACCATATTGGATTATTCTGCCAAAGGACAAATAAAAATCTTTTTTGACTAATCTGCCAAAAAGCAAATAATTTATTGCACATTTTCCATATTTAAATAACAAATAAAAACATAATTTTGTTGACCTTGACCTATTTTAGCTGCAGTTTCTGGTTATTTTCCCAGATAAGGTGGAATTTTCTAAACGAAGCATGTTTTGGAATAAAACAAAAATTTGCTTGGCTTAATTGTCTTAATTTTGCGACAATTTTTGATTTGGAGTAAATTTATCTTTGGCGGCAAATTGGATCATCAAAACGAATCCTCTTCGTAATCTGGAGATAGGTTTTTCTCGACAAAATTGTATAAAGGACCATACATAGGTCTCTTCGAAAAGAGACATTTTTTTTTGTTAGCCAGTACTCTTCGAAAATGTATTTCGGTTAGCCAGGATGCCAAAAACACACTATGAGTGTTAAACTGGAAGACCTTGGCGCGAAGCTGTACTTTTTGAACAGAATAAAAGTTATTTTCCATAAAAATTATAAAGGACCAATTCGTCTAACAACGATATATTTTATAAAACACTGTCTTCATCCTGGATGATAATATCCAACGACCAGTGTAGATAATAATTAACTATTTCAATAATTATTTTCTAATAAAAATATAAATTATAAAGGACACGGTGCATAGTCCTTTCTTTTGGAAATTTTAAAATATTGTTTAAAAAAAACTACAGCTATTACAGCAAAACAAATGTAAATTCGCAACATGATGAAACCGTAAAAGAATTTTTAAAATAATAATTGTAAAATCGATAATTCAGTAAAAATTTCGTTTAAATTTAAAAAATTCATAACACAAAAAAATACCTAAAAACGTCGTCATAAATAAAACGTTCGTTACACTGAAACAATTTAAATATTTTTTTTTTTAGAACCTACGAATAGCTATTATCGGGCAAAGTAATTTTGCAGCTGACGTTTTGGAATTGCTTTTAGAAAAATCCTACGAGGTAGTGGGAGTGTTTACGATTGCCGATAAAGGAAAACGGGAAGATGTTTTGGCAACATTGGCCAAAGCCCATAATATTGCTGTATTTAAATTTACATCATGGCGTAAAAAAGGTATCGCTATTCCGGAGGTGCTTGAAAAGTATAAATCCGTTGGAGCAACTCTTAATGTCCTGCCGTATTGTTCGCAATTTATTCCAATGGAAGTGATCGATGGAGCTGAACTGGGTAGTATATGTTACCATCCGTCAATTTTACCACGACACAGAGGAGCTAGCGCTATATCGTGGACACTAATCGAAGGAGATGATATTTGCGGATTTTCTATTTTTTGGGCTGATGATGGCCTGGACACAGGACCTATCCTGCTCCAGAAACAATGTCCTATCGAACCAACGGATACTCTCGATACGATGTACAAACGGTTCCTTTATCCGGAAGGGATTAAGTCAATGGTTGAGGCCGTTGACATGGTTGCAGCAGGCACAGCGCCTAAAATACCCCAAACAGAAATCGGCGCCACTTATGATCCCGCCATGTTTAAGGCAGATAATCAGATAATCAACTTGCACCAATCAGCTGAGCGTATATTCAATTTTATACGAGGTTTAGACTCCGTACCAGGTGCCCTGGCATTTTTGATAACAGACGACGGAGACGAAGTGCCAATTAGATTTTTTGCTGCTCATTTATATTCGGCTGGAGCCGTTAATGGAAAAACCGTGCACTTTAAAGGACTTAAAAAATCGGCAATTGTTCATGATGAAGGCATTTTAATTGAGGGCGTCGATGGAAATTTCGTTAATGTGAAACGGATCAAAAGTGGCAGTCGAATGATTGCTGCTAACAAGATTTTTAGTCAAACCGAGGCGAAAACATCAATTGAGCTAACGGAGGAGGAATACCATAAAAAGGAAGTGCTACGGTCAATGTGGCAGGCGATATTGAAAACCAGCGTTGAAGGCGAAACCGATTTTTTTGCATGTGGTGCCGCCTCTATGGATGTGGTTCGCTTGGTGGAGGAATGCAAAGACGCATTCGATATTCCGCTCGAAAACCAAACTGTATTTATGGCTCCAGTTTTTGACGAGTTCTTTTTAGAAGTAGTTAAAGCTCTGCGCCAAGGAAACACTTCTTCAAATTCTAAAGTTTATTTCGATGGATTCGTTTTGCATGCGAACAAACGCGAAATTCCGGTTCCGACACAACTCTTCGTCGATGGAAAATTTATTGATGCCGAAAATAGAAAGACATTGGATATTGTTAATCCAACAACAGCTGAGGTGTTATGCAACGTAGCTTTTGCTTCGAAGAAAGATGTCGACACAGCAGTGAGGGCGGCTCATAAAGCATTTTATGGTAGTTGGAGCCAAATATCTGCTAGACAACGTGGATTGCTTATGTACAAGTTGGCTGACTTAATGGAAGAGCACAAAGAAGAATTGGCTACTATTGAGGCAGTCGATTCTGGAGCGGTGTACACTCTAGCATTAAAAACGCATGTCGGAATGTCAATAGATGCATGGCGATATTTTGCGGGATGGACGGATAAAATCGAAGGAAGTACTATTCCAGTAAATCCTGCCCGACCAAACAATGTTCTCACCTTCACAAAAAAAGAGCCAATCGGGTAGGTGGACATAAATTTTAAAATTTCTAATTAAAAAAAAACCAAAACGAAATATTTTCACTTTTAGAGTTTGCGGACTAATTACTCCATGGAATTATCCTTTGATGATGTTATCATGGAAAATGGCTGCGTGTATAGCAGCCGGTAATACCTGCGTTATAAAACCAGCCCAGGTGTGTCCGCTGACAGCTCTGAAGTTTTCCGAATTGACTGTAAGAGCAGGATTCCCGCCTGGTGTTATCAATGTGGTGACAGGTTCGGGATCCATTGCAGGTCAAGCGATTGCCGATCATCCTTTGGTTCGAAAACTTGGATTTACAGGATCAACACCGATTGGAAAACATATCATGAAGTCGTGCGCTGATTCTAATATAAAAAAATGTTCCCTTGAATTAGGCGGTAAAAGTCCGCTGATCATATTTGGTGACTGTGATTTAGACAAGGCTGTGAAACACGTAAGATGTGGAAAATTCTCTTTTGAGCAGAGATTATGATTAAGGTAAAATTTTTATTTCTATCTATAGGGTATGTCTTCGGTGTTCTTCAATAAAGGAGAAAATTGTATAGCGGCGGGTCGACTGTTTATTGAAGATAAAATTCACGATGAATTTGTTCGACGCGTTGTTAAGGATATCAAAAGTTTAGCGATAGGTGATCCCTTGAATCGATCCACAGCACATGGACCACAAAATCACAGAGCACATTTTGAAAAGTTAATCGAATTCTGTGAGATCGGCGTTAAAGAGGGTGCCAATTTAGTGTATGGCGGGAAATCAGTACCGAACACAAAAGGCTTCTTCTTCCAGCCAACAATTTTTACCAATGTTGAAGATCATATGTTCATCGCTCAGGAGGAATCGTTCGGTCCGATTATGATAATTTCCAAATTTCATGGCAGTGACATTGAATCAGTTATGAAACGGGCAAATAACACCGAATACGGATTAGCTAGTGGCGTTTTCACAAAGGATATCAGTAAAGCACTTCAATTCGCTGATAAAATCGAAGCAGGCACCGTTTTTGTTAATGTTTATAACAAAACCGATGTAGCAGCTCCATTTGGAGGATTCAAACAAAGCGGTTATGGTAAAGATCTTGGAAAAGAAGCACTCAACGAATATTTAAAGACCAAATGTATCACCATCGAATACTAAAGATGGAAACTGTTAAATAATTTAATCTCAATTTTTACTTAAACAAACGAAACTTGACAACTAAAGTTGTTAATCTTTTTTATCCACACATAAAAAATTGTTTGAATTTGTGTCTCAAACCAGAATTGTTAGTTAGTTTTAAGATTATATTTTTATAGTTATATCAATAAAAAATTATAAATATATTGTATAAAAAGTTTTAATCAAATTTTCCATTACTTCTATTTTTGGCAGTTAGCAAATTAAGGTGTACATAAATTCAATTTTTTGATAAATAGTCATAGAGTCTCAGTTTTTGAAAGAAGTTTACAACTTTCTTCCTCAATAAATCTTCGTTAAGAATTTTAATGTTTGCACTTCTATACGAATTAACTGAACGTTTTATAATTATAGAAAGTAGACATTTCAAATGTCAATTCAGTTACATGTTTGAAACATGTTATTAAAAAAACTAATAATCTAAAACCCAAAAATTCTACAAAATATTATTTATACTAGGGGAATAAGCTTAAATCCGCTGTTTGGTCATAGATGGCGTGAGTGAGCGTATTAAGCTACCATGGGCACGCCATACTTTTTTTATGAGTTTGACATCTGTCAACATTAATCAGTGCACATTGTCAGCAATTTCGTACAACAACATACGTTTTTCCTTTGGTAATCATATCTAGTTTTGTGCCAGAAAAAGAGCATATGCGGGAAGCTCTGCTTTTCTGCTTCAATTTGAAGAAATCGGCTGCCGAATTGCATTGAATGCCTATGGAGGCCTATGGTGACAGTGCTTTATCGGAAACAACGTGCCAATTTGACTTGTGAGACAAGAAGCGTGAAAATTGGCCTAGGAAGGTTGAGGACCATCAATTGCAGGTTTTTTTTCGATGAAGACGATACCCAATCGCAAAACATGCTCGCGGAGCAATTGAATGTTACTCAACCAGCCATTTCCATGCGTCTGCGTGCCATGGGGAAGATTGAAAGGATCGAAAAATGAATTGATAGGCATATGGAGCGACTTCAAAACACATGCGAAATCTTACTCGTCAGACAAAAAAGAAAGTCGTTCCTGCATCGGATTGTGACAGGCGATGAAAAGTGGATATATTTCGAGAATCCTAAATGCAAGAAATCGTGGGTTGATCCCGGCCAACCATCCACATCTTCCCCAAGACCAAATCGCTTCGGACGGAAGACGATGCTATGCGTTTGGTGGGATCAGCGGGGTGTCGCCTACTATGAGATGTTGAAACCTGGTGAAACTGTCAATGCCCACCGCTACCAGCAACAACTGATCAAATTGCACCGTGCTCTGCGTGAAAAAAGGACGGATTATCAACAAAGACATGACAAGCTGATTTTCCTCCAGCACATCGCACCACCGCACACGTCAAAAATGGTCCGAAACTACTTGGAGACACTCAACTGGGAGGTTCTACCACACCCCGCTTATTGTTCCCGTCAATGGGCCATGCGCTCGCTGAGCAGCACTGCTTGATGAGTGGTTTGCCTCAAAAGAGAAGGAATTTTTTTGGTGTGGTATCCACAAATTGCCCGTGAGATGGGAAAAATGTGTAGCTAGCGAGGACAAGTACTTTGAATAAATTTGTTTTTGCTTTCTATGAAAAAACGTGTTTTTTTTTTGACTAAAAAACAGCGGATTTAAGCTTATACACCTGGGACAAAGATATTTTTGTTAAGAGAAAATACAGAAAAATAATTTAAATTCAAGTAATTTAACAATAAAGTTTTTAAGTTACTATTCACCACTACTTGATGGTATTTTTGTCGGTTTATTTTATAGAAAAGAACATATAATTTCTATTTTATCTTGAACAGCCCAGTCCAGTTGTTAGTTAAAAAATACCAAAAAGTAAAGAATTAAGTTCAGAAGCAAGGAAACAGTAAAAGATCGTGGATAAACGCGTAGTAGAACTCTTAAAGATCAGAAAATTGTTAGATCAGTTCAACTTAACCTTCAAATGCCGGCTAAAAATATTATGAATGATGGCTTATACACGTAATATCGGCAAAAATTATTGATGGAAGGCTGAAAATTGCTTAAGAACACTGGAGGTTATTCTCAGATTTTTGGAAAGAATATTGTATAGACTGAGGAATTGTAATTTTTTTGAGGTTAGTTCTCATGGAAGAAAGTTCTTTTATTCTTCACCAAATGAAGACGAGAAGCGAAAATGTACTGTACCAGTATTTTTTTTTTATGGAAAAATCATTTTCAGGTTTATAAAAAAATCATCTTTTGCTGTTCAAGTAAAAAATCATATAATTAGGCTCATAGAAAATTGTTATGATATCCCGCAAGTGCTCTGTCGCCCTGAGCTCGAATGGCGTTATGTGCCCGCTTTTACGTATTTACCATCATATTTCCAAATGTTTCGGCTGATAAATATGGCGGCTAAATTCTTACGTATATTGGCTTTAAGTTCGCCTAGGGTCCTTGGCTTGTTGATACAAACCTTTGACTTCAAGTAGCCCCACAGGAAAACGTCCAGCGGCTTTAAACGCGGAACCAGTCAAAATCACATCAAACGACCATGAAACAGTGGCTTTATTACACCACCCCCAACGCCCCCGTCCACCATCGCAAGTTGTTGTCACAATTGAAAAGTTATTTTGAATGTACAGCTGAACAATTTCAGCTCATTCGGGCGGTGTATACTCTTCCACGGCAAAAATCCACTTGGACTGAAGTTTCATATACGTGCTGTATGACAGCTGTCAGATAAAACCTGTAAAAAGTATAGTGTTGCCTAATGAGTCCATCTACAATACAATAATATGGCATCGTTAGGCTTATCATTAGGCTAACCGAAAGAGTCAATCTTTAAAATTCCTTTAATGTGTAATAATCCATTTTAATTAGTTAAGGTTCCCACTGCCCTAGTTATCCCTGACAGCAGCCCTGTTTTTGTTGAATAAGATTATCTATCTACCGTTGCTGCTCAATTCATTTGAATTCCAGTAGATAAAGAAAATTAGTACAATATTTATATTAATAATAAACAAGATAAAGAATATAATCTGTTATAAAAAAAATATAAATATAATTCTAAATATTAAAAAAAAAAATTATCGGGATGATCGAAAGGTGTTTTTAGTGAGTTAGAGTTCCACACTATTAAAAAAATTCCTCTTAAAGGTTATTGAGATTTTCACCTCCCTTGGTGGAGTTAAAAAAAAACATTACCAATGCAGGAAGGAATCTAATCCAATAACCATTTTCCGTTGCCCCTTTACTATGAAAACAATGAAAAATATTTATTTGACTTGATAATCAGGGACCTCACGCTTATAGTAAGATAGATACTTTTTAGTGGAAATTGGTCATTCTATAGGATGCCGGTCACTTTAATTGATATTGAATTTTGTTTTACTTTCCATTTGTTAATCCGCTTTAGAATATCGCGTCATTATCCTTTGTCATGTTCCTGAATTCCTATCAGTTTCAGAGGAAATTCTGTTGTCATATAATGCTTCCTAATGTCTGTCGTTGAATTTTCGTTTGAACTTGTTCTTTGTGCATTTTCTCACTCACTATTCTGTTAATTTTCTTACATATTGTAGAATATCTTAAAAGTCAAATTGCCGCGTTTGTTTCGGTCAGTTTACTCCATCGAAAATACTTCAGTCTGCACAGCTTATTTAAAAATATTCGGTCAACATCACTTTTTTGTGCAATTGCTATTAATTGACGTAAGCATTTGCCATGGGAGATTTTTGGGGAAATAGGCAGAGATGGAGATAGAGATAGATAGATAGATAGATAGATAGATAGATAGATAGATAGATAGATAGATAGATAGATAGATAGATAGATAGATAGATAGATAGATAGATAGATAGATAGATAGATAGATAGATAGATAGATAGATAGATAGATAGATAGATAGATAGATAGATAGATAGATAGATAGATAGATAGATAGATAGATAGATAGATAGATAGATAGATAGATAGATAGATAGATAGATAGATAGATAGATAGATAGATAGATAGATAGATAGATAGATAGATAGATAGATAGATAGATAGATAGATAGATAGATAGATAGATAGATAGATAGATAGATAGATAGATAGATAGATAGATAGATAGATAGATAGATAGATAGATAGATAGATAGATAGATAGATAGATAGATAGATAGATAGATAGATAGATAGATAGATAGATAGATAGATAGATAGATAGATAGATAGATAGATAGATAGATAGATAGATAGATAGATAGATAGATAGATAGATAGATAGATAGATAGATAGATAGATAGATAGATAGATAGATAGATAGATAGATAGATAGATAGATAGATAGATAGATAGATAGATAGATAGATAGATAGATAGATAGATAGATAGATAGATAGATAGATAGATAGATAGATAGATAGATAGATAGATAGATAGATAGATAGATAGATAGATAGATAGATAGATAGATAGATAGATAGATAGATAGATAGATAGATAGAGATAGGGCGACGTAACATCTTAGCTTTCACCTACAATAAATTTTAATTCAGTTAATTTCCTTATGATAGCATAAATATTTTAATTATTTTTTTTATTTTTGTAAAATTATGTCGCAATTCATGTTAGATCAAATGAAATTAATGAAAATTTCAATATAAGTAATAAAAAACCGTATTATTTTAAAATCGTGTAAGAAAAAACAGTTAAGTATAATAAATATATTTTTAAATTTTACTTATATTGAAATTTTAATTTATATACAATAAAAGAAAAATTCATTAAAAGCAATTCAAAATTCTAATTGAAATAATAACTTACAAAGAAAAAGAGGAAAAATGTACAAACAAAAGTAATCAAAAGTTTTTTACTAAATTTCTCTTAAAATTTTTTAACCCTTTTTTAATTTTTGTGTGTGTGATTTTGTTTACCAAACAAATTTCTTAAGCAACGTAACTAACTATCTGGTAGCTCAACAGTTTCCACATTGACAAATGTTTTTTAATTAATGTGAAGTACAATCGATACAATTAAGTTCTGAATAAAACGTCATTCAAATAGCCTCCACGAATTCTTTTGCAGGAACGAAATCTTTAGAAGTAAATATTGAACGTGCTATTCATGACAAGTCGTATGTCATGAATAGCACGTTCAATATTTACTTCTAAAGCTTGAAGAGAGTCTGGTTTATTGCTAAAGACAAATGACTTCAAATAACCCCACAAGAAATAGTCTAATGGTGTTAAATCATAACTTCTTGGTGGCCATTCAATGTCACAATTTCTTGAAATAATCGAATCTCCAAACTTTTCTCGCAATAATTCGGTTGTTGCATGTGCTGTGTGGCACGTAGCCCCGTTTTGTTGGAAGCAGATGTTGTCAAGATCAACTTTTTCCAATTTCGGCTATGAAAAGTTGGTTATCATCGATCTATACCGCTCTTCATTGACAGTAACGGTGTTACCAGCTTCATTTCGAAAGAAGTACGGACCTATGATTCCACCAGACCAAAAACCACACCAAACTGTCAATTTAGGTAAATGTATTGGGTGTTCATGAATAATTTGTGGTTTTCTTTGCACCAGAATCGACAGTTTTATTTATTTATCTAAACGATCGTTCTTCAATTGCGCACTAAAAGTTGCAATTGGAGAACGATTATTTTGATAATAAAATTGAATAATTTGTAAACGTTGTTCTTGCGTATATCTCTCCATAATGAAATTGTAAACATTATTGAATACATATTACAAATGGCCGAAACGTCACTTAGAAATCATATTCGATTTTCGATTTTTTTGTGGCGTTATGTTGATACTCATGTCTCTCACTTAAGCCGACAAGTTCGGCCATATTGAATGTTCAGTTAATTTTTGACAGCTGCTTTGATTGCACGTGTTTTGGCTCGTCTTCGATTTTTGCCCATTTTCGACGAAAAACAGCATCGCATTAACATTGCTAAGGAGCTGTTGGACTGTGTCCGCGATGACCCAAATTTGCTCCAGAGGGTCATAACTGGTGACGAGTCATGGGTTTATGGTTATGACGTGGAAAGCAAATCTCAATCATCCAAATGGAAGCTGCCGCACGAGCGAAGACCAAAAAAAGTGCGCCAAGTTCAGTCGAATGTGAAGGTTTTGCTTACAGTTTTCTTAGATTGCAGGGGCGTGGTCCATCAAGAGTTCTTGCCACAGGGTAGAACGGTCAATAAGGAATATTAGCTGCAAGTTATGCGTAAGTTGCGCGAAGCAATCCTACAGAAACCCCCGGATTTGTGGAAGAACAAAAATTGGCGTTTGCACCATAATAACGCCCCTGCTCACGCATCGTTGCTTGCGCGCGAATTTTTGCCAAAAACAACACACTAATAATACCGCAGCCACCGTATTCCCCATATCTGGCCCCCTGTGACTTTCTCTTGTTCCCGAAACAGATTCTTTGATCCATTTTTTCATGGGCAAAAATCGAAGACGAGCCAAAACACGTGCAAGCAAATCAGCTATCAAAAATTAACTGAACATTCAAAATGGCCGAACTTGTCGACAAAAGTGAGTGACATGAGTACCAACATAACGCTACAAAAAAAATCGAAAATCGAATATACGTTACCCGCGGAAATTCAAAATTCATGATACTTTTTGAACAGACCTCGTATGTGATTGCGAAAATTTTGCCTTCAAACATTATTAAAATATGCATTAAGACACAACACAATTACAAGTAAAATATATGCTCATGTTACAACAAATGATTAAATTTGGATTTTTAGGATTTAAAAAAAACCGTTTTTTAGGGCCTTTCTTAAATCTTTCAAATTAAACACTTAAATATTATTAATAACCATATTTTTATGGAAATTATTGGCAACAAACTTTATAATTTAATATGAAAGAGATTTTGTTAAATTCCTAGTTTCAACTCGTTTCTAATTATATTCCGTAGTCTTTTGCACAATGACAACATCCCGTAAATACAAACAAAATCGCTCAAATTAATTCATATTAGAATTAGAAAACAGGAATAATTTTTTTTCAACTGTTCCGAATAATAAAATAAAATATGATAACGCCATTTTAGAATTTGCATAGTGTAAATATTTATTTTGAATTACTACAAATATGTATGTTCAACGTATTTATAAAGAAAACTTACGATATTCTTACGGTTAATAAGCACAAAACAATGGAGAATTTAATTTTGTTTTTTTTTGTTTTATTAACAAACTAACTTTGTACACAACACTCCACACAAAAGAAAAACACCTCCAATTAGATCGCACTGCACTTTACAAGGGAACGAGAATAATTTGATTTTGCGAATTCTTATTACAAGTCTCTCCCTCTCTCTCTCTCACGCATGCAAAAGATTAAAAGGATTTTCACCACTTGTTGCTCACCTAGAATGAGTATCACTTGCGGGGGCAGATCGAAGTGAGCGCATGTAATCCAACTGTAACTGAAAACTCCATCCACAAAGGCTTATCAAAATTTTAAAATCTTCATGGACTAATAAGAATGCATAAAACTGCGACGGCAGATATTGTTTTAATTTTGCATTCATTTCAGTGATCGTTATAACGGTAACTTAACTCTGACTGCCAAAATTTTTAAAACCTTCCCAATCTAATGGAGGTGCATAAAATTGCGTCCGCCCGACATTCATGATTTAATTGTCGTTCTCATTGGAAAATAATTTCATTTTCATTGTAAAAATTATATTTAATAAAAAATTTATAAAAATTACTTAGCCTATAAAAACTATCCCTTATACAAAATAATAAGTAAAAACACAACTTAGCTCAAATATTGCATATTTACCGTACATTTTTATTGCATGCGAAGAATAAGATGTTTTCCCACACACACTTGGTAAATACAAACTCTCCAATGAAATATTTTAATGCATAACCAGTGAATGGGAACTACTAATAATAATCGAAATTATATTTGAATAGTTTATGATTAAAAATTATATTTTCACAATAATTTCATACAGAATATGAATTAAATACAATTTTTTCCTGTTTATGCTATCACAGAAAATAATGTGTGCGTCTACCTGACTAGATTTACTTAATTATTGCAGGCCAACAGGCGAAAATATAAATGTGAGAGCACTAAACTCACCAACAACAATATTTTGAAAGTTAATCTTCAGTTTTATTTTTGTTGAAATAATAATAATAACTTCTTTAGTAAATTTCCAAATAGAATAAAATATAAATTAGGTAAAAATAAAAATTTAAATAATAAATTCAAATGAAAAAAAAACCAAATAATTAATAATACAAAAGAATATTGTCTTCATTTTAAATCCTTCAAATGTTGGTGGTTTTTTAGTACAATTACTGAAATAGTATAAATCAAGAAGAAGTGTTAATATTTGACGAAATCGTTTTGATATCTATTCAGTGATTTTTTTAGTGTTTAGTTTACAAATTTCCAAAAAAAATTACAGAAAAATTACGAAATTGTTATTTGAATTGATAAATCAATGCTTGTCATTTACTTTTTAAAGATTATTTCATATAAATATTGGTCACGACTATGTTTTAGATGATCCATGCAAGAGGTCTAATTTTTAACCACTTTTCCGAGCAGGTTTCTCGCTAATAACACGTCTAATATTATCTTCCAAGTCTGCAAGTGACGCTGGTTTATCGGTATAGACGAAATGACTTTACGTAGCCCTATAGAAAGTAGTGTAGGGGCGTCAATTTGCACCATCTAGGGGGCCAACTCACCGGTCCGAAATATGAGATAACATAAATTGCTCACAAAACTCATCACTCATTATACCAATTCTTTCACGTGCTGTGTGGCATGTAGCGCTGATTTTTTGAAACCACATGTCGACCAGATGCAGTTCTTGCATTTTGAGCAAAAGAAAGTTTGAAATCATCGAGCGATAGGCTCTGCCATTGGCGGAAATGTTCGGGCCCCAGCTTCATTTTTAAAGAAATAAGGATCGATGACCGCACCAAACAGCGCACTTCTCCTAGGTGCAATGGCAGATCTTGTTTTGCCTGTGTTTGTTCATCAGAACAAATGTGACAACTATGCTTATTCACATATCCATTCAACCAGAAATGAGCTCCGTCGCTGAATACAATTTTTTCCAAGTTTTTCTAAGGCCCAGTCACTGAAAATTCGGCGCTTTGGCAGGGCGTTCGGCTTCAGTTCTTGCCCGAACTGTATTCAATACGCTTTCAGATCCTTGCGTAAAATCTTCCACATAGTCAGCATAATTGCTGCGAACGCCGGCGGATGGACAAATCGCGGGCTTCACAAACACTGGACGAAATTAAGTAAAACGCTGTATATAAATTTGGTTCGGATTGCCATTAAGATCAATAACTACATTACAGGTATCGTAATATCTTACGATCGTACGAATGGTTTCGCCTCTGATTCGGCAAAACGTCTGCGAATTGTGCAATTTTCTGGAAGCAGTGCTGTCCACTTCCAGAAAACCAAAACTGACTGAAAACTCCATTCATAGTTTTGATGACCTGTGCGCCACCTATTTAAATTACCAACACTACCATAACAACTGTGAATAAATTTTTTCATAAAACTATAAATAAAAAGCGTTTTTCTTTGGACCAATTTTGCTACTAGTCGGTAGTTCTAGCTGTCATCATCTACTCTACCTCGAACAAAGGACCACATCGAACGGGGAGTTACGCATACAATTTACGTTAGGTGGATTCTAGTTGCTAAAGTGAAAATAGATACTTTTGCGGGTTCGTTGGTTATGTTTAAAAGTTATATTTTTGTCAGTATTGTTTATGTGTGAATAAACTCAGTTTTTATTGTTTATGTGTGAGTAAACTCAGTATTGTTTCTGACAGTTTTGAGGTTATGTTTTGAGTAGTGTTTAGATTTTGGCTTTCCTTTGCTCATCTACGGCGTAGTAGCAAAATTGGTCCAAAGGAAAACGCCTAAAGTAATAATAAAAGAATACAATTTTTTTATACAAATTTCCTATAAAAAATATGATGAAAAATAATATGATATTATGCCGTGGTGTACTAAAATCAAACGAAATATAGAGAAATTATTTGTTTGTTTTTTTTTTTGACCCACACAATTTTAATTACAGCAAAAAGTTCAATTTTTCTTCATTATTTGTCTATAATTAAATTTGCTTAAATTGATTACGCGTCCCACAAAACATATTAAAATGGAGAATAAAAACCAACAC
This sequence comes from Atherix ibis, assembly GCA_958298945.1. Classification (NCBI taxonomy): domain Eukaryota; kingdom Metazoa; phylum Arthropoda; class Insecta; order Diptera; family Athericidae; genus Atherix; species Atherix ibis. The sequence goes on from OY282609.1 coordinate 31,148,414, forward strand.
AATTATTAAAAATATCAAAAATTTATATCAGTTTCGAAATAAATAAACCAATACAATATTCATTTACAATTATTGTTATTTTTATATTTAAGAAAGCTAAAAAAACAAATTTAAATGGTTTATAGTTAAATCTTTGCATTTTAATCATTTAAATTAGTCATATTGTATTTAAAATACATAGAAAATGCGGCAAAAAAGTATAACAATTATGAAAAACTCTCTAATGAACCGCTGTAAATATAAACAGTGTTTGATATTCCAAGCGAAAACATTGTTGACAGATATTGGCAATTAAACTGTTATATTTAGTTTGAAATTATGTGCAACTATAAATTGTGTATAAATATTTTCAATTGCCAATTATCGTAGTAATATTTTGTTATTCAATTAATTGTGTATAACTATACTATTTGTATGAAAACAATGTCGTACGTTTCGTTAGTTGAATTCATAGATGAAATGTTAAGCAATAATGACGAAGTTACCGAAGGCTCAATGGAAATATACTTTGATTATTTAGAAGGAATATCGAAAAGTGGTGGATTTTTACCAGACCAATTGGATGAGACTTGGCGAAAAATACTCAAATTAAAACAAAGTATTAATGTCGTAATTATACAGTGGTTAGATTTCATATTATTATAAAAACTTTTATATTTATAGCTGCCAAACAATTTGTCACATCCGTTTTCTATTTGATTCCATCCAACAAAGTTCTGAAAACAACACTAAACCATTTGGTCGGATGGATTTTTCAAAATTATTGCAATAAAGATTATCGAAAACAAAATAAAGCCATTGTACAATGGTTAATTGGTATGTGGGCAATTTACTTCCTATATAAAATTCTTCATGTGCTCAATACTGAATTGAATATATTCTATTTTAGGAGTTGTTAAAATTGGATTTGTACCGGCTGTGGATCTACAGCATTGTTATTATATATTTTTAAAAATTCTTGGCAACACTCTATTGGTAGAAGAGGAATTTACTAAAAACTTTTATACTTTCTATTATAATAATTTGGAAATCTTTTTTTTTTTTTTTAGAAAGATGATATAAGTCACCTGATTTATATTTGCACCGATTATAAGATGGTGACTGAATACGCTGTGAAAATTGTCACTGCAATTAGCTTAAAAGAATCAGGAATAGTAAGTTACAATATATATTTTGAATACTATTAATAATGTTATCAAAGAAACATCATTTTTATGTATAGACATTATGAAAATACTGTTCGTAAGAGGTGTGCTAGACATCTTTGTTTATCTCTACTCCTAAATGATCAAAGTAATTTGGTAAGAATAAAAAATTTTCGAACATATTTAAAAGTAAAATATCATAATTGATTCATTTTTCTTATCTAATTATTATCAACAATCATTTCTAAGGGTGTATCGTTTTCTTAAAAAAAAATTTCATAATTTTATTTTATACATAGTGTAATTAAGAAAATGTACAATTTTATTGTTGGATAAATATTTTGCTTGAGGAACGTCTAGCCATAATAAATAAATAATGAAAAAAAACGGAATGAAAGTAGTTGGTTCGGAAATTTTTTGTACACAAATTCAAGCACACTAAAACCAAGTCAAAAGTTAAACTAGTTAATAGTATTGTCGCAATGTCTTAAAAAGTCTATCTTTATATTTTTTTTTTTAAATTTGCCTAATATTCCAAAAGAATTGCATTGATTTGAAAATATTTATTTCTAGAATGGCATGAGCGCACTGTTATCTTTGTACAAACGATTAAAACCACACCTTTTGCCTGATGACAATATCCGAATTCGACAAAATGAAGATTTATTTGGACATATAAATAAAAAGTTCCTTTACCATTTACAAGCGAATCGCAAAGAATCTAAAAATGATTCTACAGAGAATGAGACAAATTGCTTTTCCGATTGGTCAGCTAATACAATATCCTTTAAACGAAAACATTCAACGTCAGTGCGTAGTTATGGCGAATTAGGTGCAGAAAAATCTCTACAAGAATGCGTTAATTCGGAAATATATTTCCAGGGTACAGTTTTTAATTCAATGCTACTCAATCAATACAGTCTAGCGTTATTAAAACTTTCTAATGAACGATTTCATAAAATGATCCACTTGTATTGGAAACGTGAATTTCTTACCAAAGATTTAATAGAACAGCCTCATAATAAATCAAAAAAAAATATTCTAAAGTGTTTACATAAACTTCAACGATTTAACAATGAAGAAATTTATAATGTTGGTAGCTTTTTGCGACATATTTTGCCAAATTGGAATGGGCAAAAATATCAAACTGAGGTAATAAACAATTCTTTCGATATTATATAAAATATTTAATTTGTATTAATTTTTTTTTTCTGTTTCAGATATTCAGTTTATTAGAGAATATTACAATTACAGAATATACAAAATTTTTCGATGATATTTTATATCCACTTTATTTACTCAATTTACGACGAGAATTGAATTTTTTCAGTTTGACAATAAAAACGATTTCTGTGATGTTATACAATAATGTAAATATGGTCTAAAAAAAATTTATAATATTATTATTTTTAATTCTATTGTAATTAATATATTTTGCATTGTTTATTGCTTAGTTTATGTATTTAAACAACGGTACAGATGGAATCATTAAATGGAAACAAAGACAGCCTTGTGAGAAGAGCATTGAACTTACACAGAAATGTTTTGAACATTTTTGCTTATTATTTCTTAATATTCATCCTGGTATAAATCAATTAAACATACACCCACAAATAGATTCTTATTCAGTTATTGTTTCGTTGTCATTTAGGTAGAGCTTTGCTAATGCATACTATCGTAGATGGATACCTGTTGTTGTCATCCCTTCCGAGTAATATTCGAGCGAAAACAGTAATGCCAAATGAGATTGTTCATCGTATTTTAGTTAATTCGGATGTTGTGCTATTTGAAAAACTAGCCTTGGTATTAAACAGGTATGACCAAAATTGGATTACTTTGAAAAAAAATCATCTAATAATTTGCTATAGTCACGATTTGACACTGTTGCATACGAAAGTATTTTACATGGTAATTTCTAAAGGCAAAAATAATAAGTTTAGTTTGTACCCAATTGAATTTCTACCTGAATTAAATAAACTCATTGTATTGGAAATATTTCCTAAAGACTATTTATCAAAAAAGACTGAATTTGGTCCATAATTCGATCAATAATAACTTACATATTTTTTTTGTAGAAGCCTTTTTCACATATACAAATGGTTAAATATTATTAACACCCTAAAACATGTTTTAGTATAAAAATTTAAAAAAAATTACAAATTTTAAAAACTAAATACAAGACAACTTTGAAAATATACGATGATTACCGGCATTTTTATTTTTATTTTCAGAAATGTATTGCGCTTATCAGAATCTGATTTATCGAATTTACCAGTGGAACTTAAAGTACAAATAACAGAAGTTATCGAGACGTTATTGGGAAGCATATTTAATTGTTCGCTCTTCAGTGAAGAGTTTCAATGTCAGTTAATTGATCGAAAAATCAAATCATTTCCACTCGTATTGAACTATTTTCGTTTTATAAATAGTTTAACTTTTATGTCAATAATTCGCATTAACGAGGACAATTTTTTCCAACAAGAGTTCAATCCGAAAATTGGTTATGAAAAACGTAAAAATCATTGCCCAAATTTGCACAAATTAATTGAAGACTTTCAACATCTTTTAATTACTGATGAAGGTCATAGAATTTCAATGTGATGCTGATTATCTGATTGTTGTACGACAAAAAAGGAAACACTAAAAGTTTTCATAATAATTTCTTTATACTATTTCGATTGGTTTTACAATTGGATTTTTAGTATTGTTAGAATTTCGTTTGTTAAATTGTTATAATAAACTTGCTCATTATATCTACTGGATACACAGAAATTATGGAATACGAAACTTTTTTCATATGAACATTATTTTACATAATAGCAGAATACGCTTATTTGCTTAGTAAATAACAAAATTAAGTTTAAAATAATTAAAACAAATTTCACATAAATGATGCATTTTAAATGTGTTATTTGTGTGAAAATTTACTATTTGCAATAGAACTTTTTCTTACTATTATAACTTTACGAAATTTAGTCAATTTGATATAATTTTGATTAAAAACTGTTTTGGATATAAAATTTGAATTGCATCGATTTTCTGTTAATATATTTACCATATGCTATTTCAACAGTCCGTAGATAGATAGTCCGTAGTCTCATAAAATCGATAAAAACAATTTTAGGAATTTTCAAATTATTGAAAATTTTGTTTTTAAATAAGTTTAAATCTAAAAGCCTAAATTTGTAAGTAAAAACTTCCGAATTTTTAGAATGATGACAATATTTTGTATTCACGTTATAAAGTGGCTCCTGGCAAATGTTAGTGAATGACGACAATATATTAAAATAAATTCGAGAGAATCATTGAAGAAATTCGTAAAATGGAAATTTTAAACTTGTTTATTTGTTTGCCAGGAGCCACTTTATAGCGCGACGACTATGAGGCCATTTGGCATATTTCAAATGTGTTTTTCACGATTAGTATTTCAATTCACTTCGATTTTGATTATAAAGTAATGTACAAATTATAAAAAGAAAATATATTTTTGATTGTAATGAAGAGACTAACGGCTTTTTGAAAATACCAATTTATAATTTTTATATGTAAGGATTTTCCGGAAAATTCACTTTGAACAATGAATTTTCTAAAAAAAATAGTACAAAAATAACAAAACTAAAGTACATAATTAAAGAGTTTTTTTTGAAAATATTTTTCTGTGTTTTATTATATTAACTTATTATCTTTCAGATGAGAGGAAAAAATTTGGGCACAACTCAATTTGAAAAAGATAGTTTTTTGAAATTTTGAAAATTTGCCATTTTAGAAAGTGCAGAGTGTTCTGGGTTTGTCCTTGATCCTTGTAACTTGTAGTAATTTAATGCAGCAATTCGGGAAAAATAGTTAAAAAATTACCCGTGGGGGGGGGGGGGGGGTGTTGATTATTGAATTAAAGTATTTTTCGGTCAGTTTAACTGTAGCTTGGAAAGGACATTTTTGCCAGGACTCTTCTCGATTTCGACAACAGACCGAATAAACAAAATTTCAGACTTCGCACCATAAAAAAAAACAAAAGATTTTTTTTTTGTACCTGATGCTGTTGGAGGAGGATGTCACTGCGGTTTTAGCCACATTTTTGGCTGGTTAAATTATACAGAAATGGTTGTACAAAAACAGTTTTCGTTTGGACGGAACGGGACGGGATTCGAGAATAAAGAATTTTTGATTGTTCTAAAAAATTTAAGCAAATTTTTCAAGAGAAAGCTTCTAAGAACTGTCTTCTTCAAAAATTTCTGCTAATTTAATCCAAAAAGGGTTTTATTCGAATTATTCCGTCTCTCCTACTTCTATTTTGTATTTTTATATTATTAAAAACAAAAATACCAAATCCCTTAAACCCTCATTCCTAAAAACAGTCGGATTTATGAATTAACTGAGCTGAAAGTTTAGTCTCAATCGGCTATTTTTTAGAGTGTTAAAAATTCTAGTTAATATCTGTTACTATTGTCCTAACGTCGCACTCTATGCCTGTAAAAGGACAATAGGCACTATATGGGATCTGCAACTTCGGGTGCTACGTTGGATATATACGGCGATAGTAAGGCCTATCCTAACATGATGCCTTGGTCTGGTGGACAGCACTGGATAAAAGCACCTACTTTGACCTTCTAAAGAAAGTCCGGATATTAGCTGTCATATGATATGCACTATGGGTCTGCTTAGAACGTGGCCTACAGCGGCTCTTGAGACCATGCTCCATTGTTTGACCTTAGATATCTATGTTAAAGAGCTGGACAATAGACCGAACATCGTTTCGGGCACGCAAAGGTCCTTAAGGACAACAAATACAGTCCCAAAATGACGGACTTTGAGAAAGCTGGTCTGAACTTTTATATTAAGTATAAAACAAATTCCTAGTAGGACCGAGTGGGAGTACCGGGCCGTCCAGGAAGAATTGGCTGTAGAAATATACACCGACGGGTCATGGAAGGGGGACATTATAGGACCAGAGGTATTCCCTACGACTCCCAGACCAGTGTAAAGTATTTCAAAGAGAGTTCGGCGTCCCCGAAAAATTGATTATACTGATTAGGGTGACCATGACTAGTGAGAGAGGAAGAGTCAATTTAACATCCACAATGGTCTCTGGAAAGGAGACGCAATTTCGTGCGTTCTCTTTAACTTCGCGATTGAAAAAATGAATCTTGACTGAGGGATAAGTATGAGGGGTACCATTCTCATTAGGTCTGCCCAGATTTTGGCATACGCCGACGACAGTGACATTATGTCTCGATCAGAAAGAGCTGAACGAGAGAACCCTCCATCAAGATTGAGCCGGTGCCGGCGGCGAAAAATCTTGGCCTGCACATAAATGAAAACAAAACAAAGTACACGATTGCTGCGTCAGCGCCGAAGATAAGACCAAGAGAAGATATTATAGCTTTGCAAGAGTTAAATTATTTTTATATTTGCGTTCAAGGGTCGCATCCGACAGCAGCATGGATGCTGGCAGCCAACAGAGCCTACTTCAGTTAATATTGTATAAATTATTTCAGTCGAAAGTTCTGGCCGTAATATCGAAGCTATTGCTGCAACTAGTCTTGCCAGTCTTAATGTATTTTTAAAAAGCTTAGTTTCTCAGCAAAAGCCATAGCGAACTCTTGTCTGGGTTCGAGAGGAGGTTTTTTAAAGAAGTTTTTGCCCCCTAAAAGGGGATAGACGATTTCGGAGCCTATTTAACGACGAGATCCTGGATTGTTACCTAAATGTCCGATTCTAGATAAAATTAAGCTCAATAGGTTGTGCTGGGCTGGACACTTAATCCATATGGGTGAGCAAGATCCTGCCGGGAAAGTCTATAGTTTTAGTAAGGATATGCTGGGATTGTCGATTTGAAAGACAACGGCGCAATACCGTTCAGGGATACACCGAACCCTCGGTTGTCGCGCTGTTGATAATGAAAATGATAAACTTTTTGATGCTATTTGAATAAAAATGAGACTTCACAAGCTTTCATATTTTTCACAACTCTAATTTAAAAAAAAAACCCTTCAACCGAATACTCAAGTGTTGTTATGAACTTTTCCATTCAACAAAAAAAGAGAAAAAAATAAGCTAAATTTAGTAAATTATAAAATAATTGTCAATTAAAATGAAAAATATTCCTAGAAGGAAAAAAACACATTAGATCAAACATCAAAACACTAATAAAATGTCTTATTGAAATTTTCCCATAGAGTAAATAATTGTCTTAAAGTTTTAACTAAAATTGACAATCAATAGAGAAGTATTTAACTTCCTACTGCAGAATTATGGAATTAGTTTAAAGGTAACTGATTAGAAAGTGAAAAGTAAATATGACTGGTAATAAAAGAAAGGAAAATTAGTAAGCAAATGCCACTAGCTATCGTCGAAAGTCAAGTCATAAAATCAAAAATTTTGACTACTGCAATTGCAATTTAATTAAAGTACATGAAATGTATCTGAAAATAGCTACAATTTCTGGGTAGTAACGAAAAAAAAACATTGCTTCAGGAAATTATGCAATTACAAGTTCGTCTGGTCTTTACTGTGTGCGCAAATGCACTATTTGTGAGAATCCAATTGGAGCGGTTTTTTTTCAAGATGTAACATAAATTTGTAATGACATTCCGTTTTCTGGTTGTTGTTCTTTTTTAAACATAATTTTTACTGTAGTAAAATTTTGGCATCAACCTCTTCTGTATTGAAAACTTCTAGAAGGAAGAAAAACCAGTCACTACGAATAATAGTTTTTTCCCATTCTTTTCCTGTTCCAATTTTTTATTATTGTATATTCAATAAAATTTCCTCTTTTCATATTAATTTTATTTGCCGTTTATTGGTTATGTGCTTTTTTGATTAGTTTTAAAAGTGCGATATAAAAATGTCATTATTCGAATGGCAAAAGTACATATTTTTGGTGCCGATATGTCGTAAAAATGACCAATTAGCGCCAACCAGTCCATGGTCCAGATTTGAAATTGTCTGTTTTCTGAAAATATTTTTGGCAGGATTCCTTAAACAAGGAAGTAAAATATCTGATAATCAACTTGAAAATCAACCTCCCCTCCCTCCCACCGTAAACACCTGTCGTGGTCACATAATGGGTAAGAACGGACGGAGAAATAGAAGTTGGCACTTAAGTAAGAGGAGTTCAAAATAGTAACACACACAAAATCTGTAGTATCGGAAATTGGTTCGACGACTAAAAACCTTGAGAGTAAAACATGCCACGGGCGTGAAATGGTGATTGGTAGGCGGCAGCGTATCGCGACAGTGGAGATACACTCCTTGGTTCGGACGACAAGGAACTTCGGAACAATCGTGCTCGACGGGTGTTCTATTTTCGGCTTCGTGTAACCCGTGTGGGTGGTGTATGTTGGAAGCTTTCTGCCACAGCTGAGCTATGACGTAACTTGGTGCAGGGGTTATCACGTGGTAGTCATATAGCTTCCCAATTCATACTACCACCGCACCGTAACTAGCTATCACCACAACACCACCACGCAACAATCACAAGCCCATTCCCATGGCGCTAGATTCTCACAAGTTAACAATCACGTAGTCTTATGCACTTTTCAAACTACTAACCCCACAGTACCCACTTCTTGTCGATGTATTTGGTACAACTTATTTGAATACCATACGAACAAAGCCATGCATTTCAAGGAATTCTTCATTTGAATTAATCGAAAATCAATTCAATAACAAAGTCCGTACTAATTTTTCTATTGTTAATCAAATATTTTAATATTGTTAGATCGAATGCTAACAATAAGTTGAATTGAATTTTTTCCTTGTTTCTATTTGAATATTTATGAAAGGTGATGTGGTTGAGAAATTGTGGGGTTGCATGGGGGATATACAATTTTTACTTGTATGCGTGTGTGTACAATAGAATTTAGGAATAGAGGCCAATGTTGGAATAGAGCAATGGAAAGTTGGAATTTTCCGTTGATTTTGGAAAACAGATTGTGTAACTGAACCAGAGTTATTGTACAAGGACAGACAAGGAAGAGCCACTCTTCTCCAGTTTGACCCCACTGCCTTGATTTTGCTCTTTATTACATTTTGGTCGGTGTGTAGTAAGAACTTTGTTTAGTTGTAATGGTGTGAAAGTTTACAGAACGCATGCTTACGAATTTTCTATAACAGAAAACTTAAGAGATTTTCACCGCATCATTTTAATCGATAATTCGATTCGGACAACTAAAGCATGCGTCTTGATGAATTTCATTCGAAAAATGCCGAGGATCATCCTGTTGTGCTCTTTACTCTTCTACTTCTTCTCTAAGCAAACTCACAATCAGTGACAACAAACTGAACCAACAGACACTATCACATCAGTATGTACACACCAAAAACAACACAACTAAAAAAAAACTAAACGTTATCGACTCCTTTTTTCCTATGAAATCGTAATTACAAAAGAAAGAAAAAAACTTAGCATCTGTGCTTTTTTTTTTAAAAAAAATATCTGCAAATTATCTATAAAAAGTTTATTTCCCTCACAAACAGGAAAAAATAAACTTTGAATTTCCCACAAACGCAAAATGTCGAAATATACTAATTTCAACAAATAAAGGATTTCTTTTGTAGTTTTCTCTTTGGAAAATCAAATCCAAATGGACGAAAAATGATTACATAACAGGTTGCACTAGACAATGGCATACACCTTTCGGAAAGCTCCGCTTGCATCGTTTAGTCAATCGTATCGAGTCGGGAGCTTTTCGAGCTATACAGCTTTCATTTTAGGGGTAAACAATATTCGACATCGACGGAAGGTAATTTTCCGAAAAACTTTTTTTTTAAGGCTTACACAACCAACGAAGTGTAACGCTTGCGCTGGAAAAGTTTCTAATTAGACCAAGTAGCTGCCATTGTTGTGTCGTCGATAGGAAAATGCATAAAATCTTATATGTACATATGTGTATGTAGATGGGTTATTACGGTGGATGATAAAAGCACCCCAAATTAATTACTATATTTCCTATTCGAAAATAACAATTTGACATGATATGAAGATTAAAAAATCGATTTAACCTAATAATTAATTGATAAAAATTAAAAAAAAAACAAACTACGAGGCTCTATTTTTTATCATTAAAATAAAAACTATTTTATTTATTTGATCCAAGCGAAAAAGTACTAATTTTTATTTTACGTAGACGAATACAAGTTTTTTTTTATTTAAAATTTAAAATATAGCGTGCTTTTTGTTTAAATTTAACGGTTCGAATCTAATCAGCTTATTTTCTATTGTATATTCAGAAATGGGCTATTTTATGCAAATCAAGCATGTGTAGTTCTTTCTTTTTTTGTTGTAATCTACTTAACATTTTAAATAATAAGCAGATTTTTTTTTAAACATGTGTAATAGTAACATGACACATAAGAGAGGAGGGAGCACACATCCACGTTAATATCTTTCACTTTTAGGAAACGTGGCGCCCATTTTCCTTTTAAGCGGCTTTGTATATTTATTGTGAAGGGAAAGAGAGGACAACTCTTTTACAAGAGGATTGTTAGAATTGTTGTGAGATTACAGTTTACTGTACAATTTTTTGTAATGAGCAACAGACAATCCACGAACGAAAGGAACATTAAGGTTGCGACGGATCACACTATGACACACATGATAGGAATAATCAACGATTATTCGGAGGATTTTCAATTAAAATAAATAGATTGTACCGTAATTGGAAGGCTTTGGTTGATCCAAAAAGTTATTCCGTATGCCCACCATATGGGTTTTATTCTGTATTGTATAAAAGTACTTTTTTTTGTCAACAGTCAGTTTTGATCGTTTATCTAAAAGTTTTTTTTTAGTTATCTGTACCATTTAATCGTTTCAGTTCTTTTCAGTTTTGGGTGTGATTTGTATATGTATGGAGGAGGGTGGTTCTTGGCACAGAATAAAAGTAATATGAACACTATTTTGCATTTTATGAATCAGTCTTGAAGGGAATCGCCTTGGTAGGTACAAATATTATAGTAGTAGAGGGTCTAGAATGCTTCCCTTAGCGACACCAGTAAGGTAAGGAACTGAAAGATCATATTCAACTACTTGAAAATATCGTTCGGAGAGTTAGGATCTGATGATAAGAAAGTAAGTACGGGGAAGAATTTTCGGTGAAATGTTGTCGAGACGTCTAGGAATACGCCTATATAGTATACAGCAAGATGATACTGTTGAATTGTAGAATGTTCAGTTCTGAATACATATTGATAATTTTGAATTATGTTGTTACACTCAAGAATGGGATGTAAGAAAATTTCCTTTTATAAGGAAATTCATTATCAAAAGATGAACAACAATTTGTACTTTTCTACATAATTAAACAATAAATATTGATAATTGAAATTTTTACCAAGCAAAACCAATCATTAAAAATGAAAAAATTTTAGTGAAAATTAAACTTTTCATTTAGTCATTATTAAGTTAATAATTTTTTATACAATATATAATAGAAGTTTTTAACTTCTGGCAAAAATTTATAAATTTTACAAAATTAATAAAAAAATAGGATTGATATTTTTGTAAAATAAACTAATGCGAAATGGTCAAATTGAATAGGTAAAAAACCATTACTTGAGACCAAAAAAAAAATCAAAAATAAAACTTTTGTAATATATTTTTTTATATTAGAGTTTTCAAAAGACAAATTAGGATCAATCAATGATTCGTTAAATATTAGTTATTAATAAAATTGACGTCAATTCGTCGTTAAATATTGGTTATTAATAAAAAATTACATTTCAATCAAATAATTAATTGAATATGATATACACTCGTATGTCAAACTATCCCAATAGTATAGAAAGAATATTATACTACAATACTATCCCAATGGACTCATTTAATTATCTTTAAATGAGTTCATTGGGATAGTATGAATGTGCAAGCAAAGCAGCTGTTAAAAATTAACTGAACATTCAAAATGGCCAAACTTGTCGGTATAAGTGAGAGACTTAAGTACCAATATAACGCCACAAAAAAATCGAATATACCAAAAAAATCACATAAGTGAGAGACATGAGTACCAATATAACGCCACGAAAATCGAATATACGTAACCCATGGAAATTCTAAATTCGCGATACTTTTTGAACAGACCTCGTACTTTGTTTTGCCTTTTTTTTATGTGCAGCCCAAGATTTTTCCACAACGGATAAAAATAGATGAATGCCGCTCGTACAGCTCTTCTGATCGATATATAATTTCGATGTTGTTAGCGTATGCTAAAAGCTGGACAGACTTAATGAGGATGGTATCCCTTATGCTAACCCCTAGATCACGAATCACTTGTTCCTTGCCGGAGACCTTTGTGCATGTTAAATGGTTCTGAAAAAAATTCTACTGCTTTTACTCCTCCTCTAGTCAGTCTAATCAATTTTTCTGGGATGTCTAACTTTCAAGTTTGTACATACTATCATAAGCGGACTTAAATTTAATGAAGAGATGGTGGATTTGTTGCGCATATTCCAACAGTTTTTTCATTGACTGCCACAGAGACATGATCTGATCTGTTGGTGACTTAACTGATGTAAAGCCTCTCTGGCATAGGGCAATAATTTTTTTTGACGAATGGGGCCATACCTCCATAATTGTTAGACTCAATGATATCTGCTTTTTTGAATATGGGACAGATAATGCCAAGGTCTCAGTCGTCATCCCATACTCGGACCATTAATTGAAGGACCGTTTGGGCCACTATGTCGCTTCTATACTTAACCAGTTCTTAATTATAGAAGCGACATAGTTGATACCGGGTGGCTTGTGGCCCGTCGATACCGTGCGGCTTGTGGTTCTTCAGTCAACGGAATGTTTTTGCTGTTTCCTCGATTAAAAATACTACGAAAAACATAAATTTCACCATTAACGGATAAGAGTTCTTGGGCCACAATTTTAAAAATGTTTTGAATAATATTTTTTTAAAAACCAGAAATTTTAAATAAATAATCAATTAAAAGTCTCTATGAAATTCCACCCAAAAACGTATCATTTTAATAAAATTTCGAAGATATTAAGAAAAAGTTTTTATTTTCACTGCGAAAAAAAATGTGCAAATTACTGACAATAGCTGTTGAAAAAATCCCTTCAAATATGACAAAATGATAATAAAGGTCCTCAAACTTTTGGTAGTGAAACATATAATCGTACACACACACATACACGCATATGTGCATATTTGACTTTTCTGAGCTGTTAATCAACACTTTAGTCACTACCAACTCAATCGGAGTAATTTTTCCTGTCACCAAGTGGCCTTCTATGCAAAAATCGTGATGCTTCACTTAACGTTTTTATTCAAAATGAAGAAATTTTCATTAGTATATTTTCGTAATTATTTACAGTCTTGGCAAATTGATATACGTTCGTGATAAAATTTTGCATTAAAAATAAAATAGAAAAACAAAAAAAAAAACAAATAAAAATATATAGAAAGAGCTTAGTTTTTTAAAAATAAAATACGAAATTTATCAATAAATCTAAATGAGAAATAAATATCCAAATATATTAAGAATTTGTATTAGCTCAGGTGTTGCATAAACTTAAAACGGATTTTTTTTAAAAAATGGTAGCATTTTTGTAGTCCACTGTATAAAAGTTAACACATTTACCCTCAAACAAGCATCGAGCATACATAATTCAATCCTTAGCAACTTGCCAATATTCGTGACGTTCAAAGACTGAAGCTTTTTTTATTCTTTTCGCAAAAGCTTTTGTATATTAACGACGAAACTCTCTTCTCCTTCATCGTAATTAGTTCAAATATTTTTATGTATACTCTGAAATGAAAATTGATAATTGAACTGTGCCATACTAATTACAATTAAGAATTATCTAAACTAAAAGAAAATATCAAAATATTCGAATGTGTTTGATAAAAAAATATATTTAAAAAACAACTTCATGAAAAACCATGCAAAGTTCTATCGCAGAGAAAATTAAGCACACAACCATAAACGAGCAACCCAAAGCTCTTTGGAGAAAGAGATAGAGATGAACCGAACGATATACTCTAGATACAGAAAAGGAAAGCACCATGAAAAGCTGAACTTCTTAAGTATTCTTATCATTGTATGTAGTTTTCTTCATGGAATTTTACTCGTCTGTATTGAGTTGAAATGTGCACAGTTCCGATTGCTATGCATTAGATTTGAACTGGAAAATTTTCCGCCACTATAAAGCAAAATATACAAACGCATTCATATCGGATTGCACAAATTCGAAAAGAGAGAAACACCAAAAAAAGCTTTTCCATCTCTACCAACATTAATATTCGGGGAGTAAAGTCTCGTCGTCATCGACAAATCGGTGAGTAAAGTTGAAAAATTTTTCAGATCTCCATTCGCTTTCAGCCCCCATTGGCATTTTAACAGTGGAAGTGGGATTGTCTAAACGGAATTTTTAAAACTTTTCCTCTATATATATATATATATATATATATATTTATATATATATATGCCATATATATATATATAATAATAAAAAGAAAACATAATATAAATTACAAAAGAAAAGAAAAAAACGTAAAGTAATTGAAATGTTTTAAAACAAAATTAAATATTTTCAACTAAAATACTAATAGAAATATTGTGTGATAATTTAAAAGAAGATAAAAAAAAAACAACAACAACAACGAGCCAAATTATAATATAACAAAAATATATAAAATAAAATTTAAAAAACAAAATACCTATATTATATAGTGTATATATGCATGTACAGTTGTGTGTCTATATGTAGAAAATTTTTGAAATAATACATTTTTCTAGAATAGAATCCTGGTAAATGTATATTATAAAGTCGATTTTTCCACATGTAGATATAAGTATATAGAAATAATAGTACATGCACATATATATATAAATATATAAAATAGAAAATACTTCTTAATAATAATTCAAATAATCAAGTTTAAACCTCAGTTTATCGAAAGAAATCGTACAAGAAACAACTATAAATAGTTAAAATATTTAAAAAAAAAAAAATTTTTAAAAATAATATTAACGTGAATATAGCAACTGCGTTTTTTTTATATAATATGAAAAATTTTATCTAATATATATTGTAGAAAAAGTAATAAAAACTAATACTAATTGATGGAAATTTATTTTAAAGTTTTTAACAAGAAAATTCTAATATATAATTTTTTTAACTCAAGAAAAAATCCGCGTATTTATTTAACTTTGAGATTTATTTGCCCTTTTTTCTTATAACTCAAATAAATTAACTACAAAAAAAAAATGCGGGATGCGAGTATGCTAGTTGCATATAAGAAAAAAGGCCAAATAAATCTCAAAAAAAAACATAAAATTTCTTTTTATAATTAATGATAAAGCGCTTGAAATTAAGTCATACAGTTTCTTCTGTTACAAAGTAACAATATTATTCGAAAATTTCAAAATCCACTTAATTCAAAGTTTTAATTTTCAACAAAATTTTTCAATAAAAAAAAAACCAAATAAAATTCAAATCGAATCTCATATTATTTTTGTTGGGTTTTTTTTTCTTCTCAATTTTATTTGTTCTCTAAAAACCACTTTTTTAATTAGTTACTGAGATCTTTAAAAAAATAGTGTTTTCAATATAATTCAATCGTTGGATACATATTATATTAAATAGGAAGAAAAATATAGGACAAGATTAGAAGATTACACAATAAATGAAATTTCCTTTTCGGGAGAGAAAAAATTTTTTGATAGTGAAAATTGTATGTGAAAACCAAAAAGAAAAAAAAAACACAAACCAAAAATTGAAAATTATTACATCACGCGTACATGCACACAAACAAAGATACAACCATATTAAAAATATAATAAAAATGTGCACACCACCCCCCCTTCCCCCCTCACCACTTTATAAAACGGAACAGACAAAAAATAAATATTTAAAAAATGAGGATAATAATATTAAAAAGGGGAAAGAGGGAGAGATAGGAAGAAAATTGCAAAATCAACTGAGGTCCAAAAAACAGAAAAACAAGAATAAAATTAGAAATTGAAAATATGTTGTAATTTATAAAAGCATAAGAAAACTACTAGAAAAAAAGAAGAGATAGAAACTGTTTGTATTAGTTAAATTGGAAAGGAACAGAAAGAGAAAAGATATAAATTATCATATTTGAAAATTGCACTTGTAAGAGTATGTAACAAGATTACTTATATTCTCATTCGGATGGAATACTGAACGTATCAGTATGTATTTAAGTATGTATGCATCCAAAAAAGTGTATATCCTTGAAGAAGGATAATATAATGGGGGTTCGGTCGGTTTCGGTTAACGAAATACGAATATTGGCGAACGTATATGAAACGTATTATCGTTGTTTGTACGATTTATTTTTTTCTTTTAACAATTTTCCTTTTCTTCGGTGGGTTTTTTCCCATTTTCCATTTTTTTTTGTCATCGTTTTCGCCTTTCGTTGTGTAAGTCGTTCAGTTTTTATTAACCACCACCACCCACCGACCCACTGCCCATTTTAGTTTTCACTTCATATCGTACAATACAGTCGTAGTTGTTGGTTATATTTTGTCAGATCTCTCACTGACACACCATCTCTGTCCTGTCGCCATTATTTCGTATACGGTTCCTTTTTTCACACAGTATATTACTGCATTCTGGCAGTATGTGTTAGTACACACGGTAGAGACATCTAGAAAGCTTTCGCCTAAATAAAACGAAAGGAATCCAAACATAAATGAACGAAATCAACTAAACGTCGTTAGTATAAAGTGATAAGCATTCGAAAGGGACAGATGGATAGAATATTTCTCGAATATTGAGAATGCAAGGACACTAAAAGGAGATAGATATACTCACGAGTGTGATGTTACATAACTAAAAATACATGACAAGAAATTTCAGCTAAAATACGAAAATCCTTTACAATATTATGTTGTTGGTTGATCATAGTTTGTTAAAAAGAAATTTCTTTTCATAGCATATATTATTAAATAATATCGCAAAATATAAATCGTATTTAATTAAAAAATAATATGTATACATCGTATATAATCGTTGAATTAAATAAATAAAAGTAAAAATAATAATTTAATAAAAACTTATTTTGAAATTAAATCAAAAAAATAAAAACTATAGCTTTTACTTAATTTTTTATTTTTTTATTTGAAACTAAACAACTATACTTTATATAATAATAGAAGAAAATATATAATATTATTTAATTGAATATTAACTTTTTTATAATTATTTAACAAAACAAAAAATAAAGGAAAAATTAAATAATATCTAAAATAAACTAATGGAAAATTTTAATTAACTAAGATTAAAAACTGAGAAAAATTATAAATTTTTGTGATATAAATAGAATTTCTTTTGAAAATTATGTAATACTGATAATGTGTGTACTTTTGTGTATGAATGTGTTGGGGCATAACTTTATCATATATCAGTGTGGTGGAAAAAAAAAGAAAAGAGAAAAAAGAAAGGATAATTAATTTGGATTTTTTCCGTACTAAATAATTTTAATTGGAAGGATCTAAATCTGATTATTTAATATGGAATTAATAGAATTAAACTGACAAAATTTAGAAAACAAACAAAACTTTCCAAAAGGAGAAAGATTTTATTATTTTGTAGACGATATCTATATAAATATGTGCTACCATATATACACACATACATACACACATCAAAAAATAGTTGCAAATAAGCATTATTCCAAGCTTTTACTATAACCTAAGTTTTTATTCTTCGCTTTATTACCTAATAAAATGTTAACATTTAGATAGAAAATTATTAACCGATCCTTATAATATGATATATTCTTGAAACATAAATTTTCACATTAGTTTGAGTATAACAAAAAAAAAAAACGACTCCAATTTATTAATCAATTGAAAATCGTCCTTTTTCTAAATGTTGGAGTCCTTTTTTACTATTCCAACTCTTTTTTTTTTATTTTTTAATTATATGTTAATATAATAGCAATTTGATATCCATTTAAAGTTCTAATTTTTAATTCAAAAATATAATTTTATTACATTTATAAATTTAATGGCAATTTTTTTTGTTCAATCCATTTAATTATAGTATTGTAAATAGAATTCTAATCAATTATCACAAATTTATACATATGCTGACACAAAATATACAATATTTCGTCAAATATGTGTAGTTTATTTCATAGACAATCAATTTGGAACAAAATATTTCTAAGAGAAATTTTTATCAACACCCATCTTTTCGTTATTTTAACCAATCCCCTCCCCCCTTACCCCCCTACAACAACAAAAAATTCGTCCTTTTACTAATCTCTATACTCTGTAAGATGTTATTCGATAAAATTGTGACGATTTTTAAATATCTTTAATGGAGTCGAATCTATAGCTTTTACGTAACCTTCAGACAAATTCTCAAAGGATTCTCTAAGGGAAAAAATACCTACTCGTCTTTCGAAGTCTCTATTTTTATACTAGTATTTTTAAATAATACTCTACTATTAGTAACACATAGACTCTTGATTGTTAATAAATAATTAAAAAGGTGTTTTTTTTCGGAATAATTGAATTTTTCTCAACACAACAGTACATTTATCAGAATTTATTTAATAGAGAAAGTAGTTTTAAAACTTCACTAAACAATGCCACAATACAGTTGAAAAAATATGTTTACAAATTTTTTTTCTTCTTCTCCAATATAACGTAATCTATGCATGGACTTTTCTCACCTGTCATTTGGTATTTTACGTAATAACTCGATGACTCAGTCACTTTATAGAATCTTCAAAGAATGGTTTTCAATACTTTTTATTCCAACTGGAATTTGCTAATATTAAGGTCTTTTTTGGTAAAAGAAAAAAACAATTTTAAATAAATATTTTTACAAAATAACATTCTCCAAATGAAATTATAAAAATAAAAAAAAATAAAAAAAATATAACAAAATTTATAATTTTTAAAATGAATTCCAAGCAAAAAAAAAAAAAAAAACTGGGAATTTACTATATTAGAAAATTAAAAAAAAAATATTAGTAAATTTAGTTTGGACAAATTAAGTTTAGATATATCTTTAAAAATTAACAATCAAATAAATTTAGATAATTATTTTTTTTCCCTTTTACATTTGCAGAGTTAAAAAAAAATTCATATTTGGATAGTTCAAAGGCAGAGAGTATTAAAATCGAAACGAATGGAAATATAATAATCCAATACCATTAATAAATAATTAATTAATATTATTATATTATTATTACTATTATAATAATTGTATAGAAAAAAATTCGTTGTGAATATTTATTTAAAATAAAAAATTTTAAAAAAATCCAACTATACGAAAACGTTATATACATACATACATATTATATATTATGAATAAATGAATTCTAGTTAAAGTTTATCAAAAATTAAAAATTTATCGATATTATATTAACATATATAAGATATTAAATAGAATTTTAAAGGAAAAATTTAATAGAAAAATTAAACGAAAATTTAATTCTCATCAATATTAGTTATTAATAATAATAATAAAATTTTAAAAATCACATAAACAATAATTAATTCTATAAAGTTTTCAAAAAAAAAAAATAGTTTTAAATAAATTAGTACATAAAGTATAATAAATATATACTAGCTACAACAAAAAACATACATATATATATATATTTGAAAATAGTAAAAATATTATATAATATTAGTTATAATTAATAGTAAATATTTAAATATAGAAAGGAGAAATAAAACGAAATAAACTCAAGTTGAAAATAAAACTATCTAATCAATCTTAAAAAAAAAAAATTAAAAAAAAAAAAGTTTTTAATATAAACTTACTAAATTAAAGGAGATAAAAAAAAAATAATCAACAAGACATTATGGCCGATAAAAAAGTTGCTCACCACCACCAAAATTGGGAAAATGGGAGGGCTTTAGATTATTCCTATGGAACAGTGAAACTAGCCAATGTCTCGGACGAACCGGATCAAGTTGGGGTAAGTGATTTATCTCTGCCATAGTTATCTGGGATTTTTATTTTGAATTATTAATATGTTTTTTTTTATATATAAAATTATAACATTTTTTTAAAAACATTTCCAAAAAAAGTACAAAAATGAACAAAATCATATTATTTGGCAATGTGTTTCTTAAGGCAATAAGGAATAAAACGTTACATAAGAGCAGACGTTTTTTTTTTTGCTGTTGTTGTTGTTGTAAGCATTAAAACTGATTATGATTTGTTACACGAGCATATACATACATATACTATAAGCATATATACAACCATATGCATAGGTAATGCAATTATGAAAAGGATATATGAAAAAAATCCATATAAACGGGTAAAATAGGTAATTTCCGGTGTTTAAATGGCAACACATACATACATACATATGTCCTTTTACAGAGTGGAATTTAAAGTGTGTGCTTGAAGGCGCATCTACAATATATTCAAGGCGTATATAGTAAATGGTATTAACGGTTAATGTGAAAAAGCAAAGGAGCCTTGCTCTCTCTTTTCACTACATAATAAAGGTGTACGAATATAAAAAAAATAAAAAAAATATAACTACATATGTGCACGTTTTCCATTTTAATAACTACTATTTTTAGTATGTTAATACTTTCTTCAATCACAGCTCCACAAAGTTATCTTTTATTTTCACATTGGTAACAACAATCCCCTTAACATGTTGTATAATCAAAATACCATAAATTTTATATGTACAATATTTATTTATTTTTCTTTTTTATATATAATAGAAGAATTAATTTGTTTGAATATTTTTTTAATCTTTTTATAAGTATACAAGTAGAAATATACAATTTTAAGTATTACTTTTAATGACGAAACACTACCACTACATACATTTTTATCAATTTACCAAAAAATTTTATTGGTTTTTCTTCGCTCTCTTTTTGACCGAGAAATTTTATGGAGGTTTTTTTTTCTTTTCTTTTTCTTACATATAAAAATAATATTTTCTTCGCAGTGGTTTTTATTATCAAAACAAATAAAATTATATATTATAAGAGAAAAAAAAACAAGGCAAAGCCACAAAAAAAAATTTTGTTTCTATTTAATTTCTTTGCTACTCTAAAAACTTAAAAAAAAAAACAAAAAATAACAGAGTTTAATAAATAAAAAATATATTCTGAAATTTAGAGAAATAAGCTTTTTCTTTTATTTTTATATAATAGCCAAAGACAATATTTTAAGTTTCAAAATGGCGGCCACAATTCTCAAGGATTTTCCATGTAACGATATACTGTTATCGAAAATTCTCTTTTCTTTTCTCTCTGTCCATCATCCGCCGCTATTTTGCTCTCAATTTCTTTTCAAGCTCTCACTACAATAGTGTTACGTTCTGTCATTGCATGAATACGGGGAACACATATACACCGCATTAAAACACAATTGCCCCTTAGTTAGACGTTCGACTCTAATGACACTATGTCTATCTTTTTCACACAAATCCCAATTCAATAGTATTGTCCTTTTCTATTCTATCAACTTTTGTATGTGCAAATGCAGTCAGTCATACGAAAAAAAAATCCTTTTTTATTCTTCGAAAAAATTCTCTCTAAAAGAAATTTTCTTTCATTTCTATTTGAATTCGAAAGCTTTTCAATTTCATTACGAAAATTATATAATAAACAAAATAATTAATTAGGAATAACCAAAAAAATAAAAAAAATAAAAGGAAAATTCAAATAAGTTTCGCACTAAAAATATCTCCTTTTTTTTGAATAGTGGGCAAAATTACCCACTCTGAGAGAAGGATTTTTTCTGGTAGTACAGTCGGCGGGACAGGAAAACTATAATAAGCAGATTTATTAATAAAAAATTATTAATAATATCTACTTTATGGTAGTTATTTTCCAATAACGAATGGTAACAATTTGTCTTACTTTAATATTATATGCCCTTGCCGGATACTATCCTTTTTTGGTGTACGTGAAAAATTCCCCTCCGTTATCGTTTATTGTGAATTATGAGTGTGTGTATGCGGAATATTTGTTGGTATGGTTGAGGAAAATTCGTCCTTGTCGCTAGGATTTTGTAATTTTCGATCGATAATTCACACCCTTTTTTTATGTGTTAGTAATTGTGTCAATGTATAGATGAGACAAGTCGATATTGGTGAGGTTGAAAACTGATTGAATTTAGTCCGTAACGTTTGTCGCGATAAGTCTGCATGTTGTCACGTTCTACCATATATAACATATGATATAGTTTTTTCCCTATATCGAAGGGATGGATTTTTTTTGTTTGCTTAGAAAAATAATATTTTTATGAAAAGAAAATAATCACAAAAACCAAATTTACTTTGCTTTTGCTCCTTTAAGGCCAATAAAAGAAACAAGGATATTAGGGATTTTTTTTTTTTTTTTTATAAAACTTTGATACTCATTATAATAATAGGTTTTTATACAAAGAAAAATAAATCGTCGACTAAAAATATTGGAACAATTCTTTTATTTTATTATAGTACATAAAATTTTATTCACTAACTACAAATATTTAAAATTTGAATAAATTTTCAAGCTCTTTTTGTATTCGAGAATATAATTTCAATAAAACGAAATTTCGCTACTCTTCATGAGATTATAAAGTTTCCATTTTGTGAAAATAATTTTATTTGCATAATCCTTGTTGAAAAGTTTTCTGCATGGACGACAGAAATTCGCTAATAGAAATGTGACTATATGAAAGGCTTAATGTGCTTTTAGTAAATGCAAGATAATTCAAATTGGAATAGTACAAGTATGAGTTATAAGTACAAGGCTTTAATCATGTTAAAGCTCAAGTGGATTATTTGTATCCATAAACTGGTAATATTTTTATACTCCCTCTTATCTTTTCATATAAAATTAGTCAATTTCGAAAACTAGAATTTTCTTAATATTTTATAAAAAGCTCTTTGAATAATTTTTACATGATGAATGATACACGAAGAAGATGTGTACGGTGGGCCGATACCCTAATGGTATTTATTCTTCTATCAGGATTCAACATGAACATATAAAAGGTTGTTCCATGGAGTTAAACGAAAATAAATGATATATTGTGCTGATATCTTCTAGTATTTATCACTAAAATTAACGTAAATGGCCGGAAAGATCCGAAATAATGGCCTATAAAATATTTAAGAGATGAAAAAAAACCCATTGTAATCATCGAAACTATTAAGATTCCTATGATACGATATATTACATGGTATATGGTATATAATTTTTATTATATGTTACGAACATGTTAGTCTATGGTATGTAGCTTAATATTGAATTTTCTTTTCTTCTATTTATTACTTACTACTACTATAATAAACTGTTTTTTGCATTAGTAAATGAATGATCATCACCTAATTGAATTTGTGAATATTTTTTAACAATTCGGAATTTTTTGTGAATCTTTAAGTAGTCTTAGAATTATTTTAGAAATACGTATATTATAAAAATTAAAATAAATAAATTATAGGATAACATTTTCTTTTGGAAGGTTGATTTATTCTTTTAACTCGGTAATTTTTTGTAATATTTTTTGATAGGTAATGTTTTCTTAACTGATAAAAATCATTTAAATTAAGATATGGTATGGTATTTCAAGATTTATATTAATTAAGCTAAGATTTATTGTAAAAAAAGATTTATTTTTTAACAACGATATTTCTTCGTTAAATTTTTAGTACGAATATGTAAGAGTTGCTAGTTTCCCCAAATTATTGTAATAAAAATATTTTCAATATTAAATTAAGGTTAATATTACGTCTTAAAGTGTTATAATTTTGAAAAAACTTTTAATTAATTCAAGACAAAAAAAAACCTATAATATCTAACACGATTTTTTCGTATGGTATATAAAATTAATGTTAATAAATACTCATTTGTATGTGTGAGTTCACGATTCAAGTCATTTCTATTTGACGTTTATAATTTGATTAATTTAATTAAGAAAAATTATCAAATATATTAAAAGTAAAACAAACAAACAAAACAAAACAAAAATACTAACGTCATACGAATATATGCGATAATGAAATTATTAATTTTTTCTGATGACAAATCGAAGCGTCATTTTTATTACTCGTATTATACACCAAAAAATTCTGATACCAATTATATGAAAAAAATTATTGAACTACAATAGTTTCTGGGATCCTTAATGCGCCAGGCATTGGAGTTGATTTTGATTTTTTGACATTCTAAGCCAGTTATGACAAATTAATCCTTTTTTAATAACAAATATACCAAAATCTATAGATTATTGGTTTTTATTTTGAATTTTTTATTTGGTTATCTAATAAGCACCTAATATAATTTCAAATTAATTTTCAATAGCAAATTAATTAAATGAAATCAGCTGGTTAAATATAATCTTAGATATTTATCACTGTGGCTATTATTGGCAATAACAAAAATATCAACAAAATACCATAATTTATCTAACTTGTACATCGTCGATAAGAGGATATATTATAGCGTAACTATCGTTAATGTGTAAACTGGAAGTGTAATAGGGCTCCCCTCCCCCCACCCATTTTCGATACTTATTATATCATACCACTTACTAACTAGATTGTTTTTTTTTCTTTTCTTTTACTTAAATCAATATTTTCATGGGTAAGTTAGAAAATTATGAAAAAAAACTTGAAATGAATCAAGGCCAAAAAATATGCTTGTTTGGGGAAAACGAAGTCCATTATTACAAGATTTTTTTTTTTAAAAAGTGGTCAAATATGCACCGTTTTGTTTTATAATTTGTTTAAAGGTAACTTTATAATGCCTCTCTCGTAGAAGCCCTGGAAGTCTCTATTCTCGTAAAACTCGACTACGCAATTTTCATAATTTTCTCTGGATACCAATTTCTTATCACTAAGGAAGTTTTGCAATGACAAAAAAGGTGGTATCGTTTAGTACCAGGTCTGGGCTCTAAGGTGGATGCATCAAAACTTTCGAACCAAGTTCCCGGAGTTTCTGGCGAGTCACTATAGATGTGTGCGGCCTGGTGCTGTCCTGATGGGACAGAACACCTCTCCTGTTGGGCAATTTTGGACAAGCGCTACCTTTGAAAGGTCCAACTGTTGACAGTAGAGGTCCGAATTTAGTGTGTGGCCATACGAAAGCAGCCCACCAAATGCACAGAAGAACCTTCCTGGCCGCGAGTCCTGGTTTGGCCACCTATGTGACCCATTTCTCATCCCCAGTCAGTATCCGTTTAAGAAATGGGTCGATTTAGTTCCGTTTGACCAAGGTCTTATGCAGATAGTTTCAAACTATTTTGTGATCGATCTTTAGCTCCTGGACGATGGTACGACTACTAAAGTGCCGGTCTACTTCGATCATTTGCATGATTTTATCGACATTTTCGACAACCGGCTTACCTAAAATTGTGCGTAATTACAATTTTACCTAAAATTGTGCGCACTTTCTGGACCATAAACACCATTTACAATTTCAGCCGTTTGTAACTGGCCTTTATCAAAGCAAAATTGTAAAATATACGCAATTTTTTTTTGTTACCTTCCATCTTTTACACCCTATAACTCACAACAGAATCGACAATCAAAAAACTGTAAACGAATTTTTTTTTTTAGTATGGAAGGTCACATTAAGTTTATCCAGGTTTACACTTAAAAAAATACTATAAGAAAAAGTCCAATACTAACGTGCATGTGTACGTCATCAATGATCTATTAGATAATCGATCTATTTAGTATCTCACTTAATATTGGATAATTTTGTGATATCGATTCTGGAGGATTGATTATAATTCATATCGATTCATATTAAATATTTTCTCCATTAATCATTATCGGAAAAACATTATGCTTTTCTATGTTTATTTTTTTAAGATAATATTGAAGTCATTCAAGTCGAAAAAGAGGGCTGTGTACTCATAAATACTACTAGAAAGAAAACTCAATATGCCCCATAAAATGAGTACAGTACTCTCGTACAAGTATACTCCTACAATAAATACTATTACGAAACATTTCTGATAAGCGTCAGTAAATTTTGCGATAATTTTTACACATCATTCGAAAGTGTACTTACTGTTCATGTTCGATTAATTCATGTAAAAAAAAAGGAATTTCATAAACAATCGCAATTTTAATAGTAAAACTGAATTTTGAAAATATTAATGCGAATTTTAAGATTACGACATTTATTTACGATTTTAATGCACTTGTTACGAGTAAGAAGATTTACAATAATTTACAATTTTCTTTTAGATTTTTATAATATATAATTACTTTTAGATAAAGTATCAGTTCAAAAATAAAACTAGAAGTATCGGTCGGTCAAAATGACACAAAACTTTCATATTAAATTTCAATAACTTTTTCTAAATCTGTGTATTTAATAATATTATAAATTATTTTATAATTAAAAAAATATTATGAAAACATCTTAGGAATTGCGGAAATTTTTTATACGTCTATAACATACTGGGAATATTCCCACTTGTTTTTCAAATCTTTCAGAACATTTTCATTTTGCTAACAATTGTGTTGAATATATTTATAATTTTACATTATTATTGCTCACATTGTAAGTAAAATTGTGTATAAGGCAAAAAATATTTAGTATATTTCTATTCAGTAAGAAAATTTTACCTTAAAAATGGCGAGAGGTTCGAAAATACCAAAACTTTTTGAAGACATAACAAATATAAGCGAAAACGTTACCAATTCTGAGAATGGACTAGCAGACATTTCAGAGGATCAATTAGAAAGAGAGGAGGTGTAGTGTATGTATCCTCAGATAGGGATAGTGAAGAAGAGAACATCGTCAATGTACGTGGACCAAGAAGATTCTGACGAGAGTGACCATCAACAAACTGAAATTGCTGCTAATGGAACTATTTGGAACGAAATAAAAACGGAAGTGACTCCAGGAAGGAGATCAAAAAATACCATTTTCAAAGAAGTAATTGGACCTACAGGGTATGTAAAACGGAATATAATGAAGGGTGCTTTGTCATTGATAATCAATCGTCGAATTATAGACCATATTAAAACATGAACTGAACTAGAAGCTTTCCGAGTTGTTGGTAAATAATGGGATCTATCTCAAGAAAAGTTTGACGCATTTCTTCCAATTTTATACGCACGTTGAAATTATCTTATTTATGGTCTAAAAACTGGGGAACAGAATTTTTTTTGCAAAAACTATGAGTAGAAAAAAGATTACGGATATAAGCTGTCCGAGTTGTTGCTAAAATAAAGGATTTATCGCAAGAAAAGTTTGACGCATTTTCTTATAATTTTATATGCTCGTTGAAATTTCATTATTTATGGTTTAAAAAGTGGGGAGCATATTTTTTGTTGTAAAATCTATGAGTAGAAAAAATATTACGGATAGAAGCTGTTCGTGTTCTTGGTAAATAATGGGATCTATCTCAAGAGAAGTTTGACGCATTTCTTGCAATTTTATATGCACGTTGAAATTTACTTATTTATGATCTAAAAAGTAGGGAGCAAAACTTTTTTGTAAAAGCTATGAATAGAAAAAAAACTACGGATAGAACTCTTCCGAGTTGTTGGTAAAATAAAGGATCTATCGCAAGAAAAGTTTGACGCATTTTCTTATAATTTTATATGCTTGTTGTAATTTCCTTATTCATAGTCTAAAAAGTGGGGAGTAGAATTTTTTTGTAAAAACTATGAGTAGAAAAAAGATTCCGGATAGAAGCTTTTCGAGTTTTTGTCAAATAATGGGATCTATCTCAATAGAAGCTTGACGCAATTTTATATGCACGTGGAGCTTACGAAGCCAAGAACTTGAAATAATCTTATTCATAGTCTAAAAAGTGGGGAGCAAATTTTTTTTTCTAAAAACTATGAGTAGAAAAAAAAGACTTCGCATAGGAGCTTTTCGAGTTTTTGGTTAATAATGGCAAAATGTACTTTTAAAAAAAATCTCAAAATGTAAAAATTGCGGTAAGCAAAATGAAACCTAAATAAAAAATTATTTATATAAATTTGAATGAAGTATATTTTCTTTTTTTGCAAATTAACTTATCTTATAAATTCATGATTTAATTTTTCGAATTTAAAAATTTTGTCAACTAAATATCAAACTGGTCAAATTGGATCGATTAGGTAGAAATAAGTTATAACAACTGTTGGTACTTTTATTGTTAATTAATTTAATATGAAATTTCAAAAAAAGTGATTTCGAATATTGTTTTCAAATAACAAAACCAAATTCGGGACTTGTTTATTTTTTTGTCTGTATGTAAGGTATCTGCGATAGGAACAAGAGACCATTTTATAACCCCACGACCATGAGGCCATTTGGATACTCTATATCTTATGAAGGTTTGCCATGCCAGCTTCTTGAAAAAAAATTAGAGGAATAAAAGTCTGAGTTTACAAATGTTCAAGTTTTTCTTTACTTTCTCTAAAAATATGCCTCCAAAAAACCTATTGTGGGTAAAAAAGTGCCACAATGGATAGAGGCCTATTCAAAAAGAAATTCTGGATTAAATGGTAAGGTTTGGTATCTTGATATGGTCACCCCAGATGAGGTTGGTTAACGAAGGCGAAATCATGGGTAAGTGTAGTATCACATGTCCGGATTTTACGAAGATTCCTTGCTCAGAATTTCGGAATAGTTGTTGAAAAGATTGGCTTTTTCATGTTTAGCGGACGTGTGGATGGAAATATTTCACTGTTGGTCCAATAAGTTTGGCTAATGATTGATTATCCAGGATGCCAACTAGATCGCGAACGCAATGTAACTCGACGTTTCTATTATTTAACAGATTGCAAAAAATCACATTGAGTACTGGATCAATTGACGATCCACGATAGCTTCGACAGCTGTGAGACTATCAGTCAAAATGGGTATAACATATTGTTGCAGACGAGAAATTAATCGTTTGATCGCAATCTCAACTGTCATAATAATGGCCAACATCTTGCTACAAAAAAATGAGCTTTTCGATGAAATTTCTAAGAAAACACTAAAAACTTCTGAAAATTAATTTATGAACCTGATATAAGCGTGTTTAAGAGTTCGTGTGATTACTCTAGTAGAATTTCTATTTTTAAAAGAACTAAAACCCATTCTGGATCCAGTCTGGAAGGAAAAATTAATAAAAATTTAGAAACAATGGTAAATAAGTATTATATTGAAAATTGTCTGCGTAAATACATTTTTAGGTAGTCCCACAAAAAAAAGGTCGAAAAGCGTCAAGTCAAATTGCACGATCTTGACAGCGAACTAACACCACCAAATCTTGAAATTATGCGCGTTGAAAACTGTTCACGCAATAAAGCCAAAATTTGTCGTATTTTGTGGCTTGTGGCGCTATTTTGTTGTTCAGATTAAAATGGTTCAGATTAAAATCTTCAAGTTCAGGAAAAAAAATTTGGTTATTATACGGCCATATTGCTCAGAATTGACGGTAATGGTCTCCCCTTCATCATTTTTAAAGAAAGAATAGTCACTCTTCGCGGATACAATGGCTTCTCTACAGATACTTGTGAGTTTTCAGAGCCCCATATATGGTGAATTTACTTATTAATGGACAAAAATTTTCTCCAAAGATCAGAATCCAAAAGCTGTTGTATCAATACTCAAATGGTTTATCTTCTGCGCTAAAAGTGCCGTCAGAATGGACGATCAAAGCGGAATTACCTGAGATTATAGAAGAACTGGATAGACCTTCCGTATAATATACACATATGTATGTGCAAACAGAAAAATAATTTATCGTATAATATATGTGCGAACAGAAAAAAACGGTCAAAAAATTACATAAAATTCATGTTGAATATATTATCCTGGTATTTGTGTAAGTACACAATAAAAAATAGCATAGGCTTTTTTTGTTTGTAAGAAAAAAATGTCAACTAAAGGTCGTGAAGTCTTTTGTAAAAATATTCTTCCATATCAACAGTAACCTTAACACCAAAACAGAAAATGTTTGATTGTAGCTAAAAATAAAATTTTACAATGATTCGTTTTTCATTATATAAGAAATTATTTTTTTTCTTTTATAAAACAAACTATTTCCTTGTTGCGAGGGTGTAATTTTGATTTTATTTTATTGATTTTTATAGTTGTTTATATTTTATAATGGTTTTTTTTATAAAAAAATGTATTTTATCGAGGCCTTTTCGAATGGATGAAATTTTTATGAAAACTAATAACCATCAGTATAATTTTTTATTCTTTTTGTGTAAAATCATTTCTCCATAAATCTTATTCGAATGACATAACCTCTGTCATTTGTTCGATTAACATAACCTCAAAGATGTTTTCGAGTCAAACAAAAAAGAAAATAAAAATAAAAGGACTTCAAAAGATTTGCGGATAATACTATAATATTTATTTTTTAAATAAGGATCGAATTTTTATTATACAAATGAGATACTTACCAAAAGCAAACGGATTTTATTAAAAGAAACTCTTCTCGGCTGCCATTTTAAGCAATTACGAGAGCACAAATTGATCCGGCGAAAGAACATGCGTGAACCAATTTCTCTTTTGCAATTTTACTGCCATCTATATCATTCTATTGACATTATAGTTGAAATTAATCTAAAATTGAATGATTCTGTTAAGTTTTTACCATTTTAATGCTAAGTTTATTCTTATAAAAAGATAATTTAATTCAATTTTATATTTCGATTAAATTGTTTTAACAACTATAATTACATTTATACAAAGTACGTTGTACAAATGATCGTTTTGCAATTTTACCTTTTAATGTAATGGGCGGTGGTATTTAATTGTCTTTATGGCAGCATTAATATATTTTAATTGAAAATTAATACTTTAATGAAAGTTTTCGAAAAAGTAACAATTTTTACTAAAAAGTTTATGTTTTTGTAATTTTTTAAAGCTTTTTTTTTTTTCAAAATAATTCATTGAAAAAAAACTATATTTTATTATTAATATAATTCTTATACTGTACATTTTTATTTGAATATATTAAAGAATATACACAGAAGTAAAGTTATTAGAATTTTATATTTATGTGCGCAATGTTTTCTGATCTTATCTAACGAAATTTTTAAAAGAAAGTCTAAACTCGTGAATTATTCATTTGCAAATAAAAAAAAATCTATATCCAAAATTTTACATAAGAAAAGGATTTTCTTTTTAAATAAATACGAGTAGTTTTTAATTAAATTCTATTTTCTAATGTACATATTAACTATGGATATCGCAAAGAAGGCAATAATTTTTATATATTTTTGTAAAGAAATTTTATTGCTATTCTTATTTATACAAGGTGCCATTATTGAAAATTTATGATAGGTCGGGTTGAATTTTTCTAAAAAAATATTTGTATCGAAAATGTGATTTATTTTGCCATTGGAAAGTAATGGGTGATTTTTTTAAGTGTTTGGTTTTCAACGTTTCAGTGAAAAAAAAGACAGAAAAATTGCAAAAGTATATACACTTTGTGATTCGATAAATCAATGCTTGCCATTTATTTTTTAAAGATTATTTCATATAAATTTTGGCCACGACTACGTTTTAAGTAATCCATGTGAGATGTCCTATTTTGAATCACTTTTTCGAACATATCGATTGGTTTTTCGCTAATAACATAGTCCAAGACATAGGAGTGTCTAGTTGCAATGGATGCCGAGACATGTGGACAATGAAAGTGCTGACAAATTGGCTGGAGAAATACTCCGTCGGCCAGTGATCACAGTCATTCCCAATCTGCCTTGCCTACTAACAGAATGGCAACTAATACTTTTAGCCATCCGCAGACACGATGACTGGACCAATAGTGACACATTTTTGTTGACTCATTGGATAACCACCAATAAACCAGTCTATTCAAAACCCATACCGAAATTCTGAGTGCGGAAGCCCAATCCGGTGGCACCCATTTCACTATCATCCATATTCTACATGAGCAGGATTCCCCTCATTGTGGAGCTCCAGAACCCAACAACTCCATTCGCTAGTCCCGTATTTAAACTTCTACTAATCTGCTCAGTCTCTTTTAGATAACCCTAGTCCCGTATTTAAACCACAGACCAGTCTCTTTCAGAAAACTTTCCACACGAACTATGAAGTCGCCAAATGGCCTCACGGTCGTGGCGCTATGAAGTGGCCCCTGGCACATGTCTAAGGGATCTTACAAACAACAACAACAATACGTTGCAAAACTGCAAGTAACGCTAGTTTATCGGTATAGACGAGATGACTTCACGTAGCCCCATAGAAAGTAGTCTAGAGGCGTCAAATTGCGCGATCTTGGCGGCCAACTCACCAAATTGCTCACTGAACTCATCTCTCAATATGTCCATTGTTTCACGTACTGTATGGCATGTTGCGCCGTCTCGTTGAAACCACATGTCGATCAAATGCAGTTCTTGCAATTTGGCCAAAAATAAGTTCGAAATTATTGAGCGATACCGGGCGCCATTGACGGTAACGTTGAGGCCAGCGTCATCTGTAAAAATAGCCGATACCAAACAGTGAATTTTTTTGGGTGGTTGGGTTGTTCATTAAACCAAATGCGACAATTTTGCGTATTCACATACCCATTCAACCAGAAATGAGACTCGTCGCTAAACGTAATTTTTTTTTTGGTAAAAAAACAGATTTTCCTCATCGAAAATTCGACGCTTTCGTAGGTCGCTCGGCTCCAGTTCGAAAATCCTTGCGCAAAATCTTTCACATAGTCGAGTAACGCAATCCCAATTGCTGTGAACGACGACGGATGTACAAATCGCGGTCTCCACCAACACTGGACGCTACGCCAGCAATATTTTCCTCTGTATGCAATCTACGCACACCTATTAGTGATTTGATGTCAAATAACGTAAAATTGCTACAAAATTTAGTCACTATGGCTTTTGCTCAGTAGGTTCGATTATGACGACGTCGAAGTGCGCGAAACACATTTTTCACAGAGCAAGATTTCTGATAATAAAATTCAATAATTTGTAAGAGTTGTTCGGGTGTATAAGAAATAGCAATGCTAACTTAGAATTTTTTTTGACTTTGACGCACATCACGTGTCAAAAACTAATAGCAAAAAAAAAATATAAAAAACCAAAACAACAAAAAAATCACTCGATTTAATACAAAAAAGTTATTATTAATTCCTCAACAATAAGATGAAAAAAAACGTTGTCGACTACTAGTCACTTAATAAAAATGTAAACCTTTTTGGGCCCTATTACTGCTCCATATTATCCATGATTATTTATGTATATTATCAACTAGCCTAAGGGAAACCATATTTCTGATAAAACAGGCATGTGCCAGCGAAAACTTATGATTTAGTGTGGGGAGTGAGTATTGTATGGTATTACAGGACTAATGGTTTCAAAGTTTTAAAGATTCCCTTTTTAATTCAATTTCTTTCTTTCCATTTTTCAAGAATTTTTACTTATTTTTCTTATTTTTTTTTATTTTTTTTTAAAAGTGTTATAAAATCATTTCGGAAGTGGCTATATCAGATAAGAAGTAAACATTTCTTTTTTTAATATTGAACAATAATGGAAAACTATTTTTAAAAACTTATATAGTAACAAGAAAATTCAATTTACGAATTGATAGCAAAAGGAAAAAACATGTTTTGTTGTTACATTGGTTAAATGTAAATTTTTCAATTCATGAATGGGGAATAAATGGACTAAATAAAATCTGTCGAAATCTATAAATTGTCAAATCGATTATTCAACAATGGCTGCTTGTGTATGGATGCAATTGGAAAGAGTAAAATATTTTTACACTTATTGTCAGTAAATTCTAATGGAAATGTGTTAGCAACAATTATTGAATATTTTATTATTGAAAATACTTTCGGGTTAAATGGACCAAAAAGATGAATTGAAAATAATTAATCAATTAAAATTAGTGTGGAATTACAATGATTCGAGAGAGTGGAAAATAATGGAAATTGCTAAATTCCCAGACACCTCCACGTAATCGAGAAATGTTCCCCCTTTCGTATGGAGTACGTCCCTGTGTTATTTTTAATTATTTAATTTTTTGAATATTTTCTTTGGCACATTCTCCCATTAAGATATTGATTGAATCTAAAAAGAAACCGCATATTGCATTGCGTGGCTCTGTCAAGTTTCAAATATGTGCACGTACATATATCTGAGAATGCGAACGAACATAGTCTAATCGATTCGCGTATTAAATCTATTTACTTGCTGCTTGCCGTTTAAATTATTGCTTTTTTTTGTACCGCGAATTGATCAAGTCAAATCGAACTGAACCATTCATTCAATCCAATCGGCAATTTACGAGTAAAACGCAACATGTCCAATTTTATGCAAAAGGCCGATTCGATCACAATTATTAGTGTGGCATTCGTTTCAATTATTTGGGATCACTTTTGGTTGGCGGTTGTGGAGTGAAGAACAAACAAACGCCATCCAGCGAAAATAAATTGAAATCGAAAAAAAATATTCTAGTTGGAATAATCAAATTGTGAATCTATTCGGGCTTTTGTTGTTCATTAAGAACCAAACAACGACCAACGGACCAACGAGTACTGTACAAATATACGAAAGTATTTTATTGGGAAAAAACGCAATGTTAACAAATACAAAGACTTCAAGTTTTGTAAATTGGAAAATATCGGAGAAGATTCTTCAAAGAAATTATGAAAAAAATAATATCAAAAATGAACATGGAGGACATCCAACCAAACAGAAACTTCGGATCAATAAATATTAATTGCCAATCAATTAGCATTTCACAGAAGAGTTCATACTCTTTTCATATGCATATGCAGACCAACTTACTATCTTCCAATAAAAAGTTTGTAGTAGAAAAGTTTCTATGAAGTGTTGAAACGTTTTAATATTATAGTATAATATTAATGATAGGATTTTTCTTTTTTTTGAAATGATTAAACCATTTAGGAAAATATATCCTCCGAAAAGGATACTAAAAAAGTTTTTTCAAAAATGGTAAGATGCCCACTAATTCGAATTAGAAAAATTGTTTCCTAAAACTACATAAAAAAAATTGTAACAAGCAGATTTTATGTACAAAGACCCTACCGCATGGCAGGAGAGGAACGTGTGAGTGATAGTTAACACCCATTGGCGTTTATCTTCCTAACGAGATATTTTAACATTTCCAGAAATTTCGTAGCTAATTTCTTTTTAAACGTCGATTAGTATTTATGAGATAAGTAAAAGAGAAGGTTTTTTTTTATTATGGAACTTTTTATAACGAGCAACACAAATCATGAACAAAAGGGAATATTTAAGTTACAATGGAATGGAGCATCAACGATTTTTCAAAGAATTTTGGATTTAAGGCACTGGATTCGAGAGGAATTGGAATGCTTAGTAGAGCCCCAGATCGGTTTCAAAATTGTGTTGTAAGGTAAAAGTTTGTCTACATTTAATCCCAGGACTCTCCATCTTGTGAAATTGTAACAAGCAGATTTTATGTACAAAAACCCTACCCCATGGCAGGAGAGGAACGTGTGAGTGACAGTAAACACCCATTGGCGTTTATCTACCTAACGAGATATTTTAATATTTCAAGAAATCTCGTAGTTAATTTCTTCTTAAAAGTCGATTAGTGTTTATAGATTAAGTAAAACTTTTTATAACGAGCAACACATAAATCATGAACAAAAGGGAATACAAGTATTTAAGTTACGAAGAATTTTTGATTTAAGGGACTGGATTCGCGAGGAATTGGGTGTTGTAAGGTAAAAGCTTGGTCTTTAGTATCAGCTTTGGTCAGTTCTCCAGTAGTCAGTTAATTTAAAGTCTTTTCGATCTCGTGTGAGGGTTTCAGGTAAGCCCTTTGTCTACATTTACTCCCAGGACTCTTCATCTTGTAAACTAGTCTTAGAGATTGTTTCTGATATGGGATAGTAAATGATTGGAAGTTATTTAAATATTTGAATAGGTAGAAATAATAGCGTTGCCATATGCACTGGTGACTGTTATAGTTTTGAAATTAGTTAGGATGTCGTGGGTATAAGAATTATGTAAAAGTGGACCAACAATACTACCTTGAGCAACACCAGTCAGTATTGACTGCTACTTAAAAATGACGTTGGTAAAGGTATGATTTTTAAATAAGAAAGTATGTGCAAAGAAGGAGAACCTCTTAAGTTTTCAGAGCAGTCCATAATGCTATACACGATCATAGGTGTTTGATATGTCCAGCAACACTTCTGGACAGTTCTGCTTTCGCTACGGCGATAACATTATTGGATTGTGGAGTGATATAATCGAAAACCAAACTAATCCTCTCAACAAAACCATAACTGGTTTCGGCTTTTTATCCTTCCTACAATGCTAAACACCCTCAAAGGGTTTTTTTTTTATTTTTTTTATTTTTATTTGACAGGTTTCATTTCTACATTATACATTATACACATAGTCATGAGACACAGTCGCTCCTATGGAGCATATAGCGGCACAGAGAATACACGTCTCTAATTGGTGGTAGAAGGCTTCTTTATTGGCGTCATCCTCTACTTCATTTGGGGCATAGCATTGCACGATGGTGATGTTTCGGAACTTCGAGTGGAACCTGGCTGTCAGAAGGCGGTCGGAGACCGGTTTGTAGCCCATGAGAGATCTCTTTGCGTTGGCTGATAGGATTAATCCGACTCCACAGTGGTGTCCACTGTCGTGGCCGCTGTAGATGAAGTGTTCACCCGTCTGCGTTGCGAGGATTCCTTGATGTTTCCACCTTGTTTCGGAGATTCCCAGTATGTCGAGATTGTAGCGTCGCATTTCGGAAGTAGCTTGCGCCAGACGAGAAGTTTGGGAGAGAGTCCGCACGTTCCAGGTACCCATTCGAGTTGTTCGGTGAAAGCCAAATGTCGTTTTGCCTGAGGTATTGTCCGGATGATTACTCTTGTGCTGTTTCATGATAAGATGTTTTTTATGGCTTGCGGCTTATCAGGCCAGCGAAGCAACCCTTAGTGACGTTGGGGGACCCTACGGACTACATATGTAAGGCTTGTAGTCGGCCTCTCACCCCGGCACCAATGCCGAGATGGCGGCAGCGGGAATCGAACCCGCTACCTACCTGCGACACGCGGTTTTCCAAGTGGTCACCCATCCGAGTACTAACCACGCCCAGTCCTGCTTAACTTCGGTGATCTGACGAGAACCGGTGGATCCAGGATGGCACGGTCGTAGGAGTTGCTACGTTTCTAACCCTCGAGGAGGAACCCCCCCTCAAAGGGGTTGCTACGTTTCTAACCCTCGAGGAGGAATTCTTCAAGAAGCTCTAAATAATTTCCCCTCCAAATCCGAAACGACCTGATATCCCCGATTACTTCATTAGCACTTCTCCAATTACCATGAATTCTAGTATTGAAACTCTTTCCGATTCAAACTCTGATCTTAGTTCTGTTCTCCTTACCCTTAATTCTAAGCCAAACCTAAAGACTCTTCATCCTAGACTCATAAATAGCAAATGGCAATGTTTACGAATGCCTAGCTACAAACAGAAACTTAACCGACTATAACGTGAACTGAATATGGGAATTAAAAAGTGGAAGCCACTAGACAAATACTCTGGTACAAAAAAACACCTGGGCAAAAACAGACAAAGAAAACGCCGAAGTACTTGCTAAACATTTGGTAAATACTATTGCTCTACATGATGGTATAGAAGACAAATCGCATACTAACAAAATTATCGAAGAACTAATGCTCCCAACTCCTATGAGTCTTCTACCCAAATACTTTAAACCCTAAATCTATCATACTATTCTGCGCCTCCCCAATAAAAAAGCTCCTGGTTATGATCTAATAAAAAATCCTATTCCCGAAAAACTTTCGTTATAATTACTTACATTTTCAACGTATAACTTATTTTCCCTTACTCTGGAAATTTACTGTCATTAAAATGATTCCTAAGCCCAATAAACCCCGTTAATTTTCCTTCTTCCTATAGGCCTATTAGCGTTTTACTAATCCGTGGTAAGATTTTTGAACAACTCCTCTTAAATGAAACAAATTATTCCTGATCACCAATTTTGGTTTCCGATCTGAACACTCCACAATCAAGCAATTCCATCGCGTTTTTGAGCACATTGCATCCTCCCTTAAGAGGAGAGAGTATTTTTAGATATCTTCCAAGCTTTTGATCGTATGTGGCATCCTGTACTCCTCTAGAAACTCAAGGTGTATGAGCTTAAATCCGCTATTTTTTAGTCAAAAAGCACATGTTTTTTCATAGAAGAAAAAACATGTGCTTTTTGACTAAAAAAAACATGGTATCCACAAATTGCCCGAGAGATAGGAAAAATGTGTAGCTAGCCTTCGCTAGCTACACATTTTTCCTATCTCTCGGGCAATTTGTGGATACCATGCCAAAAAAAATTCCTTCTCTTTCGAGGCAAACCCCTCATCAAGCCATTTTCGGACGTCGTCGTAAGAATCGAAGTGCTGCTCAGCGAGTGCGTGGCCCATCGACGAAAACAGGTGGTAGTCAGACGGAGCCAGGTCTGGTAAATAAACGGGGTGGGGAAGCACCTCCCAGTTGAGTGTCTCCAAGTAGTTTCGGTGTGATGGTGCGTTGCCGTGGAGGAAAATCAGCTTGTCATGTCTTTGTTGATAATCCGTCCTTTTTTCACGCAGAGCACGGTACAATTTGATCGGTTGTTGGTGGTAGCGGTGGGCATTGACAGTTTCACCAGGTTTCAACATCTCATAGTAAACGATACCTTGCTGATCCCACCAAACGCACAGCATCGTCTTCCGTCCGAAGCGATTTGGTCTTTGGGAAGATGTTGATGGTTGGCCAGGATCAACCCACGATTTCTTGCGTTAAGGATTCTCAAAATATATCCACTTTTCATCGCCTATCACAATCCGATACAGGAACGGCTTTCTTTTTTGTCTGGCGAGAAAGATTTCGCAAGTGTTTTGGCGTCGCTCCATCTGCCTATCGTTCAATTCATGCGGTCTTTTCAATCTTTCCCATGGCACGCAGATGCATGGAAATGGCTGGTTGAGTAACACCCAATTGCTCCGCGAGTATTTTTTTGCGATTGGGTATCGTATTCGTCCAAAAGAGCCTGCAATTGTCGGTCCTCAACCTTCCTAGGCCAATTTTCACGCTTCTTGTCCCACAAGTCAAAATTGCCGTCTTTGAACCGACGAAACCAATCTCGGCACGTTGTTTCCGATGAAACACTATCATAGGCCTCCATAAGCATTTAATGTGATTCGGCAGCCGATTTCTTCAAATTGAAGCAGAAAAAGCAGAGCTTCCCGCATATGCTCTTTTTCTGGCACAAAACTAGACATGATTACCAAAAGAAAAATGTATGTTATTGTACGAAATTGCTGATAATGTGCACTGATTAATGTTGACAGATGTCAAACTCATAAAAAAAGTATGGCGTGTCCATGGTAGCTTAATACGCTCACTCACGCCATCTGTAACCAAATAGCGGATTTAAGCTTATACCCCTGGTACTACCTTATTATAAATTCATATCTACCTCCCAATGTCATTTTTAAGTTGCAATTAACTCAGAATTTTCAGAAATATATCCTATTCTAGCCGGAGTCCCACAAGGCAGTATCTTTGGTCCCATTTTATATTATATTTATACCCATGATATCCCATCTGATCCCAATACTTTCATTGCCACTTATGCAGAGATGATACGGCCATACTTGAAACCTATACAAATTCTGATATATCTTCCAACAATTTACAATCCTATATCCACAATCTTCAATCCTGGTTTAAGATAAGGAGAGTGAAGGTAAATGGACAGAAGAGTACTCACATTACTTTCACACTCTTTGTCAAGGAAAACCTACCTCTTTATACCTTAATAGCAACATGATTCCACAATATGATAAAGTACGATATTTGGGACGTTACCTGAACATGGACAAGAGATTAACATGGAACCCACATAATAGCTTAAAAAAACTAGAAGCCACTAGACGTTACCTACAACTTCTTATAAACCAATTTGGACATATGGAATTGAACATTGGGGTTCAACGAAACATTCCAATTCCTATTGCGTCCAGGTCTTACAATCCAAGATCCTCCGTAAAATTGTTAATGCCTCCTTTTAGGTTCATAACAACATAATACATTGTGATCTAAATGTTTCGTTTGTTCAGGAAATATTTCACTCCTATTTATCCTATCATCATAATCCACTTGTGAGAAAATTGTCCTGTACTGCCCTCCTCGGAAACACTCATCGGAGACTTAAGATTTTCTAGAGGAATCAACCGATGGGTGTTCACTCCCATTTCATGATGTTATGTAAATCTGCTTGTTACAATAAAATTGTAGTTGTAGATTAAAAAAAAAAAACTAAATATAGAAAACCTTACTAGAAACTAATCCAAATGATTATAAAATTACCAAAAATTCATAATTGAAATTTTATTAATTGTTAAAAATTCTTTTATTAAATTTGAATTTCTTGTAATTTTTTAACTTCTATTAATTACTAAGCAAATTCATGTTAGATTGAAAATACCACATACTGAAAGCTTTAACAAGATATTTTTGGAATCTATGTAAAATTTGCAAATATTTAGACAATAATTAAGATAAAAATGCACTTATAGTCCAGTTCGAATGAGTAGTAAAGTTAAAACAATTTAGTTCCTTTTGGATTAATTAAATCACGTTTGTTTTGATAGTTAACTGAGAAGTATATAAATTTTATAAAATATCAGAAAACAATAAAAATCAAATAATAAAAATTTTATAATAAATTAAATTAGTCTATAAAAATAGAAAAGATTAAAAAAAAACATATTGAATAAGTGAGAAAATAATTTATCGAAATGAGTTATTATAAAAATGATTACGTCATTTGAATACATCAATTCTGTAGAGCATATCATATATAAATAGACTAAGTACAAAAAAATGTGTTTTCACTCACTCGCTCTTTTACGTTCGGCTTCTTTTATTTATGTTCAATTGTACTTGCATCGATAGTTTGTACTCGTGCATGCTCATACTTATATGTACGAGTCAGGATGCATACACTCGTATGTGCACAGTCGTACACGTACGTGTTCATCCCCGTCGTCTTAATTCGAGGCCACTTTTTGGAAATTTCCTACTTTATTATGAGCTATAGAATAATTTCTTCGATAGGAGAATTTTAAAAACGGTTTAAACCGGATAAAACTGATTCCGATATCATTTCGGCGGCGTCGGTAGACAGTTCTCAGACGGAAATTTCACTATGAATCAAACGAAATAAATATTGTACAATTAAAAAGAGATACTACGTAATCTGGGTTTTATTGTATTTAAGTTTAGTGACCTACTGCCTGCCAGCCTTTTAAGTGTTCTCCAAGATTACCGATAATTATTCTCATTTCGAGATTTACTATTTTATTTTTAGTTTTCAAAACTAAACAAATGATTTAGAGGAGAAAAGTTTTTGCTAAAAAAAATTTTTTCTAATCAAAAATTTTATTAATTTTTGTGTTGATAAAATAATAAAGAATGAATCAGCAATGTTGTTTTGGTTGAATCATAAGAATAGACTTCAGAATTCTTGAGAATCTTTTTGTTAGATCATCAAAAATTTCTTAATATGATGAAATATCGCCTTATCCATTTTGTGGGGTTCTGTTTTTGACAGCTGTTAAAAATATTTTCTATTTAAGAACGCATCTCTTATGGCAAAAATATTTATCATTTTAAATTATAAATCGTTTCATTATTAAAATTTGCAAAAAAAAAATTCTACAAAAGTGATCTACGTTTTCGCACAAAAATTTTCTTCAGCCTTGATTGAGGCTCATTTATCGTTTGACGTATGCGTCAATAAGTGAAATTCTCGTATATGCGGCTTTAAATATCCACAAGTAATTGTCAAAAAGTAACTATCTGGCCCATATTTCTTTGCAAATGAAGAAGGAGACACGGTTACCCTCAATTCTGAACGCTATGACCGTATGATGACGTTTGATAATATTATAGAGAACTTAATTGTATTTTTCACAACCAACTTCACACTTAAGCCGCATAATCATATATATTTTCACAGTTGACATAGCAAGGTTTGCTTGTGAAAAAATTCGATTGATTCTCCACAGTAGTTTCTGGTTGATACCCCTTTTAAATATGGAAAGTGAAAAACAGCATTTTCGGCATATTTTACTTTTTTACTATAGAAAAGATAAAAATGCTGTTCAAGCAAGAAAAAAATTATCTGATGTGTTCTGGAAGGCCAGTTGAAGTTGATGAAGCAATACAATAAAGGCATTAATGGATCCAAACCGGCGAATAACAATACATGAGATCGCTGAGAGATTAAATTTATCCAATTCGACCGTGCATGATCATTTGAAACGGCTAGGTTTTATCTCAAACCTCTACATATGGGTCCCTCATCTTCTTACCGAAAACAAATTTGCGACGTTGCAATGACGTTTGTGATTTGCTTCTCAAACGCCAAGAAAATGATCCATTGGGACGAGAAATGGGTTGTCTACAACAATATTAAACGCAAAAGGTTCTGGAGTAGAAAAGATGAATCGGCTCAAAGCACTTCGAAGGCCAATATTCATCAAAAAAAAGGTCATGCTATCTGTTTGGTGTGATTTCAAAGGAATCGTTTAATTTGAGCTTCTACCGAGCAATACAACGATCAATTCTGAAGTGTACTATCATCGGTTGGACAAATTGAATGATTCGCTTACAGAAAAAAGGCCAATAAATAAACTATTGGTTTGTTCGGAAAGTAATTTCGTAATGAAACGAAATTACTTTCTTGACAACCCAATAATATGGATCAAAAGTTCACAAGAACGCGTCATTTCGAGATTTGGTGATATTAATTGACCGCGAAGATCGTGCGATTTGACACCATTTGACTGTTTCTTCCGGTTGT
Organism: Atherix ibis; assembly: GCA_958298945.1. NCBI lineage: Eukaryota > Metazoa > Arthropoda > Insecta > Diptera > Athericidae > Atherix > Atherix ibis. Next base: position 31,191,329 of record OY282609.1, read on the forward strand.
GTATCATAGTTATTGAAAGATAAAAAGAAAATTTAATGGATTAAAAGAAAATACATTCATTTATAGATAAGGGATCAAAAATATTGATAAGAATTATTTAAAAAAAAAACAAAATATATATAATTATTAAATATACAATATTAAAATCAGATATTTTTAATTTGATTTTTCCTAAAAATTTCAGATAATCGAAATTTCAATATTTAATCATAGAAAGTTTTTCTTTAAAAAATAAGAAAAATCGGGCAAAAAAAAATATGCGTTTTTAGATAGAACAATATCTACAATGGTCATATCTAAAAACGCAGTATGATGACTGTCTGATAATAATATAGATCAAAAGTTCTCAAAAACGCGTAATTGCGAAAGTTGGTGATCGTACAATTTGACACCATTTAACTGGTCTTCTTCCGGGGCCATGCAAAACAGACCATGTCTTTCAACTTTGAAGCATTTAAAAGCCAATATCCGTCAAATAATGACCAAATCAATAAGGTCAAAATATTCGAAAAAGTCAACCAAAAAAAAAATCGCCTCAAAAGAATCGAGTCCTGAAAGAAGTTTTGTGGCAGCTAACTTAATTTATTGGATGAGTAGAGTTTTTAAACGGCATATGTAAAATTTGTTCCTTTAATCATTTTTCTATTATAAGAAAATACTTTTGATTGAAATGTCGACATCGGCAAAAGGGGTTTTTGTTTTTTAAATATTTTATTTTTCTTAAAATCAGATACATATGAAAATAATATGCTTAAAAATATAATTAATTAATTGAAAAATATATTTTTTGCTATAAAATTTTTTACAAACCTATACCAAATATTGATGAGATTTATAAAAAGTGGAAAAAATATAAAATTAGAATCCAAAAAATGATAAGAATTAATCCCCGCCAATTATGGAATAAAATTTTTTACGAAATATATTCGAAACTATAATATAATCACAATAAATGAAAGTTATTTATAGTATTTGAAGTGAATTATTTTGGAAAAATTTACAAGATTCTTAAAAAGTATAAAAATTTCTATTATCAGTAAAATAATTTTTCAAAACTTTTATTATTAAACACAAAAATTACGTAAAAAACTTTTGATAAAACAAAAATTTCATTTATATTTAAAAAAAAAAATAATAAAAACAGCCTTGTTCGTGAATAAATAATTCATTAGTTGATAAGCCGAATGGAACAGGAAATATTATTGCAAAAAACTGAACACTGATAAGGCGTAAATTATCAAAAAAAATTATATAAAATACTATAAATGCGGTAAATATTATGTGTAATATTTGAAAATAATATACGTATTTTTATGGTACGAGTATACAAGTAAGCGTTTAATATTGGAATGATTATGATTGATTTGAAAATTTTGTTAATATTATTGCAGTCGATTGAGGGCTGATTTCTCTTACTTTTATTATTAATCATGAAAATAACTAGATTAGTATAGTCCTAGAATATTTGTAAATGAAATTATAACAACGTGAATATTTATATCTAAATTTAATATTGAAAATATTCAAACAGTTTCAGCATGTCTATAATTAGCAATACACGGAAAATTGATTTGAGTGCACACTCAATTTGATGATGTTGCGTTTAAGTTCTAATTATTTTGTTATTGTTTCAAGTTTGATTTTACTAACAATATAAATTTGCCTTATGCATTGCGAAAGCTTGAGTAGAAATGTTATGACGCAAAATTGAAATAAATCGTGACATTTGGTGCAAGTGTTCTTAGGATATTATCAGTTACAATTACGAGGCTAGTCAATTACTTTTACGAACTGTTTTTTTTTTTGGGCTTGTTTTTAATGTATCCGCCACGGAATATCACTTTAAATACTCTAAATCTATTTATTATTGATTGATTTTCTGCTTTAAAAATCATATATTAATCTAATAAAATAATTGGTTTTAAAAGTAAAAAAAAAATTGCTAAAATATTAACCAAATCGCAAATACGAGGTCTTTTCAAAAAGTATCGCGAATTTTGTGTTTTTTCAAAAATTATTTATTTATTCATGAATATCTATTTTGTCCCCTTCAAAGTAATTCCCATCAGATATTATACAATTGTGCCAACGTTTTTTCCAATCGTCGAAGCACTTCAAAAAATCATTTTTTGTGATCTTCTTCAGCTCTTCCTTCGATGCCGTCTTTATCTCCTCAATCATAGCCTTTTATGGGGCTCTTTAGTTTCGGGAACAAGAAAAAGTCACAGGTGACCAGATCTGGGGCATTATTAGTGTGTTGTTTTTGGTCAAAAATGGCAATAACCAATTTTTGTTCTTCCACAAATCCGGGCGTTTCTGGCAGATTGCTTCGCGCAAAACTTGCAGGTAATATTCCTTATTGACCGTTCTACCCTGTGAAAATAACTCATGATGAACCACGCCCCTGCAATCGAAGAAAACTGTAAGCAAAACCTTCACATTCGACCGAACGCCGTTCACATCTTCTCGGCCCTCTGAGAAGATTTTGTACCACCGATAAACGTTGCTTTGGTCCAAGGTAGCTTCACCATATCCCACAGTCAACGTTCGGAATGCGTCCGCGCAATTAATTTTGTTTTTCACACAAAATTTGATACAGATTCTTTGATCAATTTTTTGGAATAGGCAAAAATTGAAGACGAGCGATAACACGTGCAAGCAAAGCCGCTGTCAAAAACTAACTGATCATTCAAAAATGGCCGAATATGAGTACCAACATAACGGCACAAAAAATCGAAAATCGAATATACGCAACCCGCGGAAATTCAAAATTCGCGATACTTTTTCAACATACCTCATATACACGTATATTAGGGTGCGTTTTATGTTTCAAGTTGAAGTGTCTTTCGAATAACTTTTAAATTAAATATAATTTTATAATTTATACTTTATTGATTGATTATATGGTCTTTAGCATTATGTCTGGAGTATGATGTCGGTTAAATGACTGCGTCTGGCCGTGATGCAAAGGCGAGCTCTTTTAAGCACATTTTTCATAACATTTTCGCAGAAAGACGGGAGGGTTCAAATCAAGGGATCGGGGGGGACAGTCGATGTCACCACTTTTTGACATTAGTCGGCCTGGAAAAAATTTCTCTCAAAATTTACATCGTAGCACGAGCTATGCGTGATGTGGCACCGTCTTGTTGTAACCACATGTTCTGTAGGCCTAATCGTTTCCCAACATGTCGCGATAGCGGTCACCAGTGACTCTTACAGTATTTTACCTTCAAGAAATGATGCCAACGGCCCAAATGCCGCACCAGACACTTACTCTATGAAAGTATAGTAGTCTTTAGTGTATCAGTTGAGGGTTTTCAGCGCCCCAGTGCCGGCTATTATGTTTATTAATAAAGCTAGCCAAGTCGAAGTTTTCATAATGATTTTTAGCCAAAAATGTTGGTCTTCTATACCGAACTGTAAAAATCGACCACTCCAGTCTCGCGGTTACTCTGTACAAATGTCAAATGCCAACAGAAAAAATGTCGTCTAAACTAAAATGGCGGCCAAACAAAATCGACCTGAATCATAAAAACCACATTGTACAATATACCCACTCATTCCTAATCGTTTCCCTATTAAATCACAAGATTCGAATAAGCAGAGTGAAATCTTACTACTCATTCGTTTACTAGTGCAAATAATAAACTACTTTCGTAAGAAATTATTCCTATTCAAATTGGAAATATTTTAAGAATTACAATTTTTTCTAAAATTTATTATCGTCTTGGAAATTCAAAAAATTTTATCATCCAATCGATAGGTTTTAACCATTTTATCTATAATTTTTAATTCAAATTTCATGGTTAAGATCTTGTTTTTGTAAAATAAACAAAAGCGACTTAAATCGAATTTAAAAACAACTAAAAGCAGATATCTGTAGTTACAATACAAAACGGTTTAAAGAATATACAGATTAGCTCACGATCAGTGCATCTATCAGGACGAAACATGATCCAAAATCAACGAAAAGATAGCTGACCTATATGATTGAGTTAAAACCTTTAACCCTCTTGAAGACATAAACAACCCATTAGTCTGGAAATTTTTAATCGTAAAAATGACTTTTAAACCTAATAAACTCGTGTACTTTTCCTCATCATTTTCCCCAATAAGCTTACTGCCAATTCTAGTTAAAATTTTTAACAAACTAATCCTAGAATGACTCTATCCCATACTTGAATCCTCCAACATAATTTCAGACCATCAGTTCGGCTTTAGAGCAGAACATTTCACTACTCAAGAAATTCATTGCTACTCCCTCTGATCAGGAGGAAATACTACTGATCAGGTCTGACACTCTGGCTTACCCTGGAAATTGGAAAAATTCCTTCTCTTTACTTACTATCTAATTCTTTACGTAAATTTGGCTCATGACCTTCCAGAAACCTTAATGGCAAAAAGAGCAAGAAACCCTTCTCAAAAGTATAGACTAGAATCGGGCCTTCTGCCAAGCCTTACACCTCCAGTCGTATCTAATCTATTCAGTCAGAACATACAGCGTGATCTCAAAGTTCCCTTCATAAGTGAACTAAGTGTTTCTCATTATAAAAAGTTGCATAACTAAACTAATCAAACGTAAGTCCCAATAGTTGAAGTAGCATCGAGTGGGAATTGTAATGACATCCTTAATAACAAATCTACTTGTTTCTTGTTGTAGTTGTACAACTCATTTATTGAACTCACCAATTCATTTACATTGTGTAATTTGCAAAAAAAGTGCGCTTTTTCAATTTGTAGTTTCTAGTATTTCATAATAGAAGCAGGCTAAAAAAATAGATAAAACCATAAAATATTCAGGTGGCACTTATTGTGGTTATCATTAGATTTACAGTAAGAGAAGTGTGATCGTAAAATAATTAACAAAAGAAAAAAAATCATTTTCACTTACCGGTGAAGGTGATAAAATTCACTGTGAAGGTGATAAAATTGACATTATATTACGAAAAATTATATTGTTCGGTTAATTGTTATGCCATAATATTAATGAGACTATTGACTATATATTGGCACTCCAATAATAATCTATAAATAAAAAAATTAATTTTCTCTTCGTACGTACACTTATATTTGCTAGTTCAATTTTTATTATTATTTCTTTTCAAATGCATGTTTATTTTAGTAATTATCACAATCAGTATTGATATCAGTTCTAGACGAGATTTTTTAATTATTGAATGCTCGATTTAATTACAAAACATCATATTAGCATACCGCGAATAGGTATCTAATTGTATTAAGAATATTCACAATTAAATTGTAGGTAATGTGTTAACACAATTGTAAATTTTTATTATTCAGTTTTCACGACAAATAGAATAGATTCAATTACTTTAATTTGATTAAAAGAAAGGAAAGAAATTTCCTTATTATTTTTCTTAAGAATACCTACTATTTAACTTTGTTTAAAAAAAAAATACCTTCTATTTATGCAGAAATATATTATTTCTAACAAAATTTAGTATACGAAATCTGTTCAAAAAGTATCGCGAATTTTGTGTTTTTTTCAAAAATTATTTATTTATTCATGAATATCTATTCTGTCCCCTTCAAAGTAATCCCCACCAGATATTATACAATTGTGCCAACGTTTTTTTCAATACTCCAAACGCATTTAAAAAAATCATTTTTTGTGATCTTGTTCAGCTCTTCCTTCGATGCCGTCTTTATCTCCTCAAGCGTAGCGTCATCCTTTCATAGATCTCTTCAGTTTCGGGAACAAGAAAAAGTCACAGGGGGCCAGATCTGGGGAATACGGTGGCTGCGGTATTATTAATGTGTTGTTTACGGCCAAAAATTCGCGCACAAGCAACGATGCATCAGCAGGGGCGTTATCATGGTGCAAAAGCCAATTTTTGTTCTTCCACAAATCCGGACGTTTCTGGCGGAATGCTTCGCGCAACTTGTGCATAACTTGCAGATATTATTCCTTATTGACCGTTCTACCCTATGGCAAGAACTCATGATGCACCACGCCCCTGCAATCGAAGAAAACTGTAAGCAAAACCTTCACATTCGACGTCCGGCTCGCCTCACATCTTCACGGCCCTCTGAGAATATTTTGTACCACCGAAAAACGTTGCTTCGGTCCAAGGTAGCTTCACCATATGCCACAGTCAATATTCGGAATACGTCCGCGCAATTAATTTTGTTTTTCACACAAAACATTTTTTGGAATGGGCAAAAATCGAAGACGAGCCAAAACAGGTGCAAGCAAAGCAGCTGTCAAAAATTAACTGAACATTCAAAATTGCCGCACTTGTCGGCATAAGTGAGAGACATGAGTACCAACATAACGCCAGAAAAAAAAATCAAAAATCCAATGTACGTAACCTGCGGAAATTCGCGATACTTTTTGAACAGACCTCGTGTAGCAAACATGCTCAAGTTTTTGTTGTAAAAATGTAGAAATTTCAGTTGGTCTCTATTACAAAAATCTTTAAATACACACACACACACACACTTTTAAGCTAAGAATAAATGTTTTTTTTTTAAATAAAATACTTCTTTTTTTTAAAGTAAATTAAATATTATTTTAAGAAAATTTACAAACGAAAAACTTAACAATTACAATTTTTTCGATAATAAATCTCTTGTGTTATTGAAATTCTTTTCAATTTATAAAAACAAATATTTAGTAATACGCTTATAAGAAAATATTTCATCTATAATAATTTCGAATTTTATAAATATTTCTAATCGAAATATATTATTTACTATAATATAGAATATATTAATTGAAAATAAGAATTTTCCAACAATTATTCTTGTGCTTCAACAATATTTTTCTGCAGCTTTGTCTATTCTGTTATACAAGTTCGGAATTTCCATTGCGCCTGTTATGATACTATCCTTCCTACTTAACTCGTATAACAGCTATGATTGTTTCGTTTCAAGAGAACAAATTTCCTCCCTTCACGCGACGATGAGTAATTATTTTCTCATTAAGTTTATGTGTGCGCCCGAATGGTATGCAATTCGTTGTTGTTAAGCCTTTAGGAAAAAATGTTCACAATTCAGTAAAATTTTCGATTTTAAACATAAATTGTAGAAGAAAACGGTATGGCATAAAGTTTTAAGAAATATACAATAGATTCGTTGAAGCAATCTTACTAAGTGAACATATGGGCTCTCATAAAGAAAATATCCTTTTCGTATGTGATAATTTGTTCTCATCATCTGAGTCCTTCGCCTTTTCTACACTGAAACAATGGAGAAGCAATGAAAATTGATGAAAATATATGAACTTGAACTACTATTTTACCCTCCATAATCGTTTTTTCGTTTTTACGACGCTCCCCAAATATAATAATCTCCCCAAAAAGAATTTTTTTTTCTATTTTTATAAGTTTTCCTATTCTAGTTTACTCGCGCACATATAAAAAAACATAACTTTTCGGCAATATAAGTTTTTTTCTCTCCATTTTTTTGTTTGTTTGTTTGTTGTTGTTCTTATGGGAGGGGGAGGGGGGGGGGGGAGGTTGATGAAGTTACCATAAAAATGTGACATTATTAAAGTTCTCACGCAAACATTACAAAAATACGGAATATAATAATGGCTGAGAAAATCGAAACAGTGGTTGCATAACATCCGAAAACCGAACGAACCTAATGACAAAATGTTCGCAAAGCTTTCGTCTGAAGTTTTTCCCAACATACCGCATGGCAAAATATTTGCCCGTTATTCATACAAGAGAATATGGGGGAAGGAAATGGTATCCCTATGGCTGCCTGGGCTGTAAAGTGGTGATGATGGGTGTCGGTCGACATAATTTTCCATTTTTCTTCGTACATTTTCATTTTGAAATTAGATATTTCGTCAATATCTGTATGTGTGTATGTGCAGTTGACACACCTACTCGAATAAGACTATATTTATTGTACTCGAATGCTATATTGTAAATACTCCTTTTTTGTATATTTTTTTTTGTGTGCAATTGTTAAGACTTTTTAACTTTATAGAGCGGAAGAATTTGCTGTACTGTAAAATAATAATTGTGATTTCTGGCATTTATATTCTCATCTATGAACGGTTTTCGTGTCATTGCACAAAAAAGGAAAAAACTGAAAAAGTTTTCTTTTTTTCCCACACGAGCAGGTAGATAGATAGATAGATGGGCACATATTGTTCAAATGAAGCGTAAATGAAATTCAGGCAAATCAAGCTATTTATTTTTATTCGTGCACTGATTTCTTACCCCTCGGATTGGTACATTAAGAATTCCCAATAATACAGTTGTACATATTATTTTCCAACTTCTGTTGTTCATTTATTTCATGTATTTCAAAAATCAGCTAAAAATTGAGAGGGGGAGCAAACCCCCCTCCCCCCACCATAGGCTATACCTTTTCTTTTACGTTCTGCCAAAAACGAATCAATCGAGAGAGTTATGTTATTTCCTGTTTCTACAGCGATATTTTCACATTTCGATTTGTCACTTCAATTTTATGAAAATCCTATTTTAGGAGGATTACACAGAGTGAGCCTGATACCAGCATATATGCACGCACACCAAAAGCTTTTTAAAAAAAAGTTCAAGGGAAGCTTTTATCATTCCATTCAGTGGTTGCTGCGTGATATTTCCATGACAATTTTCCAACAAACACAAATGTCCTGCTCTTCATTATTATCCCTCTTTCTTCCAATAATACACTCTCTGTCTCTCTTTCTCTCTCTCTCTTTCTCTGTTTGAGAAGAAATTGTATGCATGTATTCTCATCCTAGTCCAATACAATTGTATTTGTACTCCAGTGCTTTATAATAAATTTCATACCAAAAAACAACCTTTGATATTTTCTTTATCATAATGATGGGCGCTTTTCTTCCTTGGGCTTTTTCTAACGCTCTACATCCAGGAGGGTGTGTATAATTTCGAAATTATTTTGTATGCAATGCGTACATAGTTGCCAGTTTTATACGTTTTACTTCTATCTTATATCTACTCGTAAAAATTCTACTCTAATTTCAAGGGGAATACGAAATAGAGAGGCAGGAATAAATTAAAGTGAACATGGCGGATAAATTGAATTTATGTGGAGTAATGTATAAGGGCCCGACAATACAAAAATGGGGAATTGCAGAAGGTTAAAGTAAAACATACTAAGCCATTTAAACGTGTATACAAGCTTAAATTCATCAAGTTTCAATATGATTTCTCCTCAGTATTGAACAAAGAAGCAATAAGAAATTGGAAAAAGTACAAGTGTTGGTGGGGGGAATCTCGTATAGTGTGAATGTATTTTGGTTCCGGTTGCAGTGGCGTGCCAATACGAATTATAGCCCACACAGGGGTATGTAAATTTGTTTCGTTTTTTTCTATCTGCGCTACTGACAATAAATGGAGCACACATATATACACAAATCGACAAAAAGCGGGCTTTGTTGTTTTGTATTCTAGCCTCAAAGTTTCATAATATAAAAATCAATAAGAGAAAAATGAAAATCACGACATTCGAAAGTAGACCAACCAGAAAGTATTTGGGGAATGAGAGGTATTCTATAGAATACGGTAACATTCGAATCATATTACATAACCAACCATATTTTCATTATTACTTAACATTAACAAATCCAATAATTTCATACGCAATTTTATTTATTTATACATTATTATATATATAAAAAAAAACATTAAAAAAAAGCTGGATTACTAAAAAACTAAAAAGCAAATAAATTCGATAAACAAAAAAAAACAAAAATAGTTTTTAATAACCTTTAATTTACTTGTGGCATATGGCAAGGTTACAAGACACTTTTGTTAAAAGAATTTGGTAGTTTCTTTTAGGACAAGTGAGTATTCTTGCTTGCTTGTTGAAGGACATACTTTGTTGAATGGAGACATTTCGACTACTTAAGTAGAAAATAAATTGAAAGGTGAACCAATTTGTCCAATCGAGAGTCTTATATTGATCGATAAAATAATTGGATCAATAAAATATTTAAGAATGCCAAACATGGTGGCTACCACTCTAAGCTCATATAATATTCGTATATAAAGTAGAAAGAAAAAAATAAAATAATAAACGCGAACGTACCAAATACGACTACTACTATCTAAAATCTATATTGAAGAAAAATTGATAGAAATTTATTATTATTCTTAACGCTTATTTTGTGTCATTTTTCCGCCACACAAATTTTTATCATTCTTTTATTAATTTTTTTTTTTCACTTGGGTTATTAGATTTTGTCATTTTACTAAAGGTTAACAAATTATTCATTACAATTATTATCCCAAAAAATCATAGAAATTGAAAGGCCAAAAAAAAATATTGAAAATTTTCTATGATTTGTTCGGATAATAATCGTTAATTTTACTTTCAAAATTAATTGCTTCCATTTTTCTTATCATTTTCCACTTAAGATACCAAATAGAAACTTAGAAAATTATATTTATGTTGAAATTTCTTATATTTTTATAAACAAGATTCTGACAAAACTTTCTGTCGATGTACAATATTACCAAAAAAAAATTAATACGCAGATAACAATTCGAGCACACCTGTCAGTTTTTACATTCTCTATCAGGAATAAATTTATAGGTTAAGTTTTTCAAGACTGCCAACTACAAAACGTTCACTTTTATTTTTCTGCACAACTGTAATTGCTGGAATTTAAATGGACAAATTTTTGGTTAATCTCAACACTCCTCCTTAATCAAAAAATAACGAGTCAAATTAAAAAGAACCCTACTCAAAGGCTTTGTGAAAATATCCGCAATTTGTTTCTTTCCGTCAATGTGCTCAATACTGACAGTTTTCTCTGTGTGATACTTAATAAACTTTCTCAAAATCTCAATATCTTTCTTTCCCTTATTTAATTTTCCCTCGTGAGTATTTTGCAACATGTGGACAGCCGATTTGTTGTCCACAAACATCGGAATGGGTTGATCTTCTTTCATGATGCCAAGTTCCAGGGCCAGTCGCTTCAGCCAATACACATCGTCGATTACTTGATAGGCTGTTGAAGTTTGGCCGTTGAAGTTGACACTGCCTTCTGTCTCAGAGAGTACCATATAATTGTTCCGCCTCTCAAGATCAAACCACCACTGGTCGATTTCATTGACTCCTTTTCTCCTCCAAAGTCAGCATCCATGTACACCTTGATCTCCCTGTCTCCTCCAAAATAAATGCCTGCCCTAGGTGTCGCTTTCAAATATTGGAAGACTCTTTTTGTCATTTTCCAATGACTCTTTTTCGGATCACAACATTGTCTGCTGAGGTAGTTTACCGCGTAGCTGATGTCAGGTCTCGAAATTGTCGCTAGGTAAAGCAAACTACCGATGGCCTCGCGATAAGGAGTTCCAGCAGGCACTTTCTCGTCATTTGGAAAATCATGTGGCTCAGCCATCAGGCTTTCTCAATTCGATGAATTCGGTGAACCAATCACGATGCGAGGTCATATGTTGACTCGCACCGCTGTCTTGGAACCATGTTGTTGACTTTTCCTCTAGGCGATGATGTCTAGGTCCAGGGCTGCTGTCTAGGTCCGACGTCTTTAAACTCACTGTCAACCATACGCTGGGTTTCTTCTTTGTTAATCTCAACAATTTAATATGGTCAAATTAATATAAACTGTTAGAAAATTATATTCATTATGATCTTACTAATAAATAATATGCATATAATGTATAAGATATTTGTAATTTTTCATATATAAAATCAATTTTGTTACAATATATTTTACAATTACAATAATTCGTATTATTAGAAGATTTTTTTTTTTGGTTCAAAAATCGATATTTTATATTTTATAACCAAGGATATTATTAGTTATTTGTCAACTACTGTCCCACCACCACATTGCTATTGTATACTTTTACATACAAAAATTGAATATCATAAATAATATTGATAAATTAAATAAACAAACTACAGTGCGACTCTAAAGTGTAATATGAACTGATGGGAAAACATCGTCATTCAAAGAGGATTTATTTGGTAAATAATTTATTTGTAAAAAAAAAAATCCACACTATTTCAATTAATTTTCTCAAGTGCCACTTATTACAAGATATGAAAAATTAATCACACTTCATTGGATACTTGCATAGATAATAATGGAGGATGTGGGGGGGGGGGGGTGTTTGGTGCAAGCGCAAGCTCTTTATTAAAAATTCAAAGTTTACAAATGTTTTTGATACAATCCAGAAGTATATTAAAACAAAAATAATCACAAAAGTAAACTATTGCTAATCCTTTTTGGATAGTTTTTTCCCTTCAAAATGAAACTAATATTCGCACTTGTGTCTATTATAGTCCCGTCCGTAAAAGCTAATTGAAGCGAATTTAATATAAAATTACCACACTGCAAAAGATTTTATTTGCTTTCTGGGATCAATATGAATACGAGTATGTGCTCATTTAATGACTAACACGACAAGGTGATAATATGGGAGGAAATCCTGATTCAATGGTAGGTATTACAATACAATATTAGTAAAAGTGTTTAGATGGGTTAGAAACAACAGTATAATTTATCATTTTAAACAAGGTTATACCACCTACAAATATTACTCATCATACATCGCCGTTTAGATTATTGAATAGGAAATTTTCTCATTTATATCGATTTCAGAATGAATACCACAAACCAAAGATTCCACCCTGTCCACCCATCCATAAATATATTATAATTTCAAAAACGGGTGCGAAGAATAAACAACATAACCCCATTAGTGGGTTGATGATTAGGTGGTAGCTAATTTTCTGCACTTTCAGCAAATGAAGCGGAAAGCATGAGGTTTTTCAGCTATGCGAAAATGGATTGGATTATATAATCAACGACAAAAACATACTCTAATCGAAATATTGATTTGACTATTATTCGTATGTGGATTAGGGAGGAAACTTTACGAATTTCCTAAACTTTATCATCAACAGCCTAAAATGTATCGTGTAGATTTTTTCTGCTTCTTCTTTTTTGCTGCAAATAAATATTCATGATTGTCATCGTTATTAAAAGATAAAAAGAAAATTTAATGGAGTAAAAGAAAATAGAATTCATTTCTTCTATCATAGATAAAGGATAAAAAAATTGCATATTTCTTATATTCAAAAATATTGATAAGAATTATTTTAAAAAAACATATATATATGTATATACGAAGTCTGTTCAAAAAGTATCGCGAATTTTGAATTTCCGCGGGTTACGTACGAAGGTCGTTCAATAAGTCCTTAGAAAAAGATGGAAAAAAACTGTTTTTAAAAAAAAATTTTTTTATTTTTCATCATAATCTCCTTTTAGCTCTACACACTTTTCCAACCGTTTTTCCAAAATTTTTATCCCGTCCAAAAAATAGGATTTCGGAAGTTCTGCAAAATACTCATCCGTTTGAGCAATGACGTCCTTGTTGGAAGTGAACCGTCGTCCGCCAAGCCATTTCTTCAGACTGGGGAAAAGAAAATAGTCACTCGGGGCCAAATCTGGTGAATAAGCGGGATGCTGCAACAATTCCATTCTCAATTCCACAATTTTGGCCATGGAAACAGCGCAGGTGTGCACACGCGCATTGTCCTGATGCAAGAGGATTTTTTTCTTTTTCAGATGGGGGCGTTTCTCTTTGATTTCCTCGCTCAACCGTTGCAATAACGACGCGTAATACGCTCCTGTTATTGTTTTTCCTTTTTCCAAGTAGTCGATAAAAATGATGCCCTGCGAATCCCAAAAGACCGTGGCCATCACCTTGCCGGCCGATGGCACAGTTTTTGCCTTCTTCGGAGCCCGTTCACCCTTGAAAATCCACTGTGATGACTGTCTCTTCGTTTCTGGAGTGTAGTAGTGTATCCAGGTTTCGTCCACAGTGACATATCGACGAAGGAATTCGGCAGGATAGCGATGAAAGAGTGCCAACATAGCCTCAGAGTCCACTACACGATTGCGCTTATTCTTCTCTGAGAGCAAACGCGGCACCCATCTTTTCATGCAAAATTGAAGCGACTGTACCTTGTGATATGCCCGTGGCCTCAACTAATTCGCGCACTTTAATTCGTAGATTTAAAGATCGCAGATTTTGTCGATGATTTCAGGAGTAGACACCTCAACTGGGCGTCCTGAACGATGTTCATCTTTTGTGGATGAACGGCCACGTTTAAATTCATTCACCCAATTGTAAACCGTCGCAAACACAGGTGCAGATGTGCCATGAACTGCATCCAACTCGGCTTTGATTTCTTTCGGGCTTAAGCCTTTCAAATGGAGATGTTTGATGACAGCCCTAAACTCGCTTTTTTTCCATTGTTATGCACAAATAAATGTCGGTAACTTTAATCGACGATAGAAATTGACCTATGCTATGGATTGAGCTGAAATTTTGACAGCTTTCCTGTCTATAATGCTACTTACAAAAAAAATAAGTGATTTTCTAAGCACTTATTGAACGACCCTCGTATATTCGATTTTTTGTGGCATTATGTTGGTGCTCATGTCTTTCACTTATGCCGACAAGTTCGGCCATTTTGAATGTTCAGTTAATTTTTGACAGCTGCTTTGCTTGCACGTGTTTTGGCTCGTCTTCGATTTTGTTGGACTCTGTCCACGTCAACCCAAATTTGCTCCAGACGGTTATAACTGATGACAAATCTTGGGCTTATGGTTATGACGTGGAAACCAAAGTTCAATCATCCCAATGGAAGCTGCCGCACGAGCCATGTGAAGGTTTTCCTTACAGTTTTCTTCAATTGCAGGGGCGTGGTGCATCATGAGTTCTTGCCACAGGATAGAACGGTCAATAAGGAATATTACCTACAAGTTACGCGCAAGTTGCGCGAAGCAATCCACCAGAAACGCTCGGATTTGTGGAAGAACAAAAATTGACTTTTGCACCATGATAACGCCCCTGCTCATGCATCGTTGCTTGTGCGCAAATTTTTGGCTAAAAACAACATACTAATAATGCCGCAGCCATCGTATTCCCCAGATCTGGCCCCTGTGACTTTTTCTTGTTCTCGAAACAGATTCTTTGATCCATTTTTCGGAATGGACAAAAATCGAAGATGAGCCAAAACACGTACCAGCAAAGCAGCTGTTAAAATTTTTAACGGAACATTCAAAAAGACCGATACTTTTTGAACAGACCGCGTATTGGGTTGTTTGGAAAGTAATTTCGTTTTGAAGCTGATGAAGTTAAAGCTGATGCAGACACAATAAAGGCACTAATTGATTCAAACCGGCGAATAACAACTCGTGAGATCGCTGAGAGATTAAATTTATCAAATTCGACTGTTCATGATCATTTGAAACCGTCGCATTGACGTTTCTGATTTGCTTCTCAAACGCGAAGAAAATGATCCATTCTTGAAGCGTATCATCACTTCGAAAGCCAATATTCCTCCAAAAAAGGTTATACCATCTGTTTGGTGGGATTTCAAACGAATCATTTATTTTGAGCTTCTACCGAGCAACACAACGATCAATTCTGAAGTGTACTATCATCGGTTGGATAAATTGAATGATTCACTTAAAGAAAAAAGGTCAGATTTGGTCAATAGGAAAGGTATAGTGTTCCAACAGGATAATGCGAAACCACAAACAAGTTTCACCACTCGGCAAAAGCTTTTAGAGCTTGGATGGGATATACTCTCCAGATCTAGTACCTTCCGATTATCATTTGTTCTGTAGAAAATTTTTTAGACGGTAAAACGTTCAATTCAAATGAGGAGGTCAAAAATCACTTGGATCAGTTTTTTGCCAGTAAAGAACAAACATTTTATGAGCTTGGAATTATGCTACTTCCAGAAAGATGGCAAAGTGTATTGGATCAGACTGGACAATATTTAATTGAATAAAATAATAATTCACTATAAGAACATCGTCTTTCATTATTATAAAATAAAATGAAATTACTTTCCGCATAACCCAATAATTACTAGTTGTATTAAAATCAGATATTGTTATTTGATTTTTTCCAAGAATTTCAGATAATCTAAATGTCAATATTTAATGTTAGTACGTATATAATCAGAAAAGTTTCACTTTAAAAAATAAGAAAAATCAGAAAGGAAAAATGCGTTTTTAGATATGACAATATCTACAAATTAATAAATAAATAAATAAATAAATAAATAAAAATAGAGCGAAAGCTCACGTATCTGCCATACTCGTAAACTCCACAAAAGAGTATGATTTTTCAATTAATTTCTGACGTGAACATGGGTGTGACACCCACTTCCAGTTCCTCTAATCGAAGGAAGGACTTTTTTTTATTGTTAATGTCTGCGTATTATTGGAATAATTCACAGTAAAGGTGAACTATTCAAAGCAAAATTAGGAGGCGCCCATTTGAATATATATCATCAAATTTCTGAAAAAGGCAATTCGTTTTAGAAAGTAAAAAATTATTTAATAATACAAAACTCGTACGCAAAATATCAAAAGTAAATTCTGAAAATTCGTTTTTTTTTCAAATCTTGGACTTTAAAAATAATTATAGGAAAATTATCTATTATAAATTTTTTTTTTATAATTTTACATAACAATTATTTCAAGTTTTAAAAATTCAAATCGTAGTCAATTTTTTCTAAACATTTTAATTTGTACAAAAAAAAAATTATTTATGCATAAAAATGTGAAAGCTTAGCTTTTCTTCTGAAATTGTAAATATTTTTTTTTTTTAAAGAAAATATAGTAGAAATTTTTTTAATGGTCTCTTATGAGAAGAGAGATAATTTTTAATTACTTATTTTGATTTATAAATCAGAAGAATTAAGCAATAATGAAATTTTTCATTTAAATACCACCAAACATAAACAACCTTTTAGGCAATTTTTCGGATCTCACAAATATTACAATAAAAATAGCTACGATTCATATTATATATTTACAGCAGTACTTAATAAAAGGACTATTCTCCCTTAAGTAAAAGGAAAATCATAAAATACAACAAAAAAAAGACATTCTGCAGAGTTCGACAAATGAATTTGAAATTTGGTTTTGGCCTCAGCTGGATAAAATGGTTGGCCAAATTGCGTTCAGTATAAATTTTTTAAGGGATGATAAATATGAATATAAAGAAAACGATGACATTAAACGGCGACAGAAGAAAATATATGTGCCATATGTTCATTCTAACTCAAAATAAAGTTTATTGATTATTTTTTCCACCCTCATTCAATATGAGATCAAATAATTTTCTTTCATTTCTGAAGTCGTTTTCTTTTGCTGAATTGATGGAAATCATAATTATTTTTAGGATTAAAAATTGTCCTTGACAGGAGCGTCAAGGTTATTTGAAATTAGTAATTTTTTTTTTCGCAAACATTTTTTCCATAAGCAATTAATATGTACTTTTGACTTTGAGAAGGATTATTTATCAAAAATTTTTTTTAAAAATGACAACCAAACTCTCTGTTGTAGGTGAGAATTACTATTTATTTATAGGAGGTAGACATTATTTATATTCTAAATATTCAATCATATAAAATTATGTAAATATGGAATCCATCCTGTATGTATAATATTGGTTTGGGGGAAAAGACTTTATTCAACATGGTTTGGATTGTCCGATTTGGGTCAACTATGCACCGTTTTGTAACTTAATAATGCCTCGCTCCTAGAAGCCCTGGAAGTCCCTATTGGCGAAAAACTAAGCTAAGCGATTTTCACAAACTTCTCTTGATGTCAATTTCTTATCACTAAGGAAGTTTTGCAATGATAAAAAAAGATAGTAATCGCTTGGTGGCTTGTCCCGACTATATTTGGGTACATCAGAACTTCCCAACCAAGCTCGCGGAGTTTCTGGCGAGTCACTATAGACGTGTGCAGCCTGACGTTTTCGCACAATGTTGTCGTATATGACCTTTACTTATCCCCAGTTACCATCCGTTTAAGAAATGAGTCGATTTAGTTCCGTTTGGCCAAGGCTTTGCAGCGTCAATTCGTGTGCCACTCAAACATCGAGCTTCTTTTTTAATCCAGCTTTGTGCAGATGGTTTAAAACTGTTTTGTGGCCAATCTTTAGCTTCTGGGCGATGCTACGACTGCTAAAAAGCTTACCTTTGCGAGGTGTATTTTTAACAACGAAAATACCTCAACAAAATCGACGAAACTAAAATTGCGCATAATTGGCTGTGACAGTACTGAGACCATAAACACCATTTATAATTTTAGCCGCCTGGCCTTTCTCAAAGCAAATTGTAAAATATACCAAATTTTTTCTTTGTTAACTTGCATCTTTTATACTCTGTAACTCACAACAGAATCGACAATCAAAAAACTGTAAAAGAATTTTTTTTTTTTAAAAAGAATGTCACTTTTCCAACGAGCGCACAAGTCTGAACTTATATATCACTACAGCCATTTAGAGAAAAATAATGGATTAAAAAATAAAATCGATGCAGATTATTAGAAACCGTTCGAAACTTCCCAATGCACACACCTCAGGCTACAACCACAGCTGGTCGCCACCATTTCCTATGCCTTAGACACCTCAAAGTCAACACCAACAGTCGGGGCACATTTCGGAGAATAGGGAGCTGTGACCCTGAGTTCGCATTTAAAACAGATTACTTTGAACTTTGAGTGATCATTCATTCGACTTCCCGTAGAAACACCTATTAGGATTTCAAAGTTCGTATCCCCAAAGCACTATTAAGCTCTTCAGACCATTCACCACGCCCTTCATTGAAAATTCATAATGAATTGCATTTGTCCCCTGTCGGATAAATATGTTTGCCTCTTGTTAGACATTGGCCATCATTGGAATGATAAGCTGCTCTATACTTATCGAATCGGTACAGTACAATTTTGTAATGTTCACATTAAGATATCTGCTATGGATTGACCACTTCAGATCGCCTAAACTTTCTAACATAAGAACGCCTTCACTTGAAGAAAAAAACGTAAAATTGCTGATTTAATGTTTATTTACAAACTTTTAACTGAAAATATTGACAGTCGGCCACTCGTGAATATGGTTTCGTTTACACTTATTAATCACAACCTAAGAAAAATGCCTCTACTTGAGATAAAAATAATTTTTTTTAATACGGAATATCACTTTTCCAATGAGCACAAGTCTGTACTTATACGAGCTCTGTTCAAAAAGTATCGCGAATGTTCTGTTTTTTCAAAAATTATTTATTCATTCATGAATATCTATTTTGTCCTCTTCAAAGTTATCCCCACCAGATATTATACACTTGTGCCAACGTTTTCTCCAATTCTCGAAGCACTTCAAAAAATAATTTTTTGTGATCTTGTTCAGCTCCTCCTTCGAAGTCACCTTTATCTCCTCAATCGTAGCGTAGCGTCATCCTTTCATGGGGCTCTTCAGTTTCGGGAACAAGAAAAAGTCACAGGGGGCCAGATCTGAGGAATACGGTGGCTGCGACATAATTAGTGTGTTGTTTTTGACCAAAAATTCGTGCACAAGCAACGATGCGTGAGCAGGGGCGTTATCATGGAGCAAAAGCCTATTTTTGTTCTTCCACAAATCCGGGCGTTTCTGGCGGATTGCTTCTCCCAACTTGCGCATAACTTGCAGGTAATATTCCTTATTGACCGTTCTACCCTGTGGTAGGAACTCATGATGCACCACGCCCCTACAATCGAAGAAAACTGTAAGCAAAACCTTCATATTCGACAGAACTTGGCGCGCTTTTTTCAGTCTAAACTCGTGCGGCAGCTCCATTGGGATGATTGAGCTTTGGTTTCCACATCATAATCAGAAACCCATGATTCATGATTCGTCACCAGTTATGACCCTCTGGAGCAAATTTGAGTTGTCGCGGACAGAGTCCAACAGTTCCTTAGCAATGTTAATGCGATGCTGTTTTTGGTTGAAATTAAACAATTTTGGTACGAATTTTGCGGCGACCCGTCTCGCGCCAAATCATTGGTAAAAATCGAATGATTTTGAGCCAATCGATATATTTAAGTCCTCAGCAACTTCTCTAATGATGATTTGACGATTGGCCAATACTATTTCTTCACTTCATCAATGTTATCGTCTGTTGTTGATGTGCTCGGGCGTCCGGCACGCTTTTCGTCGTTCACATCTTCTCGGCCCACTGAGAACATTTTGTACCACCGATAAACGTAAGTAGCTTCACCATATGCCACAGTCTACATTCGGAATGCGTCCGCGCAATTGTTTTTCACACAAAATTTGATACAGATTCGTTGATCCATTTTTGGAATGGGCAAAAATTGAAGACGAGCCAAAACACGTGCAAGCAAAGCAGCTGTCAAAAATTAACTGAACATTCAAAATGGCCGAACTTATCGGCATAAGTGAGAGACATGAGTACCAACATAACGCCACAAAAAATCGAAAATCGAATATACATAACCCGTGGAAATTCAAAATTCACGATACTTTTTGAACAGACCTCGTATACAGGTATCACTACAGCCGAATTTTTTAGGGAAAAAAAAAATGGATTTCTTTTTCCCTAAACGATTTTATTATGTTATTTTTAAAAAAGGTTTTTTAGGTTTTAGGGGAACATAAAATAAACTCTTTTATTATGAATTATAAAATAAACTCTTTACAATATTTTTTTCAAAATTTTACAATAATAAATACACTAGCAAAAAAAATATGACACTATGAGCAGAGAGAAAAATTATGTTTGCCTAAATCAAAGGAACATATAAAATTATAATTATTGTTAAGATTAGTATTAACTTGAAATAATAAACAAATTATATTTTTTGTTTTCAATAAAAAACGATTCAAATTATTTTTAATAATTTTTTTTTGTTAATTAAAAAATACTTAAAGTAAATTTTTTAAACTTTTCCATTAAAATTCTTTGGTTTTTTCTTAAATTAAATTGAATTTGGTTTTTTTTAAGCAAATGAATTGATAACATGATTCCTAAGGAAATTAATTGAAATTAAAATACAATTTTTAAAAAATAAAAAAAGGACAACTTTGCTAAATCTAAATATAACGAAAAGGAAGCGAACAAATTTTTTTTTTATTGCAAGTAACATTAGTACTGAAATTATATATTCTATGATATAAAAGCTAATTTGTTCAATGGAATTAATGGTGAACTTTCTCCCCCTTTTACATATTGTTATAATTTTTGAATAAATTTTCAACTAATTCTAGAACGCAAACCGTACAAGAAGGAATGAGATAAATGGGAATGAAACGAACAAGAAACGTTCCATTCAATTTACTCAAATATCGTATTTAGCTGTAAGTCAGCAAGAAAATAGATAGAAAAAAAAACGTAAACAAAATTTCTCCCAACGAAATTAGCATTTTCAATTATAATTAAAGGCTAAATAAGATAAAAATCTCTCTCTAAGTATTATCCTGAAATTCTTTTTAAATTTCAAAGTATTCGAATTTATTTTAAATGGAAGCGATCGGTGGTTGGTACCCCCTCCCCCTTTTTTGGCTACTCGATGGGCTAAGAAAATCCAATTCAGCAAAATAGTTAAAGTGTATTTTACAAAAAAAAAGAGAAAGAAGTTAACAGAACAGAACGTATTTCTCCCATTTTTGTTAAATAAGAAAATATGGAAAAAATTCCAATAAAACGGACGTTTTAAAAGTTCGTTCCTGAATTAATGTTTATTTAGTAAAATGGGTCCGATATATACGTTCAAATTTTTTATTTGATCTAAACTTAAATTGTGATTATTGTTATTATTTTTGAAAGTTACGAAACTCATTTTAAATACAATATTATTTTTGTATATTATTAAAAATAGAAATTTTTTTTGGAAAAGTTTAAATTGGTTAAAAAGTTTTCACATATTTTATGGTAAATGCTAATTAATATGATTGAGGGAAATTTCGAAATTTTTTTGGCATTTCATTTTTTTGTTTTTAGCTTAAAAAAAACATAAAATCATTTCAGTAAAACATGTAACAAATAATTGCTGATTTTATTAAAAATTTAATTGAAAAATTTCTGCATTTGCTATGGTCTCAAATGGTGACGGTATACTGAATTTTCCTGTAAATGTAAAAACCTATAAAAAGATACAATCATTGATCTTAAATTACCAAAAAAAAAATATAAAAATTGATAAGAAAATTTAAATATTTTGCAAAATTATAAAAGAAAGCCTAGTCGAAAATTTTTACCATACAGTTTTTTTTACAATTTTTACTTAAAATATGGAAATAATTTCAGTAATTTTTTGTTTGGTAAAAGTTGAATTTTTTATATAAATTGCCCTCGTTACCCAAAAATTGTTGTCTTAAATTATAAAAAAAATGCATTGACTGGAATTTTTTTTTAAATTAAAAAAAAATTAAAATATTTTGCAAAACTGTAGAAAAAAACCTAGTCGAAAATTTTTAACAATCAGTTTTTTTTACACTTTTTACTTAAAACACAGAAATAATTTCATTAATTTTTTCTATGGTAAAAGTTGAATTTTTCATATAAATTGCGTTCGTTACCCAACAATTTTTGTCTTAAATTACAAAAATAAATGCATTGATTAGAATTTCTTTTTAAATTTACAAGAAAATTGAAAATTTTGCAACACTGTAGAAAAAAGCCTAGTCGAAAATTTTTACAATCAGTATTTTTTACACTTTCTACTTAAAACACAGAAATAATTTCAGTAATTTTTTGTTTGGTAAAATTTGAATTTTTCATATAAATTGCGTTCGTTACCCAACAATTTTTGTCTTAAATTACAAAAATAAATGCATTGATTGGAATTTTTTTTAAATTTACAAGAAAATTGAAAATTTTGCAACACTGTAGAAAAAAGCCTAGTCGAAAATTTTTACAATTAGTATTTTTTACACTTTCTACTTAAAACACAGAAATAATTTCAGTAATTTTTTGTTTGGTAAAATTTGAATTTTTCATATAAATTGCCCTCGTTACCCAACAATTTTTGTCTTAAATTATAAAAATAAATGCATTGATTGGAATTTTTTTTTAAATTTACAAGAAAATTGAAAATTTTGCAAAACTGTAGCAAAAAGCCTAGTCGGAAATTTTTACAATCAGTTTTTTTTCACACTTTTTACTTAAAACACAGAAATAATTTCATTAATTTTGTCTATGGTAAAAGTTGAATTTTTCATATAAAAATTAAAAGTGAATCTATCAATACTTTTTCTTTGATTTAATTTATTTATGCATTGCCCTTGTTACTTAATAATTTTTTGTTGAATGATTTTTCATAGTACTCGTAAATTGCTTATTTCGAATAATTCCTCTTAGTTTAATATGTTTTCCCGTCAATTTATGTACTTAAGTAAGTAATCAAAATTTTTTCTCATATATATGAAAAGGGGAGAAGAGGGGGAAATACACAAAAACTTACTTCTATAGTACAAATGTTTATTATAGCATCTAGAATTTGATATTGGAATATTCCTTTCTAGCTTTCAAATAATTCGAAGTGAACAGGAAGAAAAAAACAACCGGGAAAGCCCATAATCTATTGTATGTTTGTATATCTCGGCTCGCCCACGCATTCTCTTTATTTAGCCGTTTGTGGTTTTCACTTCGAAACCCAGATAATCCAGTATGTTTTTCAGTTTTTCTGTCCTAGTCATCGGCGCGAGACAAAAGCTTCCCGTCGGGAAAACTCTTCCTTTAAGAATTCAATAGAGTATAAATATTTTTTGAAATTTTATTTTTACATCGCTAAAGCTCTTTATTTATTCATGACACGCAATGTACTATTTTCATTTCACTTATGCATCAGAGAACTGTCAAATTATAACACAGGAAGCTTAAAGGATGTTTTCCTGTACTCAACAATGGATATGATAGAAAAGCCAGTACGTGAACAAATCTTTATGGAGGAAATTATAGCAAGAAACGCAATTTTTTTTATTTCATTTCCCTTGACTATGTATAAAGAAAATATAAAAAATTCAATTCAAATTAAAATATTTAAGAACTGTTTACAAAATTAGGCTTATCGTCACAGGCATGGAGAAAAAAGTCCAACTATTCGAAATTTACTTAAAAATCGGATACTATAAAAAATTTTAGTCAATGCAGATTTCTGTTCGAATTAATTCAACTATTTTGAAATAATTTTACTTAAAGAATAAATTCTTAAAAAATTTGCAAAAAAAAATCTATTCGAGATAAATTTTTAAAATTATATTTCTTAAAATACGAGGTCTGTTCAAAGAGTATCGCGAATTTTGAATTTCCGCGAGTTACTTTTTTTTGTGGGATTATGTTGGTACTCATGTCTCTCACTTATGCCGACAAGTTCGGCCATTTTGAATGTTCAATTAATTTATGACAGCTGCTGCTTTGCTTGCACGTGTTTTGGCTCGTTTTCGATTTTTGCCCATTCCAAGAAATGGATCAAAGAATCTGTTTCGGGAACAAGAAAAAGTCCCAGGGGGCCAGATCTGGGGAGAATTTTCGGCAACTAGAAAATGTCACAGGGGGCAACGATGCGTGAGCAGTGGCGTTATCATGGTGCAAAAGCCAAATTTTGTTCTTCCACAAATCCGGGCGTCTCTGGCGGATTGCTTAACGCAAATTGCGCATAACTAGCAGGTAATATTCCTTATTAACCGTTCTACCCTGCGGAAAGAACTTATGATGCACCACGCCCCTGCAATCGAAGAAAACTGTAAGCAAAACCTTCACATTCGACCGAACTTGGCGCGCTTTTTTCGGTCTTGGCTCGTGCGGCAGCTTCAATTGGTATGATTGAACTTTGGTTTCCACGTTATAACTATAAGCCCATGATTCATGATTCGTCACCAGTTATGATCCTCTGGAGCACATTTGGATCGTCGAGGACGATGTTAATGCGATGCTGTTTTTGGTCAAAAATAGGCAAAAATCGAAGACTAGCCAAAACACCTGCAAGCAAAGCAGCTGTCAAAAATTAACTGAACATTCAAAATGGCCGAACTTGTCGGCATAAGTGAGAGACATGAGTACCATCATAACGCCACAAAAACTCGAAAATTGAATATACGTAAACCGTGGAAATTCAAAATTCGCGATGCTTTTTGAACAGACCTCGTAAAATT
Source organism: Atherix ibis (assembly GCA_958298945.1). Classification (NCBI taxonomy): domain Eukaryota; kingdom Metazoa; phylum Arthropoda; class Insecta; order Diptera; family Athericidae; genus Atherix; species Atherix ibis. The sequence continues at coordinate 31,216,273 of OY282609.1, forward strand.
ATATTTAAGAATTTACCTTGAAAGTTTATCAATTATTCTATAGTACGAGTATTCCCAAATGTGTATCTCGGGGGGAATGCATATGTGTCCATATTATTCCATAATGTTGAACCAATAGTATAACTATGCCTATGGTTATATTACAATACAAGAATAAATAATAAAATACTCATCCATATGTCATATTGTTGAAAGAAACTGATAAAGGTTGGAATAGAATATTGTATAAAAACGAAACCCTATTTAAAGATGGATAATAAATAAATATGGGAAAACTTTTATTTCCCAAAAAATAATAAGTTTGTCAAAATGGCAAAGAAAATATAAATAAGAAAAAAAAATTACAATAATCTTGGATATTAAATTGAAATTGCCTATTTTCTCTACCTTGTTGTTAGGTGTTAGATGAGAGTTACTCTCTCGTATGTGTATCCTTTAACACTGTTGAATTTCCAAGAATAGACTTATCTTACCTGTCAGATAAGCGAAAATTCCAATTCCAACACAATCCAATCGAATCCCTTTTCCGTTGATTAGAAACTTTTCCACACCAATACACATATATTAAGTGTGAAATACATAACCAAAACTACGCTAGATTATATCAACAGTTTTTATAGAACTAGTTACATAGTCCTGTTTCGTATATGGACACAGTACATGTGTATTCGTCTATGTCCATGGATTTCTGTAATAGTCCTGTTCGATAGAAAATAGTAGAAACTAAATCAAGAAAAAATAATAGTCGACAATTTTCACTCATAAATATCTTCGTTGTTACTAAGGAGGCCCCTTGTTGTCCTTGTGTATGTAGCCTTATAGTAACTACAATATATTCGGAGAAAGTGTGTCAGTGTACTCTTGTACATTTACTAATACAACTAACTGGAAAAAGGAAAGAAAACCGATTATAGTACCCTTAGTGCTTGAGGAGCGAGCTGGCGGGCATCTGGATAAGGTGTGACGTTTACATATCTGCAGAGCATGAATCAGCTTTTGGGCTCCACTTGTGGGGGGTCCCTTTCAACCTCTTAATACCTCTTCCTTCCGATTGGAGTGAGTTATATTCCAATATTCTTGTGAGTGGTTTTTCTCTTCATCTACTTTTCGTTACCACAAAAAAATTCGATGATTTTATTTCGATATTAATTTCGAAAAAGATTGATTTTTATTTTCGATTTTATTTAATTTGTTTGATTTTACTTTCTTTCAAAACAATAAAAATAATGTCTTCTATTGAAAGGAAAGCAAAAAAAAAAAGGTTTTCTAGAAGATCTTTTCAACAAATTCGGATATTATTATCGAAATACACTTGGAATATTTGAAAATCCTTAGTTTAGATAAGAAAATACTTTTATTTATTATTGTAGATTTTGTCGAAATAGCTTCATATATGGTACGAAAATATGTTGAAATCGAATTGAATAAAGTTTCAACTGGTTTTTTTTTGGTTGATGTCCTTTTCAATCCTCTTATTCTACATCAACATAAGCTTCAATTTTTATGATTATTTTTATATATTTTTTCGTTAGAATATAATTTTATAAATAAAATTAATATTTACAATTTAATTTGTTTTTTTTTTTTTTTTTTAAATGAAATATTTTATGTACAAATAATATATTGTATAATAGAGAGAAAAAACACTTAATTCATCCACTAAATAAATTAGTGAAAACTGATTGAAAACTTGGAAATCCAATTTAAAAAGAATCCTTTTATTTCGTAGAGTTTTCAAATCAAATTATATTTATAGAAGTGGTACAGGTATCCAATTTGGATAATAGTTTCTGAATCAAAAAATACCTTTCTGTTATTTTCAAGCATAATTTATATGAAATTTGTTTAGTTCCGAGAAGCATATTGAAAAAAAAATTGAATAATGAATGAGAATAAATTGAATTGTTTTTTTTAATGTTTTGGTTTTTTTTTATTATTATTTTAATAAGAAAATATTGTAACCTTAAATGAATTTGAAAATCATATCGAATAGATGGTATTTTAAGATCACAGTCTGTGGTGGTTACAAAAAACTCTATATTCTCAATGGTGTATAAAATCTGAAAGAAAATTCAATAAAGTAAATTTTTCTTTTTAAAATGCTTAAATTAAAAGATTAGAACTAAATATACGACATCGCAAACAACTTCAACTTCTAAACAAACGTTCTAAGTTTAGTTAATATAGACAGAAAAGTACTTTTATACAAAAGACCCATTTGGACTTACAGACTAAATCTCTACTAATCCTTCTGTTTCCTATCGAATCAAATCCATTGAGTTAAAAATATTTCGTAAAATTGTCGAAACACCCACCATCACCTTAAGCATCACTCGCACCGCAACTTATTAAAGTACTAAAGGACAGCATTTGTAGTTGTTTAAAGTAAAGTGCGGCAATAGTATAATCGCGCAATTTTTGTCTAAAAACATTTCTATACAAACCATTTGAAGGCATTGTCTCGCAATAATTACAGGTGACTTTTTTAGGCATTTACACATTGTCAGATGATGAAATTTATCATCAAAAAAATCTGGCAATATTCAAATTACTGAGTTTTTTCCGTTTCTTCAATTCCTTCTCTTTGCCATCAGTGCTGCTTTTAAATGTTTATCAAAATACAATTGCTTTTATCTGATAATGAGTGCATCCATTTTTTTTATTTGCAGTTATATGACAATCGTGTCATGAGGAAATTTTTACTTTCAAATGTTGCCAGACTAAGTTTGATGACATCTGTCAATCGTCTTATTGTAAACTGATTACCTTACATTGCCAGATTCTGACAATCGTCTAACCAACCCTTAAGCCTTAACCTACATTCACAATAACCTAACCTATATTCACAATGACTATCCTCTCTACAACCTCTTCAAAAAACACAATATCAACCGCTCTAAACAAAAGAAATTCATCTTCCCTTGAATTAATGACATCGTACATTGAAAGAAATCACTCCGCCATCACTCTGAATTTCCAAATTTCCTTCCATCAGTCTGACTAGAAACCATGGTTGACAGCAGAGTTGAAAGTGTCTACATCCCTGGGCAGGTATAAAAGTCAAGTGCCAATCTGTCCTTCTATAAAAAGATTTTCTATAGCAGTTTGACGGGCTTAATGATTACTTAATGTTTTTTTCGAATGCGTCCGTCGACTATAACATCAAGTCTTATGCAGTCATTAAAATAGATGACGGCTCTCACAATCTGTGAACTTCATTGTGGAATCTTTCCATTTAGGGAAGTTTGCATTTCCAATAATCGTTATTTCATTATATTCAGTGACAGCCACGCAGCCATTGAAGTAATTTGCGGCCCATCGTAATCCTGCACTCAACAATATTCGATATAATCTGCTTAACTAAGATAGGGATGTTAAATTGCGTTGTATTCCTGGTTATGTGGGAGTTGGGGACAATGAGTGGGCTGATCAGCTGCCAGGTGTTCACAGCAGTTCCTAACTTACCGACATTTTTGACCATTCGCAGACGCACAGGCTGGATAAGTAGTGAAACCGACACTGCCCAAGCAATCTATCTCGACAACTTTAGCAAAATTTTGGGGTAAGAAACTGCTCAGAATTTGGATAGGACATTTTGTTTTAGGAAACAACCCTCTTCCCATCTGCCCTTGTTGCGACGTTCAACTCACTCTCTCTCATCCTCTAACGGAATGTCACCTTACCCATTTCTAATGAGATTCCCTCCATTGTGGAGCTTTAAAATACCTCAACACCTATTCCAAGTTCTCTTTTTTATATCATAAAACAAACTAACATGTTCTACAAAATCTAACCAGCTACGGGAACTGTTCAAAAGATATCGGAACTTTTGAATTTCCGCCGGTAACGTATATTCAATTTTTGACTTTTTTATGGCGTTATGTTGGTACTCATGTCTCTCACTTATGCCGATAAGTTCGGCCATTTTGAATGTTCAGTTAATTTTTGGCAGCTGCTTTGCTTGCACGTGTTTTGGCTCGTCTTCGATTTTTGCCCATTCCAAAAAATGGATCAAAGAGTCTGTTTCGGGAAAAAAAAAGTCACAGGGGGACAGATCTGGGGAGAATTTTCGGAAACAAGGAAAAGTCACAGGGGGCAACGATGCGTGAGCAGGGACGTTATCATGGTGCAAAAGCCAATTTTGGTTCTTCCACAAATCTGGGCATTTCCGGCGGATTGCTTCGCGTAACTTGCGCATAACTGGCAGGTAATATTCATAATTAACCGTTCTACCCTGTGGCAAGAACTCGTGATGAACCACGCCCCTGCAATCGAAGAAAACTAACCAAAGTGCGGCAGCTTCCATTGGGATGATTGAGCTTTGGTTTTCACGTCATAACCATAAACCCATGATTCGTCACCAGTTATGACCCTCTGGAGCAAATTTGGGTCGTTGCGAACAGAGTCCAACAGCTCCAACAACGTTAATGCGATGCTGTTTTTGGTCAAAAATGGGCAAAAATCGAAGACGAGCCAAAATACGTGCAAGCAAAGCAGCTGTCAATAGTTAACTGAACATTCAAAATGACCGAACTTGTCGGCACAAGTGAGAGATATGAGTACCAACATAACGCCCAAAAAAAAAAGAAAATCGAATATACGTAACCTTTTTGAACAGATCTCGTATAACTGGTCTATCCAACAAACCAAAAAACTGATTCAATTGAACTCATATGCCTACAAGCCTCATGGTTGTGGCACTGCATAATAATATTGTATTTAAATCAAATTGTTACTATAGTGTAGTTGTAAATATCTGTAAAAATATTTTTTCTTAAATCACTTAAATAATCGGTGAAATATTAAACAAGTAAATTATTTTTTAATATGGATTTTCCAATGTTCATTAACAACATAAATAAAAAAATCAATTGTTATGTTTCTTCTCTCATAAGGTACTAGAAGAGTTTTTAAGAACTATTTTCATTCATAAAGCACATATAATGTTGGTTTTCACCATGATTTTATGTAATTTACATAATTGGAAACAGTTAAAAATAAAAGTAAATACAGGAAACATTTGTTTTCTTTGAACACGAATACATATCGGAATACAACTTTCCGTTTTTTATTTTATACTCGTATAAATATAAATAAAATAAATGCAGATAAGTATTATTAACCTAAGATACATAATAAATTATATCCGTTTTACGTCACAAATGACCTACATACGCGTTTGAGGAGAGAAAAATGATGAATAACAGTTTTATGCTTTATTTGATTACTGATTGCTCATCCTTTCCAGTATTTATAAACTTTCTCGGATATTTTCCTACTTTCATATTCGCAAGCAATTAAAAAGAATGCCTTAACCCAAAATATTATTGATGGTATATAATAAAAAATGTGAAATTTTCAAAGTTCAAAGTGATTTTAATTATGATTTTTTATCAAAAACTTTTTACGCATAATAATTTGGTTTTTTTTCCCCTTCAACTACAATATTTTAGTATCGCTGACATTAGGCAACCTTCAAATTTTGATATTTACATTAGTTCAGTTTTTGTTTTACATTTACCTTTTTTTTTATGATAATATATTAACAAATATTGCTATTACCTATCCAGAAATTATGCCAAATGTCATGACAACATCGACCATATTGCATTTTTTTGTTGTTGTATTTTATTTACGACACGACACATTAAGGGTGGTTGCTTATAAGCAGCAACCCAGTAAAAAGTTCTTATCAATATGATTATGAAAAGGAAAAGGAAATGTAATCTATAAAAATGTGAAAGGGAATAAACTAACTCATTTCGAGAAGAAATTACCACAAAATTGTCATAAAACCAAGGACAAAATACACAAACTACGCAGTCGGTTTTTGCCCAATGAATAACAACCAAACTGAAAGAAATCGAAATAAAAAAGGAAAAAAGGAGAAAGTTTTTATTGGATTGAGGAAAAAATTAAGGGAAATTTCCTTAACAGCAAAAACAAGCATTTAGTACCTCTTTCGATTCTTACGCAAGTGAAATGTCCTTTAAAAGGACATAGTTTGAGTTTGTCTGTCTTGTTTATATTCCACGTAGTTGTTAGTTTTTTCTTCTGTTTTTAGTTTTGTTTTGTTTTTATTGAAAAGAAAATAGGCCGACGGTATTGCTTATTATAGGTAAATACAATAAGAACTTCATAGTTCGTGATACGTAATCATTCACTATTGGATGAAAACATTTCCTATTAGAGATAGGAAAGATGACTCACAGAAAATATTTTTACGCGAATAGTTTTTCTTTCTAAAACTCAAAACGGAAAAGAATATTTTTTTTTTCGTATACAATATATTTTTGGAAGCTCTTTAGGTCAATTGTAACTTTGCATGCCATCCAATTATACTTCAATGAATTGTTTTTTTTTTAGAAGTAAGTAATTTAATAATACCTAAAAGAATGCACTTAATTTCCTGTTCCGGCTAGATAAGCATTTCGGGAAGAATAGTAAAGAAAATCAATTAATTGCAACAGATATTTAATTAAAAATACTATTTTTCCAATAAAATATTTACAACTTAGAGTTACTCTATTATCTCATTTTTTTGTCAGAATTCCAGTAGCAGGTTTATCCTTATTGTAACTGATTAATCCCGAATTAACCTCATTTATAGAATATCGAAATATGTCTCTGCCAACACCTTTAAATAAAAAATAATATCATCATCCCCCATTTCCTTATTTCCAACTGGAAGATAATCCTCCTACACCTGGACTGTATACCGTGGTTAGGAGCGAAGTTAAGGTTGTCTATGCCAATTAACAGTTATAATGAAGGATTCATCTAGCTACAGGACATTGTTCCTGGAACTGACCGAGTGTCATTCAGTTCTAATATGCATGGACGCAGCTGTTGATGAACTGTACAGTGGCGTTTTACCATCGAAAAATTCCCCTCTTCATGGTGAGCTATGAGAATTAGAACGTCAGTTGAGAATACGATCAACCTCCCATCTTAGTCTGTCGGCCCTTAAAGTTTTTCGCTGATCGTCAATTGATCCGGTGCCCAATGAGATTCGACGCAATCTGTTAAACAATAGAAACGTCATATTGGTATCCTGGAGTATGAGTGGAGTGATAGTTCGGTGGGATTTAGCACCCTTAGCAATCCAAACAGATTGGACCAACGGTGGAAGATTTTTGAAAAGCCAGTCTAGTCTGAAACCATTCCATAATTCTGGGCAATTAAATTCTTAAGAATCCGGATTTCCTCTTTGGCAACCCACCTCGTCCTTCATATCATTTCTGTGCCGTTCAATTCAGCATTCTTCATATTTTAAATGAACCTCACTTAAGCCAGAATTTCTTTTCGAATAGACAGAAATATAATAGAGACTAACCCCCCCTCCCCCCTCATCTATTGTGGATCTCCTAAACCCAAACTTTCTTTTTTCAAGTCCTCGTTTTAATCTTTCCTCACATTTAAATATGCCCAACAAAATTTACCAATTTCTTACTCTTTCCTCTAATAAACTATAAGAAACTTAACATACCAACAAACCCGATAAGTTTTTATTCATTATTTCGTGGAATCAAAGTAATTTTTGACTTGAAATCTTGCATCAAATAAATTGCACATTTAGAAAATAATTTAGACTAAAAAATATCTATTTTTCAAGTCTTTGAATTTTTTTTGGAAATAAAGTTGCGACAACAGTACACATTTTAAAGAGGCTTTTTTTAAATCCCTTAATAATTCTTGAGGCAGTCTGAACTTTGTAAACTCCACAACAAAACTTTATTGTTAAATCATGAAACCAAATACGTTTAGGAACCACCAAATACGGGTGATTTTTTTGCTGTTTGGTTTTTCGTGTTTTTATTTTTGACAGATCACGACGCATGACACGTGACGTATGTCAAACTTATACCCAAACAACGTTTACAAATTATTGAATTTTAATATTAGAAATCGTGGTCTGTGAAAAATGTGTTTTACGCCCTTCAACGTCATCATAATCGACCTATTGAGCAAGCATAGTGACAAAATTTCGCAGCAATTTTACGATATTTGACTTCAAATCATCCACCCGTGTGCGTATAGTGCGTACAGATGAAAATATTGCTGGCGTAGCGTCCAGTGTTGGTGAGGACCGTGATTTGTCCATCCATCGCCTCTTACAGCAATTGGGATTGTGTTGCTCGACTGAAGCCGAATGATCTGCCAAAGCGTCGAATTTTCAGTGAGTGGGGCCTTAGAAGAACTTGAAAAAGATTCGTTTTTTTAACAAAAAATTGCGCTCAGTGACGAAGCACATTTCTGGTTGGTCGGGTATGTGATTGTTTGGTGCTGTTATCGGTCCGTATTTCTTTAAAGGTGACGCTGGACATTACAATGCTTTCGAACTTTTTTTTGCCCTAAATGCAAGAACTGCATCTGTTCGGCATGTGGTTTCAACAAGACAGCGCTACATGCCACACAGCACGTGAAACAATGGACATATTCAGAGATGAGTTCGGTAAGAAAATTTCACGTTTTGGATCGGTGAGTTGACCCCCAAGATCGTGCGATTTGACGCCTGTAGACTACTTTCTATAGGGCTACGCGTAAAGTCACTCGTCTATGCCGATATACCAGCGTCACTTGCAGCCTTAAAAGACAACATTACACGTGTTATTAGCGATATACCAGCCAAGATGTGGTTCAAAATTGGACCTCTTGCATGAATCACTTAAAACTTAGTTGTGGCCAACATTTACATAAAATAATCTTTAAAAAGTAAATGGCAATCATTGATTTATCGATTTTAATAAACTTTTGCAATTTTTCTGTAGTTTTTTGAAAATTTGAAAATTAAGCACTTAAAAACTCACCTACGAAGGAGCAATGGCTCCAAAACAAGATGTCAAGCGTTTGAAATGTTAAATCAGACAATAATTACTAGGCATAAAAATGAGAAATTTTCTCTTTATTATTATTGCATATTGTCAAATATTTTTATTAGCAGTACTTAAATTACATTAAACAAACGAACGAAAGATTAAAATTATAAATTGAAAATAAAAAGTTCTTAATAACTGAATATAAATAGAGATATTTTCTCTTAGATTGGTGATTTGAAGTTGGAATTGAATTTATAGACAGTAAATACGTTTTATGATTAGAAAACTATATCTTAATAGTTTCTTTAATAAATATTTATTTTTATAATAAAGCACATTTCTTGATAATAATAATTTCAAAAGGAATTTACGTGAATACGTTTCGACTTAATTTCCATTTTCTTATTTATTCTATAATTCGACATTTTGTATTATGTAATTTTTTGTATACACACCGCACTAACGGATGTACTCGTTATACTCATTCCTTAAAAAATTCATGGCCAAGAAGTAACTAGCAAAGCTTAATTCTTAACGGAGCCGAAACGATAGTCACTTATTATAGCCAGAAGTGGGAGAAGAGAAACAAATGGAAATATACACGTATGAGCGGAAAAAGCTTTTTGCCTTCTAAACGTACGCATTTAAGGAAAATCCAAAGTCATTTGAATAAAATCCGCACAAATACGTTGACATTCCTGTTCGGAATTTTACGAATACTATCAACCAAAAAGCAGATAACCTAAAATTATTCATGTGCGTTTTAGGAGTTTTCATTAAAAGTAGTAAAATTAATGAAAAGAAATAACAAATATTTTTTTTATGTTTTCATTTTATTCAATCTTATTTGTCGGCATCGATGATGTGTTGCGTCATCACCGGCGATTGGTCATCGATTAATAATCTAACCTAAAAATATGCGCAACTCTCGACAAAAAATGTACTGCAAAGCCCCCAGCCATATGAAAGAGACAAAAAGGGTTAGCGTTGATGAGGATAAGCATGAAAGAAGAAATTATTGATTTGCTTTTTAATCCATTCCGTTTTGATGAATATAATATTTAACAGAAACTTTTATTTAATATGATTTTATACTGATTCTGAGTCAATGTTTTTAATTAAAAAAAAAGAAGAAAAATTACCTTTGGTGGTGGTAGTACTGAATTTTAATTATACATCGATGGATATTTTGATAACTTGATTAAAATACATATTTAAGAAAAATAAACTGTTGGACAAATAGCATAATTATCGTAAATTACCGTTTATGCGATGAACATGAATTGCGGTCATGGTCATATAAAAGGGTTTATTTGCGGTTAGTGCAACTAGATGGGGTTGATTAGCGGTCACTGACTAAAATCCAGCAATTTTGAATCGTTGAGCCAATTTACAATAAAGAAAGCCCATTGGGAATACAAAAATTTGGATAGTTAAATTTTGATGAGCATTTTATGGATTTTGTAATACAATTGGGAATAGATTTGATTTAATAAAAATGCAAAAAAAAATGAAAATTTTTAATTATTTATGCAATTTAAAATTTCATATTTCTATTTCTGTATATGCAACTATAAATTTTATTATAAACAAGCAGATTTATAAACAGGAACTAAACACCCATCATCAGTTTGTCTCTAAACAACAAATTTCGAATGACTCGAGGCTATTGCCTCCTTAGTCACCGATGAGTGTTCCGAGGAGGGTAACATAAGAAAATTCTCTTAAGAGTGGATTATGATGACAGGATGAACGAAAGTGAAATTTTTGGTAACGGAAAATGCACAGGTCCTGAGCAAAGGGAACATTTACGTTGGTATAAACAAATAAGGGGTTATCATAAATGTGACGGAGGAGCTTGGATTGTAAGGCCAGAGGAATTCGAACGCTTCGTTAAATCGCAAAATTCAATTCCATAAGAAGTTGTATGTAACGTCTGTTACCTTCAACTCTTTTTAGTCTAGTATAAATGTGGGTTCCATGCTAAAATCTCTTGTCTTAGTGAAGTCTTAAGTTGCCATTAAGATATAAAGGATTATACAATGATAGTATCAGAATCAGATGGGATGTTACGGGTATGAATATTATGTAAAGTGGGACCAAGGATGCTGCCTTGTGGGACTCTTGCAAAAATGGGATATATTTCTGACGATTCTGAGCTAACTGATACTTGGAAATTATGCTGGGAGAGATTTGAATGAATAATAATGTAGTATGTTAAAGAAAGAAAGCTCTTGATTTTCCAGAGGAATCAGAAAAATCAACTATCAAAAACTTCAGGGATGTCTCTTTTTCCTCTCAAGAGAACAATGCAATATAAACAATTAGTGATCAGGAATAATTATTTATCTAGGAATGGATAGAGCCGTTTAAAAGAGTTTTTCAAAAATTTCACCAACAATTGTAAATTCCTTGTTCCTAAAGGTTCTATAGAAAGAAGGAGAATTTCGCGGTTTAGGATTCATAAAAAAGTTTAATGACTGAAAAGTTCCATTATAAGGGAAAAGTTCCATTGTGCGCAGGATACCATTGAAAATGTATATAATGAGGACTAAAGTTTTACTGGGTAAACTTGCTTCAGGATAGGAGATGTTATTAGCTTTTTTATTGGCACGCCATAAAATAGCAGACTTAAGTTGAAATTGGAGTATTTTTAAAGATATTCTAAAATTAACGTGAATTTCCACTTAAGGATTAAATATTATATTGACTAGTAATCACCGAAGTTCTAAACTGATCTTTTCCTTCAAGTAACCCCATACGAAGAAATTGGGAGTATTCAAATCAGGAGATCATAGGATCCCCATGTTCTGTAGGTCTAATTGATCCAATTCGGACAGAAGAACGTTTTTCAACATGTCCCAATAGTGGTCACCAATAACTATTATAGTATTGCCACCAGGTATCCTCAAAGAAATATGGCCCAATGGTGTCGGCGGCCCAAATGCCGTACCATACAGTTACTCTACGAGGGTGTAGTGGTGTTTGGTGTATCAGTTGAGGGTTTTCAATGCCCCAATAGCAACTATTCTATTTATTAACAAAGCCAGCCGATTCGAAGTGTGCTTCGTCGCTCATAATGATTTTTTGCCAAAAATGTAAAACTCGAGCACTACAGTCTCGCCGCCACTCATGGTAATTTGCCTTCTGTCAATTGAATTTAATACAAGGAAAAACGCACATCTTTTTTGAGAATTTTTAACAAACACTCTGGAGATATTCCCAATTCTTGTGCATGGCGTCGATACCCAGACATCCAGCCACACTTGCCCTCACACTGTCAATCTTTTCAGATGTACGTTAGCTTAGTTGTCTCCCAGTCTTCGCAGTGTATGCATATTTTAAAAATTATCTATTACATGCTGAATGGTTGACTTGCTCGGCATATGATTAAAACACCAAAAAAGTCACGTAATTTTCTCCGCCTATTCATAATTCAACAATTATTGAAATAAAATGTTTTAATAATTTTAACACGTTAAATGCTCCATAATAAATTATTATCGACCACTCCCTACAACTGTCAAATGCCAACAGACAAATGTCATTCAAATCAAAATGGCGGCCAAACAAAATCGACCTGAAATGCCACGAACTTTTTCGACTAACCAACTCTTACATACTTTTGGACAATGTATAAAATATTCTTCAAAATCAGAGAATATTTCGAAGATGATTTTGCTAATTTGATTGAGATAGTAACTGTTAGTAAGAAAAAAAATTCTGTGAAACTATAAATGTGCTAAACGAAGAACCAAGCTACAAGTTTGTCTATTTAATATTCAGTCAAGTATAGAAGTTTATTCATCAAACAAGTGTAATGGCAAATAGTTAATGTTATATAAGCTATCATAATTTAAGATTTTATAGACATATTAGGATGGATTTGCTGAGTAAGCACATAAACTATAAATATAAAATATATTATTTTAATAAAAGTTGTTGAAAAACTTTGTAAAGACCTATCAGAGTATCTATCATTAATGAGGTGTCCACAGTTTTACGTATTTGAGATTATTGAGTTTATGGGGTTTATTACAGATATGCGTGTAATTATCTAGAAATGAGAACAACTGTACCCAAACCCCCACTCCACCACTACAAAACAATAGTCTACAAGCCAACTTATAACCACAAAATACCAAAATTCACTCTACCTTTTTTTTTATAAATAATTCTTATTGCGATCTTTAATATAAATTTCTTATTACCTTTTCTTTGAGCTTAATGTACAATATATAAAATAAACAAGAATCTGTATACGCATTTAAAATTTATCTGATGGCTGCCCCAAGTTCACATCAAGTAAAATTTAACTAAAATGACAAAAATTTATTTCTTTGAACTTTCACGCTATTTGGAAATATTTTTATAATATCATGATTTACGCCAAAATGCCGACTTTTGAAAATAGTAATTTGTCAATTTATTTTCTCTTTCTTATTATTATGCCTATTATATTAATAACCAGACGACAACTGTGGATATTATTTTTCGTAACATGCAATCTTTTATTTAACGTAAATAGTCGTTTAGATAAAGTTCGCTTATATTGTATACATTTCGATAAAAAAAACAGCATTTCATCTTTTTGTATGTAAAAAGAAACTTTATATAATTTCAACAAAAAAATATTGCATATATTTTTATAGTCTGGAGATAGGAAGGAGTTTAATATATTATTAAGTTGTTGGTGAGAACTTTTCTTGTCTACCAATTTAGATAAATTTTTTGAGATCAATAAAATATTTTATTATTTAAAACTGTGATTAACGATTTAGTAAAATAAAAATTTAATTAAGAAGAAATTTTTTTCTTAATCTTATAACGATAGCCATTTTTAATGGACCTGTTTTCGATTAGCTTACACATATTAAAAACTATAGATTGATCGATAGAAAAAGGACCTTTTTTAAGTTTTTTTTTTAAATAGAATCTATTGTGTTTATATATAGTCTCACTTTCTATAAAGATAGTTTATATAAAAAATATTTTATTGTTTTTACAGTGTAAGCAGAAATTTGTTATTTGCTTTTTGTCCCTAGTAAGAACGATCTAATTTTTATTATACCAAATACAAATTGTTCATATCTAGATTACCTAGAAAGAACAAGTATTAGAAATCCCAATTGAGAACGATGACAGATTTATATTAAACTAATCCATCAATCGATATCAGATCGAACGTATACGAAATCTAAGAAATATCTGAAAATTTTACATACGTATCTGAACGATTTGATCTAAAATATGAAAGGGATTTTCAATCTAGATGAAACTAAAGGGTAAATGTTTGTTAATAAACATTAAAATGATATCGTAAAATATGTGTAGTGTAGACATATTCACATATTGTTTTGTAAAAAAAAATAATAATGGAACACAATGGAAAAGAGAATTAAAGTTAAGCTTATGAAGGTTTTATCTTCGGCAATAACAGCAATAAGTTTTTGGTTCCCTTTTGGATACTGTCTCCATCTTTTAGAATACAAATTCGAATAGTAATTTTTTTTCTTTTATTATTTGTTTAAAAAATAGCTAAACGAAAAGCTTCCATCTCTCATTTATGATGAGTTGTCTTATTTTTCTTCTTGTATGTAATAAGAAATTTAAAAGCTCACCAAAAAAAAAAGCTTAACCAAATAAAAACCAAAAAAACATATTTGAAAAATAGCACCTAATCGAATAATTTTTATAGAAACTTTCTTATCTGTCCTTTTATTTGATATAATTTATGTTGAGTTATTGAATTTTTTTTTTTATATTTTTCATATTTTTCAAGGAATAAACAACATTAATATTTTTCAAGGTATAAACAACATTTTTTCAAGGTATAAACAACATATACCTTGAAAAAATGTTGGCTCGTCTTCGATTTTTGTCCATTTTCGACCAAAAACAGCATCGCATTAACATTGCTAAGGAGCTATTGGACTCTGTCCGCGATGATGCAAATTTGCTCCAGAGGGTCATAACTGGTGATGAATCATGGGTTTATGGTTATGAGGTGGAAACCAAAGCTCAATCATTCCAATAGAAGCTGCCGCAGGAGCCAAGACCGAAAAAAGCGAATGTGAAGGTTTTGCTTACAGTTTTCTTCGATTGTGGGGGCGTGGTTTATCATGAGTTCTTGCCACAGGGTTGAACGGTCAATAAGGAATACTACCTGCAAGTAATGCGCAAGTTGCCCGAAGCAATCTGCCAGAAACGCTCGGATTTGTGGAAGAAAAAAATTGTCTTTTGCACCATGATAACGCCACTGCTCACGCATCGTTGCTTGTGCGCGAATTTTTGCCAAAAGCATCCCACTAATAATGCTGCAGTCACCGTATTCCCCAGATCTGGCCCCCTGTGACTTTTTCTTATTCCCGAAACAGAAGACGAGCCAAAACACGTGCAAGCAAAGCAGCTGTCAAAAATTAACTGAACATTCAAAATGGCCGAACTTGTCGGCATAAGTGAGAGACATAAGTACCAACATAACGCCATGAAAAATCGAAAATCGAATATACGTCACCCGCGGATATTCAAAATTTGCGATACTTTTTGAACAGACCTCGTATTCGGAATAAACTTTTTTTTACAAAATATTCTGCATTTTCAAATTTTGTTTGTATTTTATTTTATTTTTCTTTAGTTTCAACAACTCTTTCGACTTTGACTTTTGTGTACGAATTGAGTATTCTTTAAAGGTTGTACGCAATATAAAATTGAAATTGTAAACCCATAATTTTACAATAGAAACAAACGTTTTAGAGCATAAACTTATTAGTCGACATATAATAAAAACTAACAAAATTTTTTTTACTGCAATTTGAAATACAATAAAAAATTACGAACATGAAAATTTCTATAATGAAGAATATATAAATTAGGATAGATCGCATTTGTTTCTGAAGCTATCGGTCATCACGATATTCATGAAATGTTGTCAGAAAAATTCCCACTTTATATTTGTAGGTGAAAAATTTTAGGAATTTTCTAATTTCATTTCAAATAAAAGTACAATTTTCTTTTAATTTATAATATTTAAAAGTATTAGTAAAATAAAATCCTTTTTGGTATATCCATCAAATACGCAGTAACACACATCTACATATTAGGTCACATTGTATAACCATCACACACATCTGCATTACATTTAATTTTCATTTTATTTATTAATCGTTATGGAAAATTTTTCTCATAAATTATTTATTTTCTGCCCTCATGTGCTATAAACTTTTTCCATAAACCAATTTAATTTTTAAATAAAAAATTGCGCATGACAACCTACCAAATACATACGAGCATATATTAACATAAATTTAACTATGTATACGCATCTGTATATCTGATGACCGTATTTTCTTTCTTTTCACATTTGTACAAAAGATAAAATAACATAAAGAAAAAAGAATGATGCAAGAAAAAAAGAATTAAAAGAAAATGCATTTTTATGTAGAACATATTCAAAAACATAATGAAAAGTCGTTTGTATTTTCGCTTAGAAATTATATATAAGTCCATATAGAGGGCGTTGTAGTAGCGAAATGGGGTTGAAGCGGCTTCCATGATAATTTAGCTGTTAAAAAAAAAACTAAAAAATCGTCGGAATTTTCTTTTTTTCTTTTTTTTTTTTGAAGTAAAAATTATTATGAAATAAAATATTCCTAGTACTTGTATGATTATTGGGTCTAGGAAAGAGGAGGGGAGGGGGAAGGGTGTGTTAAAGTGAAAAATTCAAATGAAAATTGTGAATTTTTCAACTCTTAACGCTACTACACCACACTTGGGGCACATACGCTTCAATTATGTAAGCAGCAAAGAGTTTACATTCTCTTCTTCTGTATATGAACATTGCACGTACATGTGTTAGTATGTACTCCTTCGTAAGCTCATAAAGCTCATAGTATCATCTAGAAAATAAAACATTTGTTCATTCACATTGTCGAGTAATAGAATTGCCATCGTTCTACTTTTTCGAAATATTTTTCTTATTTGCAATGACCATTTTTTTTTTTTGTTTGTTGCAAACTTATCTTTAGCATTTGAAAAGGAAAATAACAAAAACAAACAAATATTCTTTTCGAGAAAGAAAGAAAAAAAAACTGCCTATGAAGATATAAGCTTTAGTTTGGCTTCAGTTTAGAATGCTTGAAGGCAGGCGCATGTAAATTGTTGGTACGATAATTTTTTTGTAAAATCAACTTTTCATACTAGAGCGTGGTTGTATGTTCTATGAGACGAATAGAATTTCCTGTCGAAATTTGATGATTTTTCTGCATGCAAATTTGCATTTGCAATTTAAAAGTTTCTACAGCAAAAACTCTTACTACTTGCCCTGATAATATGTTATAATAACGAACATGAAAATTTGTTCTAAATTTTCAATATCGTTCAAAATAAAAAAAACAATGCTCGGTAAGAAATTTTTAAAAGTAAGGATGTGTCGATAAAGACGTGCCATTTGCATGACCGATAAATTCACCACAACCTAATTAATGTGCGGCCTTTCAAGTTGCTCTCCATTAACAGGATTGATTGCGAAAATTTATGCAAATACCTTTTCAGATATTTGACCTACTTTTCGTGTGAGTAAAACGTGCTATCAACACAATTACCTTTTAAATAGATTTTGCATATTTACAATACCTACAAGAGGGAAATTTACCATTTTAACCAAACTTTATACAGAATGATAATAAATAAAATGGCCAAACTTAGTTAGACACCTATTATTAAAGTTATATTGCTGCTTGCTATTCATTTATTTAATGATAGTTAATTTATAAATTTAATTGATAGAAAATTTTTCTGGCATTGATCAATTCGTTACTGAAAATCCGAAAGCGTTTGTATATAAATTAGACAGTTTTCCTGAAATTCGTGGTGGATAATATAAATAGTTCTAAATAGTTTTGGTAAAATAAATTTACTACAAATTAAAGAAATTATACCCTAAGCAATGGTCTCAAATTATATTTAAAAAAAAAATTATTGGTCAAAAAAAATTTATTTAACATTTAAGGTTTTTCAAAATCTCCTCAATTTGACTGAGCAAAATTTAGCAGGTGAAATCTTATGCGCCTTCGCTAAAATAAAAAAAAAAGAGAGTCTTTGCTAAAATACAATATAAAAAAAGGATTGAGTCTTAGCTAGAGAGAGATCTGATTAAAAATGACATTTAGTAATAAGGAAAACTTGTATATACTGAGAATTTTGTTAGATGGCGCTTGTGTCTAAATTTTTTTTTTTAAACTTGTTTGCAGACATTTACAACTACGCATAGTAATAAGCAGATTTATATAATAGTAATTATTATTGGGAGAACAAATGGAAATTGATTTTTTTTTCAAAATTTGAGGTTTTACAAAGCATTTTCCATCGCTAGTCACAATTTTATCCCATCTTTCTGGCAGCATGCGAACTCCATGTTTAGAAAACTACCCTTATTTAAGGCCATTCACGAATCCACCCATTTTTTGGTCCTTTCGTAAGATCGGAAATGCTGCTGATCAGTCAGGCAACGTGTCATTGATCGGAAGATGTAGTAGACGAAAGGGGCAATGTCTGAAAAATACTGCTGGTGGCGTAGGACGTCCCATTTCAGTGTTTCCAGGTAGGTTTTAACCACCTTAGCAAGATGTGGCCAAACGTTGCCGTGCCTTTGCTCATATTTTGGCTATTTTTCCTTCAATGCTTGGCTCAAACGCCTCAGTTGTGTTCGGGAGCAAGCTCCTGCGATGGTTTCATTCGGTTATAATAGCTTATAATATACCACGCTGAGCTGATCCCACCAAATATATAGCATGAGCTTCGAGTCATGGTTGTTTGGCTTGACCGTCAATGCTGATGCATCCACGATTTTCTTCACTTTGGATTATCGTAATGGAACCAGCTTTTATTGCCAGTCACAATGCGATGCAGAAAATCCTTCGTTTGTTGCTGTTGGAGTAGCTGTTTGCACGTAAAAAACGCTGTTTGCATACTCTTGGCTTCAACTTGAATCACACCCAATTTTCTTGCTTTTGGATCATTCCCAAAACTTTTAAATGATGGCAAATGGTTTGTTGAGTCACGCCCAGTTCTTGTTGCATTTGACATAGATCTTTATCCAGTAATGCGTCCAATTCTGCGTCTTCAAACTTTTTCACTGGTCCGGGACGTTCTTTGTCTTCTATGTCGAAATTACCACTTTTCTAACATTCTCTCACAAATACAAGACTCACCATAAGTTTTTACAATCATTCGACGTGCCTCAGCTGCATATCTTTTCAAATTGAAGGCAAAAAGTAAAACTTCCCGTAAAAGACGCTTATTTGGCTCAAATTTTTACATTTTCACGCATAAAAAATATATAACGCCGAGAAAAAGTCACAAATATACTGATGTTGACAGATGCCTAAGCATACAATTTGACATTTCTGACGTTTATGACCAGCATTTACTGCTGGCGCCACCTATTGAAACCAGCAATACCCCGAATAGCATGAATGGTTGTGGAGACTAAACATCCATTTGAGCTTGTTCTTATGTTAAGACATGGTATTTTAATAAGTCATTCGACCAGTGACGCTTAGGTCTTTTTGAACAAGAGGATTAGTACGGTTTGGAGATACGGCAATGGAACTTTTTATAACGAGAGGCAGCCACATCAAAAACAAGTGGGACTTTAAGGTCATAATGAATAACAGTATTGCGAACATAAAAGAGAGCGTCGACAATTTTACGGAGTATTTTTGATTCAAGGAATTGAATTAGACGGGAATTGGAAGGCTTGCACCAGAGAATTTGCATATTTAATTTTGGTTGTTTGTTGAAAATCATTCTTATCATGTTTTTTTTAAAAGTAAATTAGAATGTAAAAAAATTTTAAAATTCCGAGTATTTACTAATATGCCATTTTTAAGGAAACAAAACAAAATTGTTTTTGCGCTCATGTTGAAATAAGTTGATTGCATGGCCCAGAGTCTAACTTGGTGAATGAGACGTTCATTATTTTTGTTGTTGGAACCATTCAAATCGGAAATCGATGGTGGTCCATTACTAGAGTTTATATAGAAAAATCATAAATTGTAAATAGCAATAGTAGAATTTAATTGAATGTGATTAATTGAAATACAAATCTTCAAATTATTTGGAAAGTTTGCTATTAATTATGAAAAAATCAAACTCACAAAAAAATATTTAAAATTAAATATTTTTAATTTTTTAGAGTCTGGTGGTTTTATAATACATCTTTGATATGAATGACATTATTCCTTATTGAATCATAATTTTTTTCAATATATTTGCCAAATTTAATACGTCTCGAAGAAAATATAATTATAAATGTTTTTGTTTTCAAAAAACTCAAGGCTTATAAAATTTATTAACGTAAAATAGTAATCGATAAGTGAATGTTTTTCTAGTTAAAAAAAAATACTCTAGTTGGTAATAATACCATAGTTATGGACATGAAAACGATTTCACATATACTCGTACTCGTACTAATATTGCACAATTCAAATGGAAAATATCACTATAGGCATAGGCATAGGCTTGTGGTATGAATTGAAATTCCGAATAAAGGATCATACCAAAAATAAGGACAAAACCAAGGACAAAATGTCAATAAAACAAAAGTTCGTAAAAATTGAATCGAATTAAGTAGAATCGTAACGAATGTAATGACGAAAAGTTTTGTTATGTTGGCGCCGAAATGACTGCTTACAATACTTGTATACCTCCATTATAGTATAAGGATATTTATTTTGAGTTTAACGAACATCGAATGTTTTGGTTGAAGGATCTTAGCAATTTTACTGCCATTTTGAAATTTACTTTAATACGAATACCTTGAAAAGCATATAATTTTTCCTTTCTTTTTATATGGTTTTACATATACATAACGTTGGCATTTCGGTACACATACACGTAAAAAAAATACACATACATTTTTGCTGTTTATATAATAAATCATACAATTCGGTTTAAGGAGATTTGTTATAATCACTTCTTATATATGGCAAGTGGTTGTCCTGAGGTCGAATAGCGTAATATGTCTGATTTTCGGCAATTTCTATCACATTTGAAAGAGTTTCCGCCGATATGGCGGCTATTTTCTGGAGGATGTTAGCCTTCAATTCGTCTAGAGTACTTGGCTTGTTGTTGCAAACCTTTGACTTCAAGTAGCCTTACAGGAAAACGTCTTGAAACTTTGACTTCAAGTAGCCTTACAGGAAAAAAAATCACATCAAACGACCATGCAATGGTGGCCTTATTACCCCCGCTCCCTTCCCCTGCGCAAGTTATCATAATTAAAAAATTATTTTCACTATAAAATATGCAGTGTGTACTGCTCGACGGAAAAAATGCACTTTGACTGAAGTTTCATAAAAGTGCTGAATGGCAGCTGTCAGGCAAAACCTGTCAAAATAATAGTGTTGCTATAATTAGAATATAAAAATCGATTATATTTCGAGCTGTGTGGGGTGAAGCACCGTTTTATTGAAATCACAAGTGATCCATACAATTTTCACGAATAGTTGGCATAAAAAAATCGATTATCATAGACCATGTTCACCTTCAAAAAAGAGCGGCCCCAAAAACCATATCAGCACAAATACCGCACCACACAGTAACTTTTTGGTCGTCAATAATTTGAGGATTTTCAGTCCCGTAGAGCCGATAATTTTATTTGCTTACGGTTTCGTTCAATGTGAAATGCGCTCCATCACCTACGATGATCTTTTGTCAAAAATCATCCACATTCTCGGCCATTCGAACGACGAATTTTGCATATTCCAAACGGCGGGGCTTATCGGCCGGCAACAGTCATAGTGAGTCAATTGAATTATGTACGGGAACATTTTCAAATGAGCACGCACTATGCGCCGTAAAGAGGTGTAAAGGATGCCCAACTGCGCAGAACGACTTCGAAATTACATTCTCGGAGACAATGACGTACTCTGAACAACTTGGAAGGGGATTAGCGATAAAAAAGTCAGAAGACGAAAATCTTTTGTGCAAACGCATTTTTAACTTTATTTTTTTTTCATCCACGCACGTTGAGTTTTCACAATTGAAAAGTTATTTTGAATATTCAGCTGCACGATTTCAGCGCATTCTAGTGGCAAAAATCTAATTAGACTAAAGTTTTATAAACGTGCTGTATGACAGCTGTCAGACAAAAAACCTATCAAAATTATAGTGCTTTACTGAAATTGTGATTATTTGCCATACTTTTATTAATTCATCGAAACTTCACAAATACTATAAAAATTCTGTGATTAAGAATCTGCCATTTGTGAAAATTTTCAATAGCTCTAAAATACCAATTTCAAGAAAATCCAAATTCTCTTTATTGATTTTTCTTATAATAAACAGAAAAAAATGTATCTAAAGCAAATGAGTAATATGTTAGTTCGAACAATAAAAAGAATAGTGTTACTAAAAATTGTCCTTTTAATATAAGAGATTTGTTAAATTAATGATTGTATAATTCCAATAAAAAAATTTACACATTTTAAATGAATTGCTATGAAAATAAATCACACGCCAAAAAAAAAAAACTGCCCCTTTTTCTCCTTAAGAAGGAAGCTCACGGAAAATTTACATATTCCTCAAATTTCCATGATATGATTTAAAGATATCCTGATAAATTATGCATGCAAATTATTTTCTCTCGATAATAATAATAATTATCCTTGAAATCCTTCAAAATCTGCAACATATCACATAGCATCACACAAACAAATGAATCAAAATATATGAATAGAAATTCTCTAAAATTCTGATAGCTTTACATACAATAGTACTTAAAGCACATAGGAATATGCTATTCTGTGATTATACTTATAGTAAAGGGCCCAAGGGCTTATATGTATATTTTAGAGTATATTTAAGTGCGTATAATAATTTATTTAACAAAATCCATACATATCTGATGCTACGTGTAAGACTTTTTCGAGATGGAAATCTACATAAATCACGGTAGCTCCTTTCCCAACCAGTATACAAATACTCACTCATTAGTAAATGCCTTATTTAGTTTACTAATAATACCATCAAATTTGAGCATGATTAATGGACACGATTTAATTAAACTAAAGCTGCCAATCAAATTGTGCTGAATTGGTTTTAACCCACTTCTTAGTATATAAAAAAGGACCTTCCAATTTACGATGAAAACGGCTTTGATATCCATCCATCCCTTCTCCTGCTTGAGAATATATTTAAAGTTCAGAAAAAAATATGATAAAAATATTGTCTACAAAATTTAAAAAATATATAAACTTCTTTGTTTTTTTTTTAAATAATTAAAGCAAAAATTTTGAAAGGAAATTTTTTTTAATAATTAATTTTTCTCTTTTTTTCTATCTTTTCAGCTAAAATTATATTTTTCTACATTCTATTCTATTCAGCGTTGGCTGGTTTCTTTGCTGCTATGTTAGCTGTATTTTATCAAACATTGGAGAATGATAAACCGAAATGGCAACTTGACGATGGCTTAATCGGCTCAAATCCAGGTAAACTAGCGACTATAATTATTTCTTCAAATATGACAATAGTAATTACCGTTTTTATTATTATAAGAAGTACTTAAAAAGATTAAACAATAAAAAAAATACCAATTTCTCCTCTACTGCAGCAGAAATTCATGTGTACAACAAACGTGAATTATATTTTATTTATGAAAAGAAAAAAATTAAAAGAAAAATATGAGAGAAATCATAAAAGCTCACGGAAAACAATCGGAAAAAATCCTTCTATTGTATATTTATAAACTAAACGTAAAGGACATTTATTAGAATTGATCACGAACAATTCTGATATTTGAATTATTAACAAAATAATTTGTTCAATTTTGTTAGTGGTCATATAGAATAACCTGCTTTGAGTGTTTAATGCAACGCCATAATAGATGTCCTTCATAATGTACCTTATTAACAACGAACAAGAAAGGAAATATCCTTGGTTTATTTATTGAATATTTGATGATAATACATTTTCTTCTTCTATTTGTATAAATTTTATATCAAGAATTAATTTTGTTGGTAATTTGCTCAAAAAATAATTAGAACTAAATGGATAAGAAGAGGACGTGTGTTAAAAAAGGCCCTTTTCTAATTTTTTTTTTTACAGAATATAGTTTATAAAGTAAACTAATAAGGTTCGAAAAAATGATTTAAAAGAAAAATTAATAAAAATTCAAGTATTTCTATTGAAAACTTATCACAAATTCATAATAAATTTAGGATTTATTGCCAATTCACTTTTGTTCCGAATTAATTTCATTGGCTTAATTATAAGCCAAATATTTAGAAAAACAAAAAAAGAAATATTTAATTGATATTGGTAAAAACTTTCTTTTGAATTAACTGCGGTTTATTTTACGAGAGTAATATGATAAGTCATTGGCTTATGCAAAAATATTTTTTTAGTATTTGACAGTTTTAAAAAGACGTCATAAGCCAATGACTTATCATATTACCCTCATTTTACGAGGGTAATATGATAAGTCATTAGCTTATGCAAAGATGTAGCTGATATCAGCAAAATGATATTTTTTTTATTATTTGGCATTTTTAAAAAGACGTCATTGAAAATTTTATTGACATTTGCCCATTAGTTAAGTTTTGACATCCAATTAAAAGAGACAAGTTTTTGTGTTTTTAATTAATATGCAAAAAAATGAACACAACTTTCTAAGTTAAAAAACAATAAATGAAACTAAATCCAAGCTTGAAAAGTATACTAGGGACTTCTCACCATCGTATGAAATTATACAGAAATGGTTTACTGAATTTCGTTGTGCTAAGCGTCCACTTCAGGACGTCCAATTTAGATCCCCACCGAAGAAATAATTAGTAAAATTAATGGTACTATTTTAAAAGACCAACGCATGAAAGGGTATGAGATAGCTGACATGGTAAATATCTCAAAAGAAAGTGTAGACAATATCTTACATGAAATTTTAGGTATGATAAAGTTATCGGTAGAGATAAAGTTATTAGCAAACGTGGCAGAATATTATTGTAGACCAGTTGCATAATGAAATCAAGCCAAAACATCCGCATTTGACGAAGAAAAATATCCTCTCTCATCAAGAAAATGCGCGCCAATGATTTTGTCATCGCCAAAAGCCAAATTCTATGAGGAAGGATACGAATTACTTCCGCATCCACCATATTTGCCAGATTTAGCCCCTAGCGGAAAAAGATTGGTCTTCTAACATTTGGATCCTAAAAGAAATAAAACCGTTGAACTAAGTGCATCCAAGCTAAAGGGACACTAGATTAAGAAATAAAATTAATTTTACACATAAAAGTGATGGTCTTTAGTCAAAAGCAAGTATTAATCATGTACCACTCGTACATATTTAAAACTGACGATGTTAGTGATAGGATCATTAATAAAAAATATCGCATTTGGTGGGTGGGTGCTGGACAACTTCTATAATATACACTCTAATGTTGTTATGCTCTATGACACTCTGGAAATTTTTTTAACAGGACTCTTTCTCTATAATGGAAATCTGATCAGATAAAACTAGGATATCACTTTCGAAAAATCACTAACGCAATAGATATTATCTCCTACGAATATATCTGATCTCCCTATAAGATATATTACGAATTCATAGGAATCACACTATATTCTAGCAAACTCTACAACAAATAAGATCTTCTCTACCAGTAAGAGTTTTTTTTGTTCCTTTAATAATTACCAAACGCTTTTCAAGCTGCGTTGAGATACTTTTCAACAAAAGTCTAGACAGAAATAAATGGTATTAGTATGCCTTGAAAAGTGATTAGATTACTTGGTTGATCGTGATCCATATTTAAAACCAGTTGGGAAAAACCCAATAATGAAAGTTCGATATTTGGTAATCACGATCAAAAATTCATAGTGAGTATCTTTCACGATATACGAGGTCTGTTCAAGAAGTATCGCGAATTTTGAATTTCCGCGGGTTACGTACAATCGATTTTGTGGCGTTATGTTGGTACTTATGCCGACAAGTTCGGCCATTTTCATTGTTCAGTTAATTTTTGACAGCTACTTTCGTGCACGCGTTTTGGGTCGTCTTCGATTTTTGTCCATTTTCGACCAAAAACAGCATCGCATTAACATTGCTAAGGAACTGTTGGACTCTGTCCGCGACGACTCAAATTTACTCCAGATTTGAGCAATCTCATGGTTTATCATGAGTTCTTACCACAGGGTAGAACGGTCAATGAGGAATATTACCTGCAAGTTATGCGCAAGTTGCGGGAAGCAATCTGCCAGACACGCCCGGATTTGTGGAAGAAGAAAAATTGGCTTTTGCACCATGATAATGCCCCTGCTCACGCATCGTTGCTTGTGCGAGAATGTTTGGCCAAAAACAACTTACTAATAATGCCGCAGCCACCGTATTTCCCAGATCTGGCCCCATGTAACTTTATATTGTCCCCGAAACAGATTCTTTGATCCATTTTTTGGAATGGGCAAAAATTGAAGACGAGCCAAAACACGTGCAAGCAAAGCAGCTGTCAAAAATTAACTGAACATTCAAAATGGCCAAACTTGTCGG
Organism: Atherix ibis; assembly: GCA_958298945.1. NCBI lineage: Eukaryota > Metazoa > Arthropoda > Insecta > Diptera > Athericidae > Atherix > Atherix ibis. The sequence goes on from OY282609.1 coordinate 31,242,634, forward strand.
CATAAGTGAGAGACATGAGTACCAACATAACGCCACAAAAAATTGAAAATCGAATATACGTAACCCGCGGAAATTCAAATTTCGCGATACTTTTTGAACACACCTCGTACACCATAATATTGGTACGCCTTATGGCACTGCGGAAAAAAAATTTCAACATATTATCTGATCTAAAAATCCTTTCATATAAGGACTATGTTTATTTATTTCGGAATTATTGACAGCAGGTTAGTTGTTTGAAATTAAAAAAAAAACAAAATATTCAAATAATAAGTAATTGAAAAAAGGCCACGATGATAAAGAACTAAAATAGAACAATATAAAATTAGTACTTCTAAGATAATATGTGCACAGGAATAACATTTTCTTAAATAATTATTTTCGGTTGTGTATTCTTGAAAAACGGCAAATGGTAAACATCGATTTTCGTTAATTCTCTTATCGAAGAATTTATCGAACAAGAAAATATACGATGAAAATCTTCATCGTAGATTTGTAAATGTTTTGTTTCATTATACGAATTATTCGACTGAATGCGGATAGGATATTTTCAGGACTACATAAGTTAACCGAGCGAACAAGTACAAAATACGAAATGCTCAACTTGCTAATGGAATTCTGAAAATATCCGTGCTATAAATTCAATACGAGCACAATTCCAAGGCTTTCCAAAAAAAAAAACAACATTCGCAACACTGACAGAAAATTAATAATTGAACGACTCCGATTATTAATGGTTACAGTTTGGGGATATATTTTACTCACAAACGAACTAAGAATATCTTAGAGAACTTGTGTAATTACACCTCGAACCGTCTGTCATAGCCATTCATCCGATTGTATGAATTTCAAAACCTCCGATTAAGATTTTTTGTTCTTAGCAACCATAATATTATCTATCCGGCATAGTATGTCTATTTCGGAATAGAACAGATACTCTCAAGGTGTATAAAAGGGGTGCGATTGATCAGCATAATCTAATTAGCTAATTGGATCTATCGTGAATATTTTAATTAATATCAAATAGGCAAGAGCTTCGGGAGTGGATAACTTAGCATTAAGGTGTGCCATGCCTTCTTCAAATCAACAATATATTCTGCATGTTATATTCATAGTTGATGACAATCCATTTTGAAGAAGGCCTCTCTAATCTATTGTAATACACAAGCGGGATGGGTGAACATATTCATTTAATACCAATTCTGAAAAAAAAATCGTTAACTTGAATTTTTATAAGAATTATATTTAAATAGAAATTTTAATAAATCAACATAACTGATTGTAATACTTAATAAATAAGGACATTTTTAAAATGTTTTTCATTTTGTTTCATGGCTGTTTTTAGGTCTAGGCTTTAGACCTATGCCACCTGAAGCAAATGTCGAAAGTACCTTAATTTGGTATGATTCATCTAAGCCAGACAATATGAATTATTGGGTTGAAGAAATTGACAGATTCATTGCATGTAAGTTAATAACACTTTCGATTTTTCAGAACATTTATAGAGAATTTTCGACTATTTAAATATTATTCTTTTTATAGCATATCGAGACGCACCAGCATCCGCCAACCGAGTTGACTGCAGTTTCGAAAATCCACCACCTAGTGGAAAAGTGTGTTTAGTCGACATTGATTCATTCGGAACATGTACATCAGAGAATAAATACGGTTTTGAAAAAAAGACACCATGTATATTCTTGAAATTGAACAAGGTATATTTTTCTATCAACTATTATTTGTAATTACCCATCAACTAATATACAAAAAAAAATACTATTATTCATTCAGATTTACAACTGGTATCCAGATATGTACAACGACACAACAAAATTGTCAGAAAAGATGTCCGAAGAATTGAAGGATCACATCAAAGAAGAGGCGTTACGTGGAACATTAAACGTAAGAAATGTGCATACAATTATTTCAGGATCCCATCTTTTATTATATTTATACAAATTTTCTTAAAATAATAATGAGATATTTTTGTAATTTTAATAAATAAATTCATATAAGAAGCATGTTTATTTTGATATTAGGCAAATGTAATTTGGGTATCATGCGAAGGTGAAAATCCAGCTGATATTGAGAATATTGGAGCAATTCAATATATTCCACGAAGGGGTTTCCCAGGATATTTCTTCCCCTATCAAAATATCGAAGGATACATGCCACCATTAGTCGCCGTTTACTTCGAAAAACCAAAAAGTAAGTAAAAATTCAAAATAATATTTATTCAAATGTAAATGCAAAAAAAAAATGGATAATCACAAATAGTAATACTTTTATAGTCGAAAAGAAATTTATTTAAAAAAGCACTTCAGGACAGGTAAAAAAAAAATTTATACAAAAAAAATTTGAAACCGCAAAAAATTAGGTTTAATTAAAGTTTGGAGGGGGGAGGAAGTAAATATCAAAAGTCAAATTTTACAAATAATTACGAAAAGAATTTTTTTTTTATAAAATTTAATTCAAAAAGATTAAAATACTCACAATTAATTTTTTGATAAAATAATAGGTTAGGTTGAAAAAATAGTGCGCTGACATCATTATAAATCGTGTGCTGGTTTTCTTCGAAGTTCTTAAATACTCAGACGAATATTAATCTATAAATGCAAAATTTACCTGGTTTTTTTTTTGACAAATATGTACAAATTTACTCACCTTATAATATTTATTTTTATAACGAAAATGTTTAATTATTTAATGTTTTGTTTTTTTATACAATTTTCGCCAAAAATCTCCTAATTCCATCGAAAAATTAAATAAATTCGCCATCCAATCACGCATCATGCACACCGCAATAAGGGCAACCACCAGAAATAGATCATGGACCAGTCAGCGCGGCGGCAACACGTCCGTGCATGGACTCATGTGAGAGTAGGCAAATTGAGAACAGTTCTCACCAAATGGTGCTCTCTGTTCTTCTCGATCTCACAGCGGACATATTGTTTCAGTTTCCATTGTTCCAAACTAGATTCTAATTGGAGAAGATGAAATTTACTGTTATTTTCATTATTATTGATGATAAATACGAGGTCTGTTCAAAAAGTATCGCGAATTTTGAATTTCCGTGGGTTACGTATATTCGATGTTCGATTTTTTGTGGCGTTATGTTGGTATTCATAACAAGTTCGGCCATTTTGAATGTTCAGTTAATTTTTTGCAGCTGTTTTGCTTGCACCTGTTTTGGCTCGTCTTCGATTTTTGTTCAATTTCAATCAAAAACAGCATCGCATTAACATTGCTAAGGAGTTGTTAGACTCTGTCCGCAACGACCCAAATTTCCTCCAGATGGTCATGACTGGTGACGAATCATGGGTTTATTTTTATGACGTGGAAACCAAAGCTCAATCATCCCAATGGAAGCTGCTAATTCTTGCCACAGGGTAGAACGGTCAATAAGGAATATTACCTGCAAGTTATGCGCAAGTTGCGCGAAGCAATCCGCCAGAAACGTCCGGATTTATGGAAGAACAAAAATTGCCTTTTGCCATTTTTGGCCAAAAACAACACTAATAATGCTGCAGCCACCGTGTTCCCCAGACCTGTGACTTTTTCTTGTTGCCGAAACTCAAGAGACCCATGAAAGGACGATGCTACGCTACGATTGAGGAGATAAAGACGGCATCGAAGGAGGAGCTGAACAAGATCACAAAAAACGGATTGGAAAAAGCGTTGGCACAAGTGTATGTGTATAATATCTGGCGGGGATTACTTTGAAGGGGACAAAATAGATATTCATTAATAAATAAAGAATTTTTCAAAAAACACAAAATTCGCGATACTTTTTGAACAGACATCGTGTTTTCCATTGTTGAATAATCGAAGCTTTTTTTTTGAATTTACAGTTCATTTATTGAATTATTCAATAATTCCCAGAAGGGTAAACAAAAATCATTTGGATTGCGTAATTAGTGAATTATGCAATTCCAAAAAAAAAATATATTTTATTATTTCGAGTTTTTTTTAACCAATTATGCCATTCTTGTTTGCGCGTCAGTGGTAATTTTTTCCTAACATTTTTTACAGAACTCAAATAATTTATCGGCAAATTATGGCAGCAGTCCAATAAAAGGCATATTTGAAATTATATTATATTTTCGAGAAGAAAAAAAATTCAATTTTAATTGAATTCCTATAAAAAAAAAAAAAAATTTCATCAAATCTTAAATTGTGAATTCTCGTCCCAAAAATTTTAGCCCTTGTGTGGAAATTTTCAATTATTAAAATGGAACCGAAATCCAAAAAAAACAGTAAATTCCCCATCCTTGGAAAAACCTTTTAAAAACTCCTCTTAAAACGCCATTGCCCTATCCTTGAATATGGTAAAATTATTCCCGATCACTAATTCGGTTTTCGATCAGAACACTCCACCTCGTCTATTTGATTACATTGCGTCCTCTCTTAAGCGAAAAGATTACTATCCAGGCGTGTTCTCAGATATGTCGGATGCCTTAGTTCGAGTATGGTCCCTGTACTGCTCTGAAAACTCAAGAGCTTCCTTCTCTCCACATACTTCTTTATTTTAAAATAATATCACTTCCAACGACATTTCCAAATAACAATTAATATTGACTATTCCGAAATATCCCCTAGCATAGCTGGTGTTTCTCAAGGCAGTATTCTTGGTCCAATCCTATACAATATTTATACTTTTAACATCCCAACTAATCTCAAAACTATAATCGATATCCTTGGCTGACCACACCCCACTTCAATATCAAAATCGCTTCAAGAAACCTAGAATCCCATATCACTAACTTCCAAGACTAAAGGTAAAATGAGCAGAAGAGTGTACATGTTACCTTCACCCTCTGCAAATTTCCTTCCATCCCAATATACCTTAATGGCGACATTATTCTATTAAAATACAAAGTACGTTAGCTGGGACTAAACCTACACAAATGACTTACTTGGAACGTTCATACGACATCAAAAAGACTTGAACTTGACAGACATTACCGACTACTTCTTAGACTACTGGACAACTGATCGAAACTGATACTAAAAAACACGATTATAAAACCGTTCTGGACTTACGGTATCGAACTATGGAATTCTACCAAGGCTTCCAATTACTATCGCATCCAATCCGTTTAATGCAAAATGCTCCGAAAAATCGTTAATGCACCGTTCTACGAGGTTCGTTCAATAAGTCCTTAGAAAAAGATGGAAAAAAAACTGTTTTTAAACAAAAAAAATTATTTTTCAACATACTCTCCTTTTAGCTCTATACACTTTTCCAACCATTTTTCCAAAATTTTTATCCCGTCCAAAAAATAGGATTTCGGAAGTTCTGCAAAATACTCATCCGTTTGATCAATGACGTCCTCGTTGGAAGTGAACCGTCGTCCGCCAAGCCATTTCTTCAGATTGGAGAAAAGAAAATAGTCACTCGGGGCCAAATCTGGCGAATAAGCGGGATGCTGCAACAATTCCATTCTCAATTCCACAATTTTGGCCATGGAAACAGCGCAGGTGTGCGCACGCGCATTGTCCTGATACAAGAGGATTTTTTTCTTCATCAGATGGGGGCGTTTCTCTTTGATTTCCTCGATAAACCGTTGCAATAACGACGCGTAATACGCTCCTGTTATTGTTTTTCCTTTTTCCAAGTAGTCGATAAAAATGATGCCCTGCGAATCCCAAAAGACCGTGGCCATCACCTTGCCGGCCGATGGCACAGTTTTTGCCTTCTTCGGAGCCCGTTCACCCTTGAAAATCCACTGTGATGACCGTCTCTTCGTTTCTGGAGTGTATTAGTGTATCCAGGTTTCGTCCACAGTGACATATCGACGAAGGAATTCGGCAGGATTGCGATGAAAGAGTGCCAACATAGCCTCAGAGTCCACTACACGATTGCGCTTATTCTCCTCTGAGAGCAAACGCGGCACCCATCTTGCCGAAATTTTTTTCACAGACAATTTTTCATGCAAAATTGAAGCGACTGTACCTTGTGATATGCCCGTGGCCTCAACTAATTCGCGCACTTTAATTCGCCGATCGTTCAAAATCAGATCGTGGATTTTGTCGATGATTTCAGGAGTAGACACCTCAACTGGGCGTCCTGAACGATGTTCATCTTTTTTGGATGAACGGCCACGTTTAAATTCATTCACCCAATTGTAAACCGTCGCAAACACAGGTGCAGATGTGCCATGAACTGCATCCAACTCGGCTTTGATTTCTTTCGGGCTTGAGCCTTTCAAATGGAGATGTTTGATGACAGCCCTAAACTCGCTTTTTTCCATTGTTATGCACAAATAAATGTCGTTAACTTTAATCGACGATAGAAATTGACCTACGCTATGGATCGAGCTGATATTTTGACAGCTTTCCTGTCGATAATGCTACTTACAAAAAAAAATTTCCCGGATTTTCTAAGGACTTATTGAACGACCCTCGTATATTCGTAACAAAGTTATTCATCGTCACGTAAATGTTCCCTTCGTTCATGATTTGTGCGTCTCTCGTTATAAAAAGTTTCATTCCCGACTATCCTATCACTATAATCCTCTCATTAAAAAGCTTTCCTCTATTACCTTCCCTATTTACATTCATCGGCATTTAAACCGAAATTGGCCATGAGATTATGTAGTTGTAGATAGCTAAACAATTAAAAAAATCAAACTAGATATATTATTTAAATTGAGTCCAAATCTGATAAATCTGGAATAGAATATGATGTCGGTCAAATGCCTCAAGGCCGCGGCGCAAAGGCGAGCTCTTTAAAGCACATTTTTCATAACATTTTCGCAGACTTCTATTATTATTTCAGCAATTTCGTTTCGAATGTTGTCCTTAAGCATCGAGGTTAGTGTACACCTTTTTCTTCAAGTGCGCCCATACGAAGAAATCGGGAGGGTTCAAATCAGGGGATAGTGGGGGCCAGTCGATATCTCCACTTTTTGACATTATTCGGCCGGGAAATATTTCTCTCAAAATTTTCGTTGGAACCACATGTTCTGTAGGCGTAATTGATCCAACTCAGGGAGAAGAAAGCTTACCAACATGTCCCGACAACGGTCACCAGGAACTGTTGCAGCATTGCCTCTAGCATACTCAAAGAAATAGAGCCCAATGATGCCACCGGCCCAAATGTCGCACCATACTGTTACCCTACGAAGGTGGGTATTTTGTTTATTAACAAAGCCAGAGAAGTCGAAATGCGCTTAGTCGCTCATAGTGATTTTTTTCCAAAAGTCTGCTTGTCTATACCGATCAGTATACCTCGAACACTCCAGTCTCGCCTCCGTTCATGGTCATTTGCCTGCAGCTGTTGTAGCAATTGAGAATTTTTAACAAATATAGTAGAGAATTTTTAACAAATTTTTGAGAATTTTTAACAAATATAGTAGAGAGCAACACTCTGCCTCACACTGTCAGATGTACGTTGGTTTAATTGTCGGCCAGTCTTCTCTGTATCTTCCAGTATATGCATATTTTCAAAATCATTTATTACACGCTGAATGGTTGACTTGTTGGACATATGATTAACACCAAAAAAATCACGTAATTTTTTTCGCGTATTAACAATTGAACAATTACTTAAATAAAATGTTTAAATAATTTCAACACGTTGTTGCGACGTTAAATGCTCAATAAAAAATTGTTATCGATCACTCTCTACGACTGTCAAATGCCAACAGATAAATGTCATTCAAATCAAACTGGCAGCCAAACAAAATCGACCTGAAACGCCACGAACTTTCTCGACTAACCAATCCTTACATACTTTTGGACAATGTATAAAATATTCTTCAAAATCAGAGAATATTTCAAAGATGACTTTGCTATATTTGATTGAGATAGTAACTGAAGTTAAAAAAAAATTAACCAAACCAAAATGGCGGCCAAACAAAATCGATTTGGAATATAAAAAGCACCCTGTATATTAATTAGAACCTTATTTTTGTATGTATCATACACTAAAGTTTACTAAGTTAAAAAGGCTGGTTCAGCAGATCTTCAGAAATTGATAATTGTCCATAACTAGTTCCGTTGCAAAGATTTTTTTTTTATAGAACATTTCAAACTAATCAACCTCTTTATAAAAAAGGACGTCTCTATTTTACCTTATGTTTACGAATAATTAAAGTAAAATATTCTTAAATAGAACAGTTACACTCTGTTTACTCTAACAAAGTAAAAGTCTGCATCAACTAATATCATTTTTATTAGTGAAATAAGAATAAAGTACCATCAAAACTTGTGGATTAAATCTATATTGCAGACCCATGACTGCTATTTTACAAAAATAAAAAAATTCTTATAATAAATCAGAACAAAATTATTTACAAAATATGTTTAAAACTTGGACATATCATAATTTGTAAAAATATAATAATTTCACATTTGTGGAAAAAAGTTTTTTTATTTATATTTTTATTGTCTTTATGACAATTACTCTTACATAAATTCGAGTCTTTATTTGATATGCAAATAATATGGTACGTATTTGCTAATATGGAAACCTTATCGAATGAAAATGTAATCAGAAAATTGCATAAATGCAGAAATACTTGAAAGTATATCATTAATCAGATTTATTCTAGCGAAAACATTATCTTATGCTAGGGTTATTTTATACTTATCAGTGGATTAACTTCGTTTTCCACAGCAATGAAAATATTCTTTCTACACAATGACTATCGATTATATATGTTCTACATCATTGAATTTAGGAATAGAAAAAAGCGCATAAATCCCTATCAAACACACTTGTAACTTTTCAATTATTATTGGAACATTCCAATGAATATATTAAATCCGATTTTGCAGAAATCGAAAATACTTCTTTGATATCAATTGAATAATAAATCCAGAATATTCATTTTGTTCCATAAACTATTCAAATAGAACAATTTTATTTTTATTATTTCTTAAATGTTTTTATTTATTTTGTTGTTGTTTTTTTTTTAAATGAAAATGTAATTTATTAATTTTTTTTTAATCCTAGTATAACAAATTATATCTCTTAAATAACTTCAATTTTTTTGTTGGTAGTTAATGGCTATTCTGAAGTTATTTTGCATTACGGTGCGCAACGTTTCTGGTTCTGAATTTTTGTTTGAATATTCTGCTTTAGTCCCCAAATATTTTGAGGTTTGTTCACGTAAACCCATTCCTCTAAGGAACCGCACACAAAAAAATCTGGAGAACGAGGTGGTCGAGCTAAATTTGCATTTTTTGAAATTATTTGGTCATTGAAAAGTTCTCGAAGAATCGCCAATGTTGCTCTCACAGTATGAGGTGCAGCTCCATCTTTCCGGAACCATACGAGATCCGTTCAAAAAGTATCGCAAGTTTTGAATTTTCGCGGGTTACTTATATTTGATTTTCGATTTTCGTGACGTTGTGTTGGTACTCATGTTTCTCACTTATGCCGAAAAGTTCGGCCATTTTGAATGTTCAGTTAATTTTTGACAGCTGCTTTACTTGCACTTATTTTAGCTCGTCTTCGATTTTTGCCCATTTGCGACCAAAAACAGCATCGCATTAAAATTGCTAAGGAGCTGTTGGACTTTGACTGCGACTATCCAAATTTGCTCCAGAGGGTCATAACTGGTGACGAATCATGGGTTTATGGTTATGAAGTGGAAACCAAAGCTCAATCATCCCAATGGAAACTGCCGCATGAGCCAAGACCGAAAAAATCGCGCCAAGTTCGGTCGAATGTGAAGGTTTTGGTTAGTTTTCTTCGATTGCAGGGGCGTGGTGCATTATGAAGTCTTGCCACAGGGTAAAACGGTTAATAAGGAATATTACCTGCAAGTTATGCGCAAGTTGCGCCAAGCAATCCACCAGAAACGCCCGGATTTGTGGAAGAACAAAAATTGCCTTTTGCCATTTTTGGCCAAAAACAACACACTAATAATGCCGCAGCTAGCGTATTCCCCAGATTTCGTCCCCTGTGACTTTTTCTTGTTCCCGAAATAGATTCTCTGATCCATTTTTTGAAATGGGCAAAAATCGAAGACGAGCCAAAACACGTGCAAGCAAAGCAGCTGTCAAAAATTAACTGAACATTCAAAATGGCCGAACTTGTCGGCATAAGTGAGAGACAAGAGTACCAACATAACGCCATAACAAAATCGAAAATCGTAGCCCGCGGAAATTCAAAATTCGCGATACTTTTTAAACAGACCTCGTATACCAGGGTTACTCAGAACTGCCGGACCTAAAAAAAAATTTCTAACATGGTCCGGTACACCGCCTCAAAGATGGTTTGTGGATGCTAACTCTGCCGGCCATAATTCCACACCAAACAGTGCATCTAAGAGGGTGTAATGGACGCTGATGCAACTCTATCGAATTCTCCGGCAGTTCTGTTTATGGACATGTCCAATCGCTCATAATGAGATTGTTCAAAAAGTTGGCATTATCTGTCGCAAGCTGAACGTATTTTTTGGCATACGAGTATTGTAGTTATTGGCAATAATTCTTGAGCCAATTGAATTTTGTATGGAAACATCCTCAGATCAAGTTTCAAAATGCGTCGTAGCGATGTTCTGGAGAGGCCCAACTTTAGTAGACACAAATGGAGCATCGTTGACACTTTCGCGTACAGCCTCCACAGGGTGTTCATTGAGAACAGCTCGATTAAAATTTGTTTTTGGCTCATCAAATACTGCACCACATTTTCTTTGTATTCTAACAACAGATCGTTCGGAAGAAAATTAAAATTCAACAATTTTGACACGTTCATCAACTAAGTATGAAGACATCAAAAAAATTTTATAAAATTCTTTATAATCTGCAACAGCAAAAAATGAAAAAATGAAAAAATAAAAAAGTTTAATGCATTTTAAATTAGTCCGTTCAAGTTGCACCCCACCCTGTACATGATATGTCTATAAAATCGACTATAATATTTAAGAATAATAATTTTTTTTTTAAAACTCTACTCAAAAATTTTTTCTTACTTTAATAAGATACAAAAAAAATAATATTTAAAGTTAAGCCGACTTACTTTTAAAATTATTCTACTTTATTCTTTTATATCATATATTATAAATTTTCCTTTTAAGTATTCTATTTTAAATAATAGAGAGAAAGAGAGAGAGAGAAAAAACCATTTGATATACTAGCAAAAATTAACATAATAGTCACCTTGAAATTGCTAAACACAATTCAAAGTAGAGAATGTAGGCATTTGCATAATTTCCTTATTTAAAATTTTCACAAGAGAAAAATATTAATTTCCGTTTCGTATAAATTTTAATCAAAAGTGTTTTTTCTTATGAGAGTATTTGTGCAATATTATTCGTTTTTAGAATGAATCCAAATTAAGAATAAAACTTAATTAAACAGCCACTAGGTGAAAATGTATCCAAAAATATCGTGAGTTTCGTTTGAAACTACGGAAGAAAAGACGTGTCCGACGGAAGGTAGGAAAATATTTTCCTGTGACCTATGAAAATTTCCAAAAATCACCGAATCGCACCAATATCTGACAAAATAATACGAAATAAAATGCCAAATTCTAGAGGCAACTTCGTTCATCTACGACGGTACAAGAGGGGAAATTACGTTAACTGGAATGTTTTCGTTCACTCGTTCTTTCTTACCATTTCAGCAAAACTCCCAAAAATGTGTTCATAATTATGTAATTTTTAATGCAAGCCACCATTCCTTACTAAAGAACTTTAAAAGTAAATTAGTTCAAGGATTTATAAATAAAAATAAAAATATCCACATTCACCTCTTCTTACGAAAATTTAAATAAAAAACAAAATTTTTCCAAACTTCCTCTTCTAATTTTCTTCTTTACTTCTCTTATGCTTCTTCTTCTTCTTTGACATTTATAAGCTTTCGTGGACGTTTTCTTATTCTGTAGCGTGTATAATTATAAGAGGATTGGCTTCTTGCTTTGTCTATTGGGGGAAAAAAATAATATTTTTCCTGTTCAAGGATTTCGGAATCGATTTTGTTCTTTGTATTGTATATTCTCTACAAAATTATGTTTGCTAAATCAACATTATTTTGTTCGTTGCTTAATTTGTTGATATATTTTCCTTTCTTATAATATGAAAAAGACTATTTACATTTTTCTTGTAAATAATAATCTAAGTCAATTGGTTATTTATTGTCTTATTTTTATCGTTATGTTTCTCTTAACGACCTAGATTATTTTACTTCATATATTTATACAAATGTTTATTTTTTATATAAATTCGTTTACGTAACAAATTTTCTTTATAATACAAAAATAATATTCGATATGTTTTCATATAATTGCTTATAATATTATAGATCTACAGTTTCAATTCAAGTTTTCTATCTTTTATTTGAAAAAAAAATTTCTTATTTGAATCCTCTTATTATATCGGATAGAAAGTGGATCGAGCCATGGAAAAATGCCAATTATAAATGCAAAACGATAACTATATATTTAAATTAAAGGACTAGAGCTTGACTTGTTTAATAGAAATTTTTAAGGAAGTTTCCTTTCTTTTTTATACACAATATATTTTTTTCTTATTCCTGTACATTTTCAAATGCGTTAAAAAAATTTTACTAAAATTAATCTAAGCCAATTTATTTTGTTAAAGTTGGGTTTAACCAAAATCAAACAATTATTTGCGAATAATTGTGAAATTTGAACATAGTTTAAAAAATTATTAGAGTTAGATCTGTCAAATTGGCTATTACTAATTACCCTATTATTTGCGATACAATTCATTTTCTTATTTTCTGGCATCTATAATTTCCGTTTATTTTATCAAATATTTGATCCCCATTAATTGTACAATTATATTCGTTCGAATAGCTTTAATTATTGATTTTAAATGTCATAATATTATTTCTAATTATTTAAATACCTTTTGCCATTTGTTTGTTTTATCTTTCCATACAGACTTGTTGCTTGTTAATATCAACGTCACACCCTAATTGGTAGTGAATTTCTTAAAGTGAACTTCATTAATAAGCAACCAAAAACATTTCCGATAGTAAAATTCATGCCACGCGCCATCTTTCTTTAATAATCTTTTTTATCCTAACATATTAGTAAAAATATTCTTATTGTTTTTCTATTAAATTGCTCAACTTAATTATCCAGACAAACATATAATATATAATAATTATTAATGATATATTATTCATTGTGTTGTTTTAATACACAATTGTACCGAAATGTACTTTAATCGAAACAGGTTAATGATTAACGATAAAAGAATATAAAAGCGTATCTTATTAGAAGCTATACGAGGTCTGTTCAATTTTGAATTTTCGCGGGTAACGCTTTTTTATGGCGTTATGTTGGTACTCATATCTCACTTATGCCGACAAGTTCGGCCATTTTGAATGTTCAGATAATTTTTGACAGCTGCTTTGCTTGCACGTGTTTTGGCTAGTCTTCGATTTTTGCCCATTTTCGACCAAAAACAGCATCGCATTAACATTGCTAAGGAGTTGTTGGACTCTGCCCGCGATGACCCAAATTTGCTCCAGAGGGTCATAACTGGTGACGAATCATGGCCTTATGATTATAACGTGGAAAACAAAGCTCAATCATCCCAATGGAAGTTCAGTCGAATGTGAAGGTTTTGCTTACAGTTTCTTCTTCGATTGTAGGGGCGTTGTGTATCATAAGTTCTTGCCACAGAGTAGAACTGTCAATAAGAAATATTACCTACAAGTTATGCGCAAGTTGTGCAAAGCAATTCGCCAGAAACGCCCGGATTTGTAGAAGAACAAAAATTTCCTTTTGCACCATGATAACGCCCCTGCTCACGCATCGTTGCTTGTGCACGAATTTTTGGCCAAAAACAACACACTAATAATGCCGCAGCCATCGTATTCCCCAGATCTGTCCCCCTGTGACTTTTTATTGTTCCCGAAACAATTTCTTTGATCCATTTTTTAGAATGGGCAAAAATCGAAGACGAGCCAAAACACGTGCAAGCAAAGCAGCTGTCAAAAATTAACTGAACATTCAAAATGGCCGAACTTATCGGCATAAGTGAGAGACATGTCTACCAACATAACGCCACAAAATCGAATATACGTAACCCACGGAAATTAAAAATTCGCGATACTTTTTGAACAGACCTCGTGTCTAAGAATGCATAAAAAGAGAAGCCAAAATATTAGAGAAACAATTTACTTAAATTATAAATAAAAAAATGGAAAATATCTTAATTTTATGATCATCCACCAATGAAATGTCTTGTTTTTTTTGTAATTTTTTATGTTGTATTTATTAACAATATTCTCTACTATTTGTATAATTTTAGCTGGCGTTCTTATCAACATTGAATGCAAAGCTTGGGCAAGAAACATTCATCACGATCGTGCAGAAAGAAGAGGATCCGTCCATTTCGAACTGATGATTGATTAAAAAACGGGCAATACCGTAAATTTAAAAAATATGAAATTTATAAATCAGATAACATGAGAAGACATTAAATCAACCACAATGTATTCACCACAACAACTACTACTCCAACCGCTACCACCACTTAAACCACCACCACCACCCTCATCAACAATATCACCACCACCATCACCACTACGATATTATCACATTAATCACCAATCATCAAACAACACCACCACCACCACCAAAATGCATCATTAAAAAAAAAAAAAACTCCAAACAAACAAGCATTTCAAATGCCATTTTTACCATCATTACTAACAATATAACAAAAATAATAGTATGAATAATAATTACTACTATTTACCATAGATATTTCTTTCACTATCATCGAACTCATTAAAACATATAAAAAAAATACATAATTCCATCATTTACTAATGGCTATTAAAAACTATACACAAAAATAATTTATGTAAACACAAAATTTAAAATAAATTCAAATAGAGCGGCAGATATCAGTAACTTCAAAATCAAATAAAACAACAACAACAACAACAATAAAAAAATCGTTACACATTTTAAAATATAGAAAATGGCGCATCGACTACAACAACAAGAATACAACCAACAACAACCAACTACTATTAACTAACTATTTATAAATACAAATAAAATCCAGCATATTAATTATTATAGATTAATAAATGCATACATACATATAAAATACATACATACAATACATACATTATATATAGTGGAAGAGTTAATGAAATGATCAAATTTAAATTTAAAAATATTAATAAAAAAACAACAAAAGAAAATCAACTAAAATAAGATGAAAAATTAATTCAAATACAATGCATATTAAATTTAAGGCAAAATTTAAAACAATAAGAATGAAATTTAACAAACAAACAAAAATGAGTTAAGGTTATAGAGAAAATAATAATTAAATAAATAAATGCGTACACACATACTTTAAAGAAGAAGAAGAAAACAAATAACCGAACTTTCTTTCACTAAATAAATGAATTATTTAATAATAATATTGAAATTAAAACAAGAAATAATATATTAATTTATTAAGAGAAATTTATTATTAAAATTTAAATTTAACTAATAATTACAATAATAATAATAATAATAATAATAATAATAATAAAATTAGCGGACTGGAGTATATATTACAAAGATTCAATAAGAACTTGAACAAAATTTTTGCGAGAAACCATTTATCCAACCCCAAATTTATTTATTATAAAACAAAACTTTTCCATTTTTTTTTAATTTAATCAAACAAAATAACATTATAATTATTAATTTAATAATAATAATAATAGACAAGCAATATAGAAACAACAATGTGCAAAAAGAAAAGAAAAAAGATTCAACTGTGCGTCAAATAAATAACCTAAAATAGGTGTTTATGGCGGCGACATAGTGAAATTCGATTCTGCTGTTGTAAGGTTTTCATATGTCAAGATCAAACGAACAAATAACCTAATGCTGCCGCCACACTACAATCGCTGTGTTCTGCTGACTCGCTCTAAACCACCAACCAGCATAATCTTCAAACTAACTGTCTCTTTCCCTCCTTTCCCCTTTTTCTAGATCGTTGAAATTTTCTACAAAATTTTATATATTTTATATAAGTCAGTCGTACAGCAATTTATAGATAAATAATATCAAATATATTCAAAATCTTCGATTAGGAAAAGAATATGATTTATTTATTACAATAAATTTCAAGAGTGGTTATCTCATAATCCAGATTTAACATGGTGCGACCGGCTGTCTGGCTTTATTTATTTTCATTTTATCTGTTTCTTGATTAATTGTTCACCACCTACCACCACCATAAACCACTTACCTGCCACACCTTTTTCATACTTTTTCAAAATAATGCGTAATAAGTCGCAAACGGCAACAAAATATTGTACTTTAATTAATTAATTAACTGTAACATTAAGAAAATCGCATCAAATAATCAAACAGCTCCGTTAAAAATAAAATAAATCAAAAATTTAATTAAATATAATTTAGTATATAATAAGAAATTAATAAAAATTTCATGAAAAAAAAAAATCATAGAAACAAATTACACCGAAGAAAAATAATTAATTAATTAAATAATGAATAATTATTAAAATAAATTTAGTTGTTAAAATGATGATGAAAACAAATGGAAATTACTACTTAAACAGTAAAAAATATTTAATGATGAATTGAAATAAAACTTAATAATGTGAAATATATAAAAAAAAAAAATGATCAATAATTATAATTAAAAAAATAAAAAATAAAAAACTATATAAAAATAAAAGAAAATTGCTATTTTAGATTGACACCAAAATAAAAAAATAATAATAAAAAAAAAAAAAAAAACAAATATAAAAAATTATTAAATGAGAAAAAATTACACAAAAATAATTATAATATTATAAATAAGAATAAACAAAAGTAAAACGCATTTATTAATAAATTTAAATAAAAAAAAATAAACAAACAAACAAATAAAATTATATAAATTAATTGAGAAATCGTAATATTATTGTATGTTGTTGATGATGATGATGATGATGATGATGATTATGATGATGATGATGATGATGATATGTAATGAAAAATTATTAAAAATACAACAAAAAAAAACAATAATAAAGTCAAAAAATGCGCTATTTTTAAATTATCACATTAAGTAAGCATATAAATAATTAATAAATTAATTGAAACAAAATAAATAAATAAATACATTTAATAAATATTACTAAGCAGATTTCAATACTTCAAATATATTTAAAAAAAAAAGATATATTTTTTTTTTTTTTTTTTTTGAATGGGTGAACAATGATAGATTGGTATTGATTATTTAAAATATATTTAAAAAAAAAAAAAACAAACATTAATTTTTTAAAACTTGACAAAAATTATTAATAAATAATAGCAAAAAAAAAATGTGGGGTTATTTTTTGAAAATATCAAATAATTACGAATAATCTTAAGAAAAATAATTGTAATAAAAACAATTAAAGATAAAATTTTTGAATTATTATTTGACAAAAAAAAAACCCCAAAATTGACTCTCACAAATAGAAGAACAAATCGATAGATAAACATACTTGGATAAAGGACTCCCCTGCATTTAGAACTTCTTGTATTTAATACTTGAGACTTTCTTACCTTTGAACATGGTTTCTCAAGTTTCTCCAACTTTCTGAATAGCAAAACAGAACAAATTTTCTCTAATGTCTCGTATTATACGAAATTCCATAACACATTTTTTTTTTTAAATACAAAAAGTATTAGATTATTAATATTTAAATATAAATTTCAACAAAGGATAATTGTAAATTATTTTGAAGAAAAAAAAATCCCAAAAATAATTTCAAATTTGTATTTATCTTTTTCTATATAAAAAACCCGATTAAAAATATTAATAAATTATTGTACATATAAATAGCATATGTAAATTTCTTTGGCTTTTCTTAATTTAAAAAAAAAACACTACAATTATTCTGTTCGCTAATGATGATTATTTGTTATGAATAAAAAATAAAAAAAACATGTCAAATTTGTCTAAATCATTAACGTTTATTACAATCACGTTCAATAATAAAATTATCTATTCATAAAGCAAACCACATACCAACCCCACATAATTGAATATTAATAAATCAAAAACAACAAAAAAAAACTTTCACAAATAATAATTCAATACGTATGCATGTAGTTTGTAAATTTCCCAATAGGCGGCATATTATGTTTTTTTTTACTCTATTATAATTATGAAAAAATATCAAATTTAAATTAGTCAACAATAACAAAAAATAATAATAAATAATACGACATCAATCGAATTAATTGATCTATCATTATTATCATGTTATATTATATTTTATGATTTTAATTTGCATAAAAACTGCCAATCCTGCACATATGTATGTATATATGTGTATATATGTGTGCAAATTGTATACATAAAAGAAATTGTTTTACTTTGCACTAAACCTATAAATATTCACTATTTTTCGTTTATAGAATTGCATATTTTAATAAAATAACAATATATATATATATATATATATATACATATATGTAGAATAAATTCTTTTTTATTTATTTAAAATTAATTAGTCAAAACAAAAAAAAAATATATTAAGATTGTTAAGAAAATATGAAACGAAATAGAAAGCATGTTGTAACGACGTCGAATATATATGAATGAAAAGGAAGAGGAAATGCAGTACGAAAAAAAAAAAAAAGAAAATGCAGTACGAAAATTATATAATAGTAAAAATATTAACTAAATAATTTATTTTTTCCTGTTGTAGGAATTAAAATTTAGAAATTAGTAAATAAATTTTAATTAAAAAATAAAATTTATAATAAATAATAATTATTAAAAAAAAAAAAAAATATTATTAATAGAAAATTTTAAGAGGAATAAAAACAAAAAACAAAAATATTAGTCAATGTGAGATAACCAAATCACATCAGAATGTAAAAAAAAAAACCAAAAAAAAACAACAACAAACAAATAAAGTAGTAGAGCGGAAAAACTTCAAACGCAAGATGGCGCGGTGCGCAACAACTATAAAACAATTTTGAGAAAATTTTTGGAAAGTGATACGCATTACCATAGAGATGGAAGAGTGTTGCCAGCTTGTGACCTATTTTATGGTTAAATAAATCAGCAAACGCAAACATATAAATAAATAAAAACGGCAAAGAAACAATACTGAAATGATAAGATAAATATAAAATGATGACGAAATAACTAATAATTATAAAATAATAAATAAATTAATTAATATAAAGAAAAAAAATAAATGAACAGGCCTTGTCGAAACTTGATTTTTAATCTTTTTGCCATAAAAATATTTAAAAATAAAAAAATACAAAAAATTTAATACACGTAAGTAAACAAAAAAAACAAAACAAAAACAAACAAAAGAACAAAGAAAACAAATAGATATAAATATATAATAATAATATAAAAATATATTTAGTTTGTGTTCGTAATTGTAAAAAAAAAAAAAAAATTATATATATATATATATATATATATATATATATATATATATATATATATGTATATATATATATGTATATATGTATGTATATAAACATATATGATGAAAAAAAAACAAGATATATAAATAAAATAAAACGAAAAAAGTAAAAGAAAATTTAATTGAAAAATGGTAAAATATTATGTATAATGAAATAATTATAATTAAAAAAAAATAATAATACCATAATAATAAAAATATATATAATATTATTATGTTTTCTTAAAATTTCATTGAAATTTAAATAGAATAAAACACTAATAACAATAAATAAAATGAGAAAAACAACAAAACCAATTATTTGTTTCTGAATTCTTTTTGTCTTTTTATAGTTTTGGTTTTTCTTTTTATATTTTTTATAGTATCTGAAATAGGAGATTAACATCCTTTGGTATTTTAATTTATTTTCATCAAGGACTATTTTATCCTGAAAACGTCTTATTTATGATAACTTTTGGTAGCAAAATTTTTCTTTTTTAGAAACATAAAATTCTTTATAAATAAAATTTTTGGAAAAATAAAAGTTTTAGGTTTGTAAACCCTAAAAGTTATGCTTAAAGGAAAATCGTTTTTTTTCCCATTTCAATCCTCGAAATATTTTTACTTATTTGAATTATCGACAAAAAATATTCTAGTTAAAAGAAAAAGAAAAAATGAAATTTTCCAGAAAAAATAACAGGCAAGTAAAATACAATTTTAAAAAGTAGCTGAAATTAGAAAGGAAAAATATCCTTAAAGATAAACTGAATTTTCTTTGAAATAAAAAAAAAAAAAAACAATAAATAGAATTTCTTGTTTTTTTGTTGTTTTTTTTTTTTTAGATTAAATTAATTAATAATTTAAGTAAAATTACTGTAACTCTACTATATATTATATTGATAATTTATAATAAATAAATCGATTAAAAGAAGAATAAATAAATAAGTGTGTTCAAAAATAATTACGATAACGAATCATAAAAACTAAACTATACTTATTATAACGAATCACCAATACCACCACCACCACCACCACCATCACATAGTATAGATATTAATTTTTTCGTTTTATTGCATTATTAAAAATGATTTGATTTTTTTTTTTTAAAGAATTCACCATTGTGAAAATTTTATTATTTTTTTCCTTAAATTGAAAAATTCCTTTTATTGTATATTAACGCACAAGCTTTTTTCAAAAACCGTTTCTAAGGAAAATTTCAACAATAATTCAAAATGGACTCGCAATAAAATTATAATTATAATTTTTTTTTTACGGAGACTAAAAAAAGCGGGGTGAAAAAAAATTAATACATATTTCAATCGAACCAAATAAATACTTTTAATTTAATATCAAATGATTATAAAAGGAATACAATTACACCAAATTATTATGTATGTAATTTAAGAATTTTTTTTAAAAAAAGAAGAAAAATTATAATACCACCATAAAATTTATTATTATCAATAATTGTGAAAATTTTCAAAAAAAAAAAATTTCCGTTTTGATTGTAATAGAGAAATAAATAAAAATAATATTATAATAATAAAGGCCTCTTAAATTATTTTCTGCAAGTATATAAAAATTATAATATATGGTAAAAATTTAACAAACAAAAAAATGAAGAAAAATTACAAGAAAATGTTCAGAACCCAACAAGACCCCTGAAAAAAAAACAAAAAAAAAATTAAAAGGAAAGAGTGAATTTGATCGAAAGAAAAATGGCTAATTATAAATCGTAATTATCTGAATGTGGTTGATTTGAATAAAAAGAAAGGATATAAAAGAAATTTTAGCCATAATTATAAATAATTATAATTACATATAATTATTATAATTAATAATATTTTAATTGTAATAGTGCGATTGTTTATTTATTAAAAATTAAAAATTGGAAAGAAGAATATTATAAAAAAAAAATAAAAAAACAATCAAATCAATGAAAGTCAAAGAAATTGAGAGAAAAGAAAATTAAAAATAAAAATCTATAAAAACTAATAATTATTAATTAATTAATTATAATTATAATAAATTTACTATATTATAAATGAAATTTCTGTTGTTTTGTTAATTAATATTTAAATAAAATGAATATTATATAAAAATAAAATAAAATAGTATTTATTGATAATTATATATTATACATACTCGTACATATAATATTTCCATTCACTGCCCAGAATTTAATATTATATAAAAATAATGAAAGAAAGAAACAAAATCTGTTTAAAACCAGAAAAAGAATTTAGGAAAAGAAAAATACCAAAAAAAAAATTAAAAAAATATAATAAATAAATAATATGTAATTATATTTTATAAAATATAAAAAGAAAATTTATAAAATAATATATATAAAATTAAATATATATTTGAGAAACGGCAAAGAAAATTAGTTAAATAAATTTAAAAAAGAGAAAAAATTAATAACAATAATAAATTTACTAAGTTGTATTTAATTGAATGTTCAATTTATGGGTGAGTAAGTCATAAAAATAAACAATAAAATTATTATAATTACAAGACATTGGAAGAAAATTTCAATTTACCACAAAAAATTTCTTAACATTAATAAAGTTGATTTAATTTTTGAATAGTATTATTATATGCAATTTTGCTATAAAGCCACTAAAAGTCTACTGTTTAAACTACAATATAATTCATGAAAATAAAACTAACAAAATTCTTTTCTATGCGTATATGAATGTAATTGCAAAAATATGTTAGTGTACTTGATTTATTTAAAAAAAAAAAAAAAACATAATTAGTCTACTTTAGAAACGCTATAAAATTCATTAAAAATAAATCAATGAAAATAACAATTATGATAATAATAATAATAATAATAACATTTGAACTAGTTTTAAAAATTATAAATAAAAATTCATTGACGATATAATATAAAAATAATTCAACTGAAATCGGAATTAGCAAGAAAAAAAAAGTAAATAAAAACAACAACAACAACATGTATTGAAAAATATAATAACTACCTAAAAAATACAAAAAAAAATAAAAAGAAAACAGAGAATACTTTTAAATAATAAGGTTATATTATAATTATAAAATATATAAAATATTTAACAACGTAAATTAGACAAAAACAAAACAAAAAATATAAAAATTAGGAAAAACTAAAAAAATATTTGAAAATAAAAACTATGAGAAAACAAGAAGAGGTTACTAAATTTTTTTTAAATATCCTTAACAGATTTATGGTGAATGGAAGAATGGTTAACCGGAACTTTTTGAAAAAGTACAGAAAATTAGAGAAAATATTTTAGTTAATATAAATAATAAAAGGCTAAACAAAAATTGGTTTTTTTTTATTTATTTTATTTTTTTGTAATATTAAAACTATAATTTTATGAATTTTACTAAATAGAATTTTTTTCTCTCAAAAAAAGACATTTGGAATTGTAGGCGTAATATTATTTTTTTATTTAATATAATTTAAAAAAAAAAAACAGAAAATGATTTTATTTTTTTCTTTCTTGATGTCGCAAATAATCTTGTCTATTTAATTGGAATTAAAGACTAATATAATCTATACACCTGAGCATATATAAGACAGAAAAAGGTTAGTAAAAAAAATAATTAGTCATATTCGCTTTCGAATTTATATTCAAATACAAAAACAAAAACTCAATTAAAATTATTAATAATTATTATCGACTATGCAAGTGAAAAAACTAGTGTAATTTTGAAAAAAAATGTGCAAAATACCACAAAAATCTATGGAAAAGTATTATAGCTAATAAGGTTGTGGTTAAAAAGAAGAAGAAGAAAAGAAGAAATTGTTTGCATATGAAAAAAATGGAGAATGTAGAGAGAAAAGCCCAAATGGCGGATAATAGTCTGCCATTTACACTTTCCTCTCGACATTCTCCATTTTTTCCCCGCGTCCCGAAGAAATCTCAACAATCTATGAAAAGTATTACAGCTAATAAGGTTGTGGTTGGAAAAAGAAGAAGAAGAAAAGAAGAAACTGTTTGCATATGAAAAATAATGGAGAATGTTGAGGAAAAAGCCCAAATGGCGGATAATAGTCCGCCATTTGGGCTTTCCTCTAAGCATTATCCATTTTTCCCGGCGTCCTGAACAGATCCTAACAAACTATGGAAACGTATTATAGCTAATAAAGTTGTGGTTGAAAAGAAGAAGAAGAAGAAATTGTTTGCATATGAAAAAAAAATGGAGAGTGTCGAGAGAAAAGCCCAAAGGGCGGATAATAGTCTGCCATTTAGACTTTCCTCTCGACATTCTCCATTTTTTTCCCTGCGTCCCGAAGAAATCTCAACAATCTATGTAAAGTACTACATCTACTTAGGTTGTGGTTGGAAAGAAGAAGAAGAAGAAGAAAAGAAGAAATTGTTTGTATATGAAAAAAAAAATGGAGGATGTTGAGGGAAAAGCCCAAACGGCGGATAATAGTCTGAACAGATCTCAACAATCCATTCAAAAGTGTTACTGCTAATAAGGTTGTGGTTGGAAAGCAGAAGAAGAAAAGAAGAAACTGTTTGCATATGAAAAAAATGGAGACTGTCGAGAGAAAAATCCAAATGGCGGATAATAGTCTCTCTCGACATTCTTCATTTTTTTCCCGGCGTCCCGAAGAGATTTCAACAATCTATGAAAAGAATTGCAGCTAATAAGGTTGTGGTTGGAAAGAAGAAGAAGAAGAAAAGAAGAAATTGTTTGCATATGATAAAAAATGGAGAATGTCGAGAGAAAAGCCCAAATGGCGAATAATAGTCTCTCTCGACATTCTTCATTTTTTTCCCGGCGTCCCGTAGAGATCTAAACAATCTATGAAAAGTATTACAGCTAATAAGAATGTGGTTGGAAAGAAGAAGAAGAAGAAAGGAAGAAATTGTTTGCATATGAAAAAAAAATGGAGAATGTCGAGAGAAAAGGCCAAATGGCTGATAATAGTCCTCTCAGCAGTAACCATTTTTCCCCGGCGTCCCGAACAGATCCTAACAAACTATGGAAAAGTATTACAGCTAATAAAGTTGTGGTTGAAGTTGAAAAGAAGAAGAAGAAGAAGAAAAGAAGAAATTGTTGCACATGAAAAAAAAATTAAGAATGTCGAGAGAAAAGGCCAAAATGCGGATAATAGTCTCTCTCGACGTTCTCCATTTTTTTCCCGGCGTCCCGAAGTTGTTTGGATATGAAAGAAGAAGAAGAAGCAAAGTAATCAATGGAAAAGTATTACAGCTAATAAGGTTGTGGTTGGAAAGAAGAAGAAGAAAAGAAGAAATTGTTTGCATATGAAAAAAAATGTAGAATATTGAGGGAAGAGCCCAAATGGCGGATAATAGTCTCTCTCGACATTTTCAATTTTCCCCGGCGTCCCGAACAGATCTCAACAATCTATGGAAAAGTATTACAGCTAATAAGGTTGTGGTTGAAAGGAAGAAGAAGAAGAAGCAAAGGAGAAATGGTTTGCATATGAAAAAAAATGGAGAATGTCGAGAGAAAAGCCCAAATGGCGGGGATAATAGTCTGCCATTTAGACTTTCCTCTTGACATTCTCCATTTTTTTCCCGGCGTCTCGAAGAAATCTCAACAATCTTTGAAAAGTATTACAGCTAATAAGGTTCTGGTTGGAAAGAAGAAGAAGAAGAAGAAAAGAAGAAATTGTTTGCGTATGAAAAAAAATGGAGAATGTTGACGGAAAAGCCCAAATGGCGGATAATAGTCCGCCATTTGGACTTTCCTCTCAGCATTATCCATTTTTCCCGGCGTCCCGAACAGATCTGAACAATTTATGGAAAAGTGTTACAGCTAATAAGATTGTGGTTGAAAAAAAGAAGAAGAAGAAAAGAAGAAATTGTTTGCATATGAAAAAAAATGGAGAATGTTGAGGGAAAAGCCTAAATAGCGGATAATAGTTGCTACGTCCGTTTTTAAGCCTCTTGTCCCGGCGTCCCAAATACACCTTTCGGGACAGCCAAAAATACCGTTTTTATATAACTGTCATTATTCAAAAATACTGAGTTACTAAGTATTGTAAAAAATTTAAAGAAAAAAATTATGTCTATTTTGTTTATACGTTTGCGCCTGCGTATTTTGTGCACGTGCCACCGAATATAATTTTTGTTTTTTTGCTGCTAAAGCCTTGCATCAGCCTGAATATTAGTTTTTAATTGCTGCCGACGATTTCTTGTAATGTGT
This sequence comes from Atherix ibis, assembly GCA_958298945.1. Taxonomy (NCBI): domain Eukaryota; kingdom Metazoa; phylum Arthropoda; class Insecta; order Diptera; family Athericidae; genus Atherix; species Atherix ibis. The sequence goes on from OY282609.1 coordinate 31,268,185, forward strand.
TGACATTTTGTTATGAGTTTAACCATTATATTTTATTGATTTCTTTATAAATTTAAAATTGCATTTCTTAAATTGAAATCTTTTCCCGTATTTCGTCTGGCCGCGGCGCAAGGGCAACCTCTTTAAGCACATTTTTCATAACATTTTTGCAAACTTCTAGTGTTATAGAAAAATTTTGTTTCAAATGTTTTCCTTAAGCCTCGAGGTTAGTGTACACCTTTTCCTTCAAGTACCTCCACACGAAGAAATCGAGTGGCTTCAAATCAGGGGATCGTAGGGGCCAGTCGATATCACCACTTTATTTCTCTCAAAATTTGCATTGTAGCACAAGCTATGTGTGATGTGGCACCGTATTGTTGGAACCACATGTTTTGTAGGCCTAATTAATCCAATTCGGAAAGAAGAAAGTTTTCCAACATGTCCCGATAGCGGTCACCAGTAACTGTTACAGCATTACCTCCAGCATCCTCAAAGAAATATGGCCCAATAATGCCGCCGACCCAAATGCGGCACCATACAGTTAACATACTCTACGAGGGTGTAGTGGTGTTTGGTGTTATTAATTATTCAAGGTTTCTCCTCCTCACAGCTGTGCGGTCATTTATTTAAGCCTCGAACTTAGAATGAGGTAAGAGAGAGATCATCGTCGTGCACAAAAGGGGTACTCCGAATTTTTTTTTGGGGCGCGGAGTGCCATAGGGCATTTCCGTCTAAAGCTCTCCTAACCAGGTCGTCGGTCGTCTTCAAACATTTTTTTTTGTTTTCTTCTACTTTTCCTTTTTTTTTTTTGGTTTCTTTAAGGACTCTTTTTTTTATTTTCATTTTTTTTTCTCTTAAAAAATATTTTTTTTGTGATTTTTTCTTTTCTTGCCTATGCATTTTTATCTTTGTAACTTTTCACCTTCTCCACTCCCGCTTTGAATTTTTTCTTTTGATTTTTCCTTGTTATTATTTTTTTGCTTCCCATTCCACCCCATGGAGAAGCCTCCGGTATCTCCACTACCCCTTTATGTTTTGGCATGTATTTTTCTATTCATGGTAGGTGTGAGGGCACATATCAGCCCGAATACCGAGCAGATATCAGTCCGAATTATTTCGCTGAATTGAACTTGTAAATTGTGTCAACACCATCAGCGGATCCCCAAATTATATCTTAGAACTTTTGTGCAACAGTTCATCGATCAAATGGAAAATTTCTGATTGAGGAATCCATTGCTTTGGGTCATTCAGTCTTGATGATTCTCCTTAGGCTGATTACTTCGGATTCTTCATATACCTTTTAAAACTGCATTTATTCTTAAATAAATTTTTGCAAATTTTTCAAAGAATTCCAAATTAATTTTTTATAGGCGTGAATTTTTTGTAAAGACTTACTAATTTCTTTTGCTCTGTTTTATGAAGACAAACGGCATTTTTCCAACTGACCATGGACAAAATCCTACAACTAATTAAGTAGGAAGAAAATCAACAAACTCAACTCTTTCTGATCATGTCATCGACTTTGTTAAGAAGGGAAAAAAAATTAAAATATCGATTATCATTTATTATTTTCTGGTCCAGTCAATATATGACATTTTTTTTGTTCACTTTTATTGTGGATAAAGAACAAAAGTCGGCAACTTCTGATCTTCGGTATGATTGTGTTATCACAAAACAAAAATATTGAGAAAAAAAATAGAAAAATTTGGAGGTGTAGAAAAATCGAAATAAACTCGAACTCTTCCTCCTCCTACAATATTCAATTTGAAAGGCTCACCTTTTGTCCAGAAGAAAATAGATACTAGCCCTTGCACAATGAATTTGGCTGAATCGAAATCGAGAAATCCTTTCCATTCAATGTGTATTTTGTCATGTCAGAATTCATTGACTTCCATTGATGAGCGCCCTAAACACGGCTTCTAAACAGTCAACGTCTTCAGAAAAGAAGCCAAAAACTCCCAAGGAACCGACGCCTTAAGGAGCAACGAGGACTCGGAACAATGGGACATTTTTGTTTTATCTTCTGGCTTTGAAGTGATACCGACTCGATGGGCACTACCTGTAGTCATCCGTCCGCCATCTCCTCTTCGTACCAAAATCGTGCATCTTATTGCGAAACAGGATAATTGAAATGTGCTCGTAAAGGTAAAGTTTCGTCCTAAAAAAATCTATCATTTTTATTATTATTATTGTTCGAATGACTAACCGTATAAATGGCCATGTCAGTATTAGTTTAACTTGACTTTAAGTTTATTTAGCAGTTCTTTATGGATTATTTTTTAATGGTACCACGGGGAGGGGGTACAAAGAAGTTATGACTTGACCAAAAACCAGAGCAAAAGGACACCTGAACTTCTAAAAATGCTGTCGATTTGTTTTGATTTTCATAAAATCGTCATTTTCCAAAAATGTTTCAATCACACTGCCAAGGTTTAAAGGTTTAAAAAACTGTAGTCGCGTGAAATTTGTAGGTTAAATTTTTGTGAAGGGGTTATTGGGGGAAAGAATAATTGGAATACGCAAAATTATAACATATTCTCCTTTATATTTAACGCTGATAATTATTGCTTCTATTACATTTGGCTTTAAAATGTCTGATTCCGTTGCACAGCCGCGGCGCACCTTATTTTCGAAGTAGCATTATTTGTGCTCCAATTTTCAAAATTAAAATATGCGTTGGCATTCCGGGTGGCTCCAATGAATTTAAAAAAAAAACTCTATTGGCTAATTGACAGCTTGATCCACATCTGTAACGGTATTGACAGTTTCAGTTGAATTCGAATGTTTATTTTGTTGACGTCATCATTCTTTGGGGCTAAAAGTCCTGTCCGCAAAGTCAAGCATTATTCTCGAAGTATCTCGTAATGTTTGGTTTGTTTACGAAATGTTATAAGAGTTTAACGTATATATAGATAGAACTATTGATAACATATTTGGGGTTTTTTGATAAATAATTCGGTGAGTACCAAAATATTTCGGGGTCAGGTGTATAAATTTGCAAGTATTGATAAGACAGAATAATTTTTTTCTTATTAATCGTAAACCTTTTTTTACGAGGTCGGTTCAAAAAGTATCGCGAATTTGGAATTTCCGCGGGTTACGTATATTTGATTTTCGATTTTTTGTGGCGTTATGTTGGTACTCATGTCTCTCTCTTATGCCGACAAGTTCGGCCATTTTAAATTTTCAGTTAATTTTTGACAGCTGCTTTGCTTGCACGTGGTTTGGCTCGTCTTCGATTTTTGCCCATTTTTAACCAAAAACAGCATCGCATTAACATTGCTAAGAAGCCGTTGGACTCTGTCCGCGATCACCCAAATTTGCTCCAGAGGGTCATAACTGGTGACATATCATGAGTTTATGGATATGACGTGGAAACCAAAGCGCAATCATCCCAATGGAAGCTGCCGCACGAGCCAAGACCGAAAAAGCACGCCAAGTTCGGTCGAATGTGAAGGTTTTGCTTACAGTTTTCTTGGATTGCAGGGTGAATCATGAGTTCTTTCTACAGGGTAGAATGGTCAATAAGGAATATTACCTACAAGTTATGTGCAAGTTGCGAGAAGCAATCCGCCAGAAATGTCCGGATTTGTGGAAGAACAAAAATTGCCTTTTGCACCATGATAACGCTCCTGCGTTGTGCGTAAATTTTTTGCAAAAAACAACACACTAATAATGCCGCCGCCACCGTATTTCCCAGATCTGGCCCCCTGTGACTTTTTATTATTCCCGAAACTGAAGAGCCCCATGAAAGGACGACGCTACGCTACGATTGAGAAGATAAAGAAGCCATCGAAGGAGAAGCTGAACAAGATCATAAAATATGATTTTTTGAAGTGCTTCGAGTATTGGAAAAAACGTTGGCATAAGTGTATAATATCTGGTGGGGATTACTTTAAAGGGGACCAAATAGATATTCATGAATAAATAAATAATTTTTGAAAAAACACAAAATTTGCTGGTATTCTCCAGATCTGGCCCCCTGTGACTTTTTCTTGTTCCCAAAACAGATTCTTTGATCCATTTTTTGGAGTGGGCAAAAATTGAAGACGAGCCAAAACGCGTCCAAGCAAAGCAGCTGCCAAAAATTAACTGAACATTCAAAATGGCCGAACTTGTCGGCATAAGTGAGAGACATGAGTACCAATATAACGCCACAAAAAATCGAGTATACGTAACCCGCGGAAATTCAAAATTCGCGATACTTTTTGAATAGACCTCGTATAAAAGGTGCTACCAAAAATAAAAGGAAATCTTATTCAAAAATTAATTGTTCTTATTTTGTCAGCAATTTCTAGATAATGATAGGTCAACTAGAGGTCCAAAATATCTTGAACTCTCTCATTTAGTTGTTGACTATCAAACCGATCGCTTCTATTATATTATAAGTTTTAGTTTATTTGGCGGTTACGAACTTTATTCTTCTCACTACAAATTTTCAACACTTTCCACTTCTTTGTCCTTATTTCTTTCTCCGTTCTGGTTGGTGATATACCCAAAAAAAAGTTTCCACTTTTCACTTTCTCATAAGTACACCAAACTTAATGGGGCCTACTCCATTTTAGATTCTACGTGTGCTATTTTTCAATTTTCATCTCCCTTTTCCCCCTAATCCCATATAAGAAGTTTTCGAAATTTGCAGACAATTCCCTACGAACTCAATAAAAATCCTTAAAAATAATATCGAATCAGCAACGGCACTTTTGAGATTAAAAAAAGATTTTTTGAACTAATTCTGCATAATTTACAAGATCAACTAAAGATTTTTATCAAATTTTCTCTATTTTGGACTTAATTAATATGAAATACTATTAAAAGTACAAAAGTTGTGCAATGCAACAATTTTTCGTGCATTTACGATTTTTTTAAAGAAATTCTATTTTCATATAATTATAAAAAAAAAAATTCACAAAAATAAATCCTTTAAAAAGTGACAAATAAACAATCTTTTGAGGATTGGCACAAGACACGCTTCCATATTCGGTGATCAATAATCTGATAATGTCAAATAAACTCCATTTTAGAAAAATGTGTACAATAAAAATAAAAGAATAGAAGAAAAACCATAGTTAACTAATCAATAATCCTTTAAATTAATTATTTTATTATATAATAAATATCATCTCATAATCTCTTATGTATTTGTCGATTCATAATAAATTGGAAAAAGGAGACAAATCCGCGACAATATCGATCGATTGAGCGATTGAACTCAGTTAAAGACTTTCGATAACTGCGACCATAAGATAAGGGATCAAAAATTCAATCTAAACCTTGTTATTAATGGACAAGGATGGGGTAATGGCAACCCTCGATTTTTTCGAAACACTCACCATGATTTCGGCATCAAATGCAAAAATGAACAATCAGAACTCCTTTGCATGGTATGGAAAGGCACAAGGAGGGCTGCTGTTGCAGACCACACCCAAAACAGAATTAGTCGCAGGAAGGGTGCGATTTCCTATTTTATGGGGTTGGTTCTACGAATAGCCGAGTTTCTATAGCTCTCCCATTGCGATTATGATTGATCAAATGACGGATGATTTTCGCTCAATGTGAAAATGTAGCATTTGTGGTAGTTTAATTCAGAATGGACGGCTTTTTGCGGTTTTTTATTCGTTTTTTTTTCTTCAAAAAATTATCATAAAACAAAAATTTTAAATTTTACTAAATTAAATACAATTTTAAAAATAAAATTTAGCACTTTCCTGGAGTGTATTTATTGATTTCCCAATAAAAATTTGTTTTCTTTGTTGTGATTGGTTCTCATTTATTTTATTGAATAATAGAAGTTTTTTAAAGTAAATTAGTTAACGTAATTTTTAGATAGCGAATTTTAAATGTTATAGAAACTGATGGATTCGAAACTTTATTACCCGAGAATTAGGAATATCAAACCAAGGATTCTTCATCAAAAAAACTTTTTTAAGGCAATTTAAATTTTGACGCGAATTGCCTCATTCTCTAAAATGTTCTCCTAATTGAATTCAAGGATTTGGACTTATTTAATATTTTTGAAAATTTTGATAAAAATTAAGAAGAGCCCAAAAAAAATTTGCCAAAAAATCACAGCAGAATAAATTTTGTATTCATTAAACGGTTGCGGTTAAAAATAATTTGTATACTTTTTTTGCCCCAATATCAGTTGTGCATTTTTCATATTTTCCATAAGAAATTTTTGCTATTTTGATTTTTTAGGTATGAGCATAGGTAACTATCAGAGTCGCTTTGTTACAAGGATTATATGATTAAAACTTGGCCTTGACTAGAAAAAAATATTTTTATGCGTAAAGTTAATTTGATTTTTCAGCATAATATCTTTTTAGGTCGATACATTTAATCCAGTATTTTCCTAACTTTTATATCCCATCTAAAAAATACGATTTCTCCAACTCTTTAAAATAGACGGTTTGTGTCTTCAATTACCTCATCGTTTGAGGAAAATCTTTGTCCGCCAAGCCATTTTTGTCATATTCGAAAATAGGAAATAATTGCTGGCGGGTAAATCTGGCAAATATTGAGGATGTGGAAGCAATTCATATTCTAACTTATAGAATTTTGCTATGGCAATGACATAATTGTGCACGCGTAAGATAAGTTTACTTCACCAAATGCGGATGTATCGTCCCGATTCCATAAGTAAACTTATCTAATAATGCCGTTTATTACTGTTCTGTTTTTGTGTTTTATTTTTCAAGATAATCGATGAAGATCATACCATGTATGTTCAACAAAACTGTAGCCATAACCTTTCCTGTCAATGGAAATATTTTTGCCTTCTCTGGTGTACGTTCGCTAGTAGAAGTCATTTTTTTTATGAACTAGGGTTTCTGGAGTGAAATGGTAACCTACGTTTGATCAACAGTTATAAATCGTCGCAAAAATTTATTTGGATTACGCTTAAAAGTATCCAAACACTCCATTTATGTTGTTACATGGACAATTTTTTTTTTCATACCCAAAATTTCATGCATACTATTTCCTACACATTTTTTGAAATGTTTAGCATGACATCTATATTATAAGAGGTCTGTTAAAAAAGTATAGCGAATTTTGAATTTTCGTGGGTTACATATATTCGATTTTCGATTTTTTATGGCGTTATGTTGGTACTCATGTCTCTCACTTATGCCGACAAGTTCGGCCATTTTTAATGTTCAGTTAATTTTTGACAGCTGCTTTGCTTGCACGTGTTTTGGCTCGTCTTCGATTTTTGCCCATTTTCGACCAAAAACAGCATCGCATTAACATTGATTGCTAAGGAGCTGTTGGACTCTGTCCACGATGACCCAAATTTGCTCCAGAGGGTCATAACTGGTGACGAATCATGGGTTTATGGTTATGACATGGAAACCAAAGCTCAATCAATCCAATGGAAGCTGCCGCACGAGCATAAACCGAAAAAAGCACGTCAAGTTCAGTCGAATGTGAAGGTTTTGTTTACAGTTTTCTTCAATTGCAGGGGCGTGGTACATCATGAGTTCTTTCTACAGGGTAGAATGGTTAATAAGGAATATTACCTACAAGTTATGCGCAAGTTGTGAGAAGCAATCCGCCAGAAACGCCCGGATTTGTAAAAGAACGAAAATTTTGCACCATGATAATACCCCTGCTCACGCATCGTTGCTTGTGCGCTAATTTTTGGCCAAGAACAACACACTAATAATGCCGCAGCCACCGTATTCCCTAAATCTGGCCCCCTGTGACTTTTTCTTGTTCCCGAAACAGATTCTTTGATCAAGTTTTTGGAATGGGCAAAAATCGAAGACAATCCAAAACACGTGCAAGCAAAGCAGCTGTCAAAAATTAACTGAATATTCAAAATGGCCGAACTTGTCGGCATAAGTGAGAGACATGAGTACCAACATAACGCCACAAAAAAAATCGAAAATCGAATATACGTAACCCGCGGAAATTCAAAATTCCCGATATTTTTTAAACTGACCTCGTACACTGTCACTCGATGGCCTTTTAAAATTATATAAGGAATTTTTTTAATTATTGTTTTGGTGGTGACCTAAATTGGGCGACCTGGGCGCTTATCGCCAATAGTTCTTGTATGATCATATCTGAATAATTCCATATGATGGTGAGGAGTCTTCATAAGAATTTTCAAGCTTACTTTTGATTTCAGATATTGTTTTTTATATTTTACAAGAATTAACAAAATTTTATTTTGAGTTTTAAAATATATCCCATTTCAGTTGGAGTCTTAAAAGGCAGGTTGTCTTGGTCCCAGTTTATATAATTTTTATACCGCTGTCACTTCATCTGATCCTTAGACTATCATTGTCACTTATGGAAATGATACAGACATATTTACTACCCATATAAATTCTCTCTTAGCTTACAATAATTTGAGAATGTATATTCATAATTTCCAAATCTGGTCTATTAGATGGAGAGTGAAGGCAAATAAACATAAGAGTGCTCACATCACTTTCATTCCTTGCTAAAAGCCACCTCTATCCCTTCATACCTTAATGGCACTTACTTAAAGAGAAGTTATGGATAACTACTAAAGACTGTTCAGTTTGAAGCTAACAATCAATATTAACGTTTTAATACACAACTGAATTACAAAACCTATTTGGACTTATGAAATTGATAGACTTTGGTCTTCAACCCTAGATCCTCTGCAAAACTGCTGATCCCTGCTTTTATGGTAGTGATAATCCTTTGTTCAGAATTTGTGTATTTTCGTTTATTCGATCATCAAAACTTTACTCTATTATCCTCCCCGGAAACACTCATCGGAGACTAAAGAGACTTATTAGAATCCTGTTACTTTTGTTGCGCGACAAAACGCCTATAATTACGTACTCCCACTTTATTGCTCCTCGATATTGTAAGCTAATTTTTTAAATATCAATAAAAAAAATTATAGATCCAATAACAACTATCAAAAATATTATCCTAAACCTATTGTAATTAGGTTTTTTGAATGTTTCAATATCAAAAACATTTCTAATATTTAAAACCACACCGAATATTTTTCTAATAAAGGCTGAATAAAACGATACTTTTTTCTATAAAATGGTTATTTTCAAAATTCCTATTGAGTCCAGACAAAAAAAAATAAAAAAATCTTCCAAGACCAGAACATTCATAATTCTTAATTTTGTTACTATTTTCTGAAGCAGAAAAAAAAATATAGAAATTTCATTAATAGGAAAGAAATTTTTCTTATATTTAAGTATAAAAATGTTCAAATTGAATATCCTTTTTGTCCACCACAACAATGCCGATCTTCAAAATCAATTCTTAATAAACCATTTAGTTTATCTGAGATGGCATCAATCAAAAACTATGAAAACGTTTCATATATTTTTAATAGACTTTGTTATAAAAACCGATCAATTGAAATCAAAAGTGGAACCATTCACAATGGAACTGAAGACGTTATACTCTCTTCTGTTTAAGGATTTTGTTTGCCTTTTTCGAATTTTTGATTTTTGCAATTGAATAAGAAAACGAGATTTTTTTTTCTTCCTATCCTACAACCGAATACAGTATAGCACCAAAGACACCAGCCTACGGCACACCACACTGGGAACGATGGTGAATCTTTTATGTCTAAATCTGCAAAAATTGACTTCTCCAAATGAATTATGTTTTCGTGTTAAAAGAAGTGTCATCTTCTTATTATTGATGGAATATTTATTACGACACGCTTACACAATGACTGGGATATGTTCAGATCCTTTAACAATTCTGGTATGTTTGGTATTAGCCTAACCACACAAAAGAAGGTAAAAAAAAATTGTGGTTTTTGTATGTGTTTAGTTAGTGGGAATTTACTACTAGAAGTCTTGGTTTCTTGGTCAAAAGGATGTGGATCTTCGAAACAAAAATTATTTCAATAATAAAAAATTGAGTAAATTGCCCCCATTTGAGCAGAAAAACACTAGAAAATATCCCTTAATAAGGAGTAAATTTTCACAAATTTCCGACATCCACAATATCGATGGCGTGACAATAGAGTGACTGACCTTATCTAAGCCTTTTGAATCAAATAATCTCAGAGGTTTCAGTCTTTTATCAACTTCTCACGGAGGTCCTCCAATGTGGCAGTCCCAACATGTCTTCGGTATTGTAGCTGAGATTTGCTATCATAATGAGTGAGAATCGTCCTCAATAGTATAGATCAAGTGACTGTTTACCTTCAGTGGCTAGATTTGTGATAGCAAAAGATTAAGTGAGAATCATCCATTCAGATGTAGGAAGGGGGTACTTGTTATGCTTCGAAAGATGTTCCATCAAATGGGTGATCAAGAGTTCACAATGATTTTAATGAAGGAAAATTAAATATGGAGATTTTTGGGATCTCATGACTTTTCGGCCGCTGGGATTTGAATGTCAAAAAGTATGGTCGAAAGGAAAATCTAACTAAGACCGCTATCCCTTAAAATTAACGCAGATTTAGGCTAATTATAAAGTCATTTTACGATTGTCCCAATATAGCGTATTACTAAGAGTCAATCTAAAATCTATTTTATACCAATTTAATTCCCTAAAAGACCACAGAGATAACAATTTAAAATTTTTATAGAAAATCAACCATTTTAAAACTCCTCAAAATTACAATAAAGAAAAATTTATAATTGGTACCATTTTTTTACAGCTGTTAAGTATAAAATATTATAATTTGGATCATAGAGCAATTTTAATCATCTAAACTCACTACGAAAACTCACTACGATTGACATTTCGCAAAATTTATCTTTAGCGTCCAAGCACATTTTCACATTGAAGGTCATGTTAACAAAGAATATTATCGAATCTGAGGCTCGGAAAAACCTCATGCGATTTACGAAAAATCGATGCATACTTAAAAAGTCACTGGGCTATAGGGAATCATTGGTGAAGAGGCCGCTACAATGAATTCTGGACGATATCGTGACATGTTAACATATTTTTTGTAACTAAAATTAAATAAATTGAATATGAATAAGCTTTGTGTTTAACAAGACGGCGCTACGAGCAATCCAAAACGTTAAAACGTCGATTTGTTGCGCACTAAATAATCTCATAAAACACTGATGTAAACTTGCCATCAAGATCTTGCGATTTGACGCCGTTGGGCTTTTTCCTTTGAGACTATTTTAAAGGGAAAGTTTCAGCTTTAATTTGCAATAATTTGCGATTTTTTCAATTTACAAAAAATCTATGCATGCTAAAAAAATCACTGTTTGGTGCGATTTATGGGCTGAAGAAGGGAATTATTGGGGAAGAGGCTGCTATAGTGAATTCTGAACAATATCGTGATATGTTAACATACTTTTTGTAACTAAAATTAAATGAATTGAATATGAATAAGCTTTGGATTTAACAAGACGGCACCACGAGTCACCCAAAATGTTAAAACGCCGATTTGTTGCGCACTAAATAACCTCACAAAACACTGATATGGGCTGGCCGTCAAGATCTTGCGATTTGACGCCGTTGGGCTTTTTTCTTTGAGACTATTTGAAAGGGAAAGTTTCAGCTTTAATTTGCAATAAAAATTTCTGCTATTTGCTCCTAAAATGAGTGTATTTTTTCAGTTTCTTTTTGTCCAAAAAAAGGTCTTCAAAATTTTAAAGTCTCTTAAATTTTTTGCACAAATGATGTCATTTTAAATAATTTCTTGTCTAAATATCTTCGGCAGTGTTCATTTTTTAATGCCGATTGTATTAATATCAGAAAAGAATTAAATTTATTGACGCAGCATAGAAATTGATAAAAAATCAGGTAAAATTTATGCAAAGCACTCGGAATAATTCCGTCATAGAGAAGAGAGAATTTGTAACAAAAATTGGTTCAAAAATAAAATACACTCTTTTTTTTAATTTTAAATTAAAATCCTTAAAGTGTAGATTAAATTATTTTAAATTAATATCCATAAAGTGTATTTTTCCAGACAATCATAAAGAGAAGAAATCCTTTTTGTTCACACTTTACTAATATAAAAAAAAAACCGATACTTTCTTATCTAAACACTCTAATAGAACTAATCGTTTTATCTTCGAACAATTACGATTGCAAAGAATAACTGAAATTTTACAAGGTATGGTCACGGTTAGCGTCGCCGAACTGTCTGGTATGAAACTCACAATACAAATGGGAAACATTCCATAGAAAACGGATAAAAAGGAGAAGGTTCTGTAAACCTTTTTGTAATAAGTGTCCTAAATTGGCCTCGAGAGAAGAATCGAAGTGATTGTCTTTTGAAACTGGCACTAATCTATTTACGTCATCTTGAAGAGAGAGTTTTTGTGGTGCAAAAAAAAAAAAAAACAAGAAGAAAAACAACAACTTTGGTCGATTCTAATCACAGTCCAGCCAAGAGCCAAAGAGCCATTTTACAACATAATTCCCCTAAATCAAAAACCACAAAGCGGTCGTTATGAATGGCAAGCCTGGAATGGCAAAGGTCGAGTTTGTTGTTGGCTTTGTGGAAGAGAATCAGACCTGGTCTGTTTTCCGTCATCTTTTCAAAGGACGAGTGTTTGTGTATCGTTTCGAACAAGTCAATGAGTGACTGAACACACACCCTTGTTGACTGCTTCAAAAAAAAAGAGACGGCAAACAACCCTCGAAAGAGGGCTTGACAAGAGCTACGTCCTCAACAGCAGAATGGCTTTTTTTTACGCCGAAAGGAGGAGCGGATTCAGATAGTTGCCTTTTTATCAACAGAAATTCACGTGCTGGTTTTAGTTTAGATCAAGTGCTCGTCACGTCAACATCGCCTTTCCTTCGCTTCATTGTTTAAGTAGTTTTTTTTTTCTCCCTTAAAAATAACATGACCAGCTTAGCTGTGGCACACTCAAGACCAACGCGTCCACCGCAAACTTATTCGCGTTTATTTCGTCCTTGGGATACGCTCAATTCGCAAACGGAAAATACAACCACTTCAATCGATATGAAATGTGGGAGCGAATACGGAAAGTATCAATCGATCCAAGAACCTACCCCAACTACTAAGTGCAAAGCTATCGATCGGCTAAATTCGAGCGATTGTGAAAAATTTTTTGATCCTGCCGACGGATACGCGTACGGCTACACATACAATACAGCATACAATTTTGCTAGTGGCGAAAAGGAGGGATTCTTACCATGCAATTCAGCGCTGCCAATTTTGGGGATGGACCCAATAGCAGCCACACTAATGCAACAAGAGTACAACCGTGTTCTGGCCGAAGAGGCTCAAATGAAAGTTTTCAATGCCCGCAAGCAACGACCAAAAAAATTCAAATGCACCCATTGTGATGTCGCCTTCTCGAATAATGGACAATTAAAAGGACATATTCGGATACATACTGGTGAGTTGCACTTCTAAACTTGAAGATTCCATAAAATTTTTCTTTAGAAAAAAAAATCAAAGTTAAAAGGATAAATTTTTGTTGTTACTTTTCTGAGTGGAAGATTTTTTATTAATAGGAAAACTTTTGTACAAATTCTCTTTTATAGGCGAACGTCCATTCAAATGTACCGAACCGAGTTGTGGTAAGACCTTTACACGAAATGAAGAGCTGACACGTCATAAACGAATCCATACCGGCCTTAGGCCATTCGCTTGTACAATTTGCGGGAAAAAATTCGGACGACGGGATCATCTGAAGAAACACCTCAAAACTCATCTGCCCCATGACCGAAGTCTAACAGCGTCGGCTAGTGCAGTTTTTATGCCAATCTATCCGTCGCCCTATCTTTATGGATACTTTTGATATTCTAAGAAAATCTTTAGTTACAAATTATTTTATTTAATTATAAGTGATAATAAAATTGTGTATAAAATGGAAAAACAAAATTTTTTTTGGGTTTTCGTGAAGGTATCTTTTTTTTTTTGGTTAAAAATTAATTGTGGAATAAATTAGAAAAATGCTAAAAATTAATTGTGGTGAATAAATAAGATTTAGTTGAAAGGAGTCCGAATAAAAAAAGGTTGTGATCAAATTTAGTGAGCTTTAAAGTTTTCAAAAAAATTACTTACTTGGTTACAGGTCCGTTTCTGATCCGAAAATTCTGCTGCTGTTTTTGTTTTTACAAAAAGGACCCTTTTCTATAAAAATTGATCTTAATTGTGTAAGAAATTTAACTATTGTATTACTGATAAAAATACGTGATTTAATAATTTTCTAATAAATTCTAAAAATGTTGCCGATTTTTTTTTCTAATTGAAAAAAAAGAGAAAGTTAAAAGGACCACTCATCTTTCAAGTTCATGTAAGATCAAAACATATTTTTCTTAGGTTATCTATAATTAAAAGTGAAATTATAAAAATAATTAATAATTTATGAGAGAATGTAAAAAATAAAATGATTGAAAAATTAGTAAAAAAAAATTATAGTCATCATCAAAATTTAGGGGCTCATTTAAATGGCGGAATGATGATGATCAAATAATGTTAGCGGGGTAGTTTCTTTAAAGTTAGATTATTGTGAGAAGATGGGTAAATTTTGAGCAAATATTCTTTGTTATTCAAAGCCAGACTAAACTATGTCTTCTTTGATGTCCTTTTTGTGCCCCCCCCCCATTCCCCTAGTATAGCTACAGTATTACTCAGATTAGAATTGAGGATCAGGTTTTCCAAGGTTTTTCAACGGCTTTTCTTGAAGATCTTAGGACATCTATTTAATGATGCCACCAACTGGTACCACAGAATAAATTCTACCGAATTTTAAGGACTTCGTCAGATTATTGGTAGATAAAAGCTATTAAAAGGGACACTTTGGGATGCCTGAGCCCATATACAGACTATATAGCCTACGAGAAAAGTAGACGGAAAATTTAGGCACATTTTAGTTTCTATAAAAATCGATAATCTTTATTAGGCGTTCATTTAACAAAACAAAAAAAAAGATTTATCAAAATTTTTTAAAGTTCAAAATTTTTATAAAAACAGTCGGTGGCTGGTAGTTTTTTCAAAAAATTTTAAATTCACAGAAAATTTTCCAAAAACAAACCTCAACTAATTAGTAAAAATATCGATTTAATATTAATAAGGTCTGTTTTTTTTAAATCAAAAATATACGTTATATTGTCATGTAGTATCGATGGCAGTTTTTTTTTATTAGAGGGCAGTATCTTAGTCGGATCCTTGGACAAGGAGCCTCTATTCAAATTTCCCGCTAACTTAACTGAACAATATCATGGCAAGAGATGGTTAAATGGTAGATACGTGATGGAATCTCTACATTACCTCGTTTAAGCATTATTTCTGGGCATAATTAGACAAATCTTTTAGAAGCGATATATGATTTTTTCTATGGAAAGTTAAGTTAAATAAAATTCACTTCAATTAAATTGTTTTTAATTTTAAAAACAATTTTGAATAAGACTTCTTACAGGACTCGATGCTTTTGCGGTCAGCTTTTAATGAATTTTTCGCATATTTCGGGCTGTAATTTGGTCATTAATTGACGGATGGTCTAAAATTTAAAAATTGTCTACGTAAATATCATCTTCTGTGTAATTTTATGAAAAAGAAAAAGTCTAACGGCGTCAAATTTCATGATTCTGGAGGCCAATTGACATAATAAAATACCGAAATTACGCGTCTTGGGAATTTTTTGGGCAATAAAGTCAAAAGTTGCCATGTTGTGTTAGGCTTGTGGCGCCGTTTTATGAAAATTATATATGTTTCAGGTTAAATCTTTAAGTTTTAACAAAAAAAAGTTGGTAATCTTGCGGTCATAATGCTCAGAATTGACGGTAATGGTCTCTCATTATTCATTTTCAAAGAAATACACTATGAGACCAAAATACACACTACACAGTCACTTTTCGCGGGAACAATGTCTTCTTTAAAGTTACTTGTCAGTTGTTAGAGCCCACAAGTAACTTGAACAAAAGCCATTTTATCTTGCTAGTTGACGTATCCATCGATGCACAATTACTTTTCGCAGATACAATGGCTCCTTTAAAGTTACTTGTCAGTTTTTAGATCCCACAAGAAACTTCAACAGAAGCCATTGTATCGTGCTAGTGAACGTATCCATCGACAGACAGTCACTTTTTTCAGATACAATGGCTCCTTTAAAGCCACTTGTCAGTTTTTAGAGGCCACAAGTAACTTTAATAGAAGCCATTGTATCTTGCTAGTTGACGTATCCATCGATAGAGAAATGCGCCTCATCGCCGAGGAAAATTTTATTCGGAAAAGCGCAAACGTTACTACTTTTGTAGCAAGTTTTTATAATTTCTACATAAGGTTTGATAGTTAAACTATCCATAATATAAAATGACAAATTATATAATAAATAAATTATATTTTCTAAAATATAAAATGGATAATCCTGAATCAAGATCTGTGATTAGCGTTACTGGCAATTTTAATGTTCCCTTGACAAGACAAATAGTGATTATAGTTATCAAAAGGCTCTGTCTGACTAGAGCCCTCAGATCCAAGGTAGCCGACCGTTTTCGGTCATAGAGGACCCCATTTATCGACTATGTTTTCTACCATCACTTTACCCAAGGATGTGAAATTCAACGACTGAAATTCAACGACTTTTTTTAAGATGGCAAATTTTTTCGAAACGAGCAAGTCCTATATTAATTTTGCTCAGAGTTAAATACTGTTCAAACCAAAATGACGGCCTAACAAAATCAACGTGGAACATAAAAAGCACCTTGTATAAGTCCTAATAACAGATATACTAATTAGAACTTTTGTTTTATTAAGAGTCAAATTGGGTATATTGAAAGTTCTGTCATTCAATTTTATGATATTTGAATAATAGAAGTTTTACCAATTGTTATAATGAAAATGGTCGATCTGTGAAAGCTGGTTTTTTTTTCAGAAAAAATCATATTTTCGGATGAAGCTTATTTTCACTTAGAAGGCTATGTTAACAAGCAAAATTGTGGGATTTCAGTATCTGAAAATCCAAGAGCAGCTATTGAAAAACAATTACATTTACCTTTATAGGCCAGCCGCAGCATTAGTTACTGTCAATGGAGTGACTTACAGAGACATGGTCTCTAGTTTTTAATGGCCTATTTTTAATGACATGGAATCGATTTATTGAAAACCAAATTTAAAAAAAAAATGCCAATCGGCCACCCAATCATGTGCTTTAACGCTGTTGGACTTCTTATAGAGCTCTGGAAAAGATAAGGTCGATGAGAATAGCTCAAACACAATTCAAGAGCTCAAAACCAATATCATGCGTAAAATAGAGCCATAATTATGCAAAAATATGATCAAAAGGATCAATATCTGTAAACCCCAAAATTAGTAGGCACTGAAGAGGTCTAGTTCTGTTTCCTGTGAAGAACTGATAGTGTAGCCCCAACAAATAACAATTCAAAGAGTTTTCTTAGAATTCATTGAAATGTTCACAATATTATCTGTACCCTTCCGCCCCCCCCCTCTCCCATTGGACCAAAAAACAAAAATCTTTTCAGAAAAACGAATTATTAGCCCCCAAATAAACAGTGTGAAATAAATTCCTAATGTACACAGTCAGTCATATTTGACCGCACAATGCTCGTCGACAAGTCGGAAATCGGATTTCTCAGTGATTTTCACCCCTAAACGCTTCGAATCAATTGAAAAATGGGTAGTAGCAAGGCTGGATAAGGCAACCAGTCATCTAACCATTTAAGATACTCACAATCGGAGACACGATAACTCGCGCGAATCGAAACAATGACTGAGCCCTCTTCACTTTTTCCAGATCCTCTGTGTGAGCCCTCAAAACCGATACTCTATCCATAATGGTTCTCAGCGATGCCATATACTTGCTTGGCATAACAAGGCGGCTCTGCTCGTATCTGACATTGTGATTTGCCGCGACAAAAGGCACAGATGCAATCCCTCGTCGTTTTTCGATTGTTGCCGGTTCTGTGATACGTTCGGGAAGGCGCGTCTTTCGGTTTTTCGGTTAATTCAACGATGTTGGAAGGAAATCCAAACGATAATAAATAAATTGATACACACGCTTAAACAACGGAGCAGAAAAACAGTCAGTCTCTGTCTATCGTCTTTATTGAAAAATAAACATAAGATTCAGTCTCCAGTGGAAAATCGCCAACAATAGGTGCAGAAGGGTGGAAATTATTGTAATTTATGAATTCACATTTAACCGCAATACAAAGAACTTTTCAACAAATTCCAAAAACCAACAACAACTGAATTTGAGCGCATCGTTTGTACCGAGGTTACCCAGCGTATTCATTCTTTCCATTTTGACTTTTAAGAGCTGTTTACTCTACCCCCTGTCTATTCTTTCTCATCACCCTCTTCTCTTTACTCTTCTTGCCATATGGTTATTAATATTCGAAACCCGAATAGTAGTTGCTAGACACAGTGGCAACCGCAATGATAATCACAGTTGGATTCACAGCGGCAGGCACAAGAGAAAAGTGCAACCACGCAACTATGAGTGCAGTTTGCAACTATTTCTTACTGACTTCTCTCCATTTAGTCCTGATTCTTCCCTTAAAAAATAGACAATTTTTTTTATAGCACAATTTTTATTGGCTGCTCAAGGGTTGTATCAATTCGACATTTTAAAGCTGAATTTTTTTCTTTTACTTCCCTTTGAGAGAAACAAAGTTAAAAGTGATGAAAACCTTCCCCATCTACCGTATCGGTAGGGATCTAGAGGATAATTTGTTTAAATCTGTCGAATTTTTTTTTAAGGATACTTAATTTGCATGTCAATCCAATTGAGACTATTTCGTATGGCAATAATGGAAGCGCATCTTAAGTGCTCATTTTTTTTTTTAAATTTAATTAACTGACTTTTATTTTTTGTTGTTTCTTAACAGAATTTTTGTGCATAGAACTTCTTAAAAGCCTCCATTCAAATTTATAACTTTGCCTCCCTTGGAAATATAAAATTTCAACACGAAACATTTTATTTTTAAAATGAATTGCGAGTAATAAAAGTAAATTCCAGTAGAATCTGTTCGCAGCTAATTTAGTTCTGTAAAAATAAAACATAATCGTACCTTTTCTACTTAAATATTGTCTTTACAATACCGTAAAGTGTGTGACAGACAAGTTTTAATAACATAGAATATATTTTTTTAATGATTTTGAGGCTTCCTGATTATACATATGAGAGCTATGTCGGATTTAGTCCAACAAATGATAACGAAAAATATTATGGTTGTATGATTAATACCTTATCCTCACCAAGAGATGTGGCTGATACTATTTCAAAAACATTATTTCTCGTAAATGTATCTTTTTACAAAAATTTTAGTTTGTGAGTATCCTTTTACAGCAGCGTTATTTAGTTTGTGAGTGACAGCCATTTAAAGTGAACAACTTTTGTGATTTTACAACAATGGAAAAAATCGAATATCGAGCAGTAATAAAACATTTGTTTTTAAAAAAAGATAATGAATGCTGGGATAAAAACGGAACTCATTAAAAGTTGATGGACCATGCAATATTGGATACCTGAATTTAAACATAGCCGCTCAAACATTTTTGATGAAGAACGTCCAGTTCATCTCAATGAGTTCACGATAACAGAAAGTATTGAAAAATCCAAGATATTTGGAGACTCATTTAGATATGAAAAAACTTTCCAAAAAATGGCCGGCACAATTGCTCAGAACTTATCGGATCGATTCAACGATGATGTGAAATAAGAACAACCGCATTTGGCAAAGACAAATCGCTTCCGCATGCACCATTTTCCCAAGATTTAGCAACAAGCGATTACTTCCTTCTTTTAACACATATGAAAAAATATTGAAATTCGGCTGAAAAATATTTGACTCAAACTATATTAAAGAGTCGTATTTTTAGATAGGATTCAAAAGATAGAAAAACGTTAAAAAAATTGCATCGAGCTAAAAGGCTTTAACACATAAAAATACTTTTTTATCAGCCAGGCCAGGTATTAATCATACAACGCACTGCTAGTAAATAAAGGTCCAAACTGAAAACATTATAAAATCGAATTCATTTTAAATAAAATAAATATTTACTATCCCAAAGTATCCAAATGTAATTCTCATGAATGCCTTATCATATAAAAACAAAATTTTATTTTTATATAATAAATTTTTACTAATTAACGTTTTTCTTCAAGAGACTTCAAGATGAATATTTAATTTTCATGACAGAGGCGCTTAAACATAAAAGATTAGTTCAAAAAATCACCAAAATTCGTTTTTTTTTTTTAAATGTG
Organism: Atherix ibis; assembly: GCA_958298945.1. Lineage (NCBI taxonomy): Eukaryota > Metazoa > Arthropoda > Insecta > Diptera > Athericidae > Atherix > Atherix ibis. Next base: position 31,288,305 of record OY282609.1, read on the forward strand.
CCCGCTTTTTTTATGGAAGCAAATTTTATAAAACACTTTTTTTTATAAGTTAACAAAAGTATAAATAAACAACAAAAACGAAGGTGTCTTGCTTTTAATAATTTTTTGTTCCCCAAAAAATGAAGCATTTTTCTAACTGTTATTTTGAAATTAAGTTTAAAATTTTTACTTTTATTCAATCATGTAACAACTTAAAATTTGTGAGCAGCAAGTTTTTATATAAAATTTGTTCCCACTGTCACTCAATTATGTCGGATTACATAATTGAGGGACATTGGGAATAAATTTTACATAAAAAAAAAATTTTTTCATCATAAAAATGATCCCGGAACCCAATGAACCAAAAAACCGTCCCACTTCCTACAGACCAATAAGTCTCCTTCCAATTCTTTCAAAAATCTTTAAAAAAAAATAGTCCCTCACTCGAATCCACAAATTGAATTCCTAATCATTAATTCTGTTTCCGCTCCGAATACTACACTACCCAGCATGGAGTCATCGAGTCCTCGAAGTCATTGCATTCTCTTTAAAAAGAAAAGAGTACTGTCCCGGTGTGTTTCTTGATATAAGTCAAGCTTTTGATAGAGTTAGGCAACCAGGCTTACTCTGGAAACTCATAAAGATCCTTTTTTCTATCTATTTCCTAGTTCTAAAATTATTCGTTTCCAACCGACACTTCTAAGTAAACGAATCCAACGAACTCTCGAATATCTCTATGATATTAGCTACTGTTCCACAGGGTAGTCTTCTTAGACCCATTCTCTGCAACATTTATATAATCAACATTCCAATCTGTCCCAATACCTTCTTTGCTATATAAGTCTTGTATTTATCGAGAATCCCCAACATTCTTTCGTATACGAGGTCTGTTCAAAAAGTATCGCGAATTTTGAATTTCCGCGGGTTACGTATATTCGATTTTCGATTTTTTGTGGCGTTATGTTGGTACTCATGTCTCTCACTTATGCCGATAAGTTCGGCCATTTTGAATGTTCAGTTAATTTTTGACACCTGCTTTGCCTGCACGTGTCTTGCCTCATCTTCTATTTTAGCCCATTCCAAAAAATGGATCAAAGAATCTGTATCAAATTTTGTGTGAAAAACAAAATTAATTGCGCGGACGTATTCCGAATGTTGACTGTGGCATATGGTGAAGCTACCTTGGACCGAAGCAACGTTTATCGGTGGTACTAAATGTTCTCAGAGGGCCGAGAAGATGTGAACGACGAAAAGCGTGCCAGACGCGCGAGTACGTCAACAACAGACAAAAACATTAATGAAGTGAAGAAAATAGTATTGCCCAATCGTCGAATCACCGTTAGAGAAGTTGCTGAGGACTTAAACATATCGATTGTCTCGTGCCATCCGATTTTTACCAATGATTTGCTCGTGAGACGGGTCACCGCGAAATTCGTACCAAAATTGCTCAATTTCGACCAAAATCAGCATCGCATTTACATTGCTATGGAGCTGTTGGACTCTGTCCGCGACGACCCAAATTTGCTCCAGAGGGACGAATCATGGGTTTATGGTTATGACATAGAAACCAAAGCTCAATCATCCCAATGGAAGCTACCGTACGAGCCAAGACCGAAAAAATCGCGCCAAGTTCGGTCGAATGTGAAGGTTTTGCTTACAGTTTTCTTCGATTGCAGGGGTTTTTCTTCAATGGAATGGTTCTTGTCACAGGGTAGAACGGTCAATAAGGAATATTACCTGCAAGTTATGCGCAAGTTGCGCTAAGCAATCCGCCAGAAACGCCCGGATTTGTGGAAGAACCAAAATTGGCTTTTGCACCATGATAACGCCCCTTCTCAGGCATCGTTGCTTGTTCGCGAATTTTTGGCCAAAAACAACACACTTATAATACCGCAGCCACCGTATTCCCCAGATCTGACCCCCTTTGACTTTTTCTTGTTCCCGAAACTGAAGAGTCCCATGAAAGGACGACACCACACTACGATTGAGGAGATAAAGATGGCATCGAAGGAGGACCTGAACAAGATAAAAAAAAATGATTTTTTGAAGTGCTTCGAGGATTGGAAAAAACGTTGTCACAAGTATATAATATCTGGTGGGGATTACTTTGAAGGGGACAGAATAGATACTCATGAATGAATAAATAATTTTTGAAAAAACACAAAATTCGCGATACTTTTTGAACAGACCTCGTATCTCCAAACCCAAATCCAAATCATCCAGGTAGAGAGTAAAAGTCAATAAACGTAAGTCTACCCACGTAACTATTACGCTCTGTTGTAAACCATACCCTCCCATATACCTTAATGGCAGTGTCAAATCACAACACCCTAAGCTAGACAAACGCTTGACAAGGAACCCACATATAAGACTTAAAAGGCAAGAACTAAAAAGATGATACCTTTCGATTTCTAGACAAACTTTCTAAGCTTACTATAGACAGCAAAGTACTTTTATACAATGCGCTACTGAAACCCATCTGGACTTACGGACTAGAACTCTGGGGCTCTACTAAGCCTTCCAATTCCCGTCAAATTCAATTCCTTCAATAAAAAATACTCCGCACAAATGTCGACGCTCCCTTTTATGTTCGTAATATTGCTATCCATCATAATTTTGAAGTCCCATTTACTAATCCTCTTGTACAAGAATTATCCTCCACTTACTTTCCTAAACACACCCATCGAAGATTTAAGCATCCGTGGTTGTGTGATTTATTACAATACTAAGTCTTAACTTAAGCAGACGCTAGCATGAGAAACTTCAATGGATCTTTACTCCACAAAAAACCATTCATGTTAATTATTACTACAATATTATATAAAGCTGCTTGTTTCTATGGTATAATTGTAGATATATACAAAAAATTGTATTTAAAAAAAAATATTCTTTATAAATTAACTTACCTCAACTCAAATGTCCCGTCGTACGTCTCTGAATTGATTCAACTGCCTCGTGATCCCCACGTGGTAATTCTTTCTTTTCGTCTTCTTTTCCATAGTACATGTTGTTTCTGGGTAATATAAAATAATTATTTTTCTTTATTTTTCTCGATATACTTTAAATATTGTTAGATTCTTCACTAAGCACTTGATTATCCGAAGAAAATTTTTATATATGCGTTGGATTTGGATAATTTTTGGTACCTTCATTGACGTTTGAAGGAAGGGTAAAAATAGTTGTTTGCTTATACAAATAACATCTTGGTACCTACTGATACTACTAAGTTATTAAAAAATGTCCACTCTTAAATTGTGCGAGATGTACAGCTTATAACAAATTTTACCCGATTCTAAACCGAATAAACGAAGCACATTGCGCTATTTTGCAGCCATGCTAATTTACATAAAACCATTGAGACCGAAAAGAAGAATTGCCGGTAAACGTATGGAACGCCTCCTACCCCCCACCCCCCCCCCCCCTGCCCTAAATCCTTTTCACACTAACGGTGTATTATGAGCGAATTAATTAAACCCGAAATTTAGGGTTTAAAGAAAAATTACAACACATTTTCTTATCTTAACACTAGAAAATTTTATATAAACGATCTAATTTTAATACACTTTTACATAAATCATATTTTTTCCGATCTTTAAAAACATCGGAAAAAATCTTTAAACTTGTATATTTTCTAATTCAAACTGCTTCAAATTAAAAATAATATAAAAAATTATAATAATAATAATATAATAATAATAGCCTTTATTTAACAATCTTAGAAAAAAGTTACTATCACTTATGTTAATTGACACCGGTTTTGAGATTGTCTTGCGTTTCCGCAAAGGCCTCCCCTAGAGCTTGCCACACTTTCCGGTCATGAGTCGTCCTCTTCCAAGTAGCACCGGCTATTTTCCGAACATCGTCCTCCCATCTCAGAAGCTGACTCCATTTCTTTCTTTTATTTTGTCTTGGACACCATTCAGTTGCATCCTTAGCCCATTTTTCTTGTTTTCTCCTCATCATATGACCTGCCCAACTCCATTTTAGTTTTCTTATGCAGTATGTTACATCGTTAATTTTAGTTTGGTTACGTAATGTTCGTAGTTTTACTTTGTCTCTTAACTTGACTTTGAGCATACTTCGCTCCATGCTGTGTTGACAGGTTTCTAGTTTGTGTAAGTTTTGTTTTGTTAGACTCCAAGTTTGACATCCGTATGTCATGATAGGTAGAATACAGGAATCAAAAAATTTTTTCTTAGCTTTAAGTGGTACCTGCGGGTTTTTGACAATTTCTTTAAGAGACCAGTATCTTTTCCATGCTAATTGTACTCTGTTGTTTATTTCTTTGGTTGTAAGGTCTTTTGGTGATATTATCTGCCCTAGGTATGTATATTCATCGACGTACTCTATTTTGTTGCCGTTGACTGTAATGGTGATTTTGTCGGAATTAGTCAATACTTTGGTTTTTGTATTATTCATGGAGAGTCCGACTTTATCACTTTCGTACACCAACTGTTCAAGCATTGCTTGTAGGCTTCTCGGGTCTTCAGAGATTAGAATTAGATCGTCTGCAAATCTTAAATGGTTTAGTTGCATTCCGTTAATGTTTAGTCCATATTGACTCCATTCGAGACGTCTAAATATATATTCAAGCACCGCCGAGAAAAGTTTGGGTGATAGTGGGTCTCCCTGTCGGACTCCTCTTTTTATAGGGAAGTATACACCTACTCTTTCTGTTCTTATTTTCGCTTTCATGTTCTTGTATATATTTTTAACAATTTGTATGTACTTGTTTTCAACCCCTTGTGTTGAAAGCGCTTCCCATATTTTTGTATGTTTTAATGAGTCGAAAGCTTTATTATAGTCTACAAACGCCAAATAGTAATTGATACCATATTCTGTACATTTCTGGATAACTTGTTTTATGGTGTGTATGTGGTCGATTGTTGAAAAGTCCTTGCGAAAGCCTGCTTGTTCTCTGGGTTGGTTTTCATCCAAAGTCTTTGTTAAACGATTCAACAGTATTTTGGAAAAGATTTTATATACGTTCGACATCAGGCTGATGGGTCTGTAGTTAGTTATGTTGTCTTTATTTCCCTTTTTATGTAGTAGTATTATAGTTGACGGGGTCCACTGGTGAGGTATACATTCTGTCTCAAAAATTTGGTTAAATAAATCTGTAATAGTGTCTACTATAATATCAGATGTTCCTATCATAAGTTCGTTAGATATGCCATCTTCTCCCGGTGCTTTGCCTCTTTTTTGAGATTTAATAGCTTTTTCTACTTCTTCTTTCAGTATACTTGGAATTTCTTCGTTATTATTTGTATCGTTTTCAGTTAGTTGGTGGATTTCGTCTGGTGTTTTGTCGTTGTCGTATAGCTCACGATAGTAATCCGTGGCTATGTCTAATATTTCGATTCTATCGGTCTTCTTTCTCTTATCTTTCTGGTGTGTCATATTGTCTATCCAGTTTGTACTTTCTCGAAGCTCTTTTAATGCTATCCTAACTCCTCCTGTTTTTTCTATATAATCATTTATTATATTATTCCTTTTTTCTTGTCTATATTTCCTGATTTGTAAAAAAAATATAAAAAATTACTATTGTACAAATCAAAATATATTTTCTAGTTATTCATTTAAAAACAGGCTCACTATTAACGAGGAATTATTAAGAAAATTTGGCGATATTCCTCGACTATTCTTAGTTACCGAAAGTATGACGTTGAAGACGTAATTTTTACTGAAACTTTTTAAAGATTGCTATTATAAAAACTAAGAGAAATGAAGCTACTCGTATAATCACAAAAAACTAAAATCTTTCTTTTTAAAGTACTTTGAAAATACAGAATGCTTTTTATGTTCCAGGTCGATATTGTTTGGTCGCCATATTTGTTCACACATTTGTTTGATGGTATTTGACAGTCATAGAGACTGATCGATAATAATATATTATAAAGCATCTAATGCCACAACAACATGTTGAAATTATTAAAACATTTTATTTAAATAATTGTTCAATTGCGAATACACGGAGAAAATTAAGTGACTTTTTTGGTGTTAATCATGTGCCGAGCAGGTCAACCATTCAGCGTGTAATGAATAATTTTCAAAACTATAATCAACCATTTCACACTAGGAGATAAGGCAAGGATTGGGTGACAATGAAGCCAACGTACACCTTAAAAGATTGATGCAATGAGGCAGAGTGTTGCTTAATGTCCGGGTTCCTCTCTTCGACACCGTGCACAAGAATTGGGAATATCTCCATCATGTTTGTTAAAATTTCTCAAAAAAGATTTGCTTTTTTACTTGTGTCGACTTGGCTGGTTCTGTTAATAAATATAATAACCGCTTGTGGGGCACTGAAAACCCTCAACTGATACACCAAAGACCACTACAACCTCGTAGGGTAACAGTATGGTGCGGCATTTGGGTTGGCGGCATCATAGGGCCGCATCATATTAATTTGAAGATGCTGGAGGCAATGCTGTAACAGTAACTGGTGACCCCTATCGGGGCATGTTGAAAGACTTTCTTCTGCCCAAATTGACAAAAAAAAATTTCCTGGCCGAATAATGCCAAAAAGTGGTGATAACGACTAGCCCCCACGATCCCCTGTATGGGGAGTACTCGAAAAAAAGGTGTACATCAAGGACAACATTTGCAACAAAATTGCTGATTTAAAACCAGAAGTCTGCGAAAATGTTCTTCAAAGAGCTCCCCTTTTGCACCACGGCTAAGGACCATATAATCATTAAATAAAATATTGTATAAATTATAAAATTGTTTTTTATTTAAAAGTTATTCAAAAAAAAAAACTTCGACCTGCAACATAAAACGCAGTTTGTATTGTATTATAATTTTAGAGATTTTTTTTTTGTAATGAAAATTTTTCCGATCATTTATAAAATTAAAATAAGAATGCAGATCTTAAAGAGCCTTTCAATGGAGAATCCGTAGGTAAGATGTTCCTTTCTTTATTAAAATATGAATATTCTTGGTGAATAGAAATCTCTGCAGAAGCAAAACTACCATGTCACTTTCGGATTCACTTGGAACGTCATTTTCATTATGATTTTCGGCTTTGTTCATTAAAGCAACAAATTGGAAATTTCGACACTTTATCAATTATCTTTTTGCATACGAAAATTTAACTAATTCTGTGGCAATGTTCAGGTAAATATTCATTAAATTGCATTACCGCAACCCGCTGTGAAAAGGTTACACTAATGCCCGTACTACTCGTCAACTTGATCTTGAATAGAACAAACCATTTTCAATAGCAATTGTCCGTTTACCGTCTAAATAGTCTGCCTGACATTCAGGTACTTTGGCGAGGATAATTGCAATGAAGACATTCCTTGAACCGTTTGCCGATGCACTAGTTGAACACCTTCTGGCATTGATTATCCCCTGATCTAGAACCAAACGGTATTGTCGCCCCCTTCCCTGAGTCTTTAGGAAATTCTCTAAAACCTCAATGTGGCATGCCTTCCCCATTCAGGATGTTAGCTACCGTGAAACGAGAATATCACAACAAAGCCGTTACTTGCACTATTGTCAGGACCTCAATTGAGAGATGATCACTTTATTGAATAAACCAACTATGCTCACTCTGCACGGTATCGGATGTTGGTTAAATATTGCGTAATATTAATTGATGACTTTTACCATTCAACTCGTAAAAATGAATAGAAAATCTTTCGGGAATTTCTCAATTCGATTCAAGATTATTTTGCGCATATTCTCTTTGGGAAAGACAATCTCAAGGAAATGATTTCTTAAATTTTAGAAAATATTTCCGGAAATCAATAATAATCCATTAAAAAAATCTCTTCGATTAAAAGATTTTTTTTCTTTTCTTTGTTAAATCATTGAAGATGAACAATTGCAAATATTTTATAATAATTTATCATGATTAGAGTTGTAGCCACCCATAAGCGACTGAGAAGAATGTCTTAAGATGAAAAGTAATTTCAGTGAAAGAAGGTTTTCTCACTCAGAAAATAATGAATTTTTTCAAAATTTTTGATCGTAGCTTTACCATTACCCATGGCGGATACTTTTAACCGAATTAATACCATTTTAAATATGATTAAAATATTCTGGTCTTTTAAGAGAATATGAGGCTTTTTAATGAATTATTGCATAAAATCTTCTTTTACTAATTACTCCATGCCTTAAAATATTGAAAGTTTTCAAAAAAATGTGCACCCAAAGAGTTAAGAAAAAAGGACAAATTTTAATGGTTTTTTTTTGTAAGGAAATCATGTGATTATATATGGCATGCTGGATTGCTATCTTTGATTACTTTCACATCCTTAAATCCAATCTCCTAAACCGATATTGAGATATAGCTGAAAATATTGAGTATTCTGATATTTATTTTATCTCCGTCGGTGTTCCTCAGGGAAGTATTCTTGTTCCAATTCTGTACAATATTTACACAAATGATATGTTACACTTTGTCACAGTGATAACCTAATCATCCATACACATCACAAAGATCTTCCCACATCCTTTAATATCCTACAGAACCACATCCACTCCTTCGAAACCTGGTTCAAAAGGCGTACAGTTGGGATAAATGAGCAAAAACCTGGTTCATGTTACTTTCACACTCTGCCAAAAACAGATTCCCGATATAACCCTAAACGGCATTCCAATCCAAACCGTAGTCCCGAATCTTTTAGCAAGAGATCTGTTCACTCCTACCCTTCCATTATAGATTCATCAACGTTTGAAACAAAAAGATCTTCATCATCAACTGTAGGACAACCGGAACACCCATCTATGCCTGGTTAATTAGGGAGCTCCAAGCGTCCCGGCTTGGTACCTTAGTCTTCCAGTTCGACCGTGGCCAACACTGTTGCTCTACCGAAGGTAAGTTCTACCACGTTTTCTAGGATCATAAATGGATCCATTGTAAACTTTCCAAGTAGAAGCTTCCTTATCCACACGGATTCGGTAGCCAGCACTTCACAGCCAATTGAGCTCAATTTAATGAAGAACGTGGAGAATAGGTTCTATCGTCTTTAAATAGACTGCAGATTCGAATAATACATCAAGAGTGGCAAGGCTAGTGACCTGTACACCAGTAGCTTCGATGTTATGGTCAGAATTTTCGAACAGCCCTCCGCGGATTTCTTTCTTTCGAAGCTACAATCTCCTATCTGCTTGCGATTAGTGCTAGTTGGTCTCTTCTTTGACGCCGATGCTGCCACCATATACTTTAGTATGCTCTCATTTATGTGCAGCCCAAGATTTTTTGCCGCCGGCCCAATTTTGATGAAGGCATCTCGTACAGCTCTTTCTGATCGACACATAATGTCGAAATTGTCTGCGTATATTAAAAGCTGTGCAGACTTAATAAGGATGATATCCATGATGCTTAGTCCTGCTCAGTCACGGATGATCACCTTTTGGAGCGACAGGTTAAAGAGAACCTGGAGACCATTGTGGATTTTAAATGGCTCCGAAAGTGAGTCGGTTACTTTTACTCTTCCTCTCACACTAGTTATGGTCAGCCCAGGCGGTCTAATCAATTTTTTTGAGATGCCCAACTCTCTCCTGAACGTGTTAAATATTTCCCTGGCTATGCTATCATAAGCGGCTTTCTAAAGTTGAGGGACAGATGGTGGATCTGTCGACGATACTCCAACAGTTTTTCCATTCAAAAAGGTATGCTTCCTTAATTTCCTTAATGATATTCGAACTTAAAAGAGATCTATCCGCCCATTCGTTACTCTTCCAAGAACAGTTAGATGAACTTGGCGATGCATTATAAATGTTTAATGACCACAAACATCAGTGATGTTTTTGTGAAACCTAAAATATTCCATGGCAATTTGTGGGCAATCAAGACAACAGTGCATATGAAAAGTAACATTCCCAGTAGCAGACGCATTGTAATTTGCAGTGATAGTCTTGCCACTCTTGAAGCTATTCGTGGTTGATCAAATATCCCAGGTCACAACAACATTCGCCACAACCTGTTGGGTACCAAGTCATGTGGTTTTTTTTGTTGAGAAATGAGTGCACGGATAAGTTTGCCCGGGGAATTCCACCTGCGTCCAATTGCAAACAGTAATTCCTTATTTACCTTGCCTGCTAATTAAATTGAATTTAAAATGGTTGGCATCTCGTAGACAAATGAACTGAACAGTTTTCTATCAGCACAGTTTTTTAATAACTCATTAGCCTACTGCCAATTAACTAGTCTAATCAATACCTTTACCGACATTTCGGGCGCGAAAACTGCTTCGAATTGTGATTCAATTTTCTGCTCTCACCTACAAATTTATATTTGGAAACCACATGCCTCCTATCCATTTGAATCCTGTGACATTCAGTCTTCCATTTAATTTTTACAAACAAAATTCGATCCGGCATCTCTATTTCCAAGTCTTTCATTTAATTTTCACAAACAAAGAAATTTACCCAACAAAATATCAATACTCCTTTTTAGTCTTTTAACCAGTAAAAGCCTCGTGGTCGTACCGTTTTTTATAGCCCAGGGAACATATCTATGGGACCTTGTAAACAAACAAAATGTTTAATACAATTGATCTGAGAACTGGAAATCCTCATTCTATGTGAAAGTCCCAAAAATTGAAATATTAATTAAAATTCAATAAAAAAAAAACTATAAATATTCTGACATGACTCCTAGCGATGCTGGTACACCTCAGTGTAGTATTCTTCCTACTGTATTATGCCATGTTTATAGCTCTGATATTCCAATTACCAACCATATCCTTTTGGTATCAACAAGGCGTTCCACTGTGTGGACTTGCGAACTTGCAAATCTCTACGGAAATAGATAATTTTCGGTTTATGGATTTAAATACAATCATAACAAAATCATCGAAGAACTAATGTTCCCACTCCCTATGAGTATTCCCCCCAAAAATTTTAAGCCCTCGGAAATTAAATCTACAATTCTGCGCCTTCCCAATAAAAAAGCTTCTGGTTATAATCTAATAACAGCTCCTATTCTGAAGCAAATTTCCCGAAAAGCTTTAGTTTTAATCACACATATTTTTAATAGTATCTTGCGTACAGCCTATTTTCCCTTACTCTGGAAATATTCTGTCATTACAATGATTCCTTAACCAAATAAACCCATTAAGTCTCCTTCCTCCTATCAGCCTCTTACCAATCCTTGGTAAGATTTTTGAAAAACTCCTATTAAAACGACTCTACCCATTCCTTGTTAATGAAAAAATTATTCCTGATCACCAATTTGGCTTCAGGTCTGAACAATCCACTATCCAGCAATGTCATCGCATTGTTGATCATATTGCATCCTCTCTTGAGAGGAAAGAGTATTGCCCAGGAGTATTTCTAGATATCTCCCAAGCTTTTGATCGTGTGTGGCATCCTGGACTCCTTTGGAAACTCAAGAGCTTTCTTCCTTCAACATACTACCTTATCATAAATTTATATCTCTCCCAACGATATTTCCAAGTTGCATTTAACTTAGAATCCTCGGAAATATATCCTATTCTAGCCGGAGCCCCACAAGGCAGTATCCTGGTCCCATCTTATATAATATTTATACCTATGACATCCCAGCTTATCCTAATACTATCATTGCTGCTTATGCAGACGATACGGCCATACTTGCTACCCATCCAAATCCTGACATAGCTTCCAACAATTTACAATCCCATATCCACAACCTTCAATCTTGGTTTAAGAGATGGAGAGTGAAGGTAAATGAACAGAAGAGTGCTCACATTATTTTCACACTTTGTCAAGGTAAACCTACCCCCTTTATACTTTAATAACAACATGATACCGCAATATGATAAAGTGCGTTCTTTGGGACTTTACCTGGACAAGAGACTAACATGGAACCCACATACTAGATTAAAAAGGGCTGAAGCTAACAGACGTTACCTACAACTTCTTAGACTACTTGACAAACGCTCGAAACTAACAATTAAAAGTGAACTTCTAATCTACAATACAATTATAAAACCAATTTGGACATATGGAATTGAACTGGGGTCCAGGCCTTATAAGAATTATAAGAATTGGGGTCCAGGCCTTATAATCCAAGATCCTCCGTAAAATTATTGATGCCCCCTTTTATGTTCGTAACACTGTAATATATCGTGACCTAAATGTCCCCTTTGTTCATGACCTAAGCATTTCCCAATATCAAAAATTTCACTCCCGTTTACCCTATCATCAAAATCCACTTGTGAGAGAATTGTCTTGTACAGCCCTTCCCGGAAACACTCATCGGAGACTTAAGAGACAATGGCCTAGAGATTTTCTAGAGGAATCTAACTTCCGTTAGTTGGAGAAATACCGATGGGTGTTATGTAAATCTGCTTGTTACAAAAAAATTGTAGTTGCAGATAAAAATAAAAATAAAAAAAATAAAAAAAGTACAATCAATTTCAGTAAGAAACAAAAGAACCAAAAATAAATGGAATCTTTTACGGAAACCGAACTTAAAGGCCAAAAACAAAGGCAAATTATCCAAAAAAAAAAAACAGACTGAAAGGTTTTCTAATTCAGGAAGTTGAATCATTAAATTCAAATAAAAAGGGTTGTGTGTAAGACATTATTATTTAAAAGACCTCCAAAGGTTTCGTGGCGAGGTCCATTTTTGGATGACTTTTCCGCATTAATAAAGTATATACCAGCTTATCATCCCAATGATGGTAAATGGCTAACAAGGGGCAAAAGTAGATATTCGACAGTGGATAAAATATGGAATTCATGTTACACTACTCAACATAAAAATGGCTAAAAAAAAATGGAGTAAAACACGAGGAATTTTTCCGAAGCGAAAATTTTTTTGCATGGTACAAAAAGCGAAACAGTACTTTGGGGATGCGAACCCTAAAATTCTGGTAGGTGTTACTACGGGAACTCGAAAGGAAGATCGCTCCAAATTCAGGGTGATCTGCTGTAAATGAGGACTCGGGATTAGGGCTACTGTTTCTTCGGCGGACTCTAAGAACCGCCCAGAATCGGCCCTGGCTTTTGGAGTCGGCTTTGTGGTGGCTGTGGCTTTTAAATGCAGACATTGGAAAGTGAGGTGCAGACGTTGGAAAGTTTCGCACCTTTTCTAATAAATTCCATCGATTTTCCTATTTTAACCCACTCATATGCTTGGCTTAACCGTGAGGGTGGGTGGATTGAAAGAAGAAAGTCATAAAATGTCCGTCTCTATAACCACACGGAAGTGATTATGGAGGGAGGTTATGGCCAATAGGCTTAGGGACCTCTTAGGACAAGCCCACGTAGAGGACATGTCTCAAAATAACGCGACGTGGAATATTTGTCTTTAATAAGTCTCTTTTTTCAACTTCTGCGTGCCCAGTCTCACCGTACTGTTGGAATCAGATATTGTCCAATCGAGGCTAGAAAAAATTTGTTATCACCAGCCCCATTCCAAAAGCAGCGCACATCTCGATAATGTCGCCCGTCTAAAGTAAGTTTTTCTGGACGTAAACGATTCTCCGAAAATTATTTTAGTTGCTTTTTGACACAGATTTGCCAATTTTCCTAGTTTGCGTAACCATTCAGCCAAAAATACCCTTCGTCGATGAAGATTATTTCTTTTTCACCAAATCTGAGATTTGGTAAGATTTCACTCTCTTGACACAGTCAAGAAATGTGTAAGTTTTTATGATTAAATAATGCTTGTACCAAAACAGAAACGTATAAAAATAAAGGCTCTGTCATTTATAAGGTCTGTTAAAAGATTAAGCAAACTTATTGAAAATCTTCTAATTGATAATGAAATCCAAGCTTTAAACGGTCTTCGATTATGCAATTTTAAAAGGAAGTTTTAGAAACAGTTTTACTTTAAAAAAATATCTTTGAATTGTTAATTATTATATGACAGGCCCGATTCTAGACTTTATATAGTCATGAGCACATACTTCCCCCTTCCCCCCTTGAGATAAGAATTTTTGTAAACTTTTTTATAAAATTCATAGTGCTGTGAAGGAAAAATTAACATTTTCATCACGATCTAAATACGATCACCAAACATTCTTACTTTCACTAAACTCATTAGCTAGAAAATGTCCATACAATCGATCTGGTTCAATTCGAACTTTAAATCTGATAAGCCGTAAGAAAATCTATTTGAAAATATTGAAAACACATTAAATCCGATCAGTTGAGTTTTATGAATAACAATCCAGGAATAATAGACTGACCTATTCTGTTCCAATAATCTGGATGACTATAATCTACGGATGACATTTACTTCGAGTCAATGGAAGTAATCTAAATGGAAAAACGGTGACCAAAACACCTCTGCCAGGTGTTAACATTACTTCGAGTTTATGAATGGCTAACCGACTGGGGCTTGGACGATTCGGCAACATGCAAATCTGCCAATAATCCACGATCATACACTTCATTATTAGCTGTCGAGGTTGTGATCTGAAGTGTGGCTTTAGGTGTACACGAACTATGCAAGCCCATTGAAAACTTAAGCGGATTTCTTAAGAGGTAATCAATACTACGAGTACATGCGACTGACTACGCATGGAGAATCGGTTCTTTTCTGCATTATTATTCATGCTTTGAATGCCGTGTAAATAATCCTCTTTTTATAACTGATTGAGTACACAAACAATTGCGTTTTCTTTTCAAAACCGTATTTTTTTTCCATTTCGAAAGTGTCCCATTCATAAATATTACCGGCACAACCTAATTTAAGATTTAACAACAAATAATCTGTGTGTTGGTCTAAATTCAGTTTTTTTTCTTCCTATAAATTTAAAGTCTAAGGAAAATTATTATTTTTAAAAACTTTGATTTGGGAATATCTCCATCATGTTTGTTACAAAAATTCTTTAAAAAAATATGTGATTTTTTATTCGTATAAAATTCAATTGATACAAGAATTGAAGGCGAATTACCACGAAGGGCGGCAAGACTGGAGTGCTCGAGTTTTATAGTACGAGGGTCGTTCAATAAGTCCTTAGAAAAAGATGGAAAAAAACTGTTTTTAAAAAAAAAAAAAAATTTATTTTTCAACATAATTTCCTTTTAGCTCTATACACTTTTCCAACCGTTTTTCCAAAATTTTTATCCCGTCCAAAAAATAGGATTTCGGAAGTTCTGCAAAATACTCATCCGTTTGAGCAATGACGTCCTCGTTGTAAGTTAACCGTCGTCCGCCAAGCCATTTCTTCAGATTGGGGAAAAGAAAATAGTCACTCGGGGCCAAATCTGGTGAATAAGCGGGATGCTGCAACAATTCCATTCTCAATTCCACAATTTTGGCCATGGAAACAACGCAGGTGTGCACACGCGCATTGTCCTGATAAAAGAGGATTTTTTTCTTCATCAGATGGGGGCGTTTCTCTTTGATTTCCTCGCTCAACCGTTGCAATAACGACGCGTAATACTTTCCTGTAATTGTTTTTCCTTTTTCCAAGTAGTCGATAAAAATGATGCCCTGCGAATCCCAAAAGACCGTGGCCATCACCTTGCCGGCCGATGGCACAGTTTTTGCCTTCTTCGGAGCCCGTTCACCCTTGAAAATCCACTGTGATGACTGTCTCTTCGTTTCTGGAGTGTAGTAGTGTATCCAGGTTTCGTCCACAGTGACATATCGACGAAGGAATTCGGCAGGATTGCGATGAAAGAGTGCCAACATAGCCTTAGAATCCACTACACGATTGCGCTTATTCTCCTCTGAGAGCAAACGCGGCACCCATCTTGCCGAAATTTTTTTCACAGACAATTTTTCATGCAAAATTGAAGCGACTGTACCTTGTGATATGCCCGTGGCCTCAACTAATTCGCGTACTTTAAATCGCCGATCGTTCAAAATCAGATCGTGGATTTTGTCGATGATTTCAGGAGTAGACACCTCAACTGGGCGTCCTGAACGATGTTCATCTTTTGTGGATGAACGGCCACGTTTAAATTCATTCACCCAATTGTAAACCGTCGCAAACACAGGTGCAGATGTGCCATGAAATGCATCCAACTCGGCTTTGATTTCTTTCGGGCTTAAGCCTTTCAAATGGAGATGTTTGATGACAGCCCTAAACTCGCTTTTTTCCATTGTTATGCACAAATAAATGTCGTTAACTTTAATCGACGATAGAAATTGACCTACGCTATGGATCGAGCTGAAATTTTGACAGCTTTCCTGTTGATAATGCTACTTACAAAAAAAATTTCTCGGATTTTCTAAGGACTTATTGAACGACTCTCCTAATAAACAGAATAGCCGCTATTGGGGCACTGAAAACCCTCAACTGATATACCAAAACCACTACAACCTCGTAGAGTAACTTTATGGTGCGGCATTTCGGACGGCGGCGCCATTGGGCCATATTTCTGGAGGCAATGCTATATATAACAGTTACTATTACCGCTATCGGGACATGTTGGAAAAGTTTCTTCTGCCCGAATTGGATCAATTAGGCCTACAAAACATGTGGTTCGAAGAAGACGGTGCCACATCACACACAGCTCGTGCTACGATTCAAATTTTGAGAGAAATTTTTCCCGGCCGAATATTGTCAAAAAGTGGCGATATCGACAGGCCTCCACGATCTCCTGATTTGAACCCACCCAATTTCTTCGTATGGGGGACTTGAAGGAAACGGTGTACACTAACCACAACCTCAACGCTTAAGGACAACATTCGAAACGAAATTGCTGAAATAACACACCAGAAGTCTACGAAAATGTTATGCAAAATATTCAGAAGCGGGTATTTCACCGACATTATATTCTAAACATAATGCTAAAGACAATATAATCAATCATAAAAATATATATTATTAAAATTGTTTTAATTTTTTACATCAAATTTCTGTTATGTCAAGAGTGAATGAAAACGGGTAGTCCCTAAATGCTCCTGGCTACGACAAAAGCATTATGGAGGTTGTTGATGGGAGGGGTGGAGGGGGGAGAGGGAGTTGCCACTAAATAGCTCTAGTTTAAAATTCTAAAAAAAGTTATTAAAAAAAACTTCGACTTAGAACATAAAACGCACCCTGTTTTATTAAGCTTGGTTCGAACAATGCCGGGAAAAGAATGTCGCTTCAAAATTCTATGGATTAACAGTCGTCATTCATTGAGGTAAGTAGCTTAATATTCAACAAGAGACCCAGCATAACCCTATAATTATTTATTGAGAAATGTACACTATAAAAATACAATATAACGCAAAGATTTTAATTATTGTTCATAAATAAGCAAACGAATCGAAATGTTATAAGAATATGTTCCTACTGAAACACAGATGTCGTCATAGTCAATGTATAGGCACGCACGGTAAAAAGTAGAGTGGCCCAGGTCAGCCGAACGAAAACCATATCGTTTATGAGTTTTTAGTCTAAAAATGTGTCGAAATATTTCTGATAATAAATTTTATTATTTTACTAAACTCGATTCTTTTATCGAACAGTTTTTCTGCAATAGAAAAGTCCCTCTAAACGGATAGACAATATGGAGTTATGCAAAGAAAATACATTAATTTGATTATTTTATTATCGACCAATTACGATAATTTAGAAATATTACAAATTGGCCGTCAAATAATACGAATATATACGTAAGCGCTTAAAAACGTTAATAACTGCTTTAAAGATTTCTATGAATTATACACCCTCCCCACGCAATGTAAATAATCGGATTATTAATTAACTGGAATTTAATAATTTCATATAAGATGAAATTATTCAGATGCATTAAAAACAACTACAGATATTAAAAGATTAATAAACCAAAATTCCTAAATGCTATTTACAAAATATTCCCATAAAAAATTTATATGTAAAAATTGTTTCTAATTTCGATAAATTTCAAAAGTAACTAATTTTAAGAAGCGAAAATATATTCAATCTCATTTGATGGAGATAAATTCAATTTTATATTTTAATTCAAAATATAAGTTTAGTTTTATACAGAATAGTGAAAAATAAAAGAATTTTTGCGAATTTTTGAAACAAGAGATAATTTTTGTAAATATCAACAAATTCATAAGCCGCTATAATGAAATTTGGTCATAAAAATAACGCCATCTATCCACGTTATTTGTAAGAAAAACACAACAGCTGTACGAAAAAGACAAATAGCCTTCGAGAAAGAGACAACATCATATCGTAGCGCTGTAGCCATCGTTGACTGTTTGTTCTGAAATCATTATGCGCAGAAGTTCGAGTGTTAATTGACGTTTTTTTTCGTGTTTAAGAACGTACAAACGTTTTTTTTCTATATTTTGTTCACAATTATTTGTTTATTTTTTATGTTCGTAAGTAAAGTATTATCTATAGCTGGGACTACTTTGACGTATTTGAAATAAAAAGTTAAATAATTGAGATTTTGTGATTTTTCCAAATTTTGTGGAAAAGACTAACCAAGATAAGAAGCGGTATTAATTTATCAAATATTATTCAAAATAAGGAAATAATTCGCGTACATAGAATATTACAACAAAACAATTAAAACGAAGTGAAAAGAGACAAACTGAAAATGTTTCGCAACAAAATCTTAAGCGTTCTTTTGATGTCACTTGCGATTGGATGTATTGGAATTTGCTATGGTGAGTTATGTGTGAACAATGGCAATTTATATTATATATTTTTCTTCTCGTAATTCATTTCTATTAATTGACTCTGTCCACTCTGGCCGTTTTATGAAAAAAAAATGTACTTTCCTTTTGTTCTCTTTGGAAATAAAATATTGGGAGTTTTCCCATCGGTTTATTTCGAGACGAAATTCTGTAACCTTCTTGAATTTATTTATTTTCTTGTTTTTTTTTTTTTTGTTGGTATTTTCAAGAGAAATAAAATGAAATCGAACACGAAGAACAACAAAAAAAAAAGCTGAGTAAATAAACAGTGTTGCCATAATGGCATTTCTTATAGCTGTCTTTTCCGAATTGTCATAATTTTCCAGATAATTCCAATTTTTGCTATTTGCATAGAAAGCATTTGTACTCTTTTCCACTAAGGAATATGCACCGCAACGTTATAGCTCTGCTGCCATCTCTTTCGTTGTTTTAGACACTATTCTAAACCGACAGATGATATTGCAATATCAGCAGCCACGATAGAACACGTTTGCGCGGTTATTTGACGTTTCACGTAGAATCTTTTTTCATTTCTTCCCCCCATAGTTTTGTTGCTGTTATTTGAGCCCATTACTTTGAATATTTGACAATTATTACTATCAACAACAAAAAAAAAAGAATCTAGAAATGGCGAAATTAAATAATTTTTTTTTTTTTTTTGGAAGAACAAAGAAAAACGCCAAGTAATTTAAATAAAGAAGAAAAAAACAAACTCAGAATCGACTGTGTGCTCGTTCATGTCACGTGATAGATGGCAACGATATTTTTTATGCCTTTTATTTAAGAATTTTCATTTTTAGATTTTATTTATTGGCAAAATAACAAAGAAAATGATTGCTGAAGATTTCCATATTTTGGAAAGTCTCATAAGATGTGAATTTAAAAGAAAATTGATTTATTTTTAGTCGTTCATTCGTTTCTGTTAAATTCAATGTCAATAAAATGCAGTACAACAAACATAAAAAAATTGCAAACGAATGTATGTGTGTGCGTTTTGTTTGCCCTATGTTCTTTGTTTCCCACTAAAAATCAGCTGTACTGCTCTAACAACTCACCATGTTGAGGTGGACTTTTTTTTTACATGTCATTTTATGTGATGCCTTTTGAGAGCGTAGCGGACCTGGCTGTTAGATAAGGTAATACTGTAGATTATAGGCTTAGATTAAAGAAGTACTGGATAGGCCTCTACACAAAAATTCTGTCCAATTTTTGTTGGCAATACGTTCATAGAACGCACACACATGCAATACAACAGAAACGGCGTAAATCATTGGGGGCTAATTTTAAACTTCAATATGCGATTGAAGTGGTTTGTTTAAAACCATTTCTCATATGGGATACCATTTATGCGTAAAGAATCAGATTTTTTAATATTGCAGGTCTTGTTGTTTGATGGAATTAGTTTTGTAAATATGCAATAAAACACAGTATTTTTTTTTTAAATATTTATTTATTTATTATGTATTTTCATTTTATTTATTTCACTGTATATTATTTATTAAAACAGAATTATAAGGTGCAAGAGTATATAAAAATAGAAATTGCAAGTTATTTGATTATATAAAAACAATTATGTGCACAAATAAAAATTCATTAAAAAAAAGCCTTAATTACATAGAATATTACATCAAGTTGTTAATAAAATAGAAGTTAATTGTATACAACATTATAGGAAAATGCTTTAAAACTAAATTACAAGATGAAAAATTTAATTTACTTAAATAATTAATAACTAATATTCTAAAAAAACATTAAGAATTAATAGAAATTCACGTATTTTTTGCACTATTAAAAAAATTCGGTCCCTTAAACTTTCTTACACACACTTTATATACACCGGCACTGTACTATTTTATGGTAAACATTGAACTGTCAACATTGGATTTGCTTACATTTATTCAATGCCGAATTTTTCACTTTTTTAACCACTTTTTCGATAAATATATCACTAAAACCCATTTAGGCACATCATAAATAAAATTTTTATTATTTTGCTTACTAAAACTAGAGATGTCAACTTACCGAAAGAAAGAAATTCCCGGTTTCCTTATGCCTTCGGTTGAGCAGCAATTCTTAATAAAACACTTCATTTTCTGAAATAAAAAATTATTATTAAGTTTTATGAAAAATATATATATTTATAAAAATATTTACTTTTTCTTAAATACTTCTATTTATATGAAAACAAACACCTTTTACTTGCACTTTCCGATGTGCGAAAAAAAAACTTCAGAAATGACAGAGCTAACCCCCAAGTCTCCACTTTCATGGAGAATTAAAGTTTTAAAACTCTCCGAAAGTCTACAAAATTGAGGCGGTTTATATTTGATTGATATTTACGAAATGTATAATAAACCTAAAATAGAATTCCATTTCGTATCAAAAGATTGTACAAAAAATAAAAATGACCTATCGTTGTATTTAAATTGTATTTTTGTTTCCAATAAGTGAATTAAAATAAATATAAATTATGCTTTTGCAATTAAATAAATTTCCATTACGACACATAGATGGCAGTGGGTGTCATGTCTACATAAAATTTTTTTGACAGTTATATCCCCCTAGTAAAAATTTGTACATAAAATTGTGTATACATATA
This sequence comes from Atherix ibis, assembly GCA_958298945.1. Taxonomy (NCBI): domain Eukaryota; kingdom Metazoa; phylum Arthropoda; class Insecta; order Diptera; family Athericidae; genus Atherix; species Atherix ibis. The sequence continues at coordinate 31,309,409 of OY282609.1, forward strand.
CGGTAAGGGCCTATCTAGGTATTCTTTAATCTAAGATTATAGGAGAACTGGATAGGTCTCTACACAAAAATTCTGTCCAAATTATAGAAGAACTGAATAGGCACACACATGCAAAATAACAGAAACGGCGTAAATCAGTGGGGGTCAGTTTTAAACTTCAATATGCGATTGAAGCGATTTGTTTAAAACCATTTTCATATGTGATGTCATTTATGCGTAAATAATTAGATTTTTTAATATTGCGGATTTTGTTGTTTTAATTTGGAAATTCTCAATAAAACAAAGTATCCTATTTATTTCAGTATATATTATTTATTAAAACAGAATTATAAAGTGGAAGAGCATATAAAAATATAAATTTGATTAAATCAAAATAATTATGTGCACAAATAAAAATCCATTCCAATTAATATAAAATGAATTAAATGACAGAATTTTATATTATATTGAAATTAAAACCACACAGAAACTTAGTAAATATAAATTTTAATGTTAAATAAGCATTTTTTTAGATATTGAAAGCTTCATTATAATATAAATGTGTGTTTGTAAATTGAAATAGTAATTTAAAATTTTTTTTATTTAATTTAAATATAATTGGCACTTGGGCAAATTTTTACAACACTTTCAGAAGGATACTTTAAGAATCCAAAGGATTTGTACGCTATCAAACTGTTTGATGTGAATTTCCCTTGCCTAGCTTAAAAACAATAAAGTTTAATATGTCTTCGACTACTTTTTCACTATATTCATCATTAAGTGCAGATCATCATGGTCACTTAAAATATTTATTTAACCCGTCTGTGCTTAAATTTTCTTACACACACGTTACGTACGCCGCCACTGAATTATTTTCTGGTAAATATTGAACTGTCAAAATAGCATTTGTTTTCATTTATTCAATGACGAAATTATCACTTTTTGGACCAAATAAATTATTAAAAGCCATTTGAACACATCACAAATTAAATTTTTGTTAATTTCTCTAGTAAAAATAAAGATGTCAACTTACCGAAAAGAAGAAATTTTCGGTTTCCTCATTTCGTTGAATGACCAGCAACCCTTTACAAAATACTTTATATTCTGAAATAAAAACTTCCTATTAAATGTCATCAATAATATAACTATTTAAATAAATACTTCAGAAAAGATAAAAATCACACACTTTCACTTACACTTTCCGATAAGTGCCAAAATAACAACAAAAGTATGCAAGCATTTCGATATGCTACCACTTTCATGGAGAATGGCGTGTTTTAAAACTCTTCGAAAGTCTACAAAATTTAGGCACTTTTTATTTACGAAATAAATAATAAACCTAAAATACCAGAATAAGATTGGAAAAAAATAAATGTTGCTTTCTGTTGTGTTTAGATTATATTTTTGTGTGGAATAAGTTAATTCTGTTTTTGGAATTCGAAAAATTTCTATTACGAAAACTAAATATAAGTGGGTGTTATGTCTACATAAAAAAAATCTACACAAAAATATGCAAGCATTACGATTTCTCGCCGCTTTTGCAATAATTCTAAAGATATGAAAAAATATTTAAAAAAAGACTAGTCAGCCGAAAACTTTTTAAAAAAAAAAACATTTTTGATGACGAATGAGCAAATATATTCACTTGCTGCTCGAGGTGCAAAAAACTGCAACGAACTTTACACTATCGAGACTATGCCGAGCAAAGTATTTCTTTGTTTTGAGAATATTTTTATGTACAATTTAATAAATAAAGACGACCTTTTTTTTAAATTAATAATTAAGAAATTAGAACTCTTTTTAGTCATGATATTTCTGGAACTCTCATTTATTCAAAATTTTGTTGGTTATTAACTAACTAACTCAATCTAGATGGCAGTACATGTTAAGGTAATTTTCTTTTTATCAATTAACACGTTTGTTTCTGTACTGTCAATCGCCATCTTTAGAATTTTAACCTGGTTAATTTTATAAATAAAATGGAAAATATGAAATTTTCGACAATATTTTTTATTATAACTAAAATATAAATATTGGTTGCCAAATTTTTGAAAAAAAAATTGAAAATTTAATCATTTGCAGATAATTTTTTTTTTTTTAATTATTAAAGAAAACCCATTAAGTGTGTTACAATTTTTAATATGCAATTGTAATCACCATATTTGTTTTAGTTTTAGGGGGAAGGGGGGTTGTGTTTAATACTCAATTTCACAAAAATTTTCTGAAGATTTTTGGAAAAATTTAATTTTTTTTTTTTCGATTGGATTTTTTGACTAAATTGGATTGCAATTTTTAGTACAGTTTTTCAAAACTTGGAGAAAATTTAACAAAATTTCAATTTTTGTTACTGGAACTTATTGAAAACCATGAAATTTAACTTATTAGATTTCCTCACAATGAAAAATGATTGGTAAGAAGAGGGGAATAAACCAATAAAAATTGAAGGATTCGAAGTTTTTGAATCAAAATTTTGTTAATAATTTGCACTCAAAAGTTAAGTGAATTGAGAAACTGATAGAAAAATTCAACTATGTGAAATTTTGTAAATATTCCCTTGAGAAATTTTAAAAAAATTTATTAACAAAAAAAATGTATCAGGTGTTGTAATTAATTCGCAGCGTTTTTTTGCAAAGTTTCGTGGTTTATTATGACAGTATCATTACAGAAGCGTTATTCAAAGTATTGTCCTTTGTTATCCACTACTTTTTGCCATCTTTCTGGTAATGCTCGGATACCGCGTCGAAAAAATTCTTCTTTAGATTCGATGAAAGAATCGATCCAATTTTTGGTCATTTCGTAGTTATTGAAGTGCTGCTCTGAGAAACCATGTGCCATGGATCGAAACAAATGATAATCAGATGGGGCAGTGTCTGGTGAATATGGCGGGTGAGGCAGAACTTGCCATTTCAGCGTATTTAAATAAGTTTTCACGACTTGGGGTCTTGCATTGTCATGGAGCAAAATTACTTTGTCGTGTCGATCTTTATATTGCGGCCGCTTTTCTTGTAATGCTCTGTTCAAAAGCATCAATTGTCGTCTGTATACGTCCCCAGTGATGGAGGAGCTCATAATAAATAACACCCAGCTGATCCCACCAAATACACAGTAAGATCTTCTTTCCATGAATATTCGACCTGGGGGACTATGTCGATCATGACCGGGCAAGCCCCACGATTTACTGCGTTTGGGATTCGATGCAAAAATCCCTTCCTTGCCTGCCGTTGGAGAAGAATCTCACAGGTGACTAAACGCCGTTCGACGTCCCTTGGATTCAACTCATGTTCCCTGTTTTTGTACCATTCCTATGGCTTTCAGGCGTTTTCCGACCGTCGAAAAGTCGACTCCAAGCGATGTGGACAACTCCCGGAGTGTTTGGCACGGGTCTTCATCGAGCAACATAACCAAATCTTCATCTTCGAACTTTTTCGGCTGTCCGGGACGTTCCATGTCTTCCAAATCAAAATTACCATTTTTAAACCGCGCAAACCACTTTCTGCAAGTTTGCTCAGCAAGAGCATGTTCGCCGTAGACATCCACTAAAATACGATGACTTTCCACGGCACTTTTCTTCATGTTGAAGTAATGGAGTAACACAAAAAAAAACGATTTTTCAGGCACGAACTTTGACATGTTTGACACTGCGCAACAAGTGCTACTGACACTATAACAAAATGTCACACGTGTATAGTGGAAAAGTTGCGTTATGTCAGTAGCTTCTGGGAGAATATTTACTTTTGGATGTGTGACTATGGATAGTTGGCTAACGCCATCTTCTGCAAAACGCTACGAATTAATTCCAACACCTGGTATTTTTTAAGATTATTAAAATTTAGTTAAGGCTTTTCCATTGGACCAATTTTGCTACTACTCGGTAGTTGTAGCTGTCATCATCTACTCTACCTCGAACAAACGAGCACATTGAACTGGGAGTTACGCATACAATTTACGTTAGGTGGATTCTAGTTGCTAAAGTGAAAATAGATAGTTTTGCGGGTTCGTTGGTAATGTTGAAGAGTCATAGTTTTGTCAGTATTGTTTATGTGTGAATAAACTCAGTTTTTATTGTTTATGTGTGAGTAAACTTAGTATTTTTGCTGACTATTTTGAGGGGTTATGTATCTACTAGTGTTATAAATTTGGTTTTCCTTTGGTCATCTATCGAGTAGTAGCAAAAATGGTCCAAAGGAAAACGCCTTTAATAAAATCAGAAATTAACATTTTTCTTCGTTCTAAAATGTGACAAGTAACATTTTTGGATAAATAATTTTTTAATAAGAAAAGAAACTTGATCACAAGAAAAGGATTTAATAGAAAAACAATATTTTTAACTGATAATTTCTATTCACACAGTCATTTGTTTATACAATAAACATGAACCTAAATAGTGATAAAAACTTTTTTCCGACCATTCGTTTGACATTCCACACACACACACATCCGAATGTGCATATATTTACATAAAGCAAATAAGCCACGATTGATGTGGGGGGTGAGAGTGATCGTCTAATACGCTAGTAATTCCGTAACAAATCTGAACCAGCAGCCGTCAAAGCTAATAGCGTCCGTTCACCATCGTTCGTGCATTAAAATTTTTCAACAGTGGAAGAGACACTGTCGGAAGCTTCGCGGCTGAGTCTGTAGCTGTGACGTAAAATAGTGCACAAAAACGGTCAAAGTTATGATGACACGAGAGGCGAGAGGGTTTGAACAAATAATTAACTTTTAAACAAGGTCCGTTCGTATGCCACTAAAAAATTATTCGTGCGGTTTGTGTATTCGTTTGCGTGAGTGAGAATGCTTGCCTATTTCTCCAGTTATATTATTGTACAGTGTACTCATTCGTCAAACTTATCTTGAACACATAGAGATTGAAGAGAGAGAAAGAACAAGCCCATAAAACAATGTACGAAAATGACTGTACATATAATTGTGCTAATGTGCGTGGATTTTGTTTTTTCTTCTCTAAAATAAAAAGCAAATTATTTTTTTTTGGCTAAAATAAAATTTTGCTAATTTCTATAATATTTACTAGAGAAATGACTCATTTATTTTCGAATTTTATCAATCCATTGAATATGCATGGTTTTTGGCATTTTATGTAGTGTACTTGTTTTTTTTGTTGTTGTTGGTATAATTGGTTTGAAATTGGTCAGGATGATGTGTAAAGAGAGGGAAGATGAAGGTAGAGCGGATTATGGATATGGATACTGGTCGAAAATCTAGTTGAAGATTTAAAAAAAATTCCATAAAATTTTTCTTAGTATTTAATATAAGAAGTCCTAGACTTGCTCTGAAGCTTGTAGGAGAATAAAGAATTTGTAGTTAATTTGATGATACAGTGCGCTGCTTTTATCAGTAAAATTTTTTTTTATTTTTACTGTTTATTTTTTTGAAAGACCGCAATAAAAACCGACAAATATTTGCAGTTGCTTTTTTTATTATTATTTATCAAAGAATTACGCCCTAATTTGTGCAAGCAAGCGTTGTTGTCACATATCTATGTACACTGCTGACCAAAAGTTTCAGATCAGTTTGTTTTAAGGCGGCGGCAAGTTAAAAAGGAACGCAGAAATTAAAACCATATTAATTTTAATTGTAAATATAAGAGATTTTTTTTAATGAAGTAATTTTTTATTAAATTTCTTATATAGGGTTTTCCAAAAAGAGTGATATGATTTCTTTTTAAAAAAAACACACACTAATTGTTAAGGAAATTCAAATGTTTCTTATTTAATGTGAAGTATAATCGATACAATTAAGTTCTGATTAAAACGTCATTCAAATGGCCTCCACGACTTCTTTTGCAGGAACGAATTCGATGAAACTAATTTTCGAGCACTTTTTCCACTAAATCAAGTCGTATGTCATAAATAGCACGTTCAATATTGACTTCTAAAGCTTTAAGAGAGTCTGGTTTATTGCTAAAGAGCAATGACTTCAAATAACCCTACAAGAAATAGTCTAATGGTGTTAAATCACAACTTCTTGGAGGCCATTCAATGTCACAATTTTTTGAAATAATCAAATCTCCAAACTTTTCTCGCAATAATTCCGTTGTTGCACGTGCTGTGTGTGCACGTAGCCTCGTCTTGTTGTCAAGATAAACTTCTTCCAATTTCGGTCATAAAAAGTTGGTTATCATCGATCTATACCGCTCTCCATTGACAGTAACGGTGTTACCAGCTTCATTTCGAAAGAAGTACGGACCGATGATTCCACCAGACCAAAAACCACACCAAACTGTCAATTTAGATGAATGTAATGGGTGTTCATGAATAATTTGTGGATTTTCTTCGCACCAAAATCGACAGTTTTGTTTATTTATCAAAATAATCGTTCTCCAATTGCGCACGAAAAGTTGCAATTGGAGAACGATTATTTTGATAATAAAATTGAATAATTTGTAAATGTTGTTCTTGCGTATATCTCTCCATGATGAAATTGTTAACATTACTGAATACAATGAAAAAAATTATAGATCATGACATACACGGTGTGTCCCAAAAATAACATTAGCACAGTTTTTCTTTTATTGAAATGGCTGTAACTTTCACATCTGTAATCCCATTTACATGAATTTAGGTGCGTTTGAAAGAGGATGAATGTATCTTTTTAATGTTGCAAATCAATAGATGGCGCTGCTTGTTGTATGATGCACACACTGTGTATTACAAATGGCCGAAACTTCACTTAGAAATCATATCACTCTTATTGGAAAAGCCTAAAGATGGATCGGGTTTTTTTTTATTGTATCCTTTGAAATAATGTTCCAGAGCATTGTAAAAGAATCCTCCACAAGTGTTTGTTAGAGCACGGACAGGGCTCAGCACTCTTCTGTCTAGCTCATTAAAAATACACGCCTCAACAACGCTTGGAAATGATTCAATTTTTTTTATCAAAATATCGTTCTTTTATTGCAATTTATCGTGCACTTTGAAAAATTTATGGTTGACGTAGTGTGCTCACTATTAGTCGAACTGTGGAAAGTTTTGAACGCAATTTTTCTTTACGCAATGTTCCCGTGCCAATAGGACAAAAATCCGATCGAAGTGCTTTATTTATAGTGAAATAAAGATCACATCAATATGGCGTATTTTACAGTTGAATTTGGGCATACATCCTTAAAAAATTATTATCACACAACATTGGGAACCCCGTGAAATTCACTCTGGAACAACTTGAAAATAATGCTGATTTTTTCAAGAGAATCATCATCTCCGATAAGACGCATTTGCATCTCTCCAGATGGGTGAATAAACAAAATTTCCATTACTGGACTAAAGCCAATCCACAAATTATTTATGATGAACCTTTACATTCTGAAAAAGTGACCGTTTGGTGTGGTTTATAATCGGTCCTTTTTTTCGAAAATAAGGAAGGACTTTCCGTTATTGAAAATGGTCAGGGGTACAGATCCGATGATAACAAATTTTTTTGTGGCTGAAATTAGAAGATATTTATTTAACAAGTATGTGGTTTCAACAAAGCGGCGTGACGTGCCACACAGGTTTCAACAAAGCGGCGTGACGTGCCACAATCGATTTATTGTGGGAAAAGTTTGGCGAGTCGATAATTTCAAGAAATTCAAAAGTCCAATTCAGACACCTTTGAACTTCTCATTGTGGACTTATTTGAAGTCATTGGTCTATGCCAATTGATGCATTAAAAGTGAATAATGAACGCCAAAAAGGTAAAATAAAGCCGGATTTATTGCCAAAGATGTAAATGGAGCAGATGCGACCATTTGAATGATGTTATTTTCAGAACTTTAACATAAAATAATAAATTTTACTCTGCCACATTTTTTCTTTATTTTATTTGGAGGAAAAAACAACATATCACTTTTATTAAAAAATCCTATATATTTAAAAATATAATAAAATACTGTTCCAGCATTGCGAAAGAATCTTCCACAAGTGTTCCATAGAGCTCAGCACCCTTCTGTCTAGCTCATAGAATAAAACTTCTATGGGATTGAGAATGGGTGATTGTGGTTATATTTTCCAAAATGCCTTCTTGAAATTTTATTTTATTTATCATTGTTGTTGTGCTTCACAACGAATCCTTCACCAATTAATCGAAGTCATGATGGAAGAGCAGTTGTTTCTAATGTATTTAAACTGGTTCTTTTTTGTAAAACTCCTTGAAATTCACAAAAAGTTTCTTAGTCCCTCCGTAGAGACTCAACGCCAAACCACTGCATTGCTAGACGATTAGCAGCCCCACAGCTTGCGGCAGCAGTTTTTCTTCAGCACTGCGACACACATAGACTCTTCTTCCGAACCGAAAGTTCTTCAACTTTGACTCATTCGTCCACCTTCACTTAATTGGCCTTTGCACCGTTGTTAGAGCAACCGTTGTATAGTTCTACGATTTTTAGTTAATAATAATTTAATATCTTCATATGCTACAAAGAAAAGTGGGAACTAATAAGGTCTGTTATGGCAAAAAACCGGTACATAAATTCAAATTATAATAATATTCTAATTTACCATATATTATTGTGTTATTAAATATCAAAAGAAAGAAAATATACATTTTGGATTTATTAAGATTTCTACCAATTTTCTTTAAGATTCTATTGTTATCAAAGTAGTCGCATACTTTTGGCTTGCAGTGTTCATATGGGATATTGTGGCAGTGTCTGATCATGGTGGTATTTGCAGTTGTCGCTATTATATTCTTGCAGTTATTTTCTTGTAGTTGTGATTATGACCCGTAAAGCTATTGGCTTGGGTAGACTAAAAATAATAAAGCTCGGCCATTGGAAAAAATGCTGATAAAAAAATATTGACAAGCGGAAAGGGCAAACATATAAAAACATAGACAAGATATGGATAAATATGAGAAAACGGTAATATTGCGGTATTTTGTTTATAAATAAAATTAATATCAAATAAAATAGGGTGTACAGTTAATTGTTTACAAAAGAAAATCACATACTTTTGATCCTAGAACTGATGATGCGGGATGGAAATTTGTATGAAAATGCGAGTGCACACGAACCGGATGTTGAGAGCGACTCGTCGTATGCCTGCCTCTAATACAAAAGTCACATGTCCGCATATGCACTTATTGGGCAGCAATGCTTCGTTTTCTTTTCTTATGATTACGTCATTAATAATACCAGCATAATTTCAATAAAAAAAATTTTTATTATTATATTTCCATGTGGCACGCCCAATAATAGGAATTAGCACAAATTATGTAAAATTATATTATTGAAGAAAAAATACAAAAGAAAATTATTATTTGACATTTAACAACAATCAATTTTGATTAGTTGTATAATAAAGAAAATCGAATAACAATGACATTGAAAATACGAATAAATAGTATTCGAATGGAGATTATTGGTTATTTAATTAATTAATATAATTAGCATAAATTTTGTTAACTTAGAATTATTAGAAAAATATTAAAAAAATTACATATTAACATATATTGGGAAAAGAGATTTGGAATAGAAAACTTGTCGGATGGATTCGATTTGATCTAATTTTTATTATTTGTCAGATTTTAATGAAAGCTTTGATTTAGTTGCACAAGTCTTAGATCCAGGCTTAAATTGGATAGAATATAGCCATTCCTGACTGAAGAGTTGTAACTATTGGTATTTTTCTTTAGGAAATTTCTGCTTTCATGCTACTTTTAATATTCAACCTACTCAAACTCAAGTTGAAATGTGTTTTTTTTTTAAATATATTTTTAGTAACCAAAAGATCTCAAAAACTTATTGTTTTGATTTAGCGGCACTCGGAATACAGCTAGTCGTATATCCGGAGTGCCGCTTAGCTGTCACCAAATGGGCTGAGGTGTATTACTTCTATTCCATAGGTACAAATTTTATTAGAAATTACTTACTTAAAGATCTCAAGATCACCAATGGAACATACTTTTTTGAAAAACACTCCAATTTTGAAACAACGGCCTCTCATCAAACCTTTAAAAAGATCTTAGATTATAGAAAAACTGGATATGGCTCTATACAAAATTTTTGTTGGTAATACATTCGTAAGAACGCACACACATGCAAAATAACAGAAACGGCGTAAATCAGTGGGGGTCAATTTTAAACTTCAATGTGCGATTGAAGCGGTTCGTTTAAAACCATTTTTTCATATATGTGTTTGATGTCATTTATTCGTAAAATGAATTAAATGACAGAATTTTATATTATATTGAAATTAAAACCACACAGAAACTTAGTAAATATAAATTTTAATGTTAAACAAGCATTTTGTAGAAATTCAATGCTTCATTATAATATAAATGTGTGTTTGTAAATTGAAATAGTAATTTAAAATTTTTTTTATTTAATTAAATAAATCGGCACTTTAGCAAATTTTCACAACACTTTCAGAAAGGTACTTTAAGAAGCCAAATAAATTGTACGCTATCAAACCGTTTGATGTGAATTCTCATTGCCTAGCTTAAAAACAATAAAGTCTAATATGTATTCGACTACTTTTCACTATATTCATCATTAAGTGCAGATCATGGTCACTTAAAATATTTATTTAACCCGTCTGTGCTTAAATTTTCTTACACACACGTTACGTACGCCGCCACTGAAATATTTTCTGGTAAATACTGAACTGTCAAAATAGCATTTGTTTACATTTATTAAATGACGAATTTTTCACTTTTTAACCACTTTTTGGACCAAATAAATTATTAAAAGCCATTTGAACACATCACAAATTAAGTTTTTGTTAATTTCTCTAGTAAAAATAAAGATGTCAACTTACCGAAAGAGCGAAATTTTCGTCGAATGACCGGCAACCTTTCATAAAACACTTCATATTCTGAAATAAAAACTTCCTATTAAATGTCATCACAAGAATAACTATTTATATAAATACTAAGATAAAAAAATTACACACTTTCCGATAAGTGCCAAAATAACAACAAAAGTATGCAAGCATTTCGATATGCTACCACTTTCATGAAGAATGGCGTGTTTTAAAACTCTTCGAAAGTCTACATAATTAAGGCGCTTGATATTTACGAAATAAATAATAAACCTAAAATGTTATTGCATTTAATACCAGAAAATTGGAAAAAAAATAAATGTTTCCTTCTGTTGTGGTTGAATTATATTTTTGTTTGGAATAAGGTTAATTTTGCTTTTGGAATGCAAAAAATTTATATTACGAAAACTAAATATCAGTGGGTGTCATGTCTACATAAAAAAAAATCTACACAAAAGTATGCAAGCAGTACGATTTCTCACCGCCTTTGCAATAATTCAGACAGAAAATTGCGTATGCATATACAAAAATCAGACGTACGAGTCTATGTAAGAAAAACCATCAAATTTGGTTTAAAAGCGAGGAATCAAAAAAATTCTCTGTAAAAATGAGTAAAGCCAAAAAATAAACAAATTTTTCTATCTAATCATACATCAGCATTCTTAAAGTTCTTTAATATTCAATTTGAAGCAGCCTATGTTTTTGACGCTTGATTTTTAGCTCACTTGTCGAAAAAAAACCAACTTTTATAAAAATCCCTAAAATCTTATAAAGAAGCCTCTTTTGTAAAAACTCTAAAATTTTTACTAAACGGAAAAAATAATATAATAAAAATTTTTAATAAAGATTTAAATACGAAAAATTAATAATTTTATTAAATAGAAAAAACTTGAAAATTGTGCCTGAAATTTTAACAAGATCTTAAAACAGGGTAAAAATACTATCATCTCTTTTTTTACAAGATTACACATATCTTAAAAATTTATAAAAAAAAAATAATTGATAATTACTTAAAATTATAAAAAAACCGAATTTTTTGCCTTCGAAGAAGTATTTTTTTAACGAAAAATATCACAGTTTTATTAAAATATCTAAAAATATATAATTTTTTCTGTTAACTACAATATTTACATAATTATTCAAATTTTATAGTGGAAGCAAAATATGCCAAATACTTATTACGGAAAAAAAACTAAATTGAAATATACAATCGGGTAACACTAGCCGAAAAAAACTCATCTTTTCTAAGTGGTTTTTCCCCCGTTTTTAAAGAAATTTGCTTATTTATTAAAACCGGATTTGCGCGTTCTTAATTTGAAAAAAAAAATGAAAAATATTGCACAATCATCGGCAAAAGCCACATGAATGATAAATATAATCTTTAATACTATTTATTTTATGTCGACTTAAGAATTAATTTGTTTAAAAAAGAAAAAACGAAATATTTAATTTTATATTACTTTTAATCTGATCTGTTATTTTAAAAGCATTTCCGGTTCACATTTTTATTAAAACCAGATTATTTATGTGAAAAATCATGCTTTTGGTTGGAGTAAAAGTTGATAATTTTTTTTTTTTACAAATGACACCATTGACAAATCCTTTGATATTCTACCCATAAAGGTATAGGGTCTTTCAATAGGGGTAATATGTTTTCAAATGCATCGTGTGCCTATATTTGAAATGCCAAAACTGTTTGTTACTGTCAGTTGATTTCAGTAAGATACACGCCTCAACAACGCTTGGAAATGATTCAATTTTTTTATGAAAATAATCGTTCTTTTATTGCAACTTATCGTGCACTTTGACAAATTTATGGTCGACCTAGAAGTGCTTTTTTTATAGTAAAATGAAGATCACATCAACATGGTGTATTTTACAATTGAATTTGGGCTTACACCCTTAAAAATTGTTATCACACAAGGATTTAAGCCGCTTAACCATTGGGAACCCCGTGAATTTCATTCTGGAACAACTTGAAAATGATGCTGATTTTTCCAAGAGAATCATCATCTTCTCCGATAATGGGTGAATAAACAAAATTATTGTTACTGGACTAAAGCCAATCCACAAATTATTCATGAGGAACCTTTACATTCTGAAAAAGGACCGTTTGATGTAGTTTATCATCGGTCCTTTTTTTTTGAAAATGAGGAAGAACTTGCCGTTACTGGAAATGGTCAGGGGTACAGATCGATGAAAACGATTTTTTTGTGGTTGTAATTGGAAGATATTGATTTAACAAGTATGTGGTTTCAACAAAACGGCGTGACGTGCCACACAGCCCATGCCACAATCGATTTATTGCGGGAAAAATTTTGGCGAGTAGATAATTTGAAGAAATGCAGATGTCGAATATTAGAACCACTGTATTCGGTTTTGTAAACGGAGCTGTACTAAATATTTAAATGATGTTATTTGGAGAACTTAAAACATAAAATAATAAATTTCACTCTACCACATTTCTTTTTCATTTAATTTGGAGGAAAAAAAACCAACATCACTCTTATTAAAAAAATCCTGTATATTTAAAAATATAATAAAATGAAATCAAAATTAACTAAACTATCTGTAGATAAGATGGAATAGAAAATAGTCGACTAGAAGATATGAAAAAGTGCAAATTTCGATTTAATTATCATTTTCTATGAATGCAGATTTCCTGTAAATAGAAAATCTATTTTCTATGTATTAATTTTAATAAAGAATTGTTTTTAAAAATGGAAAAATCTTTAGAAAAATCAATTTAAAATGTTTAATACGTCTGCGTCTACTCGAAATAATATTGTGCATAAATAAATATGAAAACATAGAAAATTGTTATTTATTGCATAAATTGTGCAAATTATAATTTTTTATTTAATTTCAAATATAGAGAAACGCAGAGAAAAACTAATGCGTATATGCAAATATCATGTTCAGTGAAAAAGGGGATTTCCCCGATTCTGCGGCCACTTACCATGGAAGAAGTGTGGGCCATTATCGATTTACCCATTACAGAAAGGCGAGAGCTATTCTTAGAAGAATATATTTTTTCGAGATTATTTTCTTTTTTTTTCATAAATCGGAATTCGTTGATAACGTTTTATGAATAAATGTGAATTCGTTTTTGTAGATAAAAAATAAAATACATTGTAGACTGTGCAACTTTGCCAGTTTTTATCTTGTCTTGGTAAATTTTTTTTTTTTTAATTAATAAAAAATAAAATCTTCAAGTTCATTAACCAGATTCAATATTTTCTAAAAATTAAATTTTTATCCAAAAATAGTCCATATGTGCTATCAGTAATAGTGTTTTTACAAAATTTATATTTTTCTACGTCTATCTAACAAAAGATAAGATAAAAAATTCATTGTTTTCTTCGTGTTAGCTTATAAAGAAAATTTTATATTATATTTTTAATACTTGCTTTAACAGATAAATATTGTGTGCATATTAATTTTTATTTTAATACAAAATATATGATTTGTCTGTAAATATTTCGCAATTATGATTGCCATGGCAGTTTTTCAATGTTAATATTATTAAAGATTTCAAACGTGGTAAAAACCAAAAAAAATTTATCTGCAATTTCATTTCAGATATTTATTTTAGAAAAGTATTGTAGTAAACGAAGGATTACTCAACTTGGACTTCAGGAAGTAAAGTTTAATAAAAACATATTAAAACATCCAGATTTTTTCATTTAACTATTTATTGTCGGATCTTGCTATGACATATGGAAAATAATATTATTCAAATGAACAGAAAAGGACTCGAATCTCATTAAATAATTTTTGAATTTTTTTTCCCACATTTTGGGCGTAGCTTCACAAAAATAAGTCCAAACAGCGTAAAATCACAGGTTCTTGGAGGTCCATTCCCATCACTAAATCTCGAATGGCGCCGTTTTCTTGAAATCACATATTATTCAGATTTAAAACTTTCAGTTCAAAAAAAAAAACCGGTATTACTAAGGTTATAGCGCTCAAAATTGACAGTAACAGTTTCTTATTTTCCTTTTTTAAAAGAAATCCGGTTCAAAGACACCGTCAGACCAAAGTGCACATGAGGTAGTTAATACAATGGCTTCTCCACAATCCCTGATGAGTTTTCAGAAACCCAATATGTGGTAATTTTGCTTATTGACGACGTATCCATCGTTCGAGAAATGAGCCTCATTGCTCATTGCTGAAGAAATGTGATCTGACAGTGTCTTTGAACTGTTACTGTCAATTCTGAGAAAAATATAAATTTTTGGCAGCTGTCAAATGGCAGGGTTACACTTTCCGTGCCACAAAATGGATAATTCTGTTTATGACTATTCTGTTGTTTGTTGTTTTTTTTAAAAGTGGGTTGTTAACATAACATTTAAGTTATTGAAATAAAAACTTAAATTTTAAAATAAACAGAATAGTTGGATTTGGAACTTTGATTAGGGACTATAAATAATATGCGTTATTTGGGATTCTTCTATGCAGACAAACGATTAAACTGAAAGCCACACACACGATATTAAAATGAGCTGCACTCAACCGACGTTACGTTAACATTCTAAGTGAAGAGGTCAAAATTGACAATCAACGAGGAATTTTTGTTATCTGGAGATACGGTTTGGAACTTTGGGGCTCAACTAAGCATAACAATTTCTTCAATCAAAAATTCTCCGTTAAATTGAGGACGCTCATTTTTTTTGTACAATACAAAATAGTCTGATACATCGATACCTAAAAGTTGCTTTTTATCGTGATTTAATAATTTTCAAATATAAAAAATTCCACTGCCGCCTTTCCCATCTTAAAAATACTCTTCTCTTGTCAAGGAATTATCCTCCGTTCGATAGTTCCTATTCTTGCATTGTTAATGCATATTGGCTGGTTCCTTATAATTATATAAAGTTGTAGATTTTAAAAAGAAAAGAAGAAATAAAATACGGTTTTCGAGGAGTGGCTAAGTAAACTGGAAGAATTTTTCAATAAACATAGAGTTTGCTGATACTCTAATTTTAATTCTCGAAAAAATTAATTTTGGTAAATGTTTTAAAAATCTATAAATAAAAAAATATTCCTGAAATTTTAAACTGTTTTCTAAAAATTATTTTTGGAAATTCTTGGTTGTGCATTGGACTATTTTTGGAAAATAATCCACCGACAGTTCAAAGTTATTTATAAAAACATATCCATTGAACTCTTGATATTTTTAAATAATTTTCATTCATAATCACCTCAAAATGACTTCTGATTTTCTTGTAATTTTTTTCCCAAAAATGTCCTGTGTAACTTTTTTAATTTTTTTTCTAATGTTGCCTTTTTTAAAGCAAAAACTAATTTCTTTATTTGGAATAAAATTGGTAAAACGCCCTTTCCCAAAAGATGGCGCCATCAGTAAATGCTGGTTCAAAATTTTGGATCAGAAACGTCAAATCGAGTTGACGTTTCTAACCAAAATAACTCCTAATCATTGCATATGTGACTTTATACAGTGTTGCTCAAAACAAAAGCAACTGAAATTTGAAATTCAGTTTTTTTAATATATAATTTTTTTATTAAACAACTTAGGATTTTTTTTTTTTATAACTTATATTTATAAATTAAATTTAAAAAACAAAAAACTTCAACATTTCTTTAGAGTTTCAAAAAAATATAACGGTTTAAATAATATCACATAGTACTGCACATGTGCAAAACAATAGCAACTTGTTCTGCACATGTGCAAAACAATAGCAACAAAATATACTATCACACCTTGTTCGAATTCGAATGTCATTGTTAATGAAAAAAGCCATATTCGAGTTCAAGTTCGAATTGAATTTTGTCAAAATTCAATACAATTTCCTATTGTTTTGAATTCAAATATAAAATAAAATTTTATTTAATAAAAAGAATACACGTATACTATAAAGTTGATTAGATTTAAATATCTTATCCTTTTCAATTGTAAGATGTGATAAATTAGCGGAAAGCTTTTTCATTTTCTTATTATTGAACTGATAATGCATATATTTTCACACTTCTGACTTTAATTTTCTCTTAACTTTAATTAATTATTTTTTCTTTTCTACTTAAAACAAAACTTACCCTTTTTTTAAGCATATTCGATCCTATTTCATCTCAGTCAGGCAGGACTCATCTCGAAAATATTTCGGTAAAATAAAAAGGATTTTGAAGCAATATGTTTTTAATATTAGAAAAATTTGTATTATGGGAAAATTTTGTTAAAAAAAAAATTAATCAACAATTCTAAATTTGCTGCTATAAAAATATAAAATTGAGCAATATGGATAATTTCTAGAGTTCGAAATTCGAAATAAAAACGCATCTTAAGATGTGCCTTAATTGTTCTTTTTGAATGTAATCAAAATTATTAATTTCAATAGCAAATAATGAAGTTTTACTATAAAAGTAGTGGCAATATGAATTTAAATGATTTGTGTCGTATCACTTCGGTTTTTGTCTCTTTAATAACTTTTGCACCACCCATTTTACCGATTAAAATAATTAATTTCAAATAAAATCATATGAAATCTATCGATTTGATAAGAAATTGATGAAAAATAACAAATTGTGACAAAAAATCTAGACTTTTTAAGGCATCGCTACAAGATCTTTTTCAGGTTCTTTAGCAATGCGGAAATGGAGAATTATCGGGGCTCTATTAACAGAGATGTGATGATAGAAAGTATGAGTGGAGACCATTTTTTTTTTTTTGATAAATTCGATTCTGAAGCGAATTGACTATTTTTTGTCAAAAATTTATCAACGCAATATCGGGAAAAAAAACTATTGAGGTACGATTAGAGGATTTTTTTTGTCTGCAAATGTTGCCAGACGAACCGTTGTCAGAACATTTGAAGGCATTGTCTGGTAATATTTATAGGCGACATCTGGCAACCGTGTCATCACAATTTGGGACTATTGTCATAACATTTGTACGCATTTGTACATTGTCAGATGGTGAAAATTTGTAACATAAATAATCTGACAATAATTTTTGTCAGATTATTTGTTACTTATCAGGTGTTGTAATTAATTCGTAGCGTTTTTTTGCAAATTATTATGCCAGTATCATTACAGAAGCGTTATTCAAAGTATTGTCCTCCGTTATCCAAATTTCTATTACGAAAACTAAATATAAGTGGGTGTAATGTCTACATAAAAAAATCTACACAAAAGTATGCAAGCATTACGATTCCTCGCCGCTTTTGCAATAATTCTAAAGATATGAAAAAATATAAAAGGCTAGTCATTCGAAAACTTTTTTTTAAAAAAAAAAAACCATTTTTAATGACGAATGAGCAAATATTCACTTGCTGCTCGAGGCTGCAAAAAACTGCAACGAACTTTACACTATCGAGACTATGCCGAGCAAAGTTTTTCTTTGTTTTGAGAATATTTTTATGTCAATTTAATAAATAAAGCCGACCTTTTTTTTAAATTAGAACTCTTTTTAGTCATGATCTTTCTGGAACTCTCATTTACTCAAAATTTTTTTGGTAATTAACTAACTAACTCAATCTAGATGGCAGTACATGTTAAGGTAATTTTCTTTTTATCAATTAACACGTTTGTTTCTGTACTGTCAATCGCCATCTTTAGAATTTTAACCTGGTTAATTTTATAAATAAAATGGAAACTATGAAATTTTCGACAATTTTTTTTATTATATGTAACTAAAATATTGGTTGCCAAATTTTTGAAAAAAAAAATTGAAAATTTAATCATTTGCAGATAATTTTTTTTTTTGGATTATTAAAGAAAACCCATCAAATGTGGTACAGTTTTTAATATGCAATTGCAATCAACAACTTGATTGTTCGGCTGAAAAGTTTATAAGATAACACAGTAAAAATATTTTTTTTTGCAAAATTCATTTTTATTATTCAACATAGTTGCCTTCGAGGGCGATACAGCGATTATAGCGATCTTCCAACTTTTCGATACCATTTTTATAGTACTTTTTCCGTTTTGCCTCAAAATATTCCTCAGTTTCGGCAATCACTTCATCATCGG
Organism: Atherix ibis; assembly: GCA_958298945.1. Classification (NCBI taxonomy): domain Eukaryota; kingdom Metazoa; phylum Arthropoda; class Insecta; order Diptera; family Athericidae; genus Atherix; species Atherix ibis. The sequence goes on from OY282609.1 coordinate 31,328,131, forward strand.
TCTTAAATTTCTTGCCAGCGAGCATTCTCTTGAGGTCTGCAAACAGAAAAAAGTCGCTGCGGGCCAGATCTGGAGAATACGGTGGATGGGGAAGCAATTCGTAGCCCAATTCATTGAGTTTGACCATCGTTTTCATCGACTTGTGACACGGTGCATTGTCTTGGTGAAACAACACTTTTTTCTTCTTCAAATGAGGCAGTTTCTTAGCGATTTCTTTTTTCAAACGATCCAATAAACGCTATATAATAGTCGCTGTTGATCGTCTGTCCCTTCTGGAGATAGTCAATGAATATTATACCAGGCGCATCCCAAAATACAGACGCCATCACCTTGCCAGCCGACTGTTGCGTCTTTCCACGCTTTGGATTCGGTTCGTCGCTTGCTCTGCCGACTGCCGATTGGACTCTGGAGTGTAGTGACGGAGCCATGTTTCATCCATTGTCACATATCGACGCAAAAATTCGGGTTTATTGCGCTTGAACAGCTCTAAACACTGCTCAGAATCATCAACACGTTGTTGTTTTTGGTCCACTGTGAGCTCACGCGGCACCCATTTTGCACACAGCTTTCGCATGCCCAAATATTCATGCACGATATGTCCAACACTCTCTTTCGATATCTTCAGAGTCTCAGCTATCTCGCTCAACTTCACTTTACGGTCATTTAAAATTATTTTGTGGATTTTTTTGATGTTTTCTGCCGTAACCACCTCTTTTGGGCATCCACTGCGTTCTGCATCAACTGTGCTCGTACGACCAGTTCGAAATTGACGAAACCAATATTCCACAGTTGAAATAGCTGGAGCAGAGTCCGGATAACGTTTGTCAAACCATGCTTTGGTTTCCACTGTATTTTTTTTCATCAAAAAGCAATGCTTTATCAATACACGAAATTCGTCTTTATCCATTTTTTTTTCAATAACAAAAGTTGCTTCACTCAAAATGCTATATCTCACGAACCAATCGACCGATTGCTGTCAAATTTTGACAGGAATCATTTGAAGGATGGTGCTTTGTGATAATTAAATTAAGATTTTTGCAAGAGGCGCCATCTAGACGTCAACCTTATAAACTTTTCAGCCGAAATTTGTTTTAGTTTCAGGGGGAAATGGGGGTTGTGTTTAATACTCAAAATATTTCACAAGAATTTTCTGGATTTTTGGAAAAATTTCATTTTGTTTTTTTTTTTCGATTGGATTTTTAGACTAAATTGCATTGCAAATTTTTTAGTACAGTTTTTCAAAACTTGGAGAAAATTTAACAAAATTTCAATTTTTGTTACTGGAACTTATTGAAAACCATGAAAGTTAACTTATTAGATTGCACTCAAAATTTAAGTGAATTGAAAAAGTGATTGAAAAATTCAACTATGTGAAATTTTTGTAAATATTCCCTTGAGAAATTTTAACAAATTTATTAACAAAAAAAATGTTATTATGGTATTTTTTTTCTCTCGTAATTAATCCGTTCGTCTTTTTCGTTTCTTCAATTCCACCTCCTTATCATCACTGTAGCTTTCAACAACAACAAAAACCATTTTTTATTTCTGAATATTATTTTCACAAATATTCCAATGAAATCGTTATTTTCATTATTTTACTAAAAATAAACAAAACCATGAACTGTCAAGTAAAAACAATATGGCGCCTTTTTTGTTTGGATAATGGCAAAATTTGATGAAATCAGGCAATCGTCAAAAAAATGATATGTCTGGCAATGCGCATTATCAGTTGATTGCCTGACAGTCCTATGTGTTTTCATGTTTTCAAACCTTGTCAGTTGCTGACAATGGTCTAATCCTACCTTTCCATATTTTTACACAATAAAAAAATGGGATTTTTCTGGGCAATAACAACTTTTTTGGTTTGTATGTTATATACGAGTAAACACGATAAAATTATACGCAATTTGAATACAAAAATAGATTAGAAAAATATTATTTTAGTTTTGTCATAATTTTTAGTATTCAAATTGCGTATAAAATTTTATAGAAAAAAAAATATTTTACAATAATAAAAACATCGTGAATAGAGGTTTTATAGACAAAATAGTGGTATAACTATTTTTTTTTTTGGTATATATTTTGAAAGCATATGAGAAAAAGTTAAAACACAATTTTTTTTTGTCTTATATGTAATATTTTTCATGAAAACAAAGTAAACACAATTAATAAATTGCTTCTTGCGTGTTTTTTTTTTGCTTTTTCTCTTATAAATTGCTTTTGTTTTTCATAATTTTTTATTCTTATAAAGTTATTTTTGAGCTTTTATATTAAAAAAAAAAACAAATTTATATTCTGGCAAAAAAAATGACATTTTTAAACTTTCGACAAACATCAAAACAAACCAAATAAGAGAGAAAAATGGGATGTTCTTTAAAAAAATATTTCTCACCTTATTCTCTCACGTCCAATAAGATAGCAGATGCGAAAGGAGAATAGAGAAGGTAACCATGTAAAAAACGACAGAAAGAGACGACATAAATTAACACTCGACAATACGATCGAAGGTTATTTTCAATCTGGTCTTATTTAATGCAAATTGGTTTTTTTAATCGAATTTTTTTTTTTTTAGTACATTTTTATTATTATTGTTATTATTATTTTCGTATTTTTAGTAAACGGAGGCGCACTGGCCTTACTTTACCTTAACTCGCTCACCAAAGCTCTTTCCCTTGAACTGTCTTAGCTCTTCTCGTTTTCTTGTGGGTGATTTGACGTCATATGGTGACTTTTTTCTTTAAAAAAAATTTCTTCTTTTTTTATTCCCCTCAATATTTTTGAATAAGACGAAAATTAAATCGAAACGAAATTTGTCGTAGGTCAGTATCATCGTTTATTTTGAAATTTGCTTATTTTGTCGTTTTTTCTTTATTGAATATTTTTCATCCTTGATATTTGACCCTGAAAATTCGTATCTGTGCGTACGTTGGCCCATATTTAATTTATTTTATCGCCCTCATTTCGATTTTCGATATTTTTTTGTTTTATGAATGATGGAATGTTTTTGAATAAAATCCGTTAGCATTTTTTTATGGTATTATTATTAATTCTGTAATAAAATTTCATCTCTGATTCACAAGGTCAAATTGTTGATAATATATTCAACAACAAAAAAATAAACAGTATTTCCTGCATCCTCATTTATGTACTCTTGAGTCATTAGGCTTTATTGGAAATTCTCTCATTGAAAACGCCATGAAAACTGCGAATGAGTCAATTTATATTTTTTTTTACTTTACTTTTTATAAAAATTGTGATAGCCCCGAGAATTATCAGGGCTCCATTAACAGAGATCTGATGGTAGAAAGTACGAATGGATACCATTTTTTTTATATAAAGTCGCTTCTGAAGGGAATTAACTATTTTTCGTCAAAAATTTATCAACGCAATATCGAGAAAAAAATCATAAAGGTACGATTAGAGGATTTTTGTTTAATCTGCAAATATTGCCAGACAAACCATTTTCAGAACAATTGAAAGCATTGTTTGGCAACCGTGTGATCAAATTTTGGGATCATTGTCATAAAATTTGTAGGCACTTGTACATTGTCAGACGCCTAAATTTTTAATATAAATACGAGGTTTGTTCAAAAAGTATCCCGAATTTCGAATTTCCGCGGGTTGCGTACACATATAATCGATTTTTTTGTAGCGTTATGTTGGTACTTATGTCTCTCACTTATATCGACAAGTTCGGCCATTTTGAATGTTCAGTTAATTTTCGACAGCTGCTTTGCTAGCACGTGTATTGGCTCGTCTTCGATTTTTGCCCATTCCAAAAAATGGATCAAAGAATCTGTTTCGGAAACAAGAAAAAGTCACAGGGGGCCAGATGTGGGGAATATGGTGGCGTCGGCATTATTAGTGTGTTGTTTTTGGCCAAATATTCGCGCACAAGCAACGATGCGTGAACAGGGGCGTTATCATGGTGCAAAAGACAACTTTTATTCTTCTACAAATCCGGGCGTTTCTGGCGGATTGCTTCGCGCAACTTGCGCATAACTTGTAGGTAATATTCCTTATTGACCGGTCTACCCTGTGGCAAGAACTCATGATGTACCACGCCCCTGCAATCGAAGCAAACTGTAAGCAAAACCTTCACATTTGACCGAACTTGGCGGTCATTTTTCGGTAACCCGCGGAAATTCAAAATTCGCGATATTTTTTGAACAGACCTCGTAATCTAACAATAATTTTGACATTTTTGTCAGACTTACGTTAGTTTTTTCCGTTTCTTCAATTGTCACCTCCTTGTTATCGCAATTGCTTTAAAAAAAAATATTTTTTTTATCTAAAAATAAACAAAACAATGACTGTCAGCAAAAAAAAAATGGCGTCCATATTTGTTTTGGAAAGTTCAGGCAATCGTCAAGAAAATGGTATGTCTGGCAATGCCCATTATCAACTGATTGCCTGACAGCTCTATGTGTGTTCAAAAATTGCCAGCTGCTGACAATGGTCTAATCGTACCTTTCCATATTTTTGCACAATAAAACTGTCAAGCAATAACAAAATGGCGCCCATTTTTGTTTGTAAACTGGCAAAATTTGATGAAATCAGGCAACGATTGATACTGAATTTTAAGTAATTTCAGTCGAGAAGTAATTTTGGGATTTCATAAATACCGAAGGAATTTGGTAGGAACAATGTTGCTCTCCAGCAATGGATCCGTAGTAGAACAGTTTCAGATACTTGGGCTACCAAAATGGAAGAGATTTTTAGGAAAAGAGTACCATTAGACAGATACCATATTTATGTAATTTTTTCTGCCATGCGTGTGTCATGTAGTTTGATTATCATATTTTTCACACTATGCCTATAGATATAGTGGCATGTATTGCCATACAAAATTATTATATTTTGTCATGCAATGTAATATGTGTAGGGCATATGTCAAAGCATTAAGCTTCACTTAAATGTCAGGCGAATTTCGTAAAAACTTAAAAAAAATTTAATAATACTACCTTTGTAAAACAGATATAATTCTTAAACCAGCGAATATATTGCCGCATCGATATATGTAGTGCGTGTGCGTCATAAAAAAATGAGTAAAAAATCACAAATGTTCACATCTTTTTCGAAAAAAAAACGCTTAACCACTTTTATAATTGTTCAACAATTATGTATATATGATTCGGTCATTGAAAGGGGTGGGGGAGGGGAGGTGGTTAGGTTGTTTGAATGTGGTATGTAAATGCAATTTTCTCTATAATACCAAAATTTACTTACAAAATTATTCTAAGGAGTGACCGACCGATAAGATAATATTAGCCATTTTCATATGTTCCTCAATAACAAACAAACGATTTTTTTTTAAATTTATTTCTATGATCGATCTTTAAATGAAAATCTATTTTGAAAAAAATTCACTTAAAAAGCTTCATTTTTTTTTAATAGCGATAAAATTTTTGCATAAAAACATCTTATTGTGAAAACTCGCTGATAAGATTTCTTTCATTTAACCTTGTCTTAAACCTTTTGCTCTTTTCTTCCACATATATTGTACATAATTTTTTTTATCATATCGCATTGTGATAAGAGAATGAGGCAAATCTATATCTTACACACATTCACACACATTTTATACTCGTTGCAAATAAATAGTTTTCAGAAAATATTCCGTTTGCATAAACTTTACAGGGTGTGCCAACTTGGACTGTATCCCTCGGCAATAATTCTTGAGCCAATTGAATTTTGTATGAAAACATCCTCAGATCAAGTTTCAAAATGCGTCGTAGCGGTGTTGTGAAGATGCCCAGTTCATTGCGAACAGGTCGGTTAAAATTTTTCCATGTCTCATCAAATACTACACCAAAGCTCCTCAAAACGGGTTATTAAGTTTCTTATCATGTTTTGCACTGGGCACTGTGACAGTATTAAAATGCTGACGATATTTTCTTTGTATTGTAACAATAGATCGTCCGGAAAAAATAAAGTTCAACAATTTTGACGCGTTCCTGCACTCAGCTTGAAGACATTTTTAAAAAAAATATACATTTTAAATCAATCAGTCAATCCAAGTTGGACCACCCTGTATTTAGCAGTACTAAGTCCATATTAAATCACAAGTTCTATTACTAATTAGGTAATAGGGAAAACTATTATTCAAATTTAATAAAAGCAAATTTATTCGAAAGTATTTGTGTGTGTGTGTGGAGAGACGACAACTAACTTTTCTATGTGCTGGATCAGAAGAAATTTTCTTTGTTTCGCTTATCAGGAATAGTATCAGCAATTGGGGCCGAACGAACTGTTGATTCATTATTCATACTATTCGGTCAGCAAAAATTATTTTTAATGTAGTCAGTCAGTAATACGAATAAAAAATAAACTCAAGAAATTAAAAAAAAATTACATGTCGAGTGTGTGTAATGGAGCTAAAAGGGGGGCGTAAATGTTACTATCAAAGTCGTTTGTTTATTCTTATTTGTTTACGTTGGCTAAAAAATGACTAAAAGAATTTGTCGTTGGGACATTTTCCCAGTACAACGCTTAGTTGATATTTTAATAATAAATTATAATCCAATAAAAAATCGTACACTTCTTCACGTTTAAATATAACACGTGGAATGAAAACTTATTGATTTTATTGGAAATTTTCACTATTTTGGGGTAATTTGATTACGAATCTTATTGAAAGAATGAAGTTTACAAAATATTCATTATGAGGAAATGTTTTCTTTGGTTATGATAAATAGTCTGAGACGAAATGGAAAATTTTCACTTCTCAGTTACATGTTATCAGATTGGGGGGTGTTGTCGATTTAACGTCTTACGGGTATGTAAATGAACTTTACAATTGCATTATCGCTACTGTTTGTGTTATTTTGAGTAATATAATATTTTTTTTTTGTAATGTCACATTTCATCATATTTTGACCTAATGAATAATGAAGATGATTTGTTGTGTTTATTCCCCCTTCCCCTAATCCCCAGCTAAAAGACTGAAAGAGAATCGGATTTCTTGAGAACAAATAAAACTGCTATTTTGCACACAATTTAATATGATCGAAAAATCTCTCTTCACAATTGTTTGTTGGTAAGTTCTCTGAAAGAAGAGCCAGAAGCAATTTTATAGCGTCACAACAATGATGCCGTTGCTTTCGTAATTACGTTGTAACAATGTAAATTCTTGTCTGTCACTACTACTCAGACAATTTGGGCTTCATTTTGATAGTCCAGTGCAACTACATCATGACACTAAGCTCCAAACTGGTAATATTCAAATAAGTGCCCCTCTGAGAACCAGTATCGATAGTCGCTTATAATATTGGTTTGGGGAAACAGAAATCCATAAGAATCCTCTATATTCTCCTTATATTGCACCAACGGACTCTACCCACCGATTCTGGTCGCTACAAAACTTTCTTTGTAAAGATCACAACTGAGAACTTATGTATATATCACACAGTCATCTAGCCGAAAAATATGCAAGCACTTTGGTTTTGGCGGCAAAGTTGAAAAAAAATCGGAAATTAAATTATTTATTTTTTGTTAAATTATAAATTTTTGGTCTTAAATATGAAAAACAAAATATTTTTTATGTACTAATTATTATCAAATTAAAAGTAAAATATTGAAAAAAATTGGATTCGGCCAATCAGTTTTTCGATATTATCCTTAAACATTGGCAAAGGATGCTCCACAAATGTTTCTTGGGGGATGAACTGTGCTCCCGCACTTCCTACATTAGGGTCACTTCTGGGTGAACGATCAAATTATAATATACGAGGTCTGTTATCGCCAATTTTGAATTTCCGCGGGTTACGTATATTCGATTTTCGAATTTTTGTGGCGTTATGTTGGTACTCATGTCTCTCCCTTATGCCGACAAGTTCGGCCATTTTGAATGTTCAGTTAATTTTTGACAGCTGCTTTGCTTGCACGTGTTTTGGCTCGTCTTCGATATCGAAAATCGAATATTACATATATACCCACGGAAATTCAAAACTCGCGATACTTTTTGAACCGACCTCGTATAGTGTGGATGTGAGTTGTGTGAATGCTTCAATAGGTTTACCGTGGCACTGTTTTACTTTATGAGGTTCCCTCTTATTCAACGTATATGAGGTTGAATAAGAGGGAACCTCATAAAGTGTTCCTTGCTGGACAGACGAAATCCATGATAGGACAGGTCTGTTTTGTGCGTTAATGTACTTGGTTACATACGTATTCGGTGTACACGTGAAAACAAATTCAAGAATGTCACGTGAAGGTAAACAGGTGCAAAAAAATGAACATCGGACTCCCTCACCTTGAATAAACTGGACTGACGAAATCCATGATAGGACAGGTCTGTCTTGTGCGTTGTTTGGGCGTATCTTAATCCCAATGGTCGTAGGCGACCCGTGGTTTTGTGCTTATGTGGTATGCCACATAAAACAAAGGATTGTTAAAAGTGCTCCTACCCTTTTTCTTAAAATTTCTTCAAGTCACATAAAGTCTCCGACAGGTTCCGGCAGCTACGACAAATGTAGACTCTTGGATCCAACGATTTGAAAAAACAGTCTTTTTTTTTATTGATTTTAAGGATGAAATAACGGTTTCCTTACCGCTAGGCGTCCAAATAGAACACCTTCTCTTAATCGCCTTTTCACCATTGTTAGATACATTGGCTTGGCACGGCTTCAGTTTAATTCGACTGTAAGTCTTCGATTTCATTATTAAACTATTCATTTAAGACCTACCGAACCATGGTAAGCTTCGATGACTTCTGAGCTGATGTCAACGTTCTATAATTCTACGAACGTAACTCTTTGAAATTTTTAACTTAACCATTATAAAACGCTCCTTATTTTACCTTCGTTAAATAAAGCAGAGCGTAATCCATCACTAATTTTTCAGCGCCCTCAAATTTTTAGTTTAAATATTAAGAAAAAAAGGACGGATATTAATCCTTTAATATCTAATACAGAATAATAATTAGGCATATTAAGAAAGTAAAATACTTGGAATTCCCGAAACAGCATCATAAAAATTCAACAGTGTCCATGGGTGATTTGGTTTGGGCCATGGCCAGGAAGAGGCTCAACATCTAGTTCTCTCACACTTCAGTTTTCGTTTGGTTTTTTTTTAAATTCTATATTCAATTTTTTGCCCCTCTCAATTTTTAAAACCTTTTTTCCCACTTCACCTGGTCTTGAAATGTTTTTTATGACAGTTAATTTTTTAAAAATTTAATTGATATTTCTTTTGGTGTCTTCACAATTTTTATGTAATCAGCATAAAAATTGTGAAGACACTTTTTTTAATTTTTTATGTATGGATGTTTTTTCTCCATATGTGGCTGTGAGGACACTACAAGCATATCACGGCAGTGTTAAGGTGTTCTCTAATCCCGGTCCCCATATCCAAAACCCAGGAGATATTTTCATATTTCCACCTTACTAACCACAACACATTCATTCTTGCTGTAACTATTATAAGGAACTATTCCTTTTCTTTTTTTTTAAGTTTTATAGAACTAACATTAAATGTAAAAATATAGGTTTTTTTCGATTTATTAGGATTGCTAGTAAAATTTTCTACAGATTCTGTTGTTATCAAGTTGGACGCATATTCATGGTTAAAATAATCGAAATTTATCTTTTTTTTTTGTTCTATTCATAAAAGAATTCATTTATCATCGATTTGTTGTGTCATTTTTCACATTTAGTGAGCTTTTATTATTTAAAAAAATATCCGGCAAAAGTTTAAAGTTTTTGAAAAATGTCCAAACAGCGAAATTGGAAACTTATTCCAATCAAGTAAATTCAATTTGAATATGTTCTACAAATTTTAGAAAATCAATTTTTTTCGTAAACAAAAAATAAAGCTCATCTTGTATATTAAAAAAAAAAAAACGAAAAAGTTTATTCTGTAGATTAAAAATATCGAGAAAAAATACTTCCAACAAAACTGAATATTTTGAATGTCAAACATTTCACTTACAATTAATGTACTTGGCTACATACATATTCGGTGTACACGTGAAAACAAAGTCAAGAATGTCACGTGAAGGTAAACAGGTGCAACAATAACAAAAAATGAACATCGGACTCCCTCACCTTGAGTGCACAAATATTTTTTTTTCCCTTTTGAAAGAAAACTTTTAAGTAAAAAATCGATCGTATAAAAAATTATAAAGACAATGACGGAAGCGGTTGGGGAGGGGGGTATTAATAATACCCCGAAAGAGGGGAAAGAATGTTATTATTTCTTTATTGAATAATATGTAAATACGTAAAATAATGGAAGTATTTGATTTGTTATTTATGAAAAGATGCTTGTGACGATAGGGGAGGGGGTGTCTTGAATTTGGTTGGAGACGATTGTGTTAAAAAGAAAATACTCTAAATATAGGGGAAGAGATATTGCGGCCTACATAAAGTATTATTTATATCATAAAATAGCAAAAAATTATAAATTAAATAATTTTAGCCCCAAGATTTCCGTTTCTTTCTTTTCAAGTTCCTTCTTTCTTTGAGCGTGTTTTTTTTATATTTTTTTTTTACTTATAAAATAAAAAGCGAACCTAGAGTGCAGTTTGCACGTATATAATATGTATAGATACGTAAGTAAGAAAGCCCACCTGAAGAAATGAAGGTCCATCAACACGTAGTCGACTCATTGTCATAATTTTCAATGCAATCAGAGTAGATGATTTTTTTTTACATTTAAAATACTTCATTATTTTGATAATTTCTTCTTTTTGTGCCGGTTTTCTTATAATTTATTAAAAAAATCAATATAAATAAACCTCGGTTTTTTTTTTGTTAGTAAATTATTTTTTTTTACAGAGGTAGATTTTGAAGGTAGGTAAATTTACTTTTAAAATTATTGGCAATCATAAAAATAATTTTCTTATTTTTATTATTGCCAATAATTTTGTACACTAAAAATGTTTAAAAATACAAATTGAAACTTGTTCAAATTGATGGAATTTAATCGGCATAAATGCCTATTTAAATATGAGTTTCAGTGGGGAAGCTTTCTGAATAAATAACACCCATCCGAGGTTAGATGTAAACTAAAGAAAAGGCATATTTGTAAACAGTTTACACAACAGTCGATATCAGGCTTCGCTAAACTGAGAGAGAGGTTTCTCCTAGTAAAAATATAATAAAAAACACAGTATAATAAATCCCCCAAACTCAAGAAATCTTCCAAAAAAAAAATCCAAAAAACTAATATTTTTTGGAAGATTAAGAAATCTTCCAAAAAAAAACCTAAACCAAATGATACAATAAAAAAAAAGTGCACATTTGACGTACCAGAAATTTGACGTAGAATAACCAAAATAATTATGGCTCTTTTTGTAAGTAAATAATCACCTGATTAGTCAATCCAGTTTATAATAGGTACCATTTTTTCCAAATAAATAATATTAGAACTCTATAGTTGCAAGAGTGTGATTGATGCGAAAAAATAATAGATTTGAAGAAAAAAAACGCCATCTATTCTAAAATATACGGCAATTGTGGTAAGAATTTCGAACTATAGTCTTGCGTATTTCCAACTTTAATACGACTATTAAAGTTGGAAATACGCAAGACTATAGCCTAACAGTCAACACCATCTATTGGTTAGTGCACGTAATTGGTTATAATTAGGAATTTTTAAACTACAGCTGTTTGTAAGCAACCCTCAAAATCAAGCACTCCAATCTCGCCGCCGTTCATGGTAATTTGTTGTAGGTGTTGTGTCAATTGAAAGCAAATCTTTTTTTTAAAGAATTTTTAACAAACATGATTCCCAATCCATGTGCACAGCGTCGATGAGAGGTAAATATTCACCTCAATCGACTTTAGACATTTTTTTTCCTCAAATTCACAGTTTTAACCGAAATTCAATTTGGGAAAAAATAATGTTTTAGAATAAATTAAAATCCACAAATTAACTAAATTAAATATAAATTTATGTTCAAATTTGAGTAAAACAGATCTAAACTTAAAAAGACTACATTTAAGTTATCATAATGTCGTTGAGATCAAAATTGAATATTTTTCAAAAATCCATTCCAATAAAATTTCTATCAAAAAATCTAAATTTTTCTTTAGAAAAATAATTCGGGAAGTCCCCGAAAATTGTCAAACGATGATGTTTTTTTAATAAAGAAATGCGGTCTAATTGCTAATGCTAGGCTTTAGAAGAGTATAAAGAAGAAATCGTTTCTGAGCCATACAAAATTTATCGAAAAATGAATGTATGCCTTTAAGTGATATAATAAAATATTTTTTTTTTTAAATTATAGTGCCAAATAATAGAACGCAAGAGTTCGGGTAAAAGGGGCACGTCATAAAATAAGAAAAATATTACCCACGTGATATGTTAATTGTACGATTGTAGAGATTATTCGCTCTAGCAATGATAAACTTTTCTATTTAAAAAAATTTAAAAAATTGTCAAAAATAGTATCTATTTACACTATCCGATAAAACTTATCGCATTATCTGATAAGAGCTACGCGAGCGTAACAGTACGGTTTGCGGAGTTACGAAAAATTCTAGTAAATTTTCAGTACAGACATTTTTATTAGCTTTTCGAATAAAGCTCAAATGGTTTATTGTGAACAAATAATTAAAAGATGAAAAAACAATATCTCAACAGTTTTAAAAGTATTCTGGAATATTTTAACGCTTTAGTAATGTTTACAACAAAAAATATATCTGAAAATAATTAAATAATTATCTCTATCGTCTCCCCAATCTCTTTTCTGTGTTGTCTCGTTTTTAATGATACATTTTTCCAGTAAAGAAAAACAACAAAATCTATCTGACTAATATTAAGGTGACTAATACACCACATTATGCGCTTTAAATATAATCTTAACTCTCTTATCAATTATTTTATAAAAAGAAAAAAATTTACTTTTTTTATTTATATTTTTTGTTCAAGTTTCAAAATTTATAATTTTTGCAATTCAACAAATGTTAAATCCAACAAAAAAATTTTATAATCTGAAAAGAAGAAACAAAAATATAATAAATAAAATAAAATTTTTTATTTTTCTTAAGTTTGTATGAATGACTCATTTGAAGAAAAAAAAAACATCAACTTAATTTGACACCACGGAAAAAATTGTCATACTTGCTGGAATTTCATTAATTTCAATGAGTTAATAATATTTTCTGTAATCTGGTTTTCGTCTCACCTTTTTTCTATATTAATAATTAATTATACAAAAATTGGAAATAAATAAGAAACTATGGGAATGAAAAAGAAGACAAAGACAAAAAATGATGTTGTCATGTAATTATCATAGATATTACGAGTGTGAGTGTTGCCCGTAATTATTTGCAGTTAATTCGAGTGTTATTTTCACTTTTTAAAGTGAACCCTCAATTTTTTGATTGAGTGTGAGTGTTTTGGTGATATTTTGTCATGAACACTCCACTCCGTTTTATGTAGATAAGAATTGAGTGTGAGTGTTTGGGTTTAAATTTTTTGGGATGAATTAAAATGAGTGTGAGTGTTTTTTTGTCAATTTTGAAGTGAATGTATTTAAATTAATATGAATAAAAACAAAATTCTTTTTAAATTATTCATACATTTTTATAAAAACATTTTTATACAAAAAAAAAATAATATTTCGAGTTAACACGAGGGACATAAAATTGAGTGTAAGTGTTTGGGTTTGGATTTTTCGGGATGGACTAAAACGAGTGTCAGTGTTTTTTTGTCAATTTTGGAGTGCATGTATTTGAATTAATTTAGATAAAAAATACTTTTGTTCTTAAAAGATTTTTAATTTTTCCTTTATACTTTTTTTATATAAAAAATATGATATTTTTTGTATGAAAAAAAAAATACACTGAGTGAACACGTGGGAAATAAAATTAAGTGTGTTTTTTGGTTGTAACGTTTTGTGATGAATTAAACTGAGTGTAAGTGTTTTTTCCCCAAGACTCATTAATTGGTCTTAAGCTATATAATTTTTACATTATAGATATATGTAAGATCTAAGGCGTTTTCCTTTGGATCAATTTTGCTACTAGTCGGTAGCTGCGAGTAGATGACCAAAGGAAAGCCAAATTCTAAACACTAGTAGAAACATAACCTCAAAATAGTCAGCAACAATACTTATTCACACATAAACAGTACTGACAAAAATATGACTCTTCAACATAACCAACGAACCCGCAAAAGTATCTATTTTCACTTTAGCAACTAGAATCCACCTAACGTAAATTGTATGCGTAACTCCCAGTTCAATCTGCTCGTTTGTTCCGAGGTAGAGTAGATGATGACAGCTAGAACTACCGACTAGTAGCAAAATTCGTCCAAATGAAAATGCCTCTAATTAAACGAAAATGCTCATATGGTATTATATACCCGACGATACCCAAGTTTACAGTGCATCAATGCGACCTTTAGTAGCATTGGAAGCTATGAAGGTATCAGTCAATAAACTGACAGAATACTATAAGGAAGTAAACATTCCAAAGTCAGAGTGCTTGTGCCTCACGCCGTCAGAGAAGAAGAAATTCCTAGACTGTGGATTTGGAGATAATAAGGGTGACTCAAATTCAACTGCTTTGTCAGGGATAAAATTAAAAAATTGCCAACAACATATATTATAGGCTTCTGAGAATGTATCGCTCAGAAATCCTATGTAAGGACGTCAAACTCATTATTTATATGGGGTTTCCTCATCTGGTCATGTATTTCCCCAACAGTAGCAACGGAACTGCACAGGATGGAAAGGAAGATCTTACGAAAAGCTACAGGGTTCTGCAGATCAAGACAGACAAAAAAGTTTATATCAAACGACAGGTTTTATCGGGAGATGGGCGTTTCCCCATTTGTAGTATGGCAAATGGGTGAAATCATTACTAACGGAAAACAAATTACTGGATTCTTGAAGAAGCTCTGTAGCAACGTCTCCAGATCTACAAGAAGAAGCCGAGATTACGAATTACATCACACGAGCTCGGAAGCACCGAAGGGAATCAAAAGGACACAACAAACGCAGCAGTTGCCGGATTCAAAACATAGAATTTTTAAGAATAATTGTATAAAAACGCATGTTTAGTTTATAAAAGTAAATTTAAGGTTAGGTTTAGGATGTAAGTTTTTTTTTTAATGTCATAATAAAAGATAAATAAAATATTATATACGAGCGGACAGGCCACCGTAGGGCTCCCGAACCCCGTTGTACCGGATTTGATCATTTAAAAACATCCGGTATGAGCGGTTCGTCCTTACAGAGCTACAGTAAGGAACCTTCCTTTGATGCTACTAGACCAGAAGGTACAACCGGAATCGACGTCGGTCTTTCACCCAGTTGCAGCCACCTTGAGTGTCATTCATACATCATCCTCGCTCTCCTATAAAACAGTGCTACGGCAAACCTATTGAAGCATTTACACCACTCACATCCACACTATACGACGTCTGTTCGAAAAGTATCGCGAATTTTGAATTTCCGCTGGTTACGTATATTCGATTTTCGATTTTTTGTGTCGTTATGTTGGTACTCACGTCTCTCACTTATGCCGACAAGTTCGGCCATTTTGAATGTTCAGTTAATTTTTGACAGGTGCTTTGCTTGAACGTGTTTTGGCTCGTCTTCGATTTTTGCCCATTCCAAAAAATGGATCAAAGAATCTGTTACGGGTAGAAGAAGTCACAGGCGGCCAGATCTAGGATAAACGGTGGCTGCAACATTATTAGTGTGTTGTTTTTGGCCAAAAATTCGCGCAAAAGCAACGATGCTCGTGAAAGTTTTTTGTGGATGAAAGCTTGTGACTTGTGGAAAAAAGTTCTTCCACAAGTCCGGGCGTTTCTAGCGGATACCTTGCAGGTTATATTCCTTATTAACCGTTCTACCCTGTAGCAAGAACTCATGATGCTGCAATCGAAGAAAACTGTAAGCAAAACCTTCACATTCGACCGAACTTGGCGCGCTTTTTTCGGTCTTGGCTCGTGCGGCAGCTTCCATTGGGATGATTGAGCTTTGGTTTCCACGTTATAGTCATAAACCCATGATTCGTCACCAGTTATGACCCTCTGGAGCGAATTTGTGTCGTCGCGGACAGAGTGCAACAGCTCCTTAGCAATGTTAATGCAATGCTGTTTTTGGTCGAAATTGGGCAATTCAAAATGACCGAACTTATACATGAGTACCAACATAACGCCGCAAAAAATCTAAAATCAAATATACGTCACCCGCGAAAATTCAAAATTTGCAATACTTTTTGAACAGACTTCGTATGTATTAGAAATAAATTCAAGGATAGCAGAAAGCTAAGAACCAATAGGGACAAAGATTGAGCTAGGATTAAATATTCTTAACAGAAAATAGTATTAAGATTGTATTTTAAGAAAAATGTAAAATGTCATAAACTAAACTTGAAACTAAAAACTTGTGTTTTTTGTCAATAGTTTTTTTGTACTTTTTGCAATTAAACAATTTTGGTTATAATTCATATAGAAAAAAAAAGTTACTTTTTGCGTAAACACTTAAAACAAGTTAAGGAGAGTTTTTGTCCTTATTTTTTATTAGATATAATTTTATTTATAGCGAAAAACAGATACTAAGTAGTCTCCTGACAAAATATTTTTTTTTTAATTGCACTTTGTAATTTTTTTTTTTTAATAAAACTAGTTTTTTTTTTATCTATCAATAAATGTCGTGTGTATGTGACAATTTTTATTTCAAATTTTGTAACTTTTAATTTAATCAAATGCAATCAATCTGTTTGAGAAAATTTTTATTCTACCAAAATTGACTAATCACTACTCTTGATGGATATTTTGTACACTCAAACGAGTTCTTGCTAGGTGTCCATAAAATTTTTATTCATATCAGTCAATTATTTAATATTATTATTATTATGAGATGTTCGCAGAAATGTAATGATATTAATTTGAAAATAATCAACGTTTATAAAAAAGTATGAAGAGAAGAGTCGTAGGAAAGGGATTGGCTGGGATAGATTTTATACAATTACAAATAAAAACTACAGAAATAATTAAGATACAAAAAGCCTAAATTAGTATTATTGTAGCCTATTTTATTTTCGATTACCTATCAGTATTTTTTTTATAAATAAAAGACAATATTTATTCGTTAATAAATGTGAAAATTTTTCTTCAATTAGCCAAAAATTTGATAATATATGTGTCAGATCGAGGAAGCAATTTTTTTTTATTTATTCCAATCGCCATTACCAAAAAAAAAATTATTAATTATTAAAACATATATTATTTGATAAGTATTTATTAAATTCTAATTTCCTATAATCGACTATAATTTAAAATGTAATCATTTTAATCAACTTTCATTTTCTTGCTGATACTTTAAGAAATCATTGTTGTATTAATTTCTAAAATTTTTAATTTTAGCACAAAGTGTACCAGTAGTTGATGTGGAAGATCAAATTGTTATAGTGAATACAACAAATGCACCACTAACAACAAAGGCTCCGGAAACCACTACAATGGCTCCGGAAACCACTACAATGGCTCCAGAAACAACTACAAAAGCTCCAGAAACAACAACAAAGGCTCCGGAAACAACCACAAAAGCTCCGGAAACAACAACAAAAGCTCCAGAAACGACCACAAAAGCTCCGGAAACAACAACAAAGGCTCCGGAAACAACTACAAAACCTCCAAAAACAACCACAAAAGCTCCGGAAACAACTACAAAACCTCCAAAAACAACCACAAAAGCAACGACAACAACTCCTGCACCAACACCAACTCCGAAACCAACACCAACTCCGAAACCAACACCAACACCAGAACCAAAAATTGGCAAATGGAATGTCACGTGCATGATGGTCCAAATGGCTGCCCAACTAAACATCTCTTACATGACCAAAGGTAATTTAAGTTTCTAAAAAAAATTTTTTTATTATTATTATTATTATTACTAATATGCTAATAATTTGAAAAGAAATTCGCTCGTAAAGAAAAAGGAGCTTATTCCAGAAAATAAGCTTTCGTTTTTTTTTGGGGCGACATCTGTGAGAATATTTGTAAAGTCGTATATAATTTGGAAATTTTTCTAAAAGTAGAAAATCCTTCAAACTTGATGGGAAAGGGCAATTTTCGGAATTCTTGTGATCATAAATTATCCATAAATAATATATCGAATCGAAAAGAGAAGATTTATCTAGTAAAATTTAGAAAAATTTCCGCAAACGTAGTTGAATATTTTTTTTGAATAATAAAAATTACAGAAAAAAAAACTAAGAAGAAAATTTCTAAATGTTTGTTTAAAAAACATTCCGAAACTCGGAATCAAATAATTCTTTGATAAAGTGTAATCTGGAGATTTTTACCATTTTTAAATGTTAATATTTTAACCAAAAATCTAATGAATAACTTTCGATTATTCTAGTTCTAAAATGATTTAACAGAGTTTGCGCCCAATCGGTGAAAAACAGCATTGAAAATTCAATTTGAAATTTCTTTTCTCATAGTTTTTGCATAGTAATAATATTATTTGGCACTTAAATTTTGAGATTTTCAAAAAAAAGAATTCCACAAAGACACTGCGCGATTTCTCAGCATTAAAGTATACTTCCAAGCACGCAATCTACCAGGTGTAGTCATAAAAACATGTTTTCTTTTCATAGAAAGCATAAACAAATTTATTCAAAGTACTTGCCCTCGCTAGCTACACATTTTTCCCATATCTCGGGCAATTTGTGGATACCACGCCAAAAAAATCCTTCTCTTTCGAGGCAAACCACTCGTCATCGACTCATTTCCGGACGTCTTCGTAAGAATCGAAGTGCTGCTCAGCGAGCGCGTGCCCCATCGATGAAAACAGGTGGTAGTCGGAAGAGGCCAGGTCTACTGAATAAGCGGGGTGGGGTAGCACCTCCCAGTTGAGTGTCTCCGAGTAGTTTCAGACAATTTTTGACGTGTGCGATGGTTCGTGGAGGAAAATCAGCTTGTCATGTCTTTGTTGATAATCCGTCCTTTTCTCACGCAGAGCACGGTGCAATTTGATCAGTTATTGGTGGAAGCGGTGGGCATTGACAATTTCACCAGGTTTCCACATCTCATAATAGACGATACTTTGCTGATCCCACCAAACGCACAGCATCGTCTTTCGTCCGAAGCGATTTGGTCTTGGGGAAGATGTTGATGGTTGGCCGGGATCAACCCTCGATATCTTGCGTTAAGGATTCTCGAAATATATCCACTTTTCATCGCCTATCACAATCCGATGCAGGAACGACTTTCTTTTTTGTCTGGCGAGCAAGATTTCGCATGTGTTTTGGCGTCGCTCACCTGCATATCGTTCAATTCATTCGGCACCCATTTTCCAATCTTCATCATGTCACGCAGACGCATGGAAATGGCTGGTTGAGTAATACCCAATTGATGCGCGAGCATTTTTTGCGATTGGGTATCGTCTTCGTCCAAAAGAGTCTGCAATTGATGGTCCTCAACCTTCCTAGACCGGTTTTCACGCTCCTTGTCCCACAAGTCAAAATTGCCGTCTTTGAACCGACGAAACTAATCTCGGCACATTGTTTCCGATAAAGCACTGTCACCATAGGTCTCCATAAGCATTCAATGCGATTCAGCAGCCGATTTCTTCAAATTGAAGCAGAATGACAGAGCTTCCCGCATATGATCTTTTTCTGGCACAAAACTAGACATGATTACCGAAGGAAAAATGTATGTTGTTGTACGAAATTGCTGACAATGTGCACTGATTAATGTTGACAGATGTCAAACTCATAAAACAAAAAGTATGGCGCGCCCATGGTAGCTTAATACGCTCACTCACACCATCTATGATTTAAGCTTATACCCTTGGTATTGGTTGAAAGCGTATTTGATAAGAATTCGAAATTACAAAAACTTGGAAATCCACAAGGCCAGATGTTAAAAGTGAACACCATCTATTGGTAACTGCATGTAATTGGAAAGAATTTGAATTTTATAGAACTGAATTAGTTCCAAAAATGACTAATCATCAATTTTCTTTTCATTTAGCATTTTATTATTATAAGCACAACTAAAATCGTTGATTGGTTTTTTTTTTTGTTGTTGATAAATTTGAATTGTTTTCATTGATTTTATTTCGTTGTAGATAATAAGACAGTGCAAGGATTTTACAATCTACCAAGTAACGCTCGGATCACCGATCACACATGCGAAAACATCACTCAATCGCTAGTTTTGGAATGGGGACCGAAGGAAGAGAACTCGTTCACCATGCGATTTGAATACAACGAAACCAAAAAAGAGTACGCATTGATGCAGTTGCTATTCAAGGTTGAAATTGTCGATCAGGACTTCCCGAATGCTGGTAAATATCAAAAATATCTGCCCCATCCGATATCCTTATTAAAATTTATTATTAACGAAAAAAATTTTTTTCTGTTAAATTTTAGTAAATCAAACAATTCAATTATTGCATTATGGCGATATCTTCTTTACACCAATTAAGATGTCGTATCATTGCACCAGAAAACAAGTTCTCAACATGACGGAAACATTGAACTCGAAGGAAATCGCTGGCACTGTAATGATTAAAGACCTGCAGTTCGAAGCGTTCCATAAAGGAAAAATGGACAAATTCGCCAACGCATTGGATTGCGATCAAAATAATACGCCCGATAGTGTTCCGGTTATTGTTGGTGGTGCATTGGCCGCATTAATTTTAGTTATTTTAATTGCATACTTGGTTGGACGTCATCGTTCAAATGCACGCGGTTATATGAGCTTCTAAACGAATCTGATTATATAATGTGCCATGCAATATTGGTATAGTGATAATATAAATAAATAAATTATATTAAAATGAGGAAATAATTTGAAAATGAAAAAAAAAATAATAATAATAATAAAACTCAATCAAAAACAATTTTTTTTTTAAATTAAACAAGAAAAAGGACATTTTCGAAAGAATAAAAAAATAATCAAAAATTAATTGTGGGAGCAAGCGGCGGAAGGAACCAACCAACACCAATAATAACAAAAACATTCTACAATCCTCAAAATAACAATCCAAATTCTAAATAATAGGTTTTTTTCTCTCTCTCCAATGAAGTTAAAAATTTTAAGTTTTAATGTAAATAAAATTATTTTTTATTTAGACGTGGTGTGATAAAAGCAAAATTTAAAATTCATCTAAATACCGGAAGTTGATTATTAATTAGACAGACATTTTTGTTTTAATCTTTTCATTTAGAAAATTTTTTGTTTGTTCTTTAAGATAATTACTAATAAATTAACACTTTTATTTATAAAGAATGGTGGATATTTGCAAATGTGTGAATAAATCAAAATATATTTTTAAAAGATTAGGAATACTTTAAAATAAGACAAAATTCAACATCCTGAATCAATTAAAGGTTTAACTATTTCTTTTTTAACTTCTTCTTGAATAAGATTAGAGAAACCATTTATGGTCAAGTCTTATTTAAATTGAGACTTTTATCATATTATGAAATTAAAAGGAAAAAATAAATTTTCAATCGAAAAGGAATGGTTTTTTTTCTTCATATTTCTTCTGTTTTTTTTTTTTTAAATATTTTAAAAACGTAAAAACTAAATTAACTGTGAAAACAAAAACGAATATTATTAACTTAAGAAACACTTAATATATTTATTTTTTAATGGAAATTTTGTTGTGATGGGGGGAGGGGAAAAATTAAAAAGAAATTCTTCTTTTGTAAAAAGTCTGTGTCGTCCGGTGCTTAATTTTTTTCTCTTGTTTTTACAAATTTCGTTTATATTTTTTTCCCTTTTTTTATTTAATTTTAAATTCTTCCTTATTTAATGGAAAATAATTTTCCCCTCTAGTCCTCCCCTTTTGATATTATCTTAAATACAAAAGAAAATTTCGTTAATGTCAATTTATGCTGATGGTAATTTGTTAGTAAAAGAGAGAGAAAAGAAATAAATTAATTTCAAATCGCAATTATTAATATTATAAAAAATAATCAAGATAGCGGCCGGTCTTAGACAAGGAAGAGAATCGGAGAAATAATATGAAAATTTGTGCAGAATAAAAACATATTTAAACAACAAAAATTCAAATAAAATTATTATAAAAAAACAACAAACAATAATGATATGAAAATGAAAAAAAAAAATATATATATATATAGTATACATATTAATATCTATAAAATAATTAATTGAAATGAAATACAATAAAAAATAAGATAAATAAAAATAAAAAAAAGATTTTAAGTCAACGTGAAAAAAAAGTAAAGTAATTAATAATAATTTAAAGATTATAATATTTAGTAATGATAATGAAAAAGAAGAATGTGTCCCTTGTAATGAATTTATTCTAATAAATTTTTATTACAAATAAATAAAAGTGCACATGTTATTTGTTGGCTTTTCAAAAAAAATCCCCTTTTCGATGAAATTGGTTTTCTACAATTTTTTATTGAGTTTTATTTTTGATTTCAAACGATTTTGAAGGAAATTTACGCAGATTGTGCGTTCAGGTGGATTATCTATAAAAGCTTTCGTATTACCTTCTCTACCTGTAGGAGGCGTTCAATGTGCACATTTGAAGAAGACAATCGATGTGGTTGGTTGAGTATTTAAATGAGAATTACTCACCACACCAATGACCACATAATACTTGTGAGTAGTTGCCCAATGGAACGCAAAATTTACTGACTGAAGTAAAATATAACCTCAAAATAGTCAACAACAATAATGAGTTTACCAACACATAAACAATAAAAACTGAGTTTATTCACACATAAACAATCCTGACAAAAATATGACTTCAACATGACCAACGAACCCTCTAAGCCGTCTATTTTCATTTTGGGAACTAAAATCCCCCTACCGTAAATTGTATGCGTAACTACTCATGCGAACTACTCGTTTGTACGAGCAAGAGTAGCTGTGAGTAGCTAGAAGTACTTGAAATTGGTTATTCGGTATCACAGCTGAATAATGATGGGTTTGTGCCATCACTATTGTGGTCATGGTAAATATATTTTCATTATGAAGTTCGAGTATAGGAAATTTTAAAAAAATGGTTATAATTTTATGGCAATTGTATTCAATTGAATCGTCTGTGCTCTTGATGCCGCTTGTTGCCAATGCCAGGTCCACACTATAAGGTGGATGCATCAAAAATTCCCAACCAAGCTTCTGGACTTTCTGAGGAGTCGCTATAGATGTGTGTGGTCTGGTGTTGTCTTGATGGAATACAACACCTCTTCTGTTGGCCAATTCTGGTCAATCGATAGCTACAAACGATCCAATTGATCACAGTAGAGGTCTGAATTTAGTGATTGGCCATACGGAAGCAGCCCACCAAATGCACAGTAGAACCTCCTGGTCGTTAGTCCTAGTTTTACCACCGTTTGAGCCGCTTCACCCCTCTTTGACTACAATCCTTTTCGCACAATATAGTCGTATGTGGCCCACTTCTCATCCCCAGTCACCATCCATCTAAGAAACTAAGGAAGTTTTGCAATCATAAAAAAGATGTAATCGCTTGGTACCAGCTAGGTCCAGACTATAAGGGGGATGTATCAAAAATTCCCAACAAAAGCTCCTGGAGTTTCTGGCGAGTGACTATTACCTGGCGTTGTCGTAATGGAACACAACACCTCTCCTATTGGCCAATTTGGGCCCCTTCTGGTCAATCAATAGCTTCAAACGGTATAAATGTGGATAGTAGAGGTCCGAATTTAGTGTTTGGCCATATGGAAGCAGCACACCAAATGCACAGTAGAACCTCCTGGTCGTTAGTCCTGGTTTGGCCACCGTTTGAACTGCTTCATCGCGTTTAGACCATGATAGTTTTCACACAATATTGTCGTATGTGACCCATTTCTCAACCCCAGACATCATCTATTTGGTCTTGGGTTCGCAGATGGAAATTCGATCCATCATGTTTTTTGAAAACATTGACTGACTATAGTTTTTTTTACAGTACATACTGTAGGAATCAACACACTACAGGCGGCATAGCCAGACTATGCAAGACACAGACCCAGTCAACAGGATAGTGATATTGCCCATACATCCACCGAAACTATTGATTTATTGAAGATACTCCCACAAAGAATGTGTCAATTAGCCTTCAATATTGTCCTGTCCGATTTAACATGTCAAGTCCTTGATGTAGTCAGAGACGAATTTACTCAAGAAATTGATTTTTTTTTGGCACAATCGATTTTTCGAGTTTTCTGCAAGATTTGCTTACCCCACCCGCTAACCTGAAGGTACCATCAAAAATGTATTAAATTTCCTAACTTCGATATAACATCCGGTAAGACAATATCTGTCACTATTTCCAATATTCCAATGGCTTCATATTCCAATCCCATTAACAGTACTAGGACCTCTCCAAAAATACTTACCTCACGATGCATTAGAATTGTCTTACTATTTTCAGCTGGTGAAACTCCAACGCATAAACTTACGCATAACTTGCAGGTAATATTCCTTATTCACCGTTCTTCCCTGTGGCAAGAACTCATGATGCACCACGCCCCTGCAATCGAAGAAAACTGTAAGCAAAACCTTCACATTCGACCAAACGGCTCACATCTTCTCGGCCCTCTGAGAACATTTTGTACCACCGATAGACGTTGCTTCGGTCCAAGGTAGCTTCACCATATGCCACAGTCAACATTCGGAATGCGTCCGCGCAATTAATTCTGTTTTTCACACAAAATTTGATACAGATTCTTTGATCCATTTTTTGGAATGGGCAAAAATCGAAGACGAACCAAAACACGTGCAAGCAAAGCAGCGGTCAAAAATTAACTAAACATTCAAAATGACGGAACTTGTCGGTATAAGTGAGAGACATGAGTACCAACATAACGCCACAAAAAAAATCGAAAATCGAATATACGTTACCCGCGGAAATTCAAAATTGGCGATACTTTTTGAACAGACCTTTAAATGTAAGAAATCTGCAGTTTTAAAAAAAAACATGTTCTTTATTGTATAGACAAATAATAGCATAGGTAATTTGTGATAGTGTGCGAAACATGCCTTGTTGGTTCATTAGATTAAAGGATACAAGGATAATAGAAGGATGTGGTTTTTTCTCATTTTTCTATAGGCTATGGTAATACAGATTCTAGTAAAAATACAATCGGAGGGCGAAAAAACCGTAAGAGCGACAGAGAGCGAGACCATCAAAAATCTATATCAGAGGAGTGTACTTAGGAAAGCATTCACTTAAAATAGAGATTATAGAAGAACTCTTTTCCACTCTTTAACCAAAAGTTTTCTGTGGAGTGTTGTCCACTTACTCAGAGTGATTATTTGAGCACGAAGTTGTAAGCGTACGCTTTGCTTTTATACGGTATTTTTTATTTAGCATTTATAAGGTTTAAGTTAATTTTTTTCTTTACTATTTAAAACCATAAATATTAAAATATTGTATATTATTTTTTTCATTAAAAAAAAACCAGTTATTATTACATATTTGAAAATTTGAAGAAAACAATTATAATTAATAAGTTGAACAATTATTAATTCAAAGTAAATTCAAAATAGCGACACCCAAGTATTTGAGTTATAATATTTGATAATAAAAATTACACTTACCACATGATCCTTGTATTGTTGGACACATATTTAAAAAATGCAACTGTTCGAATCAGAGTTAATTTATATTGTACAAAAAAAAAAAACGTATTTTACTAAACGAATTTAATCACTGCATATAAGAAATCATTTTAGAAACCCTAATTAATATATAAAAAATTTCATTAAATAATTATTTTATGACTTTTAATTACTTTTAATATAATAATGAAACTGAGAAAAATCATTTTCTTTTGGGAAAAACAAAATGGCGTTGATGGTAGTAGCCATTACTTATTTAACGTGAAAATTTCATATTTGCTATTAGATTCACTTTAATCTTATTGAAAGTGAAAAAATCACTTTTCTACAACTTTAATTAAAAAAATTATTATTAAAAAATGGAAAATATTTAACCACTTTTATACCGAACTTAAACCAGTTATTTTTTTTCCAAAGAACTGGGAAAAAAATAACTGGTTTAAACACGTGAAAACAATTTTTTTATTTCCAGCAAATTAAACATCTTTCTAATTTATAATCGATAATTTAATGATAAAAGATTCAATTGATTGAATAACTAGATCAGAAATAATTAAAAAGTTGCAAAAAAAAATGTTACCTTTCAAATTAAAAATGGCGCCAAAGACGATATTTGCATACTAAAAATTGGAAAATTCCATTTGAATTGAAATAACCAATAAAAAATTTAAGACAAATTAATTAGGTGCTTATTTAAAATGCAAATATTTAATCGAAACTAACAATGAATTACTGAATATTTGAATTTCGAAGAATAGGAGTTAACCGAAAACACGTCTAAACAAATGGAACCAACATTTTGTAATTAATTTGCGTAAGCTAATATTCCCAAAAAGTCTCTTCCATTTTGTATATGCATACTGGACATTGGAAATACTCCAATACACTGTCACATACACATGCAAATTTGGTAGGCATTGTTAAATGGTGACCATTCCGATATTCGTTGCTACTTTGAGAATATCGGTGGCCATTTTTTTTACGCAAAATTCACGGACGCTTTGAGATAAGTAAATTCACATATGGAAAAAAAACATATGCAATTTAAACGTAGCCACTTAATTAATATGTAGTGGTATTCTGTCTACTAATTTTTAAAGGGAATTCTGGTCATTCTGTAATTAGTTATTTTTTTCGAAACCATTTGAAAAATATATTGACTAAAAATTTAAAAATCAAATAACGTAAAAAAATATTATCTCTACAAAAATAAAACTTTCAACGTTTTCGAAAATATTTCGAATAGTGATTCTTAACCAAAAAGAAAAAATATTTTAGAAAAAAATTTATTAAAATTTTAAATTACTTTAAAAAATCGATGAGTTTACATCCACAAAAAGCAAATCAAAAATTGAGTAAGAAAAATCAAAAATTTCGGTTGAATTCAAAAATGGCGTCATAGCGATGGCATCATTCACTTTTAAGGCGTTTTCCTTTGGACCAATTTTACTACTAATCGGTAGCTGCGAGTAGATAACCAAAGGAAAGCCAAATTCTAAACACTAGTAGAAACATAACCTCAAAATAGTCAGCAACAATACTGAGTTTACTCACACATAAACAATAAAAACTGAGTTTATTCACACATAAACAATACTGACAAAAATATGACTCTTCAACATAATCAACGTACTCGCAAAACTATCTATTTTAACTTAAGCAACTAGAATCCACCTAACGTAAATTGTATGCGTAACTCCCAGTTTAATGTGCTCGTTTGTTCGAGGTAGAGTAGATGATGACAGCTAGAACTACCGACTAGTAGCAAAATTTGTCCAAAGGAAAACGCCTTCAATATTCGAAAAAGTGACGAAGATTATTTATTCCTAAACTTTGGTACGAGTATTTATTAAATTTACTAATGGGAATAATTTACAAAAATTTAAATTTATTAAATAAGCATTAATTCGATTTTGAAAAAAAAAAATTAACCTCAAAATTATGGGAAAAAATTAAATTTATTAATTACAAACCGAAAAAAGGAGAATTACGCAAAAATTACAATTGCAACTGAAGCTATTGCACATGCCAATATTGAGTAGCGCACACAGCTTTTATTAAGGTGTATGTGTGTGTGTACTGGATATTGGAAATATTCCAATGGACATCCCTTATCCTAAATAGTTACGGTGTAGTCAACATTAAAAAAAAAAATTAACAATACTTTCGTTTTTTTTTAAAGAAGTTTTCAATTGTACGATCGTTTTAATAAAAATTCTACGTAAAAAAAAATTCAGGTGATATTGTACTTTGGTTTTAAACTAGTAATTTTAAAATTATATCAAATTAAACTGTTATTTATTAAAGAAATACACGAAGACAAATTAAATTTTTTGTAATTATTTAATAAGAAATAGTCGATAAATTCAACGTCTCATGTGCTAATGTGTTTAAATGTTTTATAGAAGAAAAGAAAAATTAATTGCTTTTTATTTATTTAGAGCTAAATTAATCAGATTGTAATTAATAGAATTAATAAATTATAAAGAGGAGAAGTTGAAATTAGATTTTCTTACGTACATTAAGATTTGTTTTATGCTCAAAGGTAGTGTTTGGAACACAATTCCGATTGCAACTGCAAACTGAACTGGAAATACTGTTAAAAATTGTTGAATTTCGCCTAAAATCAACCAACGAAATCCAATTGTATTAAAATTTTTTTATGTATAAATAAATGTTTAATTGAATTTTTAAATAAAACTACAAATAATATATTCACTTAACTTATTATGGTATATATTTCAATTTAAATTATTTAAACAAGAATCCTGCCATATAACATAATACGGAAACGTATGGCAGTACTTGAACGTTAACAGCAAAATTCAAACAAGAACTACTTCGGCGATAACATAGGCTGAGTTTTATGTATTCGTATAAGACTGTGAAGGTTTTAAAATTTTAGTTGTAGATTTGATGCCGTAGAATTTTTACTTAGCATTGGAGTTGTGCTAGGGGGTAGTCAACTATTCGTGGGCGTCAACATTTTCTGTGTATTATAAACAATTATAAATAAAAGTTCATTATTGTTTAAACAGTCGGACGGCATGACGTGTTTTTTTGTGCTTTTGAAAGAACATTGTGTTTTGAGTGTGTTGTGCAGTGTGTGCATATTGAAATAAAAAGGGTGCAACCATTTTTTTTTCTGTGGAAAAATAGACAAAACTGAAAAATACGCGGGAAATTGTCTCGACCGCAGCCAATGTGATCTGGTCTAGAGACAGTCTGTTTTTTTCCGTTGGTTTTTTTTGAGTGTTCGTGTGAAGAATTCTTTAGAATTTAAAAAAAAAAAAAAAAAAAAAGGTGAGAGGCAGCAAGTAAGGATGGGTCCGGGGGGGGGGGGGGGTATATTCCCAGCGATGAGCCACCCCTAACAGGAGGGGAGTTAGATAAACTGACTCCAGGAGGAGCAAAAAGAAGGGCAACAAGAGCGACAAAGCTGGAAGGAAAGAAGAAGACGACGGAAAATAATGGAATAGAGGTAATGGTATGCGAGAAAAACGTTCTGCCTACGGTACAGGCAGAGCAAAAACAAATAATAGACTACAAAGAGGGGCTCGAGCCGGGGCTAGTTAAATATGAGAGGGATGCCAAAGGCCCTTTCTATGTTATTGCCGAGTGTAAGAGGGACAGCAATAAGCAATATATTAATGATATTCTATTGGGAAAAATTTTGAAGAACGTTATGGGACCTGCACTCAAATCTTCGGTCCAAAAGATCGGAGCCTATAAGTGCAAGATTACGTGCAGTTCTTCAATGGAGGCGAACAATATCATTACATCCCCTAACACAAGATTGGGTGATGCAAACAATTACAATTTTTATATCCCGCGGCATTTTACCATAAAAGCGGGGATCATACATGATGTTCCCATTGATGTCTCGACGGATGATTTGGTCAAAGAAATAAAAAGTAGTGTCAGAGTACAGAATGCTACCAGGATGACTAGAAGGGTAACATCGGAAGATGGCAGCGTGACGTTTGCTGAGACAGAAACGGTGAAAATATTCTTCTTCGGGTCAGCACTGCCCGAATACATTACTTTTTGGGGGGCTCTAAGACGCGTGAAACAGTTCACCAGGAACCCCATGATGTGCTTTAAGTGTTTTAAGTTTGGACACTTAAAAGCTAGATGCTCAACTGAATCGGAAGTGTGCAAAAACTGTGGGGAAGCCAGACATGAGGGACCCTGCAGTGAAAAGCCAAAATGTGTAAATTGCAAGAATGAACACCCATCCACGAGCAGACAATGCCCGGAATACACAAAACGAATCACAATACAGAACTTGATGGAGGAACAAATGCTGACCTATGGCGAAGCAATTAAAATGGTTAATTTAAACGGTACTGTGGACAATAGACCGTACCTGAGAGAGCAGCAATTAAACAATAAAACCGAATTTCCACCGCTCGCAAAAAACAAAAATGAACAGTTGCATCAGAGGAAAACCATTTACAAATCGGGGAACAGGTCAAACATAGCCTGGAATTCGCTTCCAATCCAGGAACAACTAATTGAAAATGAACCAACCCGATCAAGAGCACAGAATTAGAAAAGATCCTGAGCATCCTGACGCTAATTTTATCAAAGCTAGGGATGACAGGTATCATGCCAGGACCACAAACAGTGCATACAAATACAATAGATACAATAAAAAATGCAGAGACAACAATAAAACCAGGGGAAGTAAATCAAACTACCGTTTTTTAGATTTAATTTTAAATTAACTTATATATTTTACTTTTTTATTTTTCTTTCTCTTTTTACTCTCGCCATGAGCGACAATAAAATTAAAATCCTACAATGGAACATTCAAGGTTTCTACAATAATAAAGCTGGTTTAGAACAATTAATTTCGAAATACTCTCCACACATCATAGCACTTCAAGAAACTCACCTCCCTGCAGATTTCTCCATCACAGGTTTCAAACAATACAATTCCTCATTTCACAATTGGAATAGAGATTTGAAAACTGGAGGCATCTCTTTAATGATCCACAAATCCATAAGTTTTAAAATTAACCCTATTTCATCAAATATTTTGGCACATTCATGCAATATCATTTCTAACCCCACTTTTACCTTAATAAATATTTATGTTGAGCATAGCTTACATCTTAAAAAAGACGATCTCCTCAATCTCACAAGAACTGTTAGCGGTCCGACAATTATCGTCTGTGATTTCAATGCTCGCCACCACCACTGGGATCCCTCAGAGCAAAACAATTTTGGTGTAGTCGTTGACGAATGGCTCAATGATACTGATTTTATCCTTCTCAACAATGGACATTACAATCATCTCTCTACTAGATGCATTAGAACAGCAATAGACCTATCAATAGTTTCTCCTTCAATAGCTGGTAATATTTCATGGCAACCCCTCACAAATCTTTATGGGAGTGATCACGTACCCTTACAGATCATTCCACAGAGCTCAGTAGCTACCTTTTTTCATTCTCCCCGGTTTCTTGAGGGAAATGCAGACTGGTCCACCTTTTCTTCAAAGGTAAATGACTTCATTTCGTCAATTCCCACTTCACATAATATTAATAAAGAGGCTGCTATTTTAAAGCGATGCATTCGTTTTGCGGCCGCTCGTTCCATTCCCTCTTCTAATTCTTTCCACAAAATACAACCTTCATGGCTTAAAAAAACGATCAAGTCATTTCTAAAGGAAAAAAGAAAACGGTTAAAAGTTTTTACCAATTTTCAAAATGGCCGCAACCTTATTTTGTATAGGAAAGCTAATGCGGAATTAAAAAGAGAAATACGCAAATAAAAAAAAAATAGTTGGGAGAACTTTGCTTCCAACATCAACCCTCAAACACCAATCAAGGCCTGTTGGACTTCAATTAATAGGCTACAAGGAAAGCAATGTAAGCATCATTTGCGTACCTTAAAGTTTGATTCGGGGATTCTCTCCCAATCTTCAGAAATAGCCAATGAACAAGGCAAAATTTGGTCCAGCTATAGTGCTGACAGTAATTTCAACGAATCCGTTTGTAATGATAAAAGACAGTTCCTTCAAGATTTAGATTCTTTTCTCCCCAACAGAGATAAATACAAAATTGATGTTACTTTTACGTTTCAGGAACTTTTCACCAGCTTATCACGTCTGAAAGGATCTACTCCTGGTTTCGATCGCATCACTTACTCTATGATCAAACACTGTCCGACTTCCTTCCATATAAGATTATTGAATTTATACAATTCCATCTTAAATTATGGTATTTTCCCGCACGCCTGGAAACTAACTGCGCTTTTTCCGCTTTCCAAAAGCAAAGTGGACCAAAGCGACCCTGGTAACTATCGTCCAATATCCCTACTCCCTTGCATGAGTAAATTATTAGAAAAAATGATTGCAAAAAGATTATCTTGGCTTTTAGAATCTAATCTATCTCCGAATATACACAGTTATCACCCTCTTAGAGGAACTCAATCCCTTTTAGTCAACCTAACACATTATTTAAGCAAAAGCATTTCGACCAGGAAGCATGCGCACATTCTTTCTGTGGATTTGGAAAAGGCGTTTGACCGGGTTGGTTCCCACCTGGTCCTAAGTCAACTGCATGACTGGGGTGTTGGGCCCCGTATCCTGCACCTTTTAAGATCTTTTTTGACAAATCGTAGCGTCAGAGTTCGAATCAATGGTTTTTTATTCCAAGTATATAACAGTCAAAATGGATTACCTCAAGGCTCCCCTTTGTCAGTGCCACTGTTTAACGCCTATATACATTCCCTATCAATTTCCTTAACTAATATTCAGAACCTTCGTCATTTGATCTATGCCGACAACATCATCTTGTTTTCCTCCTCATTGCTAAACACCCCCCTAACCCAAGCCCTGGGAGTTGGTTTGCATCAACTTTCCATGTGGATGAACCAAACTGACGCATTTATTAATCCTGGAAAATATGAGGCTATCCATATTTGTCGGAAACGATATTGCGAACCTTCAAGGATTGCATTTGGTGCACACCTTATTGAGAATAAGCGAGAGCTGAAAATTTTGGGACTAACCCAAAAATGGGTGCACATCGTACCACAATTCTCTACATTGCTAAAAATCTTGTTTATGGTACAATCGACTTTCTTATCCCAATTTACGGCTTCAGTCCTGGTCACTCTAAAAGCGACACTCTTTTTAACAATATCATCCGTACAGTCACGGGTGCTTTTCGCACTTCTCCGGTAGAAAGTCTTTATATTGAATCGGGATTTGTTAATTTGGAAACACGCAGAAATCTTCTGTCACTTCGTCTCATTGCGAAAGGTCTCTCTTTCCGATATCATCCGCTGCATAAGTTAATAATTAATTTGCTGAATTTAAAGCGCATACCGCGATTTAAATCCGGTCTTTTGGAAAGCTGCAACTTGTACAAAAAATGTAATATGCCCATTCCTTGCAAAATTAAAAATTCTCCCATTCCGCGATACTGGCTATTAGATCCTACAACGTGTGATACTCTCCTTAGTACGCATAAAAAGCTTTCAACGTCCACTCCACTTTTTGTCCACGAACACAACAAATTTCTGGCAACACACGTTGAAGCCGAACACTTTTACACAGACGGATCAAAAAGTGTTCATGGCGTTTCTGCCGTAGTTGTTTCAGAAAATTCGCAAACTCTCTTTTGCACAAATCTCCCAACCTATTTATCTATTTTCTGTGCGGAAGCCTTTTCCATTCTTTCCGCCCTAAACATAACAGCTAATATTTCTGCTCAGTGTTTCATCCATACGGACAGTCTTTCGGTTTTAAAAGCTACGTTAAACCCTTCCAACACAGATTCAATTATTCTGGAAATTAAATCTGGTCTCATAAATCAAAAAAGTAGGACCACACTTCGTTGGATTCCCTCTCACAGTCATATTGTAGGAAATACTCAAGCCGATGAGTTAGCCAAAATGTGCCATAACATGCTTCTTATCTGTTCATTACCCTCCAAGCTACTCATCCATTTTAAATTTAATAAAATATTGCCAAGCTTTGGACTTAAATAATATTTGGAAATCTTCAAACTCTTTTCTGAGAAAGGTATGTCTTTCAACCCAAACCCCCAAGTACAGCTCAGAGCTAGGAAGGTCGCATTGCGTGGCGCTAACCAGGGCACGTATTGGTCATTGCAAAGTAACAAAAGATCACTTGCTATCAAAACGTCCACCACCTAATTGTAAGTTCTGTGGAGAAATTCTCAATTCGGAACACTTTCTTTTCAATTGTAGGCATACTAAAGTATTTCTACAGTTAAATGGTATAGAAAACTTACCTGCTCTACTTTCACCCCAACAAAATCCGAATGGACCTTTTTTCCTGTTGCTAAATCATCTAGACTATAGAAACCAATTGTAATGCTTTTCCCTTTTTTTTCTTTTTTTTTCTTTAATAAATTTTTAGCATAAGTAAATCTAGATTAAAAAAAAAAAAAATTTTTTTTTTAAATTTTAAATCAGCAAAATTGTAAATTTTTCATTTTAAACTGAATAATGTTCATATAAAAAATAAAAAAAATAATAAACAAATTTTGATAAAATTAATAAGCGCCTTATGGCCCAAACAGCCGCGTGCGCCAACACCAGACTACCCAGATTTATTCTGGGCAAATCTATTATTATAAATAAATAAATAATAAATAAAAGTTAAATTTAAATACAAGTTTTTTACTAAATCTGGATTTAAAAAAATACGAGAATTTTACAGTTGCGCTAAATTAAGTTGCTGAGGAATCGGTGGACGGTAAGAAAATTTTACTACCAATATAGATACAAAAGTGGATGGTAGGTAAAAAAATGTTGTCTAACCCTGATCTACACTGTATGCATCTTTGCTTCTCTTAAAGTGAGTCTTGCCAGGTGTGCAAAGCTCTTGGAATTAAAGGCTGTTTTTAGGACCAATTGATTAGTCGTTTGTGTGCGCAGTTCAAATGTTGCTGGAGGATCGTAATTCGAAGAGAAAATTATCAAATTTATTGGAAAATTGGGAATTATACAAAAAAAAAAAATGAAAATTTATTAATATAATAACAAAATTTATTAAAGTTTATTTGTATTTTTTTTCTATGTAACAGTTGTGCTTTAAAATTCTAAAAAAAAAAAAAAAATTGTACAAAAAAAATCAAACGATTTTTATTGTAAAAAATGTTTTTTTCTTACAATAAAAATTAAATAGAAATAATCGCATATCATAAAACCCCACATTTAATATTAAAGGTGTTCTCTCAAAACAAAATTAAACGTGTTTTTTTTTTTTAATAAAAATTAAAATCCGTTAATAAGAATTAGAGTTAAAGTAAATTCGTTGGGCCTTCAGTTTACTTTTTTATTTAATTTAACTCTTAATAAATTATGTATAATATTTGTTTTAACTTAATAATAACTATAAAAAATTGTGCATATTAAAATCAAAGAAAAAAAAGAATAATAGAAAACTGGATTAAGGAAAATCAAATACAAAATTAATTTATAATTGAAAGTGTATGATTTATGTTATATGAAGTTATGTGAGAGACACTTAATTGAATAGTCGTTGTAATTGGTTTATATTTATTGTTAATTCGATAAAATAACGTTTTTATATTGGGTGTATGGAAAAATTATGCCCGTTTTTTATGATCCTAGGTAAAAAAATTTTTTCTTCAGAAATGATGAATAGTATTTTCTTTTAAATGATTCCATTGTACAATATAAAGAATGCTTTCCCTCTACTTTCTATTCAGTTTTGGCCTGGCCAGAGTACAGCGAAGAGCCCTTGTATTTTTTTTATAAAATGTCGATCGATAAAGTGCATTTACGTCATTGTTTACTTTATGAA
Source organism: Atherix ibis (assembly GCA_958298945.1). Lineage (NCBI taxonomy): Eukaryota > Metazoa > Arthropoda > Insecta > Diptera > Athericidae > Atherix > Atherix ibis. Next base: position 31,363,475 of record OY282609.1, read on the forward strand.
TTCCGTAAAGACAATACCGCGAGTGTGGCAACCAAAAACATTTGCGAAGTGTATGGAGCAGATGTCATCAAAGTTCGACAGGTACGAAGATGGTTTTCAAAATTCCGATCTGGGGATTTTTCACTTATTGATAAACCACGTACCGGGCGGCTTTGAAGTCTGTTGACGACAAGTTAAAAGTCATAATTGACACCAATCCACGTCTAACCACCAGGGAGATCGAGTCGATGATGGGAGTCAACCAAACAACCGTATTAAGGCATTTGAAGCGTATAGGGATGGTTTCGCGGTACGACGTTTGGATACCTCATCAATTGTCGACTGCCAATTTATTGGATCGTGTTTCAACGTGCGTTGGTTTGAGTGCGAGACAAAAACATGAACCTTTTTTGCATCGTTTGGTAACGGGAGATGAGAAATGGGTCGTGAACAACAACGTGACAGGAAAAGGACATTGGGCTATACCTGGACAAGCCCCATTAACAACTTCGAAAGCCGAAATCCATCGAAAAAAAGTTATGCTTTGTGTTTTGTGGGATTGTAAGGGTATTGTGTATTTTGAACTCTTGATTAAATAAATAATACAAATCTAAAAAAAAATGTTTAATTGCATATGTAAAAAACGGTCTAAACTTTTGCATACACCCAATAGAATAAATCACAAAATTTTATGGCGTTTTTTTTTTGGTCCAATCATTTTGCATAAATTTGATTTGATAAATTCCAATAAAATAAGAAAAATTACGCAGTTTTTTTTATTTTTTTTTTATTTTCCAAAACTATGTGATAATTAAATTTATTTTCCAGAAAAGAAATGTGATGAAAATTCTAAAAACTTGTATGAAAATTCTAAATAACAGACGCGTCTGTTTCGAACAGTTTCCTGTCTAACTAACTAAAACAATATCCGTACAATTACCAATAATTGTTATGCGCATGATTAGGCGACCTTTGCCATACAAAAGATATTTTTTAATTTTTTAGATGGAAACAGGGTTGGTAGAACTGGTTCAAATATTGAATTTTGTTTAATGAGCGGGAGAGGGAAATGCAACGGAAAATTAGGAATTAATTATGATTGCTTGAAGAGAGTACAAACACATATGCACAGATACTAATTCTACTTCCAGTAGATACTAGAATCTCTTGTCCATTCCAAGACTGACTGGAAATAGGTGCATTTGCGTACTGTTGTAAACCGTATTTTTTTTTAATTCATTTTTCAGTGACACTTTTTTTTGTTGATATTTTCATTGGCTTATTGGCAGAATGCATTTGTAAGGCACTGTTATTACATTTAAACGAACTAAATTGTTAAAAAATCAAAAAAATAACAAATGAGGTAAGTGGAGATATTTTTTTTATATACCAGGTGTATAAGCTTAAATCCGCTGTTTTAAGTAAAAAAAAACATGTTTTTTTCATACAAAGCAAAAAAAAAATTATTCAAAGTACTTGCCTCCGCTAGCTACACATTTCTCCCTTCTATCGGGCAATTTGTGGATACCACGCCAAAAAATTCCTTCTCTTTCAAGGCCAAACCACTCTTCAAGCCATTTTCGGACGTCTTCGTAAGAATGGAAGTGCTAACCAGCGAGCGCGTGGCCCATCGACGAAAACCGGTGGTAGTCGGAAGGGGCCAGGTCTGATGATTACGCGGGGTGGGGTAGCACCTCTAAGTAGTTTCGGACCATTTGTGACGTGTGCGATGGTGCTTTGTCGTGAAGGAAAATCAGCCTCTCATGTCTTTATTTTTTCACGTACAGCACGGTGCAATTTGATCAGTTGTTGATGGTAGCGGTGGGCATTGACAGTTTCACCAGGTTTCAACATCTCATAGTAGACGTTGAAACCAGGTTTCAACATCTCATAGTAGGTTTCAACATCTCATAGTAGACGTTGGTCCCATTAAACGCATAGCATCGTCTTACGTACGAAGCGATTTGGTCTTGGGGAAGATGTTGATGGTTGGCCGGGATCAACCCTCGATATCTTGCGTTTAGGATTCTCGATATATATCCACTTTTCATCGCCTATCACAATCCGATGCAGGAACGACTTTCTTTTTTGTCTGGCGAGCAAGATTTCGCATGTGTTTTGGCGTCGCTCACCTGCATATCGTTCAATTCATTCGGCACTCATTTTCCAATCTTCATCATGTCACGCAGACGTATGGAAATGGCTGTTTGAGTAATACCCAATTGCTCCGCGAGCCTTTTTTGCGATTGGGTATCGTCTTCGTCCAAAAGAGCCTGCAATTGATGGTCCTCAACCTTTCTAGACCGATTTTCACGCTTCTTGTCCCACAAGTCAAAATTGCCGTCTTTGAACCGACGAAACTAATCTCGGCACATTGTTTCCGATAAAGCACTGTCACCATAGGTCTCCATAAGCATTCAATGCGATTCAGCAGCCGATTTCTTCAAATTGAAGCAGAATAGCAGAGCTTCCCGCATATGCCCTTTTTCTGTGACAAAACTAAACATGATTACCAAAGGAAAAATGTATGTTGTACGAAATTGCTGACAATATGCACTGATTAATGTTGACAGATGTCAAACTCATAAAAAAAGTATGGCGTGTCCTTAGATTAAAGAATACCTGGATAGGCACTGACTGTATATGTATACGCAATTTTGTGTCGGAATTCCCGGTTTTGCTATCCCGTTGTTGCCATTTCTCGTCGCTTGGCATAGTTTTGTTTAGATTTTTTTATGTAGACATGACACCCACCGCCATCTAGTTGTCGTAATACAAATTTATTTAATCGCGAAACCATAATTTATATTCATTTTAATTCAGTTATTGGAAACAAAAATACAATTTAAACACATTAATTGGCAATTTTTGATATGAAATGGAATTCTTTTTTCGGTAAATATCATTCAAATATAAAGCGCCTCAATTTTGTAGACTTGCGGAGAGTTTTAAAACTTTAATTCTCTATGAAAGGGGAGACTTAAGGGATAGCTTTGTCATTTGTGAATCCGATGTTGACAGTTCAATGTTTACCATAAAATAGTACAGTGCCGGTGTATATAAAGTGTGTGTAAGAAAGTTTAAGTGACCGAATTTTTCTGTCTATTTTCCATTGCTGTTTTCATTGTGTTATAATAAATAAAATTTATTCTTCGATAAGCTTATTATTTAAATAAATTTGTTTTGCTTGCTATATTATACCACATTATAATGCATTTACTAAACAATATTTTTTTAATTTTTTAAAAATATAAGTTAGTAAGTTTTTAAGAACATTAAATTTTTCATTTTGTAATTTAGTTTTAAAACATTTTCTTTAATATTGTATACGATTAACATCTTATTGTGCACATAATTGCTTTCATATAACCAAATAACTTACAATTCATATTTTAAATATTCTTCCCCACTTTAAAAATTTTGTTTTAATAAATAATATATAGTGAAATAAATAAACTGAAAATACATAATAAATAAATAAATATTTTTAAAAAAATACTGCGTTTATTGCATATTTACAAAACTAATTACATCAAACAACAAGACCCGCAATATTAAAAAATCTGCTTCTGTACGCATAAATGATATCACATATGAAAAATGGTTTTAAGCAAACCGCTTCAATCGCATATTGAAATTTAAAATTAGCCCCCAATGACTTACGCCGTTTCTGTTGTATTGCATGCATGTGCGTTCTACGAATGTATTGCCACAAAATTCCGACAGAATTTTTGTGTAGAGGCCTATCCAGTTCTTCTTTAATCTAAGGGCGTGTCCATGGTAGCTTAATACGCTTACTCAAGCCATCTATGAGCAAACAGTGGATTTAAGCTTATACCCCTGGTATACAAAAACATAATTTACATAGAGAATTATTCTGTTATTTAGCATGGCATACCGATCGTTAGATATAATACCGCTAGCCACCTACGACCATAACGATTGAAATACGCCCAATCAGCGCCATATTAAAATTGGTAATGGATTTCGGTAGCTCATCTATTTCGACTTTGATTTATTGGTTAAATAACTTCATGAAATCGATCAGTAAAATCGGTTTCCGCCCTATGAAAGTTTGGTCAGCTCCGCCCTTTCACACGTTCAACTTTCAATTAGTCGGCTCATTCTTTGCGATCGTTCTATGGCAAGTGGCATCTCTATCATCTCTAGGTTTATTCGAAGCAATCAAGCAATCCTTTCGCCAATTCCTCAATGGTGAGCGCTCACCTCGTCTTCAACTCACCACCCGTTGTTCTTCCATCTGGTCCCGCCCATGAACCAGCTGCAGCCAATACAGGTACAACCGTTGCTAACAGTCCGTAACCAGGTACAAGCTAGTTAACCCAACTGTTGGTAGCAAGGTCTATCTAAACCTCTGCTATCATCAGCAGTGATAGTGCCCGGAATAACTGGTATGTTATCCTTGAACTGTGCCGCATGGTAGCATTTTTTGTTTTAAGAGTACGTGGTGAGTACTCCCATTCAGAGCTACAGTAAGGAACCTTGTAAATTCCAGGCACTGCCAGGCCGGCCCAGGTACTCGACTTCGCCAATACCCGAAATCACTTTTCCTACTGATCAATGTTTGATCGTTCTCCCAGAAGAAATCCTTCTGCGGGAATAGTTTTCATACAGTAAATTTTCTTCATTTGGAAAGATTATAAATCGATTATAAAATCATCAAGTTGATTTTATAATTTAGCCATGATTTTGAGTTTTAGAAGAACGTGTTCATATCTAGAAATTTTGTTGACCTGTCGCGGTACTAAAGACTTCAAATTCATTATTTTTATCACTAAAAATAATTATAAATTGAATTTTTTAAAAAATTAATATTTAAGTTTTTTGTGGCAAAGATGAAAGATATTCTAGATTCACGGGAAGTCCTAGTTTATATCAGAATTTTAAAGAAAACAAGAAATTCTGTAGATTGGTATGGTTAGAATTGGTCTTAAGTGGGATTTTTATTGAATTTTTTTAGTAAATTTATTGTAACAAATCGATAAGGAAGAACACTTTATAATATATAGGATATTTACTAGGCAAAAAAATTTTCTTTTGAAAGAGTTTGCAGATGCACGAGGTCTGTTCAAAAAGTATCCCGAATTTTGAATTTCCGCGGGTTACGTATATTCGATTTTCGATTTTCTGTGGCGTTATGTTTGTACTCATGTCTATAAGTTATACCGACAAGTTTGGCCATTTTGAATGTTCAGTTAATTTTTGACAGCTGCTTTGCTTGCATGTGTTTTTGCCCATTTTCGACCAAAAACAGCATCGCATTAACATTGCTAAAGACCCAAATTCGCTCGAGAGGGTCATAACTGGTGACGAATCATGGGTTTATGGTTATGACGTGGAAACCAAAGCTGAATCATTCCATTCCAAAAAATGGATCAAAGAATCTGTTTCGGGAACAAGAAAAAGTTACAGGGGGCCAGATCTGGGGAATACGGTGGCTGCGGTATTATTAGTGTGTTCTTTTGGCCAAAAATTCGCACAGAAGCAAAAAAATTCGCACAGAAGCAATGCGTGAGCAGGGGCGTTATCATGGTGCAAAAGCCTTTTTTTTGTTCTTCCACAAATCCGGACGTTTCTGGTGGATTGCTTCTCGCAACTTGCGCATAACTTACAGGTAATATTCCTTATTGACCGTTCTACTCTGTGGCAAGAACTCATGATGCACCACGCCCCTGCAATCGAAGAAAACTGTAAGCAAAACCTTCACATTCGACCGAACTTGGTGCGCTGTTTTCGATCTTGGAAATTGGGATGATTGAGCTTTGGTTTCCACGTCATAACCATAAACCCATGGTTCGTCACCAGTTATGACTCTCTCGAGCAAATTTGGCCGGTCGCGGACAGAACCCACAACAGCTCCTTAGCAATGTTAATGCGATGCTGTTTTTGGTCGAAAATGGGCAAAAATCGAAGACGAGCCAAAACACTTGTCGGCATAAGTGAAAGACATGAGTAACAACATAACACCACAAAAAAATCGTAAATCGAATATACGTAACCCGCTGAAATTCGAAATTCGCGATACTTTTTGAACAGACCTCGTATTTCGATTGTTATCTTAACAGCTACGAATTTTGCGATCTTTCATGTTAGTTTGGATAGGACTTTTGCACTACTTTCATGTTAGTTTGGATAGGACTTTTTATTCCAGTTGCGATCTTTCATGTTAGTTTGGATAGGACTTTTGCACTACTTTTCTGTTTTAATACTCTTCCAGAATTTTGTTTTTAAAAGCGCTTTTTCTTAAATTTTTATCTAATCTTTTTAAAAAAATTTACTTGAGTTTTTCGTAGAAGTAAAGAAAATTTCTTAATAAAACTAATAAATCAAAATGGGGACAACAATTTTTCTGATGTCCTTTCACCTTTTTGTTTATTTGCCAGTAATCATTGTTATTTTATATCTTAAAATGATAATGATTATTTGTTAATATGCTTTTTTATGTTTTTTTTTATTTGCTATTATCTATCAAATTGGCTGTCTCATACTTCCTCATAGAGAAATTTATTTTAAGGTTGTTGATCTATAATTGCATCGAGTTTTATTCATAATAAACGAAGATATTTTTCGTATTGGATTTTTTTATTCTTGCAGTACATAAATATTCATTAAATCTGACTTTAATAGCCACCGAGTCCTTTATTATAAAAAAGACTATACTAAAAAGCATATGAATTTTTAGAAAAACTTATTTTTTATTTAATATATTCAATTTTTTTCCCCAATAATAAAGAGAACTAAAATAGAATCAATATAATATTAAATTAATTTTTCTAAATATTCAGAAAGTTTTTGTGAATTTTTTTTTGGGAAAATTTTAAATTGAAATGAGAATTTTTCCGAATATAGAGGTAATGCTAAAAATCGCTATAAAAACGCCATCTTTTCAATTCTCGCAATTACTTTGTAGGGATTTCTCCTAGTAACTTTGTAAGTGTTTGTGATAGTTTTGAGAAAATTGTTAACTATCGGTAATTTTTTAATGGGAAATATATTGAAAATTAATATTTAATGATTTAATGTTATTTTCTTGTGGATAAATTGGTGTTTTTGGTTGTGATTGCGATTTTCTCATTCAATTAAATGTATTAAAAAGACCATCACCAGTTGGTAAGATTTTCATCTTATTTCTAATAATTTCTCAACTAGTTCTGAAATAGCATTGGTGCAACCAAATTTTCTTTTAAATATTCAGTAACAAAATCGTCGAAATAAAAGAAAATCTTCAAATAAACAACAAATTTTTCATAATATTTGGTAGAAAGATGTTTAAATATTTTTATTTATACCAATTTTGTAGAGAAACTATTTGGAAAATAACAGAATAACTAGAGAGTTGGATTTAATAATTGAGAATAATTTATAAAAAATAACTAAAAATTTAATTTATCGTAATTTTCTGCAAAAATTAAAATTTTTTTAAAAATAATTTCCAGAAAGAAATTCGTAAAAAAACATTTTGGAGGGTGTGGTAAATGTATAATTGAGAATGATTTTATCTTAGATTATAGAAGAACTGGATAGGCCTCTACACAAAAATTGTTGCCGAATTTTGTTGGCAATGCATTCGTAAGAACGCACACCCACGCAAAATAAGAGAAACAGCGTAGATCAGTGGGTGCCAATTTTAAACTTCAATATGCGATTCAAGCGGTTCTTTTTAAACCATTTTGATATGTGATGTTATTTATGTAATAAAACGTATTGTAGTATTCTATTTTAATATTTTGGGTTTTGTTGTCTAATGGAATTAGTTATGGAAATTTGCAATAAAACGCAATATTCTATTTTTAAATATTTGTTATTTATTTATTATATTTTCATTTTATTTATTAAAACAGAATTATAATATGGAAGAGCATATAAAAATGTATATTGCAAGTTATTTAATTAAATCAAAACAATTATGTGCACAAATAAAAATCCATACTAAAAATTGCAAACTGAATGAAATGACAGAATTTGATATTATGTTTATAAATTTTAATGTTAAACAAGCATTTTATAGATATTGAAAGCTTCTTTATAATAAAGGGTTTTCGAATAAGAGTGATATGATTTCTTTTTAAAAAAACACGCTAATTGTTGAGGAAATTCAAATGTTTTTTATTTAATATGAAGTACAATCGATACAATTAGGTTCTGAATAAAACGTCACTTAAATGACCTCCACGACTTATTTTCCAAGAACGAATTCGATGAACCAAATTTCCGACCACTTTTTCCACTAAATAAAGTCGTATGTCATGAATACGAGGGTCGTTCAATAAGTCCTTAGAAAATCAAAAAAATTGCGCTTGTAGTGTCGGTAAAGATTTTTATTTGTAAGTAGCATTATCGACAGGAAAGCTGTCAAAATTTCAGCTCAATCCATAGCGTAGGTCAATTTCTATCGTCGATTAAAGTTAACGACATTTATTTGTGCATAACAATGGAAAAAAGCGAGTTTAGGGCTGTCATCAAACATCTCCATTTGAAAGGCTTAAGCCCGAAAGAAATCAAAGCCGAGTTGGATGCAGTTCATGGCATATCTGCACCTGTGTTTGCGACAGTTTACAATTGTGAATTTAAACGTGGCCGTTCATCAACAAAAGATGAACATCGTTCAGGACGCCCAGTTGAGGTGTCTACTCCTGAAATTATCGACAAAATCCACGATCTGATTTTGAACGATCGGCGAATTAAAGTGCGCGAATTAGTTGAGGCCACGGGCATATCACAAGGTACAGTTGGCAAGATGGGTGCCGCGTTTGCTCTCAGAGGAGAATAAGCGCAATCGTGAAGTGGACTCTGAGCCTATGTTGGCACTCTTTCATCGCAATCCTGCCGAATTCCTTCGTCGATATGTCACTGTGGACGAAACCTGGTTACACTACCACACTCCAGAAACGAAGAGACAGTCATCACAGTGGATTTTCAATGGTAATGGGCTCCGAAGAAGGCAAAAACTGTGCCATCGGCCGGCAAGGTGATGGCCACGGTCTTTTGGGATTCGCAGGGCATCATTTTTATCGATAACTTGGAAAAAGGAAAAACAATAACAGGAGCGTATTACGCGTCGTTATTGCAACGGTTGAGCGAGGAAATCAAAGAGAAACGCCGCCATCTGAAGAAGAAAAAAATCCTCTTGCATCAGGACAATGCGCGTGTGCACACCTGCGCTGTTTCCATGGCCAAAATTGTGGAATTGAGAATGGAATTGTTGCAGCATCCCGCTTATTTACCAGATTTGGCCCCGAGTGACTATTTTCTTTTCCCCAATCTGAAGAAATGGCTTGCCGGACGACGGTTTACTTCCAACGAAGACGTCATTGCTCAAACGGATGAGTATTTTGCAGAACTTCCGAAATCCTATTTTTTGGACGGGATAAAATTTTTGGAAAAACGGTTGGAAAAGTGGAAAGAGCTAAAAGTAGATTATGTTAAAAAATAAAAAATATTTTTTTAAAAAAACAGTTTTTTTCCATCTTTTTCTAAGGACTTATTGAACGACCCTCGTAGCACGTTCAATATTGACTTCTAAAGCTTGAATAGAGTCTGGTTTATTGCTAAAGACCAATGACTTCAAATAACCCCACAAGAAATAGTCTAATGGTGTTAAATCACAACTTCTTGGAGGCCATTCAATGTCACAATTTCTTGAAATAATCGAATCTCCAAACTTTTCTCGCAATAATTCGGTTGTTGCACGTGCTGTGTGGCACGTAGCCCCGTCTTGTTGAAACCAGATGTTGCCAAGAACAACTTCTTCCAATTTCGGCCATAAAAAGTTGGTTATCATTGCTCTATACCGCTCTCCATTGACAGTAACGGTGTTACTAGCTTCATTTCGAAAGAAGTACGGACCGATGATTCCACCAGACCAAAAACCACACCAAACTGTCAATTTAGGTGAATGTAATGGGTGTTCATGAATAATTTGTGGATTTTCTTCGCACCAGAATCGACAGTTTTGTTTATTTACCGCACCACTCAGATGAAAGTGATCCTCATCCGAGAAGATAATTTTCTTAAAAAAATCGTTATCGTTTTCAAGTTGTTCCAAGATAAAATCAGCAAATTCATGACGTTTACAGTGGTCCAATGGCTTCAGTTCTTGAGTGATAATAATATACAGATGCAAGCCCCAATCCTTTCTCAAAATCCGCCAGGTTGTGGTTTGAGACAGTCCCAATTCTTGAGAACGTCTTGGAATCGACAAATTACGGTCTTCAGCAAAACTTGTCTGAACGGAAGCAATATTTTCATTACTTCGAGCGGTTCTTTGTTTTATTGGCACTTGAAAATTATGTAAAGAAAATTTACGCTCGAAATTTTTAACAATTCGACGAATACCGAGCACAGTTGGACGATTATATTATAATTATTATAAAATGGCAAAAGCGCACGAAAAATTGCAATTGGAGAACGATTATTTTGATATTAAAATTGAATAATTTGTAAACGTTGTTCTTGCGTATATCTCTCCATGATGAAATTGTAAAAATTACTTGAAAAAAAGGCAGATCATGACATATTACAAATGGCCGAAACGTCACTTAGAAATCATATTACTCTTATTGGAAAACCCTATATAAATATGTGTTTGTGAATTGAAATGGTAATTTAAATAGGCATATGCATTTAAATTAAATTAATCGGCTCTTCGGCAAATTTTCACAACAGTTTCAGAAGGGTACTTTAAGAAGCCAAAAGACTTGTACCCTATCAAACTGTTCGATGTCAATTCTCTTTTTAAAGCTGAATTATTGCTGTTATTGCTGTTATAGCTGTTACGGTTTTTATTGCTGTTATTACTGTTACTGGTGTTGTTGCTGTTATCTTCGCAATGCAAAGACTTGTCTAGCTTAATAACAATCCGTTCTGGCTTCTTAAAGTACCCTTCTGAAAATATTGTCAAAATTTACCGAAGTGCCGTTTAAATTAATTAAATTTAAATTAAAAAATAAAGCCTAATATGTATTCGAGGATTTTTTCACTATGTTCATTAAGTGCAGATGGGTTAAATAAATAATCATGGTCACTTGATTACGTACGCCGCCACTGAACTATTTTCTGGTTACGTACGCCGCCACTGAACTATTTTCTGGTAAATATTAAACTGTCAATATCACATTTGTTAACATTTATTGAATGTTGAACTTTTCACTTTTTAACCACTTTATGGACCAAATAAATCATTAAAAGCCATTTACGAACATCATAAACTAAATTTTTGTTAATTTCTCTAGTAAAAATGAAGATGTTAACTTACCGAAAGAAATAAAATTCCCAGCAATGCTTTATGAAATACTTCATTTTCTGAAATAAAAACTTTCAATTAAATGTTATCAACAATATAAATATTTATATAAATACATACTTACTTTTTCGTAAATACTTCAAAAAACATAAAAACTACACTTTTACTTACAATTTCCGATAAGTGCCAAAATAAAAACAAAAGTATGCAAGTATTTCGGTATGCTACCACTTTCATGGAGAATGGCGTGTTTTAAAACTCTTCGAAAGTCTACAAAATTGAGGCGCTTGATATTTACGAAATAAATAATAAACCTAAAATACCAGAATAGGATTGGAAAAAAAATAAATGTTGCTTTCTGTTGTGTTTAGATTATATTTTTGTTTGGAATAAGTTAACTATGCTTTTAAAATTCAGTAAATTTCTATTATGAAAACTAGATGTCAGTGGGTGTCATGTCTACATAAAAAAATCTATACAAAAGTATGCAAGCATTGCGATATCTCGCCGTTGCTACAACAATTCAGCTAGAAAATTGTGTTTACATATACGAAAATCTAAAGTTCTGTTATCCAGGTATTCTTTAATCTAAGGTACTGTTACACTGATTTATTTAATTTTAAAGTAATCTAATTGCGCTCGAAATAACCAACGAAATACAATTGAGATAAAATTTAATAATTTTGTAAATGTTCTGTCATTCATTATGTTAAAATAATTACAAATAATATATTCACTTACCTTATTTATATTAAAATTTCAACTGTCAAACAACAATCCTGCAACATAACAAAATATTGCAAAATTAAAAGAATGTCTAGTTCGCCGGTATAGCAGTCGGAGTTTTGTGCATTCGCATAAGACTATGACGGTTGTAAGATGATGACTGCCCGAGTGCATGGCGTTTTCAGTTTTAATCGGAATTGGTGTTCCCTACCATACTGCACAATGATCCCATGGGAATGTTCCGCTCATATGATTGGTGGATTTGCTACAAACTGGAAGATTTAAATGTGTGCGAAGAAGTGATCGGTGGAATATTTCCAATGCCTAGTTCACACACGCGCACACACATTAATACAAGTGGCATGCAACTCATATCTGAGCATGCACAAATGACTTCATTTCCAGTTTGTGTTTCGGTTTATGTGGTTGGCGTTTTTAGTGCAATTGTTATTTTTGGTATGAAAGTGAGTAGTAACTTTCCGTTTATTATTTTAAATAAATTTGGTAATATTTTTAACATCTTAATTATTATATGTTTTTCAATTATTATTACCATTATTATTTTTAATAAATATTAATGTTAAAAAAAGATTTCTAAAACTTGTGCGGATATTAAATGAACGACGCCGTCACTATGACGCCATTTTTAATTCAATTAAGGGGATTTTTCCTAAAAATGTTTTACTTTTTGTGTACTTATTTTTAATTAGTTTTTCTCTTTTTTTAGTATTTATATGTAAGTTTACTGATTGTTGAAAGTTAATCAAAAATTTGTTAAAACAAAATTCAAACCAGCATTTTTGTCAAAAAATGAACATTTATGTTGGCGATAGCGGAGAGGGGTTAAGTACACCGCTAAAGTTGTTAAATGTGATTTTCAAAAGTTTTCTGTTCTATTAATAATAATAAATTGATACATTTTTCCTTTCTATAAATAGAGAATAAATTCTTAGGAATAAATTAGTGTGTAAATAGAAATTAATAAAAAGTTGATTGTGGGAATAAATTCTTTGTAGAGTTGCCATAATTCTTCACCCTAAAAGCTATTTAGGGATGCGTTTCTAATTAATTTTGTCTAGCGAATAATGCATAATAAATTTGCATTCGCATGTGAAAATCTATTAGAATCTTTCCCATGACCAATAGGAATCCACCATGTGGAAAAGACAATTTGGGAATACTAACTAAAAGTTCGGTTCCACTTTTGTTTAGATGGCTTTTTCGGTTAACTCAATTTCTTCGTTATTCAAATATTCAGTAATTGTTAGTTTTGATTAAATATTAAACAATTTTCACATTTTAAATAGGTGCCTAATTAATTTCTCATCATTTTTTTTATTCGGCATTGCGATTAAAATGAAAATTGCGGTTTTTTTTTTAGTATTTATCGACGCCATTTTGAAATTGATCAGAAAATTTTTTGTTTCGTGTTTTTTTTTAATTATTCCCAATTAAGTTTTTTTTAATGGAAAGTAAAAAAGAAAATGAAAAGAATTTCTTATTAAATAATCGATAATAGAAATAATCATACTAATTAATATCCTAAGCTTAAATAAAATTAATTGCTGCATAGTCACATGTTTAAGTTAATACACTACAATTTATTTATATATTTTTTTTGTTAGTTTTTAAATTTTATTATGTGTTATATTATTTTATATTCGAATAATTTTTCTCAATTGAAATAAATTTGATATGAAAATTGAATTTCTCACGCTGAATCAACAATGGCTGCCGTCGACGCCATTATGTATTTGCTTTTGAACTTAATATTTTTTTTATCCAAACTACATTTTCCATTAATTTTAGTTGCACAAAAAAATCGCATACCATAAAAGAATTATTTGGATGAAAACAAATCGGTGTTTATATATTTATTAAAGTTTCTAAAGTAATTTCTTCTTATTTTTTTTAATGCACATATTAACTTTGATTGTAGATTTTGTAAATTTGTTTAACGATATTAAGGATGATGGAAGTTTTGGTGAGTATTGAACGTTTTCCTTATAAACAATTGTCCGACGCCATTTTGAATTAAATAAAAGAAAATATTTTGCACGAGATTTGGCTGATTTTCTCAATTAATTCTCTTATAATGTATTGGCAAATGGAAATATTGATGGTTATCACGAAATGGATTAATTAATTCTGTTATATTTTTATTATTGTATTTCTAAAAAAAAATATTTATAGTGAATAATGGAAAAATAACGTTTTGAATAGTTCTTTTAATTTGTAATTTTTTTAAAAATATAAATAAGGTTGTTCGGAAAGTAATTTGGTTTTTTTTTTTATAAAAATGAAATACGATTTTCTTAGTGAATTAATATTTTATTCAATTAAATATTGTCCAGTCTGATCCAATACCCCCTTTGCCATCTTTCTGACTGTAGCATGATTCCACGCACATACAATTTTTGTTCCTTGCTGGCAAAAAACTAATCCAAGTGATTTTTGACCTCCTCATTTGAATTGACCGTTTTACCGTCTAAAATTTTTTGTAGAGACCAGAACAAATGGTAATCAAAAGGTGCTAGGTCTGGAGAGTATGATGGGTATGGCAGTGTATCCCATCCAAGCTATAAAAGCTTTTGCCGAGTGGTCAAACTTGTATGTGGTTTCGCATTATCCTGTTGGAACACTATACCTTTCCTATTGACCAATTATGGCTTTTTTTCTTTAACTAAATCATTCAATTTGAAGCAAATCCCATCAAACAGATAGCATTATTTTTTTTTTGATGAATAATAGCTTTTGAGTGCTTTGATGAGCCGGTTCATCGTTTCTATTCCAGGATCTTTTGCGCTTAACATTGTTGTAGACAACCCATTTCTCGTCCCCAGTGGTTGATACGCCTCAAAAATGGATAATTTTCGTGACGTTTAAGAAGCAAATCACAAACGTCAATGCGACGGTACAACTTTTTTTTTCCGTAAGAAGATGAGAAACCCATATGTCTAGCTTTGAGATAAAACCCAACCGTTTTCAAATGATCGGGAACCATCGTATTCGATAAATTTAATTTCTCAGCGATCTCACGAGTTCTTATTCCCGGTTTGCATCAATTAATGCCTTTATTGTGTCTTCATCAGTTTCAACTGGACTTCGACGACGTGGTGCATCTTCGAGATCAAAATTACCGGATCTTAATCTTGCAAACCATTTTTGGCACTGGCGCGCTCACTTAACAAATCTCCATAATTTTTTTCTTGCTTGAATAACATTTTTATCTTTTTTATAGTAAAAAAGTAAAATATGCTGGAAATGCTGTTTTTCACTTTCCATATTTAAAAGGGGTATCAACCAAAAACTACTGTGCAGAATCAATCGGTTTTTTTTTACAAGCAAGTCTTGCTTATATCAGCTGTCAAAATGCATATGATTATGCGGCTTAAGTGTGAAGTTGGGTTGTGTAAAAAATTCAATTAAGTCTTCTGTTGGGAAAAAATGAAATTACTTTCCGAACCCAATAATATTTTTAAATTATCTTAATTAATTTTATTGTAATCAAATTTGATAAACAGAAAGTTAGTTATAAGAAAAATAGGGGAAAAGATTGGGGGGGGGGGGGCTTAAAATTAGGCAAGGAAATGGATCAAAAAAAAAAATAGAATATAAAGGAGCGAAGATCAATGTGTCCATTTCCTGCTGGGTGTTGGAAATGTCCCCAATTGAGCACATACTTTTACCTTATCGAATTACTATAGTTAGGAGTCTAAAGAGATCGGTTCAAAACAAATATTTATTAGCAGTTCATTATTTATAAAAAAAATTTTAAAAGGCTTATTAAATAAATTATTTTCAATATTGTATGATAAAAATTATTTTCATAATAAAATAACAGACTTAATATTATTTTCAAATAAATAAAAAATATTTATATACAAGTTATCGGTGATAATAATATTATTATTAATCATTTTAAATAGCTATAAATCAGCAGAATTTTATTACATTAGAGATTGTGTTCTTCACAGAAAATGAATATTTTTTTTAGAAAGTATGTAATATTTATGCCGATTAATTATTTTTGTTGTGAAATTTTTTGTATTTTTTTTCTATTTTTTGAATTTGATCTTGTCAGAGAATGACTTCTTTAAACACAAGAAATTAACGTCACTAATTCAATAACACCACATAATGTTGTTACGATCATACCATACATTCCAATGCTTTGTTTATTTAGGATTTTTTCTTTATTGAATTAAATTGTATTTTTTAAAGATGGATTTATAAGTGTGTGCTTGTTAAGCCTTGGTTGAATTCTAATTCAATATTTTCGTTATTATATATAAGATCTATGATCTTAAATTCATAGTCGACCAATTACTTCCGTTGCGTTTCTTCACTGTTTTTTTTTTTTTTTTTTGTTAATGTGTCGTTCCTGAATTACTTTTGAAAAGCTTTTGTATTTATTTGTGTATTTCCATAAGCTGGTAAATTTTCCTGAACAGTTAAGAATCCAAATTTCTGCTTCGATCACTGTGAATTTCCAGTACGAACTAAATTTATTATTAGGTGTAAGGCAATGTTCTGTTGTTTTTTTCTTAAGAGAACAAAGCTGTTTTTTTTCACTTTTTATATAAAGTTAAATCCAAACGATTTCATTCCACTATTTTTGATGTTAAAGATACACCTAGCAAAGCTAAGCCCGTCGATAAAATAATGCAAATGATCGAAGTAGACCGCATGTTAGCAGTCGTAGCATAAAGCTGGATTAAAAAAAAGCAGCTCAATGTTTGGGTGCCACAAGAATTGACGTAAAAAAACTAGGTGGAAACCAAAGTTCAATCATCCCAATGGAAGTTGCCGCACGACTCAACACCGAAAAAAGCGCGTCAAGTTCGGTCGAATGTGAAGGTTTTGCTTAGTTTTCTTCAATTGCAGGGGCGTGGTGCATCATGAGTTTTTGCCACAGGGTAGAACGGTTAATAAGGAATATTACCTGCAAGTTATGCGCAAGTTGCGCGAAGCAATCCGCCAGAAACGCCCGGATTTGTGGAAGAACAAAAATTGGCTTTTGCACCATGATAACGCCCCTGCTCACGCATCCGTTGCTTGTGAGCGAATTTTTGGCCAAAAAAAACACACATAATGCCGCACCCACCGTATTCCCCAGATCTGGCCCTCTGTGACTTTTTATTGTTCCCGAAACAGATTCTTTGATACATTTTTTGGAATAGGCAAAAATTGAAGACGAGCCAAAACACATGCAAGCAAAGTAGCCGTCAAGAATTAACTGAACATTTAAAATGGCCGAACTTGTCGGCATAAGTGAGAGACATGAGTACCAACATAACGCCACAAAAAATCGAATATACGTAACCCGCTGAAATTCAAAATTCGCGATACTTTTTGAACAGACCTTGTGTAGTGCGGATCTGGTACCAAACGATTATCATCTTTTTTTTTGTCATTGCAAAACTTCCTTAGTAATAAGAAATTGGCATCAAGAGAAGATATTGTAGTAAAATTAGCTTAGTCGAGTTTTTCGCCAGTAGGTATCCAGGGCTTCTATGAGACGCTTAAATGGCAACAAATTATAAAACAAAACGGGTCATGTTTGACACAAATCGGATAATCCGAACCATATTAAGTAAAGTCTTGAATAAATTGACTGCGTTATTTAAAACTGTTTGCCATGGTTCTGGCAGCTTGTCCAATCCCCAGGAGAAGTCCTCGCTTTTGGAGGCGAGATAGTCTTCCACTGCCATTTCGGCACCCTCAAAACTTGCGTATTCATTTCCATCAAGAATGTTTTGTAGCGATCCGAATAGGTGGGTAGAGTCCGTTGGTGTAATATAAGAAGGATATGGGCGATGATGTGGAATTCCCCCTTCTGTTGGTTAAAGTTTCTCTCTTCAAAACATCAAATTACGTACAATAACGATCAGCATTAGCGATTTCATTTTCTTTCAGCAGCTCATAGTGTATTACACCCTTGCGATTTCACCAACAACACAAAATAATCTTTTTCTGATGCACACCTGCTTTTTCTGTAGACCATGGGTGGCCAACCTTTTCAGCAGCCGGGCCAGATTTTCAAAACGAGAATTCCTACCCGCAAACAGTTTTCTAAATGCTGATCAGTGATTCGTGATCTTGTTTGACATTTAATATGTTTCATTCTGCTAAAAAGCTGCTCACACGTGTAAGTATTTTCAAACAGTGAAATCATCATTAGAGCATGTTTATAAAATCCAGGATATTTCTCCTTGTCTAAATAACACTTATAAAATTCTTCCAAGGTAACCTGATTGAATTTTTCTTTTAATTGTGTATCACAACACATTTCACAGTGCTCCATTTGTAAAATTCCTGGCAATAAATTTACGTCTACGGAAAATGGCGTTGCAAATGCCTCCATTTGTATGACGTCTTATATGAATAAAAGAAGCATATTTATTCGCCTCCATTTGTGTGACGTCTGGCTGCAATAATAATGTAGGAAAGTGGGTGAATATTTTATTTCTCATCTGTTGTTCCCAAAAACCAAGTTTCATTTTAAATGCGGAAATAAGATCATACATATTGTTAACTAATTGATCTTTTCCTTGTAGGCACGTGTTTACAGCATTTAAGTGACTGACGATGTCGACCAGAAATGCAAAGTCATTAACCCACTCCTTGTCTTCAAATTCTGGGATACTTATTGACTTGCCTGTACAGAATGATTGGATTTCTTGCTTCAAGTGAAACACTCTTTTCAACATTTTGGCACGAGTCAGCCATCTTACTTCTGCATAAAATATAACGTCATTATACTCTGAATCCAAAGACTTGAGAAACTCTTGGAACTGTCGGTGATTCAACCCCTTCGACTTAATAAAGTTCACTGTTTTGATGACCACCTTCATGACATGATCCATTTTAAGGGATTTGGAACATAATTTCTCCTGATGAATAATGCAATGAAAATTTAGCATCGAAGTATGACACAGCAAGTAGTGTCCTTAAGTGGATACAGTGCCGCTAATTCTTCTGTTTTGTTAAAATTAACATCAACGCCCCTGATAAAAATCGCCACTTGGGCGGTTTCTGTTAGATCTGTGCTTTCATCCAATGCTAGAGAATAAAATATAAACTTGGATGCTCGTTTATTCAAATTATCTTCAATATATTTTCCAATGTCGTCCACACGCCTAGTAATAGTTTGACGAGACAGGCTTATTTTTAAGAAATCCTTTTTATTTTCTGGGCACAGAATTTCACAGACACTCTCCAAACACTCCTTAATCATTTCACCGTCTGAATATGGCTTCGATTTTTTTACTAGTATCATGGCTACTGCATAACTAGCTTTTACATAGCATAGTGACTCTTGAGACACTCTAGTAAATATCTGACGTTGTGCAGAACGTTTTTTTTTAATTCATTTACTTGGTCTTGTCGAAATTGCCCTTTGTAATTATCAAACTTACTTGCATGTTTAGCCTCGTAATGACGCCTAATGTTATACTCTTTTAAGACAGAAACAGAATTATCGAATATCAAGCATATCGGCTTTCTTTTAAATTCCACGGAAAAATAGTTTATAGTCCATTTGTCTTGAAAACTTCTCGTCGTTGATCCAAATTCTTTACTACTTGACGCCATTGTGGGTCTTCGTTTTTCACTAAAAAAATATATAAATAAAAGGCCTTTTCCTTTGGACCAACCGTGGTAGCACACATAAACAATAAAAACAAAAATATGACGCTTCAACATAACCAACGAATCCGCTAAGCCATCTATTTCCAGGTAGGAAACTAAAATCCCCACTTCTAGTTTCCTACCTGGAAATATGACAGCTGCAACTCTACCTCGGTAGCAAAATTGGTCCAAAGGAAAAGGCCTTAAAATGACATCAGTATTAAGAGCTGTGGGCCACAAATAGACGACCAGTGGGCAGCAAATAGACGCCCAGTGGGCTACGCGTGGCCCGCGGGCCTCACGTTGGCCACACGTGCTGTAGACGGTGGAGTTACCATCTCCCCCCCCCCCAAGTTTTCTTATTACGTTCTTATCAACTATACACTTTTAATAAAGCGGTTAAAAGACGAGATCAACTATACCGTCATAAAGCGGTTAAAAGACGACATTTTTTGTTTGGTGAGCGAGATTTCGCATGTGATTTGGCGTCGCTCCATCTGATTATCGTTCAATTAATGTGGCACCCATTTTCCGATCTTTTCAATTTTCCCCATGGCACGCAGACGTATGGAAATGGCTGTTTGAGTAACAGCCAATTGCTCCGCGAGAATTTTTTGGAATTGGGTGTTGTATTCGTCCAAAAGAGCCTGCAATTGATAATCTT
The DNA here is from genome assembly GCA_958298945.1 of Atherix ibis. Taxonomy (NCBI): domain Eukaryota; kingdom Metazoa; phylum Arthropoda; class Insecta; order Diptera; family Athericidae; genus Atherix; species Atherix ibis. The sequence goes on from OY282609.1 coordinate 31,383,739, forward strand.
CAACTTCCTAGGCCGATTTTCACGCTTCTTGTCCCACAACTCAAAATTCCCGTCTTTGAACCGATGAAACCAATTTCGGCACGTTGTTTCCGATAAAGCACTATCACCATAGGCCTTCATAAGCATTCGAAGTGATTCGGCAGCCGATTTCTTCAAATTGAAGCAGAAAAGCAGAGAGCTTCCCGCATATGCTCTTTTTCTGGCATAAAACTAGACATGATTACCGAAGGAAAAATGTATGTTGTTGTACGAAATTGCTGACAATGTGCACTGATTAATGTTGACAGACGTCAAGCTCATAAAAAAAAGTATGGCGTGCTCATGGTAGCTTAATACGCTCACTCATGCCATCTATAACCAAACAACGCATTTAAGCTTATACACCTGGTAAATCACGTTCGTACGATATTTTTAACGCATGTAACCAAAGTTTTACCATTTCGCAAAAATGCGTTAAGAATATTGAAAAAAATAAGATATGTTTATCTATATGAGACCAAGATTCCCAAGCCACTAATAATAAGTATATAATTCCAAAAGTTCACAATTCTTGTACTCAAAATTCCCATAGTATCTTTTCAGTTTTTATCATAAAATTCCTCTTTTAGACCAATTCAATTTTTTTTATTGTTGGTGTAAGGTCCTTTGAGGTAAGAGGCAGAGGGAATTTGGCGACTTCATATTACTGATAAAGCTGGTCGGTAGTTAGTTGAAGGAACTGATTAGATGTGATGTGGAGCATCTTAGATACTTTTAGGAAATTTAAGAGAGGTTGTGGGAACGGAGTAGTTGGGTCTAGTAGCTGTAAATAAAGTGTCATTCTAGGTTAAGTGACATTCATTTATTGTAAAATATGGAAAATGGTGAGTTGGAATGGCACGTAGGACGAGATTGGTTACCGAAGGACAAATACTATTTTTTCATTAAACTTAACCGCTCGAACACGTATTTGGAATTCTTATTCTAAAGTTCATCTGTTCCGGTTTTCTTTATTCGTAACTAATCAATTTAAAGCTTATGCATCAACAAATTTTAAAGATTAAATTATTTTTTTTTTATCAAAATGCAATTTTTAGAGATATTTCAAAATATACAAATTTAATTCCAATCAACTTATTACGTCTCTATTACTACCACCTCTTATATCCCTTGGGAAATAAATACACTAAAAGTTAACTTGGAAATTTTATCAAATAAACTGTACTGTAATAATAGGTATCTGTGAAAAAATGGTGGGGATGAGAGGTGGGAAATACGCTTAAATATGTTCAATGCACTTTGTATCATTATTTCGTGTTTCGTGTATTTTTCGTTTCTGCGAACAGTCCAGTCCTCCCTGGTTTATTATGTCCATTTTTCAAGTGCTATAAAAAATTCAAAAGCAATCGTATTTTTGTAAGATTGGACTTTTGGTCAGTTGTGTGTAGGTTAGGTTCACTTACCCAGCACTGTAGAGTTGTCTTGCAGTCTAGTCCAGTTCTGGAATCGACATTAAATAGTCATGAATTCTATCAACACTGATATGAGCATAGAATTTTTATGGAATCATTTCAACAAAATGAACGCTAGCAGCTTTGATGCTTAGATAGATACTGTGTGGATTCTCTGGAGCTATTAAAATGTCGAATTTCGGGAATCGGAGAATTCCGTATGCAATAAATGCGATATTAAGGAGTCAAGGACCAAAAAAAAAGAGGATAGACTAGAATAGAAAAAAGTACGTCGAGTACCTTCTTCTTCTATGAAGGAATATTTAAGGCACGAAAGAATATATTGTCGAGTACCATCGTTGAAATGACGGTGTTGATGGGATAGTTTGTGCTGAATCGTGGCATATTTTTTGTTTGGCGCGTCTCGGTAGACTTTTTTAAGTTTGCAATTTTGTTCGAAGGCGACTATTTAAAAGCAGATCACGTAGATCAGACTTTTTTCTACCTTTCATTTCTCTTCTACCCAAACGTATACGACTATAGTCAGTCATGATGTACTAAGTATATGAATTCTTAAATTCAGCTTCATTTCAAAAGATGTGAGCAGTTATCAGAACACTACAGACAATTTATAAAACGAACATAATTTGAGAAAAAAATCCTGATTCATTGCAGTAGGAAAAATGGTGTTCTCTGAATATTCTCCTTCAAGTGTACGAATTTTTAATGATTTTGGATTTGTTTTTTTTTTTTTTGAAGGGTTTCTTACCAATTTTTTTTTTAAATCCAGGGAATTCTATATATGGTAATAACCAGATATGTCAGCTGGTGGGATAAACTGTTTATTGTGTCCCGGTGTTTATCGCGAAAAATGGTTTTTATTCAAATTTTAAATAATAATTTTTTTTGGTCAATGCCTGGTTTTATGAGACAATCTGATAAGTCCGTGATAAGTGCAAGAAATTCCGATATTATTTATATTATTTGGTAGAAGACGCCATACACAATTTTATAAATATCTGTTGATTAGTTTAGTTTTGACAGCCATTGAAAGGAGACCAGGTTTGTGGTTTTTTTTCAATGTGATGAAAAGTGAATTTTGTGTCTTTAATAAAATAGAATTTTTGAGGGAAAAACAATATCTGAAACCAACACCAAAATTGAAATGTATAATTGGGGACTTGTCAGCATCGCACGAAATGGTTCAGAAGTGGTTTACTGAAAATTTCTTGCTGTCTTACGAGCCCACGACGTCCAATTGAAACACTATTTTTAAAAACTGATTTTTAGTCATTTGAGCAATTTTTAAGATTATTTTAGGATAATAATCGTCTTCCGATTTCATTAAAGCATGATTCATCATAACGTGGGCAGCGGGACAACAAAGATTCCCGGTCTAGGCCTACGGAATCAAAGGACTTGAGATGTTCCGGATTTGTGCTCCGGTCTTTGGTGTCCTGTCTAACGCCGGTACTCCATCAAAGGCATGGACGGGCAGAATTTTACTTATACATAGGGATAAGTGTTCAGCTCACCGCAGCCTATTAAGCTTAATTTTATCCACAACCACGTGTTCCCGGTAACGCTCCAGAATTTCGCCGTTAAATAAGCTCCGGATCATCATTTTCATATATGGTACCAAAATATTTTCGAAGTACCCTCCTATATCTCGAATGCAGACAAGAATTCGTAATGGTCCTAAGAATACATGTGGTAAGGATTTCCGAGCGAAATAATATTGACTGACTGAAGTAGGCGCTGTTGGATGCCAGAGGCTCTGCGCGGATTTCTTCCTCTATGTTGACGTCGGCTGCCCCTCTCGACCCCAAATAGAAAAATGATTTTACTTTTTTAAGGCTATAATCTCCTTTCTGTATGTGAATAGTGCTTAATGGCCTTGTTTGCGACGCCGATACTTACACCATTTACTTCACCACCGTCGAAGGCTTCTCGTACATCTCTTTCTCATCGACACATAATGTTGAGTTTATGAGCCCCTCGCAGTGCCAGGTTAAAGAGAACGCCGAAAAGTGCGTCTCTTTGCCGGACACCGTTGTGTATTTTACGCTAGTCATGGTCAGCATAGTCTATCCAATCAATTCTCTTGTGATACCGAAGCTCATACATTTGCAACGTTTTACCCTGGCTATGTTGTCATAAGAGGCTTTAAAGTCAATGAACAATTGATGGATATTTTGAACATATTCTAACAGTTTTTCCATCTACTGCCGCAGAGAGATGATTACCCGAATACTATACACTTCAGTTAGATGCTTTAGAATAAAGCAAGAATAAGCCTACTTGGAATTAAAAGAGATCAAAGCCGGAGTTAACAAATTGGCCAAGTGCTTAGCCATATTCCTAGAGGCTAAGCTGTGCTAGCAAGTTTACGTGACAAAGAGAAGAGGAGAACTGGCTATAAGGAAGAAGTTGAACTTCGTCAATGGAAAATAAATTATTGCTCTACAAGCAAGCCCTTAGAGCTGTCTAGTCATCCAGCTTTGGGGACAATTTCGGGAGCAAAGTACTAAGAAATATTTAGTACTTTGCTCTTGGAAGCAGTCACGAGCAAAGCCTTCGACAATATGTAAATTATCAAACTCGTAGACAACAAGGGATAGCACGCAGGTTCAAAAGGGTTGGACATTTTCAGTTGTTATAAATACAAAATATAAAAATGAATCACACTGGAAAAGTTCCCAGGATATATGTTAAGGTTTAAAAAAAACACTAGCAAAACATTAAAATAAAAATTTCTTATTTACAATAATTTTCAGACTATATCAAATGGTGGTGCTTAAGGAAGGTGTTCTTAGTGGGTTAAAATCCCACACTACTATGGGCCGCGCACGTGAGGTATTCGTTATTTTTTTTTGAGATTTTCCCCTACCCAAAAAAAATGGTTAATCGGGTTTTGTAAGTAAATCAACCGTGTTTTGAGTAGTCAAGAGAATTAAGTGATATTAAAAATTACATAAACTATTCTTTTTGAATAAATAAAATTGTTCTTGGTGGTGAATTATAAAAGAAAGAGTATTAATTACGAACTGACGATGTAGTGGTTGGTGTATTACCACTAATAATATCATCCGAAGAAACACAATTTTTTAATGTTTGCGTGTTTATTTTTTAAAGGAAAGCATTTTTTTTTAGCTTTTGTAGAGTATTGCAGCTGATTGGCTTGTGTATAGATAGTTATAAATACTCTACACACGGACCAATCGGTTGGGATAACTTACAATTACACAATCACCCGTTAATAAAGCAGTTCAACAAATCAAACAAAATTTTAAACAGTTGATAAGGTAAAAACCAATAAAGAAGTATTCAAAACTAAAATTGTGGAATTTCGAATATTTGTTTCTCTAAGTGCATAGGAACGAAACAGAAAGATTACTGTTGCGCGGATAATATTCGCTGACGAAAGTATCTTATTCAATGACAAAATAAGTTGTAGTTTCGTTCAGTGTTACCTCTACTGATCGGTAGATGGTGCACTGATCGGTATAGTTCCCTCATTCCAAATGAGAGTGATCTCTAAGTAAAACAATTCGTGCTGTAAATAATCAACCTAAGGTCAGCGCAATTAATCTTAGTCAAAGTTTTTAGCTTAATCAGTGCTCTACGGAAATTGTCTATCGAACGTTTTCCAGTGTAAAAGGAAAAACCAATTGCGGAAAACGTTAAATCGTATGACAGTCTAGAGAGATTGGGCATATTCCATCTTGAATATTCATAATTAACGTTATTGTTTAAATTGTTAATAAATATATAATTTGAATTTATGAAAAATTATGCGTTTTAATTTAAAGATAAAGCAATTTAAAATAAATATCATTTAGGGTGTACTCTTTTTAACCAATAAAACACCAACACCGCCTAAAAAGGAGTAACAAACACATTCTAAACTATTTATTATTATTGTTTATTGAATTTATTTTATATTGTACAGTTTTGAAATAGGATTAAAATGTACGATGTAACTTAGGGGAGGCTGAGGCTGAGGCTAAAATGCAATTAGACTTGACTATCGTCAGTTGCAGTGTACTCGTTTGGAATTATTCAATATTTGTAAAGATTTTACGGTTTCTGGTTATGTTGTTGTCTCCATATTTAGAATAAGCTCTCGCCTTTTCTCTTTCGTTATGAGAGAGCAATTTTGAATACTGGCAATTATTAAGGGGAGAACTTTTTATAAGAGCGAAGCGAGCACGTATAGAAAATATGAGAAGGTTTTAATGATTTCAGTTAAATTGTTACTAATTTATAGTCTAGACATAGGATTACTGCAACTCACTAGCCGCATGAAAATAAATTTTATAACAAATCGTTTCCTATGCAAACTTTCAAAATTACCATGCTTCCTTCCTGCTGGTGCTGGCCTGATTCAATCGTAGCTGCTTGTCCGCATCCTCTAAATCGTACCCAAGCATGCATGTGATTAATATGCAATTTTACGAAGCAATATTTTTAAAATGCAATTAAAAGGTGCACAAGGAGCGTAGAGTGGACTACAGGGTTTTGAAAATACATTAACCACTATCAATAATAAGTGCACAATAATTTCAGCTGCATCTAGTAACTTTTTGCCAAAACTAAGACTATAATTAAAGAAAAGTAGGTGAGAATTACATAAGAAATTATGACTGTCTTTAAGAGGTTTGCGAGAGTTTTATAAAAAATTACAAGATTAGCTATTCTCCCCTTAATTTTGCTTCGGCGTGATAATACAGAAATACAATTTTATAATTTATATTTTATTTATTGATTATATAGACTTCAGCGTTATTTATGGAATTTGGTGTCGATCAAATGCCCGCCTCTGGCCGCGGCGCAAAGACGAGCTCTTTTAAGCAGGTTTTTCATAATACTCGTATTTTTGCAGACTTCTGGTGTTATTTCAGCAATTTTGTTTTGAATGTTGTCTTTAAGCATCGAGGGTAAAATCAGATAATCTTGGGGGCCAGTCGATAACACCACTTTTTGATATTATTTAGTCGGGACAAATTTCTCTAAAAATTTGCATCGTAGCACGAGCTGTATGTGATGTGGGCACCGTCTTGCTGGAACCACATGTTTTGTAGGTCTAAATTGATCCAATTCGGGCAGAAGAAAATTTTACAAAATATCCCGAAGCGGACATCTATAACTGTACAGAATTACCTCCAGCATCCTCAATAAAATATGACCCATACAGTTACTCTACGAAGTCTTTGATTTATCAGTTGAGGGTTTTCAGTGCTCCAATAGCGGCTATTCTGATAATTAACAAAGCCAACCAAGTCGGAGTGTGCTTCGTTGCTCATAATGATTTTTTGCCAAAAATGTTGCTCGTCTTTGTCGAGCTATAAAAATCGAGCAATCCAGTCTCCGCCGTTCATGGTCATTTGCCTGCAGCTGTTGTGTGAATTGAAAACAATTTTTTTTAAGAATTTTTAACAAACATGATGGAGATATTCCAAATTATTGTGCACGGCGTCGATGAGAGGTACCCGGAGGTTCAGCAACACTGAATGTCCGGGTACCTCTGCCTCACTGCATAAATCTTTTCAGGTGTACGTTAGCTTATTTGTTGTCCAATCGTCGCCTCATCTCTCAGTGTATTCATATTTTTTAAAATTATTCATTACACGCTGAATGGTTGACTTGCTCGGCATATGGTATGATTAACACCAAAAAAGTCACGTAATTTTGTCCGCGTATAACCAATTGAAGAATTATTTAAATTAAATTTCAAAACGTTGTTGCGGCGTTAGACTAAAAAATTGTAATCGACAACTGTCAAATGCCAACAGACAAATGTCATCCAAACGAAAATGGCGGCCAGCCTGGAACATAAAAAACACCCTGTATTTACGTTAATTTCTTATCATCATACAGAGTCTACCAATTGAAACTTTTTTTGTTTACATTTGGAATAAAACACCTTTTTTTTGTGAAATATGTTGTAGAGGCTTTACTATTTATAATTGAAAAATAAATTTTTGTAAATGTCTACCATGGTTATGTTTACAGACATTATTTTTCCATAATTGTGACACGGATGGCGTGGTAGATATTGGTTGTGAGTTCTTGAATTTTGTGTGGACTATCTTCTTAAATCTCAGTTTTCACATAGCCTCACAAGAAGAAGGCCGATAGCATCAAATCACATAATCTCGTTACGAAATTAGGCGTTCATGGAATATGATTTTCAATAAGTCGATTGTTTCTTGGGCGGTGTTGAACGTTGCACCCTTCCTGTTGAAATCATTTATATCATTAAAAATAGGCCATACAAAATTGATTACCAAGTCTCTTCCGCATTCCAATGACAGCAACGGCCTCATTTTCAAAAAAAATACGGACCATGAACCCCATCTTACAGTGACACATTCATTATGATATCATTGTTCAATAACTGCTTTGGATTTCCAGGTCCCTAAATGCGACAATTTTGTTTGTTTGTTTGTTCGTTTATCATTTCAAGTGACACGTAAGTACTGAAAAGTATATTCTGAAAAAGTGGCATAAGGAAATTAAATAGAAATGGAAGAAAAAGTGGTTTTTGGGAATAAGCATAGGATTCGAACCCACGACCCCTTGGATGGTGGTAGTTCAGTACGCTAAGCGAGTCGGCATCCGACAATTTTTCTTGGTCACATAGTCGGCTAAGTGAAAATGATCTTCGCCTGATAATACTCGTACCATCAACGAAAGTTTTACTGGCTTTAATTTTTGCGTCAATTTGACCTTATAAGATTTAACACCCCAAGTCTTGTAGGCCTTAAGACGCAAGTTTTATAAGTACTTAAGATCTCAAGTCTTACTAAGACCCCAAGTCTTATTTAAGACCCCAAGTCTTACTCAAGACCCCAAGTCTTACTTAAGACCCCAAGTCTTACTTGAGACCCCAAGTCTTACTTGAGACCCCCAAGTCTTACTTGAGACCCCCAAGTCTTACTTGAAACCCCCAAGTCTTACTTGAAACCCCCGAGTCTTACTTGAGACCTCCAAGTCTACTTAGGACCCCCAAGTCTACTTAGGACCCCCAAGTATTACTTAAGACTCCAAGTCTTACTTAAGAAACCAAGTCTTACTTAGGACCCCGTCTTACTTAAGACCCCAAGTGTTACTTAGGACTCCAAGTCTTACTTGGGACTCCAAGTCTTAGAACCCTAAGTCTTAAGATCCCAAGTGTTACTTAGGACCCCAAGTGTTACTTAGGACCCCAAGTGTTACTTAGGACTCCAAGTGTTACTTAGGACCCCAAGTGTTACTTAGGACCCCAAGTGTTACTTAAGACCCCAATTGTTACTTAACACCCCAATTTTTACTTAGGACCCCAAGTATTACTTAGGACCCCAAGTGTTACTTAGGACCCCAATTGTTACTTAACACTCCAATTTTTACTTAGGACCCCAAGTATTACTTAGGACCCCAAGTATTACTTAGGACCCCAAGTGTTACTTAGGACCCCAAGACATGACCCAGTTTTAATTATTTTTATAAGAGTTCAGACCCAAAGTCTTAAAGGACTTCAGACCTCTAGTCTTATAAGTAGACCTCAAATTTTAAAAGACTTCATATCCAAAGTTATTGTGCAAAAATTGCCGTGTGGTCATTGTGTACAGGCACAATTGTTGAGAACGTCATGAAACCGATAAAACTGTATTCTGCGCAACATTTTCATTCGCCAAAGCAATATTTTTCATCTAAACGGCATGTATAAGCACGTAGGTTTTGTAACGAACCAAAAAACTCAAATTTTTCCACCAAATTCTTGATTGGAGGCTCAGGTAAAACTATCATTACGACCAAAAATATCGCGAATTTTTCGAAATATAACTTCCACAGATCGACAATTTTCATAATAGATTTCAATTATTTTAATAGAATTTCCATTAAAAATTGAAAAGCTTTTAACAAATGGGGAAGTTTTTATTGTGAACATATTAATAACTGCCCTCAATATAGCCAATTTCAACCCTAAAATATTATTATTGAAAAAGAAAGTTCTAATTGATAGACCACCAAAAATACAATTAAATAATTTGAAAATTCTCATCAATATTGCCGTCAAAACCACATGCTTTGAAAGAAAATCAGTCACCATTTATGAAAGTATCAATTTCAATGAAATAGTTTTCCGAAAATTGCAGATAAATTAACGCGCGTGTATATTATTATTTCCATCAAATATCAAATATGAATTTTTATGGATACTCTTGGGTAGTTTTCGACAGTCTATGGTGTTCAAATTAAATGCATTTCAACATGGTCGGCAAAAGGAAGTCCTTCCATTCAAAAATAGAAATTTCAATCATTGCCATTGATGTAGTCAATTTTCATAGAATTGAAAAACACAAATTACTCTAAAACTTAGTTTGATATAGAACTTCATCAGTTGGCATAGAATTTCAAATTAAAATCAACATAGTACCGAATAGAGTGCCATCCCATTCACATCGTATCGTTCATATAGATTTTTACTAAATTGCATAATAAATGCACATTTATATTTATTGTTGTCTAAAATATATGATGATAAAATGCGCAGTTTAGCTTTGATTGAATTGAGTATGAAGTACTAAAGCGAATTGATTTGAAATTACCATATGTGAATAGATTAATATCTGAAAGGAGAAGGGTAGGCCTTATGCTGTTAAGTCAGTATGGTCTCAGAGCAACAAAATTTTCGAACCAAAAGTGTGTGTGTATAAAAGTTAACTGAAATGATTTTCGGATTAGTATGGGGCTCTCAGTTACTGTAATGAATTTATTTAAATAAACAATTTCATGATATTCTGAAAGTCTAAAAAAAAATATTTCAAATTTGCGTTTCGTTCTTAATCCTTTTCTTATCGTTATTATCAACACGTGATAACCGTGATTCCGGTCGGGGCCTGTTGAATCAAAGAATGCCAAATGTTCTGGTTACGCATCATGGTCATCCAGATGAACAATTCCACATGTCCTCAGCATCCTGGATGTCGCCATTTGCTGCAAGTACGTTTCCCGATACTTATTACTAGATTTTAGCCTTTTTTCCCCAATTATTATTTTCTAATATTAGTCCCAGTGTTAGATATTTTCAAGTCCTCTTATTACTAGTGTTTATTTTTATTACCTTCAGTAAAATACTGCAATTATGAATACTTTTCATTCAGTAAGTAAAATTAAATAATATCAAAATATTGATATGGCAAGGATAGTACAGGTGATCCTCGTATAATACGGTAGATAGTTTCCTAGAAAATGCCGTGTTATACGAGAATAAGTCAATACAAAATGGATTATGCCACGTGTATCCCAAATCACTGGCCATAACTTTGTTGGCCGATAAAGTCGCCTAGGCATTCTTTGGTGCCGGTTCACCACGGAAAACCTACTGTTTGGACTGTTCTTAGGTCTATGGTCACATAAATCCATGTTTCGTTAACGGTTATGAATAGATGCCAAAATCATTCTGATTACACTATAACATCGCGCTTAATATTCTATTGAAGTTGAATTATGAGAAATCGTAGCTTTCTTTCTTTTATCCAAATGAGTTGTTAAAATGTTCTGCAACCTTTCAATTAAGATGCTCACAGCCTCATCAATCATAAAAAAGGCGCAGACTCTCAATAAATTTTTTTCAGCTCCGCTATTATCTCATCATTTGTTTTCTTTTTCATAAACAAATATTTTATCACTGTTTGATATTCGATTTTTTCCATTGCTGTAAAATCATCAAGGTTGTTCAACTTTAAATGGCTATCACGCGCAAACTTAATGACGCAGCTACTTAAAAATTTGACATTGTTCTTGTGAAAGAATATATTTAAGAAAAATTGAGTTGTTTTAATAGTAGTAATACCAGCTCTAACCTATGTTTAGGTATTAATCATACAACCATCGTACGCTAGTGTTTTAGAAAATAAATAAAACAAATTAATAAAAATTGCGAACCAATTCTTTCCACATTTTTGTATGATTAATACTCTAATGATCATTGAACAGTCGAACGAATGGAACAGCCCGCTCTATCTTCTCTTCGTTGACTTCGAAAGAGCCTTCGACATGATTTCTCGCGACGCCATCTGGAGTGCTCTGGCTGAACTAGGCATCCCGCAGGCCATAATCGATCTAATCCGAGAACTATACCGCGAGGCCCCGTGTAGAGTGCGTCTCAAAGGACGAACCAGCGATACATTCAACATCTCGAGAGGAGTCAGGCAGGGTTGCATAATCTCGCCTATCCTCTTCATAATCGCCCTAGACCAAGTTCTTCAACGCACGAACAGCACAGCCAGCAACGGTATACAGTGGACACTGCGTGAGAAGCTCCACGACCTGGACTACGCCGACGACATATGCCTCATGTCCCACACCTTCAACGGCATTCAGGAGAAACTGAATGCACTGGCCTCCAACGCAGAAAAAGTTGGGATGAGAATCAACATCAAAAAGACCAAATTGATGCGTGTCGGCGCCACCTGCGAGAGACCCTTGATGCTACACGGTACCCAAGTCGAAGATGTCGAAAAGTTCTGTTACCTTGGCAGCATGCTCAGCAAGGATGGTGGAACTGAAATAGACATCCAAACGTGCATCAACAAGGCGCGACAAGCGTACACCTCACTTGGGAACGTATGGCGTTCCAATCATCTCTCCATAGCACTCAAACTTCGAATATTCAACTCCAACGTCAAGCCAGTCCTGCTGTACGGCTGCGAAACATGGAAAGTAACAGTCAGCACGACTTGCAAGCCACAGGCATTTGTGAACAGATGCTTGAGGCGCATAAGCAAGATCTTCTGGCCGAACTGGATAACGAACGATGAGCTGCTTCTTCTCACGAAGCAAATACCCCTGCTAGATAACATCAAACGCAGGAAATGGAGTTGGATTGGCCACACCTTGCGAAAACCACCTACGGACATAGCAAGGATGGCACTAGATTGGAACCCACAGGGCAATCGCAGCAGAGGACGTCCAAGGACCACTTGGAGAAGATCAGTCGAGCGCGAACACCAACAAACTGCCAAATCATGGTCGGAAGTAAAAAGGCTCGCTCAAGACAGAAGCAGATGGAGAGAGTTCACAGAGGCTCTAGTGCCGCTATATGCTCCATAGGAGTGACTGTGTTCTCATGTCTATGTGTTGTAACATAGAAATGAAAACCTGTCAAATAATAAAAAAAAAAAAAAAATACTCTAATGTCTTGCTAAAAACTTAAATAATTTGAAATAATCAAAAATCAACTATATAGAAGGGCGGATGATTTTGCTTTGAAGTCTGGGAAAATTTGCTTTTCATATCTTAACCAGCGAAAAGACGTAATAGTAGCAGTAAGATGCATTTTAAGCGAAAGGAAAGGAATGACCCCGCCGATCAAAAGTCACGCAAAGCCAAAAAGTGTTAACCTTTTCTCATGCCTTAAATATGAGCATCTCGTCGCTGAAATAACTCATGGTAATCGCTCATAAAAAATAATTAACTTTTATATTTTCTTGCAGATTTGATTGAAAATGCTTTTAATAATAAAGAAATTATTAGAAAAGGTTTGTATTAATTGTAGTGAATTATATTTGAATAATTATATTTATACTTCTTATATTGTAATTTTTTTAATGTGTTTTGTAGAAAATTGGTGATAGTTATAATCAAAGAAAATGTGGTGCGGCTGGCCTTACAGTACCCCATTTGCTCGACCCAATTTTCCAGTACATTTTCGATTGTCTGGGCCTGTATCTCTTCAATGACAACATTGATTTCGTGTTTCTAGGCCTCAATTGTGTCTGAATGGCTTGCGTAACATTTATCCTTAACGGCTCCCCACAGAAAATAATCCAACGGTCTCAAATCACAGCTCCGAGGCGGCCAATTGACATCAGAATTTTGGCTGATTATTCGGTTTTCGAAAGTTCTCAATATTTCCCAGTTTACTGGGAATGATGTTTTGTTTCATTCTTAAATTTCAAGGTTCAATCCTTCTAATAAAAATAGAAATTTGAAAAAATAAACACTAGTTTTTTGTTTATTTACTTTTTAAAATGCAACTTTTATAGGTCCACCCTGTATTAAATTATTTACACTAAAATGTAGAATACCATTAAAAACTTAAAAAAATTAGAGCATATCAAATTTAAACTGCGGCATATTTTGGAGATGACAGTACGAGGGTCGTTCAATAAGTCCTTATACACTTTCCCAACCGTTTTTCCAAAATTTTAATCCCGTCCAAAAAATAGGATTTTGGAAGTTCTGCAAAATACTCATCCGTTTGAGCAATGACGTCCTCGTTGGAAGTGAACCGTCGTCCGCCAAGCCATTTCTTCAGATTGAGAAAAGAAAATCTGGTGAATAAGCGGGATGCTGCAACAATTCCATACTCAATTCTACAATTTTGGCCATGGAAACAGCGCAGGTGTGCACACGCGCATTGTCCTGATGCAAGAGGATTTTTTTCTTCTTCAGATGGGGGCGTTTCTCTTTGATTTCCTCGGTCAACCGTTGCAATAACGACGCGTAATACGCTCCTGTTATTGTTTTTCCTTTTTCCAAGTAGTCGATAAAAATGATGCCCTGCGAATCCCAAAAGACCGTGGCCATCACCTTGCCGGCCGATGGCACAGTTTTTGCCTTCTTCGGAGCCCGTTCACCCTTGAAAATCCACTGTGATGACTGTCTCTTCGTTTCTGGAGTGTAGTAGTGTATCCAGGTTTCGTCCACAGTGACATATCGACGAAGGAATTCGGCAGGATTGCGATGAAAGAGTGCCAACATAGCCTCAGAGTCCACTACACGATTACGCTTATTCTTCTCTGAGAGAAAACGCGGCACCCATCTTGCCGAAAATTTTTTCACTGACAATTTTTCATGCAAAATTGAAGCGACTGTACTTTTTTTGATATGCCCGTGGCCTCAACTAATTCGCGCACTTTAATTCGCCGATCGTTCAAAATCAGATCGTGGATTTTATCGAAGATTTCAGGAGTAGACACCTCAACTGGGCGTCCTGAACGATGTTCATCTTTTGTGGATGAACAGCCACGTTTAAATTCATTCACCCAATTGCAAACCATCGCAAACACAGGTGCAGATGTGCCATGAACTGCATCCAACTCGGCTTTGATTTCTTTCGGGCTTAAGCCTTTCAAATGGAGATGTTTGATGACAGCCCTAAACTCGCTTTTTTCCGTTGTTATGGACAAATAAATGTCGTTAACTTTAATCGACGATAGAAATGGACCTACACTATGGATCGGGCTAAAATTTTGACAGCTTATATGTCGATAATGCTACTTACAAAAAAAAAATCTTTACCGACGAGCGCAATTTCTCGGATTTTCTAAGGACTTATTGAACGAACCTCGTACTTTGATTTTGGCAACGAGTTGAGTGATAACGAGACTTGCGTATTGAGGATAACAAACACTTGTAATCTATTTGTAAAATAAAGCTTAGTTAAATAAATAAAAACAGTCTTTTACTCTATCCATTGAAACTACATAAGATCGTAACAATATTATAAAATTTATGTACAATAAAATATTTTTAAATATTGATTGAAGAAAGTTTGGGTACCTGTTGATTTTTTTTAAAATAAAGAATCGTTAACGAACGTCGGAAATTACAATTATGTCTAAAAAAACAATATCATTCATATGACCGCCATAACTCAGTTTCAACGACCTCAATTTCTAGTCGAATGTTTCTCTTCAGATCTTCAATTTTTCTTGAATGATTGGCATATACTTTTCCTTTTATATGGTATCAAAGAAAAAATTTCAATACGGTGTCAAATTGCAAGATCATAACGGTCAGCTCACAACAGTGTTTCGTGAGGTTTATTCGATCAAAACAAACGGTTTGGGTGGTTTGTAGCACCATCTTGCTGAAAACAAAGCTCATTCACATTCAATTCATTCAATTTCGGTCACAAAAAGTTCGTTTAACATATCACGATATCGTTAAGAATTAATTGTAGCGGCTTCTTTACGATCATTTTCGAAGAAGATGAGGTTTTGCGCGGATGGTACAAAGAAGTTTGAATATTGTTGGACAAAGTGTATTAAACTAAAACGATATTATTGAAAAACAAATCAACTTTTATTGAATGAATAAATTCCTTGTTGCATTTATCACCGACTTATCAGACTGCCTTCGTAATCACATTATTTGTTCGGTCAATTGAAACTGTTTGATTTTAAATGTTAAAAATAAATCTCTTATTTTATTTAACTGCTTCTTTTATCAATAAATGTTTCTAAAATATCATTTTTTTGTAATTTAGAAGAACTAAAATACAAATCGACAATTTTCGAAATACAAATCGACAAAATCGTCAACCATTTTCCTAATGTATGATTTTTGACAGTTTTGACAATTTTGCTTAAATATGCGAGTAGTTAGATAAATTGACAATCAGTAATGTTGCTTCATAAAATTTTAATGAAATTTGACGAAAATAAAAATCTTATTTATTCTAATTCTTTTATTTATACATAATTTACATTTCAATTTTTATTATTTTTACTCTTTAATATAATTTAATTTAATCAAAGAATAAAACTTTTATTTATATAAATAAAAATGAATTGTGAAATTTGTGTCCCACATTTCAAACTCATCGCTTCTTCATATTTTTATAATTTTATATTTCAATCGTCCTTAATCAATCAATAATTCGAAATGAACAGACACACTGTGGTCGGGATGAATGTTCTTTGCCCAAGCTTTGCATTCAATATTGATAATAATTCCTCCTAAAATAGTTGCGGAATTTATAAATTAATATTAAAAATCATTTTCTATAAATAATAGAAATTAAACATGTATTATTATTGTTCGTTATTTTGATGGTTTTGAATTCATTAATTTTCTATTTTTCAGATTCATAATTTTAAGCAAATTTCTTATGTAAAAGTTAGGCTCGTTTTTTAAAAATAAATATTTTAGAGTAAAATTTTTGTTGTTGTAAGGTCTCTGAGACAAGAGCTAGAGGCCATTTTGTAGTGCCACGACCATGAGGCCATTTGTAGCGACTTCATGTTACGTGTAGGTTGTCATTGTCAGCTTCCCTAAAGAAACTGGTCGATGGTTATTTGAACGGAAAAGTCAGACGTTAAATTTTGTGGAGCAAATTTAGATGATTAAAAGAGGACTTGGAAAATTAATAGTTGGATCTAGGAGCTCCACAATGGAAGTAGTCCTGTTCAAAAATAATGTCTGGGTTTAACTCTCAATCATTAAAAATATGGAGAATATGATTTGAACGCCACAGAAATGGCATGATGGACAGGAGGAAATCTTGGGTAAGTGCGTTATGCCCAATCCGAGTTCTAAGAAGTTTACTTGTCCAGAATTTCGGAATGGTTTTTGAGTGGACTGAAGAAAATCTTCCATTTTCGGACTATCAGTAAATATAGCTACTCTTCTGTTGATTGGGAGGTTTATGGCAATCTCGACTGCCGTATTAATCGCCCACAACCAATGGCGAGCCTTCAGCAGGAAAAATTGCACTGTCTCGTTCACGTTACGTATTGCCGCCAAAAAGCTGGGTGACAGCAAAAGATGTTTAATGGTCATCAACAGTTGCATCCGTGAACATTATAACTGAATTACCGAGTCCATCCAGGAGTTCTAGGAATAATTTCCTGTAGCTAGATGGATCTGTTTGCCTTACTATACCTGTTGAGTGACGTAAAAACCCTCGACTTGGCTCCAACCTCGGTTTTCCACTCCGGCGAGCATCTGTTTTTATATATGAGATTAATACGGGATGTGTAAAGGTAGTGTGGGACTGGTTTTCGACCAGTTTCAATGGAAGTCTGGTGTGCTCCACTGGGTAATCGAGTGCAGCGATTGACGACAGCTGCTTCAACTTGCCTTTGCCTTGCTACTGGCATTCTGCCGTAAAGTAAGGGAATAGAGCAACATTCCGTTCAGTAGGGCGTTGGTTACTCCAATTGCTTCATTTTGTCTAATCTTATATTTACTACCAATCAGAATCTTCACCATATTACGAATGCAGTTGATTCGGTTGATAGTGTTATTAATCTGCAGGTTCCATCTCCCTCCGTGGGTAATTATGGAATCTGTCAGACTGAGGGTTCGAAGTTTCTATACTTGCCCCATTTTATTTGCTCCAGTTGTTGACAGTTGAGATGACCTCGCTGATGTTGAGTACCTCCTCCGCAGTCGGTTCTGCTGTCAGCACGAATAGATTGTCCTCATTTAGATAGTGTATTTTGGAGGAAAGATCATGTGACAAGGAGTGGATGTATGTGTTGAAAAAAGTAGTAGAAAGAGGGGAACCTTGTACGACCCCATTTTCTGTCATGCGTACTGATGAAAAATAACCGTTCGCCTTAACCGTGACAGTTCAACCAGTCATATATAGGGTTTTCCAATAAGAGTGATATGATTTCTAAGTGACGTTTCGGCCATTTGTAATACACAGTGTGTCCATCATACAATAAGCAGTGCCATCTATTGAAAATTTGCAGCATTAAAAAGATACATTCATCCTTTTTTAAACGCACCTAAATTCATGTAAATTGGATTACATAAGAACAACGTTTACAAATTATTCAATTTTATTATCAAAATAATCGTTCTCCAATTGCAACTTTTCGTGCGCCCACTTTCATCTGAGTGGTGCGGTAAATAAACAAAACTGTCGATTCTGGTGCGAAGAAAATCCATAAATTATTCATGAACACCCATTACATTCACCTAAATTGACAGTTTGGTGTGGTTTTTGTTCTGGTAGAATAATCGATCCGTACTTCTTTCGAAATGAAGCTGGTAACACAGTTACTGTCAATGGAGAACGGTATAGATCGATGATAAGCAACTTCTTATGGCCGAAATTGGAAGAAGTTGATCTTGACAACATCTGGTTCCAACAAGACGGCGCTACGTGCCACACAGCACGTGCAACAACCGAATTATTGCGAGAAAAGTTTGGAGATTCGATTATTTCAAGAAATTGTGACATTGAATGGCCTCCAAGAAGTTGTGATTTAACACCATTAGACTATTTCTTGTAGGGTTATTTAAAGTCATTGGTTTTTAACAATAAACCAGACACTCATCAAGCTTTAGAAGTCAATATTGAACGTGCTATTCATGGCGTACGACTTGATTTAGTGGAAAAAGTGCTCGAAAATTGGGTTCATCGAATTCGTTCCTGCAAAAGAAGTCGTAGAGGTCTTTTAAATGTCGTTTTATTCAGAACTTAATTGTATCGATCGTACTTCACATTAAATAAAAAACATTTGAATTTCCTTTACAATTAGTATGTTTTTTTTTTTTTTTTTAAAGAAATCATATCACTCCTTTTGGAAAACCCTATATAATCGAAACTGTCTTAAGCTGGTGTCTGAATAAACTCACCCTCAGCCACCTGTGAAATAATCCTGTGCATTCAGATATGATCGGAAGCCTTTAATAAGTCTACGAAAATAGGCAGCCCACACAATCGACATTTTTAGCAATTGTAAATATATAGCATGCTGTAAGTCCAGCAGCATAGTCAGAGTCGTCTTGAGAGAGCACAATTTTATATCATTTATTTTATAAATTTCGTCTTGATTATGCCTCATGCGCGCGAATTATTATTTAAGATCTTTAATTTTGTTTGCATTTGAATAAAAAATAATTTCAACTTTATTTTTACTTACTTTGTGGTCGTTCGAACAAAATAGCGACAAACGGTGGCATGTATCCTTCGATATTTTGATCAGGGAAATAATATCCTGGAAAACCCATTCGTGGAAAAAATTGAATCGGTCCAATATTCTCTTTATCAGCTGGAGTTTCACCTTCGCATGATACCCAAATAACATTTGTCTAAATCAAAATATATTAATTTATTTATTGAAATTTGAAGATGGATCTATTCTTTTAAGAATATTTGTCTATAAATATAATAAAAGACGGATCATGAAATATTTGTGCATATTTAAAG
The DNA here is from genome assembly GCA_958298945.1 of Atherix ibis. Taxonomy (NCBI): domain Eukaryota; kingdom Metazoa; phylum Arthropoda; class Insecta; order Diptera; family Athericidae; genus Atherix; species Atherix ibis. Next base: position 31,403,113 of record OY282609.1, read on the forward strand.
TTCTTATTACGTGCGATAGTCTAGACATGCTTGTGTCTTTAATGTGCTCCTTCAAGTAGTTGGGCATGTCTTCTGGCATGTTTGTTGTGTCGTTGTACATATCTGGATACCAGTTGTTAACCTGAATGAATGATAGTATTGTTATTAATACTTATTATTTAAGTGGTATTTAATATTTGCTTTATGTTGAATAATAGTGGATAGAAAAATATATGTTACATTGTTCAATTTCAGGAATATACATGGTGTCGATCTATGGAATGCGTAGTAATTTTCTGATACGCAAGGTACGAATGAATGAATATCGACTGAACACACTTTTCCTTTAGGTGGTGGATTTTCGAAACTGCATTCAACTTCGTTGCTGGATGCTCGTGGGTTTCGGTAAACTAGAAAAATATTTCGAAACTTCTTTTTCAATTTGCTTGATAGTCAAAGTGTTTATCGGTCGCATATTATAGAAATTTCTCAAACAAAATTATATCAATTTACTTACTATCGGTGAATTTGTTAATTTCATCAACCCAATATTTTATACTACTTTGATTTGATGCAACATACCAAATTAGGCTACTTCCGCCATATTGTGCAGGTGGCTTAGGTCGAAAAGTTAGTTCTGAAAACATGAATGAAACCAAACAAAAAATTAAAAAAAAACTTGTTTTTATGTGCTTCTAAAACTGCTACTTAAAAATAAATTTCACTGCTATAATTTTCTGATCAATTATTAGTCGATGCCTTATTTTCGTTGATTAAATAGTACTCTTAGAACAAAATTAGATTGTAGACACGAATTTTACTTTGTTTTCCTGTTTTCTAATAGAACCCAAGTAAATTTAAAAAGCATTTACTGTTTTTTTTAAATTTTAGTGGTCGGTTTTATGAATTACGATCAACGGGGTGGGATACTAAATTCACCCATGACCGTGTAAAATGTTGCGGTAGATAAGATATTTTATAGTGACTTTCAGTAGTTTTCAGTTACAGTGAAACTTATATATACGTATTACTGCCTTTACTATAGCCTGTTCTTATTCTGAAATCTTTTTGACTACTTCAAGATCTAGTTTTTTTCTTCTATGGATTTTAACAAATCTTATAAGTTGTTTTTTTTCCCCAAAATGAATTCTCTCATTCTTATTATAAAAATATAGATATGGTAGAGAATAGATATTATAGGGAGATTTATACAATATCGAAGTATATTGGGTTGGTGTAAAAGTAATAACGTTTTTTTACATATACAATTAAACATTTTTTTTAAAATTTGTATTATTTATTTAATCAATTATATAATTTCCAACCGTTCTTATAACCTCATCCCATCTTTCTATCAACTTATTAATACCATTAGTGTAAAATTCCTTGGATTTTGATGCGAAATATGTAGAAAGGGATGTTTTTACCTGCTCTATTGTATCAAATTTTTTATCATTTAAAAAATTTTGCAGTGATCAAAATAAATAAAATTCGGAAGGAGCAAGATCTGGAGAATACGGTGGATGTTTGATAACATCCCAATTCAACTCATTTAGCTTGTGTTGGGTCATCATAGCCACATGCAGTCGCGCGTTGTCGTGATGAAACACTACCCCTTTTCTGTTTACCAATTCTGGTCTATCCTTTTGAAGGGCGATGTTCAATTTGGATAATTGCTGACAATATCGTTCTGCTGTAATTGTCTGATTGCGTTCCAAGAGTTCAAAGTACACAATACCCTTACAATCCCACAAAACACAAAGCATAACTTTTTTTTGATGGATTTCGGCTTTCGAAGTTGTTAATGGGGCTTGTCCAGTTATAGCCCAATGTCTTTTCTAATCACGTTGTTGTACACGACCCATTTCTCATCTCGCGTTACCAAACGATGCAAAAAAGGTTCATGTTTTTGTCTCGCACTCAAAGCAACGCACGTTGAAACACGATCCAATAAATTGGCAGCCGACAATTGATGAGGTATCCAAACGTCGTCCCGCGAAACCATCCCTATACGCTTCAAATGTCATTATACGGTTGTTTGGTTGACTCCCATCATCGACCCGATCTCCCTGGTGGTTTGACGTGAATTGGTGTCAATTATGACTTTTAACTTGTCGTCATCAGACTTGAATGGCCGCCCGGTACGTGGTTTATCAATTAGTGAAAAATCCTCAGATCGGAATTTTGTAAACCATTTTGGTGCCTCCCATACTTTGATGACATCTGTTCAATACACTTCGCAAATGTTTTTGGTTGCCACACTCGCGGTATTGTCCTTACGGAATTCATAAAGTAAACAATGACGTAAATGCACTTTATCGACCGACATTTTGAAACTATACAAGAGTTCTTCACTGTACTCTGGCCAGGCCAAAACTGAATAGAAAGTTGAGGGAAAGCATCTTTTATATTGTATAATGCAATCATTTAAAAGAAGATACTATTCATCATTTCTGAAGAAAAAATTTTTTTACCTGGGATCATAAAAAACCGTCATAACTTTTGCACCAACCCAATATATTAAAAAAAGTTACCGATTATTGGCAGAAAAGTTCAAAGAACCTGCAAACAATTCTCTCTACAACTATTATCAAAAAATAGTGTTCCACACCAGACGACACTAGTTTTATTAATTTCTTTCAAATACTGGTTTTGGTGATGATATTGACATTATTGGGTGTAGCCATTACATTTTGAAATCATAAGAACATGACCTTTACAAAAATGGGATCACAATTAAGAATTAATCACAAAATGATCACACCCCAAATTTGTATTGTTCATTTTTCTGCTCAACGAATTGTTATTATCAAGCACTACACAATTTAACATTAAACTAAGTATTGGCCTTTGGAATGATTTCACTTTAAAATAATTGATAATAAATAATTTTGAAGACTTGTCTTCTCTTCATACCAACTCCATGAACTTCTGCCACAACCAAAAGTAAAACCACTAACAGCAAAACTTTCATAATGGAAAAGGGCTCTTAATAAAATATCCTTTTTTCTTCGTCTTAATTTTTTAAAATTTTTTTCAGTGTACTTTTAGAAATTATGATTGAGTTTTTAATAGAAAATAACCAAACAAGACAACTAAAAATTATGTTTGTAATATTCGGCAATCCAATCGAGACTAAAATTCTCAATTGATAATACTCTGAATTCGATCTCTTATATTTTTATCAGTAATTTTTTTTTGAATCGTTTTTCTTTACTTACAATTGATGATAACTAATATTGACGGAAAAAAATCTTCTGAATTGTGTAACTATTTGATTTTTGTATATAATAACGATTTATTCGACTGTCGAACATCCGGTTGAAAGCTGATTGAACCACTTGAACACTGTTTGGATGGGTCGGTATATTTTCTTTAATGATTATAAGGAGTTAAACTAAAATGGCACTGTAATCAAACACAATTTGTGCATCTGTAGTAATGGAAGTCGTAAAATGTTTCGAACGCAGTTTTAGAGAATATAGGTTTATGAAAAATATGTGCAAAGCAGAGTTGTCTTTGTCAAGTGCATTTATCTTTTTATTTATCAGCCTCGTTGGGAGAGCCGATGCTTTTAAGATGAAGCAAAAATTAATAGCTCTAAAGCCTAAAAAAAACGGTCTATGTAAAAATGGAGAAGCATATAATTTGGCGAATATAATAAATGAAAGCCCTAAAACTTACTTTAAGCACATGAGGGCAAGTCCTTAGATTTTTGGAGGAATATTTTATGGACTGATGTTGAAGAAGAAGAGAAGCCAAAATGTTCAGTACCTGTTCGAAATCATAAAGGTGGAAAAATAATGATTTCGGGTTGTGTTATCATACAAAGATTATTGTTCCTATTGTTAGGCAACTTAAAATAGTGAATTATTAAAGTTTCGACGAAGGCAATTTGATAAGTCCGTGATAGATGCAAAAAATGTAGCTGATATTAGCAAAGTGATATTTTTTTTCTTTAAAATACGCAATGCAAAATGTTATTATAAGCATATATTCATTAGTATAGTTTTAACAGTTATTCAAAGCCGTCGAGGTTCTGCACTTATGGTATGAAGAAGTTGGAATGTCGTTGGACAAAGTGTATCAAACTGAAAGGAGACTATGTTGAAAACAAAACCAATTTTTATTGAATAAATTAATATCACTAACTTACCAGACTGCCTTCGTAACCACATTTTTACCACATTCTTGGGCAATTGATTCTATTTGATTTTGAATGTTAAAAATAAACCTTATTCTTTATTTAACTGCTTCTTTTATCGATAAATTTTTCTAAAATATTTTTTTGTCATTTAGAAGAACTAAAATACAAATCGACAATTTTCGAAATACAAATCAACAAAATCGTCAACCATTTTTCTACCATATGATTTTTGACAGTTGTGACAATTTTGCTTAAATATGCGAGTAGTTAAATAAATTGACAATCGGTAATGTTGCTTCATAAAATTTTGATGAAATTTGACGAAAATAAAAATCTTATTTATTCAAATTCTTTTATTATAAATATTTTACATTTCAAATTTTATTATTTTTACTTTTTAATATAATTTAATTTAAACAAAGCATAAAACTTTTATTTATATAAATAAAAATAAAATGTTGTGAAAATTTGTGTACGTATTGTATTTTTTATATAGTTTTTTTCCCATATTCCAAACTTCATCTCTTCTTCATATTTTTATGATTTTATATTTGAATCGTCCTTAATCAATCAATAATTGGAAATGAACAGACACACTGTGGTCGGGATGAATATTCTTTGCCCAAGCTTTGCATTCAATGTTGATAATAATTCCTTCTAAAATGGTTGCAGAATTTATAAATTAATATTAAAAATCATTTTCTATAAATAATAGAAGTTGAACATGTATTAATATTGTTCGTTATTTTGATGGTTTTCAATTGCATTTTTTATTTTTATTTTTGAGATAAATAATTTAAGCAAATTTCTTATTTTAAAGTTAGGCTTTTTTTTCTTCAAAAAGTAAATCTTTTAGAATAAAATTTTTGTTGTTATAAGGTCTCTGAGACAATAACCAGAGGCCATTTTGTAGCGCCACGGCCATGAGGCCATTTGGCGACCTTATATTACGTGTAGGTTGGCATTACCAGCTTCCCTAAAGAAACTGGTCGATGGTTATTTAGAAGGAAAAGTCAGATATTGTTATATTTTGTGGAACAAATTTAGATCATTAAAAAATGGCTTGGAAAAATAATAGTTGAATCCAGAAGCTCCACAATGGAAGTAGTCCTGTTCAAAAATAAATTCCGGGTTAAGTGGCAATCATTTAAAATATGGAGAATGTGAGTTGAACGCCACAGGAATGGCATGATGGACAGGAGGAAATCATGGGTAAGTGCGTTATGCCCAATCCAAGTTCTAAGAAGTTTACTTGCCCAGAATTTCAAAATGGTTGTTGAGAAGATTGGTTTTGCGGTGTAAGGCCAATGTGTGGACAGATATCTTCAATTTTTGGACTAGTCTATTTGAATACGAATGGCTAAAGATGTTTTATGCCTGTGGTTAGCAGAGTTAGCACCGGATGGTGGAGACCTCCCCGCCAAATAGTTAGTCAATTCATTACCCAGAATGTCAACATGATTGGGAGCTCATTGCAAACTGACGTTTCTATTGTCTAAAAAATTGCGATGAATCACATTGAGCACCGAATCATTTGACGATCCACGAATTGCTTCGAGGGCAGATAGGGTATCAGTAAATACAGCTACTCTTCTGTTGACTGGGATTCTCTACTGCCGTCTTAATCGCCAACAACTCGCAAGAGATTTGCTTTAGAAGATTGTGAAGGGGATATTCGGGAGAGCAACTGTTTTTATAAATGAGGTTAATACCGGATGTGTAAAGTTAGTGTGGGACTGGTTTTCGACCAGTTTCAATAAGGATAAGGAAGTTTGGTGCGCTCCACTGGGTAATCGAGTGCAACGATTGACAGCTGCTTCAACTTACCTTTGCCTTGCTGCTGGCATTCTGATGCATAAAGTGAGGGAATAGAGTAGGGCGTTGGTTACTCCAATTACATCATTTGTCTAATCTTATATTTACTATCAACGAGAATCTTCTTCATATTACAAATGGAGTTGATTCGGTTGATAGAGATGACCTCGTTGATGTTGTTGAGTAGCTCCTCCGCTGTCGGTTTTGCTGTCAGCATGAAGAGATTGTCCGCATTTTGGAGGAAGGATCATGGGACAACGAGTGGATGTATGTGTTGAAAAAAGTAGTAGAAAGAGGGGAACCTTGTGGAACCCCATTTTCTCTCATGCATTTTGACGAACAATAACAGTGAAATAATCCTCTGCGATCAGATACGTTCGAAAGCCTTTTCTACGTCCAGGGAAATAAGCAGCCCATATAAATTTTGTCTTGATTATGCCTCATGCGCGCGAATTATTATTTAAGATCTTCAATTTTTATGCATTTTCATTTGAATAAAAAATAATTTCAGTTTTTTTTACTTACTTTGCGGTTGTTCGAACAAAATAGCAACTAACGGTGGCATGTATCCTTCGATATTTTGATCAACAAAATAATATCCTGGAAAACCCATTTGTGGAAAAAATTGAATCGGTCCAATATGCTCTTTATCAGCTGCAGTTTCACCTTCGCATGATACCCAAATAACATTTGCCTAAATCAAAATATATAAATTTATTTATTGAAATATCAAGATGTATCTAGTCTTGTAAGAATATTTGTGCATATTTAAAGTTCTTACGTATAATCGGTTAGACATGCTTGTGTCTTTAATGTGAGCCTTCAAGTAGTTGGGCATCTCTTCTGGCATGTTTGTTGTGTCGTTGTACATATCTGGATACCAGTTGTTAACCTGAATGAATGATAGTATTGTTATTAATACTTATTAGTTGGGAGGTAATTAATATTTGCTTTATGTTGAATAATAGTGGATAGAAAAATATACATTGTTCAATTTCAGGAATATACATGGTGTCGATCTATGGAATCTGTAGTCATTCTCTGATACACAAGGTGCTAATGAATAAATATCGACTGAACACACTGCGCTTCTAGGTGGTGGATTTTCGAAACTGCATTGATATAGGATCGTGGGTGGTGGTGGGTTTCGGTATACTATAAAAATAGTTCGAAAGTTATTTTTAAATTTTCTTGATAGTCAAAATGTTTATCGGTACCATGTTATAAAAATTTCTTCAAAAAATTTAAATCAATTCACTTACTTTCGATGAATTTGTTAATTTCATCAACCCAATATTTTATACTACTTTGATTTGATGCAACATACGAAATTAGGTTACTCCCGCCATATTGTGCAGGTGGTTTAGGTCGAAAGATTAGTTCTAAAAATATAAATGAAACCAAACAAAAAAATAAAAAAAACTCATCAATTATTAGTCAATGCCATATTTTCGTTGATTAAGTAGAGTACTCTTAAAATAAACTTAGGTCGTGGATACGAATTTTACTTTCGTTTTCATGCTTTTTAATAGAACCCAAGTAAATTTCACAAGCATTTACTGATTTTTTTTTAAATATTAGTGGCCGGTTTTATATGGTCATAAACATGAATTACGATCAACGGGGTGGCATACTAAATTCACCCATGACCGTGTAAAACGTTGCGGAAGATAAGATATTTTATAGTGACTTTCAGTAGTTTTCAGTTACAGTGAAACTTATATATTACTGCCTTTTCTATAGCCTGTTCTTATTCTGCAATCTTTTTGACTGCTTCAAGATCTAGATTTTTTCTTCCATAGATTTTAGCAAGATGAATTCTCTCATTTTTATTTTAAAAATATATATGGTAGAGAATAGATATAGGGAGATTTATACAATATCGACGTATATATTTAAAAAAATTACCGATTATTGGCAGAAAATTTCAAAGAACCTGCAAACAATTCTCTCTACAACTAGTATCAAAAAATAGTATTCCACACCAGACAGCACTAGTTTTATTAATTTCTTTCAACTACTGATTTTGGTGATGATATAGACACTTATCGGGTGTAGCCATTACATTTTGTAATCATAAGAACATGACCCTTACAAAAATGGGATCACAATTAAGAATTAATCACAAAATAATCACACCCCAAATTAGTATTGTTCATTTTTCTGCTCAACGAATTGTTATTATCAAGCACTACACAATTTAACATTAAACTAAGTATTGGCCTTTGGAATGATTTCACTTTAAAATAATTGATAATAAATAATTTTGAAGACTTGTCTTCTCTTCATACCAACTCCATGAACTTCTGCCACAACCAAAAGTAAAACCACTAACAGCAAAACTTTCATAATGGAAAAGGGCTCTTAATAAAATATCCTTTTTTCTTCGTCTTAATTTTTTAAAATTTTTTTCAGTGTACTTTTAGAAATTATGATTGAGTTTTTAATAGAAAATAACCAAACAAGACAACTAAAAATTATGTTTGTAATATTCGGCAATCCAATCGAGACTAAAATTCTCAATTGATAATACTCTGAATTCGATCTCTTATATTTTTATCAGTAATTTTTTTTTGAATCGTTTTTCTTTACTTACAACTGATGATAACTAATATTGACGGAAAAAAATCTTCTGAATTGTGTAACTATTTGATTTTTGTATATAATAACGATTTATTCGACTGTCGAACATCCGGTTGAAAACTGATTGAACCACTTGAACATTTCAAAATGGCACTGTAATCAAACACAATTTGTGTATCTGTAGTAATGGAAGTCGTAAAATGTTTCGAACGCAGTTTAAGAGAATATAGGTTTATGAAAAATATGTGCAAAGCAGAGTTGTCTTTGTCAAGTGCATTTATCTTTTTATTTATCAGCCTCATTGGGGGAGCCGATGCTTTCAAGATGAAGCAAAAATTTACAGAAGAAGAAGAGAAGCCAAAATGTACAGTACCTGTTCGAAATCATAAAAGTGGAAAAATAATGATTTCGGGTTGTGTTATCATACAAAGATTATTGTTCCTATTGTTAGGCAACTTAAAATAGTGAATTATTAAAGTTTCGACGAAGGCAATTTGATAAGTCCGTGATAGATGCAAAAAATGTAGCTGATATTAGCAAAGTGATATTTTTTTCTTTAAAATACGCAATGCAAAATGTTTTTATAAGCATATATTCATTAGTATAGTTTTAACAGTTATTCAAAGCCGTCGAGGTTCTGCACTTATGGTGTGAAGAAGTTGGAATGTCGTTGGACAAAGTGTACCAAACTAAAAGGAGACTATGTTGAAAACAAAACCAATTTTTATTGAATAAATTAATATCACTAACTTACCAGACTGCCTTCGTAACCACATTTTTTTCTTGGGCAATTGATTCTATTTGATTTTGAATGTTAAAAATAAACCTCTTCTTTATTTAACTGCTTCTTTTATCGATAAATTTTTCTAAAATATTTTTTTGTAATTAAGAAGAACTAAAATACAAATCGACAATTTTCGAAATACAAATCGACAAAATCGTCAACCATTTTTCTAATATATACGTGTGTCTCAAAAACAACCGGAATTTATATTTAAATCATACAACATGCAGCGCCATCTATTGGCGCATTAAAAAGCATTAAAAAGATACATTTATCCTCTTTCAAACGCACCTAAATTCGTAAAAATTGCATGATAGTTGTGAAAGTAACAGCATTAAAAAGATACATTTATCCTCTTTCAAATGCACCTAAATTCATGTAATCGGATGACAGATGTGAGAGTTACAGCCATTTTAATAAAAGAAAAAGTGTGATAATGTTACAAAACAAAAATGGCAGGGATATCATCATAAAATGCTCCTTTCATCTTGGTTTTCAGGTTTGGAAATAGAAAATAGTCACATGGTGATAGATCAGGGTGGTTGATGAGAGAAATCCGTTTTTTCATCAAAAATTCGTTCACTTTTTTGGTCTTCATTTAATTCATGTGGAACAAAACGCGCACAGACATTTCTTTTACTCAAATCTTCAGTTAAAATTCTCCAAATAGTGTTTTTACTCGTATTTAATTCCTCAGCCAACATTCCCGTAGTAAAATTTGCATCGATACCAATGATTTCACGGACTTTTTCTACCAATTCAGCACGATTACTAGCTTCTGGACGACCTGACCTTAGGTCGTCCTTTAAATCCACACGACCATTTTGAAATCGTGTAAACCACGTATAAACTTTTTTCATCAATTCGTATGTCTCAACAATTTTTTTTTCAAGTTTAAAACAAAATTTTATATTTCCTCTTTTTTGTTTTGTAACATTACCATACTTTTTTTTTATTGAAATGGCTGTAACTCTCACATCTATCATCCGATTACATGAATTTAGGTGCGTTTGAAAAAGGATGAATGCATCTTTTTAATGCTGCAAATTTTTCAATAGATGGCGCTGCATGTTGTATGATTTAAATATAAATTCCGGTTGTTTTTGAGACACACTGTGTATGATTTTTGACAGTTGTGACAATTTTGCTTAAATATGCGTGTAGTTAGATAAATTGACAATCGGTAATGTTACTTCATAAAATTTTGATGAAATTTGACGAAAATAAAAATCTTATTTATTCAAATTCTTTTATTATAAATATTTTACATTTCAAATTTTATTATTTTTACTTTTTAATATAATTTAATTTAATCAAAGCATAAAACTTTTATTTATATAAATAAAAATAAAATGTTGTAAAAATTTGTGGACGTATTGAATTTTTTATTTATTTATTTTTTCCCATATTCTAAACTCATCTCTTCGTCATATATTTATGATTTTATTTTTCAATCGTCCTTAATCAATCATTAATTCGAAATGAACAGACACACTGTGGTCGGGATGAATGTTCTTTGCCCAAGCTTTGCATTCAATGTTAATAATAATTCCTCCTAAAATGGTTGCGGAATTTATAAATTAATATTAAAAATTATTTATTGATTTTTTGAATTGCATTTTTTATTATAATTCATTAATTTTCTATTTTTGAGATAAATAATTGAAGTGAATTTATGATGTAAACGTTTGTCTCGTTTTGTTTTTAAAACCAATTTTCTGTTATGCGTTTTGACGAAAAATAATCGTTCCGCTTAACCGCGACGATTCTAGCAGATATTATCGCAACTGTCTTAAGGTGGTAGCTGAATTTCATCAACAATAAATGGTAAAAAAATCAAAATGCCTGCAGAGGCTACTTTTGTTGAAATACAGGGTGTGCCAACATGGACTGATTTTGGCATATTGCAGCCGTTGTGCTGCATTCATCGGTAATAATTCTTGAGCCAATTGAATTTTGTATGGAAACCTCCTCAGATCAAGTTTCAAAATGCGTCGTAACGATGTTCTGGAGATGCCCAAGTTAGTAGACACTTTCGTGTATAGCGTCCACAGCGTGTTCATTGCTATTAAAATTTGTTCGTGGCTCATCAAATACGGCATCACGCTCCCCAAAATTGGTTGTTAAGTGCACTGCGACTTGTGACAGTGTTAATACTATATGCTGACGATATTTGCTTTGTTCTAACAATAGATCGACCGAAAGAAATATAAGATTCAACAATTTTGATATTTCTTTGCACTGAGTATGAAAACATTACAAAATTCTTTATAATCTCCACACAAAAAAAAAGTCAACAAAATAAAAAATAAAAAAGTTTTATGCATTTTTTTTAAGTAAGTCAAGCCAAGTTGGCCCACCCTGTATAGAATAAATCAATTTGGAACGATGAAAACTGCAACAATATGCCCGCTATGAGATTGAGAGGAATAGCACCATATGTTAAGAAATATTCTCAATCTCTTTACTCTCGCATGAGTGCATGAGTCGATGATCAGTTACTGGTACAGGGTGTGTGGTATTTCGAAGAAATTAAGAAATAATTGGAAAAATTTGTATAAACAAATATTAAAATTCCATAATTAAGTATTCTCTCCATAATAATTAATATTATAATAAAGTCTAAAAAATTATTTTTGTACCATTTTTTTGTTTGTTAAAACTGAATTTCTGATATTTTGTTCCAACAGTAATAATTTTTTGTGTGATTTCATTTATTTTATAATTTTCTCATGTGCGCGCATTATTATTTAAGATCTTCAATTTTTGTGCATTTATTTGCATTTGAATGAAAAATAATTCCAACTTTTTTTACTTACTTTGCGGTCGTTCGAATAAAATAGCGACTAACGGTGGCATGTATCCTTCGATATTTCGATCGGGGAAATAATATCCTGGGAAACTCCTTTGTGGAATATATTGAATCGGTCCAATATGCTCTTTATCAGCTGGAGTTTCACCTTCGCATGATACCCAAATAACATTTGTCTAAATCAAAATATATTAATTTATTTATTGAAATTTCAAGATGTATCTAGTCTTGTAAGAATATTTCTTACGTATAATTGGTTAGACATGCTTGAGTCTTTAATGTGACCTTTTAAGTCGTCGGGCATCTCTTCTGGCAAGTTTGTTGTGTCGTTGTACATATCTGGATACCAGTTGTTAATCTGAATGAATAATAGTATTGTTATTAATACTTATTAGTTGGGAGGTATTCAATATTTGCTTTATGTTGAATAATAGTGGATAGAAAAATATACATCGTTCAATTTCAGGAATATACATGGTGTCGATCTATGGAATCCGTAGTAATTCTCTGATATACAAGGTCCGAGTGGACGAATATCGACTGAACACACTTTTCCTTTAGGTGGTGGATTTTCGAAACTGCATTGATATAGGTTCATGGGTGCTACTGGGTTTCGGTAAACTATAAAAATATTTCGAAACTTCTTTTTAAATTTTCTTGATAGTCGAAGTGTTTTATCGGTCGCATATTCTAAAAACTTCTTAAAAAAAATTAAATTAATTCACTTACTTTCGATGAATTTGTCCATTTCATCAACCCAATATTTTATACTACTTTGATTTGATGCAACATACCAAATTAGGCTACTGCCGCCATATTGTGCAGGTGGTTTAGGTCGAAAAGTTAGTTCTGAAAATATAAATGAAACCAAACAAAAATATAAAAAAAAACGTTTTTTCTCATCAATTATTAGTCAATGGCATATTTTCGTTGATTAAGTAGTACTCTTAGAACAAAATCAGGTTATAGATATGAATTTTACTTTCGTTTTCCTGCTTTTTAATAGAACCCTTAGTAAATTTCACAAGCAGTTACTGATTTTTTCCTAATTTTTAGTGGCCGGTTTTATATGGTCATAAATCATGAATTACGATCAACGGGGTGGCATACTACAATAAATTCACCCATGACCGTGTAAAATGTTGAGGAAGATAAGATTATTTAGTAGTTTTCAGTTACAGTTAAACTTTTCTATTAGTCGTTCTTCTTCTGCAATCTTTTTGACTACTTCAAGATCTAGTTTTTTTCTTCTATGCATTTTAACAAATCTTATCAGTTATGTTTTTTTCCCTAAGATGAATTCTCTCATTCTTATTATAAAAATATAGATAGGGTAGGATATAGATACTGTAAGGAGATTTATACAATATCGAAGTGTATATTAAAAAAGGAATTGATTAATAACATAGCACAAAATTTCAAAGAATCTGCAAACAATTCCCTCTACAACTAGTATCAAAAAATAGTGTTCCACACCAGACGACACTAGTTTTATTAATTTCTTTCAACTACTGGTTTTGGTGATGATATAGAAACTATTGTGTGCAGCCATTACATTTTGTAATCATAAGAACATGACCCCTCCAAAAATGGGAACACACAATAATCACACCACAAATTAGTATTGTTTATTTTTCTGCTCAACGAATTCTTATCATCAAGCACTACACAATTTTACATTAAACTAAGTATTGGCCTTTTGAATGATTTCACTTTAAAATAATTGAAAATAAATAATTTGAAGACTTGTCTTCTCTTCATACCAACTCCATGAGCTTCTGCCACAACCAAAAGTAAAACCACTAATAAAACTTTCATCATGGAAAAGGTCTCTTAATAAAATATCCTTTTTTCTTCGTCTTTATTTTTTTAAATTTTTAATATAGAAAATAATTAAATAATAAAACTAAAAATTATGTTTGTAATATTCGGCAATCCAATCGAGACTAAAATTCTCAATTGATAATACTCTGAATTCGATCTCTTATATTTTTATCAGTAAAATTTTTTGAATCGTTTTTCTTTACTTACAATTGATGATAACTAATATTAACGGAAAAAAATCTTCTGAATTGTGTAACTATTTGATTTTTGTGTGTTGCTGTTGAACGACTTATTCGACTGTCGAACATCCGGTTGAAAGCTGATTGAACCACTTGAACACTGTTTGGATGGGTCGATATATTTTCTTTAATGATTATAAGAAGTTGAACTAAAGTGTCACTGTAATCAAACACAATTTGTGTATTTGTTGTAATGGAAGTGGTAAAATATTTCGAAGACAGATTCTGTTGGGTTTTAAGGCAGATTTGTCTTTGTCAAGTGCATTTATCTTTTTAATCATCCTCTTTGGGGGAGCCGATACTTTTAAGTGACTGTTAATTGCCGATCGGGATCAAATTTTGAACCAATAAGTCTTAGTGTTTTTTACAAAACGTTTTCTGTTTATACAAAATTATGGGTAAATGCGGTATGCCTTATCCAAATTCTAAGAACTTTACTTGACCAGAATTTCGGAATGATTGTTGTAGGCTGGTTTTGCGGGGACCTGTCTGTTTGTCTACGAGTGTATAAAGATATTTTATGCTATGTAACATAGTGAGCACCGGATTGTAGAGAACCTCCCCGCCAAACATTCAGTCAATCAATTCATTACGCAAACTGCCAACATGACCGAGAACCCAATGCAAACCGACGTTTCTATTGTTTAACAGATCGCAACGAATCATTTAACGATCATCTACGAATTGCTTTGAGGGCAGCATATTCTGTTTTGTTTACGTGGCATACCCGTTGTGAGAAATACTACCACGCCTATAGGGATTGAGATTACGCTCAATCAGCGCACACACATAACTGATAGTTAGCAGTCCATCTAAACCTCTGCTGTCATAAGCAGTGACAGCGCCCGAGATAATTACCAGTATCTCGAACCAGCGATCCGGAGATCGTGCCCGCAATGTAGGTATCAATCACAACCACCACGTGTGCCGAAGCACCTCACCAAAACCAAGAACAGAATGGCTAATTCTGTGGAGCACCTCGATTCCCGTGTTACCAATTTATGTTTGTTACAGTCAGGAACCTTGTAATTTCGTAGTCACCACTCGGTGATTATTAATTTTTAATATCGCAACACGACAGCTACGGCATATAGCCTACACTGTAGGATATCTACTTTTGCCCTATATAAGCTATATTTCTTTTTATGCCATCATTGGGATGATAAGCTGGTATATAACATACTTAACATCCCGCCACCGGGACGGATGCTTTGAGGGCAGATAGGCTATCAGTAAAGTAGCTACTCTTCTGTTGACTGGGTGGTTGATGCCATTCTCCACTGCCGTCTTAATCGCACACAACTCGCTGTAAAAATTACACAGTATAGTTCACGGTGCGTATTGCCAACGAGCTGGGTGACACCAAAAGATGTATGGTCATCAACAGCTGCATTTGTGAACATTAGAACTGAATAACCGAGTGTGTCCAGCAGTTCTAGGTACAATTTCTTGTAGCTAAATGGATCGGTGTTTGCCTTACTGTACCTGCTGAATGACGTAAAAATCCTCAACTTCGCTCCCAACCTCGGTTTCCTACTCCTAGTACGGGAGGGAGATTGGAAAATGGAAAGAAACGGTGAATGGATCTCTTTCTAATTCATAGATCAAAAGGGAAATCGAGGATGAATTTATTTTAGAATAATCGGTGAAAGAGATTTGCTTTAAAAGAATGTGAAAGGGGATATTCGGGAGAGCAACTGTTTTTATATATGAGATTAATACGGGATGTGTAAAGGTAGTGTGGGACTGGTTTTCGATCAGTTTTAATAAGAATAGAGTCCACCGAGTAAGTGCGGTGTCTTCTACTGGATAGTCCAGAACAACGATTGACTGGCATTCTGATGTAAATTAAGGGAATAGAGCAACATTCCGTCCAGGACGGCGTTGCTTACTCCAACTGCTTCATTTGTCTAATCTTATATTTACTATCAACGAGAATCTTCTTCATATTACAAATGGAGTTGATTTGGTTGATAGTGTTATTAATCTGCAGATTCCATCTCGCTCTATGGATAATGGTAATATCCAGAATTTTCATGGAATCTCTAAGACGGATGATTCGAAGTTACTATACTTGCTCCGTTTTTATTGCTTCAGTTGTTGACAGTTGAGATGACCTCGTTGATGTTGTTGAGTAGCTCCTCCGCTGTCGGTTTTGCTATCAGCATGAAGAGATTGTCCACATTTGGGGGAAAGATCATGGGACAAGGAGTGGATGTGTGTGTTGAAAAAAGTAATAGAAAGAGGGGAACCTTGTGGAATCCCATTTTCTGTCATGCGTTTTCACGAAATATACCCGTTCTCCTTAAATAGTCATATATGATCGCAACTGTCATAAGGTGGTAGCTGAATCAACTCTCCACTCAGCCAACTGTGCGGACGGATACGTTCGAAAGCCTTTTCTCTAAGTCCAGGGAAATAAGTAGCCCACACAATCGACATTTTTAACAATCGCGTATGTAGATCCAGAAGCATGGTCAGAGTTCCCCTGCTGATTTTACTACAAAATGTTTTCTATTTAAATACAAAATTTATCTGCTTATTATAGAACAAAAATACATAGTAAAATTTGTATATAATAAAAGTGTTATTTATTTCGAGAGTTTGAGAAAAAAAATTTACCAATTAAACAAACTGTGAATTTGAAAAATACTAATAGAACATAATTGCTGAGAAAATGCAGCTCTTAAAATTCGATTTCGTTGGTCGCTCATATTATTACATGGCATGTGTGCACTTCTACAATGTGGGAATAAAGAATAAATGAGTCGGCTCTTGAGGGTATTCAAATTTATGGCTATATTTGCAGTGTCAATGTCTTCTATTAGTGTCAGTTGTATTTAGTAAGGTTTGCCTAAAAATTATTCACTTTTGTTTATCAAAAATAATCGTTCTTTTATTGCAACTTATCGCACACTTCCTTCAATTTATGGTCGGAAAATTTTGAACGCAATCTTTTTTAACACAATTTGCGCTTGCCAGTAAAACAGAGATTCGATCGAAGTGCCGAGAATATTGTTGCCGTTGAGCCAAATTTACCGACTTCAAAGCGCTCTCAACATTTGGAACTATTTTACACATCAACATGGCGGATGTGGAATTTGGGCTTATATCCTTACAAAACTGTTATCAGACAAAAATTGAACTCGTTGGGATCATCGGCAACGCTATGAATTTGCTGATTTAGCTCTGGAACAACTTTAAAATGATGCTGATTTTTCCCAGAATGTCATATTCTCTGATGAGGATGGATGAATAAACAAAATTATCCATGAATTATTCACGAGGAACCTTATAGTCCGAAAAAGTGACCGTTTGGTGTGTTTTATGGCATGGTGGCATCATCGTTTCTTTTTTTTTTCAACATTAAGAAGGAGTTGCCGTTACTGTCAATGAACAACTATAAACAATGAACTTTTTGTATCCTCAATGGGATTCTTATTGTGGGGGGATTTGAATATCATTGGTCTATGTTTATGTCAATTGATGCATTAAAATTGAATATTGAATGCCACATTTTCCCTGTTACATTTCCTTTTCATTTTATTTGTAAAAAAACCAACATATTCCTCTTATTGGAAAAAACGCACAGTATTTATTAAATCATAAAAAAATTAGAAAATTTCTAACACCTTTTAAAATTTTAATATTGTACATTTAAATACGATTCTTGATAGGCGCGCATAATCTTCTCCTTCTTCTTGGTAATAAACTTGTTTGCTTATAATAAAAATTTTTATTGTTAATCCTTCCTCCGCTATATTATAATTAAGGAAGTAAAAGTCCAAATATTATTCGAGCATAAAATCTTTTATTTATCTCCAAAGATTTGAATCAATTAAAATGTTAATATTTAAAAAAAAAATGAAGTACTCTTTAAACAATAAACAACAAATCTTTAATATTCGGAAAATCTGTCGCTTAAAATGTTCACTCTTGCATCGAAAAATAATAAACAGACAAAAAACAACAAACAATGCCTTTCTTAAATTTCGTTTCTTTCATAAATATTCAATTAGAAAATACAAAATTATTATTGAAAATTGTGTAAGAAGTGAAAAAGAAAACATCAAATCAGTTTTCTGGAAAGGATTCCATTAAATGAGGAAACACATTCCGATAAAGTGAATCTCCCCATACCAAACATGCGGTGGTATTTTTCATGTGTCTCGATGGTGACGGATAGGACGTGCCCAACGGAACAATTTGTGGCACCTTAAAATTGACTTATTAATATTCCTGAAATGCAAATTAGATTCTGATTGTGTACGTTGTTCAAGTATTTTGAAATGTTTCTGCCATATTAAAATTTTATCAAAATCTCTTTTTATTATAAGGTGTGTTATGAGTTTGTTGGAGCTTCTCCCACTTGACACCACCATTCAATGGCACTTTATTGTTCACTTTTGCACGGTGCTGTGCATTTTTGATTAATTTCAATTTTCCACTTTCAATTTAGTATTTCAGAATTTATTTGAGGCTTATCGGGTTTAATCTCGTTTAAATATTCAAATCGATTGAAAATTATTCGTTTTTCTTTAAGTGGAATTTTGTAGCTTTTTGAATTTGATTTAACTTCTAAGGTGATAAAATTGAATTTTTATGATCTGTGAAAGTGATTGAGTAAAGAGTCCAATATAGTCCATTTGGTTTTACAAGTGTTTTCAGGGGATGAGGGAATATTTGAAAAGAATTTTGGCTATGACCTTCCCAATAATTAAGGATGTGTCGTGATTGATTGAATTTTATAAATAAATATATTATCAATGCTTTAAAAAAGGAACTTTAGATATTATAGAAGAAAAAACAAATGAAATAGTTCGTTACAAACATTTTACTTCAAGAAAATTGATAAAATGTTTGTTTGGGGAAAAATTTCAAGACTTTATTTAATATGGTTCGGCTTCTCAAATATGCAAAGTTGTGTTTTATAATAAGTTGCTATTTTAAAGGTAACCTCATAATGCCTCTCTCACAGAAGCCTTGGTAAATAAATCTACTAAGCGATTTCCTACAATCTCATCTTAATGCCAATTTCTTATCACTAAGGAAGTTTTGCAATCATAAGAAAAGATGGTAATCGCGTGGTTCCCGTTCCGGACTATAAGGGGGATGAATCAAAAATTCCAAACGAAGGTCGCGGAGTTTCTGGCGAGTCCACTATAGACGTGTGTGGCCGGGCGTGGCCCTGATGGAACACAACACCTCTCTTGTTGGCTAATTTTGGTCGCTTCTCGTCAATCGCTAGCTTCAACGGCCAAATTGTTCACAGTAGAGGTCCGAATTTAGTGTTTGCCCATATGGAAGCAGATCATAGCAGACGATTCCTTTCTAGTCCCGCCGTTTGAGCGGCTTCACCGCGCTCTGACCACGATCGTTTTTACACAATATTGTCGTATGTGACTCATTTCTCATCCCCAGTCACCATCCGTCTAAGAAAATAAGAAAGTTTTGCAATGATAAAAAAAGATGGCTATTGCTTGGTGCCAGATCCGGACTATAAGGGGAATGCATCAAAAATTCCCAACGAAGGTCGCGGAGTTTCTGTCGAATAAATATAGACGTTTGTGGCCTGGCGTGGCCCTGATGGCACACAACACCTCTCCTGTTGGTAAATTTTGGCCGCTTCTCGTCAATCGCTAGCTTCAAACGCTCCAATTGTTGACAGTAGAGGTCCGAATTTGGTGTTTGACCATATGGAAGCAGATCATAGCAGATGATTCCTTTCTAGTCCCGCCGTTTAAGCGGCTTCACCGCGCTTTGACCACGATCGTTTTTGCACAATATTGTCGTATGTGACTTATTTCTCATCCCCAGTTACCATCCGTCTAAGAAACTAAGAAAGTTTTGCAATGATAAAAAAATATGGTAATTGCTTGGTGCCAGGTCCGGACTATAAGGGGAATGCATCATAAATTCCCAACGAAGATCACGGAGTTTCTGTCCAATAAATTTAGACGTTTGTGGCCTGCCGTGGCCCTGAATCACTAGTAGATAATTCTACTACATAGTAGATAATTCCTTTCCAGTCCCAACAAATGGACAACAAAACCTTCCTTGTCGTTAGCCCTAGTTTGGGCACCGTTTGAGCCCCTCCACTGAGCTTTGACCACGATCGTTTTCGCACAATATTTTGTTATATGCGACCCATTTGTCATCTCCAAAATTGGCCAAAGCTTCGCACAAGGAAATTCGAACCATCGTGTTTTTTTTGCATCAGTTCGTGTGGCACCCAAACATGGAGCTTCTTTTTAAATCCAGCTTTATGTAGATGGCTTAAAACTGTTTTGTGGTCGATCTTTAGTTCCTGCGCCATGCTACGACTGCTAAATTGACGGTCTTCTTCGATTATTTGCACGATATTTTCGACGACGGGTGCCTACTTTTGCGAGGTGTGTCTTTACCATCGAAAATACCAGAATGGAGTCGACGAAGCCAAAATTGCGCATAATTGGCTGTGACAGTATCGGGACCTTAAATCCTATTCTTAATTTCAGCCGTGCCTGACCTTTCTTTTTCGCCTTTATCAAAGCAAAATTGTAAAATATACCGAATTTTCTGTTTGTTAACTTCCATATTTTAACACCCTATAACTCATAACTGAATCGACAATAAAAAAAACTATAAGAGAATTTTTTTTAGTACGTAATGGATTTCTTTTTCCCCAAACCAAAACTTCTATGAGCTTCTAAAAAGAGTCGTACAAACAAATGAATAAATTTTGCCACTCTTTAAATTAGTAAGTTTTGATGGGGACATTGAATTTTCAGCCCAGTTGTCCTAAAATATCTTCCAAAAAAACGACTTTAAAGCGGAAGTGTCGAGAAAAAAATATCTGTGCATTCCAATGTTATGAAAGTAATTAATTTGTGCATTCCAATGTTATGAAAGGGTTTTATTTTAAAGAGTTTATTATATTTAAGATAGAAAACTTCAATTAATCGTACACGTAACATTCCCCATTAAACACTCGCATTCGTCTATGAAGGTTCCTCTCTCTCAAAGGAAATATATTTTTTTAAAACTCTTGTTGTCAGTAGTCAGCCCTATTTGAGTTTTTAATGAGAATCCGCTTGGGACAACTTTATACCAATTTAAGTGAAAATTCGTATCTGGGAATTGCAGGAATACCTTTGGGCACTATTATTAGCATTTCAAACGATAAACTTTCGTTGTAGGAGCATAAATTGAAAATTCACACTTAAATCAAAGAGTTTGCATCAACAAGACCAACACCCCCCCGCCGGCAGGCGGCAAGTGGATCATTTATGCACTCCGTCCGTACATTATGTTTTCTGGGAATTCAGAAGGAGGTGGAGAAGATGGAAATTTTTAGGCATATTCAGATACCAGATGATTTTATATTCAGTATATTTTTCCATATTTTCTTTGCGGAAGACGCTTTTTCAGTTTCTCATGTAATGATATAAAAATTGGGGTGTTTTTTTCGGCTTTTCGCAACTTCATCTGAAAGGGAAGTTGGATAAGGAATATTACGCAATTATCGTAAATAGTCAAAGCCAATCTTTTTATAGTCTAGCAAAGTAGTTTAACTGTGCAATAATTATAGGTATTTCCAACCAATCTTTTCCACTAACAGAACAATCATCATTATTCATGTAGTAAAAACTGCAAGAAAACAAAAAAAAACCAGAACGAGAACACATTTCATATAGCCAGGATTCATATAGAATTTTTCAGCATTGAAATGCAGTAATTTTTTTTTCGCAGAGAATTTTATTATTTTTTATTTCAATTTCGGACAGCAAATATATTTTCACGCTTCGCCATGGGCCATAAAGAAATAAAGTTTACGATTTCTGCATATAATAGAAAATTCACAACACTACCTTACATGCAAGAAATTTTTCTTTCTTTTGTTGAAACTATTTTATTTATTAACCTCAAAACATGAAGTTCACAACGTACTCTGGCTTCATAAATTTGTACTGCAATATACTTACCCCTCCTAAGGTAGGTTATTCATCGTAATATTAGTGAGAATTTAAAGCTTTGATATATTTTACAAAATACCAGGTGTATAAGCTTAAATCCGCTGTTTGGTAATAGATGGCGTGAGTAAGCGTATTAAGCTACCATGAGCACGCTATACTTTTTTTTATGAGTTTGACATCTGTCAACATTAATCACTGTACCATTGTCAGCAATTTCGTACAACAACATACATTTTTTCTTTGGTAATCACGTCTAGTTTTGTACCAGAAGAAGAGCATAAACGGGAAGCTCTGCTTTTCTGCTTCAATTTGAAGAAATCGTCTGCCGAATCGCATCGAATGCTTATGGAGGCCTATGGTAATAGTGCTTTATCGGAAACAACGTGCCGAGATTGGTTTCGTCGGTTCAAAGACGACAATTTTGACTTGTGGGACAAGAAGCGTGAAAATCGGCCTAAGAAGGTTGAGGACCTAAGAAACTAAGGAAGTTTTGCAATCATAAAAAAATATGGTAATTGCTTGGTGCCAGGTCTGGACTATAAGGTGAATGCATCAAAAATTCCTAACGAAGGTCGCGAAGCTTCGCACAAGGGAGATTGGTTTCGTCGGTTCAAAGACGGCAATTTTGACTTGTGGGACAAGAAGCGCGAAAAACGGCCTAAGAAGGTTGAGGACCATCAATTGCAGGCTCTTTTGGATGAAGACGATACCCAATCACAAAAAATGCTCATGGAGCAATTGGGTGTTTTGCTCAACCAGCCATTTCCATATGTCTTCGTGCCATGGGGAAGATTGAAAAGATCGAAAAATGGGTGCCGCATGAATTGAACGAAAGGCAAATGGAACACATGCGAAATCTTGCTCGCCAGACAAAAAAGATAGTCGTTCCTGCATCGGATTGTGACAGGCGATGAAAAGTGGATATATTTCGAGAATCCTAAATGCAAGAAATCGTGGGTTGATCCCGGCGAACCATCAACATCTTCCCCAAGAGCAAATCGCTTCGGATGGAAGACGATGCTGTGCGTTTGGTGGGATCAGCAGGGTATCGTCTCCTCTGAGATGTTGAAACCTGGTGAAACTGTCAATGCCCACCGCTACCACCAACAACTGATCAAATTGCACCTTGCTCTGCGTGAAAAAAAGACGGATTATCAACAAAGACATGACAAGCTGATTTTCCTCCACGATAACGGACCATCGCAGATGTCAAAAATGGTTCGAAACTACTTGGAGACACTCAACTGGAAGATGCTACTACACCCCGCTTATTCAGCAGACCTGGCCCCTTCCGATTACCACCGGTTTTCGTCGATGGGCCACGCGCTCGCTGAGCAGCACTTCGATTCTTACGAAGACGTCCGAAAATGGCTTGATGAGTGGTTTGCCTCGAAAGAGAAGGAATTTTTTTGGCGTGGTATCCACAAATGGCCCGAGAAATGGGAAAAATGTGTAGCCAGCGGGGGCAAGTACTTGATTAAAAAACAGCGGATTTAAGCTTATACACCTGTAACCTCTAATAAGGTAGGTGATTCGTCGTAATATTAGTGAGAATTTGAAGCTTTCATAATATTTTACAGACTATAAGAAAGTCCATTTTCCTTAATTTTTTTTTTGTTTCTATTAACTAGACTTTTATACGATTACTAAAAGAAAAAATTACTAAAAGAGCAATTCATCAATTTTATTTTTATTTTAATTCATATCAGTTTTTATAAAAAAATTTACAAAGAGAAATGTTAACGAATTTTTAACATTTTAACAATCAGTGAAATTTATCAGCGAATTAAATTTGGATGCAATTTCATGCAATTGTTCAATAATGCTCTTTTCATCACTCGATCCAGTGTATGATATTTTGACTAAATGACTGTCTGTAATGGAATCAGGTTCTTTAATGTCATGATACCGTCTTCTTTTTCGATGTACTTTAGGGATTTCTTCTGTACTTTCCGAGTGGCGCTTAGTTTGGGGCTGAATCTCATTTTCTTCGGGAATTTTCTCATAAATTTTATGGATTAAGTCACCAAATTCTGGGTCGATTCTAATATGATCTTATCGATAGTTTTTTGAATACTATCAGAAGGACCCAACATTTCGTCATCATCATCATCCAAATAAGATGCAGTTTTGGTATTTTCTTGCTGAATTCCTGTCATATTCGTCGTATTCGTGGTTGGATTTGTATTCGGTAACGTTGATTCGCCTAAATATGCGCCTTTCCGAAACGTATTATTTCCTAAGTTCGGATTGTTTGGTGTCACCTTAAACGGATAGTTGAGCTCGGAAATTTTTTCATTTCTTAGTAACGGACGCATAATTAATCCTGAATGACATTTATTTAAATTTGGAAGTAATTTCGAGTCCAGAGTATTTGCTCTGAAATTTTCCTTATTCGATGATTTAAAGTCAATCCATGAATCTGAATCGGAATCTAATTCATAATTAAAAAATGGTCGCGGAACATTTGTTAGAAATTTCGAATTTGCTGTATTAAATGATTCGCAGTTGAGTGAGTCCGGCTTTGGCGGCTCATTTCTAAGAAATTCCAAATTTGACGATTTCCTGAAGGATTCGGAAACTTCTTCTAAAACAGGCCTCCTACTTGTTAATATTTTATATTTCGAACTGTTATTCGAATAATGAATGTTGTTCGATGCTAGTTGAAATTTTTCGATATTATTTATTGGTACACTTTTAGAAATCTCCAAATCCGGCATATTTTGCCGTATCATAAATGGGCTAGAGTTTTGTTCAAATCCAGACGCTTTCACATTTAAACCATTCTCAAGAGCTATGGACAAACATTTCGTATCCATATTTTTACAATTTTGATATATTTTTTGACCCATCGTTAGGTTTCCAGTCATTTCATTAACTCCATCTAATCTTCGTCCCTGGAAATCCTTGATATTACTTGGTAGATTCATTTGCATATTGATCGATGAATTAATCGTTTGACTCATTTTTACATTTGTACTTGTTTTTGTTTCAGCATTTATTGAAAATATTTTTGAAACAGTCACCTTATAATCGTTAATTTCATATTCGAATCCTATTTGTAATAAGAAGGAAGAGTTTAGTTTATTTAAAAATTCTGTCCCATTACCAATATATTGTTATTCTGCATTTTTACCCTTCGAAATATATGTTATACCAACATTACCACCCATTCGAAAGAGAAATTCGAAAATTGTATTAGTGCATTTGGCCTCTGTCATATGTCGCACGTTGACTGATCGAGGATGCCCAATTGTAGTGCATTTGCCAATGGATCTAAGAGGAATTCTCTCTGCAATATGTAGTCGTGATTTGCTCAGTTCAAGAACTAAATTCTTCTGATCAATTTTCATACAAAACAAAATAACCAAAAATCACATTTATTTTTTAAAAATATTATACGATTCACTCTTGTAACACTATTATTATTTACCTTAGAATCATGATCAGATTTCAAATGTATTTGCATATTAAGATCATCAAACACTGTGGGCTCATCACCGAAATATAATGTCATCCTATAAGGGAGAAGGAGAAAAAATCAAGAACCAAAAAATCTCATTTTTTTTAGCACGAAAAATATAAATTCTATTTTAACCAACAATGTTTCCACATCATCCACAAATTCATCCTTTATTGAACCGATTAGAAAATATTCCATCCTGTTTTTTTCTCTATCAATAACACCACTCTTAAAAATGTTGTTCTTTTGCGTTTACACGATGTCAGATGAAAATCTCGAAAGCGTTATTAGAGCAATCACAAAATGCGCAGCTTACTTCAATGTACCTGTAGTTGTTCATTTGCAATATGATTGCGATATTTGACGGTGGAGAAGAGCAGCTGTTCTTATTCTTCTAGTAGAGCGCATTGCACATGTATACAGGGCTGGGGTGTTGGTTATTCATGAGTATGCGCGAGGGTGCGAGTGTGTAAATATCGAACTAATGATAGAAGCACCGTCGGAAATGTGTGTTCAGATACCGTTCGAATAAACCACCCCCCCCCCCCCCACCCCTCACACATATTTGTGTGGGTGAAGACTGTTCAGTTCGATCTGAGCTTAAAGGCGAAACACATTATGGATAGGAGACAATTCCGACTGAATCACACGAATTTCGTTGAAATTAACCAATTAAATACAATTGCAATAATAAAAATTGACTGAATTCACTTAACTCTTATCTCTGTTTAGAATTCAATTTAAATTGTCAAACAACAATCCTGCCACATAGCAAAGCACCGGAAGGAAAAGCATGGCAGTACTTGGGACTACAACTGGAAAATTTAAACAAAATTCAGTTCAGCGAGTCTTGTGCATTCTAATAAGACTGCGAAAGTTTTCAAATTTTTACTGCCCGTTTGGATGCATTTTTTTTTTTAGTTTCTGTCGGAATTGTGTTTCTACCATAAGCAGCGTGCGTATGCACAATGTGAATGTGTTTTTTTTTTCGCTGTTCGGGAGGGGGTTTGAGATGTAAGTTGGAAGCTTTTCAACGTTAGAGGAGTTCAAGTAGAACTCCTTGTACATTTTGCCCCTTCATTCATTAGTGTGTGCGTGTGTGTGTACGTCCATGCATATGCATGTTTAATGTTGGTTGGTGTGTGGTTTTATACGGATGCGTTTATATAGTTGGTTATGTGCATTTAACATATATGCGGTAGTGTGTTGTGAGTAGTTTTGTTGGAAATTAATTTTCTTTGTTCTTCGAATAAGGTTTAACACGTATTACTAGAGCTTAGATTACACAGTCCGTCTACTCGCGCAAATGATTCGCTGCCATCGTTTTACTCTACGAACAAATCGCTGAAATATTAAACTGATCGTACATTTGCACGATTTTATTATATTGATCGTGCAATTGCACGCTCTTTCCGCGTAGACGTGTAATTTTTGATTGTGTGAAGCATGGATAAAATGAAATTGAGCGAACCTATACATGATTTATTCGTGTGCGCTCGTACATATATTACATATGTATATGTTGTCATTCATGTTGCTCGTTGTGAACTCATCATTTGCGTGTCTGTTATTTTGGTATTTCTAATATTTAGTGTGCGTATACATATTCAATTTTTATTTATTTATATTTATTTTTTATTTTTGTAACATAAATCTCTTGAGCTGAAGGAATTATGAATAACGTTATAGGCAATCGTGCGTGTGAAAAGTATTAGAAAAGCTAAGGAGAGATATTCCAATGATTTGGGAAAACTGAATAAGGCATAGCATTCCACATTTGGATTGAATGGCTTAAAAAAGAATTTCAGTATGTCCGAAAAGGGGATTATTCAAGCTAAACTGATATGCATTTGTGGCAAAACGGTTATTGATAAAATAAGGAAATAAAGGAGATATTCCGTCGGTTTTCTAATGACTCCCTAATATTTATGCTTTCTATTAATTTCATCGCTTGCCTTGTATATGTTGGCTAGATCAGATGGAGTGAAAGATTTCTTGCATCGCTTAAGAAAACCTAAACATTTTGCAGCTTTTTTGTTCATATTAAATATGTGGTCATTCCAACGGAAGTTATCATTAACACACATACCAAAATGGAAAGTTTTTCGGTTTCAGTGATGCAAGTGCCATTCATGGATAATGGCTGGATATTTCGGTTCTTCGAGCCCCATAATACCATAATATGCTGTCTGTATCGGAATTTAATT
Source organism: Atherix ibis (assembly GCA_958298945.1). Classification (NCBI taxonomy): domain Eukaryota; kingdom Metazoa; phylum Arthropoda; class Insecta; order Diptera; family Athericidae; genus Atherix; species Atherix ibis. The sequence continues at coordinate 31,430,921 of OY282609.1, forward strand.
AATTTAACATGAAAAAAAACACCCGACCACGATCACCAACAGAGTCCCTCTGGTGACTGGGTGGCCCTACTTTGCCTGGGTGTTCCTGTTCCGCGTGGGTGCTCCTGTTCTGCCTGGGTACTCCTGGTTTGCCTGGGTGCCCCTGCTCTGCCTGTGTGCCCTGTTTTGCTTGGGTGCCCCTGCTTTGCCTTGGTACCCCTGCTTTGCCTGGGTGCCCCTACTCTTCGGCATCAAGCTCACCAGCACCATCATTGTCTACAGCAGCCTTCATTGCCGCAGCATCCTTCTCACCAACATATAGTAGGTGCTCCTGAAATCGGACTGAAGCGACAGGCTCATTACAGATCTGTTCTACTTTTTCCACGCATTTGTCCACAGTAACATAGTCAGCAAATACAATGATTCTCACCCCCTCTGGGATATGGAGCCTGAGAATACCATCATACATCACATTCCACAACAGACGGTCTAGAACCGAACCTTCAGGGACCCCCTGTATGATCTGTATGATCTATATGATCTCTTCCTACAGCTCGTTGTGTACTTAGGCAGTATTATATTATCCTGATAATGTACTCCGGAACACCCATTTAACCCAGGGCGTCAAGAAGAAAGATCCCATCTCGCCGAGTTGAAGGTGTTCTTCACATCAAGAGTTATATATAATTGTGCAGTACTTTATGGCCCATTTTTTCCACCTTTTGCCCTCGATAGCTTTACAAGCTGTGCCAACGATTAAATTAATAGCATCTAAGGTAAAGCGAGCCCTCCTGAAGCAAAATTAAACTGCAGATAATTCCCTCTGCCCTTCGGTGAATTCCAGAGTGCATTCGAGGATTTTACCAGCGGTGTGCATAAGACAAATTGGGCGTTATGACGAAAGCTCCCTAAGTGGCCCTTTTAAAATTGGTAGTAGCACCAGAAGTTGGCTGTTCCAAAGTTGTGGAAAAATTCCCTCATTAAGACAGGTATTAAACATGTTGAGTTTGGGTTTGAGCTTGAGTTTAGTGTCGCTGAGTGAATCAGTCAGTGTAGATGGCCGTTTCGATATTGTTTCCTTTCTCGATGCAGTATCTGATTTTGTAACAATAATCACTGTAACTCTAAGATATTTATTAAGAGTTCGTAAAAGAGTTTATAAAAGATTTTCCGAAATAAATTTAAGAGGAACTGAACACAAAAACAATTCGATCCGCACTGATTGACAATCCAAACGAGGCTACAAATAATTTGAATCATCAAATCTTAATAGATTTGATTGCAAAATTGTCTTAAGGTCTTAAAAAGTTCTAAAAAATCATATCTTAAAGATATAAATTTCAGTTAATAATTCATTAAATATTGTGAACGTTTTAAATTGTTAAAATTATTTTTCTCTCTCTTATTTTAGTGCTATCAAAATCTTCCATCTGTTGTGTATATATTCACAAAAATAAATAAAAGTCTTTCAGTATTCATAAACTAAAAATGAAATAAACCGAATAAAGTATTGTTAATTTTTTAGTATACGTTTTCTGGTTTGGGGTGTAATAAACTTGAGAGAACGATGGTATCAAAATGTACTCCAAACAATAACAAAATATGGAAATATCTTAAAAGGAGATGTGAATTTTCATGCTCGTATACGAGAAGGGAAGTTGGTATTACAAGATATTACGCAACTAAGAGGAAACCAATAAATACTAAAAGGTAGAATATGGTCTGCACAAAATATTTTCATTCCAAAATTAGGTATCATTTATCGTCCTTTTTTATAAGGAACGATTTTACAAGGTTCTTTCTACAATGGGAAGCATATTCTAAAATCCACAACAAACAAATCCGAGCATATTTTAAATCCGAACGTGAACGTACGCATTCACTAACTTACGGTCGTCGCATCTTTTTTGATAAAAAAAATATATATTCAAAAGCAATTATTTTCGTAAATCAAGAAAACGCACTCCAAAATAACTTTAAACAGTGTTCAGTTATTTGTTGTGTACTAAATTAACCGTAAAATAAAGCCTCAGACAGATTGACTACTGACTCAGTATCTTTCCTGTTTTCATATGGAAAAATTCTGAACTAAATCAAAATGATTACGAGTTTTATTAAAGCTTTAAATTTATTTTGTTTACGTAAGCAAAGAGGGAGCTTTTTTTTTATATTTTTACGTTCTCAAAATTATACATTCAAGATGCTAGCACGGAATATTAGGTGTATTCAAAAAGCTTTTTTATTGTATATTATTTAGTGCATTTTGTATCATCGTAAACTTAGATTGAATTAAGAGGGTTTTAATCAGTTCCATTCTGAAGTTTGGCAATTGTGAATGAGTCCCTAGAACTTTTCTTCTTTTAAATACGAAAAGCGAACAAAATTTCAAATTGTAAATAAAATTCTTAATAGGACTTTTTGAGAATAAAATAATTTCTAAAACTAGACCAGTTTTTCTTGTTAAAGCTCACAAGACTGACTATGCGTTCAATTTTCATGGAAGAGACTTTTGTGAATGGCGCCATACGACGACAAGTTTAGATTTCGATTTTTTTTACTTTTCATTTTTATTTGAAAAAACTTTCTTTTAGTTAAAAATGGAATTACTTTCATCTTTTTTTTTGTGGTGCTGATTACCTAGAGAAAGTGAAAAGTTATGTCATTTTTTGATGGCAATAGTCTGAGTCCTTTAAAGGAAAGTAAAATTTTCTGAATAAATTTAGATTTGTTTTTGGCAAAATTTTCTTTTATGCATTGGGAATCCTTGTCTAGACCAGACGGTGCCATTCAAGTTTAAAGGTTTTGTGCTTGTTCAAAAATGTGATTATTTTATGTCTTACGATTTTGGTCATTTGAAAATATTTTCTTTATGAAAATTCTCATTTGCAAAAATACTTGATAGTGATTTTTTTCCCTTTAAACTGATTGAAAGAAGTTAAAAATCAATGAAAGTCTATCTCTAAGAGTAGATAAGGAAATCATTTAAATTCTAATTAAAATGTGATGCGGATTTGAATTTATATTTTCTCAGATTTTCACTCTAAATTGTTTGATTTTTGGTTCATCATAAATTACGATGGACCTGAAGAAAATGAAATTTTGCATAAATTGATTAAGATAGAATTTTAAAACTTTCAAAAAGACTCTTAGATTAATTCGGATTTACTGCCAATTTGGACTTACTGTTTGATGAAATTTTATAATGACTACATATTCAGTTCAAGAACGCGTTAAAATGATTGAATTTTTTTCACGTTCGCTGTTGTACTACTTGCTGGCGAGCAAGATTTCGCATGTGTTTTGGAGTCGCTCCATTTGCCTATCGTTCAATGCGGCACCCATTTTCCGATCTTTCGATCTTCCCCATGGCACGCAAACGTATGGAAATGGCTGGTTGAGCAACACCCAATGGCTTCGTGATCATTTTTTTCGATTGAGTATCGTCTTCGTCCAAAAGAGCCTGCAATCCTCAACCTTCCTAGGCCGATTTTCACGCTTCTTGTCCCACAAATCAAAATTGCCGTCTTTGAACTGACAAAACCCATCTCGGCACATTGTTTCCGATAAAGCACTGTCACCATAGGCCTCCATAAGCATTCGAAGCGATTTGGCAGCCGATTTCTTCAAATTAAAGCAGAAAAGCAGAGCTTCCCGTTTATGATCTTTTTCTGGCATAAAACTAGACATGATTACCAAAGGAAAAATTGCTGACAATGTGCACTGATTAATGTTGACAGATGTCACACTTATAAAAAAAAAGTATAGCGTGCCCATGGTAGCTTATTACGCTCACTCACACCATCTATGACCAAACAGCGTATTTAAGGTTATACACCTAGTAAAACCTTCCAATGCAATTTTGGTTTAGGAATTTAATCGCACATTTTCAGAAGTGGGGGTCAGTATTTGACCTGCTTGCAATGAAGAAGCTGTGGAGGTTGTACATTACGTGAACAGAAGAATTGTAGAATTTGCTGTACAGAGAAACCAAAAGCGTTGCATCAGCGTCAATTACACCGTCTTAGATGCACTGTTTGGAGTTATCTGCCCGTATTATTTCGATTAATATACACAAACCATCTCTGGGGCCATATACCAGACCAAAATAGAGTTTTTTTTACCAAATTTCGAAAAATGCAGATTTTGCTAAGGCATTCTAGTTCCCCTGATCTAAACACACCTTTTCGTACAGTTACTTAGAAGGGACGAGCTTACATGAAGAAAACCACAAACAATTTAGCAGCTTTACTCAAAATTATTTATGGAGAAACAGAAAATTAGTTTTACTTTGTTGACATTTACAAATACGAGGTCTGTTCAAAAAGTATCGCGTTGTTGTTTGTTGGCGGCGATGATGCCGTTGTCTGCTCTTATTGACAAAGTTCGCCACAAATTATGATGGTAATCCTACCAGATCGAAATTTTCTGGAAATTATCAAAAAAATTATTGCAATATTTTCTTTAATAGCTAATTAAAAAATATCTTCAATAATTCATTTTTGATGTTCTTCCTTTATTTAAATTAAAACAAATTTTGCTCGTTTTTCGAATATTTTATTTATTTGTTAAAAATATTTATTTTGTTTACATAATTTATTGATGACATTTTCAATGGAGTATTACAAATGAACAAAAACGATTAAATATATAAAAGTTTAACCATTATTCTGATGGCTGGTATTCGTTTAATGCAGACATACGAGTACTGTGTACAGCCTTTTCAAAATTATACATTACATCATTTATATACATTATATAAAGATCGTGATCATCGCGTTTCCTGGATGTAGTTACTCGGCCATTCCAACGCGGGAATACATTTTTTTCGAAAATTTTCTTTTTGTCAATTGCAAATAGTCCAGATTCGCCATAAAACGGTTCCAATTTCATCAAATCAGCTATAACTTGTACATCAAACTTAAATGTTCGTACATTATTTCCAATGATGAATTTTGTAACCACATCAAATATCTTCTTATCGATATTAAAATAATGACAATTTAACGGTTGTATTTTATATCTTGCCCAGAAAACTTTTACAATCAAATCGAAATCGAACCGATCCTTCAAGCTCACACTATTAAGCAATACGCGCGTGTTCCATTCAGAAATCGATATAAAATAACACTTATGCGGCGACGTTATTATTTCCAATAATTTATTTTGCCTATTCAAGAAATTCATATCTATTGGATCGTTGGAAGTATCCATTTTCTTGTTGTAATTATTTTGCACTATTAAACTGACAAGATAACGTAATACGACAATAGCAGACAGATCTGCTCCACACAAGTTTCATATAAATGCAAATGCATGGCTAACTTAACTTCCAAATGCAATTAATAGCAACGGATCAGCACTAGAGCACCATCTGTGGGCAAGTGCAAAAAGCTTATTCATTTTTACATTTTACAGAGAAATTCTTCAATTAAAAAATTGATCCTTTAATAGTTTCCCAATAAATACTATTGGGGAAAAAAATTATTTACTTTAAAAAGAAATAAAACAAAATAAAATTATTAACAAAATAAGAAAAGCAAATAAAACAAAATAAAATTATTTCTTTCAATTTAACTAATGTGTATGAGGTCTGTTCAAAAAGTATCGCGAATTTTAAATTTCCGCGGGTTCGATTTTTTGTGGCGTTATGTTGGTACTCATGTCTCTCACTTATGCCGACAAGTTCGGCCATTTGGAATATTCATTAAATTTTTGACATCTGCTTTGCTTGCATGTGTTTTGGCTCGTCTTCGATTTTAGCCCATTCCAAAAAATGGATCAAAGATTCTTTATCAAATTTTGTGTGAATTGCGCGGACGCAATCCGAATGTTGACTGTGGCATATGGTGAAGCTACCTTGGACCGAAGTAACGTTTATCGGTGGTACAAAATGTTCTCAGAGGGCCGAAAAGATGTGAACGACGAAAAGCGTTCCGGACGTCCGAGCACGTTAACAACAGACGAAAACATTGATGAAGACGATTGGCTAATCGTCGAATAACCGTTAGAGAAGTTGCTGAAGAGTTAAACATATCGATTGGCTCGTGCCATTCGATTTTTACCAATGATTTGGGCGTGAGACGGGCTTTCGGCCAAAAACAATTCGATTTTTACTAATGACTTGGGCGAATTTTTGGTTAAAAACAACACACTATTCCCCAGATCTTACCCCCTGTGACTTTTTCTTCTTCCACAAACTAAAGAGCCCCATGAAAGGACGATACTACGATTGTGGAGATAAAGACGGCATCGAAGGAGGAGCTAAACAAGATCACAAAAAATGATTTTTTGAAGCGCTTCGAGGATTGGAAAAAACGTTGGCACAAGTGTATAATATCTGGAGGGGATTACTTTGAAGGGGACAAAATAGAAATTCATGATATAATAAATAATTTTTTTTGAAAAAACAAAATTCGCGATACTTTTTGAACATAAAAAAAATTAGTGGGAGAATTCGTGCAATGAAATTGGAGTAATTTTTCAGCCGTTGGAGTTTCACCAGCTGAAAAAAGTTAGAAAATTCTAATGCATCGTGAGAATGCAGTTTCAAGCTTCGATGAGTGGTTTTGGAAAAGTCCTAGTACTGTTAATGGGATTGGAATATGAAGCCTTGTACTTGCACGCTTCTTTAGTTCAGTCTGGACAAGATAACAGGTTTTGTTGATAGCAATCGCAGGTCCTGCAAGAACGTGCAAAACATAACATTTTTATGTTTTTGTTGTGATGGGTTGGCCGAGTTTTGACTACAAAAAAACCGCGATATGCAAATATCTCGGAAATAGTGACAAATATTGTCTTACCGGATGTTATATCGAAGTTAGGAAATTTAATACATTTTTGATGGTACCTTCAGGTTAGCGGGTGGAGTAAGCAAATCTTGCAGAAAACTCGAAAAATCGATTTTGCCAAAAAAAAATCAATTTAGGGTCAATTTCTTGAGTAAATCCGTCTCTGACTACATCAAGTACTTGACATGTTAAATCGGACAGGACAATATTGAAGGCTAATTGACAGATTCTTTGTGGGAGTATCTTCAATAAATCGATAGTTTCGGTGGATGTATAGGCAATATCATTATACTGTTGACTGGGTCTGTGTCTTGCATAGTCTGGCTATGCCGCCTGTAGTGTGTTGATTCCTACAATATGTACTGTAATAAAACTATAGTCAGTCAATGTTTTCAAAAAACATGATGGATCGAATTTCCATCTGCGAACCCAAGACCAAATGGATGATGCCTGGGGTTGAGAAATGGGTCACATACGACAATATTGTGTGAAAACTATCATGGTCAAAGCGCGATGAAGCGGTCCAAACGGTGGCCAAACCAGGAGGTTCTACTGTGCATTTGGTCTGCTGCTTCCATATGGCAAAACACTAAATTCGGACCTCTACTATCAACATTTGGACCGTTTGAAGCTATTGATTGAGGAGAAGGGGTCAACATTGGCCAATAGGAGAGGTGTTGTGTTCCATTAGGGCAACGCCAGGTAATATTCACTCACCAGAAACTCCAGGAGCTGTTGTTGGGAATTTTTAATGCATCTCCCTTATAGTCCGGACCTGGCTGGTACCAAGTGATTACACCTTTTTTTTGATTGCAAAACTTCCTTAGTTTCTTAGATGGATGGTGACTGGGGATGAGAAGTGGGCCACATACGACTATATTGTGCGAAAAGGATTGTAGTCAAAGAGGGGTGAAGCGGCTCAAACGGTGGTAAAACTAGGACTAACGACCAGGAGGTTCTACTGTGCATTTGGTGGGCTGCTTCCGTATGGCCAATCACTAAATTCAGACCTCTACTGTGATCAATTGGATCGTTTGTAGCTATCGATTGACCAGAATTGGCCAACAGAAGAGGTGTTGTATTCCATCAAGACAACACCAGACCACACACATCTATAGCGACTCGTCAGAAAGTCCAGAAGCTTGGTTGGGAATTTTTGATGCATCCACCTTATAGTGTGGACCTGGCATTGGCAACAAGCGGCATCAAGAGCACAGACGATTCAATTGAATACGATTGCCATAAAATTATAACAATTTTTTAATATAAGAACAAATAAAGTATTTATTTTTTTAATTAAGAGGAAAAATTTGTTTTTCATTAAGAATATGTACACATATGCAAACCCTATATTTATAAACATTTATATTGTATATAAAAATGCATTTTTCTTTGGCTGTATGTTCCCTATAGACTCCTAAACAGCTCAGCGGATCATCATGGAAATTTGTACGAGTTCTGTTCAAAAAGTATCACGAATTTTGAATTTTCGCGGGTTACGTATATTCGATTTTCGATTTTTTTGTGGTGTTATGTTGGTACTTATATTTCTAACTTATGCCAACAAGTTCGGCCATTTTGAATGTTTAGTTAATTTTTGACAGTTGCTTTGCTTGTTTGTGTTTTGACTCGTCTTCCAAATTCGAGATACTTTTTGAACAGACATCGTATATGAGGATTTTTGGGTACAGAGAGTATTTCTGCGCTGTCCTTTTTATTAATATTTTTAAAAAAAGACTAATGGGAAATGGAAAAGTTACGTTAAATTGAATATACAATAAGAAATGGAAAGATTAGCTTTATTACAATTATTATTGTTACTTATTATTGATTATTTATTATTAAAAGGTTAATTTTGAAAGTGAATTCTTATTAATCAATTTTTTTTATTCAACGTTTCTTTTCGCTCAGGCTACCGGTCAAACGATCGCAAATTTTTTTTTAAATTAGTGGGTGTTGTCGGATTGTTCATCATCACCGAATTGGAGGCACTCACAAATTTTTAAGCCGAACAGGATTTGGGGAATGGTGTAACAGCGAAGTTTCTCCCATAACCATCGACGGTCGGCTCTACTCTTTTTCTCCTCGTTAAGCTTCTTAACATTTTTTTTTGCCTTCCCAAATTGAATACCTTTCCCACATTTCCTGTTTCTTTCCCTCCAGCTGTAAGTTTTTTTTTTATTTAAGCAAATTTTTCTGCGGTTTTTTCTTCTCTCTCACATTTTACCTCTCCCATGGAGAAAATAACCCCTAAGTGTCCAGCCATGATTTTTTTTTGATATGGCATGTGTGATAAAGCAATAAACACATCCCCCCCCCACCATGTTAATCTTTTCCAGATTCCAAGCAAATTTCCAAATATTGGCACTCGTCTAACAGTTACTCCGGGAGTTTTTCTTTAAAAAATAGTTGAAAATAACAGTTCGGCTGAAAAGTTTAGAACGTTGACGTCTAGATGGCACCTCTTGCCCTCTTTGACAGGAATCATTTGAAGCAAGGTGCTGTGTGATAATTAAGTAGATTAAAAAATCTACTTAATTATCACACAGCACCTTGCTTCAAATGATTCCTGTCAAAATTTGACAGCAATCGGTCGATTGGTTCGTGAGATATAGCATTTTGAGTGGAGCAACTTTTGTTATTGAAAAAAAAATGGATAAAGACGAATTTCGTGTATTGATAAAGCATTGCTTTTTGATGAAAAAAAATACAGTGGAAACCAAAGCATGATTTGACAAACGTTATCCGGACTCTGCTCCAGCTATTTCAACTGTGGAATATTGGTTTCGTCAATTTCGAACTGGTCGTACGAGCACAGTTGATGCAGAACGCAGTGGACGCCCAAAAGAGGTGGTTACGGCAGAAAACATCAAAAAAATCCACAAAATAATTTTAAATGACCGTAAAGTGAAGTTGAGCGAGATAGCTGAGATTCTGAAGATATCGAAAGAGCGTGTTGGACATATCGTGCATGAATATTTGGGCATGCGAAAGCTGTGTGCAAAGTGGGTGCCGCGTGAGCTCACTGTGGACCAAAAACAACAACGTGTTGATGATTCTGAGCAGTGTTTGGAGCTGTTCAAGCGCAATAAACCCGAATTTTTGCGTCGATATGTGACAATGGATGAAACATGGCTCCGTCACTACACTCCAGAGTCCAATCGGCAGTCGGCAGAGTGGAGAGCGAGCGACGAACCGAATCCAAAGCGTGGAAAGACGCAACAGTCGGCTGGCAAGGTGATGGCTTGGAAAGACGCAACAGTATTTTGGGATGCGCATGGTATAATATTCATTGTCTATCTCCAGAAGGGAGAAATCGCTAAGAAACGGCCTCATTTGAAGAAGACAAAAGTGTTGTTTCACCAAGACAATGCACCGTGTCACAAGTCGATGAAAACGATGGTCAAACTCAATGAATTAGGCTACGAATTGCTTCCCCATCCACCGTATTCTTCAGATCTGGCCCCCAGCGACTTTTTCCTGTTTGTAGACCTCAAGAGAATGCTCGCTGGCAAGAAATTTAAGACCGATGATGAAGTGATTGCCGAAACTGAGGCCTATTTTGAGGCAAAACCGAAAGAGTACTATAAAAATGGTATCGAAAAGTAGGAAGATCGCTATAATCGCTGTATCGCCCTCGAAGGCAACTACGTTGAATAATAAAAATGAATTTTGCAAAAAAAAATATTTCTACTGTGTTTTGTTCTAAACTTTTCAGCCGAACTATTACTTTTTGGACTTGAAAAGTTTTTCGCAAATTATTAAAAGATTTACAAATTTTCCACACCGCCTAAAATATCCAGAAATTTATTGTATTTCCATTTACTACTTTCCAATGAAAAGTAAGTCAAACTTTATCAATATTGAAATTTTTCTTAATACAATAAATTTGCTGATGATATCGTTTCCGAACTTCTGATAATGTGGCACTTTTCGAGGAAAAGGCTTTTCCGTGTACGTATTTTATACAGGAAATCACGGTGTATACAAATAGAATTGCTCTGAAAATTTTCAGTTGTGAAGTGAACGAAATTCCTTGTTTTTGTGGGAGGTAATGGATGATCGGTAGTAGTAGGGGAATCATTTTTACCTAACAAGAACTAATGGCATAGAAGGAGGCCCGGGATGTTTCAACTTCTGTACTCGATATTCAATTACTTCCGGAAAAAGAATGTTTCGAATCGTAAAATACCGATTTTATCACGATTTCCACTTTATTTTCCACTGTGAATTGTTGAAGTTCATGAAAGCTAGTGACAATATATTTTCCATATTTTGCCACTGCAATTTTCTCTGAAAAAAAAAAAATGCCGAAATAATTTTCTTTCGTCTCTGCCTTCAACAAAAACGATTTTGCATAAAGTTTGAAAATTACTAGCTATAATTGAGAAAATAATTTACTTTTGTTCGTTTTGTTCGATTTTCAATCAAGTTTTAATTAATATATGAAAAGAAGAAATTGGAAAATGTTATCTTTGGTGGAGTGTTTTTATTTAAATCGAAGTACTATAATTTTCCTATACCCCGGAGAGGGTTGAATTTTTCTTATTTTAATTATGAGAGATGCTACAGTTTTTGGCTTCTTTTCAACTTCCTTTTATATACTGTATCCCTTTGGTGATTATTAAAGATTTTATAAATCATGTTTTGACCTAAAAATAACTGCAAACAAAAATTAATTTTTGTTTGGAGCAAAATTTTCAAATATCAAGTTTTGTAATTAACTTTTTATTTAAGTCATCAATAACAATCTAATTTCTATTTATATTTATCTATTGTCGAAAATCAAATAAAAATCAATTCTAGAATCATTTGTATGGTAAAAATTGTATTCGTTAAATAACATTTATGTTTATTTTACTTTGACATTTTATCACAAAAGAAAGAGTGTTCGTTATCTCTGATTAATAACCGAGAAACGGTTGGTCTGGAAACGGACGCTACAGACCAGAAGTAAACTTAACTTCGCATCCTAGATAATGGGTCTAAAATGATACTCGTAATAAAAAGTGAATTTTTACAATATAATGCGGTTTTGAAACCGATATGATCTTACGGACTCAAACTTTGTGGGTTGACTAAGCATTTAAATTCTTATCGAATCCAGACACTTTAATTCCGAATCCTTCGAAAATGTGTCAATGCTATGCTGCATTTTATGTACAAAATCCTGTTATTCATTGTGTTCTAAATGTTCACTCGTTCGTGAACTGTGCAGCTCTCTTTATAAAAAAAATCATTCGCATCTATCTTGTCATTTTAATCTCTTAGCAAGAAACTGTTCATTTATAAGGTTTCTTACCGTAGCTCAATAAGCGGAGAACAAACCGAAGAACTCTTAAAACAAAAATTGGTACTACAGGAATCGAGGTGCCCTATAGAGTTAAAACACGCTGGTTCCGACAATGGTGAGGCGCCTTTTACAGCAACGTGGTAGCGGTCGTAAATACCAACATCGTGGGTACGGTCTCCGGACCGCTGGTAGGAGATACTGGTAATTATCTCGGGCGCTGTCACTGCTTAGATAGGCTTCCAAAAACAAATAGTTTGAGTAACGCCAGATAAGTAAAAAAGAATATATAACTGTTGGTCAACCACCAACAATCCATTAACATCCTTACCGTAATTCTGGTAACAAAAACTGCTCAGAATTCGAATAGGGCATACTGCTCTCAGCCGTAACTTTATTTTTGGAAACCACATATCCTATCTGCCAATCCTGTGGTGTTCTGCTAACAATTATACATATATTAACCAAATGTAAGCAAATCAGTAATTTTCTGAAGTAGAGTGTCTCCCGTAGCGCTTAAATCCCAAAAAATTTCATTTTTAAGTCCCTTCTTCAATCTGATCCAACAAAGTAATATGCTCCACAAAATTTAACTAATTCTCACTGTTCTATCTTTCCAAAAACAGATAAGCTTCATTTAGAAACTGTTAATGCCCAGTCACAGAAAACTTGAGGTGGCAAAATGGCCCTATGGTCTAAAGGACCTTACATACAAAGAAACGAACAAATACATTTAACAAACATCTGTCAATGGTACCCTGTCCTTAGTTGTTAAGCTTAAAATAACGAAACAATATACAATTTACTAAATATTACGCCATTTTCATTTAACATATATTAAATATTTTATGCTTTATTGACATATGAAAATATTAAAAATCGAATATGCAAACACAAAAATAATTAAAATATTTTGTTTCGGAAATATTTTTTATAATCTTAAATTTTTCATAGATGGCACTACGTTGGTTATGGCATTACATAAATATGTTGTCGTCATTATAAAAGTGAATGGGTAATTACTACGTTCATGCTTGACAAAATGAATACCTTCGAGACGGCATTTATTGAGTACTAGCCTCAGAAGCTATGGGTGCATACATGCCATGGATGATGAGCGATGAGTTGATATGGCTTAAGGCAACTAGATAGGTTCCTACACAAAAATTCTATTCAATTATTTCTAAAATTATTTTGCAAGAATGGAAATTACAAATATTTGCTTATAGTGAAACACAATAAATTGATTTTAATTTACTCTACAAATCCAACTATTTATAAAAATGGGTAAATTTATTATTACTTGTTAAAAGCTATATTAGGTATTAGATTAAAACGAACTTAAAATTCAGCTTGCCGATATCGGTCATAATTATAAATGTAAATAAGCAGAGTGTTCGGTATGCTTCCATTTCATGGAGAATGGTGTTTTCAAACACTCTGAAAGTCTACAAAATTTACTTCCATCACCCACGTTTTTTTTTGGTTAGAAACCACACGTTCTGTCTTCTAATTCTGCGCCGTTCTACCAACTCTTGCACATATAGTAAGTAAATGTCAACCAAATCCGAAGTTTACTGTCGCGTATGGACCCTCTCTCCCATAATGGAGGTCTTAGATTCAAAAATTTATTTTCTAAGTCTTCCTTTTAACCCGACATACTGCACAAAATTTAAAGAACTCTATCTGGGACATTGGTTTTGGAAACTGGTACCACCCACTTACACGGAACTTTGAACTCACCAAATAGGCTCATGTTCGTTGAGCTGTAAAATGGCCCCTGACTCATGTCTGAGAGGACTTAACAAACAAACAAACGAATCATCTCGGCCCCGGGCTATCGGTCGTTGTTTTCGGATTTCCGATACGATTCTAAAATATACCTTGCATTTTTTATTTTAATTAAAATAAAATAATTTTCTATTGGGTGAAAAAACTTAGGATCCTTTTTTACTAATAAGATTAGTTTCAAAGCATTCGGGAAATTGGAGCAGCACCAGATATTGCGATTTCACTTTGCACTTTGCATCAAGCAATTATCAATTATCAATGAGCAACAAACAAAAAGCAACCAGCAACAGACAATAAGCAATAGGCAATAGACAATAAGCAATAAGCAATAAGCACTCAGCAACAAGCACTAAGCAACAAACAGCAAGCAATTAGCAACAAGCTATTAGGAATTAGCAACCAGCAATTAGCAATTAGCAACAAGCAATTAGCAACAATCAATAAGCAACAAACAACAAGCAATTAGCAATTAGCTACAAGTAACAAGCAAAAAAAAAGCAACAAGCAATAAGCAATTAGAAATAAGCAACAAGCAACAAGCAACAAACAACAAGCAACAAGCTATAAGCAATAAGCAACAAGCTATAAGCAATAAGCAACAAGTAGTTATCAATAAGCAATAAGCAACAAGCAACAAGCAATTAGCATCAAGCAATAAGCACCAAGCAACAAGCAACAAGCAACAAGCAACAAGCAACAAGCGATTAGTAATTAGCAATTAGCAACAAGCAACAAATAACAAACAACAAGCTATAAGCAATAAGCAACAAGTAGTTAGCAATAAGGAATAAGCAACAAGCAACAAGCAATTAGCATCAAGCAATAAGCACCAAGCAACAAGCAACAAGCAACAAGCAACAAGCAACAAGCAATTAGTAATTAGCAATTAGCAACAAGCAACAAACAACAAACAACAAGCTATAAGCAATAAGCAACAAGTAGTTAGCAATAAGCAATAAGCAACAAGCAACAAGCAATTAGCATCAAGCAATAAGCACCAAGTAACAAGAAACAAGCAACAAGCAATTAGCAACAAGCAACAAGCAACAACCAATTAGTAGTTAGCAATTAGCAACAAGCATCAAGCATCAAGCATCAAGCAATAAGCAACAAGCAACAAACAATAAAGAACAAACAGCAAAGAGCAAATAACAAACAACAAACAACAAACAACAAACAACAAATTGTGAAAATAATTATACAATTGTTGCCTTAATTCAAGTTCTTCGCGGTTGTCGAGGATCATTTGTTTCGTTGACCATGTTAACTATTTCATCCTCATCTAGTTCTTCGTCTCTCCTAAATCCACGAAACCTTCTCCTTCTATTGTATGTGCCAACTCCGTCATCAGAGAATAATTATACTCCAATGGTAATTTAGAATTCTCACCTCCAACTATAATACATCTGGTTAGATTTTTTTCTACCAGGCCTCGAGCGTTGATTGCTTAAACTCTGTATATGACGCTCCAAAATGCTCAACACCATCTAAGATTTTTTCCAAGCATCCGAATCGAACGTATTTTAAGTTTTCTTAAATGCGGAATTGTATGATTTTAGTTTAAAAATAATTAAAATGAGTTCTTAAGTCTATATAAACGTAAAATGAATAATAATAAATATAAAGATAGTTGGTCAAAACTTAGGACTTTCAACTAAAGTTAATCTAAAGGTTGCCTTGATATATTTGCGATTGAATAACTGTGTAAACTGTGAATATGCCAGTTTATCTGTTAATAAAAATAAGTTTTTGCCATTTTTACAATGATGCCACTTGTGGTACTAAATAAGTGGTTTGATGAAACAACAGAAAAGTGCTGTGGAAACATATTGTTTAGTAGTTGAAATTTACGGTGATTATTGTACATCGAATGGAGTATGTGAGAACTGCTTTCGGCGATTTCAAGATGGTGATTAAAAACAATAATGCAAAGGAGCATTAAAAATATGAAGACGCAGAACTGTTAAAATTTACTCTAAGTTAACTTTAATGGTTGTGAATCTTTTGAAACTTTTGGTAAAACTATTGTTTATCGACATGTACCAACCCCCTTCACTTTCTCCCGTCAAGTTATTTTATGTCAGAAATATTAATATCGTTTAGATGTGTTTTCATATTGAAAATAACAATCCCTCTTTTTCTCTAGTTTTCAGAAAGATCCTAATTTTAGCAGAACCTTAGTAAAGGCTTAACCGCAACAGAAAACACTAGAAGTTACAAGTATAGGATTTTCACAAAATAAGATAATTATATTCTGAAAATATCATTCAAATGGCTCGCCCCTGCTTCGTGTAAAGAACCGAATACAATGTTTACAATTTCTGACCACCTTTGCCAATAAATCAGTTCTTATTCGACGTTTTTGGTGTACAATATTCAATTTTAATGCATCAATAATTGCTGGTTTGTTGACATAGACAAAATGACTTCCAATAAGTCCACAAGAAGCAGTCCAAAAGTGTTAAATCATGATTTCTTGGAGGTCATTGTACAACTGCATTTCTTGATATCGACTATCCAAACGTTTTCTGCAATAAATCGATTGTACCATGGGCTGTGTGGCACGTAGTGCCGTCTAGCCTACACCACATGTTCGTTCAGATAAAGGTCGTTATCATCGATATTATGTACCGCTCACTACTGACAGTGATAAAAAAATAAGTACCGATGATGCTACCGATAACATTTACCCCACCAAACAGCAATTTTGTTGATTTACCGATTTATAGAGATGAAAATGCGCCTTATCTGAGGAGTGGGTTTTCTGGAAAAAATCAGAATCATTTTCAAGTTGTTCTGAAAGTTTACGGCGTTCGCGATGGTTAAACGGCTTCAATTCTTGTCTGATCAGAATTTTGTGAGGATATAAGCCCATATCCAATCGTAAAATGAGCAATGTTGTGGAAGACAGTTCCAAATGTTGAGAACGCCTTAAAATCGATAAATCGGGGTCTTCATCCACACTTGCCTCCACGGCAGCAATGTTCTCGACACTTTGTCCGTATCTTTGTCTTATTGTCACGGGAACATTGTGTTAAGAGAGATTGCGTTCAAAATTCTCCACAATTTGATGAATAGCGAGCACATAAGACCGATTATGACGACTATAAATTGGAATAATAGCACGATAAGTTGCAATAAAAGAACGATTATTTTGATAAAATGAAAGTGGATAATTTTCAAGCGTTTTTGAAACGTGTTTGTCTTTCCATGAATAGATGGCAAATCTTACTGAATACAACTGACAGTAATAGAAGATTTTGACATTTTAAATATGGTCACATGTAGTTATGACAAAATCGAGTAGGTTTGCGACTAGTAAGAATATCCTGTCGCCAAATAGTTTTTAGTGTAATGGGGAGTATAATTTACATTTCAATACTAATTAATACCACTCTTGAGGTCCTATCTCCTCCCACGCCCACATATTAGCCGACCAGTGCCGGAAATCTTCCCGATATTCTAGACTATTTCATAACCACACCTATTCATTCCATTAATACTACTATAGATACACTCCTTGACCTGAATTCCGACCATTCCCCTGTTCTCCTAACACTAGACACTTCTCCTTCCTTAAAATCCTATGCTGCCAAACTTGTAAATGGGAAAGTTGATTGGGACATTTTTAGACAGAACTTAGACCAACAGATTCATTTACAACAAAGCCTTAAGAACGTACAAGAAATAGACGATGCCATAAACGAATTGACTGTTTGTATACAGAACTCCAATCACTAACGCCCACATAACTCATAACAAACCAACCATACAAGAACATGACTATAATCTTCCGCAAAAAATTTGCAGCTTGATAAGCGAGAAACTTCGAGCCAGGGCCCAGTGGCAACGTTCAAGAATGCCAAATGAGAAGAAAAAACTGAACCAACTACAACGAGAACTGAAACAAGAAATAATTAATTATAACAACGAACGATTTATTGAATACACAGAATCACTAACAACTAATAGGTCACTCTGGACAGCTACCAGACGAATTCTCAAAAACAAAACAGTTACACACCCGCTCCGAAATACCGACGGAACCTGGGCAAAAACGGATAAACAGAAATCCGACAAGTTTGGCAAACACTTAGAAAACAACTTTAAACCTCACGAAGATGTCCAAGACATTCTGCATGACGAACAAATATTCCGACAAATATCAACTCAGTTGTCCATAAGTCCACCTCCTAAGTTTTTCACTCCTTCCGAAGTTAAATTCACAATAGAACACCTTTCCAATAAAAAGCCCCAGGATAAGATCTAATAACTTCAGAAATCCTGAAGCAAATTTCCAAAAAAACCCAAGTCCTTATAACCTATATTTATAATAGTATCCTCTGCACATCATTTTTTCCTTCCCTGCGGAAGTTTTCCATAATTAAGATGATCCCAAAACCCAATAAGCCCAAAAACCTTCCAAGCTCATATAGACCTAAAAGCTACCTTGCCATGTTATCAAAAATCCTAAAAAAATTAATCCTAAAACGCCTTTATCCCATTTTGAAACCGGGGGTGTCATTCTTCCATTCCACTATCCAACAGTGTCATCGCGTAGTCGACTACATAGCGTGTTCGCTAGAGCGAAAGGAATACTGCCCAGGCGTGTTTCTTGACATTTCGCATGCTTTCGACCGTGTATGGCACCCTGGATTGCTTTGGAAGTTGCAGCGAGTCCTACCCTCGGGTTATTTCCATATCCTTAAATTTTGTCTCAGACCGATATTTTCAGGTAGCTGAAAATATTGAGTATTCTGACATTTATCCAATTTCCGCCGGTGTCCCTCAAGGAAGTATCATAGGTCCTATCCTTTATTACATTTATACCCATGACATTCCTTGCCACAAGAGCATCCTAACCACAATATATGCTGACAATACAGCCATCCTGACACATCACAAAGGTCCTTCCGCAGCCATTAGTATCCTACAGAACCATATCTACTCCTTAGAAACTTGGTTCAAAAGGTGGAGAGTTAAGGTAAATGAGCAAAAATCTGCTCATGTAACTTGCACACTCTGCCGAGAACAAATTCCCGACATAACCCTAAACGGCAGTATTATTCCACAAAAAAATAGCGTACGTTACCTTGGACTTATATTCGAAAAACGGTTAACCTGGCACCTTCATACGAAAACTAAGAGACGTGAACTTAACTGACGATACAAACAATTATTACGTCTCCTAGACAGTAAATCAAAATTTACAACAACAAGTAAACTATAACTATACAATACGGTTCTGAAACCAATATGGACATATGGTCTAGAACTTTGGGGTTCGACTAAGCATTCCAACTCCCTTCCAATCCAATCCCTACAATCCCGAATCCTTCGTAAAATTTTCAATGCGCCCTTTTATGTGCAAAACACTGTTATCCACCGTGACCTAAATGTTCCATTTGTTCTTGAACTATGCATCTCCCGATATAAAAAATTCCATTCGCATCTATCCTTCCACCCTAATCCTTTAGGAAGGGAACTTTTCACTCCCACCCTTCCAGTATACACCCATCGACGTTTAAAACGGCGATGGCCGAGAGATTCTCTAAAATCTAATATATAAAAGTCAAAATATGTATGTTCGTTCGTTCGTTTGTCCACAATTCTTCTCTACGTCACTACAATACTTTTCTGAAATACCAGGCGCTCATACAAAATGCAAAACCGTGTTCTCTTTTCTACTCTGTCTTTTCTCCTAACCCCTCACCTTATTCCTCATTGCGAGACCTTGTCGTGCCCGTGTCGTGATAGCCTTAGAAGAGTCGAGTAGTATAAGTATTAGAAATGTGTCATGGTTGAGTAAACAAATGGCTGGATCTAAGGCTGTGGAAGTAAGCGCTGGGTACGTGATGATTTTGTTTCTGATTTTCTGACTTTTTTATGAATGCCTGGTACTTCAGAAATGAAAATGAACTTCTAGAAAATTTAAGGAAACTCTGGAAAATTGGAAAATATGAAAATCTTCTTAAATGTTTAATGAGAGTCCATAAATTTCTACAAAATTAAAGGAAACTCTGGAAAATTGGAAAATATGAAAATCTTCTTAAATGTTTAATGAGAGTCCATAAACTTCTAGAAAATTTAAGTAAACACAGGAAAATCCGAAAATATGAAAATCTTCTAGAATGCTTTTTGAAAGTCTGGAAACTTCAAGAAAATTTAAGGAAACTCTGGAAAATTCGAATATATTTAAGTCTTCTAAAATGCTTCATGAAATTCTGGAAACTTCTTGAAAGTTTAAAAAAACTCTAGAAAATTCGAATATTTTAAAAAATTGTATAAAAAGCCGCGAAGTGCTGAAAAATGTTCATTAGCAAATCGCAAGTTTTGAAATTGAAAGTGAAGTGAAAATTAATTTAAAATGTGTTCAAGACCAAAAACTTCCGAACAGCGTGAGCTGCGACTGGAAAGAGATCGTGTTAGAAAAGCTGTGAAAAGAGCTGCCGAGACAAGCCAACAGCGGGACATTCGGCTTGAAAAAAGCCGAATAAGAATGGCTGAAATTAGAACAACTAAAACAAGTGAACAGCGCCAAAGTCAGCTTGAAGAAAGCCGAATAAGAATGGCTGGAAATAGATCAGCTGAGACAAGTGAACAGCGCCAAAGTCGGCTTGAAGAAAGCCGAATAAGAATGGCTGGAAATAGATCAGCTGAGACAAGTGAACAGCGCCAAAGTCGGCTTGAAGAAAGCCGAATAAGAATGGCTGGAAATAGATCAGCTGAGACAAGTGAACAGTGCCAAAGTCGGCTTGAAGAAAGCCGAATAAGAATGGCTGGAAATAGATCAGCTGAGACAAGTGAACAGCGCCAAAGACGGCTTGAAGAAAGCCGAATAAGAATGGCTGGAAATAGATCAGCTGAGACAAGTGAACAGCGCCAAAGTCGGCTTGAAGAAAGCCGAATAAGAATGGCTGGAAATAGATCAGATGAGACAAGTGAACAGCGCCAAAGACGGCTTGAAGAAAGCCGAATAAGAATGGCTGGAAATAGATCAGCTGAGACAAGTGAACAGCGCCAAAGTCGGCTTGAAGAAAGCCGAATAAGAATGGCTGGAAATAGATCAGCTGAGACAAGTGAACAGCGTCAAAGTCGGCTTGAAGAAAGCCGAATAAAAATGGCTGGAAATAGATCAGCTGAGACAAGTGAACAGCGCCAAAGTCGGCTTGAAGAAAGCCGAATAAGAATGGCTGGAAATAGATCAGCTGAGACAAGTGAACAGCGGCAAAGTCGGCTTGAAGAAAGCCGAATAAAAATGGCTGGAAATAGATCAGCTGAGACAAGTGGACAGCGCCAAAGTCGGCTTGAAGAAAGCCGAATAAGAATGGCTGGAAATAGATCAGCTGAGACAAGTGAACAGCGCCAAAGTCGGCTTGAAGAAAGCCGAATAAGAATGGCTGGAAATAGATCAGCTGAGACAAGTGAACAGCGTCAAAGTCGGCTTGAAGAAAGCCGAATAAAAATGGCTGGAAATAGATCAGCTGAGACAAGTGAACAGCGCCAAAGTCGGCTTGAAGAAAGCCGAATAAAAATGGCTGGAAATAGATCAGCTGAGACAAGTGAACAGCGTCAAAGACGGCTTGAAGAAAGCCGAATAAGAATGGCTGGAAATAGATCAGCTGAGACAAGTGAACAGCGCCAAAGTCGGCTTGAAGAAAGCCGAATAAGAATGGCTGGAAATAGATCAGCTGAGACAAGTGAACAGCGCCAAAGTCGGCTTGAAGAAAGCCGAATAAGAATGGCTGGAAATAGATCAGCTGAGACAAGTGAACAGCGTCAAAGTCGGCTTGAAGAAAGCCGAATAAAAATGGCTGGAAATAGATCAGCTGAGACAAGTGAACAGCGCCAAAGTCGGCTTGAAGAAAGCCGAATAAAAATGGCTGGAAATAGATCAGCTGAGACAAGTGAACAGCGCCAAAGACGGCTTGAAGAAAGCCGAATAAGAATGGCTGGAAATAGATCAGCTGAGACAAGTGAACAGCGCCAAAGACGGCTTGAAGAAAGCCGAATAAGAATGGCTGGAAATAGATCAGCTGAGACAAGTGAACAGCGCCAAAGTCGGCTTGAAGAAAGCCGAATAAGAATGGCTGGAAATAGATCAGCTGAGACAAGTGAACAGCGCCAAAGTCGGCTTGAAGAAAGCCGAATAAGAATGGCTGGAAATAGATCAGCTGAGACAAGTGAACAGCGCCAAAGTCGGCTTGAAGAAAGCCGAATAAGAATGGCTGGAAATAGATCAGCTGAGACAAGTGAACAGCGTCAAAGTCGGCTTGAAGAAAGCCGAATAAAAATGGCTGGAAATAGATCAGCTGAGACAAGTGAACAGCGCCAAAGTCGGCTTGAAGAAAGCCGAATAAGAATGGCTGGAAATAGATCAGCTGAGACAAGTGAACAGCGGCAAAGTCGGCTTGAACAAACGAGAATTTTGTCTTGCAATTTGAAGCATTTAATTATAATCGTCGATACGATTATCACGTCGGGTACTGATCAGCTAGTTATAAAATAAAATTACCCTGTTCTAGAGGTAACATCGATGGGTGTTTTCCTCCACATGTCTTCATGTCCTTGTATATTCCCTTAAAAAATCTGCTTGTTACTAGCATAAGTAGTTGTAGATAACATTTAAAATAAAAAAAAATACTTATTAAAATAATAACGAAAAAAATCACTAGTAATGCCAGCCAAACAACTAAAAATAACAGTTGTCCAATGACTAAGTAATAACATAAAAATACGTCTCCGATTATTTATTTGGTGGATATTTCGAAAAATTTGTCCAAGAAAGTTGAATACTTTTGGTTGTGTTGTGGTAGTTGTTAAAGCAAATTTGAGAATATAGTTAAATTATTTTGAGGTCTTGATATATTTGGTAATTACCACAATTGGTTCTTTTGAACTTGAAAGCACGTAAATAAATTTTCCCTTTTATCACAGATCAAATGTTTATGCACATTGCGACGCAATTTCATCAAAACTTGTAGAGAAGAATTTTTTATGAAATTATAGAATTGCAAAGCCACAAAATTACTCTCGCCTCTTAAAACAACTTTTAACCAATCCATATTCTCTGACTGTTACGAGTAATAGAAGTATTTGTTTAACGAATAACATCCGCTATTTGATGAAAATTATATTAATTGAAAACTAATTGGACATTTGCCATTCCCCCCTTCATACAGCTGATATACACATAAACTTCTCTGTTAAACTAAAAATAATATGAAAATAAATTAATTTCCATTTGTCAATTCAACGCTAATAAAGGTCCTTGAGTGTAAACCAAACCCTAAACAGCGAACGAAACGTGCGATATATTCTCTTACCCATCGGCTCTTATTTGCGGTAATAATTCAATTTGTTTATGATTGCTTTTATATCATTAGAAAGTAAACAGATTTAAAATGTTGTCAACGTACAAATTATTTACTATCATTAAAGATTCATTACAAGCCATGAACGGTTTTTGATAAATAAATGAACACACTAATTACAAATAAATTCGATGGTAACAAGTTCCTCCAGCAGCCTAATTACGAGTACCAACGAGTATTGGGAATAGTTGTAATGAGAATATTGAAACAGCCAACAAAATAAAATGTTGAAATTAAATATGAATATGAAAAGGATTTTTTTTGTTTTTGTTCGAAAAGCTCCCCCACAATTGTGGGTTATCATTTTGATGTTAGAGGCTTATCCCCTGGATCCCGTCTATTAATACGAGTGGCTCGTTGATCTGAATACGATTGGCTCGTTGGTCTGAATGCGATTGGAGTATGCTTTTACTTCGATAGTGGTTAGAAGACTTAATGTGAGTATTAGGGATATAACCCAGCATCACCTGCTTACCATCCTGAACAGCAAATAGTAAATATTGTAATTTTATATCATTGAAATTGTACGTGATCGCTTTATTTTGTGTATTCGCGGATATGGCGTACACTTTGTGAAATTTTCCGCTCTATTATCAGATAACTGGGGGAGAGTACAGTTCGTGACTTCATTAATAACGAATAATTCAGCAGACAATTTTTGGATACACTGCAGACGACTATGCATACTCGTACGTGTATGAAATGACTGATAATTGAATATTCTTGTTCAACTAAAACGGAAAACTGTTTCCATAAATTATTTTTCATTGAAAATCTCATTTTCTTCGTCGAAATATTCGTGTTTTATAAATGATATTTTATTCATATTCATTTGGGTATTGTATATTTTCTGGAGAGTGTGTAGATTAATTATTTGTGAAAATATTTATAAATTATTGTCGAAATTATAAGGCAGTCATTTATGTAATAGGCGTTTATAAGATCAGAATTTTTTCTTCGGATATTTCTGCCGTGAGAGTAGAGTAACAATTTGGGAATAAGGTTATTTATTGAAAAAATCATTTCTTATTATAGTAGCTACAGTGTAAGATTTTGAAAATTATGATTTTTCAAAATGTTGCTAGTTAAAAATTGATTAAGATAAATCCAAGATGACTCAGTCGGCTTTAAAAACAAAATACGAGGTCTGCTCAAAAAGTATCGCGAATTTTGTGTTTTCTTCAAAAATTATTTATTTATTCATGAATATCTATTTTGTCCCCTTTAAAGTAATCCCCACCAGATACTATACACTTATGCCAACGTTTTTTCCCAATTCTCGAAGTACTTCAAAAAATCATTTTTTTTGATCTTGTTTAGCTCCTCCTTCGATGCTGTCTTTATCTCCTCAATCGTAGCGTAGCGTTGTTCTTTCATGGGGCTCTTCAGTTTCAGGAACAACAAAAATTCACAGGGGCCAGATCTAGGGAATACGGTGGCTGTGGCATATTAGTGTGTTGTTATTGGCCAAAACGCAACGATGCCTATGCAGGGGCGTTATAATGGTGCACAAGCCAATTTTTTTCTTTCACAAATCCGGTCGTTTCTGGTGGATTGCTTCGCGCAACTTGCGCATAACTTCTAGGTAATATTCCTTATTGACCGTTCTACCCTGTAGCAAGAACTCTTAATGCACCACGCCCCTACAATCGAAGAAAACTATAAGCAAAACTTCACATTCGACCGAACTTGTCGCGCTTTAGGATGGTTGAGCTTTGGTTGATTGAGCTTTAGTTTCCACGTCATATCCATAAACCCATGATTCGTTACCAGTTATGACTCTCTGAAGAAAATTTGGATCGTCGCGGACAGAGTCCAACAACACCCTAGCATTGTTAAAGCGATGGTGCTTTTGGTCGAAATTAAGTAAAAATCGAAGACGAGCCAAAACACGTGCAAGCAAAGCAGCTGTCAAAAATTAACTGAACATTCAAAATGGCCGAACTTGTCGGCATAAGTGAGAGACATGTTTACCAACACAACGGAAATTTAAAATTCACGATACTTTTTAAACAGACCTCGTATAGCTCAGATGCTTCTTGAAAAAACTTAGTCCTTCTTCTGTTTAGGCCGAAAGATTTTTTTTTGTAGCTAACAAATGCGGTTTCAGTCAGCCCTAATTATAACGCTCGAAATTACTTAACATTTTGTCGAAGATTCTGCTATAGAAGTTTGTTGGTTTTGCCAGTCCTCATGTATTTTTTGAGAACTTCTGTCCTCAGCAAGAACCACTGAACATTTTTACGGGGCTAAAAATTTCCTATTGTAGAAAATTTGGTCCTGTAGATGAAGAGGGATTATTCCCATATTCAACAGAATTATTAGCAGAGAGTCATGCCGTCAACAGGCTCCCTGTGTCTTTATTTTAGCAGAAAAGAATGATTATGTTAATTGGGTAACTATTTGGTAGGGGCGGTTCTCCATCGTCTTGTGCTCACTGTGATTCTAAACTTGTCCTACCTGCCAACAAAATGGTGCCTAACATCATTAGCCAAGTGTACATAAACAGACTGGATCATCCTTTCAGAAGTTTTTTTTCCCAAACATTGGCCGAACATTGTAAATATTCCAAAGTTCTGGGCAAGAAAACTTCTCATAATTCGGATTTGGCATACCGCACTTACCCCATGCTTTCCTGTTCGGCAACCAAGCTCATCCTTCATGCTATTTCTATGGGATTCCACTCACCATTCCCCATATACGAATTCTGAGAAGTGTCCTTGCCCAGAAATGCATGTCACTTAACACAGAATTTCTTTTCGAATAGGATACCTTTGATTGTGGAGCCGCTACATCCGACAGCTCCTTTCACAAGTCATCTTTTTAACCTTTTTAAACGTTTTTATATGCTCACAAAATTTAACAATTTTTTAAGACTTGTCCAATCCACTGTCGTTCTTTTTATTTTATGGAAGCTCGTAACGTGAACCTATACGAGACATTCAGTCGCCAAATGGCCTTATAGTCATGGCGCAACTAAATGGTCTCTGGCTCTTATATAAGAGACTTTGTATACAAATAAACAACCAAACAGAACGATGACGTTGAGCGGGATTCTCGCGTTTTGTTGGGAACATTCAAATTGGGGGACCTCGTTGCTAAGCCAGTACGTCTGGAATTATTTAATCCAGCAAGCCTAGACAGAACTCTTGGTTCACACAACGTTGATAATGAATTGGAAATACCGAGTGTGGTAGGACATTTGGTTCGAAGAGAAATCTCTAAATTTTACAAGACTTCCAAATTGGGGCTTTAAGAGTTAGTTGATTCGCATTTTCAGCGAGGCCGGTATAATAATGGAATACTTGACGGGATGAACCGCAACAAGTCAGTTCACTGGAGCACCTACTAGATTTCTCGCACCCTTGCCGAGTGCTTGTTCAGAAATAGGAATTATTTTTCGGCATGGGGGCGAATATTTGCTTTGAAGGTAAATATATTGGCTGGATCAGAAGTAAGGAGTATAATACGTTGTTGTTCCATTTACGCGGTCAGAGAATGGGGACGTGAATTGGAATATAAATAGGAAAAACTGAGACTACTATTATCAGCTAACGAATTAATTAGATAGACTGGAAATATTTTGTGAAAGTAAAAGAAAAGTTGGACGTAAAACAGGACCCTGAGGAACACCACCTTTTATTTGGTGGACTATGGACTTTTGTTCAAAACATCAAAAGCTAATTTATTTTTACTTCAATCGTGAATCATCGATGTCCTCTGCTGTGGCGTTACTGGCTAAACCATTTGAGTTTGAGACTAGCTGAATTAATGAGATTTCCAATAAGAGTGATATGATTTCTAAGTGACGTTTCGGCTATTCGTTATATGTTATGATCTGTCATTTTTTTTCATTGTATTCAGTAATGTTTACAATTTCATCATGGAGCAAAATACGCAAGAACAACGTTTACAAATTATTCAATTTTATTATCAAAATAATCGTTCTCCAATTGCAACTTTTCGTGCGCTCACTTTCATCTGAGTGGTGCGGTAAATAAACAAAACTGTCGATTCTGGTGCGAAGAAAATCCACAAATTATTCATGAACACCCGCGTACATTCACCGAAATTGACAGTTTGGTGTGGTTTTTGGTCTGGTGGAATCATCGGTCCGTACTTCTTTCGAAATGAAGCTGATAGCACCGTTACTGTCAATGGAGATCGATGATAACCGTTTATGGCCGAAATTGGAAGAAGTTGATCTTGACAACATCTGGTTCCAACGAGACGGGGCTACGTGCCACACAGCACGTGCAACAACCGAATTATTGCGAGAAAAGTTTGGAGATTCGATTATTTCAAGAAATTGTGACATTGAATGTCCTCCAAGATGTTGTGATTTAACACCATTAGACTATTTCTTGTGGGGTTATTTGCAGTCATTGGTCTTTAGCAATAAACCAGACTCTCTTCAAGCTTTAGAAGTCAATATTGAACGTGCTATTCATGATATACGACTTGATTTAGTAGAAAAAGTGCTCGAAAATTGGGTTCATCGAATTCGTTCTTGGAAAATAAGTCGTGGACGCCATTTGAAGGACGTTTTATTCAGAACTTAATTGTATCGATTGTACTTCACATTAAATAAAAAACATTTAAATTTCCTTAATAATAAGTGCGTTTTTAAAAAAAAAGAAATAATATCACTCTTTGGAAAACCATATATTTACGCAGATGGATACAGCGGGTGTCTGGCAAGGTTCTCAAGTTCCTCAGTAAAGAAAGAAAGAAAGGTTTGGCGTAATCCAGTCTATTCCTCGAGTTCAAATAGGGCTTAGGTGGGCCATCTAGTCGCTAAATGGCCTTTAGTGTTGGGGATATAAATAAGCTTTTATTGCAGAAACCAAACTATCGGTCATTGTTGGGCATTAACATTTTGCTTTCACATTTTTTCATCATAAACAAAACTTAAATTTTTGGCACAATTTAGAAAATTTTTGAAAACGACATACTCCTTTTCAGATTATATTTTACAGTAAAACAATAAAAAGCTTTAAGATAATAAACAGGAAATCAGGTAAAATTATTTTCTTCTTTAAAGATTTTTTTTTTCATTTGTCTTGGGATATAATATCCTTTCGTTAAGGTGGGACTCGCCTGGAAAATAATATTCCCTCGATGAGATGGAGCAATTCAGTAAAAAACTTTTACCCATCTTCTCTTCGTTTGCGTTTTGCCTGGCCGATGTCTGGCAATTTAGAACTCGTCTGGAATTTTAATGATCAAATTGATGGTTAAAGTTTAACAAACACTAAATTTATAGGAGAATTTTACCGGAGAACTTTCTGATTGTAATGGTTAACTTTTCAGTTAATATTAGGTGTGGAATTTCTTTTTGTAAACATTATTAATAAAGAAATGTGGATGTGATATGGGCGAAAACGAACGATACTCTTACGTTATGTATTGTGCGAATTGATTTTCGTTCGACAATTTTTTCCCATAAGTTTGTCTTCATATTTTGGAATTTTTCTTTTTATAATTTCATTTTGCTCATATTTCAATGAAAATATAATAAGATACTTTCTAATAATAATAATCTGTTGTTTTCTTTTAGATTCTCTAATAAATTTTGTCCAATAAGATTCTCCAATAACTTACTTTTTTTTTAAAATTACCAACTAAGTCGATATTTCTTTCTGCTTTAAGTCCTTAACATAAAAAATAAGTTGCTTTCTTATTTTCCCTACAAAAAATATTGGCTTTGTAGGCTTTGGAGTTCAGAGGTGTGCAATACTTATACCTGGGAATTGCCGAATATCTTATATATTATGTTTTGGGCTCAGCGGAATTATTTAATTTTGCTATCGATGTTTATACGAAGTCTGTTTAAAAAGTATCGCGAATTTTGAATTTCCGCAGGTTACGTATATTCGATTTTCGATTTTTTTGTGGCGTTATGTTGGTACTCATTCTATTACTTATGCCGACAAGTTCGGTCATTTTGAATGTTCAGTTTATTTTTGACAGCTGCTTTGCTTGCACTTGTTTTGGCTCTTCTACGATTTTTGCCCATTTTCGACCAAAAACAGCATCGCATTAACATTGCTAAGGAGCGGTTGGACTCTGTCCTCGACGACCCAAACATGCTCCAGAGGGTCATAACTGGTGACGAATTATAGGTTTATGGTTATGACGTGGAAACCAAAGCTCAATTAACCAAAGCTCAATCATCCTAAAGCGCACCAAGTTCGGTCGAATGTGAAGGTTTTGCTTTCAGTTTTCTTCGATTACAGGGGCGTGGGGCATCATGAGTTCTTCCCACAGGATAGAACGGTCGATAAGGAATATTACCTGCAAGTTATGCGCAAGTTGCGCGAAGCAATCCACCAGAAATGCCCGAATTTCTGGAAGAACAAAAATTGGTAGACATGAGTACCAACATAACGCCACAAAAAAAATCGAAAATCGAATATATGTGTATGTGTACGTAACCCGTGGAAATTCAAAATTCGCGATATTTTTTGAACAGACTTCGTATATTAAAAGTGGCGTAGAAAAGCGGTTTGAGGTTGTTACTGTATTAAATGGTTTTTTCATTTAACATATTTTTTATATAGTATCGACAGCTACATATATTGTTAAGAAGCAGATTTTTTTTTAAATATCTATCAATGTCGTGATCATTTTAAGACGTCTTATTGGGAGGGAAGTTCGTTAATAAGAGGTTTAAAATTGGGGTTTAGATGTGAATGGAATTTTCTTGTAACAATTTATACACAGTTCACGCATAAAAAAAACGTTTGGGTGGGGCGTTGACACATGATGTGCGTAATAGTTTCTAATGATTGGATTCGGAAGGAGTTGAAACGCTTCGTCGAACCTCGAAAATTCAAGCAATTGGCTGTCGATCGTTAGGTTTGATCTTATTCTTTTTAGTTTTGCTTGTGGGGTTCTGTATTGAGTTTTTATCGATATAGAGTCTTAGATGCGTACTTTTTTTTTGGTGGAATAATACTGCTGTGAAATAATATCGCGAAGGGATGGTTTTCGACAAAGACCGAATGTAACATGAATGCACTTTTGTTAGTTCACTTTTATCAATTTTAAAGCGAGTTAAAATGGGTTGTAGTGTAGGATAGAAGAAGCTATAATAGGGTAGGATGGCGGTGTCACCAGCATATATTGCTACAAGGTTCTTATTCTTGGTTGCAATATCATGAGTGTAGATGTTGTATAACAAAGGACTAGGAACACCTGCTCGGAAAGAGGATATCTCAGAATGTTCGGCATTCTCAACCACACGTTGAAGTACGTTCTTGGATCATAAATCGAGAAATGTTGATCTAAAATAAAAATATAGTACCTTAAAATTTGTTATGAATTTAGTTGATATGATGCAAGGTTCTGGGTACCATATAGTAGGTGCCAATTAATAGGGCTGAGGCCATTATCTATTTTAGAAATTTTACGTTATAGTGAAATGTCCTTTTACGATTTTGGAAATTTTTCCGCAACAAAATACTCTTCTTAATCATATTTATATACAATAACTTTTTTTTTAACAAGTACCAACTCTTTAGTGGGTTAATGAACTAAAAATGAATACGATCAATTATAAATTTATTAAATACAATTTCAGCATTATATGTTATCATTAATTAAGTGCAAACGTGCTGTTAAACGGTTAGCCAAATTTGCAGACGCTAGCCAAAGTGATGTTAAAATTACACCAGAATCCTTCGCAAACTTGTGACATTGGCAGATCGTCAGCAGACTGATTTTGGCTGATGATTGTGAGATTTTTTCGATTAGCCATTCCGTCAACCACGTCTCTCATGCTATTGGCTCCGGGAGGAGATCACTTTTGAGTAAATAATCCAGCTATAAGATTTCTACCAGAAGATGCGTACGGGCCTTGGTGGACCCGCAGCACTTGAGCTGGTCTAGCAGTGCCAGGAATTTCCAAATTTCCTTACTGTATATTTTTGAGCAAACAGTACTTACCAGGTACTCTTAAAAGCAGAATTAACTGGTACCACGGGGGCGGGAGCCTCATGGTGGTTTGTCCACCGTGCCCTGCCGAGGTAAGGAGCCTTTGACTGAAACGTGGTGACTGTGAGGTTGAGGGATGGCAGGAAACTTGGTGGGTGTGGTTAAAGCAAAATGGCCGGCACAATCTTGGTGACGGATACTCACTATCCCGTGTACTATCACTTAAATGATACTAAAGATTTAGATAGCCCTTGCTACCAACAGTTAGGGTAGCTAGGTTGTAACTGGTTACGTATTTGTTAGAAAATGGACCTACCTGTGGTGGATGGAGCTGGTTTATGGGAGCTCATCATTGGAATTGAATGGAAGGTTAATCTCTGCCATGATTGTATTAAGACTTCTTGCCGATATAATTCAAGAAGTTCGAAAAAAGGAAATCTTATAGAGTGTCCATGTTTGAGGTGGTACAAGCAGAAAATCAAATAAAGCATTGGATGGGAGGAGAGCTGGATTGTTGTTGAGTGATTGAGATGCGTCTAACCACCTGGATCTAGTCATCTGGGCTGGCGAAATCTATTACTGGACAGACCTGTTTGCGCGTTGATTGGGCGTATCTCAATCCCTATAGTTGTAGGCGATAGGAATGCCACGTTAAATAACATAACAATCCTGTCATGCCATTGGAATAATGTACGATATGTTCGTCTGTGGAA
The DNA here is from genome assembly GCA_958298945.1 of Atherix ibis. NCBI lineage: Eukaryota > Metazoa > Arthropoda > Insecta > Diptera > Athericidae > Atherix > Atherix ibis. The sequence goes on from OY282609.1 coordinate 31,462,794, forward strand.
AAGATACTGCAGTGATATAAACTAGTCGTCAGTGGTGAAGAAGTCCAGCGTCAGCATAAAATTATGTGGTCGACTTATGAAGCCACGATATAAATCAGGTTCGTCAAGAACTATGGAGTTGGCAATTGGCTGCATGATCGTGACATTATAAAATGGCCCCTGGTCCATGTCAACCAGTTACATTCAAACAAACAAAAACAATAACGTTCGTTGGCGCGTAGCTCAAGAAACAACATCGCGCAAAATCAGTTCGTATCACGAAACCCCAACCAGTATAGTACGTTGCCTTTACTTCCGTTTTGCCTATAGTTCGGCTGCTTGTCTAAATCTTGACCAACAATAACCCTTCTCTTTGATATTTTTAATTTAATTTCATGAAGTGGCTGTCTACTGGCAGATCGTTCAATAGGCAGACAACTTGTTTACCAAACATTTGAAGCCGCCAACTACGAAGAAATTGGCAGTTCACTGATTGTTTGATATTCTGATTATAGCGGCATCTATCGGCAGTCGCTTTAGTAAAATTGGTTGATTTGATTGACCTGCTAATAAATTGTCTTTTCGATAGGTGACGGCTTTGAGACAGATTTGATTGGCTTTCTAATAAGCAAGGGTGAACATAAATTCAGTTTAGCGTCCGGCTTTGTATGTACATTTGAATATATGTAGAACCGTGTCAACCGATGCGATGCAGGTTCTCATGGGAGAAATTCCATTGCACCTGGAGGTACTGCGTGGAAGAATTCCCTACCGTCTACGACGGGGCATCCCGCTTACTGGTTGTCCGGTTATGGATGAAGAGATTCAGGAGCTTGGTCCACGCCAGCGGCGTGTACTGGTTCTGAATAGAATGTATGAAATTTGGCAACGTCGATGGGATGATAGTGTCAATGGTATATAGATGGACGCACATGTGTGCTTTAAATCTGCGTATGGATTTGAATTTGGTCTGTACTTTGGGTATTTACTCACGGGACATAGCAGTACGAGGAGGTTCCTGTACGGGCGTGGTCTGACTACGGAGGCTAGACGCCCTTGTGGAGCGGCGGAGGAAAGTGCCGAGCACCTTCTCATTGAGTGTGGCCTATGGTAAGTGCATGTGAAATCGTGGTGGATGTAGGTAGTGTGTTAGATATGAGAGAACGGTATGAATGCCTTAATAGATTTGCTGTGTAACTTTTTGAGAGGACAGCGAAAATGGGGCGTGAACGAGTGTGTGAATAGCACGCAAAGTGGCTCCAACCGGGTGAAAGACCAAGGTCGATTCCGGTTGTACTTTCGGGTCTTGGCGAAGCCTTAGCGATGCCTAGGGATTTACAAAATTCCTTACCTAAGCTCAATAAGAGGAGTACAAACCGAAGTACTCATAAAACAAAAATTGGTACAACGGGAATCGAGGTGCCCCATGGTGTTGAAACACACTGTATCCGACAATTGTAATGCGCCTTAGGCAGCAACGTAGTGGCTGTGGTTAATACCCATAACGCGGGTACGATCTACGGATCGCTGGTAGGAGATACTAGTAATTATCTCGGGCGCTGTCACCGCTTATGATAGTAGAGGTATAGATAGGCCTCGCCACTAACAGTTGGAGTAATTCAGCTTATAACTGGTTACTGACTGTAAACTGCCAGTAATGGTGGTGCGTTGTTTGAGCGTTACTCAATTCCTGTAGTCGTAGGTGACTCGTGGTTTTATGTTTAACGACAGATAAGTCACGTTAAATAATATAATATTACTGACTTTCTAATAAATTGTCTTTTCGTCAGCCACTCTTTATCCAGCCATCAGTCTTTTTTTCAATCACGTCACGTTGGCTGACTTCTGCCTATTTTGCTGATCAGCTTATAGCATCTTAAATATAAAAATTTTTAACAGAAAAAAGACAATTATCCCTGTATTTTTTATTGCTGTTATTTAATGGTTAGTTTTTAAAAAAAATAATTACTTTACGTCTCTATTTTTTTAAAGGGTATTAATTATTTACAATACTGAACAGCTAACGGAAGTTCTAAAAGTTAATATATTAGTAATGGAGAGGAGATTCAGTTCTTACTATAAAAGTGAATATTCCAAAATTTTATACGAAAACTACAATATTAATGGAGTTTAGCACTATGAATGTACATGAATGTTATGAAAAAAAACAGGTAAATAAACAACTTAAATAAAAAACGATTTGGAAGTAAATTCTAGACAGCGGATATACTCGTAACATTCCTCTGCCCAACTCAAACTACGAGTAGCTATCCTCAATGTTTGTTCAATTTTTCTGTATTATTTTTTTTTAAAAAGAATGGCATATAAAAGACAGGATTTATTTTATAATCGAAATTCAATAATAAAATCCACTTATTGAATTTTCAAAAGGATTTTCCATTCGGCTGACTGATGACGGAAAGTTTACTTCTGAGTCTTCTTGGATTTCGGAGCGGCCGAACTAAGTTTCCAATGTTGGGGATGCTAAAAAATCTTCATGTTGGTTGTTGTCTTCCTTATTTTTTATAATTTTTTTTGTTGGCAATTTTGCAAAAAAAAAATCACTTTAGTCTTTTAATAATTATTTCCATTTCTTTTTTCGTGGGGCGGCACGCTCGATGGATTTCAGTTTAGAAAGATTTTCGGATATACTCATCGGAAAATTTGTGGTTCCATCATTTATTGGATGTTGTTCTTTTCTTTTAAAATTGACGATTAAGCTTATCCAAGTAGAAGAAAATATCGATTCATAATTTTTTTTTTTTTTTTTGGATAAAGGAAAATTTTTTTTTAAGAAAAGGAAACCACACACAATTTGACAAGAAGCCGACTAGAGGAATTTTGTATCCTTTTATGAATTCTTCCTGAAGAGAAACTTTTAATATTGAAATGGGAAATTCTTCTATAGTGCAATATTTTATTCAATTTAATATAAATCGATAAAGTTTATTTTTCTTTTATTTTCTTACATGTTTAAGTTGTTTACCTTAAAAAAGGATAATATTTTCTATATTTTCTTATAACTTTTAAATGGATTTTTTTCTCCCCTTCTGAAAAATGTAAAAGTTTTGGAAATCTTCTTTTGATAAAGTGCCATACAAAGACTTTAATTTCATAAATTTTACTTTAGACTATATTTACTGCCATATTTTAAATAGTAAAAAAAAATTATAATGAAAGTATTTATAGAGAAAAAAAATGTTTGAATTGTGATAAATTTTTATGTTATTCAATGTCACCTAATAAACTCTTTATCCTCATAATTACAAGGATTTATAATTATTTTTTTTAAAATCTTCCCCAATAGAGTTTTCCCGAGTACCTGTTTTTTTTCTCCTAATTTTAGCAACAAATGGTTTTTATGAAGGTATATTAGGTGTTTAGAAGGATGCTTAAATAATTTATGTTAAATCGAAATTGGAACACCATACACTACTATTTATAGTCATAAGTGAACTTTTTTTTCCCCAGGGAGGTGAAAGTCTCAATAAATATTAAGAGGAATTCTCTTAATAGTGTGAGAGTCTAACCCACTAAAAATACCTCCCGACCATCCAAATACAATAAATTTAAAAAAATTTTTTTTTTTGCAAATGCGATGGTAAGAATTTTGAACAAATTAATGTAATTTTTTTTCGGCAGTAAATTTATATTTAATTAAAAATTCCACCACTGTTCTCATCATTTTTAATAATTTTTTTTTTTTTTAATTATGGAATAAAATTTTTTATTTCATATAAAAAGAACAATTTTTTTTTAGTAAATTATGGAAAGTTCGGAAAAAAATGGTTTTTTTTATACAAAAGTAAGCAAAGTGTTGAATTCCTTCCCATACTACTCAACTTGGAGTACGTTGAACGGAAAACATCAGTCGACTTAAACGTAATTCTCCTTAGTACATCCAAGCATATTGCTGGGGATAGACGGATGATTTCAACTCAATCGATGGCAGAAGTAAAGGAAAAGTGCATAGAAGCGGCTAAAAAGTACTTTGCCAATTAAGTTCTAATCAAAGAAATACCAGGTGTATAAGCTTAAATCCCCTTTTTTTTTTATATTAAAATAACACTTTTTCATAGAAAGCAAAAACAAATTTATTCAAAGTACTTGCCCTCGCTAGCTACACATTTTTGCCATCTCTCGGGTAATTTGTGGATACCACGCCAAAAAAATTCCTTCTCTTTCGAGGCAAACCACTCATCAAGCCATTTTCGGACGTCTTCGTAGGAATTGAAGTGCTGCGCGTGGCCTATCAGCGAGCCCGTGGCCCATTAACGAAAACAGGTGGTATTCGGAAGGGGCCAGGTCTGGTGAATAAGTGGGGTGGGGTAGCACCTCCCAGTTGAGTGTCTTCAAGTAGTTTCGGCCATTTTTGACGTGTGCGATGGTGCGTTGTCGTGTAGGAAAATCAGCTTATCATGTCTCAGTACTGAGAGTGATGAGGTCTGGACATGATGACCTCATCACTCTCAGTACTGAGACATGATAAGCTGATTTTCCTACACGACAACGATGGTGCGTTGTCGTGTAGGAAAATCAGCTTATCATGTCTCAGTACTGAGAGTGATGAGGTCTGGACATGATGAAAAGAATCATCTTAACCTATGGATGTGGTACGTGGACGCTTTTTGAAAAACAATGCAATGGTTAGACCATAATCAAATGCATCTTTGGTCTAACGAAAGACGTATAGCATATGCTAGATGCTCGGGTAGCAAAAAAAAGAAACTATGTTTGGACTGGGCCAGTTGGGAAGTTGAGGGCTGCTGGTCGAATGCGGTCGCCCAAGATGCAAGAAGAATTTTGCAGTTGCAGAGCTGCAAGACCGTGAAGTTCGGAGAAGGCATTTGGATGAAGCTAAGGCTCAAAAAAATGAGTAGCAATTATGAAAGTATTACGTTGCTTAGTACCATATTAAGATATTCTCAGCTATTTTAGTTGCCAAATTAACCCAAAAACTTACTACCCATACTAGAGAGGCTTCACTCCAGAAAAAATCAGATATTCGCTCTGCGGCATACGATAGAGAAACTGTTGGAATATGATCCACAGATCCACTATTGACTTTAAAGTCGCTTATGATAGCATAGGCAGAGTAAAACTTAACACGTTTATGAGAGAGTTCGCCATGACAGAAAAATTGATTACACTGACTAGGCTGACAATGAATAGTATGAAAGGGCGAATCACTTTGTCCACAATAGTCTCCAGCAAGAAGACACACTTTCGTGCAATCTCTTTAACCTGGCGCTTGAGAAAGTCAGTAGCAAGCATAATGAGTACCATTCTCAATAGGTCTGCCCAGATCTAAGCATCCACTGACGATATCGATATTATGAATTGATCAGAGAAGGCTCCACAAGAAGCGTTCATCAAGATTCGGCCAGTCTTGGGTTACTAATAAATGAAGGCAGAACAAAGTACATAGCAGCAGCATTGGTGTCAAAGCCAAATCCAATTTGTACTAGTCGCATACCGATAACATGGTGGAATAAATCCGCGCACGGCTACTGGCAGCCAACAGAACCTACTTCAGTCAGTCTAAATAATTTCAATCGAATATTCTGACTATAACATCGAAGCTACTGCTGCACCAGGTACTAGTTTTGCCAGTCTTCAGGTATTCTTCGGAAACTTGGGCTCTCCATTGCAAACACTTGTCCGCGCCCGAGAGAAAGATTCTTCGAGGAATTTAGGCTCAATAAGTTGCGTGGGCTGGGTACTTAATCCACATTTGTAAGATTTAAAATGGTGGCAGCCAGACTGAGGTTGGGGATATTGGTAAGTTTCGCACGCTTTCCTCCATGAGATAACCAAAACTTTATTTTGAGTGATGAGTTGAAAACGAAATTTCAACTCAACACTCAAATAAAGTCCCATTTGCTGGAAGTGTTGATTTACTTCTTCAAGTGCAGCTGAAGCACATAGATTCCTCACCGAAGCTTATCCTGAATATGTTCCATCGAATTTAACGTGCGAGAGATGGTTTGTGCGGTTCAGAAGTGGTGATTTGGAGGCATTAATCGACGAAGACTGTTGTTGAACTCAAGAAAAAATTGCAAAATCATTGAGAGTCACTCAAGCAGCCATTTCAAAACGTTTGAAAGCAGCAGGATTTATCCAAAAGCAAGGAAATTGGGTCCCATATGAATTGAAGCCGAGAGACGTTGAAAGGCGATTTTGCATGTCCGAAATGCTGCTTGAACGGCAGAAAAAGAAGTTGTTTTTGAATCGAATAATTACTGGCGACGAAAAATGGATTCATTACGACAACTCAAAGCGCAAAAAATCGTATGTAAAGCCCGGCCAACCAGCCAAATCAACGCTAAAGCCAAATATTCATGGTGCCAAGGTAATGCTCTGTATTTGGTGGGATCAGAAGGGTGTGATTTATTATGAGCTATTAAAATCGGGCTAGACAGTTACAGGCGACCTCTACCAAACACAATTAATCCGTTTGAAGCGAGCATTGGCCGAAAAACGCCCGGAATATGCGACCAGACACAAAGCCATAATTTTCCATCATGACAACGCTCGGCTTCATGTTGCAAGACCGGTTAAAAATTATTTAGAAAACAGTGGCTGGGAAGTTTTGCCTCATCCGCCTTATAGCCCAGACCTTGCCCCGTCCGACTACCATTTGTTTAGATCCATGCAAAACGCCCTCACCGGAATACGCTTCACTTCAGAACAGGGCATCAAAAATTGGCTCGATTCATTCTTGGCCTCAAAACCGGAGCAGTTTTTTTGGCGCGGAATCCATATATTGCCAGAAAGATGGGAAAAAGGAGTGGCTTCCGATGGACAATACTTTGAATAAAATATATTGTAACAATTTTTCAAAATAAACACTCAAAGTTTGCCAAAAATCCCGCATTCTTAAGTTATACACCTAATAAAAAAATGAGCGGAGGGTACGAGCACTAAAGCTTAGATACCTCTAAGGTCAAGCGTAAGTAGAACATACGCAGATGTCTAGAAAGCCTCACTGGCGAGGTAGGCCCTGTCTTCGGTGTTAACCAGGGCTCAAACAAAACCGCGGCGTGAAGTCAGGACGTCTGGAGTTCCTCGATTCAGCAGACCAAGACCCGGACTCCGTTGCCGATGATGATGAATAAATTGACTAATTCTTATGAAAGCGCTTTTTTTGAAGAAATTAATTTAAAAAAAAATGTATTCAAAGTTGAAGAAAAGGAACTACATCTCTTGGATGCATAAGGGAAGGAGTTGATATAAAGTGCTCAATATATGATTGCGGTTATCGAAAATTACTTCTAGCGAATTGCTTACGTCTTCCTTGTAGGATTGGACGTTTATAATAACCCTACTTTATCTGGTAAAACATCGAAATACGACTTCAGAACCATGTCTTGCAAGAAACAGAAAAATTGAATCTAAAATTGAAAGAAAGGCGTTTAAATCCAAAGTGGATGAAGTTATTTCCTTTTAAGGAGTTATTTCAAAAATGACTGATGGAAGATTTTTGTTTCATTTTTCTTGTTCAATGAACTTAGAATAAGAATAAGAACAGAAACTATCTGTAAAATCTAAAGTCAGGAAGTAGCTTGCCCGTTGTAAATCATAAAAAAGACATTTCACTAAAAAAACGTCCACATTAGAACTGGCATATCTATAATTTCTTTTTTTTTTTAAATAAATAATACCTTGAAATTATTAGTGTTTTGTATAAATAACTCTAAGATAATGTTGGATGGATTATAGCACAAGATTTTTTTTAAAAATATAAAAAAAACTTCGTAGATTTTCAAAGAATATTCCTCTACCAAAATTGGTGATTGCCGTACAGGAAACAAAGCCCCATCAAGATTACGACATCAAAAGAGATAATGTGCCCTGGCAATAATTGAAACTTTCGCTTAATCGAGAAAACAATTTTCCTAAATTGAATCCGAAATTGCAGACTCATTTCCATACATAACCTTATCTCTCTGGGTTAGTTCCGTTATGTTATATGCATACCGTGACATCGGCTCCTTGTTACGGAAGAGGAGACTACTTCCTTTAAACGTCGAATAAAAAAGAAATTTCTATAAACCACGCATAAGACATTTCCGTTTGGGTGCTATTTTTTTTTTGTTTGGTTATGGCGGTTTTGTATCACCAAAAAAAAGGGAAAAAATATTGAACAGGAAAATAGAATGGAAGGACACATACGAGTATATATCCGGCAGGAAGTTTTTCTTTAACAGACAACAGACAATTTGAAAATAAAACGAACAATTTGGGGAAAAAAAATACTAAAATAGGATGTCGACGATTTCTGAAGTGGTTTAATATAACCTTCGGAAAATATTTGCTTTTATTCAAATTGGTTTCTTATTTTTCCATGGGATTGAAAACGATTCTAGTCGATTTTCTACTCTTTATTGTGTTTATTTTGGGAATAGTCATTGCAGTCAAAATGAATTCTCCTCAAAACTTAATCAGATTTTGCATTGGATTTTTTTTTTGGTTAGAAATAAACTGAAAACGACTAGATTCGTATTACCTTCCAGAAAGGATTTTTACCATGAGATGGTATATTTTTTGGAAAAAATATTCTCTTATTAATTTCTCGTAACGATGAACGTTTTGAGTTTTGATAGAATGTCTAATTTTGCATAATTTTTTCAATTTTTTTATATTCCAATATTTGGGCAGCTAATATTTGAACATCTTTAAAGTATTTATAATATTTTTAGAGTTTGACGCACATTTTTTGGCTTAACACCAATAAAAAGTATGAATTTGTATATAATTTTGACAATTGTCTTTAAGAGTCAAACACAGTGTTTTCTTAATATAAGTTCATGACTTCTTATTGAAATAAAAAAACTAATAAATCGACCCTTTTGATTTTCGGGTTAATATCATTGATAATGTCGCGTATATTTTGTGTAAGTTCTTCAATTATCTCCGGATGGGTTAGCGTAGATTTTCTCCTTTAGGTATCTTTACTGGAAGAAATCGGCAGCAGTTAAATCTGAGGATTGAGGAGGTCAATCGATATTACCACTTCTTATGAATTTGAATTTTAATTATATCGTAGGGAATGTTTGACGTGGCGTCGTCCTGTTGGAATCACATGTCCTCCGACCCCAACTGGTCCAGCATATCACTATACGAGATGTTCAAAAAGTATCGTGAATTTTGAATTTCCGCGGGTTACGTATATTCGATTTTCGATTTTTTTTGTGACGTTATGTTGGTACTCATGTCTCTCACTTATGCCGACAAGTTCGGCAATTTTGAATATTCAGTTAATTTTTGACAACTGCTTTGCTTGCACGTGTTTTGGGTCGTCTTCGATTTTTACTTAATTTCGACCAAAAACAGCATCGCACTAACAATGCTAAGGAGCTGTTGGACTCTGTCCGTGACGACCCAAATTTGCTCCAGAGGGTCACAACTGGTGACGAGTCATGGGTTTACGTGGGTCATTCTACAAGTACTTAGCCTACAAAAGAAAAACGAAAATTTTGGAAAGGTGGCAATTTATTTTTCCACATAATCTCCTTTAAGCTCGATACACTTGGCCCAGCGATGCTCTAACTTTTTTAACCCGTCCAAAAAAATACATTTTCTCGAGGGAAGCAAAATAGGCCTCCGTGGCGACTATGACCTCCTCATTCAACCCAAATCTATTCCCGGCGAGTGATTTTTTCAGGTTTTGAAACAAAAAGTAGTCACAGGGGGCCAAATCTGAAGAGTACGGTGGATGGGGCAGCAATTCGTAGCGCAATTCGACCAATTTGGCCATGGCGACGGCGGAGGTGTGAGCCGGCGCGTTGTCGTGGTGGAACAGCACTTTTTCTTCGCAAAGCGGGGCCGCTTTTTCTTCAATTCGACGTCAAATCGGCCCAATAAGGCAGCATAGTAGCGCCCCGTGATTGTTTTACCCTTCTCGAGGTAATCGATGTGGATCACACCTTGTGAATCCCAGAAAACGGTGGCCATCACCTTTCCGGCCGATCGAACAGTCTTCGCCTTCTTCGGAGCACGTTCGCCGGGTGAAGTCCACTGTTTCGACTGTTCCTTGGTCTCTGGTGTGTACCAGTGAATCCATGTTTCGTCGACGGTCACGAAACGACGCAAGAACTCCGCTGGATTGCGCTGAAACAGCGCCAAACACGTCGCCGATGTGGTCTCACGGTTGCGCTTGTTTTCCGGTGTGAGCAAACGCGGCACCCATCACACCGACAGCTTTCTCATGCCCAGTTCTTCGTGTAGAATATGATGCACCATTCCTACTGCGATGCCCACAGTCTCATCTATCTCGTGAACCTTCAATCGACGGTCTGCCAACACGAGATCGTGAACTTTTTTAACGTTTTCCTCCGTAGCAGCCGTTTTCGGGCATCTGGGCGTGGCTCATCAAAAACCAACGTGCGGCTACGAACAAAATCGTTGAACCAATTCTTGACGGTCGCCATCGAAGGAGAAGAGTCATCATATACAGCATCCAAGCGATCTTTGATTTCGTTGCGCGTTTTCCCTTCCAAAAACAAGAATCTAATCACCGAACGATATTGTTCTTTTTCTATTTTTGTGCAACCGACCGACACTCTCGCTTTCAAAGGCTCTCAAAACAAAACTAATGAAGGGAATCGACTGAAACTTTGACAGTAGGCTACTTAAAGAATGTACTGCACGATGGTAAATTTCTTTTGTGACAGAAGTTCCATCGGGCGGTGAGGCTAAGTACTTGGTGAATGACCCACGTATGGTTATGACGTGGAAACCAAAGCTCAATCATCACAATGGAAGCTGCCGCACGAGCCAAGACCGATAAAAGCGTGCCAAGTTCGGCCGAATTGCTTACAGTTTTCTTCGATTGCAGGGGCGTGGTGCATCATGAGTTTTTGCCACAAGGTAGAACGCTCAATAAGGAATATTACCTGCAAGTTATGCGCAAGTTGTGGAAGAACTAAAATTGGCTTTTGCACCATGATAACGCCCCTGCTCACGCATCGTTGCTTGTGCGCGAATTTTTGGCCAAAAACAACACACTAATAATGCCGCAACCACCGTATTCCCTAGATCTGCCCCCCCTGTGTCTTTTTCTTGTTCCCGAAACTGAAGAGCCCCATGAAAGGGCGACGCTACGCTACGATTGAGGAGATAAAGACGGCATCGAAGGAGGAGCTGAACAAGATCACAAAAAATGATTTTTTGAAGTGCCTCAAGGATTGGAAAAAACGTTGGCAGAAGTGTATAATTTCTGGTGGGGATTACTTTCAAGGGGACGAAATAGATATTCATGATAAAATAAATAATTTTTTTGAAAAAATACAAAATTCGCGATATTTTTTGAACATACCTCGTATCACTCACAAGTCACCATAGTAGCAATGCTGGCAGCACCCGAAAAGAAATGTAAAGGTGTTTCGTGACTTGCTTTTGGATTTTTACGTCCTCAGAAACGGCTATTTGGTTTATTAATAAAGCCCCTAAAGCCGAAAGCGTTTCGTCACTCATCATCATTTTCCTGCATAAATTATAGTATTGTGTGTGACGATATCTTGAATCTGAATCGTTGAAATTTTCAGCTAAGAAACACTTGACAAAGTCAACGCTATCCACAGCATGGCTAGGTTTTGGTCAGTAGTAAATGTAAGGTCATGGTTGATGAGGCTATTAGAGTAACTAACGCCTTTCTGGACGGAACGTTGCTCTATTTCCTCACCTTGTGTTAGAATGCCAATAGCAGAGTTAAGGCGTGTAGAAGCAGTTGTTACCCATTGCATCAGACTAGCCAATGGAGCTCATCGAACTTCCCGGGTGGACTCAATCCTAATCGACACTTGTCGAAAACTCATATCTCTGTATCTTCATTAAAGCCCTATTAATATTATTATAATAATCTTTGCTTCGACAATTATCCTCTCCATAATTTAGTAAAATCTATTAATCCTACCCCCATTTCGGAAAGAAGTTTTGTTCTTCTTATCGCTAATAAATTCAACATTACAAATAGATCCTTACACTCTCTCCTTCTACTTCTTAACTTCCCTTCGGCATCCATTTTGGAAGCCGTAGTTGGGAACGATGTTGAGAATATCTACGTCTCTCAATAAGAGAAACTCTCCAGCGTCCTGTGCTCACAGCTATCCCCAATATCCTCGGCCATATGTAGAAACGCAGACTGGACTAACAGTGAATGCTTTCTAGCATTTCATTTGCCAATTGCTAAAAAACCAATCTTATTCTTCCGAAATTCCTGGCACGAAAACTGCTAAGAATTTGGATAGGGCATACTGCTCTTACCCATAACTTTCTTTTTGGAAACCACACTCGTCCTATTTGCCAATCCTGTAGCGTTCTACCAACTATTCCACACATTTTTGAGCGCATGCCATCAAAAGAAAAATTTATTTCCAAGCAGGGTTACTTTCATTTTGGAGCTCTCATAGATTCAACAACTTCAGTTCCAAGTTCACGTTTTAACCTGATCAAATACACTAAAACAAATTAAATTTCTTTATTTAAAAAAAAAAACGCTCAAAATCAATTATTTGGCAATTCCAAAAAAAATTTAAATTGATAAAAATAGTTACAAATTCCTTCTAAAATAAGTTCGTTTTCGGAATAAGCGAATTCTTTTCTGTGGGGCTACGTTAAATCGATGGTCTATGCTAACAAGCCGACGACGTTAGAGGACCTAAGAGCCAACATCGAACCTGAAATAGCGGCCATTCCCGTCGAATTGTGTGGCCGAGTCATCGAAAAGTGACTTCAACGAATCGACCGCTGCAACCGTGCCCGTGGTGCATATATGACCGAAGTCTTGTTCCATTCATAATTGCATTGATTGTATTTTAAGCCAATAATAAAAGTTTTGATATATCTTAAATGGTTCGCGAGATATTTAAAAAAAAGTTGTCAAGTTCTTATTCAAAAACCCCTTTATTATTTAATAGATTGCGCCGAATCTCGTCGAGCATGGGATAATTTGATGATTCACGAATGGCCTCCATGGCAGTATCCTTATACGCGCTCTGCTTTGCGTTTGTCCTAAGAGGTATCTAAGCCTATTGGTCATACCCTCTTTCCACAACCAGAAGTAGTCATGCAAACGGACATTTTTACGGTTTGTCACTTCTACTCCAAACCCCCCCCCCCCCCAGTTCAAAGTTTTTGTTTTATTATTATAATTTTCGTTATTGAAACTTGGAGCAACAATTGTATGGGTTGGAAATAGAAAACCGATGGAGATTATTGGAAAACCTCAGATTGCGCTTCAGTCAAAAAACCACACCCACCTCGAAGCCTACGCCAAGAGTCAAGGTCCATTTTGAAAAATGGATGGCCGCTGTCCCCGAGTTAGCTTTTAAAACAGATTACTTTGAATTAGTAGCGATCATCATTTCGAGTTCCCGTAGGAACACCTACCAAAATTTTAGGCTTCATGTACTGCCTAAAATCATTGAAGGTATCAAAATGAATTGAAGGTATCAATTCATTTTGATACCTTCAATGATTGCCCTTCATTGAAGGTATCAAAATGAATTGAATTTGCAAATTCATTTGCATGTGGATAACATGATTTACATACTGTCCGATAACTACTTTTGCCCCTTATTGGCTACTGGCCATCATTGGGGTGATAAGATGGTCTATAATTAACACACCGCTGATGGGACGGAGGCTCCCAAAGCAGTAAGACTGTCAGTAAAAATTGTTGGTCTGCTAACATATACATACACAACTATGTTTAAGGCGATTAATTACTATCTCAACGTCGTCGTAACTGTCCTCAGTTCACCATGGAAAGGGAAACTTCTTTTTTGTAGTATAGAAAATATACATAACCTCGCAATATTTACCGTTGGATGAACAACAAGCAGGTTATGAACTTATAAGTGCTCGTTTCAGAAAAGTATTTTATTTTTAACCGTAAAATTTCAATTGCAGTTCCAAAAAAAGTATTTATTATATTTTTAAGAGTTTGTAACTGAAAAACAGAAGATTCAGATGTCCTATTTTTTTTAAAGAATTTTTGTAAAAATCTACTACCATAAATAGATATAAAATTTTCATACGACCGATTAAAAAAAAAAAATATTTACATTTAACGATGCAAATAACAAAAATTCTTGATTTATTCTAATCTGATGAGTAAGTACAGATCTAAAAATGGAACTTGTTATGGTATGCGATTTGTTGTTTAAGATGTTAGACTCCACTGACTAGACGATAATCTTTTGTGCTAGTGGCTAACTTGTAAACTGTGGCGCTAACTCCTGCACTGATTTGCATTCTAAAATTCGCAGTCCCAGCATGTGTCTTGGCAAAAGTTTTCTCAACCTTTCCTACAACAATTTCCATGATTTTCCATAAAACACGTACCCAGCTTTCCGATGCACATTCTACGAGCACAAATTACAATCTTCATAGTTTTCGAGGAAATGTGAAAATATCCAGAATACCAAGCATGACAATACCAAAAACGAGCAGCAACTAAGTTGTTAGTTTAATTTTGAATTTTCTGTCTGATAATAAATATGAACGGTGTCATGTTCCTGCGGGCACGAATAATTCCTACAATGATAAGGACTCTGATAATGCCACGTGTTCGTTCTCTAAAATATTTGTTGTGCATTTTATTGTTCTCCGTTTGGTATCGGTTTAAGTTTCTTCAGTTTATTAGGTGTTTTTCTTTTGTATACTTTGAGAAATAATGCCAAGCATTTTTCCAACAAAAAAAAATACCAGGAACAATTTTTGGACGCAAAGCTAGTAGATTGTAAAAATGTCTCAGTTGTTAATGGTTAAATGGAGTTGGAAAATGCTACCACCACAGTCTATTAAAACAAATTGAAATTGTTTAAAATGCTGCCACTTAGTAATAGAGTACGAGGTCCGTTCAAAAAGTATCGCGAATTTTGTGTTTTTTCAAAAATTATTTATTTATTCATGAATATCTATTTTGTCCCCTTTAAAGTAATCCCCACCAGATATTATACACTTGTGCCAAAGTTTTTTCCAATCCCCGAAGTACTTCAAAAAATCATTTTCTATGATCTGGTTTAGCTCCTCCTTTGATGCCGTCTTTATCTCCTCAAACGTAGTATAGTGTCGCCCTTTCATGGCGCTCTTCAGTTTCGGGAACAAGAAAAGTCACAGGGAGCCAGATCTGGGGAATACGATGGCTGCGGCATTATTAGTGTGTTGTTTTTGGCCAAAAATGGCAAAAGCCAATTTTGGTTCTTCCATAAATCCGGGCGTTTCTAGCGGATTGCTACCCTGTGGCCAGATCTCACTAAGCAAAACCTTCATATTCGACCGAACTTGACGCGCTTTTTTCGGTCTTGGCTCTTTTGGCAGCTGCCATTGTGATGATTGAGGTTTGGTTTCCACGTCATAACCATACACCCATGATTCATCACCAGTTATGACCCTCTGGAGCAAATTTGGGTCGTCGCGGACAGAGTCCAACAACTCCTTAGCATTGTTAATGCGATGCTGTTTTTGGTCGAAATTGAGCAAAAATCGAACACGAGCCAAAATACGTGCAAGCAAAGCAGCTGTCAAAAATTAACTGAACATTCAGAATGGCCGAACTTGTCGGCATAAGTGAGAGGGATGAGTAGCAACACAACGCCACAAAAAAAAATCGAAAATCGATTATATGTAACCCGCGGAAATTCAAAATTCGTGATACTATTTGAACAGACCTCGTATATTGATGTGCCTGAGTTTTCTGGTCCTTTTTTTTCCTATTATCAGTAATAAATTCCAAAACAAATCAAATTTAAAAAATAATTGTTCAGACCTCGTTTTTATTGTATAAATTTTCGTTTCTCCCGACATGATATTTTTAAATAATTTACAAATAATTTCGAATTTATTTTTAGCGCGCTAGTCAAAAAAGATGATATTTTGCTTCTGTTCGTACTGGAAATTATCAAAATGGATAAGACACCGAATTTCTATATACAATTCGAGAAAGTAATATGTCCAATAATGCCTTTCCAAGGAGGTTTCTCAAATGATTTTTATAGCTTCTTAACTTACGCACTAGAAAAGGAGTTTCGAAATTTTTATAAAAAAGTGATTGGCAGTGAAATTACCAAATGAAATGAAAAAAAAGACCTTGTTTAATTTTGGTACATTAGAACAAATTTATCCCAGAAAGGAGGATAGTCATTTAAATTTACTAATTTAATTAGGACAAAAATTAAATTTGCAATTAAAATGGCATAATAACATTTCGAACAGTAGTACTACTAATTTACAAACAAAACAAACAAGTGCCCCCAGCCAGCAGAAGCAATAGCTTAGCTATTGTAGCAATAAGAGCAGTGCCAAGACTAACAGGAGCAACAAAAATCATCAATCAATCAATCAATCAAATCGATATTGCCACAGATTAACAATGTTTTCCTATTCGGTAAACCTGAAACTCTATGAACTCAATCACCCACCCACCGTAGCCTTTTCCGTATTAATAGAATAATGATGCCTGATCAAAGCTGGTAAATTGATTGTTTCAGTACCCCTGACATGCCTTAATAGGCGCTACATTCAATATCGATTCGTTTTATGATATATTGAAACTAGTGCTTTAATCAGTCTTTGAGGGAAATGTGGTTAAATTATTCTGTTTTATGGTTGTACGAATATGTGGGTGATGAGAGGATTTGTTATTTTATCATTCCATCTTTCGTATTTGGAATTGCGTCTGATTGCTAAAAGCCCAATAAAATGATTATAAATTCATCTGAAGATTTTTTTTAAGAGCTTGATTGATACTAATTTAGAGTAAACATTATTCAAAAATATTTAATTTGTTGTCAAAAAATTCTGTATTTGTGAGAATTCACATCGAGATATGTATTCACATTTTTCGATGATGGACACTTTAATTTATCATTTATGGTTACTTACTGCTTGAGCTTTTTTTTACGGTGACAAATTTTTAGCATTTCATCATGTTAAAGGGGGTTCATTTCCTTTTTTCGTCATGGGATCATGCAAGGGATTCTACCTTGTCTCTTATTATAGACGTGGCCACTAAAGATTCCGAGCAAGGGTCTTCGACATCTTGATGGACTAAGTGACCCAGTCTACTGGACCTAACTTCACAATTAACCTAGCGCTTATAGATTTCGTTGCTTCTAGGGTAAGGAGACTCTTATGCTGCAGAACCATGATAGAGATAATCTGAGGTAGGAAAATTGACATAAGTTGGTGATTCCAAGATGATGAGCACAAAGGTTCCTCAACAATGAGCAATGATCAACAGGCCATCAAACAGCATCATGGGCAGGAATACTGCTGAATCTTTTGAGCAGAAACACTGCGACGAACTAGCAGCGAATAACAAACAACAAGCAACGACATCAAAGATCGTACAGCGTGACGATCAAAAGGCGGGTATCAAAAGCATAATTTTAAAAAAATTCCTAACTAAATAGGTTGTGAGCTTTTTTTAGACTGATTAGTTTAAGGCAAATTATTGAGGTAAACATTCTAAGATTTTCAGATTCTGATCAGTGCACATTGTCAGCAATTTCGTACAACAAAATACATTTTTTCCTTTGGTAATCATGTTTAGTGTTGTGCCAGAAAAAGAGCACGTGCGGGAAGCTCTCCTTTTCTGCTTCAATTTGAAGAAATCGGCTGCCGAATCGCATTGAATGCTTTATCGGAAACAACGTGCCGAGATTGGTTTCGTCGGTTCAAAGACGGCCATTTTGACTTGTGGGACAAGAAGTGTGAAAATCGGCTTAGAAAGGTTGAGGACCATCAATTGCAGGCTCTCTTGGACGAAGACGATACCCAATCGCAAAAAATGCCCGCGGAGCAATTAGGTGTTACTCGACCAGCCATTTCCATATGTCTGCGTGCCATGAGGAAGATTCAAAAGATCGAAAAATCTTGCTCGCCAGACAAAAACGATGGTCGTTCCTGAATCGGATTGTGACAAGCGATAAAAAGTGGATATATTTCGAGAATCCTAACCGCAAGAAATCGTGGGTTGATCCCGGCCAACCATTAACATCTTCCCCAAGACACCACATTGCTTGGGTCGGAAGACGTGGGATCAGAGGGTATTGTCTACTATGAGATGTTGAAACGTGGTGAAACTGTCAATGCCCACCACTACCACCAACAACTGATCAAATTGCACCGTGCGCTGCGTGAAAAAAGGACTGATTATCAACAAAGACATGACAAGCTGATTTTCCTCCACGACAACGCACCATCGAACACGTCAAAAATGGTCGAAACTACTTGGAGACACTCAACTAGGAGGTGCTACCCCACCGCGCTTATTCACCAGACCTGGCCCCTGCCGACTACCACCTGTTTTCGTCGATGGGGCACACGCTTGCTGAGCAGCACTTCGATTCTTATAAAGACGTCCGAAAATGGCTTGATGAGTGGTTTGCCTCCAGAGATTTTTGTCTCCACAAATTGCCCGAGAGATGGGAAAAATGTGTAGCTAGCGAAGGCAAGTGCTTTGAATAAGTTTACTTTTGCTTTCTATTAAAAAAACATGTATTTTTTTGACTTAAACAGCGGATTTAAGCGTACACACCTGGTAATTTGGAAAAGGGCAGAATGAGCCTTTCTTCCGAATATTGGGCAGTTCATATACCAAATTTTTTAGGCAAGGTTATCTCGAGTGCCTAGAGCTTTAATAAAAAAAAGAATTTGGAAGATTGTTGGTCCATTATCCTTAAAGGTCCCTTTTCGGATCAAATACTCCCTAATTTTCGAGCAATTTATGTGCCTAAATTTTAGGCAAGGCTGTCAAGTGCCTGGAGTTTTGATAGTTGTTTTTAAAAAAAAAATTTTATAATATCGTTGAAGGACTTTTTCGGCTCAAATTTTCCGTCAGTTTCGAGCGCTTTATATACCAAAATTTTAGACAAAGTTGCCGAGTGCCTGGAGTTTTCATAGTTTTTAGCCAAAAAATAATTTTGATAAGATTGTTGGTGCATGTCCTTAGAGGACCTTTTCCGGATCAAATTCTCTGTAAGTTTCGAGTAGTTTATGAGCCTAAGTTTTAGGCAAGGTTGGCAAGTGCCTGGAGTTTCGATAGTTTTTAGCAAAAAATAAATTTGATAAGATTGTTGGTCCATTATCCTTAAAGGACCTTTTTCAGATCAAATTCTCCATAAGTTTCGAGCAGTTTATGTGCTCAAATCTTAGGCAAGGTTGTCGAGTGCTTGGAGCTTTGATAGTATTTTGCAAAAAAAAAAATTTTATAACATCGCTGGTCCATATCCTTAATGGACCTTTTCCAGATCAAATGTTCCGTAAGTTTCAAATGCTAGTTTAGCTGGTAGAATTTAAAATAAGTTTGAGACACTGGGGACGCCAAGCGGAGACGGTTGGGGGAGTTCTTTGACTCAGAATCCCTAGATCGCACTACCGGTTGATATTAGTTTTTTTTTTAAACAGAATCGGCAGTCTACCAATTTTCATACCCTGATTTATAATACAGAAAATACAAAATTTTGAAATTTCTTAAAATTCAACCGAATTCCGTCTATACTCTTAATAAACTTTCAAAAGTTAAATATTTGTAACAAAAACCCAAATTTTACTGCAGTTTTCCATTTTTTCGAATGGAAGTTTTCCATTATTTCCATTCGTTTCCAAATTGCACATTTTGCATATCACTTATTAACATCAAAAGAGCATAAGTTCAGATTTAATTGCTTACTAAATATTAAAAGATTCTAACCTAAATTCGAGGTAAATTATTCCAAAATCATTTTTTAAAAAAATATTTTTTCTTAGTAAGAGTACCATTTTTAGAAAAATTTATTTTTAATTCCGAGCAAATATTTGCAGATAATTTTCAATAATAAAATATAAAAAAAATCATTGTTTGAAATAAGGGAAAATTGGACAATTCTTTTCTCTTGTCATAACTACGAATATAATAAAATTGTGCATTTTCGGACAAATATAATATAAACAATTTTTAATTGCTTTTTCAGTAATAATGGTAAAAATTCTTTTTTTTTTTAAAAACTGCTCATTATGTAATTATTTATAAATAAATTCACATAACTTTATTATTAAAATAATATTAACCGTCAAAAGATTTCATATTAAAACACTTTCGATTCGCTTAATTATATAGGGTTTTCCAATAAGAGTGATATGATTTCTAAGTAACGTTTCGGCCATTTGTAATATGTCATGATCTGTCATTTTTTTTTCATTATATTTAGTAATGTTTACAATTTTATCATGGAGAGATATACGCAAGAATAACGTTTACAAATTATTCAATTTTATCAAAATAATCGTTCTCCAATTGCAACTTTTCGTGCGCTTTTGCCATTTTATGGTCGTAATAATCGTCCAACTGTGATCACTATTCGTCCAATTGTTAAAAATTTCGAGCGTACATTTTCTTTACATAATGTTCAAGTGCCAACAAGATAAAGAACCGCTCAAAGAAATGAAAATATTGCTGCCGTTCAGGCAAGTGTTGCTGAAGACCGCAATTTGTCGATTCCAAGACGTTTTCAAGAATTGGGACTGTCTCAAACCACAACGTGGCAGATTTTGAAAAAGGATTTGGGCTTGCATCTGTATAAAATTATTATCACTCAAGAACTGAAGTCATTGGACCATCGTAAACGTCGTGAATTTGCTGATTTTGTCTTGGGACAACTTGAAAACGATAACGATGAGGCTCACTTTCATCTGAGTGGTGCGGTTAATAAACAAAACTGTCGATTCTGGTGCGAAGAAAATCCACAAATTATTCATGAACTTCCATTACATTCACCTAAATTGACAGTTTGGTGTGGTTTTTGGTCTGGTGGAATCATCGGTCCGTACTTCTTTCGAAATGAAGCTGGTAACACCGTTACTGTCAATGGAGAGCATAATAGATCGATGATAACCAACTTTTTATGGCCGAAATTGGAAGAAGTTGATATTGACAACATCTGGTTCCAACAAGACGGGGCTACGTGCCACACAGCACGTGCAACAACCGAATTATTGTGAGAAAAGTTTGGAGATTCAATTATTTCAAGAAATTGTGACATTGACTGGCCTCCAAGAAGTTGTGATTTAACACCATTAGACTATTTCTTGTGGGGTTATTTGAAGTCATTCAAATCGAATAAGAGTGATATGATTTGAAGTCATTTTTCGAATAAGAGTGATATGATTTGAAGTCATTTAAAAAAAAAAGAAATCATATCACTCTTATTCGAAAACCCTTTAATTGCAGTTTGTATGGGTGCCATTAGGATAATGTCTTGCCGTTAGAATTTTCTTCCGCACTTAATGCTACTATTACTACTATTTGTGCGTATGAATGAAAGAAAAAATAATGTAATTGGTTGTAACCTATCTCCCTCATTCTTACCAAATGATATCTCGCCGTTAGTCAACAAAATTTATTTATGGTCACTGACAAAATTTAAAGCAATTGCAAATTTTCATTTCAAACCAAAATAATAATTAATTTTTTTCAAGTTTATTTTTAAATTACGGAAAAAATTTAAAATAAATGTTCTAAAATTTTTTTTCAATTAGCTTCGAACGGTGGTTTTGTAAAAATGATTTCGATTTATACTAAATTACCTTCTTGAACATTTAAGTATGAGTATCGGATCTAAATTTACGTTTTTCTGAAGTTTATATAGAGAATCTTATCCATGACGAATTGGAATAATTCTAGAAAATTTTATTGAATAGAGGATAAGGACATACGAGGTCTGTTCAAAAAGTATCACGAATTTTGAATTTCCGTGGATTAAGTATACTCGAATTCTGATTTTTGTGGCGTTATGCTGATACTCAGGCCATTTTGAATGTTCAGTTAATTTTTGACAACTGCTTTGCTTGCACGTATTTTGGCTCGTGTTCGATTTTTGCTCAATTTCGACCAAAAACAGCATCGCATTTACATTGCTAAGGAGTTGTTGGACTCTGTCCTCGACGACCCAAATTTGTTCCAGGGGGTCATAACTGGTAATGAATTATGGGTTTATTGTTATGACGTGGAAACCAAAGCTCAATCATCCCAATGGAAGCTGCCACACGGGCCAAGACCGAAAAAAGCACGCCAAGTTCGGTCGAATGTGAAGGTTTTGCTTACAGTTTTCTTCGATTGTAGGGGCGTGGTGTATCATGAGTTCTTACCACAGGGTAGAACGGCCAATAAGGAATATTACCTCCAAGTTATGCACAAGTTGCGCGAAGCCATCCGCCAGAAACGCCCGGATTTGTGGAAGAACCAAAATTGGCTTTTGCAATTTTTGGCCAAAAACAACACACTAATAATGCCGCAGCCATCGTATTCCCCAGATCTGGCTCCCTGTGACTTTTTCTTGTTCCCGAAACTGAAGAGCCCCATGAAAGGACGACGCTACGCTCCGATTGAGGAGCTGAACAAAATCACAAAAAATGATATTTTGAATTGCTTCGAGGATTGGAAGAAACGTTGGCACAAGTGTATAATATCTGGTGGGGATTACTTTGAAGGGGACAAAATAGATATTCATGAATAAATAAATAATTTTTGAAAAAAGCACAAAATTCGCGATATTATTTGAACAGACCCCGTAGCCGCTATTAATTGACAATCTGTAATCCTGATTTATGAGATGGAGAGTGAGTGCGCACGATATTTCCATTCTTTATCAATAGCATTTTCACCTCTTTTTACCCCTTTTTACCCCTTTAACCCTTTAACCCATTTTAACCCTTTTTACCTTAATGGTACTTATTTAGTGATTCACGTGGACAAAATAGATTTACTTGAAACCCAAAATACTCATTGGTGATTAAAAGTTTTCTTACTACCGTCGATTAGAGAAACGCCAATAGGTGTTTATCTTCAATTCATTGCTTCACGATATTGTAAATTAACTTGTCTTTGTATTAATTAATAAAACTAAAAATAAGACAATACATTTTATCTACTTGGGATGTTTTACACTACAAACTCAATGCCTTTTAAATTAAAAAACTTAATCTTTTATGAATATTTACTGAAAACAAACTCTTCCTGCTAAATGATTACATTAATTTCGCAAAATTTAAAAAGCAAATACACATAAATAAGGAAAAAAACGACATACTAAAAATTAGCCCTTCGAGAGTGAACAATAACAATTTTATAGTATTTTTATGGAAGCTCTTAAAAATATAGACCTAAAAAAAAGAGGAGATACTTGAAAGCATTAAAAGAGTCTATATGAACTCATACTAATTTACAAAAAAAGAAGAATAATTTTTAATGAAATTATGTGCATTGCCTTGGATACCCATTTTGTTGTTATCGAGGGACATATTAGTGATGGTGACATGGAGATTCCGCAAATGATTTCGAATTAACTTTGCTATAAAAATCTCTAATTTGTTGTAATTTTAAGAGATATTTTAGATCAAAAACTTAAATATTATATATTTGATAAATTTTGTAAAAATATTGCAATAAATTCCAGTTAGTAACGACTTTAATTGAGTTCCGATTCCAATGGTGATGTTATTGACGCGTTGAAAAAAATTTCGGGAATAAGCAGATACTGACTTAAGATAAAATTGCGTCACAGAAAATTCCTTTTATATAAAATAAAAGCCTTTTCTCTGGGGTATATAATTTTATTCCTGTAATATTCTTATTCATAATTAAAATTAATTAATCATATTATTGGGGTTATGTGGAACTGGGAGAAATTCGATATAATTGGAAGTCGAAAAAAAAGCATTTGTGGTCAATTATAAAAGCAATTATTCCGTTTTGATAAATGATTTTGTTCATATTTAATTAAAATAATGTTTTTTTGGATAACATGGGAATTTTTGTGTATTTTTAAAATGAAAATATTCATTAGTATTAAGAGTAGATTCATTTGATTATGAGGAAATCAATCGGTTGTGATTTAATATTATTGAAAGCATTCAATTTTTGTTAATATTTAATGAAAATATTCCAAAATAAAAGCATAAATTCCTATCTCAATTGGTGTTGAAAACAAAAATTTCCATGCTTACATACTGGGTTGGTTATTAAACACATCCACGACTGAGCTTTACTTTTACTATTAATATTTAACCCTTTTCTGGAAGAACTTTACACTTTGAATGCAATAAATCATAAAAATTACAAGTAAAAAAAAACAGATTTTTTTATGAATTTTAAATTGACAATGTACAACGCAGTGAAGTGCATCATGTGCAGGGGTATTGCCATGTCTGAGTTCGTCTCGAAATGCAAATTTTCGACTATAAAACTAAAACTTGGACAATATTACAAAGTTTAAATAGTTGATATTCTTTCTAAAAAGGCTATTTATATGCAATTTTTTACTGGTTTTTTATACATTTTCTAACATTATTTTTGAAAACGGGTTAAATTACTTTGTAAGTCGTTGAATGGCTTTTAGTATATTTTAAATATGATAGTAAAAAATGAACAGGTGCCTGCAATAGATATTATATCAAAAAGGGCTGACAACAGCTAAAAGTTCATAAATTTTTTTAACTTGTATTCGTTTCCAGTTTCATTATATTGATTATAAAGAAAACATATCCCATTTTAACAAATACAATAACACGAAATATCGCATAAGAGTATAGTGTACGAGGTCTGTTCAAAAAGTATCGCAAATTTTGTGTTTTTTTCAAATTTTTTTTATTTATTCAGGAATATCTTTTTTGTGCCCTTCAAAGTAATCCCCACCAGATATTTTACACTCGAAGCATTTCAAAAAATCATTTTTTGTGACCTTGTTCAGCTCCTCCTCCGATGCCGTATTTATCTCCCCAATCATAGCGTAGTGCCGTCCTTTCATGCGGCTCTTCAGTTTCGGAACAAGAAAAAGTCACAGGCGGCCAGATCAGAGGAATGCGGTGGCTACGGCATTATTAGTGTTTTTTTTTGGTCAAAAATGGCAAAAGCCAATTTTAGTTCTTCCACAAATCCGTGCGTTTCTGGTGGATTGGTTCACGCAACTTACGCATAACATGCAGGTAATATTCCTTATAGGCCGTTCTACCCTGTGGTAAGAGCTCGTGATACACCATGCCCCTGGAATCGAAGAAAACTGTAAGCAAAACCTACACATTCGACCGAACTTGGCGCTTTTTTCGGTATTGGCTCGTGTGGCAGCTTCCATTGGGATGATTGAGCTTTGGTTTCATTACCATAAACCCATGATTCGGCACCAGTTATGACCCTCTGAAGAAAATTTGGGTCGTCGCGGACAGAATCCAACAGCTCCTTAACAATCTTAATGCGATGCTGTTTTTGGTTGAAATTGAGCAATTTTGGTACAAATTTCGTGGTAACCCGTCTCACGCCAAATCATTGGTAAAAATCGAGTGGCACGAGCCAATCAATATGTTTAACTCCTCAGAATTTTCTCTAACGGTGATTCGACGATTGGCTAATACTATTTTCTTCACTTCATCAATGTTTTCGTCTGTTGTTGACGTGCTCGGGCGTTCGGCACACTTTTCGTCGTACACATCTCTCGGCCCTCTGGGAACATATTGTACCACCGATAAACGTTGCTTCGGTCCAAGGTAGCGTCACCATATGCCACAGTCAACATTCGAAATGCGTCCGCGCAATTAATTTTGTTTTTCACACAAAATTTGATACAGATTTTTTGATCCATTTTTTTTGGAGTGGGCAAAAATCGAAGACGAGCCAAAACACGTGCAAGCAAAGTAGCTGTCAAAAATTAACTGAACATTCAAAATGGCCGAACTTGTCGGTACAAGTGAAAAAAATAAGTACCAACATAACGCCACAAAATATCGTAAATCGAACCCGCGGAAATTCAAAATTCACGATACTTTTCGAACAGACCTCGTATACTAGAGTGCATTAGCACACAATTCGAAGGAATTCGAATTATTTACCAAGAGATGGTGCAGACCGATATTGTGTTATTAGTATTTGTTGTGAGGTTTTTAGACTCCAACACAATGTCATAATTAATAACTATAATTATTACTACGTTCAAGCCAGAAATTTAAATATCGTAAGTAGACATTCATTTATTGTTTATATTTTTAAGGTCAAAATCATTGAAAGACAAAGGGTGGGACTTAAATCCACTAAAACCTCCTTACTTGGTTACATATCTATATATACCCAGGAAACTGTCATCAGGCATTAATTCGTGGGGCAGGGATTGATCGAAATCACTACTCTGGTGAATTATTACTATTGTTTTCTTTCAAAGTCATCCTCGAGTTGAGCATTAGAGTCACTACATTTTCCGATGTCAGGAGTCTGCAGGGCACTTCTGAGCCTCTTTTCTTTCCGTGGATCGGGCATAGTAAAAGCACACGCGCTCCGTGATCTCTACTATCCTGTCAGACGAAGGGAACATTCGGCTGGAATACAATTTAAAGCGGAATTGGTCCTATAAAAAAAAATGAGTGGTAGTAACCAACATAATCATGTCGTCGGTCTATCCATGGATTCACCGCCGAGATGAGACGGTGGGACCATCGGCCATCGCTAGCATTATGCCACCTCCTCTTGGAATCGTTTCTTTCATCCGTACCTGGCTCGGATTGCGCCACAGAGTCACACCGAACTCTTCGGCGGTACAACCTCTCATCGATATCATCCAGGTCACAACACAAATAGCCTCGTAAGACACTGTTGGGAATGCGCAGGCCACCTATAATGCGCTCCTACGGTAGACTGAGACAGGTTAATAAGAGCAACCACGTATGTAGGCTGCTCTTATTAACCTACTCGGCCGATTTTCCGCAGTATACAGCAGGAGTGACCCGATCACGGTCGCCAACAGGGTCCCCCAAGGTTCGGCATTAAGCTCGCCAGTGCCATTATTGTCCAAGCAACCTTCTCACCAACATATATTAGGTGCTCCTGAAAGCGCAGCCTTGTGTCAATCAGCATCCTTAGGTCCTTTAGAGATGGTCCCGATATCACCTCATGTTTGCCAATCCTAATGGTGACGCTCTCTCTTCACTTCCTGCCCGTAATTATGACTGTCTCTGTCTTATGGTCCGCAAGGCTAAGACCAGCTGCCAGAAGCCAAATTCGAGCTAAAGCAACAGTTTCATTATCTATTTTACTTTTTCCACTCATTTAGCCACTACGCCCACAGCAACATCAGCGAATGCGATGATTCTCGCCTCCTTGAATATGGAGCCTGAGAATACCATCACACATCACATTCCACAACAAAGTGCCAAGAACCGCGCTCTATGGCCCCCCCCTCATGATCCTATATAATATCCCTCTACAGGTCGTTCTGTACAACAAAATTCTACTGCTTAGGTATTCTTGTATTATGCCTGTAATGCACTCCGGAACACCCTCGAACCCAGGGCGTCAAGAATACGATCTCCATCTCGACGATATTTTCACATGTCATATGAATAAATTTGGGCTAAGTGCACCTAAACTACTAAGATTCTAATTTCAAGAATATTTCGCAAACAATAATAATAATTAGCGATGGCCTATATATTTCGAATTACTCGAAATAAATTTTTTGCATAAAAAGGAAGATATTGGAAACCAACATTTAGAATTAAAAAAACTCATGTGTTCAATGTTAGTTTCTCACTTTAGTAAGAGGGCAACCTACTCGTACCAGTGCTTTACAAAATATTAGTTAATATTGGGTTCACTAGCAAAGACTAAACGCCTTAAAACTCAACTTGAGTTTGGGTTGAGTGGTGAATGCTAAAACTAACAATTAAGCCCATGAATACAAATTGTTGCCACAGTAACCTCAACTCGAAAAGTTCAAGAAATTCATCGATCAAAAAATTAATTATAAACCCGATTAGTTTATTAATTATTTAATTATGCCTAATTGAATTTTTAAGTTCCCTAAAATATTATATATGCAAGTTTCTTTCAAACTGTGGAAAACTTATTTCCACACTTTGGCTAATAATCGAAAAGCCAGTCTCTATCAACGACCATCCTGAAATTCTGGTCAAGGAATTTTCGAATTCGAATTAAGAATACCGCTCTTACCTGCATTCCATACTTGTGCAGTTCAACTCGTCATTCTCATATTTTAAACGAATGTCACTTAGCCTAGATTAGGACTCGTTTCATTTTGGAGGTCCTAGACCTAACTTATTCTTTCCCAAGTCCTGTCCTCAATTTTCTAAAAAAAATCGAGTATTTTACTCTATAAAATTAATCCATACTTCTGATTGTCTTACCCAACTAACTATCGACAACTTTAGTTAGGTAAGCTGACAATAACATGAAGTCGCCAAATGACCTCATGGTCGTAACACTACAGAAAAGCGTCTGTCAGACACCTTAAAAAACAAACAATAAACAGCTATTTGCGATTATGTGCAGTTGCACTTTCAACAGCAGTGCATTTTATTAGTCGCTCATTGCAGTTGTTTTCGGGGCTTATGCTTGTTATAAAAAATAAGGATTTCAACCTCCGAAAGAGTATATTGCTTCCCAAAGTTGATACCCTACAGACAAGGATCCAAATATCAAAGGGCTCTCAAGCTTCTTCTCTCACACTAAAAAAAACTTACTCCAATTAATTAAGGATTATTAATAAGAGTAAGGTTTTTTTCTATTATAAGATTATAATAATACTACAAAAAAACTGCTCAACTGATTTATTCGTTAAAGTGACAGTTAGATCAGGATGATTGGGACTTGGAGATGAGAAATAGAGCAATCTTTTTAAATGTAGATTAATGTTTCCCAATTTTTCGATTATGAAAACCGAAATTGAAGAGTTGTTTTTCAGAAAAATTCTACTTCCTTTAAAGGGATGTACGCTTCTCAAGACTATCTATATTGTGCCATGAAAAGGGTTATCTAATTTGTGCTTCGAAAAGTAAAGGTTGATTTAAAACCACGTGGTCATCGCCCATTATGCATGAACTAAGCGATTGTTCGAATGGCTAACACTTGATATCTTGCAAGACTCGATCTTTTCGAGGTAATTTTTAAATTCATCCACTCCTCCCCTACCTCCCCCCCCACACCATTCTGAACTATAATTCGGTCACTACTTGACGGATGTTGGTTTTTAAATATTCTAAAGTCTGTGTAAATATGATCTTTTGCGTAGCCCTATAAGAAAAATTCGAACCATCTTGGATATCACAGTTGACAAAATTAAAGCTAATATTTATTGCGTCTTGAGGTTTCTGCCGATTCAAAGTAGAATTTTTAAGTTAAGACACAGAATCGATGGTAAAGGTCTTTTCTTCTTTATTTTCAAGACACCTCTAGACAAAACAGACACCG
Source organism: Atherix ibis (assembly GCA_958298945.1). Classification (NCBI taxonomy): domain Eukaryota; kingdom Metazoa; phylum Arthropoda; class Insecta; order Diptera; family Athericidae; genus Atherix; species Atherix ibis. The sequence goes on from OY282609.1 coordinate 31,492,006, forward strand.
GACGGGTACTTTTCGCGGATATAATGGCTTTCTTTAGTTACTTGTGGGTTTCCCGAGCCCTTGTATAGCGAAAAATAAGACTCATTAATAAAAAAAAGTTTTGTTCGGAAAATCAACATCCAGTCTTGCTCCAGCAATCAATCGGCTTATCTTTTAATGCGTTTGATGATTAAATAATAAATAAAATACCAAATTTTAAACTAAATAACTGTTATCATAGGTGATATTTATAATTGACAGTTGTTAAATGGCAGGGCTATACTCTCTGAACTACAAATTGGATAATACTTTAAAAGAAGAAGGTGTACTTTACAGGTAATGTGGGAGGATCGAATTATGGAATTCTTAACAAAACAATAGAAATACAATAATTTTGATAATAAGCATATCATAGTCCCAACTTATGGGGAATTTAATTATAAAATTAACAACAAAAATTTAGTTAATTTTATAATTAAAATTCTCCAAATTAAACTTACCAACTTTTTAAACAGTTTGCAAATTTTTGTTTGCCATTTTCAATATGTGCTTTTCTTAATGTAATTAAGAAAATTTGTACTAAAATAATTCTTATAATAATATTGTTACTACTTTGAGAAAGAGAGTTTATAAAGTAGGTTTTTTCTTCTTCTATAAAATTCGAGTAAAACAAATCCACGTAGATACGGAACAAAACAGTTCATAGAGGAAAATTGTAGGGGTTGAAAGAAAGTTGATCTTAAATGAGTATTCATACTTCTGCGTTTCACAGTTTTCCAGTGGAACCGTACAAATTCGAAACTTTCGAATATTTGCAAAGTTATATAAAAACCTTAGCGAAACTTTATGGAATCTAACGAAGAATATTGCTTAGTTAACAGTCTTACTAAGTTTGGCACTATTTTCAGACTAGCAGGCAGGAGTAAACATTTTTAGAAACTCCTGTAATTATATTCTCTGTTAGTTAATACTAATATCTTAAGTGCTTTTTATATTGTACAACTAATATTTTAATATCAAATGCTATGTGAGTATCCACTAATAATGTACAAAATTTTAATGGTAAAATGCTTTAACAGAAATTATTAAAACTGTTTGTTATTTTTCCTGCACTAATCCTTATCCTTTGAATTAATATTTTTTTTTAAACGTTTGGATTTAAAAGTAATTAATTTCTAAATTGGATAAAATCAGCAATAATTATAGGTCATTTAACAGTAAATAAAGCGATCGTTAGTCTGTGATTTAACTGATGAAGATGGTGGAGTCAGTACCGAATTTAACCTTGAGAACTGCCCATTTTCTCACAATTATAATTTTCGGTTCTTTACGGAACTTTTTTATAAAAATTATTCCAATACAAATAAATTCGATTTGTCCGACTCGTAATAACAGTCGATACTATCAGTTAATTATCAGGTGTATAAGCTTAAATCCGCTGTTTTTAGTAAAAAAAAATGTTTTTTTCATAGAAAGCACAAACACATTTATTCAAAGTACTTGCCCTCGCTAGGTACACATTTTTCCCATCTCTCGGGCAATTTGTGGATACTACCGCCAAAAAAATTCCTTCTCTTTCGAGACAAATCCCTCATCAAGCCATTTTCAGACGTCTTCGTAAGAATCGAAGTGCTTCTCAGCGAGCGTTTGGCCCATCGACGAAAACAGGTGGTAGTCGGAAGGAGCCAGGTCTTGTGAATAAGCGGGGTGGGGTAGCACCTCCCAGTTGAGTGTCTTCAAGTAGTTTCGGACCATTTGTGACGTGTGCGATGGTGCGTTGTCGTGGAGGAAAATCAGCTTGTCATGTCTTTGTTGATAATCCGTCCTTTTTTCACGCACAGCATGGTGCAATTTGATCAGTTGTTGGTGGTAGCGGTGGGCATTAAAAGTTTCATCAGTTTTCAACATCTCATAGTAGACGATACCCTCCTGATCCCACCAAACGCACAGTATCGTCTCTGCGTTCGAAGCGATTTGGTCTTGGGGAAGATGTTGATTGTTGGCCGGGATCAACCAACGATTTCTTGCATTTAGGATTCTCGAAATGTATTCCTTTTTCATCGCCTGTCACAATCCTATACAGGAACGACTTTCTTTTTTGTCTGGCGAGCACGATTTCGAATGTATTTTGGCGTCGCTCCATCTGCCTATCGTTCAATTCATGCGGCACCCATTTTCCGATCTTTTCAATCTTCCCCATGGCACGCAGACGTATGAAAATGGCTGGTTGAGTAATACCCAATTGCTACGAGCGCATTTTTTGCGATTGGGTATCGTCTTCGTCCAAAAGAGCCTGCAATTGATGGTCCTCAACCTTCCTAGGCCGATTTTCACACTTCTTGTCCCACAAGTCAAAATTGCCGTCTTTGAACCGACGAAACCAATCTCAACACTTTGTTTCCGATAAATCACTATCACCATAGGCCTCCATGAGCATTCGATGCGATTGGGCATCCGATTTCTTCAAATTGAAGCAGAAAAGCAGAGATTTCCGCATATGCTCCTTCTGGCACAAAACTAGACATGATTACAAAAGGAAAAATGTATGTTGTTGTACGAAATTGCTGACAATGGTGCAGTGATTAATGTTGACAGATGTCAAAATCATAAAAAAAAGTATGGCGTACCCTTGGTAGCTTAATTCGCTCACTCACGTCATCTTAGACCAATTTAAGCTTATACCCCTGGTACTTTCAAAGAAAATAACGATAGAGACAGCCATGTTTACTATTGCACTACAGTATTTTTGCATATAATTTTTGATGGCCTCATTCTGAGGTTTTTTTTGAAATATTTTTAATAACATTTGTATTGAAAAAAGGCCATTCAGCTATGATAACCAGCTGGATTCGAACTCAAAATTTCGGGTTTTCCTTTTTTAAGATCTTTATAACATTGGCAGTCAAAGTTTGAATCCTGAACCGTCAAGTTAATATTGCCAAATGAAATAATCTTTAAAAGTACATTGTTTGCGCATAAATAATTTTTTTGAACATATAAGGGTGCCAACGATGCCTTAGATCAGTAATCTATTGGCATGGTGATCTAAGCCCGAATACCATATTCGTAGATGAATGGAGACGAACGAAAGGGTTGACTCAACACAAGTTCCCTGTTAGTCGAACGTTTTTCTAAAAAATACGAACCTAAACTGGGGCAGCAATCAAACAAACAAAGATATGGCATTGGAGACGAACAAAGTATTTAAATGGCCTGCAAAGATATAAAGACCACTATTGTTGGTATGGCCGAAAAGGTACCAGTCCCCAGTCGCAAAAGGTATTTAAAAACGGCTGGTTTGACGACGATTTCAAGTAATCAACAGGACTGAAAAATGCAGGAAATGAGAGTATTCGTAGATAATTATCGTGAATTACGAAGAGGAGAGAAGAGGATTCACAGATAGTAAAAACAAAGCATAGAGAACGAATAGATCTGTAAGTTTCACCAAACTGTGAACAAGAAGGGACGATTAACATAACCCAAGGGGAGTGATTTGATTTCTAACGAAATGGATATATTAAGACAAAATAACCAGTCGGAACACGAGTTGAGGTCCCGCTAGCTGAAGAATTCATCCTGCAAGTACCAAGCATTGAGTGGAACGATATAAGCGATTTGGCGACTAATAAATCACAAATCGAGCGATGTCGACAGGATCGTCAAAGAACTGGTTAAATGTGGGAGGCAAGATGCATTACCCGAAACATTATTGGCTCATACCAAAGAAGCTTCACTCCAGAGAGATCAGCAACAAATCAGATCTCTGGAGCAGTCGATAGAAAAACTGTAGCATAGTCAGGATAAAATTTCACCTATTCATAAAGGAGTTCAGCATCTCAGAAAAATTGAAAAAACTGACTAAGCAGACCTTGACAAGTGTAAGAGCAAAAATAAAAGCAGCTGCATTACATTCAGAGTCACTTAATATCAACAGTGATGTCCGATAAGGAAACGCACTTTTAAGAGTTCTACCTAACGTGGCGTTGAAAAATATGATTTGTGACTCAGGGGCAAGCGTTATGGACACCATCCTCATGAGATCATCAGGTAGGAGATTATATCTACGAAAGGGTTAAATTACTGTCCTATTTGTGGTTAAGGGTTGGATCCCATAATAAACTGGAGGAACAAATTCGTAAATGGATGCTGGCAGCCAACAAGCCCTCCTTCAGTAAGTTTTTTGCTCGAAAATTTTGACAATATCATCGAAGTTACTGTTATACAAGTTACTAGTCTTGTCAGTATTCTTCGGAACCTTCATTTCATACCAAAAACCAGTGCGAACCCTTATACGCGTTGGAGGCGAGGATCTTTCGAAGAACTTTTGGCCCTCTACATGAGGATGTATAATTCCGGGGCTATTTAACCGGTATGGGTGAGGAAGATCGTGTTAGGAAAGCATCAGTGGCTCCATCTATGGTTCCAGAATACAAGGTAGCTCCTATGTTAGGTGGAGCTACGGTGTTAGCCAGAACATCAAAAATATGCCGGAAGTGTCGAACTGGAAGACCATGGCGCAAAGTCGGGACGCCTGGAGTTCTTCAATTCAGCAGACCTATACCGGACTCACTGCTATGGCGCTGTTGATGATGATATCTAACTAGTACAGTTGACCAGAATCTTTTAAATTGAAAAGATGCCAAAATGACCATCGCCTTAAATTTACACCAAATTTTGTTTTGTTGTGTAAGAACCATTTTGTTGTTCGACTTTGCCCGGTCTTCTTTGAGCATTTATTTCTAGAAAAAACAAATGCCCTTTAAAGTTCAAGAGATCTTGCCTTTTATGTTCTTGAATTATTTTGTAACTATTAAAGAATGTTAGTTTAGGAAAGTATCGCTGTGAAACAAGAATTTTCTAATCAAATATAAAAAAACCCAAAATACTAGTAATCAAGAAAATACGAAAAAATTGTATCTTTTTGTGGAAAATCATTTTATTTATGCACAAGTATTTGGGATAAACAAGCAATTCGGTATACGTTCTTATGAGAATAAATTCTACGAAATCTGCTAGAATAAATTTCGATAATAAGCATCCCTAAAGTACGTATTTTCATTTCAGAGCAATTGCAGTCTCTTCAGTCCTACAATAAACTGTCTGCAATCATAAACTATCAGTTCGTTTCCCAAGCAATAGAACCAACCATCCAAGTTGTGGAATCCTTACCATTTTCGGGTATCAAATTAATTCAATCTATTAGCCTAAATCTACGTACTTACCCCTTTCTACCTTATCAATTCCAATTTACGAATTTACGGACTTTTGTATGTGATAACGCACTTGAAACTTGTTCCATACTAGTTGGCTGGGTTGCTTCGAAATGTTCGGTTTTTTTGCAATTACTGAACAGTTTTGGGATATTTCGTTGTCTGCAAAATATCGAAAATGGATAAAGTTGCAATGTGTCTGGAAAAAATAAAATTTTATCACTAATTTTTTCAATATTTTGAAGTTCTGTTCTTAGGAAAGGACGGAACTACGTATAATCAGGTTGAGACATCGTTTTTCGAGAATTGAATTGTCGATTTCGATATGATTTGTTTGGTTTCTCAGCATTGCCTTACTTGATTTTCAAATGAATAATTTTAGGAATCCCATAAGTGGATTTTTTCTATTTAATTGATTATGGACTTTTTGAAAAGGAATAAATTTTGCCGATACTAAATGTTATTAGTTGACTAAATACAAAGGTCTGCATTTAAACCTTCACCTTGAGTATTGGCTGTGGGCCAAAACGGACAAACATAAAGCAGACGCTTTTGCTGAACACCTTGCACAAACATTTACTCCGCATAAGGACATATAAGATAGGACACATTGCACTACAATCGAGACGGAACTATCCATTCCTTTACCCATTAGTCTTCCCCCTAAGGCAATGCCAATTTAATCAAGCTCCTTCCCAAAAATAAAGCTCCTGGCAATGATCTGATTACCTCCAATATACTCCAACAACTCCCTAAAAGAGCAATAGTTTTCCTTGCCACAATATATAACTCCATCCTTAGAACAACACATTTCCCAATCCTCTGGAAATTTGCCATCATTAAACTGATCTCTAAGCCCAATAAACCAATAAACCGCCCGACTTCCTACAGGCCAATAACTCTTCTTCCACTTCTCTCAAAAATCTTTGAAAAAATCCTCCTTCGCCGCTTACATCCTCTACTCGAATCTTCAAATTTAATTCCTAATCACCAATTTGGTTTTCGCGCCGAACACTCCACTACCCAGCAGTGTCATCGAGTTGTCGATTTCATTGCATCCTCTTTAGAAAGAAAATAGTACTGTCCCGGTGTGTTTCTTGATATAAGTCAAGCTTTTGATAGAGTTTGGCACCCGGGTCTACTCTGGAAACTCAAGAGGTTCCTTCCTTCCACCTATTTCCTAGTCCTAAGATCATTCCTTTCCAACCGACACTTCCAAGTAAATGAATGCAACGAACTCTCCAATATCTCTCCGATATTGGCTGGGGTTCCTCAGGGTAGCATACTTGGACCCATCCTCTACAACATTTACACATCCGATATCCCAATTTGCCCTAATATCTTCTTTGCTACATACGCCGATGATACGGCCTGCCTTGCATCTAGCGAAAATCCCCAACATGCTTCCGAAACTCTCCAAATCCAAATCCAAACATTCCAGAACTGGTTTACTAGATGGAGAATGAAAGTCAATGAACGTAAATCTACCCAGGTAACTTTCACTCTCCGTCGTGAGTCATGCCCTCCCATATACCTTAATGGCAGTGCCATACCTCAACACACCGAAGCTCGGTACCTCGGACTGTACTTAGACAAACGCTTGACATGGAACCCACATACAAGACTTAAAAGACAAGAACTAAAAAGACGTTACCTAAAACGACTTCGACTTCTAGACAAACGTTCCAAACTTACTATAGACAGCAAAGTTCTGTAATACAATACCTTCCTGAAACCCATATGGACATACGGACTAGAACTCTGGGGATCTACTAAGCCTTCTAATTCCCGTCGAATCCAATCCCTTCAATCAAAAATACTCCGTACAATTATCGATGCCCCCTTTTATGTTCGCAATACTGTTATTCATCGTGATCTTAAAGTCCCATTTGTTTTTGACGTGGCTGTATCTCGTTATAAAAAGTTCCCTCCCGTGTCCTCAATCATAATAATCCTCTTGTTCAAGAACTATACTCCACTTCCTTCCCTAGAAATACCCATCGAAGACTTAAGCGACACTGGTCGCGTGATTTACTAAAATACTGAGGCTTAACAGAAACACACGCTAGCAGGAGGAACTTTATTGGATGTTTACTCCCCACAGCTTTTCAAGGTAATTAATACTATTGCTCAAATTTGCTTATTACTATGTTGTAGTTGTAAATATCTGTAAAAATAAAAAAAAATAAAAAAAGTATTGACTGTAACATAAACAATTTTTCGTTAAATTTGAGCATAGTTTTTTTAAAAATTTTAATTGATCTAAAACTACAACCCAGAATTAATGTCGTATTTTGCAAATGCAATTTTTAAACACTCCAGACCGTCATCCAGGAAAGACGTATGTAAGTATTTTTATATTTAGAATACTATTCGATGATCGCTTTTAGGTGATAAAAATTTTTTTTTCTCAAGCTTAACGATAATGGTAGAAGTGTGTCCTTCGGAGCAGCATTTACGGAGTTGCATGGTGTTTCAGTTCCATATGAAAAAAAAAAACGGCAGTGAATTCACGAGAAATATTTGTGATATTTATGGTGACATATTGGTTGTCAGGAAATGTCAACGTTGGTTTAAAAAATTTCAAACTGAACGTTGGAAGACGAGCCCGGAAGAGGACGGTATAGTCAAGTAGACGATGTAGCCCTAAAAGCTCAAATTGAAGCAAATCCAACAATGACTATTGGCGAATTATCGAAAAAGGTCGGTGTGTCCTGGTCCAGTACTCAAAGATGTCTTAAAAAATCGGAAAAGTCCAAAGGCAGAGTGTTTGGGTTCCGCACGCTTTGTCTGATCGCAACAACATGGAGCGCAACACCGCATGCAAAGTTTTGCGTGAACAAGAACGGATTAATCACTGGAGATAAGAAATGGGTTCTGTACGCCAACATTAAAAAGAAGAAATAGTGGTTAACCCTTGGATAGATGGCAATTCCAACTCCAAAACTCGGACTTCACCAAAATAAACCATTTGTTGTGTGTATGGTTGGATTCGGAGGGTGTCGTGTATTTCGAGTTGTTGAAACGAGACGAAACGGTCACAGCTCAGTTGTATTGTCAACAAATCGATCGTTTAAAATCGGCATTATTGCAAAAGAGGCCTGACCTGGGTAGAGTAAAAAAATAATCCTGCAACACGACAACGCCAGACCACATATTGCCAATATGACCCGAAAAAAAATAAATGACATGGGTTGGGTCGGTGGATTACCACCTATAATGATATGAAATCGGTCCCTCTGATTTTTTTAATTCAAAACCACGAAAATTTTATAAAAAAGGCATATTTGATTAAATTAATAGATGGAATAAGGTAGTAGATAATCATCGAGATTACTTTGTATAATAATTTTTAAATAAAAAGTATAAGTTTTACGCTATGCGTTTTATTGATATAATACGATATTAATTCTGGGTTACCCTAATAATTTATAATTAGCGGGGTTTTTAAAAAAAAACAAAAATACAAAATACAAGGACATAAAGGACTGAAGGGGAAAATAACCATCGATGTTTCCTTAAGAACGAGATGATTTATTTTATAATTTTAAACGTCGATTGCGGATAGGAAGGAGGGTGTGGCAGTAAACAGTTCTTTTGCTAAAGGATTAGGATTTTTTTAATAATACGAGATGCACAGTTTACGAAGGAATGGATTATTTAGATCACGATGGAAAAGGTAGCATTGACAATTTTTCGAAGTATTCCAAATTGCTCTATTCGCATTCGATGGGAATTGGAATACTTAGTTGAACCTCAAAATTTGGGTCTATAACTCCATATTGGGTTGAGTAGTGTTTTCTATATTAAAAATTTACTTTCTATTGACAGTTTTGACTTGCTGTCAGGAGTCTTAGGAATTGTTCGTATCATCCGTTAAGTTCACTCCTTTTTATTTTCGTGCAAGGGTTCCAGAAAAACTATTTCTCTCATATTAGTCCGAGGTAACAAGCACTCGATTTTTGTTAAATATTGCTTACTACCGTATAGGGTTATATGAGGAGTTCAAACCCATGTTTGGTTATTCACTCTCACCAGGTCGAAAAATTTGCTATAGTTTCATAATTATCGTAATCAGAAATATCAGGGGTGTAAATACTATAAAGGATTGGAGCAAGAATACTTCCCTGAGGGACACCTCAGTATTTTTACCTACCTAAAAAGAATACTCAGTATTTTTACCTACCTAAAAATATTGGTCTGAGAGATAGAATTTTAGCATGTGGAAATAACCAGAGGGTAGGACTCGCTGCAACTTAAGCATTCCAGAATGACGTATGGCAGAAAGTGTACGAAATGTCATAAAATACTCCTGAGGCTTATTTTTCATAAAATGGAAAGGAGGAAGGCAGGAAAACTTCCAAAGTAACGGAAAGATTGCTGTATGGAGGATCTATCTTAAAAATAAATTATCAGGGCGAGTGTGTTTTTGGATATTTGCTTCAGCATTTCTGAAGTTATCAGGTGATATGAGCCTTGGACTTTTTTTGTTTGGCAGGTGTTGTATTGTGGAGTTAACTTCGGGGAGTGTGCAGAACTTAGGAGGTGCGCTTATGGGCAGCTGCGTTGATATATTATTTCGTCATGTTTTGACTAGCTCAATACCGTCTGCTAGCTGTCCAGTGTGAGTTAGTAGTTGACAGTGATTCTAGCTATTCAGTAATCAAAACGTTTATTATAGTTAAGCGATTCAGTTTTATATATCAACACCCAAGTCATCGGCTATTTCTAGTTCATTGTGAAGGCCACATTGACAATAAATCTGTTGGTCTGAGTTCTGTCTAAAAGTGTTCCATTTATAAGTGTAGAAGGGAAGGGTTTTAAGTGGAAGGAATTCAGATTTAGGCGTGTATTTATGGTGGCATTAAAGGAATTAAGAAGTCCTTCTTCACCTATCTATTGGCCTACTAGCTTTTCTATTCCTGATAGGCTAATAGGTGGATGAGAAGGCAGATAGGTTTACAAAAGTTATATTTTTGGACAATTTTTTCTCAGAGATTCGAAACACAAGAACCTCATTTAAGTTGGTTGGCGTTGGAAGCTTCCTCCGCGATAAACGATATTCCAAATGAATTGAAAAAGCAATTAAATTCCACAGCAATTAATATTTTTAATTCGGAGAACAATAAACGAATACAATGTTGGTGGTAAAGGATGTGCAGGGGAGGGTTATAGGTACTGTGTGTAGGGATTCCTGTTAAGTATATACCAGCTTCTCATCCCAATGATGGCACAAAAAGAAATATAGCTGACAAGAGGGAAAAGTAGATATCCGATAGTGGATATGCCGTGGTTGGCCGATGTGATATTAAAAAATTACTCCTACGGGAGCATGATGCTTGGTACAAAATAAAGTCCGAGCGGTAACTAGGAATTTACAAGGTTCCTGACCGCACCTTCGAGAGCGGTGTACAAACCTCAGTAATCTTAAAACAAAAATTGGTACCACGGGAATCGAGCGACCCCATAGAAATACCATTCTATGCTCGGTTATGGAGAGGTTCTTCGGCATTTACGTAGTAGCTGTGGTTGATACCTACAGCGCGTGTATGATCTGCGGATCGCTGGTGGGACATATTGGCAATTATCTCGGGCGCTGTCAACGCTTATGGCAGCAGCGGTTTAAATAGGCCTCATCACTAGCAGTTGAAGTAATCAGCTTGTAACTGATTACTGACTGCTAACAATCAGTTATGGTCGTGCGCTGATTGAGCGTAATCTCAATCCCAATGGTCGTAGCGACTCATGTTAGTATGTCTCAGGACGGGTATGCCACATAAACAAAATGTAATATTCTGTAGGGATACCATTTTCCGCTCCCGCGGCAGGATGTTAAGTTTTTACCAGCTCATCATCCCAACGATGGCCAGTGGATAATAAGAGACAAAAATATATATCCGACAGTGGATATTCCGTGCCATCATGTGAATGTTTTGCAGATGCCACTCATGTTACACTTCTCCACATAAAAACGGCGGAAAAATAAGTGGAGCAAAATAAAAGGAAGAAAAAAAGGGAAATAAATAAATTTCAGCTAATAATAATAAGCGAAAAATTTATAACTTGCGAAAAAACAAAGGAGGTTGATGCGATTTTGCAGATGCAATTCATAAGATTCCCCAATGGAGTACAAAAGCCTAACAATGGTTTAGGGGTTCGAACCCTGAAATTCTGGCGAAAGGAAGATCGCTCCAAATTCAGAGAAATCTGTTTTAAATTCGAACTCGTGGTCAAGGGCCCCCATTCTTGGGCAGACTACCGAGTCTGGTACCCGACTATTGGCATAGGCTTCGAGGTGACTGTGGGTTATAAATCTGAGGTGCAGATGTTGTAAAGTTTCGCGCGCTTTCCGATAAGTTCCATCGATCTTCCTATTTTAGGAGGTTGATGCGATTTTGCAGATGCAATTCATAAGATCCCCCAATGGAGTACAAAAGCCTAACAGTGGTTTAGGGGTTCGAACCCTGAAATTCTTAGAACAAGCGTATGTAGAAACTGTAGGAATTCCATGGTGGAAGGAATGTTTAAGAAGTTTCTATATAATAAGGATGGCAGTTCGACCGTGTACTGTGGTGTCTGGATGGTCAGATCTGCACATAGTACTAGGTGTGTTCAAAAAAGTATCGCGAATTTTGAATTTCCGCAGTTTACGTATATTAGATTTTCGATTTTTTGTGGCGTTATGTTGGTACTCATGTCTCTCACTTATGCCGACAGGTTCGGCCATTTTGAATATTCAGTTAATTTTTGACATCTGCTTTGCTTGCACGTGTTTTGGCTCATCTTCGATTTTTGCCCATTCCAAAAAATGTATCGAAGAATCTATTTCGGGAACAAGAAAAAAACACAAGGGGCCAGATGTGGGGAATACGGTGGCTGCGGCATTATTTGGCCAAAAATTCGCACACAAGCAACGATCCGTGAGCAGGGGCGTTATCATGATGCGAAAGCCAATTTTTGTTCTTCCACAAATCCGGCCGTTTCTGGCGGATTGCTTCATGGAATTTACAGGTAATATTCCTTATTAACCGTTCAACCCTGTGGCAAGAACTCATGATGTACCACGCCCCTGCAATCGAAGAAAACTGTAAGCAAAACCTTCACATTCGACCGAACTTGGCGCTCTTTATTCGGTCTTGGCTCGTGCGGCGGCTTCCATTGGGATAATTGAGCTTTGGTTTCCACGTCAAAACCAGTTATGACCCTCCGGAGCAAATTTGGGTCGTCGCGGACAGAGTCCAACAGCTCCTTAGCAATGTTAGTGCGATGCTGTTTTAGGTCGAAATTGAGCAATTTTGGTACGAATTTCCCGGCAACCCGTCTCACCACCAAATCATTAGTAAAAATCGAATGGCACGAGCCAATCGATATGTTTAAGTCCTCAGAAACTTCTCTAACGGTGATTCAACGATTGGACAATACTATTTTCCTCACTTCATCAATGTTTTCGTCTGTTGTTGACGTGCTGGAGCGTCCAGCAAGCTTTTCGTCGTTCACATCTTCTCGGCCCTCTGAGAATATTTTGTACCACCGATAAACGTTGCTTTGATTTAAGATAGCTTCATCATATGCCACAGTCAACATTCGGAATGTGTCCGCACAATTAATTTTGTTTTTCACACAAAATTTGCTACAGATTCTTTGATCCATTTTTTGGAATGGGCAAAAATCGAAGACGAGCCAAAACACGTGCAAGCAAAGTAGCTGTCAAAAATTAACTGAACATTCAAAATGGCCGAACTTATCGGCATAAGTGAAAGACATAAGTACCAATATAACGCCACAAAAAAATCAAAAATCGAATATACGTAACCCGCGGAAATTCAAAATTCGCGATACTTTTTGAACAGACCTCGTATAGTCACGTCAGGTTAAGTATAGTGTGTCTCGGTTATGAGTTCAACGTATGTTCTTCTCTGTATCTATTAGAACTTTTACCATTCCTATAATAGGATAAAATGGGATTTAAAATTATATTTAAAAATTAAAACTGCTATTTATGGTTGGATGATGGCCACTATCGAATGTTAGGAAAATTCATAGGTTTCACACCACGCTTTTCCAGAATTATCATTTGAATGTGCAACTTATTTGACATTCAAATAATTTTTTCTATAATTTAACAAAATTAGAGATCTCTAAATTTAATTTTAAATATTGTTTCCCCTTCAAAATGTTGATTTTTATGCCAAAAAAAAATGTCGTTAGTGATTTTTCCGATTTACTATTACAAATTTCCTTTTTTAAAACAAAACAAAAAAATTCATTTCAAATTTACTCGATCTCTTTAAGACAAAATTCCTAATTGAATTGAATACAAAATTTTAGTACACATAATTTATTTGTATTTGGTTATTTTCAAATTAAAATGACTTGTCGTGGTATATTCGCATTCAATTTTTGATTTGTATTTCCAAACATTTCAATATTTCACTATTTTGATATTCCCAAATTCACACTAAATGTTTATTCATATTCTTGGGAATCTTTCAAGATAAATAGTATTTTTTTACAATTTCAAATAGTTCCATTGGAAAGTGCTTAATCAAGCGAGTACTTCAAGTACTTTGTCGACTCTAATTTACTCATCTTTAACATAGGTGAATCGAATAATATCTTGTTATGAAAAAAAATGTGATACTACAATACTTCAGAAAAATGTCCTTTTAAGTATTGTAATAAAAGAAAAATGCAAACGGAAATAATAAAGGAAAATATTCAGAAAGTAAAGAAAAATAGGCAGAAATAGAAATAGGAACTATCAGAACAAAATCGATTATATCCTTCGATATTCATCCTTAAAAAGTACGTTTTTTTTTAGTTTCTTACAAGGATTTGTGCCTGAGACAATTCGTGTATAGAATGTAAATGCTTTGTAATTTTCTGGTTGACAAGATAGAAGAAAATGTGGAAGCAGAACTGTTTTTTTTCCCTAAATTGGTAGGGTAAAAAATTGGAATTTTGCCTGTTTAAGCAGAATGATTCTATTTTTGGGAAATTCCCCAATTCCGATTCTATGCGTACTGACAATGGCAATTTATATTCAACCATTTTTTCGTACAAAATATTCACATCACATTCGACAACAGATATTGAACGAGTTAATCCGATTTCAATTTCTCAAATTCGAAAACATGTCAACAACTTTGAAAGTTTAAAGTATTTTTATAACATTCGACTGGGTGGCTACTGATTTTAGATTGGGGGTATACATAGGCGATTTATTGGACAAAACTTCTTGGGTCATCTTTCCTTTAAATACAAACTGTTTATTGATTTTTTCTTTGGGTATAAATTGTAAGAAAAACTTTCGAATAAATGGTTTGTAAATGTTAGATTGAAAAATATTAAGTATTTTTGTGTAAGTTTTGATAGATTTTATTAAGAAAAGTTGTTAAATTGAGCTGTTCTTTACAAAAATAAGTTCTTACAGCGTTCGTATTACTACTTTTTAATTTAAAATAAATAATATCGAAAAAATTCAATGAAAAAAAAAACTTACCCCGATGAAATAGTATCCAAAAATTATTTAAAAATGTATTCATCCCCGTCAGTAAATTCTTAGGAGTTTTCCACTTGGAGAATTTGAAAAAATCTATTTTATAAAATTTTCTTAATTCTTGTTTGTTGGTGAAGCTAAAATTCTTCGATTTATAATTTTTGAAGATATTATTATATTGTTGGCGCACTAAAGTGCAGATGCTTTTTGTGATGAATTTACTTGTATTTAAGAGTCTTCTCTTATATAGAAAAGCTGCATCAGCCCAGCATCATAGCTGATAGTTTGTATTTATGAATGATGCAAGGGCCGATAGTTTTATAATTGAGAAATTGGTGTCAAATACTCTTCTGCTAAACGCGAATTGAAAATCAGTATTTTCTTTTGTAACAGAGAAAAATTCCGGACCCTATAACCACTACACCAACTGTTATAGGACCTTATACTTCATATTGCTATTAACGGTTAGCTTATATATTTACCACCGCTCAAGTGATCAAATCGTGACAGGGGAATTTTTTTTTCTTAAAAAACTGCCTGAACATATCAGAATCGTGATTTTAAAGATCACAATTTTTATAGCAGTTACTTGAAACCATCACAAAAAAGTGTTTTTTCTTTGGAATCATTTGTATTTCTTCAGCTTCTCCTGCCGTAGTGCGGCTAATCTGGTTTTGCGCGTTAAGGTTAATCTAATCAATTTCATCGCTTCGTTTAAGACCCCAAACTATTTTATGATGATCTCAAACGCTTTCATGGCTAAGACCTCAAACTCTTAACACAAACATTACTTATTGCCACCTTTTCTGGGCCCACAAATTTCCTAGATAAACTAGAATTGCGGTCTCAACTCCGTTAAAAATGATCCGAAGGCTGGCTTAGTGTGTTTTGTATACTCGTAGTATAGGCTCAAGCGTTGAGAATCTGAAAAAATAGCTGACAGAAAAAAACAAAGCTATCTCTGGTTATCGAAATAAGATAAGAGAAATTAAGAAAAGGAGTTTAGAGTATGAAAAACATATAAGAGGACCTAAATACAAGGATCCAAAAAGGTTTACGCAAGGAACAGGAATTGGTCGCCGAACTTCGAATTTCCAAAGATATTATAAATCCTTGGTAAGGGGAAATTAGTGCAATAAATGTTGACCAGGGAAACTCGTAGGGGAACCTGAAAAAATCATTCGCCGGGAATAGATTTGGGTCGAATGAGGAGGTCATCGTCGCCACGGAAGCCTATTTTGCTTCCCTCGAGAAAATGTATTTTTTGGACGGGTTAGAAAAGTTAGAGCATCGCTGGGCCAAGTGTATTGAGCTTGAAGGAGATTATGTGGAAAAATAAATTACCACCTTTCCAAAATTTTCGTTTTTCTTTTGTAGGCTAAGTACTTGTTGAATGACCCTCGTACATAGTTTGTTAGAAAAAGAACTGGAATGTTCCCTTCAGATTTCATTGTTAACTGTGGGAAAACATTCGATAGAAAATCGTAGGGATTTGTTTAACTCACGGACCGGTGAAAAATATGACATAGCGTCTGAGAGTATTGGGAAGGTTGTGGCATGTTTGGTTATCAGAGAAGCTATATGAATCTTTAAAAGTGCACCACCTAGCATACAAAAGTATAGGAGAAAAAGAGGAGGATATTCTCGTATCTCTGCTAACCACGAAGCTTATAGGTTGATGCCTTTGAACTAGTAAGATGTTATCCAGTTCAAATACTACGAGAATTGGAAACACTTCTCAAAAAATACGTAGTTAGCGGTTAGAACTTCAGACATTATTATATTGGAGGTCAAACAGCTGATAACAGAAGACATTAGAGGATCCTGCAGACGACTTTGAAACCTCGACATTCTAGCAAGGAAGATAATTTGTGCAATGTACAACGATTCAGTAGGCTTGGTAGTTGAGTTAAAAAAATTAACTACAACAGCATTTAAGATAGGTCTCGCAGACCCAGTCCTTAGATCGGCACTGAGAATGAGCTCTGAACCCAATTTTTTAGCACACATTTTTGTTGTTGCAAAACTGCCGCGGCAGTGTACCCAAATTTGGATCAGCAAAGGACCAAATTTCTTCCAACCTTACAGAACCTACGTACCGCCCAATTCAGCAACTAACATAATTTATGTAATAAGCCAAACCACACCTATGCCGAATGCAGACAGGTGCAAAACTGTAGGGCGTACTGACATGGAAATGAGGTTTGTCCCAAAACTAAAATGCTTACAAAAAAAAATTAAAAGTACTGGAACTCTCAGGGGACTAGTCAGAGCAACTAGACTGCGCTCCTATCTTATATTCTACTAAATAAAATATTGGAAACCTGACAAATAAGGGTTTCCTTCATCATCAGAAATTATAGGACCATCCGTTGAGAGCTATCCGTGAAAAAAAATAGGAAAACCTTTGATTTCCTGATAATAAACCAAAAAATTTTGTGAATACAAAAATAATTTAAAACCAAAAAAAGTTTTAAGAAACTCAAACGCTTCTGAAATTGAAACCAAAGTTAAATGACAGTATTTGATCTTTTTTTGTTGTTGTTGATAGATAGATCCAGATGTCCAGGTCCCATACATAATTTCGTGCCTAGAAAATTACAGCTCTAGCGGCATAATCTAATTTTTGGATATTATTTGTTATTTCTCTGATAAAATTTATCTTATTAATCACAAAAAAAAATGGTTTTTAAATGAAAATACCACTGACTTAACAGGTCTTTTTAATACTGACATATTGGTTGATTTTGACCAGCAGCCAAGATGGGGTGCCAAGCCCTTGTATAGACACTGACCATTTTCTACTATTACGACAGTTTTATAATGATTGACTTTAAAGCGGCCCACGATACCACATCCAGGATGTAAAGCCTTACACTTCCAGAAAGGAATTAATAAAATTTACCACGTTGACTATGATTAAAGTGAAAGGACTAATTTAAAAAAACGAATTTAACATTTATAATGATCTCTGACACACTTTCGTGAGTTAGCTTTAATCAGCCTCAGGAAATAGTAATTTTAAACTCAAGGTTTTAGTGTGAGAAGTTCCATCTTCATTCAGTCCGCTCAGCTCTTAGAATATGCTGCCGACGTTGACATTGTCGGGCATTTAGAAAGATCTGTACGAAAGGCCTTCATCAATATTTAATCGTCAGCAAAATATCTTCGGCTATACATGAATTAAGGTGAAATACACATAAGTAGTGACAATATCCGGCGCCGAAGGAAAGACAACTTGTCGGCTTAATTGTTTTTCTATCTGGAGACAAGGCTCAAACCAAATAACTCGCAAAAGTTGCTACAGGGTACTTTTTATGTTCCAGGTCGATTTTGTTTGGTCGCCATTTTGGTTTTGATGACACTTGCCTGTTAGCATTTGACAGTCATAAAGAGTAGTCGATAACAATTTATTATGGAGTATTTAACGCTGCAGCAACGTGTTGAAATTATAAAAACATTTTATTTAAATAATTGTTAAATTATGAATATGGAAAGAAAATTATGTGACTTTTTTTTGGTGTTAATTAGGCCAACGAAAATATGAATGCAGTGATGCAGTGTTGTTGAATGTCCGGGTACCTCTCATCGACGCCATGCACAAGAAGTGGGAATATCTCAATCATATTCTATACATAATGCTTAAGACCATATAATCAATATCAACAAAATATAAATTTTAAATTGTATATTATTTAAGTTATTTAAAAAAAACTTCGACCTGGAACATAAAACGCATCCTGTATAAACAATATATAAAAGGCCTTATTGACGGTCATTTTTTGTTGTTGGAAACTTGGAGCCCCATAGAAATCATTCTTCCGAATAGTCTTAGGCCCCCTATAGACTATTCCGCAGTCTGTTTAATAATGAGATCATGGAATGCTTTTTTTTTGTTTTTTTATGTTTAGATTAATGAGGTACAGGGGAAAACCTTCGAAAGGTACTCGCCTGGAAATTTTTCCTGCCAGACGAGTTATGCGGGATTTCTACCTCGCTAAAACCTAACCTGCACCTCTAACCTTGCTTCCGGAATGATGGTTCCCCGGAGCACTCTTTGTAAATACTACTTCGCCGGGGCGTTCTTATTTGATGCTACTGCTGTTCCGATGTTATGACGCCTCACGGATTATCAAGGATTATCCATCCTTGATAATGGATTCCGCGTACTATGCAATTCTGTCCCAAGCCGATTGGCTCTTCAGCATGCACTCCACTATGTTTTCTGGACTGATGGAACTGTCCAGATTTCTCTCCAGTTCTGTCCGTGTCCCGTCGTGGAGGGGGCACTGGAAGAGCACGTGTTCTGCGTCTTCGATCACATCGCGGCAATGATGGCAGGTTGGAGAGTCAGTTCTCTTGAATCTGTGCAAGTATGCCCGAAAGCATCCATGCCCAGTCAGGAGTTGGGTGATGTAATACCCGACTTCCCCGTGCAGGCGAGTGACCCATTTGGTAACATCTGGGATCAGCAGATGAGTCCACCGACCCTTCGTCGAGTTGTCTCATCTCTCTTGCCAGAGGTGAAGACTCTCGGGTCCTTCCTCTTCACAGAGAAGCTTTCGCCGCCGTTTTTCCTTCTTCCTGCAATGTTGGCGTTCCCGCTCTCCTGCCAGGGCGTCGATGGGTGGGCATGATGCCGCGACGTTGACCGCATCGTGTGATACCTTTCGGTATGCTGACGCCACTCTGATCGCTGAGAGCCGCTGGACTGATGACATTGTCTTGCGGTATGTTGTTAGCTTTAGCGATTTCGCCCACACTGGTGCTCCGTATAGCAAGACGGAGGTAACCACAGTTGCCAGTAGTCGCCTTCGGATTTGCCTGGGGCCTCCGATATTGGGCATTATCCGCGAAAGTGCGCCCTGTTCTACTGATGCCTTCCTGCTGACGCTGGAGATGTTCTCTTTGTAGTTGAGTCTGGCATCCAAGACCACTCCTAGATACTGGATGTAGGGTAGCGACCGGATATCTCATCCGAGATCATGGAATGCTATTATAGCCTTCTGGTTGTGGTTATAATGTAGCTAAATAGGCTTCGGATAAGGAATATCTGGCTCGGAAATTTCGGTGTTGTTATTTATGGTCTCAGTAAACGAGTCTTTAACAGAGCGACGGTGCTAGCCAGGACGCTAATCCACAGCATTAGGGTTGTTGAACTAGGAGACCTCGACGCGAAACTGGGACTTTACCGTTTTTTAGTTGAACTAGAAGATTTCGACGCAGAACCTGCGAATATAGACCTCTACCATACTCATGTCTATAGCTGATGATGAAAAATCAGCTTCTTCTATTAACCTCAATCGTCTGTTTAACAATGAAATCATGTAATGCTACTATAATCTCCTGATTGTGTTTATAATGCAACTCAATAGGCTTCGGATAAGGAAGGTCCGGTTCAGAAATTTCGGTGTTGTTATTTATGGTCCCAGGAAACGAGGCAGACCCTGACTTCGACAGAGCGATGGTGCTAGCCAGGTCGCTAATCTCCAGCATGGCGATTGGTGAACTAGAAGCCCTCGAGATAAAATTTGTACTTTACCTTTTTTTTTTAGTTGAACTAGAAGACCTCGGCGCTAAGTTGGTACCTTAGGCCCCTACCGCACTCAACACTGTCGGGGATGATGGAAAATTAACTTCTTATGTTATATTAACTTACGGCATGATACTTTTGGTTGATCCTAGAAGTGGTGGGTTTAGGCTAATTTAATTATATCTTAGCCAAAATATACAATAAAAGTAATTAACTTATGAAAGAATACTGAAATACACCAAATTAATAGAAAGCATAACATGATGGCGATATGATGTTTACTTTCCAAGGAAGTATTGTTCGAATCCTGAAGTATTGTAGTTGAAATTGTAGTCAATATATTTTCTGATAATGTAATGTGGCACAACCCCATTTTGTTTTAATGCTAATTTTATTCCGCCAAATTCTCATATTTAAACTGCTAGTAGTGGGTGTAGAGCTGAGTGATAACGATGATGTGAGGTATATTATTTCAAAATAGCAAAAACGAGCACATAACAACAAATTTTTCTTAAATTCTATTTGAAAGACAAGACTTCCTCACCCCAAAACAAACAAACAAAGAGAGGGATGGGTCGGTTGTTGGTGCCAGATTGGTGGGGGTGGACGCACTCTCATACGTACAACAATAGATGTTAAGCGTGAGGGTATATCGTATGTTCACAATTTACCATAGACTACTAAAAATCATAATTTCTTATATTATATTTTGAGTACATTCTAATATTGCATAAATTTGTGTTGTTGTTTTTTTTTGCCTCCCTTCGCTCCAGTGTCTCTTTTCCGCTTCACTGTACATTCCGTATGAATTAGCAGTTAGAGTTGATGTTGTGTCTATTACTTTACATTTTGGGTTTCCCCGTTTTTAATGGAAAATGTGTAATTTTGAGTACTTCCTATTTTCGAAATCATTGTCGTTGTCGGTTTTATTATTGTTGAGTTGAGACTGAAATAAAATATCAAAGAGTCATTGGCAAATAAAGCGGAAACGAATTCCCATCCGATCCTGCGGGACATTCCATCTCCACTCACCCATCCACATCGTCCCCAATTTATCGAGAATATGAAAATGTAAATTTTCAGAATACAATGTTGGGGCATTTTATTACAATAAACTCAACTCGTACGTACTCCCGATTATATTGTGAGTGGGTTTTTTTATGTTTGGTTTTTTTTCCTTCTTCGCATTTTGTTTTTGGGTCAAGAATAGTAAACAAAAATTATCATATCTTTGTTATTGTTCTGAAAATGATGGTGTTACATTATCCTTCGTCGGTGGATACTACTACGAGAATAGTATGAACGTGAAATGTTCCACTTTTCAAGAAGAGTGAACTTCTCGAGGTAGTAAAGTGCCAATCGATTCGAATTTTAATTCTTCGGATGAAAGGAATAATATTAAAATATTTTTGCATATCATTTATTGTGTAGATACGTATTATGGAAAATGCTATCTTTTTGAACTTTAATGGCACAATAATAAATGGTGTATGAGATGTTGGAGGGGTTGTTATGCTATAAAAGAGTATTTTCAGTTGGGGAAAAATCGTCCTCCCTTTTTGTTCATTGTTCGGTATAGTTGTGTGCATGCTATGATGTGTGGTAGAGCTGCTTTCGTTATATTGTATTAAACCTGAAAAGGGTTACACATGGTAACGACAAATGAATGGTGATTTCAAATGAGTTTGTGTTGTCAATAATTAATTTGCGGCTATAATAATTAGCATCAGTATTTGGATTGCTCTCAGATGATGATTTATCTGAAATTTTAAAAACAGAGGCATATCTCGACAAAATTTAGAACTGATTGATTGTTTCTAAGCCTAAGCGCAGTGCTCATAAGAATTCAAATACAGGGTTTGTATTATTAATAAGGAATATTTTCAGCATTCGTATTCGTCCTCTTTCCACAATATTTTCCATAACCTTTCGCAAAATTTCAGGTGTTTATAGCCTTGATTTCATTGTAAATGTGTTTTTTTTTAAATTGGGAGATGGTTCTTGGCTTATTTAACCATACATGTTAATAAGCTAAGAACCATATCCCATTTAGTAAGTGTATAAGCTTAAATCGGCTGTTTTTTAGTCAAAAAAAAAAGTTTTTTTTCATAGAAAGCAAAAACAAATTTATTCAAAGTACTTGCCCTCGTTAGCTACACATTTTTCCCATCTTTCGGGCAATTTGTGGATACCACGCCAAAAAAATTCCTTCTCTTTCGAGGCAAACCACTCATCAAGCCATTTTCGGACGTCTTCGTAAGAATCGAAGTGCTGCTCAGCAAGCGCGTGGCCCATCGACGAAAACAGGTGGTAGTCGGAAGAAGCCAGAGCTACTGAATAAGTTGGGTGGCGTAGCACCCCCAGTTGAGTGTCTTCAAGTAGTTTCGAACCATTTTTGACGTGTGCGATGGTGCATTGTCGAGGAGGAAAATCAGCTTGTCATGTCTTTGTTGATAATCCGCTCTTTTTTCACGCAGAGCACGGTGCAATTTGATCATTTGTTGTTGGTAGCGGTGGGCATTGACAGTTTCACCAGGTTTCAACATCTCATAGTAGACGGTACCCTGCTGATCCCATTAAACGCACAGCATCATCTTCCGTCCGAAGCGATTTGGTCTTGGGGAAGATGTTGATGGTTGCCCGGGATCAACCCACGATTTCTTGCGTTTAGGATTCTCGAAATATATCCACTTTTCATCGCCTGTCAAAATCCGATGCAGAAACGACTTTATTTTTTATCTGACGAGCAAGACATGGGCCCCCATAAGCATTCGATGCGATTCGGCATCCGATATCTTTAAATTGAAGCACAAAAGGAGAGCTTCCCGTATATATACTCTTTTTCTGACACAAAACTAGACATGATTACCAAAGGAAAAATATATTTTGTTGTACGAAATTGCTGACAATGTGCACTGATTAAAGTTGACAAATGTAAAGCTCATAAAAAAAAGTATAGCGTGCCCATGGTCGCATAATACACTCACTCACGCCATCTATGACCAAACAGCGGATTTAAGCTTATATCCCTGGTTAAAAAAAATGGTTAGCCTTTCTGAAGATTATATTGACAAATAAAATTGGAAATAATCCTGTCAAAAAATATTGTTTCCTTTATCAGGGCGGGAACTTATCAGGCCACCCTCGTATGCCATTTTGTTCTATAAAATGGCATACGAGGGTGGTCTGATTAGGCCTTACGATAGCCTTTCTACAATGTTTATTCAGTTTTTATAATTTTTTTTCTGCAGTATTGCAACTTTATTGTTAAAATAAGAAAACTATCATATTCGATCTTGATTTTTTTTTACATATTCTTTAATTATAATTACACACATAATATTTTATTCCAAATCCATTCAAAATATTGGGAGTATAATTGGGAAATCGCCATTTTTTAATAGATAACGCCACCAGTAGATACTGGTTCAAAATATCGGATTTGAAATGACAAATCGTAAGCTTAGTGAATTTTATTGGCGTTATATATTTTTTTGTGCGTGAAAATGTCGAAATTTTAGCCAAATAAGCGTTATTTGCGGTAAGTTTTGCTTTTTTCCTTCAGTTCGAAAAAATCTGCGGCTGAGGCGTTGGTAGAAAAGTGGTAATATCGACGTGGAAGACAAGGAGCGTCTTGGACCGATCAAAAAGTTTGTAGACGCAGAATTGGAGGCGTGAAGATTCATGTCAAACGCAACAAGTACTTGTAGATTTATTGGGCGTGACTCCCATCATTTGAAGGCCTTGAGAATAATTGGGTGCCATACAAGTTGTAGCCAAGAGTAGGCGAACGGCGCTTTTTCACGTGCGAATATCTGCTCCAACGGCAAAAAAGGAAGGGTTTTCTGCTTAGTAGTGTGGACTGGCCAGGAAAAGTTAATCCATTACGAAAGTCGAAGAAAATCGTGGGAACGGCGCGGCCATGCATCAACATCGATGGTCAAGCCAAGTATCCATACCTCGAAGCTCATGCTATGTATTTGGTGGCACCAGCTTGGCGTAGTATATTATAAGCTGTTGCAACCGGGTGAAACCATAGCAGGAGTTAGCTACCGAATAGAATTGATGCGTTTGAGCCTTGAAGGAAAAATGGTCACAATACGATGTCTTCCTTTGGAAAAATGACCACAATACAACAAAGTTATTTTGCAGCACGACAACGCTCGGTCACATGTTCCTATGATGGTAAAAACCTACCTGGAAACACTGACATGCGACATCCTGTCCCTCCCGCCATTTTTCCCGAACATCACCTCTTCCGACTACTACCTCTGTCGATCTATGACGTGTCGGAAGAGGTGATGTTCCGACTACTACCTCTGTCGATCTTCCGACTACTACCTCTGTCGATCTATTTTTTCAACATAGATTCCGTATGTTGCCAGAAAGCTGGGAAAAATTTGTGCTTAGCGATGGAAAATATTTTTAAGCACGAATATGTGAGCATTTTTCCACAATAAAGCCTCAAATTTAAAAAAAAGGCGCTATTCCATTTTTACTTTTAAGAAAAACTTGTTTTTTAATTTGATGAGCAATTTAACCTACAAAATATTCTTCAGAGAAATTTCTGCAACTTCAGACATTTTAACTAACTTTACTTTGCAGTCCAAAATTAAAATTTTTTAACTGGCATTGAAAAATAATTTTCTTTAATGAAACAATAAGTAAAAAAATAAAGATAATAATAAAATGTCCAAACGATATAAGAAAAAGCAGAAACGGGTTCTGAGATCCATACAAATAAATAACAGCGTCGAAAAGAGCTCTCCGAAAATAGATTTGAATTAAAATTTTCGTCCTTTAATTAAAAGATTTTGACAGGTCAAAAACTATTTGTATTGAAAAATATTTAAAACATTTCCAAAAATATGTAATAATCAAAAATGCTAGAAAAAATTGGGACCACTTTGAAATTAAAATGAAAACTGAAATGCTGACCAAAGGATAGGCACACAGAATATTACTCTTATGTATTAATTGAGCATTTCCCCAATCAAAAAAAAACTAAGAGGATTTTCTCCCTTGTGCGTATACATTGTCAATAAATCGAGCGTAAATATAGAAGAGTCTCTTCAGAACAAGTGGTCCTCGGCGAAGAGTAAAAGTAACATGAACACTTTTTTGTTTGTTTACTTTTTGAACCAGTTTTAAACGAAATCCACTTAATAGTGCTTGTTATTAGAATGTTCCTTCTCTATTAAGTATTGTTATTAGAAGAAATATTGTGGGTGTAAATATTATACAGTAGAGGGCCACGAATCCTACTTGAAAATATGGTGGGGAAATTTTACTTTCATTAGTGAGGATAGGGGTATTTTTATTTTCAGCTACTTGAAAATATGGTGCGGAGAGATAGAATTGGCCGAATAAGTTGTTTATAGACTAGTAACTTTGTATTTATACTAAGCCCCTTCCGACGCCTAAGTAGGAATAGAAAGGTATGAATAGCCCTTTTGGCTTTTTTCAGAGTTCACTCAACATGTGATTAAGTTTATGCCTAAATATTTTAGTAGATTTGAGACTCGAATAGCTGTTTTTAATCAGAATACGCAGCTTTTTGCGCTTTGTAGCAATTTTCCTCGGTCCGCGAGTGCTGGGATTACGGAAACAGATTAAATTGGACTTATTAAAATTGACTGATATAAGTTCCAGTCATCATAATAACTTATAATTTAAAAAAGAAGCTCTTACGTTCTCTTAAGAGCTAATTTTGGTGATTTGCTTTTGGCATAAATAAGAGTGTCGTCTGCATATAATATCATTTGTGCTTTTGCGGCTGTTGGTATGTCTGCAGTATATGAGCCGTTTATTTTGAAAGTGGCATAAGTCACTTTGTTTTTAAGTCGATTTATTTAAGAGTTTGCGTTTTAACACGTTTGAAAATATGGATGCTAACTTTCGAGAAGATTTACTTGTATTTGTTAACTTATGATATTGATATTTTTCTGAGTATAAATAATTTCGTATAAACATTAAAAAATCACCACTTTTCATTACGGTCAAGTGACTTAAGCCACTTTCAAAATAAAAAGTTTAGAAAAATGATTGATATCTTATGGGTGTATAGCTTAAAAATGCGGGATTGACAACAGATGGCATAACTTTTACGCATGGTTTGTGTTAATAATAACTCATATGTTATGGCATTTTGGAGGTTAAACATCTGTCATTCATTCTCGATTAGTCATTGAACGAAAAAGTGTAAACAACAAAGTTTTTTTTTTGCTTCAAAAATGTCGAATTTCGTACCAAAAAAGTCCCATTTGCGGGAAGTGTTGATTTTCTTCTTCAATTTGAAAAAAAAGTGCAGCTGAAGCACATCGATTGCTCACCGAAGCTTATCCTGAATATGTTCCATCGATTTCAACGTGCGAGAGATGGTTTGTGCGGTTCAGAAGTGGTGATTTTGACACGGAAGACAAAGAACGACCATGTCAGCCAAAAAAGTTTGAAGATGAAGATTCGGAGGCATTACTCAACGAAGACTGTTGTCGAACTCAAGAAGAAATTGCAAAATCATTGGGAGTCACTCAAGCAGCCATTTCAAAACCTTTGAAAGCAGCAGGATTCATCCAAAAGCAAGGAAATTGGGTCCCATATGAATTGCAGCCGAGAGACGTTGAAAGGCAATTTTGGATGTCCGAAATGCTGCTTGAATGGCAGAAAAAGAAGTCATTTTTGAATCGAATAATTACTGGCGACCAAAAATGGACTCATTACGACAACCAAGAGCGCAAAAAAGGTAATGCTCTGTATTTGGTGCGATCAGAAGGGAATGATCTATTATGAGCTATTGAAATCGGGCCAGACGATCACAGGCGACCTCTACCGAACACAATTAATCCGTTTGAAGCGAGCATTGGCCGAAAAACGCGCGGAATATGCGACCAGACACGAAGCCATAATTTTCCATCATGACAACGCTCGGCCTCATGTTGCAAGACCGGTTAAAAATTATTTAGAAAACAGTGGCTGGGAAGTTTTGCCTCACCCGCCTTATAGCCCAGACCTTGCCCCGTCCGACTACCATTTTTTTAGACCCATGCAAAACGCCCTCACCGGAATACACTTCACTTCAGAACAGGGCATCAAAAATTGGCTCGATTCATTCTTGGCCATATGTTGCCAGAAAGATGGGAAAAAGTAGTGGCTTCCGATGGACAATACTTTGAATAAAATATATTGTAACACCCAACGTATTTTACTGAAATGATGTTTTGAAAGGGTAGTGATTTACTAAAATTGTTGAATTCATACCATAAACATATTTAATATAAAGGTTTGATGTAAGTATTTTTTATTTTAATATTCATAAAATACAAAAATAATTAGTTCATTTTGAAACATTATGTAAGTATAAGTAATTTATATGTAAATACATCAGTTCAATTTAATTTTCGTCATCAATAGGAGTGGTGATTAAGTCCTCAGAAAGCGTGTTTTGTTTCAAATTTTTAAAATAACTGTCGTATATTGGGGGTATATAAGGTATAGTAAAAAGTAGTCCATTATTTTGCCAATAGATGGTTTTAGGAGTCTGTATCTCCCGTTGTAACTAGATGGCGTTAGAAAGATAAGATTTCGTACTAAAACATCTTCTGATACAGTTTGGTGATTACTTGACTCAGTATTTTTTTAGCACGCGTCAAAGATGGACACCAACAAAGAGAAAATACGCCATATTTTCAGTTATTCTTCGATAAAGGCGAAAACGCAAGCCAGGCAGCTGAAAATGTGAAAAATGTTTATGGTCCTGATACTGTAACAGCCAATCACGCGCAATTTTGGTTTCGTCGATTCCGTTCCGGTAATTTTGATGTCAAAGACGCACCACGCTCTGGAAGGCCAATTGCCGAAAATGTCGATAGAATATTGGAAATCGTCGAGTCCGACCGTCACGTAAGCACTGTTTCGATTGCCCAGGAGCTAAACATTGCACAAAAAACCGTTTGGAATCACTTAAATAAGGCTGGATACAAAAAGAAGCTCGATTTATGGGTGCCACACAAGTTATCGCAAAAAAACCTCATGGACCGTATTTCCATCTGCGAATCGCTGCTGAATCGCAACAATATCGGTCCATTTCTGAAGCGGATGGTTACTGGTGATGAAAAGTGGGTCACCTACGACAACGTCAAGCGACAACGGTCGTGGTCAAATCGAGGTCACCCGGTGCAAACGGTGGTCAAGCCAGGATTGACAGCCAGGAAGGTTTTGCTGTGTGTTTGGTGGGACTGGCAGGGAATCATCTACTATGAGCTGCTCCCCTACGGCCGAACTCTTAATTCGGACCTATACTGTCAACAATTGGACCGTCTGAAAGAAGCAATCGCCCAGAAGCGGCCAGCTTTGGCCAATAGGAAAGGAATTGTGTTCCATCAGGACAACGCCAGGCCGCATACATCGATAGTGACTCGCCAGAAGTTCCGAGACCTTGGTTGGAATGTTCTTATGCATGCACCTTATAGTCCGGACCTGGCACCAAGTGATTACCACCTCTTTCTGTCTATGACGAATGATTTTGCAGGTGAAAAATTCGCCTCAAGAGAAGATTGTGAAAATCGACTGTCCCAGTTTTTTGCCAATAGGGACGAGGGTTTCTATGAGAGAGGCGTTATGAAATTACCTTCAAAATGGCAACAAGTTGTCGAACAAAACGGTGCATATTTGACCTAAATCGTATCATTCTATCTATGCTAAATAAAACCTTCAATTTAATGCAAAAATAATGGATTTCTTTTTACTACAACTTATATAATTAATCAAGTCCATCATGTCTTTGTATTTTGCTGAAGAAACTGGACGAGATCCAGCGTATAACGGATCGATCTCTATTTGTGAATAACGCCTAGGTCTTCCTCTTTTTGGTGACAAATTCAAACTTAGAAATTCATCTTTTTCATCTAAAGTTAGTTTATAAAACATTTTATAGGGAATATCATGGTGAAATGGTATCCATTGAATTTTCAGCCAATTCAGTTTGTTTTGGTCTGCATTTACTTTTCTTCTTGAAACAGATTTTTCCAATGATTGTGTTGAAATAAAATCGTTTCCCTCCATGTTGTGTACTGTGAAGGATTTTCTTCGGCAGGCTGCTATCACGCTATAGTAATCATTTGGAATTTATAAAGCATTTGTTTTTTTCAAGGCCGTTTCTATTACACCGAAGTCACGATCATTTGGTAAGTATGAATGGCCCGAAATTAAAAATTTGTGATCCAGAATTTCAATATCGTTTTCTGAAGACTAAACAATTTTCATCCAAGTTAATGCCATTTTTATGTTACGATTTTGTCCTGTACATGAGTCACTATATGCAATAATATGCTTTTGAGTTGTGACATTCTTAAGATGTTTTATACAACACGAAGCAACTTCCTCTTTTTTTTTTTTTTTTTTTATTTTAAATGTAAACTACAACTACTTATGCTAGTAATAAGCAGATTTTTTACGGGAATATACAAGGACATGAAGACATGTGGAGGAAAACACCCATCGATGTTACCTCTAGAACAGAGTAATTTTATTTTATAATTTTAGAGAATTTCTCGGCCATCGCCGTTTTAAACGTCGATGGGTGTATACTGGAAGGTTGGGAGTGAACAGTTCCCTTCCTAAAGGATTAGGGTGGAACGATAGATGCGAATGGAATTTTTTATATCGGGAGATGCATAGTTCACGAACAAATGGAACATTTGGGTGACGGTGGATAACAGTGTTTTGCACATAAAAGGGGGCATTGACAATTTTACGAAGGATTCGGGATTGCAGGGATTGGATTGGAAGGGAGTTGGAATGCTTAGTCGAACCCCAAAGTTCTAGACCATATGTCCATATTGGTTTCAGAACCGTATTGTATAGTAATAGTTTACTTGTTGTTGTAAGTTTTGATTTACTGTCTAGGAGACGTAATAATTGTTTGTATCGTCCGTTAAGTTCACGTCTTTTAGTTTTCCTATGAAGGTTCCAGGTTAACCGTTTGTCGAATATTTTTTTGTGGAATAATACTGCCGTTTAAGGTTATGTCGGGAATTTGTTCTCGGCAGAGTGTGAAAGTTACATGAGCAGATTTTTGCTCATTTACCTTCACTATCCACCTTTTGAACCAAGTTCTATTGTGAATTTAACTTCGGAAGGAGTGAAAAACTTAGGAGGTGGACTTATGGGCAACTGAGTTGATATTTGTCGGAATATTTGTTCATCATGCAGAATGTCTTGGACATCTTCGTGAGGTTTAAAGATATTTTCTAAGTGTTTGCCGAAGATGTCGGTTTTCTGTTTATCCCTGAGAACCTCTTGTTGCTATTGTTTCATCCCAAAGATACATGTCAATATTATTGTTATGAAAATTACGGAATCCCAAATTTAAAACGTGCATATTCCTTTTGTAATATGATATGGATGTCGTAAGTTTGGGAAAAGGCAATGCTTTTTGATAGTCAATCGAAAATCCAAAGTATTCATCTGGATTTACAGCTGCTTTTTTCTGATCTTCTTGTAGACACTTTCTGGCCAGGAACATCCTTTTTAAGAGCATGAGCCAGACGTCCTTCTGAGATGTTGAAGTATCCAGAAAGAATGTTTTACAAACCAACACACTTACATTTTCATGTGTCAAATAATATTTAAATTGGCATTGTCTTGGTTTTGAATTGGAGTTCCTTGGTCTTGTCTTTTTGGGTATTTCTCATTTAACTATACTATGTAAAAACAAATTTTGCGTCGTAAAGTTTGCTAACTTCCAAAATTTATCAAAGATAAGTTGTCGATTAAAAGAACTTATGTTTTCTTTACAATTTTTTCAACAACAAGGTTTAACTACAATTCTTTTGGTAAAAATAATTTTTGAGTTTACTGTTACATATTTTTTTAAGGATTTATTTTATCCTTAATAAGGTTTCGAGCATATTTTTTTGTCATTTCTGCATCCCCTTGTTTTCTTTTTCTAATGACTCCATCTGATAAAATCACTCCCATATGTCTCTTTCTGGGGTTAACGCTTTTTCTCATTTTAGAAAATATTTCTTTAAAATAATAATGCACATTGAAAGCCACCTAATTCCATAACTAAATTAAGTATGTTTTACCTGATTCGCTGTCTGATTGCATTAATAATACTAATTATGTGTACTATATTAGATGTCACTATAATATAATTTATAAAACTGCACTATTCTTTCGCACTTATAAAGATAAGTCGAATGATCACACCTTTTTTAAAAATACTGAAAATAATTCAAAAAAATACTTCACACACACTGTGTCACATGTTTCTATTTCTTCCACACTAAGCCCCGTAATTAATTTCCTGAGTTCAGCGACTTACGCTACTTTCAAAATAAACGGCAAGGGACCTTGCTACTTTCAATGTATATTGAATACAGCAAGGGACCTAATACCGAGCCTTGTGGAACTCCTTTACCTATTGTAAAGAGTTCGGAAGTCGTGTTCTGATATCTGACGCAAGATGATCTATCCTGAAGAAATGAGTGCAGCAGCAGCGTAAAATATGGAGGAAAATTAGGTTTACATAGTTTGTGCTCTAGTCCCTTATGCCAAACTGAGTCAAAGGCTTTGGTAATATCTAGGGAACAAGCAACTGTTGACTCTTTATGATACAACCCAGTTGTGATCTCACTATGTAGTAGAAAAACTGCATCCAAAGTTGAGTCCGAATTGAAAGTCGGGTATAATTTTATTTTCATTACAAAATTCATTTCCCTTTTCGTAAAAGAATTTTTCTAATATTTTTCCCAAACAGGGAAGAAGTAATATAGGTCAATGTTGTTGGATGGCTGCTCTACCTGTAGTTTTCGGAATATTAAAGATTATGCCTATCTTCCAGGCTTTAGGGAAGTAGAAATTGTTGATGCAGTGATTAAATATTGCAACTAAGGGACTCAAACTCTTTTTGGGACTCTTTCTCAGCATAAAATTCGATATATTATCGATGCCAGCAGACTTTTTATTATTTAAAGATTTTATTATAGAATAGAGTGTGTTTTCGGATATAAGATATATCTAGAGAGCTGGGATTGCTTGCACTGTTATCGGTGCTGAATTTTGTAATATAAGTTGTAGTAAAAAGAAATCCATTATTTTTGCATTAAATTGAATGTTTTATTTAGCATAGATAGAACGATACGATTTAGGTCAAATATGCACCGTTTTGTTCGATAACTTGTTGCCATTTTGGAGGTAATTTCATAATGCCTCTCTCATAGAAACCCTCGTCCCTATTGGCAAAAAACTGGGACAGTCGATTTTCACAATCTTCTCTTGAGGCGAATTTTTCACCTGCAAAATCATTCGTCATAGACAGAAAGAGGTGGTAATCACTTGGTGCCAGGTCCGGACTATAAGGTGTATGCAGAAGAACATCCCAACCAAGGTCCCGGAACTTTTGGCGAGTCACTATTGATGTATGCGGCCTGGCGTTGTCCTGATGGAACACAATTCCTCTCCTATTGGCCAAAGCTGACCGCTTCTGGGCGATTGCTTCTTTGAGACGGTCCAATTCTTGACAGAATAGGTCCGAATTAAGAGTTCGGCCGTAGGGGAGCAGCTCATAGTAGATGATTCCCTGCCAGTCCCACCAAACACACAGCAAAACCTTCCTGGCTGTCAATCCTGGCTTGACCACCGTTTGCACTGGGTGACCGCGATTTGACCACCACCGTTGTCGCTTGACGTTGTCGTAAGTGACCCACTTTTCATCATCAGTAACCATCCGCTTCAGAAATGGATCGATATTGTTGCGATTCAGCAGCGATTCGCAGATGGAAATTCGGTCCATGAGGTTTTTTTGCGATAACTCGTGTGGCACCCATACATCGAGCTTCTTTTTGTATCCAGCCTTATTTAAGTGGTTCCAAACGGTCTTTTGTGCAATGTTTAGCTCCTGGGCAATCGCATTGGGCAATAAACAGTGCTTACGTGACGGTCGGACTCGACGATTTTCATTATTTTATCGACATTTTCGACAGTTGGCCTTCCAGAGCGTGGTGCATCTTTGAAATCAAAATTACCGGAATTGAATCGACGAAACCAAAATTGCGCGTGATTGGCTGTTACAGTATCAGGACCATAAACACTTTTCACATTTTCAGCTGCCTGGCTTGCGTTTTCGCCTTTATCGAAGAATAACTGTAAAATATGGCGTATTTTCTCTTTGTTGATGTCCATCTTTGACGCGTGCTAAAAAAATACTGAGTCAAGTAATCACAAAACTTTTTTAGTACGAAATCTTATCTTTCTAACGCCATCTAGTGAAACCCGATCGCACTTTTAAAACGGGAGATACAGACTCCTAAAGCCATCTATTGGCAAAATAATGAATTACTGTCTACTACACCTTATATGAGTTGGGGAGTTTGATAAAAAACTGATCGTTTACATGAGTTTGTATAGGTGAGCTTGAACTCAGGCACGATGGCACTGTTGAATTGTAGAATGTTCAGTTCTAAATCCAAACTACTAATTCGAAATTATTGTATATTGTTGCACTCAAAATTTAGGAGTGAGCATTTTTGCTAGCGTTAGAAGCATGCTTATGGGCTCTCAATAGGTTTGTTGGATTTTGGGATAATTTTTATTAAAAAGAATTTCCATAGCAAAAAAAAAACTACTTTTAACTGTGGCTTTTTATAAAAATCTTTTTTATAGAAAACAAGAACGTGTCTAGAACTGGAATAACTGAGAGTAGAGATCTGAGAGTTTTTTTAGACCTTGATTCTTTGTATTTGCAAACTTTGAAAGCTGAATTTTTACAATATGAAAAACATCAAAATTCACATTTCTGTAAAATGTCTAGTTCACATGTCTGGAAACGCGTCATTTTACTAGATTTTTTATTTTAATAAAAAAAAAAGTATTCGATTTAACTTTAATAAAATCAGAATTTGCACTGAAATAAATGAAATTTATTAAAAGGAAATTTTTATTATGGAAAGGAAATAATCAGAATATTAAAATGGCGGTAATTATATGCTAGAATAAATCCTTAAAAAGGGATATTTCCTTTTTTTCTTTTTTCTTTTTTTTGCATTTGGTCTAGGAGAATTTGATGAAAGGTAAAATATTTTTTAAATGAAAAACGAGGTTTGTTGGAAATTTTCACTGTGCAAAAGAATTTTTCGTGCAAATGGTTGTTGTCTCAATTTTATTTAAACCCGGTCGATTTTTCTTATTTTATTTTTAAAATTTTTATAAAAATTCTTGTAAAGAAGTATACGTTGGACCCGTATTTTCTTCTATATTTAAGGAACTACTTTTCTTCGCCATATATAGAGGACTGCTTTCCCTACTATCCGTTGTTCATTTTTTTCTCTCTCGCAAAATGGAAATGTTGTATTCGTTTCTATGTTTTATTTTATTTTTTCCGATTCGTTCTTATTTCATTTTATATATTAATTCGTAGCGAAAATGAAAGTACAACTTATGTAAGGTTGTTGAACAGGTGAAAATATTCAAACAGGAGTTTTCAACCATACAGAACGTCGGAAAAGTTCACATCAAAGTGGCGTAAATAATGTTGGCTAGGGATGGTGGGTTGGTTCGTGTAGGAATGTTGCTAGATTCGTGCATAATTGAAGAACTACCAACGAGAAGCTAGTTGATGATGTTGGGGGACTTTGTACTGCCTGCTGGAGGCTAATTTATCAAACAACCTGCATAGTTATGTCAATGCATCAACAACCAACCAACCACTTTTGATGTTGCTTAAGCAATTAGCACCAGTTAAGTTTTATTTAGAAAATAACGAAAATAAAATATTTGCGTTATAAAATGTTCAGTTGTGCACAAACATGGAATTATTCTGGTGAATCAGGACGATAGGCTTTTTTTCGTCCCCTTTTCCAACTGTTTTTTGCAAAAATATGTGAGATTAAACAAGGATAAATCTTTGAAATGAGTTTGAATTCGATTCTCATTTATACACACTGGTTTTTTGCACATAATATAGGAGTGAGTTACAGAAATATTTGGCGTTATTTAAGGTTAGTTTTGAAGGGAATTGTGATATAATATAGGTTTTTTTTTTAAAGTAAAATATCCAAATAATCATTTTAGGAAAGGCCACCATGGACTAGGCTAATAGCAAATACTCTTTATCTAATTAAATTATCGTTTAAAGTATTGATTTTTTTTTTTGGAATAATATAAATATTGGAATTAAAAATGTGTTGCCACAACCATTTTAAAGATGCAATAAGAACTTAGAAAAAATTTGTTTTATAAGGTAAAAGAGTTTTTATTATATATTTTTTTTTAGTAAAAGTAAGTTTTGTGGGAATACGAGGGCCATTCAACAAGTACTTAGCCTACAAAAGAAAAATGAAAATTTTGGAAAGGTGGCAATTTATTTTTCCACATAATCTCCTTCAAACTCGATACACTTGGCCCAGCGATACTCTAACTTTTTTAACACGTCCAAAAAATACATTTTCTCGAGGGAAGCAAAATAGGCCTCCGTGGCGACGATGACCTCCTCATTCGACCCAAATCTATTCCCGGCGAGTGATTTTTTCAGGTTTGGAAACAAAAAGTAGTCACAGGGGGCCAAATCTGGAGAGTTCGGTGGATGGGGCAGCAATTCGTAGCGCAATTCGACCAATTTGGCCATGGCGACGGCGGATGTGTGAGCCGGCGCGTTGTCGTGGTGGAACAGCACTTTTTTCTTCGCAAAGCGGGGCCGCTTTTTCTTCAATTCGACGTCAAATCGGCCCAATAAGTCAGCATAGTAGCGCCCCGTGATTGTTTTACCCTTCTCGATGTAATCGATGTGGATCACACCTTGTGAATCCCAGAAAACGGTGGCCATCACCTTTCCGGCCGATCGAACAGTCTTCGCCTTCTTCGGAGCAGGTTCGCCGGGTGAAGTCCACTGTTTCGACTGTTCCTGTGTGTACCAGTGAATCCATATTTCGTCGACGGTCACGAAACGACGCAAAAACTCCGCTGGATTGCGCTGAAACAGCGCCAAACACGTCGCCGATGTGGTCTCACGGTTGCGCTTGTTTTCCGGTGTGAGCAAACGCGGCACCCATCGCGCCGACAGCTTTCTCATGCCCAGTTCTTCGTGTAGAATATGATGCACCATTCCTACTGCGATGCCCACAGTCTCAGCTATCTCGTGAACCTTCAATCGACGGTCTGCCAACACGAGATCGTGGACTTTTTAGCGTTTTCCTCCGTAGCAGCCATTTTCGGGGCACCTGGGTGTGGCTCATCAAAAACCGACGTGCGGCCACGAACAAACTCGTTGAACCATTTCTGGACGGTCGCCATCGAAGGAGAAGAGTCACCATACACAGCATCCAAGCGATCTTTGATTTTGCTGCGCGTTTTTCCTTCCAAAAACAAGAATCTTATCACCGAACGATATTGTTCTTTTTCCATTTTTGTGCAACCGACCGACACGCTCGCTTTCAAAGGCTCTCAAAACAAAACTAATGAAGGGAATTGACTGAAACACTACAGTAGGCTACTAAAATAATGTACTGCACGATGGTAAATTTCTTTTGTGATAGCAGTTCCATCGGGCGGTGAGGCTAAGTACTTGTTGAATGACCCTCGTATTTATTGAATACTGTATTACTCAAATTAAATACGAAAGGTAAAATATTCCAACACTTTCTCACATAATAACGCCCCTAAAAAAGTACCTGAGATAAGCTATCATAAATAATTTTTAATGAAATGAGAAGCTTTTTGGTGGCCTGTGCTCATCGTTATCCCTAAAATGCCGCGCCTATTAACATCATAGCAAAAAGTATCCTCAGTAGGTCTGGACCTATATGGACACCTTTTCAGGATCTTACTGGCCAACTACCAATAAACGCAACATAATATCAAGGTCTGTACCTTGGGTATTACTCATGGGATATGACAGTATAAATGGGTTCCTGTACGGGCGTGAACTATCTGCAGAGGATAGATGCCTTTGTGGGGACGGCGGAAGAGCAGGCAAGGTGGCTACAACCGGGTGAAAGACCAAATTCGATTCTGGTTGTACTTTTGGGTCTTGGCGAACCCGCGTACCTGAGCTAGCTTAGCGGTGCCCAGGCATTTACAAGATTCCTTACCGTAGCTCAATAAGCGGAGTACAAACCAAAGAAATCTTAAACAAAAATTTGGTACCACGGGAATCGAGGTGCCCTATGGAGTTAAAGCACGCTGGATTTTGAAAAATTCCTATTAATAGTAGTAGATGTCAGTGAGGATCAAACCAGGGTTGTATGATTAATACCTGGCCTTGACAAGAGAGAAACATTTTTATGATTAAAATTAATTCGACTTTGTAACACAGCGCCCACACATAAGTGCATGAAAAATTTGGGCGATTATCTTTCACAATATCGTTGAAATGATCCAATAAGTTGGCATAGTACCTCTCAACAAAACCGTTAGCCGATCAAGTCGCATTGGCCTGGCTTTTCTTGGAGTCGGCTTACCGTGGAAAAATCACTGCTTGAACTGTTCTATGGTTTCTGGGGTGCTGTGATGAATTCATGTTTCGTCAACAGTTATGAGTCGACCCCAAAATAATTTGAATTACGCTTCAACATCCGCAAATATTTTGTTGAAGTTGACACACGTGCGTGTTTATGGTCAATTATGAACAATCGTTGCACCCATCGTGCACAAAACTCTCAAAATGAGTTGTTAAAATATTCTGCAATCGTTAATTGAGATCCTTACAGCCTAAGTAATCTCACGTACTTTCACTCTCCGATTATATTAAACAATATCTTAAATTTTTCCAATTATTTCTGATGTGGTGAACATTCTTCATCAAAAATGCTTGTCCGGCCGCGTTCAAATTCAGTTGTCCAATATTTGATGGTCTATAGCACAGTCCCAATAAATTTCTCTGACATCCGTTATTATTTCATCACTCGTTTTCTTTCTCAAAAACAAAATGGCTCTCATTCGTAAACTTTCTAAATGGCTCTCGTTCGTAAACTAAATGGCACAGTTGCTTCAAAATTTGACATTGTTCTTATGAAAGGATATGTTTACGAATTTGCGTTGTTTTAGTAGAACCAGCACCATTTCTTGTAGGGGATTAGGTATTTATCATACAACCATGATATCTACACAGTAAGTTCTTCGCTTAGAGTAAATATGCGAACATTAAATTAAGTGCACATAACAGTTCGGCTGAAAAGTTGAGAACCATGACGTCTAGATGGCGCCTCTTGCAAAAATCTACTTATTCCTGTCAAAATTTGACAGCAATCGGTCGATTGGTTCGTGAGATATAGCATTTTGAGTGGAGCAACTTTTGTTATTGAAAAAAAAATGGATAAAGACGAATTTCGTGTATTGATAAAGCATTGCTTTTTGATGAAAAAAAATACAGTGGAAACCAAAGCATGGTTTGACAAACGTTACCTGGACTCTGCTCCAGCTATTTCAACTGTAGAATATTGGTTTCGTCAATTTCGAACTGGTCGTACGACCACAGTTGATGCAGAACGCAGTGGACGCCCAAAAGAGGTGGTGACGGCAGAAAACATCAAAAAAATCCACAAAATAATTTTAAATGACCGTAAAGTGAAGTTGAGCGAGATAGCTGAGACTCTGAAGATATCAAAAGAGCGTGTTGGACATATCGTGCATGAATATTTGGGCATGCAAAAGCTGTGTGCAAAGTGGGTGCCGCGTGAGCTCACTGTGGACCAAAAACAACAACGTGTTGATGATTCCAATCGGCAGTCGGCAGAGTGGAGAGCGAGCGACGAACCGAATCCAAAGCGTGGAAAGACGCAACAGTCGGCTGGCAAGGTGATGGCGTCTGTATTTTGGGATGCGCATGGTATAATATTCATTGACTATCTCCAGAAGAGACAGACGATCAACAGCGACTATTATATAGCGTTTATTGGATCGTTTGAAGAAAGAAATCGCTAAGAAACGGCCTCATTTGAAGAAGAAACAAGTGTTGTTTCACCAAGACAATGCACCGTGTCACAAGTCGATGAAAACGATGGTCAAACTCAATGAATTGGGCTACGAATTGCTTCCCCATCCACCGTATTCTCCAGATCTGGCCCCCAGCGACTTTTTCCTGTTTGCAGACCTCAAGAGAATGCTCGCTGGCAAGAAATTTAAGACCGATTGCCGAAACTGAGGCCTATTTTGAGGCAAAACCGAAAGAGTACTATAAAAATGGTATCGAAAAGTTGGAAGATCGCTATAATCGCTGTATCGCCCTCAAAGGCAACTATGTTGAATAATAAAAATGAATTTTGCAAAAAAAAAATATTTCTAATGTGTTTTGTTCTAAACTTTTCTGCCGAACTGTTATGTGTATAGGAAAATATGACGTAGAGGCCTATTCAAAAACTGTAATCTAAGATGGGCCTCAGTTTTACTTTGGAGCGCCGGATTCAGACTTCAATGCATATTTGTAAACTACTATTTTAGTGTACTGATGCTTGGACCGTTGAATTAAATTAAAAAATAAACATAAATTTAAGCTATCAAAATGAATACTACAATATACTATGTACTTGTCATACGAACACAGCACTGCCATTTTGATAAATTATTTTATTTCTCAGATTCTCAGATTACTTTCTGTGTTTTCTATGCTTGCGATTAAGTGTAGATGCACAAGTGCATCAGTCAAACTTTCCGTTATAAAAAATTGATTATGTATTATTTCTACGATCAATTTATATACAAATACTCGTCGTCTAAGGTTTTGAAAATAAAAATGAGTGATAACTTCTTTTCTTCCATTTTCTAAACTAAGAATTTAACTGTTCTCTCTCTCGCCCTTCAAAAGACCTTTCATCTATCCATCCTTCTAAGTTATAGTATGATTTCACTTGCCAAATATCATATTTTAGATATTGGCATACTCTAATGTGTCCTTTTTAATCTGATTTGATTTAAATGAATTACTTTTGACATTTCATTAATAAAGATAAATTTTACGAGTTTGAATCCCTGCCCTAAAACTTAATATTTATTTAGAAGTCATTCTGAAATACGAGAGAAGGAAAAAACTTCATATTCATGTTATTTGGAAGATGACAACTATTGCATCCCATTTATCATTTGAATTATCTAAAAAGATTTTCTGAACATGAACTGTGTGAACATACATTTTCCTTTGCGGATTTCCATCGTTTTCTTAAAATGAATTGTGAGCGAAGTTCGCATTTTCGGAATGCAGTCATAAATTTAGTGGTGCTCAGTGCTCAACTTGCATGTCACACAGTTATTCCAAGATTCATAAAAATAGTTTTCATAACAGCAATTCCACTTGCATTTGCATTTGCATATTTTACTAAACT
This sequence comes from Atherix ibis, assembly GCA_958298945.1. NCBI lineage: Eukaryota > Metazoa > Arthropoda > Insecta > Diptera > Athericidae > Atherix > Atherix ibis. The sequence continues at coordinate 31,532,542 of OY282609.1, forward strand.
CAAATTTTTCGATGATTTTTTTATTACATTTTTTGTGTACTTTTATAAGCATTAGGATTTATTATACTACTTGAGATATTTTTATGAGAATGTTTTTTTCACCATTATTTTTACTCATAAGCTGAACATGATTAAATCAGCTTTTCGTGATAGTCATTCTTATTTTATTATATTTTTATGTTTACTGAGAATTCAGTTATTAAAACTTTTAACGAAACTAAATTTTGACTATTTTTTTTTGTCTTATACAATTTCTTTACTAAAAAAGCTTTGGAATACGATATTTTTTTTCGACATATACTATTTTAGTCGAAAGCATTTTTTTTGTAAAAATTTATAGTGAAGTTGTCTGCAAGTACAACATATTAGTTTGGGGGAATAGAAATTCATTATTTTTACGTTTATTTTAATACTTTATTTAATCCGATGGTTCGGTATTGTCCGATTTGGGTCAAATATGCACAGTTTTGTTTTATAATTTGTTGCCATTTTAAAGGTAACTTCATAATGCCTCTCTTATAGAAGCCCTAGTCCGTATTGGTGAAAATACCGCTTTGACCCAGGTCCTGACTATAAGGTGGATACATCAAACCTTTTCAACCAAGCTCCCGGAGTTTCTCGCAAGCCATGTGTGTGGTCTGGCGTTGACCTTCGATTATGTTCGGCCGCTTCTGGTCAATCGGTAGCTTTAAGCAGTCCAATTGTTGAGAGTAGAGGTCCGAATTTAGTGATTGGCCATATGGAAGTAGCTCATAGTAAATGATTGTTTTCCAGTTCCACCAAATGCCTAGCGAAACCTTCCTGGCCTTTAGTTCTGGTTTGGCCTTTAGTTCTGATTGTTTTCGCATAATATTGTCGTATGTGACCCATTTCTCATCCCCCAGTCACCATTCGTTTGGCCACGGCCGCGCAGATGGAAATTGGATCCATCATGTTTTTGTACATCAGTTCGAGTGGCACCCAAATATCGAGCTTCTTTTTAAAGCCTGCCTTATGTAAATGGTTTAAAACTGTTTATGTGGTTTAAAACTACGACTGCTAACATGCCGGTCTACTTCCACTGTTTTAGTTCCCAATATCATTATATTCAGTGAGGGCCACGCAGCCATGGAAGCCATTTGTGACCCCATCGAGTGGTTCTGTTCTCAAAAATATTCGCCATAACCTCCATAAAAAAATGAGTTTTGAATTGCGTTGGATTCCTGGTTATATAGGTGAAGTGTTAATTTATAGGGAAGTGGGGGGGGGCGGGGGAGGGGTAAGGACTATGTAGATAAGCAGACTGACCAAGACAGGAGTCTTTCGAAACATAGACCAACCATTTCCTAACTAGTCTACTCGGCGATCTTGGATAGGACATTCTGCTCTCACACATAATTTCCTATTCGGTAACCATCCTCTTTCTATGACGTTCAACTTAGTATCCCTAATGTTCTAACGGAATGTCACCTTACCGAACATTTCTATTCTAATTGTGGAGCTTTTATATTCCTCAATACTCTTCCCAAGTCCTCTTTATAATATCTAAAAACAAACTAACATGAATTAATTCAGTTTGATTTTACACAGACTAAGAATTTCAAATGTCCTGATTTTACTCACACTAAGGATAAGATAAACACATTGCGTTTACGTAAAATAATCTCCTAAAAAAATTATTTTATATCATTTTCCACCAAAAATCCTACTATCAAGAATGCAATGTACGAATCAGGGGTCTCCAAGTACTTATTACCAAAGTTGCTATGTACTTTTACGTGGCATGGCCAAGTAACGCTGCCTCTTTTTTTATGGGCTCTTATGTTATATAAAAGAGCTTACCTTTTCACCGGTACAAGAATTAAATGCATTAATGATCAACTTGAATCTGGGTTGAGCGTTGAAACTAACAAGGTTAACATCGGCAAATTAACAGAATTCAAAACGATCAAGATACGTGTATGTATTACAGAGGATCCTTCCCGGAAAATCGACAGTGGCTCTATTTTTGATCCCAGAAGATGAGGTAGGACCTGCCTTCGATTGAGCGATGGTTCCACCACCCAACCTTGAATAACAGCATAACTTCTTCTAAAGTTTTTTTTTTTGAATCGTATCCATTATGTCGATATTGTCGGCGTATGCCAATATTGAGGATTGCGTCTCACATGCTAGTATCAGAGCAGCAAATTACAATACCTTTTTCAGCATCATCTTAAAGAGGACACTTTGGTCATGTTCAATCTCTAGTCAGTTTGTTTAAACTTAGTTATTATACCTCAAGTTTTAGGCAAGCTATCCTGACTATACTATCAAAATTTTCCTTTAGTGGAGGCTCTTTGGCATTAGTCAAAAAACTTTATTTATTTTCTTTACATATGCTAATATGATAACATCTAAGAATATTTTTAGGGCCTAACTTTAAGCCATTTCCATTAAAATTTATAATTTCAAAATTTTTATGAAGCCACTTTTTTTTTGTTCTTTGCTGACAAAAAACAGATCCAAGTTGACCTTCTCATTTGTATTAAACGTTTTACCATCTAGAAAATTTTGTACAGACCGGAACCAATGATAATCAGAAGGTGCTAGGTCTGGAGAGAGTATGGTAGGTGTGCCAGTATATCCCATTCAAGCTCTAAGAGATTTTGCTGAATGGTCAAACTTGTTTGTGGTTTCTCATTAACCTGTTAGAACACTATTCCTTTCCTATTGACCAATTCTGGACTTTTTTCTTTAAGTGAATCATTCAATTTGTCCAACTGATGATAGTACACTTCAGAATTAATCATTGTGTTGCTCGATAGAAGCTCAGAAAAAAACGATTCTTTTGAGAAATCCCACCAAACAGATAGCATTGTGTCGGCTCATCTTTTCTACTCTAGGATCTTTTGCGCTTAATATTATTATAGACAACTCATATCTCATCCCCAGTGATTAATACGCTTCAAAAATAGATAATTTACTTGGCGTTTGAGAAGCAAATCACAAACGTCAATGCGACGGCACAAAATTTTTTCCGTAAGAATATGAGAAACCCATATTTCGAGCTTGGAGATAAAACGTTAGCCGTTTCAAATGATCATGAACGATCGTATTCGATAAATAAAAGTTGTTATTTACCAGTTTGCATCCATTAACACCTTTATTGTGTCTTCATCAGCTTCAAGTGGTCTTACAGAACATGGTGCATCTTCGAGACCAAAATTGCCGGTTCGAAATTTTGCAAACCAGTTGTGACACTGGCGCTCACTTAACACATTTTTTCGATACACATCGGACAATTTTTTTCTTGCTTGAACAGCATTTTTACATTTTCTATAGTAAAAAAGTAAAATATGGTATGCCGAAAATGCTGTTCTTCACTTTCCATATTTTAAAGGGGTATCAACCAAAAACTACTGTGCAGAATCAATCGAATTCTCGCTATGTCAGCTGTCAAAATACATGTGATTATGCGGCTTAAGTGTGAAGTTGGTTGTGAAAAAATACCATGAAGTCCTCTGTTGGGAAAAAACGAAATTACCTTCCGAACAACCCAATATCAGGCTTTCAAGCAAAAAATTTATACACAGACACTTCAATATCTTCAATTGCTCTCAGTAACGATAGATTTTCTTGTAATTGCTACTAGAATTATAGACCCTCAACCTGAGGTACGAGAAAGCATTTCCAAGGGTACAAGAAAAGTTTCTCACTTTAGATGTGTAATATAAAATTTGAAGCTGTCTTGTGCTATATAAATTTTGCTCAACTGAAAGATCATGTACTTTTTCGAAATTTAACGGATCCGAAAATTTGTCTAGTATTCAAACATATCATTTAATACTACCTCAAATCTGAAAACTGTTCATTTTTCACCAAAATTTCAATTGGGTGTATGCAAAAGTTATGCCCGTTTTTTATGATCCTAGGTAAAATTTTTTTTTCTTCAGAAATGATGAATAGTATCTTCTTTTAAATGATTCCATTGTATACAGGATGCTTTCCGTCTACTTTCTATTCAGTTTTGGCAGAGTACAGCGAAGAGCCCTAGTATTTTTTCAAAATGTCGGTCGATAAAGTGCATTTACGTCATTACTTTATGAATTCATTTGCGAAGTGTATTGAGCCGATGTCATCAAAGTTCGACAGGTACGAAGATGGTTCACAAAATTCCGATCTGGGGATTTTTCACTAATTGATAAACCACGTACCTGCCGGCCACTGAAGTCTGATGACGACAAGTTAAAAGTCATAATTGACACCAATCCACGTCTAACCACCAGGGAGATCGCGTCGATGATGGGAGTCAACCAAACAACCGTATTAAGACATTTGAAGCGTATGGGGATGGTTTCGCGGGACGACGTTTGGATACCTCATCAATTGTCGGCTGCCAATTTATTGGATCGTGTTCCAACGTGCGTTGCTTTGAGTGCGAGACAAAAACATGAACCTTTTTTGCATCGTTTAGTAACGGGAGATGAGAAATAGGTCGTGTACAACAACGTGACAAGAAAAAGACATTGGGCTATACCTGGACAGGCCCCACATTACAACTTCGAAAGCCGAAATCCATCAAAAAAAGTTATACTTTGTGTTTGGTGGGATTGTAAGGGTATTGTGTATTTTGAACTCTTGGAACGCAATCGGAAAATTACAGCAGAACGATATTCTCAGCAATTATCCAAATTGATTATCGCCCTTCGAAAGGATGGACCAGAATTGGTAAACAGAAAAGGGGTAGTGTTTCATCACGACAACGCGCGACCACATGTGGCTATGATGACCCAACACAAGCTGAATGAGTTGAATTGGGATGCTATCAAGCATCCACCGTATTCTCCAGATCTTGCTCCTTCCGATTTCCATTTATTCCGATCACTGCAAAAATTTTTAAATGATAAAAAATTTGATACAATAGAGCAGGTAAAAGCATCCCTTACTACATTTTTCGCATCAAAATCCACGAAATTTTACACTAATGGTATTAATAAGTTGATAGAAAGATAGGAGAAGGTTATAAGAACGGATGGAAATTATATAATTGATTAAATAAATAATACAAATCTAAAAAAAAATGTTTAATTGTATATGTAAAAAACGGTCTAAACTTTTGCATACACCCAATAGTTCTATTGGAAAGATTCAGTTTTTCAAATTTTCTACAATGTTATATAATTTATTCTATTTTCAAAAAAAACTTTTCAGATTTAAACTTTATTTGCTTATTGAGAATTGGCTTAAATAAAATATTGCAATAATTTTTGGCGAATTTTACATGCGTGATGGACTTGATTTAAATCAAAACTAAGACAGTGCACATAGTTAATACCAGTGGTGGCACGTGTAAAGGAGCTACAAAATTTATGGTTGGAAATTTCGAATTTACAACTTGTAAATATGATTTAATATTTGATATAATTATTGTTTAAATAGAATTAATGGAATTGATATTAAAGCGACGCTTGAAATTCGTATTTGATGACGCTGGGTGCTATTGGCCTAATTCGAACTAGCGGTCAAGTAAGTGTTACGGAAGCTTCCCTTTCGGGCAGCATCAGTCTAACTATACGGATCATCTTTGCTTTAATAATTCCTATAACCACAAGGAATTATTTATTTTATTTAATTAAATAAATAATTATTCAAGTGCATTTTTTAAAACAATCAAACTAATAAAAAAATTAGGTACAATTCCTATGACCACGAGAGTACTTATACATCCATCTTTAAAAAGAATAAAGTCTCTTTTGAGTAATAATCTGAATCAAAAGTGACTAACAGCTCTGCCAATCATTTCGATTGCAAGAAGTCTAATTTAGGAAATGAAAAGAGTAATTGGGTCACGAAGTAACTAGCATCTCCAATGATAAACAGAGGAGATCTTTTTTGATCTGGAAACGCTTGTCTATACAAGAATCAAAGTGGAGGAGCCTTATCCCACTAAGGACGTGGTTCAATGCCACAGATGTCAACAGTACGGGCAAATGTGCAGGGGAACACCTGACCACAGAATGTATTAAAACGCGAGACAATCCAGAAAGGTGTGTACTTTGTGCTGGAAGCCACCCGGCAAACTACAAAGGCTGCTCCACATATAAAATGCTCCAGACAAATATACGCCCAAATAATAATACATCCACAAATAAGACGGGACTAACATCATTGCCAGTGCGACGAAACCTGACATTTGCTGTGATTGCATCTGGGCAGAAACAACATCAACAGCAGCAACAACAACCTCAACAACAAAACCATCCACATCAACCTCCTCATCAACAACAACAGCAACCACAACATAAGCAGCAGCACCAACAACAGCGCCAGCAACATCACCAACACCAGGAACAGCAGCAACAACAACAACAGCAGAAAAACGGTAGTCATGCTCCTATTCCTCCCCCATTATCCTCCTCCTAAGACCTAACAACACTTCTTTCTACAATAACTAATAAATTAATTCAAGAAATTACTCTTCTTCTCACTCCTCTGTTAACTGCTTTAACAACCGCCATATCCTCACAATAAATAAATATTCTCATCAACCGATAAATCCCTATCAATCCTTCTCTGGAATGCTAACGGACTGAATTTACACCGACAAGAACTAGATATTCTCTTACACAACAAACGCATAGACGTTGCACTGATTACAGAAACTCACTTTACGTCCAGGTCGTTTTTTGCTATACGTGACTATAAAACATACAGAACTGACCATCCAGACAACACAGCACACGGTGGAACTGCCATCCTTATTAGAAACTCCTTAAATCATTCCTTCCACTCACAAACAGCCACCGAATCCCTTCAGTCAGTAGTTATTACCCTTCAGTGTAAATCCTTTACTTTTAACGTTGGATCTGTTTATTGTCCTCCAATAAACGAATTCTCCAAGCTACCAAACGAATTCTCAAATACAAAACAGCTACACACCCGCTCCGGAATACCGACGGAACATGGGCAAAAACGGATAAACAGAAAGCCGACATCTTCGGCAAACACTTAGAAAACATCTTTAAACCTCACAAAGATGTCCAAGACATTCTGCATGACGAACAAATATTCCGACAAATATCAACTCAGTTGCCCATAAGTCCACCTCCTAAGTTTTTCACTCCTTCCGAAGTTAAATTCACAATAGAACACCTTTCCAATAGAAAAGCCCCAGGATATGACTTAATAACTTCAGAAATCCTGAAACAAATTTCCAAAAAAACCCTCGTCCTTATAACCTATATTTATAATAGTATCCTCCGCACATCATTTTTTCCTTCCCTGTGGAAGTTTTCCATAATTAAGATGATCCCAGAACCAAATAAGCCTAAAAATCTTCCTACCTCATATAGACCTATAAGCCTTCTTCCCATGTTATTAAAAATCCTAGAAAAATTAATCCTAAAACGCCTTTATCGCATTTTTGAAACCGAGGGTGTCATTCCTTAGCATCAGTTTGGACTTCAACCTGAGCATTCCACTATCCTACAGTGTCATCGCGTAGTCGACTACATAGCGTGTTCGCTAGAGCGAAAGGAATACTGCCCAGGCGTGTTTCTTGACATTTCGCATGCTTTTGACCGCGTATGGCACCCTGGATTGCTTTGGAAGTTGCAGCGATTCCTACCCTCGGGGCTATTTCCAGGTAGCTGAAAATATTGAGTACTCTGACATTTATCCAATTTCCGCCGGTGTCCCTCAAGGAAGTATCCTAGGTCCTATCCTTTATAACATTTATACCCATGATAAAAATTCCATTTGCATCTATCCTTCCACTTTTCACGCCCACCCTTCCAGTATACACCCATCGACGTTTGAAACGGCGATGGCTGAGAGATTCTCTAAAATTATAAAATAAAATTACCCTGTTCTGAGGTAACATCGATTGGTGTTTTCCTCCACATGTCTTCATGTCCTTGTATATTCCCTTAAAAAATCTGCTTGTTACTAGCATAAGTAGTTGTAGATAACATTTAATAATAACAAAAAAAGAGAGTAATTGAAAAATTCTGTAAAGCCTAAAATTGAAAATTGGGCTTCATATTTAAATAAAAATTGTTCATATAAGTTTCTTTTTAAATAAAATGTCAATTTTAATTTCCTCCTTTTAGTTTGTATTTTTCTATTCAATTCAACATCGATAGTAAACATATCTATTGGCTATTAGCAGTAGATTGCCGGATGTTGGGTATTTACCTATTTTGCCTGAAATGAGTCAATTTGTCTCAAATACCAAAATTAAAGTTTTTAAAAAAAATAATAATATGAATTTTTTCACAAGCAAGTTTTGCTTTGTCAGCTTTCAAAATACAGTAGTAAAAAGTAATCCATTATTTTGCCAATAGATTGCTTTAGGAGCCTGTATCTCGGGTTGCACTAGATGGCGTTAGAAAGATAAGATTTCGTACTAAAAAAGTTTTGTGATTACTTGACTCAGTATTTTTTTAGCACGCGTCAAAGATGGACACCAACAAAGAGAAAATACGCCATATTATACAGTTTTTCTTCGATAAAGGCGAAAACACAAGCCAGGCAGCCGAAAATGTGAATAGTGTTTATGGTTCTGATACTGTAATAGCCAATCACGCGCAATTTTGGTTTCGTCGATTCCGTTCCGATAATTTTGATGTCAAAGATGCACCACGCTCTGAAAGGCCATTTGTCGAAAATGTCGATAAAATAATGGAAATCGTCGAGTCCGACCGTCACGTAAGCACTGTTTCGATTGCCGAGGAGCTAAACATTGCACAAAAACCCGTTTGGAACCACTTAAATAACGCTGGATACAAAAAGAAGCTCGATTTATGGGTGCCACACGAGTTATTGTAAAAAACCCTCATAGACCGAATTTCCATCTGCGAAAAAAAACCCTCATGACCGAACTTCATTTCTGAAGCGGATGGTTACTGGTGATGAAAAGTGGGTCACTAACGACAACGTCAAGCGACAACGATCGTGGTCAAATCGCGGTCACCCGGCGCAAACGGTAGTCAAGCCAGGATTGACAGCCAGGAAGGTTTTGCTGTGTGTTTGGTGGGACTGGCAGGGAATCATCTACTATGGGCTGCTCCACTACAGCCAAACTCTTAATTCGGACCTATACTGTCAACAATTGGACCGTCTGAAGGAAGCAATCGCCCAGAAGTGGCTAGCTTTGGCCAATAGAAGAGGAATTGTGTTCCATCAGGACAACGCCAGGCCGCATACAACGATAGTGACTCGCCAGAAGTTCCGGGACCTTGGTTGGGATGTTCTTATGCACCCACCTTATAGTCCCGACCTTGTACCAAGTGATTACCACCTCTTCCTGTCTATGACGAATGATTTTACACGTGAAAAATTCGCCTCAAGAGAAGATTGTGAAAATCGACTGTCCCAGTTTTTTGCCAATAGGGACGAGGGTCTCCATGAAAGAGGCATTATGAAATTACCTTCAAAATGGCAACAAGTTATCGAACAAAACGATGCATATTTGACCTAAATCGTATCGTTCTATCTATGCTAAATAAAAGCTTCAATTTAATGCAAAAATAATGGATTTCTTTTTATTACACCTTGATTATGCGGCTTAAGTGTGAAGTTGGTTATGAAAAAAATACAATTAAGTCCTCTGTTGGGAAAAAACGAACAACCCAATAAAACTTTTCTTTTTACTAAAATTATTCTTTTTTAAATACATTATTTTCTTAAAAATCTAAAATAATACAGATTAACAAGATCCATAATACACTAGCAGATAATTTAACAAACGAAAATAACATTAATAACTTCGTACCTAATATAATAGTCGATCCTTTATTGCAACATATAAACATATTTTTTTATTATTATTTGTGGTATGGAAAGAAATCTTTTTCTGTATTTAAAAACAAAAGAAAAGAAAAATCCTCTGAGAAAAGTACTATATTCTCTTTATAATAAAAACCTCCTAATTATACCAGAAAGTATAGTAAATAAAACCAATTCTTATGCAGAGAAGAAGAAAAAAACCTTCTTTCGCTACGGTCTCAATAATGCATATCTCAATTGAGAAACAGAAAATTGGCAAATAAAATTAAAGCGAAAAAAAAAACATATCAGAAAAGTAAAGATTTATTTCCACCATCTACAAAATAAAAACCAAACGTAAAAGAAAACGAAGGAAAAAAAAATTATGGAAAAGAATCTCATTCAAAATTTCCCATCGTTTGTTTATTGTTGAAAGCTGCAGCTGCCATCTCCCCAATATCCACCATCCACTAATACTACTACTCCCCATACAATCCTCTTCTGTTGGAGTGCTACTACCCACCCTCTCCCTCCCCCCTTCTCAATGGCCTTCTTCTTTCTTTACATCATCTTCAAAAATGTTAGGTAATGTTTTAAAAAATTCATTTTATTCGTAATCGTAGATCTTAATTTGATTCGTGTCAGATGTCAGAGTGGCTAAGGGTACTTAAGGAATATGTACAATATACGTTTTTGGGGGCAGCAGTAACTTACACTTTTACACTGTTTTTATTTTTCTTTTCGTTTTTTTCGTTTTTTTTTTTTGATGACTATGTCCAAAAGAAGACAAATAAACCTTTTTCTTGAAACTGCTGCCACTTAAAAGACAATAAAAATCTTTTAAATAAAATCCCCCAAAAAGAAGTTTATAAATCAACGAAAATAAAATACAATCACTTCCAGCTCCTTACCATTCCCCTTTCTCCTCTATCAAGACCATATAAGTTATTTCAGTGTACAGTATTGTATTTTCGTAGCACTTGCGTTTCTGTCTGCCCCGGTGACCATGGAGTGGGGGAGAACTACTAACTCTGTTGACATAATCCTCCAATAATATTTATACTGTGTAGACGAGAAGAGTCAAATTGGACTGTCTTATTGGGATCGCCCTTAACGGAATGTTGGCCGGCCAAAGTGAAACCGACCCTTTCGATAGGAAAGAGGCTCGAAAATGTATTCACGAATATTTTCGATAGCAAGAGTCTCTGGAGCTGTGGAACGATGGAACCGGAATGTGGCTAGGCGGAATCCATCACATGGCATACGTTTTTACTTCCTTCGTTTGTTGGTTGGTTCTTCTTCACCGTTAGGGAAAATGACTTCTTATCGGCGTCGTCCTTTTACGAAAACGGATACTCATTCACATCGTAAAAAGTTCCCAGACAACGAGGTGTATTTAAAAAGTAAAAACGTTTTCCTATTTCCACAGTTTTCTAATGCAGTTTCTCACTTTTATTTTTTCCTTTTTTTTCTTCTTAGCTTTTATTTGGAAATCTTTTTTTCGCTTCTTCTTTTCTAACAAAAAAAGGTTTTTCTTCTTCTTTATTGTCCTTTTTCCCTCCCTCCCCTCCCACCTTGTAAAAAAGATTATTATTTACTTTAGGAAAAACTTTGGCGTTGATTATTATTGTTTTTATTATGGACAAGATTTTATTCGAAGAACATTTTGATTGCTTGATTATGGAGACTTAAAAACGAACGTGGAATCTTTTGAAGCGAAATTGTTTAAGAGAATTTTTTATTACAAACGGTTTGGGAGTAGTTATTCTTTTGGTTTTTATATTATTTAAATTTTTTTTCCCGTATAATTTTTATATTCATATTTTTTTCCTTTTTATAAATAATATAAATAAAAAGTATTGTTTATAATCTCTTTGTTGAGTGTGGGTGGGTGGCTTATAGTATAGTTTATAGTAATTATGGCACTATTTAGTTAATAGTTGTCTTTACGGAAGTTGTAGAATAATCTTGTGTCTGTGATTAAATAAAATTGTTATGTTTCTATTATCCCGTGATAAAAAGTACAATGAAACATTTTCTTTTGGAGTAAAATTTTTAATTTGATTCTCTTAAAAAACTGTGCATTGTTGAGTTCTTCGAAATATTCTTCAACTAAACTAATTTGTAAATAGTTCCAAAATATGTACAAAAACAAAATATTTTTTTAACTATTCTTTTATCTTATGCATACTCGTTAGTAAAGATTTATATTTGATATAAATGTGATTTGATAAGGATTAGAGAAATATACATTCGGTGAAAGCTGGACTATAAAATTGCATAGAACTTCTTCCTCCAAGTCCTCTTTTTACCCTTCTTTAACACTTAAATATGCTCCACAAAATTTAACAGTCTTTATTTTCTGTCCAATTTAGTATCGACCTGTTTTTTTTCAAGGAATCTGTCAACGCAAACCTACACGATACATGGAGTTATCAAATGGCCTTATGGTCGTGGCATTATATAAATGTTCTCTAGTTCCTGTCTAAAGAACCTTAGATAAAAAAAAAGTAATTTTATGCATTTCAAGTCAAGATCATATCATCATCAAGGGTTGTTGTATCAAAGAAATCCAGATGTCCGAGCTTCGCGACGCGATATTTAAGGTCGTCTCTCGCAACATGTTTTTGCCGTCTTGGCTAACGACGTCACTCCATCGAAGAGAGATCCTATCTCCATTTAATTAAGAAAAAAAAGACGCAACCCAATAATTCCGTTTAAAAATCCTCTTTCGAACGGAATTTTTCGTCCAATTAAGTATCGACCCAGTTTTTTCAAGGAAGCTGGCAACGCAACCCTACACGATACATGGAGTTATCAAATGGGCTAAATGATGGCCTAAATACCTTAGATTTAAAAAAAAGTAATTTTGTGGATTTCAGGTAAAGATAATATCATCATCAAGGGCACGACAATCGGGGGTAGGGCTTAGGCCTTTTGTATCAAAGAACTCCAGATTTTCGGGCTTCCCGCCGCGATATTCAAGGTCGTCACTTGCAACATGTTTTTGCCGTCTTGGATAACGATGTCGCTACATGGAAGGCAGGTTCTACTTAATTAATAAACAAAAGACGCAACCCAATAACTCCGTTTAAAAATCCTCTTTCGAACGGAATTTTGCGTCCAATTAAGTATCGACCAGATTTTTTCAAGGAAGCTGGTAACGCAAACCTACGCGAGACAAGGCTTTGGCAAATGGTAGTGGCTCTATAAATTTCTTCTATTTCTTGTCGCACACCACTTATGTCACCCTGAAATTGGAAGCGAGTGTAGGCTTGGACTTTTGTGATTTTTAGTTTTTTCGAATCATCCAATAAAAGTCATAGATGGGCATGAAAAGAAAAGGTGAGAAATTGTCTCCTCTTCCTCTTTGACTTTACAGATACAACAGAAGCTATTTGCGGGGATACCTAGTCGTGTAGCGCATCTTCCTAGTATGCAATGACCTGTAATGATTCCGGTCAGCATGTTTGTATGAGCCGTAGATGTCCTTAGTAGGCCAGATCATTCTAGACATGATCACGAATCAAGATTGCTCCAACTCACGCTCGCCAGCTTTACTGAATTCATGTGTGCCTCCTCTGTCTCTGTAACAGTAGGCGAATCTAGCCTGTTACCATTACTTGTTAACTCATCCACTCTACGGTATCCTGGAATTTCCTATATCCGAGAACCTAACATACGTGAACATCGCATTGGTTGCAATCTCATTCAGAGATCTTTGGCAGTGCTTCAGAGCCCTCGACCTCATTCAGAATGGGTGATTTAAGCCCGACTCTCGGTAAAAATGACGATTTCCATATTAGATATTGCATTCATCGAAAACCAAGCTGGCCCCTTCCTTGTTCGTTCCATTAAAAGAAATTTAATTATTATATTCGTATTTTGAAATATTGCAAAAATATTGATTATCAAAAAAGGAAGAAAAAGTATTAAAAGTGTATTTGTCAAATATTGTGCAAGTGTTTTTTTTTAGATAAAATAAAGCTTTTTTTGAAACTTTTTAAAGTAAAAATTGGCTTAGAAAAAGATTGAAATTTTATTGCGTCAATTTTCAGAGAAATTTCAGCGGAAAAATTATTTAAATTCAATGAAAAAAAGGAAGTGTTGCTCTTTTTTGTTTTATCCAAAGCAAGCTAGAGCTACACTTTTACGCAAATAATAATTCAAACTGAAAGAACCTCTAAATGAAAAACGTTTTGGAGTAGATAGAGTCTACTGCGTTTTTTTTTATATAAGATATTAGGATAATTAGGTAAATCTTTGAAAATCTTACTTTGGGGAAGAGTTGACGATTCAGGATTATTTTCTATAACGTAGTAATAAAAGGCTAAAAAAACACTTGATAGTAAAATATTGTAAAAATTGAATGGATAAGAAGTCGAAGAAACGGCAGAAGTAGTCAGACCAAGAGTAGTCGCGTCAATCTAATAATTTATTGGGTTGGCAACTAAGTGATTGCGAATTTGAAATAATTCAATTCGATATTTTCCGTTTTTGTCGATGACCCTTTGTCATCTTTCAGGCAGTGTTATAATGCCGCGTTCGTAAAACTTATTACTTTTGCTAGCAAAAAACTGAATTAAATGTGATTTTACATTATCAGCGTCATTAAAAATTTTACCATTTAAGGAGTTCTGCATGAAACAAAATAAATGGTAATCTGAAGGCGCTAGGTCAGGGCTACATCCCAAACTAATTCCAATAATTTTTAGCGAGTGACCCAAGATGTGTCATGCTGGAAAACAACACCCTTACGATTTGACAATTCTAGGCGTTTTTCTTGAACTGCATTGCTCAGTTTGACGAGTTGTTGAACGTACACGATAGAATTAATCATTTGGTTTTTTGGTAAAAGTTCAAAGTGCAAAATTCCTTTATAACCCCACCAAACTGACAGCATAATCTTCTTTTGTTGCATCTCAGCTTTTGATGTTGTCTGAGGTGGTTCATCTCGCATCACCCACGATCGTTTCCGATTAACGTTGTTGTCAACTATCCACTTTTTGTCGCCAGTTATCAGTCGTTTCAGAAATAGATCCGTTTCGTTGCGTTTCAGAAGCGAATCGTAGATGCTACCAGGTGTATAAGCTTAAATCTGCTGTTTTTTTAGTCAAAAACAAATTTATTCAAAGTACTTGCCTTCGCTAGCTACACATTTTTCTCATCTCTCGGGCAATTTGTGTATGCCATGCCAAAAAAAATCCTACTCTTTCGAGGCAAACCACTCATCAAGCCATTTGCGGACGTCTTCGTAGGAATCGAAGTGCTGCTCAGCGAGCACGTGGCCCATCGACAAAAACAGGTGGTAGTCGGAAGGGGCAGGTCTAGTGAATAAGAGGGGTGGGGTAGCACCTCCCAGTTGAGTGTTTCCAAGTAGTTTCGGACCATTTTTGACGTGCGCAATGGTGCGTTGTCGTGGAGGAATATCAGCTTGTCATGTCTTTGTTGATAATCCGTCCTTTTTTCGCGCAGAGCACGGTGCAATTTGATCAGTTGTTGGTGGTAGTGGTTGGCATTGACAGTTTCAACAAGTTTCAACATCTCATAGTAGACGATACCCTGCTGATCCCACCAAACGCACAGTATCGTCTTCCGTCCGAAGCGATTTGGTGTTGGGGAATATGTTGATGGTTGGCCGGGATCAACTCACGTTTTATTGCGTTTAGGATTCTCGAAATATATCCACTTTTCATCGCCTGTCACAATCCGATGCAGGAACGACTTTTTTTTGTATCTGGCGAGGAAGATTTCTCATGTTTTTGGGCGTCGCTCCATCTGCCTACCATATCGCTCAATTCATGCGGCACCCATTTTTCGATCTTTTCAATCTTCCTCATGGCACGCAGACGCATGGAAATGGCTGGTTGAGTAATACCCAATTGCTCCATGAGCATTTTTTGCGATTGGGTATCGTCTTCGTCCAAAAGAGCCTGCAATTGATGGTCCTCAAACCTTCCTAGGCCGATTTTCACGCTTCTGGTCCCACAAGTCAAAATTGCCGTCTTTGAACTCACGTTGTTTCCGATAAAGCACTGTCACCATATGCCTCCATAAGCATTCGAAGCGATTCGGCATCTGATTTCTTCAAATTGAAGCAGAAAAGCAGAGTTTTCCGCATATGCTCCTTTTCTGGCACAAAACTAGACATGATTACCAAAGGAAAAATGTATGTTGTTGTACGAAATTGCTGAAAATGTGCACTGATTAATGTTGACAGATGTCAAACTCATAAAAAACAATGATGGCGTGCCCATGATAGCTTAATACGCTCACTAACGCCATCTATGACCAAACAATTAATTTTTGACAGCTGCTTTGCTTGCACGTGTTTTGACTCGTCTTCGATTTTTGCCCATTCCAAAAAATGGATCAAAGAATCTGTTTTGGGAACAAGAAAAAGTTACAGGGGGCCAGATCTGGAATACGCCAGAAACGGCCAAAAATTCGCGGACAAGCAACGATGCGTGAGCAGGGGCGTTATCATGGTGCAAAAGCCAATTTCTGTTGTTCCATAAATCCGGGCGCTTCTGGCGCATAACTTGCAGGTAATATTCCTTATTGACCGTTCTACCCTGTGGCAAGAACTCATGATGCACCACGCTCCTGTAATCGAAGAAAACTAAGCAAAACCTTCACATTCGACCGAACTTAGCGCGCTTTTTTCGGTCTTGGCTCGTGCGGCAGTTTCCATTGGGATGATTGTGCTTTGGTTTCCACCACGTCATAACCATAAACCTATGATTCGTCACCAGTTATGACCCTCTGGATCAAATTTGACCAAACAGGGGATTTAAGCTGATACACGCGGTAATGCGTTGCGTCAAATGAATTTCCTTAAGCTGATGACGAATCCATAAATCGAGTTTCTTAACATAGCCAAGCTGTTTTAATTTTTTTTAAATTCATGTATACGATACATTGAGTTTCTCTGCAATCTCACGTATTGTGTTATGATGATCTGAATTTACCAAACCAATTTCTTTCAAGGCTTCATTCCCATATACTGCACATAACTTCTTATGTACCTGCGATGCGTTCTTGCCTTTTCGGAAATAATACAATAAAATATGTCTTAAATGCACGTCTTTCCCTTCCATTTTTAAATATATATAAAAACAAAACTAAATAACTAAACGATACAATTTTTTATTAAATTAAAGGCACAAGTCTAAACAACAAGAAAAGAATATAAGTTAGGTGCTTTGAACACGTTGACATAACAAAAGAATATACTAATACCATCTATTGGCAATCACTTAGTTGCCAACCCAATATTTCTGTTGCACAATTCTTCATAAAATATTATCTTTGAATACATTGGAAAAATATTAAAATTTTTCTATTGCAAATCGTGTATGCTTTTAAGGGCCTTACCCCATTTTCTGTTCATACTATCATAAATAATAGCAATTATTAATTCAAATTCTAATTCGTTAATAATCATACAACCTGTTCACCACCTCCTACAGACTTAAATAGTTTAAATTTCTCTGCCCCAAAGCGCCATCATCTCCATACGGTTCCTCGTCTAGGCATTCAAATTTGTTGAATACATGCGATAATAGCGGGTAATAAATCGTTCGGATCATTGAAATATCGTGTCTGCAGCTTGTGGGGCAATTTATCTCTCCAGCTTACCCAACCACATAACAACACCTTCTGCTATATTCCCGGTCTCCAGTTTTTACTTCTCAGTTCCTTAATCGATAATACTAGAGAGTGGATAGCAACTTGTTCCATTTTATATATATTGTACCTACTCCACATTACCGACAGTATTGCACTTTTTAAGCCTTCGGGTTGTTCGATTTCTTAGGAGTATATATTTAAAAAAAATGAAAATATTTTAAAATTTTCCCAACAGAAAAGAAACGAATAATTTTTAGTATCCGAACAGATGTTTTATGATAAATTTTTTAAATTTCTTACGGAAAGTCCAAACGTAGTCAAAGATTTCTCTCTAAAATTTCTTAAAGGATTTTAATAGCTCAAATGACTGCTGGGGTATTTTTAGAAATGAAATAATTTAAGAGAGTTGTTCCCAAATCTAATGGTTAATTCAAGAACTACCCCAACCCTCTTATATTTTTCAATGTATTCTGGATTTTCCAAACTATAATAATTTCTGAGATTTTTAGCTAGTCTCAAATTATGACGTTTTTCTAGTTTCGGTTTTTCAGTAATTTTCTCTATTAAATATCGTTCCTTAGTCTAGTTTTTTTTTCATGGGCAATATTTTTAAAATTATTATTTTTTGTTAAACTGATGCCACTAATGAGTGCACTCTCATGCGAGTGTAATTCTCAGATTGTTCGTCAGTTGCATAAGAACTATGAGTAAGCTGTCATTTTCAGAAATTATATTTTGCATCCAAATTGCGAGTGAGAAAATCTTCAAGGGGAAAGATTTCGATTTTTCCTTACAAAACTTTTTCTCCTCCCTAAAATTATTTGGGTCGCTAAAAAAATTTTCGGCCATATTATATTCAAACCAACATGATTTTGTGTCTTCTAGGTCGACAACAACAAATTTATTAGAATTGAAATATTAAAGTTATTAGCAATTTCCAAAAGAGAATTTCCAAAAAGACGTGTGATAGAAAATTAATGTTAATTTTATTTATTCTCATGCATCAAAGTTGTTCTATTCAAAATGCACTTTTTCCTGCAGTGCTAGAAGGATTCAACTGAAATCGCCTTCAGATCCTCGGTTACTATCATTTGGATCTTCAGATCCTCGGTTACTATCATTTGGACAAAAACCAGCTGAATAGAAGACTGGGAAAGAACAGTCATCCTTTTTTTTGTTGAGAAAAACTCCTCGAAAAATATGGTCGCAACACAGAGGAGGAGGTGTCATTACGGAGAAATCAAATGTCTGCATATCCGATCTTACGCAAGGACTTTACGTGTTAATCGCCGGTATAATCATCACATGAGCTGTCACTCGTTTCACAATTTTATCAGGCCTCCCTCGTATTCCACTCCTTACAGCCCTACAAAAATGCTTTAAGTCATCGCTCTTGATAAGGAATACGAGGTCTGTTCAAAAAGTATTTCCGCGGGTTACGTATATTCGATTTTTGATTTTTTGTGGCGTTATATTGGTAGTCATGTCTCTCACTTATGCCGACAAGTTCGGTCATTTTGAATGTTCAGTTAATTTTTGAGAACTGCTTTGCTTGCACGTGTTTTGGCTCGTCTTCGATTTTTGCCAATTCCAAAAAATGGATCAAAGAATCTGTTTTGGGAACAAAAAAAAGTCACAGGGGGCCAGATCTGCGGAATACGGTGGCTGCGGCATTATTAGTGTGTTGTTTTTGGCCAAAAATTCGCGAACAATTTCACGGACGTTATCATTGTGCAAAACCAAATTTCTGTCCTTCCATAAATCCGGGCGTTTCTGCCGCATTTCTTGCAGATAATATTCCTTATTGACCGTTCTACCCTGTGGCAAGAACTCATGATGCACCACGCTCCTGCAATCGAAGAAAACTTTAAACAAAAGCTTCACATTCAACCGAACTTGGCGCGCTTTTTTCGGTCTTGGCTTGTGCGGCAACTTCCATTGGGATGATTGAGCTTTGGTTTCCACGTCATAACCATAAACCCATGATTCGTCAACAGTTATGACCCTCTGGAGCAAATTTGGGTCATCGCGGACAGAGTCCAACAGCTCCTTAGCAATTTTAATGCGATGCTGTTTTTGGTCGAAAATGGGCAAAAATCGATGACGAGCCAAAACACGCGCAAGCAAAGCAGCTGTCAAAAATTAACTGAACATTCAAAATGGCCGAACTTATCGGCATAAGTGAGAGACATGAGTACCAACATGACGCCATAAAAAATCGAAAACCCGCGGAAATTCAAAATTTGCTATATTTTTGAACAGACTTCGTATATGCAAAAATTGTTTCGAATAAAGTGTCTTTAAAATAATATTATTTTTAAAGTGTCTTTAAAATAACATTATTTTTTTAAAAAAAACTGCAATTTTGGTGTTTTAGTCAAATTGACTCATTTTAGGCAAAATAGGTATACCAGGTGTATAAGCTTAAATCCGCTGTTTTGTCATAGAAAGTAAAATCAAATTTATTCAAAGTACTTGCCCTTGCTAGCTTCATCGAAAATCGAATATATATAACCCGCGAAAATTCAAAATTTGTGATACTTTTTGAACAGGCCTCGTATTTCCCATAGGCGTCGTTGCAACTTTTTTGTAAGTCAAACTTACAAAATTTGATGGTACATCGTTACTCTAAATTTCGCCGTACTATTTTTCGTTTACTTATCACGCTCTATAGGGTTGAAATTTGTTCTGCTGCACGTCGATTGGCATCTGAGAATTTATCTATATTCGTGAATATAACGCAGAAAACATTTTAACTTGTACTACACGGCTAGGAGGTGGTAAATATACAATCTATACGGAAGGGAAGTCGCTATGTAGTTCTCTATGATATCATTATTTTTCTGCCGCAACTGGTATGCAGGCTAAAGGAAAGCTTTTGATAAGCGTGCGCATTTTGTTATTTTATTCAAAATTAAGAAACTTTTCTTTCCATCTCGTATTTTTTTTTTACTAACTTAAATCCTATCCAACGGAATTCAATCTTTCAAAATAAAAAAGCTTTATCTGGTGTCCCACATGGCAGTTATCTGGATCCACTATTACATATTCGAGTCGTTAGGCCATTTTATATACTTACTCAGAATTTCATAGGTCTTTCTATAAGTTTCTCTTCACTTATTTTTAGTTCTGATTTGGTTTAACTAGATTAAAGCTTAAATATCGACTTTGAGGCTTTTGGAAAAAGTTTCGCTTAAACAATTTCGCTTGGTAGCTCCCCATTCACTAGCCGCATTTGCTTGGCTGTTAATTACTAAAGATATCAATCCTGCTATGACTATGGGGTCAGATTAGAAATAAAAATGATATTCAAAGAACCTACCCCAACCCCCCCCCCCCCCCCACCCTTC
Source organism: Atherix ibis (assembly GCA_958298945.1). Lineage (NCBI taxonomy): Eukaryota > Metazoa > Arthropoda > Insecta > Diptera > Athericidae > Atherix > Atherix ibis. The sequence continues at coordinate 31,553,253 of OY282609.1, forward strand.
AACAAACTCTTAATGATTTTACTTATTTTTTATTTCATTTTCCTTGAGACGAAATCTGATTGGTGGTTGGTGAATATTTTCCAGTTTTTTCTGTGCAAGTGTGTGTCCTCAAGTTTAAGTATAAAATCAATAAAATGGAAAAAATTCTATTTTCCTTAACACTCCCTAAAATAAATAAAATCTTTTTGTTTTTCGAATGTCTTTATAAAAAAAACACCCAATTATTTTCTTATGTGGCAAGAATTTATTTTTGTCATCCCCTTTTTTACCAAGTTTCTGTTTACTGAAAGTTGAAAGCTCAAGAATTATTCGTACACAAAGAACTCAAATTTGTATTATAAAAAATAATTCCAAGCGCGTAAAAAATAGCCACGACACATTCCCATAGACTAAAAAAAAAGGGACACAAAACATTCCTTTTTATTTTGTTTTTTTGCTGTGGTATATCAAAAAGTATAAAATTATTACAATTGCAAGATTTCGATAGGAAAATCCTTAAATTGTAAATTGATTTTTAAAGTTGAAAAGTAGAAATTCATAAAAATAATTTTTCTTTTTTAACTAAACTCTGCCATGTTTAAAGTTGAATTTCTTTTCATCCATTCTGTCTAGTATCTAATAAGAAAGTGCCTAACAAATAAGAGTGACGAAAGGAGGGGGCTGGACTCCTTGAAGAGGTTATGAAACTTGATGAAACTCTTCTGTTTTGCTAATAAAAATGGAATGAAATTCTTAAAATTTAGCAGACATCAGCTGGTTCTATTTTGTCTTTATTTACTCAAAAACGACTTCACTAACAACAAGCACAATGGCAATAATTCGGGTGAAGGAGCGACTGGGGTGATGTAGAGTCGTAAAATTTTTATAGCATTCGGTCGATCACAATATGAAGTGAGGACATTTGATTTTTCACAAACTCGAATTTATATTCTTCAGAACTCATATGAGTCTAGGCAAGTATTCTTGATGTTTTTTTTCAGCTCCTTTCAGATTTCTTACAAGTTCCGATAGTATATGTTACACCTTTACTGTCATACATTCAATGTTTCCGTTGTTGATAGGCAATAATTTTATAAAAAGATAATAATTATCTATCCGTCATCACCTGTAATAAATCAGGTTTTAGTAACTATCGATTTTCGGGCATGTTATTAAGGTATTAGGACGATTATAATTATGTTATTAAGGTACTATAAGTATTAAGGAAAATTAATAGCATTTTTAAAGTATTTTTTTCTATTTTTGACATAGAGGGGGACCTGAAGTTTACAGACAGTTTACATTTTTAAAGGGGGACCTGAAGTTTACAGAATTGGTTTTCTCTAGGACCTCAAAATATTCGCACATGTTGTGTACACTGCCCCTTCATTTTTAGAAAACTTCCTTCTAGCCAAGTAATAATAATAATTTCATACAATAATTTAATCAATGCCTATTTTTACATTAATCCTTCTGTCAGTAACCAGGGTACGACAATAAAAACGGCTACATATAAGCTTGTTTATTGGCTCGTTTGTATTTTATTTTAATTTATCAAACAAAATTGATGCCATAACATATTTTGATGGTATTTCCATCAAGTTTGATTTGTTTAAAAATCTTTTATTAAAAAATTTAAGATCCGCTATTAAGAGTTTTCTTAGTGAAAATGGTTGAACAACTCTGGTAGAATATTTGGTAAAAAATTTAACGAGGTCGTAAAAATATATCGCAAATCTTGCACGAAAACTAGCATGAAAGTCAACAGGTCATCCAAAAGTCTACAGTCATCCGTGCGTGAAAAATCACGTACGTAAAAAATCATGTACATTCAAAACACGTGCGTGCAAAATCACGTGCGTGCAACATCACACAACACAAAACACGCAAAACTAGCAGCAAAACTAGCACAAAATCTAGCAGCAAAACTAGCACCAAAACCATCACCAAAACTAGCAGCAAAACCAGTACCAAAACTAGCTCAAAAACAAGCAGCAAATCTAGCATCAAATCTAGCATGGAAATAGAAAATAGAAAATGGAAAATGAAAAATGGAAAAATGGAAAAATGAAAAAATGGAAAAATGGAAAAATGGAAAAATGGAAAAATGGAAAAATGGAAAAATGGAAAAATGGAAAAATGGAAAAATGGAAAAATGGAAAAATGGAAAAATGGAAAAATGGAAAAATGGAAAAATGGAAAAATGGAAAAATGGAAAAATGGAAAAATGGAAAAATGGAAAAATGGAAAAATGGAAAAATGGAAAAATGGAAAAATGGAAAAATGGAAAAATGGAAAAATGGAAAAATGGAAAAATGGAAAAATGGAAAAATGGAAAAATGGAAAAATGGAAAAATGGAAAAATGGAAAAATGGAAAAATGGAAAAATGGAAAAATGGAAAAATGGAAAAATGGAAAAATGGAAAAATGGAAAAATGGAAAAATGGAAAAATGGAAAAATGGAAAAATGGAAAAATGGAAAAATGGAAAAATGGAAAAATGAAAAAATGGAAAAATGGAAAAATGGAAAAATGGAAAAATGGAAAAATGGAAAAATGGAAAAATGGAAAAATGGAAAAATGGAAAAATGAAAAAATGGAAAAATAGAAAAATAGAAAAATGAAAAAATGAACAAATGGAAAAATGGACAAATGGAAAAATGGAAAAATGGAAAAATGGAAAAATGGAAAAATGGAAAAATGGAAAAATGGAAAAATGGAAAAATGGAAAAATGGAAAAATGGAAAAATGGAAAAATGGAAAAATGGAAAAATGGAAAAATGGAAAAATGGAAAAATGGAAAAATGGAAAATTGGAAAAATGGAAAAATGGAAAAATGGAAAAATGGAAAAATGGAAAAATGGAAAAATGGAAAAATGGAAAAATGGAAAAATGGAAAAATGGAAAAATGGAAAAATGGAAAAATGGAAAAATGGAAAAATGGAAAAATGGAAAAATGGAAAAATGGAAAAATGGAAAAATGGAAAAATGGAAAAATGGAAAAATGGAAAAATGGAAAAATGGAAAAATGGAAAAATGGAAAAATGGAAAAATGGAAAAATGGAAAAATGGAAAAATGGAAAAATGGAAAAATGGAAAAATGGAAAAATGGAAAAATGGAAAAATGGAAAAATGGAAAAATGGAAAAATGGAAAAATGGAAAAATGGAAAAATGGAAAAATGGAAAAATGGAAAAATGGAAAAATGGAAAAATGGAAAAATGGAAAAATGGAAAAATGGAAAAATGGAAAAATGGAAAAATGAAAAAATGAAAAAATGAAAAAATGAAAAAATGAAAAAATTAAAAAATTAAAAAATAAAAAAATGGAAAAATGGAGAAATGGAAAAATGGAAATATGGAAAAATGGAAAAATGAAAAAATTAAAAAATGGAAAAATGGAAAAATGAAAAAATTAAAAACTAAAAAAATGGAAAAATGGAGAAATGGAAAAATGGAAATATGGAAAAATGGAAAAATGGAAAAATGGAAAAATGGAAAAATGGAAAAATGGAAAAATGGAAAAATCGAAAAATGGAGAAATGAAAAAATGAGAAAATGTGGAATTGCAAAAATGGAAAAATAAATTGAAAAAGAAAAATCAAAACAAGAATGAAAACTAGTAGCAAATCAGGCGGGAAAACTAGCACCAAAACCAGCACCAAAACTATCAGCAAAACTAGCACAAAAACTAGCATAAAAACTAGCAGCAAAACTAGCAGCAAAACTAGCAGCAAAACTGGCAGCAGAACTAGCAGCAAAACCAACACCAAAACTAGCACGAAAACAAGCGGCAAATCTGGCACCAAATCTAGCATGGAAACAAGCAGCAAATCTAGCAGAAAATTTAGATGAAAAACGTCGACGGGCATCCAATATCATTTTGTGGATTTTTCACACTATTTCTGGTATGGTCAAACAAGAAAAAAAAACAGACCGTAGACTTCCGGGCAGGAATTTCCTCGTCCATGCAGATTAAGTGTCCAATTGAGCTTTATTTTATTCACAACTGTGTGGTTGCGGTAACGCTTCAGTATTTATTCATTAATAAGGGTCAGGAATCGGCCATCATTATGTAGAGGGCCGAAAATTCTTCGAAGGATCCTCCTCTGAAACACGAACTAATTCTAAACGCACGTGATTATTTCTTACCTAACGCGATTATTTCTTAACGCACGTAATTAATTCAAATTTATGTTGCATGTTGCATGTGCACGCAATAATAAGTTGCTACAATAAGTTGCATGCAATATGTTGGACGCAATATTATTGCACGCCATATGTTGCACGCAATATGTTGCACGCTATATGTTCCACGCAATATGTTGCAAGCTATATGTTGCATGCAATATGTTGCACGCAATATGTAGCACGAAAATATATCGTAAATCTAGCATGAAAACTAGCAGCAAATCGTAAACATTTATCAAGCTCGTAAATATGTAACGAGCTCGTAAAAATTTATTTGCGCATTTCTGACGATTCTCAATATGTCTAGTACAACTAATATCGGGGAATATTCAGTTTTATCATATTTAATAATGCTAACAAGCGAGATGTACGCATAAACGAGGATAAGGATACTTAATTGCCTAATTCAAATTTATCAAAATTATCTAAACCTACGAGATCCTAGACCGATACAGCGACCGCCCGGTTGTGGATAAATCTCAGCTTAATAATCTGCGGTGGGCTGGATACTTAATTGGTTTTACTGTGGGATATATTGGGTTGGTGCAAAAGTTATGACCGTTTTTTACATATACAATTGATCATTTTTTTTTTAGATTTATATTATTTATTTAATCAATTATATAATTTCCATCCGTTCTTATAACCTTCTCTCATCTTTCTATCAACTTATTAATACCATTATTGTAAAATTGCGTGGATGTTGATGCGAAAAATGTAGTAAGGGATGCTTTTACCTGCTCTATTGTATCAAATCTTTTATCATTTAAAAAATTTTGCAGTGATCGGAATAAATGAAAATCGGAAAGAGCAAGATCTGGAGAATACGGTGGATGCTTGATAACATCCCAATTCAACTCATTCAGCTTGTGTTGGGTCATCATAGCCACATGTGATCGCGCGTTGTCGTGATGAAACACTACCCCTTTTCTGTTTACCAATTCTGGTCTATCCTTTTGAAGGGCGATGTTCAATTTGGATAATTGCTGACAATATCGTTCTGATGTAATTGTCTGATTGCGTTCCAAGAATTCAAAATACACAATACCCTTATAATCCCACCAAATGCAAAGCATAACTTTTTTTCGATGGATTTCGGCTTTCGAAGTTGTTAATGGGGCTTGTCCAGATATAGCCCAATGTCTTTTTCTTAACACGTTGTTGTACACGACCAATTTCTCATCTCCCGTTACTAAACGATGCAAAAAAGGTTCATGTTTTTGTCTCGCACTCAAAGCAACGCACGTTAAAACACGATCCAATAAATTGGCAGCCTACAATTGATGAGGTATCCAAACGTCGTACCGCGAAACCATCCCCATACGCTTCAAATGCCTTAATACGGTTGTATGGTTGACTCCCATCATCGACGCGATCTCCCTGGTGGTAAGACGTGGATTGGTGTCAATTATGACTTTTAACTTGTCCTCATCAGACTTCAATGGCCGCCCGGTACGTGGTTTATCAATTAGTGAAAAATTCCCAGATCGGAATTTTGTAAACCATCTTCGTACCTGTCGAACTTTGATGACATCTGCTCCATACACCCCGCAAATGTTTTTGGTTGCCACACTCGCGGTATTGTCTTTACGGAATTCATAAAGTAAATAATGACGTAAATGCACTTTATCGACCGACATTTTGAAAAAATACTAGGGCTCTTCACTGTACTCTGGCCAGGCCAAAACTGAATAGAAAGTAGAGGGAAAGCATCCTTTATACAATGGAATCATTTAAAAGAAGGTACTATTCATCATTTTTTAAGAAAAAATTTTTTTTACCTAGGACCATAAAAAACGGGCATAACTTTTGCACCAACCCAATATTTCGCGAAAAGTTTGCAGTAGCTCCATCTGTAATCCCAGTAGGGGCGGTAGGCCCTGACTGCAGTAGATGCCAAAAAAATACTGGGAGTGCCGAACTGGAAAACCGCGACGCGAAACCGGTACTTCGCAGGTCTAGACCCGACTCCCGGTTAACGCACCAGTGACGGTTATATAAATCTCCGGAGTACTTAACCATCAACGAATATCGTGAAAGAACAAAATTTACCTATATTCATTCTCATCAACGCCAGCAAAATAAGAAACGAGGATTTAGTGGTACTGTGACTGAGAATTCATCTATTTTTAATAAGATAAGAAATTTCTTTTAAGAAAAAATAAATTTCTTATTTCATAAAACCCTTCCAACAAATTATTATATTTAATTTGTTTTATTTGCATTTTAGCATTTATTGAACAAGCGCAAAGTCGACTTTGAATTCCATAATAATAAAAAATATAATTAAAAAAATGAATATATGAAAACTGTACAATACAAGTGCTTAAAACTAAGAAGCACTTATACTAATTCTAGAATATGATTCGCTGCAACGCAATTTAGTTACGCTTCCTTTGAAAAAATTGCATTGGCTTGATCGCCTAAGTCTTCCACCTCCGCTTAATTTGCTTTAAATGCCTATTTTAGATAAAATACCGGTGTATGCTAGAGAAAGGATCGACAGAGATTAGTTCTGTATGCGTGGTTGAATTTTTGTAGAATGGTGTCTACTGATGCGATGCAGGTGTTGATGGGAGAAATTCCGTGGGCCATAGCGGTGTTGCGTAGACTCTGGGTGGCTCTAGACCTGTAGGGAATGTATGATATTTGGCAACAGCAGTGAAATGCCAGTGGAATGGGAGATGGGCTCATGAGTTCTTCTTTAACGTAAGATTTTATTCCACAAATAAGTTTGAATATGGCCTGTGCCTAGGATGTCTCATGATTGGGCACAATTGGATAAAAGTATTGCACTGACTACCATAGCATAGTATAAGAGAAGAGCGCAGATATTGAATGAGTTATTTTGATTGATGTGTGTTACCAAAACTGGCCACCACCGAATGAAAGCCCATGCTCGATGTCGGTAGAACATTCGGGTTTTGGCTAATCCGTGCACCTGAACTAACTTAGCGCGATGCCTAGGAATTTACCAGGTGTATAAGCTTAAAGCCGCTGTTTTTAGTCAAAAAAAATGTTTTTTCAATAGAAAGCAAAAACAAATTTATTCAAGGTATTTTCCCTCACTAGCTACACATTTTTCCCATCTCTCGGGCAATTTGTGGATACCACGCCAAAAAAATTCCTTCTTTTTCGCGGCAAACCCTTTTTCAGACGTCTTCGTAAGAATCGAATTGCTGCTCAGCAAAAATGTGGCCCATCGACGAAAACAGGTGGTAGTATTTTGACATGTGCGATGGGGCGTTGTCGTGGAGGAAAATCAGCTTGTCGTGTGTTTGTTGATAATCCATCCTTTTTTCAAGCAGAGCAAGGTGCAATTTAATCAGTTGTTGGTGGTAGCGGTGGGCATTGACAGTTTCACCAGGTTTCAACATCTCATAGTAGACGATACTCTGATGATCCCACCAAACGCACAGCATCGTCTTCCGTCCGAAGCGATTTGGTCTTGGGGAAAATGTTGATGGTTGGCCGGGATCAACCCACGATTGCTTGCGTTTAGGATTCTCGAAATATATCCACTTTTCATCGCCTGTCACAATCCGATGCAGGAACGACTTTCTTTTTTGTCTGGCGAGCAAGATTTGAGTTTCCATCTGCCGAGTGTGTGGTGCAATGGTCAAGGTGACCGACTCACACTCGGTAGGTGGCGGGTTCGATTCCCGCTGCCGCCATCTCGGCATTGGTGCCGGGGTGAAAGGCCTGACTACAAGCCTTATATATGTAGTCCGTAGGGTCCCCCAACGTCACTGGAGGTTGCTTCGCTGGTCTGATAAGCCGCAAGCTATAAAAACCACCTTATCAAGAAACAGCACAAGAAGAATCAACCGGACCGTACCTCAGGCAAGAACTCATTTGGCTTTCATCGTACTCAGGGCATAAACCGTACCTCAGGCAAAAACCCAAGACAGTACCTCAGGCAAAAACCCAAGACCGTACCTCAGGCAAAAACCCAAAGGCAGAAGCAGATGGAAGAGAGTTCACGGAAGCATCCGGACCGTACCTCAAGACCGTACCTCAGGCAGGAACCCAGGGCAGAGGCAGACGGAGGAGAGTTAACGGAGTTTTCTGGTGCCGCTATGTGCTCCATAGGAGCGACTGTGTTCTCATGACTATGTGTGTATAAAAAATGCATGTATGTGTTAAAAAAATTGTACAAATGTAGAAAATGAAAACCTGTCAAATAAATAATAAATAATCGTTCAATACATGCGGCACCCATTTTCCGATCTTTTCAATCTTCCCCATGGCACGCAGACGTGTGGAAATAGCGGGTTGAGTAACACCCAATTGTTTTGCGAGAATTTTTTACGATTGGGTATCGTCTTCGTCCAAAAGAGCCTGCAATTGATGGTCCTCAACACTTCCTAAACCGATTTTCACGCTTCTTGTTCCACAAGTCAAAATTGCCCTCTTTGAACCGACGAAACCAATCTCGGCACATTGTTTCCAATAAAGCACTGTCACCAGAGGCCTCCATAAGCATTCGATGCGATTCGGCATCCGATTTCTTCAAATTGAAGCAGAAAAGCAGAGATTCCCGCATATGATCTTTTTCTGGCACAAAACTATACATGATTACCAAAAGAAAAATGTATGTTATACGAAATTGCTGACAATGGTGCAGTGATTAATATTGACAGATGTCAAACTCATAAAAAAAAGTATGGCGTGCCCATGGTAGCTTAATACGCTCACTCACACCATCTATGACCAAACAGTTAATTTTTGACCATCTATGACCAAACAGTTAATTTAAGCTTATACAACTGGTACAAGGTTTTTTACTATAGCTCAATGAGCGGAGAACAAACGGAAGTACTCTCAAAACAAAAATTTTTATCACGGCGACCGAGTGCCCCATGGCATTAAACCACACTGTGTCCTATAATGAAGAAGCGCCATTGGCTGTAACGTGGTGGGTCTGGTTAATATTCAAATAGCGAGTATTAAGATAAAGACTTTTATCTTTTCTTAACTTGTAGGTCATTTTTTACCACTTATTTATTTTTTTATCCAAGCTAAATCCTCTTGATTGGTGAATCTTTCCCAACGTTTGTTTTGGAAATGAGTGCTGATGTCGAAGCTTATTTTGAAAAAAAAAAATTCTTCGGATTTTTTAGGGAACATGACTTCTTGTGCAACGGAAGTACAGTGAAAGTCGCAAAGTATTTCTTGAGTATAAATAAATAAAAATATTTTCTGAAACGAACTTTATAATTATACATTTTAATGCTTGCATTTATAATTATGCCATTGATGATAAGTTTCCTGTGAAAAGTCAGGTTAGGATTCCGTTCGTAGCATAGAAAATTTTCTTTTCAAAACTCCTGGACTAGGAAAATATATAAGAATTTTTAAATATTTGGTAATCTTAGCTTTCGACCGACTTCATTTACTATCAATATTTTGGAAATAAGTGCATTTATTTGCCGAAAAATTAAAGAATTTTGTAGAAGTTCTCTTTAACTTATTTATTTATTCAGCCTACTGTACTCAAGAGAATTGAGTCTTTTTATATACAATATAATATTGGGCAGTATTGGAAATGAAGGGCTGCCATTTTGGGTTGATGTGTCCGAATAGGTTACAAATATGCAAATGCGAAAATCATGTTCACGGTGATTGATCACTTTGAATGGTTAATTTTTATTTTCAATTTTTCCTTTGCAAAACAAAGTAAGTTTGTGTAAATTTTTTCCCATTTTGGGAGAATAATCGCAAATGTGCACATAATATACTATACCAACACCATCCCAGCTCAACCTAACTTATTCCTTTGTGATTCAATAATAAGACATGAGAGGCTAAATATTGTTTATATTGAAATTTATACAAAATTCCTTCAAAGCAAGCATTCTCTGGCAATACTTTTTAAATTCAAAATTGGAAAAAATCTAATATCAAGTTTGGATAAAATTGAAAAAAATAATTCCATTTAAATGCAAATGAATTTTTTTTCCTATTATTTAGATATACAGAATTTTTGAATGAAAAGTTATTCATTTTGTTAGATTGACTATAGAAAAATTATATTTTTTTCATAGAGCTTTGTGGTTGTTGTGTACACTTATTAATCCTTTACACGCCAAATGGGCAGGCATTTGCAGGTAAATTCTCCAAAAACTTTAAATTTTGCTTAAAAAATTATTGTATGAAATTTTGAGATGAAAAGGAAAATTATCGGTTGAAATTTCAAATGGAATTTTACTGTTTATTATATGAAAACTTCGAAGAGAAAATTTTTAGTCTTTGTTTTGTGGCTTTATTTTTAAGGTCTTTGAGATACGATCCAAAGGTTATTCTGTAGGCCTTGTCAGCTTACCTAATGAAACTGTTCGATTTAACTTGGAGAAAGCTATTAGAAGTGGTTAGATTTTATGAAACAAATTTGATTCTTTTGGTCAGTTAATGAGAGAACTTGGAAAGGGGTTGAGGAACTTGGCTAAAGAAGCAAGATTCCATGTAGTCAGTTTCAGTGAGAACAGGATGGTGGAGCACATCTCGCGCTATTTGGTCAGTCCGGTAATTCCCGCAAATACTAGATACTAGCATGTCTGGGAACCCAACGCAATTCGACGTTTCTATTGTTTAATAGATTGCGATGAACTTTGTTGAGCACCGAATCTAACTTAGCGCGATGCCTAGAAATTTACCAGATGTATAAGCTTAAATCTGCTGTTTTTAGTCAAAAAAACATTTTCTTTCATAGAAAGCAAAAACAAATTTATTCAAGGTACTTGCCCTCACTAGCTACATATTTTTGCTATCTCTCGGGCAATTTGTGGATACTGCGCCAAAAAAATTCCTTCTCTTTCGAGTCAAACCCCTCATCAAGCCATTTTCGGACGTGTTCGTAAGAATCGAAGTTCTGCTCAGCGAGCGCGTGGCCCATCGACGAAAACAGGTGGTATACACATATTATTTAATAGATTGCGATGAACCTTGTTGAGAACCGAATCATTTGATGATCCACAAATAGCTTAAAAGGCTACAAGGCTCTCTGTAAAAATAGTTACACTACGCGATGTTTAGGAAGATTAATTACAGTCCAAACGGTCGTCCACAATTTGCCCACGCTTTGCTATAGAAAGGTAATAGATGTACAGGGTGAATTTTATGTTCCAGGTCGATTTTATTTGGCCGCCATTTTGGTTTGGATTATATTTGTCCAATTATAATAAATAATTGTTGTTGTTATGAATACGCGGAGAAAATTACGTGACTTTTTTGGTGTTAATCATATGCCGAGCAGGTCAACCATTCAGCGTGTCATGAATAATTTTGAAAATATGGATTCACTGGGATATAAAAGCAAGGCTGTGCGACAATTAAGCCAACGTACACCTGAAAAGACTGATGCAGTATGGCGGAGTGTTTGTTAAAAATTCTAAAAAAAAAATTTGCTTTCAATTGACACAACAGCTGCAGTAGAATGACTATGAACGGCGGTAAGATTGGAATGATCGAGTTTTACAGCTCGGTATAGATGACCGTCAGTTCTGGCAAAAAATCATTATGAGCGACGAAGCACATTTCGACTTGGCTGGCTTTGTTAATAAGCCGAGTAGCCGCTATTGGGGCATTGAAAACCCTCAACTGATACACCAAAGACCACTACACCCTCGAAGAGTAACTTTATGGTGCGGGATTTGGGCCGGCGGTATCATTGGACCATATTTCTTTGAGGATGGTGGAGATAATGCCCGAATTGGATCAATTAGGCCTAGAGAACATGTGGTTCCAACCAAACGGTGCCACATCACACACAGCTCATGCTACGATGCAAATTTTGAGAGAAATTTATCCCTGACCCCCATGATTCCCTGATGTGAACCCTCCCAATTTCTTCGATGCTTAAGGACAACATTCCCTGGAAATAACACCAGACGTCTGCGAAAATATTATGAGAAATGTGTTTAAAAAAGCTCAACTTTATACATCGACCAGACTCAGACATTTAACAGACATCATATTCCTTTTAAAAGACCATATAATTAATCAATAAAATATAAATTATAAAATTGTATATCATTTAAAAGTTATTGAAAAAAAAACTTCGACCTGGAACATAAAATGCATTCCGTATTAGGTAAAGATGCTACACTTTGTCTCACCTTATTCACCGCCAAAAAGCTTTGTGTTTCGAGTCCTCAATTCATCCATCAATTAAAGATCACCGCGGATAACCGCATCCAGCTTGTTTCGAGCCATTCCTGTAGATGAATACATTGGTGTTGGCCTTTTTGAATATATTAAGTATCGTGTAGGCACCGTCAACTCCGCTCCTAACCACTGTTTCCAATTCAGGTGTGGAAGAAGGGAAATTTAAAGAAAGTCAGAATGCATATTTTTGCAAAGATCCAACGATCATTAAGGAAACGGAGGACGAATTTCTATTTGAGTAGATGGTGGAAATATATATTTTTTTTAAATATTGTGTAAAGAATAATTTAGGAAGGAAAGTTTTTTATAGATTAGGGTTAGGGTGTGTTTATTAAGATAATATACGAGGTCTGTTCAAAAAGTATCGCGAATTTTGTGTTTTTTCAAAAATTATTTATTTATTCATGAATATATATTTGTCCCCTGCAAAGTAATCCCCACCAGATATTATACACTTGTGCTAATATTTTTTCCAATCTTCGAAGCACTTCAAAAAATCATTTTTTGTGATCTTGTTCAGCACCTCCTTCGATGCCGTCTTTACCTCCTCAATCGTAGCTTAGCGTCGTCCTTCAGTCACGGGAACAAGAAAAAGTCACAGGTGGCCAGATCTGGAGAATACGGTTGCTGCGGCATTATTAGTGTGTTGTTTTTGGCCAAAAATTTGCGTACAAGCAACGATGCGTGAGCGGGGGCGTTATCATGGTGCAAAAGCAAATTTTTGTTCTTACACGAATCCGGGCGTTTCTGGCGGATTGCTTCTTGCAACTTGCGCATAACTTGCAGGTAATATTCCTTATTGACCGTTCTACCCTGTGGCAAGAACTCATGATGCACCACGCCCCTTCAATCGAAGAAAACGGTCGTTCACATATCCCGGCACGCTTTTTGCCGTTCACATCTTCTCGGCCCTCTGAGAACATTTTGCACCACCGATAAACGTTGCTTCGGTCCAAGGTAGCTTCACCATATGCCACAGTCAACATTCGGAATGCGTCCGCACAGTTAATCTTGTTTTTCACACAAAATTTGATACAGATTCTTTGATCCATTTTTTGGAATGGCCAAAAATCGAAGACGAACCAAAACACGTGCAAGCAAAACAGTTGTCAAAAATTAACTGAACATTCAAAATGGCCGAACTTGTCGGCATAAGTGAGTGACATGAATACCAACATAACGAAATTCAAATATGTTTTACGATATTTTCACGATACTTTTTTGAACAGACTCGTAAAATGGGTTTTCAACAAGTTTCAATAAGGATAGAGTTCATCGGGGAAGCCCGGTATGCTCTACTGGCTTTGAATGTTGAGTGTTTTATAAGAATTCAGTGTACACATAACCACAAGGTCTCTAGCTCATTACTCCTTAATGTAGAAAGACCACCTAGAAGAAGGGCTTTTCCTGTGAAAAATCTAGTCAATCTTGTTCACGCTATTACTTGCAATTCTTCGTCCTGCTTATGAATATGGATACAAATAAATGAAGAAAGAATCTTCTGCAAAAATCCAGTTAATAAATGTATTAAGTAAAGGCCGTCTCTAAGGTGGAAAACCTGTGCTTAGCAAAATCTAAACACAATTGGCATTGAAAAATGGAGGATTGTATGATTATTACCTGACCTCAGCAATAGATTGTACACATAAATATGACAAAAACAACTCTTTCGTAAATTAAAGCTTTCACAAAATTTCTAGCAACTTTTTAAGCAGCTTCGTTGTTTAGTTTGCGAGTGACAATCATTTTAAGTGAACAACTTTTGTGATTTTATAACAATCGGAAGAAACAAATAATTGTGCGTTGATAAAGTATTTTGTTTTTGAAAAGAAAGAAAACGAATTATGAGAGAAGTTTATAGAAAGAATCTTCTGCAAAAATCCAGTTAATAAATGTATAAGGGAAAGGCCGTCTCTAAGGTGGAAGAACTGTGCTTAGCAAAACCTAAATACAATTGGGGTTGGAAAATAGAGGAAGATAACTATCAACGTAAAATTTGACAAACTCCTCTTTATGCAGTCCAAGCCCACAACAAATTTTGTGATTTGACAAACCCACACTGCCAATGAATAAATAATAATTAATAAAAATTCGTAGTCAAGTAGGAATTAGTGCTTCATCAACAATCTAGTATCGACTATTGACGTTATGCGAAAGAAAAATGCAAGCATCGATATTTTCCTTAGAATTTTTCGTCTCTTGTATCGGGTTTTTCAATAGAAACTTGACACTTTTGATTTTTTACTGTGAACGCCTACTTAAACCAATTAGTGCGCTGTTACTGTCATAACACTCAGTAATTTAAACATTTTTATTATGCAAAAAACTCACGAACAAAGTATGTTTACAAGTAATTTAAAATTACTACGGAAATTCCAAGTCGGTGATTGCAACTTTAAGAGCGCTTACGCCAATTTTGGGTCGTCATTCTCGCCTCGAGTAGACAAGCAGTTTATAATTTGGTGGGGAAATTTGAGTCAACATATTCACTTTTAAATGTTCCCATGCCAGTGAGAATATTGCTGCCGTTGAAAGCGCCGAGAATATTGCTGCCGTTGAAACGTCTGTCGCAAACGCTCCCAATCAGTCGATTCCACGGCGTTCTCAGGAATTGGGCACCAGTCAAGCCACACTATGGTGTATTTTGCGAAAGAATCTTGTCCTGCACCTTTACAAGATCAAGTTAACTCAAGAACTAAAGCCACTTGACCATATGAAGCGACGCACGTTCTCAGATTGGGCTCTAGAGAAGTTTGCCGAAAATGACGACTTTCATCGCAAAATCATCTTCAGTGATGAAACGCATTTTTGGTTGAATCGCTTCGTCAACAAACAAAACATGCGTTATTTGAGTGCTGCAAAGCCTCATATGCTTTATGAAATGCCACTTCATCTACAAAAAGTGTCTGTATGGTGCGCCGGTGGCGTTATTGGGCCATTTTTCTTCGTTGATGAAAATGTCCATCACGTTACAGTCAATGGTGAACGCTACAGAGACATGTTGCAGCGTTATTTCTTCGATCAATTGTATAGGCTGGACATCAGTGATATGTGGTTTCAACAAGACGGTGCCACATCCCACACAGCGACAGAAACAATCGACTTATTGAAGTCCAAGTTTGGTGAACGTGTTATATCGAGAAAAGGTCCTGTCGATTGGCCGCCGAGATCTTATGATTTAACACCTCTAGACTTTTTTCTGCAGGGCTATATTAAATCGGTGGTCTATGCCAACAAGCCGGTGACGTTAAGGGACCTAAGAGCCAACATCGCCGAGAAATAGCGGCCATTCCCGTCGAATTACGTGGCCGAGTCATCGAAAATTGGCTTCAACGAATCGACCGCTGCAAGCGTGCCCGACGAAGGGTTGGTAGACCCATCGACTGATCTTAGATGTCACCAAATGGGTCACTCGCCTGCACGGGGAAGTCGGGTATTACATAACCCAACTCTTGACTGGACATGGATGCTTTCGGGCATACTTGCACAGATTCAAGAGAACAGACTCCCCAAACTGTCATTGTTTCTACGATGTGCTGGAAGATGCAGAACACGTGTTCTTCCAATGCCCATTTTACGAGGGGACACGGGCAGAACTGGAGAAAAATGTGGACCGTTCCATCTGTCCAGAAAACATAGTGGTGTGCATGCTGAAGAACCAATCGGCTTGGAACAAAGTTGCAGAGTACGCGGAATCTATCATCAAGGATCTTCCAACCACGTACGAAGAATAGGCCGCGAGGCGTCATAACATCGGGACAGCAGTAAAATATAATAAATAGTAAAATGTTATAAGAACGCCCCGGCGAAGTAGTATTTACAAAGAGTGCCGCCGGGGAACCATCGTTCCGGGAGCAAGGGTAGAGGTACAGGTTAGGTTTTGGGGAGGTAAAAATCCCGCATAACTCGTCTGACAGGTAGAAGGCCTCCCAGTCGAATACCTTTTGAAGGTTTCCCCCTCTACCTCAATAATCTAAAAAAAAAAAAAAGCGTGCTTGTGGTAGGTGGTAGATATATGACCAAAGTCGAGTTCCATTCATAATTGCATTGATTGTACTTTAAGGCAATAATAAAAGTTTTGATATATCTTATATGCTTTGCGAGATATTTAAAAAAAAAAGTTGTCAAGTTCTTATTCAAAAACGCTTTATTATAACTGCCTCTTTTGTAGTTATTACGGATCGAATCCTTTCTATAAAGTCCACATGACTACATAATTTTGAGGTCTAATACCTTCGGATGATCTTGACAGAGGTTGTATATTAATTAGACGTGTAATCCCTAAAGCCGTCTATCACCAAAAGGGGTGTATCTATTTCTTAGGTGTATTTATCTCTTCTATTTGCCCAAGTATATAAGATATGAAATCTATAAAAATAAGGACTTCTGATGAAAATATGCAATGTGCTGTCCAGTGAAGTAGGTACCAGGAAAAATAGAAGGCAGCACCTAAACATATGAACGAGATGGCTTAATTAGTATTGGAAAGGCTCTCCTCTTTAATACTAATTTTAGTCCATTAAAAGCTTATTATTTGGAAGTCCATCTATATTGAGTGCATTGTACAACATGCAATAGAATTTACTTGGCTTCTTTTTATCTAAAATTTACTTGGCTTTAAGTCTAGGAGCAGTTGTTAGTTATGCAAATCGAAATTGATATAGAAAAAGTGGTAGCCGGTTCCAAATGCGATTGTTTAAGGATCCAATTTCGGAAATAAAATTACCAATAAATATATACACGTATATGCAGAAAAAATTGTATAGAAGATTTTTTTTATAATGAAAATTGCTAAAGATTTGTTCTGACGAATTAGGTTCGTCCGCTTCTGACCAAAGTCAAAAGTAAACTGAAATCAGCTGTGCCGTAATTTTTACCCTTTTTGAATCTTCGTGAAATCCAATAGCTGAAAATATGCGGAATAAATTGAGAAAATTACAGGATAAATTTAATAGGGGAAAAGTCATGCTCTAAGAACTTTGGTAGATGAAAAAAGGGGAAATTTCTCTCTCAGAAATGGAGGCATAAGTTCTCAAAGGACGAGAGTTTCAGTGTTGAAATTTTCGAGAATTTCTCATATTCAGCATTGGAAATTCAACAATTTATTCAGCAATTTTTTGTTATGCTTTCTCTCCTTTTTAGGCATGTTTTTTTGGTTGCACTATTAATTAAGTAAAATGGAATTCAGAGAAAATGATTTGAGAATGCACATTGTGGTCGTTAAATAAATTCTTAAAGATATAAAAATGGGGTTTGCTTCTTTTAGATTGTTTTGTTTAAGAAATTTTTTTTGAATACCCTTACTTTTAGGGTAAAATTTAAATCTTTATTTGGTGTTACTTTTTCCTACAATAAAAAGAAAAATTTCATCGCTTAATTGCAAGTAAAAATTTCTTAATCGTATTGACAAAAATCTTTAAAAAAAAACAATATTTACAAGAATGGCGGATATTTTAGATTTTTATCGTAGCATATACATATTCACATCGTTTTAACCACCAAATTATGTTCTTTCTTTTGTAATAGAATAGAAATTTGGAAGTGGTCTAATTATTTCGTGGGAGGGGAGGGGGTGTGGTAATTGCGTTAGAAAAAAAACTGTCTATAGTCTCAGGCAGAAGTAATTTTTTTCTCGATTTGGACGTAAAAAAGTCAATAACACCAGCCTGGCTGGCCTAGGCCCAAATTGGAGGTGATGGCATGTGTCGAGCCTATTTTTGTCGCAAAAATTTTCAACATTCCGCATCGAATTCGAGTCGTAACCCAGTGGACAGAAAAAATAACGTTTCGCGCAGTCCGACCTACTCCTAAGTTGTAAGTAAAAGCACCAGCAAGCCTAGCTCGAACTGAAAAAATTGTCCCAGTTCTTCAACTGGATTGGTTTTCTTTTGAAGCCCTGAAAGAGTTATTTTCTAATTTGGGTTGGTTTCTAAGGTGACGGCACGTGTCAATCTAGTTTTGCGTTGAAAAGATTTTTCACGGTCATTAACTGGGTTCGCTTATTTTTTTTATTTTAAACGACCTATTATCTTATTATCTAATAGGAGTTGTAGCCCAGTTGCGAAAATTCACGTCACATCAGTCTGACCTACTCTTTAACTTGCAAGTGAACATACACCAGTCTAGTTTGACCTGAAAAATTTGCGACCCTTCTTCAACTAAGTTTGTTTGTTTTTGAAACCCTGAAAGAGTTATTTTCTAATTGGGGTCGTGATGTAGAGGCAAAAAAAAATCATGTTGCCAGTCCAACCCAATCTTAGATAGTAGGTGAGGGCACTTGTCAAGCTTGGTTTGCGTGGAATAAATTTTTTACGGCAATTTCCCGCTTATTTTTTTAATTTTGAGCAACTTATTAATAGGAGTCGTAACCCAGTGGCGAAAATTGTCTAATAGGAGTCGTAATCCAGCTACGAAAATTCACGTCACATCAGTGTGACCTTCTCCTAACTTGTAAGTGAAGATACCAACCAGCCTAGTTTGAGCTGAAAAAATTGTCTCAGTTCTTTAACTTGTATTTTCTTTGCTTTTGAAGTCCTGAAAGTGGTATATTCTAATTTAGGTCGTGACCCTGCGGCAAAATAAATCATGTCGTCAGTCTAACCTAGTCTTAGATTGTAGGTGAGGCCACGTGCCAAGTTTGGTTTTCGTTGAATAAATTTTTCACGGCAATTTCCTGCTTATTTTTTAATTTTGAGCGATCTATTATCTTATTGTCTAATGGGAGTCGTAACCCAGTGGCGCAAATTCGCATCACATTAGTCTGAACTACTCCGAAGTTGTAAGTGAAAGCGCCAGTCTAGTTCGAGCGCAAACAATTTTGTCCGTTCTTCAACTGGGTTTGTTTGTTTTTGAAGTCCTGAAAGTGTTATTTTCTAATTGTGGTTATGATTCAGTGGCAAAAAAAAACCACATCACGCTAGTCTAGTCTGACTTAGTCTCACGTTTAAACTGAAGACATGCACTAAACCTATTTTAGCTCGAAGAAATTTTTAACATTCCCCAACGGAGTTTTGTTGACTTTAAAAATTTTGGTCAAGTAATTTTTAATTGAAATCTTTATTCAGTGGCAAAAATAATCCTGGTCTTAAATTGTAGGTAAAAGCACGTGCCAATTCTGGTCT
The DNA here is from genome assembly GCA_958298945.1 of Atherix ibis. Lineage (NCBI taxonomy): Eukaryota > Metazoa > Arthropoda > Insecta > Diptera > Athericidae > Atherix > Atherix ibis. The sequence continues at coordinate 31,572,707 of OY282609.1, forward strand.
TTGTTAAAAAATTTTTCCTGCACTATTTAAGTGGGTTTGCTTGCTGTTAAAGTTATCTTCTCTTTGAAGTTGTGACTCAGTGGCGGAAGAAAATTACGTCTCGGTAGTCGGATCTTGTCTCAAATTGTAAGTGAAGACGCGCTTTGACAACAAAAATTTTTTTACATTCCCCAACTGAGTTGTTTGACTTCAGAAGTCTAGGCCGAGGCATTTTCTAATTCGAGGATGGACTCTATTTACTTTTAAGGCCTTAATCGATTTATTTCTCCAGTTAAGGTAGAGTGAAAAAAAATCACGTCTAGTCAGTCGAACTTAGTTTTATGTTGTAAGTCAAATAATGGGCTGAGCCCGTTCTAAGCCGACATTTTTTTTTTACATTCCTTAACTGGGTTTATTTATTTTCGAGGTCTTAATCGAGTTATTTTCTTATTAAAGTCGTAATCCAGTGGCGAAAAAAATCACGGCGCTAGTCTGGTCTAGTCTTAAATTATAGGATGGAACCTGCAAATAAATTTTTAATATTCCTCAACTGAGTGTTTTCCTATTTGGGATCTTGACCTCCCAAAAATATTCTTAATCTTACATTGAAGGTAAAGGCACACGTGTCAAGCCTCTTTTATGTTGAGCAATTGGGTTTTTTCATGGTCTTCAACTGGATTGGTTTACTTTGAAGTCTTGACTGAGTCATTTTCTAGTCACACTTGGGACTCTTTACTTTTGATGCCTTTTGACTCTAACAGATTTATTATCCAATTAGGGTCGTGACCCAGTAGCAAAAAAAATACGTGTTTTTTCTACTGGGTCACGACCCTAATTGAATAATAACATTCCTTATTTGATTTTGACCCTAATTTTCACATTCCTCATGTGAGTTTATTTACTTTCGAAATTATTCTGTGATTAGAGGGGGTGGTACTCTGTGTCCAACTAACAAATTAGCTTTTTTGTATTGGTTGTGCTTTATCCAAGTGGTTTTGTTGACTTGTTTTTGACGAATGAAATCTCAAATTATCTCTAAGAAGCTATAATATTCGAGGAATAATCAATTTATTTTGAATAAAATTTCTTAATTTTAATAAAAATTAAATGTTCAAAAATTTCTATAGAAATCGATTTTAATCGACCTTGGTTAGTCGCTGTTGAGGCTGACAATGGCAATCTTAGTTGTGGTAAAACCTAGACTCGGGAATATTTCAGCAATGATGCTTGAAGTGACTATGAAAAAAATGGTTCTATATTGTCTGTACTTTTATCAAGTAACAATTATTTATTGCTAAACAAATTTTTTTTCACTATTTCCGTGGGTTACGTATATTCGATTTTCGTTTTTTTGTGGCGTTATATTGGTACTTATGTCTTTCACTTTTGCCGACAAGTTTGGCCATTTTGATGTTCAGTTAATTTTTGACAGCTGTTTTGCTTTCACGTGTTTTGGCTTGTCTTCGAATTTTGCCCAATCTAAAAAAATGAGTCAAAGAATCTGTTTCGGGAAAAAGCAAAAGTCACAGGGGGCCAGATCTGGGGAATACGGTGGCTGCCCCATCTTTATTTTTTTTTTGTGGCCAAAAATTTGCGCACAAGCAGCGCTGCGTGAGCAGAGGCGTTATCATTGTGCAAAAACCAAATTTTTATTTTTCCACAAATCCGGGCGTTTCTGGCGGATTGCTTCTTATATTCCTTATTGACCGTTCTACCCTGTGGCAAGAACACATGATGCACCATGCTCCTGCAATCGAAGAAAACTGTTAGCAAAACCTTCACATTCAACCGAACTTGGCGCGCTTTTTTCGTTCTTGGCCCGTGCGGCAGCTTCCATTAGGATGATTGAGCTTTGGTTTCTACGTCATAACCATAACCCCATGATTCGTCACAAGTTATGACCCTCTGGAGCAAATTTGGGTCATCGCGGACAGAGTCCAACAGCTCCTTAGCAATGTTAATGCAATGCTGTTTTTGGTCGAAAAGCAGCTATTACTGAACATTCAAAAAGGCCGAACTTGTAGGCATAAGTGAGAGACATGAGTACCAACATAACGCCACAAAAAAAATCTAAAATCGAATATACGTAACCCGCGAAAACTCAAAATTTGGGATACTTTTTGAACAGACCTCGTATGTTGTTGTAAAAATTTCTGAATGATTTAAATTTTTCCGAATGAATCGGAAATTCTTAATTTTCACATCAACTCCCTCGCACGCGTTGTCTATGAAATAACCTAAACAAGTCAATTTTTATTTTTATGGGTATTTTCATTAATATTCAAAACCAAAAATTGTTATATCCTTGAACAGTGGCGATTCGCAGAGGGCATATCCTTCAACGGTTGGGTAGCTTTTGGCGAATAAAATTTGGCGTCAGCTCAATAGTCGCAATAAAAGTCCACTGTTACAAAAACGAACCGGGGACGGACTTGACTGGGCAAATAGAATTTGCGAAAATGATTTTGGTTAAACCTTTTTTTCTCTAAATGATGTCATAAATGGATTGTATATGGAAAACTTTTTGTCTGTCTACAGCATAGGCAATTCGTCCTTTTGAAGGACATGCAAAATTATTATTCCCATTATAGTATCATCGATGCATGAAATTTGTTGATAATTTGCCAAAAGACTATAATTTCAATATACTCGTACGATAGCAAAATAAAAATGTTGGCAAATAATTTGTACATGGGAAAATTATTCGAGGACATATACGTCCTGTTATCGGTTGATTTTTTGTTGTTGATTTTGGGTTTTTTTTGTAATTAAATTTCTGAATTTAGTGAGGAGAAATTCTTCTAAAATATTGCATAATAGCGTGTCGGCAGATTTTTTATTTAAGTAGCTCATCTTAAAATAAATTTTAGTGAAAGTTCTGTATTGTGGCGCGCAGAACTAATATTTACTACTTAAGAAAAAAGTGATGTTACGGCAACCTTGGCATTTTTCATTGAACCAAACATGCCATGGAAAGTTAAAACAACGGATAACGAGAGATATTATCTGGTCAAGGCTCCTCTACATGTCCGTACATTTTTGGCCGGATTCCCATCTAAAATTATCATCCTTCCTTCTTTGTAAATTCTTATTCAATTTCCTATTTTTTTTTGTATTATGTAAAATCAAACTTTGGCCATAAATTATTTAAATTTTCCTCACCTTGCACAATAATAACGTAAGTTTCTCCTCAAGCGCATTCCAATCATTTTATCGTTTCCTAAATAAACCAGAGTCTCTATTATCATTCCTTGACTTAACATTTAAAAATTGACAGAGAAAAATTTGAAAAATTCGGAAATTTTTGATACACACAATATTACGAGGGTTGTATGGTTAATATCTGGCCTTAGCAATAGATTCTACGTATAAATATGAGAAAAATAACTCTTTCGTAAATTAAATCTTTCACAAAATTCTTGGCAAATTTTCAAGGTGCTCCGTTGTTTAGTTTCCGACTGGTATTCATTTTAAGTGAACAGCTTTTGTTTAATTTAATAACAATCGGGAAACACGTGATGAAGTATTTTGTTTTTGAAAAAGAAAACGAATTATGAGATTATATAGCGGAACTCAGAGAAGTTTATTGGGACTCTGCACCTTCGTTATGGACCATAAAAATATTTGACAGCTGAATATAAATGCGGCTGGTATAATCCAAATAACATCCAGGTCGTCTCTAAGAGGTCATCAGAAATGATTAAAACAAATCCACGATTTATATTAATCATTCTGATGACCTCTTATGTCATGGCCACAGTGTTTTTGGGATGCACGTAGCATAATCCACGTCGATTAACTTAAAAAGGGCAAAAGGATTAATGGCGAAATTGCTATGGCAAAAATCCATGAATAAGAATTTTTGAAGAAAACATATATTTTGAAGGGCTGAAAGGATCGTATTTTTTTGGATGGGACACAAATTATAGAAAAGTATCGGAGCAAGTGTATTGCGCTTAAAAGACGTATTGTTGGAAGGCAAATGAATTTTACACATAAAAATGTTATTTTCTTATCAAGGCCAGGTATTAATCATACAACCCCTCGTATGAGCTTTTGACCATCATCAAAACTACTTTAGTCGATAAATTATTAACAACAGCTCGCGATTCGGCCATTTTGAACTGAGTATATCTTTGGTCGTTACTCCATCTTGAATGTCTGCTTCCATAAATTTAGATCAGAGTAGATCTTTCTCATCCATACAGATCATGGATCTCAACATAACATACCAAAAAAATCATTGTTGACGCGTTTACAAAGAGTTTGACAATTATTCTTCTAGGCAGGCGGCTACATTTTCGTCGAGTTAATACTAAATACATACCGACTATCTTGAGCCAATCTTTCAAATTTCATAATTCAGTCAGTCTTAGAAAATTTTCCAAAATAGAAAAAAAGTAAATTTCCATTTCAGAACTAGCCATAATTCTACTGTATTCATTAATCTTATAGTTTCTTAATGATTATTCTTATCGAAGAAACCTCCATGATATGGAATAACTTTTCAAGTGAAGTTCGCTTAGTTCTAACACTTAAAAAAACATTTTTTAAAATTGATTAAACAAACTAGTCTGTCCTCCCAACACGTCCCATAGTTGTGGTGAAGATGATCTCACCGATCAACCCAATCTCAGGTTGATCTTTAAGGCATTTCTGTCTTTTTAAGATTCTAATTTTATTTATTTTATCAAGAATATTTTGGGCCGAAAATACCCTGTTTGGGTTCTTTGAGCGAACACTTTGCACTGCTTTTGACATGCTTGCTGACTAGTTTGTGGTGTTTTCCGGAGGGTTGGTCTTCACATCTACGTTTCTTTTATTTATTTTTTCTACCTTGTTAACAATCTCTTTTAATTTGTCACCGATTTATACTTTTTTGATATTGGCAATGCTTCTACTTTCATTTTTTATTATTATCTTATGTAAGTATTAATTTGAGTATAATAAAAGCAATAATAGCAAGAGTAAAAATTCTTGTTATTATTAGTGCAGCTTTTAGATGAAAAGCCATTTCAGTTTGTATACTAATACTGCTTCCTGCCTGCCTCACTGATAATTTCTTCTTTCGAAGATGTGTCCCTCATATTGGAATTCAATACAGCAACAAAATGTACGTTAAAAATATGGCGATCCAGAAAAATACAAGCCTGAAAAAAGAAGCCTTCAGACGCATAGACACTCCCGACTTTAGGAAGATGAAGAAAATCAACGCAGACACTCCACAGGAGGCAGAAAATCAGAGACAATGTCAGGAATACTTCACTGAGTCAGACTCGTCCACAGTTACACTTAAATTTACTTCTTCTATTAAAAAATACCTCATATCTGAAAAATAATAATAAAATATTTACTGTGAAATAATAATTTCCATAAAATAAAACGGCAAAATTCCAATTCTCATTTATACCAAAACAACCGATGAAAATGGCAACTTTAGAAAATTTCAATTTGGCAACTGCCATAAATACTATATGAGAAGTTTCGGGGGATAATAATGACGCAGACAACTTCTCAGCACTCAGCGAAATGTATCATGATTCCTTAAAAACTGAAGACCGACCGAAATTGATAAAATTTATTTGGAGTGCTCTTCTGGTCAAAAAGGGCCAGAAGCAAAACGTTAATTTTTATTTAATTTTGCTTTTGGTCAAAATTGGCCAGAATTCATTTTGCTTCTTGTTAAAAAGCGCTAGAAGCCAAACGGCCACAGAGGTGCAACCAAATACCTTTATTGCGCTGAAGGACATATTTAAGAAAAATTTTCCAAACCCGCGCAATACAGCGATTAACCTGTCATAGATATTATATGAGAAGTTTCGGGGGATAATAATGACGCTGGCAATTTCTTAGCACTCAGCGAAATGTATCATGATTCCTTAAAAGCTGAAGACCGCCCGAAATTGATAAAATTTATTTGGTGTGCTCTTCTGGTCAAAAAGGGCCAGAAGCAAAACGTTAATTTTTAATTAATTTTCCTTCTGGTTAAAATTGGCTAGAATTCATTTTGCTTCTTGTTAAAAAGCGCTAGAAGCAAACTGCGCTCAGGGACTTACCACCCTGAGCAAAAAGTTCGTGGAACGATGGAAGTGTGGCGCTCCCATCATTCTGATTTGAGTTTTTTTTTTGTTAAGTTGGTACATCTGTTGTTGATATTCCCTCTAAATTTGCAAAAGTTACGTAGCCAAGAGTACATCTATCTCTGTGTGTGTTGGCGATTTTGTACAATTTTAGAAATGGATTTAAATTTGCAACAATAAACTTGTTTTAAATTTTGCTTAAAAAACGGATTTAATGGTACGCGAACGTTGGTTATGTTGAAAAAGTGTTTCGGTAACGATTCTCTAAAGAAGACGGTCGTTTACCAGTGGCACGAGCGGTTCAAAAGTGGTCGTGAGTCAATCGAAGATGATGACATACCATCGACATCGAAAACCGACGAAAACATTGATTAAGTAAAAGAAATGTTGGTCAATAACCGCAAATTAACCATCAGAGAAATAGCGGAGGACTTGAACATTGCCTATGGATCCGTCCAAGACATTTTGGTTAATGATTTGGGTTTCCGCTGTGTAGCAGCAAAGTTGGTGCCAAAATACCTCAATTTGATGCAAAAAAGAGACCGTGTTGATGCCGCAAAAGACATGATTTTCGAGGCTGAATCCGATCCCACATTCATCAAAAGGATCATTACTGGAGACCAGACGTGGGTTTATGAGTACGACACGCAATCCAGACATCAGGCAAGTGAATGGTGTTCACCAAATGAGCCGAGACCAAGAAAACCACGTCGTTTTCAGTCAAAAAAGAAAGCAATGCTCACGGTTTTCATGGATTACAACGCTGTAGTGCGTCATGAATTTTTGCCAGAAGGCCGGACAGTAAACAAAGAGTATTATTTGGGAAATTCGCCGAAAGATACCAGAAATGTGGGCAGAAAACTCGTGGATTTTGCACCATGATTACGCACCGTCGTACAGTGCTATCATTATTCGTAATTTTTTGACGAAATACCATCCAACAACCACCGAATTCACCTGATTTGGCTCCCTGTGACTTCTTTCTGTTCAATCGAGTTAAAAAAACCATTACGGGGAACGCGTTTCAACAGCCGAGAGGAAGTAATGGAAAAATCGCAGGAAGCACTGATGGACATACCGAAAACCGAATATAAAAAATTATTCGAGGATTAATTCAAGCTTTGGCATAAGTGTGTTAAAGTCGATGGGGATTATTTTGAAGGGGACAATATAGATTTAGATGAATAAACTTGTATTTTTAATTTTCTGAATAAATTCCGGTAACTTTTTGATCAAGGTGGTATTTAAGAATAATTTCCAAACCAAATTAGCAGCACTAAGACAAGGGCAATTTCCATATAGAGAATGTTGAAAAAAGTGTACCTAATGGACTTAGGAGAAGGTTAAGATAAATTATAATTTGGCGTTAAATAAATACGTTTAATAGATAAATAAATTATGAGTTGCAGGAAATCATCAATGCTGCAATGGAAATGCAAGAGGCCATAACCCTAGCGATGGAAATCGAAACTAATAATATCCATGAGAACGGGGGAAAATTCATAAATAGAAGCAGTAATTACTTTAGTTCTAATAATAATAATAATAATACGAATAAAAGTTAATAATTGTAATTTAAAAAAAGAACATCGAAAGAGCTTTTTAATTTGACTGAAATTTCCAAAAAATATTAAAATAAATTTCATTCCAATTCCATGGCTCGATTACATGTGAAATTATTCGTTATAATTGGCAAGTTGGAGAACATGACACCGTGATTATCCTTGCAATTATAAAAACGAGAATCCTCTGATAATCACGTACGAACGAACCAACGAACGCCGCCAACATAACATATAATTTCAATTCCATTTAATTATCACTCTTGTAAATATGGCTGTTACGTGTTTTGTTGTAGATACAATTTTTTTTTGTTGTTAAATATTAATAAAGAAAAAATTCCATAAAATTTAATAAAATTTCCATAATTCGGAAGCACTTTTATCAGTAATTGAAGGTTTGTTGTTTGCTGTTCGTTCGGTGTTCGTATGAGCACTTTTTGGCAATCCGGAAAATGTAAAATTTTTTAAAAATTATCTGTAAAAGTATTCGAGACCAACCCACACGAAATTATCAGAGGGGGGCTCCTCTAAAGAATTTTCGGTTTTTTTTATGGAGTATTTTCCTTGGAGAAGATTCGGTCTGAAGCAGATAAGTTTTACTAATTTTAATTTGGTTACTTACTTGTCTCTGTAACTATTAATTTTTCTGTATGGAATATGATTTCGGTCAAATGCTGCCCGCCTCTGGCAAAGGCGATCTCTTCTAAGCACATTTTTCATAATATTTTCGCACACTTCTGGTGTTATTTCAGCAATTTCGTTGTGAATGTTGCCCTTAAGCATCGAGGTTAGTGCATACCTTTTCCATATAAAGAATTGGGCAGGGCGGCTTTTATCAGGGGATTATGGCGGTCAGTCGTTATCACCACTAGTTTGACATTATTCGCAGTCGGGGAAAATTTCTCTCAAAATTTGCATTGTAGCATGAGCTGTGTGTGATGTGGCACCGTATTATTGGAACCACATGTTCTATAGGCCTAATTGATCCAAATCGGACAGAATAAAGTTTTCCAACATATCCCGATAGCGGTCATCTGTAATTTTACAACATTGCCTCCAGCATCCTCAAAGAAATATGGGCCAATGATGCTGCCGGCCGAAATGCCGCACCATACAGTAACTCTATGAGGGTGAAGTGGTCTTTGGTGTATTAGTTGAGGGTTTTTAGTGCCCCAGTAGTGGCTATTTTGTTTATTATCAACAGTTAAGGGCTTTCAGAAAAAATTATGGTCGTCTATACCGAGTTGTAAGACTGGAGCACTCCAGTCTTGCATGCCGTTCATAGTTATTTGCCTGCAGCTGTTGTGTCAATTGAATTTTATACTGTTAAGAAAGTAAATTTTTGTTGAGAATTTTCCTGCTAGATTTACTGCTAGTTTTCATGCTAGATTTAATGCTAGGTTTCGTGTTATATTTCGTGTTAGATTTAATGCTAGTTTTCGTGCTAGATTTCGTACTAGATTTAATGCTAGTTTTCGTGCTAGATTTCTTGCTAGATTTGCTGGTAGATTTGCAGGTAGATTTGCTGCTAGTTTTCATGCTAGAATTGCTGCTAGTTTTCGTGCTAGATTTAATGCTAGTTTTCGTGTTATATTTCGTGCTAGATTTAATGCTAGTTTTCGTTCTAGATTTTGTACTAGATTTAATGCTAGTTTTCGTGCTAGATTTCTTGCTAGATTTGCTGCTAGCTTTGGTGCTAGTTTTCGTGCTAGAATTGCTGCTAGTTTTCATGCTAGATTTGCTGCTAATTTTCGTGCTAGAAGTGCTACTAGTGTTCATTCTAGATTTGCTACTAGTTTTCATGCTAGATTTGCTGCCAGTTTTAATGCTATTTTTCATTTAAAAAAGTAAACCAATATTCTATTTATTAACAAAGCCAACCAAGTCGAAGTGCGCTTCGACTCTCATAATAGCAAAGGTGAGATGGCTAGGACATATCCTAAAAGGTGTCCACAGAAAGAATCTTTTCTGGCAACCCAGTGCAAAGAGTAAACCACTCCTCAGCTAAAAGAGGCGAAACCTCAATAGAGTCTGTGTTAGGAAAGAGTGGGTGAAAGCCATCAACAAAGGCATTTGATTGCATATTTTCAACAAGGCCCAAACTCAACAAAAGGGAAACTTTTCTTAAAAAAATATAAACAAAAAAGTTTTTCTTCCTTTTTATTATATGCCGATATAATTTCAAATTCTTCCACAAAAATTTAGTTTTCTTTTCTTGTTAGATGGTTTAAGAATGACAAATCTTAGCTTTTTTTAAGCTGCATCGGTTTAAAGCTGGCATTTTATAGTAAAAACTTGTAATTTATTAATTCAAATTTAAGTGAAATTTCTGAAAAATTCACTATGATTCGTTGTGAGGCAATTTGCGCTGTTTAGGGTTGAGATATGTGATCAAAAGCAAAAGCCAAAGGGCAGTTGGGCTGTTTTTGATTTAGAAATTTCGATGTCAAAGATGCTCTGCACTTGTCGACCAATCACAGAAAAAATTGTGTGATTGTAAGCAAAGATGCTCTGAGTTTTTCAACTTGCGCATAACTTCCACGTAATATTTCTTATTGACCGTTCTACCCTGTGGCAAGAACTTATGATGCACTACGCCCCTGCAATCGAAGAAAACTGTAAGCAAAACCTTCACATTCGACCGAACTTGGTGCTTTTTTCGGTCTTGGCTCATGCGGCAGCTTCCATTGGGATGATTGAGCTTGGTTTCCACGTCATAACAATAAACCCATGATTCGTCACCAGTTATTTGGGTCATCGCGGACAGAGTCCAACAGCTTCTTAACAATGTTAATGTGATGCTGTTTTTGGTAGAAATTGAGCAAAAATCGAAGATGAGCCAAAACACGTGCAAAGCAAAGCAGCTGTTAAAAATTAACTGAACATTCAAAATGGCCGCACTTGCCAGCGGGGTGGGATAGCACCTCTTAGTTGAGTGTCTCCAAGTAGTTTCGGACCATTTTTGACGTGTGTGATGGTGCGTTGTCGTGGAGGAAAATCAGCTTGTCATGTCTTTGTTGTTAATCCGTCCTTTTTTCACGCAGAGTACGGTGCAATTTGATCAGCTGTTGGTGGTAGCGGTGGGCATTGACAGTTTCACCAGGTTTCAATATCTCATAGTAGACGATACCCTGCTGATCCCACCAAACGCACAGCATCGTCTTCCATCCGAAGCGATTTGGTCTTGGGGAAGATGATGGTTGGCTGGGATCAACCCACGATTTCTTGCGTTAAGGATTCTCGAAATATATTCACTTTTCATCGCTTGTCACAATCTGATGCAGGAACGACTTTCTTTCTTGTCTAGCGAGCAAGATTTCGCATGTGTTTTGGCGTCGCTCCATCTGCCTATCGTTCAATTCATGCGGCACCCATTTTGCGATCTTTTCAATCTTCTCCATGGCACGCAGACGTATGGAAATGGCTGGTTGAGTAACACCCAAATGCTGCGCGAGCATTTCTTGCGATTGGGTATCGTCTTCGTCAAAATTGCCGTCTTTGAAGCGACGAAACTAATCTCGGCACATTGTTTCCGATAGCCACTGTCACCATAGGCCGTCATAAGCATTCGATGCAATTCGGCAGTCGATTTCTTCAAATTGAAGCAGAAAAGCAGAACTTCCCGCATATGCTCTTTTTCTGGCACAAAACCAAAGGAAAAATTGCTGACAATGTGCACTGATTAATATTGACAGATGTCAAACTCATAAAAAAAAGTATGGCGTGGCCATGGTAGCTTAATACGCTTACTCACGCCATCTATGACCAAACAGCGGATTTAAGTTTATACACCTGGTATACTCAACATCCGACAATCTAGTGTTAAAAGAGAGACCTGTGGTGAAAACATTTGTCAAACAAATATTCGTCCAGAAAAACCGCAGAAGTTCTACATTGACGAAATTACAGTGGCAGAAGATATGTTTTCGGTCACGTGTGCTCGACAGCTGGGCAATATGTGCGCACCTCTTTAGAATATCGTTTTTATCCATCATAAACTTAAAAATATTGAGGAAAATTAATGAAAACCCAAATAACAACCAAACCAAAATAATGGAGACTTTTTTCTAGACTAACTTTTCTGAGGGTTTGTCCTTATTCCGGCCTTGCTGGGCTTCTTCGTAGAATACATCATCTGTTAGGCAGTATCCAAATATGTATGAATTAAGCACAAATTACTATACACACCCTCCAACAAAAATCGCCATAATATTTACTATTCCAAATTTATAAGAAAATAAATCGTTTTTATGACACTTTAAATATACTTTTTTGGGCTCTTTAGCAAATGGGAACTTTTGTCGTCTGTAAATTTTCCTCTTTTTTGAAAGAACAAAAGCCAAACAAAAGCGAATAACTCGAATCCATTCTAAAAAGGTAACAAAATGGAAATTTACCTTCATTCAAGAATGGTGAGTGAGGGTAGGTGGTGTGTACCACACTCGAAGAGTTTAAAACGTAAACGGTTGGGTTTTTTGTCTTCTGAGATTGCAATCAATAAATTTTAAGAATACGTAGGCTACTATATATATTTCTGGCCTAGGCAACACTAAGTGTTGCCAGGTGCGATCTGACATTTCCATTGGAAAGTTTGACATTTTTTAGCATAAACGTACTCAGAACGTTTTGACGTACGACTATCATTTGTGTTGTTTACAGTGACTTGAAAAAATCAATTTGGCAAAAAAATGGAATTAACTCGTGAACATTTTCGTGCGATCATTTTTCACAACTTTCGACGTGGATTATCACGACAAGAGTGCATCGATGAACTTAAATCTTTGTATGGCTATGAAGCACCATCCTATAGCACTGTGAAAAACTGGTACAACGAATTCAATCGTGGCCGACGCTCGCTCAAAGACGAATTCCGTGAAGGTCGTCCAAAAACAGCCGTTGTTCCAGAAAACATCGATGCCGTACGTGAACTGATAATGCAAGACCGTCATGTGACATACCGTGAGATAGAGGCATGCCTAGGCATTTCTCCCACCAGCATACATTCGATATTGCATGAACACCTGGCCGTAAAAAAGGTTTGTTCTCGTTGGATCCCGCACAATTTGACAATCGCTCAAAAAAAGGCTCGTGTGGATTGGTGTAAAGAAATGCTGAAAAAATACGATCGCGGTGCTTCAAAAGACGTTTATAAGATCGTCACAGGTGACGAATCATGGATCTATGCGTATGAGCCCGAAACAAAACAGCAATCGACCGTGTGGGTCTTCCAAGACGAGTCAAATCCAACGAAAGTTGTTCGTGGAAGAAGCACTTCGAAGCAAATGGTTGCTTGTTTCTTTGGCAAAACTGGTCATGTGGCGACTGTTCCGCTTGTGCAACGTAGGACGGTCAATTCTGAGTGGTACACCACCATTTGTTTGCCTGAAGTCTTCGGAGAAATTCGAAAAACGAACAAGAGAAGCACAATCATTGTGCACCATGACAATGCGAGCTCTCACACATCGGCTCAAACCAGCGCCTTTTTGACCGGACAAAACGTCGAATTGATGGGTCATCCTCCGTACAGCCCTGACTTGGCACCCAATGACTTCTTTTTATTCCCACACATCAAGAAAAAAATGCGTGGTCAACGAAACCATGTTTTGGAGGTGTCTCAATCGGAGTGGAAAAAGTGCTTCGAAAATTGGTTTGAGCGCATGCAAAAGTGTATAAATCTTGATGGAGAATATTTTGAAAAACAATAAAACCTTTTTCGTTGATAAATATTCGCATTTTCATTATTAGGCCAGAAATATATATAGTAGCCCACGTACACTAAACGGTGGTGTTGGGTAAGTTAAGAGTATTTAATGTGCGCCGCTTTCTGTATTTTTATGTGACTTTATTTATTTTTGCTTTTTTGTTGTTTTGGTTACCTTTTAAATGAGTGTGCTTGGAAAATAAAAGAAATTCTCATAAAAATGATTGATTTTCTTCATCTGCTATTATCATTTTTTTTCCTATTTTTTTTTTCGTGGGTAATAATAAAGGGGCGAGGAAGAGACGGCGGGTGCTCTGGTGTGAAACTGTTCAGCAGGGCAAATAAGCTATAATTAAAAAGTTTGAAGAGTGAATTAATTTGTTTTGGTTTTTATTTGTTCTTCAAATCCTAAAGGTTAGATTTGGTTTATTATAAAAGCTTCAAATTATAGTAAATTTGCATGTTCGTTTAGAGTAATTTTAAGGCTATTAATCTATATGGTTTAATGATATTTATTTTTCTGTTCTGAACTAATTTTCTAAAGAACCAATAAAAAGAAATTAGATAAAAATTGAAGTTTGTACTGTTTTTGTTGTGTTTCGTATTTGAATTTTTTTTTTTTTGAAAAAAAAACTTTACTTTTATTGATTAATCAATTTTAGTGGATTTTGCCAAATGGACTCATACTCGTGACGCTGCAGAGTAGACTCTGTTCCTCATCTCAGATACAAAAAAATAAGGTCTTATAAACTTATGTGCATTTTTGACTTATCTACTTAGGGCATCACTGTTTTTATTTTTTTTTATTTTTGTATAGCAAATTGTCTTTTTCATGGATAACTGTCGTTATTTAGAAGGTTTTTAAAAATATTTTTAATAAGAAAATAAGACTAAAATTTTGTAAACAATTACCTACCAGACCACCCCCCCCCCCTCCCCCCCCAATCATACGATTAAGTAATATTTTTTTTTTAGTTTTCTTAATTTCTATTAAAAAAAATAACGAAAAACCAACTACCATACTGGACTCGTCTTTGGAGAGTCAAGTTATGGTTAGTTTTTGCGTTATTTCGATAGAAGCTTGCTTTTCAAATTTGGTAAGGTCTTTGGAATTTTTAATTACTAACTCTATGAAGATCATTACAAAATATAAAATACTCGTAAGTGCGTAAATAAAGTAAAGGATTGTGTTCCTTCTTGCATACATTTGTGTAGATTTTTTATGGAGACGTGATACCTACTGACATCTAGTTGTTGATGTCAAATTCTAAAAGCATAATTACCCTTTTCTGTTTACCAATTCTGGTCTACCCCTTTTCTGTTTACCCATTCTGGTCTATCTTTTTGAAGGGCGATATTCAATTTGGATAATTGCTGACAATATCGTTCTGCTGTAATTGTCTGATTGCGTTCCAAGAGTTCAAAATACACAATACCCTTGCAATCCCACCAAACACAAAACATAACTTTTTTTTGATGGATTTCGGCTTTCGAAGTTGTTAATGGGGCTTGTCCAGATATAGCCCAATGTCTTTTTCTTAACACGTTGTTGTACACGACCAATTTCTCATCTCCCGTTACTAAACGATGCAAAAAAGGATCATGTTTTTGTCTCGCACTCAAAGCAACGCACGTTGAAACACGATCCAATAAATTGGCAGCCGACAATTTATGAGGTGAAACCATCCCTATACGCTTCAAATGTCTTAATACGGTTGTTTGGTTGACTCCCATCATCGACTCGATATCCCTGGTGGTTAGACGTGGATTGGTGTCAATTATGACTTTTAACTTGTCATCATCAGACTGCAATGGCCGCCCGGTACGTGAAAAATCCCCAGATCGGAATTTTGTAAATCACCTTCGTACCTGTCGAACTTCGATGACATCTTCTCCATATACACTTCGCAAATATTTTTGGTTGCCACACTCGCGGTATTATTTTGCATCGACATTTTGAAAAAATACAAGGGCTCTTCACTGTACTCTGGCCAGGCCAAAACTGAATAGAAAGTAGAGGAAAACGATTATAACCAATAACAACCACCTCAATTTTGTAGAATTAATTTGCGGAGAGTTTTAAAACACGCCATTTTCCATAAAATGGTAGCGTATCCCAAAATGCTTGCATACTTTTGTTGACATTTAGATAATTATAGCGGAATATGAAAGCTTAAGTGCGTTTTTTTATTAAATTACGAACAATTAAGTATAAATTAATACATTTGCATAAATAGTTTTATTTTTCACAACAGCAGCAAATAGGAAGTTTTTGTTTCAGAATACAAATTGTTTCGTGAAAGGTTATTTTGAGAGTGTGTGCATTCCTACGAATGTATTCTCGAAACTAATTTGAACAGAATTTTTGTGTAGAGGCCTATCCAGTTTTAAAATCTGAGTCTATAATTGTCTATATTAATTGACAAAACGATTGCTAATTAAAATTATATAAAATCCATAAAGCTAACCAAATTACATAAAAGTTGTTAAGCCTACCTTTAGAACTATGAATGCTTTTTTTTTTAAATAACAGTTCGGCAGAAAAGTTTAGAACGAAACACAGTAGAAATATTTTTTTTTGCAAAATTCATTTTTATTATTCAGCATAGTTGCCTTCGATCTTCCAACTTTTCGATACCATTTTTATAGTACTCTTTCGGTTTTGCCTCAAAATAGGCCTCAGTTTCGGCAATCGGTCTTAAATTTCTTGCCAGCGAGCATTCTCTTGAGGTCTGCAAACAGGAAAAAGTCGCTGGGGGCCAGATCTGGAGAATACGGTGGATGGGGAAGCAATTCGTAGCCCAATTCATTGAGTTTGACCATCGTTTTCATCGACTTGTGACACGGTGCATTGTCTTGGTGAAACAACACTTTTTTCTTCTTCAAATGAGGCCGTTTCTTAGCGATTTCTTTCTTCAAACGATCCAATAACGCTATATAATAGTCGCTGTTCATCGTCTGTCCCTTCTGGAGATAGTCAATGAATATTATACCATGCGCACCCCAAAATACAGACGCTATCACCTTGCCAGCCGACTGTTGCGTCTTTCCACGCTTTGGATTCGGTTCGTCTCTCGCTCTCCAGTCTGCCGACTGCCGATTGGACTCTGGAGTGTAGTGACGGAGCCATGTTTCATCTATTGTCACATATCGACGCAAAAATTCGGGTTTATTGCGCTTGAACAGCTCCAAACACTGCTCAGAATCATCAACACGTTGTTGTTTTTGGTCCACAGTGAGCTCACGCGGCACCCACTTTGCACACAGCTTTCGCATGCCCAAATATTCATGCACGATATGTCCAACACGCTCTTTCGATATCTTCAGAGTCTCAGCTATCTCGCTCAACTTCACTTTACGGTCATTTAAAATTATTTTGTGGATTTTTTTGATGTTTTCTGCCGTCACCACCTCTTTTGGGCGTCCACTGCGTTCTGCATCAACTGTGCTCGTACGACCAGTTCGAAATTGACGAAACCAATATTCCCCACAGTTGAAATAGCTGGAGCAGAGTCCAGGTAACGTTTGTCAAACCATGCTTTGGTTTCCACTGTATTTTTTTTCATCAAAAAGCAATGCTTTATCAATACACGAAATTCGTCTTTATCCATTTTTTTTTTCAATAACAAAAGTTGCTCCACTCAAAATGCTATATGTCACGAACCAATCGACCGATTGCTGTCAAATTTTGACAGGAATTATTTGAAGCATGGTGCTTTGTGATAATTAAGTAGATTTTTGCAAGAGGCGCCATCTAGACGTCATGGTTCTCAACTTTTCAGCCGAACTGTTATTCATTTAAAATTTATAAAATTAAAGAAAAAAAAACTTATATTTTTTAAATGATTTAATGTTTATAAAAAAAATAAGTAAAAAGGCAAAAATGGTTGAAAAATTTAAAAAATAAACTGCCTAACTTCTTTAGACTTTTTTGTTCTAAAATCAAAATTTTGCCCTAAAAACTTGTCGAAAACAATCAAAGCAAAAAATATTGACAGTTAAATTTTAATAAACTTTAAAGTTTTTAATAAAGTTTTAAGCCGAAAATTTTTGTAATTATTAGGAAAATCACACATATTTCTAATTTTTGTAATAAAAATTGTATTATAATTTTTTTTTTTTTAAAATGAAGGAATAATGAAACATTTAAAAAAATATTGAAAAACTATATAAAAATGGAAAAAGTTTTAAGAAATTAAAAATGCGCAAAATAAAATATTTTTTAGCGTTTCATGAAAATTTCTTTAGAAATAGAAATTTATTTTTGAGCTAGTTTCTAGTTGGTACAATAACCTATTTATCTATCGGAGGAGTCTTTTGAGTACATGTAAGAACTGATAACATTAATTAATTGTGGGCAATCGCTCGAAATAATCTTCGGTTAACACCAATTACGATACAATTGTGGACACCCACCTAAGTGATCGTATTTTTAACAGAGAAAAGTATCTCCGCTAATTAAGATCATCGCATAACAACACAGTACAGCTCACAATATTTGCTACGGTTTTTTTCAAGTTTAGATTAAATACAATCAAAAAAGCTGTCTTGTCTTAGCTAAGTCCATAAGAAAACGAATGCACTTGCGTTCATCACTTCTACACTTTTCCAAATTTTTTCTTAATTTTCTTATAAAAATATTTTGAATTACTCATCGTTAAATATTCTTTTTTTACAGTTAAAATATATAAAAATAAATAATTAAAAAAATTAAAGGAAAAACCACTTAAAAAAGGGTGAAAAAATGCTCAGCTAAGAAAAGGAAAAAAACA
Source organism: Atherix ibis (assembly GCA_958298945.1). Taxonomy (NCBI): domain Eukaryota; kingdom Metazoa; phylum Arthropoda; class Insecta; order Diptera; family Athericidae; genus Atherix; species Atherix ibis. Next base: position 31,590,801 of record OY282609.1, read on the forward strand.
AACACCTACAAATAATTCAAAAAAAAGTTAAAATCAATAAAAATTAAATTAAAAAAAACAACAAATAACAACGTTTCTTATCAGACCAAAAATAAAATTCCATTTGAGTAAAAAAAAAAGAAGGGAAAAAAACACTTTCTAAACTCTTCGTTCATGTTTTTAGTGAAGCTCTGATAGGAACCAATTGCATTTTGTCCAAAACCTTTCTTACCAAGTAGCTTAAGGACTTAACTTGACCGACTATGAGCAACAAGAATCGGTTCCAATTGGCAGTCAATGTCAAAAATCAAGTCAACAATCAAAAAGTCAAATCAACAAGATTCCAATTTGAGATGCAAAACTTTCCATCAAAATCCAATTCAAGTAGTTTAAGTATTGGGTTTTCCAGTAAGAGTAATATGATTTCTAAGTGACGTTTCGGCCATTTGTTATATGTCATGATCTGTCATTTTTTTCCATTGTATTCATTGATGCTTACAATTTTATCATGGAGAGATATACGCAAGAACAAAGTTTACAAATTATTCAATTTTATTATCAAAATAATCGTTCTTCAATTGCAACTTTTCGTGCGCTCACTTTCATCTGGTGGTGCGGTAAATAAACAAACCTGTCGATTCTGATGCGAAGAAAATCCACAAATTCTTCATGAGCACCCATTACATTCACATAAATTGACAGTTTGGTGTGGTTTTTGGTCTGCTGGAATCATCGGTCCGTACTTCTTTCGAAATGAAGCTGGTAGCACCGTTACTGTCAATGGAGAGCGGTGTAGATCAATGATAAGCAACTTTTTATGGCCGAAATTGGAAGAAGTTGATCTTGACAACATCTGGTTCAAACAAGACGGGGCTACGTGCCACACAGCACGTGCAACAACCAAATTATTGCGAGAAAAGTTTAGAGATTCGATTATTTCAAGAAATTGTGACATTGAATGGCCTCCAAGAAAATGTTATTTAACCCCACCCATTGTGGGATTATTTGAAGTCATAGGTCTTTAGCAATAAACCAGACTCTCCTCAAGCTTTAGAAGTCAATATTGAACGTGCTATTCATGACATCCGACTTGATTTAGTGGAAAAAGTGCTCAAAAATTGGGTTCATCGAATTCGTTCCTGCAAAAGAAGTCGTGGAGGTAATTTGAATGACGTTTTATTCAGGACTTATTGTATCGATTGTACTTCATATTAAATAAAAAACATTTGAATTTACTTAGCAATTAGTGTATTTTTTTTAAAAAGAAATCATACCAAACTTTTTGGAAAACCCTATACAAGTTGTAGCAGAGGCGATTACGCGGACGAACTATTAACAAGGTTAAGCAGGTGCTGGTGTGGATAGTGCTTGACGGGAGGTGCCCGCATCGAAATTTTTCAACTCCGTCAAGTGGAAAAAAGTAAATTTTTGCGGGCAAATTTGCATTTGGTGACCGACGACGTTGTTTTACAGCAGCGCATCACCGCCACAGGCAAAATGAGCCTGTGGCGAGCCATTTTTTGTTTCTAGGTGCGAAGTGCTAGATTGAAGGGAACGACATTTTTTTTACTCTGATCAAAATGAGTGATAACTCAAACGAAAGGTCTCGACGAGTCCTTTGTCGGAATCTAGTCGAGAGTCCTGGCAAGGGTGTCCTTTCCGAGGTATGGCCCAAAGAGTACCCGAAAATCGACCTACTTCAAACTGCCAAAACTAGGTCAAGTATCCTCACGCGATTTTTCAACTATTTTTTTATGATAGTTTCTACAAAGTACTATTTATTGATTTGAAGATATTTAGGGTCAAGGATATCTCAAGGACACTGGACACTTCTAAAAAAGTCAATTTTTCGAATTTTGAAAAACACGACTTTTTTAAATTATATTTTCGGCTATTTACCATTAGACTTTTGAATCATATTTGGTGTCGACTAAAACCACAGGAGTTGTACTATCTAAGTAGTTAGAAATAATTTCCGAAATCATACTATTACCGACATTTATTCAAGGTCAAACATAGTATATTTTTAAAAAAAAATGTTCATTTTCAGACGCCATTTTCTCGAAAACTAACGGTCCGAAAAATCTGTCACTGGTATCGCCCAAAAGCCCAATTCTGGTTCTTTGCAAACAGATAAGATACTATACTAGATTAAAGGTCCTTAAGGATTATACTGGATCCTTCCAAAAAACGTTTTTTTTTCGAAAATGACGCCATTTTCGAAATTTGAAAAAACTTCTAGAACAAAAGTTTCTTATATTTATGGGTCCTATAAAATATCCAAAGCTCATTGTGATATCTCGACATAATCCAAAAAAATGGGTCAAAAATCTCGGATTTTGACCCAAAAAAAATTTTTTTTTTACGGTCCAATTTTTATTTTATTTTTCACACTCGTAGAGGACCTTAAACGAAGCTATTTGAAGTACTAACTATGAAAATTGATGGAATAGTTTTTGAGATAGGCAATGTCAAAGTTTGCTTTTTCACAATTTTCTAAGTGATTTTCGCGGTCAACCAGGAACGGAAGTGGCTGCTGATTTTTCATTTCCGGATAGTGTACTGCATTGGATTTGTAAAAATAAATCTAAACTTTGCTAACTGGACCTCTGGTAAATCTTTAAAAATTTAAGGAAAAATCTTGGAAAATTTGAGTTTTTGTTACGTAAATCTTATTTTATGGTTAAAAATAGTAAAATTTTACAACTTGCAGAATAATTTTCATAGCAAAATTCCAACTTCTCGAACAAAATTTAAATTTATTTTATATGAAAAACGTCCAGAAAAAGATACAAAAATTTTCTTATTTAACAATTTAAGGTTTTTAAGGCTTACTTGCTGCTAAATGATGCATGAAGGGTTTTTATGAGCTTATTTTTTATCCTTTAGCGAAAGTTAAAGTCCGACTAGTCGTTATGGTAAATATTATGTTCAGAAGGAAAATAGGCAGTCAGTTCTCAACAGAAAAATAATAAAAAATAAAGATTCTATTAGCTAATAACGAACTGATAATAGGTTAATAAAAAATTATGAAAGTGAGAAAAAAAAACGTTAAAAATAATAAATCTGTAAAAATGCATTTAAAACGAACGTTGAACTCTTCACAGAACTAGGAGAGCTGGACATTCACATACTTTCCTTGTTAGGATTTTCCACCTACACCTAAAAGCATGTAAATGGAAGAGTCCAGCTTTTGTGATTATTAATTTTATCTAAAAAAAACCTCGTCGCAAACCAATTCTCCCTCCCCCCGCTCAGTCAGTTAGACAAAATACCCTCACACAAAGAGAAAAATTGAAAGCAAATCCTAAAACCATCCTTTTTTACCCTTCGACCTACGACAGAACCACAACCAACGAGTTCGTGGTTGCAAAAATTCGGTAAGAAAGCCTCCCTTCCCCCTACGCAATTACTAGTACAATTCCAGGTTTTTGTTTTGTAAAAAAATTTAGAAAATTAATTCAAATCCCAGACTCCCTATTCTATCCAAACTAAAAACCGACAAATAATAAAATTACGTGAAAGTTAAATAATAAAAAATATAATTTACCGCACAAAAAAAAATGCATTCGTCAAAAGGATCAAAAGGCAAAAATTATGGCTGCGTTCAACCATTGATCAAAAAGTTTCGCAATTCAATTTTGACTGAACTTTGATGTTGGAAAAAACGGAAATGAAAAATCAAAAATATGAAAAAAGAAAAATACTCAACATGGGAGGGTGAAGGGGGGGCTGTGGGAGATCTGTTCGAATGGAGCAGAGGTTAGGTCGTTGTTTGGTGGCATTCAGTAGTGAAAAACGGTGGTTAGTTTAGCTGAAAAGTGAAAACTCGTAAAGTCACCACTCCATTCTGGCTGGGCTATGAGGAATTTTTTTATGTGGAAGGTCCTTGTTCTGTATTAAATTTCTATTTGGTGAACAAATGAGGCCATGCTAAGCAGTCTGGTTTCAATAACTAATCGGGATCAACTCTAATAAAAACAACAACAGAACTCATTATTGTAGTTTTCCAATTTTGGTTAAAATTTTAATGAGCGCTAATTGGTCGATGATTACTTGAATAAAAGGCAAATTCCAACAAGGAGAATTTCCGAAATTCATACTTCCTTTGAAGGAGCAGACGTCCTCTGCTATTCCAAGAAAGTTTACACTTCGAAAATTCCATTGAGAGAAAATTCATTCATATTCACACTTGGCTGGGCTGTTCATCTGTTGCTGCGTACAGATTCTATTCCCAACATTTTCCATCTCACCTTAAGCCGTTCCCATTTGATGTGTCGTCGAGGTGTCTAGACTTCGAATCAATCAGACGTCACGTAAATGCAATGTGATTAATTTTTTCGATTGAACAAACGCTTTTCATACATTTTTACAGAGAATACGAGCCACAAAGACGTAATCATCGCGCGTTAAGCTGACGCTTAAATTCTACTAAAATTTGTAGAACACATTCACGTATTGAATTAATGGACGGGGAGTGCTTGTTGGATTACTGCTGTATTAGTTACTTCTTTGAAAGCAGCTTCCTGAAGCGTAAGGTTGTAGAAACTTAATTGTTAGAATATGAAGTTCTTTAAGGCGAAATCCTTCAAGTTCAAATCTCACAAGAACTGGTCAGCTCGTAGCAATATTGGCGAGATTTTGGAAAGTTTCTTCGTAAAACGCTAGTTTCTGTATCGCAAAGTCCAAATAAATTGCAATCCTCTCATTCAGTAAACAGTGTAGCTTCTAGCTCTTACAGATATCCTACAATCATAGTTACTGCAATGTGATCGAAACCCCTTAACTAATTTCTGAACGTGACCTTCTCCAACAAGACCTTATAAACTTAATAGCATAAATTCCCACACCATTTATAACCTTAGTTTTTGTCAAATTCCAGGTACTAAAATATGATTTCCTACAAAAGGGAATTCATACAACACGAGTTTTATCAAAAGAGTTCCTCGTACTGAAACTCTACCATACATTTAGGCTTCTTTTCTCTTATCCTCCTTCACCTTTTAGGTCCAATATTAACTTATAAACAAATAAAATAAAAATGAATTTTTGGTTAAAATAATATTTTGATGTGTTTTCAAATGGATCGTGTGACCATATTTGAAATGTGAAAATCTTCTGCCACTGTTCTCACTTGTATTCAGTAACATTTGCAATTTATTCATAGAAAAGATACTCGCCTCAGCAATGCTTGCCAATTATCCAATCTTTTTACAATATTAAAATAATCGTTTTAATTTTAATTTTACATATACTTAAAAATTAAGTAAATAAATTATACCATCCAGATAGGCGCTAAATTGACTTAATATAAGTTGTAGTAAAAAGAAGTCCATTATTTTGCCAATAGATGGCTTTAGGAGTCTGTATCTCCCGTTTTAAAAGTGCGATCAGGTTGCACTAGATGGTGTTAGAAAGATAAGATTTTGTACTAAAAAAGCTTCTCATACAGTTTTGTGATTTATTGACTCAGTATTTTTTTTAGCACGCGTCAAAGATGGACACCAACAAAGAGAAAATACGCCATATTTTACAGTTTTTCTTCGATAAAGGCGAAAACGCAAGGCAGGCAGCTGAAAATGTGAATAGTGTTTATGGTTCTGATACTGTAACAGTCAATCACGCGCAATTTTGGTTTCGTCGATTCCGTTCCGGTAATTTTCATGTCAAAGATGCACCACGCTCTGGAAGGCCAATTGTCGAAAATGTCGATAAAATAATGGAAATCGTCGAGTCCGACCGTCACGTAAGCACTGTTTCGATTGCCCAAGAGCTAAACATTGCACAAAAAACCGTTTGGAATCACTTAAATGAGGTTGGATACAAAAAGAAGCTTGATGCTGAATCGCAACAATATCGATCCATTTCTGAAGCGGATGGTTACTGGTGATGAAAAATGGGTCACTTACGACAACGTCAAGCGACAACGGTCGTGGTCAAATCGCGGTCACCCGGTGCAAACGGTAGTCAAGCCAGGATTGACAGCCAGGAAGGTTTTGCTGAGTGTTTGGTGGGACTGGCAGGGAATCATCTACTATGAGCTGCTCCCCTACAGCCGAACTCTCAATTCGGACCTATACTGTCAACAATTGGAGCGTCTGAAAGAAGCAATCGCCCAGAAGCGGCCAGCTTTGGCCAATAGGAAAGGAATTGTTTCCATCAGGACAACGCCATGCCGCATACATCGATAGTGACTCGCCAGAAGTTCCGGGACCTTGGTTGGAATGTTCTTATGCATCCACCTTATAGTCCGGACCTGGCACCAAGTGATTACCACCTCTTCCTGTCTATGACGAATGATTTTGCAGGTGAAAAATTCGCTTCAAGAGAAGATTGTGAAAATCGACTGTCCCAGTTTTTTGCCAATAGGGACGAGGGTTTCTATGAGAGAGGCATTATGAAATTACCTTCAAAATGGCAACAAGTTATCGAACAAAACGATGCATATTTGACCTAAATCGTACCATTCTTTCTATGCTAAATAAAACCTTCAAATTGTTAGAAAAAAAGAAAAAAAAATGTAATAATATGTGCCCCAAGAATTTTGAACATTAGAAAAATTTGGTCAATTAGCGAAATTACTATAGAAACTGTTTTATTTTTTTTTATTTTTATTTTTATCTGCAACAACAATTTTATTGTAACAAGCAGATTTACATAACATTTTAATTAACAATCTTGTGCATCATAAAGTAGGAGTAAACACCCATCGGCGTTTCTCCAACTAACGGAAGTTAGATTCCTCTAGAAAATCTCTAGGCCATTGTCTCTTAAGTCTCCGATGAGTGTTTCCGGGAAGGGCTATACAAGACAATTCTCTCACAAGTGGATTATGATGATAGGGTAAACGGGAGTGAAATTTTGGATATCGGGAAATGCACAGGTCATGAACAAAGGGAACATTTAGGTCACGATGTATTACAGTGTTACGAACATAAAAGGGGGCATCAACAATTTTACGGACGATCTTGGATTATAAAGCCTGGACGCGATAGGAATTGGAACGTTTCGTTGAACCCCAAAGTTCAATTCCATATGTCCAAATTGGTTTTATAATTACATTTTGTAGATTAGAAGTTTACTTTTAATTATTAGTTTCGAGCATTTGTCCAGTAGTCTAAGAAGTTGTAGGTAACGTCTGTTAGCTTCAGCTCTTTTTAATCTATTGTAGTATGTGGGTTCCATGTTAGTCTCTTGTCGAGGTAAAGTCTCAAATAACGCACTTTATCATATTGCGGTATCATGTTGCTATTTAAGGTACGAGGGTCGTTCAATAAGTCCTTAGAAAATCCAAGAAATTGCACTCGTAGTGTCGGTAAAGATTTTTTTTTGTAAGTAGCATTATCGACAGGAAAGTCGCTGTCTATAGGGACACTCTAAACAATATTGCCAAAGAGGCCAGTTCCCGTCCACTTTCAATATTTTTCGTTGGTTTTCCTAGCTTTTTTTTTAATTGATAATTTTTATATATTTTTGTTTTATATAACATACAACGCCATCTTCCGCCACCTCCCATCCCCCCACCCTTAACAAGCACCTACCATAGTTTTCCACAATTCCTATTTCTTTTTCACCTACTCTTGACCTATTTTGTTTTATTAAATTTAATTGATTCTCTCTCTCTCTCTCTCTCTCTCTCTCTCTCTCTCTCTCTCTCTCTCTCTCTCTTTCTCTCTTTTTTTGTAAGTAGCATTATCGACAGGATAGCTGTCAAAATTTCAGCTCGATCCAAAGCGTAGGTCAATTTTTATCGTCGATTAAACTTAACTACATTTATTTGTGCATAACAATGGAAAAAAGCGAGTTTAGGGCTGTCATCAAACATTTCCATTTGAAAGGCTTAAGCCCGAAAGAAATCAAAGCCGAGTTGGATGCAGTTCATGGCATATCTGCACCTGTGTTTGCGACGGTTTACAATTGGGTGAATGAATTTAAACGTGGCCGTTCATCCACAAAAGATGAACATCGTTCAGGACGCCCAGTTGAGGTGTCTACTCCTGAAATCATCGACAAAATCCACGATCTGATTTTGAACGATCGGCGAATTAAAGTGCGCGAATTAGTTGAGGCCACGGGCATATCACAAGGTACAGTCGCTTCAATTTTGCATGAAAAATTGTCTGTGAAAAAATTTTCGGCAAGATGGGTGTCGCGTTTGCTCTCAGAGGAGAATAAGCGCAATCGTGTAGTGGACTCTGAGGCTATGTTGGCACTCTTTCATCGCAATCCTGCCGAATTCCTTCGTCGATATGCCACTGTGGACGAAACCTGGATACACTACTACACTCCAGAAACGAAGAGACAGTCATCACAGTGGATTTTCAAGGGTGAACGGGCTCCGAAGCAGGCAAAAACTGTGCCATCGGCCGGCAAGGTGATGGTCACGGTCTTTTGGGATTCGTAGGGCATCATTTTTATCGACTACTTGGAAAAAGGAAAAACAATAACAGGAGCGTATTACGCGTCGTTATTGCAATGGTTGAGCGAGGAAATCAAAGAGAAACGCCCCCATCTGAAGAAGAAAAAAATCCTCTTGCATCAGGACAATGCGCGTGTGCACACCTGCACTGTTTCCATGGCCAAAATTGTGGAATTGAGAATGGAATTGTTGCAGCATCCCGCTTATTCACCAGATTTGACCCCGAGTGACTACTTTCTTTTCCCCAATCTGAAGAAATGGCTTGGCGGACGACGGTTCACTTCCAATGAGGACGTCATTGCTCAAACGGATGAGTATTTTGCAGAATTTCCGAAATCCTATTTTTTGGACGGGATAAAAATTTTGGAAAAACGGTTGGAAAAGTGTATAAGGTGATTATGTTGAAAAATAAATTTTTTTTTTTAAAAACAGTTTTTTTCCATCTTTTTCTAAGGACTTATTGAACGACCCTCGTACCAAACTTTTACATAAATACAGCTGCAAGGTTAAGAGAAATTTTTATTTTTATGGTAAACTAATTAAGAGATTTTTTACTGAAATCGAATTTCATATTATTCAATAAACATTTTTTTTAATTAAACAATTTATATGAAGCCTAATATTAGTAGTTTCATAGTTGCATATAATTTAGACTCCTAAAAAAATGTTTTTTGAAAATTTTCTTATATATACTATTATTGTACATGCACGAGTACATATTTATTTTGTACTTAAATGTAGCAAATTTTTCGTCTTAACTAATTCAAATATGCTATAATGAATGACCCCAAGTTAAAGTATTGAAGCTATTGTTAAATAAAAATCTCTTGTTTATTATTAGGGTTTATCTGTGAAACAAATGCTGTTCTCTATATTTTTCAGTGAACTCTCTTACACAATGTACCAGCTTAAATCTGCGGTGTATAAGCTTAAATCCGCTGTTTTTTAGTCAAAAAATACATTTTTTTTTCATAGATAGCAAAAACAAATTTATTCAAAGTACTTGCCCTTGCTAGCTATACATTTTTCCCATCTCTAGGGCAGTTTGTGGATATACCACGCCAAAAAAATTTGTTTTCTTTCGAGGCAAACCACTCATCAAGCCATTTTCAGACGTCTTCGTAAGAATCGAAGTGCTGCTCAGCGAGCGCGTGGCCCATCGACGAAAACAGGTGGTGGTTGGAAGGGGCCAGGTGTGGTGAATAAGCGGGGTGGGGTAGCACCTCCCAGTTGAGAGTCTCCAATTAGTTTCGGACCATTTTTGACGTGTGCGATGGTGCGTTGTCGTGGAGGAAAATCAGCTTGTCATGTCTTTGTTGATAATCCGTCCTTTTTTCACGCAGAGCACGGTGCAATTTGATCAGTTGTTGGTGGTATAGCGGTGGGCATTGACAGTTTCACCAGGTTTCAACATCTCATAGTAGACGATACCCTGACGATCCCACCAAACGCACAGCATTGTCTTCCGTCCGAAGCGATTTGGTCTTGGGGAAGATGTTGATGGTTGGCTGGGATCAACCCACGATTTCTTGCGTTTAGAATTCTCGAAATATATCCACTTTTCATCACCTGTCACAATCCGATTCAGGAACGACTTTCTTTTTTATCTGGCGAGCAAGATTTCGCATGTGCTTTGGCGTCGCTCCATCTGCCTATCGTTCAATTCATGCGGCACCCTTTTTCCGATCTTTTCAATCTTCCCGATGGCACGCAGACGCATGGAAATGGCTGGTTGAGTAACACCCAATTGCTCCGCGAGCAATTGATGGTCCTCAACCTTCCTAGGCCGATTTTCACACTTCTTGTCCCACAAGTCAAAATTGTCGTCTTTGAACCAACGAAACCAATCTCGGCACGTTGTTTAAGATAAAACACTGTCACCATAGGCCTCCTTAAGCATTCGATGCGATTCGGCAACAGATTTCTTCAAATTGAAGCAGAAAAGCAGAGCTTCCCGAATATTCTCTTTTTCTGGCACAAAACCTGACAAGATTACCAAAGGAAAAATGTATGTTGTTGTACAAAATTTCTGACAATGTGCACTGATTAATGTTGACAGATGTCAAACTCATAAAAAAAAGGATGGCGTGCCCATGGTAGCTTAATATGCTCATACACGCCATCTCTGACCAAACAGCGGATTTAAGCTTATACACCTGGTATTTAGTCGTATAACCACCAAAGGTTATACAGGATGCGTTTTATATTCCAGGTTGAAGTTTTTTTTTAATAACTTTTAAATGAAATACAATTTAATAATTGATAGGAAGTACTTTTATTGGTAATTGAAGGTGTTCGTATGTAAAATTTATTAAAAATAATCTGGAAAAGTATACGAGATTCCAAATGATCGGAAAGGGCTACTCTAAAGAATTTTCGGTTTTTTATGGAGTATTTTCCTTGGAGAAAATCCGGTTCGAAGCTGAAAAGTTTTACTAATTTTAATTTGGTGGTAGTTAAAATAATTGCTAATAAAAAACAGCCTAACCGTTACTTACAATATTTGCCCCTGTAACTATTATTTTCTGTATGGTCAAACGCCCGTCTCTGGTCTTGGACTTTTGGTGTTATTTCAGCAATTTTGTTTCAAATATTGTCCTTAAGAATCTATGCTAGTGTACACTTTTTCCTTCAAGTAATCCTATACGAAGAAATTGGGAGGGTTAAAATCAGAGGATCGTGGGGGCCAGTCATTATCACCACTTTTTGACATTATTCGGCCGGGAAAATTTTTTCTCTTACAATTTGCATTGTAGCACGAGCCGTGTTTGATGTGCTATTACATGTTCTGTAGGCCTAATTGATCCAATTCGGGCAGAAGAAAGTTTTCCAACATGTCCCGATAGTGGTCACCAGAAACTGCTACAGCATTGCCTGTAGCATCCTCAATTATCGGCCCAAATACCGTGCAATACAGTTACTCTACGAGGGTGTAGTGGCTTTGGTATATCAGTTGAGGGTTTTCAGTGCCCCAATAGCGGCTCTGCTGCTTATGAATAAAACCAGCTTCGTCGCTGATAATAATTTTTTACCTTGTCTCCACGGAGCTGTAAAACTCGAGCACTCTCATTCATGGTTACTTGCCTGCAGCTGTTCTGCCAATTGAAAGCAAATCTTTTTTAATAATTTTAACAGACATGATTGGAGATATTCCCAATTCTTGACTTGCTCGGCATATGATTAACACCAAGAAAGTTGAACAATGATTTAAATAAAATTGTTTTTTTTTTAATTTCAACACTTTTTAAAAGGTTTCGGTGCGTCTGGCAACACTTCTGTCAGAATATTCCTTGATTCGATGACGTTTCCTCGATAGAACGGGTAAAATTATAATTATTTGGGGCAAATTGTTTGTCTGTGACATAAGAAATGGAAAAATCTATATTTTTATTTAAGGATCCTCCCCTCTCTGTCTGGCGGTCTTAGTTGTTTGAACTAGTGGATGCCCTGAAGCGGATTATCGTTGCTGTCTATAGGGACACTCCAAACAATATTGCCAAAGAGGCCAGTTCCCTTCCACTTTCAATATTTTTCATTGGTTTTCGTAGCTTTTTTTTTAATTGATAATTTTTATATATTTTTGTTTTATATAACATACAACGCCATCTTCCGTCACCTCCCCTCCCCCCACCCTTAACGAGCACCTATCATATTTTTCCACAATTCGTATTTCTTTTTCACCTACTCTTGACCTATTTTGTTTTATTAAATTTAATTGATTTTCTGGAACCCATTCCACAATCTCTGCAAAAATGGCTACTAGCATACCACTCCAAGATTAAGGTGTTCTCTGTGTACGGTCGTAGCTGGACAACATCCAGGAAATATTTTATAGTTACAACATACAACTAACCATAACTAGCATCCCCTAATTTGTAAATTACAATACTCAAGTTGGATAGTCCTTTAAACTCCGTTCAACAAATTGTACACTCCTCAGTGGTAGAATACACCCGTGTGGATAAATAGCACTAGTCCTCGTTCCACTCTTGAATGCACTGAAGCTGAGTTCTTCTTAAAATAATATGCAAATTATTATTGGACATTTTTTTAAATATATTTTAGATATTTTTATGGAAGGTAATAATATTCTGCATAATTAGAATTCGAATTAGTTTAGAATTTTTCACTAAAACTCTTTAAAAGAAATCGAATTCTTCGTGGAACTATCAACCGAATTTCCTAATCTCGTTTACTGTCTAAATGGCTGTGCACTTTCCTGTTAAAAGCCACGAACCAAGTCCGACCAAGGACTAGTTACCACATGCAGTATTCAGTATTATCAGTCGCACCATGCAAATTGCACTTGGCACAAACATCACGTTCAGTTGCTTCCAAAGTTGACTACTTAAACATTAGAACATTTGGACGTGTCCGGAATATCTTGTTAGCCGCACCACCATTCAGAGTTCGTCTGCCAGAGCTGATGGCACAAGCAATTCTATCGATAGCAGCACATAGCATCTATCCCTACCTCATCATTTCATCCCCATGCACTTACCGAAATGTCTTAATTTGCCTCCATCAGGATTTGCATGCCCCAAAAAATGCACATTTAATTGTGGTGTGAATCGATTGCACGACGATGTGGAGTTGGTCATTTTGGCATGTTAGCTGTAAAAGCTCATAAACGTTAAGTGATTCCATAGAATAATTCCTGTTCATGTCAATGGGGAATACAGTGAGTTTCGGGATTGTAATTTGAGGAAAAGTTTCTACAGCATCGCATTAGACTGAAATGAATTTTAGTTTCGGAACAAAATATTTCAGCAGCAATTTGGCAGCAACCGTTAGTGCTATCTAGTGACGGCTAGTAAAATTTCATGGATGTTTCAGAAAATATAACATTTTTTCTAGAAAGATTTTTTAATAACATCGTAAAAGTTTTATTGTCTTAATAGTTGAAAAATTTGTGAACTCAATTTTATTCTAATATTTTACTAATGCGGTCGAAAAGGACATGTTAAAATTATCTGAAGAAGGATTTTGACATATCTCAGGTTGATTGCTAGCAAAGTACATGAGGCTGTTGATGAGGCTTAAAAAAATATTAAATTGGGGTTTAATTCCATCAAAACTGGACTGCTGAGGACTTTTTAAAAATATACTTTTAACGGAGGAGCTCTTTGGATCTAGAAGAAGAGTTTCGTGCATCGGTCTGCTAGAGAATAATTACTGCCGGAAGACCGATTATGGTTTAATGTTGCTTATCCACAGATGACTTGGTTCGGATTGATCGAATTTTAAGAAAAGAGCAGCATCCAAATATTTTTGAGTTGCGAATGCTTTTCCATCAGAAGTTTGGCTAATTGGTGAAGAATGCAGCCGGATAACGATCCATTTTGTGCGATGGTCTTCTTTGAAATCTTTTTAATATGAGGAAACTGATAATACCCAAAAAAATGACACTTTTTTATATAATCAGGGCAGTATTTATGTGAAGAGATTGTTCCACCGTTGCGTTGATGTTGTTACTGCCAACAGCCTAGATAATTACCAGTTCCTCTTTAGATGATGGGCGCTCCATCTTTTTTTTTTTTAAATCAGAATTTCTTTCTATTTGTTTCAAAAAAATTATATTCTACTTAATTTAATGATTTTCTTATTTTTAAATAATTTATTTTTGTTGCATTTTTCTGTCTCTTTAAAAAAAATTTCTTAGCTGATCTATGAATATAAGCCTTTGGAGGTTCGGTATAGATTGGCCTTGTTGGTCCACTTCTTTTTTTTGGAGGTATTATGGTAGATGTTCTTGCTACCGTTGTTGCCTCTTTTCTAGTTTTCCTTCTTCTATAGTCTTCAATCGTCAGAAGTGTCGGTCCTCCAGTTCTCTAGAAATTGTATTCGGTTCATTTGAATGATACTATTTGCACTGGCATATTTCTTTTTTATTTTATTTGGAGAAAAAAAACATATTACTCATTTTTATAAACTGGAATCTGACTCCTGGTTAGAGACCAAAACGACAAACTTCTGACTCCTGGTTACGAATTAAAACGACAAACTTCTGACTCCTGGTTAGGAACCAAAACGACAAACTTCTGACTCCTGGTTAGGAACTAAAACGACAAACTTCTGACTCCTGATTATGAACCAAAATGACAAACTTCTGACTCCTGGTTAGGAAATAAAACGACAAACTTCTGACTCCTGGTTTAGAACTAAAACGACAAACTTCTGACTCCTGGTTAGGAACTAAAACGACAAACTTTTGACTCCTGGTTAGCAACCAAAACGACAAACTTCCGACTACTGGTAAGGAACTAAAACGACAAACTGCTGAGTCCTGGTTAAGAACTAAAACGACAAACTTCTGACTCCTGGTTAGGAACTAAAACGACAAACTTCTGACTCCTGGTTAGGAACTAAAACGACAAACTTCTGACTCCTGGTTACCAACCAAAACGACAAACTTCTCACTCCTGGTTAAGAACTTAAACGACAAACTTCTGACTCCTGGTTAAGAACTAAAACGATAAACTTCTAACTCCTGGTTAAGAACTAAAACGACAAACTTCTGACTCCTGGTTAAGAACTAAAACGATAAACTTCTGACTCCTGGTTAGCAACCCTAACGACAAAACTTCTGACTCCTGGTTAAGAACTAAAACGAAAAACTTCTGACTCCTGGTTAGCAAACAAAACGACAAACTTCTGACTCCTGGTTAGCAATCAAAACGACAAACTTCTGACTCCTGGTTAGGAACCAAAACGACAAACTTCTGACTCCTGGTAAGGAACTAAAATGACAAACTTCTAACTCCTGGTTAGGAATTAAAACGACAAACTTCTGACTCCTGGTTAGGAACTAAAACGACAAACTTCTGACTCCTGATTATGAACCAAAATGACAAACTTCTGACTCCTGGTTAGGAAATAAAACGACAAACTTCTGACTCCTGGTTTAGAACTAAAACGACAAACTTCCGACTCCTGGTTAAGAACTAAAACGAAAAACTTCTGACTCCTGGTTAGCAAACAAAACGACAAACTTCTGACTCCTGGTTAGCAATCAAAACGACAAACTTCTGACTCCTGGTTAGGAACCAAAACGACAAACTTCTGACTCCTGGTTTAGAACTAAAACGGCAAACTTCTGACTCCTGGTTAGGAACTAAAATGACAAACTTCTAACTCCTGGTTAGGAATTAAAACGACAAACTTCTGACTCCTGGTTAGGAACTAAAATGACAAACTTCTGACTCCTGATTATGAACCAAAATGACAAACTTCTGACTCCTGGTTAGGAAATAAAACGACAAACTTCTGACTCCTGGCTTAGAACTAAAACGACAAACTTCTGACTCCTGGTTAGGAACTAAAACGACAAACTTTTGACTCCTGGTTAGCAACCAAAACGACAAACTTCCGACTACTGGTAAGGAACTAAAACGACAAACTGCTGAGTCCTGGTTAAGAACTAAAACGACAAACTTCTGACTCCTGGTTAGGAACTAAAATGACAAACTTCTGACTCCTGGTTAGGAACTAAAACGACAAACTTCTGACTCCTGGTTACCAACCAAAACGACAAACTTCTCACTCCTGGTTAAGAACTTAAACGACAAACTTCTGACTCCTGGTTAAGAACTAAAACGACAAACTTCTGACTCCTGGTTAAGAACTAAAACGACAAACTTCTAACTCCTGGTTAAGAACTAAAACGACAAACTTCTGACTCCTGGTTAAGAACTAAAACGATAAACTTCTGACTCCTGGTTAAGAACTGAAACGACAAACTTCTGACTCCTGGTTAAGAACTGAAATGACAAACTTCTGACTCCTGGTTAGGAACTAAAACGACAAACTTCTGACTCCTGGGTAGGAACTAAAACGACAAACTTCTGACTCCTGGTTAAGAACTAAAACGACAAACTTCTGACTCCTGGTTAAGAACTGAAATGACAAACTTCTGACTCCTGGTTAGGAACTAAAACGACAAACTTCTGACTCCTGGGTAGGAACTAAAACGACAAACTTCTGACTCCTGGTTAAGAACTAAAACGACAAACTTCTGACTCCTGGTTAAGAACTGAAATGACAAACTTCTGACTCCTGGTTAGGAACTAAAACGACAAACTTCTGACTCCTGGTTAAGAACTGAAATGACAAACTTCTGACTCCTGGTTAGGAACTAAAACGACAAACTTCTGACTCCTGGGTAGGAACTAAAACTACAAACTTTTGACTCCTGGTTAGGAAATAAAACGACAAACTACTGACTCCTGGTTTAGAACTAAAACTATAAACTTCTGACTCCTAATTAGGAACTAAAACTATAAACTTCTGACTCCTGATTATGAACCAAAACTATAAACTTCTGACTCCTGGTTAAGAAATAAAACGACAAACTTCTATCTCCTGGTTAGGAATTAAAACGACAAACTTCTGACTCCTGGTTAGGAACTAAAACGACAAACTTCCGACCACTGGTTAGGAACTAAAACGACAAACTTCTGACTCCTGGTTAGGAACTAGAACCACAAACTTCTGACTCCTGGTTTAGAACTAAAACGACAAACTTCTGACTCCTGATTAGGAACTAAAACTATAAACTTCTGACTACTAATTAGGAACCAAAACGACAAACAAAGACAGTACAATATGGCCATGTCGGACAATGAGTTTATTATTTCAATTAATTTTTCCACTTAAAGCATACAAATTCATAATTACTCTACCAAACTGGAGACTATCCATTATAAAATGTAAATGCAGTCATTCGAACAATTTCAGAAATAGTAACCGACTTACAAAAGACTACATAACACTACTCTAAGAAGACGTAAAATTTTCATAAATAATTTAATATTAAAGTGCAGACGCTGGTTGACATTCGTGAAAGGGCTTTTATGCCAAGTAAAAGTGCACACTTGCAATAATTTAAAAAGAAAATATCCTGTTCACATGCCATCACAAATTGCACTTGACCCCTGACCTGTATATGGCTTGGATCCTTTTTGGGAGAAAAAAAAATCATTACATTAGCCGGAAGCCCCGTTCGCAAATACACTCTTAACGCTCTCCATAATCGTTTAGGTTGGAAAATGCTCCCTAAAACATAAAGCGTTGACTAGACACGAAAGAAAACACATCTGAACAGATAAAAATATATTCCAAAAAGAGGATATAACGTTGAAAGTTTATCACCGGCAGTCATTTTACGACTGCCTCGACTGTGCAGAAAGCGAAGCAAACGACCCGTTCTTGTACGTGAGATGCTGCAATTACCATTTTATCTGTTAACATTCCACAACGTAACAGACACTGGGCCATATTTCCAATGATCATATTGGCTGTTCCCTGACAGGGTTTTTACTTATTGATACCAAAGATTACCGAGCTAGTAAAGGTGAAATTTTATACTTGACATCTGGTTAGACGGCGTCACACTTGAAAGGCGTAACAGTTTTGTTTTGAACAGAATTCTGAGAATGGAAATATTTCTAAAATTTTGTTTAAGAACAAATTTAAAAATGTTCAACTTTAGATAAATTCAAAAAAAAAATCTGGTTTGAAATTAATAAATAGAGATAAAATTTAAAGAGAATAATTTCATAGACTTTTAGGTATAATTACTTCATATTAAAAAAGGAGACTGTCTTTTGAACGAAATTCAAGAAAAATAACCAATGAACTGATGTTTGGGTTACTGTGTATTTAAGGAAATTTAATGCAAGAGAATCTCGAAAATTATCAATGAGATAAACAGGTTATCGGGTGTTTTTTTTTTTTGCTGTTTGATTTTCATGTTTTTATTTTTGTTAGATCACACATGACACATTTTTTTATTTTTAATATTTGACAGGTTTTCATTTCTATGTTACACATAGACATGAGAACACAGTCACTCCTATGGAGCATATAGCGGCACTAGAGCCTCTGTGAACTCTCTCCATCTGCTTCTGTCTTGAGCCAGCCTTTTTACTTCCGACCATGATTTGCCAGTTTGTTGGTGTTCGCGCTCGACTGATCTTCTCCAAGTGGTCCTTGGACGTCCTCTGCTGCGATTGCCCTGTGGGTTCCAATCTAGTGCCATCCTTGCTATGTCCGTAGGTGGTTTTCGCAAGGTGTGGCCAATCCAACTCCATTTCCTGCGTTTGATGTTATCTAGCAGGGGTATTTGCTTCGTGAGAAGTAGCAGCTCATCGTTCGTTATCCAGTTTGGCCAGAAGATCTTGCTTATACGCCTCAAGCATCTGTTCACAAATGCCTGAGGCTTACGAGTCGTGCTGTCTGTTACTTTCCATGTTTCGCAGCCGTACAGCAGGACTGGCTTGACGTTTGAGTTGAATATTCGAAGTTTGAGTGCTATGGAGAGATGATTGGAACGCCATACGTTCCCAAGTGAGGTGTACGCTTGTCGCGCCTTGTTGATGCGCGTTTGGATGTCTATTTCAGTTCCACCATCCTTGCTGAGCATGCTGCCAAGATAACAGAACTTTTCGACATCTTCAACTTGGGTATCGTGTAGCATCAAGGGTCTCTCGCAGGTGGCGCCGACACGCATCAATTTGGTCTTCTTGATGTTGATTCTCATCCCAACTTTTTCGGCGTTGGAGGCCAGAGCATTCAGTTTCTCCTGAATGCCGTTGAAGGTGTGGGACATGAGGCATATGTCGTCGGCGTAGTCCAGGTCGTGGAGCTTCTCACGCAGTATCCACTGGATACCGTTGCTGGCTGTGCTGTTAGTGCGTTGAAGAACTAGGTCTAGGGCGATTATGAAGAGGATAGGCGAGATTATGCAACCCTGCCTGACTCCTCTCGAGATGTTGAATGTATCGCTGGTTCGTCCTTTGAGACGCACTCTACACGGGGCCTCGCGGTATAGTTCTCGGATGAGATCGATTATGGCCTGCGGGATGCCTAGTTCAGCCAGAGCACTCCAGATGGCGTCGCGAGAAATCATGTCGAAGGCTCTTTCGAAGTCAACGAAGAGAAGATTGAGCGGGCTGTTCCATTCGTTCGACTGTTCAATGATCATTCTTAGGCACACATGACGTGTGTCAAAGTCGAAAGTGCTCAGTTCGCATTTGCAATTTCATCATGGAAAGACTTACGCCCGACCAACGCTTCCAACAAAGTATGGAATTTTATTTTCGCAGCGATTTTACGTTATTGAACATCAAACCACCAATCCGTTTGTGTAGAGTACGTGGAGAGGAAAATATTGCTGACGTAATAGGTGAAGACCGGGATTTGTCCATCCGTCGCCGTTCACAGCAATTGGGATTGCGTTACTCGACTATGTGGAAGATTTCGCGCAAACAACTTGGTCTGAAAGCATATAAAATACAGCTCATGGAACAGCTGAAGCCGGACGACCTGCTAAAGCGTCGAATTTTCGATGAATGGGCCTTAGAACAAGTTAATGAAAAGCCGCTTTTTACAAAAAAATTGCGTTTAGCGACGAAGCTCATTTCTGGTTGAATGGGTATGTGAATAAGTAAAATTGTCGCATTTGGTCTGATGAATAACCACAGGCAAAATAAAAACTGTCATTGCAGCCAGAAAAATGCACTGTTTGGTGCGGTCATCGGTCCGTATTTCTTTAAAGATGACGATGGCCGTAACGTTACCGTCACTGGCGCCCGCTATCGTTCAATGATTTCACACTTTCTTTTACCCAACATGTAAAAACTGGATCTGGTCGTTATGTAGTTTCAACAAGACGGCACTATATGCCACACAGCATGTGAAACAATAGGCATACGAGGGCCATTCAACAAGTACTTAGCCTACAAAAGAAAAACGAAAATTTTGGAAAGGTGGCAATTTATTTTTCCACATAATCTCCTTCAAGCTCGATACACTTGGCCCAGCAATGCTCTAACTCGAGGGAAGCAAAATAGACCTCCGTGGCGACGATGACCTCCTCATTTGACCCAAATCTATTCCCGGCGAGTGATTTTTTCAGGTTTGGAAACAAAAAGTAGTCACAGGAGACCAAATCTGGAGAGTACGGTGGATGGGGCAGCAATTCGTAGCGCAATTCGGCCAATTTGGCCATGGCGACGGCGGAGGTGTGAGCCGGCGCGTTGTCGTGGTGGAACAGCATTTTTTTCTTCACAAAGCGGGGCCGCTTTTTCTTCAATTCGACGTCAAATCGGCCCAATAAGTCAGCATAGTAGCGCCCCGTGATTGTTTTACCCTTCTCGAGGTAATCGATGTGGATCACACCTTGTGAATCCCAGAAAACGGTGGCCATCAACTTTCCGGCCGATCGAACAGTCTTCGCCTTCTTCGGAGCACGTTCGCCGGGTGAAGTCCACTGTTTCGACTGTTCCTTGGTCTCTGGTTTGTACCAGTGAATCCATGTTTCGTCGACTGTCACGAAACAACGCAAGAACTCCGCTGGATTGCGCTGAAACAGCGCCAAACACGTCGCCGATGTGGTCTCAAGGTTGCGCTTGTTTTCCGGTGTGAGCAAACGCGGCACCCATCGCGCCGACAGCTTTCTCATGTCCAGTTTTTCGTGTAGAATATGATGCACCATTCCTACTGCGATGCCCACAGTCTCAGCTATCTAGTGAACCTTCAATCGACGGTCTGCCAACACGAGATCGTGGACTTTTTTAACGTTTTCCTCCGTAGCAGCCGTTTTTGGGGCACCTGGGTGTGGCTCATCAAAAACCGACGTGCGGCCACGAACAAACTCGTTGAACCAATTCTTGCCGGTCGCCATCGAAGGAGAAGAGTCACCATACACAGCATCCAAGCGATCTTTGATTTCGCTGCGCGTTTTCCGACACGCTCGCTTTCAAAGGCTCTCAAAACAAAACTAATGAAGGGAATTAACTGAAACTTTGACAGTAGGCTACTAAAAGAATGTACTGCACGATGGTAAATTTCTTTTGTGACAGCAGTTCTATCGGGCGGTGAGGCTAAGTACTTGTTGAATGACTCTCGTATTGAGAGATGAGTTCGGTGAGCAACTTATGGTATCTCACGTTTCGGACCGGTGAGTTAGCCGCTTAGCTCGCGCGATTTAACGCCTCTAGACTATTTTGCAAGGGGCTACGTGCAGTCACTCGTCTATGCCAATAAACCAGCGTCACTTACAGCCTTGCAAGACAACATTGCACTTGTTATTAGCGAGATCCCAACCGAGATGCTCGAAAAATTACGTTTTAAGCATGGATCACTTAAAATGTAGTCATGGTCATCATTTAAATGAAATGATCTTTAAAAATTAAATAGTTGGTATTGATTTATCGATTGTAATAAAATTTCATACATTTTTGCATGAATTTTTCTGTGTTTTTTCTCGGAAATTTGAAAACCAAACACTTAAAAAATTACGCGTTATTATAGATTGTACTACATTAGTAAGAATTTGACATTAACAACCACCAGCGAATAAATTGGCATAAATTAATCACTAAAGTAAATTTATATTAAATTAATAAATAAAATGCCTTAAAAAAGAATTGTCCAAAAAAAAAAACTTCGAAATGAAATCCCCAAAACTGGCAACAAACTTTTAGACGAAACCTTAAGGCTCACAGAAAATTATAAATTCAATCTTTAAAAAACGAACTGCAAAACAATTAGGAACCAAGCCTACAAAAAAAAGTGCCATCAAGTTACCCAGGCGTAGTCGACCCTTTTTATACCTACTGCCCACTTTTGTATCTTTCTTGAAAGCAAAATATTTTTACAGCCGACCGGCTCCGCACTACCTTAATTTATCACAACTGCAGAGTAATTGTAATTTAGTAGAGTATCTGCATCTCCATCGTTACAACACTTACTAGACTAGTGTAAACTGAAGAAAAATAATACGAAATATTGATTAGCCGAAAAAGTTCGTGGCGTTTTTTAGAGTAAAATTGAGACGCTTTAATCACAGTGTTAAAATTAATTAAATCAAACAAAATATTATACATATTTTGTTTGATTTAATTAATTTTAACACTGTGATTTAAGCGTCTCAATTCTAATTAAATTATCCACAATGTTTCACCATTTGCCGGGCAGAGCATTAATTCTAACTGCATAGCCATTCTGTGGCTTATGGTTGAGAAACTGAATCAATTGGTTCTCTCTTCAAGGTTTCTCTTGAAGCTGGCTTGGTTCCATTAAGAGAATTCTGCAGAAATCGAAACAAGTGTTCGTCAAAATTTCGCGGGTAAGCTTTCTTAATTTTTGGCGCGTCACCAACAATGTTTGTGGTCGATCAATCGTGGTGGAAGACGATATCCTACCTATTGATCAATTCTGGCAGTTTTCGCTAAATCGGTTGGCGTAATCTGAATTGCGAACGGAAGCAATTCATAATGAACGATTCCCTTCCTGTCCCACTATATACACAGCACCACAACCTTATGACCGTCAATCCTGGCTTTGATATTGTTTATGTTTTGTTCATCTCTCTTTTTCCATGATCTCTTTCGAACGATATTCTCGTATTTTACCTATTTCTCATCGCCAGCCATAATTCGCTTCAGAAATAGCTCGATTTCATTGCGCTTCAGCAGCGTATCGCAGCTTCCAAGCTTAGCTGGCTCGATTTTGAACCCAGCCTTTCGCAAATAGTTGAAATAATTCCTTATCGATGTCATGACTGCTAATATGCCGATCTTTCTCAATTTTTGCAAGAATTGCATCACATTTTTGTTTTCAATTCATAATGAACGATTTCCTTCCAGTCCCACCATATACACAGCACCACAACCTTATTGACCGTCAATTCTGGCTTTGATATTGTTTATGTTTTGTTCATCTCTCTTTTTCCATGATCTCTTTCGAACGATATTCTCGTATTTTACCTATTTCTCATCGCCAGCGAATTATGGCTGGCGATGAGAAATAGGTAAAATACGATATTCTCGTATTTTACCTATTTCTCATCGCCAGCCATAATTCGCTTCAGAAATAGCTCGATTTCATTGCGCTTCAGCAGCGTATCGCAGCTCCCAAGCTTAGCTGGCTCGATTTTGAACCCAACCTTTCGCAAATAGTTGAAATAATTCCTAATCGATGTCATGACTGCTAATATGCCGATTTTACTCAATTTTTGTAAGAATTGCATCACATTTTATGGTAATTGGCTGACCTAAACGAGGCTCATCTTTGACATCGAAGTTTCCAGAATGAAAGCGAGCCAACCATTTGTGTGCTGCCTTTACCAGAAATTTTTTTACAAGCCTGCGATGCGTTGTGGCCTTTGAACCAGATTTATTCTTGACTGGAACTACCCTTGCATACTTGGAAAATGAATCCATAATAGCGAGGAGATATGAAAATTCTCTATTCTGTTTCTGATTATCACCCATTTCACCTAATTCCGCTTGCCATAAATCTTCTATCCCATTTAAAATTACTCTGCGACGTGGAAAATTTCTTCCACAGACACCATCCAACAATTAAAAATAGAAATAAAGGAGGCCGTGCAGCTCCATAACTTAAAACATTAAATTAATTAACAAGAACAATGAAAAGGGACTGTCAAACTATCATTGAGTTTAAAGCATAATAAATGTATTAGCATTTTTTTTTCATACTTTTCGCATTTTAAAAGTAATTAAAGATGTTAAATATATGGTATTTTCCCTTCTTATAAGAATGATTTTATTATACTTATTAAATATATAAAAAAAAAATAATCATTTTAGGAACACAAACATTTTTATTTTCAAAGACGAAATTTTTTGGTCAGCACTCTATATTAAGAAGAGAATGTCGAATCACACTCAACTCTTTAAATTTCCTATCAAAATATTCTTCAATTTTATAAATCAAACATGAAATTATATTCAATTTGAAATAAAATCAAACTTTTATGGGAAAATTTAAGAATTTGTAAAATATTCCACAACGTTAGGACTCGTAACTTTGCGTCTCATTTTTGTATGGTATTAATAATATCCTATAATATTCATAATTTACGAAATGTTACGAGCATTGCTAACGAGTTTGCCCTTCTGCTGAAACTTTGTATTCCAAAATATTACAAGTATTCGTCGTCGTGAGCAAATGTAAAATTTCGCTTTGGCAATAATCAAGAAAATATGACTGCATCTCGTTTCTATGCAAATGCATTTTCCTATTTTCCATTTATATGGTCTGTCAGTCTGTATCCATTTTCCTGTCTCTCAAACCTTTTGTTTTGCTCACATACAACTATACTGCATCGTCAACCCTTCCAGATAGCTACCCATCTGTTCTTCACTTCGCGAAGCGATCCATTTTGTCTGGCCATCACTTCTGATAATATCTGATAACCGATTTAGCGAGAAAAATATGCGAATTGGTTCGTATCCAAATCGTCGTCTTCAAGTATTAAGACTCATTCCCAGTGGAACAATGAGTTTTTAATGAGTCCAATCCGGCAATAAGGAGGAGTGCACGAGCACAGTTTTCAGGAATAATTTCTATTTGATTCATGCTTCGGTTAAAGGCGTCCTTATCGTGGGAGGTATCATAAGGATCTAGAGACCGATTATTTTCAAGAACTTTTAATATCAATGAAAATTTTATTTTGCAGGCTTTGTGATAATTGGAAACTATTGCGGTAGTGTTAACTTTCTTATTTTTTTAAAGAAGCTCGAGTGTAGTTTTGTCAGTGACGTATAAACGTCATAGAACTCCATTATTTGACGTTTATTACATCAACTTCCGGAATATTTGTTTTTTAATTTGTATGTAAAATGTCCTTATCAGTAAACAAGCGCAAGGGATTTTTAAAAATATCCTTTAAAGTTAGATTTGGTCATTTGAGCATTGATTTTGATGTGAAATCATGCAACCAAAAGTTCAAGTAGTGAATAAGAATTAGACCAAATGGAAAAGTGCAGTATTAATTTTTTTTTAAGGATTGAAATTCTTTAGCATCGGTTACCATAACAAAAAGTAATATAATATCAAAAGGGACTATTTCTGAGTCAAAGTCTGACCTCTATTACAAGGAGAATTTCGAAAAAATACGACATGCGATACTAAATGATGAGCTGCTGATAAGATCACTTGTCAAAAATATTGAAGTCGACATCAGAATCAGCGTTCTTTGGAGACACTATCGAGGATAACGCTTCGTCCCGCAGAGATAAGAAAGTAAGAACGAATTAGTATTTTCCTTTAAAATGTAGGCTTCAGATTTCATCACCTTTTATGTAATAATTTTTATCATAAGAAATTAATAACATCAAATACAAAATAAGCCGAGTTTTCTCAGTCAAGCCAACAGTTGTAATTTCAAAATAGAAAGAATTTCTTTCTTTGACAACATTTTTTGTACATTTGATTAGCATTATTATTGGGAATGAAAAAAAAAATTAAAATTTCAAATACGATATATCATAAACAGAAAGCAAAATTCAATTTTTTTATGTGAAAACAGATTAAATCCTGTTCTAAACGTGAGAAATTTTTTTTCTGAATTGTGTATGCAGTCGGACATTTTAAAACGCTCAGTCTTATGCACAAAACTCCGACCGTTTTAATTTTGCAGTTGTACGAGGTCTGTTCAAAACTAATCGCTAATTTTGAATTTCTGCGGGTTACGTATATTCGATTTTCGATTTTTTGCGGCGTTATGTTGGTACTCATGTCTCTGACTTATGCCGATAAGTTCCGCCATTTTGTATGTTCGGTTAATTTTTGACAGCTGCTCGGTTAATTTTTGACAGAGACGAAAACATTGATGAAGTGAAGAAAATAGTATTGGCCAATCGTCGAATCACCGTTAGAGAAAATGCTGAGGACTTAAACATATCGATTGGCTCGTGCCTTTCAATTTTTACCAATAATTTTGGCGTGAGACGGGTCGTCGCGAAATTCGTACCAAAATTGCTCCAAAGGGTCATTACTGGTGACGAATCATGGGTTTATGATTATGACGTGGAAACCAAAGCTCAATCATCCCAATGGAAGCCAAGACCGAAAAAAGCGCGCCAAGTCGGTCGAATGTGAAGGTTTTGCTTACAGTTTTCTTCGATTGCAGGGGCGTGATGCATCATGACTTCTTGCCACAGGGTAGAACTGTCAATAAGGAATATTACCTGCACGCTATGCGCAAGTTGTGCGAAGCAATCCGCCAGAAACGCCCAGATTTGTGGAAGAACAAAAATTGGCGTTTGCATCATGATAACGCCCCTGCTCATGCATCGTTGCTTGTGCGCGAATTTTTGGCCAAAAACAATACACTAATAAGGCGACCGCCACCATTTGCCCCAGATCTGGCCCCTGTGACTTTTTCTCCATGAAAGGACGATGCTACGCTACGATTGAGGAGATAAAGACGGCATCGTGGGTGGAGCTGAACAAGATCACAAAAAATGATTTTTTGAAGTGCTTCGAGGATTGGAAAAAATGTTGGCACAATTGTATAATATCTGGTGGGGATTACTTTTAAGGGGACAATATAGATATTCATGAATAAATAAATAATTTTTTTGAAAAAACACAAAATTCGCGATACTTTTTGAACAGACCTCGTAGTTCAAGTACTACCATACACGTATGTTGCAGTGTTTTGCTAAGTGGCAGGCTGAGATTAGAGAAGAACTGGATAGGCTTCTACACAAATATTTTTTCGGGAATACATTCGTAAGAATGCACACACTCTCAAAATAACCTTTCACAAAACACTTCTTATTCTAAAATAAAAACTTCCTATTTCCTGTTGTGAAGAATAAAACTATTTATGAAAATGTATTAATTTATACTTAATTGTTCGTAATTTAATAAAAACCTTACTTAAGCTTTCATATTCCGCTATAAGTATCCAAATGTCAACAAAAATATTCAAGCATTTCGGGATATCCTACCACTTCCATGGAGAAGAGCGTGTTTTAAAACTCTCCGAAAGTCTACAAAATTGAGGTGCTTGTTATTTACAAAATAAATAATAAACCTAAAATGCAATTGCATTTAATACAAAAACCAAAATGTTGTTGCTGTGGTGTTAAAATTTCAATTTTTTCTTGGAATAAGTGAGTTAAAATGAATATTAGATGTGCTTTTGGAATTCACAAAATTTTTATTACTAAAACTAGATGTCAGTAGGTGTCACGAATCCATAAAAAATCTACACAAATATATGCAAGCAGTACGATTTCCCGCCGCTTTTGCAATAATTCAGACATAAAATTGCATATACATATACGAAAATCCCACGTACCGGCCTATCCAGGTATTCTTTAATCTAACAATGTGGCAAGATTGTTGTTTGACAGTTTAAATTTAAATAGAAATAAGGTATGTAAATAAATTATTTGTAATTATATTCATATAAAAAATGAGTTATTATTGCAATTGTATTTAATTTGTTTAATCGGCATGAAATTCGTTAATTTGTAACAGGCTTTGTAGTAGGTCAGTTTGCAGTTTAAGTCGGAATTGGGTTCATACCACACAAAAAAAAAATCACCACTAAATTTAGACGATTCAAAATGATACCGATATCACCTGCTCTATAAACACTTTTCTTCAACCAACCAAACTGTATTAGAGTGAATAGTTTGTGAGCGAGCGGGTGTAGAAAAGTTTGTAGAGAGGAAGTGACACCGGTATCGTATGGAATCGTGTAAGCTAAGAAGATAAATAAAATGTCCTATTCCAAAAATTATTATTGTTCATATTTAATATTTAATTTCAATTTTGATGCACACTTAACCTCATATACCATATACATTTATCTCGCCTTTGATTCGAATTTCAATAATGCTGTCAGATAACTAAACATTAAAATGTTTCACAGCACTACCACCTTAGATTAAAGAATACCTGGATAGGCCCGTACGTCAGATTTCGGCTGAAAAGTTTAGAACATTGACGTCTAGATGGCGCCTCTTGCAAAAATTAATTTTAAAATCACAAAGCACCAAGCTTCAAATGATTCCTGTCAAAATTTGGCAGCAATCGGTCGATTGGTTCGTGAGATATAGCATTTTGAGTAAAGCAACTTTTGTTATTGAAAAAAAATGGATAAAGACGAATTTCGTGTATTGATAAAGCATTGCTTTTTGATGAAAAAAAATACAGTGGAAACTAAAGCATGGTTTGAAAAACGTTATCCGGACTCTGCTCCAGCTATTTCAACTGTGGAATATTGGTTTCGTCAATTTCGAACTGGTCGTACGAGCACAATTGATGCAGAACGCAGTGGACGCCCAAAAGAGGTGGTTACGGCAGAAAACATCAAAAAATCCACAAAATAATTTTAAATGACCGTAAAGTGAAGTTGAGCGAGATAGCTGAGACTCTAAAGATATCGAAAGAGCGTGTTGGATATATCGTGCATGAATATTTGGGCATGCGAAAGCTGTGTGCAAAGTGGGTGCCGCGTGAGCTCACTGTGGACCAAAAACAACAACGTGTTGATGATTCTGAGCAGTGTTTGGAGCTGTTCAAGCGCAATAAACCCGAATTTTTGCGTCGATATGTGACAATGGGTGAAACATGGCTCCGTCACTACACTCCAGAGTCCAATCGGCAGTCGGCAGACTGGAGAGCGAGCGACGAACTGAATCCAAAGCGTGGAAAGACGCAACAGTCGACTGGCAAGGTGATGGCGTCTGTATTTTGGGATGCGCATGGTATAATATTCATTGACTATCTCCAGAAGGGACAGACGATCAACAGCGACTATTATATAGCGTTTATTGGATCGTTTGAAAAAAGAAATCGCTAAGAAACTGCCTCATTTGAAGAAGAAAAAAGTGTTGTTTCACCAAGACAATGCACCGTGTCACAAGTCGATGAAAACGATGGTCAAACTCAATGAATTGGGCTACGAATTGCTTCCCCATCCACCGTATTCTCCAGATCTGGCCCCCAGCGACTTTTTACTGTTTGCAGACCTCAAGAGAATGCTCGCTGGCAAGAAATTTAAGACCGATGATGAAACTGAGGCCTATTTTGAGGCAAAACCGAAAGAGTACTATAAAAATGGTATCGAAAAGTTGGAAGATCGCTATAATCGCTGTATCGCCCTCGAAGGCAACTACGTTGAATAATAAAAATGAATTTTGCAAAAAAAAATATTTCTACTGTGTTTTGTTCTAAACTTTTCAGCCGAACTGTTATATAGTATACGCAATTTTCTGGCCGAATTATTGCAAAAGCGGTGAGAAATCGTAACGCTTGCACACTTTTGTGTAGATTTTTTTATGTAGATATGACACCCACTGACAACTAGTTTTCGTAATAGGAATTTATTGAATTGCAAAAGCATAATTTATATTCATTTTAATACACTTATTGCAAACAAAAATACAATTTAAACACAACCACAGGCAATTTTTATTTTTTGTACAATCTTTTGATATGAACTGCAATTAATTGTATTTTAGGTTTATTATTTATTTCATAAATATCAATTAAATACAATATTAAGCGCCTCAGTTTTGTAAACTTTCGGGGAGTTTTGAAGAACGCCATTCTCCATTAAAGTGGTAGAATACCGAAATGCTTGCATATATTTTTTGTTTTTTCAAGTTGTTATTTTGGCACTTATCGGAAAATGTGGTTTTTATCTTTTTTGAAGTATTTACGAAAAAGTAAGTATTTACGTTAATAGTTTTATTGTTGATAACATTTAATAGGAAGTTTTTATTTAAGAATATGATGTGTTTTATATAAAGGGTTGCT
Source organism: Atherix ibis (assembly GCA_958298945.1). Taxonomy (NCBI): domain Eukaryota; kingdom Metazoa; phylum Arthropoda; class Insecta; order Diptera; family Athericidae; genus Atherix; species Atherix ibis. The sequence continues at coordinate 31,620,793 of OY282609.1, forward strand.
GCTGGTTATTCAATGGAATAAGAAAGCAGGGAATTTCTTTCTTTTTCGGTAAGTTGACAAGAGAAATTAATAAAAATTTATTTTTAATAATTTATTTGGTCCAAAAAGTGATTAAAATGTAAAAAGTTAGTGATTGAATAAATGTAAACAATTGTGATGTTGACAGTTCAATGTTCACCAGAAAATAGTTCAGTGCCGGCGTACGTAAAGTGTGTGTAAGAAACTTTAAGGGAACGATTTTTTCAGTCTGTTTTCCATTGCTGTTTTCATTGTATTAAAATAAATAAAGTATATTCGGTAGGCTTATTATTTAAGTAAATTTGTTTGCTAAATAATAATGTTTTCAATTTTTTTTAGAATATTAGTTATTAATTATTTAAGCACATTAAATTTTCCACCTTGCAATTTAGTTTTAAAGCAAATTACTATAATTTTGTATACAATTTACTTCTATATTATTAAGAATTTGATGTTATAATATATGTAGTTAATGCTTTATTTTTTAATTTAATTTAAATTACCATTTCAATTCGCAAACATACATTTATATTTTAAAGAAGTTTTCAATATCTACAAAATGCTTGTTTTAACATTGAAATTTGAATTTACTACGTTTCGGTGTGGTTTTAATTTCAACATAATATCAAAATTTTGCATTTTTAAAATGGATTTTTATTTGTGCACATAATTGTTGACGTGCAATTTATATTTTTCTATGCTCTGCCACTTTAAAAGTCTGTTTTAATAAAATGAAAATATAATAAATAAATAAATAATATTTTTTTAAATAGAATACTGTATTTTATTACAAATTTCCAAAACAAATTCCATCAAACAACAAAACCCGAAATATTTAAAAAAATCTATTTGCTTACGCATAAATAACATCGAATATGAAAAAGCGTTTTAAACGAACCCCTTCAATTTCATACTGAAGTTTAAATTTGGCCCCCACTGATTTACGCCGTTTCTGTTATTTTGCATGCTTGTGCGTTTTTACAAATATGTTGCCATTAAAATTTGGCCACAATTTTTCGTGTAGAGGCTTATCCAGTTCTTCTTTAATCGAAGACTACAACTGTCGTCATAATTATTTTTAAAACTTAAAAAAAATGGAAAATGGACAACATTTCCATTTTTTTTCAAATTTTTGACAAGCATTTTTAATTGTTATTTATACTTTCTTATTGAATATATTGATTATATCTATTTGTAGATGATTAAAATGTGTATTTAGGGAATAACAAACAATAAAAGCACTTACATGTGATCATTTTATATATTTTCAAAGATGCTCAATTGTAACCTCCGCTTCAGAGAAGTGTTTTTGTTTGAACGCATATTTTTTTAAATAAAAACCAACGAAAAGTACACACACAAAATTGAATTTTTCGAAAAAGAACACAACGAAGACGCAAAACCGAACCAATCACTTATTCACTGCCACAAACTGCAACGACGCTACGAGAATTCATGCTTGCGTCGTCGATACTGCAATTTATTAAAAGAGTCAACTTCAATGTTAAAAGCGATTTTTTAATAATCGCTCTCAAATTTGAAACTGTCTCACTTAATATCGTTCAAAATATTTTGTGTTGAGATTATTTTAGGTTAAAAGCTCAGACACAATTCCGACGATAACGATCGTTGTATTATTGCGAAACATTTCAATGTTTGGTTACCCTGGGCAGCATTATTGCAATTAAAATCATATGAGGTAGGGCAAGGTAAATGAGGTTAGGCAAACATAAAAATTGAATTAAACATTAAATATGACTAAAACACTGGTCAGATGAATTTTAATAATGGTTACTAGTTCTTGTCCGAATTGTTTTCTATAATAAAAATAGTTCGAGAATATCGTCGATTCAAGCGCGACTCATGATTGCAACGAGTAAACAAACGCTAGCTGTATTCCATTTTGCTGCTCACAGGTACTTCTAGCTACTCGCAGCTACTCTTGCTCGTACAAATGAGTAGTTTGCATGTGTAGTTACGCATACAATTTTCGGTAGGGGGATTTTAGTTCCCAAAATGAAAATTGACGGCTTAGCGTCTTCGTTGGTTATGTTGAAGTGTCATATACGGGGTTTTCGAATAAGAGTGATATGATTTCTAAGTGAAGTTTCGGCCATTTGTAATGATATGTCATTTTTTCATTGTATCTTAGATTAAAGAAGAACTGGATAGGCCTCTATACAAAAATTCTGTCCAAATTTTGTTGGCAATACATTCATAGAACGTACCAATATGTAATACAACATAAACGGCGTAAATCATTGGGGGCCAATTTAAAAGTTTATTATGCGATTGAAGCGGTTCATTTAAAACCATTTTTCATATGTGATATCATTTATGCGTAAAAAAGCAGATTTTTTAAAAATATTTGTTTATTTGTTATGTATTTTCATTTTATTTATTTCACTCTATATTATTTATGAAACTTTCTTAGACACATTTTATATACACCGGCACTGTACTATTTCATAGTAAACATTGAACTGTCAACATCGGATTTGTTTACATTTATTCAATGCCGAACTTTTCACTTTTTGACCACTTTTTGGAAAAAATAAATCACTAAAAGGCATTTAGGCACATCACAAATAAAGTTTTTCTTATTTTGTTTAGTAAAAATAAAGATGTTAACTTACCGAAAGAAAGAAATTCCCGGCTTCCTCATTTTTTCGTATGAGTAGCAATTTCTCACAAAACACTTCATTTGCTGAAATAAAAACTTCGTATTAACTTTTATTAATAATAGAACTATTTGTATAAATACTTACTTTTCCGTAAATATTTCTAAAGAGATGGAAATAACACTTTTACAAACACTTTCCGAACCGCAAAAAAACAACTTGAGAAATGATAAAGCTAACCCGCTGTTTTCGGTATGTCACTTCTTTCATGGAGAATGGTGCGTTTGAAAACTCTCCTAAAGTCTACAAAATTGAGGCGCTTTATATTTAAGTCATATTTACGAAATGAATTGTAAACTACAAACAGAATTCCATTTCCTATCAAAAGATTGTACAAAAATAAAAACTGCCTATTATTGTGTTTAAATTGTATTTTTGATTCCAATAACTGAATTAAAATGAATATAAATTATGGTTTTGCAATTCAATAAATTTGTATTACGACAACTAGGTGGCAGTGGGTGTCAGTCTACATAAAAAAATCTACACAAAGCTATACCGCTTTTGCCATTTCTCACCGCTTGGCAATAATTTGTACACAACAATTGCGTATAAATATACGGTAAGGGTCTATCCAGGTATTCTTTAATCTAATCATTGTATTCAGTAATGTTTATAATTTCATCATGAAGAGATATACGCAAGAACAATGTTTACAAATTTTTCAATTTTATTATCAAAATAATCGTTCTCCAATTTAAGAAAATCATCTCCGATGAGGCTTACTTTCATCTGAGTGGTGCGGTAAATTAACAAAACTGTCGATTCTGGTGCGAAGAAAATCCACAAATTATTCATGAACAACCATTACATTCACCCAAATTGACAGTTTGGTGTGGTTTTTTGTGTCATTGAATCGTCGGTCCGTACTTCTTTTGAAATGAAGCTGGTAACACCGTTACTGTCAATGGAGAGCGGTATAGAGCGATGATAACCAACTTTTTATGACCGAAATTGGAAGAAGTTGATCTTGACAACATCTGGTTCCAACAAGACGGGGCTACGTGCCACACAGCACGTGCAACAACCGAATTATTGCGAGAAAAGTTTGGAGATTCTATTATTTCAAGAAATTGCAACATTGAATGGCCTCCAAGAAGTTGTGATTTAACACCATTAGACTATTTTTTGTGGGATTATTTGAAGTCATTGGTCTTTAGCAATAAACCTGACTCTCTTCAAGCTTTAGAAGTAAATATTGAACGTGCTATTCATGACATACGACTTGATTTAGTGGAAAAAGTGCTCAAAAATTGGGTTCAACGAATTCGTTCCTTCAAAAGAAGTCGTGGAGGTAATTTGCATGACGTTTTATTCGGAACTTAATTGTTTTGATTGTACTTCATATTAAATAAAAACATTTGAATTTTCTTAACAATTAGTGTGTGTTTTAAAAAAAAAAAAGAAATCACATCACTCTTATTCGAAAACCCTATATTTTGGTTTTTATTGTCTATGTTTACTTTCTTCGTGCAGGAAAAGGAAAAAGAAATGGAATCAAATATTACTAGAGTATGTTTTTACATAAAAAATAATTACACATTTATTAACTGACTGTTTTTACAGGTTGTTATGGAATTATTTGACGAGCTGGAAGATAGTAGTGATCTAAGTTTTTTTGATTCTTCAGACTCAAGCGACACATCGCTTTCATCAGATTTTGATGTTGATGTGCCTCCATATATATTGCAGATTTGCAATTTAAGAAACACTTTAGATTAATAAAAGTTATCGCGGAAACGTGAAATAAACTCACTATTGTTGTTGACTATTTTAAGGTTATATTTTACTTCTGTCAGTAAATTTTGCGTTCCATTGGGCATCTACTCGCAAGTACTTGTGAGTAGCAAAATTGGTCCACTGGAATACAGCTACTATCTGAATAGCTGATCAGCTGAATTGTTGTTTTTGAGAAAGTCCGAACTGTTATAACAAAGAAAAACTTGTTGAAGCTGTGTTAAAATTGCATTGTGTCAATAGATGTTCCTAACCAGCTGTATTATCTATGATAGGGACAATTTCTCAGAAGGCATTTCTCCGAAACAGGTAGCATTTTTTTGGTGCATATAATTATACAGGATTCTTTACTTCCTATTATTCCATATTTTAAGTGTGTATTAGCAAAGCGGTTAAAACAAAAAGAATAATTACAATTTTCGAAAAGTAACATTAAGTAAAATTGATATAATCTATTTGCTCAAAATTAATAATACTATAACAGTGAATAGCTATTATGAAGGTGCTTTATATAAAAGTAATTTGCATAAATTTTAGTTATAAATAAATTATGGTTACCTTTCGTACTGGATTATTAAAAATAAGTTTAGTTCCTATAGTCATAGAGCAACTAAATAAAATACTAACCCCATTTGTAAATGCTTTGATGTCCATTGTGTCAGCTTTATCTGTTCAAAAATAAATGTCATCGTGCACCGAAAATTCCCTCTCCATACTTTTATGGAACGCAAATGGATTGAACCTCCATCGACAAGAACTCGACATTCTCCTACATGACAGACGCATCGACATTGATCTATTAACTGAGACACACTTTACATCCAGGTCATACTTCACGATACAAGACTACGATACATACAGAACTGATCATCCTGATCAGTTGTTACAATTGATACCTCCTTATTTAATCTTAATGTAGCATCTGTATATTATCCTCCAAATAAATCCATAACTGCTTCCGAATTTATCTCCTTCTTACACGCACTTGGAGCCTCATTTCTTGCGTGTGGTGATTACAATGCTAAACACACTCAATGGGGTTGCCGCGTTGCTAACCCTCGAGGAAAGATTCTTCAAGAAGCTCTATCCCATACATCATATCAAATAACCTCCCCTCCAACTCCAACATTCTGGCCAACATCTGTTTCAAAACGACCTGATATCCTCGATTACTTCATTAGCACTCCTTCAATTACCATGAATTCTAGTATTGAAACTCTTTCCGATTTAAACTCTGATCATAGTCCTGTTCTCCTTACCCTTATTTCTAAACCAATCTTAAAGACTCTTCATGCTAGGCTGACAAATGGCAAAATAGACTGGAACAGATTCAGAAACAAATTAGACCAACAGATTGACTTAAACCGAACGTTAAAAACAGCAAATGACATTAATGATGTGCAGTCACAACCGCTCACATCTCATACAATACGACATAACCACAAAAACAAAATTTACCAACTAAAATACGGACTTTAATTAACGAAAAAAGAAAAATGAGAATGCAATGGCAACGCGTACGAATGCCTAGCTACAAACAGGAACTTAAGCGACTACAGCGTGAACTAAAAATGGAAATTAGTAAGCACTATAATGAACGGCATGAAACTTATACAAAATCGCTTATTGGCAATATTTCTTTATGGAAAGCCACTAGACGAATACTCTCGTACAAAAGAACCTAACATCCCTTGAAACAAAATGACGGTAACTGGGCAAAAACCGACAAAGCAAAAGCCGAAATAATTGCTAAACATTTGGTAAATACTTTTGCTCCACATGATGATATAGAAGACAAATCGCATACTAACAAAATCATTGAAGAACTAATGTTCCCACTCCCTATGAGTCTTTCTCCCAAAAATTTTAAGCCCGCGGAAATTAAATCTATAATTCTGCGCCTTCCCAATAAAAAAACTCCTGGTTATGATCTAATAACAGCTCCTATTCTGAAGAAAATTTCCCGAAAAGCTTTAGTTTTAATCACACATATTTTTAATAGTATCCTGCGTACAACCTATTTTCCCTTACTCTGGAAATATTATGTCATTAAAATGATTCCTAAACCAAATAAACCCATTAATTCTCCTTCCTCCTATCAGCCTCTTACCAATCCTTGGTAAGATTTTTGAAAAACTCCTTTTAAAACGACTCTACCCATTCCTTGTTAGTGAAAAAATTATTCCTGATCACCAATTTGGCTTTCGATCTGAACACTCCACTACCCAGCAATGCCATCGCATTGTTGATCATATTGCATCCTCTCTTGAGAGGAAAGAGTATTGCCCAGGAGTATTTCTAGATATCTCCCAAGCTTTTGATCGTGTGTGGAATCCTGGCCTCTTTTGGAAACTCAAGAGCTTTCTTCCTTCAACATACTACCTTATCATAAATTCATATCTCTCCCAACAATATTTCCAAGTTGCAATTAACTCAGAATCCTCGGAAATATATCCTATTCTAGCCGAACTCTCACAAGGTAGTATTCTTGGTCCCATTTTATATAATATTTATACCCATGACATCCCAACTTATCCTAATACTATCATTGCTACTTATGCAGACGATACGGCCATAATTGCTACCCATTCAAATCCTGACATAGCTTCCAACAATTTACAATCCCATATCCACAACCTTCAATCTTGGTTTAGGAGATGGAGAGTGAAGATAAATGAACAGAAGAGTGCTCACATTACTTTCACACTTTGTCAAGGTGACCCTTTATACGAGAGTCGTTCAATAAGTCCTTAGAAAATCCGAGAAATTGCGCTCGTAGTGTCGGTAAAGATTTTTTTTTCTAAGTAGCTCGATCCATAGCGTAGGTCAATTTCTATTGTCGATTAAAGTTAACGACATTTATTTGTGCATAACAATGGAAAAAAGCGAGTTTAGGGCTGTCATCAAACATCTCCATTTGAAAGGCTTAAGCCCGAAAGAAATCAAAGCCGAGTTGGATGCAGTTCATGGCACATCTGCACCTGTGTTTGCGACGGTTTACAATTGGGTGAACGAATTTAAACGTGGCCGTTCATCCACAAAAGATGAACATCGTTCAGGACGCCCAGTTGAGGTGTCTACTCCTGAAATCATCGACAAAATCCACGATCTGATTTTGAACGATCGGCGAATTAAAGTGCGCGAATTAGTTGAGGCCACGGGCATATCACAAGGTACAGTCGCTTCAATTTTGCATGAAAAATTGTCTGTGAAAAAAATTTCGGCAAGATGGGTGCCGCGTTTGCTTTCAGAGGAGAATAAGCGCAATCGTGTAGTGGACTCTTAGGCTATGTTGGCACTCTTTCATCGCAATCCTGCCGAATTCCTTCGTCGATATGTCACTGTGGACGAAACCTGGATACACTACTACACTCCAGAAACAAAAAGACAGTCATCACAGTGGATTTTCAAGGGTGAACGGGCTCCGAAGAAGGCAAAAACTGTGCCATCGGCCGGCCACGGTCTTCCTCCGAAGAAGGTGATGGCCACGGTCTTTTGGGATTCGCAGGGCATCATTTTTATCGACTACTTGGAAAAAGAAAAAACCATAACAGGAGCGTATTACGCGTCGTTATTACAACGGTTGAGCGAGGAAATCAAAGAGAAACGCCCCATCTGAAGAAGAAAAAATCCTCTTGCATCAGGACAATGCGCGTGTGCACACCTGCGCTGTTTCCATGGCCAAAATTGTGGAATTGAGAATGGAATTGAATAAGTATCCCGCTTATTCACCAGATTTGGCCCCGAGTGACTATTTTCTTTTCCCCAATCTGAAGAAATGGCTTGGCGGACGACGGTTTACTTCCAACGAGGACGTCATTGCTCAAACGGATGAGTATTTTGCAGAACTTCCGAAATCCTATTTTTTGGACGGGATAAAAATTTTGGAAAAACGGTTGGGAAAGTGTATAGACTTAAAAGGACATTATGTTGAAAAATAAATTTATTTTTTTTTTTAAAACAGTTTTTTTCCATCTTTTTCTAAGGACTTATTGAACGACCCTCGTACTTTAAATAGCAACATGATACCGCAATATGATAAAGTGCGTTATTTGAGACTTTACCTGGATAAGAGACTAACATGGAACCAACATACTAGATTAAAAAGAGCTGAAGCTAACAGACGTTACCTACTACTGGACAAATGCTCGAAACTAACAATTAAAAATAAAATTCTAATCTACAAAATGCAATTATAAAACCAATTTGGACATATGGAATTGAAATTTGGCGTTCAACAAAACGTTTCAATTTCCATCGCGTCCAGGCTTTATAATCCAAGATCGTCCGTAAAATTGTTAATGCCCCCTTTTATGTTCGTAACACTGTAATACATCGTGACCTAAATGTTCCCTTTGTTGATGACCTGTGCATTTCCCGATATCCAAAATTTCACTCCCGTTTACCCTATCATCATAATCCACTTGTGAGAGAATTGTCTTGTACAGCCCTTCCCGGAAACACTCATCGGAGACTTAAGAGACAATGGCCTAGAGATTTTCTAGAGGAATCTAACTTCCGTTAGTTGGAGAAACGCCGATGGGTGTTTACTCCTACTTTATGATGCACAAGATTGTTAATTCAAATGTTATGTAAATCTGCTTGTTACAATAAAATTGTAGTTGATAAATAAAAATAAAAATAAAAATAAAAAAATTTTTTAATAGTAGTTTCCTTATGGTGGGATAATTGCAAATTCGATTAATGACGATTTTAGTGGCTGTGATAATTGACCATTATCTTCACTTAATATTCAAATAAGTTTTTCAATAGTTTCCCTTAGAGAATAAGAATTATGGGCTAAAAAAAAATTAAGAAAATTACTAATTTTTATTGGATTACTTTGAAACGGCAAGTAGATTGGAACAACGTAGAAGAAAGAATAGTTTTCCTGTAATGGAGAATTAATTATTAGATGAAATTTCATATTTGCAAAGATACGTAAACGTTGGATTGAAATTTTCAATTATTTAACGAAAATTATTTTCGTTAAGGTTCATCTCACAAAAGTTATCGAATTCGCAGTTTGTTAACCTGATTGTGGACACCAGATTAATCACAGTATTTCTATAAATAGAAAATTGCAATAAATTTAATTTAAATATATTTTTATTGTTAAACTTTTTTTTGTTTTACAAAAATATCCTGTATTTCATTACAAAACGCAGAAAAAATGGTAATCCTAGATTAAATATTTTATTGGACGTTTAATTTTTATTGGCATTTAAGAGATTACAATTTTGATGATTCTTTTACTAATTATATTAAAGCTTATTATAAGAAAACATTTCTAGCTAAATTTTCAATTTTTTCTTGTAACTTATTATCAATAAATTCACATATGAAATTTTGCACAGCCATACACTCTATACCAGCATACTTATAAATACTATTGGTACTATTGTATTTTAGACTTAAACATCTGCCATTACCTTCGATTTCGTCTACTTTATGATTAGAGGTATTTGTATTAACGGAAATTTTGCTAAGTATAGTAGAAATTGATGATGAATTTATATCCGAATTGATGGGCTTTGCTGAATTCGACCAAATCCATAATAAACCAGGATTCAAACCACCTAGCCAGAAACTTTTACCCCAATAAATTGGATTCGTCTTTAAATACTCAATAATGTTCGTTTTTTCCGTTGGGTCATTAAATTCCACTAAATACGAATTGTATGTGTCACATAAATTTTTCGCACTTTTCCAATTGAGTTTTGTCGTATTGAAAATTCTGTAACAATTATCACCGACTTTCGTAAAATCTGATGGACATGATCTTAAAGCTACATAAAAATTTATCTATTAATAATTCTAATTTAGATTCGATATTTAAAATTTACCTTCATTCTCTTTTCCAGCCATTAAATAACTTATCAACTGTTCACTGCGCTGAAGACGATGTTCCATATCTTCCATACGATAGACTAATTTCTCAATAGCTCCAAGTAAATATAAATCAGTTTCAGATACTTCTCGAAATTGCTGAGCATACCCAAAATCGGAAGAGGGCGAATATTTTCGATTGGCTATGTTTCCACTTTGATCCACTTTACGAGGATCAAGTTCTACATTGTCGCCGAATCCTCGCCATAATGAAAAGCCCATCATTGACCTGCGATTTTCTATTGAACGGACAGACATCGGTGTTTTACTTATTTTATTTCATCACCAAAAAGATACACAAACATCAAATTATTGTAAAAGACTATCAGCTTTGAATATTATTTAAAAATTACCAAAATATATATTCCTCCAACAAATTCGACCACACACCATTATGGGAAAATTTTTCAGATGAACTTTTATCACACAAGTCGTTCACTTCTCTTGTAGAACTTATTTCAGGAATACTATTTACTGACGAAACCATTTTATAGATGAAATTCATAATCCAAATTAATAAAATAAAATTCATGTTTAGTTAAGAAAATATTCATAAATACTAAAAGTAAAGATATTAAAATATTGAAAGCTGTCAAAATTAAGAAATATTCATCATTGATTAAAAGAAGAAGAACTGGAAAGAGAAAGCTGTCAAAATATTAAACTCATCATGTTTACACACACTAACAATGAAAGTGCGTATATAAGCACAAAAGCACATATCTTCTTGAGGGCTTTTTGACCATCGGTCATGTACGATCAAAACCGGATATATTTCCATGCTCCATTATTATTTTGCTATGTTTGAAAAACCATCTATAATTTCGGTTTGATCATTTCAATTTACTCCCTCGAACACATCCACATATCACTGCTGCCACTGTCATAATCCAAGATGGATAGTGAAAATCGCGATTGTGTTTGCATAGAAAGTGTCTAGAGAGTGGTTTTGCCTAAGGTCACTGGGCTTTTCAACACTTGCATTTATATCAACAACAAAACTTGTTGTCTCTACCTTTTCTACCTGCACAAAAGGTGAGAGACGACATGTGTTGACATTAATATAAATACAAGTGTGAAAAGTCCCACTAGATGTACCCAAACAAAATTGCGAATATGAATACAAAATGTTGTTTATAATTTTTAATAGATACAACAATAATAACTTTTAATTAAAATAGTTTAAATTCTTTAAATTTAATAATATGCATATTTATTTAAGAAATAATAATATGATCGGAAAAAGTATTTTTCTTTTCGAAATGTGCACATGCTAGAGCAGAGGTTCCCAAACTTTTTTTGTGTCGCAGACCCCTTGCCATGTTTTTCGGTTTTTGGTAGACCCACCAACTTACCTGATATTGATTTTTTTGTAAATTTCTAACTGTAGTGAAGTTTAGTGTTAAAAACTTACAGTAAAAACACATGGGAAATTTTATACATTTATTAATTGAATTTAAATTAAAACTACTTAAAATAAAATTTTGTATCTGTTATATAAAATAAACGTAACATAAAATAAACTAAACAATAAGTAAATGTTTTTTGGTGGGAAGGATGAACCTGATGCTTTGATAATAAATTATCAACATTTAGCGTCAATTTTGTAAGGTTTAATCTTAAATCTCTTCGGCTAATAATGTCCAGTCTGTTTCTTTTTTTCGTTAGGAGATTAGTAACAGCGCTGAACCCCCTTTCCACTAGGTATGACGATGGAAGGGAAATTAAAAATTTCCTCGCTACCAGTATATACCATAATACGGGATAAGTAACGGGTATGTTTTTTTGCACCCAGAAGTGCTGATATCCATGCTTAAACTGAGCCTTAAGTTCTTCGTTTATATAGGGTTTTCCAAAAGGAGTGATATGATTTCTTTTCAAAAAAAGCAAACTAATTGTTAAGGAAATTCAAATAATTTTTATTTAATGTAAAGTACAATCGATACAATTAAGTTCTGAATAAAACATCATTCAAATGGCCTCCATGACTTCTTTTGCAGGAACGAATTCGATGAAACCAATTTTCGAGCACTTTTTCCACTAAATCACGTTCAATATTGACTTATAAAGCTTGAAGAGAGTCTGGTTTATTGCTAAAGACCAATGGCTTCAAATAATCCCACAAGAAATAGTCTAATGGTGTTAAATCACAACTTCTTGGAGGCCATTCAATGTCACAATTTCTTCAAATAATCGAATCTCCAAACTTTTCTCGGAATAATTCGGTTGTTGCACATGCTGTGTGGCACGTAGCCCCGTCTTGTTGGAACCAGATGTTGTCAAGATCAACTTCTTCCAATTTCGGCTATAAAAAGTTGGTTACGAGGGTCGTTCAATAAGTCCTTAGAAAGTCCAAGAAATTGCGCTCGTAGTGTCGGTAAAGATTTGGTTTTTTGTAAGTTGCATTATCGACAGGAAAGCTGTCAAAATTTCAGCTCGATCCATAGCGTAGGTCAATTTCTATAGTCGATTAAAGTTAACGACATTTATTTGTGCATAACAATGGAAAAAAGCGAGTTTAGGGCTGTCATCAAACATCTCCATTTGAAAGGCTTAAGCCCGAAAGAAATCAAAGCCGAGTTGGATGCAGTTCATGGCACATCTGCACCTGTGTTTGCGACGGTTTACAATTGGGTGAATGAATTTAAACGTGGCCGTTCATCCACAAAAGATGAACATCGTTCAGGACGCCCAGTTGAGGTGTCTACTCCTGAAATCATCGACAAAATCCACGATCTAATTTTGAACGATCGGTGAATTTAAGTGCGCGAATTAGTTGAGGCCACGGGCATATCATAAGGTACAGTCGCTTCAATTTTGCATGAAAAATTGTCTGTGAAAAAATTTTCGGCAAGATGGGTGCCGCGTTTGCTCTCAGAGGAGAATAAGCGCAATCGTGTAGTGGACTCTGAGGCTATATTGGCACTCTTTCATCGCAATCCTGCCGAATTCCTTCGTCGATATGTCACTGTGGACGAAACCTGGATACACTACTACACTCCAGAAACGAAGAGACAGTCATCACAGTGGATTTTCAAGGGTAAACGGGCTCCGAAGAAGGCAAAAACTGTGCCATCGGCCGGCAAGGTGATGGCCACGGTCTTTTGGGATTCGCAGGGCATCATTTTTATCGACTACTTGGAAAAAGGAAAAACAATAACAGGAGCGTATTACGCGTCGTTATTGCAACGGTTGACCGAGGAAATCAAAGAGAAACGCCCCCATCTGAAGAAGAAAAAAATCCTCTTGCATCAGGACAATGCGCGTGTGCACACCTGCGCTGTTTCCATGGCCAAAATTGTGGAATTGAGAAAGGAATTGTTGCAGCATCCCGCTTATTCACCAGATTTGGCCCCGAGTGACTATTTTCTTTTCCCCAATCTGAAGAAATGGCTTGGCGGACGACGGTTCACTTCCAACGAGGACGTCATTGCTCAAACGGATGAGTATTTTGCAGAACTTCCGAAATCCTATTTTTTGGACGGGATAAAAATTTTGGAAAAACGGTTGGAAAAGTGTATAGAGCTAAAAGGAGATTATGTTGAAAAATAAAAAATTTTTTTTCTAAGGACTTATTGAACGACCCTCGTATCATCGATCTATACCGCTCTCCATTGACAGTAACGGTGTTACCACCTTCATTTCGAAAGAAGTACGGACCGATGATTCCGCCAGGTTGTGGTTTGATACAGTCCCAATTCTTGAGAACGTCTTGGAATCGACAAATTGCGGTCTTCAGCAACACTTGCCTAAACGGCAGCAATATTTTCATTACTTCGAGCGGTTCTTTGTCTTATTGGCACTTGAACTTTATATAAAAAAAATTTACGCTCGAAATTTTTAACAATTCGACGAATAGCGAGCACAGTTGGACGATTATTACGACTATAAAATGGAAAAAGCGCACGAAAAGTTGCAATTGGAGAACGATTATTTTGATAATAAAATTGAATAATTTGTAAGCGTTGTTTTTTTGATAATAAATTGAATAATAGTAACATTACTGAATACAATGAAAGAATGGCCGAAACGTCACTTAGAAATCATATCACTCTTATTGGGAAACCCTATACCATGCACCATGCCCCCCACTGGGGGAATCGTATAAATTGCATCTGCAAAATCATATCACAACAATTAACCTCTTGTGTTTTTTCACTAGTTATAAATTTTTTACTTGTTATTTTTCTGCTTGTTTTACTCCTCTTATATTTTTCCACCACTTTTATGTTGACTAGTGTAACATGAATTGCATCGGCAAAACATTAGCATGACGGCGCGGCTTTATCCACTGTCGGTTAATAACCTTTGGTGTCAACAAAACGGCATTACTAGCTACACAACATGCCAAAACATCTGCTTGTTGCGCAATAAATTCGGTGATCGGATAATCTCACGAAACGGTGAAGTGAATTGGCCGCCAAGATCTTGCGATTTGACATCTTTGGACTAGTTTTTTTTAAACTTTTCGATAGAAAAGGTGTATGCAGACTAATTCGTGGTGGTTATATGAATAATATTGTTTTTTTATACAATATTTAATTTCATTAAAATTTTTACAATTTATCTGCTTTCTTTCTATTTAAAAAAAAAATCAACGGACGCCCAAAAATTTATTTACTTGTTCAAAAATACTTAAGATATTAAATAAAATTAAACTTGAAAATCAACTTCCCGATATCTGTGAAAATTAAAAATGTAATCAAAATTTATTCATGGCTTTTTTAAACTCTCTGAAAATCTACAAAATTGACTAAATAAATAAGAAACCAAAATATGATATCAAAAAAATATTTAAAAAAATAGTTATACTCGTACACTGCCAATTTAATTAAATAGAATAAACAATTAATTGTACTTTTGAAATTCAGAAAATTTAATTTATGAAAAAAAGAATGTCAGTCGGGGTCATAAAATTGTACACTCAAGTTTGCACGTTGTTCAATTTATCGCCGCTAGGAGTATTTAGTGTAGCATACAATTACGTGTGCATGTAGAGAAATATAACGAAAGGGACTTCATTTGATTTTTAATATAAGCCTCTGCCATACAGTAACATGGAATGACTCCATCCGACATCTTTCCTCTTTCAGTTCTATAATCTATAGCCACACCAATTCTCCGATCGACTGGATTCAAAGATATTTTGTAACATGTGGGAAAGATTCAATCAAGCACCATTTACCTTGGTTTGTATCTTTTCTACAAATTAATAGCCTTAGTAGCTTTGAGAGTTAATTACGTAAAAATGGTTTAGTTTACTGATTAAAAAAAATTCAGAAAAATATATAAATAATCCAGATAAGATTGGCATTTTTTAAAGATGAAATACATTTTTATCAGGTTCATTTATGCTTAAAAATAAATTAATCTATATACAAATTCGACTTCATCGGTTAAATGAAAATATTGACGTTTTAGATAAATTAAATTTTCAAAAATCTACAAATTTTTCAAGCAAAAATTATAGTAAAAGGAATCCATTAACAAATTTTTTATTTAAGATTCACGTAAGAAATAACTTTAGAGGTTTGGAACCAATCTGTCATCACGTTTAAGAGTTGTCAATTTAGTGATCTGCCTGCCCTCTATACAGCTACATCACCAGTCTCTATAATATCATCTATTGGACTTTGTCGATACGTTAAAACAAATTTAACAAATAAATGTTATGATTAAAATACAGAATATTATATTGAATATAATATTGCAACAAAATATTTTCAATGGATTTATTGAGGTTTTTTTTAAAGATTTTATGATATTCTCAATCAGCCTTTAGATTATCCAAGATTAATCTATGCATAAAAGGTTATAACAATTAATAGTAGTAATTATTTTCTCGAAGGACTCGCTAACAATAAAAAATTAGAATATATGTAAATAAAATCATCTCATATATTTTGTTTTGTTTAGAAAAGTAATTAAATTTTGAATGACAGAAAGTTTTTCTCATGAAATTTGTAGCACTTCCGCACAAACTTTATGTTAACAGACTGTATTATAAGCAATTTTACATTTTTATCATCGTTTCCTATTCTGTTGGTAAACAATCTAAAAAATTTTGATAACAATTTTCAAATTACATATTTTAGACTTTTTTACAAACTGAAATTCTTTAAAGTGCCTTTGTATAGGGTGGCCCATCTAGCGGTTCCATTTTGAACTACTATTTATTTGAAGTACTAGAGTGTTAAATGTCAACACGAATTGACAGATTATTAGTTGAATGTCAGAATTTTACGAAATGGTAATCCATATGCTTGAAGAAACCTGGGAAATGTTAAGAACTTACTTCCAAAGTGGTGAGTCTTCAACCCAAACTGTGAGAAATTTAAAAAAAAAATGAGTAAAGATCGAATGCCATCACGTGAATTTGTGGGCAAATTCGTGAAGCGAGTTCGCGAAACTGGTTTGTTGGTTGCCAAAGCAACTCGTTCCCGCTCTAAGACCGAGAATATCGCCGCCGTTGCTGAAAATGTCAGTGATCATCCCTCAACATCAACTCGTCACCGTTCTCAGGAATTGAACATTTCTCGCACTTCTCTGTTGAGAATTTTGCACAAAGACCTCGGTACGAAAGCTTACAAAGTTCAATAAGTCCAACAGTTAAAGCCGCATGACTATCCGATGCGTTTTCGGTTTGCCCAATGGGCTCAACATCAATTGGCCGACGACGAGCATTTTTACCGAAAAATCATCTTTTCAACAAACAAAATTATCGCATCTGGGGCTCAGAAAATCCATACGTCACCATGGAAAAGCCGATGCATCCACAACGAGTCACTTTTTGGTGCGGATTTTGGACTGGAGGCATCATTGGCCCGTTTTTCTTCGAAAACGATGAAGGAACCGCCGTTACGGTCAATGGTGAGCACTATCGTGGCATGCTCAACGAATTTTTGTTTCCAAAAGTTGAAGAGAATGGCATGGACGACATTTGGTTTCAACAGAACGGGGCCACTTGCCACACAGCCAACGTAACAATCCAACTTTTGGGCACTGCTTCCGAAAACCGAATAATCAGCCGAAATTCTGATGTCAATTGGCCGCCTCGGAGCTGTAATTTGAGCCCGTTGGATTATTTTCTGTGGGGAGCCGTTAATGATAAATGTAACGCAAGCCATCTAGAGACAATTAAGGCCTTGAAACACGAAATCAAAGTTGCCATTGAAGAGATACAGGGATACAGTCGAAAATGTACTGTAAAATTGGCTATAACGCCAGCCATGACACTAGTTTTTTTTTTATTTACTTTTTAAAATGGAACTTCTAAATGGTCCACCCTGTAATATGAAAATTAAAAATGTTGCACCAATTTTAATGAATCGAATATAAATTACCTTCAATTCATGATCAAAAAGCTGTATTTATTATGTTATACCATAAAAATTTAATTTTAATGAAATTTCATTGGGAAAATATTCCAGAAATTGGAGATTAATTAATTCTGCAAAGCGCATTAATTCGACTCATGCACAAAAGGTTTTTCGCCTATGGTTACAGATAAATATTTATACTTGGGGTGTAACGCGGATAGATTTTTTTCCATTTCAGTAACTTAAAAATACTTTAATTATTTAGTATAATAATAATTTAAAATTTAATCGAAACTAAAATAAAATGTGGTTAAAATTTTCATTAAAGCCCAATAAATTTTAATAAAAAACCAGGGAATAATATTGAAAAAGAGAAAATTGTCAGAGCACATCAAGAGTAATAGATTTGCTAAACGCACATTAAGAGAAACTCTTTACGAGGCTATTCAATAAGCACATCTGCTCATTTCTCTTTTGCTTTTACGAAGGCGATGGTGGTTAGTTGCTTGCATCATTCTATGTGTACGTACAGTTAGTGAGTGTTATCTCTTGTTTGGTAGTTGGTTTTGTTTGGGTTAAGAGAATCTACACAAGATTTAATAGATTTTATATACATAATAAAATAACCGGTATTTATGCCTATAGATTCGTAAAAGTGAAAATGATTTAAATTATTTTAGGCTAAATTGAGGAACTAAGTGTAATTTTAATAGTGTTATTTTTAAAAAATGCACATAAAATGTGAAAATTTTTTTTGGATTATTTCGAAAAAGTTCAGTTGCAACTGAAGATAATCGTCTAAATTTGAATATTTTTGACGTAAAATTTCTTCAGCGAATAGCGAATGAATTGTTCTCTGTTTATTGATTTCTCTTATAAGCGGTTTGCTCACATTTCAGTAGTTTCGCTCTCTCCATTTTCATTTATTCGTTTTCAAAATAGGAATTATTTTAACGGGAATTTACGCTGACGCCATATTGTTTATGCCTTTTGAAAAAATTGTGCAATTTAATAAAATTGAAAAAAGAAACATAAATCTCTCTATTTTATATGAATTTTTTCTATTTATTTTCTTTTAAAATTTGATGATTTACCAGGTGTATAAGCTTAAATCAGCTGTTTTTTAAATTAATAAAACACATGTTTTTTATCATTGAAAGCAAAAACAAATTTATTCAAAGTACTTGCCCTCGCTAGCTACACATTTTCCCCATCTCTCGGACAATTTGTGGATACCACGCCAAAAAAATTCCTTCCCTTTCGAGGCAAACCATTTCATCAAGCCATTTTCGGACGTCTTCGTTAGAATCGAAGTGCTGCTCAGCGAGCGCGTGGACCATCGACGAAAACAGGTGGTAGTCGGAAGCGGGGTGGGGTAGCACCTCCCAGTTGAGTGTCTCCAAGTAGTTTCGGACCATTTTTGACTTGTGCGATGGAGGAAAATCAGTTTGTCATGTCTTTGTTGATAATCCGTCCTTTTTTCACGCAGTGCACGGTGCAATTTGATCAGTTGTTGGTGGTAGCGGTGGGCATTGACAGTTTCACCAGGTTTCAACATCTCATAGTAGACGATACCCTGCTGATTCCACCAAACGCACAGCATCGTCTTCCGTCCGAAGCGATTTGGTCTTGGGGAAGATGTTGATGGTTGGCCGAGATCAACCCACGATTTCTTGCGTTTAGGATTCTCGAAATATATCCACTTTTCATCACCTGTCACAATCCGATGCAGGAACGACTTTCTTTTTTGTCTGGCGAGCAAGATTTCGCATGTGTTTTGGCGTCGCTCCATCTGCCTATCGTTCAATTCATGCGGCACCCATTTTCCGATCTTTTTAATCTTCCCATGGCACGCAGACGTATGGAAATGGCTGGTTGAGTAACACCCAGTTGCTCCGTGAGCATTTTCTATGGTTGGGTATCGTCTTTGTCCAAAAGAGCCTGCAATTGATGGTCCTCAACCTTCCTAGGCCGATTTTCAAGCTTCTTGTCCCATAAGTCAATATTTCCGTCTTTGAAGCGACGAAACTTATCTCGGCACATTGTTTCCGATAAAGCACTGTCACCAAAGGCCTCCATAAGCATTCGATGCGATTCGGCACCCGATTTTTTCAAATTGAAGCAGAAAAGCAGAACTTCCCGCATATGCTCTTTTTCTGGCACAAAACTAGACATGATTACCAAAGGAAAAATGTATGTTGTTGTACGAATTTGCTGACAATGGTGCAGTGATTAATGTTGACAGATGTCAAACTCATAAAAAAAGTATGGCATACTTAATACGCTCACTCACGCCATCTATGACCAAAAAGCGGATTTAAGCTTATGCACGTGGTATTTTTTCATAAGAGTAAATAATATGATCAGCCGACGCGGTAGCACAGCATATACTCCTGGTATGTCAATTCAAATTTAATGCACTTTTTACTTGCGTGTGTGTAAATGTGTTATTGAAAAATAAAAAAAACTAATTATAAGAACACTATTGAGAAAAAAAACCTGCACAAGCTTATAGGAATGCACAAATTTCTGACTATCACAAAAGGAATAAAGTAAGTGAATACAAACTTTTTAGTTATATTAAAATTTGAATGAAACGTTATTTATAAAAAAAATTAGAGAACAGGAAGTCTTCATGGGAAGGGCAATTAAAGAAATACGAAGTTTTTATAATTTGAGAAATTAACATTACCGAATGCAAGACTTTAAGGAGCGTATTTGGCTACCCAATTTGTACGACCTTGCTAGGATCTGCTATGACTATCTACGTATATAAGTCAAATACCTGTTAAACTAAAATATTTATTTTGAAAATGTCTTAGTTTATGAATATTTTGGCTCAAAAACCAGTAAATCAAATTTACTGATGCTTGGCTTGGTGGCTTTTACGAAATGCTTCTCATCCTTGTCGTTAATTTCTTCAAATTTTTTCGAAAAAAACCCAAACTATCCAATAGTTCCGTTTAATACCTCTTTTAAATATGAATTATTCATTAAAAACAATAAATTGGAAATCTGCTCAATGCAATTATTTTCTCAATTTTATCAAATTAACTAATTAAAAAAAAATTAATTAAGTGAACTAAAAAGTTCAATTCAGCATATAATACAGAATGTTTTATTCCTTGCTTCATATTAAGTGTAATTATTTTATAAACTTTCGGTAATAAATTATATATTTTTTCTTCGAGGTGTAGCAGAAAAGTAGACTGGCAAGTTGGTTTACGAAAAGTTGCGATGATGTAGGCCTTCAACATGGAAAACTGACAAAATTCTTTCGTTCACAACTAATGCTGCTAATAAATTTCTTTTATAAATAAGTCCTGAAAAGGTTCAGAAAAAGCGTTCTTCATGTCGGACTTGGGATGCCCCACAAAGATTATGTTCTCTATCACAAGACCATATTGATCAAAACGTTTTTGACAGAAAAAGCTATTCCTGTGGTTTCTCGGCCACCCTTTTAAACTGTTCTCCAAGAAAAAAAAAACACTTGAAAGGACGTCATCGTGAAACTGCCGATAATATCCTTAGGAGTGTAACCGAGGAACTTGAGGCGCTTTCAGTTGAAGTTTTCTGGCCTAAAGAAAGTATTAAAAATAATATAAAATAAAATTGTGAAAATATTAAATCAGTCTTTTCTGCCACACATCGTAATTATTCATAAGATTGCTTAAGATATTAAAAAAAAGTATAAATTTTCATGTAAAAAAAAGCTTTAAACGAAAAATTGATAAATCTTAATTTTAAAAACAAATAATTCTAGGCTCTTAATATAAATTGCATTAAGGATTATAAGATTGGAAAATTGTATCGCAATTCAACGACATCACTTGTATTTAGAATATCGAGAAAAATAGCCCACAGGCTATAACCGATTTTGAAATTTTAGGGAATAGTATAGGTATCTATTCTGATAAACCCCGCTTTTTTTTGCTCAGAAGGAACCAAGAAATAATCTTAAGAAGTATTCACATCGAAGAGCTAACACCTTATATAAATAGTAAACTTATCAGATGACATTAATTCATTCATCGAAATTGTTTTTGATTTTCTCAATCGACAGAACTCTTGAAAGAATTCATTTGTAGTTACGCGTCGAGCTAGGGCATTGTGCTCAGAGTATATAGGAGTTCAAAAAGTATTTTCGCGGGTTACGTATATTCGATTTTCGATTTTTTTTGTGGCGTTATGTTGGTACTCCTGTCTCTCACTTATGCCGACAAGTTCGGCCATTTTGAATGTTCAGTTAATTTTGACAGCTGCTTTGCTTGCATGTGTTTTGGCTCCTCTTCGATTTTTGCCCATTCCAAAAAATGGATCAACGAATCTGTTTCGAGAAGCAGAAAAAGGTAAAAATTCCCGCACAACCAACGATGCGCGAGCAGAGGCGTTATCATAGTGCAAAAGCCAATTTTTGTTCTTCCACAAAACCGGTGTTTCTGGCGGATTGCTTCGCGCAACTTGCGCATAATTTGCAGGTAATATTCTTTATTGACCGTTCTACCCTGTGGCAAGAACTCATGATGCACTACGCCCCTGCAATCAAAGAAAACTATAACCATTCAAAATAGCTGAACTTGTCGGCATAAGTAAGATACATGAGTACCAACATAACGCCACAAAAAATCGAAAATGAAATATACGAAACCCGCGGAAATTCAAAATTCGTACAGTAAAAGCTGGTAAATACTTGTTAGATAAATAGTAAAAGCTTAACGAATTGCCATATTACTAACAAGTACAATATTTTCTGATATTAAGACACTTACTTGCAGTAAGATTGGGACCTTAGGAATCGTAACTAGAATAATTACCAACGCAGATGTTGAAAATGGGATCATAAAGATTGTTTCAGAATAACTCGACCAATGTACACGGTCATGCCTAATGTGTCTTACTTACTCTGTAGATGGCAGCTGAAGCGTTATGTGGTAGGCAGAAGACTATTTTGAAAGTGTTCGTAAATTTTGGATGAGAGAGTGAGATTTCTTCTAATTCTGAGTTTCTTGATCCAATCATCTCATTGCCAAGTACTTTATTGCGCTTATTAATGTGCCTAAATATAAACGAAAACAATAAAGGAGAGGTTCAGTCTTCACACGTACTAGTTTGTTAAAGTTGTTATGTTCTTACCCTTAAGTTATTTTGATAACGCCTTTCGTCTGAATTTTTCCTCTGGTTTTGCTGCATTTGACAACAATTCCCAAATTCGCCCAACGCTTTCGTGGGTGAACGGCAAAGCTAATCGCGTTGATCGAATGTAAGCGTCAGTCAGGGAGTAATTGTCGTGTGGAAAGAATCGGGCGCTGAATAAAAAAAAAACTCCACGACGATGATTAGTACAAAAGTTAACGTTCAGTTTTTAATAAATCCTTTTGGCAAAAATTGTCTTAAAATTAAAAATGTCTCCATAATTTTATTTTTGAAAATAATTTTAAATAAAAACACAATAGATAGGACACGTGGCCTTGCATATTCTGTCTTGGTGTTATAAACCCTCTCTGCCGCTTATTATATTTTATTTATGATTTTTTTTAAGTTAATTAAACCAATGAAAGGGACTAAATATTAAAAAAAATAGTCAAAATAAAAAAAAAATTAACTGAAATACGATTTTTGAATATGGAAATTCGTAGTGTAAAAAAAAATTTATTTGCTATTGAAAAAAAAAAATTTAAAAAGATTTCAAAATGTTCGGCGTTAAGCTTTTAATCCTAAATGTTTTCCTCACAAACATAACAAAATATAGTCGCCAAGTGACCCACAGTAAATTCTATGTGGGGCTGCTAACTATAGACCAAAACTAAAGATTTTCATTCATGTTCAGTTCCAGTCTTCTATCTGATAACACGTATACTTTAACTTCAATAAAAATCAATTCTATTTTAAGAGCATATAGTATGAAGATGATTTTGCCTATTTTTTCTTTATTGTTGGTACAATTCAAAGTTAAATTTCTTTTCTATTATCATCACAGTAGGAATCGTGTCTGTGAAATTCGGTAAAGTAAGTGAGTGTGCCGAGTATGCCGAGTAAAATCTTCAATATCCTCTCTTATTGATACGAAAATGATATTCGCCACCAAAGAATTCCAAACAGGAATGCCTTTTCGATTAGTCTTATCGGCAGCTAAAAGTGGAAAGCATTTTGAAAACATTTGTGTTGTTTGTACCTGTGGCTTGACAACGAAGGCATCAATCGATAAGGGAAGGAGGATACTATAAGGCGTAAATTTACAGAGCAGATGCTTACAAGAAAGCATCAGCGAAACGTGTGCGTATCGATGCGTTGTTCCTTCCACTCCCAGCTGTTAGCAGAAATGCGAAGTCCGCAAGATTTATGGTAACAGTGTAACGATCTTTTAACAAATCTTTACGAAGAATTTATGGAACATGATAGCCTGATATTCGTGCTTTTGTTCGGTACGTGACTTATGCTATCCAGTCGTATTGAGCGGCGTATGGTGTATACGCAATAAGCTGAAGGGAGCAAAAGATGAAAATGCGAAGACTTGTTATTTTTGTTCTGTCGTCCAAAGTAGAACAGATCAAATCAGGTCAGGCTAGTCGAATCCCCAGACCAGATTTAAGTAAGGAAGAATGGGCTCGTATACCAACTAGAGAACGACCAAATTCCGAAAAATCATTACAGTCTGTGTACGAAGAGAAAATCCCTTGGTTTGGTGTGGATTTTGTTAAGCCTTCTCCAAGAGATAAATTACCTTTCAAGCTTTGTGCGAAAGCTTCAAGACACAAATACCGATATTGACATGCTATTGGAAATCGAAAGGTTCGGCTTAAATTCATTCATTCTCGTCGTGTACGCTGCTATGACCTTGCAAGTGTGTTCGTACGTACACATTAAAATGCGATTTGTTCGAATTTCGATATAACACGTTTCCGGAAGAAGGACTTCCGTCTATTCCTGACGCAAAATTATATATTATTGGCAAAATAATCAACGAACATTATACACAGACTTGTATTAATTTGATTAATCTTCCACATCATCGAATGTGTGTAGTTCGATTCATCGAAGTTCATGGACGCAATTTTTTTTTATTATTATCCTTAAATAAATACTGTTTGATTTTGATGTTTATGATTTCTGAATTGAATATTTTGTAATTTTACCTATTATTTCAGTAACTTATTATGCTATCTTTCATATTTAGCGAAATATTTTCTAAAAACTTTGTGCTTTTAAAGACTAGAAATGAATTTTTGAGATCAATTTGAATACGCAATCGAAATTCAAATTTTATTCAAAAAATTTAAGTTTAACAATTTGCCTCCATTTTTTCTGAAAATTATAATAAAATTAATGTCAAGGCTTTTTTGGTAATGAGTTCTTGTTGTGGGTGGGCACCGATTTGTTTTTTTTTTCTTATTCTTAAATTTTGCAATATTTTATATTTTTCCTTCGATTTTTCATGAACAGAATCCAAATGGAAAACTGCTCATTTTGTTTGATGATAAAAAATGCTAAAACTTTAAGCAATAAGCGAATATTCAATTTGTACACCAATACACTCGCACGATACTAATTTTCAGAAGGAGTTTTTTCAAAACTCTAAAAAGTAGGCTCAGCTTTGGTTTTTGGGTTTTGAATTGAATCTCATGTACTGAGGTTCTTTATGGAATCTAAAAATGTTACTTTGACCACATTGTATTCAATAATATTTCTCGTTTATCAGAAGAAAGCACATTTTGCAAATTTACCATCGAAACTTTAATTAATCTACACCCAGAAATGTATTTTGTAATAAAAAAAAACTCTTCAGATGACTGGGTACTAAAATAAACAACGAAATTTGGGGTGTTGAAAATCCTTGAGAAATGTATGAACTGCTTTTGTATCCTAAAAAAATTACTGATTCGTCGATATTTCTTTGAAGGAGTTCATTTTCCTTGCGCTAAAACAATTATGCATATCCTTATAATGTTCTGGTTGTGAAAGGTATTATAGAGGATAAAAAAGAGGTGTCGTTGCTGAAAATCAGGTAAGGTTATCTATATTTCACAGTAAATTTAAAAAAGGATGGAATGCAAATAGCCAATTCACTGGAATACCGTTGATAGACAATACGATAAAACAAGGAAAGACAAGAGGTTAGAAGGAGTGTAATAACAACGGTGTTTTAATGAGTCTAATGACTTCGTAATATTTTGGTCAACTATTAATTTTATCGCTTGATTGTAATTGGGATACAATTAAGTAAGTTGTAGAAGCGCTTATCCATATATGAGAATTATACTCCAACTTGGGGCAAATATAGGCCTACTATACCATGTGTATAAGCTTAAATCCGCTGTTTTTTAGTCAAAAAAACACGTTTTTTTTTCATAGAAAGCGAAAATAAATTTGTTCAAAGTAGCTAGCCCTCGCTAGCTACACATTTTTCCCATCTCTCGGGCAATTTGTGGATACCACGCCAAAAAAATTCCTTCTCTTTCGAGGCAAACCACTCATCAAGCCATTTTCGGACGTCTTCGTTAGAATCGAAGTGCTGCTCAGCGAGCGCGTGGTCCATCGACGAAAACAGCTGGTAGTCGGAAGGGGCCAGGTCTGGTGAATAAGCGGGGTGGGGTAGAACCTTCCAGTTGAGTGTCTCCAAGTAATTTTGGACCATTTTTGACGTGTGCGATGGTGCGTTGTCGTGGAGGAAAATCAGCTTGTCATGTCTTTATTCATAATCCGTCCTTTTTTCACGCAGAGCACGGTGCAATTTGATCAGTTGTTGGTGGTAGCGGTGGGCATTGACAGTTTCACCAGGATTGACAGTTTCACATCTCATAGTAGAGGATAGCCTGATGATCCCACCAAACGCACAGCATCGTTTTCCGTCCGAAGCGATTTGGTCTTGGGGAAGATGTTGATGGTTCGCCGGGATCAACCCACGATTGCTGGCGTTTAGGATTCTCGAAATATTTTCTTTTTTGTCTGGCGAGCAAGATTTCGCATGTGTTTTGGCGTCATTCCATCTGCCTATCGTTCAATTCATGCGGCAGCCATTTTCCGATCTTTTCAATCTTCCCGATGGCACGCAGATGCATGAAAATGACTGGTTGAGTAACACCCAGTTGCTCCACGATCATTTTTTGCGATTGGGTATCGTCTTCGTCCAAAAGAGCCTGCAATTGATGGTCCTCAACCTTCCTAGGCCGATTTTGACGCTTCTTGTCCCACAAGTCAAAATTGTCGTCTTTGAACCAACGAAACCAATCTCGGCACGTTGTTTCCGACAAAACACAGTCACCATAGCCCTCCATAAACATTCGATTCAATTCGGCAGCCGATTTCGTAAAATTAAAGCAGAAAAGCAGAGCTTCCCGCATATTCTCTTTTTCTGGCACAAAACTAGACATGATTACCAAAAGAAAAATGTATGTTGTTGTACGAAATTGTTGACAATGTGCACTGATTTATGTTGACAGATGTCAAACTCATTAAAAAAGTATAGCGTGCCCATGGGAGCTTAATACGCTCATTCACGCTATCTATGACCAAACAGCGGATTTAAGCTTATACATCTGGTATATTGGCTATATTAAAAGGATTGGGAAATTTCTTGCATCGCTTAAGGAAAGCGGAACATTTTGCTGCATTTTTGTTGACATTCAATACTTGTGGGTAGTCATTTCAGTGGAGACTGTCAAAATATCAAAAATAGAAAGTCTTCCAGTTTCAGTTATGCAAGTGCTATTCGTGCACAATGGCTGGGGATTCGATTTCATCTAAGAGATAAGAGAAGGACCGTATTTTAATAGGTACTAATGAGCCTCATACAAATATTCTGTCTATGTCGGAATTTGAAGAGTTGAACGGAAGTTGCCGTACCATTTTCACGGCCGAAGAGCATGAAGGTGAATCGGAAAAACGAATATGGAAAACTGAAAGTACTGTCATCAGTGAAACAGGAGCAAAAGGTGCATACTCTTAAAACCACTTCCACCAATGAGGTATTTTGTGGTGATTAACCCTAATCCAGATAATAGTAATATTCAGGCTCGAATCTCAATATCATATTGCTAGGTAGCCGTGAAATCTCCATGAGGTAAGGGAATCCAAAACTAAGATGCCGCAGTCTCTGTTTTGCAATACGAGAGATGAAACGACAAATCATCTTATTATGTGTAAGATGATATTTTAAAAGGCAATGGCCAGTGAGTAGTCTTAGGGCAGGTTTGTTGAGTTTCTGGACCCCTACCGTCATTTTTTTTTAGAAAGGGTAATGAATTTTGTAGAGTGAGCTTTTAACCCCACGTTCCTGGGACCCTACAATGTACTCCAGGTTAGTGAAAGGTTATTATTTAACGTGATTTTGTTGCCAATGCTTTAGACCACGAGTCGCCTACGACTATAGGGATCGAGATACGCTCAATCAACGCACCACCATTACTGCCAGTTAGCAGATAGAATCAGTTATAAGCTGACTCTCCACCTGCTGGTGGCAAGGACTATCTAAACCTCTACTGTCATAAGCAGTGACAGTGCCCGAGATAAGTGCAATGCATTGCTACATTTGCCAGTTACCTCACACCTGCGATCCGAAGACCGTACCCGCGACATGGGTATTAACCACAACCACCACGTTGCTGCCAAATGGCGCCTCACCTCGATCGGGCACAGTATATTCTAATGTGGGGCTCCCGATCCCCGTGGTACCCATTTTTGTTTTAAAAGTACTTTGAACTCCAGGTTAGAAGTGACATACAGATCATTTACGTTTTTGGAGATAGAACTCAGCCCTGTGGAACACCAGCGTCTATTTGGTGAACTGTAGATTTGTAGCCATCCAAAATGACTTAAATCGAACGGTTCGAAAAGTAGCTCCCAATCCATTTGAGGAGGCAATCGTCGATACCATATCCACTAATTTTCGATAAGAGAGTTTTATGCCAAACACCGTTAAATTCCTTCAAAATATCAAGTGTAAAAATCCCATATTCCCTAGAAAAATCACATTTATAGTTACTGAGGAGC
Organism: Atherix ibis; assembly: GCA_958298945.1. Classification (NCBI taxonomy): domain Eukaryota; kingdom Metazoa; phylum Arthropoda; class Insecta; order Diptera; family Athericidae; genus Atherix; species Atherix ibis. The sequence continues at coordinate 31,649,423 of OY282609.1, forward strand.
TTCATTGATTCAAGATATTTCATTAGCGGATAACTTATCAGCTTTTCTATGACCTAAAAGAAGTAACGTTAGTGCAACGTGTTGGTTATCGGAGGGGAAAATGCTCTTACATTCAATGGCGTGTGGTATAGGGACGTGACTAACAAAATTAATATAAACAATATTTTTTCAACAGGATCCAAACGATTAATTCTAAGTTACTAAATTTAAATTTATGGTCTAAGACCCTTGATACAAAAAGCACGTGCGATTGAAAATATTTTAGTCATCGAAAATTGGACCTCAACAAAGAAATAAGCCAAACGAAGTCTAAACGGACATTTCAAAAATATTTTGGACCTTATCACTTGGAAACTACTTGTATATATAAATCTAAACCCAATTGAAAATAATAAGTTTTGCAAAAAAAATCTATAATTAAACAGTCTCTCATTATCTCCCAATGCCTTAAGCTGTCACTGCTTAATGCGCTGAGCTTTAAATTTCAATGCAAGTTTTATTGAAAAAATTGGTCATATTTAGAAAAAAACTTTCTTACCGAACCAACACCTGTAATTTTTTTTATTAGCCTATCCTCCCCTCCACCTACACATTGGACCCTCAAATTTACCGATTTCTTGCAAAAGACCATCTTACCTTTTATGGTTTAATTTTCTTCTTACAATCCGATAGTATTGTTCACACTTATCCGTTTTAATCTTTTATCATTTAATTTGTGTCGTTGCCTCGGATTTTCTATCCGCAAAAAAAAAAAAAAAATATGGAAAATGTTCTGTCTTTGTCTGAATAAAGTCGGGACTAATTTATTGAATTGTTTGTTACGTGAATTTAATTCCACTTTGGGCTAGATTGTGTCCTTTACTTTTTCGAAATCCTCCCTCATTTCTTTGCAATAAACCTGTCAACTGGGGGTAAGATGTAATCAAGAAAAATTCGCACGTACGCTTTCTGCTATAGAGAAATAATGCCATAAACTGAATAATTAGTTCTTTTTGGGCAAATTGTCTGTTTTTAGCTTAACAGAACAATATCAGTACGTTGATAGTGCTAGGATTCTTGATTGCGAAAATAATTCCACATACACCTATCCTAGAATATAAATTAATTTGCTAGAATATTAAATGGTGTTCTGAGTGAATTAAGAAAAGCACATATTCCCCAGTACTCGACCATACATATTTCTTTAATTCGAAGTAATGTGTCCTTCCAAAAGGATCTTTGCTTCTGTTGAAATATGCCCTTTCAGAAAACTCAATTACGAAGTTACACATACACATACATACTCCTTCAGATGAATTATTATATGAAAAAAAAGCTGATTAAAAAATTTACTGATTTTTTTCACGAATCATAATTTAAGTTTTCTAATAATAAACAATTTGGTTTATAGAAAAATTATACGACGTCTGTTCAAAAAGACGTGAATTTTGAATTTCCGAGGGTTACGTGCACATATATTCGATTTTCAATTTTTTGTGGTGTTATGTTGGTACTCATGAACTCATGTCTCTCAATTATGCCAAGAAGTTCGGCCATTTTGTAGGTTCAGTTAATTTTTGACAGCTGCTTTGCTTGCACGTGTTTTGGCTCGTCTTCGCTTTTTGACCATTCCAAAAAATTGATCAAAGAATCTGAGTGCCGGACGCCCGAGCACGTCAACAACAGACGAAAACATTGATGAAGTGAACAAAATAATATTGGCCAATCATCGAATCACCGTTAGAGAAAATTCTGAGGAGTTAAACATATTGATTGGCTCGTGCCACTCGATTTTTACCAATGATTTGGTCGTGAGACGAGTCGCCGCGAAATTCGTACCAAAATTGCTCAATTTCGACCAAAAACAGCATCGCATTAACATTGCTAAGGAGCTGTTGGACTCTGTCCGCGACGATCCAAATTTGTTCCAAAGGGCCATAACTGGTGCCGAATCATGGGTTTATGGTTATGACGTGGAAACCAAAGCTCAATCATCTCAATGGAAGCTGCCGCACGAACCAAGACCGAAAAAAGCGCACCAAGTTCGGTCGAATGTGAAGGTTTTGCTTACAGTTTTCTTCAATTGCAGGGGCGTTGTGTATCATGAGTTCTTGCCACAGGGTAGAACAGTCAATAAGGAATATTACCTGCAAGCTATGCGCAAGCTGCGCGAAGCAATCCGCCAGAAACGCCCGGATTTGGGGAAGAATAAAAATTGGCTTTTGTCATTTTTGGCCAAAAACAACACAGTAATAATGCCGCAGCCATCGTATTTTCCAGATCTGGCCCCCTGTGGCTTTTTCTTGTTCCCGAAACTGAAGAGTACCATGAAAGGACGACGCTACGTTACGATTGAGGAGATAAAGACGGCATCGAAGGAGGAGCTGAACAAGATTACAAAAAATGATTTTTTGAAGTGCTTCGAGGATTGGAAAAAACGTTGGCACAAGTGTATAATATCTGGTGGGGATTACTTTGAAGGGGACAAAATAGATATTCATGAATAAATAAATAATTTTGGAAAAAAACACAAAATTCGCGATACTTTTTGAACATATCTCGTACAGTTACTGTTTGGTTTTTGAAAGTCGGAAACTTAAATACTGTTTGGTAGAAGAAGTTGAAAGTTTTCGGTTTTTAGATGCTTCGATGCGACACATACACTCTCGGCCATAAGTTTGCTAAGTTCTAGGTCATTTAAATGAGCAAGTGAAAAAGAGACTTATATTTTTTTAAACTGTATTAATTTTGGTGGTGAACCAAGTCTAATCTGACAAAAACTGAGTTAAAGCTGATATCAAAAGAGAGAGAAATCACAAATTCCTGGTGCTTCCTATAGTAATGATTTAACGAAATTACTAATCGCTAATTACAAAATTTATTTAGAACAAAGGAAATATTAGGAATCTCAGAACAATATTCCAAATTTTATATTTGAACAAAGACGTGATAATCTAACAAAGATGAACTTACTGAATACCACGCCATCTGTGTACAAGTAGAGTTGGTATTCAGCATTATTCGTCAACAGAAATAATTTTAAAAAAATGGGTAAATTGCGTTTTCGGTGAAAAAAAACCTCCTTTGTTTTTTATAACAGCTTGTACGATTTGAGGCATTCGTTGCATCAGTTTTTCTATTGTATCCTCTCCACAAGTCTTATTTAGACCATAGACAGAACTCCCGCACCCTTCTATCTAGCTCATCGGATAAAACTTCTATGGGGTTGAGATCGGGTGATTGTGGTGGCCATGTCATATTTTCCAAACTGCCCTTTTGGTTTTTTATTTTGAAGATAGTCCTTAAATAATTTTCAACTATTTTTGCATAATGAATCCTTCACCAATTAACTGAAGTCCTGATAAAAGAGCATTCTTCTCGAATATGTTCGAAAAACCCCAAACCATAGGGTATAGAAGCAACCCCAAATCATAATCGAACCGTCGCCATGCTTAGAGTCTTCTTTTGAACCCAAAGGGCTGAAGCTTTGACTCCTTCGTCCAAAGTACATTTTTAGAGTCCTTAGCAGTACAATTTTGATAAAATAAAGCCCAAGCTAAACTTTTCTTGTTTTGAGGCCATAGTAATGGTTTCCTTACACGCCGAAGCTTGTAGTTTTGTGCTTACCTTCCGGCAGCTCTTTAAAATTTTATACTTAGCCTCTATAAATTGATCCAAATGGCCTTCATTAAATAAAGTAACAATAACAGAGCGTCTTTTTTTATAAATACAAGCTTTCGATTTATTAAGATTTTAATCAAAATTTCTAGAGAATCTATTATCATCAAGATGGTCCGGGAGTTTATGTACATCCAACGAAAATTGCCAATAGTTGAGACCTTAAAGCATACGATATCCAATCTAAATGGTCGCTGAATTATTTAAAAAAAAGTTCAACTCCACCTGAAATTTATATTATTAGTGAGACTTCGCAAGTAATGAGCTCCTGAAAATAATTTTGTGTGTAAATACTTAGCCATACGTAGACGGTCAGACTTCGATAAACTTCTATCGTTTCATTGGCCATAGATTAGATAACTTTCATTATGGATTCCATCCACAAAATCTAACAAACTCGAATGAATCTTGTTTGTTTGTTTGTTATCATTTCAAGTAACATTAGTACTTAAATGTATTATGCGCCACGACATTAAAGGGCATTTAGCGACAAAGTATTTCGAAAAAGTATTCTTTTTGGAAATTAGCGTACACATAAGATCATGCCTCAGTGGGATTCGAACTCACGATCCTTGAGTGGTAGTCCAGTATGGTAACGAACGACTATTCTACCGGGCTGGTTAAACTGGAATAAATCTATTTTACTAAAACATAAATTATTGAGCCATGATCATAGGACCATTAAACATCAAATAATCCATGATCGTGACGCCATTGACAAATTATCGATACAGTGTTAAATGGCTGGTGGTTAAAGGTGCGCAATATAATTTACAGGGACAGACATAATAGCTAGTCTCGGTCGTCGATCTTCCTCATCCCCTTCTTTTGCAATTTTATCCAATTTTTTAAATTTTTGGTTCCCATTTTGCATACCTTGTTCCCTTGTATCCAGTTCCTTTTTCCCTTCCGGCGTTATTTTTTTTTATTAAAACTTCTATCTTCTCTGTCTTGTCCCCTCTAATGGAGTACTTAATTCCTTTTGGGGTGTCTCCATTTCCCCCCTACTTTTTTAAGGCATGCTTTTTTTGTTGTTATGGCGTGTTTGAGAGCCTAAAAGTTAGCATTAATCATGTCAATGCAAAGTAAAGTGTTCTCTGAGTGCGATCGTAAGTTGAACTTCTCGTTCGTATTTTTCAAATTTTTATACCTTCCTCCTCCTAATCCAACACTAACGGAATAATTCACAAATTCCCAAATTCATGCCATAACAAGATATTCTATTCTTTGAAATATTGTTTGGAAAATAAAAAGTAATTTTGACTTTTTTTTATTAATATGCGAAAAAGGTTTTTTTTGTTATATAGGGTTTTCCAATAAGAGGGATATGATTTCTAAGTGACGTTTCGGCCATTTGTAATATGTTATGATCTGTTTTTTTTTTTCATTGTATTCAGTAATGTTTACAATTTCATCGTGGAGAGATATACGCAAAAACAACGTTTATAAATTATTCAATTTTATTATCAAAATAATCGTTCTCCAATTGCAGCTTTTCGTGCGAAGAAAATCCACAAATTATTCATGAACATCCATTAAATTCACCTAAATTGACAGTTTGGTGTGGTTTTTGGTCTGGTGGAATCATCGGTCCGTACTTCTTTGTAAATGAAGCTGGTAACACCGTTACTGTCAATGGAGAACGGTATAGATCGATGATAACTAACTTTTTATGGCCGAAATTGGAAGAAGTTGATCTTGACAACATCTGGTTCCAACAAGACGGGGCTATGTGCCACACAGCACATGCAACAACCGAATTATTGCGAGAAAAATTTGGAGATTCGATTATTTCAAGAAATTGTGACATTGAATGGCCTCCAAGAAGTTGTGATTTAACACCATTAGACTATTTCTTATGGGGTTATTTGAAGTCATTCGTCTTTAGTAATAAACCAGACTCTCCTCAAGCTTTAGAAGTCAATATTGAACGTGCTATTCATGACATACGACTTGATTTAGTGGAAAAAGTGTCCCAAAAATGGGTTCATCAAATTCGTTCTTGCAAAAGAAGTCGTGGAGGCCATAAATTTTTTATTTAATGTGAAGTACAATCGATACAATTAAGTTCTGAAGTTTTTTTGATAACATTTCTAGACCTACCCACAGCACACACTTCTGTGCCTATTTTATTTCCGCTTGGAATCGGGGGAAGTGTAAAAGAACACGTACTTCGCGATCTTCACAACTAAAAAAAAGGCCACATTTAAAGCTATTGTTCAATTTAAAACTGTATTGGTAAGCCTTAAAAATATGAATATTCCTTCAAAAATTGGGTAGGTAGAAATCAACCTCACCATGCTGTCGATCTATCCGCGGTATAACCGCATAACGATTTTACCATCGCCGCCTAGATTACTTTCTTTCCGACTTCTCCGGCGGTACAGGCTCTGTCGCTTATCCGGCAGAATTTCGATCTGTATCATTCCGGCCACAAATACAAATGATGTCGCATCATGCCGTCTGATTTCGCAGGCTACCCTAATTGCGCTTCTACGGTAGATTAAGACAAGCCCACGTATGTGTGTTATTTTAATCAGCCCATGCGTCCAAATCGGTGCAGCATACAGCAGGATTCATTCGACCACGGGCGCTAATCGAGTCTTCCTAATCAGCCTGGATTCCTCAAGGTTCGGCAATAGGAGCGCCACTTCCATCATACGTGGAAAAGGGTATTTTTTTAAATTAACGTATTTAGAATTGGAAGGCAATTGCAGTTTTATGAGTTTCATGTTATGGGAGATTTTGTGAGCCTGCTTAGAGTAAAGTTTTGTCGTCTATTTGAACACTGTTTGATGATTTGATTGTAAAATTTTAAAGTAAGTTCAAAACTTGTTTAACTTGTGAGAGTTACTCTTGGAAAACTGGTAGAAAAATTGTATTTTTTATTTGGAATAGATGTGAAACGTTTCTAGATAACAAACGAATTTGCAGTAGATTTAATTTTTATATTTTATTCCTCTTTTGCCAAATATTTTCCATTAATGTGAACATCTAAAAATAAAGTTGATTTCCGTGTAACTATTCTTCTTCTTGAATCGTTTTAATAACAAAATAAAAATCATTTGCAATTTCTTTAATAGGCAATTTTCTTCTTTCTAATAATTGTTAGTATTTCTAGAAATAGTGACATTTAAAATAGTTGCAAGTTTGGAAAAACTCATCAGCAACTTATAATTTATTTCTAAACATTTTCTTATTGTCCTATGCTATTTTGTTGTGCATCTGTAGTGCCATAAATTATAAGAGCTCAAATGGTACAGTTACTGTCAAAAAGCGCCGAAGGGTTCACGATAGTACTTGTACAAGTACGGGTGCATATTTGCGTATTCAAGTCCAAAAGGCAAAATCATAAAATTTAAGCACGAAAGTTTGGTATTCCACAATAGCACGAATAGGAACTTATTTCCAGACATTATTTTGCTGGAAGCAAATTAAGTTCATTTCTGGATGGTAAACTTTTCACTTTCGATGCAATTAAATGCAAATCAAAAGAGAGCGACTTTTTCACCTCCGGTAAAATATCATCTCATATCTGAACGGGAGAAAAAGTTGCCAATGAATTTCATTTGATGGACTGCCAAAGTAGCTAATTTGATTTCGTTTCGGAATAAGTTTTGATAATTTGCGACTTTTGATCATTTTGATTATAAGAAATTCCATTTCATGTCGATGAATATATTCTCCAAACGGTTGAGTACGGATTTATTTTCAGTCAGTTCGGAACCACTTTTGGAAATATTATTTGAAACTTTTTTACCCTTTAATGTAAATAAAATATTTTTATTATGTTTATTATTTTATGATAACGGTCATCAATGTTTGGATTTTAATTATTTTTGCATTATGAAAAGGTTCTGTTATGTCGTTTTCTGTATACTCCACCAATATGTACCTGACTAAATATACTGTGAAGTGTCTTTCTTTTCAATAGAACCAAAGGCAGCTTTATCTCTACTCGTAGTAGGCCATGCTTCCAGCCTATGCAGCAGGACTTGTAAAATGACCATTTTTAACAACTCTATCTTGAGATCTAAAGAATTTGCTCAAGCTAACATTTGCTCGAGATTGGCCTTGTCTCGAAGTTGATGCTACTGTAAAGTCTCCAACATATGAAATGCCGTACGTTCTCAAAATTGTAATTTGAGGTTGTAAGAGATCTGAAGTGTAGCATACTCTGTGTTTTAAAAAATGGCGCGCCTCGGTTTTTTTTAAAGGATTCGATAATGCACACCATACTACCGTCACTGGTTCCATCCTACACAAATTCAAATTTTGCCATGGCTTCATAGAGCTCATAACTGTCATGTTGAAATACGACATTCCCAAATTCATTTGATAGTTTTTTTATACTAGGTCTGTTCAAAAAGTATTCCAAAAAATGGATCAAAGAATCTGTTTCGGGAACAAGAAAAAGTCACAGCGGGCCAGATCTAGCGAATACAGTCGCTGCGGCATTATTAGTGTGATGTTTTTGGCCAAAAATTCGCGCACAAGCAACGATGCGTGAGCAGAGGCGTTATCATGGTGCAAAAGCCAATTTTTGTTCTTCCACAAATCCGGGCGTTTCTGGCAGATTGCTTTGCGCAACTTGCGCATAACTTGCAGGTAATATTCCTTATTGACCGTTTTATGCTGTGGCAAGAACTCATGATGCACCACGCCCCTGCAATCGAAGAAAACTGTAAGCAAAACCTTCACATTCATTGGGAACCAAAGCTCAATCATCCCAACATCCATTGGGATGATTGAGCTTTGGTTTCCACGTCATAACCATAAACCCATGATTCGTCACCAGTTATGAACCTCTGGAGCAAATTTAGATCGTCGTGGACTGAGTCCAACAGCTCCTTAGCAATGTTAATGCGATGCTGTTTTTGGTCGAAAATGAGCAAAAATCGAATACGAGCCAGACCACGTGCAAGTAAAGCAGCTGTCAAAAATTAACTGAACCTTCAAAATAGCCGAACTTTTCGGCACAAGTGAGAGACATGAGTACCAACATAACGCCACAAAAAATCGAAAATCGAATATACGTAAACCGCGGAAATTCAAAATTTGCGATACTTTTTGAACAGACCCCGTATTCTATTATCAACTTTATAAATTTTCCTCCTTTTTTCTTCTTATTTCTCCTTCTCTTTACCATTATTTTCTTTTGAGTTTATTTTATTATAGTTTATTTTCTTTTCAATATATTCCCCTCCCCCCTTTTTAAATAATCCTCCATCCTAGCAATTAAGAGGAAACATTGTTGCAATTCCGCAAATACCACCCATTGGAATTGACATAATTATTGAAAATCTATTAAGATCATTTGATAATAAATTAATTATTCTCCTTTCTTTAACCACAATGTTAATTAATAATTTTTGTAATATTCTTTACTTATCTAGTTATAAGTTGTTATTATTTTAAATATTAGATAAATACCACTGATAATTTGTCTAATTGATCAGGTTAGCAGTAATCCGAGTTGTTATACAATATTAATTTTGTTTAGATTCTTTTCAATCTAAAGCCTGGTATGCAGCTCGAGCTAAGATAAATTTTCATACGAGTTTTCGCTAGCGAAATCGAAATCGGAAAATTTAGTTCACGATTTCGCCGGGCAGTACGCAGCTCGAGAGTGAAATGAAGGTGAAAAGGAGAGTGAATCTACTGAAAAGTAGATGGCGGCATTGACAAGTCTCCACGCGATTTCCCTTTGGTTTTCACTACAAATAAATGCACGGGACAATAATCAAAGATAAATGCTAGCTAAATTTTGAGGTTTGTGTTTTTTTTATCGTAGTAAGGCCGGTATGCAGCTCGAGCTAAGATAAATTTGTAGTGATAACTTTCGTTGCAATGGACGAAAGTAGTCTAAATGTATACCTAATATTTCTACTTATGGAATAAATAATTCCATAAGTAGAAATATAAGGTATAAATTATATTCTCCCTAAATATGTTGATAAAAAATTATACTTTAATGATTTATTTAAAAAATATAAAGAAACATTTGAAATTAAATATCCCATAATACCCCCTATAATACTAACAAATAAAGTTATTAACTTGAAATAATTAGGTAAACAAATTATATAAGGCACTGGAAAAATCAATCAATTTAATATACTTCCACCAATAACCGCTATAAATAATAATCCCATTATTCCCTTTAATATAATTCAACCCTGATCATTTAATAAATGTAAAGATATAACATTAAAATTTCCAGTCATTGTATAATAAACTAACTGAACTGAATAACAAACAGTAAATCCTGTAGAAAAAAAATATAAGAAAAAACTAAATATATTTAAATAAGATAAAGATACAATTTCTAAAATCATATCCTTTGAATAAAATCCAGCTAAAAAAGCTATTCACTTCATTTATTTTTAAAATAACAACAAAACATAAACATCGAAATTAAAAAGTTCCAAAATGTCAAAATTTATCTCTACACAAAAAGTTTTCTCTCTCGTTTAGCTGCGCTAAATGGGAGAGTAGTGGAGATCGCGTTAAAATTTATCTTAGCTCGAGCTGCATACGAGGCTTTACACAATAAGTTCTGGAGAATTGTTTGCTGTTTTGTCGCTCTTTAAGGCGTTATTACATTCATAATGCTTATTATAGATTAAGTTAATATATGTTCTCTTAGACTTTCGTAATAATAGACTTTTGAAATGTTTCAACTTAGACTGTGTTTAAAACACTTCATTATTTGAACAGAGGAAAAAAAATTATTATTACTTAATCCGCGCATTTTTTTTGCTGTTGGGTTTTTCATATTTTGATTTTTGACAGATCGCGCATGACACGTAACGTGTGTCAAAGTCGAAAGTGCTCAGTTAGTATTGCCATTTCATCATAGAAAGACTTAGATCTGAACAAGTGAAAAATGTGTTTCGCGCACTTTGATTATTTTATGGTCGTCATAATCGACCGAATGAGCAAGGAATTCGGAATGAGCAAAAAATGACAAAGTTTTGCAGCAATTTTACGCTATTGCACATCAAACTATCAATCCGTGTACGTGGAGAGGAAAATATTGATGCTGTAGCGTCCAGTGTTGACCGGGATTTACCCATCCGTCGCCGTTCACAGTAATTGGAATAAATAGAAGAATACAGCTCGTGCAAAAACTGAAATCGGACGACCTGCTAAAGCGTCGAATTTTCAATGAGTGGGCCCTAGAACAAGTTGAAGATAATCCGTTTTTTATTGGGGCAAAAAATTGCGTTTAGCGACGAAACTCATTTATGGTTGAATGGGTATGTGAATAAGCAAAATTCACGCATATGGTCTGATGAACAACCACAGGCAAAACAAGAACTGCCATTGCACCCAGAAAAATGCATTGCTTGGTGCGGTCATCGGTCTGTATTTCTTTAAGCATGACACTGACCGTAACGTTAACGTCAATAGCGCCCGCTATCGCTCAATAATTTCGAACTTTTTCTGCCCAAAATGCAAGAACTGCATCTGGTCGACATGTGCTTTCAACCAGATGGCACTACATGCCACACAGCACGTGAAACAATGGACATATTGAGGGATGAGTTCGGTGAGCAATTTATTTCACGTTTCGCACCGAGGAGTTGGCCGCTTAGCTCGCGCGATTTGACGCCTTTAGACTATTTTTTAGGGACTGATAAACCATCGAAAATCAAATATACGTAACCCGCGGAAATTCAAAATTTTTGAACAGACCTCGTACATAGTCTTTTTTCTATTTTTTTGTTGTTAATATTGCAAGTAACATTAGTACTGAAACGTATCTTCCAAGCGCCACGACACTAAAGGTCATTTGGCTACAAAATGATATTGGGATAAGGAAAGAAAGCTATTTTGCAAATTAGCGTAGGGCTTCGAACCCACGCTCCTTATCTGTCATTAAATATAAAACCACGAGTCGCTTACGACCATAGGAATTAAGTTACGCTCAATCAACGCACCACCATTACTGGCAGTTTACAGTCAGTAACCAGGTACAAGCTGATTACTCCAACTGTTAGTGGCGAAGTCTCTCTAAACCTGACAGTCCCCGAGATAAATACCGATATCTCCCACCAGCGATTCGTACACCGTACCCGCGATATGGATATTAACCACAGCCAGTACGTTGGTGCCTAAGGCGCCTCACCATTGTCGAGTACAGTATGTTTTAACACCATGGGGCACCCCGATTCTCGTAGTACCAATTTTTGTTTTAAGAGTACTTTGGTTTGTACCCCGCTCACTGAGCTATGGTAAGGAATCTTGTCAATCCCTATGCACCGCTAACGAAGCTCAGGTACGCGGGTTTGCCAGGACCCGAAAGTACAACCGGAATCGACCTTGGTTTTTCACGCGGTTGTAGCCATCTTGCGTGGCATTTACACACTCAGGACGATAGTCCAGTACGCTAAATACTGAGCTACCAGATCGGCCTATACATAGATTCTTTTCCAATATTTAATGCAATTTTAATTTGGCAGGTTTGAAGCCATATTGGTATTACTATCATACAAGATTTTTAGTTGTTGCATTTACAAGTATGACAGCAACTACATTTTTTTGAAACAACAATTCATAGTGGAAGAAATTTTTTTTAAAATTATAAGGAAGGAAATTCAAATTTTTTAATTTTTCTTACTTTGGTGGTTATTTGCAAATTTAAATTTCTATACAGTGAAGTTTTTTTTTTGTTTTCAACTATTGTATATGGAAATAAGTTCGTGCCCTTTTGTCGTTTTTTTATAATGAAAACATACAAAGTGATTTTATACAAAATGTCCCCTATCAAAAGCGATAACTTTCACCCATCTTTTGGGCGGTAAATGGATACCATGAATGAAAAATTCTGGTTCTTTTGACTCGATCTATACATCAAACTACAATATTTTTCGATACTTTCATGCGAAGTAAACCATTCTCCGAAAAGAGTTGACTGCATGAGTCGGAACAAATGGAAATCTGAAGGATTTCTTTTTCCCAAGTATTTCTGGACCCGTTTTTCAAAGTGGGACATGGGTAAGAGTTAAGGGCAAATTAACCCGTTTCACTTTTTCGAAGTATTTCTGGATTCTTTCTGCGACGTGGGACTTTTAAAGCTCGATTTAATTTTATTAGTTGCAGTTGATAACGATCACAACTGATGGGTTTGCATGTGTCAATAAATAATACTCCTTCGATCCCACCAGATACACAGCATGACCCTGAAACCGTGAATATAGCATTTTGGCGTAGATGGACCTAATTATCCTGTCAGAAAAACCGATGCAAAAAAAACTATCCGAAGATGTATTTTCTGTCGTCCGAAAGGCATCTTGTATATGAATAAACGGCTCCCTGTGTCTCCCTACTTCATTTAATATGGGACCAATTTTCCTACTTTCTAGACTACTCCCATTGCATGTCAAAGCTTATCGACAGTAGATCTATCAACATTTGACCTAACAGTTCGGCTGAAAAGTTGATAAGGTTGACGTCTAGATGGCGCCTCTTGCAAAAAGTTAATTATCACAAAGCACCATCCTTCAAATGATTCCTATCAAAATTTGACAGCAATCGGTCGATTGGTTCGTGAGATATAGCATTTTGAGTGAAGCAACTTTTGTTATTGAAAAAAAAATGGATGAAGACGAATTTCGTGTATTGATAAAGCATTGCTTTTTGATGAAAAAAAATACAGTGGAAACTAAAGCATGGTTTGACAAACGTTATCCGGACTCTGCTCCAGCTATTTCAACTGTGGAATATTGGTATCGTCAATTTCGAACTGGTCGTACGAGCACAGTTGATGCAGAACGCAGTGGACGCCCAAGAGAGGTGATTACGGCAGAAAACATCAAAAAAATACACAAAATAATTTTAAATGACCGTAAAGTGAAGTTGAGCGAGATAGCTGAGACTCTAAAGATATCGAAAGAGCGTCTTGGACATATCGTGCATGAATATTTGGGCATGCGAAAGCTGTGTGCAAAGTGGGTGCCGCGTGAGCTCACTGTGGACCAAAAACAACAACGTGTTGATGATTCTGAGCAGTGTTTGGAGCTGTTCAAGCGCAATAAACCCGAATTTTTGCGTCGATATGTGACAATGGATGAAACATGACTTCGTCACTACACTCCAGAGTCCAATCGGCAGTCGGCAGAGTGGAGAGCGAGCGACGAACCGAATCCAAAGCGTGGAAAGACGCAACAGTCGGCTGGCAAGGTGATGGCGTCTGTATTTTGGGATGCGCATGGTATAATATTCATTGACTATCTCCAGAAGAGACAGACGATCAACAGCGACTATTATATAGCGTTATTGGATCGTTTGAAGAAAGAAATCGCTAAGAAACGGCCTCATTTGAAGAAGAAAAAAGTGTTGTTTCACCAAGACAATGCACCGTGTCACAAGTCGATGAAAACGATGGTCAAACTCAATGAATTGGGCTACGAATAGCTTCCCCATCCACCGTATTCTCCAGATCTGGCCCCCAGCGACTTTTTCCTGTTTGCAAGCCTCAAGAGATTGCTCGCTGGCAAGAAATTTAAGACCGATGATGGAGTGATTGCCGAAACTGAGGCCTATTTTGAGGCAAAACCGAAAGAGTACTATAAAAATGGTATCGAAAAGTTGGAAGATCGCTATAATCGCTGTATCGCCCTCGAAGGCAACTATGTTGAATAATAAAAATGAATTTTGCAACAAAAAAATATTTTTACTGTGTTATCTTATAAACTTTTCAGCCGATTTGTTAGTTGACAAATGCTAAAGCGTTTGAGTTCGATCTTCATTAAGTAATTCTAATTGTTCTGCGAAATCTCCATCTTTAAATCTCCAAAACGAATTTTTACATGCTCCATTCGATGGAGGATAATCACCTAAAATTTCAACCACTAAACGATAGCACTTTTCTCAAGAATATATTGTAGAAATGATGTAAAACTTCTCGAAAATGCCCCTTTATCGGGTAAATGTTGACATTATTAACGCTAAACTGAAAAATTTTTATCACTGTGCGAATGAATGTTAGCTTCTCTATTTAAAAGCTTACACATACACTCCCAAAATACAACTACATACATTTTATCAATCTAGTATCACCAACGACATCATTCTAAAATCATTCTAAAAGCTTCTCATGGTAGGAATAAATCAGTTAATTTTCTTATACCTCATAAAAAAATGTTTAAAAAAAAAGAAAACCTCACTCAAAAAGTTTCACTCCTTTTCAACTGCACGATTTTCCGAATTATTATCATCAATTAAATAAACAAACAAAAAAAAGTTCTCCCATAAGTCTAGTAATAGTCGTAAGTATATTTGCACATCAACCTTTACATTTAGAAGTTAAAGTAATCTTTCGTCTGTTTAAAGACGTTTTATGATGTTACGTACACAAGACAATCTCGTATTTGAAAAATTGAAATCGGATTAAGTTGTTCAATATCTATTTTCGTGTGTGATGAGAATAATCTGTGATAAAATGGATGAATATAAATGGCCAGTACCCTTATTGAGTCAAAATCGAAATCAGAATTCGGTGTCGATATCGGGCATTAACATCAACATCAACATCATCATCTGGATCAGCGTCAGGATATAAGCATCAGGACACCAACAACTAATACCAATAACCAATATTGGTATCAGAATCTAATGTAGAATCCTGAAACGGAACTGCAATCGCAGCAGCAACAGCAGCAGCACGGCTGTATAATGAATAGGAATAGGATAAAAGTCTTCCGATCCAAAATGCAGACAAAATTCCAATTTCCCCCGCTCATGTGCTCAAACAGAAAATTACGAAACATTTACATTCCGAGCACGCAATGTCTCCGAAACACAAAGCCTTGAAAATAGTATGTTTAAGGATAGATACCGGAGGGTATAATCGATTTTTGTTCAGATAGTTTCAGATCTGTTTTTCGATGATAACGAGAATTATTTTCTCTAAGCTCTCTTAACAAACAACAACAAAAATAAGAAAAACATTTTTTTTTGACGAATACTAAAAGGTAAAAGAACTGGGCACCAACAAAAAATCGACACAAATGAAAAGCGAAAAACCATTTTCCTCTTCTTGAATTGGAAAAATGGTGATTTGATTTTCGATTCCCTGAATGAACGAACTAACAACATAATTTCTACAAATGAACCCTTAGATTATGAATAAATTTATTGAACTGCTATTATGGTAGGGGAATGGTTAAGGCCTGTGAATATGAAAGATTTGATCAGTTTTAATGTCAATGTTTTTTTGAAATTTTTAAAGAAAATGTTTGGAAAAATTTGAATACGGACGTAGCAGATTTAAAGGCGAAAAAAAAACATTTTTATTAGGATTATTTCGTCATTATTGTCGCAACAACTGAGAATCCGGACTAGGCCTGCTGAATTAAACAACTCACTCCGAGCTCCTTCAAAACTTGGGTGGCGCTACCGCTTAATCGAAGGCAGTATCTATCTCGTATGCTTCTACCGTAAATCCATGCAGAACCATCCTCTTCAATACGGATTAAGTGTACCGTCCACTGCGGTCAATAGTTCGCAATAATTAATAATTTACCAGGTATATAAGCTTAAATCCGCTGTTTTTTAATAAAAAAACACATGTTTTTTCATAGAAATCAAAAACAAATTTATTCAAAGAACTTGCCCTCGCTAGCTACACATTTTTCCCATCTCTCCGGAAATTTGTGGATACCACGCCAAAAAAAATTCCTTCTCTTTCGAGGCAAACCACTCATCAAGCCATTTTCGGAAGTCTTCGTAAGAATCGAAGTGCTGCTCAGCGAGCGCGTAGCCCATCGACGAAAACAGGTGGTAGTGAGAAGGGGCCAGGTCTGGTGAATAAACGGGGTGGGGTAGCACCTCCCAGTTGAGTGACTCCAAGTAGTTTCGGACCATTTTTGACGTGTGCGATGGTGCGTTGTCGTGGAGGAAAATCAGCTTGTCATGTCTTTGTTGATAATCCGTTCTTTTTTCACGTAGAGCACGGTGCAATTTGATCAGTTGTTGGTGGTAGCGGTGGGCATTGACAGTTTCACCAGGTTTCAACATCTCATAGTAGACGATACCCTGCTGATCCCACCAAACGCACAGCATCGTCTTCCGTCCGAAGCGATTTGTTTTTGGGGAAGATGTTGATGGTTGGCCGAGATCAACCCACGATTTCTGGCGTTTATGATTCTCGAAATATGTCCACTTTTCATCGCCTGTCACAATCCGATGCAGGAACGATTTTCTTTTTTGTCTGGCAAGCAAGATTTCGCATGTGTTTTGGCGTCGTTCCATCTGCTTATCGTTCAATTCATGCGGCACCCATTTTCCGATCTTTTCAATCTTCCCCATGGCATGCAGACGCATGGAAATGGCTGGTTAAGTAACGCCCAATTGCTCCGCGAGCATTTTTTTCGATTGGGTATCGTCTTCGTCCAAAAGAGCCTGCAATTGATGGTCCTCAACCTTCCTAGGCCAATTTTCAAGCTTCTTGTCCCACAAGTCAAAATTACCGTCTTTGAACCGACGAAACCAATCTCGACACGTTGTTTCTGATAAAGCCCTGCCACCATAGGCCTCCATAAGCATTCGATGCGATTCGGCATCCGATTTTTTAAAATTGAAGCAGAAAAGCAGAGCTTCCCGCATATGCTCTTTTTCTGGCACAAAACCAGACATGATTACCAAAGGAAAAATGTATGTTGTTGTACGAAATTGGTGAGAATGTGCACTGATTAATGTTGACAGATGTCAAACTCATAAAAAAAGTATGGTGTGCCCAAGGTAGCTTAACACGCTCACTCACTCCATCTATTACCAAACAGCGGATTTAAGCTTATATACCTCTTAGTGCATTTAAAATCAGTCAGTCCAAATTGGCCCAACCTGTAGTCCAATTTTGATAATTTTTTTTGCCAATTGCAATGAGCAGAGCAAATGTTAGGTGTGCACGTAAGTGTTCTAACCTAAAAACTACTTTAACAGAACAGCTAACTTGCAAGGTACGAAGAACTGTGCTTCTAGAGTCCCCTCTCATATCAGATTGTAGCTGCAGAGAAATATAAAATCTAAAGCTTAGTCGAATTATTTTTATAGGTCTCAGCGAAAGTGTCTTCAAAGTTTGTTCTGCAATTGTTTTCGATTTATTTGCTATCAAATATCGAATTAATATTACCGTCAACGACCGCACAAGAGACTGTCCATTCTATGCTATTCGATAAAAGGACATTCGGCATTATTGTTTCAGGGATGATGGGATACTGTTAATATAAATTCTGTAGGCCTAGATTAATTGATATACAGTGTAGCTCACGGTGGTAGCCTATTTATCCTAACCTTGTTACCTAAATGACAGGAAAAATTTTAACAGACATTATTTATTTTTATAGCATTATAAGTTCTCGAAATAGATTTATTCAATAGAATCGATTAAATAAATAAAACTAGTACCATTCGTATAAATATTAAATATTGAAATTTTTACTTATGAACACACTTTAAATCCTTATAATTAAGTAGGCGAGTAATACTGAAAAAGAAAGTAAACACCAAAAACTTCTATAGCCGCCGCATATCTGTTCTAGAAATACTTTTGAAAGTTAAATAAATTTTCCTCGATACGTCGTCACGTATACGAGAATAAAACTGTACTGCTCGTAGTATTTTTAGAAATTTACATTTGGTTTTAAATCATTTTGTATATTTTTCCAAGAAACATATTTCAACGGTTTTTACGAAAATTTCCAAAATATTCCATTTCTCACGCAATATTATTTACTCGATAGAACATTAAAGAGAATGTAAGTAAACACGAACAAAATATCAAAATTTGTTAGGAATTATTTTTCCTTCATTGAACGTTTTGTGACTGTAGCGAAGCTACTCGTTGTGAAGCTATCAAAATAATTGCTTTCTGTAAGGAGGCCAAGGATACAATGTTAAGGATACGCGCGACCCCAAAAAAAAATCAACAACGAAAAATGGCGTATTTACGTAAATTTATAGAAATTATGAGGAAACGCGCCTACAGTATACGCCTCTGCAAATATTGTTAACTTAGATTATGAAGGCCATTATGTGAGGGTGGTTACTGTTGGTGGATGATATGCCTAATAATATTCATAGTGTGGTTGAGTTATACTCGTGCGGTATTTTTTTATTTTTGGGGTAAATTATTTGAACATTCTATTGAAAAATGACAGCAAAAATTAAAGCATCCAAATTGGAGATTGAAGCGATGTTTTGATTTGCTAAAAAAAATGATAAAAATTGATTTAATTGATCAAAAATTGAATATATGAAAATGTTTTGAAAACTGGGGTAACTTGGAGAAAATCAATTTTATTCCAAAAATTCCCTTTTATGCACTCAATGCACTTTGTCAAAGAAAGCTGATTGAAAATTTACTTAACCAATTTTTTAAATAAAAAAATTGCATTATATAAGGTGTAGTAAAAAGTAATCCCATTATTTTGCCAATAGATGGCTTTAGGAGTCTGTATCTGCCGTTTTAAAAGTGCGATCGCGTTGCACTAGATGGCGTTTGAAAGACAAGATTTCGTACTAAAAAAGCTTCTCATACAGTTTTGTGATTACTTGTCTCAGTATTTTTTTAGCACGCGTCAAAGATGGACACCAACAAAGAGAAAATACGCCATATTTTACAGTTTTTCTTCGATTAGGCGAAAACGCAAGGCAGGCAGCTGAAAATGTGAATAGTGTTTATGGTTCTGATACTGTAACAGTCAATCATGCGAAATTTTGGTTTCGTCGATTCCGTTCCGGTAATTTTGATGTTAAAGATGCACCACGCTCTGGAAGGCCAACTGTCGAAAATGTCGATAAAATAATGGAAATCGTCGAGTTCGACCGTCACGTAAGCACTGTTTCGATTGCCCAGGAGCTAAACATTGCACAAAAAACCGTTTGGAACCACTTAAATAAGGCTGGATACAAAAAGAAGCTCGATGTATGGGTGCCACACGAGTTATCGCAAAAAAACCTCATGGACCGAATTTCCATCTGCGAATCGCTGCTGAATCGCAACAATATCGATCCATTTCTGAAGCGGATGGTTACTGGTGATGAAAAGTGGGTCACTTACGACAACGTCAAGCGACAACGGTCGTGGTCAAATCGCGGTCACCCGGCGCAAACGGTAGTCAAGCCAGGATTGACAGCCAGGAAGGTTTTGCTGTGTGTTTGGTGGGACTGGCAGGGAATCATCTACTATGAGCTGCTCCCCTACGGCCGAACTCTTAATTCGGACCTATACTGTCAACAATTGGACCGTCTGAAAGAAGCAATCGCCCAGAAGCGGCCAGCTTTGGCCAATAGGAAAGGAATTGTGTTCTATCAGGACAACGCCAGGCCGCATACATCGATAGTGACTCGCCAGAAGTTCCGGGACCTTGGTTGGAATGTTCTTATGCATCCACCTTATAGTCCGGACCTGTCTATGACGAATGATTTTGCAGGTGAAAAATTCGCTTCAAGAGAAGATTGTGAAAATCGACTGTCCCAGTTTTTTGCCAATAGGGACGAGGGTTTCTATGAGAGAGGCATTATGAAATTACCTTCAAAATGGCAACAAGTTATCGAACAAAACGGTGCATATTTGACCTAAATCGTATCATTCTATCTATGCTAAATAAAACCTTCAATTTAATGCAAAAATAATGGATTCCTTTTTACTACAACTTATATTTTTATATATACAAGAAAGAGGTTCGCTGAGTCCCAATTTTGGTTTTTTAAATGTTCATACAAGTCTTAAGGCTTTGGTTGCGACTCTGCTTTTGTCTTTTGACTGCCCATACGTAATATTCTCACTTCTCCAGTTTGGAATTTGAAGCTTGTTGATGTCCTTTATGACAAAATTCTTCGATCACTGAAATAGCGTTTTTCGTTTACATTTCCCGCTTTATTCGTCGTTCGCTCTATTAATACCTGATTTTAATCTGTAATTCCTGAATCGTTGTTCAGACTAGAATCCTCACAAATTTATTACCTCGTCCGCTCTATTAATTCCCGACTTCAATCAGTCGTTTCTCAATCGATGTTCCGGAATCGAATTTTCTAGAATGCTCTGGAACTCTCAAAATCTGCTCTTCTAGAACACGCCAGAGCCATGTTACGTCGTAAAATAAATGCAATTAGACATAATACCACGGGTCGCCTATGACCGTCGGGATGAAGATACGCCAAATCAACGCACCCACAGACCTGTCTATAATGGATTTCGACAGCTTAGTGGTGTGGATCGAGGTAGTTGCACGCATCTCAATCCTCTTCACTACCAGCGCATGATCAACCCATTTCACTTCCTTCCTACGTATTCATTTGATTTTCTGCTTGGACTGCATCATGCAGAAAATACTCACAGCTATGGCAAATGGGCACAGCATACTCACTCTACCATACCTCATCACCATCATTCGCCATACCTCTTTTTTAGTCATCTGTCGTATTACCCGTAATGAACAAGGCAAACATTCAATCCATCCGTAAAATTCTTGCGATAAGCAGTCTCAACCAGTAGACCGCTTCCTTATTACTCCACACACATTCGTACAACTACCTGGTCACGCAACATGACCAGCTACAGCCATTATAAGTTGGTCCATTTGCTAACAGTCAGTAAGAAGTTGCAAGCTAGTTACCGTAACTATTGGGAGCAAGGCTTACCCAAACCTCTACTTTCATTTGCATTGATAAGACCCGGGACCCTAGCATCCCTCACCACCAACCCTAAGACTGTACCCGCGATGTAGGTATTAAATCACAGCTACAACGTTTCAGCCAAAGACTTCTCAACATTGGCCGGGCACGTCGGACGCATCACAGTGGGGCTCCCGACCCCAGTTGTACTGGATTTTATCATTCAAAACATCCGGTGTCTTCAGAATTGCTGTTCTTTAGGCAGACTGGGCTTGGGGCTGATTCCCCCACTCTGTAAAATAATTATAATTTAAAACCTGAATAAAGGAAACAACGGAAGGAAGCAAAATTTTAATAATTTGCTCATGGAATGTGCACTCTCTATATAGACCCTGAGCTGCTCAGAAATCAAAGCATCAGGATGACATAACAACATTATAAGAAATACGGTGGATGGGAACTGGTATTTTGGAGGAGAGCAACTATAATATATATTACAGCTGACATCCAAAACGCCACGTGCTCGGAACAGGCTTCGAAGTCAGCCAGAAGATAAAGCCTAGAGAAGTCTGCCGATTCTGAAAAAGACACAATCTTCGTAAAGGTAGAACGAACCCTCGACGCCTGTTCCAAGTATGACACAAAAAATATACTTGGACAGTTTAACTGCAAAATAGGCACACAGCCCATATTCAAGCGAATTTCGAGCAATCTAGTTAGCAGCAGCAAATAAAATAGTCGGTAAAAGTACCTGGTTTGTGCAAAAAACTATACATAATCTCCAGGCAGGAGCATTTCCAACCAAATTGATCGCAGAGATCCCTCGAACCTAGAAAATAAGAGAATTCTGCGTCCCAGAAAAACTAATTAAACTGACTAGGCTGACCTTGGCTAGTGTAAGAAGAAGAGTAAAAGCAAGCGAATGCCTTTCAGAGCCATTTAACATCCACAAAGGTCTCCGACCAAGAGGTTTTCTTTAATCTGATGCTAAGGAAAAGTGATTTGTGACACAGAAGCTTAGTATGAGAGGTATCATCCTTATTAAGTCTGGCCAGCTTTTAGCATACGCCGACAATATTGACATTATGTGTACGAGAGGCATTCATCAAGATTGAATCGGCGGTGAAGGAATAAATCAGGACTTTTCTTTTCTACACGACTGTGATCAAATTTTTTGTATACTCCTATCCCTCCTTACCTTGGGAAAGAGTTTACTTTTCGGAATAAAATTCCTCAAGTGTGAAGAAAGAACTAACCCTTAAATGCTAGCCTGTAAGCATGCCCACTACATCCTGGTTTTCTGAGAAGTTTACCTACTCCTCTTAGACTGCCCGTTTAATTATTTCCTTCCCACCATCCAAAATAAATATATTGGTAAATGCAAAAGTTATGACCGTTTTTTACATATAAAATTTAACATTTTTTTTTTAGATTTAATCAATTGTATAATTTCCATCCGTTCTTATAACCTTCTCCCATCTTTCTATCAACTTATTAATACCATTATTGTAAAATTTCGTGGATGTTGATGCGAAAAATGTAGTAAGGGATGCTTTTACCTGCTCTATTGTATCAAATCTTTTATCATTTAAAAATTTTTGCAGTGATCGGAATAAATGGAAATCGGAAGGAGCAAGATCTGGAGAATACGGTGGATGCTTGATAACATCCCAATTCAACTAATTCAGCTTGTGTTGGGTCATCATAGCCACATGTGGTCACGCGTTGTCGTGATGAAACACTACCCCTTTTCTGTTTACCAATTCTGGTCTATTCTTTTGAAGGGTGATGTTCAATTTGGATAATTACTGACAATATCGTTCTGCTGTAATTGTCTGATTGCGTTCCAAGAGTTCAAAATACACAATACCCTTGCAATCCCACCAAACACACAGCATAACTTTTTTGCGATGGATTTCGGCTTTTGAAGTTGTTAATGGGGCTTGTCCAGGTATAGCCCAATGTCTTTTTCTTGTCATGTTGTTGTACACGATCAATTTCTCATCTCCCGTTACCAAACGATGTAAAAAAGGTTCATGTTTTGGTCTCGCACTCAAAGCAACGCACGTTGAAACACGATCCAATAAATTGGCAGCCGAGAATTGATGACGTATCTAAACGTCGTACCGCGAACCATCACCATACGCTTCAAATGTCTCCCCATACGCTTCAAATGCATCATCGACCCGATCTCCCTGGTGGTTAGATGTGGATTGGTGTCAATTATGACTTTTAACTTATCCTCATCAGACTTCAATGGCCGCCCGGTACGTGGTTTATCAATTAGTGAAAAATCCCCAGATCGGAATTTTGTAAACCACCTTCGTACCTGTCGAACTTTGATGACATCTGCTCAATACACTTCGCAAATATTTTAGGTTGCCACACTCGCGGTATTGTCTTTACGGAATTCATAAAGTAAACAATGACTTAAATGCACTTTATCGACCGACATTTGGAAAAAATACAAGGGCTCTTCACTGTACTCTGGCCAGGCCAAAACTGAATAGAAAGTAGAGGGAAAGCATCCTTTATACAATGGAATCATTTAAAAGAAAATACTATTCATCATTTCTGAAGAAAACATTTTTTTACCTAGGACCATAAAAAAACGGTTATAACTTTTGCATCAACCCAATAACAGACCAAATACTTGCATAGTTTTTAGTTTCAATTATCTAAGACCGCACATCATTTTTTCCTTCCCTGTGGAAGTTTTCCATAATTAAGATGATCCCAAAACCCAATAAACCCAAAAACCTTCCTACCTCATATTGACCTATAAGCCTCCTTCCCATGTTATCAAAAATCCTAGAAAAATTAATCCTAAAACGCCTTTATCCCATTTTTGAAACCGAGGGTGTTTTTGACCTGAGCATTCCACTATCCAGCAGTGTCATCGCGTAGTCGACTACATAGCGTGTTCGCTAGAGCGAAAGGAATACTGCCCAGGCGTGTTCCTTGACATTTCGCAAGCTTACGACCGTGTATGGCACCCTGGATTGCTTTGGAAGTTGCAGCGAGTCCTACCCTCGGGTTATTTCTACATCCTTAAATCTAATCTCTCAGACCGATATTTTCAGGTAGCTGAAAATATTGAGTACTCTGACATTTATCCAATTTCCGCCGGTGTCCCTCAGGGAAGTATTCTAGATCCTATCCTTTATAACATTTATACCCATGACATTCCTTGCCACAACAACATCCTAACCGCGACATATGCTGACGATGCAGCCATCCTGACACATCACAAAGATGCTTCCACAGCCATTAGTATCCTACAGAACCATATCCACTCCTTAGAAACTTGGTTCAAAAGGTGGAGAGTGAAGGTAAATGAGCAAAAATCTGCTCATGTAACTTTCACACTCTGCCGAGAACAAATTCCCGACATAACCCTAAACGGCAGTATTATTCCACAAAAAAATAGCGTAAGTTACCTTGGACTTATATTCGACAAACGGTTAACCTGGAACCTTCATACGAAAACTAAAAGACGTGAACTTAACGGACGATACAAACAATTATTACGTCTCCTATACAGTAAATCAAAACTTATAACACCAAGTAAACTATTACTATACAATACGGTTCTGAAACCAATATGGACATATGGCCTAGAACTTTAGGGTTCGACTAAGCATTCCAACTCCCTTTCAATCCAATCCCTACAATCCCGAATCCTTCGTAAAATTGTCAATGCCCCCTTTTATGTGCGAAACACTGTTGTCCACCGTGACCTAAATGTTCAATTTGTTCGTGAACTATGCCTCTCCCGATATAAAAAATTCCATTCGCATCTATCCTTCCACCCTAATCCTTTAGGAAAGGAACTGTTCACGACGTTTAAAACGGCGATGGCCGAGAGATTCTCTAAAATTATAAAATAAAATTACCCTGTTCTAAAGGTATCATCGATGGGTGTTTTCCTCCACATGTCTTCATGTCCATGTATGATCCCTTAAAAAATCTGCTTGTTACTAGCATAAGTAGTTGTAGATAACATTTAAAATAAAAATAAAATAAAAAAAAATGCTCTAAGAAGTTTCGAGTAAAGTAACACAGCCTGTCTAAAATAGGCTCTTTCTAGCTGCTAATCAGACTGTTGGCTTTAAGTTAGGATAGAACGCGTTATAAAATTTATAATTTCCTATTTCTGTGTATACAACAGAATGTTATCCTTGACAGCGACACTGCCAGGTTCCATTCAACTTAAGACGACATTTTTCAGAACTTTCTTCTTAAATTTTGTTTGTACTTTTCTAAAATATTGTATAATTAAGGCTGAGCGCAACAATTTAGGCAGTGTCAGACTTTTCATTCAAATATTCAGAAAACAATAGAACATTTTTCCATAAAACGAAGGTATTTAAAACACTTCTAGAGCCTGAAACAAAATAAATCATAGCATAAACACATCTAGTCGAAAACAAGTAAATTGTTGTAATCTGAATACTCAATTAGAAACCGACTTTATCACGTTGACAGGTTATTTTCTATGTTGTAAACATCGTGATAGAAATCGTTCATTTGTAAACTAAATATGCCAGGTACACTTAAATAGAAATCCTCGAAATGCTTTACTATTCATTACAGTCTTGTCTCAGCCCTTTCGGTATTCTGATTTTATGTATCGTAAAACATGGGAAAGCATCTGACAACAACCCCATTAGTATAGCAGCTGTCACCCAACAACAGCCAGACTGTCTGTCAAGTTAGCGGCACTCGTCTGGAATTTTGATGAAGCAATCGATAGTGAAAGTTCAGTATCCGTTATAGGAGTTGAAGTGCAGGCATATTCGAGGCTATGAAAGGTGAAATTCAGATATCAATAACTCGCCATTAGACAAAATTTCTATTGTCATTGTTTATTGAAACGTATCATTATGAGTATGGCTAACACAAAGGAAGATTATCCACCAGAATCTAGAATCCATTTGGCAATATAACGATGCGTAATAATCAGTCATATAATCGCCTATTATAATGCCGAATTATATTCATAAGAAAGAAGAAAAGACTTCTTCTGAGTAGAACATTATTCAGAAAATAACAAAAACGAAATTGTCCTAAATCTGAAAATTGTTAATGAAATTTGAATAGCATCCATCAGAGATCCCCAACCGGCCATTATACGAAAATAAGTTTAAAGCACAAGATATATATTCCCACGCTTTTAGTTTCATCATCTACCCTAAATGGCTCCTTAAGAAGTTTGGCGAAAAACTTTGAATCGTCAATTAAACATGTCTCGAAGGTGATTTAACTGAATTTTTACTGAAACCAAAATCGACTAAGTCGCATGGCAAACACTTCTGAACGCTTCTCAATTATCGTCGTCAAGGGATGCCTCGAGATGAATGAATTTCTACCATAACCCACTTTAATAAAGCATTTCACTTGTCTGCATGAGATATTTGTAATTAAATAGAGAATTATTTACATTATGAGAGCAATATTCTCTTATAAAAAAGGATATAGGCAAACGGAAAGGACCAGAGTGGCACAGAGTAAAAGATTTGTTGGGAAAAGTGGTTATTTTTAAAATGGCAATTCCACTCTGGTTAAAGGGAATTTCATAAGAAATTCATAAACGAAAGTGCGTTAAGCATATTTATGTCCAAATTAATTATTGTTTAATTATTTATGGTACTTTTGAATTTTATTTGCCTGTTAATTTTTTATTTCAATTTTTCCCGTTCAGGTACAGGGCCCGATTAATTCGTGTGGGCCTGTAGGCTGAATGGTGGTGGAGGCCCTCGCTAAGTGGAGCGAAATTTTAAAACTCTGAAGAATAAACTAAAAATAACCCAATAAACAAAACATTTGATTATAAAAAATATTAAAATAATACACATTTTTGTTTGCTTACATTTAGTTAAACATTATTAAATAAATTAAAAAAAATTTTTTCTAGCTTTTTCATCAGCAAATTTGTCAATTATGTCTGATATATTTATGCGAGGGTCATTCAACAAGTTCTTAGCCTACAAAAGAAAAACGAAAATTTTGGAAAGGTGGCAATTTATTTTTTCCACATAATCTCTTTCAAGCTCGATACGCTTGGCCCAGCGATGCTCTAACTTTTTTAACCCGTCCAAAAAATACATATTCTCGAGGGAAGCATAATAGGCCTCCGTGGCGACGATGACCTCCTCATTCGACCCAAATCTATTCCCGGCTAGTGATTTTTTCAGGTTTGGAAACAAAAAGTAGTCACAGGGGGCCAAATCTGGAGAGTACGGTGGATGGGGCAGCAATTCGTAGCGCAATTCGACCAATTTGGCCATGGCGACGGCGGAGGTGTGATCCAGCGCGTTGTCGTGGTGGAACAGCACTTTTTTCTTCGGAAAGCGGGGCCGCTTTTTCTTCAATTCGACGTCAAATCGGCCCAATAAGTCAGCATAGTAGCGCCCCGTGATTGTTTTACCCTTCTCGAAGTAATCGATGTGGATCACACCTTGTGAATACCAGAAAACGGTGGCCATCACCTTTCCGGCCGATCGAACAGTCTTCGCCGATGTGGTCTCACGGTTGCGCTTGTTTTCCGGTGTGAGCAAACGCGGCACCCATCGCGCCGACAGCTTTCTCATGCCCAGTTCTTCGTGTAGAATATGATGCAGCGTTCCTACTGCGATGCCCACAGTCTCAGCTATCTCGTGAACCTTCAATCGACGGTCTGCCAACACGAGATCGTGGACATTTTTAACGTTTTCCTCCGTAGCAGCCGATTTTGGGGCACCCGGGCGTGGCTCATCAAAAACCGACGTGCGGCCACGAATAAACTCGTTGAACCAATTTTTGACGGTCGCCATCGAAGGAGAAGTACTGCACGATGGTAAATGTGACAGCAGTTCCATCGGGCGGTGAGGCTAAGTACTTGTTGAATGACCCTCGTATTCGAAATTATTGCGAGCCAATACTTTTTATTCATATGAAAACAACACTTTTTGAAAGTCAGTAATACAATTTTCTTTGACGGAAGAATTTCAGTTAGTTCAGACAACTTATTATTTCCCACCTTTGGGTTCAGATAGATAAAAAAGATATTTAGAGTCGGTTAAGTAACGTACATGAACACTACCGAAATTCGTATGCTAAATAAATAGGCTTGAGGTTAGTTCAACGAATTATCGACTGCTGCATAGCAGTATACCTTGGCTGGATAACACAGAGCGACTGAACTGACGACATGCGACGACATGTGACGACATGACATTATAAAATCTCGCTTTCCCCGAGGTTGTGTGGGTTTAGGCACTTGCTAGTTTGGATTTTCATTTTTTATTACAAACTAAACGAATTAACTGGCATTCTCCAGGGTTGGGTGGGTTAGGTCACTTATTAGTTTATTTTTTTTAAATTTTTATGGTGTGGTGGAGGCCCTCTTGTGGTGGAGGCCCCTAGGCTGCAGCCTACTCCGCCTATTGCCTAGATCGGGCCCTGTTCAGGTAGTCTTAATCAAGTGTAAATCTTCACGTTTTTTTCTTCTAATTTGACAAAATAGGCTTTTTTTCAAATCTTCAGTTTCGTTTATAAATCGAATATTTCCTAATTGACTTTAATTAAAGAACGTGCAAATTTTTTTAGGAACAAGCATTTATAGTTATGGAATATCCTTCAAAATATGTTAGGCTACCTATTCCTGTAAATTCTACAGAAAAACGAATTTTGTTTCAATTAATTTCATTGTCGAAAATTTATCTTTTCAAAATTGGGCCAATTTAATGCGACACACTTGCGTCAGCCGTTATCGAATAGGCACTTTTGTGTATAGTCTGAAGGTCCTTTTGTGAATTTTGTCTTATGACTTCAATAAACTTAAAAGGTGGTCCATATAATTGTTATTTAAACTTGAAAAAAAAATAAACAAAAAAATCAACCGAGATCATATTAAGCGAATACCGTTCTTGGTCGATGACATTTACGTAAAAATAACCAAACTTTTTGGAGAAAATTCCGCCCTCCTGCGATGCGGCTCATGGCCGAAATAACAACTGTGAACGGATTCCTGATAAATATTCATTTCGTTTAGGTTGTGAAGTTATTCGATAGTCGGGGACGTTCAAAGTGTACCGGAACATATTAAAGAAAGTCTACGATAAGTTTGGAACAAGCTTCACTAGAATGTTTGCTGACGGGTCATCATAGACCTTCTTTAATATCTTTAAACTTTTTATTTTTTCTTAATTATCCTTTAAAGTAACATTGGTACTGAAATGTATATTCTAAGAGCCATGACACTAAAGTCCATTTGGCGACAAAGACTATCGGGATATGAAAATTAAAAGTGTTTTTTTTTTGGAAATAGCGTAGGGCCATGCCTCCGTAGGATTCGTACCTACGACCCCTTGGATAGTAGTGCAGTACGCTAACGACTGTGCTACCGGGCCGACGCTCCTAAGTTCTTTTTGTGTTAATTATAAGAGAATAGGATGAGATTTTATTTGGACCAATACTCGTAGATCTTTAGAAAAGCAGTTCGGATTAGACAAAAATCCAATCAGAACATAACATTTTAGGTAATTTTTTTTAAAAATTTTGTTTGGTCCTAATTTTATATACGAATCGAATGCATGTTAATTATTATTTCTCATTGAGAATGTCTTGTAAAATGTATGATTTCATTTTTATCTTAAAAAATTGATTTATGCCAATAGTAAGAGTAGGCCGTACTATCGACTGACCACGTCTCTTTGCAGGGGCTAAATCAAGTCTCCTATTAGGATTTTTGCTTCTAATAAGTAAACCTACTCAGAATATTGATAAAAATGGGGTGGCTTCTTGAGGGAAAACTTAAAATGAAGGATTTATTTAAATACTTGATATTTTATCAGACTTTATCTAAATCAAGTTAAAAGCAGGGATGTTCCCAGCGATTGCTAACTTATCGCACCTGTTAACCAAATGGCAAATAACACCTTTAGTCTTCCATTGACATAAAGACTATACAATAAGCGAGACAATTTTTTTCGGAAACGTTGTCAATATTCTGGACGTCGCCGCTGATCAGATTAGGGATGACACTTTCTATTCTCAGAAATAATTTCATTTTTGGTAATTTGTGACTTTTAACTAACTGTCACTCCTCTTCTATTTTGTTCTAAAGGCTTCAGTTCCAAAGCAAAAGCAGTGAAATATACACCGTCCATAACCGGTTCGGCTCAGATGCAATAAGAATAAGCATTTGATATCCGTCCCGGTGGCGGGATGTTAAGTATAGAGCAGCTTATCATTCCAATGATGGCCAATAGCTAACAAAGGGCAAAAATATTTTTCCGACATTGGACAAATGTCTAATAATACTTTTTTGTGAGTACGAACCCCGAAATTCTGGTAGGTTTTCCTACAGGAATTCGAATGGAGGATCGCTCAAAATTCAGAGTAATCTGTTTTAAATACGAACTGGTGATCGGGGGTCTCCCATTCTCAGGAATGGGCCCTAACTGTTGGCTTTGGCTTTGAGGTGGCTGAGGTGTAGAAAATGCTGGTGACAAGGTGGGGTTTCAGTCTGAGGTGTGTGAATTGAGAAATTTCTCACGCTTCCCAATAATCTGCATCGATTTTATTTTTTTAATCCATTTATTTTTCGCTAGATGGCTGTAGTGATATATAAGTTCAGGCTTGTGCTCGTTGGAAAAGTGACATTCCGTGTTCAAAATAAATTATTTCACAGTTTTTTGATTGTAGATTTAGTTGTGGGTTACAGGGTGGAAACGATGGAAGTTAACAAAGGGAAAATTCGGTAAAATTTACAATTTTGCTTTGATAAAGGCGAAAATGAAAGCCAGGCGGTTGAAATTGTGAATGGTGTTTATGATCTTGAGATACTGTCACATCCAATTATACGCAATTTTGGTTTCGTCGGTTCCGTTCCGGTATTTTCGATGTTAAAGATACACCTCAAAAATATAGGCCCGTTGTCGAAAATGTCGGCAAAATCATGTAAAAGATCGAAGTAGACCGACATATTAATAGTCGTAGCACCGCCTTGGAGCTAAAGGACGACCACAAAATAGTCTTAAACCATCTGCATCAAGCTGGACTCAAAAAGAAGCTCGACGTTTGGATGCCACACGAAGTGACGAAAAAAAATCATAATGGATTGAATTTCCATCTGCGAAGCCTTGTCCAAACGAATCGAAATCAACCTACTTCTTAAACGAAAAGAAATCGGTCATACACGACAATATTGTGCGAATACAATCATGGTCAAAGAGCTGTGAAGCGGCTCAAACGGTGGCCAAACAAGCACTTACGGCCAGGAAGGTTTTGCTATGAATTTGGTGTGACTGGAAAGGAATCATTTACTATGAGCTGCTTCTATATGGCCAGGCCCCAAAATCGGACCTCTTCTATCAACAATTGGACCCATTGAAGCTAGTGATTGACCGGAAGTGGCCAAACAGAAGCGAAGAACCACACCAGGCCACACACGTCTATAATGACGCGCCAGAAACTCCGCAAACTTGGTTGTGATTCATCCACCTTATAGTCCGCACCTTGCACCAAGGGATTACCATATTTCTTTAATCATTGCAAAATTTCCTTAGTGATAAGAAATTAGCATCAAGAGAAGATTGTAAAAATCGCTTAGTCGAGTTTTCGGCCAATAGGTGACCAGGGCATATATGAGATAGGCAACATGAAATTACCTTCAAAATGGGAACAAATTATAAAGCAAAACGGTGCACATTTTTGATAATAAATACATTTTTTCCCAAATACTCAACTAACATTAGTACTGAAATGTGAGTTTTAAACGTCAGGACACCCAAACGCTTACCCTCTCCGAGTTCTACTTATTTGGGTATTTGATGATCAAACGAGAACCAGCAGATCATTTGAGATTTTATTCTTCCGCATCTTGGGTAACTCGAATTGTAAAGGGAATTTCAATATTTCTACTAAATTAAGTCGAACATTTTTATTTTAGCCTCTCCGCAAAATGGGCACTGGAATTTCCTTTAGGACTTCCTCTAAGGCCCCTCTAATCGAATTCTGTTGTTTCTAATCGAATTAGGGTTTTTAATTCAGCCTCCACTTTATCCGCTTCTTGCTGGTGCCTTCTCAGGACATTGGCAAATGAATTATTGGTTTTCTTTTCTACTTTACTCACGCATATCTCCGTAAGTTTTCAAATCCGCGATTTGGCCTTGTGAACGTCGTCTAACTGTTCCGTTAATTTGCGGAATAGCTTCACAGTTTAGGTACCTCTAAGAACAGAACACAAGTAGAGCGTACGGAGGAGATGAACCGATTCAATATGACTAATATGTGTACCATAAAAAGACGTACCAAACCACAGATTTAATCCAGGACGCACACTAATAGGTCGTCAAATGGATCATGGTTCCTAGAACATGTCTCAAGGGACTTTACATACAAACAAACAAACTAAATTACAAAAAATTGCATTTTCTGGTTTTCGATTTAAACCAAATTTTTTGGAAGTTTTCCTGAACTCAAGGGCACAAAAAAAGCAAATGTTCGCAGCACTATTAACCACAATTGTGTCCGCAAAGCTAGCTCTCATGAGAATATTAAATAGAATTTTTCTAGTTGGACAATGTTTGCAAAAATCACATTGTAACTATTTTGCTATGATCTCAGTGTTGTGTCAGTTTTAAAAACTCTCTTTTATGACAGTTAAGAATGTCAATAAAATTTAACTCAAAAGGAACCGAGATGAATACGTACTTAACATAAAAAGTCGATATTTTATTTGTATTTTTCGGTTGCCAATTTCTTCCAAATCGATAGACTATCAAAACGTCGGTACATGCTACAAGGTACGTTTTGATGTACTCCGAAGAGTCGTTTTTTTGTACTTTCGTAAAATGTTACCAGATGAACACTAGAAGCTATTATCCTGAATTTATTGATGGAATCCGTCTTGCATATTTCGTAAAGAGCTGCGCGTTTATCGGTTTTTCACTATAATTTATAATTTTCGTACAAGACGATTTTTTATGATTTGGTAAAGTTTGTTTTTTTTTCTTTTTAATATCTAAAAATGCTAGTAGAGAGTGGGTTTTCTAAATCTTAAATATTTTGGATTAAATTTTTAAAATTCCATTTGTAAGAAAGAACTTATCCCAGCCCAGTTTTTTTTTTTGGTATTTTTTTCCCCCCTTAAATCTTATTCAAAATTTCCAGTTGAATTTTTAGTCCTCAACAAAAAATCAATACGTTTGCATACAATTTGCACAATTTCCATTGGGAGAGAAACATTTTCTTTATGAGAACTAAAATTTTTTATAGTGAAAAAATGTAAATTTTCAGTGGAAAAGTTTTTAAAAATCCACCTCCTGCTTGAAATTTCCATCGTGCCACCCCCACACCCCCCCACTCTTATGAGCATTCAACATAAAATTGGGAATAAAATCAACTTGCTTGGCAAATAAAACGACTCCATTTAATGGCATTCGATTGGTAAAAATGGTATTTTGGAGTATTCGGGATTTCCCTGATCGAACAATATCATCATCCCAATAGCCATTCATAGAAATTGCCCACAATCCATTCATTTGCCGAAGATGGAATCATTGCATTAGCATCTAGCTCTTCTCTTCCTTCTATGATTCTGACTGTTAACATTTTATCGTCGAAAGTTAAATACAATAAAATGTAGTGAACGTAACTGATGGACATATGTAGTATAGTGTAGTGTAGGAAGAAAGGTGTGCAGCTAAATTCAGGTAACCACAAAAATGGTGTTTATCATAAAATTTTATTGAAAGTGAAAGTGGAAGAGAATTGAACGGGACACAACTCATTCCCAATAAACTATTGGCGACTATCCTGATACGAATACACGTAGTATCGATGGTTACACTCGTATTGTAAGATTATTGCTATTTTTCTTGGTTATTTTTATTTTGAATTTTATTACGTTATCAGAGCAAATTCGTTTCACTTTGATTAGAGAGAGATTGGCTGTTATTTGCGGTTTGTTGTGAGTACGTTTTTTTTGCCTTATCCATTTTTGATAATACAATAGTTGTAAAGATAGTGTGACGTACGTTATTCAATAGAGGATACTCGGAAATAGGGAATATTCGTAGTCAAGCATCGTCACCTGAAAGTACAATAGTAAAAGCGATAGTGTATAATTTGTTAAGGAACTGCTCAAACGTAAAAATTGTAATCACCGTAAATAGTAAAATATTCATAGAAAGTTTGTTCGCTTTTTATTATAATAAGCCACTTTGGGGACGTGGACTTGTCGTTATTTGATTGAATCACGACCGAAACTCCATCAGATGGTAATTGATTGGAGAAACGTTCTTGTCTGAACGAATATTTATGTTCAGTTGCTGCTTCCCACCACTTCTTTATACTTTTGTCTGGTCGATTTGGCATTAACAGAATAGCCCATTATTTGCCAAGAAGCTCTTTAGAGTATTATAAGATGAAAGAGATTCTATATTAAATGAGATTAGTAAAATTATTAACAATTCTAAGCATCTGACGTTAATTTTTCGTTTACATGATTGTCCAGACAACTTTCTTTGGGATTGTCATAGGTTTTACTACAAAAAAAAGGTCTCTAATAATAATTGTGCTCTTCGTTCTCATATTTCATGAATGCACATTCTTTTAACGTTATTCTAAGTAGGAAAAATGCACAAAAATATACGAGGGTCGTTCAATAAGTCCTTAGAATATCCGAGAAATTGCGCTCGTAGTGTCGGTAAAGTAGCTTTTTTTTTCTAAGTAGCATTATCGAGAGGTAAGTAGCTGTCAAAATTTCAGGTCGATCCATAGCGTAGGTCAATTTCTATTGTCGATTAAAGTTAACGACATTTATTTGTGCATAACAATGGAAAAAAGCGAGTTTAGGGCTGTCATCAAACATCTCCATTTGAAAGGCTTAAGCCCGAAAGAAATCAAAGCCGAGTTGGATGCAGTTCATGGCACATCTGCACCTGTGTTTGTGACGGTTTACAATTGGGTGAATGAATTTAAACGTGGCCGTTCATCCACAAAAGATGAACATCGTTCAGGACGCCCAGTTGAGGTGTCTACTCCTGAAATCATCGACAAAATCCACGATCTGATTTTGAACGATCGGCGAATTAAAGTGCGCGAATTAGTTGAGGCCACGGGCATATCACAAGGTACAGTCGCTTCAATTTTGCATGAAAAATTGTCTGTGAACAAAATTTCGGCAAGATGGGTGCCGCGTTTGCTCTTAGAGGAGCATAAGCGCAATCGTGTAGTGGACTCTTAGGCTATGTTGGTACTCTTTCATCGCAATCCTGCCGAATTCCTTCGTCGATATGTCACTGTGGACGAAACCTGGATACACTACTACACTCCAGAAACGAAGAGACAGTCATCACAGTGGATTTTCAAGGGTGAACGGGCTCCGAAGAAGGCAAAAACTGTGCCATCGGCCGGCAAGGTGATGGCCACGGTCTTTTGGGATTCGCAGGGCATCATTTTTATCGACTACTTGGAAAAACAATAACAGGAGCGTATTACGCGTCGTTATTGCAACGGTTGAGCCAGGAAATCAAAGAGAAACGCCCTCATCTGAAGAAGAAAAAAATCCTCTTGCATCAGGACAATGCGCGTGTGCACACCTGCGCTGTTTCCATGGCCAAAATTGTGGAATTGAGAATAGAATTGTTGCAGCATCACGCTTATTCACCAGAGTTGGCCCCGAGTGACTGTTTTCTTTTCCCCAATCTGAAGAAATGGGTTGACGGACGACGGTTCACTTCCAATGAGGACGTCATTGCTCAAACGGATGAGTATTTTGCAGAACTTCCGAAATCCTATTTTTTTAACAGGATAAAAATTTTAGAAAAACGGTTGGAAAAGTGTGTAGAGCTAAAAGGAGATTATGTGGAAATATAAAAAAATTTTTTTTTAAAAACAGTTTTTTTTCATCTTTTTCTAAGGACTTATTGAACGACTCTCGTAGCTACTATCAAAAGAAAAATTCTTAATTGGACTGCTGTAACCCCTAAAGTCTTGAAGCCTCTAAAACCGTCGGTCACTGCAACTGAACGTTGGAAACAGACCACCCTGTAGCAAGAGTTTTAATTAAAGTTTGATATCAACACACATTCAAGACTCAGCTAAGCTAGGAAGTGAAGCTGGAGAAACAGGAAGTTAACAGGAATTTTCAAAAAAAAAAAGTTTGTCATTAAGTAAAATTAGGACACTTGAGATAGAAAATCTTCGGGTCATGGAACGGTTGGGATGTTCCTTTTTCAAAGTAAGGTTCAGTGACCATCCAATGGTGAATGCTATTGGTCAAGGTGACCGACTCACACTCGGTAGGTGGCGGGTTCGATTCCCGCTGCCGCCATCTCGGCATTGGTGCCGGGGTAAAAGGCCTGACTACAAGCCTTATAATATGTAGTCCGTATGGTCCCCCAACGTCACTGGAGGTTGCTTCGCTGGTCTGATAAGCCGCAAGCTATAAAAACCACCTTATCAAGAAACAGCACAAGAAGAATCAACCGGACCGTACCTCAGGCAAGAACTCATTTGGCTTTCATCGTACTCAGGGCAAAACCCGTACCTCAGGCAAAAACCCAAGACCGTACCGCAGGCAAAAACCCAAAGGCAGAAGCAGATGAAAGAGAGTTCACGGAAGCATCCGGACCGTACCTCAAGACCGTACCTCAGGCAGGAACCCAGGGCAGAGGCAGACGGAGGAGAGTTAACGGAGTTTTCTGGTGCCGCTATGTGCTCCATAGGAGCGACTGTGTTCTCATGACTATGTGTGTATAAAAAAAAAAAAAATGCATGTATGTGTTAAAAAAAAATTGTACAAAATGTAGAAAAATGAAAACCTGTCAAATAAATAATATATATATTGTGAGATTCCAGGGTGTGTGCACCAATCCAATTGTTGGAGCAGAAATTTAATGGAAAATTTAACTCTTGAAACAGTGCCAGTTTTGGAAAAGAAGTCAACCACCTGAGTTCAGCCTCTAAGATCATGGCTGATCATGGCTAAAATCATACTAATTTACAATTTCCTAACATTAAATATCGAACATATTATCATCGATGATTCTTTTAAATTGGTGGGACGATCAGTCACAATTCAATTATATTTGCTGTAAAATCGTTCAGAATCCACATTGTTCACAGGACACCAAATTGCTTGCATTGCAGCGCTACCAAAGTCGGTGTACGAGGTATGTTCAAAAAGTATTGCGAATTTTGAATTTCCGCGGGTTACGTTTATTCGATTTTTGATTTTTTGTGGTGCTACGTTGGTACTCATGTCTCTCACTTATGCCGACAAGTTCGGCCATTTTGAATGTTCAGTTAATTTTTGACAACTGCTTTGCTTGGACGTATTTTGGCTCGTCTTCGATTTTTGCTCAATTTTGACCAAAAACAGCATCGAATTGGCGACGACCCAAATATGCTCCAGAGGGTTTATGGTTATGACGTGGAAACCAAAGCTCAATCATCCCAATGGAAGCTGCCACACGAGCCAAGACCGAAAAAAACGCCAAGTTCGGTCGAATGTGTAGGTTTTGCTTACAGTTTTCTTCGATTGCAGGGGCGTGGTGCATCACAAGTTCTTGCCACAAGATAGAACGGTCAATAAGAAATATTACCTGTAAGTTATGCACAAGTTGCGCGAAGCCAACCGCCAGATGCTGTTTTGCTTGCACGTGTTTTGGCTCATCTTCCAAATTCGCGATACTTTTTGAACAGAACTCGTACACATTAATTAAATTGAAAGAAATAATTTTATTTTGTTTTATTTCTTTTTAAAGTAAAAAATTTTTTTTCCCCAATAATATTTATTGGGAAACTATTAAAGGATCAATTTTTTAATTGAAGAATTTCTCTGTAAAATGTAAAAACTAATGAGATTTTTACACTTGCCCACAGATGGTGCTCAAGTGCTGATCCGTTACTATTAATTGCATTTGGAAGTTAAGTTAGCCATGAATTTGCATTTATATGAAACTTGTGTGGAGCAGATCTGTCTGCTATTGTCGTATTACGTTATCTCGTCAGTTTAATAGTGCAAAATAATTACAACAAGAAAATGGATACTTCCAACGATCCAATAGATATGAATTTCTTGAATAGGCAAAATAAATTATTGGAAATAATAACGTCGCCGCATAAGTGTTATTTTATATCGATTTCTGAATGGAACACGCGCGAATTACTTAATAGTGTGAGCTTGAAGGATCGGTTCGATTTCGATTTGATTGTAAAAGCTTTCTGGGCAAGATATAAAATACAACCGTTAAATTGTCATTATTTTAATATCGATAAGAAGATATTTGATGTGGTTACAAAATTCATCATTGGAAATAATGTGCGAACATTTAAGTTTGATGTACAAGTTATAGCTGATTTGATGAAATTGGAACCGTTTTATGGCGAATCTGGACTATTTGCAATTGACAAAAAGAAAATTTTCGAAAAAAATGTATTCCCGCGTTGGAATGGCCGAGTAACTACATCCAGGAAACGCGATGATCACGATCTTTATATAATGTATATAAATGATGTAATGTATAATTTTGAAAAGGCTGTACACAGTACTCGTATGTCTGCATTAAACGAATACCAGCCATCAGAATAATGGTTAAACTCTTATACTTTTAATCGTTTTTGTTCATTTGTAATACTCCATTGAAAATGTCATCAATAAATTATGTAAACAAAATCAATATTTTTAACAAATAAATAAAATATACGAAAAACGAGCAAAATTTGTTTTAATTTAAATAAAGGAAGAACATCAAAAATGAAATATTGTAGATATTTTTTAATTAGCTATTAAAGAAAATATTGCAATAATTTTTTTGATAATTTCCCGAAAATTTCGATTTGGTAGGATTACCATCATAATTTGTGGCGAACTTTGTCAATAAGAGCAGACAACGGCATCATCGCCGCCAACAAACAACAACGCGATACTTTTTGAACAGACCTCGTATTTGTAAATGTCAACAAAGTAAAACTAATTTTCTGTTTCTCCATAAATAATTTTGAGTAAAGCTGCTAAATTGTTTGTGGTTTTCTTCATGTAAGCTCGTCCCTTCTAAGTAACTGTACGAAAAGGTGTGTTTAGATCAGGGGAACTAGAATGCCTTAGCAAAATCTGCATTTTTCGAAATTTGGTAAAAAAAACTCTATTTTGGTCTGGTATATGGCCCCAGAGATGGTTTGTGTATATTAATCGAAATAATACGGGCAGATAACTCCAAACAGTGCATCTAAGACGGTGTAATTGACGCAGATGCAACGCTTTTGGTTTCTCTGTACAGCAAATTCTACAATTCTTCTGTTTACGTAATGTACAACCTCCACAGCTTCTTCATTGCAAGCAGGTCAAATACTGACCCCCACTTCTGAAAATGTGCGATTAAATTCCTAAACCAAAATTGCATTGGAAGGTTTTACTAGGTGTATAAGCTTAAATACGCTGTTTGGTCATAGATGTCGTGAGTGAGCGTAATAAGCTACCATGGGCACGCTATACTTTTTTTTTATAAGTGTGACATCTGTCAACATTAATCAATGCACATTGTCAGCAATTTTTCCTTTGGTAATCATGTCTAGTTTTATGCCAGAAAAAGATCATAAACGGGAAGCTCTGCTTTTCTGCTTTAATTTGAAGAAATCGGCTGCCAAATCGCTTTGAATGCTTATAAAGGCCTATGGTGACAGTGCTTTATCGGAAATAATGTGCCGAGATTGGTTTCGTCAGTTCAAAGACGGCAATTTTGATTTGTGGGACAAGAAGCGTGAAAATCGGCCTAGGAAGGTTGAGGATTGCAGGCTCTTTTGGACGAAGACGATACTCAATCGCAAAAAATGCTCACGAAGCAATTGGGTGTTACTCAACCAGCCATTTCCATACGTCTGCGTACCATGGGGAAGATTGAAACGATCGGAAAATGGGTGCCGCATGAATTGAACGATAGGCAGATGGAGCGCCGCCAAAACACATACGAAATCTTGCTCGCCAGCAAGTACAATAGTTCAACAGGGAACGTACAAAAATTCAATCATTTTAACGCGTTCTTGAACTGAATATGTAGTCATTATAAAATTTCATCAAACAGTAAGTCCAAATTGGCTTTCTCTGGAGTTGTCGCATTGTAGATAGAGGACTGTTAAAAAATATCAATTGTATTACTGAAAGAGAGACAAAATTCCTTCATTTAGTCAGGTTTGGAATATATACTTAATCCGAATGAATCTAAGAGTCTTCTTGAAAGTTTTGAAATTCTATCTTAATCAATTTATGCAAAAAATCATTTTCTTCAGGTCCATCGTAATTTATGATGAAACAAAAATTAAACAATTTAGAGTGAAAATCTGAGAAAATATTACTTCAAATCCGCATCACATTTTAATTAGAATTCAAATTATTTCCTTATCTACTCTTAGAGATAGACTTTCATTGTTTTTTAACTCCTTCCAATCAGTTTAAAGGAAAAAAAATCACTTTCAAATATTTTCGATTTTCGATTTTTTTGTGGCATTATATTGGTACTCATATGTCTTACTTATGCCGACAATTCCGGCCATTTTGAATGTTCAGTTAATTTTGGTAGCTGCTTTGCTTGCAGGTGTTTTGGCTCATCTTCGATTTTTCCCCATTTTCGACCAAAAACAGTATCGCATTAACATTGCTAATGAGCTGTTGGACTCTGTCCGCGATGACCTAAATTTGCTCCAGAGGGTTATAACTACTGACGAATCATGGGTACGTGGAAACCAAAGATCAATTATCCCAATGGAAACTGCCGCACGAGCCAATACCGAAAAAATGTCGCCAAGTTCGGTCGAATGTGAAGGTTTTGTTTACAGTTTTCTTCAATTGCAGGGGCGTGGTGTCAATAAGGAATATTACCTGCAAACTATGCGCAAGCTGCGCGAAGCAATCCGCCAGAAACGCCCGGATTTGTGGAAGAATAAAAATTGGCTTTTGTCATTTTTGGCCAAAAACAACACACTAATAATGCCGCAGCCACCGTATTCCCCAGATCTGGCCCCTTGTGACTTTTTCTTATTCCCGAAACTAAAGAGCCCCATGAAAGGACGACGCTACGCTACGATTGAGAAGATGAAGACGGCATCGAAGGAGGAGCTGAACAAGATCACAAAAAAATGATTTTTTGAAGTGCTTCGAGGATTGGAAAAAATGTTGGCACAATTGTATAATATCTGGTGGGGATTACTTTGAAGGAGACAAAATAGATATTCATGAATAAATAAATAATTTTTGAAAAAAACACAAAATTCGCGATACCTTTTGAACAGACCTCGTATATCTGGTTTTTGAACCATTACCACTTTTTATGACGATGACTAGTTGCTTACAAAAATGTCCATATCCTTTTAAACATTCAATTTCTGTTAATTTACAAAAAAAGAGAATATTTTTGAATAAGCAAAAGAGTTTCTTTGGAGCTAAAATGAGGTTTCCCACCCGTTATAGAAGATTCGTTTTGAAAGAGTTTTTTTTTTGTACAACATGTTTAAGCTACTCCTTTATTCCGTTACTTTTGGTTCCATCAACAGCAGTTCTTTCATTCCAGTGGAGAAAATCCCATTGATATTGTTTTCAAGTCCTCGTTTAATATCCTCAATTTAGTCCGGTACAAGACTATACACACTCAGCACCCAGTTCTATCTGTGGTTTAATCCGCTACGACGACAATTGACTTGTTTTTGATTAGTTCTTTAATTTTGACTTTAATTCCATTATCACCCTGACAATACGGCGGTTGGTGGAACAGCTATGCTTATAAGAAAATCCAATAAACAATACATTCACTTTGATTTCGAGTTTTTATCCTTCCTACACTCACTTGGAGCCTAGTTCGTCGCGTGTGGTGATTAAAATGCTAAACACCCTAAATGGGATTGCCGCATTACTAGCCCTCGAGGAAAGATTCTTCAAGAAGCTCTATGCCATACATCATACCAAAAAATGTCTTACTAACACAAACCCTCCTCCCCACCCCCTACACCCTCCAAGACCAACATTCTGCACAACTTATCATTCAAAACGTCCTGATATCCTCGATTTCTTTATTAGCACTTTTTCAATTACGAGGGTCGTTCAATAAGTCCTTAGAAAATCCGAGAAATTGCGCTCGTAGTGTCGGTAAAGATTTTTTTTGTAAGTAGCATTAACGACAGGAAAGCTCGATCCATAGCGTAGGCCAATGTCTATCGTCGATTAAAGTTAACGACATTTTTTTGTGCATAACAATGGAAAAAAGCGAATTTAGGGCTGTCATCAAACATCTCCATTTGAAAGGCTTAAGCCCGAAAGAAATCAAAGCCGAGTTGGATGCAGTTCATGGCACATCTGCACCTATGTTTGCGACGGTTTACAATTGGGTGAATGAATTTAAACGTGGCCGTTCATCCACAAAAGATGAACATCGTTCAGGACGCCCAGTTGAGGTGTCTACTCCTGAAATCATCGACAAAATCCACGATCTGATTTTGAACGATCGGCGAATTAAAGTGCGCGAATTAGTTGAGGCCACGGGCATATCACAAGGTACAGTCGCTTCAATTTTGCATGAAAAATTGTCTGTGAAAAAAATTTCGGCAAGATGGGTGCCGCGTTTGCTTTCAGAGGAGAATAAGCGCAATCGTGTAGTGGATTTTGAGGCTATGTTGGCACTCTTTCATCGCAATCCTGCCGAATTCCTTCGTCGATATGTCACTGTGGACGAAACCTGGATACACTACTACACTCCAGAAACGAAGAGACAGTCATCACAGTGGATTTTCAAGGGTAAACGTTCTCCGAAGAAGGCAAAAACTGTGCCATCGGCCGGCCACGGTCTTCCTCCAAAGAAGGTGATGGCCACGGTCTTTTGGGATTCGCAGGTCATCATTTTTATCGACTACTTGGAAAAAGGAAAAACAATAACAGGAGCGTATTACGCGTCGTTATTACAACGGTTGAGCGAGGAAATCAAAGAGAAACGCCCCCATCTGAAGAAGAAAAAAATCCTCTTGCATCAGGACAATGCGCGTGTGCACACCTGCGCTGTTTCCATGGCCAAAATTGTGGAATTGAGAATGGAATTGTTGCAGCATCCCGCTTATTCACCAGATTTGGCCCCGAGTGACTATTTTCTTTTCCCCAATCTGAAGAAATGGCTTGGCGGACGACGGTTCACTTCCAACGAGGACGTCATTGCTCAAACGGATGAGTATTTTGCAGAACTTCCGAAATCCTATTTTTTGGACGGGATAAAAATTTTGGAAAAACGGTTGGAAAAGTGTATAGAGATAAAAGAAGATTATGTTGAAAAGTAAAGAATTTTTTTTTAAAAAACAGTTGTTTCCATCTTTTTCTAAGGACTTATTGAACGACCCTCGTATAATGAATTCTAGTATTGAAACTCTTTCCGATTCAAACTCTGATCATAGTCGTGTTCTCCTTACCCTTAATTCTAAGCCAATCTTAAAGACTATTCATTCTATGATCATAAATGGCAAAACCGACTAAAAGGTGAATTGAATATGGAAATTAGAAAGTGGAAGCCACTAGACAAATACTCTCGTACAAAAGAACCTAACACACCTTGAAACAAAATGACAGTAACTGGGCAAAAAAAAAACAAAGAAAAATCCGAAGTATTTGCTAAACATTTGGGAAATACTTCTGCTCCACATGATGATATAGAAGACAAATCGCATACTAAAAAAATTATCGAAAAACTTATGTTCCCAATCCCTATGAGTCTTCTACCCAAAAATTTTAAGCCCTCGGAAATTAAATCTGGCTATTTTGCGCCTTCTCAATAAAAAAGCTCCTGGTTATGATCTAATAA
Source organism: Atherix ibis (assembly GCA_958298945.1). Lineage (NCBI taxonomy): Eukaryota > Metazoa > Arthropoda > Insecta > Diptera > Athericidae > Atherix > Atherix ibis. The sequence goes on from OY282609.1 coordinate 31,693,528, forward strand.
CAGCTCCTATTCTGAAGCACATTTTCGAAAAAGCTTTAGTTTTAATGTACAACGTATTTTCCCTTACTCTGGAATTGTTCTGCCATTAAAAAGATTCCTAAACCCAATAGACCCCATTAATTCTCCTTCTTCCTATAGACCTATTAGCCTCTTACCCATCCTTGATAACATTTTTGAAAAACTCCTATTAAATCGACTCTACCGATTCCTATCTAATGAAAAAATTATTCCTGATCACCAATTTGGCTTCCGATCTGAACACTCCTCAATCCAGCAATATCATCGCGTTGTTGATCATATTGCATCCTCTCTTGAGTACTTTTAGATATCCCCCAAGCTTTTGATCGTGTGTGACATTCTGGACTCCTCTGGATACACAACAGCTTTCTTCCTTTAACATACTACCTTATCATAAATCCATATCTATCTCCCAACGTCATTTCTAAGTTGCAAATTAACTCAGAATCCTCGGAAATATATCCCAGCCGGAGTCCCACAAGGTAGTATTCTTGGTCCCATTTTATATGAAATTTATCGAAAAAGTTTTTTTTTTCTTTGAAAGTTTCTGTTTAGTTTTCCGTGTGTTTCTTTGGTGGAAATTGTTATGAAAACTTTCCTAGTTGATTCTTGAGTAGAAAAGTTTTATTTCTACAATGTCCTTAGTGAGCAATTTTTATTTACTTCACACTTTTTAGCCGCTTAAACTTGAAGACAAAAGCATTTTTTTATAGCTAATTTGGAAGCTTCACGTGTTATAAATCAGTATAGAAGTTATTTCCATAGATTTCGGTTCTTTATTTATTATGACATGTCTGAAACAAGAACCAGACGACATATTTTGTAGCGCCACGTCTATTAGGAGATTTTGCGACTCTATGTCTCGAGTGGGTTTGCGGTGCAAATCTGATTTCTGAGAAATTTTTTTGCTCAGAATTCCGGAAGCAATCTTCCACCGTAGGTGCAGTCTATTTGTATACGCTTGGCTAAGGATATTAAATGATATTTGGTGAGTAGAACCAGCATAATCTGGTAGCCGACGCAACCCCTGTTGTTAAGCAGGTTATATCGAATACCGTTGCGCGACTGTGACAGTGCAATGTTTGGGTAGATTGATAGAGCAAGTCTCCAAATACCGTCCCCTATTGCCTACAGTTCGCCGTAGAAAGGAAAACTTTTGTTTGGAAATATTTCGAACTTGATTTCACGCCAAAAAGCTGCTTGACAGCAGAGGATATTGTGCTGTAATCCTACAGCAGCGTTTATGACCGGAAGTGTGGAATCACCCAATTACATATACCAATTATAACGAAATATCTCCCATCAGTTATGATATTTTCGTATTAACTACTGCTTGGAATTAGTATTAGGGGAAAAATTAGATTTTAAACTAAGAAGGTACGTGAAAATAGGAAGCTACCCGCAGTCAAACACTTCCAATATACAATATCTAAAAATGCACCTGCTTTAATTTATTTATTTATGGCTTTTAAATTTTCGTTTATTAATTAAATTTAGTAATTAAAATACCTCGCAAATGTACCTTAACTAAGCGTTTACTCTTTCATTACAGTTCCTCTGATTTGCTTGTTAAATTTACTACTTAAATTGTTAGATTGGTAGTGGCTCCAACCGTAAATCTTTAATATTATTTTTGTAAATTTCAGATAAATTGCTTAAAAATAAAATTGCATATTTTGAGTGGAAATTCTTTCAAAATAAATACACCATTAGAAAAAATTGACACTAATTTCGTATAACATGTTATCATCGTTCAACATGTTTGGATCTTAAAGAGGGATCCATGTAAAAAAGTTGTAATAAAATTTCCTTATTTTATGCTGTTTAGCACTTGTTTACACTGGGAAAATCTTCAAACAAACAATATTGCCGTCCCCATTCCCACTGTTTGTTTTTTAGCTGAAAAACCGAAATGAAAAGGGGAACAACCATCGTCAATTGTGTGATTTTTCTTTTGGTGAAAAATACACCGCAAAATTATTCAATTTCCTTAAATGGTTGATGTAAAAGGGCCGATGACAGGATTTTTCCAATTTCTTTTGATGCAACGCAGTTAAATTTCCTGTTGTGCTGATTGCCGCCATCAAAAACGAAGGCAACAATTTACTTTCTACACAAGAAATAAATTTTCTTTTGAAATTTTTATGATCAACATGAATTTGAAAGCTTTCGGGGTGAATTTTAGGGTATTTTTGAGAATGTTATTATTTTTCCTAAAAAACAAAACAACACGAATATGGTTTTCGATTTGTTTTAGTGAATATTAAAAAGAAATTTCCTTAAAAAATCCATTCGATTAAAAATGGTTCGCTCTAAATTTGTAGTCAAATGAATAAATTTTTGTAATTACGATGGCGTGTTCACTATATGGCCTCTGGTAATACGAAGATTCTTCTTTTCGTCAAAAATTGTCCCATCTCGCGAAAAAATTTGGTGTCAGATAAAAATTACTGACGTCTATCATAGCCTGGACCATTCGGTGGCTGATTAATTTCTGCAGTAGCTTCAGCAATTGATTATAGAAGAATAGTAATGGGGTTTTTTTCAATAGGGGTGATGGGTTTTCAAATGGACCGTGTAGCCATATTTGAAATGTGAAAATCTTCTGTCACCGTCAGTTATATGCAGTAAGATATGCAATTTATTTATGAAAAGATACAAGCCTCAACAATGCTTGCAAATTATCCAATTTTTTTATCAAAATAATCCTTCTGTTATTGCAACTTATCGAGCACTTCTTTCAATTTATGGTCGCCATAATCAGGCTAGTATGCTCGCTATATGCGAACTGTAGATCGTTTTTTATATAGTGTTTGTATACCAATAAGCCAAAGATCTGATTGAAGTGCCGAGAATATAGCTGCCGTTCAGGCCAAAGTTATCAATGTCAAAGCGTTCTCAACATTTGGGCCTGTCTGCCACATCAACATGGCGCATTTTACGCCTTGATTTGGGCTTACACCTTGATTCTCTAGGACCATCACAAAACCCGTCAATTTACTGATTTTGCTCTGGAACAACTTGAAAATAATTCTGATTTTTCCAAGAATTTCACCTTCCCAGATGAGGCGTATTTTCATGTCTCTAAATTGGTAAATAAACAAAATTGCCATTTCTATGCTAAAGCCAACGAAAAAATAATTCACTATTATTTGTGGATTAGCGGTCCACAGAACCACTCAGTTGTTCAGCAACTTTAAGGCCGCTTTTGATAGCATAGCCAAGGTAATACTTTACATATCCGTGAGAGAGTTCGGCATTAAAGAAAAATTGATTAGACTGACTATGATTTAAGTGAGTGGAAGAGTAAAACTGGAAAAAGTAATTTCGGATTCAGGGGTTGGCATGGGGGGTACCTATCTCACTAAGTCTACCCCGATTTTAGCACACGCCGACGGCATCAACATTATGTGTTAATAAGAAAGAACTGCACGAAAGTCCTGCATCAAGATTTAGTCGGCGGCAAAAAATCCTGGACTGCACATAAATGAAGGCAAAACAAAGTGCATAGTGGCAGCGTCGACGTCGAAGATAAGACCAATTAGCACTAGCCGCATACAAATAGGAGATTGTAGCTTCGAAAGACTTAAATTATTCTCCTATTTGGAATGAAGCGTCGCAGTCGATAAGCCGATAACAACATAGACGAAGAAATCCCCTGGTGACCAACATAGTCTATTTCAACTAGTATAAATTAGTTCGGTTGAAAATTCGGACCATACCGTCGAACCTACTCTTGTACCAGGTGTATAAGCCTTAATCCGCTGTTTTTTAGTCAAAAAAACACATGCTTTTTTATAGAAAGCAAAAACAAATTTATTCAAAGTACTTGCTCTCACTAATTTTATATTTTTCCAATCTCTCAATCAATTTGTGGATACCACGCCTAAAAAATTTCTTCTCTTTCTAGGCAAACCACTCATCAAGCCATTTTCGGACGTCTTCGTAAGAATCGAAGTGCTGCTCAGCAAGCGCGTGGCCCTTCGACGAAAACAGGTGGTAGTCGGAAGTGGCCAGGTCTGGTGAGAAAGCGGGGTGGGGTAGCATCTCCCAGTTTAGTGTCTCCAAGTAGTTTAGGACCATTTTTGACGTGTGCGATGGTGCGTTGTCTTGGAGGAAAATCAGCTTGTCATGTCTTTGTTGATAATCCGTCCTTTCTTCACGTAGAGCATAATTTGATCAGTTGTTGATGGTAGCGATCGGCATTGACAGTTTCACCAGGTTTCAACATCTCATAGTAGACGATACCTTGCTGATCCCACCAAACGCACAACATTGTCTTCCGTCCGAAGCGATTTGGTCTTGGGGAAGATGTTGATGGTTGGCCTCGATCAACCCACGATTTCTCGCGTTTAGGATTCTTGAAATATATCCACTTTTCATCGCCTGTCACAATCCGATACGGGAACGACTTTCTTTTTTGTCTGCCGAGCAAGATTTCGAATGTGTTTTGGCGTCGCTCCATCTGCCTATCGTTCAATTCATTCGGCACCCATTTTCCGATCTTTTCAATCTTCGCCATGGCATGCAGACGCATGGAAATGGCTGATAAAGTAACACCCAATTGCTCCGCGAGCAATTTTTGCGATTGGGTATCGTCTTCATCCAAAAGAGCCTGCAATTGATGGTCCTCAACCTTCCTAGGCCGATTTTGACGCTTCTTGTCCTACCAGTCAAAGTTGCCGTCTTTGAACCAACAAAACCATCTCGGCACATTGTTTCCGATGAAGCAGTATCACCATAGGCCTCCTTAAGCATTCGATACGGTTCGGCAGCCGATTTCTTCAAATTGCAGCAGAAAATGTGAGCTTCCCGCATATGATCTTTTTCTGGCACAAAACTAGACATGATTACCAAAGGAAAAATGTATGTTGTTGGACGAAATTGCTGACAATGTGCACTGATTGTGAGGTGTCAAACTCATAAAAAAGTGGTAGCTTAATACGCTCACTCACACCATCTATGACCAAACAGCGGATTTAAGCTCCAACGCAGTTTTTACATGAGAACTGGTAGTTTTCTCCAACGCAGTTTTTAAATGAGAACTGGTAGTTTTTCACCAGTTCTCATGTAGAAACTGCGTTGGAGAAGAGGATTCCTCGACGAATGTTTGCCCTCCTATAAGAGGATAGACGACTGCGGAACCTATTTAACAACGATATCTTGGATAGGCTGCCCGGTTGTGGATAAAATAACCGGTGAGGAAGACACTTAATCCCTAAGAATGAAGAAGATCCTGCCCGAAGAGTCTACAGTGGCTCTTCTATTTATGGTCCCAGAAGTCAAGATAGGACTTGCAATGGGTGCAGCAACGGCGTTAGCCAGGATGCCCAAAATATGCTGGGAGTGTTGAACTGGAAGATAATGGCGCAAAGTCGGTACGTCTGGAGTTCTTTGATTATCTTGTCGTTGATGAAAATCAGACCGAAGTCATTTTCTTCGCTTTCATTTTCTAAAGCACGGAAGCACTCATACCATTTGCGAATAAAAAATAATGAATTGAAGGTATTCGGACTTCAAGCGTGGACGTAAAAATACGTTCATGTATGTGAGGAGCAGAATTCCTTCCGAAACCCAAAGTTCCCAACACAGCTTATAACTTGTCCTCTAATCCAATTTTTCTAAAAACGTCACTTTGTATCTCTATCGGGTTATTTTTTTGCTGTTTGGTTTTTCATGTTTTTATATTTGACAGATCACACGTGTCAAAGTGAGAAGTGCTCAGTTAGCATTGCCATTTTATCGTGGAAAGACTTACACTCGAACAACGCCTACAACAAATTATTGAATTTTATAATCAAAATTCGTGCTCTGTGAAAATTGTGTTTCGCGCACTTTTATCATTTTATGGTCGTCATAATTAACTAAGCAATTCAAGCCAAAGTTTCGCAGGAATTTTACGCTATTGGACATCAAACTACCAACCCATGTGCGTAGAGTGCGTCCAGTGTTGGTGAAGACCACGATTTGACTATGCGGAAGATTTAATCAAGGATCTTGATCAGAAAGTGTATAAAATACAGCTCGTGCAAGAACTGAAGCCGAACGACCTGTCAAAGAGTCTTAGAAGAACTTGAGGAAGATCAGTTTTTTTATTGGAGCAAAAAATTTCGTTCAGCGACGAAGCTTGTTTCTGGTTAAATGAGTATGTGAATAAGCAAAATTGTTGCATTTGGTCTGAAACAAAAACTGTCATTGCACCCAGAAAAATGCACTGTTTGGTGCGGTCATCGGTCCGTATTTGTTTAAAAATGACGCTAACCACCGCAACGTTATCGTCAATGACGCCCACTATCGCTCGATGATTTCGAACTTTTTTTTGCCTAAAATGCAAGAACTACATCTGATCGACATATGGTTTTAACAACACGGCACTACATCCTACACAGCACGTGAAACAATGGACATATTGAGAGAAGAGTTCGGTGAGCAATTTATCTAACGTTTCGGACTGGTGAGTTGGCAACACAGATTGTGCGATTTGACGCCTCTAGACTATTTTTTTGTACTCCCGATAAACCAGCATTACTTGCAGCCTTGGAAGACAACATTACACGTTTCATTAGCCAGATTCCAGCCGAGATGCTTGAAAAAGTGATTCAAGCTTGGACATTTTGCATGAATCACTTGAAACGTAGTCATGGACATTTATTACAAGAAATTATGTTTAAAAAGTAAATGGCAAGCATTGATTTATCGATTCAAATAAAAATTGCATACACTTTTGGAATTTTTCTGTATTTTTTTTTGGAAATTTGAAGAGCAAATACTTAAAAAATCACTCGTAACAAAAAACTGAAGGTATTATTTGTCCATAAATTTTTATATGAGATTCCGAGGACCAATCCTATTAAAATACTTATTCTAACTCCTGCACAATAAACGAATAATACTAAAAAAAATCCATTTTCAATTGGTAAATAATTCAGAAATCAGCTAACACAGATGCTAATACAAGTGGAGTGAAATCCAAATATTGTTTGAACTGACAATTAGTGCTCGTATATTAGTAGGAGTCGGTGGCAATGAACAAATTTGGAAAATTACAATGAAATTGAATCGAATCGTAATTGATCAAATATTGACTTTAGTTCAACACCGTTCAAAGCTATTTTCATTAGTTGTTCAAATATTGACTAAAAATAAAACAAACAAAAACTGTTTGAAGGAAAAAATTCGTTTTGTTGAAAAATCAACCGATTTCTGACGGTTTTTGTAACATCTGCGTTTAAAAAGGACTTTCGAACAGATTTAGATGAAATTTATTGCCAAAATATGATGTGTAGGAAATTTATTTAAAAACTGTAAAGATGAAGGATATTGGAAGATAATTGAAAGGCGTTTAAAGTTCTCAACTCGTATAGAAATTTTGTGTTTCTATAGAAAAAGATCGACATCTTTGCACCTTAATTGACAAAATCTATCAAAAATTAGTAGGTAATTAGGCGCAGATAAATGCACCGTTCCATTTGCTTACCGAGTCAAGTCCAACCAAACTGCATAGTAGGAAAGTAGGCGCAGTTTAATTAGTAGTTGGCGCTTGGTAGCGAGTTGATTGCGAACCAATCATCGGAACTCTGCCAACTCGTGTTGTCTAATACGGACCAGACACACACAATTAAGTAAATTGTCCAAGTTAGTAAAATTTTTATACGATCAAATAATTTCCTCAGTGATTGTTTTAAATTTCGAATTAAAACGAATTATAAATAATTTAATTATAATTGTCACGAAAGCGGGGACATAAATGAATAAATTTTCGATTGACAAGTTTGCAAGTTCCCTTAGGCATGTGACAGGGGCTATTGAAAAAAAGCCACGACCATGAGGCTTTTTGACGAATGTATGTTAAGTGTGGAAAAACTTAGCCATGTTTCTAAGAAAAAGTGGATAAAAAATTAGTTAGAAGTATTGGCATTTTGTTAAACTTTGTAGAGTAAATTAGTTTAGAGGACTTGGAAATGGAATTGTTGGATCTATTGTAGTAGGTTCACAATGGAAGGAATCCTATTCGCAAATAAATTCTGGGTTGGATGGTATTCATTTAGTATATGAGAAATGAACGCTAAATAGGAAAATGTAGGTAAGAGCAGATAGTTCGATACGAATTCTGAGCAGCTTTCGCGCCCAAAATTTTGGAATGGATGTTGAATAGACTGGCTAATTGGTAGTACTATTTGTCGACGGAAGGGCAAGGACAAGGTACAATAAATTAGCGTTTAATGTGGGCACTAAAATTACCACATGACCCGCTGCCTGTTCAGCAAATTGAGTTGAATATTGGTGAGAACTGGGACATTCTTCTTCTTCTTCTATGGCGCTACACCCTGGCTTCTGGCCTTGATCTTCTGCTGCCGGCTTCCAGTTTTGTTCGTGTGGTAGTACGCGAGCATCTTTTCGGATTGCACCACACCAACGGTTTCGTGGCTTTTCCCTGGTGGTCTCTTTCTATCTACCTGACCATTGAAGACCTTCTTCTAACGCGCTGTAGTTTGATATATGTAATAACATCACTGTCGGTATATGGTCTGTACGAGGTCTGTTCAAAAAGTATCGCAAATTTTGAATTTTCGTGGGTTATGTATATTCGATTTTCGATTTTTGTGGCGTTATGTTGGTAAACATGTCTCTCACTTATGCTGACAAGTTCGGCCATTTTGAAGGTTCAGTTAATTTTTGACAGCTGCTTTGCTTGCACGTGTTTTGGCTCGTCTTCGATTTTTGCCCATTTTTGATCAAAAACAGCATCACATTAACATTGCTAAGGAGCAATCTGTTCGCGACGACCAAAATTTGCTCCAGCGGGTGATAACTGGTGACGAATCATGGGTTTATGGTAATGACGTGGAAATCAAAGCTCAATAATCCCAATGGAAGCTGCCGCACGAGCCAAGACCGAAAAAACGCGCCAAGTTCGGTCGAATGCGAAGGTTTTGCTTACAGTTTTCTTCGATTGCAGGGGCGTGGTGCATCATCAGAATATTACCTGCAAGTTATGCGCAAGTTGAGCGGAGCAATCCGCCAAAAACGCCCGGATTTGTGGAAGAACAAAAATTGACTTTTGCACCATGATAACGCCCCTGCTCACTCATCGTTGCTTCTGTACGAATTTTTGGCCAAAAACAACACACTAATAATACCGCAGCCACCGTATTCCCCAGATCTGGCCCCCTGTAACTTTTTCTTGTTCCCGAAACAGATTCTTTGATCCATTCTTTAGAATAGGCAAAAATCGAAGACGCGCCAAAACACGTGCAAGCAAAGCAGTTGTCAAAAATTAACTGAACATTCAAAATGGCCGAACTTGTCGGCATAAGTGAGAGACATGAGTACCAACATAACGCCACAAAAAATTGAAAATCGATTTTAAAATTAGGATCTTATTATGCATTGACAGTTTCGACTTACGTCCCAACATCCAGTTCATTTTCCGTCTTTTTCTCTTTTACATGTTCCTTCCATCTAAGTTTTGCATCCACGTCATTCCTAAATTTTCCGCTGTATTTTCGTGTGGTATTATTGTTCTGGTTCCGTTTAAGTAGCAGACTTTACATGAGTAGATTTTGTGTCATTTACCATTGTTTAATTTTCCACTTCTTTCTTCAATTGTAAACATTATCAGTTGTTCGTTGAAGTTTCTCTGCAGTTTTAGATACATTTTCCCATTTTGGAATATTGTTGGTTAACAGCACTTATAGCATAGGTTCTAGAAAGGTTCCCTGTGGTACTCCCAATATTTCTTGCAGAGTTTTCATTAATAATTTTTTGAATGCGCTTAACTTAATTATTATTGCACGTTCGATGACCTTAATAATTATTGATCTCCACTATGGTGATGACCTTGCAAAATAAATTTCTATTTTTTCGATAAATTTTAATAAAGTTTTTTAAATTGTATTTTCGTAAAATTTTCATCAACATTGAAGTGTTATTCCTTCCAAATGTCTATTCGTTCCGTATCGTAATTTAATAGCATCCAACAGTTTATTGAAGTCTGAAAAGGATTCTGAATACAACAATCTGTTGCTGCCCTTGTTGTCTTGTAAGTTTCCAAAAAAAGGATTCTGCAAAGTAAATTTCCAGTTCCTGCTCTCCTCAAACCATTTGGGGATTCCAAGAAAAAGTCTGCGAATAAATCAAACACACCATCCTGAATTCAATTCAACGCAAGTTGAATGGAATCGAGAGAAGAAAAAAACGCAAACTTTTTCATAAGATTTTCTCACCATCGATACACGATGATTAATTTATCAAATACCTTAGCAAGAAAAAGAGATTAACTGTGATAGATAACAAAGTAAAACTAAGTTTTAGGTGGAAATTAAGAGAAAAACTTTTATAACTCGATTCGATTAGTTTCGTGCTGTTTTATTGCATAGAAGAAGAAAAAAGTTTGCTATAAAACAGCTCGAAGAACAGAAGAGAAAAGGATCAGGGAAAATTCTTGGAAATGTTAAAGGCCATCGCTTGCGACGCGAGTATCATCAATGAAGGACGTTACGTAAAACAAAAGTCATTAGAGACGTCATTAGGGACAAAACATTGAGTGAATCATACACAAAGGATATACGAATAAGTAGGCACGTACCAATCCTAATTAAATCCTATTTCCGCATCGATAAACCTTTGCGTGTCCAGGAAGTTGTCAGCTATCGGACATTATTAATTTGTGGACATTGGCGCGTGAAATGAACGCCTCCAATCCAAACCTATGCTGTGACGGAGGAGCTGTTTCGTTTCTATTGTTTTTATTTTATTTAGAATCCTTATTCCTTATTAATGTCGTCTATGAGAATTTCTCAAAATACAAATAATTACCAGCAGATACGATTGTTCGTAAGAATTTCTATTTACAATTAACAGGAAAATCTTTGACTGGAATTATTCTTCCGTACGGGACTATTTATGGATTGGTAATTAGTCGAAATATTTTTTAGAAATTTGATTTTTTATTAAGTGGACCAGAATTCAATTTGGCAACTATCTTTTTTTTTGAGGAGGTGCAGCGCCAAAAATTCAATTTTTAAATAATTTCTGAAACTGATCGACACAGTTTTGGTAATAAATCTTCATTCAGTCGCAATTTTCTTTGTGGGTTCCATGTAAGAGTCAATTTTCATATATTAGAGATTATTTGAAAATTGGCGAAAATATTTTGTAATCGAAAATTAATTATTAAAGAAATAATAGTTTGGAGGGGAAAGAATTCCATTAGTTTTCCGCTAGATGGCTGTAGTGATACTCGTATATTACGCGCAGGCGGCGGGATGTTAAGTATGAGGTCTGTTAAAAAAGTATCGCGAATTTTGAATTTTCGCGGGTTACGTATATTCGATTTTCGATTTTTTTGTGACGTTATGTTGGTACTCTTGTCTCTCACTTATGCCGGCCATGATAACGCCCCCGCTCACGCATCATTGCGTGTGCGCGAATTTTCGGCCAAAAACAACACACTTATAATGCCGCAGCCACCGTATTCCTCAGCTTTGGCCCCCTGTGACTATCTCTGGTTTCCGAAACAGATTCTTTAATCCATTTTTGGAATGGGCAAAAATCGAAGACGAGCCAAAACACGTGCAAGCAAAGCATTTGTCAAAAATCAACTGAACATCCAAAATGGCCGAACTTGTCGGCATAAGTGAGCGACATGAGTACCAACATAACACCACAAAAAATCAAAAATCTAATAGACGTAACCCGCGGAAATTCAAAATTCCCGATACTTTTTGAAGATACCTCGTATATGCCCGCTTCTCATGCCAGTATTCTGATATAAAAAATAAGTAGCACCGGAAGCGACACGCCAACAGAACGAAATTCAAAATACTAAATAGATCTTCCAGGATTATGGCGTTGAAGGTGTATAAGCTGAAATCCGGGTTTTGGGCATAGATGGCGTGAATGACCGTCTTAAGTTACCATGGGAACGCCATACTTTTTTTTTATGAGTTTGACATCTGTCAACATTAATCGGTGCACATTGTCAACAATTTCGTACAACAACATAAATTTTTCCTTTGGTAATCATGTCTAGTTTTGTGCCAGAAAAAGAGAATATTCGGGAAGCCCTGCTTTTCTGCTTCAATTTGAAGAAATCTGTTGCCGAATCGCATCGAATGCTTAAGGAGGCCTATGGTGACAGTGTTTTATCAGAAACAACGTGCCGAGATTGGTTTCGTTGGTTCAAAGACGACAATTTTGACTTGTGGGACAAGAAGCGTCAAAATCGGCCTAGGAAGGTTGAGGACCATCGATTGCTCGCGGAGCAATTAGGTGTTACTCAACCAGCCATTTCCATGCGTCTGCGTGTCATGGGGAAGATTGAAAAGATCGGAAAAAGGCTGCCGTATGAATTGAACGATAGGCAGATGGAGCGACGCCAAAACACATGCGAAATCTTGCTCGCCAGACAAAAAAGAAAGTCGTTCCTGAATCGGATTGTGACAGGCGATGAAAAGTGGATATATTTCGAGAATCCTAAAGGCAAGAAATCGTGGGTCGATCCCGGCCAACCATCAACATCTTCCCCAAGACCAAATCGCTTCGGACGGAGGACGATGCTGTGCGTTTGGTGGGATCAGCAGGGTATCGTCTACTATGAGATGTTGAAACACGGTGAAACTTTTAATACCCACCGCTACCACCAACAACTGATCAAATTGCACCGTGCTCTGCGTGGAAAAACGACGGAGTATCAACAAAGATATGACAAGCTGATTTTCCTCCACGACAACGCACCATCGCACACGTAGAAAATGGTCCGAAACTACTTGGAGATACTCAACTGGGAGGTGCTACCCCACCCCGCTTATTCACCAGACCTGGCCCCTTCCGACTACCACCTGTTTTCTTCGATGGGCCACGCGCTCGCTGAGCAGCACTTCCATACTTACGAAGACGTCCGAAAATGGCTTGATGAGTGGTTTGCCTCGAAGGAGAAGGAATTTTTTTGGCGTGGTATTCACAAATTGCCCGAGAGATGGGAAAAATGTGTAGCTAGCGAGAGCAAGTACTCTGAATAAATTTAATTTTGCTTTCTATTAAAAAAACATGTATTTTAAGCGGATTTAAGCTTATACACCTGTTAGTTTTGTGCTCGATTATTAGTGAGGTGCTTAGGCGTTCACGTGGTGGCTGTGGTTGACACCTGTATCGCGGATATGATCTTCGGACCGCAAGAGGGAGATAACTGGCAAATGTAGTAATACTTTGCAATTATCTCTGGTGTTGTCACTGCTGAGTATTAAGGTAGGCCTCGTTACCAGCTATTGAGGTGATCAGCTTGTAACTGATTACTTATTGCTAATATTCAGTTATTGTTTATGCGCTGATTGAGCGTATCCCAATCTCAATAGTCGTGGGGAACTGGTCATTCCCAATTTGCACCATTAAATAGAGAGTACATAATGTGTTAATATATAGTTCAGGCTTGGTATCGTTGGAAAAGTGACATTCCGTACTAAAAAAAATTCCTTTCATCTCAAGTAGAGGCTCTCTTCTCAGGTTGTGATTAATACGTATAAACGAAACCGTATTCTCGAGTGCCCCACTATCAATATTTTCAATCAAAAGATTAAATCAGCAATTGAATTTTTTTTCTTCAAGTGAAGGCGTTCTTAGAATGTTTAGGCGGTCTACAGTGGTCAATCCATAGCAGATCTCTAAAGTTGTGCTGTATCGATTCGATATCGGCCTGGTGGCTGGATGTTAAGTATAGAGCAGCTTATCATCCCAATGATGGCCAATAGCTAACAAGGGGCAAAAATATGGTATTTATCCGACATTGGACAAATGCAATTCATTATGAATCTTCAATGAAGGGCGTGGTGCATGATATAAAAAGCCTAATAGTGCTTTGGGAGTACGAACCCAGATATTCCGATAAGTGTTCCTACGGGACCTTGAATAGCTCAAAATTCAGAGTAATCTGTTTCAAATACGAACTCGGGGTCAGGGGCCCTTTATTCTCCGGAATAAATACTGTTGGTATTGGCTTTGAGGTGGCTGAGGTGTAGAAAATGGTGGTTACCAGCTGGGGTTTCAGTCTGAGGTGTGCGAATTGGGAAGTTTCGCACGCTTCCCAATAATCTGCATCGAGTTTATTATTTTAATCTATTATTTTTTCGCTAGATGGCTGTGCTGATATATAAGTTCAGGCTTGTGCTCATTTTAAAAGTGACATTTCGTACTAAAAAAAATTTTTTAAAGTTTTTTTGGGACCTTTTCTTTTTATTTATTTTTTTAGAGAATCAATTTTTTTTGTTTAGATTTTTTATCGCCTATCCATTTTTATCTTCCATCCCATTCCCTATTCCACTCCCTCTTTGAGTTTTTTTTTTGTTTTTCTTAATAATTTTTTTTCACTTCTTTTGTTTATTATTATTTATTTTTTCTCCCTTCCCCTCCCATGGAGAACTTAACGCCGAGGGTGTCGCCAGTATCCCCTTTAAGTTTTCTTTGACAAGTTATTTTTCTGCTTTTGGTGGGTGTAAGATCACATCTCAACACCAATTTCGAACAACCTTACAATCTTCTCAGAAGGCTAGTTTTAGGCATGCCCAACTAAAACATGTGCTCTCTGAGTATGGTCATCACCGGCCATACAATGTCTGTTCGAAAAGTATCGCGAATTTTGTGTTTTTTTTTAAAAAATTTATTTGTTCATGAATATCTATTTAGTCCCCTTAAAAGTAATCCCCACCAGATAATATACACTTGTGCCAACGTTTTCTCCAATCCTTGTTCAGCTCTCCTTCGATGCCGTCTTGTTCAGCTCTTCCTTCGATGCCGTCTTGTTCAGCTCTTCCTTCGATGCTGTCTTTATCTCCTCAATCGTAGCGTTGCATCGTCCTTTCATGGGGCTCTTCAGTTTCGGAAACAATAAAAAGTCACAGGGGGCCAGATCTGGGGAATACGATGGCTGCGGCATTATTAGTGTGTTGTTTTTGGCCAAAAATTCGCGCACAAGCAACGATGCGTGAGCAGAGGCGTTATCATGGTGCAAAAGCCAATTTTTGTTCTTCCACAAATCCGGGTGTTTCTGGCGGATTGCTTCGTGCAACTTGCGCATTACTTGCAGGTAATATTCCTTATTGACCGTTCTACCCTGTGGCAAGAACTCATGATGTACCACGCCCCTACAATCGAAGAAAACTGTAAGCAAAACCTTCATATTCGACCGAACTTGGCGCGCTTTTTGCTCGGCTCTCTGAGAACATTTTGTACCACCAATAAACGTGGCTTCGATCCAAGGTAGCTTCACCATATGCCACAGTCAACATTCGGAATGCGTTCGCGCAATTCATTTTATTTTTCACACAAAATTTGATACAGATTCTTTGAACCATTTTATGGAATGGGCAAAAATCGAAGACGAGCCAAAACACATGCAAGCAAAGCAGGTGTCAAAAATTAACTGAACATTCAAAATGGCCGAATTTGTCGGTATAAGTGAGAGACATGTGTACCAACATAACGCCACAAAAAATCGAAAATCGAACATACGTAACCCGCAAAAATTCAAATTTTTTTTGAACGTTCAGAAATTATTTATTTTTCACACAAATTTTAATACCTTCCTCATCCCTTTCCAACCCACAAGAATACCTTTCAGTATTTTTTCCATACAATAACAAACCCTTTACATTATTTATTGCTAATTCTTAGCAATATTCACATTCAAGAACGTACACACACTAACAAATATTTTGTCTATTCCAATAAATACATTTATCCAAAAAATTTTGTCAAAAAATATTAAAATATCGCCGAATTAAATTGTTCGTTTTTCTATTTTCTATTTTCTTTCCTTTAAAGTTTTCAAACGACAAGTAGACAGTGTTTTATTTCGTTCAAATCTCGGTAACTACGTGTACTTACAACTTTTACTCTAAAACATTCATAATCATTCGGCGAAATTCGAACGTGATTGGAATTTAGAGGATGAGGAAGTGCTCCCACAGTTGACATAGTCATCGTCTGGTTGGTCATCAAAAGGGACTTAAACTTTTTCCCGCTAGAAAAACGGGGTATAAAATATAACGCGTCGCAAGTGTTATTAATTTACTCAAATTTCTTAAACTTTCTTGTACAAAGTCAGTTTTTTGTTTCAGTTTTCGTTGGTAACATTTTTTATGATTTTAGACACACGAGCTCCAACACCCCCGACCATCGCCGCAAGAAAACTTCCGCACAGAAACAGCAGTTTGGAAAAAAATCTCATAAAAACAGACATCACGTCCGTACAGGATCCATGACCCATCCACCAACCCCAAAATTTATTTTCCCTACCCCCCACCACCCAAAAAAACAAATCAAAAAACAAAATTGCAATCACCGAGCGACTTTTACTTTGACGAAAAAGAATCCTCGAAATGTGCCTCGTTAGCTGAACATGGTCAGAATCGCAAAATAAAACCGACGAAAAAAATATTGTCAACTCAACAATAGTAGGGGGTGGGGGGGGGGATGGTGTAAACAGGAACAATAACAATAAAAATCCGAGTTCGCGAAGTCCTTTGGTTTTTGGTTGTTTTTCTTTCTGTTATTCGCCTGTTGTTAATCGTAAACGGATGTCTTTATTTTGTCACCCCAAAAGGAAATTTAACGATTGTGCCCCCATTTTACGGTCTTCCCAAATTACAAAAGCGGGAAAAGCTTTCACGTTTGTTGATATCGGAATTGCTGGAGGGGGCCTACTACCAGACGGGTAGCTATTAACAACGTGGCTTTATCAAACCGTCTCTCTCTTCGGCTTTTAATTCCAAAATCTTGAAGCACTCGAATTTTGCACAGTCTGACATGCTCCGAGTTGATGTGTCCAAGAAAATGATTCCGATTTTCGACCTAAAAAAGTCAACTATTTGGATTTTTTTTCAAAAAAAAAAGAACAGTGAAACTTTAGTTCCCTTAATTTCATTGAAGGGAAACTCAAGTAGTTCGGGTGACAAGAATTTAGGTTATTTTTTCTGAACGTACGATTGTTTTTTCATTAACCGTTTATTATCATCATCGATAAATTCAATTAGCAAAATATATTCCGATAAAAGACGGGACATTTTTATGGTCACCACTGTACTTGCTTTTAATAATCGACGGGAATTTTTTTTTTGTTTTTTGAGTAAATCGTGGATACTGTAAAGCGCACATTGGCGGTCGTTAAAATCAGACAACAATTTTTTAATAATTCGTTTAAAATTTTTTAACTCAATTTTTTAAAATTTTTTTATTTTATAAAGATTTTCTTTTATTAAATATAATCTGAATAAATATGGAATTTCATTTATTATCCAAGTGGTTCCACATATTCCCCAATTGCGAATGCTTTGACATTTAATTAATTTGTGGCTTTATAAGGATGTGGCTTTTTTATATTCAAAATGGGGTTTTGTTAATTTTTTTTGTGGTATAGAAAACATGAAATTGGGCTTGTAATAATTTTTTTTGATATGAAAATAAGACTCTTTTGATATTGCCCAGCATGGAAATGTGTTTGAATTCAATTTTTCATTATGGAATTTGAATTTTTCGATAGTTAAATCAACTATGGTAAATTTTTTTGGTTAGGAAACTGGGATTCAGGAAAATGGTCTTTAATTGGATTTTGTTCGTACTTTTAATTTTTTCATAGAATTTTATACAGGATTTCATTGTAGCTCCTATTTCTATGTTCAAAATAATATTTGGCCTAACGACTGCTCGGTCTACAGCTTTTTCTAAAGTATAAATAAGTCCTTTATGGAGCCTTTAGCATAAATAAGCCTCAATAGAGTAAGATTTTTAAACTAAACCATTTTTTAACTTTTCTTGGACGATAGTTTTTGTTTATTATTTGCCTTTCACGTAATTTTACTATTTTTCACATTTTAATTTGGATAGGGAGTCTGGGTTTTGAATAAGTTTTCTATATTTTCACATAACAAAAACTTGGAATTTTGTTCGTAATTGGGTAGGGGGAGGGGGGGGTTATTTTACCGAATTTTTGCAACCACGAACTCATTGGTTGTGGTTCTGTGGCAAGTCGAAGGCCGGAAGATGGTTTTAGGATTTGTTTGCTATTTTTCTTTTTGTGGTAGGGTATTTTGTCTACCTGGACAAGGATTGGTTATTGACCCGAAGGATTCTTTGATAAAATAAATAATCACAAAAATTTGACTTTCATTTACATGATTTCAGGTGGAAAATCCTAACAAAGAAAGTATGTGAGTGCCCCGCTCTCCTAGTCCTGTGCAGAGTTCAACGTTCGTTTTGACTGCATAACGACTAGTCGGACTACAACTTTTGCTTAATGATAAAAATTAAGCTGAAGTAAATAAGCAAATAAATCTCAAAAACCTAAAATTTTTAAATAAGTAAATTTTTGTATTTTTTTCTGGACGTTTTTCATATAAAATAAAATTAAATTTTGTTCGAGAAGTTGGAATTTTTCTATGAAAATTATTCTGTAAGTTGTAAAATTTTACTATTTTTAACCATAAAATAAGATTTACGTAAAAAAAAACTCAAATTTTCCAAGACTTTTTCTTAATTTTTTAAAGATTTCCCGGAGGTCCAGTCAGCAAAGTTTAGATTTATTTTTCCAAAGACGATGCAGTACACTATCCGGAAATGAAAAATCAGCTGCCACTTCCGTTCCAGGATGACCGCGAAAATCACTTGGAAAATTGGGAAAAAGCAAACTTTGACATTGCACATCTCAAAAACTGTTCCATCAATTTTCATAGTTAGAACTTCAAATGGCTTCGTTTAAGGTCCTCTACGAGTGTGCAAATATGCTAAAAACCGAGATTTTTGACCCATTTTTTGGCTTATGTTGAGATATCACGATGGACTTTGGATATTTTATAGAACCCATAAATATAAGAAACTTTTGTTCTAAAAGTTTTTTCAAATTTCGAAAATGGCGTCATTTTCGAAAAAAACTGTTTCTTGGAAGGATCCAGTACAAATTTGCTTATCATCCTTAAGGACCTTTAATCTAGTATAGTTTCTTATTTCTTTGTAAAGAACCAGAATTGGGCTTTTGGGCGATACCAGTGTCAGATTTTTCGGACTGCTAGTTTTCGAGAAAATGGCGTCTGAAAATGAACATTTTTTTAAAAAAATATACTAAGTTTGACCTTGAATAAATGTTAGTAATAGTATGATTTCAGAAATTGTTTCTAACTAGTTAGATAGTACAACTCCTGTGGTTTCAGTCGACACTAAATATGATTCAAAAATCTAATGGTAAGTAGCCGAAAATATAATTTTAGAAAGTGGTGTTTTTCAAAATTCGTAAAATTGACTTTTTTAGAAGTGTCTAGTGTCCTTGAGATGTCCTTGACCCCAAATATCTTCAAATCACTAAATAGTACTTTGTAGGAACTATCATAAAAAATAGTTAAAAAATCGCGTGAAGGACACTTGACTTTGTTTTGGCAGTTTGAAGTAGGTCGATTTTCGGGTACTCTTCGGGCCATTTCTTCGCACCAGAATCGACAGTTTAGTTTATTTACCGCACCACCAGATGAAAGTGAGCGCACGAAAAGTTGCAATTGCACAACGATTATTTTGATAATAAAATTGAATAATTTGTAAACGTTGTTCTTGCGTTTATCTCTCCATGATGAAATTGTAAACGTTACTGAATACAATGGAAAAAAATGACAGTTAATGACATATAACAAATGGCCGAAACGTCACTTAGAAATCATATCACTCTTATTGTAAAACCCAATACTTAAACTACTTGAATTGGATTTTGATGGAAAGTTTTGCATCTCAAATTGGAATCTTGTTGATTTGACTTTTTGATTGTTGACTTGATTTTTGACGTTGACTGCCAATTGGAACCGATTCTTGTTGGTCATAGTCGGTCAAGTTAAGTCCCTAAGCTCCTTGGAAAAAAAGGTTTTGGACAAAATGAAATTGGTTCTTATCAGAGCCTCACTAAAAACATGAACGAAGAGTTTAGAAGGTGTTTTTTTCCCTCCTTTTTTTTTTACTCAATGAATAGAATTTTATATTTGGTTCTGATAAGAAACGTTGTTATTTGTTTTTTTTTTAAATTTAATTTTTATTGAATTTAACTTTTTTTTGTTGAATTATTTGTAGTTGTTTGGTTTTTTCTTTCTCTCTTGTAATTAGCTGAGCATTTTTTCACATGCTTTAATTTTTTTAATTATTTATTTTTATGTATTTTAACTGTAAAAAAAAGAATATTTAACGAAGAAATAATAAGAAAAATTAGGAAAAAATTTAGAAAAGTGTAGAAGCGTCCTTTTGTGGACTTTCGAGCGATTAATTAATGTTATAAAGATTATTTCGAGCGATTAATTAATGTTATCAGTTCTTACATGTACTCAAAAGACTCCTCCGATAGGTAAATGAATTTTTGTAGCAACAAGAAACTATCTCAAAAATAAATTTCTATGTTTAGGAAATTTTCATGAAATGCTCAAAAAAATTTTATCTTGCAATTTTTAATTTCTCACAATTTTTTTTTAATTTTTACGGTGTTTTTCAATATTTTTCTTACGTGCCATATTTTCAAAATTATTTATTACATGCTGGATGAATGAATGGTTGCCTTGCTCGGCATATGACTAACACCAAAAAAGTCACATAATTTTTTTTGCGTAATCACAATTGAACAATTATTTAAAAAAAAAATTGTTTTAATAATTTCAACACGTTATTGTAAAGTTAGATGCTCCATAATAAATCGTTTTCGAACGCTCTCTATGGACTGTCAAATGCCAACAGACAAATGTCATCCAAACCAAAATGGCGGCCAACCAAAATCAACCTGGAACATAAAACGCCGATAACTGTTATCACCGACGAAGACGTTTTAAACAATTTTGAAACTTCCACAATCGAATTGGTGCACACACAATTGCGACGACACAATCATATAATAAACAAAATGCACAATCAGAAGATAAGTTTCTTTGGAATGCATACCACCTTGATCAAAAAGTGTGCCGCTCCCATCGTTCCGATTTGAGTTCTGTTTTTTTTTGTTAAGTTGGTACATCTGTTGTTGATATTCCCTCTAAATTTGCAAAAGTTACGTAGCCAAGAGTACATCTATCTCTGTGTGTGTTGGCGACTTTTTACAATTTTAGAAATGGATTTAAATTTGCAATAACGAACTTGTATTAAATTTTGCGTAAAAATGGATTTAATGGTGCGCGAACATTGGAAATGTTGGAAAAGTATTTCAGTAACGATTCTCTAAAGAAAACGGTTGTTTACCAGTGGCACGAGCGGTTCAAAAGTGGTCGTGAGTCAATCGAAGATGATGAACGCAGTTGCAGACCATCGACATCAAAAACCGATGAAAACATTGATAAAGTAAAAGAAATGTTGGTCAATAACCGCAAATTAACCATCAGAGAGATAGCGGAGGACTTGAACATTGCCTATGGATCCGTCTAAGACATTTTGGTTAATGATTTGGGTTTCCGTCGTGTAGCAGCAAAGTTGGTGCCAAAAGACCTCAATTTCATGCAAAAAAAGAGACCCTGTTGACATCTCAAAAAACATGATTTGCAAGGCTGAATCCGATCCTACATTCATCAAAAGGATCATTACTGGAGACGAGACTTGAGTATATGAGTACGACACGCAATCCAGATACGAGAGTCGTTCAATAAGTCCTTAGAAAAAGATGAAAAAAAAACTGTTTTTTAAAAAAAAAAATTTTATTTTTCAACATAATCTCCTTTTAGCTCTATACACTTTTCCAACCGTTTTTCCAAAATTTTTATCCCGTCCAAAAAAAAGGATTTCGGAAGTTCTGCAAAATACTCATCCGTTTGAGCAATGACGTCCTCGTTGTAAGTTAACCGTCGTCCGTCAAGCCATTTCTTCAGATTGGGGAAAAGAAAATAGTCACTCGGGGCCAAATCTGGTGAATAAACGGGATGCTGCAACAATTCCATTCTCAATTCCACAATTTTGGCCATGGAAACAGCGCAGGTGTGCATACGCGCATTGTCCTGATGCAAGAGGATTTTTTTCTTCTTCAGATGGGGGCGTTTCTCTTTGATTTCCTCGCTCAACCGTTGTAATAACTACGCGTAATACGCTCCTGTTATTGTTTTTCCTTTTTCCAAGTAGTCGATAAAAATGATGCCCTGCGAATCCCAAAAGACCGTGGCCATCACCTTGCCGGCCGATGGCACAGTTTTTGCCTTCTTCGGAGCCCGTTCACCCTCGAAAATCCACTGTGATGACTGTCCCTTCGTTTCTGGAGTGTAGTAGTGTATCCAGGTTTCGTCCACAGTGACATATCGATGAAGGAATTCGGCAGGATTGCGATGAAAGAGTGCCAACATAGCCTCAGAGTCCACTCTACGATTGCGCTTATTCTCCTCTGAGAGCAAACGCGGCACCCATCTTGCCGAAATTTTTTTCACAGACAATTTTTCATGCAAAATTGAAGCGACTGTACCTTGTGATATGCCCGTGGCCTCAACTAATTCGCGCACTTTAATTCGCCGATCGTTCAAAATCAGATCGTGGATTTTGTCGATGATTTCAGGAGTAGACACCTCAACTGGGCGTCCTGAACGATGTTCATCTTTTGTGGATGAACGGCCACGTTTAAATTCATTCACCCAATTGTAAACCGTCGCAAACACAGGTGCAGATGTGCCATGAAATGCATCCAACTCGGCTTTGATTTCTTTCGGGCTTAAGCCTTTCAAATGGAGATGTTTGATGACAGCCCTAAACTCGCTTTTTTCCATTGTTATGCACAAATAAATGTCGTTAACTTTAATCATTGATAGAAATTGACCTATGCTATGGATCGATCTGAAATTTTCCTGTCGATAATGCTACTTCCAAAAAAAATCTTTACCGACACTACGAGCGCAATTTCTCGGATTTTCTAAGGACTTATTGAACGACCCTCGTATCAGGCAAGTGAATGGCGTTCACCAAATGACACGAGACCAAAAGAACCACGTCGTTTTCAGTCAAAAAAGAAGGCAATGCTCACGGTTTTCATGGATTACAACGCTGTAGTGCATCATGAATTTTTGCCAGAAGGCCGGACAGTAAACAAAGAGTATTATTTGGGCGTTATGATACGTTTGCGTGAAGCAATTCCCCGAAAGATACCAGAATTGTGAGCAGAAAACTCGTGGATTTTGCACCATGATAACGCACCGTCGTACAGTGCCATCATTATTCGTAATTTTTTGACGAAAACTATCCAACAACCACCGAATTCACCTGATTTGGCTCCCTATGACTTCTTTCTGTTCAATCGAGTTAAAAAAACCATTACGGGGAACGCGTTTCAACAGCCGAGAGGAAGTAATGGAAAAATCGCAGGAAGCACTGATGGACATACCGAAAACGGAATATAAAAAATGTTTCGAGGATTGGATCAAGCACTGGCATAAGTGTGCTAAAGTCGATGGGGATTACTTTGAAGGGAACAATATAGATTTAGATGAATAAACTTGTATTTTTAATTTTCTGAATTAATTCTGGTAACTTTTTGATCAAGGTGGTATAAGAAAAATGTGAGGGAAATGTATACACGTACCCTTAAATCATTCCTTCCACACACAAACTGCCACCAAATCCCTTTAGTCAATAGTTATTACCCTTCAATGTAAATCCATTACCTTTAACGTTGGATCTGTTTATTGTTCTCCAAATAAAATATTAACTCCCATACAATTTGATTCCTTCCTCAAATCAATTGGAAAATCCTTCACCGCAGGAGGAGATTATAATGCCAAGCACCCTAAATGGGGTTTCCGTGTTTCGAATCTCCGAGGAAAGATTCTCCAAGAACTCTTGAGGTCCTATCTACTCCCACGCCCACATATTGGCCGACCAGTGCCAGAAACCTTCCCGATATTCTAGACTATTTCATAACCACACATATCCATTCCATTAATACTTCCATAGATACACTCCTTGACCTGAATTCCGACCATTCCCCTGTTCTCCTAACACTAGACACTTCTGCATCCTTAAAATCCTATCCTGCCAAACTTGTAAATGGGAAAGTTGATTGGGACATTTTTAGACAGAACTTAGACCAACAGATTCATTTACAACAAAGCCTTAGGAACGTACAAGAAATAGACGATGCCGTAAACGACTTGACTGTTTGCATACAGAACTCCAATCACTAACGCCTACATAACTCATAATAAACCAACCATACGAGAACATGACTATAATCTTCCGCAAAAAATTCGCAACTTGATAAGCGAGAAACGTCGCGACAGGACCCAGTGGCAACGTTCAAGAATGCCAAATGAGAAGAAAAAACTGAACCAACTACAACGAGAACTGAAACAAGAAATAATTAATTATAACAACGAACGATTTACTGAATACACAGAATCACTGACAACTAATAAGTCACTTTGGACAGCTACCAGGCGAATTCTCAAATACAAAAGCTACACACACGCTCCGGAATACCGACGGAACCTGGGCAAAAACGGATAAACAGAAAGCCAACATCTTCGGCAAACACTTAGAAAACATCTGTAAACCTCACGAAGATGTCCAAGACATTCTGCATGACGAACAAATATTCCGACAAATATCAACTCAGTTGCCCATAAGTCCACCTACTAAGTTTTTCACTCCTTCCGAAGTTAAATTCACAATAGAAAACCTTTCCAATAAAAAAGCCCCAGGATATGACCTAATAACTTCAGAAATCCTGAAGCAAATTTCCAAAAAAACCCTCGTCCTTACAACCTATATTTATAATAGTATCCTCTGCACATCATTTTTTCCTTCCCTGTGGAAGTTTTCCATAATTAAGATGATCCCAAAACCCAATAAGCCCAAAAACCTTCCTACCTCATATAGAAAAATTAATCCTAAAACGCCTTTATCCCATTTTTGAAACCGAGGGTGTCATTCCAAACCGATTGCATGTTCGCTAGAGCGAAAGGAATACTGCCCAGGCGTGTTTCTTGACATTTCGCATGCTTTCGACCGTGTAAGGCACCCTGGATTACTTTGGAAGTTGCAGCGAGTCCTACCCTCGGGTTATTTCCATATCCTTAAATCTTATCTCTCAGACCGATATATTCAGGTAGCTGAAAATATTGAGTACTCTGACATTTATCCAATTTCCGCCGGTGTCCCTCAGGGAAGTATCCTAGATCCTATCCTTTATAACATTTATACCCATGACATTCCTTGCCACAACAACAAGTATAATATTTTTATACAATACGGTTCTGAAACCAATATGGACATATGGTCTAGAACTTTGGGGTTCGACTAAACATTCCAACTCCCTTCCAATCCAATTCCTACAATCCCGAATCCTTCGTAAAATTGTTAATGCCCCCTTTTATGTGCGAAACACTGTTGTCCACCGTGACCTAAATGTTCCATTTGTTCTTGAACTATGCATCTCCCGATATAAAAAATTCCATTCGCATCTATCCTTCCACCCTAATCCTTTAGGAAGGGAACTTTTCACTCCCACCCTTCCAGTATACACCCATCGACGTTTGAAACGGCGATGGCGGAGAGATTCTCTAAAATTATAAAATAAAATTATCTTGTTCTCGAGGTAACATCGATGGGTGTTTTCCTCCTCATGTCCTTGTATATTCCCTTAAAAAATCTGCTTGTTACTAGCATAAGTAGTTGTAGATAACATTTAAAATAAAAAAAAATAAAAAAAAAAGTATACAATAATCGAATATAAGCACTTCACGTGCGTAAGAAATTATAATTAAATAAAGTATTTGTTTCCTAATCAGGTGGATTGCGGTTTGCTAAGAATTTCTTGTTGAAAAAATTTTACAGGACTTAAAAATTAGATTATATTCTTGAAATGTAGACCTTCAGTAGGTCTCGATCAGTAAATTTGATTAGTTTAACATTATGGAAGGAGATGTACTCGAACAAATTAGATTAAAATATGTAAGATAGTTGCCATAGTTGGCCGAACTAACAAAGATATTTCATCTTCAAATATTCCTCTTGTATTCAATCTTCCCTAAAACAAATGAGCAAATATCAATTTTTTTAAAAAAAAGGAGGCATACGCAAGATAATATTGTAGATTTGTATTCACATATGCAACCGGAGTAATCATCGAAATGAGTCCGTAAACAATTAGTATTATTATTAATAGATTTTTTTTGAAGAAAGACGACTTTGAAAATAATGACCAAAAATGGGCGAACAAGATTGCTTTCTGATAAGACTTTCGTAATATTCTTGTCCGCAAAGGTGGATTTGGAACGAGGACTTATTCTCCAGGGGATTGAATGTTAAATAACACAGTAAATTCAGTCAAGACTTTATTTAATATTGCTTTTAAATAAAATATAATTTTATAATTTGTATTTTATTGATTGATTATATGGTCTTCAGCATCACGAGGGTCATTCAACAAGTACTTAGCCTACAAAAGAAAAACGAAAATTTTGGAAAGGTGGCAATTTATTTTTCCACATAATTTCCTTCAAGTTCGATACGCTTGGCCCAGCGATGCTCTAACTTTTTTAACCCGTCCAAAATATACATTTTCTCGAGGGAAGCAAAATAGGCCTCCGTGGCGACGATGACCTCCTCATTCGACCCAAATCTATTCCCGGCGAGTGATTTTTTCAGGTTTGGAAACAAAAAGTAGTCACAGGGGGCAAAATCTGGAGAGTACGGTGGATGGGCAGCAATTTGTAGCGCAATTCGACCAATTTGGCCATGGCGACGGCGGAGGTGTGAGCCGGCGCGTTGTCGTGGTGGAACAGCACTTTTTTCTTCGCAAAGCGGGCCGCTTTTTCTTCAATTCGACGTCAAATCGGCCCAATAAGTCAGCATAGTAGCACCCCGTGATTGTCTTACCCTTCTCGAGGTAATCGATGTGGATCACACCTTGTGAATCCAAAAAAAACGGTGGCCATCACCTTTCCGGCCGACCGAACAGTCTTCGCGTTCTTCGGAGCACGTTCGCCGGGTGAAGTCCACTGTTTCGACTGTTCCTTGGTCTCTGATGTGTACCAGTGAATCCATGTTTCGTCGACAGTCACGAAACGACGCAAGAACTCCGCTGGATTGCGCTGAAACAGCGCCAAACACGTCGCCGATGTGGTCTCACGGTTGCGCTTGTTTTCCGGTGTGATCAAACGCGGCACCAATCGCGCCGATAGCTTTCTCATGCCTAGTTCTTCGTGTAGAATATGATGCACCGTTCCTACTGCGATGCCCACAGTCTCAGCTATCTCGTGAACCTTCAATCGACAGTCTGCCAACACGAGATCGTGGACTTTTGTAACGTTTTCCTCCGTAGCAGCCGTTTTCGGGGTACCTGGGCGTGGCTCATCAAAAACCGACGTGCGGCCACGAACAAACTCGTTGAACCAATTCTTGACGGTCGCCATCGAAGGAGAAGAGTCACCATACACAGCATCCAAGCGATCTTTGATTTCGCTGCGCGTTTTCCCTTCCAAAAACAAGAATCTAATCACCGAACGATATTGTTCTTTTTCCATTTTTGTGCAACCGACCGACACGCTCGCTTTATAAGGCTCTCAAAACAAAACTAATGAAGGAAATCGACTAAAACTTTGACAGTAGGCTACTAAAAGAATGTACTGCACGATGGTAAATTTCTTTTGTGACAACAGTTCCATCGGGCGATGAGGCTAAGTACTTGATGAATGACCCTCGTATGTATGGTATAAAATGTCTGCGTCTGGCCGCGGCGCAAAGGCGAGCTCTTTTAAGTACATTTTTCATAACATTTTCGCAGATTTCTGGTGTTATTTTAGCAATTTCGTTTCGGATGTTGTTCTCAAGCATCGAGGTTAGTGTACACCACTATATGAAGAAATCGAGAGGGTTCAAATCAGGGGATCGTGGGAGCCAGATCCAATTCGGGAAGAAGAAATTTTCTCAACATGTCCCGACAACGGTCACCAACAACTGTTACAGCATTGCCTGCAGCATCCTCAAAAGAATATGGGCCAATAATACCGCCGGCCCAAATGCCGCACAATACTGTTACTCTTCGATGGTGTAGTGGTCTTTGGTGTATTAGTTGAGGGTTTTTAGTGCCCCAACACCGGCTATTCTGTTTATTTACAAAGTCAGCCAAGTTGAAGTGTGGTTTAACACTTTATTGAATAATTATTGAAATAAAATATTTTAATAACTGCAATACGTTGTTACAGCGTTAGATGATTTATAATAAATTGTTATCGAACGTTCCCAATAACTGTCAAATGCCAAGATCATCGAAACCAAAATGGCGGCCAAACAAAATCAACCTGGAACATAAAAAGCACCTCATAGCCATCTACCGAAAAATTAACGAACTTGTTTTTCCCAAAAACCAAAATTTGGTTTCTGCACTCAATATTTCACTATTCAGCAGTGTTGATTGCCATTGGAGAATAACGCGAAGCATTTGATCTATTGTGATATTCCGCATTACTTTAAAAGCTCAAAAAGTACTCTTTCTGCCATAATCAAAGCCCATTTATTTCCCAATTGATAAAAAAACCGACAAGTCCGATATTATCTCAATTAAAGCTGGGCATCCCTCAACAAAAAGTTTACTTGGTCTAATTTTCAATAAAATTTTTTATCAAATGGCCACAAATACTAATGAAAAACGCAGTCAAAACTTTTCCAAAGCACCAGAAATGGCTTAAACTATAAGAACCCAATAGGCGACTTATTTTTTTTCAGATATTTAAAGAAAATCTTAAGGAAAAACCACCGTTCAAAGGGGATATTTTTTAACCTTACTTCCTGTATTCATATTCCAGCACACAGAGACACACAAAAAAAGAACATTTTTAAACTAAATTAAATGAAAATGTTAAAATTAGAATTACCAGAAAGAAACGACAAAAAATCTCACTGCCCTTAAATGAGGAGTAAATTCTCCATAATGAATAGGAAATTAACTGTCGTCACGTTTGGACTTTAACTGCGATGCAGTCGGATAAGTTCCTTCTTTCGCGGATTGATTTTCGGTCGAAGAACGAACACATCTACGAAGAGTACAAGTAAAGGCTTTCAGGAATGCTTGCTCCAACGTAAGCAAAACTATAATCGGAAAATCCTTAAGCATCCCTACTGCAAATAGTGCAAGTACTCGAAAATGATTATGAAAATCTGGAGGAGGAGAAGTACTGCTTCCGTGCGGACAAAGATCAAGTGTCAGGTAACCGAAATTAATTATGCACAGTGTGGACTTAATTATTGCAGCTTAATTAGACTCGAACGCTTTCGACGTAGTTCGTGTCTACTGCAGGTAATTACCTCATAAATAAAACATCTGCTCCAGACGATGACGATGCAAAAGACGACCACGAAGATAACGACGACGATTTCATATTACAAGCTCGTAGCTGAAAAGATGAAACCCAACGTCAATGTCTCCTTTAATGGGGAGCAAAGTTCCATAGGAAAAAGTATATATCCATCGACCACAATAACTGAAAAGGGGAGGCAGAAATGTTAGCTGGAAATTTTAGATTATCGTCTCCCAACTAACAAGCGACTTTTGAGATTTTTCAATAATTTTCGCGAATACTTTTAGTAGCTCCATTTTTATCCCGAATTAATATGAAATGCGATCAACAAAGTGGGGCGCACCGAAGACTAGAAAGGATATCAAATTGGAAATTATTCCAAAATCAGAGCGTACGAGTATGAGTGCTAGTGCATTTTCGTGAATGGAAGGAAGTCTTATGAGTGAACTTTTAGGCATTAAATTTGAGACTGTAGCAAAGGCAATTGATTGCGATTGATTCAGAGACCAAGCGTGGGATACGATAGGTCTTTGGTTCCAAACGCTTAACGAGCAAAAATGTAAGCTGGAAAAGACTTCTCTTCCCTCCCGAAATTAGGACAAACGCAAATTATTAATCAACTCCCTGAAAAAAATAGGTCATGGGTCACTGCTAAAGCACCATGACCCTAAAGGCCATATGGCGACATGAGAGACACCAGGATGGATTAGCAGAACTTAATTACTATTTATCAGGTATATAAGCTTAACTCCGCTGTTTGGTCATAGATGGCGTGGGTGAGCGTATTAAGCTACCATGGGCACGCCATACTGTTTTTTTTCATGAGTTTGACATCTGTCAACATTAATCAGTGCACATTGTCAGTAATTTCGTACAACAACATACATTTTTCCTTTGGTAATCATGTCTAGTTTTGTGCCAGAAAAAGAGCATATGCGGGGAGCTCTGCTTTTCTACTTCATCAAATGCTTATGGAGGTCTATGGTTACAGTGCTTTATCGGAAACAATGTGCCGAGATTGGTTTCGTCGGTTCAAACACGGCAATTTTGACTTGTGGGACAAGAAGCGTGTAAATGGACGTAGGAAGGTTGAGGACCATCAATTACAGGCTCTTTTGAATGAAGACGATACCCAATCGCAGCAAATGCTCGCGGTGCAATTGGGTGTTACTTAACAATCCATTTCCATGCGTCTGCGTGCCATGGGGAAGATTGAAAAGATCGAAAAATGGGTGCCGCACGAATTGAACGATAGGCAGATGGAGCGACGCCAAAACATATGCGAAATCTTGCTCGCCAGACAAAAAAGAAAGTCGTTCCTGCATCGGATTGTGATAGGTGATGAAAAGTGGATATATTTCGAGAATCCTAAGCGCAAGAAATCGTGGATTAGTCCCGGCCAACCATCAACATCTTCCCCAAGACCAAATCGCTTCGGACGGAAGACGATGCTGTGCGTTTGGTAGGATCAGCAGGGTATCGTCAATGCCCACCGTTACCACAAACAACTGATCAAATTGCACCGTGCTCTGCGTGAAAAGAGACGGAGTATCAACAAAGACATGACAAGCTGATTTTCCTCCACGACAACCCACCGCTCTTATTCACCAGACCTGGCCCCTTCCGACTACCATCTGTTTTCGTCGATGGGTCACGCGCTCGCTGAGCAGCACTTCGATTCTTACGAAGACGTCCCAAAAAGGCTTGATGAGTGGTTTGCCTCGAAAGAGAAGGAATTATTTTCCTCCTTTTACAGTAGACTAATTATATTTTTTTAGGTAGTGAACATGGACAGTAAAATTTATTATCACCATACTGCTAAGGTCCGCCTTTTGCTATAATTCCACTCTTTGAAAATAAGCATTATGAACGAAGCAATCGGGTTGCATTGGGTTTCTTGGGAAACGAGTGCGTCCAAAAAATATCACTTAACATCACCCACCATGCGGCAGAGAAACAGACTGGACCAAGGATAGAAGATTTCTTTCCACACATTGGCCAAACATCGAAAAGCCAGTCAACTCAATAACCCACATAACACATTCCGAAATTCTGGGCAAAAAAACCTTTCAAAATCCCGACTGGTCATACCGCACTTATCCATAATTTCCTTTTCGGTAACCAATCTCAGGAGTTAACTGATGTTCTCAGAAGCTAATGTCTGTTAAACCATAATTTTTTTTTAATGAGGACTCCTTTAATTGTGGAGCTTCTAGACTCAAGCGTTCCAATTCCGAATTAAATTTATTCTACAAAATCTACTTATCTCCGACATTTCCCTCCAATTAACTATCGACCAATTTCTCTACGAAAGCTGACACTAAAAACCCACATGACACACGGAATAGCCAAATAGCCTCATGGTCATGACGCTATAAAATTACGTCTGACTTTTTTCGCAGGGATCTCACATTAAAAAAAAAACTTCTCCACTTAAAGTCTTGCAGGCCTCCAAGTTGGCCGGAATTGCTTATGTCTTAAAGCCTTCAATACCCCACATTGCAGAGCAAACAAAAATTTTCGACTAGGAAATTTTAGAAAATAAGACTTTTCAACTCAGAAATGAACTCCGACAATTTTCACAACAATTTCCATCAAAGAAAACCACACAAAACTAAACAAAAACTTCCAAAGAAAATAAACTTTTAATCGCTTTCCTTCCTCTACAAAATTTCTCCCAATCGTGTTAGGAGGTGGCTTTATAAAAAGAACATAATAAAAATTAAAAATAAACGAACACATTTTTAAAAATGTACAGCATAAAAAAAAGGGTTAAACGAACAAAAGCAGAGTGGATCTCGTGTACTAATTTCAACTAATTACGCATAATTATTGAGGGTTTAAAGAGTTTACTTGAGGCATTATTTCTGAGAGTATTTATCAAACTTGAAAAAAATTGCGCCTTCCCCCAACCCCTGTTTTCCTATCATTCGTTTTTTTTCTCAGCTCTCCGATTAATATAAGAAAAAAAAAATTGTGATACAAAAAAAAACCTCCTTTTTTCTTCATCTTCGAATTAATTGCGGAAAATTCGCCCATCGTTAACAAGAAATTCATTTTGTAAACCGACGAAAAAAACAACATTTTCTAGCACACCCCCCCCCCCCCCCTCACCACTTACCCCACCAATGCCAAACTGGACTTTAAGGAGTTCTTTTGTGTAGTTCTCGGTTTTGTGTTTTTAATTAGTTGAGCTTGGCTAATATAGGAAAAAGTGGCTAATTTCGGGTTCTTTGAAACTTTCTATCGCAACGAAAAGAAAAATTATTATTTTCGCCTTTTGACCGACCACTTTTAGTCCTGTTCCTAGTTTCTTTAGTCGATTTTTCTCATAATTTCCACCCTCATTATACTCGTATTATTAGTTTTTGTTCTTTATTCAAATTATTAGGAGTTTATTATCGAAATTATGTTGTGTGTGTGCGTGTTTTGTTTTTGTAGATTCATAAAAAGTACAGGCAAAAAGTCATTGGATCCTTTTTAATTTTTCACTTTTTAATTTTTCACGCTAACACGAAAAAATGGAATATTTTCCTTTTTAAATTTAAAGAAAACTGTCGGTTTTTTTTTTGGTATAAAATGAGAAATATTCGATTTAAGGACCTTCTTTCTCTCAGTGACAGTTGAAAACTTTTCACGCATAAGATTCGCTGTCAACATTTTTTTTTTTGGAAAATTATTTACATTTGGAGACGAGTCCCAGTGACCTAATTAAGTGAATACTGAAATATTTTAGTTACCAAACTCAGGGAATGAATAAAAATTTTATTATTTTTTATAATAAAAAATTCCTTTTCAATTGAGCGACACCACATAATGGGGAGCTTTAAGATAATTGCGTTATAGCGAGGCTTAGGATTTAGTCTTGCACTTTCAGGTGTATTGCACGAGAAGCCTTTATAATTATTTAAAGCAGTCTGAGTAGATGGTCGGGAAGTTTTTTAATGTTTCTACCTCTGGAAGTTGAACAGGAAATAATAGACTTTAAGGACTTTTTGTTTAAAGATGTTTTCGTAAAATGCCAAACACCAATAGGAAAGTAAAGCTATGGCAATTAGGATGTATCTCCTTTCAGTTTGATGGCAAAAATTATAGTAAATTCATAGTCGGTTGACAGGGCGGGGGGGGGGGGGGGAAGAGGAGGATTATGTATTAGTTCTTTTTGTGCCTTATCATTTTTAAAATCAATGAAGATATTCTGATCCTTGAAAAGCAAGAAGAAACTATTCTTAAGAGAGAAATATATAATTTGTTTGCAAATTTCGTTATTATTTATAAAAATATGTTGCAAAGAATTAACCATTTATGAATAAAGAACAATATTGGGCAAATTTCTACCATGACTACGATTTCTGACATTGATCTTTTCGATAAAATTTTTGTACAATTGTGGTTCTTTTTCACGGATGACGCTTTGAACTGTTGATATTGGTTTTGAACTCTTAAATTGTGTGTGGACTATGCTCATAAACGTGGTCTTTCATATAGACTTGTAAAAAGAAGTCGAACGCCATAAAATCACAAAATCTTGGTGGCCAATGGACATCTCGTCTTGGCGAAATTAGACGTCCAATGAATTTGGTTTTCAATAAATGGTTTGTTTTTGGGTAGTATGACGCACAGTGCCCCCCTGCCGCAACCTTACAAGAAGAAGTTGAACGGCATCAAATCGCATAAGTTTGGTGGCTAATGGACATCTTCTCTTGGCGAAAATAGACGTCCAATGAATTTGGTTTTCAATAAATCGTTTATTTTCGGGGCAGTGTGGCACACAGTGCCATCCTATCGCAACCTTACAAGAAGAAGTTGAGCGACATCAAATCACATAAAATTAGTTGTTAATGGACATCTTCTCCTGACGAAATTAGACGTCAACTGAATTTGGTTTGCAATAAATCGGTTGTTTTCGGGGTAGTGTGGCACACAGTGCCACCCTGTTGCAACCACAAGTCTTCGAATTCAAAAATCTGCCATAAAAAATTAATTACCATTTCTTTGTAGCGCACTCCACTGACAGTAACTAAAAAAAAATACGGACCAACGATGCGTTTAGCCCATAAAGCGCTCCATGCAGTGACACGTGTTATTGAATTTTTTAGATGCACAAATGCGACAATTTTGCTTGTTAACAAATCCAGCATTTTTCTGAAAAACTAGCACCAAATTAAATGATACAATTAGCGAAATTTCCACGTTAAAAAAATCTGGTGGGTTTAATTCTTACTCAAATCGGAAATCTTACGAGGCCTTAGAGCCAAATATGTGGTAGAACCTTTGAGCTCTGAAAGCAGAATAAAATCCTAATTTACAAGCTGGAAGCAAATCCAGCAATAGAGATAATACAAAAGTTCTACGTGGGATAGTAAATGCTCCATGGTACATCAGAAATAAAGACATCCAACGTGATTTGCTGCAAATTAATTCTGTTTGTGATCAACGATTGCATTCGCAAACGATTGCTGATCTTAAAAGGACCAAAACCACACGAATTAGTAGAGTAGCAACCACGAAGAAAATTCACTATATTAATTCTTGTCCCGAACAAGTCCTAAAATTTCCGATTGAATTTAACGAAAGATAAGTCATTAGCCGAGATTAACTAAAATTGGTAACGGCGTATTGCAGAGAGGGTGTTTTTACTGGGTTAGAGAAGTCCTTTTTCACCTATCCAGGGAATATTAATAATAAGAATTTTATCATGTTTTTACTTATGCTATCGATTATTCCAGAAAGTTCTGTAGGATGATCCACCTTTTGATATTATTTAAAGTCTGTTAAGCCTCATAAGAATATGCTTTATAAACCTTCATATAATTCAAATTATGCATGATAAAATCTGAATCGTGCATAATTAAACGCAGTATAATAGAAATTTAAAGAAAATTTTAAGAAAAAACCAACGTTTAAAGAGGAAGTTTTTAACCTTACTTCCTGTATTCATATTCCGGTACACAGGCTCACACAAAAAAAATAATTTTAAAACTAAATTAAATTCAAATTATGCATGATAAAATCTGAATTTTGTTGGTAGAGTAATTAAATTTAGGTGCCTGAAAAGATTGATACAGTGAGGCAAAGTATTGCTGAATGTCGATAACTTCAAGCAAATGACCATGATGGGCAGCCAGACTGGAGTGCTCAAGTTTTACAACTCGGTATAGATGACCACCATTCTTGAAAAAAAATCATTATGACCGACAAAGCACAATTCGACTTGGCTGACTTTGTTAATAAATAAAAAAGCCGCTTTGGGGGCACTGGAAACCCTCAACTGATATACCAAAGACCACTACACCCTCGAAGAGTAACTGTATTGTACGGTCTTTGGACCACCGACATCATTGGGTCATATTCCTTCGGGAATGCTTATTAGTGACTGCTATCGAAACATGTTGGAAAACTTTCTTCTGCCCGAATTGAATCAATTGGGCCTACAGCACATGTGGTTCCAACAAAACGGTGCCACATCACACACCTGGGAGAAATTTTTCCAGTCGAATAATGTCAAAAAGTAGTGATGTCGACTGGCCCCTATCGTCCCTTGATGTGAATTCCGCCGATTTCTACGTATGAAGGTACTGGAAGGAAAAAGTGTACACTGATTTCGATGCTTAAGGAAAACATTCGAAATAAAAATTCCTAAAATAACACAAAGTCTGCGAAAATGTTCTGAAAAATGTGCCTAAAACAGCTCGCTTTTGCGCTGCGGCCAGATGAGTGCATTTGACCGACATCATAGTCCATATATAATGCTAAAGACCAAGATGAAAATAGCACGAATAATACTATAAATCCACCTCTCATTTTTGTTAAAAATATAACAAATTTCGTTGAGACTGGTCTTGCTATTGCCGAAAGAATCGGGAAAGACTCATTTATTTGCAAGGCTCAAATGAAAGGCCTTGCAATTCAAGCCAATTATGAGACGGCCTAGAGAAATATTTTCCATTACTTCGATGAAATTGAGACCGATTTCCACACATACCAAGGGAGTATGACTTTCTCTCTTCTTCATATTACTAAAACCAGCCGCCTACAATAAAACCATTTTCGAGGTTGACAGTCCCATAAAAGATATCGCATAACACCATAGATGCCAATAATATGGGCATACCAAAACTTAATGGCGCCACAAGCCAAAGGGCGTCAAATGTGCTGGTAAGTATTTGACAATCGAATGCACAAAAACAAACGATAGTCCAGCAAAGTGCGCGCTTTGTTCTGACAACTATAAAGGCTGCACAACCTACAAAAATTGCATCCAATTTAGCGTCAATTCCTTCAAAATAAATGTTATCTTCTACCAGAAATTCCCCTTCCATCCTATTATGGAACGCCAATGGATTGAACTCTCATCGACAGGAACTAGACATACTACTCCACAATAAACGTATTGACTTAGCGCTGCAGCTCAAGATCGTACTTTACTATACGAGACTACGACACGTACAGAACAGACCATCCTGACAATACTGCGGATGGGGGCATATCTATCCTTACAAGAAAATTTATCAAACATTTCACTCACTCCAATTTCACCTCCGAATTACAATTAATACATCCCAATTTAACCTAAATATACCATCTGTATACTGTCCTCCCAATAAAGTCATCACTGCTTCCAAATTTTCATCCTTCTTCCAGTCACTAGGAGCATCATTCCACGCGAGTGCAGACTATAATGCTAAGCACCCTCAATGCGGTTGGCGCGTTAGCAATCCTCGAAGAGTGACTCTGCAACACAGACTATCTTGTACAAACTATCAAATAATTACTCCTCCAGCTCCAACTTACTAGCCAACATCTCCTTCTAAACGATCTGATATCCTTGACTTCCTGGTATATAAGCGCAAATCCGCTGTTTGTTATTAAAAAAAGCACAAGTTTTTTTCATAGAAAGCAAAAACAAATTTATTCAAAGTACTTGCCATCGTTAGCTACACATTTTCCCCATTTCTCAGGCAATTTGTGGATACCACGCCAAAAAAATTCCTTCTCTTTCGGACGTCTTCGTAAGAATTTTCGGATGTCTTCGTAAGAATCGAAGTTCTGCTCAGCGAGCGCATGCCCCATCGACGAAAACAGAAAGGGCCCAGGTCTGGTGAATAAGCGGGGTGGGGTAGAATCTTCCAGTTGAGTATCTCCAAGTAGTTTCGGACCATTTTTAACGTGTGCGATTGTGCGTTGTCGTGTAGGAAAATGTCGTTGTTGATAATCCATCCTTTTTTCACGCAGAGCACGGTGCAATTTGATCAGTTGTTGGTGGTAACGGTGGGCATTTAAAGTTTTACCAGGTTTCAACATCTCACAGTAGACAATACCCTGCTGATCCCACCAAACGCATAGCATTGTCTTCCGTCCGAAGCGATTTGGTCTTGGGGAAGATGTTGATGGTTGGCCGGGATCAACCCACGATTTTTTGCGTTTAGGATTCTCGAAATATATCCACTTTTCATCGCCTATCAGTATTCGATGCAGGAACGACTTTCTTTTTTGTCTGGCAAGCAAGATTTCGCATGTGTTTTGGCATCGCTCCATCTGCCCATCGTTTAATTCATGCGGCACCCATTTTCCGATCTTTTCAATCTTCCCCATGGCACGCAGATGCATGGAAATGGCTGGTTGAGTAACATCCAATTGCTCCGCGAGAATTTTTTGCGATTGGGTATCGTCTTCATCCAAAAGAGCCTGCAATTGATGGTCCTCAACCTTCCTAGGCCGATTTTCACGCTTCTTGTCCCACAAGTTAAAATTGCCGTCTTTGCACCGACGAAACCAATCTCGGCACGTTGTTTCCGATAAAACACAGTCACCATAGGCCTCCTTAAGCATTCGATGCGATTCGACAGCCGATTTCTTCAAATTGAAGCAGAAAAGCAGAACTGCCCGCGTATGCTCTTTTTCTGGCACAAAACTAGACATGATTACCAAAGGAAAAATGTATGTTGTTGGACGAAGCTGCTGACAATGTGCAGTGATTAATGTTGACAGATGTCAAACTTATAAAAAAAAGTATGGCGTTCCCATGGTAGCTTAATACGCTCACTCACGCAATCTATGAGCAAACAGCGTGTTTAAGCTTATACACCTAGTACTTTTTTACTTCTCACTCCATAGCTCCTCATTCATAAATAAATACTCTAACAGACCTGAATTCTGACCGCAGTCCTGTTCTCCTTACTCTTGAAATAAATCCTCTTCCCAGACTCAAAAATGAAACAATCGACTGGAACGCATTTCGACACGAATTTGATTAACAGATTAAAAATGTGTTTAAAAAATCTAATCCATCAACTTCCTAATAAAAAAAAGCCCCTGGTTTTGATTTAATTCAGCATTTAGCCGCGAGATATCTTAAAATGTTAAAGTCTCTTTAGGTAGAGAAACACCGATGGGTGTTTACTCTCCCAATGTTCCTGTTCTGTGATTGTAGTGTCTTTATCATAAAATCTGCTTCTTACAATATCTTTGTAGCTGTAGATGGTTAAATAAATAAAAACAAAAATATATAAAGAAATGTTAAAGACCATATAATCAATCAATAAAATATAAATGATAAAATTATATTTCACTTAAAAGTTATTTAAAAAAAAACTTCAACCTGGAACATAAAACGCACCCTGTATTAACAGGAAACTTTCACTCTCACTACTTCCTAATTCTTGAAATGAAAATTTTAAACGGAAACTGCACATTCAACTTGGTATTTTTGCCTCTACTATAATTTTCTTACTTATAGAGAGAAATTCTGCTCCAGATTATCCTGTAGAAATTCCAATTAATCACTTCAAAGTTTTCCAATTGCATTCGAAGAATTTCAATTAATGGCGGATGGTTTCCTTATAAGAACATGCGTTCTCGATTCCCTGTGATTGATTAAAATTTATTGCAAATGTTTGGCATTCATTACAGCGACGAGTCTAGGTCAGGCTAGGGTGTGTGAATAGCAAAGTGCAGGTGGCCAGAAAGGGTGGGCATCACTTCCTCTTCGATGGTTTATTGGAAATTCCACCGAACAGATTTCGTTCATGCTTCGAGACTCTCTTCATATTTTTCTATTATTTATTTAATCGTATTTAAGGTGAATACTAAACATTATTTTTTGTGGTCTATAAAATCAGATATTTTATTGAAAGAGGAATTTAAAAAAGAAAAAGTGGTTATTTCGCGGAGAAAGGACGTTATGAATATGATTTTTTAAGTTAAAAGAGTGCGTTCAGTTGTCTGTGATTATTTGCTGACCTTAAAAATAGGTAATCAAGAATTCAAATAGTCGTGCTTTATTTTTACTAAATCACTCAGTAAAAATGCAATAAAATATGAATGTTCACAGACCTCATAAGCAATAATGCGAAAAGTACTACAAAAAAGACGATCTACAAAAAGTAGTCGAGACGATAAAATAAGTGAGAATGACATAGTCCTAAGATAAGACCTAAAGATTTCGATAATGTAGGGCCAACCTAAACTTTAAGATCTGATTTAGGTGCGATATATTTTGTGACCCACAAAAACTGACCTTTCACATTTTCGAGATTTAATTTTTAATTTTATAGTATCAGAAATTTGAAAATCAAATATTTCGACTGACATGCATTCAGCTTTTTTTCTATATGAGATCGCTTAGATGCTGAATAAAATGAAGATTTTTTGCAGGATATGATCAACTACAAAACTTATTAACTATTGTGCAGAATAGTAGTTTGGATGGTACAATTTATGAAAAAAAAATTAAGATTAACAGTGAGCTGAGTACCTCGGGATTGGGAGTAAAAATGCCTAATAAATCACATTCCTGCAGATTTTAACTGGACACTATGTGTCCTCAATGATGATGTGAATGCTGCCGCTGATATGCTTACCAACATTATACTACAGTGCCCCGGGGGTAGTAAACGGTTTTGGTTATTTGTTAAAGAATTTAAAAATTCTGTCTGCTCATCCATTCCAACACTATTTTAGTATGAAACTCTTGTTGTCAGCTCAATAGACAAAGCCAATTTGCCAATAAACTAGCTCTGTTAAAAAAGGATCGCGAATTTTGAGTTTTTTCAAAAATTATTTATTTATTCATGAATATCTATTTTGTCCCCTGCAAGTTGATCCCCACCAGATATTATACACTTGCGCCAACGTTTTTCCCAATCCTCGAAGCACTTCAAAAAATCATTTTTTGTGATCTTGTTCAGCTCCTACTTCGATGACGCCTTTATCTCCTTAATCGTAGCGTAGCGTCGTCCTTTCATGGGGCTCTTCAGTTTGGGGAATAAGAAAAAGTCACAGGGGGGCAGAACTGGGGAATACGTTGGCTGCGGCATTATAAGTGTGTTGTTTTTTGCCAAAAATGGCAAAAGCCAATTTTGGTTTTTCCACAAATCCGGGCGTTTCTGGCGGATTCCTTCAAGCAACTTGCGCACAACTTGCAGTTAATATTCCTTATTAACCGTTCTACCCTGTGGTAAGGAATCATGATGCACCACGCCTCTGCAATCGCAGAAAACTGTAAGTTTTTG
Organism: Atherix ibis; assembly: GCA_958298945.1. Lineage (NCBI taxonomy): Eukaryota > Metazoa > Arthropoda > Insecta > Diptera > Athericidae > Atherix > Atherix ibis. The sequence continues at coordinate 31,734,323 of OY282609.1, forward strand.
TCGGTCTTGGCACGTGCGGCAGCTTTCATTGAGATGATTGAGCTTTGGTTTCCACGACATAACCATAAACCCATGATTCGTCATCAGTTATGACCCTCTGGAGCAAATTTGCGTCATCGCGGATAGAGTCCAACAGCTCCTTAACAATGTTAATGCGATGCTGTTTTGGTCAAAATTGATCAAAAATCGAAGACGAGTCAAAACACGTGCAAGCAAAGCAGCTGTCAAAAATTTACTGAACATTCAAAAAAGTGGAACTTGTCGGCATAAGTGAGAGACATGAGTACCAACATAACGCCACAAAAAAACGAAAATCTAATATACGTAATCCGCGAAAATTCAAAATTCGCGATACTTTTTTAATGGACCTCGTACATTGGCTTAATTGTCACCCAGTCTTCGCTTTATCTCCCAGTGTATGCATATTTTCAAAATAATTTATTACACGCTGAATAGTTGATTTGCTCGGCATATGATTAACACAAAAAAAGTCACGTAATTTTCTCTACGATTGTCAAATGCCAACAGACAAATATTATCCAAACAAAAATGGCGACCAAACAAAATCGACATAAAAACCACCCTGTATATCACTACGGCCATCTACCGAAAAATAACGAACTAGTTTTTTCCCAAACCAATATTTATAAATAACAAGAGGGCAGAATGTTTTTATAAATTCTTTTGCTATTTATTATTTAAAACCCCTTAAAATTAATTTTAACCTTCAGAATCAGTTTGGTTTCTGCACTCAACATTTCACTATTCAGAAGTGTTGATTGCCATTGGAGAATAACGCCAAGAATTTGATCTATTGTGATATTCCGCATTACTTTAAAAGTTCAAAAAGTACACTTTCTGTCATAATCAAAGCCCATTTATTTCCCAATTGATAAAAAAACCGACAAGTCCGATATTATCTCAATTAAAGCTGGGCATCCCTCAACAAAGTGTTTACTTGATCTAATTTTATATAAATTTTTTTATCAAATCGCCAAAAATGTTAATGAAAATCGCAGTCAAAACTTATTTTCTCAAAACACCAGAAATAGCTTAAACGCAGTATAATAAAATATAAAAATCCAAAGACGTCTTATTTTTTTCAGTTATTTAAAGAAAATCCTAAGAAAAAAAAACCGTTCAAAGGGGATACTTTTTAACCTTACTTCCTGTATTCATATTCCGGTACACACGCACACACAAAAAAAAAAATTTTTAAACTAAATTAAATGAAAAAGTAGATATACGATCAAATAAGGTGGTTTTCGTCCTTTAAGTAGTTCACCTACACTTTTTGGAAGAACAGATTATAATTTTTTTTTAAATATTAAAAATATTTTTATACACGAAAAAAACATAACAAATTATGAAGAAAAGAATGGCAAAATGCTAAAAGGATTGACATTTTCCAATTAATTTTTTTTTAACTTAATAAAACCCCGCAAAGCTCAATTCAAATAAATCATCAAAGGACATGAATATATACGATTCAGACTCTCTTAGATATTGAAAAGGGAGATTACCTAACCCCTGACAACTATATCTGGATTACTAACGACAATTACAAAAAAGATTAATTATATTCGATAATAATCTATTGAACGATGATCGAATCAAAAGCTAGAATCATTTGCCATATATTAACCTGACAATATTCACATTTCTTATAAAAGTTAAACCTTTAATGGCGACAGCGATAAAATACGATTACAGGTACGATTACAGGTACGATTACCGATGCGAAATGAGCATCTTCAATTAATGTCAGTGAACACCATCGAATGTATTTATTCCTTCCACTTTTAGGGATACTAATGAATAGAATTGTGGTATGAAAAGGAACAATTTCACCAGTTATACTATCAATAATTTCCAATTCCGATCCCCATCCCCACACCCCGGCTAGGTAAAATTCTAATTATTAGCACAAATGCAAATTTATCTTCTCAACAAAAAAGAAAAAAAGTGAATTGATGAAAATAATATAAAAAAACGCAATTTTTCTTATTTTTTTTATTGAGTAGAATAAATAATCCCCCATGCAGAGATGAGTAGGGGATCTGTTTCCTATCCCCCGGGACTATACCATTGTTATGAATCGATTTTAATTACCGAATAAAAACAATCGTGATTTGCATAATTATTCAGTGAGTTCAATGGCAAAAAACACAAACACAACAGACCAGAAATCAAATAATTCCCATTCGAAGCTGGAATAAATCACCTTCGCTGAGATTGAAATGGATTCGCACCAATTTTATTGACAATGTCGCTTCTCTTTCCATCCTTCGCCCTCATTGACTTTTTCCTTTTTCTAATCTAACAAAACGCTCTCCTTCCATTATAGTCTCACACTTTGTCTCTCTGATCTGCTAGATGAATATCTACTCGTCTCCTTGTCATTCAAAGGCGTTGTTATTGCCAAGCAAAGTATCCTCCATCTCCGTTCCTCTTTCGGCAGGCATAAATTAGCTGTGATTAAAGTGAGAGCGGACAATGCTCACGAGTAGATAATATGGAAAAAAACGAGACAAATTTGCCTTAAGAGAAAATACGCAAATGAGTAAAAACGGGGAACCACCACAACACAATTTTGATGGATCAAATTTATCCGCCATTAGAAACTCCCTCAGGTGCGATGATTTCACTTTAAATTCGTTCAAATCGTGACATTTCGTTAGAGAAGTGAGCATTTTAATTAACATTAATTGTTTTAATCAAAATATTCGGTTGGAAATTGTTGAGTTCTTTTTATTTCGACCAAATTTCTACTCTGCTTCTGAAAAGTGATTCTGAAATGCCCACCTAGTCACATGCAGTTAGAGGGGAAGTGGAGAATCTATTCAGAAAAGGGACCCCTAATTTCACTATTTCAAAATTATAGTAAAATTACTGATTTTCCAATTAGTCTGCGCGATATACTAATCTACTCAATATGCGAATAGGAATTTTAATTGAATTCATTATTGTTTTTGTGTGAAAATATTTTTGATTGTGAATTTTTATCTAAAAAAAAATAGGTCTTGGAATGGAATATTTTGATTTATTGGAAGATGAATTATTATTAAAATTTTTTGGGGATTCCTTCATATTAGAATGTAAGATTTTTCACAATTTTGAAATGGTTTTTTTGATGAATTCAAGAGTCACGAAAAGTCTGTTTTGAGACTGTATTCGTGTCTGAGAGTTTTGTTATTATATTGGGGGGCCCAAAGTAGTTCTACTATAAAGGATAACTTAGAATGGTTCTTAATCAAATTCTGTTTAATTTTCACCTCTGTTGTGAGATGTGGTCTTTAGGAGGGTCTACCCATCACAACTTAGGTAATTTATATCTGAACTCGAAGAACCACTTACCACACCTTAAAAAAATGCTGTTAAAAATATCTGAACTCGAAGAATTGTGTTGTAACTTTTTTCTTTATAGAAGTAAGTTTTTTTTAAAAAATAAAATTGAGAACAAAAACAACAAAATCTTTTTTATGGAATAATGGTATTATTTGAACTTTTGTCTTCAAACTGAGTTAAGATTTTTTTTCCATCAAAAACCCCCAAAATTTCCAATAGGATCCGATTCTGTCTAGATGGTATTAGAAAATGAACTCACAATTCCCAAATTAGCAAAAATTCCAGAGTCTCCTAAAAAAAAATATCAACGCCTCCGAAATAAGTATTTCTAAATAGGCGATTGTCATTGTCAGAGTTTGAAAATTCATGAAACTTAAAAAGGAGCTTGAAAGAAAATGTTTTTAGAAGATTTTCTCGCCAGTTTAACGCTGACAAACTAAACTGATTATCGTAGCCTGAATCCCCTTTTTGGGCCCACTGTAAAATGAAGAGAAATGCTAGCTTTGGTTTCAGGAGACACCTATTATACGTTTGTGGGATGGCTGCTGCGATAATAATGGCGCTGGTGCACCTAATGTCGAATCTTGAACGACCCAGGCAGAGCAGGATGACTATATTGACGACCGTAGTCGGGTCAATCCTGCTATACACTGTGCTAATATGGGTGAATGGGTTGATTAGAACAATTAAACCTTCAAATTCAAGAAACTTAAAAAGGAGCTTCAAAGAAAATTTTTGTAGAAGAGTTTCTAGCCAATTGATTTTATAGCCTTTTTTTAAAACATGGGCTGAGATTGTACGTTTTAATTCTGTTTCAGGCAGTAAAAGCACTTCGATTGTAAGCTGGATGCCCCAAAAACGTGACGAATAACTGCAGACCATCTGGAATTGGCAGTGATGCAAAGTCTCCCCCGATTTTAAACCATTTTCAGTTAGTTTACTAAAAAACTAAGTCAGTCAGTAACTTTGATCGTTCAAAGTTAGTAGCTTCTTAAAACTCGACTAAGCAATTTTTACTATCATCTCTTGATGCCAATTTATTATCACTAAGGAAGTTTTGCAATGACAAAAAAAAATGAAAATCGAAGACGAGGCAAAACACGTGCAACCAAAGCAGTTGTCAAAAATTAACTGAACATTCAAAATGGCCGAACTTGTCGGTTTAAGTGAGAGATATGAGTACCAACATAATGCCACAAAAAATCGAAAATCGAATATACGTAACCCGAGGAATTTCAAAATTTACGATATTTTTTTAACAGACCTCGTACATGACCCTTTTTTTCAGCCCCAGTCCCAATCCGTTAAAGAAATGAGTCGATTTCGTTCCGTTTGGGCAAGGATTCACAGATGGAAATTCCATCCATCTAGTTCTTTTACGTCAATTCGTGTGGCACCCAAACATTGACCTCCATTTTTTTAATACAGCTTTTTGCTACAACTGCTAACATGCCGGTCTACATCGATCATTTACATGATTTTATCGACGGGCTTAGCTTTGCTAGGTATATCCTTAACATCGAAAATAGTGGAACGAAATCGTTTGGATTTAATTTAATATAAAAAGTGAAAAAAACAGCTTTGTTCTCTTAAGAAGAAGCAAGAACGACAGAACATTCCCTTACACCTAATAATAAATTTAGTTCGTACTGGGAATTCACAGTGATCAAAGCAGAAATTTGGAGTCTCAACTGTTCAGGAAAATTTGCCAGCTTATGGAAATACATAAATAAATACAAAAGCTTTTTAAAAGTAATTCAGGAATGACACGTTTAAAAAAACATTAGTAAAGAAACGCAACAGACGTTATTGGTCGATGATGAATTTAGTTAATAGCCATGCAGTGAAAAGTAGATATAATAACGAAAATATTGAATTAGAATTCAACCAAGTCTAAACAAGCAAACACTTATAAATCCATCTTTAAAAAATACAATTCAATTCAATAAGGAAAAAATCCTAAATAAACAAAACCGCTTTTTTACTCTATTTCATTGGAATGTACGGTATGATCGTAACAATATTATGTGGTGTTATTGAATTAGTGGCGTTTATTTCTTGTGTTTAAAGAAGACATTTTCCTATAAGATTAAATTGAGAAAATAAAAAAAATACCAGCAATTTCACAACAAAAATTATATATCGGCATAAATATTACATAATTTATAAAAATATATTCATTTTCTATGAAGAACACAATCTGTGATGTAATAAAATTCTGCTGATTTATAGCTATAGGGTTTTCCTATAAAAGTGATATGATTTCTAAGTAACGTTTCGGCAATTTGTAATATGTCATGATCAGTCATTTTTTTGCATTATATTCACTAATGTTTACAATTTCATCATGGAGAGACATACTCAAAAACAACGTTTACAAATTATTCAATTTTATTATCAAAATAATCGTTCTCCAATTGCAACTTTTCGTGCGCTTTTGCCATTTTATGGTCGTAATAATCGTCCAACTGTGCTCGCTATTCGTCGAATTGTTAAAAATTTCGAGCGTACCTTTTTTTTAAATATTGTTCAAGTGTCAATAAGACAAAGAACCGCTCGAAGTAATGAAAATATTGCTGCCGTTCAGGCAAGTGTTGCTGAAGACCGCAATTTGTCGATTCCAAGAAGTTCTCAAGAATTGGGACTGTCTCAAACCACAACCTGGCGGATTTTGAGAAAGGATTTGCGCTTGCATCCGTATAAAATTGTTATTACTCAAGAACTGAAGCCATTGGACCACCGTCCGCTGATTTTGTCTTAGAACAACTTGAAAACGATAACGATTTTTTTTAAGAAAATCATTTTCAGCGATGAGGCTCACTTTCATCTGAGTGGTGCGGTAAATAAACAAAACTGTCGATTCTGGGCAAAGAAAAAAATTGACAGTTTGATGTGGTTTTTGGTCTGGTGGAATCATCGGTAACACCGTTACTGTCAACGAAGAGCTGTATAGATCAATGATAACCAACTTTTTATGGCCGAAATTGGAAGAAGTTGATCTTGACAACATCTGGTTCCAACAAGACGGGGTTACGTGCCACACAGCACGTGCAACAACCGAATTATTGAGAGAAAAGTTTGGAGATTCGATTATTTCAAGAAATTGTGACATTGAATGGCCTCCAAGAAGTTGTGATTTAACACCATTAGACTCTTTCTTGTGGGGTTATTTGAAGTCATTGATCTTTAGCAATAATCCAGACTCTCATCAAGATTTAGAAGTCAATATTGAACGTGCTATTCATGGCATACGACTTGATTTAGTGGAAAAAGTGCTCGAAAATTGGGTTCATCGAATTCGTTCCTGCAAAAGAAGTCATGGAGGCCATTTGAATGACGTCTTATTCAGAACTTAATTGGATCGATTGTACTTCACATTAAATAAAAAACATTTGAAAAGAAATCATATCACCCTTATTCGAAAACCCTATATAAATATTTTTTATTTATTTGAAAATAATATTAAGTCTGTTATTTTATTATGAAAATAATTTTTATCATACAATTTAGGAAATAAATTATTTAATAAACAAGCATTTAAAATTTTTTTTATAAATAATGAACTGCTAATAAATATTTGTTTTGAACCGATGTTGTGACTCCTAACAATAGTACTTCGATAAGGTAAAAGTATGTGCTCAATTGGGGACATTTCCAACACCCAGCAGGAAATGACACATTGATCTTCGCTCCTTTACATTCTACAATATTTTTTTTTGTTCCATTTCCTTGCCAAATTTTTAACGCAAAATACCCCCGTCCCCAAACCCAACTTCACACTTAAGCCGCATAATCATATGTTTTTCGACAGCTGACATAGCAAGGCGGCTTGCTTGTGAAAATATTCGATTGATTCTGGACAGTAGTTTTTGGTTGATATCCTTTTAAATATGGAAAGTAAAAAACAGCATTTTCGGCATATTTTAATTTTTTACTATAGAAAAATGGAAAAAATGCTGTTCAAGCAAGAAAAAAATTATCCGATGTGTATGGAGAAGATGTGTTAAGTGAGCGTCAGTGCCAAAATTGGTTTGCAAAATTTCGATCCGGCAATTTTGATCTCGAAGATGCACCACGTTCTGGAAGGCCAGTTGAAGCAGATGAAGACACAATAAATAAAAATTCAAACCGACGAATAATAACTCGTGAGATCGCTGAGAGACTAAATTTATCCAATATGATCGTTCATGATAATTTGAAACGGCTAGGTTTTATCTCAAAGCTCGACATATGGGTTCCTCATATTCTTACGGAAAAAAATTTGAGCCGTCGTATTGACGTTTGTGATTTGCTTCTCAAACGCCAAGAAAATGATTCATTTTTGAAGCGTATCAATCACTGGGGACGAGAAATGGGTTGTCTACAACAATCTTAAGCGCAAAAGATCCTGGAATAGAAACGATGAACCGGCTCAAAGCACTTCGAAAGCCAATATTCATTAAAAAAAATGTAATGATATCTGCTTGATGTGATTTCAAAGGAATCGTTTATTTTGAGCTTCTATCGAGCAACACAACAATCAATTGTGAAGTGTACTGTCATCAGTTGGACAAATTAAATGATTCACTTAACAGATGTATAAGCTTAAATCCGCTGTTTGTGCATAGATGGCGTGAGTGAGCGTATAAAGCTACCATGGACACGCCATACTTTTTTTTTATGAGTTTGACATCTGTCAACATTAATCAGTGCACATTGTCAGCAATTTCGTACAACAACATACATTTTCCTTTGGTAATCATGTCTAGTTTTGTGCCAGAAAAAGAGCATATGCGGGAAGCTCTGCTTTTCTGCTTCAATTTGAATAATTCTGTTGCCGAATCGCATCGAATGCTTATGAAGGCCTAGGTGACAGTGCTTTATCTTAAACAACGTGCCGAGATTGGTTTCGTTGGTTCAAAAACCATCAATTGCAGCTTCTTTTGGACGAAGCCGATATCCAATCGCAAAAAATGCTCGTGGAGCAATTGAGTGTTACTCAGCCAGCCATTTCCATGCGTCTGCGTGCCATGGGGAAGGATGAAACGATCGGAAAATGGGTGTCGCGTGAATTGATCGATAGGCAGATGGAGCGACGCCAAAACACATACGAAAGCTTGCTCGCCAGACAAAAAAGAAAGTCGTTCCTGAATCGGATTGTGATACGCAATGAAAATCAGATATATTTCGAGAATCCTAAACGCAACAAATCGTGGGTTGATCCCGGCCAACCATCAACATCTTCCCCAAGACCAAATCGCTTCGGACGGAAGACGATGCTGTGCGTTTGGTGGGATCAGAAGGTTATCGTCTACTATGAGATGTTGAAACCGGGTGAAACTGTCAGTGCCCACCGCTACCATCAACAACTAATTAAACTGCACCGTGATCTGCGTGAAAGACATGACAAGCTAATTTTCCTCCACGACAACGCACCATCGCATACGTCAAAATAGGTCTGAAACTACTTGGAGACACTCAGCTACCCTACCCCGCTTATTCACCAGACCTGTCCCCTTCCGACTACCACCTGTAGTTGATGGGCCACGCGCTCGCTGAGCAGCACTTCGATTCTTACGAAGACGTCCGAAAATGGCTTGATGAGTGGTTTGCCTCGAGAGAGAAGGAATTTTTTTGGCGTGGTATCCACAAATTGCCCGAGAGATGGGAAAAATGTGTAGCTAGCGAGGGCAAGTACTTTGAATAAATTTGTTTTTGCTTTCTATGAAAAAACCATGGTGTTTTTTTGACTAAAAAACAGCGGATTTAAGCTTATACAACTGGTAAAGAAAAAAACTAAATTAAAATTTATATAACCTTGCCTCTTAAATCCACGAAACCCCCTTTTCCCCTCCTCCTTTTTAGACAATATCTATGATGAACGAAACGTATAAGCGTCAGGCGATGGTGTTAAACTTCGTCGACGGCGTCAGCTTACCGCTAGCAGGCGCAAAGAAATGACATAGAGGCGAGATGACGGGAACACCGGGATTAATCGATTAAAGAAAATAGACGCATCATCTAATTCCTGATATAGCCACGTGTAATGGAAGAGCCCTTGGAGAAGTGAACCACAACTTATGTCGTTTTAAGTGGATGTTGATGTGATTTGTCCCAATTGTTAGCCCACAATCGAAGATGCAGAGCATATTTTCTTCTACTGGCCATGCTTTAGAGAAAAAAGTAAGAAACTTCAGAAAATCTTCGATCAGCGCCGATGCCAGAAGCGGATCGCTACACAAAGAAGCTCAGTCAGGAAGGAAGCATATGAAAAGGACAGCCTAAATAGGATAATCGACTTGATATCAGTCTACTCCCCATGAAGTAACGCCTGACGGTGGTCGCACGGGGAGGTAGGTTTTAGTGGGTAAAACTCACGCACTGGTGGGATCAGTATCCATGTAGCATCTTTAGAAGATTTCTCCCTGCATACGTAATAAAAATAAATTTAAAAAATATCCTTCTAAGTAAAAGACACTCAAAAATAAAAATCTCCTTCAAGAACTCAAACCTAATTTTCAGTATAAAATACTTGACAAACAAAAATGTCCTTTGCAAATATCCTTTTCTAATAAAATATCTTCTCTTCCGAAGAGATATTCATAGCCAATTACAAAAGATTAATGAGAATTTATTTAATTTCAGTGCTAGACGATGGCAAAGTGGATTCTTCGGAATTGCTTCGTACAAACCGAAAAGTAAATGGTCACTTTTGCTAAATAAGGATTCTGTTATCCTTAAAGAATGGATAGCGAATGGTAGCTGGCATAATGAGATTTTCTCACGTACTTGCTATGATCACGACAGGCTGGACAGTTTTCGACCAGTAAAGATGCATTTCCCACAGGAAAATTGACTAGGAAATGGAAAGTGTACTTTGTGATGACCAAACGAATAAGAAGTTTTTATTGTTGGTGACTTTTGTCCGGTAAACTTAGGCTTATTGCGTGTGTTTGGATAGTTTCCATCGAAAAATATAAGAAATCCACAAGAAAAGTTATCACAAAGAAAAAATAGTAAACAAAATCAAGTACATTTTGCCAAAGTTACTGTCTCCGAAAGTTCTCCAACCCCAACCTTCTTAGCCAGCTGACGGCGCTACATAAATGAAGAAGAAATTTAAAGGAGATATAAGGAGACTTCGCCAAAGCTAATTTACCTGTTATGACTAATACTGATGGTACTGACCAGAAAAAAAACTGATAGTACGCATTTAAAGAGGTCAGTAAATTGCATACTTTCAGTCGTAAAAGTTTTGAGTCCTTCGGTTGTCACTATTTGCGTTTTTAAACAGAAAAGAAACGAACCAAAGCGTTCTGTAACTATTTAAATATTAAAGCACACACTCAGTTCTATTCTTACAGTTTCGATAAAAAAAAAACTTTCCGATGGATTTAGTTAGTTGCAAATGCCCCAATTCCATCAGTTCCACATGATACACATTCGAGACGAAACAATTCCACCGCACAAACAGGGAAGTTAACGCAGTCGTCAATGACAAATAAGAGCGTTTCTTGTTCAACTAACTTCCTTGACTTTTAGTTTTTTTTAAAAATAAAAGCGAAGAAGGACGTGTATTAGTCCTTATATAACAGAAAACGAAGAAAATGACGAATTCTCTCTTCTTTTTTTTATATAACAAGTTAACATTATTCCAAACATGTCAGCTGAGTGAGTGAGCGACAAGTGTTTGCGAATGACTTTGGGTGACGTTCCTTGAATTTTCAATTAAATTGTTTAAAAATTCTTACAAAAAAAAATTGAGTTTTCCAAGTTCTTTTTTTTGTACTAAAAATGGATTCTTTCGTTCACAAACATTTCCTTTTAGAAAAAAATTTAAGGAACAAAAAGTGAACCAGGATTTTTTTAAATAAAATGTCAACTATTCGCAGAGGATTCATTTTAGGTATTTTTTTTAAAGAGGATTTTCTCTAATGTTTTTTTAAGGGTTATTTAGAATATGAAGTTTTTGACCTTTGTTAGTATAAAAATCTAAAGATTACAGGAGGGGAATTTTCCCACATCCTGTGAACAACTAGCGCATGCTTTATAGGAAAAAATAAGAAACTTTTAAGAGAAATTAAAAATTTAATTCGTTAAATTAGTTTTTAGCTTCGTTAAATTAGTTTTTAGCTTCGTCGTATGAGATTGTAAAGACTTCCTAATCAAGAACAACCATCTAAATCCAAAAATTAAAAAACTTTTAAGAGAAATTAAAAAAAAACGCCTTGAAGAGAAATTAAAAAGGTTCGTTAAACTGGTTTTAAGTTTCGTCGTATGAAATTGTAAAAACTTCCTAATCAAGGACAACCATCTAAATCCGAAAATTAAAAAACTTTTAAGAGAAATTTAAAAAAAACGTCTTGAAGAGAAATTAAAAAGGTTTGTTAAACTGGTTTTAAGCTTTGTCGTATGAGATTGTAAAGACTTCCTAATCAAGGACAACCATCTAAACCGAAAATTAAAAAACTTTTAAGAGAAATTAAAAAAAAACGTCTTGAACAGAAATTAAAAAGGTTCGTTAAACTGGTTTTAAGCTTCGTCGTATGAGATTGTAAAGACTTCCTAATCAAGGACAACCATCTAAATCCGAAAATTAAAAAACTTTTAAGAGAAATTAAAAAAAAAACGTCTTGAACAGAAATTAAAAAGGTTCGTTAAACTGGTTTTAAGCTTCGTCGTATGAGATTGTAAAGACTTCCTAATCAAGGACAACCATCTAAATCCGAAAATTAAAAAACTTTTAAGAGAAATTAAAAAAAAAACGTCTTGAACAGAAATTAAAAAGGTTCGTTAAACTGGTTTTAAGCTTCGTCGTATGAGATTGTAAAGACTTCCTAATCAAGGACAACCATCTAAATCCGAAAATTAAAAAACTTTTAAGAGAAATTAAAAAAAAACGTCTTGAAGAGAAATTAAAAAGGTTCGTTAAACTGGTTTTAAGCTTCGTCGTATGAGATTGTAAAGACTTCCTAATCAAGGACAACCATCTGAATCCGAAAATTAAAAAACTTTTAAGAGAAATTAAAAAAAACGTCTTGAGGAGAACTTAAAGAGGTTCGTTAAACTGGTTTTAAGCTTCGTCGTATGAGATTGTAAAGACTTCCTAATCAAGAACAACCATCTAAATCCAAAAATTAAAATACTTTTAAGAGAAATTAAAAAAAACGTCTTGAAGAGAAATTAAAAAGGTTCGTTAAACTGGTTTTAAGCCTCGTCGTATGAGATTGTAAAGACTTCCTAATCAAAAACAACCATCTAAACCCAAAATAAAAAAAACTTTTAAGAGAAAGTAAAAAAAACGTCTTGAAGAGAAATTAAAAAGGTTCGTTAAACTGGTTTTAAGCTTCGTCGTATGAGATTGTAAAGACTTCCTAATCAAGAACAACCATCTAAATCCAAAAATTAAAAAAAATTTAAGAGAAATTAAAAAAAACGTCTTGAGGAGAACTTAAAAAGGTTCGTTAAACTGGTTTTAAGCTTCGTCGTATGAGATTGTAAAGACTTCCTAATCAAGAACAACCATCTAAATCCAAAAATTAAAAAACTTTTAAGAGAAATTAAAAAAAACGCCTTGAAGAGAAATTAAAAAGGTTCGTTAAACTGGTTTTAAGCCTCGTCGTATGAGATTGTAAAGACTTCCTAATCAAGAACAACCATCTAAATCCGAAAATTAAAAAACTTTTAAGAGAAATTAAAAAAAAACGTCTTGAAGAGAAATTAAAAAGGTTCGTTAAACTGGTTTTAAGCTTCGTCGTATGAGATTGTAAAGACTTCCTAATCAAAGACAACCATCTAAATCCAAAAATTAAAAAACTTTTAAGAGAAATTAAAAAAAACGCCTTGAAGAGAAATTAAAAAGGTTCGTTAAACTGGTTTTAAGCCTCGTCGTATGAGATTGTAAAGACTTCCTAATCAAGAACAACCATCTAAATCCGAAAATTAAAAAACTTTTAAGAGAAATTAAAAAAAAACGCCTTGAAGAGAAATTAAAAAGGTTCGTTAAACTGGTTTTAAGCTTCGTCGTATGAGATTGTAAAGACTTCCTAATCAAGGACAACCATCTAAATCCGAAAATTAAAAAACTTTTAAGAGAAATTAAAAAAAAACGTCTTGAACAGAAATTAAAAAGGTTCGTTAAACTGGTTTTAAGCTTCGTCGTATGAGATTGTAAAGACTTCCTAATCAAGGACAACCATCTAAATCCGAAAATTAAAAAACTTTTAAGAGAAATTAAAAAAAAACGTCTTGAAGAGAAATTAAAAAGGTTTGTTAAACTGGTTTTAAGCTTCGTCGTATGAGATTGTAAAGACTTCCTAATCAAGGACAACCATCTGAATCCGAAAATTAAAAAACTTTTAAGAGAAATTAAAAAAAACGTCTTGAGGAGAACTTAAAAAGGTTCGTTAAACTGGTTTTAAGCTTCGTCGTATGAGATTGTAAAGACTTCCTAATCAAGGACAACCATCTAAATCCGAAAATTAAAAAACTTTTAAGAGAAATTAAAAAAAAACGTCTTGAACAGAAATTAAAAAGGTTCGTTAAACTGGTTTTAAGCTTCGTCGTATGAGATTGTAAAGACTTCCTAATCAAGGACAACCATCTAAATCCGAAAATTAAAAAACTTTTAAGAGAAATTAAAAAAAAACGTCTTGAAGAGAAATTAAAAAGGTTTGTTAAACTGGTTTTAAGCTTCGTCGTATGAGATTGTAAAGACTTCCTAATCAAGGACAACCATCTGAATCCGAAAATTAAAAAACTTTTAAGAGAAATTAAAAAAAACGTCTTGAGGAGAACTTAAAAAGGTTCGTTAAACTGGTTTTAAGCTTCGTCGTATGAGATTGTAAAGACTTCCTAATCAAGAACAACCATCTAAATCCAAAAATTAAAAAACTTTTAAGAGAAATTAAAAAAAACGCCTTGAAGAGAAATTAAAAAGGTTCGTTAAACTGGTTTTAAGCCTCGTCGTATGAGATTGTAAAGACTTCCTAATCAAGAACAACCATCTAAATCCGAAAATTAAAAAACTTTTAAGAGAAATTAAAAAAAAACGTCTTGAAGAGAAATTAAAAAGGTTCGTTAAACTGGTTTTAAGCTTCGTCGTATGAGATTGAAAAGACTTCCTAATCAAGGACAACCATCTAAATCCGAAAATTAAAAAACTTTTAAGAGAAATTAAAAAAAAACGTTTTGAAGAGAAATTAAAAAGGTTCGTTAAACTGGTTTTATGCTTCGTCGTATGAGATTGTAAAGACTTCCTAATCAAGGACAACCATCTAAATCCAAAAATTAAAAAAAATTTAAGAGAAATTTAAAAAAAACGTCTTGAAGAGAAATTAAAAAGGTTCGTTAAACTATTGTAGTTTTAAGCTTCGTCGTATGAGATTGTAAAGACTTCCTCATCAAGGACAACCATCTAAATCCCCTCCCCCTCCTCTCCTCACTCTAATAAGTTTCCCTTTTTCTAGATTAACTGCTAAATTTGCTGTTTGGACAAATGTGAGATCATTTATAAAAATTATTTATTGTTAGTTTGTATGTAAGATCTTTGAGAGTAGAGAAAGAGGTCACTTTGTAGCGCCATGTCTATAAGGCCATTTGGTAACTACAAGTTTTGTGTATGTTCATTGAAAAAATTGATCGATAGTTAATTGGAGAGGAAAAGCCAGTGATTATTAAATTTTGTAGGCTATTTTTATATATTCGAAAAGAGGGCTTGATCTATCATACAACGAAGGCGGTTCTAGGTTAAGTGACATTTTAGTAGCTCTTCAATGGAAGAATAAAAAGAAATTCTACATTGATGATTTAAACACCACAGGAAAAGCATAAAGGTCGTGGTTAATTACCTGAGGAGAAGTCATGGGTATTTTCGGTATGACGCATCCGGATTCTCAGAAGTTTTCTTGCACAGAATTATTGATGAATAAACCTTTTTTTATCATATTTGGCCAATGTGAAAAAATATATCTTCAACCGTTGGCCTAGTCCGTTGGTCTACGCATAGCTTTAGTGACATTTTTTTTAGCAGATTTCAGTGAGAACAGATCAATGGAAAAGCCTCCTTTGCCAGCCCTCCTCAGCCCACTTATTACCCAGAGTACAACATGACCGGGAACCCAATGCAATTTCACGATTCTATTGTTTAGTAAATTGTGGCAAATCTCATTGATCATCGGATCATTTGGACAATCGACGATATGCCTCGAGGGCTGAGCGTTGTTCCTTTGGCTTCGTAGGTTGATCGCATTCTCAACTGCCGTCCTAATTCCTCACAGCTCGCTATAGAAAACTGAGCTTTTAAATAAGAAAATTTATTTATGCAGGATGCGTATTGTCCATTATCGATTTTATCCCAGAGTTTTTTGTACCTCGATGGATCGGTGTTTGCCTTACTGTACCTGCTGAGTACCGTAGATATTTCTCAACCCCACTGATAACTACGGTCTTTAGTCTGTGTATGGCAGGAAGTTCAGGAAAATAAGCAAAAGTATGGAGGGCAAATTCCTTTTCGAGTAAAAGGTGGATAAAGCTAGTTTTAAGAGGTTATGAAGAGGATATCTTGGCAATCAAAAGTTATTATAGATGAGGGTTAAGCGGGATTTGTAAAGACAGTGTAAAATAGATTTTCCAACCAGTTTTAATGGTATCGCGAATTTTGAATTTCCGCGGGTTATATATTTCGATTTTCGATTTTTTGTGGCGTTATGTTGGTACTCATGACCTCGTACACGTATATCAAAAAAGTCTGGTATGCTTCACTGGCTAGTCTAATACAGCAGTTCACCGGTACTTCAAATTCCCTATGCCCAGCTCCTGGAATTTCACTCTGACTACTTTACTTTGTCATATCTTAAACCCAAAGTAATGATGAAATTTTCACTTATTCCAGTGATCAACAAAACGCATGGTCTGCTTAAGACCATTTTCTCTCAGCATTATCAGCTTAGATATTTAAGGTTACAAAATTTTTATCCAAAGTCCTAACAAAATTTTTTTGTAATTTAATTAAATTTCTTGAAAATCCTCAAAAAGTGAGACTTGTACAAATTCTTCAGAAGCTGTCACTTTAACTGTTGGAAATTTCAATATCATCGAATAGTTATTCAAGCGCATTTTCTCTTGTTTTCCTTAAATAACTTAATTAAAGAACCAAAACAGTCTCTAAGGAAAATTTTATTATTCTCCAAAACTTCAATATTTTTACTGGCCTTTTCTGCTGAAAACAACGAGCTCATATAAAGAGCAAAACAACAGCAGAACAATAAGTGCCAAGGAATCATCATCAAAACAAAAGAGTCCTTCTTCCTATAATATCCAAATTGCATCGTATTTGACCTTTCGACTAAGTCCTGAGTCCTTAGCCTCTTCATTAGTGCTTTTATATTCTTCTATTACGAACTTCTATTAATAATCCTTTATTCATCAAATAACAATAAAATCATTGTCCAAGAAGCATCGAAGATGTTATCACGTTTCGCTGGAGCACGACTTTTAATGGGCGCATAAAAATTCTGTGTTGTTGTTAAGTTCTACCGAACAACCAAGTGTGAAGGATGGTAAATAAACCATCAAATTTGATAAATTAATTGATTGATGAAAAAATTGTTTGGTTGTGATTTTGTTTTGAGTAAACATGGAACGATTAGCGTTGAAAAATAGTTACACGACTCAAAATTGGAGTAATTTATACTGAATAGCTTTTTTTATAAAAAAGGGTTTACTGCCATTAAGAAAGAAGGATTTCAACTAATCTTATAGGAGGTAGTCTTGAAGATTAAACATATTTATGAACAAATGAACTGTTCATCAATACTAGGTATATAAGTTTAAATCCGCTGTTTTTTAGTCAAAAAAACACTTTTTTTTTATAGGAAGCAAAAACAAATTTATTTAAAGTACTTGCCCTTGCCCTCGCTGGCTACACATTTTTTCCATTTCTCGGGCAATTTGTGGATACCCCGCTAAAAAAATTTCTTCTCTAACGAGGCAAACCACTCATCAAGTCATTTTCGGACGTCTTCGTAAGAATCGAAGTGCTGGTCAGCGAGCGCGTGGCCCATCGACGAGAACAGGTGGTAGTCGGAAGGGGCCAGGTCTGGTGAAAATTAGTTTCGGACCATTTTTGATGTGTGCCATGGTGCGTTATCGTGGAGGAATATCAGCTTGTCATGTCTTTGTTGATAATCCCTCCTTTTTTCACGCAGAGCACGGTGCAATATGATCAGTTGTTGGTACTAGCGGTGGGCATTGACGATACCCTGCTGATCCCACGAAACGCACAGCATCGTCTTCCGTCCGAAGCGATTTGGTCTTGGGGAAGATGTTAATGGTTGGCCAGGATCAACCCACGATTTGTTGCGTTTAAGATTCTCGAATTATATCCACTTTTCATCGCCTGTTACAATCCGATGCAGGAACGACTTTTTTTTTCTGGCCATTTGCCGACCTTTTCAATCTTCCCCATGGAACGCAGACGTATGGAAATGGCTGGTTGAGTAACACCCAATTGTTCCGCGAGCATTTTTTGCGATTGGGTATCGTCTTCGTCCAAAAGAGCCTGCAATTGATAATCCTCAACCTTCCTAGGCCGATTTTTACGCTTCTTGTCCCACAAGTTAAAAATACCGTGTTTGAACCGACAAAACCAATCTCGGCACGTTGTTTCCGATAAAGCACTGTCACCATAGGCCTCCATAAGCATTCGATGCTATTAGGCAGCCGATTTCTTCAAATTGAAGGAGAAAAGCAGAGCTTCCCGCATATGCTCTTTTTCTGGCACAAAACTAGACATGATTACCAAAGGAGAAATGTATGTTGTTGTCCATGGTAGCTTAATACGCTCACTCACACCATCGATGACCAAACAGCGGATTTAAGCTTATACCCCTGGTTAATACAAAAAAAATTTTATCTTTCAATAATTTCTTCCAGGTTTTCACTACGAATGTTTGTAAAAAGGAATTTCGGCGCATATACAAAAAAACAACATCAATGACACTAATCTGGGTAAAAAAAATGGCTAAACTCGAATAAATCCAATTTAATTCTTGTTAATTTCAAAGGAAGCTTTTTAGTTAATAAATTTTTTTAGTCCTTGTTTAAATTTCTTCAGTGTAAAATTTTTGTACAATAATTATAACTATTTTTTTTTCTCAATAGGATTGAAAACGACTATACTCGTACTGATTATTTTGGGATTCAGTTTTTAATAAAGTTCACAGAAGAAGATTTACCATTTATTGAAATATCTTCAATTTTGTTTGGAAATTTTATCAAATCCATTATGAAAATGGTCGATCTGCGATATTTTTCGCATATGCTGAGCCTGCAATCAATAATTTGGTGAGTAAATTTGAGTCTTCTGATTCGGTACAAGATATACCAACAACTACACGAGCTCATCCATGCCGTTTAGCTAAAAATATTGCTTTGCTGAGTAAAAGAGTTGCATACGGTCCAATTTTATTGATTTATCAACATTTGGACCAGTTGACCACATGGCAAATATTGTACAACGATTTGGATCTTAAGCCTTATAACATCCAATTGGTGTAAAAATTATAGTTTTGAATGTCGAAAGTTCTCTGGCGGATCATTTTTACTTGGTGCTAGATTTTCATAAAAATACTGATTTTGTTAAAAAGCAAAATTTTCGCATTTGGGGATCTGAAAAATTCAAGAACAAGTGTGTCTGCATGGAGAGCTTCATTGGCTGGAGGCATTATTGGTCCATATTTTTTCAAAAATGAAGCTAGTACTACAGTGACTGTCAATGGAGTACGCTACAGAGATATGGTAACCACTTTTTTATGGCCGATATTTGAATTCGATGACTTATAAGATGGGCATTGTGTGCCACGCAGCCCAAAAAACAACTGATTTTACGAAAACCCAACTCATTAGACATCTAATTTCGCCAAGAGAAAATATCCATTGCCCACCAAGATTATATGATTTGATGTCGTTCGACTTCTTCCTATAAGGTTGCAATAGGATGGCGCTGTGGGCCACACAGCCCAAAAAAACAACCGATTTATTGACAACCAAATTCATTAGACGTCTAATTTCGCCAAGAGAAATTGTCCATTGCCCACCAACATTATGTTATTTGATGCCGTTCAACTTCTTATTGTAAGTTTGCGATAGGATGGCACTGTGCGCCACACAGCCCAAAAAATAAACGATTTTACGAAAACCCAACTAATTAGACGTCTACTTTCGCCAAGAGAAAATATCTATTGGCCACCAAGATATTGTGATTTGATGTCGTTTGACTTCTTCTTGTAAGGTTGCGATAGGATGGCACTGTGCGCCACACAGCCCAAAAAACAACCGATTTATTGACAACCAAATCCATTAGACGTCTAATTTCGCCAAGAAAAATTATCTATTGGCCATCAAGATTATGTGATTTGATGTCGTTGGACTTCTTACTATAAGGTTGCATTAGAATGGCGCTGTGTGCCACACTGCCCAAAAAACAAACGATTTATTGCAAACCAAATTCATTGGACGTCTAATTTCGGCAAGAGAAAATATCCATTGCCCACCAAGATTATGTGATTTGATGCCGTTCAACTTCTTCTTGTAAGTTTGTGATAAGATGGCACTGTGCGCCACACAGCCCAAAAAACAACCGATTTTACGAAAACCCAACTCATTATACGTCTACTTTCGCGAAGTGAAAATGTCCATTGCCCACCAAGATGATGTGATTTGATGTCGTTCGACTTCTTCCTCTAAGGTTGCAACAGGATGGCGCTGTGGGCCACATAGCCCAAAAAAACAAACGATTTATTGTGGAACCAAATTCATTGGACGTCTAATTTCGCCAAGAGAAGATGTCCATTGGCCACCAAGATCATGTGATTTGATGCCGTTCGACTTCTTCTTACAAGTCTATATGAAAGATAACGTTTATGAGCATAGTCCACACACAATTTAAGAGTTGAAAACCAATATCAAGAGGTCAAAAAGTCATCCATGAAATAGAACCACAATTACATAAAAATTTGATCGAAAAGAACGTTGTGAGAAAGCGTAGTCATGGTAGAAATTTGCCCAATATTGTCTTTTATTCATAAATGTTAAATTCTCTGCAATACATTTTAATAAATAATAACAGAATTTACAAACAAAATGTACATTTCAGTTAAAATTTAAAAAAAAAAGTAGACCCCACATAAGCGTGACAGTGAAAATTGGATTTCTCTCTTAACAATAGTTTCCCATTTCTTTTCAAGGATCAGAATATCTCTATTGATTTTAAAAATGATAACGTACAAAAAAAACCTAATATATAACCAGTGTCTTCCCCCCATCCAGTAACCGACTATGAATTTACTATAATTTTTACTATTAAACTGAAAGAGGAAGCATCCCAATTTCCATAGCTTTACTTTCCTATTCGTGTTGGCACTTTACGAAAATATCTTCAAACAAAAAGTCCTTAAAGTATATTATTTCCTGTTCAACTTTAATATTACCCCCCATCCCCACCCCTTATCAGCATAACTATCGTATATTGTATTCCATGTTATCGACATCATTGCCTACTCCACCATCTCAACCACATCTAAATTATATCAATTTATTAATACCCAACGCCATAGAATCTCTTCTCTTATCTTTACACTCTCTTGTTCGTAATACTCATTTGAATATCATAACAAAACTGGGTTAAAGTTGATGTGGATAATATAAAATAATATCTAATTTGACTATTATTATTAAGGAAATTTTTTTTAAAGGATAAAATTAACCAAAAAATCAAGGAGACAACACAAAAATATGGTTGCGTATAAAATTTTTAAACACTTGCCCATGGCGAATTGTACTTAATTTTACTTAAAACAAACTCATAAAATATTTTCATATTTATTGATGGATAATTGTAAAAAGGAGCAGTAGCAGGAGGTGCAGTTGGGGATTGGGTGGTTACAAGTGAGCTGTTAAATTTTCATGACTATTTTTTTAAATTTTATATTTGGTTTGGTTTGATTTTGTTCGGAGGATTTTTAAGAATACATTTTAAGCAAGTTAAATTCTTATTGGGGGAGGGGAGAATAGAAAAATTCTCACCCCTCTTTTTGAAAGGCATTTAACATAATCCTTTTAACGTAAGGAATTCCTATTAAATCATATGCGACCGAATATATGTGGAGGAGTTTTCTGTTTTATTATTAAAAACACCCTCGAACCTTACGAATATTTAACCAATATCAGCTCATAGACGCACAAACTACCCTTTCCCCCCTACCCCTTTCCTTTCAATCTAATTCCGTCAAATTGGGTTTTTATAAAAATTCCTAGACTCCAAGGACGTGACACATTTCCAGAATAGAATATTTTCTTGTTACTATTATTTTTTGTATGGTTTTTTTCCCCTCTTTTTTCCGTATAGTTTTAGAAAAGTAAGCAAACTTGAGGGCGGCCAGTTGTAAGTTGATAGCAAATAAATAGGAAAGAAGAGGACAATGGAATATTTTAAGTAAATTAATATAACCGGATGTGTGGAAGGGAGGAAAATCGAGAAGGGGGAGGAGGCTATGGGAGACTTTGTTGAACGAGTAGAAATTCCAGACACGTCCAAGTACTCGAATTATCAAGTCGAGTTCAGAGAACAGTAAAAACGTGATGTTTGTTCTCTTGTCTGTTTTGGATGCAATTTGCATGAATTGATGGCACACACACACACAAAAAAGAGGAAGTTCTCTCCGATAATTTGGCACACTCCACACAATAGACGAAAAGAGGAAATCGTCTGGTCATTCCCATTTAAAGGCGATTTATTAATTTTTTTTTTTTTTACATCTTTCATAGTCCAAAAAAGGATTTTATTTTATTTATTTTTTTAATGATTTATTTAAAAGTTATGATAATAAATTATTACCGTTAAGGTGGGAGATTTTGTAGTGAAGATATTGACAGTAAAAGGA
The DNA here is from genome assembly GCA_958298945.1 of Atherix ibis. NCBI lineage: Eukaryota > Metazoa > Arthropoda > Insecta > Diptera > Athericidae > Atherix > Atherix ibis. Next base: position 31,756,591 of record OY282609.1, read on the forward strand.
GTAGACTGCTTGTTGGAGAGAAAGATTTATTGAAATTCTTTGAGGAAATTTACTTCATTTTTATTGATTATAATAAATGAAAAAAATAGTGGGCATTGCCAATTAGTACTGGAATATTGAATTTTTTGAACAAGAAATAAGGTAGTTTATAGCTCAGTAAGTGTTAAATCATTGACCCTATTTGGGGTAAAGAATCTGTTACGGTATGAAGGAATTTTGAGAATTCTTTGGGTTTTGGAAAGGACGGAAAGGTTGGAATAAAAATTAAAATTACCCAAAATGTGAAGTTCAGATAGGCGTGCTTGTCGCTAGCTTCACGGGAAGATTACGGAGTAGTTCGAAATTTTATCGCTGATATGTGTTTCATGCTGGAATATAGAGGGAATAATGGAGATAGTCGAAGGTGGTATGTTTTCTATAGAAGGGGAAATGGTTAACCAGGCTAAAAAGAGAAAGGACTATGAAAAATTGAATCAACAACAAAATTTTGAAAGATGAAAAAATTATTTTTAAGAAAATTTTAAAAGTTTGCAAGGAGAAATTGGATCGGAAAAAAAATTTTGAAAGATAAAAAAATAATTTTAAAAATTTAGAAGAAAAAATTGGATCGGAAAAAAAATTTCATAAGATAAAAAAATTATCAAATTTAAAAAAATTTTAAAAATTCGGAGGAGAAATTTGATCGAACAAAAAAATTTTCAATGATAAAAATACTATTTTAAAAGTTTAGAAGAAATTGGATCAAAAAAATTTTTTTTTAAAATTAGGAAGGAGAAATTGGATTGAACAAAAAAATTTTAAAAATTCGGAAGGAGAAATTGGATCGAACAAAAAATTTTTAAAAATTCGGAAGGAGAAATTGGATTGTACAGAAAAAATTTTTAAAATTCGGAAGTAGAAATTGAATTGAACAAAAAAATTTTAAAAGCTTAAAAAATTATTTTAAAAGTTTGGAAGGAGAAATAATTGGATTGGACCAAAAAAATTTTTTTTAAATCGGAAGAAGAAATTGGATCGATAAAAAATTTTGAAAGATAAAAAAATTATTTTACAAATTCGGAAGGAAAAATTAGAACGAAAAATTTTTTTTAAAAATTATAATGGAGAAATTTGATTGAACAAAAATAATTTTGAAAGATAAATAAATTATTTTTAAGAAAATTTTAAAAAATTGGAAGGAGAAATTGGATCGGAAAAAAAATTTCATAAGATAAAAAAATTATCAAATTTAAAAAATTTTTAAAAATTCGGAGGAGAAATTTGATCGAACAAAAAAATTTTCAACGATAAAAATACTATTTTAAAAGTTTAGAAGAAATTGGATCAAAAAAAATTTTTTTAAAAATTCGGAAGGAGAAATTGGATTAAAAAAATGTTAAAAATTCGGAAGGAGAAATTGTATGAAAAAAAATTTTTTCAATTCGGAAGGAGAAATTGGATAAAAAAAAATTTTAAAAACTCGGAAGGAGAAATTGGACCGAAAAAAAATATTTTTAAAATTCGGAAGGAGAAATTGGATAAAAAAAAATTTTGAAAATTCGGAAGTTGGACCGAAAAAAAAAATTTTAAAAATTCGGAAGGAGAAATTGGATTGAAAAATGTTTTTCCCAAAAGCTTGAAAAATTATTTTAAAAATTCGGAAGATAAAATTGGACCGGAAAATTTTTTTTAAAAATTCGGAAGTAGAAATTGGATCGAACAAAAAATTTAAAAAGCTTAAAAAATTATTTTAAAAATTTGGAAGGAAAAATTGGATCGAACAAAAAAATTTGGAAATATAAAAAAAAATATTTTTAAAATTTTTTTTAAAAATCTGAAGGAGAAATTGGATTGGAAAAAAAAAATTAATTTAAAAAAAATTATAAAAATTCGAAAGGAGAAATTGGATTGAAAAAAAAAAATAAAATTTTTGTTAAAAGTTTGGAAGGAAAAATTGGATTGAAAAAAAATTAAAACAAATTCATTTAAAAAAAAATTTTAAAAATCCGGAAGGAGAAATTGGACAAAAAAAATTTTCAAAAATTCAAAAGGCAAATATGGATTAAAAAAAAAATTTTTAAAAGAAAAAATTTTCAAAAAATTTCAAAAATTCGGAAGGAGAAATTGGATTGGGGAAAAATTTTGAGAAATAAAAAAAATATTTTAAAAAATCGGAAGGAAAATTGGATCCAAAAAAAATACTAAAAATTTGAAAGCAGAAATTGGATCAAAAAAATTACAATATTTTAAAAAAATAACAAAAATTCGGAAGAAGAAATTGGACCGAAAAAAAAATTTCAAAAATCCGGAAGGAGAAATAGGACAAAAAAAATTTTCAAAAATTCAAAAGGCAAAATTGGATTAAAAAAAAAATTTTAAAAGAAAAAATTTAAAAAAAATTTTAAAAATTCGGAAGGAGAAATTGGATTGGGAAAAAATTTTGAAAAATAAAAAAAAAAATTTTTTAAATTCAAAGGAGAAATTGGACCCGAAAAAAAATTTTGCAAAATACAAAAATTATTTTAAAAATTTAGAAGAAATTGGATCGGAAAAATATTTTTAAAAATTCGGAGAGAAATTTAATCGAACAAAAAAATTTTCAACGATAAAAGAATTTTTTAGAAAATTTAGAAGAAATTGGATCGAAAAATTTTTTTAAAAATTTGGAAGGAGAAATTGGATTGAACAAAAAAATTTTGAAAGATAAAAAAATTACTTTAAAAAAAAATTGCAATAATTCGAAAGGAAAAATTGGATTGAAAAAAAAAAAAAAAATTTTTTTAAAAGTTTGGAAGGAAAAATTGGATTGAAAAAAAATAAAAACAAATTCATTTAAAAAAAATTTTAAAAATCCGGAAGGAGAAATTGGACAAAAAAATTTTCAATAATTCAAAAGGCAAAATTGGATTAAAAAAAAAATTTTTTTTCAAAAAAAATATTAAAAAAATTTTAAAAATTCGGAAGGAGAAATTGGATTGGGAAAAAATTTTGAAAAATAAAAAATTTTTTTTAAAAAAACGGAAGGAAAATTGGATCCAAAAAAAATACTAAAAATTTGAAAGCAGAAATTGGATCAAAAAAATTACAATATATAAGAAATTGGACCGAAAAAAAAATTTTAATAATTCGGAAGGAGAAATTGGATTGAACAAAAAAAAAGGCGACCGTCAATATGGATGAAGAAATTCACGCCTATAATGATCAACTATTAATAGAGGCTATGCTAGTCAATCTTAATTATTTCGCTCCAAAATTCTGACCATGACATCGAAGCAACTGCTCTGGAGTCGTCCCCAGTTTTTATGTATTCTTCGGAAGCTTGACTTCTTCGCAAAACATGAGCACTTGTCCGTGACATAACCGAACGTAGATGAAGGCTCTACGTTCGGTTATGTCAATAATCGTAATAAAAAACTATATCATCAGTGGCAGAAAAGTAATGAGACTGACATTAGGGGAGACCAATCTGGCAACACTACGTCCTTCTCCCCTTTTATAGCTTGTAAGTTAGCCCCTCCTGGAACGGTATTACAAGTTTCAATCTCATTCCCTAATCTGGCGACCCTATAAAACCTCTGAAGTAAATTTGTACTTACGAAATATATAACATCAAAATCTGAAGCAACGTTGCACCATTAAATTTAGTGTTAAACTTGGTGAATCCGCAATTTTGCTTAAGAACATTTTGGGCACTATTGCTCATGATTACCATAAGGTTTTTTTTGGGCTCAAAAGACTTTTTTGAAGGGCCGCGAAATAGTGCAAGACAAACATCGCACAGGATGGCGTTTGGCATCGAAAACTGATGAAAATGTTAAAGGAGTGATGGCTTTTGTAAGGTTAGACCGTCGATGAGGCGAGTTAAATTTCAATACTTTTTATTCTTCATTAGATTTAAAAGTAAGATTTGGACATGAGTAGAATACTCCATCATGATAATGCCTCCTCAACAAGGAAAAGATTTTTGTCCACTTTTCATTTGATATCAGTCCAAGTGACTTAGTCTTCTTCCCTAAGATAAAAAAAAACACTTGAAGGGGCTTTAACTTGGTACTATTGATAACATCCAAAGGAGTCTCATCGAGAAGCTAAAGGCAAAATGGTTCTTTGATGCGAAAAAAAAAAAAAAAGAAATTTGTTGAGAAAAAACCTGCGCAACACCTCGTAAACCCTCCTCAAGAACGTTGAAGCGAAGAATTTTAAGAATTTTTTTTTTGAGTTTAAAGAAGGTCGCCTACTAGGATCACAAGAATTATGGTATATTATCGGTAAAAATTGTACCTGAATTTATAAAAACAATATAATTTTTAAGAAATCTGATTTTTGGAGTACACAAAAATTGTAAATTTAAAAAGGATTTCGATGTGAAGTATTCTTTGCCAACACCGATTATGTACATGCTCAGTCAAAAAATTTCGCGATAATAAATTCTGATTGAACAATTTACCTTTGCCAAAAGAGGTGATTTAAGAAAAATTCCCCATGGACAAGAGGTAAATGATGAGAAAAGAAATTTTATAATTTGCCTTGTCATTTGATATCTTAAAATTTTATTTAAAAATTATAATAAATCACGAAGCATGTGAAAATATTCTCTTTTGCCGTTGAATATAATTTGTCATTTAGTTGAGAGAATAAAATCAAAAAAGGAACAAGTTTTTTTCTTTTGTATTTTTTTTTTTGGGAAGAGAGGAACCTTCTTCGAAATTGTAATTTTTTTTTATTTATTTGAAGGGAAGCGTGCCATCCATTCCTTGCGGTGTAAAAGTAGTAAATTGTCCAGAAATTATTTGCATTTGCAAAGAGAAGGCGGATGACATGTGTTCACTGTGGAAATCGGTTTTGTTTATTGAATGTGTGCGACCTGAACTACAGGAAACCGAGACTGGAGCGATACGGACACCGTACGAGGAAATGCTCTTTTGTACAAGGATGAGGGCGGATGTCGTAATGCAAACAAGAGCATTTGAAACGGCCGCCGTGCCGACAAAGCAGCCCAAAAGATACTCCAGTTCAGTTCCTCATCGAGATCTTCCGGTGCATTCTTCATGGTGGTATTGGCATGGTGTGAGCGGTACTCAATCATTTCGAGGTGGTAGTGTACATCACCAATGGCCAATGGTAGCCGAAGAAATTCGATACGAAAAAAATATGATTTTTTTCTTAACAATAATTTACGATGATTTTTTCTTTTTAAATTCTTCTAAACTTAAGTGTACATAGTTGCGTAGGTGCGGATCGAATTTGTTCAGTTTACCATCTGCTCTTTTCTCCTCTTCACACCTTAAAAATACTGAATTCTTCACTGTTCTTAGAATTATTTTTGTGTGACAAAATGTGTATGACAAGTGGTACATTTGGACAATAGCCACAGCAATTCTACAAGTAGTCACAACCTCAAGAAAGAAAAAATCGCAGTACAAAGAAGCAATTCTTTCAAGAGCGAATTATGTTAATTTTGCGGGTGTGTCTATGACAACAAGAAGCTTTCATCACTTACCGACATGATTAGTCATCTTCGCACAAAAAAAAAATAATCAAAACAATTTCCAGCCTGATCTGACTGAGATTTAATCGCCTTGAACTTCACGCAATCAAGTTAACCTCAAATCGTTAATAATCACTTTCGTTTCACTGACTGTGAGTGAGTCACTCACTGTCACTGATCTTACTATCACTCACTCGTACTAGTTTTGTTAACACTACTTTTTACTGGATTTATTCATTTATTACGCTATTAAAATTTTGTTGTTTAATGAATGTGTTTTTTTTCTCTAATCAATTACGTACAATTTTCTGATGAGTATTCGGTGCGCTTTTTTTCCAATTGAAAGATCACAAGTGAAAGTGCATACCACGCCACACTTGACGGGGTCTAGTGAAATGAGTCAGTAATCGTTCCATGCAATTTTATGACGCAATAAAACTCGTATCATGAATACTGAATTTTATATAAAATTACTATCATTTTTGGATGGTGTCTGCGATTGAAAATTTCATGCCGTGAACAAGCGTGAGCTTTTCGAAAATTTATGAAATTCTTTTAATTGGCGTGAAAAAAAATTGGCGCTTGAGATTGGGAAAAAACTTGAGTTCTTTTTTTATAACAAAAAATTCCTAAGCAGAGGTCATAAAGAAGTATTAGAGAAAAAACGAATATTCGATGCTATTTCGAGCCTGATTTTAACTAAAAAATTCACTGCAGTTGGGGTTGGTTTAATGACACTCTTAGAAACGTGTGCGTCTACTAGTACGCACCGGTCCTGTGTTCGAATGCAGCTAGTCACATAGCCGGGGTTGGGTGACCCTATTAGTTATCACCAAATGGTCTGAGTTTCCGAAGCGCCAAGAACTGAAGGAGTTTCCGAAGCGCCAAGAACTAAAGGAGTTTACGAAGTGCCAAGAATTAAAGGAGTTTCCGAAGCGACAAGTACTAAAGGAGTTTTCGAAGCGCCAAGAACTGAAGGAGTTTCCGAAGTGCCAAGAACTAAAGAAGTTTCCGAGGTGCAAAGAACTAAAGGAGTTTCCGAAGTGCAAAGAACTAAAGGAGTTTGCGAAGCGCCAAGAACTAAAGGAGTTTCCGAAGCGCCAAGAACTAAACGAGTTTCCGAAATGCCAAGAACTAAAGAAGTTTCCGAAACGCCAAGAACTAAAGCAGTTTCCGAGACACCAAGAACGAAAGGAGGTTCCGAAGTGCCAAGAACTAAAAGAGTTTCCGAAGCTCCAAGAACTAAAAGAGTTTTCGAAGTGCCAAGAACTAAAGAAGTTTCCAAAGTCCCAAGAACTGAAGAAGTTGTAGAAGCGCCAAGAACTAAAGGAGTTTTAGAAGCGCCAAGAACTAAAGGAGTTTACGAAGTACCAAGAACTATAGGAGTTTCCGAAGCGACAAGTACTAAAGGAGTTTTCGAAGCGCCAAGAACTGAAGGAGTTTCCGAAGTGCCAAGAACTAAAGAAGTTTCCGAGGTGCAAAGAACTAAAGGAGTTTCCGAAGTGCAAAGAACTAAAGGAGTTTGCGAAGCGCCAAGAACTAAAGGAGTTTCCGAAGCGCCAAGAACTAAACGAGTTTCCGAAATGCCAAGAACTAAAGAAGTTTCCGAAACGCCAAGAACTAAAGCAGTTTCCGAGACACCAAGAACGAAAGGAGTTTCCGAAATGCCAAGAACTAAAAGAGTTTCCGAAGCTCCAAGAACTAAAAGAGTTTTCGAAGTGCCAAGAACTAAAAACGTTTCCAAAGTCCCAAGAACTGAAGAAGTGAAGTTTTAGAAGCGCCAAGAACTAAAGGAGTTTTAGAAGCGCCAAGAACTAAAGGAGTTTCCGAAGCGCCAGAACTAAAGGAGTTTCCGAAACGCCAAGAACTAAAGGAGTTTTCGAAGTGCCAAGAACTAAAAAAGTTTCCAAAGTCCCAAGAACTGAAGAAGTGAAGTTTTAGAAGCGCCAAGAACTAAAGGAGTTTCCAAAGCGCAAAGAACTAAAGGAGTTTTCGAAGTGCTAAGAATTAAAGGAGTTTTCGAAGCGCCAAGAACTAAAGGAATTTCGGAAGCGCCAAGAACCAAAAGAGTTTTCGAAACGCCAAGAACTAAAGGAGTTTTCAGTAGGATTTTTCCGTAGAAATTTTGAGAAGAAATTTTCAGCAGGAATTTTTAGTAGAAATTTTCAGTCGAAAATCTGGTAGACATTTTCCTTAGAAATTTTCAGTACGATTTTTCAGTAGACATTTTCAGTAGAAATTTTTAGTAGAAATTTTTAGTAGAACTTTTCAGTAGAAATTTTCCTTAGAAATTTTCAGTAGAAATTTTAAGTAGAAATTTTGAGTAGAAATTTTCCTTAGAAATTTTCAGTAGAAATATTCCTTAGAAATTTTCAGTAGAAATTTTCAGTAGACATTTTTAGTAGAAATTTTCCTTAGAAATTTTCAGTAGAAATTTTCCTTAGAAATTTTCAGTAGAAATTTTCAGTAGAAATTTTCAGTAGACATTTTTAGTAGAAGTTTTCCTTAGAAATTTTCAGTAGAAATTTTCCTTAAAAATTTTCAGTAGAAATTTTCCTTAGAAATTGTCAGTAGAAATTTTCAGTAGAAATTTTCAGTAGACATTTTTAGTAGAAATTTTCCTTAGAAATTTTCAGTAGAAATTTTCAGTAGGAATTTTGAGTAGACATTACAGTAGAAATTTTTAGTAGAAATTTTCCTTAGAAATTTTCAGTAGAAATTTTCAGTAGGATTTTTCAGTAGAAATTTTCAGTAGAAAGTTTGAGTAGAAATTTTAATTAGAAATTTTGAGTAGAAATTTTCCTTAGAAATTTTCCTTAGAAATTTTCAGTAGGATTTTTCCGTAGAAATTTTAAGTAGAAATTTTCAGTAGGAATTTTGAGTAGAAATTTTCAGTAGAAATTTTCAGTAGAAATTTTGAGTAGAAATTTTGAGTAGAAATTTTTAGTAGGAATTTTCCTTAGAAATTTTCTGTAGAAATTTTCAGTAGGAATTTTCAGTAGAAATTTTCAGTAGGAATTTTCAGTAGAAATTTTTAGTTGAAATTTTCCTTAGAAATTTTCAGTATGGATCCTAACCATGCTTAGCCATGAGTGAACAAACAGATCAGACCAGAAGTAAAACCTAAAATATTTCTCTTATTTTTTAAGAATATAACTTGACCTAGAATTTTTTGTTGAGCTCCCAGACACAAAGATACCTTTTTCAAGCTCACTTTTTAACGTTTTAAATATTCAAATATATTGCACTCTACAAAATTTAAAAATCTTTTTTCCTTCAACTTACTATCGCCAGCATTGCTAGCAGAAAAGTAATGGGATTGGTAGCACTTACAGTAATCTGGCAACATCGCAGAATTCTGTTCTACATCGCTTATTTATTAGTCCCACCTTAATATTACAAAATGTTATTAGTAAAAGTGTGTTTATAAATTATGAAATTCGGAGCAACGATATGTCATCAAATTTTGTATTAAGCTTAGTCAGTTTGACTTACGAAAAGTTGCAACGAGCCTATGGGGACCATTCTTCATCAAGAGTACCAGGTTTTTTGGCGCTATAGCAGTATTTTTCGAAGGCTGAGAAGCAGTGAAAAATGAACTTAGATCAAAAAGGCCTTCGACAACAGAAACTAATGTGAATATGAGAATTTTCAAGGACTAATTATTATAAAGAAATCCTTCGAATTTTTAGACAAAAGGTCTCCAGTACCCTATTCAGCTGTTCTCAGTCAGTGTGATCTTTTTTTTTGTTTTCCACGATAAAAACCACACCTGAAAGGACATCATCTTGGTACTGACAATAACATCCAAAGGGGTGTAACCTTACAACACTGCTACAATGTCTTTGCCGAATGAAGTAGTTTTCTTGCACACGAAAAATATGAACTCACCAAATGACCTCATGGTCATGACGTTAAGCAATAAAGTCCATTTTCTCATAAAAATGCACTAAATTGAAATAGAAACTTAAATATCCCCCACCCTTTCCCCTCTTATAAATATAAATAGTTTTTTTTTTTGTTAATTTATGACTTTTGCAAATTTCGTTTGCGTTTCTTCAATTATTATTAATCGTCGAATGAATCACATTTTCATGAAATCTGGTTCGCAAATTGCTCTGAATCAGACTCTAACAAAAATTTGTTTTAATTTCTTTTCAATTATTTAACAATAACAAAAATGCAAAAATTGAAAATTCTCATCAAAACTGCCCCATTTGCCCCAAACAAACTGGGTTTTATTGGAAAAACATTCCAAAAACAGTTCGAAAACGATTAGAAATAAATTGAAATCAATTACAAAATGTTCGCAATAAACATTTTCTAAGCATGCGAGACTAAAATTTAAATCTTCCATCAATCAGATCAGCTCACCCACTCCACAAACGCCAACCAATCGATTCTATGTTATTCACATAGAATTTGGGTTAAATTCGGAGGCGAAAATTTATTGAATAAATAAGAAGAGGACTTGGAAGAAAAAACATACCAAAAATAAAAATAGTATTTCTCGTTGAATTTCTTTGACCTAAAATTATTGGCAATAAGTAAGAATTGTGCTCGGAATTTATTCGATGTGATCCTCTGCTCGGCTACCAAATGACCTCAGACTCAATGAGAAATCAATGGAAAAATTGTGTATTTTCTTACGAGAAACGATGGAATTCGTTCACGGAACTTTTTCCTGTTTGGCTATTTTTTTCTCCAATTTTTCCCAATACTACCCCCTCCCCCACCATTAATTGGTTGGGCATTGATTCCATTTCGTACGAGGAACTCCTTTCTACCGGCCTCATCCCGGGAATAGATTGTTGGAGAAAACGTGCCCCCTTCTTGGTGGTTGATTTCCTTTTCTCTATAATAATAATACCTACCACCGATGGGGGGATTCTACTTTTCCATATGCTTTCGCGTTGGTTTGGTTTTGTTTTGTTTCAAATGGGAAATTGTTGATTGAACGAACGTTTCCATTTATTGTTTGGCGATGCATGCTTTACTGACGGAATCGATTCCCGCTGGCATGTTGATAACAAACAAACCGAATAGGATCATTTTTCATACATATACGTAAAATCAGCAAATGGTTCGTCAAACTAAGCCCAACCGAGTACATCGCTATTCATTGGCACAATTCATATTCGCATTCCTATTCGGATTCGTGTTCGTGTCGGCAGTTTCTTCAACAATTCATTGGACCAGAACAGATGAGACAAACTTGAATATTTCCGCAGATTTTTTTCTTCTAAACAATTTGATGAATGGTATAGAATAGCTTCCTTTTCTAGGCAATGATTTTTTGGTAAATTTTTAATAAACTTACAAAATTGGGAAAATTTTTATTCTGCTTACTAACTAGTGACTTGGCGGTGAATAATTGAATATCAAGGAAGCGTTTCACGGAAGAACACAACTGAGACGAGCATTGGAAAATCTACCAAATCGTCAGTTTCGGAGACAAGCAAGTGTTAAGAAAGTACTAATGTTACTCAGATAGCTTTTAAAAAACTATCGAGAATATTGAGAAGCATTTAGAAAATTCCCGACACCAGTAAAAAAAATGTCCACTCATTACAAAGGTTGTAACGCCTCTGTGGTAGGCATTAAGAAGCTACAAACGTTACTCTGAATCACACTACAAAAAGCAATCAATGTTATTGAATATGAACCTAAGAAAATAAGTATTAGAAGAGATAAAGGAGATTGACTCACTGCAGCTATCCTACGAAGCCATGCTTTATCTTCGCCTCTGGCAAGAGAGATGGGACAACTCGACGAAGGGTCGGTGGACTCATCGGCTGATCCCACATGTTACCAAATGGGTCACTCGCCTGCACGGGGAAGTCGGGTATTACGTCACCCAACTCTTGACTGGGCATGGATGCTTTCGGGCATACTTGCACAGATTCAAGAGAACTGACTCCCCAAACTGTCATCATTGCCGCGATGTGATCGAAGACGCAGAACACGTGTTCTTCCAGTGCCCCCTCTATGAGGAGACGCGGGTGGAGCTGGAGAGAAATCTGGAGCGTCCCATCAGTCCAGAAAATATAGTGGAGTGCATGCTGAAGAGCCAATCGGCTTGGAACAGAATTGCAGAGTACGCGGAATCCATTATCAAGGATCTCCACACAACGTACGAAGAATAGGCCGCGAGGCGTCATAACATCGGGACAGCAGTAGCATCAAACAAGAACGCCCCGGCGAAGTAGTATTTACAAAGAGTGCCGCCGGGGAACCATCGTTCCGGGAGCAAGATCAGAGGCGCAGGTTAGGTTTTAGCGAGGTAAAAATCCCGCATAACTCACCTGGCAGGAAAAAACTTCCAGACGAGTACCTTTTGAAGGTTTCCCCCTGTACCTCATTAATCTAAACGGGAAAAAAAAAAAAAAATGCTTTATCCAGCAGGACGAGGTGCGACTATTATGTCCGTTTCAGGGTTTTGTCTTTGTCCAAATTGGTGTTTTTATTCCTTTCAGCTGGTATTAATATTTTTGCATCCCTGATTAGTGTAGCACCATTCCTCAGTGGGATTTAAACCCATGACCCCTTGGATGGAAGTCTAGCACGCTAAGAAGATACCAATGCTACTGGACTATATCCTGAAATAATACTATTATATATAAATATTCACCGCTCATATTAAAAAACTTGTAATAATATGGAGTGTCTTTTAAGAAATTACTAATGCCAGTAAGTAACTTAATAGGAAAAAAGGCCACATTTTAAGAAGATACCAATGCTACTGGGCCAGACACTTAAAGAAAGTATTAATATTATTCAGACACGGACTAAGAAGTTGCCAATAATATTGGGAGGCTTTTGTCAAATTATTGACTTTAGTAATCTGCTTATTGACTCCAGTAAATGCATTACCCAATTAAAGGATGTTGACACTACTTCGGATTGGTATTGACAAGCTATCTGCCTCATAGAACTACCCTACAAGAAGCTCTCGAAGCTCTACTTAATAACCCCTTAAGATAGTTTTAATTCTATTCAGACGCGTATATTTATGCTAACAATAATATTGAGAGGCTCTTGAGAACTTATTAACAATTAAATTGGTAACACCGATACCACTGCATCGAGCCCTTAAAAAGTATAAACGATATTCATCTTGAGTAGCTTGAAAAAAAATTACTGAAGCCACCAAACTGCTTCTTCGAGAAAATTTGCCATTCATTAAGAATGAAGAAATGCTTTTTAACCCTGCATAATGCGACTAATAATGCTGCTAACTACAGCAACAAGAACGATACTGAGTCGTAATATAAAAGGAAGAAAAATAGAGAACAGTATCCTTTAGTAAAAATATTAAGAGAATTTTTTCCTATAGTAACAATATAGAATTTTTCCTATAGTAAAAATATAGAATTTTTCCTATAGTAAAAATATAGAATTTTTCCTATAGTAAAAATATAGAATTTTTCCTATAGTAAAAATATAGAATTTTTCCTATTGTTAAAATATAGAATTTTCTTCTTATAGTAAAAATAGAAAATTTTTTCACGTCAATAAATATAAAGAATTTTTTCCCCTACATTAAAAATAGAACTTTTTTTCCTATAGTAAAAAATAGTGAATTTTTTGCTATAGTCAGAAAAGAGAATTTTTTCCGTTACAGTAAATAATAGAGAATTTTTTCCCTAAAGTAAAATTGGAGAATTTTTTCTATAGTAAAAATAGAAAACTTTTTCCTTATAGGAAAAATAGAACATTTTTTTCACTATAATAAAAATAGAGAATTTTTTCCGCTTCAGTAAAATAAGAAAATTTTTCCCTACACTAAAAATGGAGGATTTTTTTCCTGTAGTAAAAATAGAGTATTTTTTTCTATAGTAAAAATAAAAAAAATTTTCCCTTATAGTAAAAATAGAGAACTTTTTCCCTACAGTAAAAATTGAGATTTTTTTCCTATAGTCAAAATAAAAAATTGTTTTCCTTACAGTAAAAATACAATAGATAATTTTTTTTGCTATAGTACGAGTAATTAAAGAAAATTTTTTCACCTACAGTAAAAATAGAAATTTTTTTCCCCTACAGTAAAAAAAGATTTTTTTTTCTATAGTTAAAATAGAGGATTTTCTTTCTATAGTAAAAACAGAGAATTTTTTGCCTTAGTAAAAATAGAGAATTTTTTTCCTATAGTAAAAATAGAGAATTTTTCTCCTATATTAAAAATAGAGCATTTTTTCCGCCTACCATAAAAATAGAGAATTTTTTTTCCTTAGTAAGAAATAGAAAATTTATTCCTCTAATAAAAATATATAATTTTTTTCCTATAGTAAAAATAGAAATTTTTTTTGCTATAGTAAAAATAGATAATTTTTCTCCTACAGTAAAAATAGAGAGTTTTTTTCCCTGCAGTAAAAATAGATAATTTTTTCCCTTACAATAAAAATAGATAATTTTTTTTCTATAATAAAAATTAAAATTCATCCCTTATAGTAAAAAAAGAGAATTTTTTCCCTACAGTAAAAATAGAAAATTTCATCCCTCAAAGGAAAAATAGAAAATTTTTTCCCCTACAGTAAAAAATAAAAGAATTTTTTCCCTCAAAGGAAAAATAGAGAATTGTTTCCTTATAGCAAAAATAGAGCCTTTTTTGCTACAGTAAAAATAGAGAATTTTTTCTCCTATATTAAAAATAGACAATTTTTCTCCTACAGTTAAAATAGAAATTTTTTTCCCTAAAGTAAAAATAGAAATTTTTTCCCCTACAGTAAAAATAGAGAATTTTTTTCCTATATAAAAACTCCATTATAAAAAGCTTTTAATACCTCGAAGCATATTTTAAATAACTGCTCAATATAGCTCAGTAAAAATATTGACACTATTTAACCAGAAAATAATTACAAAATTTTTCCTACAATGGACAAAATATTTCTAATGACCTCCTAAAAACCATACACAGATGCTAATTAGGCTCCTTTTAAAAAAAGAGCATTTTTTCTCAGCTATTTATACGCTGAGGACTTTTTAACTCCTTCAAAGCTTTGAAATTCACCTAAAATTTTAAGTTTTAATTACAAAAAAATAACAATTAATCAGCAAGATTGCTTATAAGCAATTTTTAATACTAAAAAAATAAAAATTTTTACCGAAACAAATACATTTTCTTTGCTGAAGAAAAAGCAATATTTTTATTGAAATCAAAATGTTTTCTGAAAGAAGAGCACAAAAACAATATTTTCTATTCTGAATGATCGTTAAAAAATTTAAATATTGCTTAAACGGAAGCAACTTTGGATAAAAGTCGAAAATACTCGTAAGTAACTTAAAAATTTTACTCAACCGTGAGCAAATTTTTGGATGATTTTTTTTTTGAATTATTTTTTTTAAAGTTTGAAGAATTATTTTTCGGTTTTGAAGAATTGTTTTTATCTTTGAGATCGTAGAGCTTTTTTCTATATAATAAAATATACAGAAAAAAACTTGGGGACCATCTGCTTACAGGTGAGTTAAAAAAAAGCCTTTTATGTTAGTAGGTAATGTTCTTCAGAAGCAAATCAGAAGTATAAGCTGTCTTCTTCCGATTTTAATGGTGGTACTATGGGAGGTATTGTGGAACGCTATCCCCAAATCAGCATAAAAATCATCTTCTTCAAGAGTTCGATTAGTCTACTGATTAGAGAACTTTTCAATTAATTTCCCATCCACATTCCACTGTATTTTGTTAATTGAATTCGTAAGAAAACTTAAAAGAGATGGTTTTGTCGAACTGATCAATCAGTTTCGGACTGATATGCCCATAAAAGTATGGATTAGGCGTGGGTGTGTATACTCGTCTTTGCCGTGCTGATGATTCACATTTGTTTTGTGATTCAGAGACAAAATGTATGCCATTCGGTCTGGAATTTTGTGGTCATTTACCTCAAGATGATTTTTTTTACAAAAGTGAATATGGAAGATTTTATCGGTGAGCATTTTTAATTTTTTTACGTTTTTTTGGAGCAGGGGAGAGGGGGGGAGGTTGTAAAGGAATGCAGGCACTTATAATCCATTCTGATTTTTTAATACAGTTTTTTTTCCACAATTGAATTTCGAAAGACGTACGCGAAACTGACATGATTGCATATTTTTATCATTCTTCATAACAGAAATGAGTTTATTCTTTGTTGGTTCTTTGGCCATATTTCCGTTTATTGTGGATTTTTCATAAAAATGTGGGATTTTTTTTGCTTTTATATAGCTTCTATTATACGAGAGGTCAAGACTTCAAGAGAATATTGCCATATCAGAGACTATACTGTGTGATACAGACTGATTCGAAAACTAAGAACTCTGCTCAGAAGTCCAATTCGATTTTCTTTAAAAATTTCAAGTTTATTTTTATTGATTATGTTTTAATTCATAGACAAAAGAAAATTTATGAAATTTTCAGGAAAAGGATTAGAATACATTGGAACTACCAAATTCCTTGTGTATGTATGCGTCTATGGATAGAGAAAATTTCTTCCATTAATATTTTTCGATTTGAATCTGTTTTGGGGATTTTTTCCTTATCCAACTATGGATTTGGTGTATCCAGATTCAGGACACGTCCTTTTATCTTTCATTTAGAATTTGTCTCCGATAATTAAGGATCGGAATCGAGAAATATGTGCATGTCGGCACGTACCATACAAAACACAGAATCCATTTTCGTATTACAAACAACAAAAATAATTCCCGCTGTAAATGAGGATACGAGACTTTGGCCATTCCAAGATTCCATCAGTATTGAATTCGGTTTTGTTCCGATAGAAAAGTCCCAAAATTTCGGATGAACAGATTTGATTTTATTGTATTTATGGTATCGGAACTTTTACGTAATTAGAAAAGTTTGTTTTTGTTGTAATTATTATTGAAATGTTCCCAAAGACATTGACGAACGAATATTTCCCGGTTGTCTGATTTATCTTGAATGGTTAGTTGGGATGGAATTTTTATGATGCTAGAAAGAAAGAACTTTAAAAGTTCAGTCACAAGAAATCGAAAAAACAACGACCCCAAAGTCCAAGTGAGGATTTTTTTTGTATATAAAATCCAACTGCCAGTAGGTAACAGATAATTTTTTATACTTAATAAATTTTAATAAATTTTCTATCGGCTTTTGTCCTTTTAGATTTTTTTTTTTGTCACAAAAAATTTTAGGTCTAAAAACTTAAAATAATAAATCAAAATACGAGAATAACTAGTGAAATGAGAACGCCTAATGATTTTAGGAATTCAAAATGAAATAAAAATAATTTTTAATTTCTTATATAATAAAAAGGAAAAATATAAAAAAACCAATTCCCAAAAAAAAACCAAAAACTTGGTATAAAACGATTCTCTTGTCGAATTTTAGGTATAAAAAAAACTAAAAACTTGGTATTAAACGATTCTCTTGTCGAATTTTTGGTATAAAAAAACAAATTCTTAAAAATAAAAACTTGGTATAAAACGATTCTGTTTCCGAATTTTTGGTATAAAAAAAACAATTTCCAAACATAAACTAAAAACTTGGTATAAAACGATTCTCTACCGAATTTTTGGTATAAAAATACCAATTCCACAAAAAAAAACAAAAAACTTGGTATAAAAAGGTTCTGTTGCCGAATTTTTGGTATAAAAAAACCAATTCCAAAAAAAAACCAAAAACTTGGTATAAAATGATTCTCTCGCCGAATTTTTGGTATAAAAATACCAATTCCACAAAAAAAACAAAAAACTTGGTATAAAAAGGTTCTGTTGCCGAATTTTTGGTATAAAAAAACAAATTCCCAAAAAAACTAAAAACTTGATATAAAATGATTCTCTTGCCGAATTTTTGGTATAAAAAAAACAATTCCCAAAAAAAACAAAAACTTGGTATAAAATGATTCTCTCGCCGAATTTTTGGTATAAAAATACCAATTCCACAAAAAAAACAAAAAACTTGGTATAAAAAGGTTCTGTTGCCGAATTTTTGGTATAAAAAAACCAATTCCAAAAAAAAACAAAAAACTTGGTATAAAACGATTCTCTTGCCGAATTTTTTGTACAAAAAAACCAACTCCCAAAAAACCGAAAATCTTGGTGTAAAGCGATTCTTTTGCCGAATTTTTGGTATAAAAAAAATAAATTCCCAAAAATAACTAAAAACTTGGTATAGAAAGATTCCCTGACCGAATTTTTGGTATAAAAAAACAAATTCCCAAAATAAACTAAAAACTTGGTATAAAATGATTCTCTTGCCGAATTTTTGGTATAAAAAATAAACAATTCCCAAAAAAAAAAAAAAAATTGGTATAAAACGATTCTCTTGCCGAATTTTTGGTATAAAATTTGCCAATTCCACAGAAAAAACCAAAAACTAGGTGTAAAAAGGTTCTGTTGCCGAATTTTTGGTATAAAAAAACCAATTCCCAAAAAACCAATTCCAAAAGAAAACCAAAAACTTGGTATAAAACGATTCTCTTGTCGAATTTTTGGTATAAAAAAACCAAAAACTTCGTATAAAACGATTCTCTACCGAATTTTTGGTATAAAATTTGCCAATTCCACAGAAAAAACCAAAAACTAGGTGCAAAAAGGTTCTGTTGCCGAATTTTTGGTATAAAAAAACCAATTCCCAAAAAACCAATTCCAAAAGAAAACCAAAAACTTGGTATAAAACGATTCTCTTGTCGAATGTTTGGTATAAAAAAACCAAAAACTTCATATAAAACGATTCTCTTGCCGAATTTTTGGTATAAAAAAACCAATTCCCAAAAAAAAACCACAAACTTGGTACCAAACGATTCTCTTGCCAAATTTTTGGTATAAAAAAAACAATTCGCAAAAAAAACAAAAACTTGGTATAAAACGATTCTCTTGCCAAATTTTTGGTATAAAAATACCAATTTCACAAAAAAAACCAAAAGCTTGGTATAAAAAGGTTCTGTTGCCGAATTTTTGGTACAAAAAAACCAATTCCCAAAAAACCAATTCCCAAAAAAAACCAAAAACTTAGTATAAAACGATTCTCTTGCCGAATTTTTGGTATAAAAAAACCACAAACTTGGTACCAAACGATTCTCTTGCCAAATTTTTGGAATAAAAAAAGAAATTCCCAAAAAAAAAAAAAAACTTCATATAAATAAACTCATTTTTCCACTAATCAGAAGCTCTTTATTAGTGGAAAACTTGGTAATGATTCAAAAATTCTAATACGGTTAATACAAGGTGTGGCAAAGAACTACAGCGACTGGCATCACTAAGAGCAATCTGGTAACATTGCTGACTTCCGCTGCATATAGTTTGTACGTTAGTGCACTACGAAAAATGTAGCAGTGAAATTTGGACATTAAATGTTGCGTAAAGCTTGGTTTGACTTACAAAAAGTTGTTATAAGCCTATGGCGAGCATTTTTTATCAGGAAAGCACATGGGTTTCGGTTAAATAAAGTATTTGTGGAAGGCCGTGAAGCAATGAAAGATGAATATCGCTCAGGGGGTCTTGGACATAGCAAACTAATGAAAATATGTGGAACCTTCGAGGGAGTTTTTTATAAAAAATATTTATTTTCATAAAGAAGTTATTGAAAGGTTTTGCACATGCTTAGATACTCCCTCATGACAACGTTCCCTGTCATACGGCTCATCTCTATTAGTGAGTTTTTGTTAGAAAAATAAACTTTTGTGGTTTCCAAACCACTCCTTTAAAGTGAGCGATGTAGGGCGTTAGCCACACAAATTATTTTATGACCAGGAATTTTATCTATGAATGCATTCAAGAGGTCTGCTGGCTCTAGGTCTCTGAGGCATTAGTTTATTAAAACTGATATTTAGTAAATTAGAGGGAAAAGTCATAGATTTAAAAAAAAAATTAGACCATATTTAAATGTTTAAGAAGAACGAGAAAAAATAAAGACCTTCAAATTGGAATAATTGAGTCCTATTCAATGTTGCTAGAAATTTAGTAAGACACTTTATTGGCAATGTTGCTAACCACAATATTATTGCCAGCAAAACTGAATATTTCTTTTTCTGCATGATTAATAATTTTTTCCAGTTGCTTTTTTTTCGTTATTATTTATCGATTGATGATTGAATAAATATTATGAATCTAATATTATGCAAACAATCATGGATGAATGGCATGAAATTAGACTAAATTATTAAAATCAAATTTGCTTAAACAATAAAAACGATTGCATAAATACTCAATTGAACAGAAGGAAAAAATACTGAACGAAAGCAAACAAAAAGTCACCGACAGCTAGGAGGTGGTCTCAATTGACTGGTTATTGATTTTTAATATTATTCATAATGTAGCTAATCTACTCGATAAGGAAGTATTTCTTTAAATAATAATGCAAAAAGAAAGAGTACATAGAATTTTACAAAATACCAAATACCATTGAAATATGAAAATGAACGGATTTATTCGATTTGACTTCCACACGGTATGTGCCATGACATTTTATTTCTGATTGGATTATTGGATTAAAAACAAAAAAGATTTCATAATATTCATGATTAGTATTCAGTTTGTTACTTCAATTATAGTTTATTATTATTTTTACTTGCTGACTTCAGGTGGAATAATTTTCGTTATTATTTCTATTGTCTTAACAACGAAGCAGAAGAGGAAAGGTTTCCGAAACGTTTGCCGGAATTGTTTGCCATTAACTGAATCGTGTCAATTTATAATTTTTTTTTTGGATTTATTTAAAAATAGGAAATTTATCATTAATATTTCTTAATTGTTGATGGACATTTTAATTCGTTAAGTTTTTCCCGTTTTTTACATATTCTTATCTTAAATATTAATAATTTCTTAATTGGCTAAATTTGAACAATTGGTTAAGTATTAAATTATATTAATTTTAGGCGGTTAGGAGAAATTAGGTTTTTTGTTGTTGCCTTTTTCCGATTCCTAGATGCAGGTAATGTTTCGGTACTGGTGGCTAGAAGAAACCTCCAAGACACCCAGATCGGTGGCACTATTGCCAAAGTGAAGGCTTGGAGCAAGAAATGTGGTGCAGTTGGCTGTGTGACTAATCCAACCTGTCTCCGCGTCAATGTGGCATGTGGCGTTATGTTAGTACTCATGTCTCTCACTTATGCCGACAAGTTCAGCCATTTTGAATGTTCAGTTAATTTTTGAACACGTATTTTGGCTCGTCTTCCATTTTTGCCCATTTTCGACCAAAAACAGCATCTCGCATTAACATTGCTAAGGAGCTGTTGAACTCTGTCCGCGATGACCCAAATTTGCTCCAAAGGGTCATAACTGGTGACGAATTGTGGGTTTATGATTATGACGTGGAAACCAAAGCTCAATCATCCCAATGGAAACTGCCGCACGAGCCAAGACCGAAAAAAGCGCGCCAAGTTCGGTCGAATGTGAAGGTTTTGCTTACAGCTTTCTTTGATTGCAGGGGCGTGGTGCATCATAAGTTCTTGCCACAGGGTAGAATGGTCAATAAGGAATATTACCTGCAAGTTGCGCAAAGCAATCCGTCAGAAACGCCCGGATTTGTGGAACAACAAAAATTGACGTTTGCCATTTTTGCCCAAAAACAACACACTAATAATGCCACAGCCACCGTATTCTCCAGATCTGACCCCCTTTGACTTTTTCTTATTCCCGAAACTGAAGAGCCCCTTAAAAGGACGACGCTACGCTACGATTGAGGAGATAAAGGGGGCATCGAAGGATGATTTTTTGAAGTGCTTCGAGAAGTGGAACAAACATTGGCACAAGTGTATAATATCCGGTGGGGATTACTTTGAAGGGGACAAAATAGATATTCATGACATAATAAATAAATTTTGAAAAAACACAAACTTCGCGTTTGAACAGACCTCGTACATTGAAGCACAAAGGACTTACGGCTGCACTCTACTTAATTGTATTTATTGGGTTGGGAGGGGGGTTTTGTTTGGAGGAGCATTATCGTAGCTTTAAAACTTTATCTTGTCTACCACATGTGTACTTTTACTTCTCTCTAAGTAAAATAATTACCTCTGGTGCCTCTGGATCTTGAAGAATAAAATTAACTATCAGTATATTAACCATGACCGCTACATCACCCTTCTACAAGATGAAAATCCCCCTCTAAAAATAGCAAAATGTCGAATCAACCATGATTATTTCCGACTGGAGGTTAGAATACTAAAACGGGACTTTAGGCTTTCTCTTGACACAGAACAATTTTTTGAATTTAATGTTAATGAAAAAATATTTCCTGAACCTACCTACTGATAATCTTATAGATAGTCCCTCGTTTGAAGGAGGTCAGCTTGTTTTTATTGGGTTGTTCGGAAAGTAATTTCGTTTTATTTTTATAAAAATTAAAGACGATTTTCTTATAGTGAATTAATGTTTTATTTAATTAAATATTGTCCAGTCTGATCCAATACCTTTTCGCCGGTTTGCACCAATTGATGCCTTTATTGTGTCTTCATCATCTTCAACTGGCCTTCCAGAATTACGAAATTACTTTCCGTAATTGTCCAATACTTTATCAAAATCGAACAAATACGAACTCACCATTAGCGGAGTGACTCTGTAAGTAAAATTACATTTTTTTTATGTGTCAAGTATCTCTCGGGACTAAATTTTCCATTGTAGTTCGCAGTTATTCTATTTATACCAGGTGTATAAGCTTAAATCCGTTGTTTTTTAGTCAAAAAAACACATGTTTTTTCATAGAAAGTAAAAACAAATTTATTCAAAGTACTTGCCCTCGCTAGCTACACATTTTTCCCATCTCTCCGGCAATTTGTGGATACCACGCCATCAAAAATTCCTTCTCTTTCGAGGCAAACCACTCATCAATCAAGCTATTTTCGGACGTCTTCGTAAGTATGGAAGTGCTGCTCAGCGAGCGCGCGGTCCATCGACGAAAACAGGTGGTAATCAGAATAAGTGGGGTGAGGTAGCACCTTCCAGTTGAGTGTCTCCAAGTAGTTTCGGACCATTTTTGACGTGTGCGATGATGCGTTGTCGTGGCGGAAAATCAGTTTGACATGTCTTTGTTGATAATCCGTCCTTTTTCAAGCAGAGCACGGTGCAATTTGATCAGTTGTGGGTGGTAGCGGTGGGCATTGACAGTTTCACCCGGATACCTCATAGTAGACGATACCCTGCTGATCCCACCAAACGCACAGCATCGTCTTCCGTCCGAAGCGATTTGGTCTTGGGGAAGATGTTGATGGTTTGCCGGGATCAACCACGATTTCTTGCATTTAGGATTCTCGAAATATATCCACTTTTCATCGCCTGTTACAATCCAATGCAGGAACGTTTTTCTTTTTTGTCTGGCGAGCAAGATTTCGCATGTGTTTTGGGATCGCTCCATCTGCCTATCATTCAATCCATGCGACACCTATTTTCCGATGTTTTCAATCTTCCCCATGGCACGCAGACGCATGGAAATGGCTGGTTGAGGAACATCCAATTGCTCCCCGAGCATTTTTTGTGATTGGGTATCGTCTTCGTCCAAAAGAGCTTGCAATTGATGATCCTTAACCTTCCTAGACCGATTTTCACGCTTCTTCTCCCACAAGTCAAAATTGCCGTCTTTGAACAGACAAAACCAATCTCGACACATTGTTTCCGATAAAGCACTGTCACCATAGGCCTCCATAAGTATTCGATGCGATTCGGCAGCCGATTTCTTCAAATTGACGGAGAAAAGGTAAGCTTCCCGCATATGCTCTTTTTGTGCCACAAAACTAGACATGATTACCAAAGGAAAAATGTAAGTTGCGGTAGGAAATTGCTAACAATGTGCACTGAGTAATATTGACAGATGTCAAACTCATAAAAAAAAGTATGGCGTGCCCATGGTAGCATAATACGCTCACTCACGCCATCCATTACCAAACAGCCGATTTAAGCTTATACCCCTGGTATGACACACCCCATTTGTTTGTTTTGAATTTGGATTGCCTACGAAAATTTCTGTAGGAAGTCGCCGATTTTTGTGGAAGACCATTGCAAATTTTCTTGAAGCGTTGCACATGTACCGAGGAGGATAATAGGAAACTCAAGACTCCAATCATCAGAGCTCTGAGTTGTCCAGAAAACTCAACTCTTCATCATGTCGTTAGCCTGAGGGTGATACGAGATTGTTAAAAAAAATTTTAAGAGCTCAATTTTTTTTTGAATTGAAAATTCTTTAAAAAAAATACAAAATATATTAATTACTCAACAACTACTTTCCAAATACCAAAAAACACAATTAATAAATAGTCAAACTTATGGAAAATTGCTACCGAATCACTTTTAATGGTTTGAAAAGCGCACCTTTTAAGGGGCACACACGACTCGAAATTAATGAAAGGCAAACATTGAATTGGAAAACTTATTCCACTTCATTTTATAATTAAGATTGGCTACAATACCATCAAGTCATTTTATTTGCGCCTTCTGATGACGAAGGATACAAACTGCCTGTCGGTCAATGCACTAGCAGAACATTGTCCATTTAGGACTATTAAAACTTATCAACAAGCTTTCAACAAAATTTATTTGTTTGTTTATTTCCTTGTAAAACACAACGAAACGGGTAAGAATGACGCCTAGACAACTCCTTCTTCTTCCCGGGTAGACGAAATCCCTTTTGACATTTTAATAAATTGCTTAGACGCTCGGGAATAAGTTGCTTCTTCTAATTTGAGTAGATACGATTAGGCTAACTTCTTGTTGTTAAGGAAAATAGCTTCCGACCACAAATGGGAATTCAGATTGGCATTGGATAAAAGGGGAGAAAAAGGGCAGCTTTCCATAAAAAGAAGACTCGTCTGTGGGAGATTATCAAATTGTATGATTTGTTTATGTATCAAGTGGCGCCGCAGTTGAAATCTTTAATGTCGGAAAGGATTTTTCCTCATTACAGAACTTGTAAGTTTTTTCTCACAAATCGTGCAGTATTGCTGAGACCATATTTTTAATCTTTTTTTGTATAATTTTTTATTGATAGAGTTCTGTGAGTCTTCCATAAAAAGTTACCGAAATATTTACATTAAGAAAAAAACTGTAGTTGTTTTCTTTTAAAAAAAAAAAAGTAAATAAAATTACTGAGCAAAGGTGAAATTTAGGGGATAATACAGAATTTTGTTCTTATTAGAGTAGAGACCTTTGAGTAGGTTGTAGGTTTTTAAAGCCATCTTCTTTTAGTGACTTTTGAGTTAGTATATTAAATTCTCATGTTTTTTAGGGTTACTCCTAGTATAAGGCAAGGTACTTTTCTGGTTTGGTATGTGTGCATAACCAACATTGACCACAACTAAAACGGTCGAATCTAAGGTGGGGGGAATCAATATATTGTAAATTTTATGGTGCACATTCGATTGTTTGAGGAAATTCAAAAGAGCACTTAAAATGGGATTTGTTGGTTTTTTAGAGCATCACAATAGACGGAATCTTATTCTGGGTTAAAAGTGAGGAAATAAGAACTCCTTTTTTAATATTTCTACGTGGAAGCAGAATGGGTTTGAAGTCGGGATAATTTTTCCGTCTTTCCTACTCTAAGCATTTATCCTCAAAATATTATAATTCGATTTGGTAGAGTGTATCTTGCACATTAGATTTAGTGACTATTAAAAATAGATCTAGAATGGATACGAGTTTTGAATAGGCTGGTCCTTAAGGAATTCAGTTTCCCATCAGTCACTTTTGTACAAAGTAATCGTTATAGTGGCTGGAGTTGACGACCCAGTACCCTGTGCGGACAAATGCGGTTGGAAGGAGGGAGGGCCATCACTCAAGTATGGGGTCTTTATCTTTTACATAGATAAAAAGATATCAGGAGAAGGTATCAGGAGGAAAAGTCTACAATATATCAGACAGCCAATCTGCATTGAAAGCTCCCGTCTCGTTTGATGTTCAATACAATCTCGTTTGGGATATCCTCAAATGTCTTAAATGAACTGGCTAGACGCAACCATATAACTTTAATGTGGGTGTCAGGTTATGAGGGTATTGAGAGTAACGACCTAAAAGACAAACTTGATAAAACACTCTATTCATTAGGCCAGAATCTTTTTGTGGCAATCTAAAGAGCTACCTGAGGTCTATTATCTAGTTTTGGGAAAGCAATATTAAAACTCACACTCAAAAAATTGTTTGGACTTGAATCAATCTAGAAAATGCATCGTCTTTTCTAAAAAATAAGGCGTTAGAGGTCTTGAAACTCAACAAGCCAGAGCTAAGGGTATTCAACGGCTTACTCACTGGGCACTGTTTCTTAAGATATCTGACACGACAATCTGTCGTTTTTACTATGAAGTGGGTAAAACGGTGAAGCACCTACTCTGCGATTACGAGGCTTTAGCCCGCCAGAGACTTCGGCATCTTGGTTCGGGATTCACTAATCCTTACGAAATTTTTGTAGCTTACCAGCTAATATAATATTGAGGTTCACTATAAGCCTCAATATTTATATTATTTTAGTTAAGGTTACTCACCGTAAAAGACCTCATCGGTCAAGGTGGTTTGAAACTATTTGTCTCCTGCTACCATCTATATTACAAGCATTTCGATTCCTCCTTTTTTGTCTAAAAACAGGACGTTAGAGATCCTAAGACTCAACAAGCCAGAGCTAAGGGTATTCACTGAGCACTATCGCTTAATAAAAATGTTTGTTCTTTGAAGAGGATGAAACGTTGGATCTATTAGTATTATCTCAGTTAAGGAAGTGAGAGACTTCGGCATCTTGGTTCAGGATTCAATAATGCCTACGAGATTTCGCCGCTTACCAGCTAATATGATATGAATATTCACTAGAAGCCTATTAGTATACCTGTTGATACCCTCTTGACTATGTGCCCCTTGACATACCCTCTATAAATATTATTATTATTATTAGCTCAAATTTATGGTATCAATTTGGCATACGAGGTCTGTTCAAAAAGTATCTTTTGTTTTTTTTTTATAATAAAACCAGATATTATACACTTGTGCCAACGTTTCGAAGCACTTCAAAAATACATTTTTTGTAATCTTGTTCAGCTCTTCGAAGAAAACTGTAAGCAAAACCTTTACATTCGACCGAACTTGGCGCTCTTTTTTCGGTCTTGGCTCGTGCGGCAGCTTCCATTGGGATGATTGAGCTTTGGTTTCCACGTCATAACCATAAACCCATGATTAGTCACCAGTTATAACCCTCTGGAGCAAATTTGGGTCGTCGCGGACAGAGTCCAACAGCTCCTTAGCAATGTTAATGCGATGCTGTTTTTGGTCGAAATTGAGCAAAAATCGAAGACGAGCCAAAACACGTGCAAGCAAACCAGCTGTCAAAAATTTACTGAACATTCAAAATGGCCGAACTTGAAATTCAAAATTCGCGATACTTTTCTGGAGCAAATTTGGCCTCTGGAGCAAATTTGGGTCGTCGCGGACAGAGTCCAACAGCTCCTTAGCAATGTTAATGAGATGCTGTTTTTGGTCGAAATTGAGCAAAATTCGAAGACGAGCCAAAACACGTGCAAGCAAAGCAGCTGTCAAAAATTTACTGAACATTCAAAATGGCCGAACTTGAGTATCAAAATTCGCAATACTTTTTGAACAGAGCTCGTATTCTTAAATATATTAAAATATTTAAAAGGTAATATAAATTATTTGATTAAATAAAAAATAAATTAAGTTTTGTGGAAATTGACTAATTATGTCAAAACATAAATAAAAGTTCCTTTAATTTTCTTTTAATTTAATTTTTATTTTTTTTATCTACAACTAAGTTTAGTCAAAACAAGAAAACAAATTATGTAATTTCGCATTCGATTAGTTATTTTAAAAAAAAATTCTTACTAATGAAAGGCAATAAATTTCAATCTCTTTTCATATTTAAATAAAATTCAACTGGTTACCTTTTGGTTAAAAAAAATCAAAAAATCAATTCGATTTAATGGACTATTTGGTATTTTTAATTGAAATCATATTTTTTCTACGAAATTTTATTTTTAAATTTAAAGTTTAGAATCGATTTAACTTTGAGACAAACTTTATTACAATTTTAAAAGACCAATTTATATTTAAAGCTTCAATAAAAAAAATGTGATACAGGTGAGATTTTCGAAACAAGAAGCAAAAATAAAAGAAAATTTTCTGCAACTAAAAATATTAAAAAATGGCATTTATTCGGATACGACGACGAGGGTCAATTACTAAGAAGTCCATTAAAAGTTTGCTGCAAGAATATAGGAACTTCGTTAAGCGGCTAGCAAAGGTTAAGTTCCACAGAGGGTATTTAATAAATACAAAGGCAATATGATAAGTCAATGATAGAGACACATAGAATTCGCATTTTGTGATAAATTCGAAATAGATGCGAAAAACAGAATGGCTAGTAAGAGTTTGTATAAAAATGATTTATTTTTGTGTATACTTGGCTCTATAGAGATTATGGTGTGGCCATCTTTTTATGTTGGTAGTCCCTAACATGACCACACCCTCGCGAAGTGTCATTTGTTAGTATTTTACTGCCAGTTCGTTGCGTATTTTTTAATTTTAATTTACTATCTTGTGAATCATGCAGTGGACATTGTCGGAAGTCATATTCCTTTAGAAAATCTCTAGGACATTGTCTTTTAAGTCTTCGAGGAGAGTTTCCGGGAAGGGGATTATGATGACAGGACAAACGGGAGTGAAATTTTTGGTACGGTGTAATGCACAGGTCCTGAACAAAGGGAACATTTACGTTGTTACGAACATGAAAGGGGCCATTAAAATTTTTACGGAGAATCTTGGATTGTAAGGCCTGGACGCGATAGGAATTGGAATGTTTCGTTGAACCGCAAAGTTCAATTCTATATGTCCAAATTGGTTTTTCTAATTTTATTGTATATTAAAAGTGTACTTTTTTTTTATTAGTTTCGAGCGTTTGTCCAGCAGTAGTCTAAGAAGTTAATCGTAACGTCTAGTGGCTTCAAGTTTTCGTAGTCTAGTATGAGGGTTCCATATTAATCTCTTGGCCAGGTTGTAGTCGGTTAAATTTCTGTTTGTAGCCAGGTATTCGTAACCGTTGCCATTTGCCATTTATGAGTCTAGGATGAAGAGTAAGCAGAATAGGACTATGATCAGTGTTTAAATCGGAAAGAGTTTTAATACTAGGATTCACGGTAATTGAAGGAGTACAGTAAACGAGGATATCAGGTGGTTTTGAACTACAAATTGGCCAGCATCCAGCGGAGTTCTTGCGTCGTTTCGTGACCGTCGACGAAACATGGATTCACTGGTACACACCAGAGACTAAGGAACAGTCGAAACAGTGGACTTCACCCGGCAAACGTGCTCCAAAGAAGGCGAAGACTGTTCGATCGGCCGGAAAGGTGATGGCCACCGTTTTCTGGGATTCACAAGGTGTGGTCCACATCGATTACCTCGAGAAGGGTAAAACAATCACGGGGCGCTACTATGCTGCCTTATTGGGCCGATTTGACGTCGAATTGAAGAAAAAGCGGCCCCGCTTTGCGAAGAAAAAAGTGCTGTTCCACCACGACAACGCGCCGGCTCACACCTCCGCCGTCGCCATGGCGAAATTGGTCGAATTGCGCTACGAATTGTTGCCCCATCCACCGTACTCTCCAGATTTGGCCCTCTGTGACTACTTTTTGTTTCCAAACCTGAAAAAATCACTCGCCGGGAATAGATTTGGTTCGAATGAGGAGGTCATCGTCGCCACGGAGGCTTATTTTGCTTTCCTCGAGAAAATGTATTTTTTGGATGGGTTAAAAAAGTTAGAGCATCACTGGGCCAAGTGTATCGAGCTTGAAGGAGATTATGTGGAAAAATAAATTGCCACCTTTCCAAATTGTTCGTTTTTCTTTTGTACGCTAAGTACTTGTTGAATGACCCTCGTATATGGGATAGAGCTTCTTGAAGAATCTTTCCTCGAGGATTATGAATGCGGCAACTTTAGCATTGTTGTAGCAATCACCACCCGTGAGGAACGAAGCTTTAAGTGAGTGTAGGAAGGGCAGTATGCAGATGCTATATTAAGGTTAACCGAGGAGGTATCAATAGCAACAATTGTGGATTGAAGGGATACGGAGGTGAAATTGGAGTGGATGTAATGTTTGATGGATTTTCTTACAACGATAGCTGTTCCACCATGCGTCGTATTATCAGGGTGATTAGTTCAATATCAATGCGTCCGTCTTATAGAAGTCTGTCCAGTTGTTGTCAATAGGGGTTCAATCCATTTGCGTTCTATAAAAGGATGGAGAACGAATTTGCAGTACGCGACAACTCTTTAAAATTTCAAATGTAGTTTTACCGCAATTTTTATTTGTTCTTTTCGCCAATTTGCAGATATCTTTCAGTATTTTGTTCCAATAAGCAGATGAAAAAGAATATTTTCCAAAGGAAATTGTACAAAGAACTTTGCCGACCGGTGAGTTTGCCGCCTAGCTTTTTCAATTTGACGCCTCTAGACTATTTTTTTAATGGGATTACGTGAAGTCATCTCATCTATGCCGATGAAACAGCGTCACTTGCTGTCTTGGAGTACAACATTACACTTGTTATTAGTGAGATACTAGCCCAAATATTCGAAAAAGTGGCTCAAAATTTGACCTCTCGCATGGATCACTTAAATAGTAGTCGTGGCTAAGATTAACATAAAATAATCTTTAAAAAGTAAATGGGAAGCATTCAAATTAAAATTTCATTAGTTTTTGCAATTTTTCTGTTTTTTTTTTTTGAAAATTTAAAAGCTTTTAGTAATTAAGGATAATTTTGGAAACTTCAAGAATGGAATGAAGGCATATTAAAAAAAATTGCCGAACATTTTTCTAATGCTAGGTGGTAAAAGCTTAGTTTTTTTTTAAAATGAAAAATTTCTAGAGTAATGGAAAATTATCCCCTTTTTGCGATTTACCTTAGAATGGGAATAGATATTAAATTGTTACCACGAGTTTTTGTTATTCGAAAGTTTAGTAAGCATTAGATTATTAACCTCCAACGAACTTTAAGAGAGTTTTATATTAATTAAGGGATTTTCCATTTAGGCCATTTAATTTTTAAAACTGAATGAAAAGAACAGTATCTTTATTGCATTTTAAATTATAATGGATACTATTTTTATTTAAAAATTCCATTGTTCAAAAGGGGAGATCCATGGCTTTCGCATAAATCGGGCTGAATCTCACCGATGACTTGAATGATGTTCTCTAGATCAGAAAGTATTGTTGGTTTTTTGGCATAGCCCATTGACTTAACATAGACCATTGACTTAAGTGACCACCTGACATCAGCATGTCTCGATGTAATGCAACGTGGACACTTCGTCTGCAATAAGTCCCTTATTTCAACTGCTTTGTAGTAAATCAAACCGTCCTGACCATGTCCATATTGAAGCCATCTCAGGAAAGAGATGGAAAGGCGGTTCTGAAAAATATTGCCTCATTGTCAACTTGGACATCTAGAATGCGTTTAACTCGGCCCGCTGGGATCGAATCTTGGAGGCTCTTGAGAACATGGGGGTGCCCTACTACCTACGGAGGATGGTCAGATCATACTTCAGTGATCGACTACTCCACTACGAGACCGAGGATGGACCAGCGGAGTATGGGGTCACGGGAGAGGTACCTCAGGGTTCTGTCCTGAGGCCACTCTTGTGGAACGTCATGTACGACAGCCTACTCCATCTGGAATTACCGACGAACACAACACTCGTGGTTTTCGCGGACGACGTAGCGGTTGTCCTTGTAGCCAAACACCTGGAGGAACTGGAAGCCGCATTCTCCACCACCATACGGAGCATAAGACAGTGGATAACATCGGCAGACCTGTCTTTGGCGGAACATAAGACCGAGGCACTCCTTGTGAGTAGCCGGAAGAAAATGGAGACCATCACCATAAGAGTAGGCCACCACGACATCCGGTCGCTACCCTACATCCGGTATCTTGAAGTGGTCTTGGATGCCAGACTCAACTACAAAGACAACATCTCCAGCGTCAGCAGGAAGGCATCAGCAGTATAGGGCGCACTTTCGCGGATAATGCCCAATATCGGAGGCCCCAGGCAAATCCGAAGGCGAGTACTGGCAGCTGTTGTTACCTCCGTCTTACTATACGGAGCACCAGTGTGGGCGAAATTGCTAGAGCTAACAACAAACCGCAAGATAATGTCATCAGTCCAGCGGCTCTCAGCGATCAGAGTGGCGTCAGCATACCGAACGGTATCACACGATGCGGTCAACGTCGTGGCATCATGCCCACCCATCGACACCCTGGCAGGAGAGCGGGAACGCCAACATCGTAGGAAGAAGGAAGAGCGGCGAAAGGTCCTCTGTGAAGAGGAGAGACCCGAGAGTTTTCGCCTCTGGCAAGAGAGATGGGACAACTCGACGAAGGGTCGGTGGACTCATCGGCTGATCGCAGATGTTACCAAATGGGTCACTCGCCTGCACGGGGAAGTCGGGTATTACATCACCCAACTCTTGACTGGGCATGGATGCTTTCTTGCATACTTACACAGATTCAAGAGAACTGACTCCCCAAACTGTCATCATTGCCGCGATGTGATCGAAGACGCAGAACACGTGTTCTTCCAGTGCCCCCTCTACGAGGGGACGCGGGTGGAGCTGGAGAGAAATCTGGACCGTTCCATCAGTCCAAAAAATATAGTGGAGTGTATGCTGAAGATCCAATCGGCTTGGAACAGAATTGCAGAGTACGCGGAATCCATTATCAAGGATCTCCACACAACGTACGAAGAATAGGCCGCGAGGCGTCATAACATCGGGACAGCAGTAGCATCAAATAAGAACGCCCCGGCGAAGTAGTATTTACAAAGAGTGCCGTCGGGGAACCATCGTTCCGGGAGCAAGGTTAGGGGTGCAGGTTAGGTTTTAGCGAGGTAAAAATCCCGCATAACACGCCTGACAGGAAAAATTTCCAGGCGAGTACCTTTTTCCCCTGTATCTCGTTAATCTAAACAGGTTTCCCCCTGTACCTCATTAATCTAAACATAAAAAAAAAAAAATGACCATGTCCATATCGTCCAATTGAAGCCAAAAAAAAAATCTCTTATCATTAATCGATTAATCTCCTTAATCGACTTACCAAAATCCCCACCAGACAGTAAGTTTTTATGGATGCAAAGGAAGCTTTCTGGAACTATTGCGGCTGCTTCTCATTCCAGATTCAGCAATTTTACTTCTTTACGTATCTAGTCAGGCAGAATTTTTGCCCCACCGCCGAAGATGATTCATTCACCAACGGGACTATCGAAGATGACAGCCCCTCTTTTAAGTATGGAAAAAATCCCTCTTTTAAGTATGGAAAAAATCCCTCTTTAAAGTATGGAACATCTCTAAGACACGATTCTCTCAAACCACCTCAATAATCATGAGATCCTTTGGCGATTATCGGCCAATAGTAGAAACAGTCAAAACCAACTAACTATACCTCTTCCATACCCTATTTTTAACTAATATATAAAGGACTTACAGCGAGGATTTGGAAAAGGAGTTGCTGGCTCGAGGAGCTTGACAATAGATAGAGAGTTCTATCGAAAAAGAAATTTTCGATTTAGTGATAATTATTTAAAAAAATTAAAACTGATGACTTGAACGCCATAGTTTTTTGTTCACTGAAGGTTGTCGAAGGTCTATTTAGGAGCACCTTAGGTGATTTAAGCTGGAAAATCTTCCACAACAAATTTTATAACATTTTTGTTTTTATTTTTTTATTTTTTTATTGTTGAAAAATAATTTTTTTTTATAAATTGGAAATCTTTTATTGTTTTTTCCATTTTATTTGAAGAAATATTTGAAAAATTCATACAAATTATTAGCATGAAAATTTTTCTCGTAAAAATATTACCTCACAAAAATAAAAAAAAAAAGATTATACAATTTTTATAAAACTGCAAATAAAAAAATAATTACAAAATAGCGTAGGAATATTAAAGAAAAAGACGCCATAGAAAATTCGCAGAAACCAAATTGTATGAATGCCCCAAAAAAAAAAGTTGAATGGAGTCTCTTAACAATTTTGAATGTTTCTTTTATGCAAATTAAAGTCTCCCCAAAAGAAGATTCATTGCGTTAAATCTGACATTTTCTTAATTTGTGATCTGTAATTTCTCTTCCAAAAGTAATGAACGTAAAAAAGTAAGAGCGGAAAAAATCGGCACAGAATCTCTTACGTGCTCTTCGGTATTTATTGCAGTTTATAGTAAAAAAGTAGCCATAAATATGTTTGGAGCAGTAAATCACAGTAAATTGCGTATTTTCTTGTTATTCTAGGCGATTTTTTTTTTATGTTGTCGAGTCTCCCCCCTTCCGCTCCTCCTTCTTTACCTACAATGCATACAGAATAGGCCTTATTTGATATGCGAAATTTTTATGTTTTTGAATATTTTTCTTTTAATAACAATTTAACGGAAATAAAATTTCTTATCTTCTCAGAGTGTTTAATGTCTTAACTTGGAAATGTGTTAAAATTGGTGTATGGTTTTTTTTTTTTATGGGAGGAGGTTTATGGGAAAGGGTGGTTTCTGTTGACCCGTAATAATATTTGATCTTTTTAATTTCTTTTTGTTTTGGGAAAATTTTACAATACATTTTTTCATCTACTATATTTTCTTGACTGTATTAATTGGGAAAAAATTTGTAATTTAAGAAAAAAAATATTTAACATTTTTGAAGGGTTTTTGCCAAATGAAATTTTCTATACGTTTTTTTCTCCCCGAATTCATAGAAAATTTCTATCACCTGTTTAACCCCCTTCACTTCTAACGTTAAAGAGTTGAATACTATATTTTTTATTAATAGTTTTTTTCTGGGTAAAACAGGTAAGGTTTTAAGAGAAACTGAAATATTAAAATTTCAAACGATTTTAGAAAATTAAATAATTAGAATTGTTAAAAAGAAATTAAATTTTTAATACTGACCAGTTCTAGATTTTTTGAAAAATTTCCTTTTAATAAAAAATAACAAAAATTATACTTTCTTTTTTCTTAAATAAATTTATTGTTTTTTTGCAATTACTTATTAAATTGAAAAGAAGATTTAAATTTTAATTTTTTGTTGTTTTTGAAACGCTTCAAAAATTACTTTGTTTTTGATAAAAATTAAAATCAATCTGCTTGAAATCAATCTACACACAATTTCTCTATAAAGCATGATTTTGGCTTTCAGGCCACGTTTTCAGACCTCAGAGCACATTTTTGGCTTTCAGGACATATTTTTGGCATTTTTCCTGGACACATCTTGGTCATTTTAGGTATTTTTTAGGCAAATTTTTGGCATTTTTCTTGGACACATCTTGGTCATTTTAGGTATTTTTGGCATATTTCCTGGACATATCTTGGGCATTTTAGGAATTTTTCAGCTCAAATTTTTGGCATTTTTCCGGTACACATCTTCGGCATTTTAGGTATTTTTCAGGTCAAATTTTTAGCATTTTTCCTTTTCACATCTTTGGCATATTAGGTATTTTTCAAGTCAAATTTTTGGCATTTTTCCTTTTCACATCTTCGGGATTTTAGGTATTTTTCAGGTCAAATTTTTGGCATTTTTCCTTGTCACATCTTCGGCATTTTAGGTATTTTTGAGGTCAAATTTTTGGCATTTTTCCTGGACACATCTTGGGCATTTTAGGAATTTTTCAGCTCAAATTTTTGGCATTTTTCCGGTACACATCTTCGGCATTTTAGGTATTTTTCAGGTCAAATTTTTGGCATTTTTCCGGTACACATCTTCGGCATTTTAGGTATTTGTCCGATCAAATTTTTGGCATTTTTCTTGGACACATCTTGGGCATTTTAGGAATTTTTCAGCTCAAATTTTTGGCATTTTTCCGGTACACATCTTCGGCATTTTAGGTATTTTTCAGGTCAAATTTTTAGCATTTTTCCTTTTCACATCTTCGGCATATTAGGTATTTTTCAAGTCAAATTTTTGGCATTTTTCCTTTTCACATCTTCGGGATTTTAGGTATTTTTCAGGTCAAATTTTTGGCATTTTTCCTTGTCACATCTTCGGCATATTAGGTATTTTTCAGGTCAAATTTTTGGCATTTTTCCTTGTCACATCTTGGGCATTTTAGGTATTTTTGAGGTAAAATTTTTGGCATTTTTCCTGGACACATCTTGGGCATTTTAGGTATTTTTCATGTCAAAGTTTGGCATTTTTTCTGGACACATCTTGATCATTTTAGGTATTTTTGAAGTCAAATTTTTGGCATTTTTCCTGGACACCTCTTCGGCATTTTAGGTATTTTTTAGGTCAAATTTTTGGCATTCTTCCTTGTCACATCTTCGGCATTTTAGGTATTTTTCAGGTCAAATTTTTACCATTTTTCCTTTTCACATCTTCGGCATATTAGGTATTTTTCAGGTCAAATTTTTGGCATTTTTCCTTTTCACATCTTCGGGATTTTAGGTATTTTTCAGGTCAAATTTTTGGCAGTTTTCCTGGACACATCTTGGTCATTTTAGGTATTTTTCAGGTCAAATTTTTGTCATTCTTTCTTATCACATCTTGGTCGTTTTAGGTATTTTTCAGGTTAAATTTTTGGCATTTTTCCTGGATACATTTTGGGCATTTTAGGTATTTTTCAGGTGGCATTTTTCCGGGATACATCTTGGGTATTTTAGGTATTTTTCAGGTCAAATTTTTGGCATTCTTCCTTGTCACATCTTCGGCATTTTAGGTATTTTTCAGGTCAAATTTTTAGCATTTTTCCTTTTCACATCTTCGGCATATTAGGTATTTTTCAGGTCAAATTTTTGGCATTTTTCCTTTTCACATCTTCGGGATTTTAGCTATTTTTCAGGTCAAATTTTTGGCAGTTTTCCTGGACACATCTTGGTCATTTTAGGTATTTTTCAGGTCAAATTTTTGTCATTCTTTCTTATCACATCTTGGTCATTTTAGGTATTTTTCAGGTCATATTTTTGGCATTTTTCCTGGATACATTTTGGGCATTTCAGGTATTTTTCAGGTGGCATTTTTCCGGGATACATCTTGGGTATTTTAGGTATTTTTCAGGTCAAATTTTTAGCATTTTTCCTTTTCACATCTTCGGCATATTAGGTATTTTTCAGGTCAAATTTTTGGCATTTTTCCTTTTCACATCTTTGGGATTTTAGGTATTTTTCAGGTCAAATTTTTGGCAGTTTTCCTGGACATATCTTGGTCATTTTAGGTATTTTTCAGGTCAAATTTTTGTCATTTTTCCTTATCACATCTAGGTTATTTTAAGTATTTTTCAGGTCAAATTTTTGGCATTCTGCCCTGTCACATCTTCGGCATTTTAGGTATTTTTCAGGTCAAATTTTTAGCATTTTTCCTTTTCACATCTTCGGCATATTAGGTATTTTTCAGGTCAAATTTTTGTCATTCTTCCTTATCACATCTTGGTCATTTTAGGTATTTTTTAGGTCAAATTTTTGGCATTTTTCCTGGATACATTTCGGGCATTTTAGGTATTTTTCAGGTGGCATTTTTCCGGGATACATCTTGGGTATTTTAGGTATTTTTCAGGTCAAATTTTTGGCAATCTTCCTTGTCACATCTTCTGCATTTTAGGTATTTTTCAGGTCAAATTTTTAGCATTTTTCCTTTTTACATCTTTGGCATATTAGGTATTTTTCAGGTCAAATTTTTGGCATTTTTCCTTTTCACATCTTCGGGATTTTAGGTATTTTTCAGGTCAAATTTTTGGCAGTTTTCCTGGACACATCTTGGTCATTTTAGGTATTCTTCCGGTCAAATTTTTGGCATTTTTTCTGAACATATCTTTGCCATTTTAGGTATTTTTCAGGTCAAATTTTTGGCATTCTTCCTGGACACATCTTTGGCATTTTAGGAATTTTTCAGGTCAAATTTTTGGCATTTTTCCTTGTCACATCTTGGGCATTTTAGGTATTTTTCAGGTCAAATTTTTGGCATTTTTCCTTTTCACATCTTCTGCATTTTAGGTATTTTTCAGGTCAAAT
The DNA here is from genome assembly GCA_958298945.1 of Atherix ibis. Taxonomy (NCBI): domain Eukaryota; kingdom Metazoa; phylum Arthropoda; class Insecta; order Diptera; family Athericidae; genus Atherix; species Atherix ibis. Next base: position 31,793,952 of record OY282609.1, read on the forward strand.
TTTTGGCATATTTCCTGGACACATCTTTGGCATTTTAGGTATTTTTCAGGTCAAATTTTTGGCATTCTTCCTTGTCACATCTTCGGCATTTTAGGTATTTTTCAGGTCAAATTTTTAGCATTTTTCCTTTTCACATCTTCGGCATTTTAGGTATTTTTCAGGTCAAATTTTTGGCATTTTTCCTGGACACATCTTTGGCATTTTAGGTATTTTTCAGGTAAAATTTTTGGCATTTTTCCTGGACACATCTTGGGTATTTTAGGTATTTTTCAGGTCAAATTTTTGGCATTCTTCCTTGTCACATCTTCGGCATTTTAGGTATTTTTCAGGTCCAATTTTTGGCATATTTCCTGGACACATCTTTGGCATTTTAGGTATTTTTCAGGTCAAATTTTTGGCATTCTTCCTTGTCACACCTTCGGCATTTTAGGTATTTTTCAGGTCAAATTTTTGGCATTTTTCCTTTTCAAATCTTCGGCATATTAGGTATTTTTCAGGTCAAATTTTTGGCATTTTTCCTTTTCACATCTTCGGCATTTTAGGTATTTTTCAGGTCAAATTTTTGGCATATTTCCTGGACACATTTTTGGCATTTTAGGTATTTTTCAGGTCAAATTTTTGCAGTTTTCCTGGACACATCTTGGTCATTTTAGGTATTTTTCAGGTCAAATTTTTGTCATTCTTCCTTATCACATCTTGGTCATTTTAGGTATTTTTCAGATCAAATTTTTGGCCTTTTTCCTGGATACATTTCGGGCATTTTAGGTATTTTTCAGGTGGCATTTTTCCGGGATACATCTTCTGCATTTTAGGTATTTTTCAGGTCAAATTTTTAGCATTTTTCCTTTTTACATCTTTGGCATATTAGGTATTTTTCAGGTCAAATTTTTGGCATTTTTCCTTTTCACATCTTCGGGATTTTAGGTATTTTTCAGGTCAAATTTTTGGCAGTTTTCCTGGACACATCTTGGTCATTTTAGGTATTTTTCAGGTCAAATTTTTGGCATTTTTCCTTGTCACATCTTGGGCATTTTAGGTATTTTTCAGGCAAATTTTTGGCATTTTTCCTGGACACATCTTTGGCATTTTAGTTATTTTTCAGGTTAAATTTTTGGCATTTTTCCTGGACACATCTTGGGCATTTTAGGTATTTTTCATGTCAAATTTTTATCATTCTTCCTTATCACATCTTGGTCATTTTAGGTATTTTTCAGGTTAAATTTTTGGCATTTTTCCTGGACACATCTTTGGCATTTTAGGTATTTTTCAGGTCAAACTTTTGGCATTTTTCCTGTACACATCTTGGGCATTTAATATATTTTTCATGTCAAATTTTTGGTATTTTTTCTCAACACATCTTCTTCAGAATATGCTTTGGGCTCTCAAAACTTATTTTTGGCTTTTGGAACAGGCTTTTGGCCCTCAGCTTTTCAAAGATACATTCGTGAATTTTAGAGCACGCTTTTAGCTTTCAGACCACAGTTTCAGCCATTAGAGGACGTTTTTGGCTTTAAGGACACATTTTTGGCTGTCAGAACACGTTTTCAAAACATGCCGTATATCCTCGGAACTCATAACCCATTTTTAGTTTTTTAAAACGCATTTTTCAAGGCATATCTTTAGCCTTCAGGACACCATTTTGGTTTTTCGAACAAGTTTCGGCCCTTAAAATTCGTTTTGGACTCTTAGGAAGAGTCTTTTTGGATCTCAAAGCTTGCTTTTGATTTTTAGAATATGCATTGGGCTCTCAGAACTTGTTTTTGGCTCTCGGAGCAGGCTTTTGGCTCTCAAAACCTTCCTAAATTTTAGAACATGCTTTTGTCTTTCATGCCATGTTTTTGGCTTTCAGGCCACGTTTTCAGCCCTCAGATTATGCTTGTGGCTTTCAAGACACGTTTTTTGCTGTCAGAACACGTTTTTAGAATATGCCTTAGATCCTAAAAACTCACGATAGCACCCGTAACAGGTTTTTGTCACGCAGAACTCGTTTTTGGTATTTTAAAACGCACTTTTTTTTAGGATACTTCTTTAGCCCTAAGAACACCCTTTTGGTTTTTCGAAAAAATTTCGGCTCTTAAAATACGTTTTGGACTGTTAGGACACATTTTTAGATCTCAAAGCATGCTTGTGGCTCCCAGAACTCTCAGCTTTTCAAAGAAAGGTTGTTGAATTTTAGAACACGTTTTTGGCTTTCAGGACACATTTTTAGATCTCGGAGCATGCTTTTTGTCTTTAGAACATGCTTTGGGATCTCAGAACTTGTTTTTGGCTGTCGGATCAGGCTTTTGGCTCTCAGACCTCTGAGCTATTCAAAGACACATTAAAAAAAATGTTAAAAAATGCGTTCAGATCTTACAAAACACGTTCGTGAATTTTAGTACACACTTTTGGTTGGTAGAAAACGTTATCAGAGCATGTTTTATGCACTTTAAACAAGATTTATGGTCTTAAAACATGATTTATACCCCTTAGAACACGTGCTTGAATCTTAAACGGAATTGATGGCGTCCAGACCATGCGTTTGTATACCAAAACATGTGTTGGAGTTTTCAGCTTTAAAATATTAACTTTTCGCTGTTAGGAAAATTATTTTTTTTGTATCTCGTAAAACAAAATAAAGAAAATGCACTGCAGAGACCAGTTTCGAAGATGGCATCAACTTTGAAGAATGACTTATACTTTTTCAAAGCCACCAAAAAAAAAAACCAAAATGGATTATGAAATGCAAAAATATTGAATAGTAGAAATACTAAAATCCACTCAGAAATCGTATCCTTTTTATTGTTTGCTTAGAAACATTCCCATTTTTAACCAAGTTCAAATGCTCCTCGAAAATGAACTTATCTGTATAGTTCGTCGTTGTAGACAAAAACCTTAGAAATGATTATGGTTTCCTTCTAGAAAGTATCATATTTTGAGCTTTAACCCCCAAAAGAATATTTTTGTGCAACAATTATTATCCTAGAAGCTAAGTACGTACTCATGTTGGAATTGTGTATCCTTTTCTTAAGCGTTATGGCTAACTGCAATAGTATTTCGAGAGTCTGGGGATTCGAAATCCAATGCCGTACAGAATATACAATTTCGAGCGTCTTTTGTTCCCTTCGACTTCGCAATTACCCGTTGCCGTTGCCATTGCCATCAACAACAAAATCGTTACCGTCTCGACTACCATCACCTGTGCCCCTTCTTTCCACGCCATCGTATCGCCCCAACATCTTCGCACTAACAAACTTTTGCTAAAATTACTCTTTATCAAGAATGACTGGCGTGGAGTCCAGAAAGAATAAAAACAAAAGCAGGAACAAGAAAAAAACTAGCCGAGAGAAAGGGGGGAAAAAGGATTTTTCAACTTAAGTTTCGTTCCGTCTCTTAGGTATCCTTTTGGAAGGTCATTTATTTCTTATCACAAAACTCTTCCACCAACAACGCTACAAATTGACTTCAAGAAAACAGCTTAGTTCGCTCCTATTGTTTGCTGTGCCATTTTTCCTATGGGATTACATGGATTTTCCTGTTTCTGTTCTTTGTTGTTCAATTTTGAGGTATTTCTCACACTCATAAGTAGCTTACTTATCACAACTTTGAATAACACCACTTAAGCTAAGGCTAAAAATGTACCTCGATGTTCTTTGACTTTACGAATACGTTTTCGTTCTACAATACATTGCACCATCTACCAAACTGGTCCCATTCCCCCCTCCCCCCTTTCGCCAACGAGAACAAAATTTGATGGAGAGGGAAAAAAAACAATCAACGAAAAAAGTGAATATTCACCAAAATTTTCTTATGTTCTGTTCTGTTTTTCATCATTTTTTTAGTTTTTCATTACGCAATACGCTGCTCTAAAGCTTACGTTACCCTCTCGAAACCCTATCCACCATCACAACCATAATTAAGTGTACATTTTAATTAGTCAAAAGTTCTTCATGATTCCTCGTGGTTCATGCTTGTAAAAATTACGATAATACGAGTGCTCCCGTAACCAAATACTAACGACTCTGTTTTGCTGGAAACTTTTATATTGTATCCACTCACTACTAACCCCATCCATCCATCGTCGTCGGAAGATGTAAACAATATCAAAACATCGGTTTGGGCATCCTTTGTTAACTTGGATCTCAGCCTTTTATACAATACATTAGGATAAGATTAAAACCACTTTTTCGATCCTTAAAGGATAAGGGATTTACCCTACATTTTAAAGTTTCTTTTTCCAACCCTATTTCGGGGAAAGTCTCCTTTTTTCTTTTTCTCTTTCAAATACGTCTGCTTAAAGCACTTGCGATTCTTGGAGGAATTTTCTTTTTTGGATTTGTAGTCAGCAGTTTTTGCTTGTCGAACTATTATCTGATTTTTGCCCAGACTTATTTCTAGACTAACTCTTTAGAGGTGGGCATTTCTATTGAAGAAGTTAATTTTTTGCTACTTAAAAAATTCACATTTGTTTTAGTATAAAAGTATCCATCCGAATTTGCTAATTTAAAAATCAGTAATTTTATTTTTTTGGTTCTTCGGATATGCTTTGGACTCGCAGAACTCATTTTTGGATTATAGTACAGGCTCTCAGAATTTTCGTAAAACCTTTACGGCTCTAACACACTCTTTTGGCTTTGAGAACGCGCTTTTGGCTTCTAGAACACGCCGTTGGTTTTGAACACTGTGCACTCTCAAATCTAATTTTTGGATCATAGAACAGGCTCTCAGAACTCTCGTAAAACCTTTACGGCTCTAACACACGCTTTTGGCTTTGAGAACACGCTTTTGGCTTCTAGAACACGCCATTGGTTTTGAACGCTTTGCACTCTCAGAACTCATTTTTGGAACATAGAACAGGTTCTCAGAACTTTCGTAAAACCTTTACGACTCTAACACGCGCTTTTGGCTTCTAGAGCACGCCGTTGGTTTTGAACACTTTGCACTTCAGAGCTAATTTTTGGATCATAGAACAGGCTCTCAGAACTATCAAAGAACATTTTCGGCTCTAACACACGCTTTCGGCTTTGAGAATACACTGTTGGGTCTGTTAAGATGCTTTTCGCTTTCAGAACAGGTTTTTGAAGTTTAAAACACACTCTCAGCTTTGAGAACACGCTTTGTCGGCTTCTAGAATACGCCGCCGTTGTTTTTGAACACTTTGCACTCTCAGAGCTAATTTTTGGATCATAGAGCAGGCTCTCAGAACTATCAAAGAACATTTTCGGCTCTAACACACGCTTTCGGCTTTGAGAATACACTTCTGGGTCTGTTAAGATGCTTTTCGCTTTCAGAACAGATTTTTGAAGTTTAAAACACGCTCTCAGCTTTGAGAACACGCTTTGTCGGCTTCTAGTTGGTTTTGAACACTTTGCACTCTCAGAGCAAATTTTTGGATTATAGAACAGGCTCTCAGAACTTTCGTAAAACCTTTACGGCTCTAACACAAGCTTTTGGCTTTGAGAACGCGCTTTTGGCTTCTAGAACACGCCGTTGGTTTTGAACACTTTGCACTCTCAAAGTTAATTTTTGGATCATGGAACAGGTCCTCAGAACTATTAAAAAACATGTTCGGCTCTAACAGATGCTTTTGGTTTTGAGAACGCGCTTTTGGCTTCCAGAATGCGCTGTTGGTTCTGAACGCTTTGCACTCTCAGAACTAATTTTCGGACCATAGAACAGGCTTTCAGAACTATCAAAGAACGTTTTCGGCTCTAACACACGCTTTCGGCTTTGTGAACACGCTTTTGGATCTGTGAAGATGCTTTTAGCTTTTAGAACAGGTTTTTCAATTTTAAAACACGCTTTCAGCTTTGAGAACACGCTTAGAACTCGTATAAAAAGTCAAATTTTTTTAATGAAAGGATTAAAATTTGTTAATTTAGAAAGCAGTAATTCTTTTTAATTAATTTCACAATAAAATAATTCCTTAAAAATTTTATTTTCTTTATTTTTTCATAAATTAGATTTTTTTTAAATTCTTCAAATAAAAATCAGATTTGTTATTAAAGGTGTCAGAACAATATCGTGTAACGTGAAGGAAAAGCTAACACCCATCAATGCTACTGAAACTATTGGGACTTAATTAAGCTAAATTTTGATTAGGTTAATAAGTCTCGTGGCCATTGCCGTCTCAAGCGTCGAGACGTATTACTGAGAAAAATTCTCTTACAAGATAATTGCAATTATTTAGTAAACGAGCATGAAACTTTTTATAACGAGAAACAGTTTGTTCACGTCTAAAGGAAATTTTTGAGATCCGATTTTAGGGTGGATTTTTGACTGAATAGACTGGATATGACTGGAGTTGGTAGAAGACCTCATAGAACCCTAGAGTTATAGTCCCTAAGTTAATACAGTTCACATTACTGTTTTATAAATTAGTAATTTGCTGACAGACTAAGTAGTTGTTCGTATCGGCTGCTCACTTTAAGTTGTTTGAGTCTCGTATGTCTTTAACGGCAAAGAATACTACCCTGAGGAGCGCCAGCGCATGTAGGTGATAATGTAGAAAAATGTGATTGTATTATCAGGCAGTAAATAAAGCGCTTTCCGTTCACTCTGGATATTGAGACAATTACTTTATTATCTCAATTTTTTGACTAATCCATAGCATTCGACATGGTTACTTTATTGTCTAGTAACACACATGGGCAGTAAGAGACCCTTTTTTCTTAAAGGACTTACCAATATTATCTATGACGTGCTATTTATAATAGAAATGTTCTGCTCTAAAGCCAAACTGATTGACTGGAACTATACTGAAGAATTTAAATATGGAATAGAGTCGTTTTGGAATTGGTTTCTCAAAGACTTTAGTTAGGATCGGGACGAAATGAAGAACAACTGATTTATTGGATTTAGGAAACATTTGAATTTTGCTCAAAACTTGACAGAATTTGTTGTTAAGTTCATAAAAAACTTCAAGTTTTCCTCATATTACAAAAAAAAACGTTGAGGGAAAGAGGGGAAGGGTACAATTTGACAATTATTCTTAGAAAAAATTTTAACTATGTCAACACATGTAATCTTTGATCTTGGCAGTCCTTCTATAAAGCCTTTGAAAACGGGCCACTATCATTGTTGTCTTAATTTCAAATGAAGATTCGAAAAATCAAAAGCAAATCCCTGAAGAAAGAAATTATTTATGGGAAAAAAGCACCTACAAATTGGATATAACAGTCTCCCACCTAGAGTATGCCTAGATGAATTTTTAAGAGCAGAAATTTCTGTAAACAAACAATTTAAGAAAATACCAAAACTTTTTTAAGTCAATTATTGAGCCTACAGAATTTTTGAGGTTTTAGAAAAATTGGGAACTTTGGTTCAGAGACATTTTTGGGTTCTTTTTAAAGTCAATTTTTGACAAATTAAGAGTGACACAAAATAGTTTTTTTTCAACTTTTAAGAAGAAAAAGTCTATCAAAAGCGAAGTCATATGTTAGGAAAAGATTTTTGAAAAAAAATATTCAATTTTTAAACATTGCATTTTTGTACATTTTTTTACCGACAGAATCGCAGCTTTGAAAACCATTCGTGGACCTTCAAATGATCCGGTCCTTAACGAGATTCACCGCAATCAATTAAACAATACAAACTTCGAAAATTGCGTTGGATTCCCGCTTACGCTGATATCCACGATGGGGGAGCTCTCCACTGCAATGTTCCCCTTACGGCGAGAGAGGCTCCCAACTGTAATGTTCCTTGACAGAGGAGATTCTGCATTTAAATCTTTAGCCAAGAATAGACCAACAAACTTAACTGTACTTACTCCTGTAGCGGGAAACCTGAATAGGGGAATAGAATTGGAGTGAATGTTTCAGAAAGGAAGACGGTGTGTATGTTGCTGAAGCGTTTTTTGGCGGCCAGTAGGCCGCCCAATATTCGTTTAGATGCAGTCGGGGTCCGATACGCGCGGGAAATACGGTACCTTGGAGTAAAGGTTCGAGAGAGGCTGAACTTTCGGCCTTACTTCCAACATCTAAGAGGGCGCGTGGCCGGGTTGGTTGATATGCTGGTGCGATTATTTCACAAAGAATCGGGACTTCCATCCAGAGCGGTGAAAGTCCTGTGCGTGTTTGTTCCATGTGCAATGTATGCGTCGAGTGTAGGGGCTGACATTATGCGCAACCAGTATGTAAGGGTATGTAGAACCGTGTCAACCGATGCGCTGCAGGTTCTAATCAGAGAAATTTCATGGGACCTGGAGGTGCTGCGTGGAAGCATCCACTACCGTCTACAGCGGGACATCCCGCTTGTTGGTTGTCCGGTTACGAATGAAGAGGTTCAGGATCTTAGTTCACGCCAGCAGCGTGCACGGGTCCTGAATAGAATGACGCAATTTGACAACGTAGATGGGATGAGATTATGACTGGCAGATCTGCGTACGGGACATGGCAGTACGAATGGGTTCCTCTACGGGCGTGGTTTGGCTGCGGAGGCTAGATGCACTTGAGGGGCGGCGGAGGAGAGTGCCAAGCAGTCGAAGTAGTGTGTTAGGTATGAGGAAACGGTATGAATGCCTGAATAGATTTGCCGTGGCCCTTTTTGAGGGGAGAGCGAGAATGGTGCGTGAGTGAGTGTGTGAATGGCACGCAAGGTGGCTACAACCGGGTGAAAGACCAAGGTCGATTCCAAGGTCTTGGCGAACCCGCGTACCTGAGCTGGCCTAGCGGTGCCTATGATGTATAAACCGGAGTACTCTTAAAACAAAAATTGGTACTATGGGAATCGGGGTGCTCCATGGTGTTAAAACACACTGTGCCAGACAATGGTGGGGCTCCTTAGGCAGTAACGTGGTAGCGGTGGCTAATACCCACATCGTGGGTACGATCCCCGGATCGCTGTTGGGAGATATCGGAATTGATCTCGGGGCTGTCAGGTTTAGATAGACCTCGCCACAAACAGTTGGAGTAATCCACTTGTAACTGGTTACTGAATGTAAACTGCCAGTAATGGTGGTGTGTTGATTGAGCATAACTCAATTCTTATGGTCGTAGGCGACCCGTGGTTTTATGTTTAACGACAGATAAGTCACGTTAACTAATATAATATTGCTGTATTTACACCTGATTTCGTCTTCGGTAACCAGCCTTGTCCTTCATGTCATTTCTGTGCCGTTCAACTTACCATTTCCCATATTTGAAGTGAATGTCTTCGAACTAAGAATTTCTTTTTTAATAGGAATCCTTTCATTATGTAGCTTCCAATATCTAATCCAAATGCCTCCCATTAATTTTCTAAAAGAAACTAACATGCACAACAAACTTTACCACTTAATCACCCTCTCCAACTAACTATGGACCAGTTCCATTAGGGAAGCTGGCAATCCTATCCCACGCGTTAAATGAAGTCACCAAATAGCCTCATAGTTGTGGCGCCATGGAATGATCTCTGACTTTGGTTTCAGAGACCTTACAATAAATAAATATTAAATTTGGGGACCCCTAATTAGTAATAGAGAAAATTTCTTAGTTTTTTTTGCTGAAGAGCCTCCGTGGACACAAATGAAATCCTTTCAATTTCGGTATTTTCCATCTCTACGAAAGCCCTTTTCCCCGTTTCTTTAAGATCTATCAGAGCAATTCTTAATGATGGCGTTAAGGGGTCCTAAATTGCAATAATCGTATTTTACAACAGGCTAAACACTATCAATATTTTAAACAACAACAAAAAAATTCCAATTTACCATCGACCATAAAAATCTGAAAATTATTAAAATTCCAATCCCGATTTAAGTTGTTCGACAGAATATTTAGTAAACGATAAAGAAAATATTATGTCGATATTCTTTGGTTAAAGAATAAAATCAAATCTGAAACAATGTAAACACAATGAAAATTTGTAATATTCCCCAAAAAAAAAGAAAGAAGAAAAATGAAGCAAAAAAATCACCCGTCGCCATATTGGATGTGAATAAAGCGGAAGAAAAAGGACTTTTTCCAATAAATGTCATTAAAATATTCTCCTATAAATATGATATTTATTAGAAATTCGATTTCAATATACAAAAAAAAGGTCAATAATAATGTGTAATATTGGGGCATTAGAAGTTTCCCATCTCCCCCCTTATAAAATATATATATATATATGATAATAACATGGAAAAGTGTGACTTTATACACAAATACACAAGTAATTTGTCCTAAAGAGGAGATCATATCTATAAATTTTCATTAGACAAGCTATTTCCTCAGTTCCAACTTATATCCTCAAAACCACCATCATTGGAAGGAGGGAAGCAGAGCTCCTAATACTTATTTACCATAATCGAATATTTTGAAAATTATTACCACAAAAAAACTGGAAAGTATCGAAAGTTTCCCACATGAAATATTAAATGTAAATTTTAAAAGCATATTTGAGGTTGGAATTGAAGTTGAGAGTGGTTATAGTGGAAAATATTTTCCATGATCTTTAAATGTTAACATCACATACACCCCCCCCCCCTCCCTATCTACTATAATTAGGATTATTTGTATTGTTACTTTTTATTATTATTATTATTATTATGATTCGTTTACTTTCTTCGTTTTGTCATTCAAGTGCTTAGCAGGAAGTTGTTTACTTTTTCTATTAGGATAACATTGAATTTATGGAAGGATTTTCTTTAAAAGGTTTTAAAAAAGGTCTACGAAAATTTAAAAATGAATTGCTGTATTGAAAATAGAGGAAATTAGCAAATTTTTGTAGTTCAATTTTAAATATTTAGTTTCAAATTTTTGATGGATTAGATCTTTAAGTGGGGAGGGGGGAGGCGTCTTTAATAAGGAAAGATAACCTGGATTAAAAAAATGCTAAAATTCAAAAAGGGCAACTAAGAAAATTTTTGTAAAATCCTCAAATTCAAAAAGAGCAGCTAAGGTTTTTCAGTTTCACAAACACGGACTGGACAATTTTTAAGGTTTGAAAAGCTGTAGTTGAAAGCCAAAAAAAACTACTCAAAATTTTTTGAAAATGTTAAGTTTTAAAAAAAAAACTAGACTTAAAGAGTAAAAACTAAGAGATATTTTGTCGTTTGAGGAGAAGAACCTTTAGAAATTTGAAAGTTCGGGAATGCATCTTTTGTGAAATGTTCAGATTCAGGACGCATAGTGAGAGAAAGATTTTAAAATTTGAAAAGCGAAGCGTTTAGAACTTTTGTGTTTTAAGAAGTGCAGCCTAGAGAAATTTTGAGTTTCAGGAAAAAAAACTCAGCCTAAACATATTTCGAGGTTTTGAGAAGCACAGCCTAGAGAAACTTCAAAGGTTTGAAGAGCATAGCCTGGAGAAATTTTTGGGTTTGAGAAGTATAGCGTGGAGCAATTTTGAGGCTTCAGACGTACAGACTAGATAAAAAATTTGAGTTTAAAGAAGGAAAGCCTGGAGACATATTTGGGGTTAAGACGTGCAGCCCAAAAATTTTTCGAAGTTTGAGAAGAATTGCCTAGAGAAACTTGAAAGGGGTCGGGAGTTATAGCCTGCAGAAATTGTTAGGTTTGAGAAGGACTCCGTAGAGAAAATTTGAGGTTCGGGAAATACAGTCTAAAGAAATTTTTGGGTTTGAGAAGAACTATATAAAAAAAATGCGAAATTTATTGTAGTAAACACAGTCAAGAAAAATTTTGACTTTTGAGAAGTACAGCCTAGAGAACTTTTGAGAATGTAGAGGAACAGCCTAGAGAAATTTTGACCCAATGAATTTTTGTGTTTGAGAAGTACAGTATAAAAAAATTGGAAAATTTATGTAGCACAACCTAGAATAATTTTTACTTTCGAGAAGTACAGCCTGGAGAATTTTTGAGGATGCAGAGAAACAGCCTAGAGAAATTTTGACGCGATGAATTTTTAGGTTTGAGAAGCACAGTATAAAAAAATTGGAAAATTTATTTAGCACAACCTAGAAAAATTTTGACTTTTGAGAAGTACAGTCTGGAGAATTTTCAAAATTTGAGAGACACAGCGTGGATAAATTTTGAGTTTAAAGAAGTATAGCCTGTAAAAAATATTGGGTTTGAGAAGTACAGCCTGGAGAAATTGTGAGGTTTCAGATAAACAGGCTAGAGAAATTTTGACCAGAAGAATTTTTGAGTTTCAGAAGCACAGTATAAGAAAATTGGGAAACTTAGTAAACACAGTATAAAAAAATTTTGAGTTTTGAGAAGTACTGCCTGAGTTTAAGGAAGCATAGTCTGTAGATATTTTTGGGTTTGAGAAGAGTACAGACCAGAGGAATTTAGAGTTTAAAAAGCATAGCCTGGAGAAATTTTGATATTTAAGAAAAATAGTGTAGAAAAATTTTTGTGGTGCAAGAGGAACAGCCTAGGAAAATTTTGAGTATTCAGAAGCGGAGACCAGAGGAATTTTTAAGTATACGAAGTACGGTTTATGAAAATTCAAAAGTTTGTGAAATAGGAGTACAACATAGCAAAATTTATAGGATCAGATGAGGAGAAGGCCGCTGCTCCTGTAATGTCCGCCTTCCTTGATCCATCTATGTATATTTCTATAGCCGATTTCTCCTAGACCGACTCAGTTCTACTAAGTTTTTTGGAGTTCTACTTAATATGAAAGGAAATTCCAAACCTGCTGTCTCAAAGTCCATTATTTTAAGAATGTATTTAATGTCCTTAAGGATCTTTGCCTAACCGAAAGTATGTTCGGTCCACTGCCTTCATTCTCTCGGACGCACAGTCTACCTAGTGGCTAGTTCTTTAATATAGATGTCTAAGAGCAGAAGATGCAGCATGGTATCAACAGATACTATAAGTGACATTCAAAGCGCACCGGTAATGCATATGCACGCTAATCTCTAGACTTTCCTCAGAAGGTTTAGGTAGGTGATTTTATTCAGTGCTGTCCACAAAACCAATGCATTATATGTTAGAATGGGCCTTAATGTCGCCGTACTTATCCAACGTACCAGCCACAGGAAGATTCCCTTGAGTTTCGGAGGACTACTGGTAGGCGTCGTGTATCCCCTCCTAAGCAGAACGAGCTCGGTCTTAGAGGAATTGACTCCAAACCTGCATATATCGGTCTAATTCACGGGACCGAGCAAGGCCGTTACCACAAGCTCTCTTATAGTAGGAAGATATTTCCCGATAATTATGAAAGCCACAGTATCAGAGTAAGCAACCCAATTAAAACTTTTTTTTTCAGAGAGGTGAGAAGGTCATTTGTCACAAAACACCATAGTACCGGAGAAAGAACTTCCCCTTGAAGAGTTCCCTTACGCACTTCTCGTCTGGTTTTACTAGCACCAAAATAGAGGTGAGGTGGTCATTTGTCCTCACCTCTAGTTTGGTCTTTTTTTCAGAGAGGTGTGGAAGTCATTTATCACAAAACGCCATAGTACCGGAGAAAGAACTTCCCCTTGAAGAGTCCCCTTATGCACTTCTCCTCTAATTTTACTAGCACCAAAATAGAGGTGAGGTGGTCATTTGTCCTCACGTCTAGTTTGGTCTTTTTTTCAGAGAGGTGTGGAAGTCATTTATCACAAAACGCCATAGTACCGGAGAAAGAACACTTCTTTGAGGAGTCCCCTTATGCACCTCTGCCCTAGTTTGACTAGCGCCGAAACTCCGCGTCGACCAATCTGCTCTCAAGCATTTCGTTGATTCAGCATAGGAGTGGGTTCTTGATCAATATTGGGAATTTCTGCCACTTAATTTTAAATTCTCGTTTATAGACATTGTAAATTAAAGAATCTGCAAATGAGATATATTTTTTGCCAATTAAGAAAGACCAAAGTTTAGGAAATACTGAGCAGAATAGTTCGAAATTCGACGAGAATAATTTTCAAATTCAGTAAATAGTGTGATCATTTTGAAGATATAGACTAGATAAAAATTAAATAAGGACACGACTACAAAACCATAGCCTCCAAAAGATAAAAATTTAAATTTAAGAATTTTTTTTGGAGATGTTGATTAAATTTTGTGAAGCTTTTTCCCCAGAAATTCGAATATAAACACTCTGAAAAAATTTATTGTCTAAAGTAAAGAAGACCCTCACTTCTGACAGCCTAGAGAAACTTCAAAGGTTTGAAGAGCGTAGCCTGGAGAAATTTTTGGGTTTGAGAAGTACAGCGTGGAGAAATTTTGAAGCTTGAGCCGTACAGCCTATATACAAATTTTGAGTTTAAAGAAGAAAAGCCTGGAGAAATTTTTGTGGTTAAGACGTGCAGCCCAGAAATTCTTCGAAGTTTAAGAAGCATTTCCTAGAGAAACTTTAAAGGAGTGAAGAGCACAGCCTGGAGAAATTTCTGTATTTGAGAAGGACTACGTAGAGAAATTTTGATATTCGGGAAATACAGTCTAAAAAATGTTTGGGTTTGAGAAGAATTATATAAAAAAATTGGGAAATTTATTAAACACAGTCAAGAAAAATTTTGACTTTTGAGAAGTACAGCCTAGAGAAATTTTGACCCAATGAATTTTTGTGTTTGAGAAGCACAGTATAAAAAAAAGAAAAATTTATTTAGCACAATCTAGAAAAATTTTTACTTTTGAGAAGTACAGCCTGGAGAAATTTTGAGAATGCAGAGAAACAGCCTAGATAAATTTTGACGGAATGAATTTTGAGGTTTGGGAAGCACAGTATAAAAAAGTTGGAAAATTTATTAAGCACAACCTAGAAAAAATTTTACTTTTGAGAAGTATAGCCTGGAGAATTTTTGAGGATCCAGAGAAACAGCCTAGAGAAATTTTGACCCAATGAATTTTTAGGTTTAAAAAGCACAGTTTAAAAAAAATGGAAAATTTATTTAGCACAACCTAGAAAAATTTTTACTTTTGCGAAGTACAGCCTGGAAAATTTTTGAGGATGCAGAGAAACAGCCTAGAGAAATTTTGACGCAATGAATTTTGAGGTTTGGGAAGCACAGTATAAAAAAATTAAAAAATTTATTTAGCACAACCTGGAAAAATTTTGTTTTTTGAGAAGTACAGCCTGGAGAAATTTTCATGATGCAGAGAAACAGCCTAGAGAAATTTTGACGCAATGAATTTTAAGGTTTGAGAAGCACCACAGTATAAAAAAATTATTTAGCACAACCTAGAACAATTTTGACTTTTGCGAAGTACAGCCTGGAGAAATTTTGATTTTAGAGAACCATAGCCTGGAGAAGTTTTTGGGTTTGAGAAGTACAGCCTGAAGAAATTTTGAGTGGCACAGACCAAAGGAATTCGGAGTGTAAAGAAGTACAGTTTGGAGAAATTTTTGGGTTTGAGAAGGACAGCCTGAAGAAATTTTAAGTTTAAAGATGCATAGCCTGGAGACATTATTAGGTTTCAGAGGAACAGCCTTCAGAAATTTTGAGTTTGAAAAACACAGTATAAAAAAATGGGAAATTTGGTTAATTCAGCCTAGAAAAATTTTGATTTTTTAGAAGTACAGTCTGGAAAGTTTTCAAAATTTGAGAGGCACAGCGTGGATAAATTTTATGTTTAAAGAAGTATAGCCTGTAAAAAATATTGGGTTTGAGAAGTACAGCCTGAAGAAATTTTGACATTTAAGAAGAAAAGTCTAGTGAAGTTTTTGGGGTTTGACAAGTACAACCTGAATAAATTTTTTGTTTAAAAAGCAAAACCCGGAGAAATTTAAGGGATTCAGAAGTACAGCCTGGAGAAATTGTGAGGTTTCAAATGAACAGCCTAGAGAAATTTTGACCAGAAGAATTTTGAGTTTGAGAAGCACGGTATAAAAAATTTGGGAAACAGTCTAGAAAAACTTTAAATTTTGAGAGGCGCAGCCTAGATAAAAATTTTGAATTTAAAGAAGTACAGCCTGGAAAAATTTTTTGGGTTTGAGAAGTGTACAGTTTGGAAAAATTTTGAGCTTTGAGAGGCACAGCCTTTGAGACCAGAGGAATTTGGAGTCTAAAAAAGCATAGCCTGGAGAAATTTTGACATTTAAGAAAAATAGTGTAGAGAAATTTTTGTGGTTCAAGAGGAGCAGCCTAGGCAAATTCAAAAGATAAAAATTTAAATTTAAGAATTTTTTTTGGAGATGTTGATTAAATTTTGTGAAGCTTTTTCCTTAGAAATTCGAATATAAACACTCTTAAAAAAGTTATTTTCTAAAGTAAAGAAGACCCTCACTTCTGACAGCCTAGAGAAACTTCAAAGGTTTGAAGAGCGTAGCCTGGAGAAATTTCGTATTCGGAACTTTTTTATCACCGATTTTCTTACCTCAAAAAAAAAGAAAATCAATTCGTCCTGATAAATGTTTGGACGAATCTCTTTCAACTTCTGGGCACTTAACCATAAAGGATCATATCACCAGCAATAGCTTCACTTAAATTAAATTCAAAATTATTCGATTGCATTCATTTTTATCTGAAAAAATATCCCAACAAGGAGTCCTCATTTGATCCTGATCAATTGTGTGTTGAAATTTGTTCGAATATGTCTCATTGAATTGTTGGACTGCATTTGGTTTTCTGTCCCTTTAAAAAAAAAAAGGCAATAGTGGTAAAAATGAAATGGAGTGAAAAGTTGAATATTCAATATTCCCAAAGGGATGTGAAACAATCGTTTTGGCAATTCGTTGCGAATCGAGTTCACAATGTGTTGATAGCTTTCAAGTGTTTTAAAAAAACTGTCGCACCACAGTGTACGAGTACGTTAAGAAAAAAATAAAGTACACTTTCTGAAGGGATGACGATATGATACACTTAAGTGAAAAGAATTTCCCTCATCCGAACATCTTAAATCCTTGGCACATCCTTGCCGAGACGGAATTGTTAGAAATTTACATTCAGATCAGGAGTCACATTCGAATCGTAATCGATGAATGGAGTTTAGCCATTGTTCATCCAACCAAGAACTCATATGTTTATGTGGACTTACTTGTGTGCTAGTGTGTGGGAGACCAAGCCCTATTTAGTAGCTACCAACAAACCCCCTTTCCCTAACCCCCTTTCGACATCGTTTAGACACACATTTTTGAAGCAATCGAAACAATTCTTGAACACTGTTTGCTGTGACAGCAATTCGTGTTAAACTTTTTCACTCCTCATTGGGGCACAACATTGATGAGGAGTCAGAATATATATTTTCTCGTACGCATCAGGAACGAAGGGAAAGACATATTTCCGGGAAAATGGAGAAAAAAATTTGGTTCAAGGCAATTGTACTCGTAACAAACAAAAATTCAACTCTTCTTACATTCCGCATCTCCTTCCCAATCACCCGATGGGGGGACGTGAGGGATGATTATGTTTACGGTCGTAAAGACAAAAACTAAAGAAATGAAAAAATATGCTCAGAGAAAAATTTAATGTTAAGAATTTTTATCAAACAAGGAAGAAAAGGACAATTTTTTCCAATTTTATTCTGTTCTATTTCAGATTCAAACAATCCGTTTATGTCATGGAAAACAACAAGGGTACTAATTTAGGAAAGATCTATAATGTTGGAAATTTGAGAATGCTCCACTTTGACTGCGGTCTTTTGTTTTACATACGTGACATCATCACCTAACCCCCTAACCCTCCCCCAGAGGTTACCCTCTTCAGATTCGTTCGATTCATATTTAAATTTTGGTAGAAGTAGTACAGATTAGGATGATGGGGGGTGGGGAGCGGTATTAAATAGTAGATCGCCTTGACCTATTTGTTGTCTGTAAAACTACCGCTTTGAATATTGCCATTCGCCGTTCGGTTATATTTGGTATCATTCCAATGGGAGAAAGAAAACGCTTGGAATTTATTGCCCAGTTTCAGTTGAATTTTTTTTTCCGTTTCGTTTTCGTCCTTTTCGTACTATTTATACTAGAATATATTGGGCCAAGAATCCCTTTTCCCTTTTTTTCAACCAAATAGAATTTCAAATATTCAGCATTTCAAAAAAAAGAAGAAAAAATCATAATAATAGCAAAAGGATTGAAATTTTTTATCGTGAATCTGGATCGGATTTTATTAAGTCGATTTTTAAGGGACGAAGGACCTCTGCTCTTGTTCTCGTACTCACATTGTACTTGAACGTTGTTGTTTGTTGTTGTTGCTGTTATTGTTGTTGTAAATTCGTAACACTCCATGCTTTCGAAATATAAGAAATTCGTTCGTTTGGATATCGTCATTTTGGGGTAGTTTTTCCTCTACTGTCAATTCTTGTTGGCATTCTAATTTACGACGACCATATCCATACGAAAAACAGCTTCGAATCTGAGAGTCTGGTCTGGTCTCATTCCCTATCCTTCCACATTTTGTTATAATAAAAATTTTCACTTCTAAATTGAGAGAAATATGCACTCGAATCTGTTGTACTAAAGTCCAATTGAATACGATTTCTGTGGGTCGATTTAAAGTAAAATAGCAGAAAATCAAGTACTTTTTTTCAATCTGACCATTAAAGTAAATTATTTGAAAGTTGTTGTATTTGTCCCGATTTTCTTTAAATTAAAGGAGGAAACTTGTGGAGGTTCGTTGAATTTTTTACACGATTTTTCAAACTAAAAATGGCAATAGAACGTTTCGTTTATTTTAAGAAAATATCATAAAAAGTCAACAAAAGTTTAAGTTTTTGTCAATTTTAGAAAAATTTAATTCAAGGCCAAAATTTGGGAAAGAAAAATTTCTTTTTGAAAAAGTTTTTATTGGAAACTAACAAAAAAAACAAACAATTCCAAAATTTTTATATAATTTTTAGGAAAATTTCAGGATTTTTTGAAATTTTTGCAAAAAATTGTCAAACTGAAAATGTTTCGAGGAATAACAAAATTCTTTTTTTTGGAAATTTTAGAAAAAAATTCAATTTGAAAAATGCTTCAAAAAATTTCATAAAAAATTAAAGACTGAAAATTTCAGACAATTTGGAAAATTTTATAAAAAATTCAAGATTTTGGAAATTTTAGAGAGAAAAATTGAATTTGAAAAATGCTTCAAAAATTTTTATAAAAAATTCAAGATTTTGGAAATTTTAGTAAGAAAGAATCAATTTCAAAAAAAGCTTCGAAAAAATTTATAAAAAATTGAAGATTTTGGAAATTTTTAAGAAAAAATCAATTTGAAGAATTCTTCATAAAAAATTTTATTAAAAAATTCAAGACTTTGTAAATTTTTGAGAAAAAAAAATCAATTTGAAAAATGCTTCGGAAAAATTTATAAAAAATTCAAGATTTTGGAAATTTTAGAGAAAAACTCAATTTGAAAAATGCTTTGGAAAAGCTTATAAAAAATTTCAGATTTTGAAAATTTTTGAAAAAAAATTCAATTTGAAAAATGCTTCGACAAATTTTATAAAAAATTGAAGATTTTGGAAATTTTTGAGAAAAAATCAATTTGAAAAATTCTTCGTAAAATTTTATAAAAATTTCAAGATTTTGGAAATTTTAGATAGAAAAAATCAAATTAAAAACGTTCCGGGAAATTTAATAAAAAATTCAAGATTTTCAAAATTTTGGCGGGAAAAAATCAATTTGAAAAATGCATCGGAAAACTTTATAAAAAAATTGAACATTTTCGAAATTTTAGAAAGAAAAATTCAATTTGAAAATTGCTTCGAAAAATTTTATAAAAAATTGAAGATTTTGGAAATTTTTGAGAAAAAATCAATTCGAAAAATTCTTCGTAAAATTTTATAAAAATTTCAAGATTTTGGAAATTAAAGATAGAAAAAATCAAATTGAAAACGTTCCGGGAAATTTAATAAAAAATTCAAGATTTTCAAAATTTTGGCGGGAAAAAATCAATTTGAGAAATGCCTCGGAAAACTTTATAAAAAAATTGAACATTTTCGAAATCTTAGAAAAAAAAATTCAATTTGAAAATTGCTTCGAAAAATTTTATAAAAAATTGAAGATTTTGGAAACTTTAAAAAGAAAAAATCAATTTGAAAAATGCTTCGGAAAATTTTATAAAAAAATTCAAGACTGGAAATTTTAGAAAAAAAAATTCAATTTGAAAATTGCTTCGAAAAAATTTATAAAAAATTGAAGATTTTGGAAACTTTAGAGACAAAAAATCAATTTGAAAAATGCTTTGGAAAATTTAATAAAAATTTCAAGTTTTTGGAAATTTTAGAGAGAAAAAGTAAATTTAAAAATTCAAAATTTTGGTAAATTAAAACACTTTCGGAAATTTTTTTTTATAAAATTCAAGAATTTTGAAATTTTTTCTTGGTGAATTTATTTTTCTTCTAATTTTTGATTATTAGGAAAAAAGCTTACTGCAATGATTTAGCAAAAGCTCTTGTCCTACAATAAATCTGAAGAAAAAAATATTGGTTTTTATCTTAAAAATGATTTCCAATAAATTCTCGCCAAAGTCCTGATAACCAAATTATCCCCAATTACCAATTTGATTTTCGATAAGCCTACTCCACAATCTAGCAATGTTACCGCGTAGCTGATTACATTAAGTCCCATCTTTAATGAAAGCAATACTGTCCAGGAGTGTTTCTAGACATATCACACGCCTTTGTCCATTTGTAGCATTCTAGAACGCCGCTACTTCCTTTCCTCCTCATACTTTCATCTTTTAATATCAAAACTTAAGTTAATACTGCCTATTTTGAAATATTCCCTATTTAAGCTGGTGTTCCACAAGGTAGTAATCATAGTCCACTTCTATATCAGCTTCTACGACATTGCAACTAATCTTAAAAGGAAAACAGAGCCACCTGTGCTCTTCTATCTTCCCATTCAAATATCCAACCAGATACCCAAAATCTCCAAAACGTTACCCTCTTTAAAAAAAACCTTTCCCTTATTCTTTGATGGCAAAATCAATCTTCCAAAAAACAAAGGGCTAATGTGGAACTCTCTCATGAGATTAAAAAGACTTTAATCTCGACAATAAAAAGACTGCCGATCTCGTGAAATCTGGGGTTCTACCCAGCGTTCCTATTTTACTCAAATACAATCCCTTCAATCCGAAATCCTTCGAAAAATCATTATCCGATTGAGGGGATTGCATTTGAGTAGAATAGAATCGAGAACTCCAGATGTTCCGGATTTACGTCGCGGTCTTCCACTTCAACACTCCCATCACATTTTTGGCATTATATTAGGGCCCACCTCATCTTCTGGGATCATAAGTGGAGTCCCTTTAGATTTTCTAGGCAGAATTTTGCTCACCCATACAGTTTAGATGTCCAGCCCACCGTAACCTATTGAGCTTAATTTTATCCAAAACCGGGCGATCCAATAAAGCTCTAAATCTCGTCGGTAAATAGGCTCCGGAATCGTCCAGCCTCACGTAGGGGGCCAAAAATTCTTCAAAGTATCCTCCTTCCGCTCGCATTGGTTTTTGCTGAGAACGCATTTTCCGAAGACTGGGGCAAATCTAGTATCTGGTACAGCAGAAGCTTCGATGTTATTCTCAGAATTTTCGATCAAAAAAATTTAGACTGACTGAAATAGGCTCCTTTGGCTTCCAGAAGCCGTGCGATGATTTCTTCTTTTCTCCCATGTTGTTATCGGCTGAGTAGCTCTCACATGATCCTACCTTTGAAAATAGAGTCACGGAAAATATTACAACAATAAAATTTGAGATTAGAAAAGCGAAGGTTTTTAAATAACTTGTCAAGCTATAACCTAGTTTTGGGCTCGATAAAAATAATTTTTGTTGGGCTAAAGAGGACAAATCCTGGAATCTTTTTAAAAATTTGAGATTGTGCAAAAATGTCTCGGAGATCCTTAAACGTTTTCGGATTCGAAAAAAATACTTTTTGTTGGGATAAAGAGTATGAAGCCTTTAAAAAAAGATTTTAAAGGCATTTTATCGAGCCAAAAACTCTATTATCGGGCTAAAGAGGATGAATCCTGAAATTTCAGATTGAGCAAAAATGTTTCGGAGATCCTTAAACGTTTTTGGATTCGAAAAAAATACTTTTTGTTGGGCTAAAGAGGATGATCCTAGAACTTCAGATTGAGTAAAACTATTTCGAAGATCCTTAAATGTTTTCGGAAAAAACCATCTCGAACCTTTTAACTGAAAATCAAAATAGACCTTATAAATGCTCTAATTTTTAAGGACTTTAAAGGACTTTAGGCATTTTAAACTAGGAAGAGTGAAATTGCAAGTACTCTTGTTTACATGGACTGACAATGAGAAATAAAAATGCCATTTCTTGAGATTATTTCGACTGCAAAAAAGGTCCTAAGAAAATAAATATCCTACGTCCCTTTCTAAGGCTGTTCAAACTGTAATAAAAACAAATGGGAAAGCTTCCCATTTTTTTTCAGACTTCTGATCTT
Organism: Atherix ibis; assembly: GCA_958298945.1. Lineage (NCBI taxonomy): Eukaryota > Metazoa > Arthropoda > Insecta > Diptera > Athericidae > Atherix > Atherix ibis. The sequence goes on from OY282609.1 coordinate 31,816,110, forward strand.
AATGGAAAAGCTACTTGTTCTCGAATATAAATACTATGACTACTAAAACTTATCAACAAAATTTATTTATAAGTATAAGCTTAAATCCGATGCTTTTAAGCAAAAACAAATTTATTCAAAGTACTTGCCCTCGCTAGCTACACACTTTTCCCATCTCTCGGGCAATTTGTGGAGACCACGCCAAAAACAATTCTTCTCTTTCGAGGAAAACCACTCATTAAGCCTTTTTTGGACGTCTTTGTAAGAATCGAAGTACGGCTCAGCGAGCGCGTGGCCCATCGACGAAAACGGGTGGCAGTCGGAAGGGGTCTCATGAATAAGCGAGGTGGGGTAGCACCTCCTAGTTGAGTGTTTCCAAGTAGTTTCGAACTATTTTTGACGTGTGCGATGGTGCGTTGTCGTGGAGGAAAATCAGTTTGTCATGTCTTTGTTGATAATCCGTCCTTTTTTCAAGCAGAGCACTGTGCAATTTGATCAGTTGTTGGTGGTAGCGGTGGGAATTGATAGTTTCACCAGGTTTCAACACCTCATAGTGGACGATACCCTGCTGATCCCACAAAACGCACAGCATCGTCTTCCGTCCGAAGCGATTTGGTCTTGGGGAAGATGTTGATGGTTGGCCGGGATCAACCCATGATTTTTTGCGTTTAGGATTCTCGAAATATATCCACTTTTCATTGCCTGTATATTCCATATATCCACTTTTCATCACAATCCAATGCAGGAACGACTTTCTTTTTTGTCTGGCGAACAAGATTTCGCATGTGTTTTGGCGTCGCTCCATCTGCCTAGCGTTCAATTCATGTGGCACCCATTTTTCGATCTTTTCGATGGAAATGGCTGGTTGAGTAACACCCAATTGCTCCGCGAGCGTTTTTTGTGATTGGGTATCGTCTTCATCCAAAAGAACCTGCAATTGATGATCCTCAACCTTCCTAGACCGATCTTCACACTTCTTGTCCCACAAGTCAAAATTGCCATCTTTGAACCGACGAAACCAATCTCAGCACGTTGTTTCCGATAAAGCACTGTCACCATAAGCCTCCATAAGCATTCGATGCGATTCGGAAGCCGATTTCTTCAAATTGAAGCAGAAAAGCAGGGCTTCCCGGATATGATCTTTTTCTGGCACAAAACTAGACATGATTACCAAAGGAAAAATTACTGACAATGTGCACCGATTAATGTTGACAGATGTCAAACTCATACAAAAAAAGTATAGCGTGTTCATGGTAGCTTAATATGCTCACTCACACCATCTTTGACCAAACAGCGGATTTAATCCTATACACCTGGTAAAACAACGAAGCGAGTAAGTACAACGCCTAGACAACTCCTTCTTCTTCCCGGGTAGACAAAATCCCTTTTGACATTTTAATAAATTGCTTAGACGCTCGGGAACTAGTCGCTCCTTCTAATTTGAGTAGATACGATTATCCTAACTTCTTATTGTTTAAAGAAAATAGCTTCCGGACACAAAATGGCAATTCAGATTGGCATTGGATAAGAGGAGGAGAGAAAAAGGGAAGCCACTATTTGCCAGGACAAGGGAACTTGAGTGTACAATATAATATGAGACAGACAAAACACGACCGTAGACTATGGATGGATGAAAAAAAAACGAAATTTTAAATATGGAATAAAATAAAATTTACTATTTAGCAAAAGGTTTCTTCATTTCCAATTTTCTTACCTAAGAAATTTCTACTATTTTCCCCCAAAAACAATCCCTAAACATATTCGGACTGTCCCTCTTTTTTCCTTCCCAGACAATATACCATGCACGATTCTAGAGCTTCAAAGCATGTGATAGCCTCTGAAAAGGATAGTCAGTTTATGAAAACAGACCACAGTAAAAACCGTAACTGACCACTACCTAATCCCTAACTAGCCGACACATAGACCAGCCAAATGGGGGAAAATGGCGTCCATTTAAAAATCTTATTTTAAAACTGCACAAATATTCGCATGACAAAATCTCATTAAATTTACCTTCTCGATGGCATGTACTCGTTCGTAGACTTTAGTGTGTATAAGAAAAAAAATATCCTTTTAGATCCTTTTATGTGAATTTTTTTCTAATTTCCATATTTACTCTCAAATTGACTTGGGCATACCATCAGTTCTGATAAGAAATCGATTAGTCATAATAGCTGCTAATATTTTCAATATTTCAAAACTAAACTAATGACGGCTAGACAGGTAGACATTGGCATCGACGAGTACCTATACCTGGGCAGATTTTCTTTCACTTTTAAATGTGCAACTACAAAAAACAATAACGGAATTTATATTCACTTACTTTTTTTTTAGTCTATTTAAGTACTTCGCAAATGGCAAGCAATATTCTCACCTTTAGGGAACGGTGCGTTCTCATCATGATGAGACGCCAAAACCAACTATTGCGCTTCAGTGAACTTTTTCATGTCATTTCCTTTTTTTTTTAGTTTTTTCCTTATTGTGTGTGTGTTTGCAAATAATTATATACCAATATGCCGTGCACAGCGTTATGCTCTAAATTTTTGCATAAATTCACAACGAACAGGAAATGAACTCACAGACACAGTCTCACACACTCAAGAAGGTCTTATCTGAGTGAACCACACATATTCACAAGAATTGCATAAATTGAACTGAGTGCATTCATATTAACGAGTGAATAATATAAAATTCAATATAAACAAACAAAAATATTGAAGAAGGAATTCTTAAAAAACAAAATCACCGAGAGTCGATCGATTATGATGGCTTCTTCGCACTACTTATGAGAGAAAATATCTTCAAGAAAATAGAAGAAAAAAAATTCTTCCTCGTAAATTAATACTCAACTCAGGTACATATCGTAATAGACCTATGGTACTGATTACCGATCACCTCATTTTAATTCGAACAATTAAAAAATTGTATTACCTGAAAATAGATTCACTTTCGAAATAAAAACCATTGAATTCCGGTCGATTTTGTTGAAAAATTCAATGTGAAAACGAGTGGAGAGAAAAAGCTCCCCGACAATAGTCCATTGTCTTAGGTGGATTATCCAAAGTTCCGATGATTTGGAGTCTTTCATCAACTGTGGAGCATTTAAGTTTCTCCTTTACTATAGAGTGACGAGTTCAATGAGCAGCCGCCTATGAATTATTGGCTCCCACAAGTTCTACTTTGGACAATTTTAATTTATTAATTAATGAATAATGAAAAGTATCGTGAATTTTTTTTTTTAATAGTAAAGAAAAATGCAATATAAAAAAAAAACAATAATTACAAAAAAAATTCTCCATTGTCTAGGCTAAAAGATGGGGTCTTAGGAAGAAAAAGGTCAGTTCCTGTTCACTTAGCAGACCAATAACTTCTTTAGTCAAAAACAGGGATTTTTTTTTGTTTTCATTTCTTCTTCAAAGTTGGTAGCAATGAAAAACAAAAATTTAAAAATCCCACCTTGTCATATAGCCTATTTTTTTCTTCTTTTAAACATTTTCAAAATAACACAGACTTTTTCTGGTAATTTTCTTAAAAGCAAAATTTTGTTTTTATTTTTGTAAAGAAAAAACTAAATTTTTTTCACTTTTGCATTCAAAAGTTAATCCAAAATACGAGGTCTCATATCACTAACTTATGCCGTCAAGTTCGGCCATTTTGAATATGTTCAGTTAATTTTTGACAGCTGCTTTGCTGACACGTGTTTTGGCTCGTCTTCGATTTTTGCCCATTCCAAAAAAATGGATCAAAGAATCTGTATCAAATTTTGTGTGAAAAAACAAAATTAATTGCGCGGACGCATTCCGAATGTTGACTATGGTATATGGTGAAGCTACCTTGGACCGAAGCAACGTTTATCGGTGGTACAAAATGTTCTCAGATGGCCGAGAAGATGTGTACGACGAAAAGTGTGCCGAACGCCCGAGCACGTCAACAACAGACGAAAACATTGATGAAGTGAAGAAAATAGTATTGGCCAATCGTCGAATCACCGTTAGAGAAGTTGCTGAGGACTTAAACATATCGATTGGCTCGTGCCATTCGATTTTTGCCAATGATTTGGACGTGAGACGGGTCACCGCGAAATTCGTACCAAAATTGCTCAATTTCGGCCAAAAACAGCATCACATTAACATTGCTAAGAAACGGTTGAACTCTGTTCGCGATGACGCAAATTTGCTCCAGAGGGTCATAACTGGTGACGAATCATGGGTTTATGGTTATGACGAGGAAACCAAGACTCAATCATCCCAATGGAAGCTGCCGCACGTGCGCTTTAAGTTCGGTCGAATCTGAAGGTTTTGCTCACAGTTTTCTTCGATTGCAGGGGCGTGTTGCATCATGTGTTCTTGCCACAGGGTAGAACGGTCAATAAGGAATATTACCTGCAAGTTATGCACAAGCTGCGCGAGGCAATCCGCCAAAAAAGTCTGGATTTGTGGAAGAACAAAAATTGGCTTTGGCCATTTTTGGTCAAAAACAACACACTAATAATACCGCAGCCACCGTATTTCCCAGATCTGGTCCCCTGTGGTTTTTTCCTGTTCCCCAAACTGAAGAGCCCTATGAAAGGACGAGGCTACGCTACGAGTGAGGAGATAAAGACGGCATCGAAGGAGGAGCTGAACAAGATCACAAAATATGATTTTTTGAAGTGCTTCGAGGATTAAAAAAAACGTTGGCATAAGTGTATAATATCTGGTGGGGATTACTTTGGAGGGGACAAAATATATATTCATAAATAAATAAATAATTTTTGAAAAAAACACAAAATTCGTGATACTTTTTGAACAGACCTCGTATTTATTTCCATCAAGAAAATTTTGATGCACGACAGCTTTTGATGTGGTCGGCGGTGTCTCCCCTTTGTAAACATATACCCTTTTTCTTACCACATTAGCTATCCCCACTTTTCATCACCAGTCACTAAGCGGTCCAAAAACGGTTCTCTTTTGTGACGAGCAAAAAAGAACCGTTTTTGGACAGAAAGTTTGGACACAAAACCAAGCCTTTTAATATGCTCTAAAGCGGTAGTCTGATGAATTCCAAGCTTGAAGACTTCCATCGCATTGTCTTAAGTGCACTTTTTCTTCACAAATGTTGACTATTTTACAAATTTAAAAAAAACTGACAAAAATACGAAAAAAATTTGTATAAACCATCAATCGTGCAGTAATCAAATCGGTTTAAATTGATTTCAGTCGAATTCGAATTCTCGTTAAGAATCGACGACGTATACAAGTATAAGTGTAAAAAAAATTATTGAAAAAAAACTTATGGTCCTTAGTATGTGGGACACTTCACTTTAGCATATTCTGATGGTGGCAGTCAACGGACGAATCCCTCGAATACGGAAACAGCTTCACCACCAATTTCACCGGACCTAGCGGGCGCATGTGATAGCATACTTAGAGTCAAATCCTTAAAGTGCAATTCATATCTCGGGAATTAAGCATTGCCGAGGTATTAATTGAATTTATCAAACTAAAAATGATAAAAGTGTGAGGCAGACTAAAAGCAGGCGGTTAATTTTCGAAAGTTTTAAACATCTATGATGATGGCCTCTGGCAAGGACTTTTGTACTTTTTTTTTGAACATCGGGCTGGAAAAAGTGATTCGTGATATATAACGAGGCATACCTGTCCGTTGGTAAGTACTGTGATTTTACGTGGCATACCCTAACGCAGGGATTAAGATATGCCCAATCAGCGCTCACAGACCTTGACTTGAAGTGGATTTCGCCCACTCAGCTGAGTAGATCCAGATAGTTTTCTACCTTAATCTCCTTTGGATAAATTGTTTGAATTACCTCATGCAATCGAACCCGCAACGTCTTTCACTCCCTCTCGTAGACCTCTTCCGTTTTCCTCTAATGGCAAGTGGAATCAGCAGCTACCTACACTACTATTCTCAGCATTAAGAAACCCGTTTCTTCCAAATGACTCTTTTATTTTGTATAACTTCCGTTTGTCCAATGCATGAAGCAGTCAAACATTCCTTTTAAAGCATCCCTAAAATTCCAATGGTGAGCGGTGTCGACTAAAGACCTTTTTAACTGATATTTTTAAGAGATACTAGAGTGAAGCACAAAAGTGTCGTTTAACTGACCCTTTTGTGCTTCTCCATAACAGGCATATCCGTGCTCTCAGTCCATAACCACTAACAAGCCAGATATCCTAACTGTTGGTAAGCCTATATAAACCTCTACTATCATCTGGCCTCACCTCTGACCCAGCTACTTCCATAACAGGCACAGCCGTGTTCTCAGTCTATAACCAGTCACAAGCCAAATACCCTAACTGTTGGTGGCAAAGTCCCACCCCTGAACCAGCTACGTCCATAACAGGCATATCCGTGCTCTCAGTCCATAACCACTAACAAGCCAGATACCCTAACTGTTGGTGGCAAAGCCTACCTAAACCTCTACTGTCATCTGGCCTCACCTCTGACCCAACTACGTCCATAACAGGTACAGCCGTGCTCTCAGTCCATAACCAGTCAGAAGCCAGATATCCTAACTGTTGGTGGCAAAGCCTACCTAAACCTCTACTATAATCTGGTCCCGACCCTGAACCAGCTACGTCTATAACAGGCACAGCCGTGCTCTCAGTCCATAACCAGTCACAAGCCAGATACCCTAACTAATGGTAGAATAGCCCAACTACACCTCTACTATCATCTGCAGTCATAACCCTCCAGATTTAGTATCCCTCACCTCCAGTCCTAAAACTGTACCCACGATTAAGATATTAACGGTACCCACCACGTTTCAGACAAAGGAACCTCATATCTTTGAATAGGCATAAAGTTTGTTTTAACACCGTGAAAGACCTGTTCCTCGTGGTATTAGTTTTGTTCTAATCCTCGCGATACAGTAAAAAACCTTGTAAATTCCAGAGACTGCTAAGCCAGGTCAGAGGAAATGTGGCATTTATGGAATTGATAATTCTTTGACCGTTCTCTCAGAGTAAGCCACTCTTGCATGAGGGCATGCGCGGTGTCATCTTCATCAAGGCAGCCCAGCCTTTTTGGTATATACCGACAATATGGATATTATCTCGTGACTAAACTCAATTCCAATAGGTTGCAACGGCCTGAACACTTAATTGCTAGGATTAGAACCAAAAAGTACATTGATAGGGTTTGCCTCTTCAGAAAAGAAGAGGCAAACCCCATCTTCGATAGAGCGACTGGAATTTTCTTTAATTCAGCAGGCCTAGACTGGACTACCGGTTATCAAACATTGCCACCAACGAAAATTACTTCAAAATTGGTAACTTTCAAAAATTAATAAAAAATAGTTTTCGAATAGCCAAAAAAAAAAAAAAAACAGAAATTTTTATTCTAGAAGCCACGAAAATTGTTTGAAATTATTTCCAAGTCTTCTTATAGCCTTCTTCAATTTACGAACCACACACCTACTCCCCCCCCCCCCCCCAACCGATTGTTGATTGAATTAATTTTTCATGGGACCTCAAAAATTTTTATGAGTGACGAAGATCTAGTGCCAAAAATTCTATAGTAGATCGACTATAGAATTTTGAGAACTTACCTACTCCTCCCAATCCCCCCCCCCCCCCCGCTTCTATGGTTATGGACTAATGAAATTATATTTGTTCAAGAAAATTCTCCTTTACATTCCTCATGATGATAGAGAGACATCAAAATTCAAGAAGAAAAATGTGGCCATCATTTCTGATGATTTTGAAGACTATTCGATAAAAAGACAAAATTATAAGGGCGATCTTCATCAGCCGATTTTCGATTGAATTAATTTCAATAAACATGTGGACCTCATGGCTTATAAGACCTCAGAACTTTTTATGAGTGAGGAAAATCAAGTGTCAAATTTTCTATAGTAGATCGACTATAGAATTTAGAGATCTTACCTACTCCCCCCACCACACTTCTATGGTGATGGACTTATATTTATTTTCCATGTAAAAAGTGTACTGCAGAAGAAAATTCTCCTTTACATTCCCCGTGAAGGAGGTATACTAGGGCCTAGTCCATGATGGTAGACAGACATCAAAATTCGAGATAAAAGTATTATTTATAAAAAAAAGTAGGCTGTTGCAACACAAGCGGTCACCAAGCCAAGGACACAAATAATCGAAAAATGAAAACTATTCGTCAAAAAAGAGACAAAATTATAAGGGCGATCTTGATCAGCCGATTGTCGATTGAATTAATTTCAATAAGCACGTGGACCTCTTGGGTTATGTGACCCCTCATGGGACCTCAGAATTTTTTACGAGGGAGAAAAATCAGGTGCCAAAAATTCTATAGTAGATTTAGAGAACTTACCTCCTATACCCCCCCCCCCATTACCCTACAATGGTTATGGACTAATAAAATATTTATTTTTCAGGTAAAGAGTCGATTGAAGAAGAAAATTGCATTCGCTGTGAAAAAAATTCTATAGTAGACAAAAAGACCAAAAACCGCTGAATACAAAGTCTAAAAATGATTGGAGATCTTAAGATTCAGTCTAGAAGTTACCTTAGATCTCGTGCTAATTTTTGTAGACAAACGGAATACTGGAAGATCTAAACTGGAAAGTCTGTAGAACATTTCTATCTGTTGGAACGACAAAGCAGATTATGAAACGAGAAATATTTAAGCATGAAAGCTCCATCACACCGGAGACCATCACCAAATCCACCATGACAGAAATTTTATGAAAATTATTTAATTTCTTTAAGAAAAGTAATTGTAAAATAGAAGAAAAAAAAACCTATTCCCACCATCTTATCAGACCGGGTATATTCACTCAATCGTATAACTAAGAAAATTCCCACATTTTCATCTCAGAAGCAATGTTTTTCACTGAATCAACTTAGCAAAAGTTGAACGAATTTTCAATTAATCAAAAAAAGAAAAAAGTAAAACATGAAAAAATATTTTTAAAAACTCAATAAAAAAAAGTGCAGTTTTTAGTGCAACAAAAAACACATAACATTGGATTTTGTGAATTGCAACTGCAACTAAACGACTTGAACAATTTTGTTCACACCATAAAAGGTCCTAAAATGTTTCGCAACTTTCGCCATCATCCCAGTTACTGTTACTTGGTCCGATCTGGTAGCACACGACAGTCACTTTTGGATGCATTTATGCACTTTCAGACTAGTGGGGGGAAAACAGTTTTTTTTTCTGTGCATTCTCTTATATGCAGTTTTTGTTGTTTTGCTGCCAACGATTTAACTACGAATAGTGTTGTTCCGGACAAATTCTGTTTAGAGCTCACGCAAAAAAATAAAAAAAAACCAGCAAAGTAGTTGGGAATGTTTTCGAAAGAATCGCACATGCAACTGGAACTGAAGTGCATCAGTTCATGAAGAAATCAGATATAAAAAAGAAATGCTATCAGCAACATACACGAGAGGGAAGACAGGCAGGCAAGAAGACCCCAAACATAATTTTCCAAGTCACACATGATCGAATACGAACGAATGTGTCCATGTTTGGAGCGATGTAAAAATGTGTGGCAACGTAACTTCACATCTGGACCATGGAAATAGGTCTGACAGTTGTTACTGTTTAACCGACTAGTAACACTATTCTTTCGGTGTGATTGCTCCCATAAAAAAAATATGCAGAAAAATTTCTCATGCAAAATATACAAAAAAAAATTCCACAATTTTGCGAAGTTGGAGAGTAATTTTTAACAACTTTATTGGCTGCGTGGGAATTCACTCATGGAAGGGTTCGGTGGCAGGAAGAGGGACCAAACTAGCAAAGAATTTTTTTGTGATAGTGCGCGACTTCTAAGCGCTGCTAAAAACGAGGTCAGTACTACGCGACTGTTTAGCATAAAATTTTTCTTATGTTTTTATGTAAATTTAGAGAAAATGTTCTTCAACTCGCATATTGACTAATTTGATTGGTGTTTTTTTTTCTTTCTCTCTACAAAAAAAAAAGGCTCTTAACAGGTTTTGTTTTTATAGTTTTTTTTTATTAATTCAACTTTAACTGTTCCCCCAAAAAATCACATAATTTACCACGTAGCGGATTGGGAGTGTGAGTCAAGTCAGCCGATTGAATGGAATGAATTTTTTTTTTTTATAGCGGATATTATTAATTTTTTACAAATTTTTTTTTTTTGGGGAGATACTTGGGATTTTTTTGGGGAAAAAATGATATCCCCACACTTTTGGTTTTTTAATGTGGTTCGAGGTGTTCTCAAATAAGTTTTTTTTCTTCAATCAACCGATTTGTTATTAAAGGTGTTAATTGCAACCTTTAAATTAACTTAACACTTGTAAGTCACGTGGTCATTGCTGTCTGAAGCGACGAGGGGTATTGCTGGAGAGGGGTCACTGAGGATAAATTCTCTTACAGGTAGTTCAGGTACAAAGGGAATTTTGTGTTGTAAACATAAAAAGGGGCTTTCTCTTAGTTTTACAAAGTATAGATCGGATAGAATTCCAGAGTTCTAGTCCATTAGTCCATATAGGTCCACGTACCATGTTATAAATAAGAAGACTTTAATTATGAGTCCACCAGTTTAAGTAGTTGCTTGTATCGCTTTCTCACTTCTAAGTCATTTGAGTCTCGTATGTGAGTTTCAGGTGTTTCCGGGAAGGGGATTGGAATGATATTATGAACGGGAGTGAAATTTTTGATAGCGAAAAATGCATAGGTCCTGAACATAGGGAATATTTACGTTGTTACGAACATAAAAGGGGGCATTAAAAATTTGACGGAAAATCTTGGATTGTAAGGCCTGGATACGATAGGAATTGGAACGTTTCTTTGAATCCCAAAGTTCTATTCCATAAGTTCAAATTGGTTTTATAATTTTATGGCATATTAAAAGTTTACTTTTGATTGTTAGTTTCGAGTATTTGTCCAGCAACACTCTAAGAAGTTGGCAGTAACGTTTAGTCCCAAATATCGTACTTTGTCATATTGTGGAATCATGTTTGTATTAAGGTACAAAGAGGATGGTTTCCTTAATAAATAGTGAAAGTAATGTGAGCACTCTTCTGCTCATTTACCCTCACTCTCCATCTCTTAAACCAGGACTGAAAGTTGTGTATATGGGATTGCAAATTGTTGGATGTTATGAGTATAAATATTGTATAAAATGGGACCAAGAAGACTGCCTTGTGGGACTCCGGGTAGAATAGTATATATTTCTGAGGATTCTGACGTTGGGAGGTATACATGAATTTATGATAGTTAACAGACTGAAGGAAGAAAGCTCTTGAGTTTCCAGAAGAGTCCTGGATGCCACACACTATCAAACGCTTGAGAGATATCTAAAAATATTCTTGGCCAATACTCTTTCCTCTCAAGCCAGGATGCAGTATTATCAACAATGCGATGGCATTGCTGGATTGTGGAGTGTTCAGATCGGAAGTCTATTGGGTGATCAGGAATAATTTTTTTAATGAACATAAGGACTAGTTCTATTTAGAAAAAAAAATTAAACTGCTATTGGGGTTTATGGAAGGGGATGATTCCATTACAAAGATAGAAATTTATTTAAATGATTTTTTGATTAAAAAAAAAGAAAAACAAATATTAGGAAAATTGCCAAGCATTAAACGAGTTCTAATTTTGAACGAGACGGTTTTTTTTCTAATCACAAGAAAAATGTTAAAAGAACTTTTCGGACCTAAAAGAAATGGAAGCTCACAAATAAAAACTCATATTTTTGGTTAATATTTTTAATAAAATTTTTGAACAAATCTATTTTCTGAGATTGCCCGACTGAATAACCATAGGCAAAAAACCGATACTACCAGGAATAGTTTTATGACTCAGCAGGACAAGACTGGAGTATCGGTTGCCTCGCTGTCGATCATAAAAAGTACTTAAAAATACGATAAAAAGACAAAATTATAAGGGCGATCTTGATCAGCCGATTGTCGATTGAATTAATTTCAATAAACACGTGGACCTCTTGGGTTATGTGAGCCCTCAAGACCTCAGAATTTTTTACGAGGGAGAAAAATCACGTGCCAAAAATTCTATAGTAGATTTAGAGAACTTACCTCCTATACCCCCCCCCCCATTACCCTACAATGGTTATGGACTAATAAAATATTTATTTTTCAGGTAAAGAGTCGATTGAAGAAGAAAATTGCATTCGCTGTGAAAAAAAATTCTATAGTAGACAAAATGACCAAAAACCGCTGAATACAAAGTCTAAAAATGATTGGAGATCTTAAGATTCAGTCTAGAAGTTACCTTAGATCTCGTGCTAATTTTTGTAGAAAAACGGAATACTGGAAGATCTAATCTGGAAAGTCTCTAGAACATTTCTATCTGTTGGAACGACAAAGCATATTATGAAACGAGAAATATTTAAGCATGAAAACTCCATCCACTCCTCGCTGTCAATCATAAAAAGTACTTAAAAATACGAATTTTCAAAAATTACTAAAGAAAAGTTTTCTAATAGCCAAAAAAAAGTAATTATTTTTCCATTTAGAAGCTATCGAAATTGTTCAAAATTTTTCCCAAATCCCTCCTTCAGCTTTTCACCTAAACAACCCAACCTTGCCCCTTCCCCCTCTCCTTCACTTATTCTATGGTCTAATTGACCATAGAATATTCTATGGTCAATTGGCTTTAGAAAAAAATTCTCCGTTGACTTTAAAATTTGGTAGTTTAGCTAGCGATTCACATGCTGGTTAAGACATAATTATAAATCCTATTTTTTTTTAAAATTTGGTTGATTTTATAGACTAGGATAAGCTAGGACTTTCCAAGAGCTCAAAGATCTCATATTTTTTGGTTAATAATTTTCGAAATTTCAGAACAACGTTTCGAAGTTTCCCATTTGCTTGCTGTTGTTTGTCTCTAATTTAAAGAGATTAGTGGTCTCCAATTTATACGCTTTTCTCTACCAGTTATTTTGGTTATACCCTCCTAAGAATTGATATGTACACAAAAAATTATATGAAAATTCACCAAAAAAAAAAAATTTTATACTACTCGTACTTAGAAAAAAAATTACTAATTGTAAAAATTGCCTTAAAAAATTTTCTTTAAAATTTTTAATAAAAACTCTTCCAAATTGCGTGAAAAAATGACAAAAACATCTCAAAAACAAAATTATTTAGAAAATTGCACAAGAAAAGAACCTCAAAATTATTTCAAAAACACCATGAACAAAATTCACAAAGAAATTAAGATTAAAAGTACTTAAAACTTCCTCAAAAAAACATCTGTAAATTATTTAAAAATTTCTTTAAAAAAAACTCTTTTAAATTTGCTATAAGGAAATTAGGCAAAAATATTTAAATATTAAAAAACTTTCTGTAAATAATTTTAAAAAAAACTAAGAAGAAAAAACAACCTTAAACTTAGTTTAAAAAATCACAAAGAAAAAAAACCCAAATTACTTAAAAGTTTTATAAAAATAATCTCAAAATCATGTAAAAAAATCACAAAAAATACCGAAAAATTACTAGAAAAATTTCATGAAAATAAATACTAAAATTTATCAAAAAAAAACTTTAAAGTACTTAAAAAATTATCCCAAAACCAGATAACAAAATCTTAAAAAATCACGTAACAAAATCTTAACCTCAAAACTTTTCGAAAAATTCCTAAAAATACCTTAAAACTACTTTAAAAAATCTCAAAATTACTTGAAAAATTCACAAAAAGTCCATCTTAAAATTACTTAAAAACTTTCATAAGAAAAATATACTAAAATTCTCCAAAAAATATCTTAAAAGTACTTAAAAATTTATAGAAATTTTTAACCTTATAAATTCTCAAGAAACTAAAGCGAAATCGCTTTACAAAAACGCTAAAGAAAACCACCTCAACCTCACTTGAAAAATTTCCAAAAAGGGCATTTTTTTAAAAATTAAAAATTTCATGAAAATAAATACCAAAATTTATCAAAAAAATCTTAAAAGTAATTAAAAAATTATCTCAAAATCACGTAACAAAATCTTAACCTCAAAACTTTTTGAAAAATTACTAAAAATACCTTAAATTTACTAAAAAAAATCTCAAAATTACTTGAAAAATTCACAAAAAATACACCTTAAAATTACTTAACAGCTATCATAAGAAAAACATACTAAAATTCTCCAAAAATATCTTAAAAGTACTTAAAAATTTGCACAAATTTTTAACCTGAAAAATACTCAAAAAATACGCCTTAAAATAAAAATAAAATTTTAAAAAATAGTAAATTTCATGAAAATAAATATAAAAATTTATCAAAAAAATCTTAAAAGTACTTAAAAAATGTGCAGAAAAATCATTTCAAAATAACCTCAAAAAATTTCAAAAAATTAACCATGAAATGGTGTTAAAAAAACTAATTTCAAAATAACCTCTTCAGCATCTTCTTGGACCCCTTCCAACATGCTGGGCAATAAAACTGCTAAGAATTCGGATAGGGCCCATAACTTTATACTTTTGGAGACCATACTGGTCCTATCTGCCAATTTAGCGACGTTCTCCTAACTATTCCACGTATTTTAAGCGAATAGCAAACCAAGAATTTATTTGCGAGTACAGGACTCCTCTAATTTTGTAGGTCTTAGATCTAAAAATTGCATTGCCAAATCCGCATTTTAACTTGACATGCTTCACAAAATTGATACACGTAACAAACTCCAAGTGATCTAGCCTACAAAAAACACACCGACTTCGTTTAGGAGACCGGGTCATGGTCGTCGCGCTGTAAAATAGACCAGGGCTCATATCTGAAGGACATTTACATACGAGGTCTGTTCAAAAAGTATCACGAATTTTGTGTTTTTTTCAAAAATTATTTATATATTCACGAATATCTATTTTGTCCCCTTTAAAGTAATCCCCACTAGATATTATACACTTGTGACAACGTTTTTTCCAATCCTCGAAGCACTTCAGAAAATCATTTCTTGTGATCTTGTTCAGATCCTCCTTCGATGCCGTCTTTATCTCCTCACTCGTAGCGTAACGTCGTCCTTTCATGGGGCTCTTCAGTTTCGGGAACAAGAAAAAGTCACAGAAGGCCATATATGGAAAATACGGTGGCTGCGGTATTATTAGTGTGTTTTTTTTGACCAAAAATTCGCGCACAAGCAATGATGTGTGAGCAGGGGCGTTATCATAGTGCAAAACGCAATTTTTGTTCTTCCACAAATCCGGGCATTTCTGGCGGATTGCTTCGCGCAACTTGCGCATAACTTCCAGGTAATATTCCTTATTGACCGTTCTACCCTGTGGCATTCGACCTTCACATTCGACTGAACTTGGCGCGCTTGGCACGTGCGGCAGCTTCCATTGGGATGATTGAGCTTTGGTTTCCACGTTACAACCATAAACCCATGATTCGTCTACAGTTGTGACCCTCTGGAGCAAATTTGGGTCATCGGGGACAGAGTCCAACAGCTCCTTAGCAATGTTAATGCTATGCTTTTTTTGTCGAAATTCTTTGATCAATTTTTTGATCAATGGGTAAAAATCGAAGACGAACTAAAATACGTGCTAGCAAAGCAGCTGTCAAAAATTAATTGAACATTCAAAATGTCCGAACTTGTCAACATAAGTGAGAGACATGAGTACCAACATAACGTCACAAAAAATCGAATATACGTAACCCGCGGAAATTCAAAATTAGCGATACTTTTTGAATAGAATACGTATATTCCTCTAAATGGATTAAAGATGGTAAAAAATTTTAATTTTCTTTTAATGGAAAGTTTTACAAAAAATAAAATTTTGTTTTTAGGGGAAAAAAAATAAAATTTCAAAAATTTGGAATTTTTTAAAGCATGTTTTTTTGGTGTAAAATACTCCATTTTTTTGGACATAATAAATTTGGAAATAGGTTTGGTTTGGTTTCCACGTTATAATCATAAACCCATGATTCGTCACCATTTGTGACCCTCTGGAGCAAATTTGGGTCGTCGCAGACAGAGTCCAACAGCTCCTTAGCAATGTTAATGCGATGCTTTTTTTGTCGAAATTCTTTGATCAATTTTTTGGAATGGGCAAAAATCGAAGACGAACTAAAATACGTGCCAGCAAAGCAGCTGTCAAAAATGAATTGAACATTCAAAATTGCCGAACTTGTCGGCATAAGTGAGAGACATAAGTACCAACATAACGCCACAAAAAATCGAAAATCGAATATACGTAACCCGCAAAAACCAAAGAGAATAAAATTATATTAAAAAAAAATTCTTAATTTCTATTTAATTTAACAAAATATACACCCCTTCCCCCCTCTTCTTATTTGTATGCTATCCAAAATAATTTAATTGAAAAAAAATTATATTTTGAAACAGTAGTTTTCCTATCAAAATTTTCCAAAAAAAATTAATTAATTATGGTTAATTGAATTTATTCAATTTTACTTAGTATCCTTTCCATAAAAGAGAGATTGCTCTCTTAAATAAGTTATTAAGAAAAAAAATTCAAATTATTTCAAATAAATTAAAAAAAATTTAAAAGTGTTAAAAAAATTAACTACAAAGTTTTGTGAAAAAGTCAAATTAATAGAATCTGGCAGCCCCTCTTTTTCGTTTATGTGCAAAAACAAGGGAATATTCCGCTGCGCTCACTTTAACAGGCTGTCTTCGGCCAACACCGTTTCGATACGCTGAATATGAGAGCGACTCATATGTTGCCGTTGCTCTCTCGTTACGTATTGGAATTCATGCTCTCGCTTGGAGATGATGTGTTGAGGAACGTCGCCTTCCATCGTCATCGCATATTCAGCGACTCATTCAGCTGAATATCGATGGAATCTCGCCTATCGCACTACCGACAGACCTCAGCTGATTTCAGTTTACTTTTGGCCTCGACGTGCTATAATTGAGTGTACTCGGCGGAACGTTCATAAAAAAACACTCGGTTTTTCCGTTTCCAAATGTTTTGACTTAAATTGTGAAATTGCATTGTTTCGCTGCAATCTTCTGTTCCCAATTGCACAATTGCATTGATGGATTTGCTTCCAAAAAATTATATTAATTTCTCTACTAAACAAACTGCTATTAAATAAATTCGACAAGTAATTTTTAAGTGGAAATTAAAATAAAACAAATTTCAAAGTGAACAAAAAAAAAACCAGTTTCGTTATTAATAATAGAAGCAAGGGAAAAATTGCATCCAACGGAATTCTATTCAAATCCAATCGAAACAAAACAGGAATTTTTCTAAATTTCGAAAATTGCGAAAAATTTTCTTTAATATTAAAAATAAATGCAAAAAAAAAAAATATTTTATTAACAAAAAATTTCTGTGGATTATCAGTGTGACAATTGCAAAAACTCAGTGTGAAATTTTTTTGTTTTGAAACGAAATTTTTTGTTCTTTTGCCTACCCTGGCCCTCCTCCTTAATCAGAAAATTGTTATTCGTGCAGATTTAAAGGAACATTTTTTTTAAAGAAATTCTTTATTGTCGAAAGAAAATTTTTTTTTTGTGAGCTGAACGGTAACTTAACGAAAATTAGACGCAAAAATATGATATAAAAAATGGATTTCTTCGTTTGAATAAAAATAATTCAAATTATTCGTAAAAGAAAAGAAAACAGAAAAATATTAATTTTATTGTGAGTTAACCGTAACGATATCGTAATAAATCTCCCCTGAGCATATGTCCTCCCCCCACCGCCCCAACATTTTTTGATCGTATTCCATTCGAAACGGTATTCACCGATAATATCGTAATAGAAATTTTATACGATTTTTTTTTTTTTTGTTCAACGAACTTTTCTCCAGAGAAATACCAACAAAAATAAAAAAAGGACTTTTTTCATTGCTGCTGTTTAGGTAAAAATATCCTTACAATAAAACAGGATAAATTCTCTTTTGACCAAAAGGACAAAAAAAAAGCAACCTAAAAAAGCTAAGAGGTGAAAAGGAGGCAAAAATTCATTTCCGGTTTTTAATTTTCTTAATTAATAAGAAATATTTTTTTTTTAACTTTCGTTAAACTTTAATACTTTTAGTGTTTAATTTTGTTTTTTTTTTTTTTTTTGATTTCGTTAAAAAACTTTACTTGAAATAAATTTCGTTAAGTTTCGTGAAATAATTACAAGAAATTTTACTAATCAAAATTTAGTGTTTTTGTGTAAATAAATCAAATAAAATTATTTTATTTTTCTTTTATTGTTGTTATTATTGGCTATTATTACATTTTGGAAGGAATTGGTTAAAAATAATATTTAAATGCAAAAATGTTGGTCACATCAGAGCCGAATTCTGGCCCACCGAGTCGTGCACCATCAATTCTGGATAGTCCAACTCTGGCACGTGTCGAACGTGCTCGTTTGAGATTGGAAGCGAGTGTAGGAATTAACAACTATTCACGTGAGAGTAGCATCGACAGGAGTATTTGTAATTCCAAAGTAAGTTTAATCCTTAAATTTATCCAATACTTAAAAAAAAAAAATATTTAAAAAATTTTAAGGAAATGTTGAAGGTTTCTTTCGTTAAGAAAAATCCACTTTGAACAGTTTGGATTATTTAAAAAATTGCTTTAAAAATTTTAAAAAAAAATTAAAAATACTTTTTCTTAAATATTGTTGGTTAATAATTTCATAAAAATTGATCTTTCCGATGGATTCCGAACTTGAGATACAAAATTTCGAAAACATATTTTTGAAAAAATTGAAAATTTCATGAAAATAAATACTAAAATTTATTAAAAAAAATCTTAAAAGTACTTAAAAATGTGCAGAAAATTTATATTTTTCAAAATAACCTTAAAAATTCTTTCAAAAAAAACCGCGCAATCGTGTTAAAAAACGCACAAAAAAACCACCTCAAAATTACTAGAAAAATTTCCAAAAAGCATTTTTAAAAAAATTGAAAATTTCATGAAAATAAATACTAAAATTTATAAAAAAAAATCTTAAAAGTACTTAAAAATGTGCAGAAAATTTATATTTTTCAAAATAACCTTAAAAATTCTTTAAAAAAAACCGCGCAATCGTGTTAAAAAACGCACAAAAAAACCACCTCAAAATTACTAGAAAAATTTCCCAAAAGCATTTTTAAAAAAATTGAAAATCTCATGAAAATAAATACTTAAATTTACAAAAAAAAAACAATGTTAAAAGTACTTAAAAAATTATCCCAAAACCACGTAACACAATCTTAATCTCAAAAAAATAAAAAACATTTAAAAAATAGTACATTTCATGAAAATAAATACTAAAATTTATCAGAAAAATCTTAAAAGTACTTAAAAATTTGCAGAGATACAAAATATACTCTTGGATTCTTGGATCACATACCCTACACCAATCCTTCTTTAAATATTTTTATGGAAATTATATTTTACTAAAAAAATTGTTTAATCGTATTAAGGGTAATTTTTTTGTATTAAGGGTAATTTTTCTAATTTTATTTGATATAAAAAAATGATATTTTTAATGTTATTTTAAGTAGAAATAATTTTGAAGATCAGTTAAAAGGCGATTTAGTGGGACGATGGCTACTACTATTAGTCAAAATAGAAGTTAACGAACCTTTCTTTTTTTTTGGTATTTAATTAATTTTTTTATTCTTAAAAAAAAATGCTTTTTAAAGAAAATTTAACTTCATTTAAGTTTTAAGGAAAAAAAATTGCTCACAAAACGACATATTTTCTAGGTCTTATTTTCTAAATAACAAAACTTGAAATAAACCAAAATTCATTTTTGAATACTATAAAAATTATATTTATAATTAAGGAATTTTATAAAATATTTTGTAAAAAATTACACAGAAACTATTAGGCGCTAGCTTCTATGAAATCGCTTACAGATACTCATTTTTAATGTAATTACAAGAAAATTGACTGTGTCACTTCCATACAAGTGTGCGTCTTGTCTTATCATTTTCGACGAAAGTGTGGACATTTTGATAAGAAAATTAAATTTGTACAATTATTCACCAGTTCAAACTGTGCACTTTAAAAATATTTCCCATTATTTATATTCAATTTTTATTCTTTTGCAAAGAATTTTACGTATTTTCTGTGAATTTTGAAGTGGTTTTTGTGACTGTTTTTTTTGCTTGTTGTTTTAAGAAGTTTTAATATTTGTCTCAATTATAATACAAAAATTAAAAATACTTGAACAACTTTTGGGTTATTTTTTAGAAAATTTAAAATTAGGTATAAAAATGGTAAATATTCTACAAAAAAAAAAAAGAAATCCCTTAAAAATATTAAAGGTTTTTTTAGTTTAATTTTTTATTTGTTTAAATTTTGGAAAAAAAAAATATTTTAAGTTTTCTGCTAAAAAAAAAAATTGGAAAAATCTTCGATTATCCCCCAATTTCGAGTAACAATTTTTTGGATCATTTCTAAACTTGCTATTATTGGGTATTTAGGTTTTTTTTTTAATGTAAGGCGATCTCTAAAAAAATCACATGTTTTCTTGGGTATATAATTAAAAAATTCATTTAAGAAAAAAGTTTAAAAGTACTTAAAAAGTGCATAAAAAAATCTCAAAGTAACTAAAAAACTTTCAGAAAAAATAATCGAAAAACAAAAATTTCAAAATTAATTATTTAAAAAAAAATTAATTCAATGTCGACAAATGGTCTTATAGTCGTGACGCCATAAAGTGTCCTCTGCCACGGATGTCTAAGGGACCTACATACAAACTAAACAAAACTCAAGTCAAAATTATCTTAAAATTTTCAATAAATCACAAAAAAATGGTCAAAATTTTTTCAAAAATTCACAAAAAAACTGAAATTTATAAGAAAAATTCATAAAAATAATTTGAACAATTTCATGAAAAGAAATCACTTCTAAATAACTTTAAAAAATTTCAATAATCACAAAAAATACTTGACAATAATTATCTTTCAAAATTTCATAAAAAATTGCTTGAAAAATTGCTTAAAAAGTCGCCAAAACATCTGAAAATTATTTAGAAAATTCTACCTAAAAAATAACCTCAAAATTAGATTAAAAATTCTGGAAAAAATCTTAAAATTACAAGAAAAAGTTATCTTTTAAATTTTCAATAAAAAAATCTTAAAAATTCGCCAAATTACCTCAAAATTATTTAGAAAATTCCACGAAATTAATAAACAAAATTCACAAAGAAATTAAGATTAAAAGTACTTAATCAAAAAACATCTTAAAATTAATTAAAAATTTCTTTTAAAAAAAAACTCTTGGAAAATACTATAAAAAATTCAAGCAAAAATATTTAAAAATTACTTAAAAACTATTTAGAAAAAAATCTTAAAAACTATTTAGCGAATTCTTCAAAAAAACTTTCTGAAAATAATTTAAAAAAAAGTTAGAGAAAAAAAAACCTCAAACTTAGTTGAAAAATTCACAAAGAAAAACACCCCAAATTACTTAAAAGTCTTCTAAAAATAATCTCAAAATCATGTTAAAAAATAAACAAAAAATACCAAAAAATTACTTGAAAACTTTTATAAGAAAAATGTATTAAAATTTGCCAACAAATATCTTCAAAATGTATAAAAAAATTGCAGAAAAATCATTTTAAAATAACCTTAAAAATTCACCAAAAATTTTTAAGTTTATTTTGAAAATGACCGAAATCGCCTTTAAAAAAAATCACAAAAAAACAACCTCAAAATTACTTGAAAAATTTGCAAAAAGCATTTTTAAAAAAAATGAAAATTTCATGAAAATAAATATTAAAATTTACAAAAAAAAATCTTAAAAGTAATTAAAATATTTGCAGAAAAATCATTTCAAAATAACTTAAAAAATTCTCAGAAAATAACTGTGAAATCGTCTTAAAAAAACTCACAAAAAAACCACCTCAAAATTACTAGAAAAATTTCAAAAAAATTGAAAATTTCATAAAAATAAATACTAAAATTTATCAAAAAATATCTTAAAAGTACTTAAAAAATTATCTCAAATTCACGTAACAAAATCTTAACCTCAAAACTTTCCGAAAAATGACTAAAAATGCCTTAAAAATACTTTTAAAAAAATCTCAAAATTACTTGAAAAATTCACAAAAAATACACCTTAAAATTACTTAAAAACTTTCATAAGAATTCAAGTACCAAAATTTGCTAAAAAATATCTTAAAAGTTTTTAAAAATTTGCAAAAATGTTTAACCTTAAAAATTCTCTAAAAAATTAACGCGAAATCGCCTTAAAAAACAACCTCAAACTCAGTTGAAAAATTTCCAAAAAGCATTTTTAAAGAAAATTGAAAATTTCATTAAAATAAATACTAAAATTTACAAAAACAAATCTTAAAAGTACTTAAAAAATTATCTGAAAATTACGTAAAAAAATCCTACTCGAAAAATTCCTAAAAATATCTTAAAATTACTTAAAAAAATTCGACAATATTATTTTGAAAAATCAACGTAACAACACCTTAAAAAATCATTCTAAAAATACACAAAAAAAATATGGAAATTATAAGGAAAATTTTAAAACAAAAACAACAAAAAAAAAAGTGCTTGAAAACTTTTATAAAAAATTCCCAAAAAATTACCTAAAAGATGCCTAAAAAAAACAGCCAACAACACCTCAAAAGTACTTAAAAATTACAATTTTTTTTTCACTAATTCAATTACTAAATTTGAAAAAAAAACAAATAGTTTTTAATATTAAAACTTTAGAAAAACCAAATTTTTCGCTTACCAAAAAAATTGTGAAATTTCGTATTTCGTTAGGAAAAAATTCACTACCGGAACTGTTTGTGAATTTTTTTCTATAAGTTTTCTTTGAAAAGAAAAAAAAAAGATTTCTTCGTAAAAATAGTTTCTTCCATATAATCTTAAATAGTATCTTAATAGTCTCAATTAAAGTTCTTCCCACACTTTCTCCGAACACCTTTTTTTCATCATTGATGGAAAATTTTCTTTTCAATTTTTCAACACTAGCGAATTTTTTTTTTAT
This sequence comes from Atherix ibis, assembly GCA_958298945.1. Lineage (NCBI taxonomy): Eukaryota > Metazoa > Arthropoda > Insecta > Diptera > Athericidae > Atherix > Atherix ibis. The sequence goes on from OY282609.1 coordinate 31,838,909, forward strand.
AATCGTCCAATTGGAATTTATCAATTTTTTTACCTTAAAAAATTCATCTTAAAAACTTATAGTGTATAGTAGAGAAGAAAAAAAATAAAGAAAAGAAGAGAATTAAGATAGCTAGAGGGGGAAGGAAGGGACTTAAAGACATTTTCAAAGAATCAAATTTCATCGTTTCGTTCGGCTTTTTTTTTGCTCAAAATGATACGATTTTTGAGTCTCCTTTCATTTGGGGCTACTTTTCCTAACCCTCTTCTTCTTTTTTATAACCCTTTTCACCTTTCTAAATCTGCTTGCTTTTTTTTTTTTTTTAATAGAATAAAATTGAATTTACTATTGAAATTTCTCTCTTTTTTTCTGTTCTAATTATTTTTTTATTGATAAAATTTCTTGCGACGTATAAGATTTACCTTAAAGAAAAGAAAAAGAAGAAAAGATCAATTTCAATGTCCGATTAAAAGTGACCTGGTCTTTTTAAAATCACTGATCATATGATGGTACCTGCGTTATATGCGCATACCTGAGACCTCTCAGTAGACCCACATGAGCCTATATGCCATTTGAAGGAGAACACACTCAGTCTGAAGAAGAAGATTCTTTTTGTATCTCTCAATCTTATTCGTACTATTAATATTTTTCCATATTCTTTTTTTTTTTTGGTTGTTGTTGTTGTTGCCATTTTAACCAGTATACCTCCTGGAGTGGAACCCATTAAAAAGATTGATTCTAAAATGGTTAAAATTTCTTCCTTCTTCTTTCTCTTCTGTTATTATTATTACTCCAAATCTGAGAGTTTTTTTAAAAAATTCTTTCTATAATGGACAGTGGATAATTTTGCCAATTTATTGTACAAGTTGTAGGTCTTCAGCAGGCGTAACTATACCGTCTAGATCTAGAGTTGAAAATATCTTTTGCTCTGCGGGTTATTGCTGTTAGGGGCTTAGAGACGAAGGTCGGCAAACTATTATAATTACAGGTCTCGTGATTACTGTGTAATTTTTCTAACATCAAGAAGAGATACTCCACTAGCAGCTCCACTCTACTCACCTTTCCGTCTAACTGTACGCTGTTCTGAAAACAATAAAATTGAAAGAAAGCTGAAAGCTGAGAGGCTGACTGATGAGAACAATGTTGTATCGTCTTCTTATATTTTTTCCAGTTTTTTTTCTCTCCATTAGGCTAAAAGCAAAGAATCAAGACCTCAAAGATTGTTTTTTTTTTATTTTTAATCTTCATCTTTCCAACATGAAGCTTATTATTTTGGTAACAGCTTATAGAGAAAAAGAATAGAAGAAAAATAAAACAAAAATAAATTTTAAGAGAATTATTAGGCAAAATTTGTTATTACGCAAAAAATCTCAACCATTTCAAATTTTCAGTGAATTTCAGACACAACCCCTCTCTCCCCTCCTTCCCGCAAAAAGATGATTTTCTTGATATTTTACATAGAATAAAATTTTAAATTTTGTTATTTTTTATTCCAATTGCATTTGCAAAATTATCTTTCTCCGTTTCTTAGATTAGCACACCTCCACCACCACACCCACCCCCTCCACCCCAAAAAAAAAACAACACCTTCTCATACAATAGTTAATGGGGGAGAATTGTGTTACAAAACAAACGGGAAAAAAACTCTATTCAATTATGTGTGGAATCAGAAGGAAAGATGGCAAGGCAACGGTTTGTTAATGGATGATCTGCCAATGATGGGGCCTATTAGCTCTGACAATGAATATTCTGACGTCAACATATTCAAATTAATCCAAAAGCATAAAAGTGCATATAGCCATGCATTCGAATCATGTCTACACTCATGTTCTCGATGCATTCCAATCCGTCACCATCCGCCCAACTAAATCCATCACTTGCCTCTAATTCTATTCTTCTCTTTCTATAAGTCTGTTTGCGCTTCCCCCCCCCCCCATGCGTTGCTATACTATTCATCCAGTCGACAGTCCCCTCTCGTGACACTCCCACCTCTACATTCGATGTTGACGTTCTTCCAATCAGTTTGTTAACATTGTGTGTGGATGGCTGAACTGGCATTTGGGACCCCATAAACTGTTGTTAACCTACGACTATTACCGAATGGACAATGATGAGTGATGCCCTTGTCCCCAAGAATTGCCAATACCAAATCGAACTGTTTAGAATTCAAAGCACATCGCCAAATTCATAATATGGAATGTTGAAACGCATACAGAATGGGGAGAAGGCCAAGAAATATACGAAAATAATGACATCCATTGAAATTTGAACGTATAAAATTAGACGGCAAAACGGAAAAAATATTTTTGTTCAATTTTAATTTTTTGTTTGGGTGTGTTTTTCTCCTCCTTCCCTCAATGGTAGAGGAAGAAAATTTCGTCGGCAACTGCAAACTACAACTACAAATGTTGTCGAAAATTTAGTAATTTCGACCGATCCAACCAATTAAAAAATGATTGCAATAAAATTCAACTTTTATAAATGATTTTTCATTCAATTTCAACTGTCAAACAACAAACCTGCCACATAACAAAACACTCAAATGTATGGCAGTACTTGAACTGCATTCCCATCAGACTGTTAAGGTTTTAAGATTTTGACAGCGGCAACTTCGTGTCATTATGATTATTCTCTCTTCGGTTTTCTTCGGATTTTATTTTTCTCTCTCTCTGTTTTTATCTATAAAAACTCTCTCATAACTGACAGATGGTCTTTTTGGATACGAGGTCCTTTTGGATACGTTAGTTCTTCTCCATAAATTTTATGCGTTCTTAATTTATTTTGATTAAGGCTAAATGTATTATTGTTGAAAAAAACTGCTCCAAAATGGGGAGAAGCAAACTTTTTTTAATTAAAAATTTTCACATTTTGAAACGGTTTCATTTTAAGTTTTTTAGAAAATTCTGATTTTTTTGTTAAAATTTGCCTTTTTAAAAACTAAAAATACAAAATTTTTTGACAGTATTTTTTGTATACATTTTCTCATAATATTTTTACAATAACAACAAAAAACTACTCCAAAATGGGGAGTAAACTTTTTTAAATTAAAAAAATTTCATATTTTGAAACAGTTTAATTTTAAGCTTTTTAAAAAGTTTTAATTTAATAATTTTATAACAACAAAAAAAACTGCTCCAAAATGGGGCTGGCAAGCTTTCTTAAATTAAAAATTTTCACATTTTGAAACGGTTTCATATTTAGATTTTTAGAAAATTCTGATTTTTGGTCAAAATTTGCCATTAAAAGCTAAAAATTCCAAATTTTTTTTGGCGAATATTTTTTGTTAAATTTTCTTATAATATTTTTACAACAACAAAAAACTGCTCCAAAATGTGGGAGGTACACTTCATTTTTTTTTAAATTAAAAAATTTTCATAATTTAAAACGGTTTTATTTTAAGATTTTTAAAAAGTTTTAATTTTTGGTTAAAATTTGACTTTCAAAAAAAGGTGAAAATTCTAAATTTTTTGGAGATTATTTTTTGTATCAATTTTCTCACAATATTTTTACAACAACAAAAAAAAACTCCTCCAAAATGGAGAGGTACACTTTTTTATAATAAAAATTTGCATATTTTAAAACGATTTTATTTTAAGCTTTTTAGGAAATTCTGATTTTTTTGTTGAAATTTGCCTTTACAAGCAAAAAATTCCAAATTTTTTTTAAAGATTATTTTTTGCATAAATTTTCTCATAATATTTTTAAAACAACAAAAAACTGCTCCAAAATGGGTGAAGTACACTTCATTTTTTTTTAATTAAAAAATTTTCATATTTTGAAACGGTTTTATTTTAAGGTTTTTAAAAAGTTTTAATTTTTTGCTAAAATTTGCCTTTAAAAAAAGCAAAAAATTCCAAATTTTTGGGGATTATTTTTTGTATAAATTTTCTCATAATATTTTTACAACAACAAAAAAAAACTCCTCCAAAATGGAGAGGTACACTTTTTTATAATAAAAATTTTCATATTTTAAAACGGTTTCATTTTAAGCTTTTAAAAAAAAATTAATTTTTTGTTAAAATTTGACTTTAAAAGCTAAAAATTCCAAATTTTTTTGAGATTATATTTCGTATAAATTTTCTTATAATAATTTTATAACAACAACAAAAAACTGCTCCAAAATGGGGCTGACAAACTTTCTTAAATTAAAAATTTTCACATTTTGAAATTCATTTTGAGCTTTTTAGAAAATTCTGATTTTTTGTGAAAACTTTCTTTTAAAAGCTAAAAATTCCAAATTTATTTTTGTTTCTTTTATATCTTTTGTATAAGTTTTCTAACAATATTTTTACAACAAGAAAAAAAACTGCTCCAAAAAAAATGGGGAGGTGCACATCACTTTCTTAAATTAAAGTTTTTCATGTTTTTTTGACGGTTTCATTTTAAGCTTTTTAAAAAAAATTTAATTTTTTGTTAAAATTTGCCTTTTTAAAAACTAAAAATACCAAATTTTTTGACAGTATTTTTTGTATAAATTTTCTCATAATATTTTTAACAAATAATTTGCCTGAGAACTCTTTTTTTGCAAGGAGAGTGCGGGGGGAGGGGGGAGGTCTAGTGGTGGTAAAAATTAATTAAAAATTACTCTTTAACACGAATTAATTTGGTCCCACCAATCCTGGGCAATTTTTTTAAAAAAAATTTTAAATTCCTCAATTTTTTTTCCCAATTCGTTTATTTCTCAACTTTTCAGATGTTTTCTTTTCTTAAATTTTCGAAAACAAACTGAACAGGCAGAAATCTTATTTTTCAAAAATCTTTCTCTACAAAATTCCATCTATTTTTAAATGCAAAAAAAAATAAAAACCAAAAAAAAAATAAAAATATTAAAATTCTATCTCTTCCACAAGTCATGAAAAATATTTTCTTTAATTATTGGCAAACATGCAAACAAAAGTGTAGGTGTTATAACATCGTTAACACATTTTAGCTTTTAATTAATTTATTTCAAATGGATCCCCGTCCTTCCCCTCTATTCCCCCTTAGCCTACCATTCCTTCTCGCTAAGAAAGAAAAAAAAACCTTATTTTGAGTAATCATTTTTTTTTAGTCATTTCTTAATGTGATTACCAAACGTTAACATTTGAATATTTTTTACTTGTCTTTTCTTGTTGTTCAACCCAAATTAAATTTAGATTCTAGAGTTTTTTTTTTCCAAGTCGCCATAATCGATTTTTGACTTGTAACTGTCTAACCCACTATACTAGTTGGAGCAAAAGGAATTTTTTCTCCAAAGAAACATATTAAAATTATGAAAGAACATTTTAACAACCGCTGATTCCTGACAATTGCCAATAAAAGAGAAATTGAGGAATTTTTTTTCCTAAAAGTATCTATTACCGATCGAGTGAATAGAATCTAGTCCACCATTAAAAGAAGAAAAATAATTCGAATCGTTCCGATTTTGGGTAATCTCCACCACCCACGCTCTACTGAACTCGATTATAAGCTAAGCTTCAGATTTGGATAGAATAGGAAAAAGATTGGTTAACATTTGTGGGGTGGGGGTGGGGAGGAAGGTGTGTTTTGAATCTTCTGTTGATTTGCATTCAATTTAGTAATTGTTAGGCACCTGTCACTGGACATTCTATCCGCGCTCTGACGCAATTAGTCAAGAGAATTGAGAATTGCTCTTTTTTCTTCACATTGGAATGTCCACAATTATCATACTTGTTTGCCTTCTTTTTAAGTTGCGTCTTTTTTGGAATGTCTTTGGTTAAAAAAGATCATAAATTAACGCTTGATCAAAGGAGACACTTTCTTCTTCTCGGTTGCATTATCCACGAAATAAATTGATGACAACCCCCCACCCCACCCACTATCATATAAAAAGGAACTGTACAAAGAACAAGAAAATTTCGAATTCATGTCGTGGACATTTTTTTTTTTTGTAGGGGGAGGGGGGGTATATTTAAGTGGTGTTGGTTTAGTTTTTTTAATATAAAATATGAAAAAAGTGTTTTGGAAAATTGGAAAATACCAGCTGAAAATTTTACCCTCTTCTTAGCTTACTAGTCAGTTACACATAGTTTATAAGTTCAAATTGGTTTTTAAAAACAAACCAAAAAAAATTATAATAATTGTTAAAAGTAAACATTTTTTTAATAATAAAATATAAAAAATAAAGTCTAAATTCAATAAAATGGCAGGAAACTATTTAAAATAATTTGGTTTTTTGTTTAAATGTTTGTAATTTGAAATTTTTTTCTAAGTTGTAAGTCCAAATGCGCCGGCAGAGTAGATTTTGAATAACAAAATATATAATTTTTTTTGCTTAAAAGGAAGGTTTTTTTAAAACAAAAATTTGAAAAAAGTTATGATAGCTAAAAATTGTAATACTTCTTCTTATCTTACTAGTCAGTTAGTTTGTAAGTTCAAATTGGTTTCCAATGAATCAAAAAAATACTTATTTATTGTTAATTTTTTTTTGGTAATAAAATATAAAAAATAAAAGGAAAAATATAAAAAATATATTCACTTTTTTGTTTCGATTTTTAAAAGTTCAATTTCTTTATCCAATTTGTAAGTCCAACTGGGCCAACTGATTAGATTTTGAATAATAAAATAAATGTTAATAAAAACGGACCTTTCTTATTTTTGGTTGTAAAAAAAATTTCTTAATAAAATATCGAAAAAGTATTTTGGAAAATTGGAAACGATTAGCAAAAATTTGCATACGAGCCATCATTCAGTTTGTAAGTTCAAATTGGTCTCGAAGCAATACAAAAATTAGCAATAAATAATTGCTAAAAATAAAAGCTTCTTAGCGCTTTAGAAAAATATGAATTCCTTTTTGTTTGCATTTTTGTAATTGTGATTATTTTTTCGAATTTGTAAGTTCAAATTGATTTCTTAAAAAACAAAAATTTGTTATTAATAAAATTTTTAATAAAATTTAAAAATATTTAGTTTTTTTTTTTTGAATTTATATAAGTTGAAATTTTTTGTTCCAATTGGTAAGTCCAGATGGGTTGGCAGAGTAGATTTTGAATAATAAAATATATTTTTAAAAAAACGGTCCTTTTTATAGTTAAAAAAATTATTCCTTCATAAAATATCGAAAAAGTATTTTGGTTTTCCAACTCATATATTTGCGAAAATTTACGCTAGTTTTTACCATACGAGGCATTTTAAGTTTGTAAGTTCAAATTGGTCTCGAAGCAATATAAAAATCAGCAATAAATAATTGCTAAACATAAAAACTTCTTAGCGCTTTAGAAAAATTGGAATACCTTTTTGTTTGAAATTTTGTAATTGGGATTATTTTTCAAATTTGTAAGTTCAAATGGGTTTGTAAGTTCAAATTGAATTCCAAAAGAAAAAAAAATAATAATAATTGTGAAAAATAGAAGCTTTTCATAAAATTTACTAATATTTACACTGTTTTTATTTCTTGAATTTTTGTATGTTGAAAATTTGATTTCCAATTTGTAAGTCCAAATGAGCCAACTGATTAGATTTTGAATAATAAAATCAAATGTAATAAAAACGGTTCTTTTGTTATAATTATAAAAAAATTTCTTTTTTGTTTGAATTTTTGTAATTACTATTATTTTTTCGAATTTGTTAGTTCATATAGAGGGGGTGGGGGGTGGTAAGGGGGGTTCATAAACCTCGGTTCTTTTATCCACTTCTCTGCTTTTATAACTCTTTAAGTAAGCTTATCTATTTACAAAATGATTCTGAGGCAAAAACTGTTGACCATTTCCGTCAAAGCCACTAAATCTAAGAGAGAATCTAAAAAAGTACTCCTCATTTTTTATTCACTCTCCTCCAATATGGAATTTTTTTCTTTCGTTCTTTTTCTTCTTTTTTTTGATTAAATCCACCAAGAAAAACACGTTTAAATATGGAAATATTGTCGACAAGCATAGTAATTTGTTTGGTGACATCATCTAATCTCAAAGACAATTGATTCATCAGAGATGACTAACTCCCCATTAATAAAGAAACCAAACTCCTCTTGTAATTAGTGGTTAGTTCTTTGGTGTTTTTGATTTTTTTCTCTCTCTCTCTTTCTCTCTTTCTTCTCTTCATTAATATTATATGAAATTTTGTGTCATCAGTTAGTCTAACAAATCTCCCCATTAATGGGCTATGTCTACAGCCTTCAGACCTCTCCAATAGAGAATATGTCAAATGATTACGCATGACACACACTCAATAAGTACGATAAGATTTACGATATGAAATTTGTATTTTTGGTTTTTTTTTCATTGCTTTTGCATTAATAAAAAAAAAAAAGAAGAAGAGCCACCAGACCCAGACCAGTCGGTAGTGAGTAATTCCATAACTGGAAAGTGTGAACATTTGGAATTCCTTGGAATTGACAACACTTGGACGACTTGATAGAAAACGGAAGCCCCTGCGTTGGTTGGTGATTTATCGAAAATTCAACAAAAAACGAATTATTTAAATTTTTATCTACTTTGTCCCGGATTGAGAAATGACTTCCATCAGAATTTCTGTAGTGAATATTAGCAAATTTACAGCAATTATCAAGGGTATTTCCATATACCTTCCACATAATTCTTCCGTCTTTTTTTCTAGTTGTTATTTTTTTTTCAATTTTCCATTGCAAATTTTAAAATGTGAATGCAAATTTATGATAAAATGCAAATATTTCCATTGCAATTTCTGTCATCCACAAGTGGATGGATGGAATTTAATTATTGTAGTGGCCATGATGGGGAATCTAGTCGTAAAATTTTAATGTTCACTGAACGGTTAGAGGGGAGGTGAGGGCAAGGGGGTTAAGTGAACAAATCTAGTCATTTCGTTTCATGTAAATTATTTGTTTTTTGCATTAATTAATAAATTTTCTTAAAGTGTCATTAACTGTTTTTTTTTCTTCTTCTTAATACGAAGAACTAAAATTAACTGCTGGATTGGTTTTTTTTTCTCTCTAAAAGTGTTAAAATAACGTGTGTTTTTTTTGCTGCACAACAAAAATTCAGGTCATTGGAAACTAAGAAACTATCAAATTTAAGGTGATAGTGAGGAATTTGCCAAAAAAAAAATTTATGCAAAATTAACTTTTTTACCTTAGAAAAAATGTGCATTTTTAAAATAAAAAAAGTAAACATTTTAAAATTTCTCCGTTTAATCAAAATTAATAAAAAAGAAAATTGTTATAAAAAAATAAATTTTTTTTTAAAAAAATGTGTACTTTGGAAAATATCAGCAAAAATTCATAATTATTTTTTCACTTGTAAGTTCAAATTGGTTTTGAAGGAAGCCAAAATAAAAGAAAAAACAATAATAATTGTTATAAATAGAAACTTTCTTTAATAAAATTTAAAAAGATAACAGAAGAAATATTAAAAATATTTACTTTGTGTTTTGGAATATTTTTAAATTCAATTTTTTTTCTCCAATTTGTAAGTCCAAATGGTTCAGGGGAATTACTTTGCGCTAGTTTTTAGCTTACGGATTGAAGAAATTCAGTTCAATTTGGTTTTGATATAATGAACATTTTTTATTAAAAATAAAATCTAAAATCTTAACGCCTTATAAAAAAAAAAAAAAATTTTTTAATATGGAATTTTTCCGAACTTCTAAGTTTTTTAATAAGAAAATAAGTTTTAATAAAAAAAAATTGTTTACTTAATAAGTTCAAATTGGTTTCCAAAGTTAAAAGTAAAAATTTTTTTTGTAATAAATTTTTTGGATTTTTTCTAAGTTCAATTTTTTTTCTACTAAGTAAGTTCAAATGGTTTAGGGTAATTACTTTGCGCTAATTTTTACCTTTCGAATTGAACAAATTCAGTTCAATTTTATTTCGATATGACCAATATATAAAAAAAAATTTTTTATTAAAAATAAAGTCTAAAGTCAATAAATTGTGATTTGATAAAAGCAGGAAAAGATTAAAAATAATTTAGATTTTTGTTTAAATATTTGTAGTTGGGAATTTTTTTCTAAGTTGTAAGTCCAAAAGGCTTAGGGGAAAATTTACTTGTGAAAATATTGCCTAAATTTGCTTACAAATCATTCGTTTCAATTTAGTTTCGATAGATTTTTATTTAAATTTTTGTAATTGGCAATTTTTTTACTTGAAAAAAAGGTTTTTTTTTAATAAAATATTAAAAAAGTATTTTGGAAAATTGGAAAATATTAGCCGAAAATTGTAATACTTCTTAGCTTACTAGTCAGTTAGTTTATAAGTTCAAATTGGTTTCTCAAGAATCAAAAAAATATATATTATTTGTTAATTTTTTGGTAATAAAATATAAAAAATAAAAGAAAAAATTTAAAAATACATACACTTTTTTGTTTGAATTTTTGCAAGTTCAAATTTTTTATCCAATTTGTAAGTCCAAATGGGCCAGCTGATTAGATTTTGAATAATAAAATATATTTTAATAAAAAAGGTTCTTTTTTTTAGTTATAGAAAATATTTCATAATAAAATATCAAAAAAGCATTTTGGAAAACTGTTGAAAATATTATCAAAAATTTGCATTCAGTTTGTAAGTTCAAATTGGTCTCGAAGCAAACAAAAATCAGCAATAAATAATTGCTAAACATAAAAGCTTAGCGCTTTAGAAAAATTTTATTGCCTTTTTGTTTGAATTTTTGTAATTGGTATTTTTTTCGAATTTGTAAGTTCAAAATGATTTCCAAAAAAAAATTTTGTAAAAAATAAAAAATTTTCATAAAATTTAAAAATATTTACACTGGTTTTTTTTTGTTGAATTTTTATAACTTGAAATTTTTATTTCCAATTTGTAAGTCCAGATGGGTTAGCAGAGTAGATTTTTTTAATAGCAAAATATGTTTAAATAAAAAAAAACTGTTTCCTTACAAAAATATCAAAAAAATTATTTTTATAAATATTAGAAAAAAGTTTGGAGTTATTTTATTTAAAAAATGTTATTGTAAGAAATATTTCCCATAATACTGCCCCATATTATATGAAGTATGTCCAAATTGGTTTCAACTATCATAAAAAAGTGACTTTTCTGATCACGCCTATTACACAACGTACCCTAACAAAATACCTTCCTACTTCTCATGAAAGCACTACCAAAACCTTTAAATCTACAATAAATTCTAATCGTAAAATAATTTGATTATAAATGATTAACGATAATTTAATTGATTTTGATAAAAATGAAATTTGCTTCTGATAAGGAAAAATTTTCCAAATCAAAACTATTTTCTGATCAAATTCCATAATCAAAATGATCGATCACACAGAACTCTGAGCAAAATTCTATTTAAAAAGTGACTATCAATTTTTTTCCCCCTAATTTCAATCAATCAAAATTTAAAAAAAAGACCAATCAATAAAAATAATTTTAAAAAAAGTATACTTTAACAACTATCGTTACAATGTAAAATAATTCAAGGTAAAAAATGACTCTTACACCAAAAAAAAAATAAAAACTACGTGAAGTAAAAGTAATGCGAACACTTTTTTCTTAGTTTTTTTCTATACTAATTTTTGTAAAAATAATTTTCACGAATGAATTTTTATCAACTAAAAAATGTGTTCTTATTAATTTGTAAAAAAAAAGAAAAGTTCCGACATTTTTGGGACTTTCAAATTTAATTATAAAAAAAATTTACTATCCAATAAGTTAGAAGAGGATTTTCGACTCCTCTTCCGATACTTTGGAATTGCAAAAAAAAATTTTCACAACTTTTATTTTTACAATTGGATTATTTTATTAAATATTCTTAACTATTAAACACTTCTAAATTAGTCTAGATTTATTCCGATTAAGATAATGGATTAAAGAAAACCTTAATTTTGATTTGATTACCTTTGAAAATCTTCGGAATGATATGATTTTTTTCTCATTTGTTTTGAAATCCTGTATTTTTTTTGTATTGGCAATGTTAGAAATTCCAGTCTCTGATTCCGAATCAATAGTTTCGAAGAAAGAAGAAAAACAATTGATTTTGCAACGTATGCCATAGTCCCGGGTGCAGAGACATGAAAAGAAAACCAGTTCCTTACCAATTCCCTTGGCAAGAATGGTGGTTCCCTTTTTAAGATGATGGACCATTTCTCATTTTATCCGCAGACAAGGAAGAGGGAATTTATCAGACTTGATTTTTTTCTTATTCAACTTGATTTGTTACTTTTTTATGATTACTTTTTATTAGTAACAAAGATGACCTATTGTTTGGTAAAGGTTTTTCGTGTAGACCTTTTGAGAGATCAACAATGGTCTGGTGTGTCTCCTCTGCTGTTGTTGCTTCTCTCAAACGTCCCAGAATTTACTGTGAACTGACATAGGTGAAAAAAAACGAGTTCTACCTGTTCTCTAACCCTCAGCAAAGTGTTCCCATATTCACTTAGGCCTTGTACCTGTGAACACACTTTTAGTTGACAATTATTGTGCTCTAAATCCCCTTTGTGTTCACGGCTATATTCCCGACATGACAGATGTGAACATTTACATTTTTTTTTGAACTGGTTTTATTGTGATTTAACAAACATATTTCCGCAGATTATTATGAATTCCTTTTTCTGTTTTTTTTTTTTGGATGCGGAGGGTGAAGGAAGGGGGAGAGGGGGGTAATTTTTTGATAATGTATTACTTCACTAAAAAAAAATGGCTGGAGAACTTTTAACACCCTTTAGAATATTAATGAGAAAAAAGGTAAAGAAAAACCAGAATTTTAATAATTATTTTCGATAAGAAATTTAAAATGGAATATTTAGCTTGGAAGAATATATATTTTTTTTTAAAAATCGACATTTTCTAATACAATCAATTGAAAATATTAAATAAATTATTATTAATTAGTCAACTGCGCTTAGTGACTAATTAATTTGGAATAAATTATATAAAATTTTATCAACTTTTTCGGAAATTTTTAACAAAAAATTGAAAATATAAAAAAAATTGTGATTTTTATGGCAAATTGTATGCAGAATAGAGAAATTTTCGTTAAAGTTAGTAAAAATGCGTGCATTTAAAAATAGAATAAAAATATTAAAAAAGAATTTCTTTTACTATTAATCGTCTTGCAAAATTTTGGAATTTTTTAATGTGTAAATTTTTCAAAATTCCGGTCAGGTAAAAGTCCATCATTTTTTGAAAGGGCAATTATAAAATTGTAGTTTTTCCAAAATATTATAAATTTCTTTATGGAAAATTTTATTTTAGTGAAAATTATGATTTATTAAAAAAAGAAATTGTGAACACCTGAAAAAATAGTGAATTTTTGGAGAAAAAATGTGAATTTTTGAAGTTTTTGGGGGAAAAAATGCAAGTTTTGGGAAAAGTGGAAATCGACGGAAAAAGTGTAACTTAAAAATATATTATAAACTATTGTGAAGAAGAAACTTTTTAAAATAAACTATTTTTAGGATTTTTATAAATTTCTCAAAAATATGCTAGCGTTTTAAAAAAAATTGAAATTTGTTCTGTAATTTATTATGTGACCAAATTTTGCTAAAAATTAACTAAAAAAATTAAAAAATTATAAATTATTCGAGAAAAATATAAATTATGAAACATTCGAAAATTTATACATTTTTAAAAAGTCTCAATCTTTATAAAAAGATAATTGATTTTATAAAATTGTTTTGAAAATTTAAGATTTTTCTATAATAAAAATTTTAAAAAATTTCATTTTTTAAGGATATTCTCCTTAAATATGCTTTATTTAAAAGGACTTAAATACGTTTTAGTCTTTAAAAACAAATTGTATTTAAAGAAATTCTTTAAATATTTTTATCGTGTTTTTTTTTTGTCATTTCATGAATTTTTATTTAAAAAAAAGGAATTTTCTTTAAAAAAATAAATAAAAAATTGCAAATTACTCTGCTTTTAGAAAAAGAAAATTAGTAACTTTTCGGAATTTTCTTTTAAATTTTGTAAAACCGTTGGAAAATGGTTATATTTAAAAAAAAAAAATGCAGATTTTTTCATATTTTAAATTTTTTAAAATTTTAATTGCCAAAAAAATGCACTTCTAAGAGAAAATTGCAATTTTTAAATTTAGAAAAAAATATGAAGTAAAGTTAAAAAAAAAACATTTAAAATTAAATCGTAATTTAGTTTGGAAAAGACTTTCCAATTTTTAGAAAATTTATACATTTTTGAAGATTGCAATTCTTTTAAAATTTGTGAATTTCTGCTAAAAATAAAATGACTTTTTATTTTTAGGAAGGAAAAAATGTGTATTCTCAAAAAAATTGTTTTTTTTACCAAAAAAAAAATAATTCCTAAGAAAATTTGAAAATTTTAACATTGTAAATTTTAAAAATTTTAGTAAAAATTTAAAAAATTAAATTCTCAAAATAGGAGTTTTTTTACAAAAAAAAATATGTTCACAACAAAAAAATAATATGAATTTTTACAAAATTTATACATTTTTAAAAATTGTAAAAATAAAGTGACTTTTTAAAAATAAAAAAAATTTGTATTTTTGAAAAATATAAATTTTTTTTAAAATATTGTAAATGAAAATTCTACCAAAAATAACTTAATGGATTTTTTAAAAAAAATGGGATATTTTGAAATAATAAAGATTTTTCCGTGATAAAATTTTTAAGAAATTTCATTTTTTTTAAGCAAAATAATGATTTAAAAATAGTAGCAAAAGTTCCATTTTTGAAAAATGATAAGATTTAAAAATTTTGTATATACACAAATTTTGGAAAAAATTAATTCACAAATTAAGTTATTTTTAAAAAAAACATTTGAACAAGAAATTTAAAAAAATAATATAAATTTTTACAAAATTTTTACATTTTTAAAAATTTGAAATCTTTCAGAAATTCTGTGATTTAAGAATAAGAAAATTACTTTTTTCTGCTTAAAAATTTAAACTTTCTAAATAAATATGTAAATAGGAAAATTTTAGTTTGTAATTTTTAGAAAAAAAGTGAAGTTATTAACTACAATAAAATGTTATATGATTTATTAGAAATAATTTACAAAAATTAGGAAATAAAATTAAAAACTGTTAATCTTTGAAAAAATGTTGATTTTTTTAAATTTTCGGAATATTTTAAGTTTTTAGAAAATTGCCAAATTAAAGTTTGTTTTTAAAAGAAAAATGATTGAATTCGTTCAAAATTTGGTTAAAAAAATGAAAACGTAAAAAAAATTAATACAATTTCTAAAAAAAGTTGTGCATGCTAAAAAAATTTAAATGAAGTTTCAGTTTTTTATCTTTTCAAAAGTATGAAAATTTTCAAAATAAAAATTAAATAAAGAAATTTTTTTAAAATCTTTACGCATTTTTTTTATATTATTGAATTTTTTTAAAAAAAAAGGTTATTTTATTTACTAAAATGTGAATTTTTGAAAAAATTTATGAATTTCTGCTAAAAAAAAAATGATATTTTAGAAAGAAAAAAATGTATAATTTTTAAAAAATATAAATTTTTTAAAAAAATATTGTCATTTTTTAATAAATGTAAATTTTTTAAAAGAAAAAATTTTTCTGTAATTAAAATTTCAAGAAATTCTATTTTTTTTTATCGAAAATAATAATTATTTTTAAATTTTAATTTATTTTAAAAAGAGTAGTAAAAGTTATGCACATTTTTTGAAAAAAAAAAACAAATTCTCAACAGTTTTTTTAATTTACAAATTTTTAAAAGTGTATAAAATTTCTAAAAATTTATAGTAAAAAATACTATAAATTTTTAGAAATTTTATACACTTTTAAAAATTTGTAAATCTTTCTAAAAATTTTGTGAAATCCTTCTTAAAAAAATGACTTTTTTCTGTTAAAAAATTTAAATTTTCAAATAAATATTTATTAAGAAAAAAATGAATTTTATTAAAAAAATGTAAATTTTTTGAAGTTTTGAGAATGTTCAACAAAATTTTAAATTTTTATAAAATTGCCAAGTTGCCACTTTGTTTTAAAAAGAAACTTAATTTTTACAAAAATAAAACTTTTAAAAAAATATTTTAAAAATAATTAAAAATATTTTTTTAAAAAAATTATATATAAACAAAAAAATAATTCAAAAAAAAATTATCTTATGTAATTAAAAACCAAAATTTTATTGTATAAAAATATGGAAATTTTCAAAAAAAAAATTAAATTGTTTTTATTTGCTAATCGTTTTTTTTTTATTATATTAAATTTTGAAAAAAGTTAGATTTATTTACTAAAATGTAAATTTTTGAAAAAAATTTCAATTTTCTCAAAGTTTGTAAATTTTTTCAAAATTAAAAAAATTCTTAGAAAATCACCAAAAATTACCATTTTTTTCAACTAATTTCATTACGATTATTTTTGCTATAATTAAAATTAATTGAAAAAACTTCTATTAAGTTTTATTATCGGAAATTTGTATTTATTCCACATTAAAAGAAATAATAAATTTTTCGATGTCAAATTACCCCAACTTTGGAATTTTTAATAAAACAAGATGAAAAGGAAATCTTATCGGTTATCAAGTAAAATTTAACGAGTACAATTTAAAAAAAAAAAACTACAAATTTTTATTAAAAAAAGTGTTAAAATATTTTTTGTTAAATTTAAAATAAGTTTAAGAAAAAAACTTGTGGTCAACTTCTGCAAAGGCAAACACATTTTTTATCTTTAATTTTAGGTAAAATTTAAAAAAAAATATTTAAATCATAAAATAGAGATTAATTCTGCCTGAAATTAATAATATTTTCCGTTTTATCGTAGGGGATTATAAAGTATTCATAAAAATAGCTTCCAATAATCGTCCAGAGTGCTTAGCTTAAGCCTGTTCTATAAAAACTGCACTCACACACTTCACTCTCAACGCCAAGTGGGGCATATTACATTGCAATTTTACAGTGCATCAGAGTGCACATTTCAATGAATCTCAAAATTCTATTGTATAAACTAAAAAAAAAAACAGAAAAAGAGGGGTGGGGGGGGGGGGGGGGGGGGGGGGTAGAAAAAAGGTGCAGGAGTCATCATCTTCGTTCATTAACCATTATTGGCGGGGATATTGTACACGATCACAAGTAGCCAATATGACGCGGATTTGGGAGCAACCAAACCATTGGAGCATAAGTTTTTACAACGTTTAACGGTGATGGATGGGGAATAATAGTAAAAAATGATGTGCAAAAATAAGGAAAGGCACACATACACAGGCGATGACAACTGTGCACTGGATGCCATCGTGTATTGTTGTGCGTGGAGATGACTGGCATCTGCAAAATTTACCAGAAGCGAATCATATCGGTTAATGGAACGCCAGAGCAACACGGCCGACCCAGATTTTTCCATTTGTTGCATCAGACGAGCAACCACAATTCGATGATGCAACTGGTTGCCCCCCATTCAGCTGCTCGTAAAACAACAAAAAACCAATTCCGAAACGTAAAGTGGACGACGATGACAATTTTCTGTGTAAGGGAATTTTAGTCGATTTAATTTTCCGAGTCTATATGCGGATAGCCAGTAAGCAAAGACTAGGAAAGGGGGGAGGGGGGCCATTAAAGATAACCCATTCAATGCCATTTATAGCCGAACGAATTTATTCCGGTCTGGTTTAATTCCATTTTGGAATGACATCGGTTCTATTCTGATTTCTTTTACCGGGTGAAGTGTGGATTAAAACGAGTGATAGATAGACGGCCAGATAGATAAGATAGATGGATAGGTGGATGGATAGATAGATGGCACACGTCTACTACAAACGGATGTGCACTCTCCAAACGTATTAGCTGTGAACAGTTTTAACTTCCAGTTTTCGATATTTTCACCTTTTTCAGATTTTATCAATCTTTATTGGTCAGACTTTGCCCCTTTCACTAACCTTGCCCCTAGAAACTTGATGTTCAAGTAAAAAAAAAAGACCATTTTTTCGAAATTTCCGCCAGAAATTTTATGGAAACTCATAAAAATTGTTCATTGAAAAGTGATCACGAACAAGAATTGGACCGAGAAAAACACCTTGAGAATCGGTAAAATTATCTTAAATTGGTTCATCGCCGGAATATTTTTAGAACCCGAAACTAAGCCACGTCAGCATAAATTAGAACATTTACGCACGACCGATAGTCGTTGTTGAAAACTCTTTTCCAGATTTCGAATGGTAAAATCTTCCAATATCTTTAAGGAAATATTCATTCCCACTTACTCCTCCCCCGTTTACCCCGTCAACAACAACAACGAAAAAACAAACCAGAATAAATAAATTACCGATTCTTAGACATTAAGTAAATTTGAAAATAAATCGATTCCCAGAATAGATGATCATACAAGAAGATGTGGTGGGTGCGCATTTTCCGGCTATTCGGAATTGTTTTTTTTTTTTTTTTTTTTTTTTGTAAACAAAAACCCAAAAAATCCTGCTTGATAGTTTCTATCCGAAAGATTTTCTCGAATTTTTGTTTATAGAACATTGCCGAATTGCCTAGATTTTTCCGTTAACAAACCAAAAGAAAAAAAACAACAACAACCAAAAATCTGTAATAATAACAAAATATCTCTTGGGTTCCTGAATCCATCCCGGAATCCACTCGATAGAAAATCCTAAAAAAAAAAAAAAAAATCTTGCCGGTGACTATCCATACGAGCACACCATCATCTCTCCGGATAACAAAGAGGAACTGGCATTGCTAATTTGTCAAGGAGACCAGAGTTCAGTTCATTCCAAATCTGAAGTGCCTCAGGGTACAATCGTTAGGCTTGAACTGTACTCAATATATTCACCATATTTTTTGGATATTTTCTTCTCTAACCCCTAAAAAAATAGATTCTTTTAAAAAATTTCAATTGTTTTTTTTTTTTGCTTTTATTTTTCTTATTTTGTTATTTGGAAAAAAAACAAACATATTTTTTCTCCTTATTTTGACTGTCTTGTCTGAGAAGGAACAATTTTTTTCAAGGATTCTTCGTTGCAGATTGGAAAAATAGAAATAAAAACAAAAACGCTGAAGGCTACCAACAATTTTGATGAATGCTATTTTTAAGAATAGCAGACGCAATATGGTTTTTATGATCGTTTTTTTTTATGAGCATTGACGAGCATCCTAACAGATCAGGTCTTAGTGTGCGAGGTGAATATGGCTCGTTGATGAAAAGGATTCAAGACTGTCACGTAGGCTCACTATTCCGGTTCGATTTATTGTTTTTTCTTCAGATTCCACCAACTCGGATGACATGTAAAAAGCGGAAGGGAAACACCTTTTGTTCAGCTACCATTTTTATTATTTTCGCATAAAGATACCTTGCCGTAGGTGAGCAAAATTCACTTTTGCACTAAATTTGACGACGAAGTAATTTTTTTTTTGATTAACTTTAGTAGTTTTACTGCACTACAAATAATAATAAAAATAAAATCCGAACTATTGTGGATAAACCATTTTTTTTTGATTATATGCAAAGCAGATGGTGTTCGTTTTGTTATTTTTTTATTATAAAAATTGACAGAAAATAATCTAAAAACATTTTTGTGATAAGACCCCCCCCAAAAAAAAATACACAATATTATCGAAAATTCTTATCACCACTTTTTTTTTTAGCAGATTTTTAATTCGTTTATGACAGATTTTAGATTCAGGATTTTGGATATATGAAAAATAGTTTTTTTTCTCAAGGCATTTTGGAAGGACTTTGGTCGAGTTATTATAACTTCAAGTCTGACAAATAATTTTAGCTCCGTTCAGGGTCTTATTTGGCAAAGAAGAATTTTTTGTTGACACTAAAACATTATCCAAATTTAATGGTTATTTTGTATGGAAGAATCTCCCCCTTTCCCCCTCCCAATTATGACAAATTCACTTTATTTTTTGTGAAATATTTATGATTTTTTTTTAAAGGGGATTAAAAAAAGATACACGAAAACTTTTAACACTTTTTCGAAACATAAACTTTAGCAGAAAAAATTAAAAAAAAAAAAGTTAATAATAGAAAATTTTGAAATTATGGTAAAAACAGATTTAAAGAAAATTTTCTAATATTTTTTCTTGTATTTCGAAAATATGCTATTATTAAGTAATTTCTAAAGAGCAAAAATAGAAATTTTGAAAATTATTTTCAAGTGACTTTATTTAAAAAAAAAAAAAAAACACTTTTTAGGAGTTTTATGTAGTTTTATCATAGGAAGAAAAGTTTAAGGACTACACAATTCGTTTAAATTATCTTAAATTTGGCTGTTTTTTTTTTAATGGTAAATTGTACTTTAAATTTTTTATTAAATTTGAAAATAAAAAATTTTGAATGTTTAGAAAGTTGCCAAATTGCAGTTCTTTTTTTAAAAATTTAATTTTAAATTATTCGAAAATTACAATTTTTTTTTTTAAATGTAAACGTGCAAAAAAAATTAATACGAAAATTCAAATTAATTTTCGAGTTTTTAACTTTTTTAAAAGTATGAAAATTTTCAAAATAAAAACTAAATAAAGAAATATTTTTAAATCTTTAATACGTTTTTTTTTTAATTTACTAAAATTTTGAAAAAAAAAACAGATTAATTTACTAAATGTGAATTTTTGAAAAAAATTTATGAATTTTTGTGTAAAAATAAAATGGCTTTTTCGGAAAAAAAATTTTTTTATTTTTTATGTAAAATTTCTAAAAAAAATTTTGAAAATTCTAACAAAATTTATAAGCTTTTTAAAAAAAATCGTGATATATTAAAAAATGAAAGATATTTTTCTGTAATAAAAACTTTAAGAAATTCCATTTTTTTATGCAAAATAATAAATTTTTTTTTTCAAGGTAATTAATTTTTAAAAGAGTAGCAAAATAAGGGATAAAATTTTGAAAAAATTAAATTCATAAATTGAGAGTTTTTTTAACAAAATATTTAAAAATAAAAACATAGTATGAATTTTTAGGAAATTTATAAATTTTTAAAAATTGCAAATCTTTTAGAAATTTTTTGTGAATTTCTTCTTAAAAATGACTTTTTTCTTCTTAAAAATTTAAATTTTCGAATAAATATGTAAAAAGGGAAATTTTGGTTTGTAATTTTTTAGAAAAAAAGTGAACTTATTAATTTTATTTACTAAAATGTAATATCGACAAAAAATATGATTTATTAAAAAAAAATACAAAATTTAAAAAGAATTAACATAAAAAAAAAACGTGGATTTAAGTAAAGATAAAAACTGGAAATTTTGAAAGAGAAAATTAATTTTTACAAGAATAGAACTTTTGGGAAAATATTTTAAACTCTTCGAAAATTGTATAAATTAAAAAATAAAGCTTTACAAAAAAAATAATATAAAATCTTTTATAAAAAAATTAAATTTATTAAAAACCAAAACTTTTTAAAAATATGGAAATTTTCAAAATAAAAATTAAATAAAAAAATATTTTTAAATCTTTAAATTTAATAAAATTTTGAAAAAAAAAACAAATTATTTTATTTACTAAAATGTGAATTTTTGAAAAAATTTGTGAATTTTTGTGTGAAAATGAAATTATTTTTTTGGGAAAAAAAATTTTTTATTTTTGAAAATATTTTTTTTTTTAAAAATAATTATAAATTTTTAATAAATGTAAAATTTTTTAACAAAATTTGAAAATTCTAATAAAATGTCTTTTATTAAAAAAATTGTGTTATATTAAAAAACGAAAGATTTTTTCTATAATTAAAATTTTAAGAAAACCCATTTTTTTATGCAAAATAATAAAATTTTTTTTAAGGTTAATAATTTTAAAAAGAGTAGCAAAATGAGGGACAAAATTTTGAAAAAAATTAAATTCATAAATTTAGAGTTTTTTTAAACAAAATATTTAAAAATAAAAAAAATAATATGAATTTTTAGGAAATTTACGGGGTCTGTTCAAAAAGTATCGCGAATTTTAAATTTCCGCGGGTTGCGTATATTCGATTTTCTATTTTTTTTGTGGTACTATGTTGGTACTCATGTTTCTCACCTATGCCGATAATTCGGCCATTTTGAATGTTCAGTTAATTTTTGACAGCTGCTTTGCTTGCACGTGTTTTGGCTCGTCTTCGATTTTTGCCCATTTTCGACCAGAAACAGTATCGCATTAACATTGCTTGTGTGTTCTGTCCGCGACGACCCAAATTTGCTCCAGAGGGTCATAACTGGTGACGAATCATCGGTTTATGGTTATGACGTGGAAACTTGGCTGCCGCACGAGCCAAGACCGAAAAAAGCGCGCCAAGTTCGGTCGAATGTGAAGGTTTTGCTTACAGTTTTCTTCGATGCAGGGGCGTGGTGCATCATGAGTTCTTGCCACAGGGTAGAACGGGCAATAAGGAATATTACTTGCAAGCTATGCGCAAGTTGCGTGAAGCAATCCGGCAGTAACTCCCGGATTTGTGGAAGAACAAAAATTAGCTTTTGCACCATGATCACGCCCCTGCTCACGCATCGTTGCTTGTGCGATAATTTTTGGCCGAAAACAATACACTAATAATGCCGCAGCCACCGTATTCCCCAGATCTGGCCCCCTGTGACTTTTTCTTGTTTCCGAAACAGATTCTTTGATCCATTTTTTTAAATGGGCAAAAATCGAAGACGATCCAAAACACGTGCAAGCAAAGCAGCAGCTGTCAAAAATTAACTGAACATTCAAAATGGCCGAACTTATCGGCATAAGTGAGAGACATGACTACCAACATAACGCCACAAAAAATCTAAAATCGAATAACCATAATCCGCGAAATTTCAAAATTTGCAATACTTTTTGATTGTTCCTAAAAATTTAAATTTTCAAATAAATATTTAAATAGGGAATTGTTGAAATCTTTAACGTTTTGTGAATTTTTAGCAAAATTTTGTGCGTCGTTTTAAAAAGAAAATTAATTTTTACAAGAATAGCATTTTTGGGAAAACATTTTAAACTCTTCGAAAATTGTATAGATTTAAAAATAAAGCTTTACGAAAAAAATACTATAAAATCTTTTATAAAAAAATTAAATTTATTAAAAACCGAAACTATTTAAAAATATGGAAATTTTCAAAATAAAAATTAAATAAAGAAAAAACTATTGAGACCATTTTGGACTGATTAGATTTGCAAAATGCTAGTTTTCTTGTTTGAAAGGGAACTTTAAAAAAAAAAAAATTGACAAACGTTTTTAATGGGGCCAGTCTAAATGAAGCGAAGAAAACAAACTGCAACCTGTAGATAAATACAGGTGGAAGTACAATAATTTCTTACACATTACAAATAACATGTAAAAAGTTCATTTCACTTGATTTGTTTTGCGAAGTTCATACGAATTCTGAAGTGCCTCAGGGAACAATCGTACGGCCTGAACTGTATTCAACATATTCAAAATTATTTCACTTGATTTTTTTGTTGTTGCGAATATCTCGCTTTTTAATGTTTTAGTTTCGCAGCGATAAATTTTTTATTAGCAAATTTTTTCCAGAAAAAAATAAAGGTTCTGAGCATTTTTTACGCGCACAACGAATAGTTTTCGAGATATAAAAGACAGGAGAGTATAAACTGAACGATGCATTTGAGGTACTCATAGAATAAGTGCGTTTTTTTTCTTAACCTGGTTTACTACACTCACTTCTTCTTCTTCTTCTTCTTCTACTCCTTAAATCACATTTGTTGTTAAATTATTATTGGGATCGATCTGATTCAGTAGTATCACGAGAAGCAGTCGCATTTAAGCATGTTTGGAGCCGTGACAATAGCCACAAACTATGGGGCATGGTAATCCTATTTTCCTGTATCCACGATTTGAACAACAATCTTTTGTTCAGCTACTAAAAATAGAATTAGGGAGTTCTCGTTTGGCTCTAAATAATCATTGTTGAATGTCCAACGATCTGAATTGATGACATCGTGACTGTTGATTCGTGAATTAAAAGAAGGTCCTTTCATATTTTCATTCTACAGGATATTTTCTGATATATTTTTTACAGTAAAGAGAACTTACAAATTCAACAGCGTCACATGGAGTGACAAAATAACAGAGCAAACCCTAATAAAATCAGCGAAGGCTGAGGATGGAGCGTCTTTCTCGTGGAACAACTACATAACAAACTGTTTTATCTAAATGGGTCTAAGGAATGCACGTCATAACTGCATTTTGGTAGGAAAGGGAAAAATTATGTTGCGTTTCTTTAGATAGCACGGATTAGCATGTTGATAATCAAAATATTCAAAAATTGTTAAGATATCATGCGTAAAAAAATCACCTAAAATGACTGAACTATATCACCAGGAGTATAAGCTTAAATCCGCTGCTTGTTTTATATGAAAAAAAATTGTTTTTTTCATATAAAGCAACAACAAATTTATTTAAAGTAGTTGCCCTCACTAGCTACACATTTTTCCCATCTCTTGGGCAATTTGTGGATACCACGCCAAAGAAATTCCTTCTCTTTCGAGACAAACCACTCATCAAGCCATTTTTCGGACGTCTTCGTAGGAATCGAAGTGCTGCTCAGCGAGCGCGTGACCCATCGACGAAAACAGGTGGTAGTCGAAAGGGGACAGGTGTGGTGTATAAGCGGAGTGGGGTAGCACCTCCCAGTTGGGAGGAGATCCAATACCATGGATCGTTGAAAAAATGAGGATTTTCTTTTACTATGAAAAGAAGTAAAGGTTTGGGGAGGGGGAACGGGGGGTTATTATTTTTTTTAAAACACTACTTATTGTGTAATTAATAATGGCCAGCTTTTTTCCTATTCCAAAAACCTTGAGTTGTCCATCGATGTGACTTCTAATAAAAAATCATTCGTCTTATTTCCTAACAATTTCCTCTAAATTGGCTACACACTCGAAATGTTGACGCAATTTAGGGCACATGTTAGCTATTATTTATTCGATCAAAAGCGTCATTGGCACAGTCATCATCAATACACATACTCCCCCATCGCTCGCAACAAAAGATCATGAACTTTATCTCATCTGTCCAGTGCCACGACGATTGTTCTGATGACCAAAAAAAAGAGAAGCTGCCACACTTTGAAAATTTGCTAACTTTTTTTTGTTGGTCTCGTTAAAACAGAAACCATGGATTAGGAAGAAAAAAAAATACACTTTCATAGACAGGGGATGGTGACGAGCAGCCAGCTGCTCTGGATGACCAATACTTATTGCTCTGGGGACGATGGGTAATAGTTGTGTGGGAGTTCGAAAATATTAATTCCCATTTGCTGCGTAATAAACACATCAAAGTGTGGAAAATTTTAAAAATAGCACACTTGAGGAGTGAGAGGGGTTGTAAATGATATAGTAAAAACCAAGATCTGACCGGAAATTGAACAAGTCGGAAACTACGGACAGCAGCGGTAATTTGTTGATTTCAGCTAACAAAAAAAAAACACTTTTTGGTGCTTATTTGCATGTTGAAAAAGAAGATGAAGAAGAAGAAGAAAACCAAATACAAATAATTATGGTTAAATGAGATTTTCCTCCAAACACCCCCCCTCCTTTTTTTTCTTAAGTTAGAGACTATTTAAAATTTGCGCAAATATTTACAAAGCATTTTAAAAAAAAATCTTAAAGCAGAAAACTGATTGTTTGAAGACGACTACGTGGAAACACGATTGGGGCGCGTCTTGTGAGAATAACTGAAAAAGAATCCAGCAGTGGAAGTGTGCCTCCATCCAAAAACTTCCTACTTACGAGTACTTACTTGTTGAGTATCACAATTTTAATTACACAAATAAATACTGATTATGAGCTCCTATTTTTTCTATACCTAATAAGGGGGGGCAGGGGGACTCTTCGGTTTCTCCATCTTCCTGTGGAGGAATCTTCTTATCCGATTCACTTAAAACCAATTTCGAATTTGCCAATATTCGTCATTCAATAATTTTCAAACTATTTGCATTCGTTTACGAGTACCTGTGCTCCATACTGTATGGGGCCTTCGATTACCCATAAAAATCGTATATTTGCGCTTAATTAACGTGCGGTTCACCTTGTACGAATAAAAGATACCTTACCCTACCCTACCCTACCCTACCCGACACCATCTCCTCCCCCCACCCTTCCCCAACTGTGCCTTATTGAATCTTATAGATAAGGTGGGATGGGGGACGTAAATACATGCATTCGGATCTGTTTGCAGATAATACCTTGTGTCGTGGTGGAGATTGTGTGTGGATTCCACCAGTTTGGGATGTTGTTTGCTCAACCAGATAATGGCCGTTGGTGACACATTTCAAGTACAAAACGATTTTCTCGATGATTTTCATCATTTTTCATACAAATAATGGCATTCGTGTTAAGCGTTTTGGAAAATGTACGAGAACAAATACACCAAACACTATGCAACCACGAATTATAATCAATTTTGTTAGTTTCAAAATGATAACAACAACAAAAAATGATGATGATTTTCTACAACAAACACGATTTTACTCTCACTTTGTAAGTACTTGTACTTATTTGGGGGGAAATAACAAGAAAGAAATAAGAAGAAAAACATCGTTTCTGACAATCAAAATGAAAAATGACAAATGTGGGGAAATGTGAAAATTTTGAAAATATTTTACAGAAAAAACGGGTGTGCATGAAAAATGATCGCATTTAAAAAGGAAAATGAATTAAAATCTTTACTTTTTTTTGTGTGTGTAATAAATTTTAATGGAAACTTGGTCTTTGGTACCCATCCCAGTTCACACCCTTTGTCCGTTGATCCACTTTTCCATACGCTGCCGAAATTTTTAAAAAATTTGTAAACGCATAAAGAGGAGGGGTAAGAAGCTAACGTGTGTGCTTATAGAAGGATTTTTTGTCAGAATCAAAAATCACTGGCACTGACTGGGCTATGCGTAGCGATAGGGAGACTCTTTGTAGGGTATTCTACTGGTCACAGACTAGCCTATTCAAGTAGTCTACGTCCTGTAAAATGTTCCCCAAAGAAAATTCTGAGTTGCTAAACTCAGGGGATGACAATTATGATTATGACCATCGTAATTATTATCTCCAGTCTTGATCGAAATAGAATAATTTCAAGGGAAAGTTTTGAAGCTTCCAAAGCTTCTTAATACTACATGCAATGCGATAAAATATTTCCCATTCCAAATAGGACCTTGAAAAATCTTTAGATAACTTTAAACTGGAATTTTTTATAGACTCAATAAAACAAAGATAGTTTTGGGCTCGGCTTCACGAGGGATAGACTTTATATCTTTATATATCCACGCAGATAAACGCTTAGCTAAATTATTAGTCGCAGGATAGACTATCATTCCCACATGTGACTACTCAAAATGAGACTATCCAAAGAGCGGTTAGCCAAAGTAAGGCTATCCTTCCAAAGTGAGACTTTCCAAAATAAGGTTTTCTTTATCCCGTCGAGTAAGACTTTTCTCTCAAAGTGAGGCTATAAAAAGTGGGACTGTTACAAGTAAGGTTGTTCCTTTTAAAATGATTCTTTTTTTCTCCAAAGTAAGACTTTGCGGCGTAAGACTATTCTTCCGAAGTCAGGTTTTACAAAGTGCCAATATTTAGCATGAGACTAGTAAGACTATCCAGCGTGATAATACTGTCCAAAAGTAACTCTCTAACGAAGGTTTTCTTTTCAAAGTAAGGCTATCAAAAGTGGGACTATGCCAAGTAAGACTTCCTTTCAAAGTGAGGCTATCCCAAGTGGGACTGTTCCAAGTAAGGTTGTTCCTTTTAAAGTGAAACTTTTTTTCTCCGAAGTAAGACTAGTAAGACTATCCAGCGTGAGCCTATTCTTTCAAAGTGAGGCTATCTAAAGTGTGACTCTCTAATGAAGGCTTTTCTTTCAAAATAAGGCTACCCAAAGTGGGAGTAAGGTTGTTCCTTTCAAAGTGAATCCTTTTTTCCTAAATAAGACTATGCAGCGTAAGACTATTCTTCTGAAGTCAGGGTCTCCAAAGTGCCAATATCAAGCATGAGAATGGTAAGACTGGATAGTCTAAAGTGTGACTCTCTTACAGAGACTTTCCTATCAAAGTAGGGCTATCCAAAGTGAGACCATTCCAAGTGAGGCTTTTCTTTCAAAGTGATTCTTTTTTTCCAAAGTAAGACTATTCTTTCCAACTGAGAAGACTCTTCTAAAGTGAGGCTATCCAAAGTAAGAATTTTCAAAGTGAATCTTTCCAGGCTATTTAAAATGAAACTATCTAGAGTCAGGATTTTCATTCAAAATGAGGCTATCCTAAGGAGTCTAGCTGATTTATCAGCATCATTAATAGCGTAACATCCGAGAGTTCGGTCTAGGCCTTCTGAATCAAAAAACTCGATATATCCCCGCTTTGCCCCACGGTCTTCCAGTTCGACACTTCCAGCTAACAGCGTCACTCTACCAAAATCACGGTCTACCACGCTTTCTGTGGCCATAAATGAAGCCATCTTAGACTTACCGAACAGAATCCCTCTTATCCATACGGATTAATTGTCTAGTCCATTAAGCTTAATTTGATCCGCAACCAGGCGATTACGATAACACTCTAGGTATCGTCCTCAAATAAGCTCCGGAATTGACAATCCTCATGTAGGGGTCCCAAAAATTATACGAAGAATCCTCCTCTAGAACGCGGACAAGAGTTCGCGACGATTTTTGCTGATAACCCAGGCTGCGAAGACTGCATAAGAACTGCTTCAATGTTATGGTCAGAATTTTTGGAGCAAAATTATCAGGACTAACTAAAGGAGGCTTTGTTGGCTGCCAGTAGTCGTGCCCGGAGTTCTTCCTCCATGTCGTTGTCGACAGCATCCCTTTACCCCAAATAGGAAAATGATTTTGTTTAATAATCACTGAAAAATATGACCTAAAATCGATCAATGATGACCTTGCCACCAAGTCAGAACATCGCAATTTGTTTGATTTGGAAGCCCTTGGATCGGATACCAGCTGATTCTTTGAATGAAGACAAATTTCCCAAGATTCGATCTCTTCTTTTATTCAAATGTTCTTAAATGATCGCAATATTTTTCTGCTGGAAATTCATTTAATAAAAACTATCCAAGAAAAGAAGTTAATCATCCCTTTTATGACTGAGAGTTTCAAAATCGTTTCACTACAGTGTGATTATCGATACTTACTTCAGGAAGCTTTTAAAATGATTCCCAACTCATAATAAGCCAATTTTTCGTAAAAACTTCGAACAAAATATGACTCCACACTTGACCATAAAACCCATAAATTCCAATACCGACCATTGCGAAATTCGCTTCCAAACAATCAATCGCACTAACAACTCTATTCGCCGCATTGGCGTAAATTACAAAATTCATAATTTTCTGTTGTCAATGGCCTCGTTTTATTGTGTTTTGAATATTGTATGGAAAATTACGATTATCTCGAATATTTCTACGTTATGGCATTTGGCGCCATTAGAAATCCCATCGCATAACATCTGCTTTGAATGGTCTTCATCGGATCAATTGTCACCATTGGAATTTGACGATTTCTGACGCAACCAACTTGCATTCCTTTAATGGTCACCAAATCGATATGAAAACAATTTGCTTTATTTACGTTTTTTTCTTCTTCTTTGTTATTCTTCGAACACAAAACTTAATCAGAAGCTTTATTGTTGGTCGGAAGATTTACACGCCACCGCAGAGAATTTTCGTTTCTGAAATTTTTTTCTTAATTAAGACGCCATCATTTAACAGCTGAAAATAGCCATCGTCCTCGTCCCTGGTTTTTGGTTTTCAACTTGACATTAACGAGTGAACAACAAAACTGTTCATCACCAAACGTTGATTGGCAGTTAATGTAAGCAAACACGTCAAAATCATCGGAATTTTTTTTCCCTCATTGTGGATGAGCTGTTTTGTTGGAAAGTAAAACTATTTTTGCCATTTTTTGTTGTTGTTGTGATTTAGACAAGCCACAAAAGTTTTCTTCAAATATAAAATCTCGGAATTCAAAAAGTTTTCTTTACTATTCCAAGGTCAATGGTTCTTGGCACAGTCAGACCCCCCTCAAAAAGTCCGTGACAAACCCCAGGCAAAGTGAGAAGAAGAGTTTTTCTTCTAAAAGAAAACGCTTTTCAGCTAAATGTTCGTTCGACTGTCAACAGTGTCATTTTAGGGGCCAAGAAAACAAAGTTTTTGTTCCACATTAAAGCTCAGAACTATCGAGATTCATTCGATTTTTTTTTAAGAAAGAACAGAATTTATTCCTATTCAACCATGGACACATTGTCTTTTGGATCATTTTCAAATATTCTGTGGGAATTTTAGATGAAAACTTAAAGACTTTAATTCTTCTTAAAGCAATTAAGTTTGTTTCTTTTTTTAATATAAAATGCTGGAGGAAAAAATTCTTAGTCAATTTGAAAAGATAAAAATTAAAAATTTTTAGTTGGTTGCGATAAGATTTTTTTGAAAATTTATTAGGATTTTTATAAATTGTGTTATAAAATAAATAAATAAACTTGTAGGAAGGAATAAAAGTGTTATTAAAAACTAACAAGTCCTTTTAATAGATTGAATTTGCAGAGGAATTGTTAAGAGTTTTTAGAAAATACGAAATGACTAATGAAAACCATAACTGAAAGTTCTGAATAAGAAAATTAGTATTCTTGGTACAATAACGCACTTTTAGGTAAATAATAAAATTAAGTCAAAAAAAATCTTAAATTAAAAAATTTTGTTAAGGAAAACCACGATTGGAAAATACTGCAATTTCTCGAAAACCACGTTTGTGTCTGGTTTCTTCTAAAACCTTGTTGGTTTCTCCTTAAACCAAGTTGGTTGCTAACTTCTCCCAAGACAACATTGATCTCTCCTTAAACGACGTTGGTTTCCTCGAAATCAAGTGTGTTTCTCATAAAAGCACGTTGGTATTTCCTAAAAACACGTCGATTTCGCGTTTCTTCTAAAACCACGTTGGCTCTTCCTTAAATCGCGTTCATTTCTTTTTAAAACGACGTTTTAAAACTGCTTCTTAAACCACGTTGATTTCTTCTAAAACACTTATTTTTTACTAAAACCGTATTGTTTTCTCGTAAATCACGTTTATTTCTCATAAAAGCACGTTGGTGTTTCCTAAAACCACGTCGATTTCTTGTTTCTTCTAAAACTACGTTGGCTCTTCCTTAAATCGCGTTCATTTCTTTTTAAAACGACGTTGACTGCTTCTAAAATTACGTTGATTTATTCTAAAACACTCATTTTTTACTGAAATCGTATTGGTTTCTCCTAAAGCCACCTTGGTCTCTCCAAAAACCACGTTGGCTTCTCCTAAATCACGTTTGTTTCTCATAAAACCACGTTGGTGTTTTCCTGAAACCACGTTGGTTTCACGTTTCTTCAAAAACCACGTTGCTTCTTCCTTAAATCGCGTTAATTTTTTTTTTAAATCACGTTGATTTCTTCTAAAACCACGTTGATTTCTTTTAAAAATACGTAAATCACGTTTATTTCCCATAAAACCACGTTGGTGTTTCCTAAAACCACGTTGGTTCCTCGTTTCTTCTAAAACCACGTTGATTTCTTCTAAAATCACTAGCTTTTTGCGGAAATCGTATTCGTTTTTCCTAAACCAGGTTGGTTTTTCCTAAAGTAACCGTGGTCTCTCCTTAAACCAGGTTGATTGCTCCTAAAGTCC
This sequence comes from Atherix ibis, assembly GCA_958298945.1. NCBI lineage: Eukaryota > Metazoa > Arthropoda > Insecta > Diptera > Athericidae > Atherix > Atherix ibis. Next base: position 31,870,301 of record OY282609.1, read on the forward strand.
CGTTCATGTTTGTCAAAATCATGTTGGGTTCTGGTTTCTTTTAAAACCTCATTGGTCTCTCTTTAAATCACGTTCATTTCTTCTTAAAATCACGTTGGTCTCTCCTTACAGCACGTTGGTTCTTCCTTAAACCACGTTCATTTTTCTGTAAAACTACGCTGAGTTCTTCTAAAATCACGTTAATTTCTTCTAAAATCACTAGTTTTTTACTAAAATCATAATGGTTTTTCCTAAACCAGGTTGGTTTCTCCTAAAGTTACCTTAGTCTTTTCTTAAACCAGGTTGGTTTTTCCTAAGACCCCGTTGATATTTTCCAAAATTATGTTGGTTTATGGTTTATTCTAAAACCGCATTAGTTCTTCCTTAAATCACCTTCATTTCTTATTAAAACCATGTTGATTTCTTCTAAAACCACGTAGATTTATTCTAAAACGACGTTAATTTCTTCTAAAACCACTAGTTTTTTACTGAAACCATATTGGTTTTTCTTAAACCAGGTTGGTTTCTCCGAAAGCCACCTTCGTCTTAACTGAAACCAGTTTGGTTACTCCTAAAACCCCGTTGATATTTGCCAAAATCATGTTGGTTTATGGTTTCTTCTAAAACCACAGTTGCTCTTGCTAAAATGACCTAAAATCCCGTTATTTTTTCCTTAAGTCACGTTGGCTTCTAGTTGCTTCTAGTCGCGTTCATTTCTTCTAAAACCAAAACACTTGGTATTTACTAAAACCGCATTGATTTCTACTAAAATCGCATTGGTTTCTTCTAAAAGCGGATTGGTTTCCCCTCAAAGTTTCTCCTTAGAATTTTTCGTTCAGAAAAGCATGATTCAAAAAAATTAACTTCCACAAAATTCAGATTATTTTCAGTGTAAAAAAAAGACTGAGGGACGACAGCCAATTTATAACCAAAAATCTAGAACTACGTTTATTGCCCCTAAAAATTTAGCTCCGTCAACATTTTATGGCGTCTTCAAAAATCCAAGAAAACGGCAGAGAACATTCGATTCATCAAGTGAAAAAGTCGTTTTAATTGGCATCACCCAACCCCCTTCCCCTCCGCCAAACAAGCAAGTTTACAGAATTTTTAAAAACTTAACCAATTCAGAAATGTTCTAATAAGAAAGTGTTATGCTAAGGAGCTGTTGGACTCTGTCCGCGACGACCCAAATTCGCTCCAGAGGGTCATAACTGGTGACGAATCATGGGTTTATGGTTATGACACTGAAACCAAAGCTCAATCATCCCAATGGAAGCTGCCGCACGAGCCAAGACCGAAAAAACGCGCCAAGTTCGGTCGAATGTGAAGGTTTTGCTTACAGTTTTCTTCGATTGCAGGGGCGTGGTGCATCATGAGTTCTTGCCATAGGGTAGAACGGTCAATAAGGAATATTATCTGCAAATATGCGAGGCAATCCGCCAGAAACGCCCGGATTTGTGGAAGAACAAAAATTGGCTTTTGCCATTTTTGGTCAAAAAGAACACACTAATAATACCGCAGCCACCGTATTCCCCAGATCTGGCCCCATGTGACTTTTTCTTATTCCCGAAACTGAAGAGCCCCATGAAACGACGACGCTACGCTATGATTGACGGGATAAAGACGACATGGAATAAATAATTTTTGAAAAAAACAAAATTCACGATACTTTTTGAACAGACCTTTTTGGGTATTGAGTGCGCTGATCAGATCGCCTGGGAAATCCTCATGCGTCCAGTACCCCAGTAATCCCTAATTAACTTGTCTGCTCAAAATGTGGGATTTTTGGCCTCCTGTAGAAAAACAGACTGGACAATGTGGCAGTCTACTGAACATCCTCATCGAAATGTTCGCCGCAAAAGCTGCTCAGAATTGGGATTGGACATTCTGCTCCTGTTTAGAAACCACCCTCGTCTCATCTGCCAATCCGGTAGCGTTCATATAACATTCTCTCATACACTAATTAGGATTCCTTCCATTGTGAAACTCCTCGATCCAAACAATTTCATTTCCAAGTCCTTTATTTAATGAGTTTTCTTAAATAAACAAATTTTCTTCCACAAAAGTCACCAAAAGGCCCCTTCCACATGTCTAAGGCAACCGTTAAAACAGAAACGAACAAACAAACAATGTGCATTACCAATTTAAGGCTTGTAAACAAAAGATCAGCAACTAAATTGAAAAAAAATAAATAATTTTTAGCATAAGAACTCGTACCCAACCTCGCTGATAATATACATTTTAAAACTTAATATTTTTGTCTTAGAAGAAAGACACACAGAAATATAGTATAAAAAAACAATGCCACAAATACTCCCTCGACTATAAAGATAATCAGAAAAAAATAAGAACGCATTCTAGAGCAAGATTTACTATCTTAGTTGACTTACTTAATTGGAGATAGTCTCTTCCGCAACTCATCATCAACGTTCTGTCCCAACAAATATGGAAATGAGAGACAAAAAAACATTATCCAACAGAACTGATACGATGGGGAAGAGGGACACATGCACGCATGGAGAAGAAGATGAACAACAAAATAATTGAGTGGGTGATAAGTGAACATTCGTTGCCGTCTGAGATCGCGTAGGTCTTAAACATTGCTAGCCGAACACCTTATCTGGCTGGGAATGAGACAAGGACCAAATGTCGGTTTTTGTATTTTATCAAAAGGCAAGAAAATGTTGATTCGGAATTTGATGATAAGACCAGTTAACACGATGGTTTCGTCTTCCAAGGTGTGTACACACACACACACCACAGCAAAACACAAATTGCACAAGCACCTCTAATCTCACCACAGAAGCCATAAGACCCGATGGAGATGACGTCTACTTTTTTTTCTGGTCACTAAATGAGTCTTAAATGCGTACAGAAAATGGAGAAGATTTTTATCAAAAGTCTTAAAGTATGAATTCGGTTTGGGGAAGGAAAGCAGATACTCGTAAAATGGTAAGCAGGGAAGTCATTAGCATTTTTCGAGATGTCCGTGATAATGAAGCTTTCAGCACATACGAGAGCTGAGCAGAGTGCCCATCCAGGGATTCTTTTGCTATTACGAAAAATGTCTACAAATGTACTTTTTAGTAACATTCGGAATACTGTGAGTATTTGGGGAAGAATATGGTGGAAAATTTGCATCATTCTTTAAATACCAACATGTCCTTGCGTTCGTTTCCTTACTACTCACCTTGTTTTGGAATTTTCTGGAATTCAGTTCCAATTCTTCAACAATTCAAATGGCAAATTTTTATCCTTTAAAAACTTTAATTGGACTTTTTTTTTAGCCCAAATTTAGATTTTGTTATTCGAACTATTTTAAGTCCTGTTTTTTATTAGCACTATTTTTTTTTGTTGGTTTTGTTTTAGAAAGTCCTGTTATGGTCATCAATACTTTAGGTTCTGTATTTGGTACTATTTTGCGTCCGGTTTTTTGGTACTATTTTCGGTACGGTTTTTGGTAATATTTTCGGTTCAGTTTTTAGTACTATTTTCGGTACCGTTTTTGGTGCTATTTGAGGTTCTGTTTTTGGTACCATTTTCAGTCCAGTTTTTTAGTACTATTTTCGGTAAGGTTTTTGGTACTTTTTTCCGTACGGTTTTTGGTACTATTTTCCGTTAGGTTTTTGGAACTATTTTTAGTACGGTTTTTTGGTACTATTTTCGGTACGGTTTTTGGTACTATTTTCGGTACAGTTTTTAGTACTATTTTAGGTCCGGTTTTTGCTACTATTTTAGTTACCGTTTTTGGTACTATTTTAGGTGTAGTTTTTGTGCTATTTTCGGTGCGGTTTTTGGTGCTATTTTAGGTTCTGTTTTTTGTATCATTTTCAGTCCAGTTTTTTAGTACTATTTTCGCTACGGTTTTTGGAACTTTTTTCCGTAAGCTTTTTGGTAATATTTTCGGTTCAGTTTTTAGTACTATTTTCGGTACGGTTTTTGGTGCTATTTTAGGTTCTGTTTTTGGTACCATTTTCAGTCCAGTTTTTTAGTATTATTTTCGGTACGGTTTTTGGTACTTTTTTCTGTACAGTTTTTGGTACTATTTTCCGTAAGGTTTTTGGAACTATTTTTAGTACCGTTTTTTTGGTACTATTTTCGGTCCAGTTTTTAGTACTATTTTCGGTACGGTTTTTGGTACTATTTTCGGTACAGTTTTTAGTACTATTTCAGGTCCGGTTTTTAATACTATTTTAGGTACCGTTTTGGTACTATTTTAGGTCTAGTTTTTGTGCTATTTTCGGTACGGTTTTTGGTGCTATTTTAGGTCCTAGAGAAATTATTGAATTTAAGGTTCTGTTATTGATATGATTTTAGGTCCCACGTTTTCTTAAATATTTTTAGGTCCTGTTTTTGGTACTATTTTCGGTACGGTTTTTAGTACTATTTTCGGTACGGTTTTTAGTATTATTTTAAGGCCCACGTTTTTGTAGATGCTATGTTCTATTTTAGACTTATTGTTAAACGTTTATTTAAGTTGAATATGGAAGATTAAACTTTTTATTTTCGCCATATTTCGTAAAGGTAAGAACGCGCGTGAAGCTTGTGAATAAAAAGGTACAGTTAATGGTGATAATACTCTACAAGTGCGTTAGTACCAACGATGGCTTACGAGATTCTGTCTCAACGATGGTCCTTGGTCAGGAAGGGTAACCGAGGTTGATGACGACTAAATAAAGGCATGAATTGGTACAAATCAGCGTTATACGGCGCGAAAGAATTCAGAAACGTGGAGCAGTCATCATTCAATTGTTCAAGCCTACCTGAAAAAGCTGGGATGCATAAGCTAGCTTGATATTTGGTTTCAAAAAACTTCATTTGACGTAAGGAAAACAATCCTTTTTTGAAGCAGTTGATAACTGGTGATAAGAAGCAGATCGTTTACAAAAAAAGGATATGATCTGCCTTAAACGGCAATAAAAGCGGACACTCGTCAAAGGAAGGTTATGGTCTCAGTGTGATGGGAGTTGTTTTTTTTCAAAATTTATATATTTATTCTTGTATATCTATTTTGTCCCCTTCAAAGTAATCCCCACCAGATATTATACACTTGTGCCAACATTTTTTCCAATCCTCGAAGCACTTCAAAAAATCATTTTTTGTGATCTTTTTCAGCTCATCCTTCGATGCAGTCTTTATCTTCTCAATCGTAGCGTAGCATCGTCCTTTCATGGGGCTCTTGAGTTTCGGGAACAAGAAAAAGTCACAGGGGCCAGATCTGGGGAATACGGTGGCTACGGCATTATTAGTGTGTTGTTTTTGGCCTAAAATGGCAAAAGCCTATTTTTGTTCTTCCACAAATCTGGGCGTTACTGTTGGATTGCTTTGCGTAACTTGCGCATATCTTGCAGGTAATATTCCTTATTGAGCGTTCTACTCTGTGGTAAGAACTCATGATGCACCATGCCCCTGCAATCGAAGAAAACTGTAAGCAAAACCTTCACATTCGACCGAACACGCTTTTCGTCGTTCACATGTTCTCGGCCCGCTGTACCACCGATAAACGTTGCTTCGGTCCAAGGTAGCGTCACCATATGCTACCGTCAACATTCGGAATCCGTCCGCGCAATTTTTTTTTCACACAAAATTTGATACAGATTCTTTGATCTATTTTTTGGTATCTGCTGTCAAAAATTAACTGAACATTCAAAATGTCTGAACTTGTCGGCATAAGTGAAAGACATGAGCACCAATATAACGCCACAAAAAATCGAAAATCAAATATACGTAACCCACGGAAATTCAAAATTCAGGATACTTTTTGAACAGACCTCGTATTTTAGCTTCATTTTTTTGGGGGTCCGGTTCTGGGTATTTTTTTTTGTTTCTAGTCCTGCTAATTTTCGGTTATATCATTAGTTTTTTTTTTCATTAGGACCAACAATTCTTCAATAAAAGCTACCATAAATGGATCTCCTGATCTTTTCTCTTACTTTTTATTGTGTTTTCCAGCAAACTCGACGTTTACAAAAACTGGAAAGATTTTATTTCACTTAAATTTTATAAGCTTGTAGGAAAAATGAATCTTAATAATTTCGAGCACAGAATCTCATATGGAAGAACATTCTTTTAGCGCTTCCTTTCCGACGGAATATCGAAAAAGTAGCAATTTTACTAATAAAAAAGATCCCATCAATATTCTTTTATCCTCTTCTACAGGTAATTACACCTCTCCGATAGTATCTACAAGATACTAAAAGTTGTTTATTAACTAATTATCTGCATTTTCCCCCATAATTTTACACAATCTTTACAACACTTCATTCTTTCGGAAGCGCTATCATTAAGACATAAAATAACTAGCCTTAAGAAGATTTAGTCATTTTTTTTTTGTTGTTGTTGAATATTTTACAATATATTAAAATCCATTCCATTCATGTCAATTTGATCTCAAGCACAGCAATCAATAAAAGAATTGGAAAATTCACCGATACTCGTATTTCTAAATCCACAGGTATCATTTTACAAGTGGTTACCCAATTTCAATGATAGATTTCTGAGGTAGTCTCTAAAAAGTTATTCGGTATTATGGCCTCTTTTGATTTATTTCTTTGTATTGTATTTTTTATTGTTTTTGTGTAAAATACAAAATTTCTTTTTCATAAAAATAACACTACTTAAAGCGTTATATTCTTTGGTATTTTTTACATGGTTTTTTTTTTATCATAGAAATAAACGATTCTCCATGCATAAGAAGACATAGCGAACATATGAAAAAATTAGCTTCTTTTTTAATAATGGGTGAATACTCACTTAATGTGTTGCCCTAAAATTTATCGATTCGACTTTATGTTTTTTTTTCAATAACTTTCAAAAGTTAACTGATATTATTTTATAGCGGAATTCCGCTACACCTGGCCCAGTCTCTATTTACCTGTCCCTTAGGTAGTAACAACAGAAAATTTGAAACTAACTAAAAATTGAAAATTGAGTACAAAAGTCAAACGCACAGAGGCTAGTAAATTACCATCAGCGAAACCCCTTTTTTTTCTCGTCTAATGAACTATGGTCTTTTGTTCGGTCATAAAGACACGATGGTGTACACAAAGACGAAGACGAAGAACGGGCCAATAAACCAGAAATCATAAAGTTCAATGGCACACGACTTCGTCTTGCATACAAACAACAATTCACACGGCCGAGGAACAGGTATATTTGTGGGTATTAGCAAACCCAGTCAAGCAGATACAAAAATGCAAAAAGGTAGATTGGTACCTACCAAGGCAAAGGGGCCCGCTACTGATAGTCAGACCGATAGGGAAGGCTGACTGACTGACAGACTGAAGCGAACCATGAAAAAGTACTCTCTGCTGGTAATAACAGGAATCATGCAGGCACTACTCCACTTAAAAAAAAAAAAAAAAACTATTGGAACCATTGCCATGCTGAATTTCTGACTACCTGTGAACCCAACCGTCGGAAGGTAAGTGTTCTTTCGGCTGGCTTACCCACTGTGTCACACAATTCATCTACTGAGGTTCAACTGAGACGCATTCAATTATTACCGAAGCATGACTCTGACGCCGAATCGATAGAGTGCAAAATATTGTACAAGCAGAACAATTGAATCCAAGAATTACACTGGAAAAATATATGAAATCAATCCGAGAAAGATCCACAATCAAATGGGAAGATGGAAGAGATAAGCCCATAGGTTCTGTTAGAAACTGGGGAATATACTCGTATAAGCAGACACCAGAAAGGAGACACTCCAGGAGTGTGCACAAAAAAGAATGAAGAGAAGCTACCAATAAATATGATTTCATATTACAATCCCACTTCCCATCCCGTCACCCCTTACTTTTTTGCAAATCAAATGAGGTAAAGGAAGAAAAAAGAAAACCACTTCAACTTTGCATATGCTTGCTGCCTTTTGAATAGAATCCCATATTACTCCGAAGTGAATAGTAGTTGTGAACACTTCGATATGGATTCGTTCAATTACAAAAGTCGTCTACTACTTGAATGGGGAACACTTGAAGCTCACCTTCTGAACTTGAACGCTAGATTCACGATATAAAAAAAAATTCTTTTTGGGCACACAGAACCGGAAAACACTTCAACTTATTGGGAATGGGTTGTTTCGGACGGGAATGTATTGAATTGGATTTGCTTGGATTGGATTGAGGATTGAGGGTTGAGGAGTACATTCTGCTTATGAACAACAAACGGTACCGCACTACCAGATGCTTATCTGATAGCAAAACTCTCTCGAACATTTCTGGTCTAGTCCCATTGCGACTTGGCCACAGAGGAATGATTTCCAATTGATAAAGCGCACATCAACTCTACCTGCAATCCTGTAATGTTTTCGTTTCTTTTTTTTTACCATCACCAAGAGAATTAGCTGACTTTATTTACCGTCGTCGTCAAACGCAAATAGGTACCTCGTCTGTTAGTCATACCGACTACAATGCTTCTGATTAAAAAAAAAAAAAAGATTAAGGAAAATGTACGAGACAACAGTTAACCCACTTAAATGTTCAATTCAGTGATTGGCAATGGGATCCGCACTAAAACTCAAACGGGGGCACACGTTCATTGGGAGTAAGAGGTGAGAGCTCTCGACCGTTCGGCGATTTTTAATTCCACTTATTTCCATAAGAGTTTGTCGATTTTTCAAGTTTTTTTTTCAAATTCATTTGCTTAAAAATTTACTAAGTCAAGCAATATTCCAAACTCATAACGAACCCTTTTTGAAATTGCGCATTTAGAAAAAAAAATGTCAAAAATATTCGTGTTTCTTCCTTCTCTTTTATCCTTCTTGCTCGTCCTGCTGAGGGCTGTGTTATGGTATGGAAAAAATATCGAAAAATTAAAATTTTTATTAAAAATAAATATTTTCTGAACCTTAAGATCCACAGGAATATAGTCAGAGACGACCATACTCAGAGAGCACATGTTTCAGCTAGACCGTGCTTGAAGCTAGCTTCCTGGGAAGGTTGTGGCGGGGGAGTTCGAAATTAGCGCTGAGATGTGCTCTTACACCCACCATAAGCATAAAAATAAGTTGTCAAAAAAAACGTATAGTGGATAATGGCGACAGTCGAGGGTGTTAAGATATCCATGGGATGGAAAGGGAGAGAAAAAATAAGGGACAAAAGTGAGAGGAAAGAGAAATTTAGAAAAAGAAAAAAAACCGAAGAGGTAGAGGAATAGGAGGAAAGGTATTGTAAAAAGATAGACGAAAAAAAATGTTCCTTACTTTTTATACTATTTTCGGTACGGTTTTTGGTACTATTTTAGGTTCTGTTTTTGGTACTATTTTCGGTACGGTTTTTTTTAGGTCCCGTTTTTGCTACTATTATAGGTCCCGTTTTTGGTACTATTTTCGGTACGGTTTTTGGTACTATTTTAGGTCCCGTTTTTGGTACTATTTTCGGTACGGTTTTTTTTAGGTCCCGTTTTTGGTACTATTTTCGGTACGGTTTTTGGTACTATTTTCGCTACGGTTTTTGATACTATTTTCGGTACGGTTTCTGGAACTATTTTAGGTCCCGTTTTTGGTACTATTTTCGGTACGGTTTATTTTAGGTCCCGTTTTTGGTACTATTTTAGGTCCTGTTTTTGGTACTATTTTCAGTACGGTTTTTGGTACTATTTTCGCTACGGTTTTTGATACTATTTTCGGTACGGTTTTTTTAGATCCCGTTTTTGATACTATTTTCGGTACGGTTTTTGGTACTATTTTCGGTACGGTTTTTTTTCGATCTCGTTTTTGGTACTATTTTTGGTACAATTTTATTGTAGGTCCCGTTTTTTTAAACTACTTTAGGTACCGTTTTTGGTACTATTTTCGGTACGGTTTTTGGAAGTAAAAAGTAACTAAAGAAAAATTTAAAAACACTTAAAAGGGAGAAGAATGGGAGGAAAGGTAAAAAGATTGTCGAAAAAAAATGTTTCTTTTAAAAGAACGAAAAAAGAATAAATTAAAAAGAACGAAGTCTGACTTCTCCTTTTGTTATTGAGAATGATCTGTCCCTCAGCCCATTATAGGGCTATCAACAATCTTTTAGGAGAAGGGGGGAGGGGAGAGGGGGTTGGGTTGTAGGTGTATTTGAATAAAGATGCTCTTTAGTTAAAATTCATAACAAGAAGTTCTTATATTAAGTTAACAAAACAAAAGCGCACCAAAACCGTCCGAATATTCCATGTATGGGCTTGCTAATTGGTGCGCCACCTCTTTGGTAACACCCCCAAATAATCAACGCTACCATAAAACATCTTTTTAATAACTCCAAGTCACCTAATCACTTTCTTCAACAATCTGATCTGATGAATAATTGTTAGGAAAAAAAAATGGTTACCACACTTCTGCCCTGACTCGGAGTATCGAATTAACCGAAGTACTTTCCACTTCTCCCCCAAATGGTCCGAGTTTTTGTCACACTCAAGACTTCACATTTCATTACAAATGTTCCCAAAAACAACTGCCATCGAACGTTCTGTTCCCACTGAAATTCCGAACTCATCGCGAAACCAGTCCACTCAACAGCACATTATTTCCTCTTCGGTAATCAAGCTTGTCCTTCATGCCATTCCTGTGGCGTTCGTCTCACCATTTCCCATATTTCAAATTAATGTCACTCAAACCAGAATTTCTTTTTGTGTAGGTCCTAAATCCTAATAACTCCTTTCCCAAGCCCTCTCAGCGGCTCCATTAAAATTAAACCACCTTCAACCAGTTTAGGGAAGCTGGCAAAGCCAATTCACATTTAACAAAAAGTCCCCAAATGACCTCATGGTCATGGCGCTACAAAATGTCCTATGGCTCTTGTCTCAGAGACCTTACAACAAATAAACAAAACATTAAAAAAATTAATCAGAAATGTCCATAAAAAGAATCCAAATGACCACGTAAGAAGCGTCACAACGTTGTCCGTAACTTCAAAGCGACACTCTTCTTTTTTTGTAAAGCTTATTTGACGGTGGATGACTCTGAGAAGAGTAACATAAAATATTTGGTTCACAATAGGGCTGTTAAAATGTTGTGGCATAAACGATTTAAGGCAGAGAGTAAAAGTAGCATGCACACTTTTTCCATCATTCACCATTATTAGCCATTTTCTGAACCAGTCTTGAAGTTTTAGGATTTGATGTTCGGAATTATCCTGTGAAGTAAGGATTTTTATTTGCAGTTAAAATTACTGCATCGTCGGAATATGTGTCATAAGAATATTGTTGGTGGTAGGTAGGGCTATCGAAGGTATGGAATGGGACCCAGAATGCTGCTTTGAGGAATACCAGTTTCAATAGAAGTAATTTCGGAATTTGGAAGTTATCTTCTGACAAATATGATGACTTAATTATTAGCTAAGAGGAAGGAGGAAAAAGGATTCTCCTTTGTTATCTATAGAAGTCCGGAAAATATTCTTTTTATATGATGATATTGGTAGATAGTGGAATGTTGAGTGCGGACACCAAACTGGGGAACTGGAATTATAGCTAATAATGGAAGTAGACTAATGGATCTATATGTATAAGCTTATTGGCCTTAAGGATCGTTTTTATCAAGGAAAGCTTTTACAGAGAAGGAAAATAGGGTGTTCTAAGAATATTGCTAAAAATATATATACATTATTAGCTGTAATTAAATCAGAAACCGGGACATTTATTACACGGTAAATGATGGATGGTATTTTTGATTTAATATGATTTGAACGGCTTATGTGGAAGTGAAGATTCTAAAATTCAGGTTCCATTTTGCTGCAATGTGGTTTAAAACCATTATTCTGATTACTACCTTTTAAAAGAAAATTTTTAAACTAATTTCATTATTAATTAATTAAAAACGACTATTTCCTATAAAAAAAAGTACATCTTCCTAACATCTTCAACGCCATCTTCACTATCTTTTCAATATGTAAAATTATACGAAAAAAAATCATAAAAATTACCTTAATTTCAATTTTATTAGGATTTTCATCGTGAATTATATTTTTCCGCTTTTTCTGATCGACACTTTTAATAATAATAATTATATGTGAATAATCTTTTATAAATGTGAATATTATACCTAAACTTGTAGTAACTGAATAGGGGAGAAATGGGGGGAAAGGGGGTTTATCTTGTACAAACAACATTTTTTGACACAATTTCCTAAAGAAAATAAAAGCTGATAAACTAGTCAAAAATTTGGACTCATTAAACTTTGTTTTAGTTTTTTTTTTTTTTTGAATTACAAAAAATTTCTTTCTCTTGCCAATCATTTTATTATTTTGGCATATTTAATTTTTTTTCTTGTTGTCTTAAATAAACATCAAGTAAAAGTGAATAAAATTAAAAGTTAAAAATTAATTGTTAAAAAAAAGAGAAGATGTTTAAAAGAGAGGAGAATGCAAGAAAAATTATACCGAAAAAAAAAAAAATTTACAAGCAAAAGGAAGAGGTAAGAAAAAAAAGAAGAAGAAGAGGAGTTGGGCGCCTTCGAAAGTAATACCATATGAACGCAAAGGGAAAGTTGTCAAAATTGTTCTCGATTTTTTTTACTTTTTTCTTATTTTTTTTAAATGAAGCTAATTTTAAAAGAAAACTAATTTTTTTTGTTTTGTTTTTGTAAAAGTCGTTTATGCCCAGGAAATTTTTATAAATCCATACTTAATTGGTATAGGAAAATACCCTAAACTTCTATAGGAAAATACCCCCAAAATGAAGAGGATTTTAAGGAATAATATTGAAAAATCTTATTTTGAAGACAAATTCTAATAAAACTAATATTTTATTATGATTCTGAATTTTAAGCTCCGATTTAGTGTAATATCTGCGTTATATTTTTAAGCTCCGATTTAGTGTAATATCTGCGTTTTTGAGTACGCACCAGCCCTAAGTCTTCCTGAATCGAGCCAGGAAGACCTTCAGCTGTCGGGAAATGGCCCTTCAGTTGTCATGGCGCTCAGTAAGAATTTACATTTTACTATAAATCCTACTAGAAATAACTTTACAAAAAAATAAAGTAACTCTGCCTCTTACTGAGAGGCAGAGGGTTTCCATGTCCCCGCTTCAGAAGCTATTTGTTTATGGATTTTGTAGAAGGGCTACAGAACCACTAATTACAATTTTTATATTCTTACCTATTGAAGATGGGGATTTTGAGCCACCAGTCGTCGTTTTTTATTTCTTAGCTCTTGTTGATTCCCTCTTTACCGTAATTTTTTTTTGTTTCAAGCATTTTCTGATGGTACTAATCGGGGGATTTTTTTTATTTCTAACGTTTTTTAGAAAGGCTACCAAACCACTGATCACCATTTTTTATTTGTAGCTTTTGAAGAAGGGCTTTTGAGGTACCGTTCGTTCTTTTTTTTAGAGGCTCACCATAACTATTAGCCGGCATTTTTTGCTCCATAGTTTTTTTCTAAAGGTCAGCGAACACTATTTGTTTGGTTTCAAGCGTTTTCTAAAGGTTCAATTATCCCCCTCCCCCCTTTCTGTCTCGATAATTTTGCTTTCAGTTTTGTTGTTAAAAGTTCTCTTCATTTTCTGAAATTTCTCCTAACTGCTAGCCACTATTTTCTTGTTTCTAGTATTTTTATTGGTTCAACGAACTATTAGCCGGCATATTTTGCTTCCTAGTTTTTTTAAAGGTCAGCAAATACCTTTTTTTTGGTTTCAAGCGTTTTCTAAAGGTTCAATTAAACTTCCCCTTCCCGTCTCGAAAATTTTGCTTTCAGTTTTGTTGTTGAAAGTTCTCTTCATTTTCTGGAAGTTCTCTTAACTGCTAGCTACTATTTTTTTGCTTCTAGTATTTTTAGTGGTTCAACGAACTATTAGTCGGCATTTTTTGCTTCTTAGTTTTTTTAAAGGTCAGCGAACACTATTTGTTTGGTTTCAAGCATTTTCTATTAAAATCTGCAGAAAATTAATAATTTTTAACAATTTAGAAAGGTGCAAAAAATTTATGGCCTCAACTTGTACACTTTATTCTGAAACTATATGTGATTTCAACAAGATGGAATGACAAGCAACACAACACTACAAATTTCAGCTTCATTAGTCAAAATGTTCCTAGGACACGTTATTTCACCAAAGTCAACTGGCCACCAGGATCGTACGATTTGACGCCGTTCGATTTTTCTCGAACATTTAAAAATCAACATTTGTCAAATAATGGCATAAAATTTACGAGTACAAAATGTTATATTTTACATATAAAGGCATGATCCGAGCAATATATTAAACTTTTTTTTTTTTACCGAAGTTTGAATTTTTACTGTATTCTTTCTTTTTAACTTTAATTTTTCCGAACCGAAAATTGGATAACCTTTATATTACGGCATCTTTTTAAATGTATACATTTTCTTTTTTATTTTAAAGTTTCCCTAAATTAAGAATAAAATAATTTTAATTTTTTTTTGTAAAACTTTTGCAAAATTTCGATATTATTGCAAAAAAAAACCGCTTGTTTTAAAATGTTTTTTTTTTTTTGGTTTTGGTAAAAAACCTTTTCAACTTTTTATACCAAATATCTTTGGATGTTTCGAATTAATTCTTCGGAATTTTCGAAATTGTAGTTATTTTCCTGCCTGCTCCCCCCCCCCCTCTCTGCAGCCAAGCACCTCCTTCCAAAAAAATACTTTAATTTCGTACGTAATTGATTTGATACAAAAATAATTTCCATTTTATACATTTTCGAAAGAAATTTTTTTTTATTTTAAAGTTTCTCTAAATTAAGAATAAAATAAATTTTTGTTTTTTTCGAAATTATTGCAAAAAAAAAATTTTGAAATTATTGCAAAAAAAAACGCTTGTTTTTAAATGTTTTCCTTGATTTGGTAAGAAAAAGCTTTTCAACTTTTTATACCAAAAAAACATTTGGATTTTTCTATGAATTCTTCGAAATTTTATTATTTTCTGACTAGCTCACAGCACCACCTTCCCAAAAAAATTCTATAATTTCGTACGCAATTGATTTGATACGAAAATAATTTCCATTTTATACATTTTCGGAAAAAAAATTTTTTTTTTTATTTTAAAGTTTCCCTAAATTAAGAATAAAATAAATTTTTGTTTTTTTCGAAATTATTGCAAAAAAAAAAATTTCGAAATTATTGCAAAAAAAATGCTTGGTTTTAAATGTTTTCTTTGATTTGGTAAAAAAGCTTCTCAAACATTTTAATTTTTTCTGCCTATTACCCCCTTCTGCCCCCTCCCCACGCCGGCACCAACTCAACAAAAAAAAATACTATAATTTCGTACGTAATTGATTTGATATAAGAAATATATTCCGTTTTATAGATTTTCGAAAGAAATTTATTTATTTTGGAGTCGAAAAAAAAACCCCACAAATTATACGATTGCTCGAAATAGAAACGAATGAGGTCAGAACTGTATCTAAAAACGTCGTACTTTGTTTACTGTTGACTATAGAGTGTGTATATAGTCTTTTTGCTTTTTTGCTTATAAATTTTCGGATATTTTTCTTCTTCATACAATTTCGAAAGCTCATATAACATGTGCGCGCGTGTATATTTTTCACATATTTTCAAAGTTTAGAAAAAAAAATTTATACTAAAACACTAACAAATAAAATAAAATAGAATTTATAATACAAAACATTTTCCACACAGTCGAAGAGGAAAATAAATGAAAATTTACAATTCGAAGACGATATTTTTCATTTTAATAATTTTTTTATACGAAAAAACGAAGGCTTTCTCATTTTTTTCTCCCCACTAACAGTAATTTTAGAATAATTTCTAGTTAGTTTCTTTTTAATAAGGCGATGGGGATGGTCCGAATTGAGAAGAAATAAAGTGAATATTTACTCATTCCTTATGGAAAGATAGGTGCATACGTTCATATTCATTAGTTATTTTGATGGGGAAATTAATGGAATTTTATTCACACAAAAAAATAGGGTGGGGGGGGGGTGTAGCAAATTAGGATTATCTGTGAAAATTACATGATTTTTCAATTTAATATTTAACAAATCTGTCTAATTTTATAATAAATTCTGGGAGAAATAAATTCGCAGACAGTCCCCCTATTCTCTTCCGTATAATTTGTTATTTTAACATCACACTGACTTTTATGAGTTTTCGGTGGATAAATTATTAAATCGGGTGGAAGATGAAATTTAAAATAATTTTTTTTTTTTCAAAATAGATATTATATTTTTTTGTTAATACCCCACAATCATTTTTACTGTACGGAGTAGTTGGTATAGTTTGTGCCAACTACAAAAAAAAAACAGTTCCCAATGAGGGGAAGTCAGACTTGAAACCAGGGCTTTCAAGGTAACACCTTTTCTCTAAAAATACTGAAATCACACCTTACAATTTACCATTGGAATTTCGGAGTTACCCTTACAATTTTACATGTCCTCGGGGACTGCCGCCTTACCTTTGATTTTTTCTCTGACCAGGATTCCCCCTATATCTTGTGCTTTATTCCTAAGCCTTCCTAAGCCACCTAAATTATTTTTTAAACATTAAGCTAAACCCACATTTCTACCTTACTAACTTTTCCATCTTATAAACTTGTTGTAATAAATAGCAACAAAGTTTTGCTTATCCACTCTACGTTATGATCTCTCATATAGCCTTTATGGTTGTGGTACTGAAGCAACGACCTCTGGCCTACTACAAAACAAACAAACAAAGCAGTCTAAATTCTTTCTCAATTAAATTCTCCCCTTTTCCCCTTCCCTATCTAAATTAAAACTCAATTTTGCTATTGATAAAAACCGAAAAACATTTAAAAAATTTTAAATTCTTTTTAAATGGTTTACAAAAAAAAAATTTTTTGAGTAAAAAAATACGAAAACATCTTGGGTTACCAGTGCTGCTTTTGTCTCCGCTAGATGTTTATGGGGAAAGTTCTCGTATAATTAGGGAAAACACAGATTCTGGACAAAGGGAACATAAAGACCAGATTATTACGAACACAAAAGGGGCATCTACAATTTTGCGGAGAATTTTAAGGAATTGGAAAATTTGGTTGAACCCGAAAGTTTAATTCCTTAAGTCCAAAGAGGTTTTTTTTTAAACTGCGTTGCGCATTAAAAGTTTACTATTTATTGGACAGTATAAGTAGTTATCGATAATGCCTGTTAGATTTTAAGTCCATTTAGTCTAGTATTAAAATGCCAAGCTGATCTTTTGTCTAGGTGAAGTCTTCAGTAACGCACTTTAGTACCTTATGGAATAGTTGGTTGCCGCCAATAAGTGAAACTATTGATTATGAGTACTCTTCTGTCTCGTTAACCTATATACTCCATCTTTCCAAGCGGTTAGAAAGGTGCAAAATTTTCTTTTGGAACGTTGCAAAAAATTTACTAAGAAAATTTAACTAAAATTGAAACTTTTTTTAAAGAAAATTTACACCAAAAAAATAATATTTTTAGTGTGTCTGAAAGTGAATTTCAGCATATTTTTTTGTGTGTCTTGCAAAATATTATTGTAGAAAATGTAAAATTTAACCATTTTAGTGGATAAGCAAAACTTTAAGTCTTTTTCACAATTACAGAAGGTAAAATTTCTAAATATTAAATAAAATATGCACACAGAAAAACGAATAAATTTAATTATTTTTATCATAAAAAGTTAAATTTTGTGTAAGAAAAAATCTACTTTAAAATTTTGTATCAATTAAAGTATTAAATTATTTTATATTGAAACTCCCTTGTTGTATTTCTAGTATGATCCCCCTTTACCCCTCTCCTAGCAATCTATTCAAATCTTAGAAAATCGCTAAATTTTAAAAATTTTCTTCAATTATAAAAAATAAGGTCTTATGAAAGATCGAAACATTTTACTAAAACACTGTATACACTAGGACTGTGATGGTGAAGAACAGTTGTCAAAATCGGACCTTTGATACCAACTTGGAAGACCTTAAGTTTTATATAAAAGGAAATTCCAGTTTTATTTATGGGTCCTTTTTTCAAAAACCAAGTTAATTTTACTTTATCTTTTTTAAAATCGTTTCAAAATGTTCCTATTTTTTCGGGTATTTTTTACGCAGACACCCCACCCCCCTCCAACTACTCCTTAACCTCCTCAACAATTACTTTTTAACTTTCTAATCAAACATTTTATCTTCTGCGTGGATTATTTTAAAAAATATGAAAAATTTCTTCAAAGCCCTTTACTTTTTTTTAAGTCTAACGCCCACCTCTATCCTATCTTCTCCCTCTTCGAAGCATATAAAAATTTTTCCTACTTTCTTCTTTCTCACCCATTACCTCTCTCATCCGAATTTTTTTTAAAGACCCTTTTCTATAATATTTTCGAAAAATAAAATCAAAAACCAATTAAATAACAGAAAAAACACACATCAAATCGATTGATTTCTAAGATTTTTTCCTTAGAAACAATACAATTGACTGCAATTAGTCGAGGTCACTGTTTAAATTAGAAGAAACACCAGACCCGCTAACCCACCCACCCCCCCCTCCCCCAAAAAAAACCTATGTCATATTTTTTTCTTTTTATTATTTCTTTTTGAACTTGTACGAGTGTTAATGTTATTGACTTATTTTTGTTATTTTCTATTTTAAAATTTATAATGTTGGCACTATTGAATTTTCGTTTTTATAATGTTGGGGCAAACACAATCAAATGTATCTTCTTCTTTCTCCCAAATTCTTCTGATTCTTTTTTTTAACCATAATTCAATACAAAACAATCAATGCCTCTACATAAACTACCGTTTCCCTTCCCCCCCTTTTAAATTAGTACCAGGCTGTAGTACCAGGTTGCATATTAGTTTTGTACGCCACTGCTTCACGCTTTCAGAAAGTTTGGTTTCTTCTTTTTATTCTAAACTTCTATTAATATTTAAGATTTATTTCGACAAAAACCTTTTTTATTACTTTTTTTTAAGAGAAGATAAAAAAAGAAACGCTTAATTTTTTTAATGTTTTCTTTTCGTTAAAAGCGTTAAACTGTGAGTGAATAGTATTTTGCCAATAGAAGGGGTAAAAGAAAAGACCAAGAAATTATAACAATTTATGTTATTTGTATTAATATTTATGCCTGTCAATATTGGAAAATATTTAAATCTAGCAATAAAAGCTTCCGAAGAGTAGAAGATCGATAGACCCACTTCGCATTTGGGAATATCATCAAATACTTTGTGAAGAAGCTTTGATCTTTTTCTTTTTTTTGTTCTATTATTAAGGTTTCTTTTTTTGCTGTTAAAGTTTGTTGATGATTTTCGACTAAATGTTTTACAATCTGTGCTTAGCTTCTTTCTTCTATTAGCTTTCGTTAAATAGGTTTGATTTTATTGTAAAAAAAATATTCTCTTTTCTATCAGCTTTAATTTACTCGAAATGTTTTACTTTTAAATTCATTTTTAGATAAAAATTAGTTAAAGTTTTAAGTTGTCAATAAGAATTCACTCACAAAAATAAGAAAACTAGCCCCCAAAAATTGAAAGAAATGAAAAAATACGAAAATTGAAGACGTTAAATAGATTTTGAATAAAAAACTGGGGCAAGGGGATTTATGGAAAAGTTTTGCTGATCTTTCTTCATTCTTATTTAAAAACTCTGACCCTCGTTCATATTTAAAAACCCTTAAAATAGATTTTCAATTTTTTTAATGTAGATTAATTTTTATTTCTTCTTTCAATTTTTAATAGACCATAATCTGTATAAAAAAGTTTTGAATTTTTTTTTAAATCTTTGTAAAATCCGAAAAAAATTTGCTAACAAATAAAAAGTTTAGTAATTTTTTTAAAAATCTTTGTAAATTTAAAAAAAAAATCCAAAAACAAAAATTTCCCAAAAAAATTATGTTTTTTAAATAAAATTACATATTTAAAAAATCTTTCAACCCTTACACCCCCTCCTCACCACCCCCTTTCCTAACAGAAAATCATTCTGAGGAAATTTTATTGGTCAAATTTTAAGATTTCTGTTAACTTTTTAAATAATTTAATTTTATTACCATACTTACGGTTACGATCTTCTTTTCGCTCTATTTGCACATCACACTGTATTTCTACGATCTAATTTAATCCCAACGATCACGTAAATAGCGTGTCTCGGCTAAACTTCCCGACTTTATTCGTCCCTGAATCGCTGTTCGGACTGAATTTAATTGCGGGCGAGCAGTGTTCGTATTTAAACTGCTCCGGCGTGCATCTACAACATTTGGGAACTGAAACTCTCTGAAATACTCTGGAACTCCCTGGAATCACTCTTCTAAAAAAATTCTAGAACACGCCAGAGCCATGTTACGTCGTAACAATACCAAATAAAAAAAAAACCTAAATTCAAGCGTATTTCTTTATATTTATTACGCTCCCAAATCTGTATGACATTCTAGATTCTTTGTAAGCTTCAGGGAGTCTTATCATTTGGTTAATGTTACAACCTAAAATACTATCTCCCAGATCGGTATCTTCACGCACCAGAACATATAACAGGGGTATACGATTAAATCTGCTGTTCGGTCATAGATGGCGTGAGTGAGCGAATTAAGCTATCATGGGCACGCCATACTTTTTTTATGAGTTTGACATCTGTCAACATTAATCAGTGCACATTGTCAGCAATTTCGTATAACAACATACATTTTTCCTTTAGTAATCATGTCTAGTTTTGTGCCAGAAAAAGAGCATATGCGGGAAGCTCTGCTTTTCTGCTTCAATTTAAAGAAATCGGCTGCCGAATCGTATCGAATGCTTATGGAGGCCTATGGTGACAGTGCTTTATCGGAAACAACGTACCGAAATTGATTTCGTTGGTTCAACGACGGCAATTTTGACTTGTGGGACAAGAAGCGTGAAAATCGGCCTAGGAAGGTTGAGGACGAAGACGATACCCAATCGCAAAAACTGCTCGGGGAGCAATTGGGTATTACTCAACCCGCCATTTTCATGCGTCTGCATGCCATGGGGAAGATTGAAAAGATCGAAAAATGGGTGCCGCATGAATTGAACGATAGGCAGATGGAGTGACGCCAAAACACATGCGAAATCTTGCTCGCCAGACAAAAAAGAAAGTCGTTCCTGCATCGGATTGTGATAGGCGATGAAAAGTGGATATATTTCGAGAATCCTAAACGCAAGAAATCGTGGGTTGATCCCGGCCAACCATCAACCTCTTCCCCAAGACCAAATCACTTCGGACGGAAGACGATGCTGTGCGTTTGGTGGGATCAGCAGGGTATCGTCTACTATCAGATATTGAAACCTGGTGAAACTGTCAATGCCCTCCGCTACCACCAACTAGTGATCAAATTGCACCGTGCTCTGCGTGAAAAAAGGACGGGTTATCAATAAAGACATGACAAGCTGATTGTGCTCCACGACAACGCACCATCGCACACCTTAAAATTGGTCCGAAACTACTTGCAGACACTCAACTGGGAGGTGCGACCCCACCCCGCTTATTCACCAGACCTGTCCCCCTTCCGACTACCACCAGTTTTCGTCGATGGGCCACGCGCTCGCTGAGCACCACTTCGATTCTTACGAAGATCTCCGAAAATGGCTTGATCAGTGGTTTGCCTCGAAAGAGAAGGAATTTTTTTAGCGTGGTATCCACAAATTGCCCAAGAGATGGGAAAAATGTGTAGCTAGCGAGGGCAAATACTTTGAATAAATTTGTTTTTGCTTTCTATGAAAAAAAACATGTGTTTTTTTGACTAAAAAACAGTGGATTTAAGCTTATACACCTGTTAGACTATTTTTACATTGATCCTCAGGAATTAGGGTGGCCCATGGTGTTAGAACACACTGTGCCCTACAATGGTGAGGCGCCTTAGGCAGCAACGTAGTGGCTGTCGTTAATACCCATATCGCGGGTACGATCTCCGGATCGCTGATAAGAGGTACTGGTAATTATCTAAGGCGCTGTCACTGTTTATGACAGTAGAGGTTTAGATAGACCTCGCCACTAACAGTTGGAGTAATCACCTTCTAACTGATTACTGACTGTTAACTGCCTCAATCCCTATGGTATTAAGCGACTCATGGTATCATTTCTCACGATCGGTATATCACATTAATAAAATAAAATTATTCTGACATTGATCCTATCGCTACCGGTGTTCCTCAGGGTAATATTCAAGATCCAAGTTTTTATTGCAATTAATACCCATGGTATTTTCTGTCACAATGACGTTCTTTCTTTTACAAAACCCAAATACGAGCCTGGTTGAAAAGATAGAAAGTTAGGGTATAATAAGGGTATAAAATCAGACTTTTACATTTTTCTGATCTAGTTAACCTAGAACCATCACATAAAAATAAATAAAAATGAATTTAATGGAGGATAAAAAAAAATACTACTACGACTCCTACACAAAAAGTCCAAAGCTGGCAATAAACAGAAAATTTTTAAGATCCTGAAAACCAATGTGGGCATACAGAGTCAAACTTTACGATTCGACCCAATTTGGGCATACAGACTCAAACTTTACGTAATTTCAATTTCCATCAAATCCAAAACCATGCAATCTCGAATCCTTTAAAAAATTATCAATGCTGCCTTTTATATTCAACCAGTGTTATACATCCAGAAAACGGTTCCGTTTTATCCTTTCATTGTTGTTAATAAAAACGATGATTTTTGAAAATAATTTCGTTCTTAAGGAAAAAACATCGAGGGGTATTTTCCCCTACATGTCTTCATATCCTTGCAATTAACGGAAAAAAAATCTTCTCATTACAAATTTTGCACAGAAACTAAAAATAATTGAAAAATGGCTACAAAAAATACCAACAGCTTTTATGCAAAGTTTTTAGTCGAAAATTCTTATTTTTTGCGTGACCAATAGTTATTAAAAATATAAATATTTTAATTATTAAAAATAAAAAAAATCTACTCTAATAGAAGAAGATGAAAAAAAATATTGTTTAAAAAACCCTCAATAATAACTTGTGAACAAAATGATTGGCGTCCAAAAAACTTGGACACTTTTTTTTTGAAAATATAAAGAAAATTTATGTACAATTAGAAAACAATTAAAATTAAAATTAATATTCAATCAATAGAATTGCATTTTATAATAAAATTGATAAAGATTAAAAAAAATTACAGTACCTTGATTCGTTTTTGGATCTCAATTTAGCTGTTCTCCTGATTTTCTAGTTCACAAAATTGCAAAATCACCAAAAGCTAATTTAAAAAAATCACCATAAATTAATAAGTTAAAAACAAATTCCACTAAAACAATTTAAATAAATTACTGCACAAAAATCACTACAAAAAATATCACAAAAGACGAGACACTAATTTTCAGGTGAGACAACAGTAAAATAACCAATTTTGAAGGTTATTGACAAGAACGGATAAGTTCCAACAAGCGAGAAGAGAATAGGCAGTACAATATCAGATTAATGAGTGAAAGAGATTGAAGAAAAATCACACAGCACGAATATGAATAATGCAATCTTCCGTTCCGACTTTATTATATGAACAATATGATTTGACTAACTGTCGTTAGAGATCACACTGAATACATTGTCTACTTACAGCGGTTCGAGAAACTTTTTTTAATTAATTAGAAAATTTACTGTCCGATATTACATATTTACACAATTACTCATAAATCGATAAATTAATTTTTGGTTTTCTCTGTAATAAAAAAAATTTATGTCTTTTTTGTATCCTTTCTGTTAATTAAAAATTAATAATTTGTCAAAAAAAAAAATTATTTTTACTAAAACCGCTGTACACAGAACAATATGTTTGCCAATAAAGGATTGTCGAAATTAATTACTTCTTAGTGCATGCTGACATTTAAACCTTACAACAGTTATACACAAATCGAACTTTTTTTTTGTTTTGTTCAGTTAATTTGAATTACTTATCCATAATTTATATTCAATTAACTAAAAAATAATTGAAATTATCTTTATTATTTTTTTAAATAGTAAGTTTGAAGAGAAAGAAAAATCATCAGAAAACATTTTTGAAGAAATGACGATATAACCTATCAATTGTTAAAAATAGCTTAAAGAATCGATGTCGTACAATGAATATTTTTATTTTTTTTTAAATTTATTGTAATTGCTTTTTTTTTTGCTAAAGTTAAGGTAAAAATATATGATTTGAAAATTTATTGAAAACTATTTAGAAAAAAGGCAGTCAAAATTATATTTTCTGAGGATTTTTTTAAAAGGTTATTATTACTCGTAAAATTATTGATCTTCAACTTACAACAGCCATTTTATACTATCGCAAATTTTTTATTCATTTTAATTCAAAAAAAGAAAAGTTACCAATTTTAAAAATTTTCAAAAAAACGACATTTTTCATCTGCAAAATCGTTAAAATAGTAATATTTTTAAAATAAAGAGTAAAAAATAGAAAAATACGAGGTCTGCTCAAAAAGTATCGCGATACTTTTGTGTTTTTTTCATCTGCAAAATTATTTATTTATTCATGAATATCTATTTTGCTCCCTTCAAAGTAATCCCCACCACATATTTTACACATACACTTGTGCCAACGTTTTTTCCAATCCTCGCAGCACTTCAAAAAATCATCTTGTTCAGCTCCTCCTTCGATGCCGTCTTTATCCCCTCAATCGTAGCGTAACGTCGTCCTTTCATGGGGCTCTTCAGTTTCGGGAATAAGAAAAAGTCACAAGGGGCCAGATCTGGGGAATACGGTGGCTGCGGCATTATTAGTGTGTTGTTTTTGGCCAAAAATTCGCGCACAAGCAACGATGCGTGAGCGCGGGCAATTTTGTTCTTCCACAAATTCGGGCGTTTCTAGCGGATTGCTTCGAGCAACTTGCGCATAACTTGCAGGTAATATTCCTTATTGACCGTTCTACCCTGTGGCAAGAACTCATGATGCACCACGCCCCTGCAATCGAAGAAAACTGTCGTTCACACGCCACGGCACGTTTATCGTCATTCACATCTTCTCGGCCCTCTGAGGATATTTTGTACCACCGATAAACGTTGCTTCGGTCCAAGGTAGCTTCACCATATGCCACAGTCAACATTCCAAATGCGTCTGCGCAATTAATTTTGTTTTTCACACAAAATTTGGAACAGATTCTTAGATCCATTTTTTGGAATAGGCAAAAATCGAAGACGAGCCAAAACACGTGCAAGCAAAGTAGCTGTCAAAAATTAACTGAATATTCAAAATGGCCGAACTTGTCGGCATAAGTGAGAGACATGTGTACCAACATAACGCCGCAAAAAATCGAAAATCGAATATACGTAACCCGCGGAAATTCAAAATTTGGAAATCGAATATACGTAACCCGCGATACTTTTTAAACAGACCTCGTAATTAATAAAAAATTCGAAAAGTTCAAATATTGGCAATTTATTCTCTTCGCAATAAAAATTAGTAAAATTCAAAAATTTTCCCCATTCAGTCTCATGAACACATCCTTCCTTTTCGAACTCTTTTTTTTCGAAAAAAAAAGGTAATAAGAAAAATTATTTTGGGGAAAATTATTTTTTTTTTGGACTTCTCTCCTAGTAAATTATAATTTAATAGGAGAGAAGTCCAAAAAAAAAAATGTTTTCCCATCCCAATAAACTTTAAATTATTGCAAGCAGATTTGGAAAAAAACAAATTTCGAAAAACAAAATTGGGGGCGTAAGGATTAGGATAAAGGCAAAAAAGGGGAGAATTTTCAATTTTTTAATTACTTATTTGAGGAGAAAAAAAATACTATAAACAATATCTTTTCGATGTTTTGAAATAAATTTGAATAATTACTAACAGACGGAAGATATGAAATGTGAACGGGTGGATTCTATGTGACGGTCTTTTTATACAAAGTTGCCACACTCGAAACGATTGATAAATTACCATCCAAGTTCTTAGAACTCATGAATATAAGTTGGCGGTCTCCGTCTCCATATAAACTAGCTACGCTTCGAATATAAGCGTTTGGTTGCATATACGAATACGCAACCATCCACAAGTGGCGAAAGTGCATATACACGCTTGGGTATTTCTTAAGTAACTCTCACTCAGTAATTTTGATGCTGCTTCTTACAAGCAGTGTTAAGAAATTATGATGTTGTCATACCAGTTGAAGGAAGTTTCCGAACCACAAAGATTAGATAAGACTTCCGTTTTGCAGCAATTGATCTCGGCGGCCAACCTCTTCCCTTGGGACGTTTGGTCGGAGTCAACAAATCAGTTGACTTGAGAACGATGATGATAGCAGTTGGCTTATTTGCCTTTCGAAAATGATAGACTTATTAATGAGTCTATCCATCCAGATGATTGGATGTGTTAACCCATGTCTCCTCCTCTCAGTTATCGATAATAAGCGATAAAAAGCAGTGCACAGTAGCCACAGGAGGGAGCAGCTGTATAGACGGCGAGAAGTAGACAGCAAGGCAGACACAATCATTCACATTTTAACAAGCGGGTTTATGTTTCCTCAATGTCCCCAAAGAAAAGAGAACACGAAAATAATTACACTTATCAGTAATGAGCTTTCTTCTCAAGAATAAACCCGAAGAAAAAAACAGTAAAATTAGTCGTGTATGATTATTGGCGCTGTTCACAGTAAGACGCACCTCTGAAGTATTGTTTTTTTGTTGTTGTTTTTAAATACTACTTTCCGGTGAATTTACAAATATTTGCTAAATGAAGACCTCTTTCATCCCCCCCACACCCCTCACCAATATTTAACATTAACCAACCCTTTAAGAATTTTCTGATTGCATGTAAGGTCTCTGAAACAAAAGCCAGATGCCAATTTATAGCGCTTTGGCCATGAGGCCATTTGGTGACTTCATGTTACGTGTGGGTTGACATTGTCAGCTTACCTAATGCAACTGATCGGTAGTTGGTTTATGGAGCATATTATATTCTTTTAGAAAATTGAAGAGTGGAGTCCTTGGGGCGAGGACCGTCCTCTTTAAAGAGACAATTGAAGAAAGGGCTTGAAAAAAAATTCTGGGTTAAGTGACATCCATTTAGAATATGGCAAATGGTGAGTTAAACGGCACAGAAATAGCATGAAGGATGATGTTGGTTATCTAAGAGGTGTGGTATGCCCAATTTGAATTCGGAGTAGTTTTCTTACCAAGAATTTCGTAATGGTTGTTGGGTAGACTGGTTTGTCAATGCGTAAAAAGAAATCTTCCCCATTCGTCCAGTAAAGATGCTCAATGCCTTTTGATCCAGTGGGAAAAGGACGATTGCGAGCATCCCTTTGAAACCCAACACCATTCGACGATTTTATTTTTTTCATTAAGCAACGCATTATTTGATAGTCCACGGGTGATCTCCAAGATAGGAAGATTGTCTGTGAAAATTTGTATACTGCGATGTTTAGGGATATTTTAGGGAGAACTCCCGTCCTGATTGCCAACAGTTCACTATGGAAAGGAAAACTTCTATTTGATAACATTCCACGCTTTTTATCACCGTTTTCACCGCCAACAAGCTAGATGACAGCAAAAAATGTCATCGGGATGAGGAAATTAAAGTAGAAATGGAAAAGAAAATTGTTTTTTAGGAGGTAGCGAAGGACCATCCCTCTACGACCCCTTGGATGGATGATATTTTTTTTAAGACGTTATGGATATGATAGTCAGACGAGTAGAGAGGATTTTGTAAAATAAATTGGTAGAGGATTTGAAGAGATAATGAGAGCTGGGCTTGCGACCGGATTCAATAAGTAGTGAGTCCACCAGTGAAGTTCGATGTCCCCCACTAACCAGTCGAATAACAAAATAGTTGATTTTCAAGTATATTTTGAAGGACCTCCCAATATTTTTCGAAGTAGTAAATCTCTTATTTTTTGAAAGATTTTAAGGGTGAACTAAAAAAATCCCGAAATAAGCTATGCTGACTGCTCACAACTGTGTGAGGATCCCCCCCTCCCCCTCCTCTTTGGGGTCAAAGGTGAGAATTATCGACTTTTCGTTTTGAGCTCGGAAAGGTAAATGACTTAATTTTTATAAAACGGGCTACTTTATACAAAGTTTCCCAATAAACTTTAATCATTGCTTCAGTGAACAAATGATTCTAAAAAAAATATGTTATTTCGTACATTTTCTCTTAAATATTGAGAAAAAAAAATACATTTTCAAATTAACTACGAGTAATCACAAAGATTGAACTTTTTTATTAAGAGATAAACTTGTGACCCGCGTTATTCATTTTTGAATAATCGCAACATAGTCAATAGGTTGTCTGCCCTCAATTCTTTTTTCTTCTTTTTTGTTGTTGAAACTAATAACCTTGCACCACGTGACTTTTTAAATTTTTGATTAAAACTTAAGAAACGATTCGGTAACTTTCAGACTATAAATTGACTCTTAAGACCTCTACAATAAAAGGAGTAATAATATCCATTTTTTTTAAAGGAGTTTTTTCTCAAAAATAATAAACCCCAAACAGTTTAAGATTTTATCAATTATATTAAAATTTACTAGAAATACTTTAACAAAGAAAAAAGAATTAAAAAAAAAGGTAGCAGAAAAGAGTAGCTTTTGTTGATAGCTTTTTAAATAGTGTGTAATATGGAAAATTTAGTTTTTAACAAGAAAAAAAAATAGGAAAATTTCATTTTAATATTCAAATTATGAGAAATAAATTTCCAACTATTATTTTCCTAGTCTTATATAAAAAAAAAAAAAATTCGAAGTTAATAAAATTGTGCATTTCATTATATTTAATGGAAATGACAAAACTTAATTACATGTCAGACTAACGCAATTATCGTATGCGAGTGGAAAAGCCAAAGGGCACTTGGTATTCACGTATTTTGAAAGCGAAGGTGTTTGTGCTTCGGTTGGTGTTTCTGATTAACGTAGTAAGGTGGGACACGGTTCTAATTTGGTAGACTTGACCATCACGCACTTCTCATAGTCCCCACTGTCCTGTCCGTTTTGTACAGGTAGGCTGTGTGGAATATAGGATTGACCACCAACAATTAATATGACACCAGTTTTGGTCGCATTGCTAATGAACTAAAGCCTAAAGCCAACCCAGGCCTCATCTCCTAACCATCGACTTGGTTGACATTTGCAATAAGCCGTACCGTCATCATTAAAACTAAAGCTTTAATTTTGATGATTGGCTTATTTTTTGAAAAACCCTAAACTGAACAATAGCGAATTTAGTTTTTTACCTAAACAACTTTTGCTAATGGCAGATGGATTCGATGAAAAGTTGATTAGTTCGAGAGATCAAAGTGAAATTAACTAAAAGTCAATGGACGGTACAATCGAATTCGTGAATCTATTGAGGGGTCAGTTCGGTCTAGTCCGGTCTGGTCCAGTCCATACACATCGGCAGTATTAAAGATTATTCATTCTGTTCATTTTAAGATAACCAATTTTGCCCGAAGAGCTTGTCGAGTGGCTATTTTGGGGCCACGAATTCCGCTAAAAAAGCTTCGCATTTGGTTGCGCTGACAACCTCAATTTGTTCTCAACAACAATCGCTAAGACCGAAAAACAGATTTTTGATTAAAAACAAATTGACTGCCCTCCGACCATCTTAAAACTTCTTTAAGACACTTACAACGAGTCATTTCCTTTACCCTCTTCACCAACAATATTTTCAATGCTGCAACAAAAAAAACCTCCTCTTAGGGGGGCTTTTCTCGTCAATCTCCATTTCTATTCTTCTATTCAGACACTTAAAACCCCTTTCAGCCCGCTTACTTTTATGAATAATGTTTAAAAAAAATATATTAAAAAAGTCGAATCTACAATAAGATGGCGATCTTCATTTTTTGTTGTTTTTTTTGGAATATTCTTGATGAATCATGAAAAGTTGAGTATTTTGTTTTCTTTGGCTTCCGAGTGAACAGTGTCTGTGCCACTGTAATTAAATTGTTTTCTGAAGCTTTCATTAATAGCCGTGAGCTTTTTTTTCCTTTCTTTTGTTTCGTTCATGTTTGGTTACCCGTTCACTTTCTACTCGTTTTTGGTTGGAAAAAAATTTTGTTGTTTTTTTTTGGGTGGGGGGGGGGGGGGAAGGGCGGAAGACACACACGAACTTTTATTGTGGTACCAATGAACGTGAATTTCGATACTGCCAATAAGTGATGGTAGTCAATATTAGAAGTAATAATAATAAAAAAAAGGCACGAAAATTAACTTAATGATGATTTTTATCGTTAATCAATTGATTGGCTTGATGGATACGTACAGGAGGAATTGATCGTGTGATTAGTGACAATAAATTAATGAACATGAAAAAACTGAAAAGGTTAAGCAAGAAACTGATAAGTTGGTTATTGTGAGCTTGTGAAAGCGAACTTTAGTCGAAAGTGGTAGTTATTAGCTTTTGGAAAATGAAAACATTCATCTTCATTTTTCGTAAACATAAGGTATTTCTGACTAAATATAGGTCAGCAATGTTGAAAAGGGACCTAAAAGAAGGATTCAAAGAATTTAAAGAAAACTCACTACTAACAAAAAGTACTGGAGTTGACGGAGACTTTCATAATCAAAAATTTTTTTTTAAAGTCCGGATTTTTTCTAATAGCCGGAGTTTATTTTATTAGGTCAGTTTTTTTTGACATAGTCAAGATCACTTTGAATTTCTGACAGTCCAAATTTATAGTCTAGATTTTTTTGGCATATCCCACTTTTTTTTAAGTCACATATTTTGTTCTGGAACAATCAATTTCTTACTAACACCGACATTTAAGAATCCAGAATATGTTTTAATAGCCCCATTTTTATCAAATTACCAGCTTCCGTTTTTATTTAGGTCAGACATCTTTGCAATAGTTCCGATCATGATTTTGAAAAATTTCTAACAGTCCACATTCTTTGTTAAGGCTAAATTTTTTTTTAGGAGTAACTCAGATTTTTGTTAATGACTAATATTCGGTTCTAAAGCTCACTAATCCGAACATTTCTATTTAAGGGTCTGAATTTTTTCTAATAGCCCTGAGTTTTTTTTTTTACTACAACCGCCAATTATGGTCTCAAAGTTCCTGATTTATGTCATATAATTCGTGTCATATCTTCTGTGGTCAGAAAATTTTTCTAAACGTCCAGATCGCTTTCTTATTAAGTAGTCCAGATCGCATTTTAGAGTAGCCCAGATCGCTTTCTTAGTAAAAATTTAAGAGTCCAGATTTTTTTCAATAGCTCAGCTTTTTTTCTAGTTGCACGAGAACTTTTTATTCATATTCAAAGCTTCTTTTGTAAAAAGGCAGATAGTCTTTTATTAGGTCATAGACCTCTCAAATAATCCTGACCACTTACCAACTCCTCACTTATTTGACCATATCTTCCTAAGGTTCTGAATTTTTTTTCTAATAGCCCTGAATTTGTTCACTAGTACTACCGCTTTCTGTCATATCATTTTTGATACAGCCCAAATTATTTGGAAAAAATTTTAACAGTCCATATTCTTTTTTTAAGTCCAAATTCTCTTCAAGTAGCCCAAATAATTTTACCAATTTCTCACGGATTTCTACATTTATTTTTTGGAGTCCAGATTTTTTTTAACAACCCTGATTTTTTTCTAGCAGCCTAGATTCGTTTTTATTAATTTAATTAGGCCAGACAAGTTTTGGAATAGTGCAGATCACTTTGGAAACTTTCTTAAAGTTCAAATTATTTTTTACAGCCCAAATTCTTTTGGAATAGCCCAGATTTTTTTTCAAAAACCCACATTTTATTCCTTTACCACCGATTTCTTACTAACATTTAAGAGTGCAGATTTCTTTTCCAACAGTTCAGCTTTCTTTCTTGTAGAACAGAATCTTTTCTCAAAATTGAAGATTACTTTGGTGTAACACAAAATTCAGATACCTTTGGTATAGCCCGGATTAGCTCGAAAAAATTTCTGACAGTCCACATTCTTTTTTAAAGTCTTTTTTTTAGAGTAGCCCAGATTTTTTTAATGCAACCTATTCTATTTTTACTCTTGTACTATCGCTTTCTTAGTAACATTTAATTAGGTCAGACACTTTTCAGAATAGTGCAGATCACTTTGGAAACTTTCTTAAAGTTCAAATTATTTTTTACAGCCCAAATTCTTTTGGAATAGACCAGATTACTTTGAAACGTTTTTTTAATTGTCCGCACCTTTTTTTTTAATAATTTGAATTCCTTCCAAATAGCCCAAATTCACCACTAATTTTTTTTTCTAATAGCCCGGATTTTTTTCAAGTAACACCGATTTTAATTCTCAAAATTTAACATTCCCTTCTATAGCCCAGATATTATTTTCTTAGACCAGACACCATTTTTTCTTAAATAGTCCAAAAATTTTATTTAAAAACACACAAATCCATTTTGATTACAAAAAGTCCTTACTAAAAAGTGGAGTTCTTCTGATAATTTTCCTGATTCTTTTTAATAACTCAAATTTTTTTCTTCTATTTTTTCACCGTGACTTCTTTTTTATTTTTTCACCGAGACTTCTTAGAACTTTAGTACAATTATTATTTCACCTCTTCTTTACGACACTCATTTTTATTATGGGAATAATTTTCAAATAATAAAAAATTCCTTTAATGCTGAATATCATTTTTCCCTAAAAAATGCGATTTTTAAAATTTTTCTTCCTCTTTTTTTGTTTAAGGAATTGCTTTAAAATTTTTCTTCCTCTTTTTTTGTTTAAGGAATTAAAAATGCAAGACTTCAAATTAAAAACGTCCAATAATATTGATGCGGTTTTTATAGTTTATAACTTTTCAAAATAGTATGAGACACTCCTAATTTATCATCAAAATAATTAGAAAACAAATTTCTAAAATAGTTTATTCCAAATTGAGGGCATATAAGCGCAGTTGTTGATTAATAAAATTTCGCAATTAAGAAAAAAAGGAATTCATTATGAATGCATAAAAAAATTATTTCGATCGCTTTTTCCTTACTTTTAGAAAATTTCATAATAGCCCAAAGCTACCACAGACCAACCAGTCTCCGTGGACCCCAAGCAGCACTTTAAATTATCAAAAGTCTTTAATTTTCTATCTTCATCGATACTCGCCAATGTGGACCCGTCCACACCTCAAAAACTGATATTATCTAAAAGCCATTAACCAAAATGAAAATATTTAAAAAAGCCAAAAAAAAAAAATTACTAATCTTTTTCCAATTGCAGTGCATTAATTAACAGGTGGGTTATGTGCATGTGCAATTAGCATTCGAAATCATCGTCAAATTAAATATCCTATAACGATGATTATGATCACTTTATCGATTGATTTTAGATCTTAATCAATAAAATTGCAAATGAAATTATTAAATTAAGAAGGGAAGGGGGGGGGGTTGGTGGTTGTAGTAATGGTAAGGAATGGGAGGTGCGAGGTTATAGCGAAAATCAAAAGTTATAGTAAAATTACTCATATCAGAAATATTTGTAATGTGATAAAAACCGCGGAGGTGCAAACAACGGTGGAAGGTGCATGAAAAATTATACCTTTGAGGTGTGTACTGGTAAAAATACCGGTTATTTTGTGGTGGTGGAAGCCTCGCGAGCGATCATCAGCCTTGGAGGCAATAAAAATTACAAGTATGACCAGATACTGACATTAACTTTGGGGCTGTTCACATTAATGTGGTTAAATAAGTAATACTATACGATCGACTATAGTGGATGATGAATGGTGGATGGAGGGGGACGTCTTACTGACGTTCAGGTGAAAAGTTGGTACTCTAGTTTACTGGAAGTCGGATCTAGTTATGGAAGTGCACTTTTTTGTTGTTGTTATTGTCGTTAACGATGAATCGAATTGTTGCCATCAATAAAAATGCTTGGTAGCGGCAATAACAGCTCCCATGTTGGGGAGCTATTTAACAGGTGCTCATGTCTATCGAGAAGCAACTATGAAAGTTAAAAACTTATCAGGCAGACTTAGAGGAATTGGCGAATATCCGCACTTGTCGACATGCAGGTAATCAGATAACTTGTAGTTAACCATTGCAGCTACTACTTAGACATTGGGGATCAGGTAGAACTGATAGTGAACAAGTGTTCATTGGCCTCTTACGTGTGTTTTGCTGGCTGTTATACGACTATTACTGTACGGGCAGGTAAAATTTTCCGTAAATACTAGTTATGCTATTTTCGTTTTCAATCGAAAGTGAAAACGTTCAATTAGGAAAAAATTTCATTTCAAATATTTTTTCCGGTTTTATTTTAAGTATTACTTACCATTTTTTTTCCCCAATTGACTTTTTCTTTTTTATATTTGAACAGAGTTTCTGAAATTTTTTTTTTTAACAACACTGCACCTCATGATGTTCGTGAGAGGTGGGGGGTACGGGGAATGGAAATAATTTGACAAATAAACGTCATGCTTAGACATTTATAATTATTAACACTCGTAATATTTTTGTGCTTGTACTACTGTTTTCCTATTTCCTCAGGGAATCTTTCAATAAAACTAAAGTAAAATTAAACAAGGTAATTTACAATCTGTGAGATTATGCTTGATTGGAAAAAATAAGAGACCTAAATAGAAAATCGAGATTGCTTAATAAGGACAGAAAATTGTAGAAAAGTTGAATGAAAGTTATTGAAACAATTTTTAAGAGCTCCTTTTTTGTTGGAGAAAGTATGGACAATTAGGACTGCAGTTGAGACTGGAATCATTCTCCCCAAACGTCGCAGCGTAATAATTTTTAGCGATAGTTGCCATTCGTGGATCATCGGTTAACCCGGTTTTTAACTGTATTCGATATTGGTTGCTTAACCCTTAAAATTGAAACTTTTAACCTTTCCGGGCTCAAAAGGAACAGTCGATAACTCTCACCTTTGACCCCAAAGAGGAGGGGAGGATTCTTACACATTTGTGAGCAGTAAGCATAGCCTATTTCGGGATTTTTTTGTAAGGACCCTTAAAACTGCCACTTTTAACCATTCCGGGCTCAAAAGGAACAGTCGATAATTCTCATCTTTGACCCCACAGAGGAGAGGGGGGATCCTCACACAGTTGTGAGCAGTAAGCATAGCCTATTTCGGGATTTTTTTTAGTTCACCTGTAAAATCCTTCAAAAAATAAGAAATCGACTACTTCGAAAAATATTGGGTGGTCCTTAAAAAAATACTTGAAAAGTAACTATTTTGGTATTCGACTGGTTAGTGGAGTACTTCTACTGGAGTATTTGACTGGAGTATCGAATCCGGTCGCTAGCTCAGCTCTCATTACCTTTTCAATTCCCCTTGATTTGAATCTCTTAGATGAATGGTCCTTCGTTAAGTCCTAAAAAATGGTTTATCTTTTCCATTTCTACTTTAATTTCTTCTCCCCGATTACATTCTTTGCTGTCATCTAGCTTGTTGGCGGTGAACACGGTGATATAAAGCGTGGAATCCTATCAAATGGAAGTTTTCCTTTCCCTAGTGAACTGTGGGCAATCAAGGACGGCAGTTCTCCCTGAAATATTGATAGGATTCCACGCTTTATATCACCGTGAAAGTCTCATCATCTTGAAGATCACTCGTGGACCATCAAATAATCCGTTGCTTAATGAAAAAAATAGAATCTTTACTGGACCAA
This sequence comes from Atherix ibis, assembly GCA_958298945.1. NCBI lineage: Eukaryota > Metazoa > Arthropoda > Insecta > Diptera > Athericidae > Atherix > Atherix ibis. Next base: position 31,905,658 of record OY282609.1, read on the forward strand.
TGGGGAAGATTTCTTTCTACGCCGTAGCAAACCATTAACCATTACGAAATTCTGGGCATACCACACCTCTTCAATAACAAACCTCATCCTTCATGCTAATTCTGTGCCGTTTAACTCACCATTTGCCATGTTCTAAATGTATGCCGCTTAACCCAGAATTTCTTTTTTCAAACCCTCTATTCAATTGTGTGTTTAAGGAGGAACTCCTTTTCTTCAACTTTCTAAAAGAATCCGATATGCTCCCTAACTATCGATCAGTTGCATTTAGTAACCTGACAATGTCAACCCACACGTAACATGAAGTCACCAAATGGGCCTCATGGTCATGGCCCTTCAGAATGCCTCTGGCTCTTGTTTCAGAGACAGTCAACAGGCTACAATCGGGTGGATCACACTTTTACCAATTTCGATGATTGATCTTTTATTGATTTTTACTTTCAATAAAAAAAAAACACTTTACAGATGATTAAAAAAAAAAGAAGTAAGAACATTTTCGATACTTTAGCTTGACTGATCCCCCACCACCACTATAATAGCAGCATTCCTTTCGATTTCAAAATAAAAACCCATAAATTATGATTAAAGCCTCAACAGATTGAGAATGCGTACTTTCAGATTAGTACAGAGTGTAATTGATGGAAAAGCCCCCCGTCCGTTAACGATAAATCCTAAAAATAGTCTAAAAGCCAACGTTCATTTTTTCAATGCTATTTTTACGAGTGTACGTACTCATTTTTATTATTATTATTATTGCCCTCAATTGATAGAATCAAACCAATTGAATTCAAACAAACTACACATACTCGTACACGGCTTTTGTACACTCATATGATAATAAATTTCATCATTATCACCAGCAACGAGAATAGTGTGGGGGTGTTAATTCAAATTTTCAACACGGAAATAAACTTTTTCAAAATTGAAATTAAAAAATTAAAATTATACTAACTCGACTAGTCAGGAATGGTGGAAGTTTTTAATTTAAACAGGCAAAAAGTTCACCTACACACAAGCAGTTATCAGAGAAAATGTTGAATGTCTCAAGTTAAAAAAAAAAAAGAAATCGTACAAAATAAATGTTAAAGAGTTCATTCAGTCCAAGCATACTCATTGTTGTATTACATCAAAAAGTTCAAGTGAATGTACTCTTAACCGCTCCCTTCTCCCTCCTAGTCGGATGAGTCTGACTCATCCGACATGAGATTGACCTCAACCTCAGCACCTCCCCTATTAAATGTACAAAGATGCATTTTACAACAGTTCGCGTTCCTTTCAATTTATACTCTCGAGCCCCATTAATCTTAGAATTAGAAACTTAAATGGTTGATTCTCTCGGTTATTCTGTTGTTATTGCTGGTTGACGCGACGCTGTTCTGGTATCCCCTCTTCATATTTTTCGGTATTTTTAAAACTATATCGACGCTAAAAAAAAATATTGATTTGTGTACGAGGTCTGTTCAAAAAGTATTGCGAATTTTGCATTTCCATGGGTTACATATATTCGATTTTGGATTTTTTTATAGCGTTATGTTGGTACTCTTGGCTCTCACTTATAGCGACAATTTCAACCATTTTGAATGTTCAGTTAATTTTTGACAGCTGCTTTGATTGGACGTGTTTTGGCTCGTCTTCGATTTTTGCCCATTTAAAAAAATGGATCAAAGAATCTGGGGAATACGGTGGCTGCGGCATTAATAATGTGTTGTTTTTGGCCAAAAATACGTGCACCAGCAACGATACGTGAGCAGAGGCCTTATCATGATCCAAAAGCCAATTTTTGTTCTTCAACAAATCCGGGCGTTTCTGGCGGATTGCTTCGCGCAACTTGCGCATAACTTGCAGGTAATATTTCTTATTGACCGTTCTACCCTGTGGCAAGAACTCATGATGCACCACACCCCTGCAATCGAAGAAAACTGTAAGCAAAACCTTCACATTCGGCCGAACTTGGCGCGCTTTTTTCGGTCTTGGCTCGTGCGGCAGCTTCTATTGGGATGATTGAGCTTTGGTTTCCACGTCATAACCATAAACTCATGATTCGTCACCAGTTATGACCCTCTGGAGCAAATTTGGGTCATCGCGGACAGAGTCCAACAGCTCCTTAGCAATCTTAATGCGATGCTGTTTTTGGTCGAAAATGGGCAAAAATCGAAGACGAGCCAAAACATGTGCAATCAAAGCAGCTGTCAAAAATTAACTGAACATTCAAAATGGCCGAACTTGTCGGCATAAGTGAGAGACAAGAGTACCAACAAAATTCTCCAAAAAAACAAAATCGAATATACGTAACCCGCGGAAATTCAGAATTCGCGATAATTTTCGAACAGACCTCGTACACCCGCCAAACGCGCCAGACAGTTCATACTTTTCAACGTCTAGAATGTCTAGTCATAAGTCTATAGTCCTAGATAATCCAAAAGAGCAAAGAGTCTGTGCAAGTATCAATCCATGAGCTTCTATTTATTTGCCACAATAAATCGTTTCTAGTTTCTGGCTGCTGTTAAACCGAAACGAGATAGCTCCAAGTTGGCTATTTCTCTGCACCACGGCCAAAAGCCAACCAGCATCCACATGTCTTTGCCGATAATTGATTGTGGCGGTAAATTATTGATCATTCCATTAGCAACTGTTCCTTAACCGACTCCGCCGCATACAGATATCGCGCACTTCTTCTTTTACCTGATCAAAGTAGCCTTATTGCCAATAATAGATTCAATTCGTAATGACTTGACGGGTAACAGCGTATATCTTCTCTCAGCTATGTAGTTAGGTAGGTAGGTGGCCTTAGATGGATTTGTCTATGGACATTGAATGAAAAATAACCGATCCATTGCCAGGAGTTGATGTTGACTTTCGTGTTGACCTCTCTCCAAACAGACTAGGCAAAGTGTTATAGCCTCGTTACTCTTGGTAACATCATTTTTCTTGCGGTTGGCTTATTTCATTTAAATCACTCAACTTGCTGCAACATCTTACGATTATCTTCTCTTTATTCTCCTATATCCCCCTAACCCCCTCCCCCCTGAATCTCTCTAAATAATTGTTTCTTCTTTTTTTTTAAATTCATGGCCATTTGAAGAGCTCTAGTGATGTACAGATTTCCTAACTTTCTTATACGTGTAAGATTAAATGTTGCCTGATGTACTGGGCCGGCAGAAAGGGGGTTAGTAGGGGACAAGTAGAAAATTTGTATTATTGAATTTCTTTTCTGTTAAAATCATTTCAAAATCTCTTATTCACATATCTAACCGCTTATGTAGATACAAGAAAAAATGTAAAGCGCATCTTAACAAAATCGCATTCATAATTTTTTGATATGCATACCTGTTAACTGGGTTAACGATGAGCCCAGCCATCAGCATCAGTTAATTTTGTAATATTTTCAATTTTATCTTTCTTTCTATTCACAGTTTCATCAAAAGTGGAATAAAACACACAAGATTTTCTCTCTGAATGTGCATGCACACGAGTCAAGTAAACGAGCACATAAATCCATTTTTTGATTAATCAAGAAAAATTTATGATCGACTAATGAAATTCTCTAATGTGTGCCTCGTTAAAGCCAATTAACTGACCATCAACACTATTTCTAATAGTCCACACCAAAACTACTTATATACAATAAAATCGCTTTAAGAAATAACCCAGAAATTAGCATTATTGCAGCAGATTTGCACGGTGAAAATTTAAAGATTTTTGTTGTCGGACATTAATTTTGTTGCCAGCTACATGCGAAGTGTTGCTGAAACAGTTTCGAATTTTTTTCCAAACTTTTGTGCAACATTTGAAATGGAAAAGTTTCGATGCGTGCCACTCGCTCGCTCGCTGGGGAATCTCGGTCTCATTTGATGGTTCACTGAATGTTGACCTTGTACCCACAACAATAAACATACAAAATGACTCCATCGTGAGTCACCTTAATCGATTTTACCTAATTGAGATTAGTTTGTTTTGTTGTCGTTTTTTGTTCATTAATTTTTTTTTTGTTAAATATTTTCTTTTTTTGCTTCTGTGGTTGTCGCGTTATTGGAAAAATAATTATCTATCATAAAGAGAGAGATAGAGAGAGAAAAAAAGAAAATCAATCCCACTAACTGGGTTTTTTTTTAAGTCTAATAACAAAATTTTTTTGTAGGTAATTTTTTTCTTTCTTTTCTAGACTTATTAAAATTACTACTAATTTCCTATTCTAACCGTGAGGATAATAATTTTTAAAAAAAAGAAAGAAAGAAGAAGAAAAAGACGTCATCAAATGGGAAATTTGGTTAATTTTATTTTCTTTATTACCGTTTATAAGAGAACCGAAATTTTCTGTGATTAAAAGTATTTTTTTAGCAAATAATGGTCCAAAAAGGATGAAGTTCAAAATAACAGACAAATCAACTCAAAACCGCACTCAAAACAGTTTTGTTAGCTTTTTTTTTATTAGGGATGTCTGAGAGAGTAGGCAGAAGGCTTCGTGTCTCTTGGGTTTTTATTTTTTTTATTTTTTAATTCTCCGTTTTTACCCTTTTAAATTTGTGTACCCCCATCTCCCCTCTTATTATCGTACAACCTATTTACCCTTTTAGGGGAATATTTACTATTTCGGAGATGTCCCAAATTACAGATAAGCCAACAAAACCGCGCTCAAAACAGTTTTGTTGATAGCTTTTTTTGTATTAGGGGTCTCTGAGAGAGGAGACATAGGGACCATTAGGGTACTTCACGGTGCACACAGATTGGCGTTGACAGCTTCCCCAATAACACTGGTTGATGGTAAATTGGAGAAAGCAGTTGAGAATTAATAAATTTTGCCAGGGACCACTTCACAACGTCATGACAATCAGGCCATCTGGCGAGTTCTCGAGAGAAGTGTCATGGGCGGTAAGCGGGTTTATGATTGCTTGTTCCATCAACTGCTTCGTGTCTCTTGGGTTTTTGTTTTTTAAATTTTTATTTTCTCCGTTACTACCTTTTTAAATTTGTGTACACCCCCCCCCCCTCCTCCCTCTTGTTATCATACAACCCATTTACCCCTTAGGAAATATTTACTTTTTCGGAGGTGTCCCAGATAACTTTTATCAAATTGAAAAATAAGAAAATTACGGGAACGAAGATCAAAGGGCCAGGATTGGCATTAACAGCTTCCATCCCCAATAACACTAGTCGATGGTAAATTGGAGAAAGCGGTTGGGAATTAATAAATTTTGCCAGGAACCACTTGATAATGCCAAGACAATGAGACCATCTGGCGAGTTCTTGAGAGAATTGATGGATCCAGAAGATTCACATAGAACGGAATACCAGTTAAAAACTTAGTACATGCCATAAAGTCAGTTGTTTACATGGCACAGGATTTATTTTAGGTGTTAATTAAAAAAATCGAGAAAGATTAGAAGCTTCCACAATTGAAGGGAGTTCCAATCAAAAAGAAATTTGGGGTTAGTTTGGATTTACTTTCAGAAATGACATGAAGAACGAAGTGAGTTAATGAATTGGAAATTATAAGCCCAATTCTGATTCTAAGAAGTTTCCTTACCTAAAATTTCGGGTGGGCTGTTTTTGGTCCACTGTCTTCTTGCCAGCGTTTAACCAAAGATATTATGTGCCGTTTCATCAAAAGGCTGACAAAATTTGGAATTCTGTTGAACTCAGGGTATTGGAAAATCCCTCTAATCCTTTAGTATCGCAGCGTTAGAGGTTATTTATAGATCATTAGTTGACCCGATTCTCCATGGCATTCGACAAAATCTGCTTAGCAAGAGAGGTATTGAATAGCGTCTCCACCCTACCATTTCCATTGAAATGCCGAACTCAGCGCACTTATTGACCAAATGGCATTTAACATCTTTAACCAAGAGTAGACAAGCAGACTGGACTTGCGGTGGACTATTCCTTTCCACAAATTTCGACAAACATCGAAAAGCCAGTCTACTCAACAACCATTCCGAAATTCTGGCCAGGGTCACTTCTCAGAATCTACATTGTGTATAACGCTCTAAACCCAAAATTTTTTAATGAATAGAACTCTTTTCATTGTGGAGCTCCTAAGCCCAACCATTCCATTTCCAATCACACTTGTTATTGAAAAACAAGCCCTGCAAAATTTAACAATCTCCAATTAAATATTGACCAGTTTCTTTAAGGAAGCTGACACTGCAAACCCACACATGACATGGAGACCCCAAATATGTAATAGTTTCAAAAGGACCTCCTCCAAACATTAAGTTTCCCCAAAACTTAACGGTTCTTACTTTATGTTTTTCGAGTGCTTTTGAAGTTACGAAATATTGAAAACTCTTCTCACACTATATAAGAAGAAGATCTCCTTTGTCTTATAATAAATTTTTTTAAAGAATTCTTAAAGGACAAAATTTTTTAATTATTATTTTTTTTAAGGTAAAACACGGTTTTTTATATGTTTTGAAAAGCAAAGATCATTTTTAAAGTAAGTAACAATTATTTTTAGGCTATCCCTAGTAACATTTGTCTAACGATAACTCGAGGGCACTCCAGAGCTTTGAAGACAAATACGAGATCTGTTCAAAAAGTATCCTGAACTTTGAATTTTCGATTTTTTTGTGGCGTTATATTGGTACTTATGTCTCTCACTGATGCCGACAAGTTCGGCCATTTTGAATGTTCAGTTAATTTTTGACAGCTGCTTTGCCTGCACGTGTTTTGGAACTTCTTCGATTTTTGACCATTTTCAACCAAAAACAGTATCGCATTAACATTGCTAAGGAGCTGTTGGACTCTGTCCGCGATGACCCAAATTTGCTCCAAAGGGTCATAACTGGTGACGAATCATGGTAATAATGTGGAAACCAAAGTTCAATCATCTCAATGGAAGCTGCCGCACGAGCCATGACCAAATAAAGGGCGCCAAGTTTGGTCAAATGTGAAGGTTTTGCTTCCAGTTTTCTTCGATTGCAGGGACGGCATCATGAGTTCTTGCCACAGTGTAGAACGGTCAATAAGGAATATTACCTCCAGGTTATGCGTAAGTTGCGCGAAGCAATCTGCCAGAAACGTCCGGATTTGTGGAAAAATAAAAATTGGCTTTTGCACCATGGTAACGCTCCTGCTCACTCATCGTTGCTTGTGTGCGAATTTTTGGCCAAAAACAATAATGCCGCAGTCACCGTATTCCCCAGATCTGGCCTGGCTCCCTGTGACTTTTTCTTGTTTCCGAAACAGATTCTTTGATCCATTTTTTGGAATGGGCAAAAATCTAAAACGGGCCAAAACACGTTCGCGATACTTTTTGAACAGACGTCGTATGTTATGGGCATAGCTGACCCAGTGTCGCTAAATCGGGGCTTAAAAAAATTTTTAGATTACCATTTTTTGAGCTTCTTAGAAGGCGGTTTAAACTACTTCATTCAACTTCCTTTTTTTAACTTCAAAAACATACGTTTCTAATTCGTTTTTTGTATTAAAACTAATTTTTTTTACAAATTTTTTAGGTATTAAAAAAACAAGAGTAACCAAAAGAAAATTGCAATTTTGTCTTAAACCACTCCATCCCACTAAGACCCCCCTCCACCCTCCAAATGATAATATACCATAAAAATCAATAAAATTTCCACCTTTGGACAATATACAAAAAAAATTTAAATCCAATTTGGAAATTGTGTGTGTTCTTTTCTGGCATTTATACGTTGTCCCGAACTAACACGTCCCCCCACGAACTTAGAAATTGCAATGAACCATCACAAACGTTCAAAGAAATTGCCGCTTCCGGTAAGCTCGGATGTACGCCGGCAATCGTCTATTTACACTGTCAAGCCTGAAGTTGGATTAGTAAAAATTTTGCATAACCCCCAAAGAGTGGTGGTCGGAAAGGGGGAACGGAGGGCCAGCTTAAAAAGCAAACGATAAAAAGAGGGCAAAATACAATACAACCAGACCTACATACTCACAATAATATTGAGTGACGATTGTGGACTTGGAGGCTAATGTACGACTGCCGATAATTGAGCGAACTTGAACGAACGATGTCAGCTGAATGAACTTGAATGTGGCCAAATGGATGAGGCCGGATTTATGGTATTTTTCATCATCGAGGGCCACACAAATAGAATCGTTCTTTTGTCCAAAATGATGTGCACAACTGTGGGTCAACGGTTGTGATAATTTCTATCAAGGCTTAACCCACTACTGGTAACGATAAAAGGAGACATTTCAACTTGTCTCATTTCTAGGGTAAAAAAAAAAGAAAAATACTTTTAAAAAAAAAGAAATCTCTGTTCGCCATTTACTTGAAAGCAATACTAAAGAAGCTTCGCACAAATACTAAAAACCTCAGATAAGATAAGAGAGATTAGTCAGCAAATAACAAGCAACCATCATTGCACTTGCTGCTAAAATTGCCACTACAGCTGCTATTGGGGCTTCGCAAATTATTGGTGTTTACCTGTTTAAAAATGAACATCTCGCTTGACCGTAACAATCACGCTCGCAATTACCGGCAAAAAAGCTTCCATTCAACGAAAATCGAACGCTTCAACGGACGATTTCGATTCATTTGGATTCGTTTAGATTGTCTTTTTTTTTTATTTTCGCTAATTTTCCGCTTGTTTTGTTCATGTTCACGACTGCTCTTATCCCCCCAATCAACCTTCTCGGTCCCAGTCCAGTTGAGACGTCACAAGCTCGGGTGTTGGTAGTACACAACAGACTGTCGCCAATTTCAATAGAACCAACCAAATAAGACGATGATATAGAAAATGCTCTTACGGACCACCCCCCGTCCTCCCCTTAAATCAAAGATTCACTGAAGCTTTCGATGGTGTACAAGTATCTCCAATTGAATAGATATATTGTGCTCCCCAATCGAGATGTAAAGTTTTCTTTCTCTTATTTTTAATAAGAAGTTTTTTTTTGTAATTATACATTTTTATTGTGAACGTAATTCTATGTTTTTTTGGCGACATTCTTTTATTCTTCTCCAAATCGATGGTCACGCACGACAGGCCAGCAGAGTCTTTAATACGAATTTAATGGGGACCAGAACAAGAAGCGACACTAAAACAAATCCCCACGAAAGACCGTGTGATTATCTATCGATTTTTAACGATTTTTACTCGTCGTTCGTCATGGTCATTTTAGGTTGTAGCCTGTCGATAGATGACAGTCTAGATAATTTTCAAAGTACCGGACACGAAGTCTACTATTTCCTTCTCCCCTTCCGCCATAAACACTCTTACTAAATTTTATTTGGATATACTTGCATTTTTATATGTACTCGTTATTTAAGAATGTCTAATTTACTTACTAAATTTTTTCTTTTTAACTTTTTTGGCTACCCCCCCCCCCCCCTCCCCATAACAATCTAATTCCTTCGATTATTTCTCTTCTAATCTTCTTTACTTTTACCTAAATTGATTTCGTTTCTTTTTTCTCCTTATTTCACTTACTTACGATTTTATGTGAAATTCTAAAAATAAGCAAAAAAAAAATCAATAACACGTCTAGGTGAGCAAGCTGGACTATTCGCACATTGTTATAAGCCCATATTAACCATCAGTAAAATAATAATTAGACAATTGTTAAAATTGCAGTGGAATCGATGGACTTCTAGACGGTCAAGGGGGGATTCGTTTTTGATAAAGGGAATTCCCGTACACGTGAAAATTACATACGAGCTCCTAAGTGGGGTGTTCTTCTCCATAATTGATGTTGAAGCTTCTGATGTGTTTAAACACTCGACTGGAAGATTCTACAATTTGTGGTCTCATATTGAAGGGTTTTTCCCCAATAAACAAAGAGGTTTTCTTTCAAACACTCTCTATTCAACTCTATCTTCAAACCTAATTCCACCCTCCTCCCCCCCCTTCCCCGTCTCCTTTAAACATTTATTATAAAAAGTTGAATTTTCATGCAATCGAATTAATGCTATTCTTCTTATCAGGAATAATATCTTATCGCGAAATTATGTTTACTTTTAATCATTGAGTTTTTTTTTCCAAAACGGGGGGAGTAAATTCTTCCAAGATGGCGACATACTACTCTGTTGCTTTAAAACGTGAATAGTGAAATACGAAGGATTGTTGTTTCTTTCTCTTTTTTTTGGGAAATGTTTAGCATTGATCAACAGGAAAAGAAGCAGCTTATTATCAATAAAATGAGCTTATTATCAATTTTCTTATATCTCACAACAATACGAATGGCGCCAAACTTTCCGCTCTATTTGCTTGTATCTATCTCTACCTATACTCGCAGCTTATCAGTTATTAAGTCCTTTTCGCTTTTAGCACATTTCCTTACACACACACAGAATCGAAAATTAGACCTCCGCCATGCCTTCCCGTCCTTCCGGTAAGACACATCCTTCCACACACATACCTGAGCCTGGGCCGTACGTGAATCTTTTCAAATCTTCAACTTTTACCCAAATCCACTTAGAATCCTTGTATGGTTTTTTTTTTGTTCGCTTCATCTTTTCATAAGTAAACATGTTTTTTTTTTTTTACAAAATATTTTGACTATCGTTCATCTGTGCTTATAATACTCCCACATAATATTACACTTTCAATATTTATATTCGTTTCAGTTAGATTTCCGATTTTAAAACTTAAATCACGTACAATCTTTTATCGAAGTTTTTAGCAAAATCCATCAACGGAAAATCGTTAAATTTTTTTTGTTCAATTCCAGCTTTTGTAGTGTTGATAACATTTTAATATACAAAAAAAAATACTCACACGAATTAGTGCGTATCACAGATTTTTATCCAAAAATTATTCGTATTAAAAACGTGCTCCATGGAGCAGTGTGTATTCCTTCATCTTTTTCCACAGGAATCCAATGGGAATGAATGAACACTGAACGCAATCTACCTTTGAGGGTGTTTTTTTTTATGACGGAAAAATTTGCCAAATGACGTACACCTACACTTAACGATTGACATTTTTATTTTAGTTTTTAAACGTCCTTCTTAAAAATTGGTTTTTAAGATTTTTATAAGGTAAATGTTGTGTTAAAGGTAGTGAAGAGTTGCTGTTATAAAAGCAATAACATTTTGCCCAGTAGAAAAATTTTCTACATTTTTAGACAATTTTTAACTTTTTAGAAAATTTGCCACAAACACAAAATTTTTACAGCTAGAATTTTTCAAATTCTCTGATTTGAATAATACCACCAAAAAAATTAGTTTAAAATATAAAAAAAGTGAAGTTTTTACCGAAAATATTTTCGGAAAAAAACCCGAAATCTTTTTTGGAAATCAATGAAAAAAAAAGTGAACACTCAATCTGAAACACCATTTATTTGACCAAAGAAAATATTTTGTTTTAAGGAAATTGAAAAATAAAAACAATTAAAGAAAAATATTTAAATTTTAATTAAAAAAAAAAAAACAATTTTAAATTTTCATATTTCGATAACCGACAATGTTGAGAAAACGCTCACTATCTTGAAAATTGTTAAAACTGCAGTAATTTGTGTTAAAATTTTAGATTTTTTTGTGAGAATTGACAAAAAAAACTAGTTTTACAAACAAACAAAATTTGGGGAAAAATTTGAAATTGTTGATTTTATTCCATCAGCAAAAGTGAGTGAATACTCAATGAAAACTGCAATAATTTAAGTTAAATCTTTGACATTTATTAGAAAATTGCAAAAAAAATCTAAAAATTTTTACGACAAGAATTTAAAAAATTTAATTAATTTCCTAAAAAAAATAAGGAAATTAAATAGTCAAAATTTTTTAGTCAACAACTTCCGTCAAATGTGTTAAAAGTTGAAATTTTAAATTTGTTTAAAAAATTTACCAAATGTAACCCGTAAAAAATATTCAAGAAAAAAATTGAAATTCGAAATTGTTCTTTTTTGCATACTATTAATGGTAGTGAGTAAACACTCAATTTAAAACTGCAATAATTTGAGTAAAATCTTTGACCTTTATTAGAAAATTGCAAAAGAAAATCTGAAATTTTTACGAAAAGAATATTAGGAAAAAACAATTTTAATTAAAAAAAAAATTAAGAAATTAAATAGCAAAAAATTTTATAGTTAACAAAATTGGAGCGAACAGTCACTTCGTGCAAATGTGTTAAAAGTGCAATAATTTGTGTTTATAATTTAATTTTTTTTAAAAAATTTCAAATTAAAACTCGTGAAAAATATTTAAGAAAAAAATTGAAATTCAAAATTGTTCTTTTTTGCATACCATTTATAGTGAGTAAACACTCAATTTAAAACTGCAATAATTTGAGTAAAATCTTTGACTTTTAAAAGCAAATTTAAAAAAAGAAAATATTCACTGATGAAAAATTTTTACGGAAAGAATTTAAGAGAAAATATTTAATTTTACCAGAAAACCAAACTTTAAGTGTAAAATTTTTCTAGCCAAGAAAATTGAGATTCTTATTGTTAAAAACTGCAGTAATTTGTGTTAAAATTTCAATTGTTTTTTGGAATTCACAAAAAAACTAGTTTCCAAAAAAAATATTTTGGGCAAAAACTTGCAATTGTTGATTTTATTCTATCAGCAAAAGTGAGTGAATACTCAATGACAACCAATAATTTGAGTAAACTCTTTGACTTTTATTAGAAAATTGCAAAGAAAAAAATCTTTAATTTTTACGTAAACAATTAAAAATTTGATTAAAAAAAATAAGGAAATTAAATAGCAAAAATAGCTAACAAAAGTGAAGTAACACGTGTTAAAAGTGCAGTAATTTGAATTGAAATTTTAAATTTATTTAAGAAAAAAATTGAAATTCTAAATTGTTCTTTTTTGCATAACGTTAATAGTGAGTGAACACTCAATAAAACTGCAATAATTTGAGTAAAGTCTTTGATATTTATAAGCAAATTTCAAAAAAAAATTATGTGTACGAAAAGAATTTATGCAAAAATATTTAATTTTTATCAAAAATCCAAATTTTTATAGCCAATAAAATTAAGACTCTTGCAAAATTGTTAAAACTGCAGTTATTTGTATTGAAATTTTAGATTTTCTTTTTAAAAGTTTAGCAAAAAGGAGTGTTTTACAAAAACTATTTTGGAAAAAAATTTGAAATTCTAAATTTATCAGTTTCGGTTACCATTAATAGTGAGTAAACACTCAATAAAACTGCAATAATTTGAGTAAAGCCTTTGACATTTATAAGCAAATGTCAAAAAAATATATATTCACAGATGAAAAATGTTTACGGAAAGAATTTAAGCAAAAATATTTAATTTTTATCAAAAATCCAAATTTTTATAGCCAATAAAATTAAGATTCTTGCAAATTTGTTAAAACTGCAGTAATTTGTATTGAAATTTTAGATTTTCTTTTTAAAAGTTTAGCAACAAGGAGTGTTTTACAAAAACTATTTTAGAAAAAAATTTGAAATTCTAAATAAGTCAGTTTTGGTTACCATTAATAGTGAGTAAACACTCAATAAAACTGCAATAATTTGAGTAAAGTCTTTGACATTTATAAGCAAATTTCAAAAAAAAATATATTCACAGATGAAAAATGTGTACGGAAAGAATTTATCCAAAAATATTTAATTTTTATCAAAAATCCAAATTTTTATAGCCAATAAAATTAAGACTCTTGCAAAATTGTTAAAACTGCAGTTATTTGTGTTGAAATTTTAGATTTTCTTTTTAAAAGTTTAGCAAAACGGAGTGTTTTACAAAAACTATTTTAGAAAAAAATTTGAAATTCTAAATTTATCAGTTTTGGTTACCATTAATAGTGACTGAAGACTCAATGAAACTGCAATAATTTGAGTGAAAAATGGTTTGATTTTAGAATATTTCAAAAAAAATATCCACAATCGAACATTTTTGTCAAAATTCATTTAAGGGAAAGTATTTAATTTTAATCAAAAAACCTTATATTAAAAGCCAAATTTTTATAGCCAATAAAATTAAGATTCTTGCAAAATTGTAAAAACTGCAGTTATTTGTGTTGAAATTTTAGATTTTTTTTTTAAAGTTTAACAAAAAGGAGTGTTTTACAAAAACTATTTTAGAAAAAAAATTCAAATTATAAATTTATCAGTTTTGGTTACCATAAATAGTGAGTGTAGACTCAATGAAACTGCAATAATTTGAGTAAACAATTGTTTCTTATTAGGAAATTTCAAAAAACAACTCCACAAACGAAAATTTTTGCCGAAATACATCTAAGCAAAAATATTGAATTTTTACCGAAAAACCAAATTGTAAATGTAAAATTTTTAAAGCCAACAAAATTGATATTCTTGCAAAATTGTTAAAACTGCAGTAATTTGTGTTGAAATTTTAGATTTCTTTTTAAAAGCATAGCAAAAAAAGTTCGTTTACAAAAGCTATTTTAAGAAAACATTTAAAATTCTAAATTGTTCAGTCTTGGTTACAATTAATAGTGAGTGAAAACTCAATGAAACTACAATAATTTGAGTGAAAAATTGTTTTTAGAAAATTTCAAAAAAATATCCACAAACGAACATTTCAGTCGAAATGCATTTAAGGGATAGTATTTAAGTTTTAATTAAAAAACTAAATTTTAAAAGTTAAATTTTTATAGCAGAAAAATTTGAAATTTTATATTTTTATTTGAAAGTTTAGGAAAAAGGTCTGTTGTAGTTTGCAATGAGAATATGAAAATTATTCCCAGGGTGTTGGAATAGGGATGAGGCAGGTAGAAGAATTGGGAATTTAAAGAACGTGACATTCAAAAGGAGTAATGGCCAGTGACGACCATACTCCAGAGAACTACTTAATTTGCTAGGCATGCTTGATGCTAGTTTTATGCGGTTCAAAGTTGTGAGCAAAGCGTTATTTTCACACCCACTATAACGAAAAAATTCATGCCTGAAGATTTAGGGGTAAATGGAGACACCCAAAGGTCTCCATAGGAGAGGAGCACAGAGAAGAAAGAATAACAGAAAAGTTAAATTTTGAAACTGCAGTAATTGCAGTAAAAATTTTACTTTTTTTTAAATTTAAAAAAAGCGACTAACGCCTAATTTTAAAACTGCAGTAATTTTTGCAAAATGTGGAAACTGCAGTAAATTTTCTTAATACAATCATTTTTGTTTCATGCAAAAAATTTCTTATTTCACAAAGCAAATTTTAATTTCACGTTAAAAATATTATTTCGATATTCTCGCTTATAACTAACGCCCAATTTTAAGACTGCGGTAATTTTTGCAAAATGTGGAAACTGCGGTATATTTTCTAAAAACAATCAATTTTATTTTTTGCCAAGAATTTCATATTTCACAAAGCAAATTTTAATTTCACATTAAAAATATTATTTCGACATTCTCGCCTTTAACTAACGCCTAATTTTTAGACTGCAGTAATTTTTGTTTTATGCAAAGAATTGCATATTTTACAAAGCAAATTTTAATTTCACATTAAAAATATTATTTCGATATTCACACTTTAATAAATGCCCAATTTTAAGACTGCGGTAATTTTTGCGAAAAATTAAAACTGCAGTAAAATTTCCTAAAACAATCATTTTGGTTTCATGCAAAAAATTTCATATTTTCCAAAGCAAATTTTAATTTCACATTAAAATTAATATTTCGATATTCTCGCCTTTAACTAAAGCCCAATTTTAAGACTGTGGTAATTTTTGCAAAATGTGGAAACTGCGGTAAATTTTCTTAAAACAATCAATTTTATTTTCTGCCAAGAATTTCATATTTCACAAAGCAAATTTTAATTTCACATTAAAAATATTATTTTGACATTCTCGCCTTTAACTAACGCCCAATTTTAAGCCTGCGATAAGTTTTGCAAAATGTGGAAACTGCAGTAAACTTTCTTAAGTTTGAGAAAAAGTGCGCAAATGAAAAGTTTTGTTACAGGAAAATTTTAGTTTTGGTACCCCAAAAAATTGAGCCTTTAACTCAAAATGAAAACTGCAATAATTTCGGGTATATTTTTCGAAATAGGAAAAATTGCCCAGGAAAATAACTTTTGAGTCAAAAATTAAAACTGCAGTAATTTTAGTGAAAAATTAAGAAAGTGTTTACTTTTTTTTATATAATTTTTGGTGAAAAATAAAAATTAGAAAAACATTCAATAAATTTAAAAAAAAAAAAAATTTGGTATAAAAATTTCAACCATTTTTAAATGCAAAATTTCACAAATTATCCTAAAAGGCAATTTTTTTTTTTTTTTGATCAAAATAAATAAAAAAAAAAACTCTTAAATTTCCTGACTTTTAATAATGAGAAAGAAAAAAGAAAATTTAAATACACTCACTTCAAAAGTCTACCTTTTGATCAGGTATCATTAATGGAAACTTGTAGAAAATCTAAATAAAATTGAAATTTTTACTTGAATCTATAAATAAAAAAAAACAAAAGGGAAAATTCCCAATTGGACTCGAAAAAAGGCAGGCTTCGTAAACTTTTCAAAAGCTGTGGCAGAGACCAACTCACACACAAGAAAAAAAACACAATAAACTGATTATGCCAAGAACGACAGTAGTTAAAAATGTGCAAGAAATATTTTCGGAAAATTCCAGGAGACTCATTGAGCTCTAATGTTTTTGGATTTTTTCACATGCCGTTCTTCGGAGAAGGGATTCTTGTAACCAGATTGCCAGGAACAAGGATGATAATTCAAAGTGCTTGTATTGCTAGGAGAATTTTCCTGTTATCCCAACTGAAATAGTGCCAACGAATGTACAATTCGATGCGGTAACACAGGCCGATCCGATTGTCCTATTTGAATAGGTAGATACGCATTTGGCAGAACAGGTACGCATTCGATTTCTAAATAGAGCCGCAGATGGAGTTGAGAGGTGATAAGATCTGAAAAAGCAAAGAAATCCTAACAGCAACAGCCGAACCAGACCGAACGGCAAAGGGATGTGATTCCAAGGGACTAAGGGATGATTCGATTGAGTTCGAGGGCGGCTGTTACTGGAGCCGTAATCGGTGAATAAATTACAAGATTATCGGCTCTGTATCAAGTTTGTCTGGGGGATTTCGAAATTGTGTTCTTGCCATAATAATTGTGTGCATCAGTCATAAATTTTCCTTCTATTCCTTCGTCGTTCCTATCTCGTATTAGGTTTTTTTCTAAGCTACACACACCCCCTCCCACCCGTCCCCATACAATAGGGAATTCCCCATCCTTTGACGTACGTACTATTCCACGTATAAGCAGTCGTTAGATTATTGTTACGAGTATTATTTTTGGGGTTTCTCTTTGGGAGCATTTACTATGATTTACTAACTGAAATGGTGTTAAAATGCATTCGAAATGAAATAAAAATAAATAAATTCAAGCAAAAGTGTTACACCTTAAAAGGTATAAGAATTCGACCAATTAAACAGGAATCGATTTTTGCTTAAAGTCTCTTCTCTTGGATAATTTGGAAGAATTTAAAGGGAAATATCGAAATTTGATTTGAGAAATTTGCAGACAAGCCTGCTTGGCTATTTAAAATTATCCTTTCACAAAAACTTTTTTTCATGGGTAGTACTGGCTTGTATAGAATATAATCCTGAATAGGATAAGATATGCCAAACGAGAGCTGAGAGGATTGAAATTCGTCGAAGGATTAAAATCTAATTTCCCTGGTGAGATAATTAAATTCGAAATCAATTTCCCAATCCTTGACGCCATCATAGGAAATAAATGGAATTTTTCAGTTTCGTTTGGTTTCGCTTACCTTAACCCCCCCCCCCCCTCCTTCCAATTCCTCTTCCCCTTCCCAGTACACAAAATTTATCAAATTTTCAGTAAACGTAGTTGTTATCAGTTTTTGCTATTATATTTGCCCAGAAATTTAGAAATTTTCCAATGAATCTATTTTATTAAGTTTGATTTTATTCTCTTTACAGCAACACCATCACGATAAGCAACAATTACACCAGCAACAACTACAACTACACCAGCAGCAGCAGCAACAACAGCAGCAGCAACAGTCACTTTTGGCTGGTAGAATTCCGGTAGCAGCTATGACGGGACCAATTAAGCGAGGACTCCTGTGGCAGCAAAGGGATCGGCTATTCTCCAGGTGGAAGGAAAGGTAACACTTCGGGCATAAGCCAGTCAATTTAAGAAAATATTAATTAATAATGAAATAATTTTTGATATTCCCTTCTGAGAAGTTGAAGGTAGTTTGCTGTACTCTACTATCTGTCCATTGGTTGGTGATGTAACTGTGATGTGACTTAGTTTGGGATGGTCTGGGCAGGTCTGGGATGGTCTGGGCTGGTCTGGTCTGGTCTCATTTTGTTCGGTCTTATTTGGTCTGTTCCAGGTTGACTCACTTCGACTGAGCCCAAGACTCTTGTATGACCGAACCCAGACCAAATTTACTCTAGCACTTGGCTAGGATTTCATCTACAATGCGTATCCAGGCATAGTTAAATTTAATTCCAAATAAATTAATCAGATTTTAGCAAGTGTAATTAATTTGTTTATGCATAACCCAAACCCATCCCCTAATTAATATGTTGGATTTTAATACTTTTTCTGGATTTTTTTCCAATTATTTTGTTCAATTTTTGTTTGTTTTTGTATTTCAATTACAGAGTGTCCGTTTACTTGGAGATAATTTTTTTATTTAATTGCGGAAGGGCTTTGTTAAGTGGCCAATCTGGAGGCTAGGCCTTAATTTCTAGGATAGAAAGAACAGTTTTAATTAGACATTCACAGAGATACCAGGTGTATAAGCTTAAATCCGCTGTTTTATAGTTTAAAAAAACCCAGGTTTTTTTCATAGAAAGCAAAAACAAATTTATTCAAAGTACTTGCCCTCGCTAGCTACACATTTTTCCCATCTCTCGGGCAATTTGTGGATACCACGCCAAAAAAATTCCTTCTCTTTCGAGGCAAACCACTCATCAAGCCATTTTCGGACGTCTTCGTAAGAATCGAAGTGCTGCTCAGCTAGCGCGTGGCTCATCGACAAAAACAGGTGGTAGTCCCAAGGGGCCTGAAGAATAACCGGGGTGGGGTAGCACCTCCCAGTTGAGTGTCTCCAAGTAGTTTTGGACCATTTTTGACGTGTGCGATGGTGCGATGTCGTGGAGGAAAATCAGCTTTTCATGTCTTTATTGATAATCCGTCCTTTTTTTTACGCAGAGCACGGTGCAATTTGATTAGTTGTTGGTGGTAGCGGTGGGCATTGACAGTTTCACCAGGTTTCAACATCTCATAGTAGACGATAACCTGCTGATCCCACCAAACTCACAGCATCGTCTTCCGTCCGAAGCGATTTGTTCTTGGGGAAGATGTTGATGGTTGGCCGGGATCAACCCACAATTTTTTGCGTTTAGGATTCTCAAAATATATCCACTTTTCATCGTCTGTCATAATCCGATGCAGGAACGACTTTCTTTTTTGTCTGGCGAGCAAGATTTCGAATGTGTTTAGGCGTCGCTCTATCTGCCTATCGTTCAATTCATGCGACACCCATTTTCCGATCTTTTCAATCTTCCCCATTGGCAAGCAGACGCATGGAAATGGCTGGTTGAGTAACACCCAATTGCTTCGGGAGCATTTTTTGCGATTGGATATCTTCTTCGTCCAAAAGAGCCTGCAATTGATTGTCCTCAACCTTCCTAGGCCGATTTTCACGCTTCTGGTGCCACAAGTCGAAATTGCCAATTTCGGCACATTGTTTCCGATAAAGCACTGTCACCATAGGCCTTCATAAGCATTCGATGCGATTCGGCAGCCGATTTCTTTAAATTGAAGCAGAAAAGCAGAGCTTCCCGCATATGCTCTTTTTCTGGTACAAAACTAGACATGATTACCAAAGGAAAAATGTATATTATTGTACGAAATTGTTGGCAATATGCACTGATTAATGTTGACAGATGTCAAACTCATAAAACAAAAGTATGGCGTCTATGACCAAACAGCGGATTTAAGCTTATACACCTGGTAGAATATCTGAAAAGATGGCCAAATCGAAAGTTAATCAATCATAATCACGAAAATTAAAGAAACTTCCTTTTTCGTCAATAAGGAACACAAATACTTCACACCTAAACCTACTCCTCCCCTTACCCCTCCAACCCTAATGAACATGCCAAAAAAAGAAGTTTTAGCGAAAAAAATTAAGTTTTTTTAAATTATTTTGAATTTTCAATAATAAAAAAAAATTTAATTGTTTTCAAAAATAACTTCCTTTATTTTATGATGCCTCCTTGAATATAGAAAATATTTGCTCAAAAAATTTTCATTTTTTTCTTTAAAACCTTTGACGAATTTTACTTATTTTTATTTGGAAAATATTTACAAATCTGCCCAAAATGTGAGTCTTCACATCAATTTTTAGACGCCAAAAAGTTGGAAATTTTCCATCGATTATTAACTTTTTTTAAAGCTACATAAAAAAATCATAATCCAGTAAAAACATTGTGCATTCAAACTTACAGTTTAATCTTAAAGAAGGACACTTCTTAAAGAAGGAGCTACTAAAAGGATTCTCCTTTTAAGATATTTTAACGTTTTACATTTTCTCAATAACAACAACAAAAAAATTTATGGACATTTTCCGCCGAAATCAATTTGTATAAAAATTTTGATTTTTTTTAAACATTCTATTTTTTTAAATAATTCTACAATTTTTAATAAATTTTTTTACATATCGTAACTATTTCCAAATTTATTATGTCCAAAAAAATGGAGTATTTTGCACCAAAAAAACGTGCTTTAAAAAATTACAAATTTTTGAAATTTCAATTTTTTACCCCAAAAACAAAATTTTTTTTTTTTTAAAACTTTCCATAAAAAGAAAATTAAAATTTTTTACCATCTTTAATCCATTTAGAGGAATATACGAGGTCTATTCAAAAAGTATCGCGAATTTTCAATTTCCGAGGGTTACGTATATTCGATTTTCGATTTTTTGTGACGTTATGTTGGTACTCTTGTGTCTCACTTATGCCGATAAGTTCGGCCATTTTGAATGTTCAGTTAATTTTGATTGCACGTGTTTTTGCTGATCTTCGATTTTTGCCCATTCCAAAAAATGGATCAAAGAATCTGTATCAAAATTTGTGTGAAAAACAACATTAACTGCGCGGACGCTGTAGCTTATGCTGAAGCTAACTTGGACCGAAACATCGTTTATCGGTGGTACAAAATGTTCTCAGAGGGCCGAGAATATTTAAACGACGAAAAGCGTGCCGGACGCCCGAGCAAGTCAATAATAGACGAACACATTGATAAAGTGAGGAAAATAGTAATTGGCCAATCATCGAATCTCCGTTAGAGAAGTTGCTGAGGACTTACACATATCGATTGGCTCGAGCCATTCGATTTTTACCAATGATTTGGTCATGAGACGGGTCGCCGCGAAATTCGTACCAATAGACAAGTCTAACAGCTCCTTAGCAATGTTAATGCGATAAACAGTATCGCATTAACATTGCTAAGGAGCTGTTAGACTTGTCCGCGACGACCCAAATTTGCTCCAGAAGGTCATAACTTGTAACGAATCATGGGTTTATGATTATGACGTGGAAACCAAAGCTCAATTCGAAAAAAAAGCGCGCCGTGGAGCCAAGACCGAAAAAACGTGGAGCCAAGACCGAAAAAAGCGCCTGCAAGTTATGAGCAAGTTGCGTGAAGCAATCCGCCAGAAACGTCCGGATTTGTGGAAGAACAAAAATTGGCTTTTGGCCAAAAACAACACACTTATAATGTCGCAGCTACCGTATTCCCCAGATCTGGCCCCCTGTGACTTTTTCTTGTTCCCGAAACTAAAGAACCCCATAAAAGGACGATGCTACGCTACGAGTGAGGAGATAAAGACGGCATCGAAGGAGGATCTAAACAAGATCACAAAAAATGATTTTTTGAAGTGCTTCGAGGATTGGAAAAACCGTTGGCACAAATGTATAATATCTAGTGGGGATTAATTTGAAGGGGACAAAATAGATATTCATAAATAAATAAATAAGTTTTGAAAAAACACAATAGGAATTTTATTATTGTAATTTTTATTAGGAATTTTATTATTGTAATTTTTATTTTTATTTTATGCGCAAATTAATTGGGTGCTAGTTTGTTAGTTTTGATAATCAAGAGTATTAAAAATTTTCACTCATTATAATTATTTCCACAAACATTAGGAATTTCTCAGAAAATTGTTCCAAATATAAAAAACCACCCCCCAACCCCCGCCGCGCTATTCCAACAATTAATTGGATTATTTTTCGGATGAATTTAAAGATTTTTTTTTGTAGAAAAATAAATAGAAATGATAAAAATCCGTAAACAATGAATTTAGGTTGAATTTCGGCAATCCCTTCCAACCTGTCATACTGACTCCAGAAACCACATCTTAATCGAAAGGATGTCAAAGGATGCCAGATAAAAATCGGCCGTCTCCCCATTTCGGTTATTGTCATTCAATTTAGTAGCACGCCTCACCTTTAATTAATTTATAACTGGAAAGCAGCGCCTACTAATACACGAACACTAAACGAGATTAGGGCTAGACGACCGAATGCCAACCTCAAAAGGTTCTGCATTAATCCTTCACCTTCCTAACGATGATACTGTCATCCGGTGTACGTGTCGTGGATTCGTGACTCTGAATAAATGAATGAATAAACATTTCAAGAGCATCGCATCGACACGAACTGTCTACAAGCAGATTCTTGCACAGCCTTTGTACCTGTACGGCCCCATCTCCAATTTCCAACAGTGTCTCTAGAGTAGCTGCTAATGCACATTCTATGCAACAAAATTATTCAAGGCGAAAAAAAAACAAATGGCTTCCCTCCAATCCTCTTTTTTATATGCGGTTAAAAATAGCTGCACTTGATTTTGATAGCTTGTATTATCGCTACTCCTTTTTTGTGTACGACAGTTGCACGTTTCCTTCGATTCTATCCAGTCTCTCAATAACCCCCCTTTCCCCTCCACCAGCCTAGAAAAATTATCTTTTTATTATCCTTATTCATTCTGCCACTGTACCAAATAAAAATAACAATTTCCTATGCTATCCAGTCAGGCCATGTTACCAAAGCCTGACCTGCTCTATCGCACCGGAACAGGGGCAATAATCCACCACAAGTCGTGAACGTTGAACGGCGATGGTGTGGTGTGGGATGTTGTGTACACGCACTCTAATCCATTATTGCAATTCGATTTTTCTATTTACAGGGCACTATTCAATTCCTGTAACGTTTGGGAATCGTGAAATTGCCAACTTTCCCCATTCCTCCCTCCTCCTCCCCCAACTCCACCCTTTTTTTTTTTACTTTGAAAAGAAAAAACTGGAAAAAAACTTCTTTAAAAAAAAAAGGGGAACAAACAGGCAAAAAAAAAATCAACTAAGAAAAAGTTAATCCGCCGCATACAAAGTGGCGCCAAGTCACCCTCTCTGCCACTTACCCCCGAAAAATTTACCATAAAATTTGCATTTATCCATAAAAGAGTTTTCCTAAATAAAAATTGTTAATTTTTTTTTTGCTTTTATTATTTTTGCAGATATTTTGTACTAACTCGTGACTACTTGCACTGCTTCAAGAGGGCTTCAGGTTCTGCCGCAGATAGGATTTCGGACATGGGACAGTTCATTTTCAAGGTAAGCCAAAATGACTATTTGGTTTGTGATGATTTTTAAGATTCCTACTATCCCCAAAACCCACCAATATTCAACTATCCTTCAAATTTATGGTTTTGATAAATGATGGGAATGATTGGATACGGAATGATTTGATGGACTTTGTACGTGTGCGGGGGGGTTTGGAGGTATCCCCAAGATGGCTTATTTTAAAAGTGAAAGAAAATTTCGTTTACAATTAATGATGCTGCAAAATCGGATGGACTAAGAAGAAACCACCTTTGAAGTGCACTTAATTTTGATTAATAATTTTCAAATACACTCGAATGTGGTACCTGGTTTTTTTTATTTTTGTACCTTCAAATTGTTGATAATTTTTGAATAGAAAACTTTTTAAGGGGATTTATTTAAAAACCGATTTAGTTGGAATTTAAAGATTTTAATTTTTTTTCTTTTGAGTTTTTTTTTATATTTGGGTTTAAAGGGGATTTTGGTTTTTGGGTAAAAGCATGTTTTTTTATGAAGCTTGATGGTTGTGGTAGTAAGTGATGATGATAAGTAACGCACTAGTTGTAGGGGATTCGAACAATATTTTTATTAGGCGAGATTTTACGGCAAATCTCAAATTTGGGCTAGAAAAACAATTTTAAGCTTATTTTGATTTTTGTACTTACTAGCTTAGAGATCTCCTTCTTGGTAAAATATTACGCCACTTGAAACAAATAATTTTAAGTGGAGTAAAGGTATCCCCAGAAACAAAAACCAAAACTGGTAAGAATAGAAATCAAATACCTAATCCTGAAGACTTTTAAGAGAGTAGCTTTTTAAAATCTTTAAAACAAATTTAATTTAAAAAAAAAACGGCTATTATTGAGTGAAAGATTTACAAGGTGTATAAGCTTAAATCCGTTGTTTTTGTAGTCAAAAACAAATTTATTCAAATTATTTGCCCTCGCTAGCTACACATTTTTCCCATCTCTCGGGCAATTTGTGGATACTACGCCAAAAAAATTCCTTCTCTTTCGAGGCAAACCACTCATCAAGCCATTTACGGACGTCTTCATAAGAATCAAAGTGCTGCTCACCGAGCGCGTGGTCCATCGACGATAACAGGTGGTAGGCGAAAGGGGCTAGGTCTGATGAATAACCGGGGTGGGGTAGCACCTCCCAGTTGAATGTCTCCAAGTGGTTTTGGACCATTTTTTACGTGTGCGATGGTGCGTTGTCATGGAGTAAAATCAGCTTGTCATGTCTTTGTTGATAATCCATCCTTTTCTCACGCAGAGCACGGTGTATTTGATCAGTTGTTGGTGGTAGCGGTGGGCATTGACAGTTTCACCAGGTTTCAACATCTCATAGTAGACAATACCCTGCTGATCCCACCAAACGCCCAGCATCGTCTTCCGTCCGAAGCGATTTGGTCTTGGGGAAGATGTTGATGGTAAGCCGGGATTAACCCACGATTTCTTGCGTTTAAAAGTCTCGAAATATATCCAGTTTTCATCACCTGTTACAATCCGATGCATGAACGACTTTCTTTTTTGTCTGGCGATCAAGATTTCGCATGTGTTTTGGCGTCGTTCCATCTGCCTATCGTTCAATTCATGCGACACCCATTTTCCGATCTTATCAATTGTCCTCATGGCACGCAGACTCATGGAAATGGCTGGTTGAGTAACACCCAATTGCTCCGCGAGCATTTTTTGCGATTGGGTATCGTCTTCGTCCAAAAGAGCCTGCAATTGATGGTCCTCAATCTTCCTAGGCCTATTTTCACGCTTCTTCTCCCACAAGTCAAAATTTCCGTCTTTGAACCGACGAAACCAATCTCGGCAAGTTGTTTCCGATAAAAGCACTGTCACCATAGTCCTCCATACACATTTGATGCGATTCGGTAGCCGATTTCTTTAAATTGAAGCAGAAAAGCAGAACTTCCCGCATATGCTCTTTTTCTGGCACAAAACAAGACATGATTACCAAAGGAAAAATTGCTGACAATGTGCACTGATTAATGTTGACAGATGTCAAACTCATAAAAAAAAAGTATGGCGTGTCCATGGTAGCTTAATACGCTCACTCACGCCATCTATGACCAAACAGCGGATTTACCTGGTAAACAAAAAAATTCATTCACAATTATTGTTATTACATCGAAAGACTCAATTATAAAGCAGATTATTAATGTAAACAGACACACTTAAATTAGCCGATGACATATAAGCGAAGAAGATTAAAGATGAGATTTTCGATATTTTGAAGCTGTCAGAGCTCTAGAAGAGCGATGATGATTGGAACGGATGTACATACACCTTTTTAAGGTGAAAGTATCAAGAAAGAAAGAAAACACATCAGAGGAAGTAAACACTGCCATTTCTGGGAATGTGTACTGTAAGTGGTGAGTGGTGGAAGTGCAAGTGGAATATGACATCAGCAACTGGTGAAAAGAAATTTCATATTTGGTGACAGCAGGTGAACAACTTGAGTCCAACTCGAATAATACCTTTCACCTTTCCCCCTCCTCGTCCATCCGTTCGGTATGCTAAAGAAATCCGTTCTTACTGCATTTGGCGAGAAGTGTGCGACTCTTGTCGACGTGATTTCGGAAGATGGCCACCGTTAATTTTCAGAAAGTCTTTCCGCATACGCTTAACGGATTTGAATGGATTTCCTTCCTTCTTCGCTAAAGTTCAAGCACCATCGCTGTTAGTTATAAACACTTGACTTTTCATCATCATCGATTCACTTTACGTCGTTGGTGTCGTCTGCATACGTGTATAAGCCACTCACTCGTCTAAGTGTATTCTTAGGTGTAGTAGAACTCACCTGTAGATTTAAATTCGTATCACTTCTACGTGAGCGCGTCTCAAGATTAAAACTATACCTCAAAGTTGGGACGAACTCCATTTGAAGGGGGGTAGAGGTGGGAAACAAAACAATAAACTTTTAGGGATGAATGAAAACCATAAGAAACAGGAACTCTTTATGCGGACAAATTTTAGAAAAAACGAGTATATGATGAGTGGCCATAAATATAAAATGTGCGAACAGTTTTTGTGAGGAGAAGAGTTAGGAATATTATAATCCATAGAGGAAGAGAAGTTCAAAAGCGATATTGGCATGCTAATGGGATCTGGGAAGACTCACAAAGAAAGCGGAACGTGGCCAAATCGCATTGTTTTATTATGCACGAACCATAACCGTTGATATTTGCCATTTGCAATTAAATTCGATTTTTAGTGTTAATTAATAAGTTGAATCATCGCCAGAATTTACTCATCCATGCAAATAGTGTTTTTTCCACTAGAAGTTTTTTCTTTTATTTTAAACCGTAATTAATTCCGGATAAGTGGCATTTGATACAGGCTAACTGATGATACAGGTAACGCGAAGGTGGTAATTGAAAAGAATCTGAAATCAATAAAATCCATTCAAAATCGATTGAATATCGGGCATCATTTGGCATTTTATGTTTTCAACACCATCCAATGGAATATATGGAAAATTTGTTGATAGGGGTTAAGGGGGAGGTGGTGCTTATGGTACTGTTTGTAAGCATTTTCAATAGGCTGCCATTTACTGAGAATTTTCTTCTTTTTTTATTTAAAAAAAAATAACTGCATACTAAAATTTAAATAAAAGCAGAAAATATAAAGAAAAAAATGGCAGCATAAAATATTCACAATTAATTAAAATTTAACTAAAATAATAAAAGTTCAAAATAGTCAGTTTTACTTTTCAAAATGGCCATGAGGCCATGGGTTAGATGGAATCGATCTTTGGTTAGTGGGACGCAGAAGTTTGGGGTGGTAAGAAATTTGTGGAGTATGTTAAGTGGTTTTAAAATGCAAAGGTTCGGAAAAAAGGTTTTAGCGGATTTAGAAAAAAAATGTTGAGTAAGCTGACATTCCAGAAGACGAGGGGGGATGGTGAGTTCAGCTGTCCAGAAAATGGTGGGAGATGTGAGCAGCGTGAATTCGGAATAGAAAATTATTTTTGAAAGCAAAAAAAAATAATTTTCCTGAGCAGCTTCCGTGACAAAAATGTTGGGAAGATTGTCTAGTAGACTGGTTCCCTTCAAATTCTGAGTAGCTTCCGTGCCCAAAATTTTAGTAATGTTGTCGAGTAGACTGGTTCCCTTCGAATTCTGAGCAGGTTCCGTTCCCACAATTTTATAAGCTTGTCGAGTAGACAGGTTCCCTGTGAATTCTGAGCAGCTTCCGTTCCCAAAATTTTGCAAACTTGTCGAGTAGACGCGTTCCCTGCGAATTCTGAGCAGGTTCCATGCCCGAAATTTTGGTAAGCTTATCGAGTAGGCTGGTTTCCTAAGAATTCTAAGCAGCTTCCGTTCCCAAAATTTTGTTAAGGTTGTCGAGTAGAATGGGTCCCTGCGAATTCTGAGCAGCTTCCGTTCCCAAAATTGTGGTGAGGTTGTCGAATAGACTGGTTCCCTGCAAATTCTGAACAGCTTTCGTTCCCAAAATTTTGGTGAGGTTGTCGAGTAGAATGGGTCCCTGCGAATTCTGAGAAGGTTCCGTTCCCAAAATTTTGGTAAGGTGGTCGAGGAGACTGGTTCCTTGCGAATTCTGAGCAGGTTCCGCTCCCACGATTTTGCAAGCTTGTCGAGTAGACAGGTTCCCTGTGAATTCTGAGCAGCTTCCGTTCCCAAAATTTTGGTAAGGTTGTCGAGTAGAATGAGTTCCTGTGAATTCTGAGCAGGTTCCATGCCCGAAATTTTGGTAAGCTTATCGAGTAGGCTGGTTTCCTACGAATTCTAAGCAGCTTCCGTTCCCAAAATGTTGGTAAGGTTTAAGAGTAGACTGGTTCTCTCCGAATTCTGAGCAGCTTCTGTGCCCAAAATTTTGGTAAGGTTGTCTAGTAGACTGGTTCCCTTCAAATTCTGAGTAGCTTCAGTGCCCAAATTTTAGTAATGTTGTCGAGTAGACTGGTTCCCTTCGAATTCTGAGCAGGTTCCGTTCCCAACATTTTGGTAAGGTTGTCGAGTAGAATGAGTTCCTGTGAATTCTGAGCAGGTTCCATGCCCGAAATTTTGGTAAGCTTATCGAGTAGGCTGGTTTCCTACGAATTCTAAGCAGCTTCCGTTCCCAAAATTGTGGAGAGATTGTAGAGTAGACTGGTTCTCTGCAAATTTTAAGCAGCTTCCATTCCCACAATTTTGTTAAAGTTGTCGAGTAGACTGGTTCTGGGCAGCTTCCATACGGCAAGTTAGGAGTTTAGCCAAATATTCTTCCGTCGAGCTATTTTTTCATATTCGAAGGTAGTAAATAGTCGCTGGGGGCTAAATCTGCCGAATATGGTAGTTACGGAAGCAATTCGTATCCTTTCTTATAGAATTTTACTATGGTCTTGATGCAAGATAATTTTTTTCTCCGCCAAATACGGATGTTTCCTTTTGATTTCATTATGGAACTTGTCTAATAATCCCGTATAATACGAGGGTCGTTCAATAAGTCCTTAGAAAAAGATGGGAAATTATTTTTCAACATAATCTCCTTTTAGCTCTATACACTTTTCCAACCGTTTTTCCAAAATTTTTATACCGTCCAAAAAATAGGATTTCGGAAGTTCTGCAAAATATTCATCCGTTTGAGCAATGACGTCCTCGTTGGAAGTGAACCGACGTCCGCCAAGCCATTTCTTCAGATTGGGGAAAAGAAAATAGTCACTCGGGGCCAAATCTGGTGAATAAGCGGGATGCTGCAACAATTCCATTCTCAATTCCACAATTTTGGCCATGGAAACAGTGCAGGTGTGCACACGCGCATTATCCTGATGCAAGAGGATTTTTTTCTTCTTCAGATCGGGGCGTTTCTCTTTGATTTCCTCGCTCAACCGTTGCAATAACGACGCGTAATACGCTGCTGTTATTGTTTTTCCTTTTTCCAAGTAGTCGATAAAAATGATGCCCTGCGAATCCCAAAAGACCGTGGGCATCACCTTGCCGGCCGATGGCACAGTTTTTGCCTTCTTCGGAGCCCGTTCACCCTTGAAAATCCACTGTGATGACTGTCTCTTCATTTCTGGAGTATAGTAGTGTATCCAGGTTTCGTCCATAGTGACATATCGACGAAAGAATTCGGCAGGATTGCGATGAAAGAGTGCCAACATAGCCTCAGAGTCCACTGCACGATTGCGCTTATTCTCCTCTGAGAGCAAACGCGGCACCCATCTTGCCGAAATTTTGTTCACAGACAATTTTTCATGCAAAATTGAAGCGACTTTACCTTGTGATATGCCCGTGGCCTCAACTAATTCGCGCACTTTAATTCGCCGATCGTTCAAAATCAGATCGTGGATTTTGTCGATGATTTCAGGAGTAGACACCTCAACTGGGCGTCCTGAAGGATGTTCATCTTTTGTGGATCAACGGCCACGTTTAAATTCATTCACCCAATTGTAAACCGTCGCAAACACAGGTGCAGATGTGCCATGAACTGCATCCAACTCGGCTTTGATTTCTTTCGGGCTTAAGCCTTTCAAATGGAGATGTTTGATGACAGCCCTAAACTCGCTTTTTTCCATTATTATGCACAAATAAATGTCGTTAACTTTAGTCGACGATAGAAATTGACCTACGCTATAGATCGAGCTGAAATGTTGACAGCTTTCCTGTCGATAATGCTACTTACAAAAAAAAAATCTTTACCGACACTACGAGCGCAATTTCTTGGATTTTCTAAGGACTTATTGAACGACCCTCGTACTATCCTGTTATCCTTTTGTATAATATTTATTAATATAGTCGTTTAAGATTATACCACGTGCGTCCCAGAAAACAGGAGCTATAACCTTTTCTGCCGATGGAAGCGTTTTTGTCTTCTTCAGTGCACATTCGTTAGTAGAAGTCCATTGTTTTGAGTGAACTTTTCTTTCTGGTGAATGTATTATTCATCAACAGGTTCATAATTGATGCAAAAATTCATTTAGATTACGCTTAAAAATGTCCAAATACTCCATTGAAGTCGACAATAGCTTTCCCATACCCAAAAATTCCTATAAATTTGTTTTCACGTTATTTGGAGATATTTTCCATGTCAGCTACCTCATACACTTCCATTCGACGTTCTTTCAAAACAATATCGTGGTGAGGAGTCCCCATTTTACTTTTCAAGCTTGGTTTTGGTTTCAGATACTGTTTTTTTCCTCAAAATACGAAACACGCTTTTTTTCATATTAACAAAAAAACACAAAGCTTGGCTATCTTTGAAGTAACCAATGACTTATCATATTGCCCTCGTATTTATACCCGAAGGCTCTGAACGTGCCACATATGCGTTAGCATAGAGATAACGATTGCAATGTGGTGCAATCGTTATCTCTATGCTAACGCATATGTGCGTTAGCATACAGATAACGTGTGATGACTCAATTGGTAAGGGTGGTGAGCGGAGTATCCTTGGTTTTGTGTTGCACCGATTTGGGCAGATGAATTGGAGAAAACCACATGCATTCGAAAAGTCGACTGTAAAAGTGCTTTTACAAAACTTATGCTGAGCAAGCGAATTAATCCAGACGCCTGTGGCAAAAGCCGCTGGGATTCTGCTTCCAATGGTAGTTGGACTCATGGCTGCTTTCTGGCCTGTCAACATCGCTTAAATTTGGACGATAGTTCATTATGCTCTTATTGTGTTTTAAGATCCTGCTTAAAAAGTCATTTATGGCAGACGAAGACGAAGTAAGCTGCACCTTCGATCAATTGGTGATATCAGCTAGGATTCGCAGGAGCTGATGGCCTGAACTTATGGCAAAACTGAGACGCCTGGAATTGTTTGATTCGGAGTCATCGATATGACCTTAAAATACGTAAGAACGTAGCAGGATACCTTAGCATCGATATTGAGCTTACCCAAAACTTCGGAAGCTATCGATGATTTTGGTAAATCTTTAAAACGTAGGACACAAGCATCGCTTATGAAAGTTAAATTTACTCGATAATAAACAAGAACGATTGCCGTTGAATGAAAATTGATCTTTAACTTAGCAAAACCAGTGAATCCAAAGAAAAATTGTTCAAAATATTATCAACTATTTTTTTTGTCTGCACAGAAAACAGGAATTTTAATGAAAAATACAAAATGTAAATGGCTTTGAAGATTTCTTATAGATTTTTTTTTTGGATTAAGATTTTAGGGGATATTGAGCAGTACTCGAATTGATAGCATTCTTGAAGCACAATTTTGTTATCAGTTTTTCCATAGCACGCTCGCCCTCGTACCATGTGAGAACAGGTAGAAGGAATGTCTTCTTGATGGTAATTCATATTTCAAGTGTGGGCGTAGTAATATTTAATTCATAATCGTCCAAAATGTATGTTGATGGTCATGATTATAAATTTAATATGTTGACATCGACCAGTGATTATTAGTAATACTTTCGCTTAAGCAAACTTACATGTGGGAATTATCCAGATATTACTACAGAGGTGTTGTTTGATAGTCCAGGATCTTTCAAAGGCTAATCAATAAATGGATATGACAGTATTGACCTGTTGATCCGAATTCAAGCCCGCTCTGACCATATTAAAACCTCCAAAAGACAATTGCAAAATCGCGTTCTCACTTGAGCAAAGTACGAAATAATTCTCGAACCGAATCGTGCCTAAAATCGATAATGGCTGAAAGTATATTTAAATTAAAAACTTATCTTCGGCTTCTACGACAATAAAAACTGTTTCATAATTTCTTCCATGCGGTCTTCACCAGGAAAATACCCACAAAAAAATTCTACAAAAAATTACAATATTTTTCTTTAAAAAAATTATAAATTTCAAAATTTCTCTTCTTTTACCGTTGAGAAACTGGCAAAAGTTAATTTTTTAATTCCTTACGCCAGGCAAGCACAAGGTATCTTTTACAGTAGAATGGTGAAGCTCCCTACATGGAAGCTCCCTGTTACGGTTCCTAAATTAACACGACAACTTTCTCAACGTCTGGTGTGCTCTATACTATCGACCAGTCAAAGGATTGCACCAGACTTTCCCGGTGGACTCTATCTTTACTGAAATTGGCCGAAAGCCTATCTTAAAAAATGTTAATAATTGATGCTTAAACCTAATCTATGAAGACCCTTGCGTCCCAAATTATCGTCCTCATAATCTTTTAAAACAAGCTAGGAAAGGTAATCGTCCACTCTTTCTGTGGTTAGCAAGGATGAGGATGTCAACGGCAATAAATGGATTCAAAATATTAGCATTAAAAATCCCGAGATCAAGTGTGAATTCTTTCCAAATAAAGGTTGCTCTTTTCATGTCGAACTGTGGGCAATTGTAAATGTAATTAATCTCCCTTAACAACTGCGCAACAATTAAAATTTTAAATTGCAGTAGCGAGGGCAGCTCTATACTATCCTCTGCCTACTGTGGCTCCGAACTTGCTGCATTTCACATTTTTGGCCATACTTTGACATATGGACTGGGCCGACGCATGGGCCAAACATCAACAAATCCGTATACTCAACAAGTCCAAAATTTTTGACGCATGGGTCAAACATCAACAAATCCGTCTACTCAACAAGTCCAAAAAACCATTCCCCATGTTTTAAATTTTGAATAGGACTCCATCCATAATGGAGTACCTAAATCCAACAACTTTTTTTCAAGTACGCTTTTCAATTTTCTCAGACAATTAAATCACTTCCAATGCTTCAAGTTATTAACGGCCAGTTGAATTAGAGCAGCCCACGATGCCAACTGACACGTAGGATGATGTTTCTAAACGACCTCATACTCGTGGCGCTACAAAGTGGCTCCTGGCACATATCGTAACAAACAAAGAAATTTTGTTATCTAAACAATTACCCCACCGACTACGGCTCGTATTACCATAAAAATATTTTAATTAAAAATGATTTTTTTTTTAACATTTAAATTCCAAAATTTAACCGGAATTATTTTAATTAAACTTAAGGCCGATTTTTATCAAAAAAAAAAAAAAAAGATAAAAAAAACCGATTGATAAATATTTTCCTAAAAAAACAAAATGACTTCATTACCAAAACGACCTACACGGACACCACCTCAGATATCATTTTTTTTTGTTTCGTTTGATTTTCGATCAAAATTCAAATAATTTTTTTGGGACCACCAACCCAATCGACTGTTGGTAATAAATTTCATTAAAAACTGAATTAAAAACAAAACGATTTTTCGTACGATCGCATATTTTTCCTTTAAAGCGAAAAAAATGAATTTCGACATTTACGAGATGCTCAAAATTGACCTTCATTTTTGGAAATAACTTATTCACCTCCGCAGCTCTTGGATCAGATCCAACACAAAGCGCCCCGATTTGGATTGGATTCCGATGGAATTTTTGCCTCCATTAAAGCCTACAACAAACACTTACCATTGACACGACACACACACGATCAGCAACAATAATAACAATAATAATAATAATAATAATAATAACAATAATTTATGATCAATAATATAAGATGGAATACTATGCGAAGAAGATGGACGAGGGATGGGTGATCTTGAAAAATATTGTTTTCCACTCGAAAATAGGAGATTTCTTTTTTTTCTCACGATAAAATCCATCGTCTCGTTCGAATGGGCTCTTAATGTGATCAATAATTGCCAGTTTATGATTATTAGTCAATTTCCTATTTTGATAGAAAACGAAATCTTCTTCGAAGAGATACTCTTCCCACGCTGGTGGTTTGTGTGCTCGTGCTAGCATGTTGAGGAACTCGCCGCCACCATCCGATGCGATCCACATGCAGCCAGACCGCTATTTGGGCACAAAAGGCCAGAGAAGATTTCCTCGTCAACAAAGAAAAATAACAGAAAAAGCTGAAAGTTCCATCCGAAGATGTTGTGTTGCGTTCTGCTACGAAGTAAAGGTCAACTCGGTCATCCTCATAGCTATGATCGAAGTAAGGTGTACGGTGTTTTCAGATTGCAATTATCTTTTAACTTTTGCATTATCCGAAACGTAAATGTGCAAATACGGAACCAGACGCTAACCGAGATTCAACTAAACATCGTGTGCTGGAATTGAAGTCTTTCGTGAATGATAACACCTCGCATAGTAGAGAAATTATCGGAGGTGCATATGCAACGGTACTTTCCTCATTTAATCGTCGGTTTAAAACGTTAGCCGGTGCAACAACAAAAATCACACTTCAAACGAACATTTCAACTAAGCTAAGCCAAAACCAGAAGACGTCCGACATTTACGATAACTGGCCTAATAAGCATAGGGTCTTAATGATTTCTGTAGAAGAAGAAAACACCAACTCCATTTCTGTGTAGGTGGATTTAGGTGGGCGTCAAAATATGACCATTGACCATCTCAGAACCGATTGGAACATTGCGATTTAAAAATGTCTGAGCAGCCAAATGGTCTCATGGCCATGGCGCTTTAATATGCAAACAAACAAAGCAAATGCCCTTTCGAATAGTTGCTAGCAAATCTTCCAAAGATAATAAAATTTTCAGTTTTTTTTTTAAATTTTAAATCCTGACGTTCTGCCTTAAAGACAACTAAGGGGCAACGTCGGTAAAAAGGTGTAACTGTTAAGAAACTGATGAATTTTGTGATTTTATTTGAATTGCAGGTGAAACTGGTCGACGTAGAAAAGGTGGAGTGGCTAAACCGCAGATCGTACAGTGCAATTGGATTGTTGCTTGGCCGCGAGGGTCGTGTGCTGTTGCGTTCTGATCACGGACTTGAGGACTGGTTTGAGTTGCTCGAGGTACGTTCTAATCAACGATTGAATGAATTTTATTAAGTTTAAATTTTTCTTTTTATTGAATCTTTTGAAGGAGTGCACATTGGTGAGTAAAGAACGTCGTCAAGCGTTAAAGATAACCCAGGGTCCCAGATCACGTGCATCTCTGGCTGCGCCGCCGTCTCATGCTTCCCTGCAATCGCATCACTTCGGCTTAGGCGGAACCTATTCGAGTGCTATTGACGACTGGCTAATGCATCGCCACAAAACATCGAACTCGGCAAATCCGTTCCTATTCTCCGATTCAGTGCCCGATTTGAGCGCCCTCAACAACGAGAATCATGGCCACGAAAGTGGCATATCCACAAATCATTCGACTCCCAAGAAAATACCGTACGGCGCCAGCAATCATCAACACTCAAATGGTCGATATTCGGCACCAAACGGCGGCATCTATCCGAGCGGAAATTATATTAGCAACTCGTATTCGAACGGATTTTATGGCTCGCCAAGACGGATTATTGTCAATAATATCGATGAGGAGGATGAGGGCGAGGTGCAAATGAGACGTCCAAGACGGATTATCAACAATGAAAATGGCAACATTGACGATAAGGATTGGATGTATCGAAAACCGAGAGGACCTAACGACAATCGACACTCAGGTGGGTACAAAGCAAGAAACTTGTTGGTTTCCGTTTCGGTTTTTTTGTTTTTTTTTTGTGCAAGTATTGAGCACGTAAAATGGGGCTTAAGCGGGGACCGATACTATTTTTTATGGGTATTGAGAAAAAGAAATTTTTATTTATAAAAATATCTTTTTGGACCAAATCGACTAAAAACTAAATGAAATCTTTTAGAAAAAAAGGAGAACATTTCAACAGCAAAAAATTTCAAAGATTTTGTGAAAATTGTGTCCTTAGAAAATTTAAATTCTTTTTCCCTCTGATTACAGCTCTAACCGATATTGATTACTCAGCATGCGATAGCGGATTAGACACGCCACCGTCCACTCACCGTCCGTCGAGCTGTCGGGACGTCTTCTACTCAAGTCCACGTGATTCAACCGAAACCACGGTTAGCTCTTCGCGTGGCACAATGCTTGTATCGCCAGGTGGAAGCTTCCGTGGTAAGAACAACCATCAGAATCAGAATGGCAACGCTAACAACGTTCTGAACATGGCCAACGGTGGAACTCGGTACAGCATCCAAGAGAAGATTCTACGCCTTCGCAACGAGGAGGATCGCTGCGCATCAATCAAGTCGGCCAATCGCATTAATCATAATGAGCTGTACGATCCGAACCAGAATCGATACTACAAGTTGAATGGCAACGGCGTTACCAATGGCAATGGTTCGGCGATCTTCCGGGAACGCTACCAACACCCAGCGTTGGTCGCTATTATAAACGAAGCTCAAGGACTCAAGTTCAGAGGTAATATTAAAGCATGAGGGTACCTTTAGCCATTCCCCCCCCCCCTACGTTTTCTGTAAAATTCCTCATCTAATCAATGTCATTTTCTATTCCAGATCGTTCATACTCTGATTGCCAGCAGTGCCCAAGACGTTCTGTCAATAATAACCCATCGCCGAGCCCACGCAAAACGCCATTTTTTGGTACCCCAACGCGTGTATGAGTATAAGCCGCATCCCGCAGCCCAGAAATTCGTCTTCAACGCCTTTAATGTTGTCCAGGCTGTTGCTGATGAATTGATTTTTTGAAACTGCATTTTTAGCAAAGGAGAAACGCATATTCTTATAATTTAGTCACGTGCTTTTACTATATATATTTTTTAATGGCGGCACATAAACGCAAATTTTTTCTCAATTCATTTTTCCCACTGTTACCAACACGATAACAATACGAACATGATTTTTTCTTCTTCTTCTTTTTTCAACCACGCACGATTACGACAAGACAGCGATTTTTTTGCTGCTGCTAATTATTTTTTTATGTGTTAATTTTCTTATCAGTAAAATCTCAAATGTCTTAAGTTAATCTTATTATTATTTTTTATTTACTATTATTGTTGTTGTTGAACATACCAACAATTTTGGTTGTTTTTTAATGTAATCACTCACACGAAGGAATTATTTGTACTCAATTTGCTGACAAGAATACATAAATACAAAATGCATACTCGTATAATATACACATTCACTTATATAAAAGGAATACTATTATTATTATTATTATTATTAATAAAAGAAAGTTTATTTAATCAAATTTTTTTTCTGTTGTTTTTCTTTTTTTGATAATTTCGATGTCGTCAGTTTGGGTTCCATTTTTTGGTTTTTATTATTAATTTTTTTTTTTTTGCAGCAATTTTGGACTGTTTTGATTTTATTTAGAATTTTTAAATTTTTTTTTGATCAGCAACCAAATCTAATGAGGGTCTTGTGTTGTGATAGAAAGCGTTTCCATAGTCAATCTACATTTTCAGCCAATATTAACATAACCTCAAAAAAATGCATTATCAAAAAAATCGTGAAAAAAATATAAATTTTTCGTGTCGTCCCCCCTACTCCCCTCTAATTACCGATTATT
This sequence comes from Atherix ibis, assembly GCA_958298945.1. Lineage (NCBI taxonomy): Eukaryota > Metazoa > Arthropoda > Insecta > Diptera > Athericidae > Atherix > Atherix ibis. The sequence continues at coordinate 31,943,376 of OY282609.1, forward strand.
TTTGTTAAAGACTTTCGCTTTTATTTGTTTTTGTGTCAAAAAAATGAATTAAAGAGGCTCAATTTTGGATTGAACTCATTGTGGCGATTTTAGGGGGTTTTTCCCCAATGTTACGAACACATTAACTATATTATCGAACTCTGAAAGAATGAAAGTGAATTTTTACCTGTAAAATTCGAGACTTTTTTTGTTGTATTGATTTTTTTATAGTAGATTTGGGGATAGCTAGACAGGGAGACACAACACCTGTCATGGTCTCTCCCACAACAGTCGTCGGTTTACTCCATCATTTTCGCATATGATTTTTTAAGTATTTTGGTTTTCAAATTTCCAACAAAAAAAAAAAACATCGATAAATTGGAAAGTGTATGAAATTTTTATTAGAATCGGTAAATCAATGCTGGCCATTTACTTTTTAAAGATTATTTAATGAAAATGTTTCCCACGACTACGTTTTCAGTGATCCATTCGAGAGGTCAAATTTTGAAGCATTTTCTCGAGCATCTCTGCTTGTATCTCACATATAACACGTGTAATGTTATCTTTCAAGGCTGTAAGTGATGCTGGTTCATCGGGATGGACGAGTGACTCAAAATAGTCTTGAGGTGTCAAATCGCACGATCTAGACAGTCAAATCACCAGTCCGAAACGTGAGATAAATTGCTCACCGAACTCATCTCTCAATATGTTCATTGTTTCACGTACTGTGTGGTATTTAGTGCCGTTTTGTTGAAGCCACATTTTGATCAAATGCATTTCTCGCAATTTTGGCAAAACAAAAGTTCGAAATCATCGAGCGTTTGCGGGCGCCATTGACGATAACGTTATGGCCAGCGTCATCTTTGAAGAAATATTGATCGATAACTGCACCAAACAGTTCAATGTTCTTGGTACATTGTCTGTTCTTGTTTTGCCTGTGTTTGTTCATCAGACCAAATGCGATAATTTTGCCTATTCACATACCCATTCAACCAGCGATGAGCTTCGTCGCTAAACGCAATTTTTTGGTTGAAAACGGATTTCCCTCAAGTTTTTCTAAGGCCCAATCACCGAAAATTCGACGGCTTGGCAGGTCGTTCAGCTTCAGTTCTTGCACAAGCTATATTTTATATGCTTTCAGACCAAGATTCTTGTGAAAAATCTACCACAAAGTCGAGTAACACAATCCCAATTGCCGTGAACTGCGACGGATGGACAAACTTTTACTAATAGTGGACGCGCACGGGTTGGTGATTTGATGTCAAATAACGTAAAATTAATGCGAAATTTTGTCACTATGGCTTAAATTGCTTGCTCAGTAAATCGATTATGACGACCATAAAATGGTCGAAATGCGCGAAACACATTTTTCACAGAGCACGAATCTTATTAATAAAATTCAATAATTTGTTGTAAGCGTTGTTCAAGTATAAGTCTTTCCTTGATGAAATGGCAATGCTAACTGAACACTTTTGATTTTGACACATGTCACGTGTCAAACGTAATCTGTCAAAAATAAAAACTCTAAAAAAACTAAACAGTAAAAAAATCACTCCATATAATTTTGTATGTGGTCAAAAAAAGAAGGGCAAAAAAAAATCCCCTGACTTTTTTTGCCCTTCTTTTTTCAATTTTTTCCTATTGCATTCACTTTTGTTTTATGGTTGCAAATTTTAAGTCCCATACATTTTTATAACCACCCCCGCCCCCCTCCATTTCCTATTTCTCCTACCAACGACTGTTTTTTTATCTTTGTGTTACCAACGACTGTTTCTAACTTTTGTGTTCCAGATATGATAATTTTTGTGTTATGTGTATTTGAGAACAGCACATTGCCAGCTTCCGAACAATCTCCGCAATGCTAGCGGTTATCCTTTAGTCTTCACGTTCCAGGTAAAAAAAAAATTTGGGCAATGGAACGTGAAGTTCTAGAGGGGTTTCCATGGCCGAAACCGGCTGTAGTCCTCTAGAACTTCACGTTCCAGTAATCAATTTTTTTTTTACCTACACCCCCCCTCCCCCTTCAACACCAGAGAAATATTCCTCCCTCCTCCTAACACCAACACCGGAGTTAATATTTTTTTAAATAAAAAATCCCAACAGTTACATAAACTTAAAGAAATTTAGTTTTTATTTTTAAGCCGAAATTTATGAGTAATTCTTCACAAATTTAAATAATTAAAGGATTTTCTTTTGTAATTATAAATATAATTTAATTTTATATTTAATTAATTATGATTAATAGAATAATTTTCAAAAAAAATATTAGAAAATTTCTTTAAAAATTCCAACAAATTTAAAAATTTAATTTTTTTTTGGTCTATTTACATTGTTTTCAGAATATTTTAGATTAGTTTTTAGCAAAATATTCCTTATATTTTACAATAACTACTGTTCATATTAAAAATTATATTATGACCAAAAAAAACAGCAATGAAACTAAAAACAACAAAATTAAATACTTTCTAACAGCAACTGTCTATAAAAAAAAAAATTACTTGAAAGTTTAGACCATTTTTTAGTTGTGCCTTTGGTTAGTTTTTTTTTTCTTTTCAAAGTTTTGTAATAAAATAATTTTTTCTATTTAAAAGCATCACTAGAAAAATTATTCTTAAAAAACATTTTTAAATTACCAATAAACATAAATGCACTTTTCTATCATTTACAAACTTTATACCATTTTTAAATATTGTTGTTTTTTTATATACAATTTTTGGTTTTTCTCAAAAGAATTTCTTTATTTTTCTTGTTGAAAATTTCCCAAATTCCTATTTTTAAATACGGTTTAGTCTGCTCGAAATTATTTATTAAAATTATTTTAATGCACAAAATATGGTCTATCCATATTAGAATATGGTCTAAACTTTTTGAACATTTGTAAGGTTAAATAGTATCTGATGGGCATAAAAAAGAAGTTGGGTTTACTTCGAACTATTTGCCATTTTTTGAGTGCAATTAAAACGAGACCACAAGAATTCATGTTATATGAGAATGTGTTCTTAAGAAAATACCATAATTTTTTTAATAATAATAATTTCTAGCATAAATATTTTGACTTTGATAGGTTAAGACTTAAACAGTCGTTTCCATTATAAAGTGTTCACCATTTTTTTAATAATTAAAACTTCACTGAGTTGTATTATATTAATTATTGTAGATTAGGAAAATTCTTAATAATATTTATTAAAGATAGCAAAATGGAGGACAAAAGTACATTAAAATTAATAGAAAATATTATTTCGTAACCAGACAAATCGTTACGTTCTGAACTGTTCCGGTGAGATTAAACACATCGAATTTAGACAAAAACTTCAGTATCCTAACCAACCAAAACATATAAACTTTATTATTTAAATTATATTTTGTAATAGTATTTTGTGTTTGTTTTTTGTTTTTCTTTTATTAAAATATACAAAAATTGACATTAAAAGTGACTTATTCAAGCGAACAATTATTTTCGTTTTGTTGTGTACACTTCCATTCAAAATAAACTTTAGCGTTTTTGCAACCATTCGGAAGAGTAATTTACTCTTCAAAGAGTCTATTTAATATGGAACTGTACCGAATAGTAAAGGTGATATTCGTAAAGAAATTTTTTTGCTAAAAATCATTTTTTTTTTAATTTGGTAAATACATTGATTCTTTTTAACTTTTATTTTGTTTATTATATATTAATAAATTTTCTTCGAATATCTGATTATTACAGTTCATTTTATATTGATATGATCTTTTTTATTAAAATATATATTTTTTTTTAAAAAATGCGGATTCAAAATCTAGGCTGCGGGTTTTGACAAAAAATAGGAGAAGTTTTTTGTCAACTTAGATATAAGAAGAAAAATAATTAAAATAATGAATAAAAATTCAATTGAACTGATTTGTGTCAGTTTTAGTTACTATAAGGGACAAAGAGAAGAGTGTGTTAATTTTTATGGCAAACTATTTTATTAGAAAAAATCAGGTTGAACATAACAAAAAGCTATTTTATTTTTTTTTAAAAAAACAATAAAATTGTTAAGCTCATAATTAACCATAGAAAAATAAATAATTTTTGTATGTGGTAATTAAGAAACTTATCTTCAGCCCAACTACTAATAATTTAATAAATAAGAATAAAATTTGTTTTTGTAGAAATAATTAATTTTATTATAATTTTTATATTAATTGAAAAGAGAAGAATCGAAAATTAACAAAAGATAATTATGGAAAATATAACAATAAATTTTCTGTAAGGTCAAATGGGTTCGGATTATTTAGTTCTAGGGTTTTTATTTAAAAGAATGTTCAAAAAAAAGTTCTATAAAAAATTTAATTTTTGATTTTTACTATAATAAATTTTTCACATTTACTGTTAACATTTTTTTGACAAATTTTTAAAATTTTGAGGCTTAATAATTTTTATATTAATTGAAAAGAAAAGAATCGGAATCCACCAAAAAATTTATGAAAAATATAAGCAAAATTTTTTTTGTAAGTTCAAATTGGTTGGGAATATTTAATTCTAGGGTTATTTGTTCAAAAAAAAGTCTTGTAAAAAATTTTAATTTTTGGTTTTTACTATAAAAAATCTTATAGTTTTTTTGTTCGCCAATTGAGTATTTTTTTAAATAATTTTTTAAAAATTTGAGGCTTTATTGTGGAAAAATGCTCCCATATTCATGCTTCAAAGTAAAGCAACAACTTTTCCCATGTTTCTGGCAACATACGGATTCCATGTTGAAAAAACTGATCTTCTTTTGAGGTGATCCACGAATTGACCCAATTTTTGGTGTCTTAGTAAAATCGGAAATGCTGCTCAGCCAAGCAACGTTTCATCGATCGGAAGAGGTAGAAGTCAGAAGAAGATGTCTGGAGAATACGGCGGATTTCAGTGTTTCCACGAAGGTTTTGCGTTGTCGTTCCGCAAAATCACTTTGTCGTGTCTTTGCACATATTGCAACAGCTCATAACATACCACGCCGAACAGCTCCCACGAAATACATGAGCTTCGAGCCATGAGTGTTTGGCTTTGCCGTCGATGTTGATGCATGGCAGCGGAGCCCCCACGATTTATTTTACTTTGGATTATCGAAATGAATCCACTTTTTATCGCCAGTCACAATACGATGCAGAAAACCCTTCCTTTTTTGCCGTTGGAGCAGCACACGAGAAAAAAACGCCGTTCGACGTCTCTCGACTTTAACTCGTATGGCACCCAATTTCCTTGCTTTTTGATCATTCCCAAAGCTTTCAAACGATGGAAAATAGCTTGTTGCATTACGCCCAATGAATCTTCAAGTTCTTGTTGCATTCGACATGGATCTTCATCCAGTTATGCCTCCAATTGTGCATCTTCAAACTTTTTCACCGGTCCCGGACGCTCCTAGTCTTCCACGTCGAAATCACCACGTTTATTAACCCTTAGAAACTTGCATATTCATTAGTCTCTCGCTAATGAAAGTTTCACCATAAGTTTCTTCAATCACTCGACGCGCCTCAGCCGCAGATTTTTTCGACTTGAAGCCAAAAAACAAAACTTTCCGCAAATGACGCTTATTTAGTTCAAATTTCGACAATTTTACGCAGAAAAAAATACATAACGCCGATAAAAAGTCACAAATCGAATGATTTGACATTTCTGAGCCGATATATTGGACCAGAATTTACTGCTGGCGCCATTTATTGGAAAACGGTGGTTTCCCATTTTTTACTCCCAATATTTCACATCAAATGGTTTCGTTTTACATCAAAACTAATCTTTCTAATAATTTACATTCATCATTAAGAATTTGTTTAAGATAAAAACCCCTTTTGGGCAGCAATTCCAGAGAAATTTGGGGAGAAACTCGTACTCTTCCTAAAGACAAGTCGGTAAATTTTAACGGAATTTTATTAAAACAAACTTCGATATTTTTAGTATTTGTCTATAATTTTTTGTTTTTTTTTTTGAAAAAAACCAGAATTTTTTAATGTTAATTTTTGTATAATTTCAGAAAAATTTGAAATTAATTTCTTCCTAAACAAACAAACAAAAATTAAATTTCAGCAATCAAAAATTTTTATTTTTAAAAATTACCAAAAAAGTTAAGAAAAATATAAAAATTTTTCGATATATTTTAAAAGTTAAAAACAACAATTATAAAAACTTTCATAAAAAAAATTTTTTGTAAAAATAAAATTACGAAAAACTAATAAGTAAGAAGAAAAATTAATCATTTAGTCTATAATATGTGATCTTATCAAGTAGGAAAATTTCAAAAATAAATTTGAAAAAATAAATAAATTAAAATAAAATTTATAAGATCTTGGTTGACACTTTTAAAAGTTATAGAATTTTTCTTAAAGAAGAAAAAAAAGAATAGCACACACACACACACACATATATAAGAACAATTTTTTGTTCGGTGAATTTACAAAAAATAAAAGGGATGAAAAATGGTTTCATAAAATTCCAAATTGTTCTCGTTTGTGTTGAGAATTTTGATTTTGACGAATTTGGAAAAAGACAAATTCATTTTGAGTGGAAAATTAATAATTTACATTAAAAACAAATTTCTTACTACAAAAACTATTAATGATAAGCTTTTAAAAAATGCAAATTCTTTTAATTTATTCTTAAGAAAATATTCTATTAAAAAAAATTTATACTTTAGAGAAGCAAGATTTACTATAAAATATGAATTTTTTCCTAAAACGAGTGTAGTACGCAAATACAAAACAGTAAATAATTAAAATATAAAATTTTTTTAGTAAATTAAGTGAATTTTGAAGAATGCAAAAAAAAAAATTTAATTAGTAAAAATAAAAATAAAACCTAACAACTTACATTTAGACAAAAATTAATAAATTAATATTCGTAAGCATAAATTGCTGTGATTTTTATATATAAAAAATGGAAAACAAAAATATGATGAAATTTTCTTCGTTCCTTTTCAAAAAGGGTTGTGGGTGGTAATTAAAATAAGAAAATAATAAATTTCAAACTGAAAAAAAATAACAACTAAAACTAAATAAAATTTATTATTAGAAGAAAACAATTTTGATAATCGCACACGTACTCATATTCATAATAACAGTAATAATAATAGTTATAATATAAGTAATAATATTAAGAATAGTTGAAGTAAAAAATAAAATTCTTTTCTTATGCAAAAATCGATTGAATTTTTTTTTTAAATGGAAAATATTTTTTAAAAAAAATGAAATTGGAAGAAAATCCATGAAAACTGAATTTTTTTTCAATTAATAAAAAAACCGATTAAAGTTAATAATAGGAAATTTTCGAAATCTTTTTAAAAAATTTATCAGAAAAAAATTGTCCTTAACTGATAAGATGAAAACTTATTCACGAACTTATTATAAATAATTAATTAATTAATAAATGAAATTATTGAAACGAATCGAATCGTTTTATTTAAAGTATCGCCCATCGAGTATTTCTGTACCGGATTTGCAACATGGGGCATGGGATTTCGGCTGTTTTTCTTTCAAAGCTGGATTCAATGTTATTAGCTGCGCTCTATTAGGATCGCCAGTGATGGTTTCGGATGGTTTCAAGAGTTCATAATAAATAACACCTCTTCGATCCCACCAGATATACAGTGAATATTGCATTTTGGCGCTGATGAACCAGGTTCTCCTAGCTTTTTTCATGCTTTAGGATAAAGCAATACAAAAAAACCTTTTCTTTTCTATCGACTGAGCTGCATCTTGAGTGTGTCTCTCCTTCAATTGATATAGAACCCAATTTCCTTTATATATACTTTTTGCAGCATTCCCCATTGCATGCAAACCCTTACCGACAGTTGATCTATCTACATTTACCGTAGTTGCCAAATCTTCTTCAAAAGAATACTCATAAAAAAATTCAATTAAAAATAAACCTGACGCAAAATGAACCTCAAAAAATTCACCTCAAGAGGAAGCTGACGAAAAATTCACCTTAAAAGAAAGATCATGAAAAAATTAATTCAAAAGTAATCTGAAATAAAATTTATCCCAGCAGAAAACGCAAAAAACAAATCACTTCCAAAAAATTCACCTCAAATGGAAGATCACGAAAAATTCACCGCAAAAGAACGCTTATAAAAAAATTAATTCAAAACGAACCTAAATAAAGCAAAATTTACCTTAAAATGAACCACACAAAAAATTCACCTCAAAGGGAAGCTCTCGAAAAATTCACCTCAAAAGGAAGCCCACAAAAAAATTACTTTAAAAGACACCTGAAGCAAAATTTACCTTAATATTAGGCTCAAAAATAATGCACATCTAAATGAACCTCACGAAAAATTCACCGCAAAATGAAGCTCAAAACATATTCATTTCAAAAGGCATCTGAACAAAAATTCACCTCAAAAGAAAGCTCACAAAAAATGGCTTTAAAAGGAACCTGAAACAAAATTTACCCCAACATTAGGCTCAAAAAAAATTCACCCCCAAATTGAGCTTCAAAGAATTCAACTCAAAATATATCTGAGCAAAAATTTACCTCAAAAGAATTCCGCCCATAAAATGGGTTTAAAATCAACCTGAAAATTTACTCCAAAATTAGGCTGAAAAAAAATTCCCCTCTAAATGAAGCTTCAAAAAATTCACCTCAAACGGAAGCTCACGAAAAATTTACTTCGAAAGTAAACTCATGAAAAAAAATCAATTTAAAATGAACATGACGCAAAATTTACTTCAAAATGAGGCTCAAAAAAAATTTACCTCAAAAGAAAGCCCACAAAAAATGACTTTAAACGGAATCTGAACAAAAATTCTCCTCAAAAGAGAGCCCACAAATGACTTTAAAAAAGAACGTGAAGCAAAATTTACCCAGCATAAAGCTCAAAAAAAATTCACCTCAACAGGATACTGTAAAAAAAATTCACCTTAAAAAGAGGCTAACTAAAAATTTACATCCAAATGAAGCTCACAAAAAATTCACCTCAAAAGATAGCTCATAAAAAATGCACCTCAAAAAAGGTCATGAAAAAATTAATTTAAAATAAACCTGAAGCAAAATTTACTTCAAAATGAAGCTCAAAGAAAATTCACCTCAAATGGACGCTGAGCAAAATTTCATATCAAAAGTAAGCCCACAAAAAAATGACTTCAAAAGGAACTTGATGCAAAATTTACCCCGATATTAGGCTCGAAAAAAAATTCACCTCAAGAGGAATCTGAAAAAAATTTACCTCAAAATAAAGCCCACGAAAATTTTCACCTTCAAAAGAACCATAAGCAAAATTTACCCCAAAATGAAACTCAAAAAAAAAATTCGCCTCTAAATGAAGCTTAAAAATATTTACCTCAAAAGGACGTTCACGACAAATTTACTTCGAAAGTAAACTCATGAAAAAATTAACGTAAAAGGAACCTGAGGCAAAATTTACACCAACATAAGGCTCAAAAAAAATCCACCTCAAAAGGAAGCTGCACAACAAATCACCTCAAAAGAAAGACCACAAAAAAATCAATTTAATCTGAAGCAAAATTCACCTCCACCTTTTTGAAGATTCAAAAAATTTACCTCAACAAAGGAAGCTGAACAAAAATTCACCTCAAAAGAAATCCCCCACAAAAAATGGGTTTAAAAGGAACCTTAAGTAAAATTCACCCCAAAATGATGCTCAAAAAAAATTAACCTCTAAATGAAACTTCAAAAAATTCACCTTAAAAGGAAACTGCACAAAAATTCACCTCAAAAAGAGGCTAACTAAAAATTCACATCGCATTTTTTTTATAAAAAAGAAGTTTAGGGATAAGTTGAGTGAAAATCATCTAAGGACATATTTGGGGCGAGTGATGGTATACGACCTGGCCTGTAAGCAATATTAATTTTTTTTCTAGACTTTATCAAAATGAAAGGAACGAGTAACCATACCCTGCAGAGCCTTAGGTCGGCTAACCTTTTACCACACATAATACGAGTATACAGATAAAATGTAATTAAAATCTTTAATTTCAGCAGACAAAATGTAATTAAAAGTTGCTGTTTTATGCTCAGATTTTATGAAAGCCAAGAGAATGAGTCCACACACCTTAAAATGATATATACACACAATTTATCAGGAATATTCAGTGAGAGGGAAATTGAAAATATTAAATTGGATTGCATAAAATTTTAATTGCGTATTTTTTTCCCAAATTCCCGTTTTATTTCCATTTTTAAAATAATATAAAGAAAGCCTTTAGAAAACATTACAGAAAACTAATTAACAAAGTTCACAAAAGAAGTAAAATTTAAAAGACAAATAATTACTTTTTGTATCCAAATAATTCAAGAACAGTTTTAGAATCCACTTTTAATATCAACGGTTACTCACAACGGTCACTAACGACAAAATATTAGCCTTTTGTCAGGATCTTATTCTCATAAATGAAGACTTTTATTCCAGATCGAAAATTTCTTGTCTACTTTACCATAACCTATCATTAAATACAACAAATATAATCTTTGGACCAAGCCCCTTCTCCTCCCCATCGAAAAAATTTGTGCTCAAAATTCGACAGTCTCAAAAATTGTTATTTCTTAAAAAAGCAAGACAATTAAAAACTCTACGGAATACAGAAATAATTTCAACAAATTATAAACATTTGAATGGTTTTTATTAGTTAACATTTGAAATGTTATTTTTATTTTGTCATAAGAACGGAAAATGTGAGAAAATAAAAAAAGGAGCGGACCCTTTGTTTAGGGGCATCGTCATTGATCCTAGACAATTTCAAGCATTTTCCATTCCAGATCATTAAATTAAAATAAATTAAATTCATTTCTTCAAATATTGTAAGTTTTAGATATAAGACAATCGTATTTTTTTTATAAAACAATTAAAATTCATATTTCGTGGGGGAAGGTAAGGGTTTGTACTGTTCGCCAAAAAAAAAGAAGAGAAAAATCCAATAAAAATTCACCAAACATCCCATATCGGAGACGCAAACAAATGCAATACGGTTTGTGGGTAAGAAATGCCGAATTGCTTTCTTATTCAATACACAAACCACATTCAATTAAAGACAGCAACACTTTAGCGAACAAAGCAATTAAGTTCAGTGGCTGGTGTACTGAACAGTTCGTCTTCGTTATAAAAGGCGTGACGTATTAAATTTTGGACTTTTACGAAAAATATTCATGAAGAAATCTTATTTTGCAGGAATTTCTTTTTGATATCGTTATTTTCTTTAATAAGTAAATGAAAAAAAAACATGTTTTTAAAAAATACAATTTCCCAATTAATTCGTGTTTTATTTTAAAACAGAGAAAAAAATTCCTTAATAATGAGTACTGGGTTTGGTGGGTGGCCGGGGGGTTTAGATACGCATTCAATATTTTTTTTAATATCAATTTTAACACTTGTTCTTTTCTTAAAACGATAAAAACAATAATTAATTATGATACAATATTAAAAACTACACACACACGTTCTCTGTGTAGTCTCATAAAAATATATGAAGTTTATTTTAAATTAATTATTAATTATCTAAGTTTTAACGGAAAAATAATTAAAACTATTACAAAAATTCTTTAAAAAAAATACAAAAAAATATGTTAAGTAAGAAAAAAATTGGACTTGGGCTCGTCCGGGATTTGAACCCGGGACCTCCCGCACCCTAAGCGGAAATCATACCCCTAGACCAACGAGCCAGTTGGCAAAACTCCGTTTATTTTATGTGTTATGGTTTTTTGGTGATTCGTGATAAGAAACTATTGGCATACTTACGGAAGTTATTATAGATATTATTAATAAAATGTTTGATTTTCACAACAAAAAAACTTTTACAAAACTCTTTAAAAAGGAAAAAATAAAAATCGATAATTATTGTATTATTTGTACAATTTTAATAAATCTTCGCGAAATAAATAAATAGAAGAAAAAATGTCAGTTTTCTTTAAAAAAAAATCCGCACGGGAATAAGTCAAAATTTTCAACAAAAAAAGACAAAGAATTTTTGGGTTAATGCGGCAAAGTCTTTATTGACATTTATAAATTTCTAAAAATATTAAAAATTTCCCTTAACAAAAAAAAACAAATAGAAAAGCTTCCTTCAAGTCGAGCTATTTTCAGGGCATGCTGAACAGCTGATGGTGTCTCAAGCAGCCCATACGTGGGAGGGGGGGGGTAGGGGGTTTCAACCAATGAGCTTCGGTAATAATCTAATTTGAGTTTATGACTGGCCCTTAAAATTATTTTTCAAAAATTTTCGTGGTAGGACTTTAAAGTATTTTTCTTTTCCACTTCCTTTTTAATTTTAAATATTTTTATGGCTTATATAAATTGTGTGGAAATATAGAAACAATTTCCAGATTTTGGATATAGCACAGAAAGGTAAACAAAATTCGGAGTTAATGAAGGTGAAGTTCAACAGGAGTACGACCTGTTACGATCGTACTCAGAGAACATTTTAACCTTACCTGTGGCGTGCTTGTACCCAGCTGTTGCGGATATTGTAGGGTGGGTTCAGCAAAATAAATAACATAACCAAAACAAAAAAAACATGCCAAACAAAAGCATAAAAAATTTGGAGACGCCGAAGGTGTAGGACTTTTCCAAAGGAAGGTAACGATAGTGAGAAAAAGAACAAAAGGCAAACCAAAAATTGAATACAAAATAAATTCTGTTCAGGTGGAAACGGAACAGGAGTTTAATCGAATAAAAACAGGAGAAAACCTTTATTTCAAAAAATCTAAATTCGCTACTACTTAACTGGCTGGCTATGGCGCTAGATTTGGTGATAGTTTTTATGCGTGTTCGATTCTCTTGAAAATTGTAGGGCAAATGAAGCTCAATAATTGATACTGAAAAATGTAAATTCCTAGTGACATGACAACTTAGTCTATTTGGCGATAGCTAAACGGCTCCCTGACCTATTTCACTACCTTCGAGATTCGGACTAAACTCCTCTATACTAAACGGAGACGTAGCACCGCAGCTAATAAAATTTTTGAATTTTTAACATTAAGTAAAGAAAAAAGAATTTGAGTTTTTTCATATTTACTGCAATTTAGGTCCGAAATCCATTCCGGCGAGAACTTGATTTATACTAAAATCAAAGAAGGAGGCGCCATATCCCGTTAAGGAAATCGCCCAGTACCACCGTTTCCAGGCTTAGGGGAACGCTAAGGCCTATTGCAAGGATCTGCCCAAGTGTGTTAAACGTGCTGGAGAACATTTAACGTCAAGCTCCAGCAATAATGTTCACTCTGTGGGGATAGTCACCCCCGCAAACTACAAGGGGTATCAGCGTGCTTAGTTCATCCCGCAAACTGGAAAAAAAATGCACCTGCGTGCAGAAAAAATCCGGGCCGGGTGTTCAACAGCCATCTTCAATAGTAATACTCGGAATATCTTATGCGTCAATAGCGTCTGGCATCGCAGAGGCTTCAACAACAACAACTGGAATTCTCATTCTCAACCTCAACAACAGCATCAACAATACCAACAATAGCAACAGCTACAGAAATACGTCCACAACAACTACCAGTATATACTCCACCTCCCATTCCCTCCCCATCAGACATAACATCCATTTTTACAATACTAACAAGAAACATAGTCGAACAAATTCCATCTCTACTAACCCCCATAGTCACAGCTCTTAAAACTAACTATCGTTACTCGTTTATCGTCTTCCGCACATTCTATTCAACCTTAAATGTCCTCTCCAACCTCTAATTCTCTTACAATCCTCCTTTGGAATGCTAATGGACTGAGTTCGAAACGCCAAAACTGGATTTATTACTACATGACAGATGCATAGACGCAGTACTCATTACAGAATGCGTTTAACTCGGCCCGCTGGGACCGAGTCTTGGAGGCTCTTGAGAACATGGGGGTACCCTACTACCTACGGAGGATGGTCAGATCAAACTTCAGTGACCGACTACTACACTACGAGACGGAGGATGGACCAGCGGAGTATGCGGTCACGGGATGGGTACCCCAGGGCTCTGTCCTGAGGCCACTCTTGTGGAACGTCATGTACGACGGCCTACTCCATCTGGAATTACCGCCGAACACAACACTCGTGGCTTTCGCGGACGACGTAGCGGTTGTCCTTGTAGCCAAACACCTGCAGGAACTGGAAGCTGCATTCTCCACCACCATCCCGAGGATAAGACAGTGGATGACATCGGCAGACCTGTCTTTAGCGGAAAATAAGACCGAGGCACTCCTTGTGAATAGCCGGAAGAAAATGGAGACCATCACCATAAGAGTAGGCGACCACGATATTCAGTCGCTACCCTACATCCGGTATCTAGGAGTGGTCGTGGATGCCAGACTCAACTACAAGGAGCACAACTCCAGCGTCAGCAGAAAGGCATCAGCAGTACAGGGCGCGCTTTCGCGGATAATGCCCAATATCGGAGGCCCCAGGCAAATCCGAAGGCGACTACTGGCAACTGTAGTTACCTCCGTCCTGCTATACGGAGCACCAGTGTGGGCGAAATTGCTAGAGTTAACAACATACCGCAAGACAATGTCATCAGTCCAGCGGCTCTCAGCGATCAGAGTAGCGTCAGCATACCGAACGGTATCACACGATGTGGTCAACGTCGTGGCATCATGCCCACCCATCGACATCCCGGCAGGAGAGCGTGAACGCCAACACCGTAGGAAGAAGGAAAAGCGGCGAAAGGTCCTCTGTGAAGAGGAGAGACCAGAGAGTCTTCGCATCTGGCAAGAGGGATGGGACAGCTCGACGAAGGGTCGGTGAACTCATCGGCTGATCCCAGATGTCACCAAATGGGTCACTCGCGTGCACGGGGAAGTCGGGTATTACATCACCCACCTCTTGACTGGGCATGGATGCTTTCGGGCATACTTGCACAGATTCCAGAGAACTGACTCCCCAAACTGTCATCACTGCCGCGATGTGATCGAAGATGCAGAACACGTATTCTTCCAATGCCCATTCTACGAGTGGATACGGGCAGATCTGGAGAAAAATCTGGACCGTTCCATCAGTCCAGAAAACATAGTGGAGTGCATGCTGAAGAGCCAATCGGCTTGGAGAGGTAACATAGTGAAGAGTGCCGCCGGGGAACCATCGTTCCGAGAGCAAAGGTAGAGGTACAGGTAGGTTTTAGCGAGGTAAAAATCCCGCATAACTCGCCTGGCAGGTAGAAGGTCTTCCAGGCGAGTACCTTTTGAAGGTTTCCCTCTTACCTCATTAATCTAAACTTAAAAAAAAAAAAGTACCGATTACAGAAAAACACTTTACGTCCAGTTCCAACTTCTACATACACACAATTTTTGGAACTAGCAACCCTAACAATACTACCCGCGGTGGTACTGCCATTCTCACGAGAAATTCTACAACTTTTCTTCTTTCTTATCCCATTAACTATTGCCTCCACATATTGCCTTATGAATAAACCCATAAACTCCCTTGAATTTACGTATTTTCTCCAAGTTCTTGGGAATTCATTCATTGCTGGTGGTGACTGTAACGGCAAGCATCAACAATAGGGCTATTGCATCTCAAATCCCCCCGAATTTATTCTTTACCAAAAGCTTTCATCCTCTCCCAACCAAGTTATCTCTCCTCCGACTCCTACATACTGGCCAACTTCAAGATCCAAGTATTCTGACATATTACAATAGATTATTTTATAACTAGTCCTGTGAATTCCCTCCTAGATCTTAAAACCTACTACAAAAGCCAATCCTTCGAGACTTATTAATGGATCAATCGACTGGGAATTGTTCAAATATAAAAGTAAAAACACGAAACCTCCACAAAACCAGACAAATCAACCGCTAACAATAAGGCGACTAATTATAACAACAAAAAACGTAAAGCAAGAAATCATTGGAAATAGACAAGAATGCCTAGCGAAAAAACAATATTGAGCAAACTGCAAAAAGAACTACATGACGAAATGTCACAGCACAATACGGAACGCTTTAGAAACTACACTTCATCACTCAACTATGAACTGCCACAAAACAAATATATCTTGCAAAAAAACAACGCACCCTTTACGAAAAACTGACGGAACCTGGTCCAAAACGAACTAACACAAAGCACATGCTTTTGCTGAAGACCTTGCATAAACATTTACTCCACATGAGGACATATTAGACAGGACTCATTGTACCAAAATCGACGCAGAACTGTCCATTCCCTTATCTATGGGTCTTCCCCTCTCTCCGAAGTTACCAACTTAATCAAACTCCTTCCCAAAAACAAAGCTCTTGGCTATGATCTTATTACCTCCAATATACTCCAACAACTTCCTAAAAGAGAAATAGTCTTCCTATCCTTCGAACAAAATATTTCCCAATTCACTGAAAATTTGCCATTATAAAAATGACCCCCAAATCTAATGAACCAATAAACCGCTCCACTTCCTATAGACCAGTAAGTCTCCTTCAAATTCTTTCACAAATCTTTGAAAAAATAGTCCCCCACCCAATTATCAATTCAGTTTTCGCTAAGATTACTCCTCTACCCAGCAGTGTTATCGATTCGCCGATTTCATTGCATTCTCTTTAGAAACAAAAGTGTACTGTTCCGGTGTAATTTTTGTTATAAGTCAAGCTTTTGATAGAGTTTGGCACTATGGAGAATTCTTCCTTACATCTACAATAGTCATTATTCCTTTCAAACCGACACTTCCAAGTAAACGATAGCTTCTTTGCCTCAAACACCGATGATATTACCAGCCATGCATTCCCAACATGCTTCCGAAATTCTTCAATCCCAAATCCAAACCCTACACAACTGGTTTACCAGGTGGAGAATAAAAGTTAATCTACTCTCGTAACTTTTATTCTCTGTCATGAAACATGTCCTTCCATGTACCTTAATGGCAGTGCTTCACATACAAGACCTAAAAGACAAGCACTAAAAATATGATACCTACAACTACTTCGACTTCTAGGCAAACGTTCTAAGCTTACTATAGACAGCAAAGTGAAACCCATCTGGACTTACGGACTAGAACTCTGGGGCTCTACTAATCCTTCCCCAATTACCGTCGAATTCAATCCCCTAAATCAAAAATACTCCGTACAATTGTCGACGCTTCCTTTTATGTTCGAAGTTCTGTTATTTATCGTGATCTTGAAATCTCATTTGGTTTTGATTCAACTGTCTCGTTATACCCACGTGGTTATTCTTTTTATGGGTTTTTTTCCATAGCACATGTTGTTTCTGGGTAATATAGTATAAAATAATTATTGAGACCGAAAAGAAGAAGAATTACCGGTAAACGTTTGCAAAACAAACCCCCAGCCTCATGTCCCCACCATCTTTTTCGCACTCCCGGTGTATTTATGGGCAAATTAATTAAACCCGATATTAACGATTTAAAAGAAAAATTAACACATCTTCTTATCTAAACACTAGAAAATTATATAAACAATTTAATTTTAATACACTTTTACATAAATCATATTTTTCCTGACCTTTAAGAACATCGGGGGAAAAAAATTAACTCATATATTTTCTAATTTTAACTATTTAAAATTAAAAATATTCTTAAATAATTATTTTCTATTGTATTTTTGAACAAAAACAAAAACTGACGAAGATGCACATGAGAAAATCTGAACGAATTACGCCACCCATTTTGAAAAGGAATTACGCCATTTTGAAAAGGAATTACGCCATTTTAATTAATTTGCATGTAACAAAAACGTGAGAAAACTATTTAGTTTTGGTTGGGGGGGGGGGGGGGGTGGTTTGAATAAAACATTAAAATCTCTGTCTCTTTTTTACACTCACAATGAACTAACTGCCATTTTTAAGAATTCCGCCTACAAATTTACCAATTCTGCGTAATAAGAAAATTTATTATTTTTTAACAAAAAATGGAAAGTGTTCCAAAAAAAATTTCCCAATAATTTAAATGAATTAACTTTCAATACAGAACACAATAATTAAAAATAAAAGAAACGAGGTTAATTTTTATTGAGAAATTGTACTTAATTCGGAGCTAAGACTTGCTAACATAATAAGAAAAAAGGCACGAAAAGAGACAGAACCTTAGATTAAAGAATACCTGGATAGCCGCCCCGTATGTGTATGTCAGATTTTCGCAATTTTCTGGCTTAATTATTGCTGAAGCGGCGAGAAATCGTAACGCTTGCATACTTTTGTTTTTTATGTAGACATGACACACCCACTGACATCTAGTTTTCGTAATAGAAATTTATTGAATTGCAAAAGCATAATTAATATTAATTTGAACGCACTTATTGGAAGCAGCCTCTTTTAGATTGAAACCCATTTTTTCTATTTCGGTTTTTTTTAGATTGCGGTCATCTTTGGTAAGTAGAGCCTCATATGAGACTTTTGAGGAATTAAACTTTCTTTGCATTTCATCCTTTTCTGAGGTTGGGGTTTATTTTAAAATTGGCGCCTTTTTTGATATCCCAGACTTTTTTAAGATTGAACCATCTTTTGAGGTTTAAAACTTTGTTATATCAACAAGCCTTTCAGAATATGCCAACTTAGATATTGGAGACTTTTTTAAATTTGCAGCCTATTATGATCTATGGTGTAGTAAAAAGTAATCCATTATTTTGCCAATAGATGGCTTTAGGAGTCTGTATCTTCCGTTTTAAAAAACGGGTTGCACTAGATGGCGTTAGAAAGATAAGATTTCGTACTAAAAAAGCTTTTTATACAGTTTTGTGATTACTTGACTCAGTATTTTTTTAGCACGCGTCAAACACCAACAAAGAGAAAATACGCCATATTTTACAGTTTTTCTTCGATAAAGGCGAAAACGCAAGCCAGGCAGCTGAAAATGTGAATAGTGTTTATGGTCCTGATACTGTAACAGCCAATCACGCGCAATTTTGGTTTCGTCGATTCCGTTCCGGTAATTTTGATGTCAAAGATGCACCACGCTCTGGAAGGCCAATTGTCGAAAATGCCGATAAAATAATGGAAATCGTCGAGTCCGACCGTCACGTAAGCACTGTTTCGATTGCGCAGGAGCTAAACATTGCACAAAAAACCGTTTGGAACCACTTAAATAAGGCTGGATACAAAAAGAAGCTCGATGTATGGGTACCACACGAGTTATCGCAAAAAAACCTCACGGACCGAATTTCCATCTGCGAATCGCTGCTGAATCGCAACAATATCGATCCATTTCTGAAGCGGATGGTTACTGGTGATGAAAAGTGGGTCACTTACGATAACGTCAAGCGACAACGGTCGTGGTCAAATCGTGGTCACCCGGCGCAAACGGTGGTCAAGCCAGGATTGACAGCCAGAAAGGTTTGCTGTGTGTTTGGTGGGACTGGCAGGGAATCATCTACTATGAGCTGCTCCCCTACGGCCGAACTCTTAATTCGGACCTATACTGTCAACAATTGGACCGTCTGAAAGAAGCAATCGCCCAGAAGCGGCTAGCTTTGGCCAATAGGTGAGGAATTGTGTTCCATCAGGACAACGCCAGGCCGCATACATCGATAGTGACTCGCCAGAAGTTCCGGGGCCTTGGTTGGGATGTTCTTATGCATCTACCTTCTAGTCCGGACCTGGCACCAAGTGATTACCACCTATTTCTGTCTATGACGAATGTTTTTGCAGGTGAAAAATTCGCATCAAGAAAAGATTGTGAAAATCGTCTGTCCCAGTTTTTTGCCAATAGGGACGAGGGTTTCTATGAGAGAGGCATTATGAAATTACCTTCAAAATGGCAACAAGTTATCGAACAAAACGGTGCATATTTGACCTAAATCGTATCATTCTATCTTTGCTAAATAAAACCTTCAATTTAATGCAAAAATAGTGGATTTCTTTTTACTACACCTTATATTTCCAGCCTTCTTAAGGTTGGAACCACTTCTAACTGCTATGGACACACATCTGGTATCGATACCTTACACGCAAAGATACCGTGTAAAATACTAACCCCTGACAGACAACCGTTCATGATATAGTTTGACGTTACGACTTTTGTGTTTTAGTGGATTTATCCTTAGATTAAAGAATACCTGGTACGTCAGATTTTCGAAATTTTCTGGCTTAATTATCTCAAAAGTGGCAAAAAAATTGTACCGCTTGCATATTTTTGTGTAGATTTTTTTTATTGTAGACATGACACAGCCACTGACAATCTAGTTTTCGTAATAGAAATTTATTGATTTCCAAAAGCATATATTTTATATTCATTTTAATTAATTTGTTGGAAACAAAAATACAATTTAAACACAACGACAGGCAATTTTTATTTTTTTGTACATTCTTTTGGTAATAAAATTGGAATTGTATTTTAGGTTTATTAATTTATTTTGTAAATATATACCAATTAAATATCAAGCGCCTCAATTTTGTAGAGTTTCGGAGAGTTTTACAAAACGCCATTCTCCATGAAAGTGGTAGCATACCGAGTTGCTTGCATACTTTTGTTGACATTTATTGTAGATACTCATCGCGAAATAAAAGTTTACATGCGGTTTTATTAAATTTTAAATATTTTACTTTATAAACAAGTAAGTATAAAAATTAATACAGTAGTATAAATAGTTTTATTCTTCAAACGACAGTAAATAGGAATTGTTAAGGAAATTCAAATGTTTTTTATTTAATGTGAAGTACAATCGATACAATTAAGTCCTGAATAAAACGTCATCCAAATGGCCTCCATGACTTTTTTTGCAGGAACGAATTCGATGAACCCAATTTTCGAGCACTTTTTCCACTAAATCAGTCGTATGTCACGAATAGTACGTTCAATATTGACTTCTAAAGCTTGAAGAGAGTCTGGTTTATTGCTAAAGACCAATGACTTTAAATAACCCCACAAGAAATAGTCTAATGGTGTTAAATCACAACTTCTTGGAGGCCATTCATTGTCACAATTTCTTGAAATAATCGAATCTCCAAAAATTTTTCGCAATAATTCGGTTGTTGCACGTGCTGTGTGGCACGTAGCGCCGTCTTGTTGGAACCAGATGTTGTCAAGATCAACTTCTTCCAATTTCGGCCATAAAAAGTTGGTTGTCATCGATTTATACCGTTATCCATTGACAGTAACGGTGTTACCAGCTTCATTTCGAAAGAAGTACGGACCGATGATTCCACCAGACCAAAAACCACACCAAACTGTCAATTTAGGTAAATTTAATGGGTGTTCATGAATAATTTGTGGATTTTCTTCGCACCAGAATCGACAGTTTTGTTTATTTACCGCACCACTCAAGTGAAAGTGAGCCTCATCGGAGATTATGATTTTCTTAAAAAAATCGTTATCGTTTCCAAGTTGTTCCAAGACAAAATCAGCAAATTCACGACGTTTACGGTGGTCCAATGGCTTCAGTTCTTGAGTAATAACAATTTTATATGGATGCAAGCCCAAATTTTTTCTCAAAATCCGCCAGGTTGTGGTTTGAGACAGTCCCAATTCTTGAGAACGTTTTGGAATCGACAAATTGCGGTCTTCAGCAACACTTGGCTGAACGGCAGCAATATTTTCATTACTTCGAGCGCTTCTTTGTCTTATTGGCACTTGAACATTATGTAAAGTAAATGTACGCTCGAAATTTTTAACAATTCGACGAATAGCGAGCACATTTGGACGATTATTACGACCATAAAATGGAAAAAGCACGAAAAGTTGCAATTGTAGAACGATTATTTTGATAATAAAATTGAATAATTTGTAAACGTTGTTGTTGCGTATATCTCTCCATGATGAAATTGTAAACATTACTGAATACAATGGGGAAAAAAAGACAAATCATGACATATTACAAATGGCCGAAATGTCACTTAGAAATCATATTACTCTTATTGGAAAACCCTATATATATAAAAAAAATAAGAAAATACTTTTTTATGTGAACTTTTGAGAAATAAATTAAAAATAAACTGAAATTTGATCAAAATTAAACTGGTAAGCGCTTTAAACATTTTATTGCAAAAAAAAACATAAATTTCTTTAATAAAATTATACTCGAATTTAATTTAAATTAATTAATAAATTTCGAAACTTGGACGAAATTAACCGAATTTGGTTATCAGCTGCCACGGACTTTTTATTGTCTTCTTCTTGATTTCTTCAATCATGAAGAGAAGCACCCACCACAGCAGTCACTCAGTGACTTCTATGCATGCTGGACGAATCTAAATTTGTAAATAATTGCACTTTTTATAATATTCCCTTATTAAAATTACAAAGAAAAATTATTTTAATTGAAAGTTGTTCACAAAAAAAACATTTTATTGGTGAAAATTCAACTGAGCATATATGTTCAATCATAATTATGTGCTTTATATTTTCCATACTATATAAAATATAAACAAAAATAAAATTGATTTGAATATTTTTCAAAGAATTATAATTTTTTAAAAGATTTCTTAACATAAAAATTTCAATGAACATAAAAATCTGCCTCACCCGTCGTTAAACGGTTGGTGGAAATGATTAGCTTCGACATAAACCATATATGTTTTTACCTTTAATGAATTTCGATTAATTTCTCTTTTAAATTCTTCTTAAAAGTTTAAGAACGTTTCGCTATTTTTCATTTTTAAACATTTATCAATATTTAGTATTAAAAAAAAAAACAAACAATAATCCATTCAGTAAAGAAAATATGTTTTTAACGAAACTTTGACGGTGCACATCTTTGCTAAATTCGATTAATGAAAGAACGAAAACTGGAGAAAAAAAAGTGGTTCTTGACGATGATTTATGTTGGCTGAAATTCGATGTTGTTTTGTTTTTCAGCCAACTTCAGGTAGTTTTGCAAATTTCTAACTCGCACAGTCGCCGAACGTGAAAATATATTCCCCGGATCATATTGGAAATTTTCGTGGTAAGTTAAATTACCAATATTGAAATGTTCGCTTTCGAAAATTGGTGTCGACTTGAGTGAATAGTGTTTGCCTTTGAAATTGTGATGATGGAAATAGTGTGAAATCCTTGAAAATCTGGATCAGAAATCGAAAATTTCGATGACGAGTTGATGGAAAATCAAAAACTCAACACAGCAACAGAGCAAGTGTCCCATAGTACCTAGGAACGGGGAAGAAGCATCTGCCAATCAATCTGGCCGCCTTCGTTATTATCCTACCGACCCCCCCAATCCCCACTCCGTCTTTTCCAATATGCAGTGCTGCGGAATAAAAGTTGTGTGTGCATAAAATCCGGAAGTGCGAGCGAAGAATTTCGCAGAAGGTTTTCCGTGTTCTTTTGGCGCCAATAATTGGTAGTGTTCGATTGTCATCAGCCTATGTTGTGTGAAGTGCGGGGAAGAAGGGGTTAGTATGCTCTGTTTGACAGAACATCATCTTTTGGGCGATTCAGAGAATTTGTTTGGATTCTGTTCGTCTGGTTTTTTTAAGTTTAAATTCCTTGTTGTTCTTTTGCTCCTTAACATAAACTATATAATTTGTGAAGCAGTTTTTGTGTGCGAATAGATTTGTTTTTAATCAAAATATGTGCAGGTGGTTATTGTTGAATTGTTTACAGTGAAAAATGTCTTTAGGTCTTGCGCAAAATGTTAATCATTAGGCGGCCACTTTGTTATTTAAGAAAATGTCCTCACAAAAATTTCGGAATTTCTTATGATTTCCTTAAATTTGCCTAAAATTGTCTGATTTTTTAATATTTTTTCCATTTTTTTTTTTTTGTAGTCGAGCGGCTAAAATTGGTGAAAAAACAGAAAATCGTGTCGATGTGATGAGAAGTCGAACGGAGCTGGTGACAACAACGTTTATCGACTCCGAAGAGGATCAAACCGAATCCGAAGACTCTGAGGAGGATTGGCGTCCGGTTTCAAGTCGAAATGGGAAAAAGCGTTCAGTAAGAGGGTCTAGTGGTCGTGGCAGGGGTAGACGGGCGCGTGGTAGCGGAAGAAGCGGTAGTCGTCGAAAGGTGAAACGACGTCGGCGGCAGCACAAAGAATCCGAAGAGGATGATGAAGATGCCGACGATGATGATGATGACTTTGAGGTTGGACACGACGGTTCAGATGAACAAGATTATGACGGTGGCTTTGGTGGAGCGACAACAACTACAACAACAGCTGCACAACTTTTGCATGTAAACAGAATGCAGAATTCCAGTGGTATTCCAGACGAATCGGCACCAGCAATACCCACGCCTGAAGTGGTAATTGAACAGAAACCGCTGCAAAGAAAACTTCCACCGGAAAAGAGCTTCCCCGACAGAAACGGAACGTTCAATTTGTACGTTTACAAAAACGATTTGAGCAAAGACTACCGCACTAATTCCCGTCTATGCCTTTGGCGGCGGGATGGCTCCAGTCTGCTCCAAAAATACATTCGAATTAAAACGGCGAATAGCAACGATTTCATTTTTACATCCTCTTCGGTTGTAAGTATTGAGAAAAAGATTTACGCAATCAGAGCAATTTAGGTAAATTTTTAAAAAAAAAATTTTTTTTTTTTTTTGCAGTACTCCAGCTGGGATGAGAAAAGGCGAAAAGATTTTAAGATTATCGAAGTGAAGTGTTTGGAAGAGAATAATAGGCGAGTTAAAATTTTCTCCATGGACGCGCTACATTCGCTGGTCGAAGAAGTCAGTCAACAGAAAACTATCAATGCCGGTAGAGGAGATGCTGACCAAACGGGAGATTCAATAATTGGTTCACAAGATGAACAACAGTACGAGGATGAGGGGGAGGAAGAGGAAGAAGATGAAGAAGACCTCGACGAAGAAGATGGCAGCAGTTACGATGACAACCGAAAAGAAGAAACCACTGCTGACGCCGAGACGGATCGGAATAGAGGTAACGATGGTTCCGGAGATGTCAATGAAGAAGTCAGTGCCAAATCGTCTGAAGCTGAAGAGGAGTACGGTAACGACGATGACGAAGTTGACGGCGAACTTGCTGGAAACAACACAAGCAGAAGTAGAAGCGGTAACGGAGTGTCTGGCGGGGAAACCGCCAACAAGATAACATCACAAAACGCCACTGAATCCAGTAGAGGTCGCAGTGGGGATGATGGCACCACCAATGGTGAAAACCTTAGGGGTGGTGGTGATGATAGCGATGATGTCGGTGGCAATACAAACGGAACCCAATTCGAGTGAGTGTACATTTTTCAACCTTGCATACAGCGCCATCTAATTTAATTAATTAACAATTGTACTAATTAGAAAATAATTTTTATTTTAATTGAAAAGCCGCTGGCGACAAACGATATATTTTTAAGTTAAAGAATTTTTTTTTTTTAATTTTCTTAGGTTATATTTTTTTTCTAATATTTAGGATTTATTTGATGTAAGTTTTTGTTGTTGTTTCTTTTTTGATTTTTTTTTTTTTTTTGATTGTACAAACTGTGTGAAAGAGTGTGTGCTAAGAAAAGTGAGTATGAGTGTTAAGTTCGATGTTTTTGGTGGACAAGTTTTCCTATTTTCCTACGTGATTGGACAAGTAGAAAAATTACTACAAAAAAAAATAAACCATTTCGGAAGATGAAAATAGCTTCCATCGAGTTTTGTTCGTTTACCGCCCACGATTTAAACTAATTGAGTTTAATTAATATGCAGAATGTAATATTGTTTATTAGAAAATAATCTTTTTTTTGTTTAATTTCAAAACGTAGCGAAGCTAGTAGATATGTTTTAAGTAATAATCACGTAATTCTTTTCTGTGAAAAAGAAAAAGTAGGAAAAACGAAAACCGTAAATAAAGAAATTATTTCTTATAGTTTTAATATGAAATAATATTTATAAACTCGTATTTTATCGAGTTTTATAGTATTTAATTATAAATATTTTTTGTTTTTTTTTTGTAATTATTATTTTTAAGATTACGTATTGAATGTGAATGGTTAGCTGAATTTTCCTATCGTTATTATTGATCTCATAAACAGTATTTATTGAGTTTCTTATTTTCTTATTTTACCATACGTTTTTACATTTATTTTATTTTTTTTACGTTTATAAAATTCTTTTTGTTTTTTTTGTTAATTTTAAGAAATAAATTTAAAAAAAACTAATTTTATTAATTAATAGAACAATAACAATTTACAGAATAATACAATAAAAAACAAAACATTTTTAATAATTCATAAACACTTTTTTGTTGTTGTTGTAAACAGCAAATAATTAAAATATTTCCCTTAAAAATGCGTTTATTTCCCTAGAACTATCAAAAAGTCTCTCTCCATAAACTGGGTATAACAAAAATCATTTATTTGCAGCAAGTTTTGTATTAGAAAGAACGTTACCTTTAAAATGTTCCGGGATTGAGGTCCTTATTTAATTTTTTTTTAAATTTCCAATAATTTGGGTTTCAATAAAAAAAATTTTCCTTAAAACTTCTCATTAAACCAAACATTTTTTTTTAAATTTCCCATAATTTTTATATTAGAAAAACCTTTTTTTTTAAAAAATTTCCCATACATTTTGTATCATAAAAATGTGTTGCTGTCCCTTTTAAATTTCCCTTAATGCTTTGTGTCACAAAAAATTTCCCATAATATTTGTATCAGAAAAGAATATTTCTTTTGACATTTTCTCAAATTGAATTTCCCATAATTTAGGTTTTTAAAAGAACATCTTAAAAATTTCCCTTTTTAGTATTTCCCATAAACGGTAGTTCTTGAAAGAATGGTTTTTCCTTCAAATTTGATCACATTTAACCTTAGAAACAATTTATTTTTTAATTTCCCATAAATTTTGTATCATAAAAACTTCCCATTATTTTTATATCAGAAAAAACTATTTCTAAAATTTCCTATAATTATTTTGTCATGCAAAAATATGCTCCAAAAATTTTCTATATTGTGTAAGAAATTTTTTTTTTTTAATTTCCCTTAATTTTTGCATCAGAAAACTTTCTTTAAAATTTCCCATAATTTTTATATTAGAAGAACCTTTTCTTAAAAATTTCCCATAATTTTTGTATCATAAAAATTTGTTGCTGTCCCCTTAAAATTTCCCTTAATGTTTTGTGTCACAAAAAATTTCCCATAATATTTGTATCAGAAAAGAATATTTCTTTTGACATTTTCTCAAATTGAATTTCCCATAATTTAGGCTTTTAAAAGAACATCTTAAAAATTTCCCTTTTTAGCATTTCCCATAAACGGTAGTTCTTGAAAGAATGGTTTTTCCTTCAAATTTGATCACATTTAACCTTAGAACAATTTATTTTTTAATTTCCCATAAATTTTGTATCATAAAAACTTTTTCTTTAAAACTTCCCATTATTTTTATATCAGAAAAAACTATTTTTATAATTTCCTATAATTATTTTGTCATGCAAAAATATTGCCCTAAAAATTTTCTATAATGTGTAAGAAAACATTTTTTTTTAAATTTCCTATAATTTTTGCATCAGAAAACTTTCTTTAAAATTTCCCATAATTTTTATATTAGAAGAACCTTTTTTTAAAAATTTCCCATAATATTTGTATCATAAAAATTTTTTACTGTCCCCTTAAAATTTCTTTAAATGTTTTGTGTCACAAAAAATTTCCCATAAACGGTAGTTCTTGAAAGAATGGTTTTTCCTTCAAATTTGATCACATTTAACCTTAGAACAATTTATTTTTTAATTTCCCATAATTTGAGTATCAAAAAACTATTTTTTGAAATTGTCAATATTTTGAGCTTTAGAAAAAATTCCCCTAAATTGATAAGAAAAAACCTTGAAGAATTTCCTCCAATATAAATATTTAAAAAAGAGTTTTTAAAAATACCTCTTGATGTGATTATAAAAAAAGACATTTTAAAAATTTTCCCTGATTTGAGTAGACAAAAACCATCAATTTGAGTATCAAAAGGCATTTTAAAATTTTCCATAATTAGAGCTTCAGAAAAAAATTCCCTCATTTGAGTAGAGAAACCCGTTCCTAAGAGAATTTCAAAAAAAGACATTTTAAAAACTCACCCTGATTTGAGTAGACGAAAACGTTCTTAAGAAAATTTCTTTCAATTTGAGTATCAAAAAAAGACATTTTAAAAATTCTTCCTGATTTTAGTAGACAAAAACCTTCTTAAGAAAATCTCCCACAATTTGAGTATCAAAAAAATATCTTTTGAAAATGTCAATATTTTGAGCTTTAGAAAAAATTCCCCTTATTTGATTAAAGAAAAACCTTCCTTGAAGAATTTCCTCCAATTTGCATATTAAAAAACGACTTTTTTAAAAATTTCCCTTGATTTGAGTATAAAAAAAAAACTAAAGAAAATTTCCCATAATTTGAGTATCAAAAAACTTTCCTTGCAGAATTTCCTCCAATTTGAATATTAAAAAAAAACAGAGTTTTTAAAAATACTCCTTGATTTGAGTATAAAAAAATACATTTTGAAAATTACTATAGTTCGGAGCTTCAGAAAAATTTCCTCGTTGAGAGAAAAACCAAAAAAATGACATATTTTGAGGTTCAATAAAAAACCTTTCTTTAAAATATTGCAAAATTTAGGTATTAAAAAAAAAATCCCAACTTTGAGGCTATTTTTATTATCATCAATTTTATATAATTAACATATAAAGTAACGCACAAATAATTAACAGTTTTACACAAAAAAAAAATTTTAATAATTATTTTTATTAAAAAAATTTGTTCAAAAAATTTTATCAACCACAAAATCAATTTTAAAATACAAAAACAAACTATATTAAAACAATTTTAAATTATAAAAAAGAAAATAGAAAACATAAACCAACACAAGACAAACATTATTTATTACTAATAATAATAATAATAATACAAAAAATACATTAAAAAACATATTTTTCCCTAATCAAGCCAAAATTTTAACAAAAAACAAAAAACAAAAAAAACATAAAGGAGAAAGTATCATAAT
Organism: Atherix ibis; assembly: GCA_958298945.1. NCBI lineage: Eukaryota > Metazoa > Arthropoda > Insecta > Diptera > Athericidae > Atherix > Atherix ibis. Next base: position 31,972,081 of record OY282609.1, read on the forward strand.
CATTAGTATATAATGTATCCAAGAGTATTAAATTTAAATAAAATCAATGTTATCGTTAAGAGGAAATTAAATTAAAAAATAAATATATAAAAATAAGCAAAAATTAAAAATAAATAAACAATAATAATCCAAATAAAAAAAAAATCTGAATTATTAATAATATTCTTTTTTTTTGTTGCTTTTAATTATAAATTGAAACAAACAAAAAATTAAATTTATTATTTTTTAACATTAATTTTTAATTGTAGTTTTTTTTTTGCCATCTTCTATTATTAATAATAACTTTTCCTCCATTTAAAAAAAGAATGGAAGCAATTCTATTCTTTGCCATTATTTTTTGTATTTTAAAATAATTTTAAAAAAAAATTCCATTGTAATTATTTCCAAAAGGAAAAAAAGTACTAATAGTAATAATAATTATAAGAATAGAAATAAAAATAAAATTTTATATTTATAATTAAAAGCAACAAAAAAAAATATTATATTAAATATTTTTTTTTGTTGCTTTTAATTATAAATTGAAACAAACAAAAAATTAAATTTATTATTTTTTAACATTAATTTTTAATTGTAGTTTTTTTTTTGCCATCTTCTATTATTAATAATAACTTTTCCTCCATTTAAAAAAAGAATGGAAGCAATTCTATTCTTTGCCATTATTTTTTGTATTTTAAAATAATTTTAAAAAAAAATTCCATTGTAATTATTTCCAAAAGGAAAAAAAGTACTAATAGTAATAATAATTATAAGAATAGAAATAAAAATAAAATAGTATTTAGAAAATTAAATAAAGAAAAGAAGGCTTAAAAATTAGTGTTTAAAAAAATATATTGAATAATTAATTAAATTAAAAATGAATAAAGAAAAACAATTTCACTCATTCCACAATAAGCAAACGATAAAAAGAAGAAAAATCGAATTGATTAAATTTGTAAGTCAGTGTAAAATCCAAAGTCAGCAAGCGGTACGGCGAGTAGCAAAATGGAATTTTTCTTTTGTTTTTATTTTTAAAATTGGGCACCTTTTGTAATTGTTTGCAAAAATAATTTGTCCGAAATCAATTTCAAAATGAAGAAAAGAAATTCGAAGAAAAATTTCCAAATTGTGAATGGTTTCTTTGAGATTATTTTTCTTAAATATTGTGAATAGGCGCTTAAAGTCTTTTTTTTTTAGTTTTAATTGTGAATAAGGTTTTCGTATTTTTTTTTAAATATTTATTTTACGTAATAGTTTTTAGTTTTTTATTTTTCTATAATAATTTCCTATATTTTAGTTTTAAGTATTTTTACTTTTTCTTTTAATGCAAACAATTTGTTTTTAAGGGCAATTTTTTTGTTCTGCTCTCTGTTGTATTCTCTCCTAAATTATGATGTGATAATTATTAATAAAAAAATTAAAAATATTTCTTAATAAAATTCGTTTTTATTTTTATTATTATTCATGATTGCCTGACCTTTTCCCTTGTTTGTGCAGAAAAATTTGTGTCGATTTGAGTGTCTTCCGGATTTTTGGTTGAGTTGTGCCTATATTTTTGAGCAAGTTACAAATTTTTCCTTGATTTAATTGCAAATTTTACTCGATTTGCTTCTGATTGTTTGCTGAGTCGTCCACGATTTTTTTTTCAGTCAGTTCCGATTTTTTTGCTAACTATTGACTTTTCCGGTATTTGTTTTTAATTCGCCAAAAAAATTTCGGTTGAGTCGTCCAAAAATTTTCTTGAGCCAGTTACAAATTTTTGCTTGATTTCATTGCGAAATTTACTCGATTTTTAGTAGATTTATTTCTCATTTTTTACTGAGTTGTCCGCGATTTTTTTAGCCAGTTCCGATTTTTTTGCTAACTATTCTTGACTTTTCCGGTATTTGTTTCTAATTCGCCCCAAAAATTTAGGTTGAGTCGTCCAAAATTTTTTTGGAGCCAGTTACAAATTTTCCTTGATTTCATTGCGAAATTTACTCGATTTTTAGTCGATTTATTTGTGATTTTTTACTGAGTTGTCCGCGATTTTTTTGCTGACTATTCTTGACTTTTCTGGTATTTGTTTTTAATTCGCCAAAAAATTTTCGGTTGAGTCGTCCAAAATTGTTTTTGGAGCCAGTTACAAATTTTCCTTGATTTCATTGCGAAATTTACTTGATTTTTAGTCGATTTATTTATGATTTTTTACTGAGTTGTCCGCGATTTTTTTGCTGACTATTCTTGACTTTTCTGGTATTTGTTTTTAATTCGCCAAAAAATTTTCGGTTGAGTCGTCCAAAATTTTTTTTGAGCCAGTTACAAATTTTCCTTGATTTTATTGCGAAATTTACTCGATTTTTAGTCGATTTATTTCTGAATTGTTTACTGAGTTGTCCGCGATTTTTTTTAGCCAGTTCTGATTTTTTTGCAAATTAATCTCGATTTTTGCTGAAAGTTATTCCGATTTTTTTTGGTGATTTCTTTTCCGGTATTTGTTTCTAAATCGATCTTTTTTGAGTGTCTTCCGATTTTTGGTTGAGTCGTCCAAGTTATTCTTCGAGCCAGTTACAAATTTGTCCTTGATTTCATTGCGAATTTTATTTGATTTATTTCTGATTTTTAGCTGAGTTGTCCGCGATTTTTTTCAGTCAGTTGTGATTTTTTTGCTTATTATTTTCGACTTTCCGGGTATTTGTTTCTAATTCGCCAAAAAAATGTCGATCTTTTTTGAGTGTCTTCCGATTTTCGGTTGAGTCGTTTTTTTTTTGAGTTCAGTTTTTCTGATTTTTTTTTTGAGTCAGTTCCGATTTTTTTCGGTGATTTCTTTTCCGGTATTTGTTTGAGTGTTTTTCAACTCTGCTTGCCCATTTATTTTGGGTAATTTGTTGATCTTTTTTGAGTGTCTTCCGATAATCGGTTGAATCGTCCTTGATTTTTTTGAGCCAAATCCCAAATTTTCTTTACTTTTTTTTTGAGCGCGTTCAATGTTTTCCTTTTTTTTTTGCCCAATTATTTTTTCATGTTACATCCAATTTTTTGACGATTTATGTTCCGATTTTCGGTTGAGTAGTCCCCAATTTTTTTTCTTGTGTCTGTTAAGAATTTTCCCTAACTTTCGTGAGAATTTTATGCAGTTTATGTTTAAGCCAGTCCCGATTTCTCATGAGAATTTATATTTTTTTTAAGTCCTTCCGCTTTTATTATTTTATTCAATTTTTCTAATCTCAATTATTCAATTTAACTTTGATTTTTGTATTTAAATATAAAAAAAAAGTTGTTTAAAAGAAAAGTAATTATTTTTGCCACTTTCGGTTGATTTTTTTTTAAATTTTCTATTTTTTGGAATTCTTTATTTTTACTTGTCATACAATTTTTGTTTTGTTTTGTTTTTTTTTTAAATAAAATTTTTGCTTTTTTTTATTTTTACAAAAACAAAAAGTCAATACTAATAATAATTATTATTAAATTGTTTTCAATTTTGCTTATTTCTCCATTCCTACTCCACCAACTTCAGTTACTTTAAATTTATTATTTCTTATATTACCGCCACTCCATTTTCAAAGCTACTTAAAAAAAATTATTACAAAAAATATGAAAATTTTAATTATAAACATAAAATTCTAAAAATTAAACCAAAAAAATTAATACCTGAAAAATAGGAAATTTTAAACGCAAAAATATTAAAAAATTAATCTTAAAAAAAAACACTATTTAAACTGAAGAAAAAACCTAATTTAATGCAAAATAAAAATTAAAGACTCAATGTGACTAGAAATTAGAAATATTAGCAATAATTTAAGATTAATTAAAAGACAAAAAAATTAATTATATTAGAAATACTGTAGAGAATAAGAAATTAAGATTTATTGTGAATTTAAAAAAAAACGAATAATATTACACAAAATTAGGTAAAAGAGAAAAACTGTAAGGCAACGATGATTTTCTCTGCTTCTGTTCGAACAACGAGAAGCGCCTGAAATTATAAAAGGAGAAATTACGAGCAAATTAAGACCTATTAAAAAGAGAAAAGGAAGAACTAGTTAACCAGTAAAAAGACGCAATAATAATAAGGGAGCAAGAGTAAATTCTCAACTTAAATGGAGAAATAAAAGTAGAACAAAAATTCATGATCGTATATTGCTTTGGTTTTTGCTCCTTTTCAATTCCCGCCTCTTTTCTGTTCATAGCGGTCTTTTTTTTATTCTTTTCCAGTTCCGGTTTGTTTTTGCTCAATAAAATTATTTCCTGCCTAAGCATTCGATGTAATTGTAAAAATAATTAAAATCAAAAACTATTCAAATTACAACTAAAAAATAATAATAATAATGAAAAAAAATTATTGAGTTTTATTTGGTCTTGTTTTTGTTTAGGCGCTTGGAAGTGTCAGTCAGTCGAGGATTAATTTATTTAGCTCATTTTTTTGTTACACTTCTTCACACCTACTATTTGAAACTAGGTCAGACTGGTGGGACGTCATTTTTTTTGGGGCAAGATCACCACTCCATCTGGGCAACCAATCCGGCACAAATTCTAAACAAGAACTTCTGGTGGCCGTGAAAAAATTGTTTGACGCAAAACAAGAACTGACGTCTTGTCGGACCGGAACAGGGTCAGAAATTGTTTCACCGCTCCAATTGGCCAAACCATCCGAAAAAGTTCTAAACAAGAACATGTGGCAGCCAGTGAAAAAATTTTCGACGCAAAACAAGAAATGACGTCTTGCCGGACTCGGAACAGGGTCAGACTGGCGAGACGTCATTTTTTTGGCGTCTCGTCAGTCACCACTCCATCTGGCCAACCAATCCGGCAAAAATTCTAAACAAGGACTTCTGGTGGCCGTGAAAAAATTTTCGACGCAAAACAAGAAATGACGTTTCGCCGGACTCGGAACAGGGTCAGATTGGCGAGACGTCATTTTTTTGCACAAGATCACCACTGCAATTGGGCAAACAGTCCGACAAAAATTCTAAATAAGAACCGTGAAAAAAATTTTCGACGCAAAACAAGAAATGACGTCTCGCCGGACTCGGAACTGGGTACAGACTGCCGAGAGGTTATTTTTTTAGCACAAGGTCTCCACTTCAAATAGAGTAAAACCTCAATTAAAAATTCAAATGTAAACGAGCTTAGTTGGTGGCCGTGAAAAAATGTTGCGACGCAAAACAAGAAAGGACGTCTCGCCGGACTCGGAACAGGGTCAGATTGGCGAGACGTCATTTTTTTGCACAAGATCACCACTGCAATTGGGCAAACAGTCCGGCAAAAATTCTAAACAAGAACCGTGAAAAAAATTTGCGACGCAAAACCAGAAATGACGTCTCGCCGGACTCGGAACAGGGTCAGATTGGCGAGACGTCATTTTTTTGCACAAGATCACCACTGCAATTGGGCAAACAGTCCGGCAAAAATTCTAAACAAGAACTTCTGGTGGCCGTGAAAAAATTGTTTGACGCAAAACAAGAACTGACGTCTTGCCGAACCGGAACAGGGTCAGACTGGTGAGACGTGATTTTTTTTGTTACAATATCGCGACTCCAATTCAAATGTAAACAAGCTCAGTTTGTGGTCGTGAAAATATTTTTCGACACAAAACAAGCTCGGCAAAATCCTTTACCTCTAACCTAAAACTAGATCAGAGCTTAGTTGACGAAACAAACTCAGTTGATGACTGGGAAGAATTTGTCTACACAAAACTATCCCGACACGTGCCTTCACCTCCACCCTGAGACTAAGTCAAACTGACCAGACGTCATTTTCTTGCACTGTGTAATGGTAGTACAGAAAGAAAATTTCTATGTTTGGGAATTATTCTATTAGTTAGTCGAAAAAGTTCGTGGCTTTGTTGGGAAAAGTCGGAATTATTCAATAGGAAGGCTTTCGCCTACATCTGTGATGTTGCGCCAAAAATTAAGAGACCATGCCTGGAAAGTGTAGATACATCCACCGTATAGCTTAGACATAGCACCCTCAGACTACCCCTTTTTCGATCTCAGCAGAATTCTGTTAATGGACCCAATCTAGCTTTAAGAGAGGACTGTTAAAACCATTTGATTCCGTTTTCCAACCAGAAACATTGTCGAAAATAATGGAGAGTATTTCGTTTAAATAAATCGATGTTAAAACTCTGACTTAAGCGTTTCTATTTTACTCAAAAACACCACGAACTTTCTCGACCTACCAATATCAGGAATTACGTTCACATAACTCATAAGGAGCACATGACTTTAATCTTTCTCTTTCGAAGCAAACCACTCATCAAGCCATTTTCGGATGTCTTCGTAAGAATTGACGTGCTGCTCAGCGAGCGCGTGGCCCATCGACGAAAACAGGTGGTAGTCGGAAGGGGCCAGGTTTGGTGAATAAGTGCGGTGGGGTAGCACCTCCCAGTTGAGTGTCTCCAAGTAGTTTCGGACCATTTTTGACATGTGCGATGGTGCGTTGTCGTGGAGGAATATCAGCTTTTCATGTCTTTGTTGATAATCCGTCTTTTTTTCACGCAGAGCACGGTGCAATTTGATCAGTTGTTGGTGGTAACGGTGGGCATTGATAGTTTCACCAGGTTTCAACATCTCATAGTAGACGATATCCTGCTGATCCCACCAAACGCACAGTATCGTCTTCCGTTCTAAGCGATTTGGTTTTAGGGAAGATGTTGATGGTTGGCCGGGATCAACTCACAATTTCTTGGGTTTAGGATTCTCGAAATATATCCACTTTTCATCGCCTGTCACAATCCGATGCAGGAACGACTTTCTTTTTTGTCTGCCGAGCAAGATTTCGCATGTGTTTTGGCGTCGCTCCATCTGCCTATCGTTCAATTCATGCGACACCCATTTTCCGATCTTTTCAATCTTCCCCATGGCACGCAGACGTATGAAAATGGCGAGTTGAGTAACACCCAATTGCTCCGCGAGCATTTTTTGCGATTAGGTATCGTCTTCGTCCAAAAGAGTCTGCAATTGATTGCCCTTAACCTTCCTAGGCCGATTTTTACGTTTCTTGTCTCACAAGTCAAAATTGCCCTCTTTGAACCGACGAAACCAATCTCGGCAAGTTGGTTCCGATAAAGAACTGTCCCCATAGGCCTCCATAAGCATTCGATACGATTCGGCAGCAGATTTCTTCAAATTGACACAGAAAAGCAGAGCTTCCCGCATATGCTCTTTTTCTGGCACAAAACTAGACATGATTACCATAGGAAAAATTGCTGACAATGTGCAGTGATTAATGTTGACAGATGTCAAACTCATAAAAAAAAGTATGGCGTGCCCATGGTAGCTTAATACGCTCAATCACGCCATCTATGACCAAACAACGGATTTAAGCTTATACACCTGGTACTAGTGATAACTCATTCATAATTATAAAAATATGTTAACTCCAATTGGGTCAAAAATATCGATTAAAATGTTGTTTTTTTTATTAAAAATTGGTTTTTCTTTTTAAGAAAGCTTTTTGCAAAATCAATCACATCCAAGGGATTTTTTGGAGAGAAAGCGGACATCACTTACCCTTAAGTTCATCATAAAATCGGATCCATTTATTATTTAGACGAGGAGGAAAGGGTTTGTTGTCGGGACAACACAGGATATGGTTTCAGTCACAGATAACAAAGGCGCTCATTTATTACTAATGGAATTCTGACTTTTGGGACTTTGCGATGTCATAAAGTGAACTCTGGAAAATAATCGAGCACAATCCGGTCATGGGATTTAGGGTGTACAGATGTGAGGGCATGCATGGAGCCCCACTTCTGCCAATGAACTAAAGGATAAGAGAGAGAAAAAAAAAATCAGGATTAGAAGGAAAACAACAATTTTCTGTTCTTATTTTTATCAGCAACATTTCTTTTTTTTTCCATAATAATAATAATAATAATAATAATAATAAAGTCTCTTTTTTCGTATTCTGATCTTTTCTTTTCTTATTCACTTTAAAATATTTTATAAAATTTTTATTTGGCAAAAGAGAAAACACAATAAATTCCGCGAGAGGATTAAAAATACAAACAAACAAAAACAATTTTTTCTCATATTATCGATACTTAAACGATTATTAATTAATTCTGTTAAAAAAAAATGTTTGCGTTTATTTCTTCGGATTAGTCGAAAAGAAAAGGTAAAATTAAAATGAGATTTTTTTTTTTTGCGATTGTGAATTATTTTTTTTCCATGATTTTACCTTATTTTTGGGGCTTTTCTTTTTCGAAACCGTAAATTGGTTGATAAAGATTTCTTTTTTTAATTAATAATTTTATTAGCACTTGTAAATTGTAAAGAAGAGCCGATAATAATGAAGAAGATGAAATTTTGTTCTTTTCTACCAAAAAAAGTAGATCGATTGGCATTGGTGGGTGAGTGATGAGGTGTCGTCTTTGTTTTTGTTTTTATTTTGGTTCTGCTTGCAACCCCAACACGGCCCCGCTACCGACGACGTTCACCTTTTACGGTTTTTCGTTTCTCTTTCTTCTCCTCTCTTAGTTGTTTCTGTTTCTCTCGGTCCTCTCTGTCCTTTTCCTTTTTCTTTTGGCTTTCGAGTTTTGCCTGTTCGCGACGCTCTTTCATCGCCTGTTGGACAACTTGAACGTTGGTATTTTTAACAAGACCACCGGTCGAAGTTGACTGACCCTCTTCTTTAACAGGAGCGTCGTCTTCATCTTCACTAATCGGTAACTGAAAATAGTAGCAACAAAAAAAATACATTGAAAAAAATTTCACAAAAAAGTATCGGTAAAAAAGAATTTTTTTCGAAATGCACTACGTTATCGATATTTAATAGATAGTGCAGTTTGAGTCGATTTTTCAAATGTCGATAATGAGAATTTTGTTGCTCAATTCTGACATCTTACCGACACTGTAAATAATGCAGTTCCGAAGGTAAATAATTGTCTTCTCCAAAAAAATCGTTTTACTCCAAAAAATTACTTAAGTCAATTTGAATATTAGAAAAAATTTACCAACCTGACTGTATTGTGCAAGAATTTGTTCACGAATCCTTTTCTCTTCGGCGCTGTATTCTCGTTGCACGGTCGTTTGAAGTTTCTGCGATTCCAATATTCTAGCTAGTTGGGCATCGACATCCTCAGCTGGTCGCTGAACATTTTCGACTGTTGCTACGTGTGGCGAATGATAATTTGTCCATTTTTCAAAGATTTCAGCGACTATTGTATTTAAGTTATTGTCCTGTTATTGTTTTGTCAATCAATAATTAATAAGAAATTTTTTGGTTTTTTTCTTGTTAACAAAAATTAAAATTTTGACTTAATGTGAAAATTGGTTGGCACTATTTTTCTTAATAACAAAATTCTATCTTAATCTGACCAAATTTTGTTATAGTATTGTTACTCTTAGACTAAGGGATCTTTTTCACTATCTTTCTATTAACAATAATTTTTGTTTTTAAAAAAATGTTCAAAAACTGAAGCAAAATGCTCTAAAAATACTATAAAAAAAAGCTGCTAGAATTTTATCAGGTGTTGTAATTAATTCGTAGCGTTTTTTTGCAAAGTTTCATGGTTTATTATGACAGTATCATTAAAGAAGTGTTATTCAAAGTATTGTCCTTCGTTATCCACTACTTTTTGCCATCTTTCTGGTAATGTTCGGATATCGTGTCGAAAAAATTCTTCTTCTTTAGATTCGATGAAAGAATCGACCCAATTTTTGGTCATTTCGAAACAAATGATAATCAGATGGGGCAATGTCTGGTGAATATGGCGGGTGAGGCAGAACTTCCTATTTCAGCGTATTTAAATAAGTTTTCACGACTTTCGCAACATGGCGTCTTGCATTGTCGTGGAGCGAAATTACTTTGTCGTGTCGTGTCGATATTTATATTGCGGCCGCTTTTCTGTTCAAACGCATCAACTGTCGTCTGTATACGTCCCCAGTGATGGTTGCACCCGGTTGGAGGAGCTCATAATATATAACACCCAGCTGATCCCACCAAATACACAGTAAGATCTTCTTTCCATGAATATTCGACCTAGGGGACGATGTCGATTCATGACCCACGACTTTCTGCGTTTGGGATTGTTGTAAAGTACCCACTTCTCGTCACCAGTGACAATTCGATGCAGAAATCCCTTCCTTGCCTGCCGTTGGAGAAGAATCTCACAGGTGACTAAACGCCGTTCGACGTCCCTTGGCTTCAACTCATGTGGAACCCACGTTCCCTGTTTTTGTACCATTCCTATGGCTTTCTTCATCGAGCAATGTCACCAAATCTTTATCTTCGAACTTTTTCGGCTGTCCGGGACGTTCCATGTCTTCCAAATCAAAATTTTTAAACCGCACAAACCACTTTCTCCAAGTTTCCTCAGCAAGAGCATGTTCGCCATAGACATCCACTAAAAAACGATGACTTTCCGCGGCACTTTTCTTCATGTTGCAGTAATGGAGCAACACTCCCCGCAAAAACGATTTTTCAGGCACGAACTTCGACATGTTTGACACTGCGCAACAAGTGCTACTGACACTATTACAAAATGTCACACGTGTATGGTGGAAAAGTTGCGTTATATCAGTAGCTTCTGGGAGAATATTTACTTTTGTATGTGTGACTATGGATAGTTGGCTAACGCCTTCTTTTGTAAAACGCTACGAATTAATTCCAACACCTGGTATTAAAACTCTCTTCAAAAAAATAATAAAAACGTAATCAAAAATGTTCAATAATTCATTGTCTAAAAACTCTCCAAAACTGTATAGAAAATTTTCAAAATACTAGAAAAACTAAGAAAAATCCATTAAAATTCTACACCAACGAAAATTTGATAAAAAATATTCCAAAATCTTATATATACAAGAAGTCTCCAAAACAAAAACAGTACAGAAAGAAAATCTCAACCATTTCTATACAAAATCACCAACAATTTTTTCTACAAATTCTTATAAATTAATGCTCGAAAATACGTTCTCTAAATACTCTCCAAAAATTCAATTCTACAATAAAAAAGTTTAGGCTTTTCTTCAAAATCTTATTAGAATTCTGAAAACACTTTTTGACCGTCCATTTAAGAGTACAAGAAAATTCGTGTAAAATCATCTATCGCCAAAAAAAAAATCATTCCAAACTCTCCAAAATATTATCAACTCATGGAAAATATATTAAAAATCTACACAATATCTAATATTAATAAAAAATCGTTTGAACTTCTCTTAGAGTTTTATTCAAATTCTCTGGAAATTAATTTTGAGTTAATTTATTCTTGGAGAATTTCAAACTTCCAAAAGAAATTATTTTCCAAAAGATCAAAAATCCTCTCAAAATTAATTCAAATTTAGAAGTCTCCAAAAATAATTGCAAATTCTACAAAATTTAACTTTTTTTTTTTAATTTGTCCACAAAATTCTTTCAAATTTCACACGAAAATTCATTCTAAACTCTCCAAAATGGTTCACTGCACATTATCCGGAATCTCGTTAAAGTCTCCAAATAATTTACAAAATTACTTTTGTAGTCTACAAATGTTTTTTTAAAAATGTGTACCAAAAAAAAATCTCCACAAACATTTTTTCATAATATTCAAAAAGCCATTAAAAAAATACTTTTTTGGAATAATTAACAGGCAAGAATGGTTAAAAATTTCTTCATAACTTATCGCTGAGTCAAAAAAGGAATAAAATGAAAAGGATTTTTGACAAAAAGAAACTTTGTTTATTAATCAATCGAGGCAAGAGGTTACAATATTTTTATAAAAGCAACAAAACTTAATATTTCCCAACGGCGTACGGCGACTGATTATTAACTGGAAGATAGTAAATTCCAACGTTGGCAAATGAAGCTGGTTCACCGCCCATTTTCGAAAAGGCGCCAGTACATTTGCTACGCCAGAAAATCTGCGAATAGCCGGTGCACTTCTTACCCCAAAAGCCGATCGTGGAATAAATGCTTTCGGTGAAAAAACGCACAGCACGGAAATGGGAGCAGGCGATCTCGCCGGATAACACGCAACCCGGTTGATATTGGCCGTAATTTGGGTAGAAGTCCGCGTGGCCGATTACCTTCTGTGTTCCCAGTCCCGTAGCGTCAGTATCTGTGTGGATGACCTCGACATATTTTGCGTCGGTTTTCCACAGAGTCGCTGAACGATTACTGAAATCGAAATCGCTCCAAGCCGGATCTAAGCCAAAGATTGCTTCAATTTGCTTTCCGGCCGCGTTAACCTTCTTCCCAACAAATCCAGCGACGTGCCCACCCAAACTGTGGCCAATAACATAAACCGATGTTGTCGGGTGTTTTTTCTCGGCGTTCAGCCACAAAACGAAATTTCCAACAGCATCACCCACATCGGGAACCAAGCGTCTGGCGCCAAAGTAATCGATGTTAACAGCCCCTGTGCTCCAGTCGACGTAGATCACATTCAGTTTCTTGTTTAGTCGATCGTATCCTGACCGAATTACATCGCCAATGTGTTGGAATGTGGATGCCCACCAACCGTGGATGATAAATCTTCGGATGGGAAAATTTTCATTAACAAATTAATAGCTCCAACGTGATTTTGGCGATTTTGAAGAGTATTTTTAGTTTTCGTCGGTAAATTCGTACCTAGTCTCAACGTTGGGATCGAAGCTGGACGCATCCAAACTGGCTTTGTTGTACAATTTGATGATTTGTGGTGTTGTCTGGTTGAGGGAAGTGTACAGCATAAAATTGATGTCGGTGGTTGCATTGAAGCCACTTACCACAACTCTAAGCTGCAACGTAACACCAACTAGAAAGGATCACAAATCTCAATCACTGCCCTTTAAATCGAATAAAGAGAATTTGGAGATTTTTACCAATAAACAAAATTAGAAAATAAGACTTTGCTACCATCGTGGCAATATTTTCAATATAAATTTTCCACTCACGAGCTATTCAATTGCAACAATTTCGAAAATATGATCAAAATTATTGACACTTTTTCCGTGTTACCGAGGAGTTTATTCAATAACAAACCGCGCAAATATAATAGATTCCAACAAAATCTCCTGATTCCCCTCCGCTCTAATCTGTCCGCTCTATATTTGAACAGGTGATATTCTCAGGTAGATTACGTCTTTCTAAATTTTTCTGTTAATAACAACCCACAATAAGGCGAATGAATTTGTTTGTTTTATTTTTTTTTATTTTAAACCTTACGCGTCACTCTTATTATTGGCAAAAAAAAACGTAAGAAGAGCCAATTTTAAAAATTATGTTTTTTTTTTAATTTTAAGAGAGCAAAACTCTCCAAAAAAAATCTTTCAAGTAGCTCCACTCGGATTTTTGAAGAGGATTTCGTTGTAAAATGTTCCCCAAATAAATTCGAATTTTTTTTATAAACTGCACAGTATAACTATAATTCTCCAAAATTATCATAAGCTTTTCAAAAAAAATCCAATTGTCTGAGTGTATTTTTCTTAGCAAAATTTATTAAAAGCGTGCTTATTTTTTTTGGGTGATGATGGGGTTAATTTTTTGAAGGGAAAAAAAATAACTCTCCATAATAAAAAAATACTGGAAATCGTCCAAAATTATTTCAAAATATTCCTTTAAATGCTGGAGAGGGAAAAATCCCCCTCCCCTGTTTTTTTTTAAAAAAAAATTTGGGCTAAATTTGTTAAAATACGTCTCAATTTTTGGAAATTTCACTGAAACAACTGCAATTTTTAAGAGGATCAGTAAAACACTTTAAAAATTTTAACTCTTTAAAACAAACCTCATATTTACTGAGGGGATTCCCCGTTAAATGTTTTTAGCAAAATCTCCCAAACTCTCTGAAAAGATTTCCCACTAAAAAATTTCTGAAAGTATATCCTAGTAAAACGGTGTAAGCAAATCCTCAAAATTTTCTGGAGGGTTCGTCAGTGAAACTTTTAAAAAAAAAACCCATAATTTGCTGAGAGGTTTTCAATAAAAACCATAATTTTATTAGGGGGATTTCTCAGTAAAACTTTTAAAAAAATACCTCCATATTTCTGAGAGGATTTTCCTCTTTAAAAGAAACCCAAATTTGCGAAGATGATTTTCCCATAAAATCTTTTCGAAAATAGTTTTTGCTATTTTTTAAAAAAAAATACTAAAATTTCGGTAAAATTCCTTAAAAAAAACCATAAATTTGCTGGGGATTTTCAAGTGAAACCCTCTTAAAAAAACCTTTAATTTATTGCATATTTTTTCATTTAAATTGTTTAATAAAAAAAATATCTCGAACTTTCGGAGCATTCTTTCTTTTAACAGTTTGAACTAATTAAAAATCGTGGAAAGAAGATAACCCCTTCCCCCCCCTCTTTCTCTACACCCCCCTCCCTCCAAGATTATCTAAATTTCAACAAAAAAAATTGTTTAAAGTTCTGAATTTGCAAAAAATTTTCCTGGACTATCAAAATTCTTCTTCTAAAAATTTTAAAGAGGAAATCCCTCCTCTAAAAAATTTCTATTCAATACTAATTGTAATTTTAATCATCCAATCAGATTTTATAAATTCAAAATTCCTCTTCATTTTTTAAAAATGTTTCCACTAAAATTTTCATGGGGATTTATCTATTTTAAGATTATTTTTTTTAAATTTACAAGTAAATCCAGTCCCCCTGAAAATTTGTTTAATTCAAATTTCCAAAGAATTTTTCTTGAAGGTGTGGAACATCCAAAGTTCTTCAAAAGTTACCGTTGTTTTGAGAGGCAATGCCTCCTTCGATTTTTTATACGGATTTTCTTAATTCTTTATATAAGAACTTAGGAAGGAGAGGACTTTGTAGATGCACAAAGTCCACACTTCCCTGAGGTCTTTCTAGATGGGATTTTAGGAACTTTTAGAAGATTTTTTATTAAAAAGCTCTCTCAGAGCTGGATTTTTAAACTCAGAGACACCATTCTAGGTTTGTTCTCTCTCTATTAAAGTATATTAAAGCCCACAACGAATTTTATTCACAGAAACCTGACTTCAATCGACTTGGAATCAACTTTATTCAAAAACTCTCGCTTATCAGTCACACACTATAACGAGCAGTAAAGTTTCGCATCCGAACAATCGTAATCCAAAGAAACAAGTTTGCAAATATGAAAACCGAATTAATTATTTCTTTACTGACATCACATATTCTCGTTCAATTAGTTATTATTAAAGAAAAATGTTTAATTAAGCAAAATAGGCACTTGTTCAAATACGAAATTCGTACGTTCATAGAAATTCCCAAAAGAAAACATATTCAAGACCAAACAGCGCCTAAAGCCTAACTATTTGGGGTTTGCATTGTTTTTGTATTGAAAATAATTCAATAAAAAGTCGACAATTTTTTAAAAAATAATCATTTTTCGTTTGAGTTTCATTCCGGCATAAAAAGAAGACCAGCTACTTACAGAAGAAATTAGAATTTTTTTAAAAGGGGAAGTATTCAATTCGCAGGGATAAGTAGACCAGTTTGGCACTTGAATTTTTCCAAGATGACATCAGGAAAGGGTTTCGTTTTATTTTTATTTACTGGTAAATTGAAAAACATATAAAATTATTTGTCGATCATTAAAATAAAAAAAAGAATAAATTTTCCACTTTGGCAGTTGCGCTGTGCAATCTCTACTTGGTCAGTGCATTCAACGCAACCGCAGACATTAATTTTGTACTGTACACTTCCGCTAATCAGACGACAGGGAATACTATCAAATTATACGACAAGGTCACATTGGATGCCTCCGGTTTCGATCCAACAGTTGGGACCAGGTAAGCCTTTAAGGAATATTTCCCGATTTAATTGACTCAACGTGTCGAAAATTCAAATCAGATTCATCATCCACGGCTGGTGGGGTTCAATATTTGTCAACGTCGACAAAATAATCCGTTCTGGCTACAATAGTATCAAAAAGAAGCTGAACATAATTTACGTCGATTGGAGCATTGGAGCGATCAATCTGGACTACACGACAGCCAGAAATCTTGTCCCCGTTGTGGGTGATGCAGTTGGCAAGTTCATTTTATGGCTGAATGCAAAGAAGGGCTACCCGACCAAATCGGTTAATCTTGTCGGCCATAGTTTAGGGGCACACGTGGCTGGGATTGGTGGAAAGACTGTCAACGCCGCCGGCAAGCGGATTACCGCTATTCACGCTTTGGATCCGGCTTATAGGGAGTTCAACTTTTCCGATCCAACGTCGGTCGTTTGGAAAACTGATGCACAGTACGTCGAGATCATCCACACGGACGTGGACATGTTCGGATTAGGAACGGAAAAAGTCCTCGGCCATGCGGACTTTTACCCGAGTTTCGGCCAATACCAACCGGGCTGTATGTTCTCCGGTGAGGTGGCTTGCTCCCATATTCGTGCGCTCCACTATTTTGCGGAAAGTGTTTACTCCAAGGCCGGTTTTTGGGGGAGACAATGCCAAAATTACAGTGAAATCAACAACGCATTTAAATGCTCAGGTCCGCTAGCAAAAATGGGTGGGGAGCCTTCCTCCGTTAGTAATTTAGGCGTTTTTTATGTTCCCGTGAACAGCAAATCACCATATGCCGTGGGGCAGTTTTAATCTTTCTACTTTTTTTCTAGCGCAATTGTTTTTATGGAGAAAAAAATATTCTGATTTAAATAAAAAATAAAAAGAAACTGAAAGAAATCGAGTGCATTTGTTGTTTTAAAGGATTTTGCACTGGAATTCTTTGAATTTATGAAAAGATTTGCATATTAAAACTCTTTATAATTATTTTTAAATTTCTGACAAGATTTGCAAAAGCCTAATTTTACAGAGGATCTTCCAGTGAAATTCGTTCAAAATAATACCAATTTTTGACAAGATTTCCCAATAAAATTCCTTCAAAACTTGGCCAAAACAACCCCAATTTTTCGAGTGAATTTTCACTTAAAATTGGTGTAACACAAAATGCAATTATTCGAGAAGATTTCGCCACGTTTGGAGGGTTTCTTTTTAAAACGCCCATAATATTTTCTGAACAAAAATTTTACTCCCTTGCATAACCCCATTTCCCCTTTTCTCCTACAGTGACTTTTAACGTGATCAGTCAAGGCTATATCAATTTATTAGCTCGAAATTACGAAGCTTTCTGTCTTTTACGAATGTAAACTAATTAAAAGTCGTGGAAAGAAGATAAAACCCCTCTCCCACCTTCAAGATTATCTAAATTTCAACAAAAATAATTTTTTAAAGTTCGGAATTTGCAAAATTCCTCCAAGGTTTTTTTTGGACTCTCCAATATTTTCATAAGCTTTTAAAAAAAAATATAATTGTCTGAGTGTACTTTTCTTAGAAGATTACCCGAAAAGTCCCACCACATTTTGTGATTTCCTAGCAAAATTTTTTCAAAAGCGTGTTTTTTTTTAATTTTTCAAAACTGGTTTAATTTTTTGAAAAGTTCCTGGGGAAAAGTCCCCCTGTTTTTTGGAATATTTTTGTATTTTTTTGAGGGTTTGCCAGTGAACTTCTTTAAAAGACCCCATAATTTGCTGAGAACATCTTTCACTAAAACTTTTTAAAAAAAACCGAAAATTTTTTGAGAGGATTTCCCAGTGAAACTTTTAAAAATATACCTCCATATTTCTGAGAGGATTTTCCTCTTTAAAAGAAACCCAAATTTTCTGAGATGATTTTCCCATAAAATCTTTTCGAAAATGTCTGATATTTTTTGACAATAGTTTTTGCTATTTAAATTTGCTGGGGATTTCCAAGTGAAATCCTCTTAAAAAACCTTCAATTTATTGCATATTTTTCATTAAAATTGTTTAATAAAAAAAATATCTCTGCACGGATTCCAGTGAAATTCGTTCAAAATAGTACCAATTTTTAACAATATTTCCCAATAAAATCCTTCAAAACTTTGCCAAAACAACTCCAATTTTTCGAGTGAACTTTCCATTAAAATGGGTTCTAAGCAAAAGCCAATTAGTCGAGAAGATTTCTCTACGTTTGGAGGGTATCTTTTTAAAACACCCATAATTTTACTAGCTTGCATAACCCACCCCATTTCCCTCCTCTTCTCATGTAGTGACTTTTAAAGTGATCAGTCAAGGCCCTATGAATTTATTATCTCGACATTTCGAAGCATTCTTTCTTTTAACAGTTTGAACTAATTAAAAGCCGTGAAAAGAAGAAAACCCCACTCTCTCTCCACCTCCTTTAAGATTATCTAAATTTTAACAAAAAAAATTGTTTGAAGAGGAAATCCCTCCTCTTCTGAAAATTTGAAGAGGAAATCCCCCCTCTTAAAAAATTTCCTTTCAGTACTAATTGTTATTTTAATCATCCAATCAGATATTGTAAATTCAAAATTCCTCTTCATTTTTTAAAAATGTTTCCACTAAGATTTTCATGGGGATTTACCTAATTTAGGATTATTTTTTTTAAATTTACAAGAAACTCCAGTCCCCCTGAAAATTTGTTTAATTCAAATTTCCAAAGAATTTTTCTTGAAGGTGTGGACCATCCAAAGTTCTTCAAAAGTTACCGTTGGATTCACAAAAGTCCCCTTCTAAAATTTTGAGAGGCAATGCCTCCTTTGATTTTTTATACGGATTTTCTTAATTCTTTATATAAGAACTCAGGAAGGAGAGGACTTTGTAGATGCACAAAGTCCACACTTCCCTAAGGTCTTTCTAGATGGGATTTAAGGAGCTTTTAGAAGATTTTTTATCACTAAGTTTCTCAGAGCCGGATTTTTAAACTTAGAGAGACCATTCTAGGTTTGTTCTCTCTCTATTGAAGTATATTAAAGCCCACAACGAATTTTATTCACAGAAACTTGACTTCAATCGACTTGGAATCAACTTTATTCAAAAACTCTCGCTAATCAGTCACACACTCCAAAAAAACAAGTTTAGAAATATGAAAACCGAATTAATTATTTCTTTACTGACATCACATATTCTCCTTCAATTAGTTATTATTAAAAAAAATGTTTGATTAAACAAAATAGGCACTTGTTCAAATACGAAATTCGTACGTTCATAGAAATTCCCAAAAGAAAACATATTCAAGACCAAACAGCGCCTAAAGCCTAACTATTTGGGGTTTGCATTGTTTTTGTATTGAAAATAATTCAATAAAAAGTCGAAATTTTTTTAAAAAATAATCATTTTTCGTTTGAGTTTCATTCCGGCATAAAAAGAAGAATAGCTTATTTTGGCTTCCAAAGAGAAGAAATTAGAATTTTTTTTAAAAGGGGAAGTATTCAATTCGCAGGGACAAGCAGACCAGTTTGGCACTTGAATTTTTCCAAGATGACATCAGGAAAGGGTTTCGTTTTATTTTTATTTGCTGGTAAATTGAAAAACATTTAAAATTATTTGTCGATCATTAAAACAAAAAAAAGAATAAATTTTCCACTTTGGCAGTTGCGCTGTGCAATCTCTACTCGGTCAGTGCATTCAACGCAACCGCAGACATTAATTTTGTACTGTACACTTCCGCTAATCAGACGACAGGGAATACTATCAAATTATACGACAAGGTCACATTGGATGCCTCCGGTTTCGATCCAACGGTTGAGACCAGGTAAGCCTGTATCACCTTTAAGATTATTTCCCGATTTGATCAACGTGTCGATAATTCAAACTAGGTTCATAATCCACGGCTGGTGGGGTTCAATATTTGTCGACATCGTCAAAATAATCCGTTCTGGCTACAATCGTCTCAAAAAGAAGCTGAACATAATTTACGTCGATTGGAGCATTGGAGCGATCAATCTGGACTACATAACAGCCAGAAATCTTGTCCCCGTTGTGGGTGATGCAGTTGGCAAGTTCATTTTATGGCTGAATGCAAAGAAGGGCTACCCGACCAAATCGGTTAATCTTGTCGGCCATAGTTTAGGGGCACACGTGGCCGGGATTGGTGGAAAGACTGTCAACGCCGCTGGCAAGCGGATTACCGCTATTCACGCTTTGGATCCGGCTGACGCGGAGTTCAACTTTTCCGATCCAACGTCGATCGTTTGGAAAACTGATGCACAGTACGTCGAGATCATCCATACGGACAAGGACATGTTCGGATTGGGAACGGAAAAAGTCCTCGGCCATGCGGACTTCTACCCGAGTTTCGGCGAATATCAACCGGGCTGTATGTTCTCCGGTGTGGTGGCTTGCTCACATATTCGTGCGCTCCACTATTTTGCAGAAAGTGTTTACTCGACGGCCGGTTTTTGGGGGAGACAATGCCAAAATTACAGCGAAATCAACAACAAAGTTAAATGCTCAGGTGCGCTAGCAAAAATGGGTGGGGAGCCTGCCTCTGTTAGTAATTTGGGCGTATTTTATGTTCCCGTAAACGAAAAATCACCATATGCCGTGGGGCAGTTTTAATCTTTCTACTTTTTTTTCTAGCGTAATTGTTTTTATGGAGAAAAAAAATATTCTGATTTAAATAAAAAATAAAAAGAAATTGAAAGAAATCGAGTGCATTTGAAAACTTTGCAAATTAAATTCTTAATTTTCTAACCTTCCAGGTCATTAAAAGTGAAGTGGTCTTAACTCTCCCTTCGTGTGGCCAACAGTAAAAAAAAAACGAAAAAATGGGAAAATTTCCTAGAAATTTTTCAACAACAAAAAAAGTTTTTTGTTCTTGAAAAATTTCCAATTATAAAAAATTAATAAAAATTGCCAAAAATGAATACGGAAGATTTTGGCAACAAATTTTAAATAATACGAAAAACCCAGTGCAGGGTCAATAAAAATTGCTCTTTAAAAATTATGATCTTTAGTAAAATTTAAGGAAAAGAAATGTGAACTTTTAGGGTTTTTTTTGTTTTCAAATGAAGGAAGAGGAAAGGACTTGGGAATTTCTCCTTTTTTTTGTGCAACTGCGGAGTTTTGACAATCCGGCTTAATGGCATCCTGCTTAGAATTTACATTTCAACATTAATTAATCTTGGTTCTGTCGATACCACAAAGAAGTGCTGCCGAAAAGCTGAAGGCAATTCCAGTTGAAGCAATCGAGCAAATGCTATGAAAAGTGGAAACAACGTCTCTGTTGATGTTATTATTCTGGTGTGGATATTTGTGGAGAACATCCCTTGGTGGTGTATGGCAGGGATAAGGGAGGTATTAAAATTTGAAATTTAAATTGAACGCTAAGTTCAACAGGAGGCTAAGGTCAATTATGACCACACTCAGAGAAGACTTTACTTTGCCGTTGAAGTATTGTTTACTCAGAAATGACATCACACATATCAAAATGGTTTTAAACGAACCGCTTCAATCGCAAAGTGAAATTTAAAATTTGCCCCCACTGATTTACGCCGTTTCTGGTATTTTGCATGTGTGTGCCTATTCAGTTCTTCTATAATTTGGACAGCATTTTTCGTGTAGAGGCCTATCCATATCTTCTATAATCTAACACCATAACTGTCATGTGCTGTCATATGCATAAACGGGGTTTGTTCAATAAGTATCGTGAATTTTGTCCTTCCGTGGGTTACGTATATAACGTAACCATTTTGAATATTCAGTTAATTTTTGACAGCTGCTTTGCTTGCACGTGTTTTGGCTTGTCTTCGATTTTTGCCCATTTTTGACCAAAAACAGCATTGCATTAACATTGCTAAGGAGCTGTTGGACTCTGTCCGCGACGACCCAAATGTGCTCCAGAGGGTCATTACTGGTGATAACACCTGATAACTCCAGAGGGTTATAACTATTTTTTTTTTCATAACAAAAAAATATACGTAACCCGCAAAAATTCAAAATTCGCGATACTTTTTGAACAGACCTCGTATCAAGATGAGCCACATTTTACATGACATAAACTGACATGCAGTTTAATATGCTGCGACATGTGCAAATATGGTAAGTATTTATAATAAGGACATTTGTGCCATTAAAAAATTGTCATATAAAAGACACCTTGCCATGTAGTCGATTACTAGTCTTTAAGTCCATTTTGTGGTTTGAAAAGTACAGTCCTCTAGTTTGACAGCGCTACATAAAATGGCTCGCATCCACAAATAACATTTGTTTAGTTTAAAGTGTGACATTTGATAATATTGTCGTCCGCGTTAAGACGATCTTTTGGATAGCCTTATACGAAAAAGTCCCTTTATTTTCATGCGGTTTCTTTTTTTTTTATCAATAAATAATGTTACTGTAAATAGCGCTCTGAAAAACCATAACTAACAGTGAAGGGCTCTGAAAAACCACAACTAACAGTAAAGAAGCCATTGTATCCAGAATAGGGCTCTGAAAAACCACAACTACCCGTGTAGAAGGTATTGTATCCAGAAAAGGGCTCTGAAAAACCACAACTAACAGTGAAGAAGCCATTGTATCCAGAATAGGGCTCTGAAAAACCACAACTAACAGTGAAGAAGCCATTGTATCCAAAATATGGCTCTGAAAACCCCACAACTAACAGTGAAGAAGCCAATGTATCCAGAATAGGGCTCTGAAAAACCACAACTAACAGGGAAGAATCCATTTTATCCAGAATAGAGCTCTGAAAAACCACAACTAACAGTGAAGAAGCCATTGTATCCAGAATATGGCTCTGAAAAACCATAACTAACAGTGAAGGTCTCTGAAAAACAACAACTAACAGTGAAGAAGCCAATGTATCCAGAATAGGGCTCTGAAAACCCACAACTAACAGGGAAGAATCCATTTTATCCAGAATAGAGCTCTGAAAAACCACAACTAACAGTGAAGAAGCCATTGTATCCAGAATAGGGCTCTGAAAAACCACAACTAACAGTGAAGAAGCCATTGTATCCAAAATATGGCTCTGAAAAACACACAACTAACAGTGAAGAAGCCAATGTATCCAGAATAGGGCTCTGAAAAACCACAACTAACAGGGAAGAATCCATTTTATCCAGAATAGAGCTCTGAAAAACCCCAACTAACAGTGAAGAAGCCATTGTATCCAGAATATGGCTCTGAAAAAAACACAACTAACAGTGAAGGAGGCATTGTATCCAGAATAGGGTTCTGAAAAACAACAACTAACAGTGAAGAAGGCATTGTA
This sequence comes from Atherix ibis, assembly GCA_958298945.1. NCBI lineage: Eukaryota > Metazoa > Arthropoda > Insecta > Diptera > Athericidae > Atherix > Atherix ibis. The sequence continues at coordinate 31,994,962 of OY282609.1, forward strand.
TCCAAAATAGGGCTCTGAAAAACCACAACTAACAGTGAAGAAGCCATTGTATCCAGAAAGGGGCTTTGAAAAACTACAACTAACAGTGAAGAAGCCATTGTATATGGGTAAAGTGGGTGTCTGGTATGCATTTTGGCCTGGAGATGATCGTCATTGATCCGTGGTTCTTCTTTTAAAATGAAAAGGAAGAGCCTGTTACCGTCAATTCTGAGCACTATTTTAACCTAAACTTGAAAATTTAAGCTTAGACTATATGTGGTTTCAACAAAACCGGCACCCCAAGCCACACAACATAAACAATTTTGACTTTATTATGCAAAAAGTTCATAGAACGCTTAATTTCGAGATTTCGTGATGTCAATTGGCCTCAAAGATTATTTATAAAGGCTTGTTGCGGCTTCGAAGGTTGGCAAAGTAGTGTCCTTACACCCAACAACCCCTAGCCTTTGTAAAGGGAATATGGAGACACCGAAGATATTTATTTCTCCATTGAACAGCGCCGAAAAAGGTAGTAGCACCAAAGTTGTCCAAAAAATCCATGCGTAATTTTACGGCTCTGTGCGATGGGCCAAATTAAATGTCGCCCCAAAAAAATCTACGAAAACGTGGCCAAGACTACCCGTAACAACATAGCTACCAACTATTGGGTTGTCCAGAAAGTAATTTCGTTTTTCCCCAATAGAAGACTTAATTGTATTTTTTCACAACCAACTTCACACTTAAGCCGCATAATCATATGTATTTTGACAGCTGACATAGCAAGAATTCGATTGATTCTGCACAGTAGTTTTTGGTTGATACTCCTTTTAAATATGGAAAGTGAAAAACAGTTTCTATACTTTTTTACTATAGAAAAGATAGAAATGCTGTTCAAGCAAAAAAAATTATCCGATTTGTATGGAGAAGATTTGTTAAGTGAGCGCCAATGCCAAAACTGGTTTGCAAAATTTCAATCCAGCAATTTTGATCTCGAAGATGCACCCCACGTTCTAAAAGGCCAGTTGAAACTGATGAAGACACAATAAAGGCATTAATTGACGCAAAGCGGCGAATAATAACTCGTGAGATCGCTGAGAGATTAAATTTATCGAATATGACCGTTCATGATCATTTGAAACAGCTAGGTTTTATCTCAAAGCTCGACATATGAATGCCTTTTTACAGAAAACAAATGTGTGCCGTCGCATTGACGTTTGTGATTTACTTTTCAAACGCTAAGCAAATGATCCATTTTTGAAGCGTATCATCACTTTTTTGAAGCGTATCTACAAGATTGTTAAGCGCAAAAGATCCTGAAGTAGAAAAGATAAAACCGCTCAAATCACTTCGAAAGCCAATATTCATCAAAAAAAAGGGTTATGCTATCTGTTTGGTGGAATTTCAAAGGAATCGTTTATTTTGAGCTTCTACCGAGCAACACAACGATCAATTCTGAAGTGTACTGTCATCAGTTGGACAAATTGAATGATTCACTTAAATAAAAAAGGCCAGAATTGCTCAATAGGAAAGGTATAGTGTTCCAACAGGATAATGCGAAACCACATACAAGTTTGACCACTCGGCAAAAGCTTTTAGAGCTTGAATGGGATATACTGCCACACCTACTCTCCAGACCTAGCACCTTCCGATTATCATTTGTTCCGGTCTTTACAAAAAATTTTAGACCGTAAAACGTTTAATTCAAACGGGGAGGTCAAAAAGCACTTGGATCAGTTTTTTGCCAGCAACTGGAAAATATTTAATTGGATAAAAATAGAAAATCGTTTTTCATTTTTATATAAAAAGAAACGAAATTACTTTCGGGACAACCCAATACTTTAAATGGGATAATATTGAAGTATAAAAATAAAATAAAATCTGTCTCCTTACTTTTATGCCCCAAATCGTATATAAAAAAAATTTTGTAATTTGCTGTAAATTACCAGGTGTATAAGCTTAAATCCGCTGTTTGCTCATAGATGGCGTGAGTGAGCATATTAAGCTACCATGGGCACGCCATACTTTTTTTTATGAGTTTGACATCTGTCAATATTAATCAGCGCACACTGTCAGCAATTTCGTACAACAACATACATTTTTCCTTTGGTAATCATGTCTAGTTTTGTGCCAAAAAGAGCATATGCGGGAAGCTCCGCTTTTCTGCTTCAATTTGAAGAAATCTGCTGCCGAATCGCATCGAATGCTTATGTAGACCTATGGTGGCAGTACTTTATCGGAAACAACTTGCCGAGATTGGTTTCGTAGGTTCAAAGATGGAAATTTTGACTTGTGGGACAACAAGCGTGACAATCGGCCTAGCAAGGTTGAGGACCAGTAATTGCAAGCTCTTTTGGACTAAGACGATACCCAATCGCAAAAAATGCTCGCGGAGTAATTGGATGTTACTCAACCAGCCATTTCCATGCGTCCGCGTGCCATGGGGAAGATTGAAAAGATCGGAAAATGGGTGCCGCATAAATTGAACGATAGGCAGATGGAGCGACGCCAATTCACATGCGAAATCTTGCTCGCCAGACAAAAAAGAAAGTCGTTCCTGCATCCGATTATGACAGGCGATAAAAAGTGGATATATTTCGAGAATCCTAAACGCAAGAAATCGTGGGTTGATTCCGGCGAACCATCAACATCTTCCCCAAGAGCAAATCGCAGACGATGCTGTGCGTTTGGTGGTATCATCAGGGTATCGTCTACTATGAGATGTTGAAACCTGGTGAAACTGTCAATGCCCACCGTTACCACCAACAACTGATCAAATTGCACCGTGCTCTGCGTGAAAAAAAGACGGATTATCAACAAAGACATGACAAGCTGATTTTCCTACAAGACAACGCACCATCGCACACGTCAAAAATGGTCCGAAACTACTTGTAGACACTCAACTGGAAGGTGCTACCCTACCCCGCTTATTCACCAAACCTGGCCCCTTCCGACTACCACCTGTCTTCGTCGATGGGCCACGCGCTCACTGAGCAGCACTTCGATCCTTACGAAGACGTCCGAAAATGGCTTGATGAGTGGTTTGCCTCGAAAGAGAAGGAATTTTTTTAGCGTGGTATCCACAAATTGCCCGAGAGATGGGAAAAATGTGTAGCTAGCGAGGGCAAGTACTTTGAATAAATTTGTTTTTGCTTTCTATGAAAAAAAAATGTGTTTTTTTTTGACTAAAAAACAACGGATTTAAGCTTATACACCTGGTATAATGTAAAAAAAAACGCCATTTCCATTTGGGTAGAATTTTTTTTGTAAGTATAAATAAAAAGCACAAAATTAAATGATGTCAAAAAAAATAATACATAAAGCCTTTATATATAGCCAGTCTTCGTTATCATATTCTTTTCAGCGATAAGAAATACCTTTTCTTAATTTTTTTTCTTTTTTAATCGAATTGTTCTTGAATTGATCATTCGGAAAATAATAAAAAAATTATTAAAAAATGAACTGGAAAATAAAGAAAACTCTTTCGTCAAAAGTTTACTTATTCTCTTGTCGAAATTTATGTACTCGTATTTATGCAAAAAAAAAACCTTATTAAGACGCAACGTTAAATACAGTAAATAATATGGAACAGTTAAACAGGAAATTAAAAAAATAGTAAACAAAAAAAAGGTCAAGCAAATTTACAGATGTGACTGGGAACCTATAAAATGGCACGAAGTTATTTGTTCGTCACAGACGAGTTGAGAACTTTCCCATCAGATGGCGTTCACAAAGTATTTTAAGATCATTTTTTTTATTGGTAAAAATAGGACGTTTTTTCTAGTGTTTTTTTTACCTTTTTTTAATGAAAATTTCCAAAATTCTTTAAATTTAAAAAAAAAACTTTTGTTTTAAATCGAACAGTTTTTGCCTTTAAACCCATCCCACTAATGGCTTTTGACCCAAAGACTGACATCAAGTTTTTACTATACCGAACCGCTGATCAAAGCACAGGTGAACTGATTAAAGCATTCGATTCGGCAAGTTTGGATGCATCGAATTTCGATGAGACCTTAGAGACCAGGTAAACGACAGCATCGAAAAAAGTTAAATTTTTTTTTTGATATTCGACGAAACTTTCTTCTTTTGAACTCAATTCAAGATTCATCATACACGGTTGGTTTGGATCATTTTTTAAAGATATCAACGAGATAATTCGTGAAGCATATTTTCAATTAACAAATCAACAATTTAATATTATTTATGTGGATTGGAGTTCGGGAGCAAAAAATCTGAACTATTACGCTGCTCGACACCTTGTGCCCGTCGTTGGCAATGCTGTGGGAAATTTCACTATATGGTTAAAATTGGAAAGGCATATTTCGTTCAACTCCATTTACTTTATTGGACATAGTTTGGGTGCGCATGTGGCTGGGTATGCTGGGAAAACTTTAAACTTAGCTGGATTTAAAAACGGTGTAATTTATGGACTAGATCCGGCACGGGAAGGATTTGACTTCGACAATACTGCAACGGTTTTGTGGAGAACTGACGCACGACACGTAGAAGTTATCCATACTGATACCGGTCCATTAGGATTTGGTGCACCGAACGTTCTTGGACACGCCGATTTCTATCCGAACTTCGGCAAGGACCAACCAGATTGTACAATTTCCACGCAGTTATTCTGCTCCCATTCTCGTGCTGTCGATTATTTTGCTGAAAGCATTTATTCAACGGTTGGCTATTATGGCAACAAATGCGAAAGCTATGAGGAAATTGATGATGAAATAATATGTATAGGTGAGTTGGCTAAAATGGGTGGTGAACCAGCAACAACTACAAATTTCGGTATATTTTATGTTCCAATTAATTTTGAATTACCACCATTTGAAGAAGTTATAACTCGTTGATTTTTATTTACCGTATTCTTTTTTGTTAAGGATTATTTTTAAGCAAAAGTACCGAAAAATGTATTTTACTAAATAAAAAATTTGATAATATCAATAAAAATTTAAACCCCTGAATTTGTACTCCCTTTTACTTACCAATCCAAAAAATTTTTGCTGATTTCACAAAAGGCGCCAAGAAGGCACATGCAAAAACTGTCGACGAAAAGCCTAATTTTTTCTATTTGGATTATTATAAAATTTGAAAACACAAATAATCAAGAAAAAAATGTCCCTTTTTCCTTCTATAATCAAATAACCATTCTTCCCACTTCATCAACATGATCCTGTTTTTTTATATTTTTTCAAAAATTTTTGAGAAAAAATTCAAATTAATCAAAACTGAAAATTCGCAAAACGAAAAACTGTATTGCATACAAATTATTTGGATACAAAAATAAACTTTTGTAGGATGGATGAGGGGGGAGACACTGCCAATTTTTACCAATTTTCATAGACAACAATTGAACGGGACGAGAGACATCGGAAAATAGAATAAATAAAAAGTATTATAACAGAATTAATTTGAATCGAGGACAACTCACAATTATCTCGCTAAGGATGCTCTCGAGTGCTTCGATTTTCTCATCGGTAGTTTCGTCCCCCTCCAATATTCCGGTTATATAGGATCCAAAAACAGCCTCGTCCGTATTCAATTCACGCAATTTCGTATTTAACCATTTTTCGAAACCGCCAACACCGGCATTGACGTTTGCATTTGCATTTGTTGCCGCCATGATTTTTTCTCTCACGGTCACCGTACGCCCACTACTGACGATACCACACGCTTTAGCACAGCACAATCAGGGCCACCACCTCCGCCTCCCACACGACCTATATCAGACACTTTCTCAATGTTTCCAATCGAAAATAATCCGTCCAACAACAAAAAAAATCTATCGAAAAAATTCCAACTTTATTCGAAAACGATCGTTTTGCCCCAAAACTAATATAGTTTTCCACTTTTCCACTTTTCTATTTATATGAGAATACAATTAATATGCCAATAAGGTATAAATTCCAACTATTTTCAGATGCAGAATATTCTGCACGTGCATAAGATAAATTTTCTCTAAACTTTTGCATTCCGCATCTGACAGCTGAGAAATTAACCATGCGCACATGACAGTTATGAGAATTCATCATCATTCTTCTTCTTCTTGATTTTTCTCAATTTAACTTATTAAAATATGATGTGCAGATGTTAACCTCTAATAATAATTAGAGTTTTGCTATTTTTTCTTTTTTGTATTAAAAATATTTCGAAATAAATTCAAATTGATTTTGTATGTTTTTTTTTTCTTTTTGCTTATTAAGAGAATATATTTTTATTTTATTAATATTTAAAAAAAATATTGAGTAAAATTGCCCAAAGAACTGCCCAAAAAACTGCAATAACAGTGAATAATAAACAATGATTGGCGCTAAAACAATTTTGAATATTCTTCTATTATAATTTTGATAAATCGAACGTGTAAAAAGTGTTAGAAGGGATAAAGGGGGAGATGTCTGTTGCACATTGCTCTTACAAATCGTATTTAACGGTAGAAATAAGAATTTTTATATATTTTTTACAGTACGACCGGAAATGGGATTCAAGGTAAACTGTGGGTTACAGTGAAATAATTGAAAGGGATGGATTGAAACTGACTAGTTCACTGGAACATTCCTTATAGAGAATGCGATAGGAGACATTACGGCGGTGTTCTAATGAGACCTCCGTTAATATTTAATTTTATCGCTTCATGTTGTATACCGTATATCAAGTAGAATAACATTTTAAAAGCACCTGTCCATACATGGGAATTATACTCCAGAGCTTGGAGTGAATATATGTCTTATAAGTATCGGGCTAGATTGGAAAGATTGAGAAAGGAAACTTAAATATTTTACTCTATTTTTAGAGGTTGTCATTAATACATAACCAGAATAGAAAGTTATCCCATTTATAGATAATAGTTGGAGATTTCGGTTTCACCTTACAGACAGGATATTGAATTCTACACTCTTTTCAGCGAGCCCCACAATAATTTACTGTCTGTATGTGATAGGAATTTAATGTGTTTAACAAAGCTTTACATTCCAATTTTCAGGGCTTAAGCGCAAGGAAAAACTGAAAAATAAGAAAAAAACTGGGCCAACATTGAACGGCTCGAAATGTAGAAGTTGATAAATCCTTTTAACGTGGGCGTTGCCAATGATGCCAACCAAACACTTTATCAAACTATGCCACTTCCACTTTTCTGCTTGATATACCATCAAATCACCACCACTCAATCTAACCAATTTGCTTATAATAATTTCCAATAAGTAAAACAAAATAAATTTAATTATTTAAAAAAAAAAATGTTGTGAAAAAATATAATTTTGATATATAGGGTTTTCCAAAAGGAGTGATATGATTTCTTTTTTTTTTAAAAAACACACTAATTGTTAAGTAAATTCAAATGTTTTTTATTTAATGTGAAGTACAATCGATACAATTAAGTTCTGAATAAAATGTCGTTCAAATAGCCTCCACGACTTATTTTGCAGGAACGAATTCGATGAACCCAATTTTACGAGCACTTTTTCCACTAAATCAAGTCGTATGTCATGAATAAGCACGTTCAATATTGACTTCTAAAGCTTGAAGAGAGTCTGGTTCATTGCTAAAGACCAATGACTTTTAATAACCCTACAAGAAATAGTCAAATGGTGTTAAATCATAACTTCTTGGAGGCCATTCAATGCCACAATTTCTTGAAATAATCGAATCTCCAAACTTTTTCGAAATAATATATAATTCTGTTGTTAGACGTGCTGTGTGGCACGTAGCCCCGTCTTGTTGGAACCAGATGTTGTCAAGATCAACTTCTTCCAATTTCGGCCATAAAAAGTTGGTTATCATCGATCTATACCGCTCTCCATTGACAATGACAGTGTTACCAGCTTCATTTCGAAAGAAGTACGGACCCTTAATACATTCATAGAACGCACACACATGCAATACAACAGAAACGGCATAAATCATTGGGGGCCAATTTAAAAGTTCATTATGCCATTGAAGCGGTTCGTTTAAAACCATTTTTCATATGTGATATCATATATGCGTAAAGAAGCAGATTTTTTAAATATTGCGGATCTTGTTGTTTGATGGAATAAGTTTTGTAAATATGCAATAAAACACAGTATTCTATTTTAAAATATTATTTATTTTTTTATTTCACTATATATTATTTATTAAAACATAATAACTTAATGAATCAATAGAAAACAATGCTTTCAATGTGCATAGGAGAAAATATTATAACACATGTATACAATTACTTACTTTCTTTGTTGACGAGTCCTCGTATTCAGTGCTGCTATTAGGGACCTAGAAAATAAAAGTAAGTAAGGCGAAATTGCTTAAAATCTGGGTTACTTTATTTACATTCGGTAGATTATATGGTTCTCCAGCTGAATGCATGTCCTCGCATTCAGTGCTGCTACTAGGGAACTACAAATAAAAGTAATTAAGGCAAAATTATATATCAATCATTTTTTTTTATATTACATGTTCATTATCCTCCTCAACATATAAATATTCGATCGTCACATTTACTTTTTCAATTCAGAATTAACATAAATTGAAGTATTATTCGCACTATTAAAAAAAATCGGTCCCTTAAACTTTCTTACACACACTTTATATACACCGGCACTGTACTATTTTATGGTAAAAATTGAACTGTCAACATCGAATTTGTTTACATTTATTGACGGACGAACTTTTCACTTTTTCACCACTTTTTCAATAAAATAATTCACTAAAAGTCATTTAGGCACATCACAAATAAAGTATTTCTTATTTTATTTAGCAAAAATAAAGATGTCAACTTACCGAAACAAAGAAATTCCCGGTTTCCTCATTTCTTCGTATGAGAAGCATTTATTAACGAAACACTTCATTTTCTGGAATAAAAAATTCGTATTAAGTTTTATTAATAATATAACTATTTATAAAAATACTTACTTTTTCGTAAATACAATACTTCAAAATATATTAAAATTACACTTTAAACTTCACTTTCCTTTCTCACACAATGGCAACTTCACATATGACAAAGCTATCCCTTAAGTCTCCCCTTTCATGGAGAATTTAAGTTTTCAAACTCTCCGCAAGTCTACAATACTGAGGCGCTTTATATTTGAATGATATTTACGAAATGAATAAAAACCTAAAATAGAATTCTATTTCATATCAAAAGTTTGTATAAAAAATAAAAATTGTCAATTGCTGTTTTTAAATTGTATTTTTGTTTCCAAGAACTGAATTAAAATGAATATATATTATGGTTTTGCGATTCAATAAATTTGTATTACGACAACTAGATGGTAGTGGGTGTCATGTCTACATAAAAAAAATCTAAACAAAGCTATGCCAAGCGGCGAGAAATGGCAACAACGGGATAGCAAAACCAGGAATTCCGACATAAAATTGCGTATACATATACGGTAAGGGCCTATCCAGGTATTCTTTAATCTAAGGTCTATCCAGACCAAAAAACCACACCAAACTGTCAATTTAGGTAAATGTAATGGGTATTCATGAATAATTTGTGAATTTTCTTCGCACCAGAATTGATAGTTTTGTTTATTTATCAAAATAATCGTTCTCCAATTGCGCACGAAAAGTTGCAATTGGAGAACGATTATTTTGATAATAAAATTGAATAATTTATAAATGTTGTTCTTGCGTATATCTCTCCATGATGAATTTCAGAGTAAATTTTTAATTTTTATTTTTTTTTTGTGAAAAATTATAGTTTTGATATATAAAAAGTACACATTAATTAAATTGAGAGAAATAATTTTGTTTGTTTTGTTTTATTTGGAGTTTATTGTAAATATTTAAAAATTATTTTAAGTGCGAAAATTCAGTTTTTATATACAATATAATTAACTAGGGGGCTCCGTCCCTGCTCGCTTCGCTCACCAACCCCCCCCCCTCACTCCCTACGATCACTTCTTGATCTCCGGGGGCGGGGGGGGGTGCATATATCAAATATTCTACTTAATAGAGGGAAAACATCATTATTGTTATTTTTTTAAATTTTACATAATTTTCTTTTTATGTAAAATTAAAAAAATTTAATTTTATTCTCGAAAATAAGAGCATGACAATGTTCTCATTCTTTTGTCATGGGCCCCAATGTCCAAATATTCTACTTTTTTTCTCGCTCCATACAATCCTAACATCATCGCGCAGTATTCTTTTGAATACGCTTACGCTCTTTCATGACTTCAAAAAAAAACACACATATTGAAACAACAAAAACTCATACATACATCATAATAAAATCTTACAAAATGAAAAACTTTTTTATATAAAAAGATAGATTAATATGGTTTGGTTTTTGTTTAATATCCTAAGAATCTTCTTAATTCCACAATGATATTAATATTTATTTTTTTAAAAATTCTTTTTAAAGTAAATAATTCTTTTCCCCCCAATAAATATTAATTATTAAAGAATCAATTTTTAATTGAAGAATTTCTCTGTAAAATGTAAAAATTAATAAGCTTTTTACACTTGTCCACAGATGGTGCTCTTATGCTTATCCGTTACCATTAATTGCATGATATTCAGCCTTTAAAAGTTGAGTTAGCAATGAAGTTGCATATACATTGAAGCTTGTGTGGGGAGGCAGATCAATCTGTTATTGTCATCGTATAACACGTTATCTCCTAAGTTGAATATTGCAAAATAATTACAACAAGAAAATGGATACTTCCGACGATTCAGTAGATATGAATTTCTTGAATAGGCAAACTAAATTATGGGATATAATAACATCGCCGCATAAGTGTTATATTATGCCGATTGCTGAATGGAACACGCGCAAATCACTTAAAAGTGTACGCGTAAACTTAAAGGATCGTTTCGATTTCGATTTGATTGTAAAAGTTTTATGGGCAAGATATAAAATACAACCGTTAAATTGTCGTTATTTTAATATCGATAAGAAGATATTTGATGTGGTTACGAAATTCTCCATTGGAAATCATGTGCGAACATTTAAGTTTGATGTTCAAGTTATAGCTGATTTGATGAAATTGGAACCGTTTTATGGCGAATCTGGACTATTTGCAATTGACAAAAAGAAAATTTTCGAAAAAAATGTATTTCCACGTTGGAATGGCCGGGTAACTACATCCAGGATACTCGATGATCACGATCTTTATACGATGTATGTAAATGATGTAATGTATAATTTTGAAAAGGCTGTATACACTACTCGTATGGTTGCATTAAACGAATACTTCACATCAGAATAATGGAATTTTCGATTATTGGCTATTGATTATTGTTGTTTGAAAATCTTTATATATTTAATTATTGTTGTTCATGTGAAATGTTTTTTTTTTTTGTAATTTTCCCTTGTTATTAATAACTATTGAAAATGTATGTCATCAATAAAATGTGTAAACTTTTGACAAATAAATAAAATTTATGAAAAACGAGCAAAATTTGTTTTTGTTTTAATTTAAATAAAGGAAAAAATTCAAAATGAATTATTGGGGATATTTTTAAATTAGCTATTAAAGAAAATATTGCAATAATTCTTTGATAATTTCCGAAAAATTTCGTTCTGGTAGGATTGCTACCATAATTTGTGGCGAAATTTGTCAATAAGAAGAGCAGCCAACGGCAGGCATCATCGCCGCCGCCAACAACCACCAACACCAACAGCAACAACAAACCACACACACACATCCAACGAAAATAGATGTTCATCAAATAAAAGACAAGAAGAATTAAAAATGGATTCCGTGGCGACAACACTGTTGTCAAATTTCCCGGCGAATCTCGTTTAGTGTCGATTGTGTCGCCGTGTGTGTGAAGTGTTTTCTTCTACCTAAAATAACTTCGTTCAAACTTAAATTCATCTTCGATTTATCTAATTTCTAATCGGGAAATTTTCAATTCAATTATTATCAATTCTTTAAAAAAAAAAACATAAGAAAAACTTAACAAATAAAAACAATTTTACACAAACAATAATCATTTTAATTACCGATCCCGGAATATCATTTATTTTTTAAGTAAATTGTTTATTATTAAAAATTGGAAAATTTTTGTGACAACAAGAATTGTAATCAAAGTGAAAACCAAAACCAAAATTAAAAACAAACAGAAAAAAGAATTAAATAAGAAACCAACAACAACAACAACAATAATAACAACAACAACAACAACGAAAACAAATAATATTGCGTGGTGGTGAGTTGAAATTGTGGTGGGGCGGCATTTTGCAAGCCGCAGAAATAAATTCTTTTTTAAAAGCCGCGATACCAAAAAACAAAAAAACCATTTATAATCAAGTAAATATAAAAATAAAAATAAATACAAACAAAAAAACCAAATAAGACAGAAATGAAGAGAAAACAAATTCAGAAATTCTCTAATAAATAATGCTAATAAAAAAAGAGTAATTTTCCCCAAAATATTTTTGTAAACGCAGTAATTTTCTTTAATGATTTTTCCATTTTTCATATTGGATCTATTTTTTTTCTTTTAAATGTTGTGCAATATGAAAATTTAAGAAAAATTGGTTGAATGTGCAAAAAAATAAATACCAAACAGAATTTCTTGTTTTAATGGGAAGAAGGTTTTTTTTTTTAGGTTAATTTCTTCCAGCTCCAAAAGCAAATGTTTTTAAATTTTTTTTTTAATTAATTTTAAAAACAAAAGCTTAACAACATAATTAAGAAAGGGAAAGGGTGGGGGGTGGGGGAGGATATTGGAAAAATAAAACCAAACGAAGAAAATGAGATTTGTGTGTAATTTTTGTTATTGTGGCTCAAAGAAATTACTTAATTGTGGTGTTTCGTAATTTTTCAATTTAATTAATAAATTGGAATAAAATTGAATTAAAAAAAAGAAAATGTAATCACGAAAATGTTTTTCTACTACAAGTGAAGTGGTTGGTGGTGTGCAAACGATCCCAAAAACAAAATACAAAAATAAAAACATTTTAAATAACTAACTGAAAACAAAAGCACCCCCCCCCCCCTTCCCATCCCTTTCCCTTCCCTTAATCAATGATCATCACTCACACACGTAAATCTGAATAAATTTTTTTTCTCATTTCCCCCCCCTTTTTAACAAAAATTTGTCAATATTTCAATTTTGCTATGTGAAAATAATTTCCAAAAAAAATTAGGATTTTTTCTAAATACGCAAAAAAGTAAAAATAATTATTATGGAAAAAGGTGAAATTTTCATAAGAAATTAAATAATTCAATTTGTGTGAAAATTTCCGATAAATAAGCAAGAAGAAAACAGCAAATTCCGTCGTCATCGTCGGAATCGCGGCAGTTCGGAAAAGTTTGTGCATATTTTCAAGCCAAAATATGTAATCGTATACGTGTGGATTCGTATAGAATATAATAATAAGAAAGAGAAAGAACTAATGATTCATATTCGAATCAGATAGAAAGGGAAAAACGGTGCTGTGACGTTTTGTGTTGCGCTATGTGCTATGTTGTGTGTGTGTGTGTGTGTGTGTGTGTGTGTAGTGAGTGTGTGTGGTGGCGAATTTGTAATACCGCCATATGAATTTGATTTTTAATAGGAGTGCGAAAGAGATATAATATCGGATTAGTTGGAACTGATAGGAATGATGTAGAAACGAGAGAGAAAATGATAAAAGTGCAATAATAGTTGATGGCGAGAGTGTAAATAAAGAAGAGAGCGCGTTTTTTTTTTTGAACGTGTCGTCATGACACAAGCCTAATAGAAGAGAAAAGTTAGAAAAGATTTTTTTAAAAAAAAGAGTTGAAATTCAGAGCAAAATTGTTTTTCGTTGAATTTAATTGAGAAGTTTTGTTACTAATTTCGTAAATATTGAAAAGAGATTTTATTCTTCAATTTTCAATTTTTCTCTTTTCATTATAAGAAGAAAAAGTTTTCTTTTTTAACAGAAATTCTCCTTACAATAATAAAAAAAATATTTTTTTTTTTTTTTTTGAAGTTCTGATTTTTTAAAACAATTTTTAATTAATCTGAATTTTGTGATACCTTTTTTTTTAAATACTTCTTATTTTTTCTTTAATTTTTGGCAATTTATTTTAAATATTTTTATTTAGTTCCTTTTGATTTTGGAAGTTTTTTTTTGATTTTACGAAGGGTACATAATTTTTTTTTTACATAAATATAGTTTGTAGATATTTTTTTCGCTTGAATTGCTAAGTTTTTCTATATTTAAGGGTACTTTAAAAATATATTGCAGAATATTTGTTGGATTTTTATTGTCAATTTACAAAAAAAAAAGTGAATTTTATTTGCAAAAATTACTCTTGTTTCCGTAAATTTTTTTTAATCTGTAATAGAATCACAAAAAAAAATGTCTGCTAAATATTTAGCAGAAATTTGCTATTTTTATTCCTTTTTGCATAAATCAAATAGATTGAAATTTTTCTAAAAAAAAAAAAGTAAAAAAAAAATTATTTTGACAGCGAAACTTTCAACAAAATTATTAGAAGAGAAAAGCTAGAAAAGATTTCAACTAAAAGAGTGGAATTTCAGAGCAAAATTGTTTCTCGTTGAATTTAATTGAGGAGTTTTGTTTTCTGTCTCGCAATTATTTAAGAGAGATTTTATTCTTCAATTTCCAATTTTTCTGTTTTCTTTTTAAGAAGAAAAAGAATTTTTTTTAGGTTAGAAAGTTTTTTTTTAACTGAAATTATCGTTACAATAACAAAAACAATATTTTTTTAAATAAAAGGCAATTTTTTTTAAGGTGTTTTTAATTTTTTTATTTTAAGTTTTGATTTTTAAAACGATTTTTTTTAAATTTGGAATAATCTGAATTTTGACACCTTTTTTGAAATGTTTCTAATTTTTACTTCCATTTTCGGAAATTTTCTTAAAATATTTTTATTTAGTTCCTTTTGATTTTGGAATTTTTTTTTTTTCATTTTAAGGTTACGCAATTTTTTTTTTACATAATATATTTTTAATATTTTTTCATTTAAAGTGGTAATTTTTAAACAAAAAAATTATATTTATTTGAAAAAATTACTATTGTTTCCGTTAATTTTTTTAATCTGTAAGAGAATCAAAAAAAAACAAAATGTCTGTGCTAAATATTTTTTATAGTATTTTATTCTTTTTTGTATAAATTAAATTGATTGAAACTTTCCTAAAAAAAAAAAAAAGTAAAAAAAAATAATTTTGACAGCGAAACTTTTAACAAAAAAAGAAACCTTTTAACAGAAAAATTATTTTCTTTAGAATCTTTTATAATTCAATAATTAATTATTCTCTCTTTGGGCTTTTTATTTTCTCTTCTATACAGAAAAATTCGATCTAACATTTTTACTTCTTCTCTCTTCGAGCGTTTGGACTTGAAATGGAAAAGAATTCGTTGTGTTGACATTCGTCCATTGCGCGTCACAAACACTTGCGCAATTTTTGTTATTTCTTATTACAACAGAAAAAGAGCAAATGGAAATCCCATTAAAACCAATTAAATTTGAATATTTTGTGTCTTTTAGTTGTCAATTATGAGTTATTATTATTTTAATAAAAAAAAATTATTATTTTAATAAAAATTAATCGAAAAAAAATTTTTACTAATTAAAATTAATCCAAAGAATTTTTTGTGGATATATTTTTTTTTTAAATTTTTTTAATGTTAATTTTAATAAGAAAATTTTTTTTTTTTAAAAATTTCAATTAAAAAAATTCATTTTTCATAATTTTTTAAAATTTGTTATATTAAAAAAAGAATGAAATGAAATTAAAAAAAAAAGTTATTTTATTGCAGAAAATTGGATTTAAAACAAAAATTGAATAAATATTTTTGTTCATTTGTTTTAAAAATTCAAAGAACAATTAAAAAACTTCCTTTTTAACGACAAAAAAAGGAGGTAAACAAATTTTCACAAATCGTTTTTTTAAGTGATTAAAAATAAAAATTAAGTGAAAAAGAAAATCTTTAATTTTATCGTTTGTGCTAAAAAAAAAAAAATGTAAATTTTCTTTTTTAATTTAAAGTTTTTTCATTTTGTTGCGAAAAAAAGTAATTATTAATAAATAAGTGAAGTGTTTTTATAATTTTCTTTTATTGTGGAATATCTGCATCAGCAAAAGTGTTAATAAAAATATATAAAAAAAACAGAAAATATCCTTTTCGCCGCTGATATTTAAATTTTGAGGAGTAAAAAGGAAAAAAAAACAAAACACTTCTGGGATCTTGATAGTATGTTAAACAGTTTTAAAGGTAAGTAATAAGATGAATAATTTTTTTAGTAAGTAAACAATAAATAAATTAATTAATTAAGTTTACCACAAGTTATTAGAAAAATGAATAAAAAAGCACAGAATTTCCTTTGAAAAAATATTGTTTTAGAGGAAAACTATTACCAAAACAAAATTCATTTAATTGGAAATGATTTTTTGAAAAAATCGGTGAAAAAAACTCTTTTCTTGCTGTTTAATTTTTTGCGTCTTCAAAAAAATTCCAAATATCTGCGGTTATTTTTAAAAAAAAAAAAATTTTTAAATTGTTTTTGACTTTTTAAATGAAAGTTTTTTGTTTTATAAGGTGTAGTAAAAAGAAATCCATTATTTTTGCATTAAATTGAAGGTTTTATTTAGCATAGATAGAATGTAATACAATTTAGGTCAAATACACACCGTTTTGTTCGATAACTTGTTGCCATTTTGGAGGTAATTTCATAATGCCTCTCTCATAAAAAACCTCGTCCCTATTGGCAAAAAACTGGGACAGTCGATTTTCACAATCTTCTCTTGAGGCGAATTTTTCACCTGCAAAATCAATCGTCATAGACAGGAAGAGGTGGTAATCACTTAATGGTAGGTCCGGACTATAAGGTGGATGCATAAGAACATCCCAACCAAGGTCCCGAAACTTCTGGCGAGTCACTTTCGATGTATGCGGCCTGGCGTTGTCCTGATGGAACACAATTCCTCTCCTATTGGCCAAAGCTGGCCGCTTCTGGGCGATTGCTCATTTCAGACGGTCCAATTGTTGACAGTATAGGTCCGAATTAAGAGTTCGGCCGTAAGGGAGCAGCTCATAGTAGATGATTCCCTGCCAGTCCCACCAAACACACAGCAAAACCTTCCTGGCTGTCAATCCTGGCTTGACCACCGTTTGCGCCGGGTGACCGCGATTTGACCACGACCGTTGTCGCTTGACGTTGTCGTAAGAAATGAATCGATATTGTAGCGATTCGCAGATGGAAATTCGGTTCATGAGGTTTTGAACCCATACACCGAGCTTCTTTTTGTATCCAGCCTTATTTAAGTGGTTCCAAACGGTTTTTTTGTGCAATGTTTAGCTCCTGGGCAATCGAAACAGTGCTTACGTGACGGTCGGACTCGACGATTTCCATTATTTTATCGACATTTTTGACAATTGGCCTTACGGAGCGTGGTGCATCTTTGACATCAAAATTATCGGAACGGAATCGACGAAACCAAAATTGCGCGTGATTGGCTGTTACAGTATCAGGACCATAAACACTATTCAAATTTTCAGCTGCCTGGCTTGCGTTTTCGCCTTTATCGAAGAAAAACTGTAAAATATGGCGTATTTTCTCTTTGTTGGTGTCCATCTTTGACGCGTGCTAAAAAAATACTAAGTCAAGTAATCACAAAACTGTATGAGAAGCTTTTTTAGTACGAAATCTTATCGCAACCCGATCGCACTTTTAAAACGGAAGATACAGACTCCTAAAGCCATCTATTGGCAAAATAATGGATTACTTTTTACTACACCTTATATTTTTTACAAAGAAATTTTAGTTCAATCAGGAAAGAAAAAATTGTTTCTTTATGATCCTAAAAAAACTGAAAAAAATAATTTTTTTTTCATTCCTAGACGGTGTTGTGTGGCTTAATTTATATTCGAAAATCGGGGATTTATTTGGACTTTTTTAGGTCTTTATTTATTTAGGGTGGAAGAGGAGGGGGTTCGGTGGTTGTAAAAAGCTGTCTTCCATTGGACCAATTTTGCTACTGAGCAGTAGTTCTAGCTGTCATCATCTACTCTACATCGTACAAATCAGTACATTGCAATAGTAGTTACGCCATACAATTTACGTTAGGGTATTTTAGTTTCCAAAATGAAAATAGATGGCTTAGCGGGTTCGTTGGTTATGTTGAAGAGTCATATTTTTGTCAGTATTGTTTATGTGTGTGAATAAACTCAGTTTTTATTGTTTATGTGTGAGTAAACTCAGTATTGTTCTTAGATTATAGAAGAACTGGATAGGTCTCTACACAGAAGTCTCTATATATTTAATGGTGCTATATCGCGTCGTAAGATAAAATAACACCGATCGCCCACGACCATTGGGATTGAGATACGCTCAATCAGCGCAACCATAACTGACAGTACTAACCAATTAACTGAATTGTTTAGCAGTTAGTAATCATTTATAAGCTGATTACCCCAACTGCTAGTGGCGAGGCCTACCTTAAACCTCTGATTTCATAAGCAGTGACATCGCCCGAGATAAGTGCAAAGTATTGCTACTTTTGCCAGTTATCTCCCTTCTGCGATCCGTAGATCGTACCCGCGATATGGGTGTCAACCACAGCCACCACGTGAATGCCTAAGCAACCTCTCCAATAACCGAGCACAGAACTAATTCATTCACTCCACAGAACAACAGGTTCGACTCCACTTGCATTAGCATATAGACAAATATTATGCTTTCAAAATGCAGCTTCAACGCCAAGACCTGAAAGATCTGTTTCATGTTTGAACTTCGTTCTGTCGGGCCACTCGGTTCCCGTGGTACCTACTTTTTTTATTAGAGTACTTCAGGTCTGTACCCCGCTCAGTGATCAGTGGACAGCAATCTTATAACCTGCTGACCTTTTTACACTCTCTATTTCTTCAGTACTCATCCACCATCTTTCCATCATTTTGTGCATATATAAATATATGCACTCCTTCATTTGTTCATGCACCACCATTATGTGATATATATAGTATATTAATACCATAAAATATCACTTTCGGTCACATATTTACTGTAGCCCCCTTCCAGCATTGCTGTCTTCAGGATGATAAATAAACCTTTATATACCATCCCTCCGCGGGGGCGTAAGGTCTCTATACAGAAAATTCTGTCCGAATTTTGTTTGAAATACATTAATAGAACGCACACACATGCAATACAACAGAAACGGCGTAAATCATTGGGAGCCAATTTTAATCTTCAGTATGCGATTGAAGGGGTTCATTTAAAACCATTTTCATATGTGATGTCATGTATCCGTAAACAAATCGAATTTTTAAAATATTTCGGGTTTTGTTGTTTGATGGAATTGGTATTGGAAATTTGCAATTTTAAAATAGTATTTATTAAAACAGAAATATAGGGTTTTCCAATAAGAGTGATATGATTTCTAAGTGACGTTTTGGCCATTTGTAATATGTCATGATCTGTTTTTTTTTTCCATTGTATTCAGTAATGTTTACAATTCCATCATGGAGAGATATACGGAAGAACAACATTTACAAATTATTCAATTTTATTATCAAAATAATCGTTCTCCAATTGCAACTTTTCGTGCTTTTTCCATTTTATGGTCGTAATAATCGTCCAAATGTGCTCGCTATTCGTCGAATTGTTAAAAGTTTCGAGCGTACATTTTCTTTAAACAATATTCAAGTGCCAATAAGACAAAGAACCGCTCGAAGTAATGAAAATATTGCTGCCGTTCAGGCAAGTGTTGCTGAAGACCGCAATTTGTCGATTCCAAGACGTTCTCAAGAATTGGGACTGTCTCAAACCACAACCTGGCGGATTTTGAGAAAGGTTTTGGGCTTGCATCCGTATAAAATTGTTATCACTCAAGAACTGAAGCCATTGGACCACCGTAAACGTCGTGAATTTGCTGATTTTGACTTGCAACAACTTGAAAACGATAACGATTTTTTTAAAGAAAATCATCTTCTCCGATGAGGCTCCCTTTCATCTGAGTGGTGCGGTAAATAAACAAAACTGTCGATTCTGATGCGAAGAAAATACACAAATTATTCATGAACTCCCATTACATTCATCTAAATTGATAGTTTGGGGTGGTTTTTGGTCTAGTGGAATTATCGGTCCGTACTTCTTTCGAAATGAAGCTGCTAACACCGTTACTGGTAATGGAGAGCGGTATAGATCGATGATAACCAACTTTTTATGGCCGAAATTGGAAGAAGTTGATCTTGACAACATCTGGTTCCAACAAGACGGGACTACGTACCACACAGCACGTGCAACAACCGAATTATTTCGAGAAAAGTTTGGAGCTCCGATTATTTCAAGAAATTGTGACATTTAATGGCCTCCAAGAAGTTGTGATTTAACACCATTAGACTATTTCTTGTGGGTTTATTTGAAGTCATTGGTCTTAAGAAATAAACCAGACTCTCTTAAAGCTTTAGAAGTCAATATTGAACGTGCTATTCATGACATACGACTTGATTTAGTGGAAAAAGTGCTCGTAAAATTGGGTTCATCGAATTCGTTCCTGCAAAAGAAGACGTAGAGGCCATTTGAATGACGTTTTATTCAGAACTTAATTGTATCGATTGTACTTCACATAAAATAAAAAACATTTGAATTTCCTTAACAATTAGTGTGTTTTTTTTGTTTGAAAAGAAATCATCTCACTCTTATTCGAGAACCCTATATAAAGTGGGGAAGAGTATAGAAAAATTCGGTACCTTAAACTTTCTTACACAAACTTTACATACACCGGCACTGAACTATTTTCTGGTAAACATTTAACTGTCCTGTCAACATCGAATTTGTTTACATTTATTGAATGCCTAACTTTTCCATTTTTGACCACTTTTTAGACAAAATAAATCACTAAAAGCCATTTTAGGCACATCACAAACTAAATTTTTGTTATTTTGTTTAGTAAAAATGAAGATGTCAACTTATCGAAAGAAATAAATTTTCGGTTTCGTCGAATTTCTAGCAATTTCTAATAAATTACTTAATTTTCTGAAATAAAAACTTCGTATTAAGTTTTATTAACAATATAACTATTTATAAAAATACTTACTTTTTTGTAAATACTTCAAAATAGATAAAAACTACACTTTCACTTGCACTTTTCGATTTGACACAATAACAACTTCAAAAATGACAACAATAGTTCAATAAGTTCAATATGTTAGCACTTTCATGGAGAATGGCGTGTTTTAAAACTCTCCGAAAGGCTCTAAAAAAATTCATATTTAATTGATATTTACAAATTCCAAAAGTATAATTAACTTGGAGAATTAGTTAATAATACTTTTGGAATTTGAAAAAATTCTATAACGAAAACTAGATGTCAATGGCAGTGGGGGTGTCGTCATGTCTACATAAAAAAAATCTACACAAAAAAAAGTATGCATACAGTACGATTTTTTGCCGGTTTTGAAATAATTTAGACCTTAGATTATAAAAGAACTGGAATAGGCCTCTACACAAAAATTCGATCCAAATTTTTTCTCGAGAATACATTCGTAAGAACGCACACACTTGCAAAAAATAACCTTTCACGAAACACATTGTATTATAAAATAAAAACTTCATATTTACTGTCGCTTGAAGAATAAAACTATTTATGCAAATGTATTAATTTTTATACTTACTTGTTCGTAAACTAAAATATTTAAAATTTAATAAAACCGCATGTAAATTTTCACTTCGCAATTAGTATCTAAATATCAACTAAAGTATGCAAGCATTTCGGTATGCTACTACTTTCATGGTGAATGGCGTGTTTGAAAACTCTCCGAAAGTCTAAAAAAATTGATGCGCTTGATATTTGCAAAATAAATTAATAAACCTAAAATATAATTCCAATTTCATATCAAAAGATTGTACAAAAAATTAAAATTACCTATCGTTGTGTTTAAATTATATTTTTGTTTCCAATAAGTGAATTTTTTGCAATTCAATAAATTTCTATTACGAAAACTAGATGGCAGTGGATGTCTTCTCTACATAAAAAAATCTACACAAAAATATCTTATAATTGCCATTTCTCGCCGCTTCGCAATAATTCGTACACAAAATTGTGTATACATATACAATACGGGCATATCCAGGTATTCTTTAATCTAAGGTATTGTTGTTGACTATTTTGAGGTTATATTTTACTGCTGTCAGTAAATATTGTGTTCTATTGGGCATCTACTACGAACTACTGCTCAGTAGCAAAATTGGTCCAAATGAAGATAGCTAATGTTTCTGAAGAGATTTAGACTGAGCGGAAGGAAGGTTCCCGGGAAAAAAAACTCCTAAAAAGGAAAATATCTCACAAACGGAAATATTTCTGGAAAGACTGAAAAATTGACCTTTTGCTTCACAGCTTTTTTTTTACAAAAAAAAATAAATTATAGAAAAAAAAATTAATTTATAAATATTGCCGTTTTTTTTTTTAATATAAAAATCCAATTTTGAATATTTCTTAAAAGCAAAAAAAAAAAAAAACAGAAAAATCAAAGAAAAAATGGCAGAAAAGAGTTATAACCAAAAAAATTAAGAGACAATCAAAATTTCGCTCACCAATAAGAATTCTCTCAACTCGAGTGGTGGACAAAACAGAAAACAAACAAAAAATTTCGTTTAATTTCGAAACGTCACTTGTAACGCATCTGGGCTATTAGCTAGAATGGTACAGAACTATAAGAAGCCGGTGCGATGGCATAATAACATTGAGCGAGGATTGAAGAAAATCGTTTGAGAAAAGAGAAAATAAAATGTGTGCAGGGGGTCCTTCTTATATGTTGTGTTAAACGGTGTCAAGAGAGACACAGGCGAAATGTCAAAACACATACGAAGAGAACAAACAGAAAATGTTAGCGAATGCATCGTCACAGATCATAAAAGAGAAGGAAAAAATAAAATTACTCTGAAATTTTCACTATTTAACAAACAAAAAAAATAATAGCAGATAACTAATTTTTCACTCACTCTTATTGCTGAGTGGTTCGTTTTTCTCTCCCGTAAACGTCATGAATACATTTGCCTGCCAGTACAACGTGCAGAGGAACTCGTCGATTCGCCGTACCGAAAATTACAAAACAAAATAATTCCCTACTCTTTCATGATGAATTGCATTTTTTGTGAGAGAACAGCGGATTTTTACTCGATTTATTTCGAATGTGAAGAGTAGTAGAATATTTTGTCGCCATTTCTGATAATTGCCCTTTTTTTTTGACTTCTCCGCGCAATTGTTTTGAGTCACAAATTTTCTTTTTAATTATTTGAAGAATTATATATAAATTTTCTCTTTTACCACAATGCCTTTAAATTAATTATTGTTTCTCTATAAAATTTTGTATTTGATTCTTTTATCAATAATACTTTTTAGATGGCATATATTTTTGCTATTTGCTTGGTTCTCTTAAAATTTTCTCTTTAGTATCTTAACTTCAAAATAGTGAATATACGCTAAATAATGCCTTTAGTAAGTCGATTCTTATGAGAATTATATGAGAAAATTCCGTTTATTCTCTTCTTTCTTGTGCAATTGTAATAATGAATTTGTTTGCTGTCTTCTTTTTTACTTCTTATTTATTTTTTCGCTTCTATTATAGTTTTATTTTTATCCTTTTCTGTGTGCGTATGTGTGTGTGTATTGTGCAATTAAACTTTTTTGTTTTGAAAAAAAAGGAAACAAATTACAAAAATTGAGGAAAAATTAAAATTTTTAGTAAAAAAAACTGAAAATTGAAAGAATTTTTAGGACACCTTAAAAAAAATTACAAATTTTAATAAAATTATGTGAAAAAAAGCTTAGCATTTTTTTTTCTCCAAAACTATGTTCACAAATTATCACAGGTTTTCTGTAAAATTTACATAATTAAAAAGTAATATTTTGCACAAATTTTGGGAAATTTTGTTTTTTCAAAAAAAAAATTCACACTTAAAACTATTTAAAATAATTAAAAATTTGAAAAATATCAAAATTTGTTAAAAGTTGTCGTAAAATTCAAAGAAAAAAACATTATAACAGGTGTATAAGCTTAAATCCGCTGTTTTTCGTCAAAACAAAACCCAAGTTTTTTTCATAGAAAGTAAAAACAAATTTATTCAAAGTAGTTGCCCTCGCCCTCGCTAGCTACACTTTTTTCCCATCTCTCGGGCAATTTGTGGATACTACGACAAAAAAATTCCTTCTCTTTCGACGCAAACCACTCATCAAGCCATTTTCGGACGTCTTCGTAAGGATCGAGCGCGTGGCCCATCGACGAAAACCGGTGGTAGTCGGAAGGGGCCAGGTCTGGTGAATAAGCGGGGTGGGGTAGCACCTCCCAGTTGAGTGTCTCCAAGTAGTTTCGGACCATTTTTGACGTGTGCGATGGTGCGTTGTCGTGGAGAAAAATCATCTGTCATGTCTTTGTTGATAATCCGTCCTTTTTTCACGCAAACACGGTGCAATTTGATCAGTTATTGGTGGTAGCGGTGGGCATTGACAGTTTCACCAGGTTTCAACATTTCATAGTAGACGACACCCTGCTGATCCCTTGTTTTTAGGGAAGATGTTGATGGTTGGCCGGGATCAACCCACGATTTCTTGCGCTTAGGATTCTCGAAATATATCCACTTTTCATCGCCTGTCACATTCCGATGCAGGAACGACTTTCTTTTTTGTCTGGCAAGCAAGATTTCGCATGTGTTTTGGCGTCGCTCCATCTGCCTATCGTTCAATTTATGCGGCACCCATTTTCCGATCTTTTCAATCTTCCCCATGGCACACAGACGCATGGAAATAGCTGGTTGAGTAACACCCAATTGCTTCGCGAGCTTTTTTTGCGATTGGGTATCGTCTTAGTCCAAAAGAGCCTGCAATTGATGGTTCTCAACTTTCCTAGACCGATTTTGACGTTTCTTGTCCCACCAGTCAAAATTGCCATTTTTGAACCGACGAAACCAATCTCGGCATTTTGTTTCCGATAAAGCACTGTCACCATACGCCTGTATAAGCATTCGATGCGATTCGGCAGCCGATTTCTTCAAATTCAAGCAGAAAAGCAGAGCTTCCCACATATGCTCTTTTTCTGGCACAAAACTAGACATGATTACCAAAGGAAAAAAGTATATTATTGTACGAAATTGGTGACAATATGCATTGATTAATGTTGACAGATGTCAAACTCATAAAAAAAAGTATGGCGTGCTTATGGTAGCTTAATACGCTCACACACGCCATCTATGACCAAACAGCGAATTTAAGCTTATACGCCTGGTAATTGACAGCAATTTACAAAATTTTTTTTATATACGATTTGGGGCATAAAAG
Source organism: Atherix ibis (assembly GCA_958298945.1). Lineage (NCBI taxonomy): Eukaryota > Metazoa > Arthropoda > Insecta > Diptera > Athericidae > Atherix > Atherix ibis. The sequence continues at coordinate 32,020,141 of OY282609.1, forward strand.
TAAAGAGACAGATTTTTATTTTATTTATATACTTCAATATTATCCCATTCAAAGTATTGGGTTGTCCCGAAAGTAATTTCGTTTTTTTTTATAAAAATGAAAGACGATTTTCTATTTTTATCCAATATATATATTCAACTTGAAGAAGATCCGTTTTTTTTTTATTGGAGCAAAAAATTGCGTTCAGCGACGAATATCATTTCTGATTGAATGGGTATGTGAATAACTAAAATTATCCAAGAAAAATGCACTGTTTGGTGCGATCATCGGTCTGTATTTCTTTAAAGATGACGCTGGTCGGAACGTTACCGTCAATGGCGCCCGCTATCGCTCGATGATTTTTTTGTTGGCTCAAAATGCAAGAACTGCCTCTGGTCGGCATGTGGTTTTAGCAAAACGGCACCACATGCCACACAGCACTTGAAACAATCGACATATTATCTCACGTTTCGGACCAGTGAGTTGTCCACTTAGATTGTGCGATTTGACGCCTATAAGCTATTTTTTATAGGGCTATGTAAAGTCACTCGTCTATGCTGATAAACCAGCGTCACTTGCAGCCTTTAAAGACAACATTACACGTGTCATTACCGAGATACCAGCCGAGATGTTCGGAAAAAGTGCTTCAAAATTGGTTCTCTCGCATGGATCACATAAAATGTAGTCGTGGCCAACATTAACATGAAATAATCTTTAAAAAGCGCAAATGGCCAGCATTGATTTACCGATTCAACACATTTGCAATTTGTCTTTGGTTTTTCTTTTTGGAAATTTCAAAACCAAACACTTAAAAAATCACCCGTTATTTGGTTTAGGAAAAAAAGTTCCAATCAATAGACTCGTTATAAGTAGAAAATTATGGTTAATGGTAATAATTATCCTTAAAATTTAAATCAAACCGTTAATAGTCAAAATCGTGTGCACAAAAACAGAATTTGGGTGTTTTCTGTTTTAAAAGGAAAATAAATTAGAATTTATTTTCCTTTTAAATTGAAAAAAAAACCAATCAATTTAAAAGGAAAATAAATTCTAATTAAAGGCAACTGAAGAAAAATGTCAAAAAAGTGAAGGTTTCTTCTTCTTCTTACTTTGGTATTAAAAATTCTAAGAAATTACGACATCGTCAAAGAATTGTCTATTAAAGAACCCCCACCACCGCCGCTACCACTGCCGGCAGCCAGCATCGCCATCAGCAACACCAACCAAACCACCAAAAACCAGACGGCATATTTTCTCGATGCGAAAGCAAATTTTTCTACTCTCATTTTTATTACTCTTTAAATTTCGCTCTTCAATAAATTACTAAATCCCCTCTGTCCCCACCATCAAATATAAATCTTTCAGCCTTTTTTCTCCGATAAGAAAAGAAAATGAATTAATTCACCTTAAAAAATTTGATTACTTTCGAAAATTCATATTTTTTCTAAATAATTTTGAGTGAATTTTTAATTTTTATTAAAAAAGAGAAATTCTGATCATTTCGGTCTTCTTATCAGTAGTGTTTTTTCCCCTCCACCCAAATAGAAGACATACATTATTTCTCCGATTCTCTTATTTATTAGTTATTTTAATTAATTCTTATATTTTCTAAAAAAAATTCGGCGAAATTGGAAAATAACAAAATTCAAATCAAATTCGGAAATGGAAATAATTTTATTGCTTAGAAATGGAAAAAATCAAATCTTACGGAAATGATTAAATCGAGTTCGGTTTGGATCCGAAAATTACCGACCGTTCGTCGCTCTTCTTTAGGACACAATCTTTAGCGTTCACAACGTCTCTTTCGCTCGTTTGAAGATTTAATGAGTTTTTTCTGAATGCTCACACGTTTCTCATATTCTTCTTGTTCTTTTGTCTCTGTTACTCGTAGTGCACGCTACATTGGGGTAATCTAGCTGATCACTTAAATTTTTGTGCGCGTGAATTCACTCTCTGAGGGGAACCAGAGAACGAAATTCACTTTGTCGAAGCGCAAAAACACACACACGCGTGCACACCTGATGAGGAGTACGCTATACGCACACACACACATCTATGCGAATTTGCGAATTTGTACAAATAAATAAAAATAGTGCTAAGGACCTATGCAAGGTCGATGGTTTCGGTCGTTGATTTTTGCAAACGAGCATCGAAATTGAGCGCCGCAATTGTTGTTGCGGTGCGATCGTCGCTGCAAGCGATTGACGACGTGCGGTTGCGGTGCGTTCGAATGAGTTCCGTGTTGCGTTTTTTATGCGGTCACATTTAGTTTCTGTTGTTTTTGTATACTTTTTGGGTGGTTTTTTTTGGAAATTTTTATCTATTTTTTTGGTCGACTTTCGTTTTGTGTTTGTTTGCATTTTGCAGATTTCAAAAATATTTATGATCGAAATTTTAATTTTTTTTTTTTACAGAAGATTGCAATTTTTTTGTTAAAAATTTCGATTATTTTACTGATAATATTTTTGTCATTACACTATTCGTGGTAAAAGTGGCGTCTTTGTAGATTGATCTGGAAACTTTATCGACATCCAATCTAACGAAAGATCTACTGGGGTTGTATGATTATTACCTAGCCTTGATAAGAAAAAACCATTTTTATGTGTAAAAATCATTTTATATTTGAACGTAGTCTCCTTTTGGCTCGATAAACATTTCGGTCGTTGATTTTTGGAAACAAACATCGAAATTGAGCGCCATCAACCGATAGACGACGAGCGGTTGCAGTGCGTTCGAATGCGTTCCCCGTTGCGTTTTTTATGCGGTCACATTTTTTTTGTGTGAATTTAGTTTCTGTGGTTTTTTGTATACTTTTTGGGTAGTTTTTTTAAAAAAAATAATTTGTTTTCTATATTTTTTTGGTCGACTTTCGTTTTGTTTTTGTTATATTTTTTGTTGTTGGTATTTGGAATATTTCAAAAATATTTGTGATCGAAATTTCAACTTATTTTTTTTAACAGAAAATTGCAATTTTTCTTATAAAATTTTTTTTATTAAAAATGTTGATTATTTTAGTGATAATATTTTTGTCATTACAAATTAGGCATGGTATATTGTTAGCTTGAATAATATATTAAATATTTTTACTATTGAGACGATTATTATTGAAGTACTAATAGTGATGAACAAAAAATATAGATTATCGAAATCCAATCTATTAAAAGATCACGAGGGATTGTATGATTATTACCTGGCCTTGATAATAAGAAAACATTTTTATGCATAAAATTCATGCCATATGTGAACGTAGTATCCTTTTGGCTCGATTAACATTTCTGGCGTTGATTTTTGCAAACGAACATCGCAATTAAGGGCCGCAATAGCGGTTGCGCTGCAAGCAATTGATGACGAGCCGTTGCGTTTGAATGCGTTCCGTTGCGTTTTCTATTAGAAAAATGCGTTTCTATTTCCTCTTCTTTTTCTATATTTGTTTTTTTAAATTTTTATCTATTGTATTTTCTTTTGTAATTTTTTGATTGACTTTCCTTTTTTTGTTGGTATTTTGAAGATTTTTCAATTTTTCTTCTTCAAATTTTTGTCGGTAAAAGTGGAAAAAAAAAAATTTGTGATTGCAATTTTAACTTCTTTTGTTGTTTTTTTTTTTACAGAAAATTGCTATTTTTCTAGATAAAAATTGCGATTATTTTAATGATAAAATTTTTTTGTTATTTAAAATAGATTAAAAATTTCTACAATTGAGTTCGCGTTATTCATGTACTTTTGAGTTATGGTGCTAAAGAAAAAATATAGATTATCGAAAGATCTTTAAATTCTGGAAACTTCATCCAATTTATCGAATGATCTGCTGGGTGTTGTATGATTATTACCTGGCCTTCGTAAGAAAAAAACATTTTTATGTATAAATTCATTTTATTTTTGAACGTAGTCTCCTTTTAGCTCGATAAACTCAGTTCAAAGTTTTTCTCACTTAAAAATACGATCTCTCCAAACCTTTCAAATAGTCGGTTGTTTTTGAAAATTATCTCATAGGCAATAATCGATGGGGGCTAAATGTGGCAAACATGGTGGATGCAAAAGCAATTCCTATTCTAACTCATAGAATTTTGCCATGGTCTTGATGCAAGATAATTTGTTTATTCACCAGATGCAAACGTTTCGTCTTGATTTCATTATTCAACTGGTTGAATATTACTATTTTGTTACTATTTTCTCCCTTTTGAAGATAGTTGATGAAGATTATACCGTGTGCGTTACAGAAAACAGTAGCCATAAACTTTTCTAGCGATGAAAGTGTTTTTGTCGTTTTTGGTGCGCCATCAGTAGTAGAAAACCATTGTTTTGACTAAACTTTGGTTTATAATGTCTAATGGTAACATATGAATATACACAAAATAGCATGTAAGATTTTGCCAACAACTTCATTTGATCTTATAAACTTTCAAGGTTCTTTTAAAACAATATCGTCAATTAGTTTAATTATTTCTAATGTGGTGATTTGAATTGGATGAACCTGGGGACGCTTTTCATCAAAAATGCGAAGGTGCACAATACCATAAACTTTTTTGAAATTATAGAATTTTTTTTACATTGTTGTAAAATTACAAAAGCTGTCCACATTAAATGGTTGTCACTGGCAAATTAAATAATGCAGTTGCTTAAAAATTGGATAGGATTTTTGTGAAAGGTTACATTTACGCAAAATAGAGTTTTTTTTAATAGTAGAAGCACCATCTATTGTCGAGGCCAACTATTAATCGTACCGCCTCTTGTATCAATCACAGAAGTTTCAAGGAAAACCAACAAAAAAAAATATTCAACGATTAGCAAAAAATTACAACCTGAGGAATATTATGAATTTTAGTTTGGAAAAAATATTACCCACTATCAAGTTTAAGGATATTATTTCTGTTATAGAAAATCTCTTTTAGGTTTTTTTTTATACTGGTACACGCACTTCCAGTATTGAAGATAAACTTTAGGCCGATTTTGATCGTCATATAAATTGGAAGAAGTGCACGATAAGTTGCAATAAAAGAATGATTATTTTGATGAGAAGATTCGATAATTTCCAAGCCATGTAGATGCGTGTGTCTTCCAAGAAATGAATTGGAAAACTGACAATAACAGAAGATTTTCTTACTGGGAACACCATCGTCCATTTGAAAACACCTTACCATTACCCAGGGTTTTCTGTGGGGTAAAAAATACTGCGCAAGTGATAACAGCACAATCTGTATTGCCGGTTTAGGTAATAAATTTCTATGGAAGAATTTCCAAATTTTATTGTTTTTAAGGATTTTGTGAAAAAAAGAAGAGCAAAAACCGAACGAAAATAGTCGCAACTTCTCTTACGGATAGTGCGACCGTGCGTGCTTCAAAAATCCGTAGAGAAATTTTACCATTTCTCCATTTGCTCTTAAATGAATTGATCTTTTTCTCTCTCCCAAACCAAAGTCGCACACTATTAATTCTCCCATGTTCCATTTCAATGTATCCAATCGCGATATGATCTCATCGTGATCCTCTTCTCTGCCCACAATCAATAATAATAAAGTAGAAGAAAAAAAAATCTTCCCGTAAAAAAAGAAAAACATTCGAAAAAAGTTTTTTTTTCTTCTTAAACAAATTTTCGTCTACCACAATTTCATTATTTCGCGGTTCCGCAAGCTCTTTTTCAAAGCTTATCATTTCTATTTTTTTTTTTTTTGGATTACTTTCATAATAAAAAGAAAACTAAAACTCGCACTATTTCCGTTTTTAGTTTTTCTAAATTTTCTATTTTTATCAAAAAAGAAGCGGCCATCCAAATTTGTATTCTCTTTGAAATTTGGTTTATTTTTAAAATCACACAAATTTAGAATAGAAAACGAACAGGCAGCAAGAAAATCACCACACTTTTAGCATGATTAGTCATTGGGGCTATTAAAAACGAATCTAAATAAACAAAAAAATAATAAACATAAAAGAGAAAATGGAATGCGAAAGGCTAAATTTTTGGCATAATTCAGTGTTGCCTGGAAGAGTGTTGTTTGGTTTTCTGAATTATTTTATTTATTTTTCTATGTATTTTCGTTTTTTTATTTCAATTAAAATATTAGTTTTTGTGAGAAGAAAAAAAAATGTTTATAAAACTTAAATTGTTAGAGAAATTTCTTCTTAAATTTAAAATAACAATTTTTATTTTTGATTAGATTAGCTGAGATCCCTTCAACGTTGCTATGAAATTCTTCGTATCAGAAATTTGATAGAAAATCTCTAATATTCCGTTATATCCCACATTAATGATAGTGTACCACAAGGTAGCATCTTTGCTCCTATTCTTTACAATATGAACACCTAAAATATATGCACACAGTCAGTAAATGGTCTAACAATAAAATTAAACTCACCAAAATCACAGATTCTGAATTTTAATTTTAAACTAAATTTTTTCTTATCAATTTTGATTTAATTGAACTTTTTGCTTTTGTTGAATAATATTAAGTCCGGAATAAATCTAAAAATACACGTTAATTAATAAAAGAATTTATCTCAAATTGTTAATTCACCCAAAAGAAAAATTACCACCTCACACACACACGGACAATATAGCGAACAAGCTGACATTTTCACCTTCTTCGGCGTAAGAACCACAATTCCACGAAATTCACCAACAGCAATTTTTGGCCCAAGCAATTGAGAAAATATCAAAAATTCGTTGGTTTTTTTTTGTCTCTGCTATCAAAATGTGTATTTTTGATATTTTTTATAGTTGGTCATAAAATGAAAATTTAAAAAAAAATTAGCTTTAAAATTTTTTTGTTGTGTTAAAAAATTTGCAATTTGGATTTACAAACTTTTAATTTTATTAAATATTTTTTTTTAAAAACTAATATTTTTAAAAACTTTTTCCGGGGGGAAGGGGGGGGGGGGTGGTTGTGGATATGTGTTGTTTACTGGGATTTTTTTTTTCGAAAACTTTTCTACCAATTATTTGGGCATTTTTTTTTATAATTAGCCTTAAAAATTTTTTGTTGTGTTAAAAAATTTGCATTTTGAATTTACAATTTTTTTGTTTTTATTAATAATTTTTTTTAAAACTAATATTTTCAAAAAACCCCTTCACTGCAAAAAGATTTACAATTTTTAAAAACTCACCAAAACAGCCTTTTTTTCTTTCCGCCATTTTGTTATGTTCCCTCCCACAGAGGATTTTTCTACGCAGCCAAACTGGTAATTTGTTCCCTTATCCTTTATGCCGACTGTAAATTATTAACATTTTTTTTTCTATTATTCGTAAATTCAAAAATTTTGAATTATTTTTAATCATTAATTTTTATTTATTAAATTTTTTGATTTTTTCTACACTTTTAGAGATTTTTTCAATTTATATTATAAAAATTTTGATATTTAAAATAATTACTTTTATTTTGGTTTCATTTTTCTATTATAGAAATAGAATTTTACCATTTTTAACGAAAAACTTTCCGCCATTTTCTTTTCTTTTGTGCGGCAAATTCTTCGCCATTTTTAATTTTCCACAATTATAAATTTTCGCACATTTTCTTATATAAAAAAAAAACCATTTTTTTCTTATTTTTATTTAAATTAAAGGCTTTACCTTTTTTTTGTTAATACCAAAAATAAATATCTTCACTCCTTAAGCTGATCAAATGTTGTTTTTTTTTTCACTGAAATTTTACACATTATTTCTAATAAATACAAAAAGAAATAAGGGAAATTAAAAACTAATATTTTCAAAAAACTCTTAACTGCAAAAAGACTTCAAAATAAAATAGAAACAATTCACGAATGCCTTTGTTTCGGCGCAATTGACTCAATTCCTACTCATCATAACGACAGTATTTGGCGAATTTCCGCCATTTTGTCATGTTCCCGAAAAGGATTTTTCTATGCACCCAAATTGGTAATTTGTGTCCGTGTCCTTTATGCACCGTTCCGAGAAAAGTCTGTACTGTAAATTATAAACGTTTTTTTAAAGAAAGAAAAAATTTCTATTAATCGTAAATTGTGTAAACTTTTTTTTTATTTTTTTTATTTTTACAGATTTTTACAACTACAACATAGTAATAAGAAAATTTTGAGCAATAGTATTAATTAGCTTGAAAGCTTGTGGGGAGTAAACATCCAACGAGCTTTGGTTTCCACGTCATAACCATAAACATATGATTCGTCACCAGTTATAATCCTTTGGAGCAAATTTAGGTCGTCGCGGACGGAGTCCAATGTTAATGCGATGCTGTTTTTGGTCGACGAGCCAAAACACGTGCAAGCAAAGCAGCTGTCAAAAATTAACTGAACATTCAAAATGGCCGAACTTATCGGCATTACTGAGAGACATGAGTCCCAACATAACAAAAAAAAACCTCTTATTTTTACTCATTTTAGTTAAAAAATTAGTAAAAGAAATTTTAGAACTTTTTTTTTCTGTTCAAAAAAAAAATCTTTTAAGATTTTTAAAAAAAATGGTAAAGAAGGAAAAAAAGTTTTGTTTTGTCAAAGAAAAAATCATGTCCGTGAAAAGGAGGTAACGGGGAAAAAAAGTTTTCTCTTCGATTAAATAAGAAAAACGGTCAAGATTCAAATTATACCAAAAAGAAAAAGAAAAAAGAAAACTATTTTTATCTGATAATTAACAAATTTGTCCATAATTTTCTTATCAATAATAATAAAGGATAGCGGGCATCTGTTCTTTTGTATCATTTAGAAAAATTAATTATGAGGAATTACACCAAAAAGATAAAAAATTATAATTATTAAATTAGAAGAAACAGAAATTTATATAAACAGAAAAGAGAGGAGAAAATATCTTTTATTTTTCCTATCTTAAAATTATTGTAAAACTAATAATTCATAATTTCTTATTAATTGATTAATTAACAATAAATTTCCAAATTATCACTGCTTCGATGGGTAAACATTCAAAATGGAAAAAAATGACCTTTTCGATTTTCCAATAAAAAAAAGCTTTTTTCCGATCCTTTTTTTGTTCTTGTTTAAGTTTTGGGGTTGTGGCGCTTACGCTTTTTATTCTTAATTACGTATATTAAATATTTTTTTGTTTGTTTATTAATAAGCTTATAAAAAAATCACCTTTTCTTTTGTCGACAAAGCACATTTAATATAATTGAAAGAAAATTTTCCTGAATATCTGATATTCTTGTGGGTGTTACTCGAAAAAATGTTAACATACCAACACTAAAAAAAAAACTTTTGACAACTTTTTAAAAATTATTAAAAAAAAAAATTGTTTAAATGCTTTTCTTGATTTTTCTGTAAAATATTTTTAATATTAGAAAAAATAGTGCCAGGTTCATAAGCTTTAATGCGCTGTTTGGTCATAGATGGCGTAAGTGAGCGTATTAAGCAACTTTTTTTATCATTTTGACATCTGTCAACATTAATCAGTGCACATTGCCAGCAATTTCGTACAACAATATACATTTTTCGTTTAGTAATCATGTCTAGTTTTGTGCCAGAAAAAGAGCATATGCGGAAAGCTCTACTTTTCTGCTTCAATTTGATTAAATCGGCTGCCGAATCGCATCGAATGCTTATGGAGGCATATGGTGACAGTGCTTTATCGGAAACAACGTGCCGAGATTTGTTTCGTCGGTTGAAAGACGGCAATTTTGACTTGTGGGACAAGAAGCGTGAAAATCGGCCTAGGAAGGTTGAGGATCATGAATTGCAGCCTCTTTTGGAGGAAGACGGTACCCAATCGACGATTATACTCAACCAGCCATTTGCGTGCATATGAGTGCCATGGGAAAGATTGAAAAGATCGGCAAATGGGTGCCTCAAGAATTGAACGATAGGCAGATGGAGCGACGCCAAAACACATGCGAAATCTTGCTCGCCAGACAAAAAATAAAGTCGTTTCTGCATCGGATTGCGACAGGCGATGAAAAGTGGATATATTTCGAGAATCCTAAACGCAAGAAATCGTGGGTTGATCCCGGCCAACCATCAACATCTTCCCCAAGACCAAATCGCTTCGGACGCAAGACGATGCTGTGCGTTTGCTAGGATCAGCAGGGTATCGTCTACTATGAGATGTTGAAACCTGGTGAAACTGTCAATGCCCACAGCTACCACCAACAACTGATCAAATTGCACCGTGCTCTGCGTGAGAAAAGGACGGATTATCAACAAAGATGTTTCCTCAACGACAACGCACCATCGCACACGTCAAAAATTGACCGAAACTACTTGTAGATACTCAACTGGGAGGTGCTACACTACTCCGCTTATTCACCAGACCTGGCCCCTTCCGACTACCACCACCTGTTTTCGTCGATAGGCCACGCGCTCGCTGAGCAGCACTTCGATTCTTACGAAGACGTTCGATAGTAAAAAAAAATGACTTCAACTTTTATAGTAAAACTATTGTAATTAAAAAAAATATTAAGTTTTTATTTTAAAAAAAAAATTGCAAAAAAAAATTAAAATAAGAAGAAAAATAACTAAAAAGAAAATTTTTAAGGAGAAAAAAACCTAAATAAAAAATTTTATTAGAAAATTCAAGAGAAAAAAAAAACCATTAAAAATATTGCGAGTACATAATGGGAAGCGGCCATTTTCTACTAGATGGCGCTAGCAGTAAATATTATATCAGAAACGTCAAATCTTAAGCTTAGGCATCTGTCAACAACTCCTTAATCATTGCATTTGTGACTTAATATCGACGTTTTATATTTATTGTGTGCGTTAAGTTAAAATGTCGAAATTTGAGCCAAACAAGCGTCATTTGCCGAAATTTTTGCTTTTTGCCTTCAATTGTACAATATCTGCGGCTGAATGAAGTGCGTTCATGATTGTAGAAACTTATGGTAAGGCTTTTATTAGTGAGAGAACGTGTCACGAATGGTTCCAACGCTACAAGAGTGGTAGACAAGAAGCGTCCCGGATTGGCGGAAAAGATTAAAAACACAGATTTGGAGGCATTACTGGATGAAGCTCCAAGTGAAACGCAAGAAGAACTTACAGATTCATTGCGCGTGACTCAACAAGCCATTTCTCGTCGTTTGAAAGCTTTGGCAATAATCCAAAAGCAAGGAAATTGAGTGTTGAAGCCGAGAGACGTCGAACGGCCATTTTTGCACGTTCGAACAACTGCTCCAACGGCAAAAAAGGAAGGGTTTTCTCGCGGTCATGCATCAACATCAACGGCCAAACCAAACATCCATGGTGGGACCAGCTTGTGCGGGCGTCAGCTTGGCCGATTCCCCTAATGGTGGCATGGTGCACATGGTACAAAAATCCTAACAGTGCTTTTAAGGGGTACGAGCCCCTGAAATTCTGTTAGGCGTTCCTAAGGGAACTCGAAAGGAAGATCGCTACAAATTCAGAGTAATCTGTTTTAAAAGTGAACCCAGGATAAGCCCCCTCTCTCTTTTTGGAAACTTTTGCACTATTTCCAAAAAGTACCATCGATTTTCCTATTTGAATCCACACATAAGCTTAGCTGAACCAACTATGTGAAATTATCGCAGGAGCACGCTACCCACCTCCGCAAGCCCCATTTCTGACCAATCGTTTTTAGTTTAGATTGCGTTGTACTGTGTTCCCGTCGGGAGTTGCCAACATTTTTTCAGTGTTTTTCTTTTTCTTCTTTTAAATAAAAATTTTGAGGAAAAAAAACTATTTGCCAAGTTGAGGGAGGGGAACTGCGTGCCGGAGTGATTGTGTGGACCGATTACTGTGTTGGCGATGCAGTTTAAGTTGGGTTGCAAAAAAAAACTGCAATTTTTGGTTTCAAATAAAACTTTTTTTTTTCTTAAGAAAAATTTTGAGTTTTTAAAATTTTTTTTTTATATTTGAAAAAATATTTTCTATAATTAAAAAAAGTATTTGGTAAAAAAAAATCGTAGGGGCGCCATGGTCATGTATCCACATCGACAGCCAGTCAAAAATCCATGGCTCGAAGCTCATGCTATGTATTTGGTGGGACCACAGCTCGGCTTGGCAGGAGTTCGCTACCTAACACAACTTATGTGTTTGAGCTGGGCATTGAAGGAAAAACGAGCAAAGACAGAAAAAAGTGATTTTTTAAGGAAGGTCAACGCTTGATAAGGTGGTTAAGACCTACCTGGAAACACTAAAACCCCTTCTATTCTTCAGAAAGCGCCCCTTCCGATTACTACCTCTTCCGATCGATGACACGTGGCCTGGCTGAGCAGCCCATTCGATCTTACGAAGAGACCAAAAATTCGTAGAGCGCCTCAAGAAAGACTACCAGTTTTTTGCGACATGGCTTCCGAATGCTGTAGTTAAGTTGTGGCTAGCGATTGACAATATTTTGTACCATGAATTATGAGAGATTTTTTCCACAATAAATCCTTAAATTTTGAAGAAAAAAAAACGGCAATTTTCTCCAAATGGTACTCCCAATAATAATAAATTCTCTTTATTTAAATTAAAGAAAAAAAAAACAAATAAAAATTAATTAAGAATTTTGAAAGGTCCTTTTTATCGAAAATAATTTTTTTATTTTTTTTTATTAAGAAATAGGTAAATTAAAACAATTATTTCTCCAAAAAAAATGCATTCAGAGCTTTTGCACAAATCCAAAATGGAGTCGAAAATAATAGAGTGAAAAAGAGAGCTTTTCTTATTAAAAATTCTTACACAAAATACGAGGTCTGTTCAAAAAGTATTTTCGATTTTTTGTGGCGTTATGTTGGTACGTGGTCTCTCACTTATACCGACAAGTTCGGCCATTTTGAATGTTCAGTTAATTTTTGACAGCTGCTTTGCCTGCACGTGTTTTGGCTTGTCTTCGATTTTTGCCCATTTTTGACCAAAAACAGCATCGCATTAACCATTGCTAAGGAGCTGTTGGACTCTGCGACGACCCAAATTTGCTCCAGACGAATCATGGGTTTATGGTTATGACATGGAAACTATAGCTCAATCATCCCAATGGAAGCTGCCACACGAGCCAAGACCAAGTTCGGTCAAATGTGAAGGTTTTCAGGGGCGTGGTGCATCATGAGTTCTTGCCACAAGGTAGAACGGTCAATAAGGAATATTACCTGTAAGTTATGCACAAGTTGCGCGAAGCAATCTGTCAGAAACGCCCGCATTTGTGGAAGAATAAAAATTGGCTTTTGCCGTTTTTGGCCAAAAACAACACACTAATAATGCCGTAGCCACCGTATTCCCCATATCTGACCCCCTGTGACTTTTTCTTGTTCCCGAAACTTAAGAGCTCCATGAAAGGACGACGCTACGCTGCGATTGAGGAGATAAAGACGGCATCGAAGGAGGAACTGAATAAGATAAAAAAAAATGATTTTTTGAAATGCTTCGAGGATTGGAAAAAACGTTGGCACAAATGTATAATATCTGGTGGGGATTACTTTGAAGGGGACAAAATAGATATTCATAAATAAAGAAATAATTTTTGAAAAAAAAAACACAAAATTCGCAATACTTTTTGAACAGACCTCGTATTTGAAATTTGTTACAAAAAAAAATTCTTAAAAAAGAATTTACAAAATAACAAAAAAAAACCATTCACCATCTTTTCTTGCCCAGGTAGCAATACATCTGAACCGCCCTCGCTGCCTCCCTAAAAAAAAAAGAAAAAAACTCCAAATTCCAAAGTCTAAGAAATTTTTACTTTTACTTGCACTGTAATTTTTTTGGCTGATCTGATTTGTATGCATTTGCATATTCGTACGAAAGAGGGAATTAAATGCGAAGAGAACGTACAGACGGGATTTATAACCAACAAGAACAAAAGAGAGAGAGAAATGGGAAAAAATGAGCGAAAACAAAACATCGTACAGTAGCGGAAACAAATAATCACCTGTCGTAGTTTTTAATTTTATTTAATGATACCAAACAACAAAAAAGAAAACGGAATAGCAAATTAACGATAGGTAAAAGAATGAGAGGAAGAAGAAAGGGGAAAATCAAATCTTACTTACTACATGCGCTCGTACTGTACGCATATGGCATGTTAATGCATCTGCCCGTCCGAGTACTTCCATAGGCACACACTCGTACATGTTTGCATGCATACGTGATCGCTCACTCATTTGTTCTCGCAACAGGTTCCCATTCTCTGTCTTGCTTTGTCCCTTCTTCTTTTCGATCATTCGCAATTTGTCTTTTTCGTTCCTTCTTCAAAGTTGTTTTGGAACGAGACCTATTCTATCTTATCAAGCATAGCTTATGTAATTGGTGATATTTCATTGGTTCGATTCTAAAGAATCTATTGGGTTGACAACTATTGCGGATTTTAAATAAGAAGAAAAATTCAAAATTTTCACTTAAAAATATAATTTTATTAAATTAGGTATTGTCCGTTTTTCTCGATGAAGCTTTGCCATCTTTCAGGCAGTGTCATAATTCTGTGTTCGTAAAACTTATTACTTTTGCTAGCAAAAAAACTGAATTAAATGTGATTTTACATTATCAGCGTTATTAAAAATTTTACCATTTAAGGAGTTCTGCATAGAACGCGAAATAAATGGTAATCTGAAGGCGCTAGGTCAGCGCTATATGCTGGATGTGACAACACATGCCAACCTAATTCCAAAAATTTTTGGCGAGTGACCAAAGGTGTGTGCGGCTTTGGATTTATCATGCTGGACCAATTCTTGCCGCTTTTCTTGAACTGCATTGCTCAGTTTGACGAGATGTTGAACATACACGGTCGAATTAATCGTTTGGTTTCTTGATAAAAGTTCAAAGTGCAAAATTTCTTTGTAATTCCACCAAACTGACAGCATAATCTTCTTTTGGTGCATCTCAGCTTTTGATGTTGGCTGAGGTGGTTCATCTTGCATCACCCACGATCGTTTACGATTAAGGTTGTTGTAAACTATTCACTTTTCGTCGCCAGTTTATCAGTCGTTTCAGAAATGGATCCGTTTCGTTGCGTTTTAGAAAGAAATCGCGGATGCTACCAGGTGTATAAGCTTAAATCTGCTGTTTTTTTAGTCAAAAACAAATTTATTCAAAGTATTTGTCCTCGCTAGCTACACATTTTCCCCATCTCTCGGGCAATTTGTGGATACCACGCCAAAAAAATTCCTTCTCTTTCGAGGCAAACCACTCATCAAGCCATTTGCGGACGTCTTCGTAAGAATCGAAATGCTGCTCAGCGAGCGTGTGGCCCATCGACGAAAACAGGTGGTACTCGGAAGGGGTCAGGTTTGGTGAATAAGCGGGGTGGGGTAGCACCTCCCAGTTGAGTTTCTCCAAGTAGTTTCGGATCATTTTTGACGTGTGCGATGGTGCGTTGTCGTGGAGGAAAATCAGCTTGTCATGTCTTTGCTGATAATCCGTCCTTTTTCACACAGAGCACGGTGCAATTTGATCAGTTGTTGGTGGTAGCGGTGGAGGATTTTCAAAATTGCCGTCTTTGAACCGACGAAACCAATCTCGGCACGTTGTTTCCGATAAAGCACTGTCACCATAGGCCTCCATAAGCATTCGATACGATTCGGCAGCCGATTTCTTCAAATTGAAGTAGAAAAGCAGAGCTTCCCGCATATGCTCTTTTTCTGGCACAAAACTAGACATGATTACCAAAGGAAAATGTATGTTGTTTTTCATGCGTCTGCGTGCCGTGGGGAAGATTGAAAAGACCAAAACACATGCGAAATCTTGCTCGCCAGACAAAAAAGAAAGTCGTTCCTGCATCGGATTGTGACAGGCGATGAAAAGTGGATATATTTCGAGAATCCTAAACGCAAGAAATCACGGGTTGATCCCGGCCAACCATCAACATCTTCTCCAAGACCAAATCGCTTCGGACGGAAGACGATGCTGTGCGTTTGGTGGGATCAGCAGGGTATCGTCTACTATGAAATATTGAAACCTGGTGAAACTGCCAATGCCCACCGCTACCACCAACAACTGATCAAATTGCACCGTGCTCTGCGTGAGAAAAGGACGCATTATCAACAAAGACATGACACTATCGCACACGTCAAAAATGGTCCGAAACTACTTGTAGACACTCAACTGGGAGGTGCTACCCCACCCCGCTTAT
Source organism: Atherix ibis (assembly GCA_958298945.1). NCBI lineage: Eukaryota > Metazoa > Arthropoda > Insecta > Diptera > Athericidae > Atherix > Atherix ibis. Next base: position 32,036,093 of record OY282609.1, read on the forward strand.
TCACCAGACCGGACCCCTTCCGACTTCCACCTGTTTTCGTCGATGGGCCACGCGCTCTTCGATTCTTACGAAGACGTCCGAAAATGGCTTGATGAGTGGTTTGTCTCGAAAGAGAAGAAATTTGTTTGCCGTGGTATCCACAAATTACCCGAGAAATGGGAAAAATGTGTAGATAGCGAGGGCAAGTACTTTAACTAAATTTTTTTGCTTTTTATAAAAAAAACAAAAAGCAGCGAATTTAAGCTTATACACCTGGTATTCCCTTCTGCCTCCTTCTTGACATATGGTATGAAAATGGCAGCTTCCGTTTAGGCTACGATAAATTTGAATTTGTTTATCTTCTTTTTACATAAACCGTCGCTTCTGAAAATTTTGTATTTTGAGAGAAATTTTTATTATGCATTTTAATTCAGTTTTGGATGAGCAGTTAAATGTTCTCAACATGTTCTCTTTTATTTGTATTATTTATTTTTTTACACGAGCGTCTGTCAACTTTTCTTTATATTAAGTAAGCCGTCATGCGTACGAGGTTTTTTCTTTTGTACTCCTTTTCTTTCTACTTTCGCTGCTTGTTTTCAGGCTGGCTGTGCAACTGGATTTTGTGATGGTTTTTATGTGTGTTGGCTTTGCACGGTGCTGTTTTTGAAAGTTGGATTTCTAGCTGTGAACGAATGACATTTGCTAATTGGTTCTCGTTAAAATGAATTGGGTGATTTTTTAGCTGTTTGGTTTTTCATTTTTTTATTTCTATTATTAGCGAGATACCAACCGAGATGCTCGAAAAAGTGAAATACTGCAACGGAATCGAGGAAACCAAAATTACGTGTGATTGGCTGTGATAGTATCGAGACCATAAACATTATTCTTAATTTCAGTTGCACCTGCCCTTTCATTTTCACCATTATCAAAGCAAAATTGTAAAATATACCAAATTTTCTCTTTCATAACTTCCATTTTTTTGCACCCAATAACTCATAACTGAATCGCGACAATAAAAAAATTGTAAAATAATTTTCTTTTAATACGGCATGTCAATTTTCCAACGAGTAAAAATTTGAACTTGCTACATCAATGCTTTATGAGATACATAACCATCTAGCGAAAAAAGAGAGAATTTCTTTTTCCCCAAGAAAAAGATAAATAATATTTTTTTTATCTTTTCCTTGGTTGCCAAATGCATTGGGCTGCAAAACGCAACAAACGCAAATGATAATTGTTCATGAAAACGAAACAAATGTAAAATATCAAATGACATTAATCGAGCTAACGTGTGCAAACTTTGATCGAGCCTACGTATGCGAACTTTGATCGTGCTCACATATTTGTACTTTTAATGAGCTCACATGTGCAAATTTTAATTGAGCCCATCTGTGCAAACTTTGATCAAGCTCACGTGTGCGAACTTTGATCGAGCCTACATGTGCAAATTTTGATCAAGCTCACGTGTGCAAATTTTGATCAAGCTTTCATGTGCGAACTTTGATCGTGCTTGCATGTACAAACTTTAATCGCGTCCACGCGTGCGAAATTTTCATTTCCCCTCCGAAAATTCTATCAGAAATGTTCCAGCTGAGCCAATAATTCATCCTGACCACATTTTCGTATGCAGCTCGTTAAGCAGATTTTCTATGAAAATTTTGAAAGTAATTAAAACGGAATCCCCTCTCTTCCAGCCACAAATATCCAATTTTTATTAATTATTATTTCTCTAAGCATACGCACAGTGATTGTCAATGTTTTATAGAAAATCATTCGTTTTAATAAATTTTCGAAATTCTCTAACTTCAGCAATTTACCATTGAAAAGGTATAATTTTAGACTATTTGAAATTATTGTATTAATAAATGAATAATAAAAAAGAAAATCCATAAAAAAATATCAAAAATAATCAAAATAAATCGAAAAAATTCAATCCGAGCCTGATTAGGCGGTGAGTGGTGCCATAAAACAGAGTGTTCACTCAAGATTACTATATTAATTTTGCAGTAAATCGTGGCAGAGACTCACATTCACGCCATGAGACACAGACGAGATTTTGTAAAGAAAGAATCTGGTTGGAATGGGAATAAGGAATGGACCGGGTTAAATAAGGATCTATTTTTAATATAAATAAGGAAAATGTGTTAGCGCGTAAAAGGAATTTTAGGAAAAGAAGGGCAGAATTTTACGAAGGAGAAATCAGTTGAGAAGGATTCGTTGTTCGTCACGTCAATTATTGCAATTACAAGTGAGACTTAATGACAAAAATCGACTAGAAGAATCGACGGTGTCCCTTTTTGGAAATCGATAGCGACTGTGCTATAAGAAGTGGGACGGTGTAAGAGCGACTAGAAAAGTTTTTTTTTCGATCAGGATCAGTTAACATATACGCCACGACCACCACCAGCAACCACCAGTGGAGATAACAAGAGAATTTACTCAATCGTGTGTGCATCTTGCGCTATCCTTTTTGGCATCGCAAAAAAAGTTTCCTGCTGTTCCGACAGTGCTTTCCAAATGAACAACACCAGCCACCCACAGTGGGTGTTACCGAGATGGGCATCCACTGCAACAATATGGCCACCAGCTACCAAAGGCCATCGTGTACATGTGTGACTGAGATTGGGAAGCTCTTCCTTCCTACCCTAGTTTTGGTACTTTTCTGAGGGATGACAGAGGACGAGGGTAGGCTGTTCTCCCTCTGAACAGAGTGCTTCCTTTTTTTTGCTCTTCTATTTTTTCCAAGTAACATTTTAATATCGTTTTCCGTTCAAAGTTATTGTCGTGGGGTAAATACCAACCCCTAACAAGGTAGGAACTTCTTCAAATGTTTTCGCAGTCGCCATCGTCATCATCACGATTGCATTTTTGCTCTAGCGTTGATTCCTTCTGGTTCCCTTGCGAATGCTCGACTGCTAACAGGACGCAAATCGTAATGCAATCGTTCGGATGGATGCTAGCAACTTTGGGGCAGTTCCTAGTAAAAGTGCCATCGTTCAGGTAGGAAAACGTGGGACTGCAAAAGTAACTCAATCCCACGTTCACCTTCGCTCAAGCTTTACACACTCGGACTAGAATTCCTGAACAGCTGGGCGAGTTCAATTTAATGTTTGTGGATTGTGCTATTTTCCTTTGGTTTTTTTTGTTTTGTAATTTCACCTTGAGTCGTCCGATTTGTTCGAATGCATCCTTCGTGCTTACCTTATTTTCTCTCCACTCCATCTGGTAAATAAGGGATCGAAAGGATTACTAGTTCTACTCCACTATCAGCATCGACACATCGATAGTAAAGCACATCGTGTTCTCGTGTACAAAGTGCCGGGCGAAGGGGGGTACGTGGCAACGGAATTAGCTTTTTGAAAATTTGTTTCGGTTTACAGATTCCATGGCGTGATATCATATCAAGGATGCGCTAGAGTACAGAACAAACTTTCTACAAATTATAATCCTTGGCTATGTTCTGATTTAGTGCTTTCGGGTTGTTTTTCTCTCTCATTTTTTTCTTAGGTTTTTTTTTTTTATTTGTTCGAAAGAGAAGTGAAAAAGGAGCATTTTATCTTTTGGTATATTCCCCAACGTTTCGGTTTGATTCGTTGTATGTGTGACAAACAGGAATGCAGGGAGGGGGGTGTTCAGGGACTATGTAATTTTTGTTTAATTTTCTAGTAAATAATTTCTTGTACGTTCATCAGGGAGAAATGTGATTAAAAATGGCAAAGGAAAGATCCTTTTTTTTTTCTTTTTAAAGCGAATATCACCAACAATTCCCTTTAAAAAATTTTCATATTTCGGGAATATTTGATTTCTTTCGACATTAGGGGAAGTAATTGTCATTTGGAATTATTATTTTTTAAATGAAAACTATTTTAACTCATGTTCTTATCACGTTATTATCAGCTTCCAATTATGTTCCCAAAAGTTTTGACCCCCAAACCCCACCAATCCTCGTTCACCCCAGAACAGTGATAATAATAAACTTTTGATTCAGTAAAGTTCCATAATTAAAATGACCACCTCGTTCCTATCACACAAACTCTAACTCCCCATTCCTGCCCCAACTAAGACATTATTCTATTTAGGAAATTACTCAAAATATTTTTGAAAATACATGCAAAAGTTTCGTTAGTCAAAGGTGGGAGCACATAATAATCTGATGTGATTTAATATTTTCTGTTTATTTTCAATGACCTTTTTTGCTATCGCATTGAAGACCGAAATTTCGAAGGACAAACATTGAATATAGAAAATATCAAAACAATCCCACACAATTCGAAAATCTTAATATGACTTTTTGGCTTTAGGGATTATTTTATTTGTTCGAAGGATTTGCCACAGTTCACTTTTATCTCCCATACTGCCCTCCTCAACCCCACGTTCCTTTCGTTCGTTTTTATTTTACTAACTAAATTCATTCATTCTCTTAATCACTGCTTAATCATTCATCCAACAAAGGAGTCGTGGGAAAGTATTTTCGGAATATATTCGCAATCAGAAATATTGTGCGGAAATTATTGTTAGTGTTCTGGACCATTTGGGCGGATGAAAACTGAATTTTTTCACTGCTATTTTAAGACAGAATTTGTTTTTCCTAAAAATGGAGATTTTTGCTGCTTCAAAACATATTTTTGCTGCCATTCACAAATCGGATTTGTTTTTCCTAATACCAGAGTTTTTTTGCTGCTACAAAATAGATTTTTTTTATGCTATCTGAGCAAGACTTGTTTCTTCTCAAAATTGGAATTTTTTGCTGCTACGAAACAGATTTTTTTTGCTGCTATCCGAACAGGACTTGTTTTCCCTAAAAACAGGTTTTTTGCTGCTATCCAAACAGGATTTGTTTCTCCTCAAAATGGGCATTTTTTACTGTTACTAAAAAGGTTTTTTGCTGCAATTCAAAAATCGGATTTTCCCCCTAAAAACAGAGATTTTTCGCTGCTACAAAACTGATTTTTTTCTGCTGTTATCCGAAAAGGACTTGTTTCTCCTCAAAATTGGAATTTTTGCTGCTATTTCAAGACAGAATTTGTTGCTCCTAAAAGCAGTGTTTTTTGCTGCTAAAAAAGTAATTTTTTTTGCTGCTATCCGAAGAGGACTTGTTTCTCCTCTAAATGGCAATTTTTTGCTGCTATTGACAAATCGGATTAATGTTTCCTAAAAACAGGAACTTTCTGCTGCTACCGAGTAGGACTTCTTTCTCCTAAAAGTGGCTATTTTTTGCTGCCATCCGCAAACAGAATTTGTTTCTCATAAAAATCCGGTTTTTTTGCTGCTACAAAACAGATTTTTTTTTCTGAGCAGGACTTGTTTCTCCTAAAAATCTGATTTTTTTTGCTGCTATCCGAACAGGACTTGTTTCTCCTAAAAACTGGGTTTTTTTTGCTGCTTTAAAACAGATTTTTTTGATGCTGTCCACAAACAGGACTTGTTCCTCCTAAAAATTAGAATTTTTGCTGCTATTCACAAATTGGATTTATTTTTTCTAAAAACAGGAACTTTCTGCTGCTACCGAGTAGGACTTGTTTCTCCTAAAAATGGCAATTTTATGCTGCCATCCGCAAACAGAATTTGTTTCTCGTAAAAATCGGGTTTTTTTGCTGCTAAAAAACAGATTTTTTTGCTGAACAAGACTTGTTTCTCCTAAAAACCGGACTTTTTTTGCTGCTATTTGAACAGGACTTGTTCCTCTTAAAAACTGGTTTTTTTTTTGCTGCTACCAAATATTTTTTTTTGCTACTATTCACAAGCAAGACTTGTTTCTCCTAAACACCAGGTTTTATTTGCTGCTACAAAATAGATTTTGCTGCTATCCGAAGACGACTTGTTTCTCCACGAAATGGCAATTTTTTGCTGCTACAAAACCGATTTTTTTTTGATGAACAGGACTTGTTTCTCCTAAAGACCAGGTTTTATTTGCTGCTACAAAATAGATTTTTCTGTTATCCGAAGAGGCTTGTTTCTCCACGATCTGGCAATTTTTTGCTGCTACAAATTTTGATTTTTTTGCTGTTATCCAAAAAGGACTTCTTTCTCCTCAAAATGAGTATTGATATTTTTTGCTGCTAGCCGATATATAACCCAGGAGTTCCTCCTTCTGTAACCAACCCCTTGCCTCTTGCATCGTAAACGAATGCCAGCTAATCTAACTAAAATTTATTTTTGAATAGGAGCTCCTCGCCCCAACAACTCCTTTTTCAAGTCCTCTCTTTTATTTGCTAAAAGAATTTTATGATCGACCACTTTCATTAGGAAGTCGACAAATGGCCCAATAGTTGTGGCTCTCACTTCTCTCAGAGACCTTACTTACAACAACAACAACTTTTGCTTTCCCCTAAAAATGGAGTTTTCCATTGCTACAAAACGATTTATTGCTCCCACAACAAGTGTTTCTTCCCCTTTCGCCGACAATAAACGTTTTGCTTACAGTTCTTTTGAGCTGGAATCCACATCGAAACGGTTCATTCTGGCCCATTTTTTCGAAGCGGTACCTCTATCCGTATTTTGATCTGAGTTTGAAGGCATTTTACTATCCAAAAAAAAAATATTGTCTCCCCCAAATGGCGTAATTGTCGAGACGCTATAAAGTCTTCACTGCCACATATTTTTGGGACCTTACACAGCAACAAAGGAACAAAAATTTTATTTCCACTCACATTTACCCTTATTTGTGGTCAAGATTGGCGAACATGAGGTGACCTCAGGACCATCCCAAAACTATATTTGGATGACAATTGCCGTGAGGCTGGGGTTTCGGAACTACCTATTATACGTGGGTGAAAAGGCAGCGGGGATAGTGAAGGCATTGTCGCATCTAATGCCGAGGCTTGATGGACCCAGTCAGAGTAGGAAGAGCCTGTCGGTAACCGTGGTCAGGTCAATCCTGCTCTATGCTGCTTCGATTTGCGCGTATGCACAGAGTTGAGCAACCTTCATACGTAGAGTTGTATCACTCTACCGTAGGACTCCGTGTGTGCTGTGGCCGGAATGGCACCGATCGCATTATTGGGGGACGAGCGGCGAAAGCTTTACCGCCGGAAAAGTCGTAGAAACGTGGTGCCGATACGGCAGAAATAAAAAAATCCAGGCGACGTCGGGAAACCCGTTTGGGATGCCGCTTTATATGAAAGATGAACTCACCGTCTCATCCCGGCGATGCGACTGTGGATTGTTGTTCACTATAGCCGAATATACCCTTCTTGTGACATGTTGATGGAAAGCTCGAAAAATATGTTCTTTTACTGCATGCAACTCTAGGCGGAAAGAGAATATCATAGCAACGAATAGAAATATGACAAAGTAAAGGTGGCTGTAGTGGGTTTAATTTCCACACTTTCTTATTTTGTAGGATTTAACCCATTATTCCCACGCTTCATTTTCGGACAGTAAATCCCATTATGATCGACCACAAATATTGCAACAACAAAAACCAGATGAAAAAGCTTTGCAAAAACATTCGATTTTGTCAACAAAACTTATTGAATCTTTTCTTAAACTGTCATTCACACCAAAAAAAAAAAAGAAAAAAAAAGAAGAGCTTTTAAATTTCCTCTTTTTTCACTCTCAGTTTTGGTTAAATTTTGGATCCATTTCAAAGCAAAACCAAAAATTAAAAGGAACTCGAACGAAACTAATCAAAATAAACCATATTCTCTGGAACGAACTCTCTTTTCTTCTCTCTCATTCATCGATTTGCATATGCTGATTCGTTGTCATTAGTTTCGTTCTCATTGTTCCAATCGTAATGACAGTTAGTTACAAGGGAGAACCCAAGAAAAAAAATATAGAGACAGTTAGAAACTGATTAAGAAGAGTTCGCTCTTTTTTCTCATTCCTTCCTATTCGGACTCATTCGAGTTCGCTTACGCTTCACTGCCAAACTTGATAATCCTTATTATCTTGCCTTTCCGTTTTTCGTTCTTTTATTGTTTCTTCTGCTCCTCTTTCTCCTTATCAGTGCACAGATTTTAATTTGTGCTCGCATAACTACTTCACCCTTTTTCTCTTCTCCTATTCATCTTACACTATTTTCGCTTTCTCTTCCATCTACGGTTGCATATTTGTTTCATCTTCTTTTCTAAATTCACCTATAGTTATATCTATATGCATCTCGGCCAATCATCTGCACTCGCAAACAAACGCTTGCATAAATGGTACTCATCTATATAAACTATATGTACATACAATATACACGTATGCAATTAAGAACATAATTTAAAGTTTGGTTTTTATCATTTTTATGGGAGTTCTCTTATTTGCTCGACTTTTACCGATACAAATCTCAACTCTCACGCACGCTCTCTTTCTTTCTCTTCCTTTTTTTTGCCATTGTGTACATAAATATTTATTACATTGTAGGATATTGAAAATATTGGTAGATAAAGAAAAAAAATAAAGATTTAATGGAATCTCATAAATAAATTCGTTATTTACTCATATGGAATTTTCACAGTTGCTCACACACATCCACATAGTATATCCTATTTCCATGAGTACATATGTATATGCATACGATCGTATCTGAATAGATGGCATTAATCGATAGCGACAAGTTTTGGTGTGTGCGTGCGTGTTTAGGGCTTTTCTTGTGTATCCATAAAAATTGAATGAATCATTTCTGTTTATTTATCATTGATACTCATTTTTATTATTATTATTATTATTTATTATAAAATATACAAAATATTAATTCACTGATGTGCTGATGGAATAATATTGACAATGTACAAAGTACATTACGGGCCAAAAATAAAAAAAGATTATCCACGAAATATTTTTTAGTTATAACGAGTGATTTTTTTAAGTGTTTAGTTTTAAAATTTCCAACAACAAAATACAGAAAAGATGCCATTTACTGTTGATGTTGCTGTTGCTTTTGCTGTCCCTGTTGCTGTTGCTGTTGCTGCCACTGTTACTGTTACTGTTGCTGCTGCTGTTGTTTTTGCTGTTGCCGTGCTGTTGCTGTTGTTGGTGTTACTGTTTCTGTTGCTGTTGTTGCTGTTGTTGTTGCTGTTGCTGCTGCTGTTGCTGTTGCTGTTGCTGTTACTGCTGTTTTTGCTGTTGCTGTTGGTGGTACTATTGTTGTTGCTGTTGCTGCTGTTGCTGTTGCTGTTGCTGTTGCTGTTACTGCTGTTTTTGCTGTAGCTGTTGGTGTTGCTATTGTTGTTGCTGTTGGGAGGAGAGGGGGAGTGGGTAGTGATTGGGGAAAAGGAAGACATTTGCTGTTGTGTTTGCTGTCCCTGTTGCTGTTGCTGCTGCTTTTGCTATTGCTGTTACTGTTGCTTTTTCTGTTTCTGTTGCTGTTTCTGTTGCTGCCACTGTTACTGTTACTGTTGCTGCTGCTATTGTTGTTGCTGTTGCTGCTGCTGTTGCTTTTGCTGTTGCTGTCCCTGTTGCTGTTGCTGCTGTTTTTGCTGTTGCTTTTGCTGTTGATTTTGCTGTCCCTGTTGCTGTTGCTGCTGCTTTTGCTATCGCTGTTTCTGTTGCTTTTGCTGTTTCTGTTGCTGCCACTGTTACTGTTGCTGTTGCTGTTTCTGTTGATGTTGCTGCTGGTCTTGCTATTGCTGCCTCTGTTACTGTTACTGTTGCTGTTGTTATTTCTGTAGCTGTAATAATCGTAGGCCACGGGTACGTTTTAAGTGATCCATATGAGAGGACCAATTTTGAACTCGCTAATAACACGTCTTCCAATGCAATTGACGGTGGTTTATCAGCATAGATGAATGATTTCACGTAACCCCATAAAAAATAGTTTTGAGGCTTCAAATCGCACGATCTTGGTCCGAAACGTGAGATAAATTACTCACCGAACTCATCTTCGAATATGTCCATTGTTTCTCGTGCTGTGTGGCATGTAGTGCCCTCTTGTTGAAACCACGTGTCGATCAGAAGCAATTCTTGTATTTTGGGCAAAAAAAGTTCAAAATCATCGAGCGATTGTCAGCGTCATTGACGGTAATGTTATTACGGACCGATGACCGCTAAAACAGTGCATTCTTCAGGGTGCAATGTCAGTTCTTGTTTTGCCTGCGTTTGTTCATCAACCAGAAACAAGCTTCGTCACTGAATGTAATTTTTTGGTAAAAAAAAACGATCATTCCTTAAATTGTTCTAAGACCTACTGACCGACAATTCGACGCTTTGGCAAGTTGTTCGGCTTCAGTTTTTGTACGAGCTGTTTTTATACGCGTTCAGACGAAGATCCTTCTGTAAAATCTCCCACAAAGTAGAGTGACCTAATCCCAATTGCTGTGAACGGCGACGGATGGACAAATCGCGGTCTTCACCAACCCTGGACGCTACGCCAGTAATATTTTCCTCTGCACGCACACACGTTTACTGAGCAAGCAATTTAAGCCATAGTAACAAAATTTAGTAGCAATTTTTACGTCCAATAGCGTAAAATTACTGCGAAATTTTGTCACTATGACTTGAATTGTTTGCTCAGTAAATCGATTATGAGGACCATGTACGCGAAATACTTTTGATTATTTAAAATACTAAATTTCACACTCAAAATGAACAATTTTTTTAATTTAATTTCAACTTTGATAATTGGAATTTTCCAAAAATTTTTTGGTAAAGAATTTTTCAATTTTCGGTCCAAGTTGAGTGAGTGTTCCTTTCATGTTTTTGATGCAAAAAAATACCGAATTTCGTCCTTAAAAAAATATTTTTTAATGAAATTTATTAAAATTTTAACGTTTTGGAAATAATTTGTAAAATTTTTAGACTTTAAAAAAATTTTTATTGTAGACCTTTTGAAATTTTTATTTTATGGACTTAAAAGGTCCTTAAATTATCTGCGAATAATTTTTGAATATCTTTTTTTTAGGAGGTAATGACTTTTTTCTAGGAGGTAAAATACACTTTTGCGAACAATCTTTTCAGTTCCAAAATAAATTTATTAAAAAATTTCAAAAAATTCCAAATTATCGCAATTTTATTGTTGGAAATTCTGAATTTTCAGTTTTCCCCTATAAAATTAGGCATTTTATCTTGAATCTAGAAATGGGAAACCGAATCCCAAAATTCCACTTTTTCAAAGCTTATGCCAGGTTGCCCTCGAAAATCACTGTTCTTAGACCTCATTTGATCCACATTTTTATAGGAAGCCCTTTTAATATTTTTTTATTTTTAAGCTGACAATTTCTAGAGGACTAAATATTTCCTTTTTTTATTTTTATTATTAATTTCAATAATTAAAAAACAAAAACGTTAATAAATATAAAAAAAATTGACCCATTTTATCAATAAAAAATTTATATTTTTCGAAAACTTTCTATTTTCAAGTGATAAAAATTCCATAAACTTTTCAAGTAAGAACATAAATTTATCGCTAAAAAAAATCCATTCTTTTCACAAACCCCCCAACCTACTCCAGCCGCCTTCTTCCGGTTGATACAAATTTTTTTGTTAGTATATTTTCTAAAACGCCTTTCTCGGACATACAATTCTTAATAATTTCTTTTTTCTATAAAATGTTCCTCCACGAAAATTTATCCTAATTTCCTTTGGTGGTGGAGATAATATCATAAAGATGAAAATGTGAGAACAAGCCTAATGCGGATAATAATATTCTTAAAATTATTTATTATTATTTTTTTATTTATTTGCGAATAATTCGAATAATCGACAATATGACGAAAGAACAGATAAAATATCCTTGAATGAATATTTATTGTGCAAGTACTTAAGTTGGTAATATTTAAGGAACTTTCTTTCTTTCTTTCTTGAGATTTTTTCTTTCTTTTCTAAACATTATTTTATATAACAACGATTCATTATGAATTTTAAATTTACTGATAATAATCTTCGAACAATGTTGATAAGAAAACAGCCAAACAAAAAAAAAAAAACTAATGGAAAATAACAATTTTGAAGTTGTTCGTAGCCTGGACCGGTAAGGGGTGGAGAGGGGGGAGTGGGTAGTGATTGGGGAAAAAGAAGACATTTGACTGTGTGAAATTTCTATAAATTAAGTTGAGATAATTTTCTTTGGAGAATTTCGTTTAAAATTATTATCACGATATCCCCTGCTGCTGCTGCTTCTTCCTCATCAGCACTCAAAACAAGATAAACAAAGACGATAGGAAATTACTAATCGATCACACAATAAATGTGTGTGTGGGGGGAAGAACGGATTGGAAGCTGATCAAGAGGACTGTTGTGTAGTGTCAGAGTCCTTTGTGCTGATAACTTCAAATGCGATTAGGTTAATCAATCAAAATTTCAAAGTCTATCAAAGCTTCTATCATATTCGCTCATTTGTGAATAGGAATACGCATCGTCTTTATTAATTAGAAATGCGATCAATGCGGTAGAGAGAGAGAGAGAGAGTTGGCAGGCAGGGGTGGACACTCCAATCGGCTCCCTCTTCCGTGCGATGATTCAATTATAAAAGCACGTTCCAATATTAAATTCCCTCCGTAGGACTCTATTAAGATAACTGCTGTCACGTTGCTGTGTAATATTTCATATTTAAAATTATTTAAAATCATTTATTAAAAGAGAAATTTCAATTAAACTCGTCAGATGTGCAAAAGCAAAATTTTTGGGGCATCTGCTAAACCGAAAATGCCTACGCAAAATTAATGGAAGTTTTTTTTGTAAGTCCTAATAGAAATTGTACTCCACCCCCCCCCCCCCCCCCCCACCCAAAATAGTTTAATTCACCTGAAACTCTCAGTCAAGAAAAGTCAAAAATTTTGCTCAAATGGTTAAAATTTTTGTTTATAAAAATACTTCTGAAAAGCTTACAAAACATCAAAATTTCGAATTAGTCCGAATCCGTAATTCAAAATGTTCTGAGATTCCTAATAAAAATATTGCAGAGTTTCTGATCAAACCAATTTTCATCAAAATAATCCAAAAAGAAAAAAATCGAACGCGTCTAGTCGAATCAAAATTATCCAAAATTCCTTAAAAAAAAAATGAATGAATTTTTTTCTTAAAAACAGGCCCGAAAACTCAACTAAAAATAGACAAAAATTCCTTTAAAAAAATAGTTGAGAATTTGTTCTTAAATTAATGGAAAAATTTCTACTCAAAAAAATCTTAAATACTTTAAAAAAATGGTCGAAAAATTACTACTTAAAATAATCGAAAATATCTGCTCAAAATGGTATAAAATTTCATTAAAAAAATTGTCGAAAATTTCTCTAAAAACAGTGGACGAAAATTTCTACTCAAAATGATTCGAATTTCCTTTAAAAATGCTTTAAAATTGCCCCTCAAAATACTTTAGAATCCTAACTCCAAAAAAATTGAATTCGATGTAGAAGGCTCCAAAATTTCTACACAAAATGTTGTCAAATTTCTCGAAAATTACTAAAGAAAATGGTCGAAAAATAGTTTTTTTTAAATTCTTTAAAAAACCGTCGAAAATTTCTACTTAGAAGAGTTCAAAATTTCTACTGCAAATAATCCAAAATTCCTAAAAAAAGAATGATCCAAAATGTCTACACAAAATGTTCCCAAATATCTTATGAAATTGGTCGAAAATGCCTAATCAAAATCGTCGAAAATTGGAGCTTAAAATTGTTCTAATGAAAATAGTCGGAATTTCTTTTTAAAATAGTCCTTAAATGGTCAAACCTTGTTACTCAAAATGGTGTAAGAAAAAATTGTCATAAATAATTAGTCAAAAGAATTGAAAATATCAACTCTCAATGGTACAAAATTCCATTAAAAAAAAATTGTCTAAAATTTCTCTATAAAAAATGTCTCGACAAAAATTGGTCGAAAAACAGTAATCACAATTCTCTGGAATTCCTTAAAAAATGATCAAACATCTTTACTTAAAAAAGTCCAAAATTTCTACTTAAAATGAACCGAAATTCCTTTAAAATAAAAATACTTTAGAATCCTAACTCAAAAAATACTTGAATTCCTATGTAGAAGGTTTCAAAATTTCTACGCAAAATGTTGTCAAATTTCTCAAAAATTACTAAAGAAAATGGTCGAGAAATGGTACCCACAATTGTCTGAAATTCTTTAATTTCAATTCTACTTAGAAGAGTCTAAAGTTTCTACTTAAGATAATCCAAAATTCCTCAAAAAAAACTCCAAAATTTCTACTCAAAATATTCCCAAATATCTTCTGAAATGCCTAATCAAAATCGTCGAAAATTAAAGCTCAAAATGGTCTAAATTTTTTTAAATGAAAATGATCAATTTTTCTTTTTAAAATGGTCCTTAAATAGTCAAATCTTGTTACTCAAAATGGTCTAAGAAACAATTATCAGAAATTATTACTTAAAATAATTGGAAATATTTATTCAAAATGGCTCAAATTTTTAGAGTCAAAATTGTCCAAAATTCCTTTGAAAAATGGGCAAAAATTATAATAAATTTCTTCTCAAAAAAATCTAAAATACCTCAAAAGAAGTGGTAAAAAATTACTATTTAAAATAATTGAAAATATCAACTCAGTGATTGAAAATGTTTACTCAAAATGGTATACAATTCCATAAAAATTGCTGGAAAATATCTACTCAAAATAATTCAACATCACTTGTCGAAAAATAGCACTTGCAACAAAGTCCAATTCTTTAAAATTTCTACTCAACAAAGTCCAAAATTTCTAGTGCAAATTACCCGAAACTCCTCAAAAAATGGTCGAAAATTTCTTTAAAAAAAATTGTCAATAAATTATATTCAAAATTATCTGAAATTCTTCAAAAAAGAAGAGTTCAAAATTTGGTCCAAAAATTCAACAAAAAATGTTTGGAAATCTCTTCTTAACTTGGTCGAAAATGCCTAATCAAAATCGTCGAAAATTAGAGCGCGAAATTGTCTTAAATTTTTTACTAAAAATGGTTGAACTTTTTACTATTATACTCAAAATAGTTTAAAAACAAGTGGTCGAAAATTACTTATTAAAATGATTGAAAATATGTACTCAAAATGGTCTAAAATTCTTTAGAAAAGAAGAGTTCAAAGTTTTTACTAAAAATAATCTCAAATTCCTAAAAAAATATCTCCAAAAATTCTACGAAAAATATTCCCAAATCTCTTCTTAAATTGGTCGAAAATGCCTAGTTTTTCAATAAAAATTGTTGAAACTTTTTCTTATAATTTTCAGTAACAAGCCTTGTTACTAAAAGTGGTCGAAAATTACTTATTAAAATAATTGAAAAAGTATAATCAAAATGGTCTAAAATTTATTAAAAAAGAAGATTTTAAAAATTCTACAAGACATTTTCCGAAATATCTTCTTAAATAGATCGAAAACGCCTAATCAAAATCGTCTAAAATTAAGAGCGCAAAATTATCTTAAATTTTTCAATAAAAATTGTTGAAACTTATTCTTATAATTTTGTGTAAAAAGTCTTGTTATTCAAAAATAGTCTTAAAACAAGTGGTCGAAAATTAGTTATTAAAATAATTGAAAATATTTACTCAAAATAGTCTAAAATTCTTTAAAGAAGAGTTCAAAGTTTTTACTAAAAATAATCTGAAATTCCTAAAAAAAATATCTCCAAAAATTCTACAAAAAATGTTCCGAAATCTCTTCTTAAATTGGTCGAAAATGCGTAATTTTTCAATAAAAATTGTTGAAATTTATTCTTATAATTTTGAGTAACAAGCTTTGTTACTCAAAATAGTCTAAAAATAAGTGGTCGAAAATTACTTATTAAAAGGTTGAAAATTGTTTCTCACGGTACTTACATGCTTGAATATATCTGAAAATTGAAGCTCAAAATGGTCGAAAATGTTTCAATAAAAATTGTTGAAATTTCTTAAAGTAACCGAATCTTATTATTGAAAATAGTCTCAATTTTAAATTCGAAATGTTCTAAAATTTCTTTTTAAAATGGTCAAAAATTCCTACACAAAATTGTCTAAAATTTTTATTGAATTAATTTTGGAAATACTACCAAAAATTGGTCCAACGTTACTCCTTGAAAAGGTCTAACATTTATATTAAAAAAAAGTGTCAAAAACATTTACTGTAAAGCAGTCTAAAAAAAACCTTTCTTAAGAAACTCTAAAATTCCTAGTGAAATGCTCAAAATTCTCTTCTGAAATTGCTCGAAAATGTCTACTCAAAAGTGGTCAACAATGTTTATTTAAAAGTGGTCGAAACTGTCCACTCGAAAACTACATTATTCCTGTTGGGTTTCTGAAACCGTTTTAGTTGGTAAGGACCCCTTCGTAAAAAGTTCCCATTTTGCATTTTGTCCTCTTAAACCATAAATACCCGAAGGAAGATCTTAGACCAAAACTACCTGTACAATCACCAATAAAATTGGTGTCTCAATAAGAAAAATCTTCAACGACCAAAAATTGTATCTCAATAAGAAAAATCTTCAACGATTTTGAAATAAAAATTTTGATAAAAATTGTAAATTTGATCTTTAATTCTGATGTCTCCTCGGAACTTGTTTGCTTAACGTTCGTCCTGGCAAATATCCCAAGTGATGGCCACTGCTCCCATTTTGAATATAAAGACTTCCAAATTGATCAAAAAACTCTATGCTGATCATGAAAGTGTAGGGATTGGTTGTACAAAATGGCGTAGGTCCTAATTAACAATGTCGAGATGTAGGTCCTGAGAGGAAACGCCTGTCCACGTCAGTTAACAGTTAACAGTGACAGGAATTTTCCCCAAATTTAATAAAAAATCAAAAGTGAACAATCTTGAAAATTCGTCATGCAATTTTGAGATTTTGTGTCCTTGCCGCGGGGCTGGATTTCCGTAATTTTTGAGATTTTTACCTTCGTTGAGCAAAGAAACTGTCACGTTTTCAATTTTGTATTTTTATTACGGGTTTCCTTCTTTTTGATGGGTGATAACAATTTCAATTTTTTAATTCTTTGCTTGGGAATATTTTTAATTATTCCTTAAAAAGACTCCATCAGAAGATGTATCCCACTTTGCTCTCCTCTTTAAAAAAAAAATGAAAAAGGTACAAGCCTTTTTGGAAAGGCAACGGGGAGACAAATATGGTAGAAAATAAATGAAATTTTTCATCCTCTCGAAGAGTTGTGGGTGACTGTCGCCTGTGCTCGCCTATTTTTGTAGCAGTGCAGAAAGGGGTCGGAAGGGGGGATTAGGTTGAATTTTTTTCGAAATGAAAACCAATTTTTTGCGGTTTCCTTTTATTTATTTATCTTTAAAAATCGGTTGTATTGGGGATGATATGATTTTTTTCGTATTTATCCTAGACGTGTTATGTCCTTTTTTTTGGTTGTTTACTTTCGGGTTCCTCTTTTTTTCTGCTTTCTTTCACCAAAGAGCTTTTCATAAATTTCCCAAAGAAACAAAACGATTTTCACCTCCAGCATTATTAAAACTGCTTTTATCACAACCCCTCCAACCCCCCTACCCCTTTTCTTTCAGCCCATTCAATTTTTCTGTGATTTTTAATCACCACCTACGCGTCATTCCTTTTTGTTATTTTTGTTGTGGTCCTTTTAATTTTGAATGCATTTTAATAGAAAATCGTCAGATTTTTTGATGCTCTCTTAAAAAGTTTGCTTCTAGGGAAATAATGACATAAAGGACGATTGGTTGTAGAGGGGATGGTGCGGAGGATGTAATTGCAAAAATCAAGGACTTTTTTCTTAAAATTCTCTTGAAAAATAACATTCCGCTTTATGGCTTCAAAATTTGGGAATTTTTTTTTCTAAGACAGTATTTTTTTTATGACTATTTTTTTGTGACAAAAATTCCAAATCTTTCTAATAAAAATAAAATTGGAATTTGAGAAAAATTCCTTCTTAAAAATATTCTCCTTTTTTGTTCATAATTTTTGTTAATTTTTTTTTTCATTTGGAGAAAAAAATAAGAACTCAAATAATTATTTTGGGTAAAAATGGGCAGACCTCAGTTGTATGTGGGCCATTTTTATTTAGCCTCCTTTTTAGCCTTTCTCTTCCCTGACAAGTTTTCATCGAAAAAAAAATGGGGAACCTTTCAAACAAGCATAAGAAAGACGGCCCAAAAGTACTCCATCAAATTAGGGGTTGCCATCCAAAGTAAATACAAAAGAAGGATTAAATTTTTGTGCTTACATTTTTGAGATTTAATTTTGAACTAGAAATTTCTAAAGACGTAATTTGTGAGATTGCATTTTGAGGGTGCAACACATACCTTTCTTTTGAAAATGAAATCTATTTTCAAGTTTTTGAAGGCCTCTATTTTTGAGAATAAATTTTTAGGGTCCGATTTTGAAATGACACTTTTTGAAGTTCACTTTTTTTTGGCAATTTTTTTATTTGTTTTTTTGAGATCAAATTTTTAACATTTATTAGATTAAGGGCAATTTTTGGAGGCACAATTTTTGAGATTAAATTTTTAGGGTCCGATTTTGAAATGATATTTTTTAAAGGTCAATTTTTTAAAAGCGAATTTTTAGGCATCATTTTTGAGATTTAATTTTTAAAGTTGAATTTTTAGGATTAAATTTTTGAAGGCACAATTTCTGAGATTGCATTTTGAGGGTCCAATACGTTCAATTTTGAGAGTCCAACACATAACTTTTTTTTGAAAATGAATTTTTTTGCCTAATTTTTTGATCCCAAATTTTGAGGTAAAAGTTTCGAAATTTAATTTATTTTTTTAGCCAATTTTTAACTAAATTTTAGGAAGGCATCTTTTTTTGAGATTTAATTTTTAGGGTCCGAATTTGAAATGACATTTTTTGAGGCTCAGTTTTTTTTATTTTTCTTTTCAGATCAAATTTTTAAAATTTATTAATTTAGGGCCAATTTTTCAGATTAAATTTTTCAGACCAGTTTTTGAGATGTATTTTTGAACATGAAATTTTTGAAGATACAATTTGTGAGATTACATTTTAAGGGGCCAACATTTAACTTTGTTTTGAAAATGAAATCTATTTTCAAGTTTTTGAAGGCATCTATTTTTGAGATTTAATTTTTTGGATCAGATTTTGAAATGACACTTTTTGAGGCTCATTTTTTTGGTATTTTTTTTTTTATAGCAAATTTTCGAAATTTATTAGTTTAGGACCAATTTTTGACGTAAAATTTTTGAAGGCACAATTTTTGAGATTTTATTTTTTTAGACCAATTTTTGAGTATTAATTTTGAACGTGAAATTTTTGAAGGCATCATTTTTTAAATTTAATTTTAAAGAAGGAATTTTTGAGATTTAATTTTTAAGGTTCGATTTAAAAAATGAGTTTAATTCGAAATTTTATAGTTTAAGAACCAATTATTGAGGTAATATTTTTGAAGGCACAATTTTTCAAATTACATTTTGAGGTTTTTTTTTAAAAAATACAATTTTTTTGTGCTCAGATTTTGAGGTAAAATTTTTAAAGGCATAATTTTTGAGATTATATTTTTGGGGTCCAACGTGCTTAAATTTTTAAGACCAATTTTTGAGATTTAATTTTGAACGGTGAAATTTTTGAAGACACAATTTTTGAGATTACATTTTGAGGGTCCACAACACGTTGCCTCATTTTTTTTATCCTAAATTTTGACGTAAAATTTTTGAATTTTCATTTTTTTTTTAGCCAATTTTTAACGAAGTTTCTGGATGTATAATTTTTTGAGATAAAGATCCAATTTTGGTTATAAATTTTTAAGGGATCAATTTATAATGGCAAAAACTTTTTAAGGTCATTTCTTCCAGCAGGCATTTTTTGAGATGCATGCAAGTTTTTATGCCAAATTTTTAAGACTGAAAAAGTTTTAATATGCAATTTTTCAATCAAAAAATTTTAAGGTCTAATATTTAGATGAAAATTTTTTAGGTCCAGTTTTTAACATCCAATTTAAAAGAAGAGAGAATTTTTTATCAAATTTTAAAAAATGCCGATTTTTAAGTAGTAATTTTGAAGAAAAACTCACACATTTTTAAAATTAGAAAAATTCCAATTTTTGTTTTTCCATTAATTCCATTTTTTTTTGTAATATTTTTTTTATGAGGACAAAATTATATTCGTTCTTTTCGATTTTATTAAAAGATATTTAAAAAAATCCATATTTTTGTTGAGTCCTTAAACATGTTCACTTTTATTTGATTTTTTTTCATTTGTACATTTTCTCTTTTGAATATTTGAAAATTTTTTTATAGCAATTTTGATTAATTCTGAAAAGGAAGGACAAATCGTATTTTGGGGAGTGGAAATTGTCAGGGAGAAGAGGGTTGGGTGGTGTACTAAGAAAAGTGAAGGATATTCAGTACGGCTCTCAAAGCACACTTTCCGAAGTTGCGCATGTAGATGAGGCCGAGATAAGATACGATTCGCGACCCCCTCTCCCTCCCTTGCTCTTGTTGTCATCCATTTTGCTTCCAGCATCCACCACTTTCCTGTTAAATCCTCTCTAAAATCATCTCAGAGCTTCGTTGAGAATATTTTAGCTCTTATTAATATTGCATCCATTTTTACAGCAATCTCTGCCACAAGATTCGTCCTTCCTTCTCCAAGCTCGAGGAGTGTGAGAATATATTTTTTTGTTGCTTTTAATTGTTTTGAAAATTTCACTTAGAATAAAATTTTATGAATTAAAAATAAAGGCGATACGAACAAAATAAGAGCCAACAAGTATCCAAGGACCCAAGGACCTTTAACGATGGATGTCTTCTTTTTTTTTACTGCTCTTTACTGTGTATGCACATTCACGTCATAAACAAAAGCGTTCCCTTTGGTTGGTTTTAATTTGATTTTTTTTATTTTATCTCATTTTCTCTGATAATGGAGACTTTTTTTGAATTTTTTTCTTATTCAACCGAGTATGATGAGGAGTACTTGTTACATTTCTCATTTGTCCTTTATTGGAATTGATTGTCTTCGTTCTTTCGAATATGAAATTCGGTATTTATTTTTCTCGTTTTCATGTGAAAATGGCTTTTTTTTATTGTCATTTAATAAGGCCATGATCTATTTTTGTGGGGGCGTTAGATTGTTGGATAGAATACGGGTAGAAAAAAGGTACAACATTTTCTTTATTGCTCTGTCACCTGCACTGTCTTTCGCTTAGCAGTAATTTTTGTAATTATTTGTTGTGAATTTTGGTATTTTTTTTTTGTTTGGTTAAATAATCAAAGAAATAATTTTGAATTTTTTACCACAAAATTGCACAAGTTCTAACCTCAAAAATCATGATTTTTTTGGCATTTTAATTTTGAGTTGCGATCGAGTTTTTTGTTGTTGAGAAATTTAACTTTTCATTTTTTTTACTCCAAATCGTCTGGTCTAGGCCTACCAAATCAAAGAACTCCAGATATGCCGGTTTTCTCGCCGTTGTCTTTTGGTCCGACAACTCCAACAGGTTTTCAGCATCCTGATCTCGTTTTCTGATACTATAAATGACGACACCATAGACTTTCCGGATCTATTTTTAGCTTGATTTAAGTCATAACTGCGCGGTCGTGGTAGCGTCCTATAATCTTTTTCAAATTTTAAATTGAACGAAAAATATTTTTAAAAAAAACTTCCAAATTATTGCACTTCTAGCAGCCGAGGCCATACTGATTCTTATAATTACTGAAAATTTTTTGTTAGCCTTTCATTTAAAAACTTGTTATCACCGGAATTGTGAGATATTGTTCCATAATTTTTGGAAGATCACAATTATTGCACTTATAGCAGTTGTGCCTGAATAGAGTGTTGTGTTATGTTTTGTTAGTTTTCCACTGAAAAGTTCAAAATTTCTGTTACTTTTCCGTCGGTACATTTTTCCCACTCAGCAGTAGTTCAAGATCAAAATTATTGCAGTTACAGCAGTAGTGCCCGAGCTGAATCAGGAGCAGGCGAAAGTTCAAAATCCATTCTAGCT
Organism: Atherix ibis; assembly: GCA_958298945.1. Lineage (NCBI taxonomy): Eukaryota > Metazoa > Arthropoda > Insecta > Diptera > Athericidae > Atherix > Atherix ibis. Next base: position 32,057,825 of record OY282609.1, read on the forward strand.
CTCCATCTAAAGATTTCTACCGCTTGAATTTTGTGCAATTTCCTAAAATAAAATTTATTGCAGTTCTAGCAGTATTGTCTGAACTGAGTCTCGAAACTGGCAAACGTTCAAAATGTCTGTTATCTTTTCGTCGGTACATTTTCTCCACTAAATGTTGTGTACAATTTTCCTATAATTGTTTAAGATCAAAATTATAGGAGTTACAGCAGTTGTACTCGAACTGAGTCTCGAAACTGGCGAAAGTTCAAAATTCATTTTAGCTGTCCATCTAAAGATTTCTTCCGCTTGAATTTTGTGCAATTTCTCATAATTTTCTAAAATAAAAATTATTGCAGTTCTAGCAGTATTGCCTGAAATCAGTCTCGAAACTGGCAAAAGTACAATATCCATATTAGTTATCCATCTAAAGATTTCTTCCGCTTAAATTTTGTGCAATTTCTCATAATTTTCTAAAATAAAATTTATTGCAGTTCTAGCAGTATTGCCTGAACTCAGTCTCGACATTGAGAAAAGTTCAAAATCCTAGTTGCCTTTCCGTTGATACATTTTCTCCGCTAAATGTTGTGTACGATTTTCTATAATTGCTTAAGATCAAATTATTGCAGTTACAGCAGTATTGTCTGAACTGAGCCTGAAACTTTCGAAAGTTCAAAATCCCTGTTACGTTTCTGGCAGTTAATTGTCTGCGCCAAATATTGTGTTCGATTTTCTATAATTTTTTAAAATAAAAATTATTGCAGTTCTAGCAGTAGTGCCCGAACTGAGCCTGGAAACTAGCGAAAGTTCAAAATCCCTGTTACCTTTCTGGCGGTACATTTTTTCCATTAGATATTGTGTTCAATTTTCTATAATTTTTCATGATAAAAATTATAGCAGTTCTAGTAGAAGAGCAAAAAGTGAACGTTGGGATTCTCAAAAGCTCAACATCCATTTTAGCTGTCCATGTAAAAATTCCAATCTTTCGAATTTCATGCAATTTCTTATTATTTTCTAGAGTAAAAATTATTGCAGTTCAATTGCGTCTCGAGACTTTTATAAGTTCAAAATTCCTGAATTGATATCTTCTGATTAGTAAAAATTCCCTGTTAAATATCCAAAATAACCATTTTCAAATCTCGAATTTTGTTTTAAACCCGACTGAGTGCAGGTTTAGATTTTTTGATTATTAAATGTGAAAAGCTTTCATATTAAACCGACCTTTTGGTGAAAAGTGCTTAGATCAGAGACTTTTAATTTTGGGCCTAAATTTTTAAAAGGACAAGTCCTCCTTTAAAGCACTTTTGATCAATTTAATTGTTATAATTTTAAGTACGATAATTTTTACCAAGAATTAAAAGTTTTTTTTTCCGTAAATTTTGTGATTTTTAACTACGAAAAAGGGGTTTCGAGAGGCCAGAGAATTGAAAATGCTGAAAATAAATCAATTGGAAAATATTTCTGAATGGTTTTTAACATCTTTTGATGAATTCTTAGAAAAATTATGCCAAAAATTCTTCTGATTCACTAACCAAAATTAATACAGTATCAGGTGGATGATAATAAGACGGTTTACTTATCATGTAAGACGATCGACCAAAAAAAAAAGCGTCTTTTACCAACCAATCATTATTAAATGTGTTATTTTGTTGGATTCGATTTCGTGTAGGAGGAGGAACATCTCCTATTTCTCTACGAAATTCAACTCAAAAAAGGAGATAACGTTTAATTATTAATCTTTCTTATTGCCTTTACATCAAATGCTCTAAAATTTTCTTATACTTAATACCTAAAAAATAGCAAAAAGTAGAAAAACCTTTTTGGGCTTAGAAAATTTATTTGTGCTTTCAATTATTTCCAATCAAATGACTGTCATCATCATCATCATCATCATCGGTTCGTATTGGATCTTTTCTAAGAATTTCAATTAAAAAATTTTCCACTACTTAAACATGGAATTAAAAATGGTTTTTTTTTTTGAGGGGGCCGGGGAGGTTTTTTTGTGCAAAATTAACAATTTAAGCCGGTGGTAGTATCATCGGCCAATTCTAACCAAAAAGTGATATTGAGTTTATTTCGGAATAAGAGCGCGACTATTCATTAAAGTGGAATTTTTTTTTATGCTTTCGTTCTTTTAAATGAGATCTAAAATTTAAAAGAGATCGAATACAAACCAAACAAATAAAAACAAAAATTTATACAAGCATTTTCCAATAGATGGCGTTGAATATTTGAATTTTTTTGTAATAAACCGAAGTGAAGGAAGAAGGAAAAAAGCTCTCGTGGATCTCTTTCTCTCAGCTATTATTGCTCAATCGTCTTCAAATGAGTGGTTGGGTCATAGAACATGGAGAAGAGGAGGGGTCGGTCGGTCATCTCCCCATCAAATTACTTCTTCTCTGAAACTTCTTTTCTTCTCCAAAGCTTTTGATGTCTTTCAATTATTTTTGTCGAACTCTTTTAACGTTATTTATTTTTTATTTTCTTTAAATATTTTTCTTTTATACAAAATGACATAATTGAACTTTTGTGAATGTTTCGTTTTTTTCTTTTCTTCTTCGATCATTAAACAACTTTTATTCGTTAATTTTATAAGCGAGAAGAAAATACAGCACACACAAAAAACTATCAAATCCAAATTAGAATTGGTTAAGCAGGCAGGCAGTCAGTTAGTTAGTCATCACTCAAGGTTATAGCGTTTTTTTTTTAATTCTATTATAAATTTTATAGTAGAGCAGGTATTTTTTTTAAAAAATTATTATTACTTTTTTTTTTAGGGGAATTTTAGGTCTTATTTTTGTGCCCCATTTGGTGTGGAGGAAAGAGAAGTGTTTGGTTTTTGTTGTGCGGTAGGACAATAAAAAACTATTAAATAAATTTCTGGACGATCGTTAATTTAATTGGAAAAAATATTGATTGGGAAATATCGCCAGAAAAAGACATGATTTTATAAAGTCACCCAGAGAAGGTGGAGCGGGGAACGGGGAAATGTTGTATTTTGACTTTTTTGGAAAATTCAAAAATCAAATCCCATATTTGGTATTCTTCATGATAAATACTGCTCAAGGAATAGCCAACATTTTTTGTTAGCAGGGATAAGATTTTGGGAGTGTTTTAAATTTTCCAGAAGATTTAAGGGAATTTTAGTCAAAGGGGGTGTGAGGGGAGGAGGGAGAGGTTATCTAATTTTCTCATCCAAAATTGGTTTTTTTTAATATAATTTTCTCGTCCAATACGAGGAGTTTTTTTGGTCCTGAATTGCAGCACGAAAATAAGTTTTAGTAAGCATTTTTTTCGGGGCTACATCCCAATACAATGATTGGTTTCGGTCCACTTTTTTTGGCGCTTCAGTCCATTGCAAGGATTGGTCTCAGTCCGCATTTTGTTGGCGCTTCAGTCCAGTTCAAGGCTTGTCCTCAGTCCGCATTTCTTTGGCGGTTCGGTCCAGTACAAGGATTGGTCTCGGCTTGCTTTTTTGGCGCTTCGGTCCAGTACAAGACTTGGTCTCGGTTCTCATTTTTTGTTGGCGCTTCTGTCTACTACGGGGGTTGACCTCAGTAAAAATTTTCTTGGCTGTTGCGTTGCAGCAAGAAAGTTGGTCTTAGTCCGCATTTTGTTGGCGGTCCAGTTCAGTACACGGATTGGTCCCAGACCGTATTTTCTTGGCGCTTCGATCCACTACGAAGGTTGGTTTCAGTCCGTATTTTTTGTTGGCGCTTCAGTCCAGTTCAAGGCTTGGTCTCAGTCTGCATTTTTTGGCGCTTCAGTTCAGTACAAAGATTGGTCCCAGGCAAATTTTTTTGGCGCTTCAGTCCAGTACAAGGCTTGGTCTCAATCCGCATTTTTTTGGGCGCTTTTGTCCAGTACAAGGCTTGGCCTTAGTTCAGATTTTGTTGGCGCTTCGGTCCACTTCAATTCGTGGTCTCAGTCTGCATTTTTTATTGGCGCTTCAGTCCAGTTCAATTCGTGGTCTCAGTCCGCATTTTTTGTTGACCCTTCGGTCCAGTACAAGGCTTCGTCTCAGTTCGCATTTTGTTGGTGCTTCGGTCCAGTACAAGGCTTCGTCTCAGTTCGCATTTTGTTGATGCTTCGGTCCACTACGAGGGTTGGTCTCAGTCCGCATTTTGTTGGCGCTTCGGTAAAGTGTGAGGCTTGGTCTTAGTCCGAATTTTTTTTTTGGCGCTTCAGTCCATTACAATGCTTGGTCTAAGTTCTTTTTTTATTGCTTCTGTCCATTGCGAAGGTTTATCAAAGTCCGCATTTTGTTGGATCTTTGGGCCAGTACAAGGCTTGGTCCCAGTTATCATTTTGTAGGCGTTTTGGTCCAGTACAAGGCTTGCTCCCAGTCCACATTTTTTTTGGGCAGTACAGACCAATACGAGGGCCAGTCTCAGCGATGATTTGTCTCTAAGCCTTTCTAGAAACAGTTTGCTAAAGTGGCGCATCCTGTTCCGTCCTATAATTTATGTTGGCCAAACCCTTTCCCTCTACTCTTTTAAATTCCAATTAATTCTGTTAGCATTTCTTCTCCTTTTTTTTAGCAGCACACGGCAAATAACAGAAAATCCTATCTTGTACCAAGAAAAAAAATCAAATTTCTAAAAACGAACAACAACTTTTATGTTTTTTTTTGGGAAACTCTTTAAGGGAAAATTATCAAAATTAATAGAAACAAATTAAATTCCGTATTTTATCAGAATTCACTAGGATTTATCAAAGCCTTAAAGAGAATTTAAAGAAAAGTCCTAAAATAGCAAAACTTTCATTAAACAAAAAAAAGGCAAGCCCAAATTCTGTAATTTCTAATTTTTAGCTTTAGATTTTTTTTAGTACACTTTTTAGGAAAAAGTGCTCATAGCTGAGCAGGAATTTCAAATGACCAAAAACACAAAATTCTCATTTCAGGACACGTTTGTGATTACGAAAAATCCACGTACTCTCGGAGCAGATGGTCCAGTCGTGAAATTGTCATTAACTTATTTTGGTTCGTAAACGAAATTCAATATGGCACAAATGAATAGGGTAGAGGGACCAGGGGAAGGAGGGGAGTTGCGATGGGTATAAGGAGACTGGAGTAGTCACACATCCTTAAAGTGTGGAAGCGCCATTCCAGATTTTATTTTAACAGGCTTGATTGGACTCAACTGCGATTTGCCTGTCTTGGTTAGGACCTTAACTTCGGCTTAGCTCTCGTCTAAGGGGTAGGTTCAGGTTGGATTTGATCGAACGACAATGGCCACTGGTCATATACGGTTCAATGTCAGTCATCTTACTTCTCATCATTCCTCGCTTGCCGTTTTGGTCATTCGCCTTAGGAGCCGTCAATCTTTAGATTTATCTGGCCCATCCGACAAGGAACCACCTGCCACAAAATCTGACTGAATATCTCAACCATGATCGGTTCGTTAAAAACCAGATTCCTCGGTGAGGTGGAGTCGTACATTTTGTCCGAAACTATACAAAACCCTACACAGAGTCCAATTCTATTCATGACAAGACAAAGCACAGTTTTTTTTCTCATTGAGGGTCTTGTCCCGAGCAGATCTTTTCTTCCAACACTACTGCTTCCTGTCACATTCATTTTTAATTAGAAGAAAAACCAAATTAAAACGACAAGGATTAGATCGTCTCTCACTTCTACCGTATTACGGACACTATGGCACCGAGGACCTTTTCAAGTTGTTGGCAGTTTCCAAAACCGAGATTAGTCGTCGAATTAATAAAATTCAAAGAAAGAAGAGAGAAAAAAAACAAGTTAAAAAGAATAAAATTCACAAAAACACCGCAACCGTGTATGTTATTGTTGAGTCCTGTTGGGTTTCGGTACTCGTTCGTTCAGTAAGCCAGTAGCGATTTCAATTCAACTGGAATGCTTTCAGAAACGAAAATGTTTATTTCCTATTCACGTAAAATGGTGGGTCTTTAAGGTTTAAGGTTGGAGAAAAAAAACACGAGATTTGTCAAGGGAAAAACGAAAAAGAATCGGGAAGTTGCTAGGCTGTCTTCATAGCGACCGATACTGCCATATTGTCCACCATTACAGGCAGGGAGAGAAGGACTATGAAATGTGGTTAAAAATTATTGTGTCTCTTGCCATTGTTGTTCTCCTTGCTGGAACCTGATACCCTGTCCAGATTCGAACATTTCCAAATTAACCGAAGGAGCTGGCCAGACCACTGAAACGGGAGCTCCTTTTTGTTCCCGTTTTCACAAACTACTCTCAAAAGAGTCTTTCCATTTTTATTTTTTTTGAGAGTGTTTTTATTTTAATTTTTGGTCAAAATGTTCAAAGTTTTAAAAAATTTCCCCCGCGAAGTTGGGTGGCACTTAGGCTTTTTTTTGCACCGAAACGCATTCAGTTCTTTTTTTTTTTAAAGGAAAAACTACAACTACAAAAAACATTTTTGAGGTCACAATTTTTCGTTTGCAGAATTTTAAATATTAAAAAAAAGTCAAAAATCACAAAAAATCGTTAAATTTTCATTGGATTTTTTTCCGGGAGCTTTTTGTATATAAACTAGCGAAATAATTTGAAGGCTTTGTTAGAGAGTCCGATAGTTTTCGAAAATAGAGGTTTGTATCTGGGAAATCAACGACCACATACTAGGTTATAGTTTACCCTTTCATACGTTCGGAATAAGCCCCTATTTTAGAAAACTATCGACTTCTCACCTTAAGTGTGGTGTGGTCTTAAAGTTCAAAACGTGATTATCGGGTCTATTTCGTAAAGTGCACTTTTGGGGTCTTAAATTTGTTGATTCTTTGAGTGTACCTAAATTTTTGGGTAAAATTTACTATCTTAAAGCTTACAACAAGACGCACTACTCTATGTTGAAATGCTAGAATTTTTTAAGGTCTTAAAATTTTTGAGGTTAGGGTTCTCTATACCAATTTACCGTACATGAAGTTTTATTGTTCAATTTCTAGTTAAAATTTATGTTAGGACGACTATTTTGGAGTATCTGAATTTCTTGTTAAACCTCGCATCTTAAAAGTAATTTAGGTTATTTGAGGTCCTAAATTTCTGTTTGAATTTTTAAGGTCCTAAATTTAATATAAAATTAGACGACAAGAAAAATTGTAATAATTTTTGTCAAGTTTAAATTTTTAAGGTCTTAAATTATTAGAAATTTTTTTTTATATTTTAAAAATTTTTTTGGAATTTTTAGAAAAAAATTTGCACAGAAAAATAGTCTAGAAATGTTTTGCTTAGTATTATTTTTAAATCGAACAAGAAAAATTTAGATTGCATTGAAAAATTTGAGGTCCTAAGTTTCATTTTGAATTTTTAAACTCTTAAATTTGATATAAAATTTTACGATAAAATCATTAATTGCATTGTATTGTAATAATTTTTTTCACATTTAAATTGTTAAGGTCCTAAATTATTATAAATTTTTTGCTAAAAACTTATTTATTATTTTTTTACATTTTTTGGGATTTTTAGAAAAAAATAGTCTAAAAACGGTTTGTATAATATTATTATTAAATCGAACAAGAAAAATTTAAAATACATTGAAAAGAAGCTCACAAACATATTAAAAAATTTGAGGTTATTTGACGTCCTAAATTTCTGTTTGAATTTTTAAGGTCTTAAAGTTGATATAAAATTTTACGATAAGATAATCAATTGCAGTGTAGTGTAATAATTTGGTTCTAGTTTAAATTTTTAAGGTCGTAAATTATAAGATATTTTTTTTTATAGTTTTACATTTTTTGGGATTTTTAGAAAAAAAATTGCACAGAAAAATAGTCTAAAAATGTTTTGCTTTGTATTATTTTTAAATCAAACAAGAAAAATTTGGATTGCATTTAAAAAAAACTTATTTTTTTTACATTTTTTGGGATTTTTAGAAAAAAATAGTCTAAAAACGGTTTGTCTAATATTATTTTTAAATCTAACAAGAAAAATTTGAATTTTATTGAAAAGAAGCACAAACAATTTGAGGCTATTTGAGGTCTTAAATTTCTGTTCGAATTTTTAAGGTCTTAAATTTGATATTACGATAAGATCATCAATTTGCAGTGTACGAGTATTGTAATAATTTTGTTTAAGTTTAAATTTTTAAAGTCCTTAATTAATAGAAAATTTCTTTTGGAATTTTTTTTTTATTTTTATGACTTTTTTTTTGATTTTTAGAAAAAAGTCTGCACAGACAAATTAATCTTAAAACGTTTTGCTCGATAATATTCTTAAATCGAAGAAGAAAAATTTAAATTGCATGGAAAAGAAGCTCATAAAAATATTGAAAAATTTGAGGTTATTTGAGGTCCTAAATTTCTGTTTGATATTTTAAGGTCTTAGCTTTGATATAAAATTTTATGATAAGATCTTCAATTGCAGTGTAGTGTAATAATTTGGTTCTAGTTTGAATTTTTAAGGTCTTAAATTATTAGAAATAATTTTTTTGCAAACTTTTTTTACATTGTTTTTGGGATTTTTAGAAAAAAATCTGCAGAAAAAAGTAGTCTAAAAACGTTTTGCCTACTATTATTTTTAAATGGAACAAAAAAAATTTGAATTGCATTTAAAAGAAGCTCCCAAAAATATTTAAAAATTTGCTTTTATTTGAGGTCATAAATTTCTCGTAAATTTTTAGAAAAATAGTCTACAAACGTTTTTCTTAATATTATTTTTAAATCGATCAAGAAAAAAGAAGCTTATAAAATTATTTTAAAATTTGAGGTATTAAATTTCAGTTTGAATATTTAAGGTCCTAAATTTGATATAAAACTTTACAAGAAATATTGTAATAGTTTTTTTAAGTATAAATTTTTAAGGTTTTAAATTTGATATAAATTTTTTTTGGAAGAATTATTTTTTATTTTTTTTACATTGTTTTTGGGATTTTTAAATCTGCGAAGAAAAATATTCTAAAAACGTTCTTAAATCTAACATTTCCGAAAATATAGAAAAAAAATCTAACAAGTAAAATTTGAATTGCATTGAAGAGAAGCTCATAAAAATATTAAAAAAGAATTTATACGATAGAAAAAAACTTTTATTTTTATTGAAAAGCAATAAAATTTAAATTGAATAAAATAAATAATAAAAACAAGACGCACAAATGAATATCAACCAAAAGCAGACAAGAGAGGGAAAAATCTTCTTCTGATACGAATTCAAATCTGTTTTGGTGAATAGCAAAAAATTTTTTAACATTTTATATAAAATAAAAAAACCCAAATTATAGCTTTCATCTACAGAGCTTTTCATTTGTTCTCGTTTCTTCTTGTCAGTCTGTTTTTTAAATTATTTTTACATTTTCTGGTTTACCACAAATAAAACATACCCAATAGAATTTTAATTATTATTTGATAAACAAAAAATACTTTGAATAAAATGCAATAAAATTATTAAAGAAATAAAATGTTTGTATGTGTGGTGGTGCCCGCCGATTTGAATAGAAAATTTTTATTTGTTAAATTTTTTCTATTCAAATTTGGCGCGCACACACACACGATCCACCTTCATGCATGCATGCTACCTGAACGTGCTTTTTACCTTGCAGATGCGTACAAATGTTCCTGCAAAACGTGTAAGGATGTACGAATGCACATACTCGTACCTGAGCGTACAATAAACAATTTTCGGGAACACTCTTCATTGTCAATTTTTTTTTACATTTTATTCACTTTGTTCATTTTTAATATTATTTGCCATTTACTGGCTCACAGCAAGCGGACAAACCAAAAAGAGCTAATAAAGGCGGTGAGTTAGAAGAACGAGGAGAGCAAGAGTGGACGAAAAACCAATATAATAGGAAGAGGGTATTTTGTCTTTGTTTGTTCCTTCAGTCATCAATACCACCTGACGATCTGTTCTCTGATCATTCGCATAATAGAAAAGTGACGTAACCATCGCAATCATCGTCGGGTGGGTAACAGATGAAACGGAACTACACGAGTTCATTCACTATACTCAGTTCGGTACAAAGCGACGGTGACAAAAACTATCGAGAGAAACAAGGAAGAGAGAGTAGCAGAGTAAAATGAGAACTGATTAGGAAACAGAAGAAAAACAAATTGTAACAATAAGAAAATCTAGTACAAAATTGAAAGTGAAACCTTTTTTATTCATAGAAACGATTTGCGGGAAGGGGGTTGGCAACCAATGATTTGCGGAGGAATTTTTGTGATATTTTACAATTTTTTTAAAATTTAAACAAGTTTTTAGTGGAAAGCAAGCTTATTTGGGGAAAATAGACAATTTATTATTGAGAAAATTTTTTTTTTCAACTTTAAAAAAAATTCTAATTTATACCATGTCATTTAATGAAATGCTTAAAAAAATATTTATTGCCCAAATAATTATAAATTTTGTGATTCAAATAAAAAAAAAATTGTAGAATTTTGTGCTCAAAAAAATTTTTTTTTTTAATTAAAAAAAAATTACACCTATTTTATAGGTAATTTAGATTTCTTAGTGAATTTAAGAATAAAATTTTATAAATTTTTAATCACAAAGAATTAAAAAAAAAACAATCCTGCTCAAAATTCCGAATTGTTTTTTTTTTAAATCAATAAAATTTGTATGAGGGCCAACCTACTTTGTGGAATATTTACAACTTTTTATTAATTTAAAATTGAACAGAAAATATTTGTAATATTAAGCAAAAAGAATTTATTGAGCACAAGTGGAGAACTGCAAAAATTGTTTGCTCAATATAGAAAATGTTTTTTTTCCAACTTTACTCTCGATTGTTTTTGTTAAATTTAAAATAATTACAATCGTGGGAAATATACAAGTTTTATATTCATTCAAAAGTTACAAACTTTGTGCCGACAGTTATAAAATTGTGGGCTCAAAATGAAGAAAATTTTAGTAAGTTTGTGCTCAAAATTCGGAATTGTTTTTTTAATTCAATCAATTTTTAATGAGGACCAACCTCCTCCGTGGAATATTTACAACTTTTTATTCATTTAAAATTAAAGAGCAAATATTTTCAATATTGAGCACAATAAATTTTGCATTTTCGAAGCGGAGAACTGCAAAATCTTTTGTGCTCAATATTAAAAATATTTGTTTTTCAACTTTAATCTGTATTTTGTTTTTGTTAAATTTAAAATAATTACAATCGTGGGAAATATACAAGTTTTATATTCATTCAAAAGTTACAAATTTTGTGCCCACAATTATAAAATTGTGGGATCAAAATGAAGAAAATTTTAGTAAATTTGTGCTCAAAATTCGGGATTATTTTTTTTAATTCAATCAAATTTTAATAATGACCAACCTCCTTCGTGGAAATTTGGCTACTTTTTATTAATTTAAAATTTAACTAAAAATATTTTTAATATTAAGCACAAAAATTTTTGCATTTTTCAAATAAAGAACTTCAAAATCTTTTGTGCTCAATATTCAAAATATGAAATTGTGGGAAATTTACAATTTTTATTCAAAAGTTAAAAAGTTTGTGCCCACATTTATAAAATGTTGTGCTCAAAATGTAGAAAATTTCAGTAAGTTTGTGCTCAAAATTTTATTTGTTTTTTTTTTTTAATTTACCATAGAAAAAACTCAAATGTGAGCAAAATTGGTAATTTTTTTATTGATTGAAAATGTACGAATTTTGTGCTCAAAATAGGAAAATTCAACAAAAAAATAATAGCTCAAAATTTGTTTTTTTTTTTTAAGTAAAAAAATTGCCAAAAAAAAATGTAAGCTATTGAAGAAAAAGCGCATTTTTTTGTATTGCTGATAAAATAAGGTCCTCAGTCTGAATTTCCCGTTCCTGTTTTTACTCTTAGAGGTTATGGTCTCGGCTAGATTACTTTTAGTTGCAAAGACTTATTTTTAGGCTCATTGATTTGAATTTTATTTTCAAAAATATTTGCATCAATTTCGTTGAAGGTTTTTGTCGTTTTTACAATCAATTAAAAGCGGTGAAATTATTTTAAGAATGCAATGATATTTTCTTACTGCCTCCTAATCCTTTGACTTTACACTTTTTGTAATTAAACTTGTTTTGATGCAATACGAAAGCAACAAAGAAAAAGATTCAAAAATTGTATAATTTTTCCAAGAGAAAAAAGAACAAGCAACATAAGACACCAACGCAACCGGGGAGCATTAATTTCAATCGATTTTCATTAAAAACATATTTAACATTATCTGCCAATGTCTACAAAAGCTTACATTTTGTGAGCAGGTTTATTAAAAACAAAGCGAGAAAAAAAACCCCTAACAACTTAAATGGCATCTTAAACAAAATGAAAATCGGCTAAACGAAGGGAAAGCAACGGAAAGAAGGGGAGAGAAGATGAGGAGGAAAATATCATATTTTACGAAGGTTCGAAAAGTGTTAAGACGTGAAATTTGGAATATATTATTTTGTTCGCGAAAAGGACGCGAGTGAGTGGGTCGATTGGTTGGGTGTATGCTGGTACTTTTCGTGTGGAAAATTTCGGGTACTGTGACAAGATTAAAAAATCATCCTTTCGATGGTATTATAATATTCTTGGCGGATCAAATATTGTTAAGGGGATCCGTCATTTCCAAGGAGCTTAATTATGTTCTCGTGTGCAAATTAATCGCAATCAAACTTAACTGGCGACACGAAGTACGCTCTTTTTCCATGTTCAGAAATCTTTACTGAAATTTTCAGTATTCTTCGCTACTGATTCATACGACCGGCCTCCAAGAATAGCCCACCTACGACAGGATGAGATGGAATAGTAGAACTCCATGAGGAGGATCCCTCATTCCATACGGCGTCTATTGGCGAGAAATGCCTTCTGCACGCCTACATCATATCTTTTCTGTCCCTCTTGCTCTCTCGTTGGTTGGTAACCAATCTTCTTATACCAGAGTGCGTCTAAATTGCAAAATTTTAAATACATTTTCGAATTGCTTATTAGTTTAAATTGATTATTATTATTATTATTATCAACGTCGTCAATTTCAATATTAATAAAAAAAATCTGTGGGCAAAAAAAAAAAAAACGTTTCGAGTGCTTTCACCTTGACGATTTTTCACTTTTGTTTTTCTGTCTATCACCTGCTATCATTAAATTTTTTGATATAATTTTCCAACGACAAGTAAATCAAAATTTTAGTGGCAGCGTGTTTTTTTTTTGTTAAAAATATTTTGTTTATTTTTGATTTTAAAATTAGTCTTGTTGGCTCAGGGAGTTCTATTTCGAAATTGAAGTATTTTTTGTTGTTGTTTAACATTATTTTAGATTAGGAGGAGCTAAAGTTGTGGGATATTTCCCCCTCCTAAAAAGTATGTATTATTTTGTTCGTGCAATCACAAATTTTAATACGCATTTGATCATTGAAATCCAGGAGATTTAGAGGGTTTTTTACTCTCAAAAATGTAATTTTTATTTTGTAAAAGTCAGTTTTGAAAGTTTAGAAAACAGACTTGGAGTATTTCCCTCCAGAAATAGAAACAGTTTGTTTTTGGTCAAGCTAATGTCAAATTTTTGGTAAATTTTTAGATCAGGAAATGCCAAAAATTTGGGGTATTTTCCCCCTTTCGTGATATCACAAATTTTAATACTTATTTTATCATTGAAATCCTGACAATTTAGGAGTATTTACCTCCCCAAAATAAAGATTTTAATTCTGTGAAAGCCGGGTTTGAAAGTTTAGAAAAGAAAATTGGAGTATTTAGCCCCAGAAATAGAACCAGTTTTTTTTTTGGTCAAGCTAATGCCAAATTTTTGGTAAATTCTTAAATCAGGAAATGCCAAAGTTTTGGGGTATTTTCCCCCTAAAAAGTGTGCATAATTTTTTTCGTGAATACACATTTTTTCATTAAAATCCAGAAAATTTAGAGGGCATTTTACTCTCAAAAATGTAATTTTTATTCTGTGAAAGCTAGTTTTAAAAAAAGTTGGAGTATTTTCCCTTAGAAAAAGGAGTATTTTTTGTTGTTTAGTCCAATGTAAAATTGTTGGAAATTTTTAGATTAGGAAATGCCAAAGTTTTGGGGTGTTTCCCCTCTAAAAAGTGTGTATAATTTTGTTCATGATATCACAAATTTTAAAACGTATTTTGTCATTGAAATCCAGACAATTTAGGCGTATTTGCCTCCCGAAAGTAAAGATTTTTATTCGTTGAAAGCCGGGTTTGAAAGTTTAAAAAACAAAATTGGAGTATTTAACTCCAGAAATAGAACCAGTTTTTTTTTTGGTCAAGCAGCCAATGCCTAATTTTTGGTAAATTTTTAGATTGGGAAGCGTCAAAGTTTTGGGGTACTTTCCCCCTAAAAAGTGTGCATTATTCTTTTCGTGAAACCAAAAATTTTAATACGCATTTCATCATTGAAATCCAGGAACTTTAGAGGGCATTTCCCTCCCAAAAATGTAATTTTTATTCTGTGGAACGCTGTTTTGAATGTTTAGAAAACAGATTTGGAGTATTTCCCTCCAGAAATAGAAGTATTTTTTGTTGTTTAGGCCAATGTAAAATTGTTGGTAAATTTTTAGATTAGGAGTCGCCAAATTTTTGGAGTATTTACCCCCCCCCCCCCACGCACAAAAGTGTACATTAAATTTTAATACGTATTTTATCATTGAAATCAAGACAATTTACGGGTATTTGCCTCCGAAAATAAAGATTTTTATTCGTTGAAAGCCAGGTTTGAAAGTTTAGAAAAGAAAATTAAAGTATTGTATTTCCCCCCAGAAATGGAAGTATTTTTTTTGTTGTTTAGGCAAATGTAAAATTTTTGAAAATTTTTAGATAAGGAAGCACCTAAGTTTTGGGGTATTTTCCCCCTAAAAAGTGTGCATAATTTTTTTCGTGAAATCAAAAATTTTAATACACATTTTTTACATTAAAATCCAAGAAATTTAGAGGGTATTTTCCTCCCAAAAATGTAGTTTTTATTCTGTGAAAGCAGGGTTTGAAAGTTTAGAAAACAGACTTGAAGTATTTCCCCCCAGAAATAGAAGTATATTTTTTGTTTTTTTAACCCAATGTAAAATTTTTAGTTTACGAGGCGCCAAAGTTTTAGGGTATTTTCCCCTTTCAAGAGTGCATTATTTTTTTATGAAATTATTTCTTTGGAGTCCAGGATTTACCTGATCGTATTATAACATATTAAAGAGACTTTTAGAGTACTTTGCCCGTAAAAATTAGTCTTAAGTTTTTCCCAAAAAAAAAATTCCGATTGGATAATCTTACGCAGTTATTAAAATTGGACGTTATAATAATATGGAAGGTCCTAGGCTCCATCCAATCTTAAGTTTTTGTTTGGGAAACTACGCGGTCTTGCAGGGATCTGTTATGATCTTGGAAAAAAATTACTTAAGGTATTTTTTTGGATGTTGGAAGGAGATGAGGAAGGTATTAAAATTAAGATAAGGGCTAGGAGGTCCTGGCAGACATAATAACGCGGTCATACTAAATGTAAAGGATAAAACGACCTGTATATGAGCTATAGTGCGCCTATCCTTACGGCAGATTAAAGTACAATCGATAACATTATTATATAAAAATAACACTGTTCGAATGGTCTTCTTGGTTTCGTTTTGAGGAGGTGATTCGTTAGGTCACACTTTGAGTGATGTTGTTCCTCATTATTTGGAACTGTACCTATTGCTTTTCGTCCCAGATCCGACAATTTTGATTGTTTAAGTACCCACTCATCCAAAAATACCATTCTTCGCTTAAAAATGATTTTTTTTCACCAAACCTGGGATTCTTTTCAAACTTTTCAAGGACCCAGTCAGTGAACGCCCGACGCTTTTTATGGTCTTGTTAATTTAGTTCTTGAATCAATAGAATCTTGTATGGCTATAGATGCAAGTTGAAGTGGCAGAAAAGCCCAATTCTTGTGAACGATGCGAAATTTAGAGGTTATCATCTTCATGCACTCTTCGATCCACATCCGCGATATTTTCCTTCGCCCCGAGAAGACTCTGGCTGATTGGCAACTGAACATGTTTCCTCGATTTTCCCTATTCAACCATAAATTCCATCCAGCTGACGAAAAGTCTAGCGAACAGAACATAAATTTTTATAATTCAAATTAATAATAATTTTCAATGTTAGAAAATCGAAAGTTTTAATTTTAGAGTATTTTTTTTCTTCCGAAAACTGGAAACCCCTCTTCCACCTCCCTACTTTAGTGTGCTTTTAAAAACTGAAAGAAGCTGAGTTGAGAGGGTATTTTACCCTCCAAAAATTTCTTTTTTTTTATTCTTTTATAAACAATATTGAATGTTACGAAATTTCCCAATTCAAATATGCCAAATTTTTCGGGTATTTCCCTCCTATAAATTTTTTTTGTTAAAAACTAATTTCTTATTAAAATTTAATGCTGACAAAATATTTATTATTGATATATTATAAGTTTCAGAGTATTTCCCTCGTAAAATTATGCATTAATTTTGAAAGGGTATTTTCCTATGCAAAAATTGTATTTCGTGTTGTTTGTTAGTCACTAAAAGCTAATATTAAATTTTTCTGACAAATAGTAAAATTTCAAAACATATTTTGTACTAAAATTTAACACCGTAACCTCCCCCGCCCCGCAGCCCAAGAGAGATGGACTTTTCACTTAAGTCAATATAAAATTTTACGAATTATTTAAATTTAAAAATACTAAAGTTTTGGTGTATTTTTCCCCTAAAAAGTTTGCATAATCTTTTTCATGAAATCACAAATTCACAAATTTTAATACGCACTTGATCATTGAAATGCAGAAAATTTAGAGGGTATTTGCCTCCAAATAATGTAATTTTTATTCTGTAAAACGCGGTTTTGAAAGTTTAGAAAAGAAAATTTGAGTATTTCCCCCCAGATATAGAAGTATTTTTTTTATTTTTTAAGTCAATGTAAAATTGTTGGAAATTTTTAGATTAGGAAATACCAAAGTTTTGGGGTGTTTCCCCCCTAAAAAGTGTGCACAATTTTTTTCGTGAAATCAAAAATTTTAATACGCATTTAATCATTAAAATCCAAGAACTTTAGAGGGTATTTGCCTCCAAACAATGTAATTTTTATTCTGTGAAAGCCAGTTTTGAAAGTTAAGAAAAAAAAATTTGAAGAATTTAACCCCAGAAATAGAAGAAGTACTTTTTTGGTCAAGCCAATGCCAAATTTTTGGTAAATATTTAGATTAGGAAATGCGAAAGTTTTGGGGTATTTTCCCCCTAAAAAGTGTGCATAATTTTTTTAGTGAAATCTGAAATTTTAATACGCATCTGATCAATTAAATCCAGGAGGGTATTTGCCTCCCATAAATAATGATTGTTATTCTGTGGCAGCCAGTTTTGAAAGTTTAGAAGAGAAAATTGGAGTATTTGCCCCCAGAAATAAAAGTATTTTTTTGTTGTGAAATTGTTATAAATTTTTAGTTTAGGATGCGCCAACGATTTGGGGTATTTCCTCCTCTAAAAAATGCATTATTTTTTACACGAAATCACAAATTTTAATACGCATTTGATAATTGAATTCTAGGAAATTGAGAGGGTATTTTCCTCTCACAAATGTAATTTTGATTCAGTGAAAGCCAGTTTTGAAA
Source organism: Atherix ibis (assembly GCA_958298945.1). Lineage (NCBI taxonomy): Eukaryota > Metazoa > Arthropoda > Insecta > Diptera > Athericidae > Atherix > Atherix ibis. Next base: position 32,075,284 of record OY282609.1, read on the forward strand.
GTTTAAAAAAAAAGTTGGAATATTTTCCCTTAGAAAAAGGAGTATTTTTTGTTGTTTAGTCCAATGTAAAATTGTTAGAAATTTTTAGATTAGAAAGCGCCAAAGTATTGGGGTATTTTCCTCCTAAAAAGTGTACATTATTTTTTTATGGAATCACAAATTTTAATACGCAATTGATCTTTGAAATCCAGAAAATTTAGCGGGTATTTTCTTCCCAAAAATGTAATTTTTATTCTGTGGAACGCTGTTTTGAATGTTTAGAAAACAAAATTGGAGTATTTTCCCCCAGAAATAGAAGCAGTTTTTTGTTGTTCGAGGCAATGTAAAATTGTTGGACATTTTCAGATTAGAAGGCGCCAACGTTTAAGGGTATTTCTCCCCCTAAAAAGTGTGCATAATTTTTTTCATGAAATTATTTTTTTGGAGTAAAAAACTCAAGGCCACAAAGAAATTTCCCCTGAAATTTCTTAAGGGATTTTAAAGGTGTTTTCCTTTTTTTATGGGTTCAGTGGGGTAGTAGTGAGCAGAGGTGTACAATTAGTTATGAAAATCTCTCCATTTTTGTACTGGTATAAATGGTTTCAATGTGATTTGAATATTTTACTTTTGTCTTAATTTTTTTTGCACATTTCTCCCCCACAAATTTTTAGTCTAACAGTTCCCCACACTCTAAGCTCCGGAAATCACAATTTTTATAACCATTTCAAAACACAATTAAAAAAGGAGAAATTAATCTCATCTGTTTTCGCTACTCAATAATTAAAAATTTGAAATTTGTTTTGGTCGTTTTTCATCTATTTTTCTGCCATTTTTATTTCTACCATCTTGAAATGAAACTCCTCTGCTCTCGTGTTTTTAATTTAGAAAATCTTCTTCCACAACAAACTGCAATTATTAATTTTCTATTCAGTAAATCCAACACGCAATACACTATGTTGGGGGCTCATTAAAACTAATTGTGTAAGTCTTTTGAAACGAGTGGAAATGTGCTTTTTTTATTTTTAAATAATTTTCTCCAATTTGATTTTTTATTTTCTTTTCCATTTTCCGCAAAGAAGGTAAATTTTTCATTGGGTGACATTTTTTTCAATGAATGCATTTTTGTAAACATCAGCAACAGCTCATATGGTAGAGCGCATTTCCATTTTATTTACAAACTTAATGCGACAATGCCATAAGATTGCGGGGAGAATGGGGGGAAATGTTTACTAGATGCTAGAAATTTTAAAAGTGATTATATTTTCGCAACTATTTTAATAATAACAAAAAAGAAAACTACTTCGAGTGCCTCGAACTGGTCTCAATTGGGGATTTTCCTTCTATCAGAGTCCAAAGGGAATAACATCTCATGAGTACACAGTCAGTCAATTGCAACTCCTTAAGTTCCTCTTCATTTACTTATCCTTCATTAGAGTTAATATTTTGCAAAATTAAAAAAAAAGACGCAAGGAGAACTAAAGAAAAACTCGACAAACCCTATTTTTTTTTGGATATTGTGTAAATTTCTCTTTAATAAATTGAAAATTTCACTTGAAACGAGCGCCATTGCACATCGTGTTTGTAAGGATTTGAAGAAAAAAAAATATACCAAAAATTGACTATATAGAAATATTGGTTGGGGCAGTAGGGGGTGATAGGGGATAATTTTTTTTTTTTACAAAATAATGAACTGTAATTGTCCTGTTCGAACGAGGAATATGCGATCTTTCGTATCTAGTTCGTTTATCTATAAAAGTGTTTATTTTTCCCGTTCAATCGCTCGCCTTCTTGAAGGGTAAATGGCTCACTTCAAGGAGCAAATTACTCTTATAAATGGGATTGCAAAATAATATTCTCTTCCTCACATTTTCAATATTTTCAGAATTAGCAAGAAAAATCTGAACGGAAGGAATTCATTTTCTCATCAGTAAAAGTGTTTTTTCCTTTTTTTCGAAAGTTTTTCTCCAACACTTGTGGATAAATAACACAAACTTTAAGAAAGTGTCCAGGTGATGAGTATCTCCTATCGAAAAGTTTACTTTGATTTTTATGATAGTAAATTTTGTTGGAGATTGTTTTTACACTAAAAAAATCTAAGAAAAAATTGCCATTCTCACGGTTAAAATTAAATTAAAAGACGACAAAATCATAATTTTTGACATAGAAATTATGTTGGGTTGTTTTCCTTCGAAAAATTCATGGGGTATCTCCCTTGTTTCTTCTCATATTTTGGATATTTCAGGGTATTTTGTACTCCAGAAAAATTCAGTTATTTTTGTAAATTTAAACCCTGAATTGTATTGAATATGCTTTTTTCAGGGTATTTTCATCTTAAATCTTGACAAAAGTTTCAGGGTATTTTCCTCCCAAAAGTTGACAAACTTTTCACGGTATTTTCGTCTGAAAACTGGAGAAACTTTTCGGGGTATGTCCCCCATAAAACAACAAGCGTTTCGGGGTAATTTATTCACGAAACTTTGACAGATTTTTAGGGCATTTTCCGCCCAAAACTTGATAAATGTTTCAGGGTATTTTCCTCCCAAAACTTGACAAATTTGCAGGGTATTTTCGTCTGAAAACTTGAGAAACTTTTCGAGGTATGTCCCCACAAAACGACAAAACTTGGCAAACTTTTCATGGCATTTTTTCCTGAAAACTGGATAAACTTTTCGGACTATTTTTCCCACAAAACTTGAGAATCGTTTCAGGGTATTTTCCTCTCAAAATTTGACAAACTTTTCAGGGTATTTTCCTCTTAAAACTTGACAAAGTTTTCAGGGTATTTTCCTCACAATGCTTGACAAACTTTTCATGGTTTTTTTTTCTCAAAACTTTTTAAACTTTTCGGTCTATTTTTCCCACAAGACTTGACAAAGTTTTCAGGTTATTTTCCTCTCAAAACTTTGACAGATTTTCGAGGTTATTTTCCCCTTCCCCCAAAACTAAACAATATTTTCAGGGTATCCATCCCATTTGACAAGCGTGTCAGGGTATTTTCCTCTGAAAACTATAAATTTTGCATGGTATTTTCCTGTCAGAACTTGACCAACTTTTCAGAGTATTTTCTTCCCAAAACCTCGACAGCTTTTTCAGGGTATTTTCCTTTCAAAACTTGATAAATTTTTCGGGGTATTTTGTCCCTCAAAACTTAACAAGCGTTTCAGGATATTTTCCTCATAAAACTTGACAAACTTTTTGGGGTGTTTTCCTCTCAAAACTTAACACAGTTTTCAAGGCATTTTTCCTCCCAAACCTTGGCAAACTTTTCGGGCTATTTTTCACACAAAACTTGAAATCGTTTCAGCGTATTTTCTTCTAAAAACTTGACAAAATTTTCAGGGTATTTTTCTCCCAAAATTTGACAAATATTTCAGTGTATTTTCCTCCCAAAACTTGATAATATTATGGGGATATTTTCCTCTTAAAGAATTGCGAGAGTTCCTTTCTCTTAAAAACATGCGTTTTATGGAAATTTTAACCAAAAATCGACAAACTTTTCAGGGTAAGTTTCCCCCTTAAATGTTAGCTTCGTTTTGATCATCATTAATTTTTATTGTTGCTATTTTTAAGTAAAAGCTCAAAAATTTCCTCAAATTTTTTTAAAAATCTACAAAAAAACGTTCATGGGTATTTCCCTCCTTAAATTTTTATTCAATTATGGAACAAAAACATTAAAATTTTCCAGAACGATTCCTTTTTAGAAATTTTCATACCTTGACGCTATTCCCGAATCCCCTATTCGTGTGCAAAAATAATAATTTTTACTGGCTAATATAAAGTTCAAAAATTAAATATTAAAAAACAATTAATTTTCCAATGAAATTCCTTTTTTTCTTTGAAAATAAATTTACGTCTTTTAAAAATGTAAATGCGCGTTGGCGTAGGAAAATTTTTAAGCGTAAGTGGAAGGTGCTCGTTAAGCTTCTTTCTATTCATTCCGTTTTATAATATTTTTAGGAGAGCAGAACGGGTAAGAAAAGGGCAGATACCTGCAAATCCAATCCAATCCAAACCAACCCAATTCAGGCAAATCCAATCTGTTCTGACGATTCGATGATTGATTTAATTTAAAATTCATGCATTTGTACACGAGTAAATAATAAACAATCCAATTCACTTTGCGAAATTATTCATCTTTCGAGCACCGAATCGTGGGGAGTCAAGCCATCAGTCACCGCCAGCCAAACAAATAACTTCCAAGACTCGATTCTCTGCTGTATCGCCACAATTTCGCCTGCAAATCCGTCTGTCAAAGCCTTGGTATCTCATAAAAAGGATAGGAACGGAGTGGATACGACTACGAATGGGAATGCAATTTAATTACGATTGACTTACGGTGTGTTCCACGATTTGTACTTCTTTAGTTTATATTTTGGTTTTGATTGCCTCCCACCATTAGGAATAAAATTGAAATTGAGCTGAGAAAATTGCTACGAAAACATTTGGTTCTCGTTTGTTTAAGGATGCAAAAGGTTTTTTTTTTGCATAAGCAGAAATCCTCTCTGTCTTAATTAGTGGATATGTTGGATAGGTTAGCCGCTACGAGAAGAAGACACAAAATCGATCAATTTGGAAAATATCCTCCTAAGCGGATTTTACGATGTGCGTTGTTTTCTTTTATTGGAAAAATGGCAATTTTCAGGTAATGTCGTTGTTACTGCTATTATCCTTTGGGAAGCATCAGTCGAGTCTATGGAATCTAATCTAACAATCTCCATTGAAGATGCAAAAATTCTTTAAAATCTTAAGTTTTTGATCATTACTAACGGTAAAAAAATTTTAATCTCGATTTAAGGACTAAAGACGCACTCACATTAGTCAGGATATCAGATCAGGTAAATTCTGAGCGCTCTAGTATCCACTAGAACCACTTTTAACTCCCTTTTCTGGATGATAATTATAGTCTGAAATTTTGAATTTTTTACAATAAAAAACGAACGCTTAATTGGGGTAGAAATTATCCCCATATATATGACTCCTCTGAAATTGAAATTGGGTTTTCGATATTTTTTTCCTGAATTTTTACATCAGAAATTCGATTTTTCCAAATTGAAAAGTAGTTTTCTTTTGAAGGCAAAATAATAAAAAAATCTGTAGCGAAATTTTATTATAAAAGGGGGGGGGGGGGGATCAAGGGACACGCAATTTATTCATAATTAATTTAATTTCAAAAGAGACCCTCGATTTGTGGGCGAAATTATCTGAAAACTAAGGAAAAACGTCAAAAAAATTTCTTTTAAAAAAAAAGTTTCACCGAACTTTCTAAAACTTGTTGTGTAGGGGGAAGGGGGGTCTAGGAGAGGGAAAGAGTGAATAAGAGTAGGAATGGAGCTGCAATCCGCCAACTTTTCAGGGTATTTTCTTCTCAAAACTTGACAATCATTTCAGGGTATTATCCTCTGAAAACTTGACAAACTTTTAAGGGTATTTTCCTCTTAAAACTTTAGAAATTTTTCAGGGTATTTTTCTTTTAAATCTTGACAAAGGTTTCAGGGTATTTTCCTCCCAAAAGTTGACAAACGTTTCAGGGTATTTTCCTTCCAAAACTTTACAAACGTTTCAGGGTATTTTCATTCCAAAAGTTGACAAACTTTTCAGGGTATTTTCCTCTTAAAACTGCACAAACTTTTCGGGGTATTTTCCTCTCAAAACTTATCAAATTTTTCAAGGTATTTCTTCTTAAATCTTGACAAAGTTTTTATGGTATTTTCTTCTTAAAACTTCACAAAGTTTTCCAGGTATTTTCCTCTCAAAACTTTGACAGATTTTCAGGGTATTTTCCTCTCAAAACTTTACAAACTTTTCAGGGCATTTTCCTATCAAAACTTTAGAAACTTTTCAGGGAATTTTCCTCTCAAAACCTTACAAACTTTTCAGAGTATTTTCTTTGTAAAACTTGATAAGCGTTTTAGGGTATTTTCCTCTTAAAACTTTAGAAATTTTTCAGGGTACTTTTCTTTTAAATCTTGACAAAGGTTTCAGGGTATTTTCCTCCCAAAAGTTGACAAACGTTTCAGGGTATTTTCCTTCCAAAACTTTACAAACGTTTCAGGGTATTTTCCTCCCAAAAGTTGACAAACGTTTCAGGGTATTTTCCTTCCAAAACTTTACAAACGTTTCAGGGTATTTTCCTCCCAAAAGTTGACAAACGTTTCAGGGTATTTTCCTTCCAAAACTTTACAAACGTTTCAGGGTATTTTCATTCCAAAAGTTGACAAACTTTTCAGGGTATTTTCCTCTTAAAACTGCACAAACTTTTCGGGGTATTTTCCTCTCAAAACTTTGACAGATTTTCAGGGCATTTTCCTATCAAAACTTTAGAAACTTTTCAGGGAATTTTCCTCTCAAAACCTTACAAACTTTTCAGAGTATTTTCTTTGTAAAACTTGATAAGCGTTTTAGGGTATTTTACTCTCAAAACCTTACAAACTTTTCAGGGCATTTTCTCCCGAAAACTTGACAGACTTTTCAGGGTATGTCCTCCTTAAAACTTGATAAGCTTTTCGGGGTAATTTCCTCTCAAAACTTTGACAGATTTTTTATGTTATTTTCCTCCCAATACTTGACAAGCGTTTCAGGGTATTTGCCTCTCAAAACTGGACAAACTTTTCGGGGTGTTTTCCTCTTAAATCTTGACAAAGTTTTTATGGTATTTTCTTCTTGAAATGCAGAAAATCAACTTTCTTTCGTAAAAAAATAATTTTCTTGTAAATTTTTCTCTTTTGCAATTCCATGTTGGTAAGTAGAAGAAAATTTCACTGAATACAATTGCGAATAATTCGCGTGAAGCGTCATCACCCACTTCCACTGCATGTATTGACAAGATAGCGACTTGCCTGACTCCCCAGTTAAAATCAAAATTCTACCTCCTTAAATGAAAATCTGTCAAATTTCTCCCCTCGTCGCCAAAACCAAACCAAGTCGAAACCCGCCCGCCGAATATCTTCAATGAACCAAAAAGACTCGACGACAATTGATGATTTCCAATTATGACGATTGACAGGACACACGTTACGTTGCATACCAACCGATTATGATGGTTAGTAATCATGTCACACCGATGACAATAATTCTGATTCTAGCGGGGATTATTCTGTGGTGTCCCCGATTCTAGCGGGTATTTCAGACTAGAATCGTTAGGAAAGGAGAGTTAATCAAAGTCAGTCATTTGAAAATGCATCAATTTTCACTGCTCTGCTATGTGCACCCCAACGAGAGAAGAGTGAAGGTGAGCGGGGGTGGGTTACATCGGGAACATTGATAAAAACAGAAGAAAAAATGAAAATGAAAATGAAATTTAGTGAAACATGAAATTGGAAGTTATTTAAGGTTTTTCTTCCAGGGATGGGGGTAGTCATCGGTAACAGAGGAAGAAAATAAATAGTGAAAAATATTCATTCACTTCTCAACTCAGTCACACCCCAATAAATTGTCCACCATAAATTGTTAGCCTTTAAACTAATATTCACAAAAAAAACTATTGATTATTAGCAACCCTCCCTTACCTTTTAACCCCACAATCCCCTCCTACCAGCTTCCCTACTAAAAAATAAAACTAGAATTTTTGCTATTTTCTTCAACATTTAAGTTAACAAAAGATACTAAAATAATTCGGATTAATTAGAAAAAAGAATGAGAATTTTTTCTTTTTTTCTGTTGAACAAAATATTTTTTTTAACCACCCCTGCATTAAGGACGTATTAAGGATTAAGGACGAATCGGGGGAAAAAAATTAAACGCAAAAAATTAATCAAGGTTCTTCCTTCAATCGAGAGAAAAAAAACAATTTTTTTAAATAAAAAAAAATCATGGCAACGACAACATTTCTATTATGACCACCTTAAAAGAAAAAGTTTATATTCTGTTTATTTCTAATTTGGAATTTAAGTATTTCATGGTCCTTTATTAGTACAAAAACAACAACAACAAAAAAGAAGAAGAAAACAAAAGAAAAGGACATTTTTGCCCCCACACCTTCGACTGAGCAACTTGGCGTCTGCTTTGATGTTGGGAAAAATACTCTTCAAGATGCAAAAGAAAAAAGGGAAAAATTTCTGGGCGAAAATGGGAGAGGGAAGTGCGGTTGAAATTTCAAGTTCCAAAGGTAACCCGGGATACTCTGGGCATACCCAGCAACCAAATTGAAATATTAAAAAAAAAAAGTATTGTAGTTTTTGAGAAGAAAATTTCTTTGTCCCAAAAGTGTGTCGTCACCTCTCATATTCACTCTTTAAAAAAAAGAATTATTTTTATTGAAAAAGAAAAAAACAAAAAAACAAAATTCAAAGCGAAAGAGAACAGGAAGGCGCCTGTGGGAGAGTTTTTTTTTCTTTTTTTTCCTCTAAATAATCCCATAAAAAGGATCGAAGGGTTTTACCCCATAAAACGCCCATTTTTTTACTGAGCATTTTTTTTATTTACTGACAATTTTTGCTTCTAATTTTTTTACTGAGCAATTTTTGGAGAGAATTTTTGTTTTCTTTTAAAATTTTTCCGTGAGCATTTTTTGTTTCAAATTTTTTTACTGAACATTTTTCGTTTCTAATTTTTTTAATGAGCATTTTTTGCTGGATTTTTTTTCCTGAGCATTTTTTCTTTCCCTCATTTTTTCACTGAGCATTTTTCATTTCCCATTTTTTTAATGAGCATTTTTCTTTTCACATTTTTTATTTACTGACAATTTTTGCTTCTAATTTTTTTACTGAGTAATTTTTGGAGAAAGATTTTTTGTTTCCCATTGTTTGACTGAGCATTTTTCATTTCCCATTTTTTTACTGAGTATTTTCCATTTCCAATTTTTTTACTGAGTATTTTTTTCTCTCCTTGTTTTACTGAGCATTTTTTGTTTCGCATTTTTTTACTGAAAATTGTTTGATTCCCATTTTTTTCCTAAGCATTTTTTTTGGCCTTTTTCGAAAAAATTTTTGCTTCTCATTATTTTACTGAGTATTTTTCGTTTCCCATTTTTTCATTGAGCATTTTTTCTTTCCCTCATTTTCTCACTGAGCATTTTTCTTTCCCTCATTTTCTCACTGAGCATTTTTTCTTTCCCTAATTTTCTCACTGAGCATTTTTCTTCTCATTTTTTTAAGGGGCATTTTTCTTTTCCCACTTTTTTACTGAGCATTTTTCATTTCCCATTTTTTTACTGAGCATTTTTCGTTTCTTAATTTTTTTACTCAGCATTTTTCATTTTCTGTGTTTTTCCTGAGCATTTTTTGGTTCCCATATTTTTACTAAGCATTTTTCTTTTTAAATTTTTTACTGAGCATTTTTTTGTTTGCATTTTTTAAAGAAAATGTTTGTTCCAAATTTTTTTACTGAACATTTTTTGTTTCTAATTTTTTTTTTGCTGGCTTTTTTTTCCTGTGAATTTTTTCTTTCCATCATTTTTTCACTGAGCATTTTTCTTCTCATTTTTTTACTGAGCATTATTCATTTTCCAATTTTTATTTACTGATAATTTTTCTTCTAATTTTTTTACTGAGCATTTTTTTTGTACTTTTTTTACTGAGCAAATTTTTGGAGAAAATTTTTGTTTTCTTATACTTTTTACTGAGCATTTTTTGTTTCCCATTGTTTGACTGATGATTTTTCATTTCCCATTTTTTTTACTGAGCATTTTTTGTCATTATTTTCTTCCTGAGCACATTTTGCTTCCCTTTTTTTTCTCATGGAAGAAGACAATTAATTTGGTTGCCTTTTCTTTTAGTGATGGCAATTTTCGTCTACATACATAGATGGGGAGCCATTTTTTACCCTTTTTATTCATAGAAAAATGTTCCCAGTTTTCCTTAAGGATACTTTTTTATTTCCCTCCTCCATCTTTAGAGTATTTTTTCTTCTCCTCATGTTTTTGTAGAGTAATTATTTCGGCCAATGTTATGAGGTGATATTTTCCCCATCTTTATTACTGTTTGGAAAGCAACCTTTTGCTATTATTCTTTACCTAAAGTTTATAGAGGAACGTTTCCCCAATTTTTTCTATGATACCATTGATTTTCCTTTTTTGTTTGTGGAACAATTTTTCCCATTATTTATTTAACAATTTTCTTCAATTAATACCAATCCCTCCTCCCCACTCCTTTGTAATGGACTATTTGCTCTTCAAAATGTTGCCCAAAAATTTTGGGGGGAAAAGACGGCATTTTTTTGTTTTCCATGAAAATAAAAATTTCGAAAAAAAACGAACGCCGTCGAAATCTTTTGAATGTCGTCCACCTTTTTTTATGAAAAAAGTTTAATTTTTAAAAACGACCACAAAGCTGAGTGGGGGAAGGCTTAGTGACAAAAATTTACTAAAAAAAAATTTTAAATTTTTAAATAAAAAATGGGAAAATATTTTAGTTTTTCTTTTGAAATGCAGCACATCTTGTTAATCATTCCGCAAACTTGTAGTCGTTTGCCTTGTAAAATATTCCATTTTGTTGCTATCAGAGTAAATATTCCCCTTCTCCCCACCCCCCTTACAAAAAAAAAAACTTTATCAAAACAAAACAAATTCGCTGCCGTTGCTGGTGTCAATGCGTTCTGAGATAGGAAAACCCTTCAGTTTTTCTGATGATAAGAAGCCGCCCCACATTCAGAGGCAGAGTTAGAGGCTGCCCAGCTCTGCTCATACTCCAACTTAATCTGGTCTTAAATTCCATTCCTTTTTGTTGATTCATATTTTCGTTATGCGTTTTTTTTTTGTTAATTATTATTTTTAAACTGTTTCCAATCATGAATAGTCATCAGTAAATTTGTTAACAGAAAATGTCATAATCGAAATTGTCACTTGCCATCAGTGGGGCTGAGGGCTGTCCGTCTGTGAATAATAATTTAAGTATTTCTGAAGACGTTGAAAATTTGTGTAAGCTTTTTTCAATATTGTAGGCTTTTTTTTAAGATTATGGCATTTTATGGTCAATAGTTTTCCTTCTTGGAGATTGCTAAAGTTGCTTTTGCTTTTTTTCATAAATTTTCTTCTTTTCCTTTATACATAAAAAATGTCCAGAATTTCTTAACGCTTTCTCAAAAAGGAAATTATTTTTACCCCCAAAAAACTAAGCCATTTTTTCAATTAACAAAAGTTGGAAATTCATCCTTGACTTTAAGAAATATAAAAAAAAATTTTAGGTTTTTTTTAAAAAAATTCCTGCCCTTTTTCAGTTGCTACTATAAAATTTTAAAGGGTAATAAACCCCCTCCTCCTGTCCCCCTCCAATAAATTGTAATGCGGTTTGCCCAAATTAAAATGCAAAAAAATTTTAAGGCTTTTTTTCTATATTTTCAATATTTTTAGTAAAAAAAATTCACAGAAAATTTCCTTTTTTCCTTAAAAATTAAAAATTAAATTTTTAGAGTTTTTCTTGGAAGAATTTGGAAATTTTCATGCCTATTTTTTGGGTGGTTTGCCAAAAAAACGTTCAAGACTTTTGCTTAATTGTCTTTTTATTCTAAAGAAAAGTTTTTAATTTTTCAAAATTTTTATGTTCACAGTTTTTTTTTATTTTGGAAATTAAATTTTCCAAAACTAAAATTTTTTTAAATATTTTAAAGGGTTTGAGGGCAGAGGGGAACGGCCTAGCTCTTAAAATTGATTATTTCTAAATGTTTTCGGAAATTACGGGAGGAAAAAACAAAATTTCTGCTTTTAATTTGTTCAATTTTAGTTGTTTGGGAATTTTTTTTTTAGTTTTAAGAAAATTTTTCAAAAAAGAACACTAATTTTTTTTTTTTTTTTGCCCGGAAGAATAATTTTTTTGCTCGGAACTTTATTTTGTTGGGAGTTTTTTTTCTCGTGTCTCCTTTTTTGAGCACCAATTTTTTGTTTCCCAAAATTGTTGAATGAGCATTTTTTGTTTTCCTTTTTTAAGAAAATTTTCATTTTCAATTTTTTTACTGAGCATTTTATGTGTCTAATTTTTTTATTGACCATTTTTTGTTTCCACTTTTTTTCCTGAACATTTTTGTTTTCAACTTTTTTCCCTGAGCATTTTTGTTTTCCACATTTTTTACTGATCTTTTTTTAGTTCCCATTTTTTCCTGATATTTTTTGGTTCTAATTGTTTTAGTAAGCATTTTTCAATTTCTTTTTTTTAATTGAGAATTTTTTGTTTGCAATTATTTTACTGATAATTTCTGCTTCTAATTTTTCTACTGAGCATTTTTTTGTTGCCCTTATTTTCGAAGCATTTTTCGCTTAGAAAATAATTTTTTATTGTACCAATTTTTCTTTTCCCATTTTTTCACTGAGCATTTTTCTTTTCGTATTTTTTACTGAGCATTTTTCGATTCTAATTTTTTATTGAGCATCGTTTGTTTCCCTTTTTTAAGAAAATTTTCATTTCCTATTTTTTTACTGAGCATTTTTTGTTTCCAATTTTTTTACTGAGCATTTTTTGTTTCCCTTTTTTAAGAAAATTTTCATTTCCTATTTTTTTAATGAGCATTTTTTGTTTCTATTTTTTTTCATGATCATTTTTTGTTGCCAATTTTTTTACTGATCATTTTTTGTTTCTAATTTTTTTACTGATTATTTTTTGTTTCCACTTTTTGTTCTGAGCATTTTTTGTTTCCAATTTTTTTACTGAACATTTTTCATTTTCCGATTTTTATTCAGCATTTTTTGTTGTCCTTTTTTTCCTAAACATTTTTTATTTCTAATTTTTTTACAGAACATTTTTCAGTTTACAGTTATTTATTGAGCATTTTTATTTTTCCGCTTTTTTCCCGAGCATTTTTTGTCTCCCTTTTTTCACTGAGCATTTTGTGTTTCCAATTTTTTTACTGAACATTTTTCATTTTCAATTTTTTTACGGAGAATTTTTTGTTTACATTTTTTTACTGAGCATTTTTTGTTTCCCATTTTTTCATTGAGCATTTTTTCTTTCCCCTATTTTTTCACTGAGCATTTTTCTTCTCATTTTTTACGGAGCATGTTTCTTTTCCATTTTTTTTACTGAGCATTTTGCGTTTTTAATTTTTTTACTGAGCATTTTTGATTTCCTCTTTTTTTACTGAGCATTTTTTGTTTCCCTTTTTTCACTGAGCATTTTGTGTTTCTAATTTTTTTACTGAACATTTTTCGTTTCCCATTTTTTCATTGAGCATTTTTTCTTTCCCCTATTTTTTCACTGAGCATTGTCCTTCATTATTGAACATTTTTCATTTCTCATTTCCCATTTTTTACGGATCATTTTTCTTTTCCATTTTTTTACTGAAACAAAAACTGAAAAGGAAATTTTCTTTTGTGACAAACTTGGTGTTAGAGGATGTTTGTTTATTTTAAGTATTTTTCCAATAATTTGCCATTTTCTAATGAATCAATCGAAACCGAACGAACATTTCAGGACATATTAAATCATTCCAATGGCTTTGAGTCCGCTGCAAATTAAAAAAGGTATCGTTCCGTTCGTCAGAGCTTAAAGGCCAATTTCAATCCGCTCCTTTTTCTAGTATTTAGTGCCCTTCTGCAAGGACTAAACCCATACAACGAAGAGCATCGAATAAATCTTGACGGCATGGTTTTTGGGACAAGAGTAGCGCCGGTGCAAAAAAGATGAAGACGAACTGCTTGCATGACATCCGTTTGAACAGACGGAAGAGCAGCACTTAAATTGGAACAATAAATGGTCAAGAAGGAGGAGGTGCTGGTGTTCTGGCACAGCGGAAAATCAAGATTTATCAGCACCAGTTAATTAAATGCAATTAATTTTGTTCTTCAGGAAATTCTCCTTTGTAACTTTTCCACAAATTGATTTCTATTCTGTACTCCTTTAGAAACGTTACTCTTATGGGGAACAGGTGTGGGGGTCACTCTCAAGTGCGGAATAGTAGCGAACATGTGCACACAGTGTCCAATTTAGTGCACAATAAACAATGCGAAACTGCACTAAAAATTTGTTTTCGGTCGGTTGGTATCTGATGGTAACGGGTGGGAAATGGTGGGGGAACACCGCATTGAGAATTTCCGCTGACATTAGTGAAACACGATTCCGCCAAGCGATCGATGGTGTGTCGTAACCAATCATAACCAGTGCAATCCAATCGCAGTACGTTCACGAAGCCAACATATTTCGCCATTTCAAGGTGTCTTGTTTGTTTTTCTAATTTCTTTTCTTTTTTCTTAATTTATTGTGTCAATACCCCCCTTTCTGCTCTTGTTTCGAAAATTCAGTAACAGTTTCTTTTGAGCTTATATTGAAAATCTTTTCAAAGTTTCCCATTTCGAATATTGTCCATCAAAAAGGTAAGTTTTTCTCTTTCTTAAGTTTCCATTGTTAACATTCGGAAATAAGGGTAGACAAATAAATAAAAAAATTTCCCCATTTCTGAAAATTTAAAAACAAAAATTTATAAAAAATGTTCTTAATTTTTTTATTTAACGGATGAGAAACTGTGATAAGAATTGGGCTTTGAAGAGGGGCTGCGATTTTTTATCTGAAAATGCGATTTTGAGGCTCTTCTAAAAATTAATGGTAATTTCTTTTTGAAACAAAAGATCACAAAGAGAAGAAAAAATATTTTGTAATTGCAATATTTAAAAAAATTGTTCTAAAATTGCTTTTTCTTTAAAAAAAAAATAAAAATTTTTGGTTATTAATGCAAAAAAAAACAGAAATTTCGGAAAAAAGTTCTTCTTTCTTAAAGAAAAAGCAAAAAATACTTTTAAAGAAAACACAAAATTTTGTTGTTTGCAATTATTTTTAAACGAAATGTTTGAACGCAGAATTAAAAAAGAAAATCTTGAGAAAAATATTCCAGAATAAAAAAAAAAATTCCTTAAAAACAAAATCGAAAAGTAAATTTTTTTCCAAAAATCCTACAAAATTTAATTTTTAGAAAATTTTTAACAAAAAATCGGGTAAAAATTTTTAAAATATTAACAAAAAAATTTAATTATTTTTAAACAAATTCTTAAAAAATTGTTAACAAATTTCCAAAAAAAAAAAAAATCAACCAAATGCAAAAAATTATAAATTAAAAAATCTAAACAAAAATTTATTCAAACAATTTAAAATTATAACAAAAAAAATAGGAAATTGAACGTAAAAATTAAACAAAAAATTTAACACTAAAAACTGAACACAAAAATTATAAAGTTTGTAAATTGAATACCAAAAAAAGAACACTAAAAATTTAACACAGAAAATTGAAAATTGAAAAAAAATTTCAAGATAAAAATTGGAAAATTGAATACAAAAAATTTAAGAATTGAACACAAAAATTAAACACTAAAAATTAAAAAGAAAAACTGAACACAAAAAATTGAACACCAAAAATTGAACACTAAAAATTAAAAATTGAACACAAAAATTAGGAAGTTCAACAAAAAAATTAGAAAATTGAACATAAAAATTGAACACTCAAAATTGAGCACTAAAAATTGAGCACTAAAAATTGAACACTGAAAATTGAACACAAAAATTGGACACTAAAAATTGAAAATTGAACACAAAAATTAGGAAGTTCAACAAAAAAATTAGAAAATTGAACATAAAAATTGAGCACTAAAAATTGAACATAAAAATTGAACATAAAAATTGAGTACTAAAAATTGAACATAAAAATTTAACACTGAAAATTGAACATAAAAAATTGAACACTAAAAATTGAACACAAAAAATTGAAAATTGAACACAAAAATTAGGAAGTTCAACAAAAAAATTAGAAAATTGAACATAAAAAATTGAACACTAAAAATTGAACACAAAAAATTTAACACCAAAAATTGAACACTAAAAATTTAACACCTAAAATTGAGTACAAAAATTGAACACAAAAATTGAACACAAAAATTGAACACAAAAATTGAACACTAAAAATTGAACACCAAAAAATTGAACACCAAAAATTGAACACTAAAAATTGAACACTAAAAAAATTTTAAAAAATATTGAAAATTGAACACAAAAATTAGTCATTTTGAAATTTGAACACAAAAAATTGAACAATAAAAATTGAAAATTGAACGTTAAAAATTTTTAAATTAAAAATTAACATTTAAAAATTCCAAATTAGAACTTGGACTTTTATCTATTTTTATGTTTAATATTTAAATGTAAAAATGCCTCAAAATTAAAATAACCAAAAAAAAGGAACTTTTAAAATTTGATTAATTTTGGTTTTTTCGCTTCTTTTTTCAGGTACGTTGAGTGAATTTTTTTCGTTGGCAAAACGACACTTTTAACAACAATTTCCGGCCAGTCATATCAGCTACTGCCTGCTATTATTGAAGTAAGAAATATTTTGAAATTATTTTATTTTTTTTACCAACTTTTAGCATTTAAGATTCCAAACAAACAGTATTTTTCCTATTGAAGGTGTTGGTTTTTCAGGTGTTGTAAGGGAGGGAAGGGGCACCCTTTTGAAAGAATTTTGTTTAAATAAAATAAAAATCTTCTTTTACCTTTGCTTTTTGTCCAGATTTTACCCTATATTGATTAAATTGAAATTTTTCAAGTGAATATTAAAGGCAACATTAAATTTAACATTTTTTTTACTTAAATAAAAATTCATCCAAGAAACATTAAAGCTTAAAGAAAAATTCTCATTTCTGATTTGCGTAAATTTATTTTCGTGTTCCAAAAAAAAAAAACCAAACCAAACCAAAACCATCCCCAAAGAAATTCCACTCAAAAAATATCGATCCCACTCGCCCAGACCAGAGGCAATCATAAAACATTTTACTTCCTTCCGGAATCGCACCTTTCGTCGTTGGCAGAATGGAAGCTGCAACAAAAACGTTCCACCCCGAATCGACTGTGTTTGTTTCATCCCCTCAAGGTCAAGTGATAAAATAAATCGTGCCGCAACAAGTGTCCTGTTGTGGCCGTAATCGAGACTGTATCGAGAATTTTGTCAAAACAAATTGTCCTCCGTCAATTTATCTTCTCTGCGCGCTCGGTTGATGCTCGTCTCACGTCCTCCATTAAGGATAACACATCGTATTCGGCAAAGGATTTAACATAAAATGTTGGCGTGAAAAAAAATTTAGGTCAAAACAAAAAAAATCAAATCAAATCAAATCAAATGAAGAAAACAAACGAATCCCAAATTTAAGGGAAAGAAAATTATGATTGTCGTCGGCGCAACCCTTAAACAAAAAAAAATGATAACCAAAAATAAACGAAAATAATATGAAAAACCGTCCAAGGAGCAATAAGGGAAGAGCAAAAAACAATACCAATGAAAGTGAAACGTGTGCCATGGCAGAGATAGGGAGGGGGGATGAGGGGGTTTGTTGTAATAAAGTTCATCCCTTAAAACGGACAACAACGAATCGAAATCTAAACTTTTCATTTTTCTTGTGTATTTTTTTCCTCCGCCACTGAAGCTCACTTTTCGTTTCTCATCATCCCTTCTTTGCGGTTATTACATTTTCTTCGAAGCAGACGGTTAGGGGTTGTTTGTAAATAATTTTGTGCTAAAGGAAAAAGAACTGTCGGAAATTTGTGGAAAAAATTCGGGTTGATGTTACCTTCCAGTTTATTAGAGAAGCGATTAGTCGTGCTGATAACACAGGATCCGATCAGATTTGGGGCTCGTTTCAACATTTATTGTTGAATTCTTTAAAAACTCCTTTTTGTGTTTTTGTTTTCGTTTTCGTTTTTGCTTTGTTTTAGCTCATCCAATAAATAATGTCCGTGAATGAGTGAAATCGTGTAGAAAATTGTCTAGGATTTCGAATAAACGCGTATCCACACCGTCAGTCGCGGTGGAGCATTTATGGATCAATGACGAGAGCAGAACAGCTTTTGATGTGGAATTACAGGCAGTAAATTTAAATAATTCCATTTGCATCGGTGATTTTTTCTTTTTTCGTCGAAAGAGGTTGGAAATATAAAAAAATTGCGAGTTGCTGCCATTTTTTTCCACTTTTCCTGATGGACGATTGCTTCCATTTTCCTATTTTTGGTTGCATTTTTATGAATTTTTTTGTGTGTTGTTGGTGCTGTTGGTTCTGGGGGGGTGGGGGTTAGTTTGCATAAAATGTAAGAAAAATAATTACCGTCCACCGTAATTAAAATAAAAATTTTGTTTTAATACCAGAGCGTATTTTGAGTTCGATTAGTGAAGAAACTACCCTCGAAAGTGCCAGAAATTTTCCTTAATTTTATTTTCACCTTCATTTTTTGTATAAGAAACGAGCTGTGTGTGATGTGGCACTGTCTTGTTGGAACCACATGTTCTGTAGGCCTAATTGATCCAATTCGGGCAAAAGAAAGTTTGCAGTCACCAGTAACTGTTACAGCATCCTCAAAGAAATATGGCCCAATAATGCCGCACCACACATTCACTCTACGAGGGTGTGATGGTCTTTGGTGTATCAGTTGAGGGTTTTCAGTGCCCCAATAGTGGCTATTCTGTTTATTAACAAAGCCAGCCAAGTCAAAGTGTGCTTCGTCGGCCCAAATGCCGCACCATACAGTCACTCTACGAGGGTGTGGTTGTCTTTGGTGTAACAGTTGAGGGTTTTCAGTGCCCCAATAGTGGCTATTCTGTTTATTAACAAAGCCAGCCAAGTTAAACTGTGCTTCGTCGGCTCAAATGCCACACCATACAGTCACTCTACGAGGGTGTGGTGGTCTTTGGTGTAACAGTTGAGGGTTTTCAGTGCCCCAATAGTGGCTATTCTGTTTATTAACAAAGCCAGCCAAGTTAAACTGTGCTTCGTCGGCTCAAATGCCACACCATACAGTCACTCTACGAGGGTGTGGTGGTCTTTGGTGTAACAGTTGAGGGTTTTCAGTGCCCCAATAGTGGCTATTCTGTTTATTAACAAAGCCAGCCAAGTTAAACTGTGCTTCGTCGGCTCAAATGCCACACCATACAGTCACTCTACGAGGGTGTGGTGGTCTTTGGTGTAACAGTTGAGGGTTTTCAGTGCCCCAATAGTGGCTATTCTGTTTATTAACAAAGCCAGCCAAGTTAAACTGTGCTTCGTCGGCTCAAATGCCACACCATACAGTCACTCTACGAGGGTGTGGTGGTCTTTGGTGTAACAGTTGAGGGTTTTCAGTGCCCCAATAGTGGCTATTCTGTTTATTAACAAAGCCAGCCAAGTTAAACTGTGCTTCGTCGGCTCAAATGCCACACCATACAGTCACTCTACGAGGGTGTGATGGTCTTTGGTGTAACAGTTGAGGGTTTTCAGTGCCCCAATAGTGGCTATTCTGTTTATTAACAAAGCCAGCCAAGTCGAAGTGTGCTCCGGCGCTCATAATGATTTTTTACCAAAAATAGTAGTCTATAAAAAAGTTGTATAACTCGAGCACTCAAGTTTTGCTGCCGTTCATGGTCATTTGCCTGCGGCAACACTCCTCCTCACTGCAACAATCTCGTCAGGTTTACGTTGGATTAATTGTCGCCCAGTCCCACTTTATTGAACAATTTTTTAAAGAAAATGTTTTAATAATTTCAACACGTTGTTGAGGCGTAATAAATGGTTATCGATCACTCTCTACGACTGTCAAATGCCAACAGACAAATGTCATCCAAAACAAAATGACGGCCAAATAAAATCGACGTGGAACATAAAAAGCACTCTGTATAAAAAATTTAAATAAGAAAAATTAAATGAAAATTTCCGACGTTTTTGGAAAATCGTTGTTTGTTTTTCAAAATTTGAGACCTTATTGTGGAAAAATGCTCCCATAATTCATGCTTTAAAGATCGCTGTCACATCTTTCTAGCAGCATTCGAATTCCATGTTGAAAAAACTGCTCGTCTCTTGAGGTGACCCACGCATTTTTTATCTTTTCCTAAGAAAGGAAGTGCTGCTCTGTCAGGCCACGTGTCATCGATCGGAAGAGGCGATGTCTGGAGAATACAGCGGGTTTTAGTATTTCCAGGTAGGTCTTAACCACATCAGGAACATGTGGCCGAGCGTTTTCGTTCCTTAAAATTACTTTGTCAGCTCAAACACATCAGTTGTGTTCGTAAGCGAGCTCCTGCCACACCGAGCTAGTCAGCTCAAACGCATCAGTTGATGCATCGCCCCCACAATTTTCTTCCCTTTGGATTATCGTAATTGGTCAACTTTTCATCGCCAGCCACAATACGATGCAGAAAACTCTTCCTTTTTTGCCGTTGGAACAGCCTGTACGCACGTGAAAAAATGGCCGTTCGACGTCTGTCGTCTTCAACTTGTACGGCATCAATTTCCTTGATTTTGAAACGTTCTCAAGGCTTTCAAATAATGCGAAATGGCTTGTTAAATCTACAAGTTCTTGTTGCGTCTAACATGGATCGTCATCCAGTAATGGCTCCAATTGGGCTTCTTCAAACTTTTATACCAGTCCAGGGCGCTCCTTGTCTACCACTTTTGTAGCCTTGGAACCATTCGTGACACGTTTCCTCACTAACAAAACTCTCACCATAAGTTTCTACAATTATTTGACGCACCTCAGCCGCAGATTTTTTCGACTTTGAAGGCAATAAAGCAAAACTTCCCGCAAATGACGCATATTTGGCTCAAATCTTTGGACATTTTCACGCGCACACAAAAATAACATATATAATGCCGATAAAAAAGTCACAAATGCAATGATGAGAAGTTGTTGACAGATGCCCATGCTTACGATTTGACATTTCTGATTTGATATTTACTACTGCCGCCATCTATTAGAAAACGATCGTTTCTCATTTGTACTCCCAAAAAAAAAAGAAAAATAAAAGAAAAATTCCTTTTACAAAAAAAAAACTTTACAAATTCTATTTTTCTTAATTAAAAGTAATTTTTTTTAAACCACATAATCACTCCGGCACGCTGCTCCCCACCCTAAACTTGGCAGTGTTAGTTTTTTTTCTCAAATTTTTCCCAAAAATTTTTTCTTAAAAGAAAAAAAAAAACACTAAAAAAAATGTTGAAAAGAAAAAAAATTTCCAATGCAACTTTCGACGAGAACACAGCACAACGCAATCTAAACTAAAAACGATTGGTCAGAAATGGGGTTGGGTGGAGGGAATAGGGGGTTCGGTACAAAGTTTGTTAGAAAAACTTAAAATTGAATTCGTTCCAATTTTTTAAATGCAATTGAAACTAAAAGTGGAAAATCGAAAAGTTTTCCATACACAAAATTAAGGGAAGAAAACTACCCCAAAAAGGGGGAAAAATATAGAAAAAAACTTCTTTTTTTTTGTTTTTTTGTGTGAAGTAAACAATTTCCGTTAAGGACTTTGGGGAAGCGTTTGTTTCTTACAAATTTGTCAGTCGTGCTTGGTTTTATTGCGAGTTTGTCTATTTCCACCTCCTTGAAACCGCTTGTTTTTTTTTTTGGAGGGGTGTGGGGGGTTTATAGGAAAAATTTGCCTTCCTAAAAAGGAACTAGAAATTTTTTCCCAAAACACAAATTACAGTCAGACCGGATGATTATTGCCTTGAGAAGGAAAGTCCCAGCTACAGGTTCGTTTTCGAAAGATGGAGCGAACAGAGGGGCATGGGGATATAGCAAAGGTAATCTAAAAAGTGTTGCGGAAAAGTTTCGCCGAAGTAAAATGGAAAAACTTAAACTTTTCATGAACTATGAAAATGGAATTTTATTTATTCGATTAAATTGGTTGTAGGGGTTGTGGGGGTGTGCCCAAATGTGCATTTTTCTGGTACTTTTGGGGGGGGGGGGTGTAGGAGGTATAATTTTCCTAATTTTACCGAATGTTCTTCTTTTTTTTATTGTTGTAAACTGTCAGGTAAGATTTTTACTTTTAAAAACAAAACAAAAAAATCTAAAAAATGTAGGTAAAAAATTATCCAATCTATCTTTCGAAAAGTAAACGTAAATAAACAACATATTGAATTCAAATTGGGACGAAATTTTTATATTATTATATTTTTTTGGATCTTGCCATTATGCCTGTTGTATGTGTGATATAATTTAAATGGATACCACACGTGACTCGATCCTTTTAAAGGGAATCTCTTTTTCGCTGTTAATAACCCTCAGATAAGATTTTCAATAAAAAAAAATTCCTCTATTTTATCTATTCACACAGAGAGGCGGAGGAGAGAGGAAAATGTTTTTATTTCTCTCTTAAAATTTCGTAGGAAGCATTGTTTTTCTTTTTGTATTTAAATAATTTTTTTTTATTTCAAATTTTCCCTAATTTTTTTATAGCAGCAAGTCTATCATCACGAACAGTTTTTAATTAACGAACATTTTCTTGAACTATGTTTTAATTAAAATGTTCTCTCTCGATTTGGAAATTAAACTAAAAAGATTTTTTGCGAAATTAAAATGCTACCAGACATATTTTTTTTTGTGCCATAAAAAGAAAACATTCCATTTCATAGGAAATTTAGAAAGAGCGAAAAAGCTTTGAACCAAAAAAAATTTGGTTTTTCTTTTAACTACAGAATTATCTATTTTGTGGTTCGGAAAGTGCAGCTTTGTCATCCGACAAGTAATGAAACATTATAGTTCGTCGAGTATGGTATTTATTTAGTTTTGTGTCTGCCATTAAACAATTATGGATCGTTTAACTACTGATCAATATATAAAAATTGTAAATATTTTTGTAGAGACGTTTTGCCGTTCTATGAAAAAAGTTTTCTTTAATCGATGAGGCTTATTTCTTCTTCGGCGCATATAACAATAGGTAAAATCGCCATAAATAGAGCACTAAAAACGCACATTTATTTGCGAAAAGTAACGGTGCCATTGGTCCTTCTATTTATTTTTAAAATGTAAAAGGAGACGCCAATTTTGAGTGCTATGCCCAGTTTTTTTTCGCCTGAACTTGAAGATTTCAACAAGACGGCACCGCAAACCACACAACATAATAAATTTTGGTTTTATTGGACATAAAAACTCACCAGAAAGCGTAATGTCGACATTTGGTGATGTCAAGATCGTGCGATTTGACGCCATTGAACTTTTCGCTCCAAGGCAGTTCGAAATGTGACGAAAAAACTCACCAAAAATCGTATTGTCGTCATTTGGTGAAGTCAAGATCGTGCGATTTGACGCTATTGAACTTTGCGCTGAAGGGCATTTCGAAATATGACGAAAAATATTATTGTCGTCATTTGGTGATTTCAAGATCGTGCGATTTGATGCCATTGAACTTTTCGCTGCAGGGCAGTTCGAAATATGACGAAAAAACTCACCAAAGAGCGTAAAGTCGACATTTGGTGATGTCAAGATCGTGCGATTTGACGCTATTGAACTTTGCGCTGAAGGGCATTTCGAAATATGACGAAAAATATTATTGTCGTCATTTGGTGATTTCAAGATCGTGCGATTTGATGCCATTGAACTTTTCGCTGCAGGGCAGTTCGAAATATGACGAAAAAACTCACCAAAGAGCGTAAAGTCGACATTTGGTGATGTCAAGATCGTGCGATTTGACGCCATTGAACTTTTCGCTGCAGAGCAGTTCGAAATGTGACGAAAAAACTCACTAAAAAAGCGTAATGTCCACATTTGGTGATGTCAAGATCGTGCAATTTGACGCCATTAAACTTTTCGCTTCAGGGCAGTTCGAAATGTGACGAAACAAACTTACCAAAAATCGTAATTTCGTCATTTGGTGATGTCAAGATCGTGCGATTTGACGCCATTGAACTTTTCGCTGCAGGGCAGTTCGAAATATGACGAAAAAACTCACCAAAAATCGTAATGTCGACATTTGGTAATGTCAAGATCGTGCGATATGACGCCATTGAACTTTTCGTTGTAGGCTAGTTCGCAAAAAATCATCTCAAAAGGATTGAGTCCTTCAAAATCTCTTATGTCCATATTCCCTACAACAATGGCAAAATCCAAGCCATATAATAAAAAAAAGTTCAATTCATTGAAATCTTAAGTTCAGATGGCGTTTATTAAAGTTTACTTCCAAGCCTTTCTTATCGACACAAAAAAAAATTTTATTGTATTTTTTTTTTTAATAAGTTTCACTCCCAAAAAAAGAAGAGATTTTTTTAAAAACCTTCAAAATAAAAGAAAACAATTTAAATTCAACGAAAAAAAAAACAATTAATAATAATGAATTGGGAAAAAAGAAATCCATTATTTCGAAAATCGTCCGATTTGTGTCAAATGTGCACCATTTTGTTTTTCATAATTTGTTGCCATTTTAAAAGTAACTTCATAACGGCTCTCTCATAGAAACCCTGGTCGCTATTGGCGAAAAAGACAACTTTTTTTTTTAATTTCTGTAAATTGGTTTTTGTTTTAGGTTTTCATAAAAATGGAAATGAAATACTTTTTTCCCCATTTGGAATAAGAGTTTTTGTAAAAAAAAATATGACAAAAATTTAAAAAATTCTTGAAAAATTTCTTAAAATTTTAATAAATTAAATTCTAAATAAAAAAAATTAATAAAAATTTATTTTTACAAAGTTTCTTAAAAATGTTTACTCCCTAAAAAAACGTTCGTGTTGTTTTTATCGAAATTGTTTTTTACTTTTAATTGTGTTATTTTTTTTCTATTTTGAAATTTATTTGAATTCTCGATAATTCTTACTATGGGAAAGGGCTAGACGAATTCAACTTAATATCAAAAGGGGGGGGGGGGGGCGGTAATCTGAATTGCTTTTAGGTAACGACAAATATGTTCGCTAAAAAGTAAGTTGAATAGTCGACCACCCAGTCCAATGAGCTGTCGATAAAAAAATTTAAGTCTTCAAAAAAGGGTACCCTAAAGGAAAGGGGAGCAAAATAGGCCCTTTTTCATTTGCTTTTTTTTCTTCTTTTGTGATTTTATTCTATTTTCCTTTAATTTAATAAAATTTTCCTCGTTAGAATAGAAAATATTCCAATACACCAACTCTGGGAAGGGTAAGCTAGAGGAGAGGGTGGGGGAATGTAGATTTTGTTTGAACATAAATAAAAAAATTCACTTTTAATTACCTGTCAAAGTCACACTTTTCAATAATTTTCAGAAATGTGATATTTTCTTGTATTTGTTTTTCTTTCATTTTTCTTTTTATGATTTTAATTTGTTGCCTTTTTGTCCTTTGGTAAAAGTATCCTTTTTGACATTTGAGATTACTACTTCTCATATATTCTTCCAAAATAATCTTATTTACTTGGTCGGTGTACTTTTTTTTTGGTGGGCGTCTCCATTCACTGAATTTAATATAACAAAACAATTTTTTTTTTTTTCAAAAAAAATTAATAAAATTTTCCTTGGTGAAATTTCGTAAATTTTCAAATGAAATTTTCAAATTTCCCTTTTTATTCTGATACACACACACTAATAAATACTTTTTACACATAGAAAAATTTAATTAAAAAATCTTAAGGAAAAAGGCAAGAAAAATAACCAAATTAGAAGAGAAAAATCCTTAATTATGTGTAGAAAATCCTTAATTATGTGTTCTTCCCGTTACTCTTCTAACGAAGGATAACAATCCTCTCGACTCAAAATTAGGAAAAACAAAGTTTTTTTATATAAAAGAAAAATCCTTCCGATAGTAAAAAATATCCTGTTTCAATTAAGAGACTCAACTACACCATCCCCCTTCAGATTACCTGAAATTTCCAGCTGAAAACCTAGCTTTTAAGCAGCAATCACAGCCCGGCATTATTGTGCTTTGACGACGCTGCCGCAGATATCAGTGATCTCAGTTTTACGCACGCACGTCTCTTTGCAGGAGCAAAGGCGTCCTTCTAGCTTCTTTCTTTCAGTTTATTCAAAGTCGAGTGAAAAGTTGCGTCAAAAATCACTGCAATCGTTCGTTCTGCAGTAAAGCAGTCGTTCAAACTCTCAGCATTAACTTCATCACTATTACTCGTTGGTAAAACAAAAGAGAGAGAAAATCACTACCAGTTACGTCACTTTCTTGACTGACGACTTCTGCCGCGACGGCTTTTTTGTATCGCGCTCGCGGCTAGTGTCACGTAAGCAAAAGTGTGCCTTCACTATCCTTCTCGCTCTGCTCTACTTTATTTCTGATCATCCTTCTTCAACCTTCGCTGGTTCATCGGTGCATTCTTCCTTTCCGGTTGGTTGCTTTTTACCCGTCTCTTTCTACTCTTTGGCTCTGCTCTTCCGTGCACTTGTCCGTTCACGCCGGCAAGCTGCAATTTTGATTTCGTCATCGAACGTGCGCTCTCAAGCTTTGATTGAACGTGACGAAATTACTTGCGGTGCGGTGCTGCCCAAAATTTGTTTGCACGTCGTCGTCGTCCGTTGTTTTTGTGTACCGTTTTCACAACGCTCGCACTGCATGCGTTCACCGCTGCAACGTCAATTTCTGTTCCACAAAAAGAGTTGAATTTTAAAAAAATATTATTTTAAACCAATTTTTTAAATGTAATTTTTTTATTAAATTTTTTATTATTTATCTTTTGTTGTACTAAAAAAATGTGTTTTTATAAAAAAGTTGTTATTATTTTACAATTTTTTAAGGCTGTTTAATTAATTTTACTGGAAATTAATTTTTAGGGATTTTCTTTCGACTTTTTAGCAAATTTTAATTTTTTTTAAGTCCACCATATTGGCTCAATTTTAATTGGTCTAATTTTTTTCTTTACTCTTTAAACTACCTTTTTTAAATTATTTTTAAATATGTTTTTATAAAAATATTTTGTTTTTATTTTTTAATAAAATTCGGATTTTTTATTTGTTCTTTTTCAATCGGAATTTCCAGATTTTCCAAATTTCCAAGCGGTTGATTTCTAATATTTCCTAAAAAAGCATATTTTTTTAGGCCAACATTTTTAAAAAAAACTTTCATATTTTGCATTTTTGTGAATACATATTTTGTTTAAATTTAATTTTTTTTCATTTGTAATTTCATGTTTTTGTTTTAAATAAATTTTTTGTAATGCAAATTTTATTTTAATGATTTTTAAAAATTTTTTAAATGAAATATTTTTTTTGTAAGTTTTGTTTTGTAATTTTTTTATTAATAATGAATTATTTTTTGTACTAGAAAATTTGTTTTTATAAATAAACTTTTTAATTTTTGTTAGGGGATTTTTTTTCAATCTTTTAACAAATTCCAATTTTTTCTAAGTCCATATTGGCTCAATTTTAAATGATCTAATTTTTTCTTTACTGTTCAAACTACTTTTTTTAAATTATTTTTAAATATGTTTTTTTAAATCTTATAAAAATATTTTGTTTTTTTTCAGTTGCTTTTTTTAAAAAAAATTTTAATTTATAATTTTCGGTTTTTTTTATTAGTTTTTCTTCAATCGGAATTTTTAAATTTCCAAACGGTTGATTTGTAATATTTTCTAAAAAAACTTGTGTTTTTTTAGGCCAACATTTTTTCTTTAAAAAACTGCATATTTTGTTGCATTTTTGTAAAATAATTTTTTTTTTAATATTTAACCACTTTTTTTTAATTATTTTTTGTTTTTTTGTTGCATTTGTTTTTTCATTTTTCTAAAAAAAAAATTTTATTTGCAAATTTGATTGTTGATTTTTTTAAAATATTTTTTTTTGTAATTTTTTTATTAATAATGAATTGTTTTGTTTTGAAAATGTGTTTTTATAAATAAACTTTTTAGTTTTGCCGGAAATTAATTTCTAGGGATTTTTTCTAAGTCCATATTGGCTCAATTTTTAATGGTCTAATTTTGTCTGTACTCTTTAAACTACCTTTTTTTAATTAATTTTTAAGTATTTTTTTAAGGCTAATAAAAATAGTTTTTTTTGTTTTGTTTTTTAATGCCAATTTTTTTTATATATAATTTTCGGATTTTTTATTTGTATTTTTTCGAATCCGAATTTTCAATTTTTCGAAATTTCCAAGCGGTTGATTTCTAATATTTTCTAAAAAAATATAGCGTATTTTTTTAGGCCACCTTTTTTTTTAAACTGCATATTTTCTATGTTCTTGAATACATTTTTTTTTTAATTTTTAACGATTATTTTACAAATTGCATTTTTTTTTAAATAAATTTTTAAAATGGAATTTTTTTTAATTTTTTTTTTAATAATGAATTTTTTGTACTAGAAAATGTGTTTTTTTTAAGAAACTTTGTATTATTTTACAACTTTTTTTAGGTTTTTCTAAAATTTCCTTTTCTTTTAAAGTTAACTTTTTAATTAATTTTGAGGGATTCTCTTTCGTTTTTTTAGCAAATTCTGTTTTTTTCTAAGTCCATATTGGCTCAATTTAAGTTGGTATAATATTTTTCTTTACTCTTCAAACTACATTTTTAAATTATTTTTAAATATCTTATTTTAGGGCTTGGTTTCTTGAGAAAAATTTTTTGGGTTTTGTTTCTTAATAGAAGTTTTTTTTATTATTTGTTTTTCTTTTTAATCGGAATTTTTAACTTTTCGAAATTTCCACGCGGTTTTTTTCTAAAATTTTGTTGTTTATTCTCTATAAAATCTTGTGTATTTTTCTAGGCCAACATTTAACAAAAATAACTGCATATTTGGTATTTTTGTGAATAAATTTTTTTTACTATTTTCCTTATTTTTCGTCAGTTTTTTATCAATTATTCATTTTTGTTTAATTTCTAATAGAAATCTACGCTCAAAATATGCCATCTTCTTCTCCCATTTTGTAATATTTCCTTTGTGAGGTTTTACACAATAATAATTAGAGCTGACCAAATTTTTTAAAAAAGAAAATTAAATTTAAACGTCTTTTGACTAGAATTTTATTGTTATTTTTGCACAAATGCATTTTTTGCTCAAATGCATTAAAAACGCATTATTTTTCCATAGTAGAACTCATTCGCACAATTCATTTGCGATCGTTTCGTATCGTATCGCACCGAGCAACGCATGGTATCGCATTATTTTTCATTGTACACGAACAGAGGACGTCGTCGCATATGCAAAAACGTATTGAATTCGTACAGTAAAAGTAAACACGTCAAAACTTTGCGATAGGATCCCGTTATCAGTTCTAATCGAATCGTTTTAGTTGCTGTGACATTTGTCAGCGATTATATAAAGAAAATTTTGTTACTAAATATTTATGAACGAACGCTTTTCTCTGTTAATTTTAATAAATTATCAATTACAAAAGTGCATTTCTGCAAAACCGTATACAACACATACTTGCACACAAAACTCCATTTCTTCTATGCATGGCAATTCATTTATGTAAACGAAGAATAACCAAAAGAAGAAAAACAGCAACAACAAAAGAAAACCAAAAACACAAAATAATCCGTCATCCGCGTATGTGCATACGTGTACGTACACATCTACCAGATTACGACGGACGCACTCTCCGGTCGCAATAAATAAAATCTCTTTTCCACTCTCAAAAATACCAAGTACGAGTGCAGTGCAGCTCGAGAGCGTTCGTCGAATTTTTTTTGAGAGCGACTGCAACGAGTTTCTTCCTGTCAATTCTCTTCGTTCTCGCCTGATTTCCCCTTCGTCAAACCGATAATGTACGAGCATGAGTATGTCATCAGTTCAGTGGTGTCATGTGTAAATTGTGATGTCTATTCGAGTGTAGTGAGTAAAAAAAACCCTCTCTTACCGCCACAGTATTGCCAGATTAACTTATATGCGCTGACGATAATTAAATCGATCGTATTTTGTTTCTCTTTATTTTACTTACATTTTTGGAACATTTTTTTGGGTTTTTTTTTTTTTAAATTAGGGCAACGAAATCTTTTTTTTTTTGGAAAACGTAATTTTTTTTTCATCAGAACAATTTGTTTTATGATCGATCCTTTTGATTTTTTTTTTAAATAAATTTTTATCAAGAATTTTGCTATTTATTTTTTTCTTGTTTCTTTCCTTTCAAAAATTTTCTCGTACAAAATTATTTTTTTACTTTTTTTTTTAAATTTTAATTAAAAGTAATTTTTTTTTTGGAAATTTTTCTTTATAAAAATTAATTCATTTTTTTTGTGATGAAAATAAAAATGAGAAAAATTATTTCCTAAAAATATGCGTTCTCAAATCTTTATTTTTTTTTTGGAAATTTTTTTTCCAAATTCCTAAACAGTATTTGTTAAAAAAATTTCTAAAAAAAAACAAAAAAAAAAACATTTTCCAGGAATAAAAAAAAAATATCAAAAAGTTCCACACAAAAGCTCAATAATTATTGTTAAAAGGCAAAAAGTGGGCAATTACTTAAAAATGACGACACTGGCTAAAAAAATAAAAGTTGAAGTCGCTTATGACATTTTGCCTAACCGCATCTCTCTATACATACACAGACAGGCACACACACACACACACACACACACACACACACACACACACATATGTGTGAATAATAAAAAAAAGGTTTTATTTAAAAAATTTACTAAAATTTGTTTTTTTTTTTTTTTTTTTATAAAAAACAAAAAATAAAAAAAATATTTTCGTTCTGGTTTGCCGCATTGAACTTGAATTGAATTGAATCCGTTGGTTTGGATCAGATTAGAATAGAATTTGAATTAGGATCGAATTTGCATAGTCAATAATTACTTGGAAATTGATTAAAATTGACAGGAAATATTGGCAATTACTAAAAACCAAACCGTTGTAATATTTTCATTTTGGCAAATAGTGGTAAAAAATTTGTTGGATTTGTGCAATTTTTACTTGGTTTTTAATTTTGATTTATTTTCAATTTCAATTTCCAAATGCCATTCCTTGTCATATGTACGCATATCGGAAATTCAACCAGAAATCGAAAATTGAGTGTAAAGTACGAGTGTTAGTGTTGTGCTCAGCAGAAGTATTTGTTGTTGTTGTTGTTGGAGAAGCCGAAGCAGACGTGGAAGCGTTTTTTTTGGTAAACTGGAATAGCTATAGGGAAGAAAGAGAGCATGGTTGCTTTATCGCACGGATATTTATGATATGAAGGAGAAAGACAGACTAAATGTGAGAGTAAACCTATAAACACGTAATTTGATGAGAGAAACATTAGCTCGCTTGTACATGATTTCGTCGACGACGGGGATAATTACGGAATCCCGAATGCGAAATGTGAACACGAACACAAGCCGAAGTTAATATAGATAGAGTCATAATCTGGTGGGTGTGTTTTCTCTCGTTCTTTCTAGCGATTGTATTGGATTCACTTAAAGAGGGAATAAGAATCCAAGAGAGACTTTTGTACGTTTCGAAATGATTACAAAATTTTTTCAATGAGAAATCATCATATCTCTTGTTTCTTTTGCCCACCTCTTGTTGGTGGATATGGTTTTCTTGCTTGCACACATTTATTTCAAAGTCGAAACAAAACTCCACTCCACTTATCCTCTTCGTCGAACATTTTCGTACCGGCATCGTTTCAATTGCTCGTACATATAAAACCACTTTTTTGTTGTGTGTTTTGGTTTGCATTGTGCAATAGAGAGAAGAGAAGTCATACCAACACTAAAATTCCATTTTTTTTATACAATTTACTTTCAAATATAATTAAAAATGGCCATATTCAAAATGTGTTCATTATTATTTTTTTTTGGAGATGGTAAAAAAAAGGGGAACACAAAGAATTCTCTTCTTTTAGAACTTCTCTCAATAAGGGGAGATGTACAGTAGTTTTTTTTTTATAGACGAATTGCTCTTGCTCACACACCCATGCGTTGTTGTGTAGCGGTATTTGTTGAATTGGATTGAAGAAGTAAGTTTTTTGGAGGCTTTCGCTCAGCAGCCGCTCAGTTCGAGTTGGTGTTTTATATTGCTTGCATGGGTAATATTTTGCGCGTCGCGAGAACGCGACTTCATTTTGTTGTTATTTATTATTATTTTCGTTCAGTTTATCTTCTTTCGATTTCAATTTTATCGAGAATAATCATCTAAGTAATAAAAATCAATTTAATTATTTTGTGAAAAAAGAAAATAATTATAGTGGAAAAATCATTTAATTTTAATAGAGAGAGTGAATAAAAATAGAGGAAAATTTTTTTTATGTGTGTCACATTTATTGAAAAATAACCAAAAAGGTGGATTGTGGAATATATCTGAAATTATATATATTATAAATTTATAATTTGTTTTTGATAAAAAAAAATAATACTATTTAATGGAAAAATTTCCATTGAAAATTAATAGTAAAAGAGAAAAATCGTGTAAAAATAATAGTTGTAATTACTACTGCCATTTGGAAAATAATTCTTAATAAATTTAATTCTTAGAATAATAATAATAATAATAATAAAAATAAGAGTTTGTAAAAAATTGAATTTTTTCTTAAAGAAATAGTTTTTTTTTCTTCTTTTTCTCTCTCTTTGATCAGTTTGGAAATTGTTGTTTAAATTGTTGTTTGCGTTCGTTTTTGGTTATACGAATTTCAGTTTTTGTATGCGTGTCCAGTTCATACTTCATCAAAGTGTGTGTGTGTGTATGTGTTGGTGTACATTAGTGTGTTTGGATATATTTGCTTTCATACAGTTTTTTATGACGAAATATTTATTCTTTATTAATGCTGCTTGGTAAAAAAACAAAAATAATTTGAAATTATTTATTTTCGAATAAAGAGAGCAAAAAAGTTGGTTTCTTTTTTTTTTTGAAATGTTTATTATTTTCTTGTTTTTATCTTCAAATATGTAATAGTGTTATTTAACAAAAAAAAAGAAGAAAAATTATATAAAAATAAGAAAATTTAAAAAATTAACTTTGTTTTTAAGAAAAAACTTAAAATTTTTAGTATAACATTAAATGATAAAACAAAAAAAATGAATTTCAAGACCATCCATTTTCCCTTATCGATTTTTTATAGGATTAAATTATAAAAAGTTTGGTTTTAGGATTGTTATTGGGAAGGGGGGGTGCTCAGGAGGGATACATGAAATTTGGAGGAATTTTTTGATTTTTAATTTTTGTGCTTAAAGAAAAGTTGACAAATTTGAAAATAATAATGTTTTCTTGTTAGTTTTTTTTGTTTTTTTTTTATTTGTAATTTCATATTTGTTTTTTTTTTTAAATAAATTTTTTGGTGATTTTTTAAATGAAATTTTTTTTGTAATTTTTTTATTAATAATGATTTTTTTTTTACTAGAAAATGTATTTTTATAAAAAAAAAATTATTATTTTTTAGTTTTTTTTTAAATTTCGTTTAAAAAAAAAAAAAAACAAATTTTGTCTGAAATTAATTTTTAGGGATTTTTTTTTGTTTCTTTAGGAAATTCTAATTTTTAATTGAAATTGGTCTAATTTTTTTTCTTTACTCTTCAAACTATTTTATATTATTTTTTTATTTGTTTTTTTTTTCCAATTCAAATTTTCAACTTTTTAAAATTTCCAAGCGGTTTTTCTAAAATCTTGTGTTTTTTTTAGGTCAACAAAAAAAAATGCATATTTTGCATGTTTGTGAATAAGTTTTCTTTTTAATTTTTAACGAGATTTTTTTACTAATTTCCTTAGTTTTTGTTGTACTTTTTTTTCATTTGTAATTTCATGTTTTTTTTTTTTTAATTAAGTTTTTGTAATGTAAAATTTATTGTTGGTTTTTTAAAAATATTTTTTTTTAAATGAACTTTTTATTTTTTATTTTATACCAGAAAATGTGTTTTTATAAGAAACTTTTTATTATTATGCAATTTTTATTAGGGTTTTCTTTAATTTTAAACTTTTTAATTTTGCCGGAAATTAATTTTGAGTGATTTTGTTTCGTTCTTTTAGCAAATTCTAATTTTTTGTAAGTTCATATTGGCTCAATTTGAATTGGTATAATTTTTTCTTTACTCCTTAAACTATTTTTTTTTAAAATTATTTTTTTAAGGCTTTTAAAAAATTGTTTGTTTTTTTGGTTTTGTTTTTTAATAGAAAATGTTTTTGTATTTATAATTTACGGATTTTTTGTCATTGTTTTTTTTTTATTGAGAAAATTTCTAAATTTTCAAGCGGTTACTTCTAGTATTTTCTTATAAAATCTTGTGTATTTTTTTAGGCCAACATTTAAAAAAAACTGCATATTTTGCATTTTTGTAAATAATTTTTTATTTTTTATTTTTAACAATTTTTTTTTCATTTTCCTGAAGTTTGTTTTTTCTAATTTCATGGTTTTTTTTTTTTTTTAAATAAATTTTTTCTAATGCCAATTTTATTGTTGAGTTTTTAAAGCCAATTTTTCGAAATGAAAATTTTTTTTATTAATAATGAATTTTTCTTTTGTACTAGAAAATGTGTTTTTATAAATGAACTTTTTAAGTTTGCCAGAAATTAATTTTGAGGGATTTTCTTTCGTTCTTTTCTAATTTTTATTAGATTTTTCTAAGTCCATATTGGCTCAATTTTAAATGGTCTAATTTTTTCTTTACTTTTCAAACTACTTTTTAAAAAGGCTCTAAAAAATGTTTTGTTTATTTTTGAGTTGTTTTTTAATAAAATTTTGTTCTTTATTTTTATAATTTTCGGATTATTTTTATTAATTCTTTTTTCAATTGGAATTTTTAATTTTTCAAAATTTCCAAACGGTTGATTTGTAGTATTTTCTAAAAAATCTTGTATATTTTTTTAAGCCAACATTTAAAAAAAAACAGCATATTTTGCATTTTGTAAATAATTTTTAACAATTTTTTACAAATTTTTTTTTTACATTTTTTTTTTTTTTTAAATAATTTTTTTGTATGCAAATTTTACTGTTGATTTTTTAAAAATATTCTCTTTCAAACTAATTTTTGAAAATGAAATTTTTTTTTTAATTTTTTTATTATTTTATAAAAAAGTTTATATTTTTACAACTATTTTTTAGGTTTTTCTTTAATTTTTTTTTTTTTTTTAAAAAGAACAAATTAAAATTTTGCTTGAAATTAATTTTTAGTGATTTTTTTCTCAATCTAATTTTTTTCTAAGTTCATATTGGCTTTACCTTTTTTAATTAATTTTTAATCATTTAAAAAAAAAATTTCAATGGGAAATGATCTCAAATACTTTTTTAATTATTTTTTAATTTTTAACGATTTTTTTGAAATAATTTCCTTATTTTTTTTATTTTCTTAATAAAAAAAGGATACATTTTTTTTGTAATTTCATGTTTTTTTTTCTTTTTTAAATAAGTTTTTTGTAATGCAAATTATTTTATTGAAGAAAAAAAAGCAATTTCGATAAAAATTGGTAAAAGTATTTAATTTGAAAAAAAATGGATTAGATTTTTTCTTCTTTTTTTTATGTGTAATAAAGAGAATTTGATGAGGCAAATTAAAAAAAAAATTTACAAAATAAATCGATAGCAATAAATTTAAAAATAAATAGAAATTCCGGCCAGATTTTTAATGATCAAATTTCCCTTAAAGAAGTGATTAAGTATTTTAAGTAGAGGAGGGCATTAATAATAAAAAGTATTCAAAACTATTTTGTTGAGAAACTGTCAGAATATGTCAACTTAAAATCGTCTTTATTTAAGGAATTATTAAGATGCGTTGTGATGCGATGCGAGTCGTATTGTGTGACGGACAGACGACCGACCGATTAGGAGGTCTACCAATCACCGATTTTAGTTGCTCTTAAAAGTGTTGTCGAATTCAAGTTTTTTTTTTGTTTTTATTAAATTTATAATATTGCAAAAGAAAATTTTAAAAGTCTGGGTTTTTTTTTCCCAATTAAAAATAATTTTTTTTTTTTTTAAGAAAAACTACAAAATTTTCAGGAACAAGTTCACTTTCGGATGTGTTTCGTTTTCGTTTTTAATTTTTCTAAAAATTTGTGGGTTTCGTTTTCGTTTTAATTTTTCTTTGCTCAATTGCTGACGTGACGTGCCTGTGTGCCTCACAGCAGAGTGATTTTTTTTTTGAGTGCCCCCAAGTACCTTTTTCGAGTTGTTGAAAGAAGTTATTGTTGTTGGAGGAGAGAGAGAGAGAGGGGGGAGGGAATCTTGGTTGGTGTTTTTTTCCTTTTCTTTATTAAAAATCCAATCCGATCGACAATACACAACCAAATGCAACAACGTCCAAAAGTACTTAAGTTCTGCGTTGCGTTGCATTGCATTGCATTGCGCTGCGTATCGAACGGTTCTGTTCTAATTTGTTCTGTTCCATACCGTTCCATATGCCCGCCTGCGTGTTTGGTTGACATTTTGTTTATTTCGGTTGCGTTTCATTCTCGGCCATATTCCCTGCCGTTCGCTCATATCTGCCTACGTTCATCACCGTCCAGTTGCGTTGGTCTGGTTCGCGTTCGTTTGCGATATCGGTCGGATTTGTGTCAAGTTGAAAGTTGCTGGCTTAAAAAAAGTGACCGAAAACATTGACACGGTTTAGAATAAGCAAGAGAGGGAAAGACTGAAAACTCAACAAATGCTATTTTACAAACTTAATTTTCAAATACTTGTGTGTGTGTGTTTGACTGAATGTGGGCATTTTTATGTGGTTTTGTAAATATGCATCCGCGCATTTGTAGTTTTCTCTTTCTCTATTCTCTTCGAATCATTTTTAATGCGAGAGAAATTTTTTATTAAAGAAAAACTTTCTTTATATCATATTTTATTGAATTTTTTTTTTAATATTTTTTTCTTATTTTGCTAAAAAAAATTAGTTTTTTTACAAAAAAAAAACAGTATTTATTCTTTACTGTTTATAATCGAATTAATATCAAGCAAAAAATCATGAAATTCCTTCAAACTTTCATCTGCCAATAATTTTTTTTCTCTTCAAATTCTCTTTTTTACACCTTTACAATATGTTTTATATGATAAATAAATACAATATCAATTTTTGTGGATGTCCCCATATTCTAGTAAGCGAAATTTATGATTTGATTGATGACATATAAGCCTAACCGGAAGCTAGGAAGCGATAAAATTATGTACGCTTCTCGAATGCTCCCAAAAGTAGTCAACCAAAAAAAAAAAAAAAACACTAATTTTTTCTTAAATATTTTTATTTTATTTTATAACAAATAGGAAAAAAAATTTATTAATAACTGATTATTTTGAATTTATTATTTTTAATAATATTTTTTTATAAATGAAATTTTATTCTTCCTTATAAGTGAAGGCGGAAGGGGGAAGGGTTTTTGAGATAGGGTTTTTTTTTGTAGCCCAAAAAAATTCCATTTCTAACAATGTCAATCTGCTGTTCTGATTGATTTTTGGTAAGCTCTGAAAGTGGATTGGACAAAATTTTTAGGGCGCATACAAGCCCCCAACATTATCAAAATTCATTCCAAAATATTCAGAAACGTTTTCGAAATTCTCCATTTCCGAACAAAATTAACCTTTTGCGCAAAAAGTCGCTTATCCGGGATTCTTTTCATTTTAAAAAAGATTCCTAAATTTGTTCTATTATTAATTAATTAAATCAATTCTCTAAAACTATTAATACTTAAAAAAAACACGTATTTTTATAAATTCCTTTTTTAAATGTAAAAAATGGGGAAATTTTTGAAAATATGCTATCAGAAATGAATTTGTTTTCAGTCGCCACAGTCCACACCGGCAATTTCCGATCGAATTAATTTCATTCCGATTGCAATGACCCCACACACATCCCCTTTCAGGTCCGCTCTTTTAATTTCACTCTACGCGTTACCTTTTTTGATAGCCGCTGCAGTAAAAGTTGTGGTAGCGCATAAGCCGCTGCAATTCCATTCTGCCTATTATTGTCCATCTCTTTTCACTTTGCTAACTTTGCATATTTCTGTACTCACTGTCGAAATTACGAAGATGACGTATGCTGATAGATGGCGCCAATGCTTTAACCGATCATAGCCGTGAGTGCTGTTCGCAAGACTGGCTGCTGTCTACCGTTTTGCTGTGCTGGGATGACGTCGACCATGCACATGCATTCACACATCAAATGGCCGAGTTGGCTTAGCTTAACTGCTTGCTGGCGATGAGCTGTCATAATTTTTCATACGCGGTTGGCTGGTGCACATGTGTTTGTGGTGGTAGAAGAGTTCGGATAACAAAATGGAAGATTGTCCATCAAGGTTGGGTGTGTGCGTGTGTTCTTGATTATGACTCGTTTGCATGTTTATTCACGTTAAATTGGCAACCGTGGTTGTTCTCTCTTTCTCTCTCTGTCTCCTGTGTCTTTTTACTGCGTGTTGCGTTGGTTGCCAATATTTTTGCTGTTTTGGAAAATAGATTTTTATTTTTTTCTCTTTTTTTCGAAATTTAATTTTGTTTTTGCAAGATTTTCACTTGAATTTACATTAATTCCTTTAAAGAAAAAAAAACCTGAAAAATAGAATTTTTTTTCTTTTTTTCAAAAAAAAAGGTGGGCTTTTTTTTAAATTTCGAATTTATATTCAAATTCAAGTATTTTTTTTTTATTAAAGGCCAAGTCCTTGGTTTTTTTATAAAATAAAGGCTTTTGAAAAAAAAAATTACATTTAAAACTCTAAAAAAAAAAACTAAAAAATTCTCGTTAAAAAAACTATTTTTGTTATTTCGAAACACGTGGCTTGTTATTTTCGAAATTTTTTTAATGTAAAAAAAAGGCTTTCAAAAGAAACAAAAAAATAATTTTTAAAACTCTAAAAAAAAAACTAAAAAATGTCCGTTAAAAAAAATTAATTTTATTGTCCAATTTTCGTTAAATCCTTTTTCGGATTTCTTACGAAAAATTCAAAAAGAAAATACAATAAAAAAAAAGGCTTTCGAAAAACAAAACAAAATATTTTTGAAATTCTTTAAAAAAAAAACTAAAAAATTCTTGTTAAAAAAAAATTAATTATTTTTTTTGAAACACGTGTCGTGTTATTTTATAAATTTTTTTTAATGTAAAAAAAGGCTTAAAAAAAAACATTTTTAAAATTCTATAAAAAAATTAAAAAATTGTTAAAAAAAACTATTTTTATTGTTTCGGAACACGTGGAATGGATTTTTGGTAAATTATTTTTTATAAAAAAATAAAAGCTTTCAAAAAACAAACAAAAAAACATTTTTAAAATTCTATGAAAAAATTAAAAAATTAATTTTATTGTCCAGTTTTCGTTAAATCCTTCTTCGGATTTCTTACGAAAAAATTCAAGAAGAAAAATACAATTAAAGAAAAGCTTTTTAGAAATAATATTTACACACCTTCTTCTGGCAGATCAGCGCAGACATCAAAGAATAAAAATTGAGATTAATTCGGTAAAGAAATTGTTAAAAAGATCAGATTTATTATACGAAGTAAATTGATTGGTTGAGTCCGTGGCGGTGGGGTGATGGGTTAAGGGAAAGGGGGTCAGACAATGAAGGAAAATTTACACCTGTTGCTGCTGTGAGTAGATTTCACAGCGAAAATGGAATAGATTTCTTCCTTGGTTAAGGTTGTCCATTGTCTATTATTAATATTAATTTTATTTTTATTTCATTTTCATTAAGTCATATTTTTTCTTTTTTAAAAGTTCTCACAAAAAACCCCGAACACGTACGACGCTTCTTGCTTCTTCAATTAGTTAATTACGAATATTTACATTTCGGTTTTTTATTCTATTCTATTTTTTCTGCCTTCTTGTATATGTACTTTTTTCTTTTAACAGTTATTCTCTTTGCATAAAAACTAAATAAAGAAATTATGTTTGGGTTTGGGTTTTTTTTTGCATAATTTCTTACATGTACAGAAACGTCTCCGTCGCAGCGCAGCAGCATACTTGCTCGTCTCAATATAACCGGTACTAGGTTGGGATTTTTTTCTTCTCTCTCTCTCTCTCTCTCTCTCTCTCTTCCACTGTGCTTTTGTTTTGTATTTTGTTTTTTTTTTGTTTCCCTTTTCTTCTCACACGAAATATTCTCTTTTTGTGTACTGTTTGCATAATTAGAAAATATTATTGTTATTATTAATATTTATAATACGATCGTGAATGAATACGTTACGCATTTAAAAAAAAAATGAGTTTCATTAATGCTATTTTTAATTATTACAGTGTGTTTGTGTGTGTATGAGTTTTATTGAGAAACTATGCAAATTTATTAACCTATTCAGTTGATTTTCTTTCCCTTTCGTTCTTGTGTACCCTTTACCTTCTTGAACTAGTTTCACTTATAGGGGCCACCTCTTCTATTACGTATTCTGTCCAACAGTTTCCTTCACACATGCCATTCCATTGTCTATTATGGACACGACGACGACGTTGTTTTTACAGTTAAAAGCGGGATCGTCTTTGGTTTAGTTTCTTCAATATATTTTTCTGTCTTCTTTTTTCATTTCATTTTACATTATTTTTATTTTTTTTTATTTTGTATGTATTATTTTTTGTATCGTTTTTGTTGAACTTCTCATTTAGTCAGAGAAGAAAAAACACAGTTTCTCTTATTTGGTTAGTGCTTCTCGTCGTACGTATTGGTTTTGAGTGAAAATAACAAAAAATGAGAACCAAAACGAATGATCTATGGTTAAAAAGGCAGAAGGAAACCAACAACTTGTATGAATGAAAAGGAAAGAAGAAAAAAATGATGTGGTAGTGGTCAGTACGTACGTGCTATTAGTACGCATTAAAACCGGCAACTTTAGTAGAAGTTGTTGCTCTTCCTTCCACTTAGCTCGTTTTCGGGTACAAAATATCCGAAAATTGATTATGGCAAGAGAACTCTTTCTAGCGCATTTGTTTTAATGGCAATTTAATTTTAAAATGTATGAGAATTTAGCTAAGTTAGTTAGTAGTTAATATTTAATAAAAGAGTTAATAGAGACTCGTCTCCTTTTTCTCTTAATTCATATTTTGCTGAGGTTCGTCTTTTTTTCTGTAGTTAAATTGAGTTTTTTTACTTTTGTTTTTAATGGTATTCCTCTTCACATTGGGGTAGGAAAATTATTGGAATGACTAGTATCAAGTTGTAGTGAAATTTTAGCAAGAAAAAAAACTATTTTTATCCTGAAATTGCCATGTTTCCTTGGTGAGGAGTGGGGGGGGAGGATTTAATTAAGTAATTTTTAATTAAAAAAGAAAATGTTTGCTTTTTATGGGAAAAGAATTTGTTTCTCCTAAAAATTATTTATCGAAAGAGAATTATGTATTACACAAACGAAAAATGGGCCGTTAGAACTAATCCCGTTTAAAATCCAAATTATATTCAATATGGCAACATAGCAGAATAATAAACGTGCTTCTACCCATTGGGGTGTTGGAGTTTTGTTCTTTCTCTTCACATTGGGGAAGAAAAATTATAGGAATGACTACAAATCCAGTGTATGTGAAATTTTAAGAAGAAAAAAAACTATTTATGTATATCGTATAATTGCCCAAATATCCCTGTTGTGGGTTATGATTGGTGAAAGGGGGGGGGGGTGTGTTTGTTTTTTGGAGGTTATAGTTGAGTAATTTTAAAATAAATGTAAATTTTATTGAAAATGAATTTGTTTTCTCTTTTCGTCGATTGTCTAAAAATTATAAAAATCTCCACGATTTCTTGTTAATTGTTTCTTTATTTACATAAAAAATATCAACAACAAAAAATAATTCTTATTGATTTTCTTAGAAATATTATTAAAGAAATAAAAATACAATAAAAGAAGAAAATAAGCAGAAAAAGAAATAAATTAAAATGAAAAGAAAAATTTAAAAGATTAACAATAATTTTGACAAAAAAAATAATCCCAAAATAAAATAACCAAAAAAAAAAATTATAATAAAAAATAACCAAAAAAAAAAGGAAATTTAATCAAAAAAAATAGAAAAAAAAGAAAAGGTTTAAGAAGGAAAATTCTTAATAATGTTTCTCAAATCGGAATCGATTATTTATAATAAGAACGTCAACAAACAACAACAACAGCTGACGGTGATATTCAATGGTGAACAATCGATATTAGCCGAAATCGATTGTTTTTGCTTTTATCCGCCAGCCATAGTGATTGTGTGTCGTGTATTTTTATCATCGATAAAATTATAAAATGGAGTAATTTATAATAAAGAAAAAAAAATATCGAAGAAATTAAAAAAAAATTTCCCATAAAAAGCAACAAAAAAAAAGAAATTTACGAAAACGAGGAGCAATTTACGTTGCGCCGCTTTTGTGTGTTCCGTTCTCTTCCGTTCCGTTCGAAATTTCGAATATTTTCGTTCCGTGGTTTGCCTATTTACTCTCCTTCTCGTCCGCCGTTCATTCGCCGGGGCTAATTGTGAGTATTTTTCATCTTTTCTCTACTCTTTGTTAAAATTATCGAAAAATAAGAGAGAGAAAAGAATAACAAGAAAGGAAATAAAAATTATTTGAATAAAAGGAATTAAAAGAAAATAAAAAAAAGGGAAAGAAAAAAGAAGAAGAAGAAGAAGAAAGTGGAAAAAAGTGTATTAATAATAAAATTGGTGTTTTTATATATGAAAATAAGTAAAAGAGAATAAAGTGTAAAATAAAATCAAAAAAAAAAAAAAAATAGAAAGAGAAAAGATAAGAAAATGAAAATGAAAATGAAAATTTTCTTATAAAAAAATTGCGTGGGTGCGTGTCGGTATATTCAGTTTTGAATAGTGAAAAAGTGTTTTTAATAATAATAAAAAAAAAGAAAAGAAAAAATCCTTTCGTTTTATTGTTTTAATTTTTTAGTTTTTTTTTTTGCTTTTAGCCGAAATTTTTTTTCCCTTTCTTAATATGAAAAAAAAGTGAATGAATTAATATAAAAATAAATTAAAAAAAAAGAAATTTGTTCTTTTTTTTGTATTCTTTTTTATTTTTATTTTTTTAATAAAGAAAAAATACCGCCTATTTTTTTAAATAAGACGCGTTAAAAAATTCCTTCGTTTCTGCGGGCAACAAAAGAAAAGGGAAACTTTCCATTTCAATAGCAACAAAAAAAAAAGAGATAAAATAACGCTAAAAGGAAATTTTCTTTCTCAATTTTGTTAAATTAGTGCCTCAAAATTTGGGGTTTCTTTCCAGAGGTGGTAAGTCTTCACATTATTTTGGTTATTGTTTACGTTTTCCTGGAATTTCCCCTAAGTTTTCCTTTTGTAAATTAAATTTTTTATTTCTCTTACATTTTTTGCAAGCAAATCTTTTTTTTTTGAAAGTTTTCCTTATTTTTTAAAATATAAAAATTTGAAAATTTCCCTTATTGAAAAGGGAAATTTTGATGGAAACTTTTGTTCTCTTCGATTTTCTGTCAAATAAATCTATTTTTGATAGTTTTAGTAAATTTTCCTTGTTTTCAAAAATAAGAAAATACAAAAATCTGAAAATTTCCCTTAAGGATCAAATGGTGTGCGTGGTTATTGAAAAAGGAAATTTTTTTTCTTCGATTTTCTTGCAAGCAAATGTTTTTTTTGATAGTTTTGGTAAACTTTCCTCATTTTCAAAAATCTGTAAATTTCCCCTAAGGGTCAAATAACGTGTGTGGTTATTGGAATAGAAAATTGTTTTCTCTTTAATTTTCTTGCAAGCAAATCTTTTTTCGATAGTTTTGGTAAATTCATCTTGCTTTCAAAAATAGGAAAATATATAAATCTGAAAATTTCCCTTAAGGGTCAAATGATGTGTGTGGTTATTGGAAAGGGAAATTTTTTCTCTTCCATTTTCTGGTAAGCAAACGTTTTTTTGATAGTTTTGGTAAATTTTTCTTGTTTTCAAAAATCTGAAAATTTCCCTTAAGAGTCAAAGGGTGTGTATGGTTATTGAAAAGGGAAATTTTTTTCTCTTTGATTTTCTTGCAAGCAAATCTTTTTTTGATAGTTGTGGTAAGTTTCCCTTATTTTCAAAAATGAAAAAATAGGAAAATCTGAAAATTTCCTTCAAGGTGTTCAAATGATGAGTTTTTTTTTATTTTTACAAACTATTTTAATCGATAAAATTTTTATGCAAATTTCACA
This sequence comes from Atherix ibis, assembly GCA_958298945.1. Lineage (NCBI taxonomy): Eukaryota > Metazoa > Arthropoda > Insecta > Diptera > Athericidae > Atherix > Atherix ibis. Next base: position 32,118,790 of record OY282609.1, read on the forward strand.
ACATTTTCTTGTGATAAAAAAATTAGCTGTGATCCATTATTTATTTTTGGGAAATTGTAAGAATATTTTTTTAAACGATGAACAAAGGGTGGGGGGTGGGGGGGTTAAAGGGGATAAAAACCAAAAGAAAGTGAATATTTTATTTTAAAACAGGATCTTATAAAATTTTTGATGAATTAAAATAAATCTTTTTCTTATTTGATTTTATCCCCATTCCACCCCCTTCCTTTCCGTTCCTTCATTTTGATTGTCACTTTGGTTTTAAATAAGAAGAAAAAAGAAATAATACAGAAACGCTGGTTGTCTGACCAGACAAAAAAAAAACAATAGAAGAAAAAAAGGGCAGAAGAGAGATTTTTAATAACCGACGTGAAGGAACAAGTAGGATTTTTTTTCTTCGCCATTAATTCTCGCCATTTTCGAAGAACCAAAAAAAAAAGAAGAGTGACATTTCTGGTGGTTAGTTGTTAAAAAGGACCTGTTTTCCTTTTATATTTATTTACAAACCTCATTCTCTCATCTGTCTGCCTTATAATACGTTTTTTTTTATAAGAACTCTTTTAACAGGGAAAAGTGCGTCCGATTAAAATATCTCAAATTGACAGGGACAAAAATTATTTTTTTTGTATAGTTTTCCATAAAAAAAAAAATTACATTCGAGTATATTTACTACTCTCTATACCCTAAAATCATCTCTTTAAAATACACACTTCTCCCCACTCCCTCTCTGTATCATTTAAAATAAAAAATAATATTTAAGCATTGCTCGCCTGAATGTCAATTAAAGCATTTTGTTTTGAACAGAAAAAAACTACAAAAAATTTTTAATTTTCAAATTGAATGGCGTTTTTATATCGTAGAAAAGAAAAGAATTTAAAAAAAAATTTCCCTTTATTTTGTCCTTTTAAATGCGTACAAGGATGCGTTGTTGTTGTTGTTATTTTGTTTTTAAACTTTAATTTTTGTCGCCAGCAGCAAACTGTGCACTGCTGCTGCGTTGTTGTAACGGTGGCGGCGGCGTCGGCGCACGTACGGTTTGCCTTGGTTTATGCAGCAACGCGAGTCAAGTTGATATTGTAATTAAGGAGTCTCTCTCTTTCTCTCTCTCGATCTATCTCTCTCTCTCTCTAACGTTCGTGAACGTATCATCATGAAAATTTTGGAAAAAGTCAAATTTACTTGATTCAAAGGAGACGGAATGAAAAAGGAGAGGTGGCAGAGAAGTGTCTTTAAAAATTTTAAATTTGACAAGATAAAAACGGACTACATTAAAAAAAATAGAAAATAACAAAATTAAAATTTTAAAAATTTTGCATTTTTTTTTTTTTTCAATAAGAGTGATATGATTTCTAAGTGACGTTTCGGCCATTTGTAATATGTCATGATCGGTCATTTTTTTTTTCATTGTATTCAGTAATGTTTACAATTTCATCATGGAGAGATACGCGCAAGAACAACGTTTGCAAATTATTCAATTTTATTATCAAAATAATGAAGCTGGTAACACTGTTACTGTCAATGGAGAGCGGTATACTACCTTGATCAAAAAGGTCCCGGAATGATGGGAGTGTGGAGCTCCCATCGTTCCGATTTGAGTTCTGTTTTTTTTGCTAAGTTGGTACATCTGTTGTTGATATTCCCTTTAAATCTTAGTTTCAACATCTTAGCGATTTTTTAACAATTTTAGAAATGGATTTAAATTTGCAACAAAGAACTTGTATTAAATTTTGCGTAAAAAACGGTTTTAATGGTGCGCGAAAATATTGGAAAAGTGTTTCGGCAACGATTCTCTAAAAAAAAAACCACGTCGTTTTCAGTCAAAAAAGAAGGCAATGTTCAGTCAAAATCACGGTTTTCATGGATTACAACGGTGTAGTGCATCATGAATTTTTGCCAGAAGGCCGAACAGTAAACAAAGAGTATTATTTGGACGTTATGAGACGTTTGCGTGAACCAATTCGCCGAAAGAGACCAGAATTGTGGGCACCATGATAACGCATCGTCGACCAGTGCCATCATTATTCATAATTTTTTGACAAAAAATGCAATAAATACCATCCAACAGCCACCGAATTCACCTGATTTGGCTCCCTGTGACTTTTTTTCTGTTCAATCGAGTTAAAAAACAATTACGGGGAACGCGTTTCAGTTACCGAGAAGAATTAATGGAAAAATCGCCAAAACACACAGAGATAGATGTACTCTTGGCTACGTAACTTTTGCAAATGTCAATTTATGACGCTAAGATTTAGAGTAGATCGATGATAACCAACTTTTTATGGCCGAAATTGGAAGAAGTTGATCTTGACAACATCTGGTTCCAACAAGACGGGGCTACGTGCCACACAGCACGTGCAACAAACAAATTATTGCGAGAAAAATTCGAATCATATCACTCTTATTGGAAAACCCTATAAAAGTAAAGAAAAAAAACCTTCTTTAAACTTCCGATTTGTAAAATCAATTAAAAATCATTATTAGTACGACGAGTAATTAGAAAAGAGAAACAAAATGGTAAGCAACAAGCAAACTATACGACAATAACATCAAATTTCAATTATTCTCTTTTTTTCGTCCCTCTCGAGAGCTAAATGAATTTCGTTTGTTTCGTTTGTTGTTATTTTTTTGTTTTGTTTTTTTGTTCGCTTCAATTTCTATTTTTAAATGTCGATGATGCATACACCGCTATTTTGTCATACTAATATTCATTATCTTTCTCTCTCTCTCTTTAATTCTTCGTTTTTCTTTTTTTATTTCTTTTTCTTACTACTGCTTACTAATAATAACATTAACAATAACAATAGGCAAAAAAAAATTTATTTATTTTTCTACCTTTTGCTGTGGCTCTTTTTCTCTTTCTCTCAGAGTTAGTAGAATAAATGCCGCCACTCTTTACACTCGATTGAATTATATTCTGTCACTTTCTATATGCCATTTATAATCACCTCGTCTAAATAGGCAGTAAATTAATACTTAAATACGTATAGTATCGATATGTAAACAAGTCTCTCCCCCAAATGAATATGTTGAACAAAGATGGATAGATGCTGGTTTACGCACAACAATTATTTAATTAGCAATTCTCTCTCGTATTCATTCTTATTACTTGGTGTTGTTTATTCATCAAATCAAAACGTGCACATACTTGCAAGCTGCTAAACTTCCATTTTTGTTTTGTTTTTCATTTGAATAAGTTTTATTAGTTTTCCGGCCATAGTGTTCGTGTATTTATCTGCCTTCGGTTATTTATTCCCGTTTCGTATTTCTTGAAATTTTTCTTTTCTTAGCAAATTTTACTTCAAGTGTATATGATGAGTATGTGTGTGTATGTGATCAAAAACGGATAAACAATCGAACTTAACTGAACATTTTTGTTTGTTTTGTTTTTTTTTTCCATTTGCTTTTGTTAATATTTTGCCATTTTTTATTGTTGTTTTTCATCTCTGACGACGGTTTTTATTAATTAAACCAAACACACGTATTCGATTGACATTTTTTTTTTTTTGATTGGTGCGATAAGTTACGATGCACTGCCGCGGCGTTGCGTTGAGTTCATTCAGTATTGAAATGGTCGAGAGAGAAATTTTTTTTTTTTATTATTATGTTTGAATTTTGTTTTGATTAATCAAAACAACAAAGAAACAATAATTCTATATTAGTCGGATCAACTGAGGGGGGTGGAAGGGGCAGTGTTTGCTTGTTATTATTAAATTTTTTTAATTAAATTAGGAGAGTAGGTTTGATGGTCATTCTGGTTTTCTTTAAAGGAATTTTAGAGGGACAAGTTAGAAGAGAACAATTTAAATGAAGAAGAAGAAAAAATGCCTTTTAAAATTTTTGTCTTTTAAAATTTAATTTTGTTGTTTTTTGGCGCTACTAACTCTCTCATAAAAATTTTGTGCTTATTTTTTATTTTAAAAAAACATTTTTTTTGCGTTATCCAATTTTTTTTTTTTGGTTAAATTTAGAAGAATAAGATTTTATTAATAAGAATTAAAAACCTTCCGTCAAAGTAAGCAATTTTTTTTCTTTTCTACCTTTTTTTTTAATGCAATTTTGAGAATAAAGAAATAAAATTTTTTTTTTAAAATGCACCTAAGTTACTAGGTATATAAGCTTAAATCCGCTGTTTTTTTTAAACATGTTTTTTTAATAGAAAGCAAAAACAAATTTATTCAAAGTACTTGCCCTTGCTATCTCCAAATTTTTCCCATCTTTCGGGCAATTTGTGGATACCACGTCAAAAAAATTCCTTCTCTTTCGAGGCAAACCACTCATCAAGCCAAATTTCGGCTGTCTTCGTAAGAGCGCGTGGACCATCGACGAAGACAGGTGGTACTCGGAAGGGGTCAGGTCTGGAGAATAAGCGGAGTGGGGTAGCACCTCCCAGTTGAGTGTCTTCAAGTAGTTTCGGACCATTTTCGACGTGTGCGATGGTGCGCCTTTGTTGATAATCCGTCCTTTTTCACGCAGAGTACGGTGTAATTTGATCAGTTGTTGGTGGTAGCGGTGGGCTTTGACAGTTTAACCAGTTTTCAACATCTCATAGTAGACGATACCCTGCTGATCCAACTAAACGCACAGAATCGTCTTCCGTCCGAAGCGATTTGGTCTTGGGAAAGATGTTGATGGTTGGCTGGGATCAACCCACGATTTCTTGCGTTTAGGATTCTCGAAATATATCCACTTTTCATCGCCTGTCCCAATCCGATGCAGGAGCGACTCTTTTTTTGTCTGGCGAGCAAGATTTCTCATGTGTTTTGGCGTCGCTCCATCTGCCTATCCTTCAATTCATCATCATGCGGTACCCTTTTTCCGATCTTTTCAAACTTCCCCAATGGACGCAGACGCATAGAAATGGCTGGTTGAGTAACACCCAATTGCTCCGCGAGCATTTTTTGCGATTGAATATCGTCTTCATCCAAAAGAGCCTGCAATTGATGGTCCTCAACCTTCCTAGGCCGATTTTCACGCTTTTTGTCCCACCAGTCAAAATTGCCCTCTTTGAACCGACGAAATCAATCTCGGCTAATTGTTCCCGATAAAGCACTGTCATCATAAGCCTCCATAAGCATTTGATGCGATTCGGCAGCCGATTTCTTCAAATTGAAGCAGAAAAGCAGAACTTCCCGCATATGCTCTTTTTCTGGCACAAAACTAGACATGATAACCAAAGGAAAAATGTATCTTGTTGTACGAAATTGCTGATAATGTGCACTGATTACTGTTGACAGATGTCAAACTCATTAAAAAAAAGTATGGCGGCGTGCCCATGGTAGCTTAATACGCTCACTCACGCCATCTATGATCAAACATAGTGGATTTAAACTTATATACCTGGTAGAAAAATTATTTAGTACATTTAAAAAAAAAGAAAGTATAATCAATTTTCTGTTGTTTTTTTTTTCAATTGAAAATTAAGTAAATTATTGAGAAAAGGAAAACCTATTCAGAGGAGGAAGAACAGCATTTTCATCAAAAAAAAATAAGGTCTGATTTACTATGAAAATAACGTAAACTTTAAGGGGGGGGGGGTTTTGGTGGACGGTCAAATCCGCAACAAAATGTGCAGAATAATTTAATTTTTTTTTTTAATTTTTTGAATTGTAAATTATTTCTTTTTTTTAATAGGTAGTAAATTTATAAAGAAAACATTTACTTATGGTAGATGTGCACATTGTTGGTCTAAATGAAATCTGAATAAAAGTAAATTGCATTCCTTGAAGCGGAAACATTCCATTCGTTTCTGAAGCATAGAAAATTTCGTTCGACAAAACCGCAAAACAAATAAATTCTATTACAAAATAAAAAAGAAGACAAAAAAAATTATTTTCTATTACATACGATAAGAAACGTGAGAGGGACAGAGAGAGAGAGATAAAAAAAATCAAAATTGAAATGATATTAAAAAATGGAGGAGGAATAATAGCAAAAAAATAAGAAAATTATTAATAATTGCAAGAAAACGAAGAGAAACAGAATAAATAATCTTTTATCTCTCTATTCTCTCATTTCAGTTTTGATGTTGCTTGTTTTTATTCTTTGAGAAATATTCCATGGGAAATTGGAATTTTTGTCCAAATTAATCAGCAATAAATGCTCTTTTTTTTGTTTTATTTCTTTTTTTGAAAAGAGAAGAGAACACAAGTAGTATTAATTGCGAAAAAATCATTTTGCATTGTTCTGAAATTGTATGTAAACGAGAGTGCGACAGAAAAAATTCTATTCTAACTGAGATGAGAGTTTCGAGTGAGTATCGATAGTGATGAGAGACTAATAGAAGCGCGCCCGCAAGTAAGTAGGAATGGGTGGGTTTTCAATAATTGTTTTTTTTTCTGTTCAAATGATCACAGTACACAGCACGGCTTGGCTATTATAGGTAGTTTGTTGTTGTTGTTTTTTTGCTGACAAATTTTGGGAAACTTGAGAAAAACTTTGCAAAAAATTAAGAAAAAAATAAAAGGTAAAAAAATTTAGATTTTTTAAGGGGAAAATTTGATAAAAAGTATTAATCAAAAAACACTCGTTTCGATTAGAATTTCGAATAAAAAAAAATGCAAACGTTTTTTTTAAAGTTTTGGTAAATTTTCCTTGTTTTCAAAAATAAAAAAATATAAAAATCTGACAATTTCCTTTAAAGCTCAAATGGTGGTGTGCGTGGTTATTGAAAAGGGAAATTTTTTTCTCTTCGATTTTCTTGCAAGCAAATCGTTTATTGATAATTTTGGTAAATTTCCCTTATTTTGAAAAATAATAAAATAGGAAAATCTGAAAATTTCCCTCAAGAATCAATCAAAAACAAACAAAAATGTGAATATTTTATTTTCAAAAAAGAAAATTATTGTCTTATAAAATTTTTGATGAATTAAAATAAATCTTTTTCTTATTTGATTTTATCCCCATTCCAACCCCTTCCTTTCCGTTCCTTCGTTTAGTGATTCTCGCTTTGGTTTCGTTTCGATTAGAATTTCGAAGAAAATGTTTGCACTTTTAAGAATAATTTTTTTTTAGATAATTTTTAAAAAGAACATGCTGGAAAATGAAAACAGAAAAAAAATTCATGATAGTAGATCCAGATGGGATTAGGTCGGCTGGCGTGCGGTGGGAGGGGGATGAGTTTTGAGTTAGATTAATTGTCGAGTTATTTTTAAAGGCAGAATCGTGAAAAAATTCAAACTCTTCCAGTTTTTAATAAGAATAGCTCTTTTCATTAAAATTTTCAAAATATTTTGTGCTACTTTTAAATTCCTTCTGCTGCAGGGGTAAGAGGGGTGGGTTGTGTGCTAAAAACTTAATCAAAAATATTAAATATTCATAATAAATGTAATTTTTTTATAATAACTTTTCCTTCAATCCCCCCATCCCTCACCTCTAGTAATAGAAGAATTGGTCAATAAAGCACTTTTTTTCCTATATTCTAACAAGACGCACGTGTTGCGTTATTTATTTTTTTTGTATTATTTATCTGGGAATTTTTTTTAAAAAATTGTTCAAAAAAAAATATTAGAAAATGCCAAAAAAAAATGAAAAATAGCTGATGAACGCCAGGAAAAGGAACCGAAAATATAAAATATGTAAACTAATTAATTTCTGACGTCTACTCACTCGTAGTTTTGAATTAAAAGAAGAAGAAAAATAATAAATTCACACATTTTTCAATTGCATAACATTCGATGCAGTCGTAAAAGGACATACACCCCCTCCCCCACCTTTCCACCCAGTTAATCGACCGTTCGTACACACACGAGCACTAGGATTTCGAAGAGAAAAGTTTTAAGTCAATTCGAATTTCGTAAGTCGTGTAAGATTTTCCGTTGAATTAAATTCCTAAAAGCTCCCTATTTGGCCGCCCTGTTTTTCTTACTGGCAGAAGAAAAAAAATGAAAAATCCTATTTCGACCGTTTGTGGAGTAACTGGAAAGGGAAATGGGGAGAGTGGGGGTGTTTTTGATATAGCATTGCTCAATGGATAATGTTGGATAATGGATGCAATTAAACATTTTAGCTAGCAAATTGTTCATTCGAATTTCACCGACGCTGGTGTGTTTTTGTTGGAGGGGTTTGGGGATAAACTAGTATGCATGTTTTCTTATTTTTTTTCTGATACGATTGAGTTACGGAAAAGCACAGAAAAGGGGAACTTTTCGTTTCATGGCTTCCAACAATGATATCCGTTCGTGCTTTCGTCCATAACTGATAGCAAGGATACCACACCGAATGTTCGCGATGCATTTTAAGTTTTAACATTTTCTATGCATCCATTCCCCCCCCCCCCCCCCCCCGCTGTACTACCTGCACGATTATCCTTAGACGATGCAGTGTGTAGCGTCACAAGGGTGCAATTATTGCATGCTGTCCGATTCGACTAGCAGCGACCTTCGTATCTCATCGCCAACCCCCATGCCCCCAATAGAGCCGGTCGTCTTTTAACTATCAAAAAGAGGAAATGAGGGAAAATTTCATGCAGTGACGTCAATCATATAGCATATTTTTGGTTAGTATTGGCTCGCAGGGGGGGAGGAGGGGGGGGTATGATGGTTGTTTTTTTTGATCGATAAGATGAACACAAACAAACCCCCAAACATAATATGACGATGAGTACGTATCCGTCTGTCCATTAGGTGCTGTTCCCCTCGTCCTCGTTTTTCTGGTCGATAGAAATTATTGCGTTGCATAAAAATTCTAGGAAATATTCTCTCTCTTCTCCCCAGTCACTCTCAGTTCCCCGTTCTCTCCGTCACCTTCTAATTTCTCATTGTTTTTTGCCAATAAAAAGTTGACGTTTTCATAAACAGGCGCAAAATATCAATTTCAGTAGATTAGTTTAGTTTTTCGATAATAATAAATTAAATATTTTTTTTGCCCTCATCCCCCAACCCACACTTTTTTTAAATATTAATTTTTGCATATTTTTCATGTTTCTAGTGGAATCTTTTCTTTTTTTGCTTTAAATTTTATTGTTTTGGAGGGCAATCTACGAAACAAGCAGAACATAGACAAAAAAAAATGTATAATTTTGCTGGGAGATTCGAAAAATAAGACTCCAAATCGCCGGGAAATTTTCTTTGAACAAAAATTATTAAAAATATCCAAAAACTAAAAAGTTTTTTTTAAAAATTTAAAAAAAAAAAAATTTCAAATTATTCAAAATTGTCCATAAAAATGAAGAGAAATTCGTCCTCTCAAGTTAAGGAAATTTATTAATTAAAATTAAAATTTACCAAAAAAAAAGAAATGCTTAATCTTCTTTCAAAAAATTCGAAATTAATTCCTTTTAAAAATGTAGAAAAAAACAAAAATAAAAATCTACTTTTTATTGTATAAATGAAAGCTTTTAGAAAAAAAGATGTGGGGGGGGGGGTTGTGAGGAGTTTTAAAAATTAGCATAATTTGGTAATTTATCGAAACTATTGTTGAAATTCGCTTTTACTAAAAATTATTAAAAAATTTTTTTTGTCTAATTTTTGGAGGTAAAAAAACTTTTTGTTTTAAAATGAGAAATTTTTTTCCAGAATTTTTTTTTTTTTAAAGAATACTAAAAGTTTTAACAGAAAATTTGTGCTCTTAAAAATTATACCTTAAAAAATGAGTTTTATAAACAAACAAACAAAAAATTGATCCTTTAAAATGCACTTACAAAAAATTCCACTTTCAAAATTGAATCTGAAAAAAAAAAAATTTAATCTTAAAAATTTTTACCATAAAAATCCAGGATCTTAAAAAATAGGATCTTAAAAAAATTCAATTTTCTGTGCTAGTTTGGAAGATTAACCCCCCCCCACCCCCCCTACCACTTTCTATTGGTTTTTTTATTTATTTTAAAAATATTAAAAAAAAACATCTTCCACAGAATTGTACTGTGGTCAAAAAACTTTAATCTAAAAATTATTCTTTTTTTGTGTTATTCTTTGAAAATTAAAGAAAAATGTTCAAAAATACGTGGAATAATGTCTTATTAACAATAATAATAGAGAAATTTAAAAAAAAAATTATATTTAAAATGTGCTGAGTTCGAATCCAGCTAGTACAACAATTGGGAGGAGAGGATTCATTATTTATCGTCAAATAATCTGAATTTAAATTTCAGTACAAATTGTTGCACACCCCTTCGCAACCACACAAACACGCTCAAATACCGACTGTCATGGCCATCGCAGCAACAACAACTAATAAAGGTGGCGACGATGTGCATTTTAGTATTTTTCAAATATTACCAGCAAAAACCCCAACGACGACAAAAGCAAAAAAATTTAAATTAACAAAATTTCCCAATTACTATTAATTATTGTGAAATTTCCATTTTGTTATGGAACATTTTTTTCCCTCTCGTTTTTTTCGTTTGTTTGCAAACAATTTTTCGGAAAATCCATTTAAAACTAATTAAATCAAAATTAGTATTAGAATTAGATGATAAAAAGAGAACAAAAGAAAATAACAAAATTTGAATATTTGAAAAGGCGAGCGCAATGGAAAATAGTAGCCGAAATGCAATAATGAATGGCAAAGGGAAAAAGAGAGAGAGAGAGAAAGTGTTAGGTCTCAATTTCATTAAAATTCATTAAATAAATTTTCTTCTTTTTCTCACTAACAACAATCGCTGCGCTGCTGATGAGATTCATTCTCTTTTTTTTTTGTCTAAATAAACATTTTTGCATTTCGTTTTGTCTTCTTTTCTCCAGTTACTTAATTTGTTGTTCCTTTTTGCACTAGTTCCACGTTCGTTATTTGTTCATGAAAATGAAAATGGAAACGACATGAAAACTGGAAAGGAACGAAATGAATTGACTTGAGATGAGATTGAATGGATCGTGCAGAGACTAGCGAGACAGCCTGTTCTGGTTACCTACTAGCCTTGCCCGTTCGTTCGGTCGTTCGTTTCGAGTTTGGTGCTTTGTGCAGTGACTGTGCTAGTGGTTCGTCTATTTATCCACCTGCTCACCTGTTTAATTTCCAACCTGTTATCGTAATTATGCACTGCAATTCGTCCACTTTTGAAAGTCCTTTTTTTTTCTCTCTCTCTCTCTCTCTCGTCTCAACTAGCTTACTGGCTGACTAACTGGCAGACTGTTGTGAGTATTTTTTTCAAATTTCTGTTAATTATAGTGTTGCACTATGAATATTTATTAAATTTACTATAAAATCATCTTAGGTGGGAAAACTGCCCGTCGCTTTTCTTCTACAAGCTACAATTTGTAATTTTGTCATTTTTTACTATAAATAATTTTATTTTTAAAATGTTTGTTCAAATTTTCTTTTTAAAGTTTTTGTCCTAATTTTTCTTTTTCAGATTCTTATCCCAATTTTTCCTTTTAAAATTTTTGTCCCAATTTTTTTTTTTCGAATTTTTTGTCCCAATATTTCTTTTTGAAATTTTTGTCCCAATTTTTCTTTTTAAAATTTTTGTCCCAATTTTTCTTTTAAATTTTTGTCCTAATTTTCTTTTTGTAATTTTTAGACTATTTTACTTTTCATAATTTTTGTCACAATATTTCTTTTTGAAATTTTTGTCCCAATTTTTCTTTTTAAATTGTTGTCCCAATTTTTCTTTTCTGAAATTTTTGTCATAATTTTTCTTTTCGAAATTCTTGTGCCAATTTTTTTTTTTGAAATTTTTGTCCCAATTTTTCTTTTTAAAATTTTTGTTCCAATTTTTTATTACATTTTTGTCCGAAATTTTCTTTTTCAGATGCTTGTCCTAATTTTTTCTTTTAAAACGTTTGTCTACATTTTTTTTACAATTTGTCCCAATTTATCTTTTTTAAATTTATGCCCTAATTTTCTTTTTGTAATTTTTAGAATATTTAAAAAAAAATTAAATAGAAAAATTTCGTACATTTAAAAGACAATAAAAAGTAAAAAGGAAAGAAAAAAAAATTTCCTTTCATCATTTTAAGACCTTTCGAAATAGAGAAGGTAAAAATCAACAGAAAAAACAAACAAAAAATTATTGTATAATTTTGATCCGCTTGAATTTTACTAGAGAAAAATTAAAGAAAAATAAATTTTTCGAAATCCTTTTTTTTCCAACTTTTATTCTTACCAAAAAAATCTGTTCTTAAGCCTAAGAAAAAAACAATCTCCATTGGATAATTTGTAATTTTTTTCTTTCGATAATTTTCTCTTTTATATCTCAATCCAGACCCCCCCTCCCCATCCTTCTATTACCACCCACGATTCACAACAAAGAGAAATTTGATTTAGTAGACAATCACTTGTTCTGTTTAATTACAGAATTTCACGTTTGAGACCACCCACCCACCTACCACCGTGAATGAAAATTTACATTTTCTCTCATTAATTTTGTCTAATTTCTGTTTTCTTTTAAATTTATTTGAATGTAAATCGAATAAATTATAATCACTTTCGAAGAATGCAAACCAAAAAAAAACAAAATCCCCCACCTATGGTCCACCATCCTATCCTACACATCTACAATCGATAAATTTTTGGGTGTCTTTTTCATCTTGCAATAAGAACTTTTCGTTTTTGTTCCAAAAATTTTCCATTATCTTTCTTCTTTCACTGTTTACTATCCAAAAGGATATTTTCCAATGTCATCCTTGAGAAAACAGACGTCTTATAGTTTCTTTTTCGTCTTAATATATTCAAAAAAAAACCATTTTATTTTACAAATAAAAATTCTCTTATTTTCAATTAAAAATTTAAAAAAATTAAAAAAAAATATTTTTCCGAATTTTTTTAATTTGTTTTTTCTATAAAATTAGAAAATATTTTTTTTTTCTATAAAAAAAAAGCAAATTGCCCATTTCAACAAAAGAGAAGAGCACTTCACTCACTCTTCGATTTTTTCCACCCAAAAATAAAAATCAGAAAAAGGGAAATTTTTTGGGAAATAATTTTTATTTTTTATTTTTGCTATTAAGAAAAATGTTTGTTAAAAAAAATACTGATTAAATTTATATGGAAAATTTATTGAAAAAATCAATGTTAGGAGAATAATAAACACCTGCACTTCCATTTTCCTTTATTAAATAATTTAAAAACAAAACAAAAAAGACCTTGATTAAAAAAAATCTGATAAAAATGATGGGAAATTTTTTCTCTGCTGGGACTGATTGATAAAAATTATTAAATTTGATTTTCCAATAACAATTTTCGATAAGAACTAATCTCTGATAGGAGGTAATAAAATTCAAAATGATAAAAGAATCCAAAGAAAAATGGGCAGGGTTCCCCCTTTCCCCTTTTCCCTTTCCCCATTTAATTTTGATTAGAATCATAAGAAAAAAGTGTGCCAAAATTAGAAGCAAAAAAACGATCAGCAAGAAAAAATAATAGTTTTCAGAAATGATAACGTTTACAAAATAGAAAGAAAAAAAAAATTAGAGAAATAAATAACTGGAATTGTCGGTATTACAAAGTTTAGCTTCCGATTGGATTTATTTTGGGGCTTATGTGAGATAAGATGGAACAGTTGTGAAAATATTCGAAATTTTTGAATATTTTCGAAGAAAAAGTAAATTTTTGAAGAAAAAAATCTCACCTAATAAAGTGTAGGATTTTTTTTTTTTAATAATTCAATTCTATAAACTTGAAGCTGAAAATTATTGAATAGCACCTGTGTTGTGTTATAGTATGGGACTGCATCCAAAGCCTTATTTCGAAATTTCAAGCAACCCCTCCAAAACCACCAAATAAGTTCCAACAAAAAAAATTCCCTCAAAATTCTTCGCGCTCAAACATGGTGATTTTTTCTAATATTTTCTTGCAATTTCGTTTTAATTTTGCTTAACATTCAGCAAAATTTCCCAACAAAACGTGATCAAAATTGTCAGTACCACGAACCCCCCCTCCCCCTTCCCTCTTCCACACACACACAGCCAAAAAGGAAGAACAAATAAGCGCCAATCTCCTCACCAGTGCCTCTGCTTGGTTTTTCTCTTTCAAGCCACAATTTTGGTCACACAATCAATCCGTCAATCACCGATCAGGTTGTGATAATAAAGTTGCAGTAACGCATCCGTAACGTAGCAGCAAGCAAAAATGGTGAGAGAAACATAGTATCTGCTCTTTTTCTCTTCAGTTGTTGTTCTAATTAAAATCTTTGTTTTTGTTATTATATTTTTTTCTTAATATTTTCCAATTTTTTATGAAAATTTATTTTTTTCTTTAAATTTGACAAAAAGGGTGACAGAACGATAGATATAGAGGAGAAGAACAAACATTAAAATTGAGTTAATCGTGATCGGTTATAAAGAGGGAAGAGAGCGACGATAAGGAGAATTGCCAAAAACGAGCGGGACCGAAAAATTCCCGAAAAACAAGGCCTGAGTGAGAGCACAGTGGTTTGGTTGTTTTTTTATGTGCGTGCGTGCGTATATGATCTGTGAGTGGGGCAATCAAAAATGCCGTTGAATTCTCTCTCTTCTGTTGACGATGGCTCGCTCGGAGCTCTTATAAACTCATCGGATTGAGTTCGATTGCAAATTGGTAAAAACATTATTAGAAAAAATGAGACACGAAATGGAACGCGAAATGAAACGAAACGAACAAAAATCGTTTATTTTTTTATGCTGTGTTCAGTTTCAAGTGGTTTTCTTCGGATTTCTTTTTTTTTTTGCATCCGCCATTTTTTTTTGAAAATATTTTACTTGCGTTTTGCCCGTATCTCTTTTGATTAAACGTGAAATTTTTATACAAAACTAAATAAAAACCGTTATTTATCTTCCTTACCATTTTTTTAATTATTTTATATGGAAAATAAAGTCTAAAATTCACTTCTGCATTTATACAATAAAAACTATTCCTTAAATGGGATTTGATTTTTAAAAAAAAACCGTTGGAAAAAAATTATTTGACAAAATTTTTAGTAGATTATATTTTTTGGTATATTTTCAATTTGTGTGTGTGTGCGTGTGTGTGTATGTGTTCTTTTGAGATATGATGTGCTTGGTTGGGTGGCTATTAGTGTTATTTTTTTCTTTTGCTGTGTTGATAACCTCTGCGGTAGGCAAATGATATTTTTTTGTTAACTACTAGAAAAAAAATAATAAATAGAGAAACCTTATACGAAAATTTGTTTATAGACTTTTATTGAATTTTAACTGACAGATTTTTTATTGAATTTTAAGAAGAAAAAATTCCCCAATAAAATCGTTGAGGCAATTGGTACACTGATTTGGCTTTATTGGGTGACAAATGACAAATACTATCAAAATGAGTGTGTGCGACCTTTTTTTTTATTTAGCATTTGTATTTCTACAAAAAATTAAAAGAGAAAAGTTCCAACCCAATCGTAGAGTCCAAAAACTTTGCTCTTAAACTATTGAAAAATTAAAAAAAAAACCATTTTATTAATTTAGAATTTTTTTAAATAATGTGAAAAAGATTTTTTTCTATAAATATTTTTTAGAAATAATGCAATTTTTTTTAAATATTTTTATTTTGGTAAAATTTTTGTGGTGTGAATGGTGAATTTAACAAAATTTTTTGGGAACTTAAAATTAAAGGAAAATTTTTCTTAATTTTTTTAATTTGAAAAAAAAAAAATAATCTGTAAAAAAAAGCAAATTTCTCTTATCACTATCTCTTTGACTCTTCCCATCCAAAAATGAAAATCAGAAAAGGGGAAGAAATTTGGAAAATTTTTTGGGAACTAGAAATTAAAGAAAATTTAAAAAAAAATATTTTTCCTAATTTGAAAAAAATTAATCTGTAAAAAAAAGGAAATTTCTCATTTCACTCAGATTTTTTCCATCCAAAAAAAAATGAAGAAATTTGGGAAATTTTTTGGGAACTAAAAATTAAAGAAAATTTATAAAAGAAAATATTTTTATTTTTTTTTTATTTTTTTGTTTTTATTTAACAAATCAAATTTCTTATTTCAACAAAAGAGAGCTCTTATCATCACTTCGCTCTTCATTATTTTCTATCCAAAAAGATGAAGAAATTTGGGAAATTTTTTGGGAACAAAAAATTTAAAAGAAAATTTCTTATTTTCAATTTGTTTTTTTTTTCTATAAAAAAAAAGCAAATTTCCCATTTTATTAAAAGAGAGCACTTATTGCTTCACTCTTCCATTTTTTTCCGAAGAGGGGAAGAAATTTGGGAAATTTTTTGAGAACTAAAAATTAAAGAAAATTTATAAAAAAAAATATTTTTCTTAATTTTTTTAATGTTTTTTTTTTATAAAAAAAAGGAAAATTTCCCATTTCAACAAAAGAGAGAAGCACTTCACTCACTCTTCGATTTTTTCCATCCAAAAAATAGGAAGAAATTTGAGAAAATTTCAAAAACAATATTTTTCTTAATTTTTTAATTTTTTTTTTGTTTTTATCAAATTTCCTAATACAACAAAAGAGCGCGCTTGTCACCACTTCACTCTTCGATTTTTTCTATCCGAAAAGATGAAGAAATTTGGGAAATTTTTTGGGAACAACAAATTTAAAAGAAAATTTCTTATTTTCAATTTGTTATTTTTTTTTTTTAAGAAAAAGCAAAAAGAGAACATTTTTAAATAAGAAAAGGAGAAGAAATTTGGGAAATTTTTTGGGAACTAAAAACTAAAGAAAATTTAAAAAAAAATATTTTGTTTAATTTTTTTAATGTTTTTTTTTTAAATATTAGAAAAAAATAATTTTCCTATAAACATTTTTTTCTAATATTTTACAAAAGTGCAATTTTTTTTCAAATATTGTATTTTTATTTTGGTAAAATTTTTGTGGTGTAAATTGTGAATTTAATAAAATTCCCAAAAAAAACCAACAACAAATCTTTTCTATTACGACGCACATAACTGATAAGATTTAAATGTCGACCACATAACTTTTATGGTATTGTGGCTACTGTTTTTTGTTGTTGTTTTTTTTTTTTTTTTGGGCTATTTAAATTGAAAATCAATAAAAAGACAACTGTAAAAAAAAAAAAAAAATTAAAAAGAAAGTTGGGAAGAGAGAGAGAGTAGACACGAAACGCAGGGGGATTAAAGTAGAAATTGATGGGGGAAAACAGACTCGAAAATAATGTCAATTTGTCGTCATTTGATTTTAGTTATTTTTGCGATTTATCACAGCACCAAACAACACAACAGCAACAACTTGATTAGAAATCAGCAGCAACATTGACCACACAACAGTTAATTTATTTATGCACACAATCAGTCGCATTAGGAAAGAGAGACGGACGACAATTCCAAAACTCACGTACACATGCTAGGCCAATTCCCGTGCGTTGTCATATGTAAAAATGATAAGAAAATAAATGTTCGTGCGGTTGTGTTGCCATCGCAAGCGATAAAATTGACACCGCGAATTGCGGTTATGTAACGCGAAACGAGTCGACAAATTTGAATACTGCCCCGCCGCACACAGTCATTCCGATGGCAGGCAGCACTTTTGCATGTACGTACACACATCCGCCAGCAGAGAACACTGATCAACACAATTGCAAAAATGCCAAACACTCTTCTCCGCTCGTTGGCCACTCTAAACACTTGATTGCTCAGCAGCAGCAGCAGTAGTAGTAAGAGTAGTAGTGCTGCTGCCGCTGTTGTCATGTTTATCACGAAAACATTTTTCGTTCGTTCGTTTTTCTTCTAATTTCCTCTGTCGACGTCCGTCGTTGAACAAATTTAATATTATTTTTTGTGGACATTTTCCCACATAATACACATACACATAAAACAGCAACCGAATGTGACGGCATATTTTTGCATAACTTATTAAAAAAAAATAACAACTGAGCTTCTCTTCTTCACTATCGAATAGATAAGAGAGGAGAGAGCGGGAAAAAAAATTGTTTTGGTTTTGTTAGACTGCAAACAGCAAAATATGATCAATTATTATAGGCTATCTGGTTTGTATGGATGTGTTGTGAGTGTTTTTTCTTCTTCTTCTTCTTCTTCTGTACACTTTGTTGAGTGGAGATTTTGCAATAAACTAAAAATTGATGGTAGCTGAAAAGACTTCGGTTCTTAATTTAATTTTTTATATAAAAAAAATATTTCTTCCCAAAAATTATTGTAGAAAAATTAGTAAAAATACCAAAAATATTACTTAACAATTATTCACATATGCACACGAATACATTCTACGGTATGGGACTGTTATTCGCGCTCAATAAAGAAACAGAAGAGCGAGAAGGAGAACGAGTTTATCTACATATATGAATGAGAAACAGTAGTGGAAGAAATTTGGAGCCAATTTTCTGTCGCATTAAAAGCTTTCTTTCAGTCTCTTCGAAACTGTCACGCTGCGAAACTAACACACTCGCAAGCTATTCGGTTGTGTTTGGCTCTGCGACCTTAGATTGTAGAAGAACTGGATAATAGGCCTCTACACGAATTTT
This sequence comes from Atherix ibis, assembly GCA_958298945.1. NCBI lineage: Eukaryota > Metazoa > Arthropoda > Insecta > Diptera > Athericidae > Atherix > Atherix ibis. The sequence goes on from OY282609.1 coordinate 32,137,096, forward strand.
GTCGGCAAATACATTCGTCAGAACAGAAACGGCGTAAATCAGTGGGGGCAAATTTTAAACTTCAATATTTTCATATGTTTGTGATGTCTTTTTATGCGTAAAAAAATAGATTTTTTTTTAAAATTGCAGGTTTTGTTGTTTGATAGAATTAATTTTTTTTGTTTGGGTAATTTGCAAAAAAAACACAATATTCTATTTATTTTATTATATATTATTTATTAAAATAGAATTATTAAGTTGGAAGAGCATATAAAAATAAAAAATCCATTCAAAATAAATTAAATGAAAGAATGTGTTTGAATATAAAACCACACCACAACTTAGTAAATATAAATTTTAATGTTAAAACAAGAAATTTGGAAAAACAATTTTTGGAAACAAAATTTTAAAAAAATATTTTGCTTAATTTTTTTAATTTCTTATTTCATTAAAATTCCATCCAAGGGGAAGAAATTTGGAAAATTTTTTGAAAACTAAAAATTAAAGGAAATTTCGAAAAAAAAATATTTTCTTAATTTTTTTATTTTTTTTTTTGTTTTTATTTAAAAAATCAAATTACATATTTCAACAAAAGAGAAGAGTACTTATCACTTCACTCTTCGATTTTTTCCATCCAAAAAAGGGAAGAAATTTGGGAAATTTTTTGAAAACTAAAAATTAAAGGAAATTTCGAAAAAAAAAATATTTTCTTAACTTTTTTATTTTTTTTTTTGTTTTTATTTAAAAAATCAAATTACTTATTTCAACAAAAGAGAGCACTTATTGCTTCACTCTTCGATTTTTTCTATCCGAAGAGTGGAAGAAATTTGGGAAATATTTTTCTTAATGTTTTTAATGGGGTTTTTTTTTCTATAAAAAAGGCAAATTTCCTGTTTCAACAAAATAGAAGAGCCACTTATCACTGTCTCTTTGACTTTTCCCATCCAAAAATAAAATTCAGAAAAGGGGAAGATATTTAGGAAATTTTTTTTGGTTTAAAAAAAAAATTTTTTTTCTTAATTTTTTTTCCAACAATGTAAAAAAAAAAATTTTCCCATAAACTTTTTTTCTAGTATTTTACAAAAGTGTAATTTGTGTTTGAATCCTAAAACCACACCACAACTTAGTAAATATAAATTTTAATGTTAAAACAAGCATTTTGTAGTAATTGAATTTTTTTTTCATAATACAAGGTTTGTTCAAAAAGTATCGCGAATTTTGTGTTTATTTTTTTTCAAAAATTATTTATTTATTCATGAATATCTATTTTGTCCACTTCAAAGTAATCCCCACGACAAATTATAAACTTGTGCTAACGTTTTTTCCAATCCTCGAAGCACTTATAAAAATATTTTTTTGTGATTTTGTTCAGCTTCTTCTTCGATGCTGTCTTTATCTCCTGAATCGTAGCCGTAGCGTCATCCTTTCATGGGGCTCTTCAGTATCGGGAATAAGAGAAAGTTACGGGCGGCCAGATCTGAGGAATACGGTGGCTGCGGCATTATTAGTGTGTCATTAAAAAATAAATAAAGGCACCTCCTTTTAACAACACTTTCTGAGGGGTACATTAAGAAACCTATAAGAAAAAGGACTCGTACGCTATCAAACTATTTAATATGAATTCTCCTTTTAAAGCTGAACGATAAACTTCACAATGCCAAGACTTGCCTAGCCTAAAAACAATAAATAAACTTAAATGCGTTGGATTAAATCTTCCTCTCCTGCAGCTGAGTCCATGCCCTCACATGAGTCCTGTGCTGCTATTAGTGACCTAAAAAAAATCAAAATAATTAAGCCAATATTATATATCAATCGTTGTTTTAATATAAAATACAATATAAAAATATTCGTACACTTTCTGTTGAATTTTCCGCCTTTTCCTGTTTTGATCACGGTTGCCCGATTTCAATTGCGTTATAATTATTAATTTTGTAGTATTAAAACTTACCATGTTGAGCTCTTCCATATACCAAATACAGAAGGAATAGCATTTCTTTACAATCTACTCCTGTGCTCGCTCCAAATTTAATGTCTGGTCTAGCACATAATGTCGTCATTCCAGGGAATACCCGATGCTGCTGCCGCAATCCACTTATCCCTCAAGCATTTATTTTGTGGAAACCTGTAATGTTACATTTTCTTTTTTAATTAAGAATTACCAGAAATTAAAATATTTATATTTGCACTATTTAAAAAAATCGTTCCCTTAAATTTTTTTATACACACATTTTACGTACGCCGCCACTGAACTATTTTCTGGTAAACATTGAACTGTCAAAATGACATTTGTTTACATTTATTCAATGACGAACTTTTCACTCATTAATCACTTTTTAGACCAAATAAATCATTAAAAGCCATTTAAAAACATTGTAAAGTAAATTTTTATTAATTTCTTTTGTCAATTTACCGAAAAAAAGAAATTTCCGGCTTTTCCTTATTCTGTTGAATGAACAGCAGGAAACCTTTTTACAAAAAAACACTTCATTTTCTGAAATAAAAACTTCCTATTTTAAATGTCATCAACAATATAACTATTTATAGAAATACTTAAAAAAAACAATAGAAACCACACTTTCACTTGCACTTTCAAAATAACAACAAAAGTATGCAAGCATTTCGGTTTGCTACCACTTTAATGGAGAATGGCGTGTTTGAAAACTCTCCGAAAGAATCTACAAAATTCATATTAAATTGATATTTACAAATTTCCAGAAAGCATAATTAACTTGAAATTAAATTATTATACTTTTGGAATTTGATAAATTTCTATAACGAAAACTAAATGTCAATGGCAGTGGGTGTCGTCATGTCTACATAAAAAAAATCTACACAAAAACAAGTATACATGCAGTACGATTTTTAGCCACTTTTGAAATAATTTTAACCTTAGATTATAAAAACATAACTGGATAGGCAGGCCTCTACACAATAATTCGGTCCAAATTTTTGTCCAGAATACATTCGTAAGAATACACACACTTGCAAAATAAATAACCTTTCGTATTCTTAAATATAAACTTCCTATTAACTATCGTGTGAAGAATAAAACTATTTATGCAAATGTATTAATTTTTATACTTACTTATTCGTAAACTAAAATATTTAAAATTTAATAAAATCGCACGTAAACTTTCACTTGGCGATGAGTAACTTAATATCAACAAAAGTATGCGAACATTTCGGTTTGCTACCACTTCATGGAGAATGGCGTTTTTTTGAAATTTTCCGAAAATTGAGACGCTTCATATTTGATTGATATTTACGAAATAAATAATAAACCTAAAATAAAATTCCATTTTGTACAAAAAAATAAAAAATTGTCTGTTGTTGTGTTTAAATTGTATTTTTGTTTCCAATTAGTGAGTTAAAATTAATTTTTATTACGAAAACTAGATGTCAGTGTCTACATTAGAAAAATCTACACAAAAGTATGCAAGCGTTACGATTTCTCACCGCTTCTGCAATAATTTGGCCAGAAAATTGCGAAAATCTGACGTATGTGCCTATTCAGGCATTCTTTAATCTAAAAATAAATCCACTAAAAAACAAAAGTGGTAACGTCAAACTATATCATGAACGGTTGTCTGTCAGGGGTTAGTATTCTACACGGTATCTTTGCGTGTAAGGTATCGATACCAGAAAATAGCATTTAGAAGTGGCTCCAACTTCCAACCAGAAGGCTGGAAATATCATAATAGGCTGCAAACTCAAAAAAGTCTCCAATATCTAAGTTGGCATTTTTCTCAAAAGACGGTTCAACCTTTAAAAAGTTTGGGATATCAAAAAAGTTCCAATTTTAAAAGAAACCCCAACCTCAGAAATGCAAAAAAGTTTAAAAACTCATATGAGGCTCTACTTACCAAAGAGGACCGCAATCTAAAAAAAAAAGTCCGGAATGGGAAAATGGGCTCCAATCTAGAAAGAGACTGCTTTCAATTAATATTAATTATGCTTTTAGAATTCAATAAATTTCTATTACGAAAACTAGATGTCTGTGTCTACATTAGAAAAATCTACACAAAAGTATGCAAGCGTTACGATTTCTCACCGCTTCTGCAATAATTTGGCCAGAAAATTGCGAAAATCTGACGTGCGTGCCTATCCGCGTATTCTTTAATCTAATACAGCGACTTCGCCTTTGACGTGTTTGTACACGACCGTACGTACGGTGACAATGTCGTATGCAGTAGTTTATGGCCCGTACTCATCTCTGCTCGGCTGAATACCAACCCAGCTAGCGGCCGTACTCACAATTATTGCCGAATGCTTATTTTCTCTTTTTTCTCTCGCGTTTGAAATTTTTTTTGCTCATCGTTAATGGTGGAAGCGAAGGCAAGACAAGAGAAGACGACTTGTTAGAATGAAGAAGAAAGTTTTTCGAAAGCAATTAAAATTTTTTTTATTGAAATTGAGTAGCCACGCGATCGGCCGCATCCGTGCCGCCGTCCACTCTGACGAGAACGTGCGTACCCGTTCCAAATACATAGAAACGGTTTCATTTGCTAATTTCCTCCTCTCTTCCTTATAACTCTCATATTGATTTTCTCTATTGGCTCTCACTCCCTTTTTGCTCTGTTTTGATTTTTGTATTTTTTCTTTTCTAATAAAATTCAAAATATTCTAAATTTTCTCAAGTTTTCATCTTTTTCCTATTAAATTTAATTTTATATATTTTTGAATTATTTTTTCAAGAATTTCGAAGCAAATATTTTTATTAAAAAAAAAACAAAACAAAAACAATCAAATTTCGAAAAAATTTGGTTTTAAGAAGTTTTTTTTCTATTTTTTTTTTATTTTTTCCATCAATTTAGTTACTATTTTTTGAAATTTTTTTCGAGTCGCACGTGAGAAATTTACAAAGCACGTTGCCCTTTTTTTTTACAACTTTTTGAAACTCTGAAGAATTGTTTTAATTTTATTATAGAAAAAAGGAGTTTATTTTCTATAATAAAATTTAAAAAAATTTTGAATAAAAATTAACTTAAAATGTTGTTGAGTAATTTTAACAAATGAAAAGTAAAAAATTATGCTTTTTTTATTTACCTAGAAAAAAAAATTCACTAATTAAAAAAAATCCTAATTTTGTTCATTTAATATTTTCTAAAATTAAATATTAATTTTTGCATTAATTTTTTGAAAATTAGTAAAAGGAATAATAAAAAAAAAGAAACTCAAGACAAAAACAATTTTGAGAATTTTTGGTTGATTCAAGATAAACGATTTACCAAACGATTAAACAGGAAAGAAAATCTTCTAAAAAGTTTAATTTTTTTTTTTTTTTTTTATTATTATTATTTTCCCCGATCACCAATTCGGGTTTCGATCAGAACACTCTACTACATTGAGTCCTCTCTTGAGCGAAAAGAGAACTGTCCACATGCTTTTGATCAAGTATGGCACCCTGGACTCAAGAGGCTCCCTACTCTTCACATACTTCCTTATCATATTTCTTCTAACGTCATTTCCAAATAACAGTTTATACTAACCATTCCGAAATATTCACTATAAAGGCTGGTGTTCCTCAAGGCAGTATTATTGGTCCAATCCTATTCCTATACAATATATATACCTTTGCTGACACGACACTGCTCTTCTTGTATATGAAAAATCTCCAATACTGGTTTACGAGGTGGAGACTATGTTACCTTCATCTTCTGCAAAAATCCCCCCATCTCAATATACCTTAATGGCGACATTATTCCATCAAAAGACAAAACTGGGACTAAACCTAGGGAAACGACTTACTTAGAACACTCATACGACATCACAAAGAGTCGAAGTTAAGAGATGTTACCGACTATTTCTTAAAGTACTGGACAACCGATCGCAACTGACACTAAAGAACACGATATTAAAACTGATAACAAAGTTATTTATTCACCGTAACCTCAAACTTAAATTCGTTCATGATTTGTGCGTCTCTCGTTATAAAAAGTTTCATTTCTGACTTGAATCCTCTCATTAAAAACCTTTCCTCTGTTACACTCGTCGGCGTTTAAAAGGAAATTGGCCACGAATGTTAAAATCACGTCAGGTGTTTATTCTCACATGATATTGTCCTGTCCATTGTAGTGTCTTTAATCTGCTTGATGCAATATCTTTGTACTTGTAGATAGCTAAACAAATAAAAATAAAAATTATTATTTGATGTTGATTTGACAATGAAAATAAAAATATAATTAAGGGAGACAGAAAAAAGAAGATTACCGCTTGATCAAAACAAATAAAAACTGTACTAAAAATAAATCAGATAAATTTGAAAAAGTAGAAGAAGAAAAAAACTTCATAAACTAAACTGTAAATCGCGGCAGTTTAGATTAGCGCAATGCAAAATAGTATTTTCAGATTGGAAGAACAAGGAAGGAAACTAACGAAAAAAAAAGTTCGAACAAGAGGCAAAATTTGCCAAAAGCTAAAGAAAAGAGACAATATTTTCCCATTTCACATTTTCCATTCTTATTCATCTTTTCGGGCTTTTACTTACACATACTCACACGCACGCACACAATTACTCTTGATAATTCGAACATAAGCAGACGAGTTTTTCGTTTTCGTCTCATTCTAATCAGTTTCTCAATTGCTTGGCTACGCATCATCGTTTCTTTTCTTTCTTTCACTTGGCTTTTTGGCGATTCTGTTCGGGCTGCCCAGACACACAGTTTTGTTTTTGTTGCGCAATAAAAATCTTTGAAGAAAAATCCCTAACAGGTGTTTTCGTATGCATCTCTCACTCTAGCGAACGGTCGTATGGTGTCTCTCGTTCATTATTTGGACGCGTTCCATTTTGTTTTGGTTCCTAGGAGTTATTTTTTTGTTTTTGTTCGTTTTTAGATTCTTCTCTCATCTGTGACTGGCTGACTCAACTGACTTTGACCGCTTGCTAACTGACAGATGCCTACTAATTTTGTGCCAACTTTTTTATGTTCATCTTCTGTTTTTATTATTGTTTTGGGGTTTTTTTGTAATTTTTCTTTTTGATTTTTCCTTTCAAAATTTATTATGAAAATTGGTTTTTTTTTTTGGTTCTTCAAAGAGTCTTATTAAAAATACATTGGAAATTTATTTTAATTTTTCTTATTTAATTTTTTTTAATATTATTTTACTTTTAATTATAAATTTTATAATTTAAATAAAAATATATGAATTATTTTCTTATATCGTATATGTTTCTGTTTTTAAAAAAAAAATATTTTCCATTTTATATAAAAATTGGCTGTTTTCTTATTAAAAAAAAAAGAGAACATTTTTACAAAAATAACCAACAAAATTTTTGCAAAATAAATACGAAAAATTCTTAAAAAAAAGAAAATCAAACAAAGCGAAAATTTCCTTAATTAACAAATATTTACTTTTAAAAAAAAAATGTCCCTATTTAGAAAAAAATTTCCTTGATTTATAGAAGAAATTTTTCTTTCAAAATACAAAAAAAAAAAAAGTTATCTTAAAAAAAAATTATCAAGCAAAGTGAAAATCACCTAAACAAGAAATCACCTTAGTTAGTTTTTTTAACTAAACAAGAAAATGAAGCAAAGCGAAAATCACCTAAATAAAAAAAATGTCTTAATTAAAAAAAATTTCCTAATTAGACAAAAATTTCCTTAATTAGAAAAAAATTTCCTTCATCAGAAAAAAAATACCTTAATTAGGAAAAATTTTCCCTTAAAAAAATTAAATTTCCTCAATTGAAAAAAAATTTCCTTAATTATAAAAAAATGCCTTATTGAAAAAAACATTCCTTAATTAGAAAAAAATTTTCTTAATTAGAAAAAAATTCCCTTAATTGGAAAAAATTTCCTTCATTAGAAAAAAATTACCTTAATTAGGAATAATTTCCCTTAAAAAAATTAAATTTCCTTAATTAAAAAAAAATTTCCTTCATTAGAAAAAAAGTTCCTTCATTAGAAAAAAATTACCTTAATTAGGAAAAATTTCCCTTAAAAAAATTAAATTTCCTTCATTGAAAAGAAATTTCCTTCATTAGAAAAAAATTTCCTTAATTAGAAAAAAATTTTCTTAATAGAAGAAAATTTATAAAAAATTAACTTTTTTTAAAAAAAATAAATATAAAAAATGAATTTTAACTAAACAAGAAAATCAAGCGAAGCGAAAATCACCTCAATAAAAAAAATTCCTTAATAAAAAAAAATTTCTTTAATTAGAAAAAAATTTCCTTAATTAGAAAAAAACTTCCTTATTTAAAAAAAATTTCGTAATTCGTAAAAAAATTCCTTTATTAAAAAAAAATTCCCTAATTCGGAAAAATTTCCCTTAATTAAAAGAAATTTCCTTAATTCGAAAAAAAAATTTCTTAATTAGAAAAAAACCTTATTTAAAAAAAATTCCGTAATTCGAAAAAAATTCCCTTAAATAAATAAAATTTCCTTTATTAGGAAAAAAATCCCTTAGAACAAAAATCCCTTAATTAGAAAAAAATGCCCCTAATTAAAAAAAATTCCTTAATTAATAGAAAAAAATGTTTAAAAAATTAACAAGAAATCTTTTTTTTTTTTTTTAAATACAAAAAATTAATTTGACTAAACAAGAAAAGCAAGCAAAGCGAAAATCACCTCAATAAGTAAATGCAGTCCAAAAAATAATATTCCAAAAGCACTAAAAACAAAACGGATGCCAAACCATCTGTAATATCCTCGCGAATGAGTGACTTAAGATGTGATTTTAGTTTTCCATTCGACTTGAAACTGTCACATTCAATCTAATTACAGGTTCTACCTCTACTCATTCTCCTTTCTCACTTAGTGTGTCATTTGAGGAGCTTTTCAATATTTTTACCATCGCACTTAGTTGATTTTCTCCTTAATTTGCTTAACAAAAAAAGAATTATAATTACTCGCTGGTTTTTAAAGGCTTTCATGAGGTCTTAGCTGATAGTTTTTTGTGGAGTCTTAACATTTGGTCGCAAAAATTCGTGCTTTTTGGTTTATCGATGGAACGATGGAAGGGGAAAGTTCCTTTTACGTCAGTTTTCATTTTTCCGGTGAAACGGCAAACCTAGCACAAATGTTGTCATCTCATTCGTTCTATTTTTTTTATTTTTTCCAATAGATGGCACCAGCAGTGAATGCTGGTCCAAAATATCAGCTCAGAAACGTCAGCAACTCCTCATCCTTACATTTTTGTCATTTTTTATCGACGTTATATATTTTTTTGTGCGTGAAAATGTCGAAATTTGTGCCAAATAAGCGTCATTTCCGGGAAGTTTTGCTTTTTGGCTTCAATTCGAAAAAAATCTGCGGCTGAAGCGCGTTGAATTATTGTAGAAACTTATAGTGAGGATTAACAAGGAGCGCCCTACTACAAAAGTGGTAGACATGGAGCGCCAGGACCGGTGAAAAAGTTTGAAGACACAGAATTCGCGGCATTACTGAATGGAATATCTATGTCGGAACGACAACGCTCGGCTACATGTTGCTAAGGTGGTTAACATTTCTTCCGATCGATGAGGTGTGGCCTGGCTGAGGAGCACTTCCAATCTTACGAAAAAACCGAAAATTGTGTCGATTCGTGGATCGTATCAGAAGACAACTAGTTTTTTCGACATTGAATCCAGAAAGATGGGGCAAAGTTGTGGCTAGCGATGGGCAATATTTTGAAGAATGAAGATTGTGAGCATTTTTCCACAACATTTTTTGGGAACTTTGAATGAAGGACAACCAACGACTTTTTTTCAATTGACATCCAAAAAATTCCTTTAAGTCGTAGGCAATTTTTAAAATATCAGAAAAAGGATGTTTCCTGTTTCGGAAGGAATTTTTCGACTTTGGAATTTTTTATACAAATTTTGTACTTTTTTTTGGTGATGTTTTTGATCTGTCAATTGTCTAATGAAATTAATTATTTTATTTTACAGTAGGGCGCCAAGGAGGCATGGGGGTAGGAAAAGCAAAGTCCTCCACTTAAATGGAGAAGCAGCAAACCAAAAAAGGGAAAAATGTCGGAAGAAATTTTCATATTTTGCACAATTGTTTTTTTCCTGTTATTTGTTGGCGGGGGACAGGTAGAGTTGTAAGAGGCAGCTTTCGAATTACCATATTTCTGGCGTCCAGTCAGTAAAATTACTTTCAAAAGTTTTTTTAAATAATTTTTTAAGCAATTTTGTTTGTCAAGTGACAGAATTAAGGAATTTAAAAAAAACCACATTTTTCACATAGTTTTTTTCTTCAAAAAGAACCGGTGATTTTTTTTATTTCGTACAAAAAACAATTTTTTAAAATTATCAAAAAATATGAAATTTTCTTCAAGAGTTTCTTGAAATATTCTTAATTATTTACAACAACAAAAACATTCTAGAACAGAAACTAAAAATTTTAATAAAGAACAACAAAAAAAACATGAATTCACCTTCAAAATTCTGACCAACCGAAGAGGGCAAGTAAAATTTTGTATTGTCGGGGCAACAGGATAGACAGAAAGAAAAAGTAACATGATCTCACTCAGCTCTGCTTTTTCTCTCGAATAGTTTTCTCTCATTTTTTTTCATTCTCCAATTTTTAATTATTCCTGAATTCCATGTTTGGTGTTGTTGGTCCGTAGAAAAGGGGGTGGGGACTCTTTTGCTTCGGCGAAGAGTATGCGAACGCGACCAACCCATCATTTCGGAAACGTTGTGAGACGAAGACGGAATTGGTTTTTGATGCAACCCACACCACAGCACACCATTATATGCGGGCGCATAAAATCACGTTTGATAATTTGTAGTTAATTTCTTGGAATTTTTGGAAATTCTCCGAAACAGAATCTAATCCTTTTCGGTGCGGTTCGTTGCGGTTATTACGGTTTTGTCAGATGAACTGTGATGACGGCGACGCTGGTAATGACGATTAGTTGCCGTCGATGTCAGGCCATCAGCAACGAACAGGATGACGGTTACTGCCTCTTGCGGTGGTGGCAGCGACTGGAACAGTTGCTCATTTATGTGGAGCCTGTTGAGAGTGTGTGCTTGTGGTTGGTGTGTCAGACTCACTGAACTGGAATATTTGTGAGATTGGATTCCATTACAATTTTCGACTTTAAAGGAGTTTTGTTGTCACAGCCAATGGGGGGAGGATGTCGGAGTTGCTTCTTGTTTCGTTAGCGCTTCTCTTTACCCCCTCGACGAGCCTATTACTTATTTTAACTTTTACGAAAATATACACTTGATTAGGTAAAGGCACGAATTCAAAATCCTTCCTCGCGTTGCCCAGTTGTTGCAATCATTTCTGTCCCCCATCACTATAATAACGAATTTCAGATAAGGGAAAAAAAACTAAGAATACAATCTTAGGCAATTAATGGACTATATTTTCAGTTTTTATTATTGAAGATCTTTATTTTTTGGGGACTATTAAAAAATTGAGACAAATTTTCGACAAACGTAAAAATAAGAATTAGTAAAATTAAATAGGTTTTTTTTTTAAAAAAAAGTAAAAAACCTTGTTTCAAAAATTTCCTTAGTTAAAAAAAATTTCCCTAATTAAAAAAATATTCCTTAATTACAAAAAAATTCCCTAATTCGAAAAAAATTTCGCTAAATAAAAAAAAATGTCTTAAATAGAAAAAAATAACCCTAATTTTTAAAAAATTCCTTAATTAAAGACAAATTTCCCTGATTTAAAACAAATTTCTCTAATTATAAAAAATTTCCCTCATTCAAAACAAAATTTCCTTAATTAAAAAAAAAATTCCCTAATTCGAAAAAAATTTCCATAATTAAAAAGAAATTCCTTAATTAGAAAAAAAATTTCCCTAATTAGAAAAAAATTCCTTAAAAAAAGACCTAATTCGAAGAAAATTTCGCTAATTAAAAAAAAATTCTTAAATAGAAAAAATTTCCCTAATTTAAAAAAAATTCCTTAATTCGTAGAAAAATTCCTTTGTTAAAAAAAAAATCTTTACTGGCAAAAAAAATTTCCTTAATTAAAAAAAAAATTCCCTAATTCGAAAAAAATTTCCTTAATCAGAAAAAAATTACCTAATTCAAAAAAAATTTCCTTAATTTAAAAAAATTTCCTTAATTTAAAAATTTTCCTTAATTAGAAAAATATTCTTTAATTAGAACAAAATTTCCTTACTTTAAAAACTGCACAAAAAAAAAGCTTTTTTACTTCGAATTTCATCATTTCCAACAAAAAAAAATTAAGCCTTTAACAATTTTTCGAAGCTTGTTTGCTTGTTGTAAGCTCTCTGAAACGAGAGTCAGTGGCTATTCTGTAACTCCATGACCATGAGGCATTGATAATTTCACTTATGAAAGAGGAGAGAGCAAGCAGAAGTGGTTAATTTTTGGTGGAGCATATTTATGTGTTTGAGAAAATTAAAGAGAGGACTTGGGAATGGTGTTAGGAGCTCCACAATGGAAAGATTTCTATTCTTAAAAAAGTCTGCGTTAAGTGACATTAATTTAAAATATGGAGGATGGTAAGTTGCATGCCACAGGATCAGACCTATGCATGACCTGGAACCTAATGTCGGTTGGATATTTCTACTATTTAATAGATTGCGACAAATCTCATGGAGCACCGGGTCATGTGATGACCCACGAATGGATTTCAAAGCTGCGAGACTATCTGCACTGCAGTCTGAATTGCTCACAATTCATCTTCTATTAGTTAAAATTCCACACGGGATCGGGTGATGTTCATCACCAACAAAATGGGTGATCGCAAAGGATCTTATGAGAAGAGAAATCATGCAATCCATCCACGAATTCAAAGAAAGTTTCCTATCTAACGATGGATGGCTTGGAAGTTTGCCTGTTTCCATCTACTTAGTGACACAGACACCGTAAACCCCTCTCCTAAGCTCGCTTTCTAATCCGGGTGTGGCAGGAAGGTTTGGAAGTTAATCCTCTCCAGCTCAGAGGGCATTAAGTAAAGGAAGGACGAATTTAATTTTGAATAGGAGGTGCAAGGATAATGTGGGAAGCGAAGCGAAGATTATTATAAATTAAGGTTAAGCAGGATTTATACGTGTAGAGTGTAGGAGATAGCCTTTCGATCAGTTTCAATAAGGAATGAGTCCATCGAGAAAGCTGTTGACCGCTGCTTCAACCCACCTTGACATTCTGACGCACAAAGTGAGAAAAGAGAGTCCTGCTTTGTCTTAATCGTACATTTACTACCAATTAGAATCTTCCATCAAGTTAAAAATAGAGTTCATTGCTCAGGTTTTTTGAATATTGTCCTCGTTTTTTTTGAAAATTTCCCGAACTTTCTTTTCTATCTTCTCTAAAAATTTTGACAATTTCCTTTTGTTTAGCGATTTCATTTAAACAAAAAAAAACTTTTAATTCAAATAAAAAGAAGGAAAACAAACACTAAAACTCACCAACTTTTTCTAATCAAATATTGAAAAAGAAAAAAAAATATCGATGATAATAAATTATTTTTAAATTCTGGCACAGGTTCGCAAAAACCAACTCCCCCCCTCCCCCCTTCCTTTCCGGCATAAACACACATTAAAGAAAATCTATTCTAAAAAATGAATAATGCCGAGAGAAAAAAACAGAGAAAGAAACAATAAGGAGGTTGGCGAGACGAGCGCGCACCACCAACAACCAATCATCGACACTTCATAATTTAATCGTCGTAATCCACAAATAATAATAAATAAAATCGAGCCTGCTCATACTCTCTCAGCTATTGAGTTTCGTTACTCAATCCGACATTGGAGCACTCGCTTACTCGCTTGCTCGTCAATCGGCATTAGTTATTTTCGCATTCTTTCCAAATGAGCTTTTGCCGATAAACTAATTGAACTGCCTTCGTTCCTCTTGTTTGTCAGTAAATCAATTGCGGGTAAACAAGGCAGACTTTTTTTTTTGCTCGTACGTGTAATTTGTTTGTTGTTGGTTTTGCTCTCGCCTTTAGCGACTGGCTTTTCCGTTCCTTTCTGTTAAGGAATTCAATTTATTCACTCACCTTTCTCCCATTCAGCGTCTCTTACGTCTTTTAGTCACTTTGAAAAAATATTTTTGCATGTTTTTCTTTTGTGATTGAATTTATTTTTTGTTTCTTAAATTCTGGATCAATTTTTTCTCTCTTTCTGTCGTCTCTTTGACCTCTCTCTCTGTCTCTCTCGCTTCAATTTGATTATTAAAAGTGGTAAGTGATGATTAAACGCAGTTTTTACTGAAAATGAACCACAATTACAGGTGAAAGAACAGGTGCGAAAAAGGTCTCTGCCTTCTGATGATTTATTATTGTTTTTTTTTTTGTTTTTTTTTTTTTATTGATTTTATTTTATTTACTTTCCGAAATTCATAAATAAAATTGAATATTTGAATATGGTTTTTACTAATAAATTTTTGTATATTTTTTTGAAAGTTTTTTCTTTTTGAAACATAATTTTGTTGGGGGAAGGGGAGGTGGGGTGGAGGGTTAATATTATTTTCATTAATAATTTTAGAGTAAATATATTTTATAAATTCAGTAAATATTTTTTACTTAAAGAAAAATGATTGAAAAAAACGTTCAAAAGAATTTTAAAATTTCTAAGCAAAATTAGTTGTTTTTTTCTTCAAATTTTTTTTTAATGATAGACTATAGGACATTCTGACATTAAGAAAATAAATTCCATTTATTCCGTTAAAAAATGGTTTTCATAAAAAACCATTTTGCATTGTGCAGAAGAAGAAAAAAAGGATACTTAACAGGAGCTGCACAAATTGGCTTTCTTTCCTTTGTAATTTTCTAGCCTCCCAAAGACATAATTAATAGTTTGTTAGGAATTTCTATTGGTCAGTTATAATTTTACTAAAGTGAGAAGGATAGAAATTCCCTATAAAAAATGCGGAACGATTGCATTTGCCAAGAGGGAAAGAATCAGTGTCCAATTGGCCAAGAAATGTGGGGACAGGGGAGAGTCTTCCGTCGACTTTTCAGTTTTGTCTTCTTCCTGAGCAATCATCAGACGTTATTATACCTACAATAACTACTCTCGGAAGATTGGCTGAGAATAACGGCTTATCATCATTATTATCGCTGTGGGCAAAATGCAATTTTCCCCAATCTAACGGGAACTTTTCAAAGTATTCAATTTGCTAGAATGGAGACAAAAAAAAACTGAAACAAGAGAAATTGTGCAACATTTCAGCGTGTTTTCGCTTCTCACCTTTTTTTATCGTTTTTCGTTTTTTTTTTTTTTGGGAGGTAAAATTATTTCCAAAACCCCCCTTCCCCCTTACAAGCAAGGCAAAAGATAAAAATGCCTTTTTTCCATTTGGGTACGAGACTTTGGTAAGAAAAATGGAAGCTAATAAATTTAGAAAATGTACAGGAATGAGAACAAGAGAATCATTAGGAAGGACTGGATTTAAAAATCCACAAATCATTAGGGTGGTGGACCACAAAAGAAAGGTTTTTAAAAATAAACAAATCCCAAATCGGACCAATTTGGACTTAGACACTAAAGTGCATTCAATTTGTTTTTAATTATTCGAAAATTTCATTAAACAAATTTTTGCATTTTTTCTTTTTTTTTGTAAATGTAAAAAAAACTCGCTAATTTTTAAAAATGAAAAAAAAAAACAATTTTATTAAGACCTCCCCCACTATGGGAGAATCGATCTGGTGGTAATTTTTTTTCGAAATGCAAACCTCTAAACTCTCTAATCTATCGTTCTTTTTAAATAAAACTCTCTGCTTTTCACTCGTTTTTTCTTTTCTTCTCTTGTCTTTGTTTTGAGACCCAATCTCAGTCTTTTCTTTCCTTTTAGTTCATTTGCTTTTAGTTTAGAATTCTTGCCCGCCTATTAATCTGAACGTTATAATAATTCGTCTATTACAAGCCATGCTATTGCATCGCAGAACAATAAGAAACAGAAAAAAACACAGAACAGGTGGGGAAAATGGAAAAAATTTAGTTTTTTTTATTTCTTTAAGACGAAAATCTGGAAAAAAAAAACACTTTTCCCATGTGTTCCGTAGAAAATAATGGCTACCATCTGTTTTCTATTTTTTTTATTTATTTTTAAATTTGACTTTTCCTCCCTTTTTTTTAATCTATCCTTCTCATCAGAGGGCATTAAAATTTTGGCCTATTTAGATTTGTGAGGCTTGCACAGGTAAAAATTTTGGTTTCTGAATTGTTTTTTTTTTTTTGAAGTATTTTTTTGTGTTGGTAATTTTTGAGATTTCTTTCTCTTTTCCTCTCGTTTTTAGTACAATATATGAAAAAAAAATAACAGCAGTTTTTTTTATATTTTTTGAGTTTTTTTTATTAGTAGTTATCCCAAAAAAAAAACATATCAAATTTGAATCTTGTCCCCATTAAAAATTAGTAAAATTTCCTTTAGTAAAAAAAAGGAAATATTTTTTAAATTTTCCAAAAAAAAGTGAAAAAAATTTATATTAATAAAAAAATGCAAGTGGATGGAGAGGGTGGGAGGGGGGGCGAGTGGCGGATAAGGCGGTATTTGCAAATAAAAATAGTAATATTATTTTAATATTACATGTAGTAAATTTTTTTGCAACTTTTCTTATTATTGATGCTTTTGTTTCGTTGTATTTTTTTTTTTCAAATTTCCTTTTAAAATTATTTTTGATGTTATAAAATTTTATTTTTTCTGTAAAAAGGAAATATTTTTTAAATTGTCAAAAAAATTATAATATTAGCTTCAAGCTCTTTGAGAGGGGAGTGGGTGGATAGGGGGGGTGCTTGCAAATAAAAACAATAGCAAATTTTAATTTTTAGAAACTTTTTGAAAAAAGAAAACATGGGAAATTTTGTTGTCTTAGGAAAATGAAATGGCGGAACAAGAAAATCGAATGTTTTCTTTTTTATCTTAATAAACAGCGACAAAATTAAATGTAAAACAAATTAAATTAAATCAAAATAAAGATTTGAAGAAAAAAAACTTAACCTGAAATCTTGTCGTAAAGTTAGTACGATACTCCGCCATTCCGACTGTAAAAACGTCACGTTGACATTTTCCTAGTGTACACGCTTCAAATTTGCACACGCATCCGTTCGTCCATTTAACATTGGCTGATCAGAATCGTACTCTGGAATGATCTATCGCGTGTGTCTTCCTTGCCTGCTTACTCTTTCGAATGTGATGTGCTTACTCATTCTCTGTGAATTTTCAGTCACGAGCAACTTTGGAAGTAGTTGCTGAGTAAGAGAATAAGCAAGCGCAAAAGCGATATGCGCGCACCTCTGAAATGCAAATGCACACACGCAAGCACACAATGTGTCCGTTCAGCGATTTTACGTTTCGTTTCAATTGGTTTTCTTCGGAGTTCGTTCTTCTTCGGTTGCGTTCGCGTAATATTTTTCGTTCATTGCAATTTCGTTCACTTGGTTGAAGCAAACTTTTTTGCGCGTTTCGTTTCTCAGTTATTCCGTTGAGTTTTATTCCGACTGAAACTGAAAACTGACTTGTAAATTATGTCAAAAAGTGACCAATTTCGTACCAAATTAACAAATTAAATAGTTTTTTTTTCAATATAACTACAAATAATGTTATTCACTTAGCTTATTTTCTATTGCAATTTCAACTGTTGAAATGAAATTAATGGCAAGCACTTTAACAAATTAAAACAAAATCTAAGTCGGCGATAAAACAGTCGGATAGTTGAGCATACACTTAAGACTGTGAAGGTTTTAAAATTTTTGACAGCGACTTACCCATTTCAAGAATTTCATTCCCTATCGTTTTCCATTACTCTTCTGTCATTTGCCTGCAATCTGATTTGATATTATTTCGTTAACTGAAAATTCTGATCGATGAATTTTTTCGTTTGTATTGTGCACTTTTTTTTTTAAATTATCATTTCAAGTAATAATAGTACTGAAATGTATATTCTAAGCGAAACGACAGTAAAGATTCTTTTTTTTTTTTTAAAGAAAAGGAGATCTATGGGAATAAGAAAATAGAAAGAAAATGGAACGAAAAACTGGATTTTTGGGAAATAACCTAGAGCCTCAGTGAAATTCTAACCCCACAACCAAAACTCCTTAATATTTTTTATTTGAATATTACATATAGTAAATTTTGTACAAGTTTTCTTATTATTGATGCTTTTGTCACGTTGTCTTGTTTTTTTTATTTGAATTTTCTTTAAAAATTATTTTTGATGTTATAAAAATTTTTTTTTCTGATTTATAATTTTCCTCCTAAAGTTATTTTTTAATTTCTTTTCTATAATTTTCAATTTTTTATGAATTTTATTCAACTTTCAACTTCGATAATGTTCTTTTTATTATTATTATTTGATTTTTAGTCTTTATTTTGAATTAACTTTAAAGAAAAAAAATACTCAATAAATTGAATTCTGTTTTGTTGAGATAAATAATTTTTTGGAAATTTTTAAAAGCGAAAAAAAGGGAAAAATCTAAAAAATATTTTCAAATTTTCTCAAACAGAAAAATTGTAATAAACCAAAAAAAAAAAAAAGTCACTTAAGAAAAAATGTACGGAAAATTTAAAATTCTATAAAATAATTTTTTTTTAAAACTTTTGACTTTAAAAATTTAATTTTTAGAAGAAAAAAAACAGCACAAAAAACGAGAGTAAAAAAGAGAATTTTTTCCCCACTTTTAATTAAAGAAAACAATTTTTTTTTTGGTAAAATCACTTAAGAAAAAATTTACGGAAAATTTGAAATTCCATTAAATGATTTTTTTCAAAACTTTTGACTTTAAAAATTTAATTTTAAGAAAAAGTTTTGAAAAAAACCAACCAAATTAAAGAGAATTTTTTTCATGCTTTTTTTTTAATTAAAGAAAAAAGTTTGTTTTTGGTAAAATCACATAAGAAAAAATTTACGGAAAATTTGAAATTCCATAAAATGATTTTTTTTTCAAAAATTTTGACTTTAAAAATTAATTTTTAAGAAAAAAAAAACGTGTTAAAAAAGAGAGAAATTTTTTCTTCATTTTTAATTAAAGAAAAAAATTTGTTTTTGCTAAAATCACTTAAGAAAAAATTTACGGAAAATTTGAAATTCCATAAAATAATTTTTTTTCATAACTTTTGACTTTAAAAATTAATTTTTAAGAAAAAAAAAACGTGTTAAAAAAGAGAGAAATTTTTTCTTCATTTTTAATTAAAGAAAAAAATTTGTTTTTGCTAAAATCACTTAAGAAAAAATTTACGGAAAATTTGAAATTCCATAAAATAATTTTTTTTCATAACTTTTGACTTTAAAAATTTAATTTTAGAAAAAATAACATAAAAAAAATCCAGTTAAAAGAGAGAGTTTTTCATATTCTAAACAAATGAGAGAGTGCAGATTACGAAAAAATCTAGCCCGAAACGAGTAGAAAAAATATGCCATTTCACACATGCACACACTCTCCAAAGAGCAGCAATTGCGAAATTATTTTTTTTGATGATGAACGTGTGTTGGTGTACATTAGCGAGAAACTGTTCTAATCTCGTTAGAATATTTGATTAAGTTGCGTTGGTGTGTCGATACAGTGTTGTCCATTTAGGGTGGGGGGACGAGGGGTGAAATGTGGTGCTGTTTGTTTAAATGCAACACACACACACACGCACCTTTGCACCAAAAAAAAGTTTTTTTTTCTCTTTTTTCTATTAATTTTTAGATAACATTTGTTTTTATGCATGTGTGTTTAAAAATTCTTCTTCCATCAAAAAAAAAAGCTCTCGAGCACAGCAAAACATACGAAATTAATTTTGGGGTAAAATAAATAAACAAACACAAAAATTGAATCTAGAATAACCGAACACAGATGACGATGATCTTCTTTCTCTTCGTTGGCGTTCTCAATTTTTCTTTTCTGTTTTCTCTTTGAATTTTTTTTTAATTTTTTTATTGTGAATTTTCAAGGTCTCGAGGATATTGACATTGAATTTTTTTTCTCTTTTCTATTCGATTTAGCGCATGTTTTGGCTATACGAGAGAGAGCCGTCGAAAGAGAAAGTGACAGGCGGCAAATAAATGATCGCAGAGAACTGTTATATAAACTCTTTTCGCCTCGCTCATTCTCTTTTTCTTCTTATCTCTTTCTCTTTCTCTCCTAATTCTGTTATTAGTTTTATATTGTATAATCAATTAGTTTTTTTTTAGGTATTAAAGGAAATTGGGACGAGACATGTTTTTTTGTTCTCTTCTCTTCTACAGCTTTGAGAGTGCATGATGATGATTAACTTGTTTTTTGTTTTGTTTGTTTGTTATATTTTAAGCTTAACGATAGATAATACACGGGACTGATGATGATTAGATTCTATCAAAAGATTGATTAGGCAAAATTTACTTTAAGATTAAATTGCGATTGCAGGTGAAATATTTAGAAACAATTAAAGGAAATGGTTTTTTTTTTCATACCAAAACTTGATTTATTGGGTTGTTCGGAAAGTAATTTCTTTTGTTGATGAAGACACAATAAAGGCATTAATGGATGCAAACCGGGCGAAAAACAACTCGTGAGATCGCTGAGATATTAAATTTTTCGAATACGACCGTTCATTGTCATTTCAAACGGCTAAGTTTAATCTCAAAGCTCGACATATGGGTTCCTGATCTTCTTACGCAAAAAAAATTTGCGCCGTCGATTTGACGTTTTTGATTTGTTTTTCAAACGCCATTGAAAATGATCCATTTTTGAAGCGTATCATCACTGGGGATCCTAGAGTAGAAAAGATAAACCGGATCAAAGAACTTCGAAAGTCAATATTTATTAAAAAAAAAAGGTTGTTGCTATCTGTTTGGTGGAATTTCAAAGGAATCGTTTATTTTGAGCTTTTACAGAACAACACAACGATCAATTCTGAAGTGTACTGTCATCAGTTGGACAAATTGAATAATTCACCTAAAGAAAAAAGGACAGAATTGGTCAATAAGATTTTTAGAGCTTGGATGGGATATACTGCCACACCCACCATACTCTCTCCAGACCTAGCACCTTCCGATTATCATTTGTTCCGCTTTCTACAAAACTTTCTATACGATAAACCGTTTAATTCAAATGAGGAAGTCAAAAATCCCTTCGATCAGTTTTTTGCCAGTAAAGAACAAAAATTTTACGGGCGTGGAATCACATGCTACTGCCAGAGACATGGCGAAGGGTATTGGATCAGAATGGATAATATTTAATTGCATAATAAATAATTAATTCACTATAAGAAAATCGTCTTTTATTTTTATATATAGAAAAAAAACGAAATTACTTTCCGAACAACACAATATTTTAAAGAATTTAAATCAAAAACCAAATATATAAGAAAGGAAAATATTTTAATTTTTTTTTTGAGAAAGGGAGGGGGGGGGGCTATATATTAATTATGAAAAATATGAATGGAAAAAACTGTCTTTTGATCATTTTAAAAAAAATTTTTTTTTTTTTTTATATTTTCATTTTAAAAATTATTTTTGTTGAAAATATTTAGCAACTGTAAATAGAATTAAAATTCTCAATTTAGTAACTCATCCTTTTACCCCCCCTCTTCTTATTGTCAATTCTAAGTCTAACTGGCAAAAATTTGACAATTTTCAACAAAAAAAAGGAAATTTCCTTTTAATGAAATTTTACATTTCAAAAGAAAAAAGATTTTCTAATTGAAATTTCCACCACTACCACAACCAAACCATCCCCCCTCCCACCCCCACTCACATTTTTTTTAAAATAAATTTCTTCTAAATCTAAAACAATTGTGATAAAAAAATTTCATTAAAGAATGATATTGTGTCCAACGGTTAACCCGTTGATCTTTTCCGCATCTCCAGAGACCCATTTTCACACGATTTACGTCCATCAGCCCCCCCTTAAGCTTATGTACACCGAGGGAGGAGTGGCAGAGAAGCACCTCTAATCATCATCAATGACAGTTCGCACTTCGTTCTAGCAACCGTAAGGGGGAGGGGGGAGTGTTATGATAGAATTTAATACTTCGGATCGTTGAAGTTCCCCTTTTTTGATGATTAAAAAATTTAAAAGATAATGTGGACAATTTGTCATTGTTATTTCTGTAAGGGTAGCTATCGGTGGAGGTAAAGAGAACTGGGCAGATTAAAATGCTTCGTCTGGAAAATGATAAAAGTTTAGGCTAGGATCGTCGACTTTGGAGTCTGGGTGGGAGGGAATTTTTGTGATTCCCAAGAAACGTCGCTTAGGAGACACTCTGGAAAGGTTGTCAACCTTTCCAGAGTGGATTTTACTGATTACTAAGGATAGCTTGACCATTTGTCACAAAGCAAGCGTGTTCAATACACCCCCCCCCCCCCCCTTATCCACGCTGAAACACACTTTAGTCGAGTTTACCTTTTTTTTTCTCCGTAATTTTTCGATTTAATTCAATCTCAATTTCAGGTGTGAATACGTAAATTGAGTGGTAATTTGAATTTCTGCCTTTCAGACAACCGTGATTGATCGTATCGTAGGCCAGATCATCGTACAACAAAGAGTGGATGGGGATCATAGTAGATTTTGCACAATAAAGATTTTCGTTTCGTTCTTTAAAAAAAAATCTGAGAATTAATTAAGAAATCAGCAACGGTTCCTAACTAATTACAATTTTGTTAACACGACAATGATTTCTGTTGTTTGTTTTTGTTTCGATGCAGAATAATTTGTGGAAAAGTAATGGCCGGGGGGGGGGATAGTTTTAACTCCAAAGTTCACATCCGGAGAGGTTTGATTTGATTTTCAATTTTAAAATTTGAAATTTTGTGATTTGAATTTTATTATAAAAAAAGCAAGTTCTTTTCGCAATTTTTTTTTAAATTTTTAACTAAAATTTTTTTAAGATTTTATTATAAAAAAAAATATTTTAAAATTTTAGTATTAAAAAAGAAAAAGTTCTTTTTTGCTGCAACCTTGATTTTTTTTTCACCAAAAATCTAACTTATTACAGAAAATGGAAGTCCTTGTTTTTTTCTTCAATATTTTTAAATGTATTAAAAATTATTAAGTTTTAGTGAAAATTTTTTAATTGTTTTTTTTTTTTTATTAATTTTGTTAAATCTTTTTTTCAGGTGGCTGGCGTTACAGCGACCACGGAGCGCCCCCCAGCTCCTCAAGCGCCTCCACAGGGCCCATCGTCGCTGCAGCTATCAGATGAGCCCCACATGTCAATTGCTGCAGCTGAAAATACAGGGTAAGTTATGAATTTTCTTAAAAGGAAGGAATTTTCTTTATTTTTGGTATAATTCAAAATTTTTGTTTAGGGGGGTTGACAATGCAACCTAAAAAAATTCATTTTAAAAGCTTAATTTTCCCAAAAAAAAATGATGTGTAGTGTAAGAAGAGTGATGGTTTTTTTTTAAAAAAAATTTTAAATTTTAAAAAAACCAAATTTTTTTTTTTAGGGAATATTTTTAATAAAACAAAAATTTTTATTAAAAAAAATTAATTTTCAATAAAAAAAAACATTTTGTAAAAACTTTTTGCCAAAAAAGGTTTTTGATGCGGAAACTGAAAACCGATTTTGTTCCCTACTATTAAAAAATAATGAATTAAAAATTAATGAATTTGTTTAAAAAAAAATATTTTTGTACTTTAATTTTTTGAAGTTAAAAATAAGAAAATGAATTACCAAAAAAATTTCGTTTTACCTTAAAAAAAAATCGTTAAAAAAACCGGTTTAAATCAATAAAAGAATAAAAAGAAAAAAGTTCAAAAAGAAAGTGGAAAATTATTAAGAAAAGAAGAAAAAAATGGTGGTGCGCCTCTGTGGCTGAAGGAAAATGCCAATGACAACGACCTTGACCTAAGATTATGATTTTTTTCTCTCTTCCCCCTCATTCTGTTGTTATTCGTAACATTTTCTCTTCCCTTTCTTTTCCTCATTTGCAGAATTGCTGCTTTGATTAATTTCCAATCGGAACCGCCCCATTTAGAGGATTTAATAATTTCTTCTTTTTTTTATACACACAATATTTTATTAGTTATTTTGCCTGTTTGGATTTTTTTGTCTCTTGTTTTCTTTGAGCAAATATTATTGTGAAAGAAAAAAAATATCAGCCTTTGTAGAGTGAGTATCTACTTATGTACGTAGATATGATGAGTGCGAGTGTGTGTGCATGTTCTTATTGACTGTTGGGTGATGGGTGTGCACAGCAAGCAAGGTTGTTCTTTTTATATCCATTTTCAAAGTGAAGCAAAAGAGAGAAAAAATTTCGATTGTATTCAATTTTTGGATTTGTTTTTTTTATTATTATTATTATCCCATTTCTCTTTCACCAAATTATATTATTTCTATCTCCACATTTTAAAAAAAAATAATAATTTTCCTATTATTTTCTCCTCATCAAAAAAATGAGGAGAAAATAATAGGAAAAACAACCGAAATGAATATGAGAACATATTTTTTATTACCCCCCACCCTTTTTTTGTGTTTTTTTTCTTTTCATTTTCATTTAATTTTAACTTATTTCTCTCTTTTATCAATAGTGCTCCCTTTTTCTCTCTTTTATCATCTTCCCTATGTCAATACCTTTACTATTGGTTTTTTTTTGTTTTCTCTTTTTTCGCTCTCAATTTTTTTAAATTTAATTTTTTCTATTTTTACTTCAATATTTTTTTTTTAGTAGAACTAGAGGGGAATTGGGTGTTCTATCTGAAATTATTGTTTTAGGTTTTGGCTGGTTAGGTTAGGGAGGGGGGCGGGTTGGTTTGGGTTTGTACAGAGATTAGTTTTTCAATTTCGTTGCATTTTTCTTTGTTTTTATAAATTTTGTTATATTTTTAAGTTATTGTTTTTGAATTTTAAAAAAATTTTGTGCTTTTCTAGTTGTTTTTTTTGATTTTTATTTGGAATTTAATTTTATAGAAATTTTTGGAAGGAAAAAATAGTGCTAATATTTTATATGTAGAAACTTGAAAAAAATAATAAAAAAAATTAATTTGAAAAAAATACTCCTTTTATCTGAAATTATTTGTCGGTGTTGTGGAGGGGTGGGTGAGCGGAGGGTGTTGTTTGTGTACAGACTTTTATTTTGAATTTCGTTGCATTTTTTTCTGTTTGTTTTTTTATTTTACTCAATTTTTAAGTGTTTTTTTCTATTTTACAAGATTTTTCAAAAAAGAATTTCGAGCTTTTAGTTTTTTAGGTTTTGATATGTATCTAAATTTTGATTTTTAATTTTATAGAAATTTTGGTTTGAAAAAATTGAGCTAATATTTTATGAAAATTTGAAAAAAGTAATAAAAAAAAAGAGTCCATGAAAATAATCCTTTTTTTATCATAAATTATTTAAGGGGAGTAAGGGGGGTTTACAGTTTTATTTTGAATTTCGTTGCATTTTTTTCTTTGTTTTTTTTTATTTTACTCAATTTTTAAGTGTTTTTTTTCGAATTTACAAAATTTTTCAAAAAAGAATTTCGAGCTTTTTACGTTAAAGACAATTTTTGGCTTTTGTTTTTTTTTATTTTATTTGGAATTGAATTTTGATTTTTAATTTTATACAAAATTTTTAATTGGAAAAATTGAGCTAATATATTTTATGAAAACTTGAGAAAAAGTAATAAAAAAAAAGAAGTCGATAAAAATGCTCCTTTTTTTATCTTAATGTATTTGAGAGGGGGGAGGTAAGGGGGTGTATAGAATGTTATTTAAATTTTGCTGCATTTATTCTTTTATTTTATTTTTATTTTATTATATTTTTAATTGTTTTTTTTTGTTGAATTTACAAAATTTTCTGAAATATTATTTGAAGCTTTTTACGTTAGAGACAATTTTTGTCTTTTGTTTTTTTTTTCTTTAAAGGAAATTGCCAAAAAAAAAACATTTTTAAAAATTACTACTTTTATTATTTTTTTTTGCTTTAAGAAACTTTAGGAAAAAGTTTCGTTTTTATTTTCATTCTTCTATTAAAACATCGGTAGAAAAAATGAAAGATAAACAAACTTTTTTTTCAAAATCAGGAATTTTTTTTATTAAATTTGTTTTTTTTTTAATTTTTTATATTTTTTATTATTTTTTCTCCCTGTTGTTGACTTGAGAAATTAAAAAATTCCTCAAAGCGATAAAAATAATTAGTTTTCGAATATTTTTTTAATGAAAATTTATATTTTTTCCATTTTTTTTGCTTTTAAAAATAAAAAAAATTATGTAATTTTTTGTCGTTTGTTTGGATGAGAGTTGGCATTGGGAGGACAGAGTAGTACCTTAAAATTTAATCGAAAAAAAAAGACAAGCAACGAAAAAAGAGGAAAAAGTGTTTTTAAATTTTTCCTATTATGACTTCTATGATTTTGTTTGTTTTTGGAAATTGTTTTGAGCATCAATTTCTTGTTTTTATTTAGTTAAGATTTGATGAAATAGCTAAGAGTTTGTTATTCTCTGTTAGTATTAAATTGTAAGCAACAAAAAAAAAATAAGTAGGAAAAAAGGTGGAAGAAAAGAAGAGGGGATTTTAAAAAAACCAATTATTTTTGCAAATTTTATATGAAAAATTTTTTTTTTTTGCTGTTGGCAATACTTTTTCCCATTTTTTTTTTAAATTTAGACAAACATAATTTTTACTGAGAATAAAATCGTAGCATTAAACCTTTTTCAAATAATTTTCCTTTTTTCTTTTGGTACAAATACCATGGAAAAAGTAACAAATTCTTTTTGTGTTTGATAAACATTGAAAATTGTAACAAAATCTATCAAGATTAAAAATAATTCGAAAAAAAGGTACAATAAAATTTTGAAATCCTCAAACACCTGTTCTTTTACACCTGTTGGCTATGCTGTGTTTCGTTAATCCCACTTAAAAAAAATATCCATAAACACACATGCATACGCCCATAAATAACTGCAGCGTACACGCATTGTCATTGCTCAATCAGAGAGTGAAAGAGCGACGCACGGCATATCATTGCGCTGGTCTTACTTAATCGGAACCGCACAACGATCGATCCTCTGGCAGCCATTCCGTCGTGCATCGTTTCGGATCGGTTCGCCGTCGATCGCAACACACTGCACGCACAGCGGTCCACTCTATCAGGATTTGTAGTCTCTCAATTTATAGCTGCATCTCTCTTAGATCTATCTGTAATAATGTTATCTTTTGCCTCTTTTTTGCCTATGTTTCTTAGGATTATTTTTCTTTAAATGTTTTTTGTTTCTGTTGTTTTTGATGCTTCTAATTTTGATTTTTTCCTTCTCTTTCTCGCGCTGTCTCTTCCTTTGTTTTGGGATTTTCAAATTTTTCTCTTCATTTTTAATATTGAAAAATTATTATTATATTTTTTTTTTGATTTTTAATTTTATAAAAATTTTTGGTAGGAAAAATTGAGCTTAAATATTATAAAAACTTGAAAAAGGTAAACACAGAAAATAAGTCCTTAAAAATGCTTCTTTTTGTTTTTTGTTTTGTTTTTTTCTTTGTAATGCATTTGTAGAAATTGGGGTGAAATGGGGCGTGTTATCTAAAATTGTGAATATTATGGTAGGTTTTAGGGGGGGGGGGGGGGTTGTGCTGTTGAGTTTTCTTTTTTATTTATAGAAATTTTTGGTAGGAAAAAATAGTGCTAAAATTTTATAAAAACTTGAAAAACGTAATGAAAAAAAAAAGAAGTCGATAACAAATATTTGAGGGGGTGTTCAGATTTTTTGTTGAATTTTCTGTTTTTTTTTTTAATTTAATATTTTTTTTCGAAGTTTACAAAATTTTTCAAAAATTATTTTGTGCTTTTTACGTTAAAGACAATTTTTAGCTTTTGTTTTTTTTTTTGATTTTTATTAAATTTCCATTTTTATAGAAACTTGAAATAATGTAAAAAAAAAATAAGTCAATAGAAATTCTTCTTTTTTTTTATCTGAAATTAGTCTTGGGATGGGGGGAGGGGGTATTGGAGAGGGGTTGGTGTGTACAGAGTTTTATTTTTAATTTCGTTGCATTTTTCTTTGTTTTTTTTTTTTAAATTTATTATATTTTTAAAGTTTTTTTGGCATTTTATTTCGGTTTTTTAATTTTATAGAAACTTGAAAAAAGTTTTTAAAAAAATTAGTTGATAATTAAAAATACTTTTTTTTTTATCTGGAATTATTTTAAAATAGGCTGGGAGGAGGGGTGTTTGTAGGGGCTTTGGATGTGTACAGAGTTTTCTGTTTTTTTTTTTAATTTTTTTATATTTTTAATTGTTTTTTTTCGAATTTACAAAATTTTTCAAAAATTATTTTGTTCTTCTTACGTTAAGACAATTTTTAGCTTTTGTTTTTTTTTATTTTTTATTAAATTTCGATTTTTAATTTTATAGAAACATGGAAAATGTAAAAAAAATAAGTCCATAAAAATACTGCCTTTTATTATTCTTAAATTTAGTTTGGCAGAGGGTAAGGGGGGGGGGGGGTATGTCTGTTTGGATGTGTACAAAGTTTTATTTTGAATTTCGTTGCAATTTTTTTTGCTTTTTAAATTTTATTCTATTTTTAGGTGTTTTTTTTTGTCGAATTTACAAAATTTTTCAAAAAGAATTTTAAATTTTTACGTTAAATATAAATTTAGGCTTTTTTTTTTTTTTTTATTTGGAATTTAATTTTATGGAAATATTTGGTAGGAAAAATGGAAATAAATTTTTATAAAAACTTGAAAAAAGTAATAAAAAAAGAAGTCGATAAAATTGGTTTTTTTTTTTATCCGAAATTAGTGTTTTTGTTGGATGGAGGAGGGGCGGATGTTCAGTGTGCACAGAGTTTTATTATGTATTTCGTTGCATTTTTCTTTGTTTTTTTTTTTTAAATTTTATTATATTTTTTAGTGTTTTTTCGAATCTTTTAGCTTTTTTTTTAAGAAATTGCCTAAAAGAAGACAATTTAAAAATTGTTACTTTTAATTTTTTTTTTTAAAAAAGTCTGGTTTTTATTATTAATTTTTCTATCAAAAAAATCAAAGGAAAAAATAAAAAAAAAACAAAAATTTTATTTCAAAATAAGGAAATTTTTTATATTTAATTTTCTATCCTGTTGTTGACTTGAGAAATCTTAAATTACTCAAAGGGATAAAAATAATTACTTTTGGAATGGCTTTTACAAAAAAAATTTTATGATGGTTTGATGAGGGATGGCGGCAAGTGGCAAAGTAGTACCATAAAATTTAATCAAAAGAAGACAAGCAACGAATAGAAAGGAGAAAATTGATTCAAACAAAACAAAAACAAAAACAATTCTCTAAATTAGCTGTTCAATTTTTCTCTCAAATTTCAGGCATTGTCAAATTCAGATTCTCCTCAAATTTTTCTGGTTCTGATACGGCATTATTTATTGGCTGTGTTTTAATCTATTTTTAAAATTTTATTAATTTTTTGTTCTTTGAAATTTTATAAACAATTGGAAATTAATATGGAAAAAAAGTACATGCTAATTAAAGGGGAATGGGGGAAGGGTTTTGTTGTAACGGAAAAAAATTTCATTAAATTTCCATATTTAGAAAAGGGAGTGGAATAAAAATAGAAATGGGATGTGGTTGGAGGGGCGGGTCGATTGTACGACCAAAACAGGTGAGGAAGATAGGCGAAGTGACCAGGAGTAGGGAGAGTTTGCTCTGTCGGAAATTAAAGAGAGGATTTTTTCCTTTTTTTTTTTTTTTTTTTTGAAAATAATATTTAATGAGCACACATCCTCAATAATGTTTTTTCCTTATTATTTTGCCAATTTTCGGTAGAAATGAGCATTTTTGCCTCCATTTTTTTTTAAATTCATGGTCTATGGCGTCGTGGGCGTAGGTTCTCGGCAAATAATATTCCAAATTAAAATGATTATTTCAACAACAAAAAAATAAGAAAAGAAACATTTTTTGTTGTTGGCAATTTTCATCCAAAAATCAATCGGGCTACTTTACTCGGTTTCCAAGTATTTTTATTCCTTCCCCTCTTCCCTCTTGCTTTTTTCATTAAAAGAAAACGACGACAGAATCAAAGAGAATAAATTTAATATTTTCCGATGGATTTAATTTTTTATTAGCTCCAACCTCACTCAGTTTTTATATTTAATTTTTTTTTCCATTATTGTTTCAAAAGCAGAAACCACCAACTCACAGGAAGTGTGCTTGTTTAATTTTTACTTTCGTATTCTAGAAGAGAAAAGTCCTTTACAATAATAATAATAATAATTTTTGGACATATTTAATTTTTCTGGTTTTATTTCTAGTGATGTTTGGAAGGAAATATTCTATAAAAAGAAAAGCTGAGGTTTTTTTTGCAAACGAAATTTAATGATTTGGAAGTCAATAGGGGTGTTTTTTTTAAGTTTAGATTAATGAGGTACAGGGTTAAACCTTCAAAAGGTACTCGCCTGGAAGATCTTCTACCTACCAGGTGAGTTATGCGGGATTTTAACCTAGCTAAAACCTACCTGTACCCATACCCTTGCTCTCGGAACGATGGTTCCCCGGCGGCACTCTTTGTAAATACTACTTCGCCGGGGCGTTCTTATTTGATATTACTACTGTCCCGATATTATGACGCCTCGCGGCCTATTCTTCGTACGTGGTCCGAGATTTCGCGTACTCTGCAACTCTGTTCCAAGCCGATTGGCTCTTAAGCATGCACTCCACTATGTTTTCTGGACTGATGGAATGGTCCAGATTTTTCTCCAGATCTGCCCGTGTCCCCTCGTAGAAGGCGCATTGGAAGAATACGTGTCCCATCTCTCTTGGTGTAGGCGAAGACTCTCGGGTCTCTCCTCTTCACAGAGGACCTTTCGCCGCTTTTCCTTCTTCCTACGGTGTTGGCGTTCACGCTCTCCTGCCAGGATGTCGATGGATGGACATGACGCCACGACGTTGACCGCATCGTGTAATACCGTTCGGTATGCTGACGCTTCTCTGATCGCTGAGAGCCGCTGGACTGAAGACATTGTCTTGCGGTATGTTCCGTATAGTGCTCCGTATAGCACCAGTGTGGGGGAAATCCTAGATACCGGATGTAGGGTAGCGACTGGATGTCGTGGTCGCCTACTCTTATGGTGATGGTCTCCATTTTCTTCCGGCTACTCACAAGGAGTGCCTCGGTCTTATTTTCCGCCAAAGACAGGTCTGCCGATGTCATCCACTGTCTTATCCTCCGGATGGTGATGGAGAATGCGGCTTCCAGTTCCTCCAGGTGTTTGGCTACAAGGACAACCGCTACGTCGTCCGCGAAAGCCACGAGTGTTGTGTTCAGCGGTAATTCCAGAAGGAGTAGGCCGTCGTACATGACGTTCCACAAGAGTGGCCCCAGAACAGAGCCCTGAGGTACCCTTACCGTGACCCCATACTCCGCTGGTCCATCCTCCGTCTTGTAGTGTAGTAGTCGGTCACTGAAGTATGATCTGACCATCCTCCGTAGGTAGTAGGACACCCCCACGTTGTCAAGAGCCTCCAAGACTCGGTCCCAGCGGGCCGAGTTAAACGCATTCTTGATGTCCAGAGTGACAGTGAGGTAATACTTTTTGGAACCGCCTTCCCATCTCTTTCATGAGATGGCTTCCTTTGCGATGTTCGTGACGAGTTTCAGCGTGTCGATGGTCGATCTCCCCTTCCTGAATCCGAATTGGAATTCGGAAAGTTGAGGATCGATGTAATGCTCCAGTCTGTCGGCCACTATCCGCTCCAAGTTCTTCCCGTCCGAATCCAGCATGCAGAGTGGACGATAGGATGCTGGTTCGTCAGGTGGTTTCTTCCCTTTTGGGATAAAAACCAATCTTTGTTGCTTCCATCGAGTCGGAAATACGTCTTGCCGCAGGCGGGCGTCGTACATGCTTATGAACATATCTGGTCTGGCGGCAATTGCACTCTTCAGTGCGATGTTGGGTATGCCGCTTGGTCCTGGTGCATTGCCATTCTGCAATCTAGTGCAGACCCTTGTGAGTTCTTCCATGGTCGCTCCAGGAATTTCCACTTCTTCATCCTCCGGGTGGTAGTCGAGGTGTTCTGGTTTTTTCGGGAACAGATGTTCTACTATTCTGTGCAGCATGTCGGGGCAAGTTGGTTTTGTTGCGGGTAGGCTTTTAATCCTACGCATAACCGTCTTATACGGTCTGCCCCACGGGTCCCGGTCCACTTCCGCGCAGAGTTCCTTTCAACAATCTTGTTTACTCGAGTTGATGGCGTTTCTGAGAAGACGCCTTTTCTCTTCGTAGGTCCGTCTGAGTTCCTCTGTCGAGGCCCTGTCTCGCTTACGAGCGCGCTGGTGTTGCCTTTTTGCCTTAAGGCATGCTCGCCGGTGTAGGGCGATGGTCGGGTTCCACCAGTGGACTGAAGCTCGGCCGTTGTTTGGGCGAGTCCTTGGCATCGACGCATCGCTGGCTGCCACCAAGTCGCTGCTACCTCTTCAAGTCAATAGGGGTGTGGGGTCTGGGGGTAGGTAGTTTGGACAAAGAAATCCATTTTATGTTTTTAGACAATTTTATTTTGGTTTCCGCTTCTAAGGAGCTCTTTTATGTGAAGAAAAGATACTGCCTATTTTTTTTTTTTTTGGTGGGAAAGGCGAGCAAAAAAAGAAGTTATACAATAAAATCACATGAAAAAAATTTGCGGAAGTTTTTTGATTTTTTTGTTATTCAAAAATACCGGTTTTTTTTAGAAATTTTTGTTGTTTTTTTGGAAATTTTTACTAAACTTTTTTGGGGACGGCTAACCTTCTCCGCCGATACTTTTATAGGTAATTTTGGTTTTGTCGATTCCGTTCTGGTATTTTCGATGTTACTTTTAGGTAGGGCCGTCGTCGAAAATGTCAATAAAATCATGCAAATTATCGAAGTAGATCGGCAAGAGCATCGATTAGGAGCTAAAGATCGATCACAAAACAGTTTCGAATTCTTTGCATAAAGCTGCACTCCAAAAAAAAATAGCTCCAAGTTTGGGTGCCACAGGAATTGACGCAAAAAAAAGGTGAATCGAAACGGAAGCAAATCGACCCTTTTCTTAAACAGATGGTGACTGGGGATGAGAAGTGGGTGACATACGACAATATTGTGCGAAAACGATTGTGGCTCAAACGGTGCCCAAACTAGGACTAGCGGCCAGGAAGGTGTTTGCAGTAGATTTGGTGGGACTGGAAAGGAATCATCTACAAACACCAAATTCGGACCTCTACAGTCAACAATTGGACCGTTAAAAGCTGGCAATTGACCAGAAGCGGCCAACAGGAGCGGTGTTGTGTTCCATCAGCACAACGCCAGAAACTCTGGGAGCTTAGTTGGGAAGTTCTGATGCATCCACCTTATAGTCCGCACCTGGCACCAATCGATTACCATCTTTTTTTTTGGCATTGCTAAACTTCCTTAGTGATAAGAAATTGGCAATCAAGACAGTGGATTTTTTAGCCAATAGGGGACCAGGACTTCTATGGGAGAGGCACTTCGAAGTTACCTTAAAGTCTTGTAAAAATAATGGATTTCTTTTTCTCCAAACCAATATTTTGTGGAATTTCTTATTTTAAAAAAATTAACAAAAAAAAACGACTGCAATTAAATGAATTATTTTTCGAGTGGTATTTAGCAGGACATTTTTGCTCCCATTTTATCACTGGTCTTAATATTTTTCGACATTTTATTTTTCATGTTTTTTAATGTATTTAGAACATCTAAAATTTACTATCCCTCTAAGAGCAATAGTGTTCCTTGCCACAATATATAACTCCATCCTTAGAACAACACATTTCCCAATCCTCTGAAAATGATCCCTAAGCCCAATGAAACCAATAAACCGCCACACTTCCTAAAGGCCAATAAGTCTCCTTCCAGTACTGTCAAAAATTTTTGAAAAAATCCTCCTTCGCCGCTTACATCCTCTACTCGAATCTTCAAATTTAATTCCTAATCACCAGTTTGGTTTCCGCGCCGTACACTCCACTATCCAGCAGTGTCATCGAGTTGTCAATTTCATTGCATACTCTTTAGAAAGAAAAGAGTACTGTCCCGGTGTGTTTCTTAATAAAAGTCCAGCTTTTGGTAGAGTTTGGCACACGGGTCTACTCTGGAAACACAAGAGGTTTCTAATCCTAAGATTATTCCTTTCCAACCGACACGAACTCTCCAATATCTCTCCGATATTGGCTGGTGTTCCTCAGGGTAGCTTACTTGGACCCATCCTCTACAAAATTTATACATCCGATATCCCAATCTGCCCTAATACAATGCTTCCGAAACTCTCCAAATCCAAATCCAAACCCTCCAGAACTGGTTTACCAGGCTAGGTGGAGAATAAAAGTCAATGAACGTAAATCTATCCAGACCCAATTTTTCAGTACATTTTCGATTGTCCGGGCCTGTATCTCTTCAATGGCAACTTTGATTTCGTGTTTCAAGGCCTAAATTGTCTCTGGATGGTTTGCGTAACATTTATCCTTAACGGCTCCCCACAGAAAATAATCCAACAGGCTTAAATCACAGCTCCAAGGCGGCCAATTGACATCAGCATTTCGGCTGATTATTCGGTTTTCGAAAGCAGTGCCCAAAATGTGGATTGTTACTTTGGCTGTGTGGCAAGTGGCCCCGTCCTGTTGAAACCAAATGTCGTACATGCCATTCTCTTCCACTTTTGGAAACAAAAATTCGTTAAGCATGCCACGATAGCGCTCACCATTGACCGTAACGGCGGCTTCTTCATCGTTTTCGAAGAAAAACGGGCCAATGATGCCTCCACTCCAAAATCCGCACCAAACCGTGACTCGTTGTGGATGCATCGGCTTTTCCATGGTGGCGTATGGATTTTCTGAGCTCAAGATGCGACAATTTTGTTTGTTGACACACCCACCGAGGTGGAAATGGGACTCATCCGAAAAGATGATTTTTCGGTAAAAATGCTCATCTTCGGCCAATTGATCTTGAGCCCATTGGGCAAACAGAAAACGCATCGGATGGTCATGCGGCTTTAGTTGTTGGACTAATTGAACTTTGTAAGCTTTCATACCGAGGTCTTTGTGCAAAATTCTCAACAGAGAAGTGCGAGAAATGTTCAATTCTTGAGAACGGCGACGAGTTGATGTTGATGGATGATCACTGACATTTTCAGCAACGGCGCCAATATTCTCGGTCGTACGCACTGTCTTAGAGCGGGAACGAGTTGCTTTGGCAACCAACAAACCAGTTTCGCGAACTCGCTTCACGAATTTGCCCACAAATTCACGTGATGGCATTCAATCTTTACTAATTTTTTTTTTAAATTTCTCACAGTTTGGGTTGAAGACTCACCACTTTGGAAGTAAGTTCTCAATAATTCCCAGTCTTCTTCAAGCGTATTGATTACCATTTCGTAATATTCTGACTTTCAACTAACAATCTGTCAATTCGTGATGACATTTAACACTCAAATAAATAGTAGTTCAAAATGGAACCGCTAGATGGACCACCCTATACAATACCTTACTGAAACCCGTATGGACATTCGGACTAGAACTATGGGGATCTACTAAACCTTCTAATTCCCGTCTAATCCAATCCCTTCAATCAAAAATACTCCGTACAATTGTCGATGCCCCCTTTTTATGTTCGCAATACTGTTATTCATCGTGATCTTAAAGTCCCATTTGTTTTTGACGTGGCTGTATCTCGTTATAAAAAGTTCCGTTCCCGTGTCCTCAATCATAATAATCCTCTTGTTCAAGAACTATCCTCCATTTCCTTACCTAAAAATACCCTTTGAAGACTTAAGTATCACTGGTCGCGTGATCTACTAAAATACTGAAGCCTAACAGAAACACACGCTAGCAGGACGAACTTCATTGGATGTTTACTCCCCACAACCTTTCAAGTTTATTATTTAATACTATTGCTCAAATTTGCTTAGAAAAGTAAATTTTTCTGAAAGTGAGGACCGATGTAGGTAAAATGGGGGAGCTGCCATTCTTAACTACATCTCACTCCCTGCAAACCACTCTTTACCTTTTACATATTTTTTATATTTTTTTTAAAGAGTTTTGAAAATTTTCTTTTTTTATCAAAAGTTTTTGAAATTTTTTTTTTTTGATTTTGGAAAATTTCTCTTTAAAAAACGTAAAATTTTTTTGATATTTTTCCTAAAATCCAAGTTTTTTTTTTGTTGTTGAAAAAGTCAAGATTTTTAAATTTGCAAAAAATAAAATTAATTAAAAAAAAAAAAAAATCATAAAAAATTTGGCGAAAATGTTCTTTGTTTTTTTTGCTTTTAAATAACATTTTTTTTTATTCTTCATTTTTTCGTTAAATTTACTCCAATTCCTCTCAAAGTTCTCCCCATTTTACTTCTTAGTCTTCACTCAAAATTTCCGAAAATCCTCAATTCTTTTTAGTCGGAAATATTTTTTTTAAAAATTCTAAAAGGGAAGTTTTTTTTTTCTCTTACATAAAAATTTTCACAATATCCAATAAAACCCCCCTCACCCCCCATAAAAATTGATGCAAAAACTGATTTTCTTCTATTTTTAAACTTGTTTTTTTTTGAGGAATAAAAATAAATAAAAACCGATCCAAAACCAAAACTTGTAATTTTCTCCTTGGAATTATTAGAAGCTTAAAATTTTCCATCCAATATCCAACAAAGAAAAAGGGAGCTTTTTGGTGAACTTCTTGGCATTTTTTTTCGATAACATCTGCTCTTTTCCCTAACCTCTCAAATATTGACAAAAAAAATTCCATCAAAAGCTAATGGTTTCGTATGAATTTGGAAGAGGGGAAGGGGGGGGGGGGGGGTTGTGTGATGGTTCGGTTTGTTAGTTTCTCTTGGCTTTTAGTGATTTTTTCTCGATTTTATTATTGAAAATGTGTTCAAAATCGTCCTCTCATCGTTCAGTATAATTTTTTCTTTATCATTATTAGCTCCACATTAGCCCTACTATCCCCGGTTTTTCTTTATTTATTTTTGATTCACCCCACCCCCGCCCACACTTATTGAAGAAAAATGACAGAAAATTGCCCTTTTTTTCTGTATTGCAATCTGACACCATAAATCGGCTTTGTTATTATTTGTTTGTGAATAGAAAACTGATGATGCCTTTTGCGTCTTTTTCTATTTTTTTTTTTTTTTGTTGTTGATCAGAATGCTTTTCTTGTTTGTTTTTTTTTTTTTTTTATTTGTGTTGAAAAGATTTTCCAAACAATTTCCCCATCAATTTAATCGGTTTATTATCATCGGTATTCAAAAAATTCTGTATATTGACCTGACCTCCCCTTTTCATCTCCAAAAAGTACCTTTTTTTAAAAAGTACCTTTTTTATTAATGGAAAAGTTCAATATTTCTTTAAGTGAAAATTATCCTTGAAAGGTGATTAAAAAAAAAAGAAAAAAAGAAAACTATCAAAAAATTATATTAAAAGACGAGGAAAGTTTTCTTTTTCTTGGGAACAAAACTGGACCAAGAACACAACCTTTTGGTTGTTGATTCTTTTTGGGAAAATGTTCTAAAAAATATGCAAAAAATTGTGCATTTTTAGAAAGGAAAAGAAAATATTCTTCAAAACGGGCATGATTGAAAAAATAATAAAGAAAATTTGGAGTTATTTTTTGTATAAATCCAACCACCAGCCCTTCCCCCCTCACCTAAGGGGGTGTTTTTTGCTCACCTTAAAGGTTTTTTCCTTAACACTGTCCTTAAAATTAATAACAAATTAGAGAATTTCTTATAAGTTCGCTAAGTTATAAGTAATTGGTTGGGTTGGAGAGTGGTGGATCGGTGGAGGGTGGGTAGGGTATTCGTGTATTGTATCACCAAAATAAATGGTAATAAAAAATTATGAAAGCAAAAGAAAATATCTTAAAAAAAGCGTGATTGAAAAAATAATAAAGAAAATTTGAATTCATTTTTAATATAAATCCACATACTACCTCCCCCCACCCCCCTTCAGGGGTTTTTTCTTCAAGATAAAAAACAGAATGAATTTTATTTACTGTCTTTAAAATTAATAACAAATTAGAGAATTTCTTATAAATTTGCTAAGTTACAAGTAATGTGTTGGCGAAGGATGGTGGGTGGGGGGGGGGTTTGTTGTGTAAGGTTGTTTTGTTTATTGTAATCCGAAAAATAAATAGTAGTAAATAATTCAATTTTTTTATTTATATTTGGAATATTAAGAAAACTTTTTTATAAAATTTCAGAATTTATAAATTTTCCAAAAAGTCCCCAAAAATATTCCCAAAATGGCCTTTCCTTTTAAAAAAAATAAAATAATAATAATGACGAAGATTTTG
Source organism: Atherix ibis (assembly GCA_958298945.1). Lineage (NCBI taxonomy): Eukaryota > Metazoa > Arthropoda > Insecta > Diptera > Athericidae > Atherix > Atherix ibis. Next base: position 32,175,113 of record OY282609.1, read on the forward strand.
GGCGATAGTTTTAGCATTTTTAAGAAAATTTGTCAATTCTTGAATTGTTATCTTCTGAAAAGGGGTTGTGGATGGGGGGGGGGGGTTGGCATTTCGTTGTGCTTATTAAAAAAGAAGAGTTTCTTTTTTATTATAGAAAATGGAATATCTAAAAAAAAAAGATTTTCATTTAAATTATTTTTAAGAAAATATGTCATTTTTAAAAAGAAACTCCCAAACATATCTTGTGTATTTTTATTATTTCTTTTTTCGTTTAAATTAAATTTATTGTCGAATTGTCCATCAAAAAATTTGTTTAAAAAAAAAAATCAATTCTACAATAATTATTTTAAAATTAATAAAAATTATTCATTTTTTTTTCTCTAAATTTAATAGTTAATTAAAAACTAAAAATAATATAAAAACAAAATCAATGAAATACGAAATTCCATGCGTTGCGTTGCGTCATCATTCGTACGAGTGCGTGTGAGAGCAAATTTTTTTGGCAATTGATCAGCGATTTGCATTTCTCACAACAAATGTTTATTATAAAGAGCGAACGAGATGCATATATTCTCATAGTATAAGTATATACTATTCGCTAGCAGTAATAATAATAATAATACTAAAAAGAAAACAAAATCGTTGGTAAATGAAAAAAAAGAAAAGTGTGAGCGAAGAAGGATAGTCAAAGGAGGTAGGGTGATAGAAAAAGAAAGCACATAAAATAATTGGCGGCACCAAATCTTGTCGAAGATGGCCGAAGTGGAACTTCGGGACCTCGAAATCGCACGACAAATTGGATTAGTAGGCCTGGGCCAACTTTCACTTTTCTTATTCTGCTTTGGGTTCTGCTTCTGCTTCGTCTTCTCTTTTTTGCTCTGCTGTGTGCTGTTGTCACAACGTCACGCCAAGTCGGCTCGGTTTTGCTTTTTTTCTTATGGATAGCGCTGGACGTTCTCTCTCTTTGGTTTCTCGTTGACTTGATTTGCTTTGACGCACCGCATCACTCCTCAGTTTACTGCTAACGTGTTACGCTGATATGGCTTGGGAACGTTAAGTGTGCGTTGATATGACTTGGGAACGTCAAGTATGCGCTGCGGCTTAACGTTCCCAAGCCATATCAATGGCGTCGCCTGCCGTTCGTCCGCCTGGTTAACCAAATGTCGTGTTTTCAACTCGGATCAACTTCGTTTTGTTGTCCAACGTCGGGTTGAGTGCGTTCCACGTCAAAAAGCCTCACTTGAAAAGCCCCATTGCGAGGCACTAATCCGTATAAGAGTTAATTTTGTATTTGTTACAGTGGGGAATTGAAATTCACAAAATATTTTACAAAAAACTTGCTTGTAGGAATGTGTGTAAACTATTAAATTAATTTTTAAATAATTTAAGATTTTATTAAAACATAATTTTTATAATAATATAATTTCAAATTACTTCTTTGCAATATTTTTTTTTGTTTTAATGCCAAAAAAAAGAGTTTCTAATTAATTTTTATAAAAACAAAATTTTTGTTCAACAATTTTTTATAATTTTTAAATAATTTCTTTTTTAAAGAAATTAGTTTTTGAGTGCTTTTAATTTTCCCTGTTTTTTCTTCCAGAATTTTTTAATTCAACTTTTAAACAAATTAGTAAAAATTAATATTATGTATGGTAATTTTTTCTTAAATATAAAATTACAATAGTTTTACAGTAAAAAATAAAAAGGAATATTTCCAAAAAATAATGTAAAAATTACACTTTTTTGGATTATTTTAAATAAAATTCTTATTTTATTCTTATTTTTTTTTCAAACTAAGCATATTTTCCTGCATGTTTTTTTTTTAAACTTTTATTTTTGAATTCTTGAATAAAAAAAACAGCGCCTTTCAAAAAATTTTCACAAGAAAAAAATCAACTGTTTTCTTTTAGAAATGTTTTTTTTACAAAAAAAAAACAAATTTTCTTTGTAAGAAAGTCTTTTTTTTCATGTTCTATTATTTTTTTAGTTTTTTTAATACGAGTTCTGTTCAAAAAGTATCGCAAATTTTGAATTTCCGCGGGTTACGTATATTCGAATTTTGTTGTGGCGTTATGTTGGTACTCATGTCTCTCACTTATGCCGACAAGTTCGGCCATTTTGAATATTCAGTTAATTTTTGACAGCTGCTTTGCTTGCACGTGTTTTGGCTCGTCTTCGATTTGTGCTCAATTTTGACCAAAAACAGCATCGCATTAACATTGATAAGGAGCTGTTCGACTCTGTCCGTGACGACCTAAATTTGCTCCAGAAGGTCATAACTGGTTTATGGTGGAAACCAAACCTCAATCATCCCAATGGAAGCTGCCGTACAAGCCAAGACCGAAAAAAGCGCGCTAAGTTCGGTCGAATTTAAAAGTTTTGCTTATAATTTTCTTCGATTGCAGGGGTGTAGTGCATCATGAGTTCTTGCCACAGGGTAGAACGGTCAATAAGGAATATTACCTGCAAGTTATGCGCAAGTTGCGCGAAGCAATCCGCCAGAAACGCCCGGATTTGTGGAAGAACAAAAATTGGCTTTTGCCATTTTTGGCCAAAAACAACACAATAATAATGTCGCAGCCACTGTATTCCCCAGATCTGGCTCCCTGTGACTTTTTCTTGTTCTCGAAACTGAAGGGCCCCATGTAAGGACGATGCTACGCTACGATTGAGGAGATAAAGACGGTATTGAAGGAGGAGCTGAACAAGATCACAAAAAATGATTTTTTGAAGTGCTGCGAGGATTGGAAAAAACGTTCGCACAAGTGTATAATTTGTGGTGGGGAATACTTTGAAGTGGATAAAATAGATATTAATGAATAAATAATCGTAATACTTTTGTGAATTTTTATTTAGAAAAAAAAACATAATTTTTCTGTAATTTATAAAAAAAGGGTTTTTATGAAAAAAAACCCTCTAAATTTGATGATTTTTTCTAATACAAAACTTTCTTTTTTTTATTAAACACCCTTTAAAAAAATTTACAATTATCTTAAATTATTTTTTTATATTTTCTTAAGCAGTACTCAAATATTATCAATAAAAAGAATGGCAATTTTTTCTAAAAACGAAAGGATAAATTTTCTCATTAAAAAAAATCCACACAAATTGATATTTTTCAATGAAAAGGCTTGGAAAAAAATCATTAATTGGAATTGCAAAAAAAAAACACACCCCCAACCAGTCGTTTGGAGTCTGCGATGGGCAATGAATAATTTTCAATGCAACAGAGTTGATTCCTGTTGGCGGCGGAGAGGAGGCAAAAAATTCTCATGCACACAAAAACTAATCAGAACCAATGAGCATCGAGAAATTTTGATAGATGCTGCAGCAAAATAGTACAGGAGAGAAGAGGAAGAAAAAGAAGAAGAAGACACGAAGCTGATGGGCAAAAAATACTAAGAGACGGTGATACGGATGAGTGCGATGGTGCGAACGAGAGGCAATAATTCATTTTTGCTTTTGTTTTTTGTTTTTTTAGTTCGGTTTATTTAGTTTCGTTTTGTTTGGTTCGCATTTGAATTTTTGTGTAAACATAAAATCTGACGAATTAGCGAAATGTCATGTTTCGATAAAATATCACGCACTCCGCATTGTTATCAATTTTATTTGCCCTTCTCTTTTCTCTTCGCCATTGTTTTTTTTCGTTTTTTATTGTTGGTGAACAATGACTGTTGTCTTAACAAGCTGAGTGTTCTTCCATATTGGTTGAGAGGGAGAGAGGGGAGAGAGTATCAATCGTGAAAATGGGTCGGACATAAGAGCCTGATTGTGAATATGTTCAATGGGATTTTTCGGGTTCTCTTTCCCATTGCACCTCTCAGAAAAAATTCTCTAATCGAACTTGTTCGATTTGAAGGAAATCGTCTGAGAGTGAGAGAAAGACCGAAAAGAATCGAAAGTTAGCCGAATTCGATGAGAACAAATTTTAGAAGGCTTGGGAAAATTGCCTTTTTTTTTGGTATTTTTTTTAGCTTCCTTTTTAAAAAGAGTAACAATTGGAAAATAGAATTTGTAAGTCCTACAATTTTTTGTTGTTGTTGATTAAAAATAAATCAAAAACGATAAAAGGAAGTGAAATCCTTTAAGAAAATATTGTGTTTTTATCAAAAACTGTTGCTTTTTTTTAAGAATCCAATCGATGTTGTGTTAACGGAAAGCAAAAACCACACCCTGACTCAACCACTGTAATTCCAGCATGGGGTGTACTGGAAGGGGTAAAGATGATCTCAACAAGAATATCAGCAGAACTGGGCAGAACATTAAATGGGCAAACATTGACTACTCTTTTTTCCGTTCATTTTATTAATATTAATGACCTCAATTTCTGTGATGGGGTTAAGGGGCTTTTTTTTAAATTGAAATAAGTTTTTTTTTTGTTTAAAACAACGTTTCTTGGGGCTTTTAATGCGAACATTTGGCAAATATTGCATTAATCGTTTTTTAGTTTTTTTATAATGTCTTGAGTATAAAATGCCGTTTTCATTTTAATCGAAAAGTTTATTAATAAAATTAGCTATAATTTAATTTATTTGTGCTCTTAAAATTTGTTTTAATTAGAAATATACGAAAAAAAACCCGAATTTATGTGATTTTTCTTAGCTTGTTTCACCTTTTAAAAGGGTTTTTTTTTGCATAATTTTTTGCCACTAATTACTTAGACTGATTTGGTATGAATTATTTGCCAAAAATTCTGGTAGGTGGTCGGTAGGCTTGTTCACCTGTTCTGGGCATAACTCAAAAGTTAGATGGAAAGAAAAATTATTAATCCACTCTGCCAGGTAGAAAGATTGATGTGTCTGGTCTGTAAAAGTGATTGGTCAGGAATAGGGGCAGCGAGGATACTTAGAACTCGAACTGAACTATTTTATTCCTAAAGTTTTGGGGTTTTTTGTAATATTTTTTTTTTTGGCCTAAACTTTCCTTGGTTAAATTTTTTTTCTGAGCAGCCCCATTTTGTTGCTCTATGTTTATTATTTTTTTCTCTCTATCCAATCAATCACCAACCGAATTTGTTATTTTGGTTGGTAAATTTATTTGGCTTTGATCAAATAAATCCAATTTTTTTTTAAATTTTTACTACAACGATAAAAATTTTCTTTTAATTTTTAATTTTTTCAATCCAAAAAGAAAAGAAAATTAAATCGAAAATGTGTAATTTTTGCAAAAAGCTATGTTGGAAAAAATTCTCAAATCAAACAAAAAAAAAAAACGTAAAATTTTTCTGATAAAAATTAAAATTTTCTTATAAAAAATTTTTTAAGTTTTATTCAAAAAACAACCTAAAATTTTCTCCCAAAAAAAGTTTTCCGAAAAAATTGATACACAAAAAGAATATTAACATTTTTTTAGCTAAAAAAATTAAATTTTCTCTAAAAAAATTAAATTTAAAAAAAACAGAAGAAAACTGACATTTTTTCCAGCAAAATTAAATGTTCTCAAAAATAACATAATTGTTTGTTAAAAAAGATCAAATTTTTATTTTAAAAAAATTTTATGCCAAAAACGGAAATTTTTACCAAATTTTCAAAAAAAAAAATTTTTTTTTTTGTAGAAAATATTGGAAAATTTTTTCTTAAAAATAATTTTCCTCACAAAAAAAACCTCAAATTTAATATACAAAAAAATCAAATTTAAAAATTTGGCAAAATTAATTTCGAAAATCATGTTAAAAAAAATACAAATTTCTCCAAAAAAAAATATGTACGCAAAAAAAATAACAATTTTTAAAAAAGAAAATATTGAATTTTCCTCTAAACAAAATTGAGCTTCCTCCTCTAAAAAAGAAAACCTCTAAAAGAAAGTTAAAATTCCGATAAATATCAAAAAATGTTCTCAAAAAAAATAAAACAAATTTTCTCGGAACAATCAAATATCGCTAAAAAAAATGTTATTCAAAAAAAAAATTGAAATATTTTTTAAGAATGATCAAATTAAAAAAATGTCCAAAAAAATTAGGTTTTTCTCCAAAAAAAATTTTTTGAAAAAATTGCAAAAATATACTTAATTTTCTTATAAAAAAATTTTCTCACAAGTCTTCCAAAAAAAACAAATTTTCTCACAAAAGCCTTCCAGAAAAAATTCCTAAATTTTCTCCAAAAAAAGACAATTTTTTCCAAAAAAATTTAATTCTCCAAAAAAATATTTGCAATTAATATTAAATTATAATTTTTGATCAAAAAAAAAAACTAAAATTCCCTTTAAAAAAAGAACATTTTTGTCAAAATTAAATTCGAAAATCATTTAAATAAAATTCCAAATTTCTCCAAAAAAATCTAATGTTTTCTACAAAAAAAATTTTCTGAAAAAATATTTACACAAAAAAAAATACCAAAAAAAAAATTTCCTAATAAAATATTTTTATGATTTTTAAAAAATAAATTTCTAATAAAATATTTTTATGAAAAAAACAAATTGAATTTTCTCTAAAACATTCAAAAAATGTACAAAATTTTTTTAAAAAAAAACAGCAAATTTTCTCGGAACAATCAAACAAAATTTTTATTCCATACCAAAAAAAAAAATAATTATCCAAAAAAAATATTCTGCACTTAATATTAAATTGACGCAAACAAAAAAATACCAAAATTTCCTTTAAAATAAAAATATTTTTGTTAAAATCAAATTCAAAAGAAAAAATATTTTCTCCAAAAAAAAAACAATAGGCATTTTTCTTTGGACCAATTTTGCTACTAGTCGGTAGCTACGAGTAGATTACCAAAGGAAAGCCAAATTCTAAACACTAGTAGAAACATAACCTCAAAATAGTCAGCAACAATACTGAGTTTACTCACACATAAACAATAAAAACTGAGTTTATTGACACATAAACAATCCTGACAAAAATATGACTCTTCCAACATAACCAACGAACCCGCAAAACTATCTATTTTCACTTTAGCAACTAGAATCCACCTAACGTAAATTGTATGCGTAACTCCCAGTTCAATGTGCTCGTTTGTTCGAGGTAGAGTAGATGTAGACAGCTACAACTACCGACTAGTAGCAAAATTGGTCCAAAGGATAACTCCTAATATGACAATAGGAAAAAAGTTTTTCCAAAGAAAAAAAATATTAAAAAAATATGAAAAATTTTCTCAAAAATAACAACAAATTTTCTGGGAACAATCAACAAATTGTCGATAAAAACTATGTTATCCAAATTAAAAAATAAAAATAAAAATATAGTCCAAAAAGTTAAATTTCTCCATAAACATTTTTCTTAAATGTTCAAAAATTCTCCATAAAAATTTTCCTTAAATGTTCAAAAATTCTCCATAAAAATTTTCCTTAAATGTTCAAAAATTCTCCATAAAAATTTTCCTTAAATGATCAAAAATTCTCCATAAAAATTTTCCTTAAATGTTCAAAAATTCTCCATAAAAATTTTCCTTAAATGTTCAAAAATTCTCCATAAAAATTTTCCTTAAATTTTTTTCTTAAAAATTCCCCACTTTACTAAAATTTCTTTAAAAAAAAAAACATTTTTGTCAAAATTAAATTTGAAAATCATTTTTAAAAAAAAATCTGAATTTCTCCAAAAGAAAAAAAAAAGATTTTCTCCAAAAAAACAAAAAGAAAATGTATTTTCTACAATAAATAAAAAATAAATTACGACAAAAAATCCTAGCAATTAAATACTATCAAAAGTTGATGTGTTGGGGAGGGAGTAGTAAAATACTAGGAGTATGGGGAGGGAGTGGCGATTATGAATACTACGAGTATCATAGTAATCTGGAAAAAAAACCACGAACTTTTTGGAAAAAATTAGAATAGAAAATGTTGCAACCTCTCGAAAATTGGATAACACCGCCCAGCTATGACGTTCTTGTCTATCGTGAATTCTTTTCCTTATCTTTTTTTCTATTAACTGAGAACAATTGCAGTTGAGCAGCAGCTTCTCTTTCCTTTTCTCAAATTGATGTGCTTGCATTCCTTTCTGTCCAATTCGTTTCTTATTGTTCGTATTCTCTTTTTCGTTCTTAGGCGTTGTAGTCGGATTTTTTTCTCTTCCTCTCCTTCTGTTCACAATTTTCCTGTTCCTTAGAATATGTTGTGCAGAAAATACTCCGCTTTGTTTTTACAAAACTTTATGTTTAGTTGCATTTTATAAATTAACAAAATGGATGATATTGGAATACGGGAAGGGGGGGGGGGGGAGGTGTGCGATTGATTTATAATGAATTCGCTCAAGTTTCCTGCAATTTTCGATTCTCGAAATTGTTATTAACTTCAAGGTGACCACCATAAATTGTTGGTGTGATTGACCGTGAAACCGAGCATGTCTGTTTCTGTTTGTTAGCTTTTATCACCCTCCCTCCACCCGCCACCCGCTACCCGATCCTCTTTCTTTCTTTTTGTCTCTTTTTTGGTTTTTCTTTCTTTTTTTTTGTTTAATTCGAATGACAGCGAATAAATGTGAAATTCCTATGATTTTAATGATTTTAATAATGCCGGAAAGTACATTTTTTTTTTAATTGTCATTATTATTATTTGGTGGACAAAATATTTGTGTTTGTGTGTTCACGTTGGCAACAAGGAGAAAAATTAAAAAAAAAAAAAACTATCAGAAAAATCGTAAACGTTTTGGAGGTTTTTTTCCATTTCGCTCTCCGTTCTTCTTTCTTTTTGTCTGGGGATTAGAGAGAGAGAGAGAGAGAGAGAGCAGACTTTACTAAAATAATTCTTTCGTTTTATTCGCTAGTTTGACTGTCATTCTAACACTGCGACCTTAACTAAACACGCAAACTGAAACTGAAACCAAAAGGAAAAAGAAAAAAAGAAAACTTGACTTATTAGAAAAGGAAATCGCACTGAATTTGTTGTCGTTTAAGGACAAAACTTTTACTCAATGGCGGGCAAAAGAAATTCATTAAAAAAACTCCCTTATACCATCGCAATGCATTTTCTAATAAAATAAAATTAATTGCACTGCGTTCTACGTTGCATCCCACACCCCTTCAGGTCCCGCCTAGTTGCACTTTAACGTTTGTTTGAATCTTTTCTGATTGGCAGCGAAGGTTTTATTAATACTATTACCACTAAGGAAGCTATCCTTTATTCCAGTTCTCTTTAAAAATTTTCCCCAATTTCCTTTCCCCCCATTTCTGATAATTTCTCCATTTTTGTTGTTGATTTGGTTTGAGGAAAAAAACACGTCATTTTTACATGCGACCATTAATAATGAGTAATTCTTGGAAATTCCATCGTCCTTTTTCTTAATTAAGCGACCAAAACAAAGAATTCGAATTAATTTTTTAAGAAATTACATTTTTTTTTTAATTTCTAATTTCTTTGAAAAATGCACATAGTAAATTTCCAGTTAATTAGAAGAGTTTGGGGAGGGGGGTAGAAGAAATGCAAGCAAAATTTTTGGTTTTTTTTTCAATTTTTTAACATTTTTACCAAAGGAAAATATTTTTTTTAAAGTAAATTACCAGCGGTATGAGCTTAAATCCGCTGTTTGGTCATAGATGGCGTGAGTGAGCTTATTAAGCTACCATGGATACGCCATACTTTTTTTTTACGAGTTTTGACATCTGTCAACATTAATCAGTGAACATTGTCAGCAATTTCGTACAACAACATACAATTTTCCTTTGGTCTAGTTTTGTACAAGAAAAATAGCATATGCGGGAAGCTTTGCTTTTCTGCTTCAATTTGAAGAAATCGGTTGCCGAATCGCATCGAATGCTTATGCAGGCCTATGGTGACAGTGCTTTATCGGAAACAACGTGCCGAGATTGGTTTCGTCGAAGACGACAATTTTGACTTGTGGGACAAGAAACGTGAAAATCAGCCTAGGAAGGTTGAGGACCATCAATTTCAGGCTCGTTTGGACGAAGACGATACCCAATCGCAAAAAATGCTCCCGGAGCAATTGGGTGTTACTCAACGAGCCATTTCCATGCGTCTGCGTGCCATGGGGAAGATTGAAAAGATCGGAAAATGGGTGCCGCATGAATTGAATGATAGGCAGATGGAGTGACGCCAATGCCTACCGCTACCACCAATAACTGATCAAATTGCACCGTGCTCTGTGTGAAAAAAGGACGGATTATCAACAAAGACGCACAATAGCACACGTCAAAAATGGTCCGAAACTACTTGAAGACACTCAACGTGAATTAGACCCTACCCCGCTAATTCACCAGACCTGGCTCCTTCCGACTACCACCTGTTTTCGTCGTTGGGCCACGCGCTCACTGAGCAGCACTTCGATTCTTACGAAGACGTCCGAAAATGGCTTGATGAGTGGTTTGCCTCGAAAGAGAAGGAATTTTTTTGGCATGGTATCCACAAATTGCCCGAGAAATGGGAAAAATGTGTAGCTAGCGAGAGCAAGTACTTTAAAAAAATTTGTTTTTGCTTTCTATGAAACTAAAAAACAGCGGATTTAAGCTTATACACCTGGTAAAATAAATTATTTTTTCTCGGAATATTTGATTAGAAATTTTTAAAGAAAAAATGAATTTTAAAATTATCTGTACTTGAATGAAAAAAAAGCAAAAAGAAAATATTTGCCAAAAATATTCGTCGATTTTATAAGAGAAAAAAATCGGTCTAAAAAAAAATTCATTTTTGTTAGTTTTTGTACAATTTAAACCGACGTTTTTTCTTTTAAAATTTTAAGCTTTATTGTGGAAAATAAAATGCTCACAATCTTCATACTGCAAAGTATTGTCCTTCACTAGCCATCTTTCTGGATTCCATGTCGAAAAAACTGCTTTTCTTTTGAGGCGATCCAGAAATCGACGCAATTTTTGGTCTCTTCGTAAGATTGGAAGTGTTGCTCAGTCAGGGCATGCTTCATCGATCGGAAGAGCTAGTAATGGGAAGAGGCGTTTTTTTTGGAGAATACGGCGGCTTTCAGTGTTTCCAGGTAAGTCTTAACCACCTTAGTAACATATGTGGCCGAGCGTTCAATGCTCTGCTCAAACGCATCAGTTTTGAGTCACGCCCAATGAATTTGAAAGTTCTTATTTTCTGCGTCTTCAAAATTTCTCACCGGCCCGGGACGCTTCTTGTCTTCCACATCGAAATCCACCTCGTTTGTAGCGTTGTAACCATTCGCGACACGTGCTCCCACTAATGCAAACCTCACCATAAGCTTCTACTCTCATTCGACGCGCCAAAGCCGCAAATTTTTTTCGAATTGCAGGCAAAAAGCAAAACTTTCAGCAAATCTTTCGACATTTTTTCACCCACCAAAAAAATACATAACGCCGATAAAAAGTTACAAATGCCAATGATGACGAGTTGTCAGCTCACGATTTGACATTTCTGAGACGATATTTACTGCTAGCGCCATCTATTGAAAAACGGTGATTTCCAATTTGGTTAAAAAAAATTGTTTTTGCATTTTTTAAGGAAATGAATTAATTTCATTTAAATTTATTTTTGATTCAGGAAAATTATTTGAAAAGAAATTTGGGTAATTTATGAAAATTTCCTTTGGTAAAAATGATATTTTATTCTGCATTTTTTTAAGTTTTTTTTTTTTATTAAAAAATTTCCAAAAATTTATTTTTGCGTTGAAAAAGGAATTTTTTTTTTTTGAGGCTGTTTGACAAACAGGTCATTTTAAGAAAATACCTGAAAATAATGGAAAAAATAAATTATTTGTTAGAGAAACAAGAAATTTACAAATTTCTGCTCTTGAGTTTTCTGCTAATTTCATTTTTTTCTTCTTAGAAGAAAAAAAATTGTTTTTAACTAAAATTAAAAAAAATTTATAAATTTTCTTATTTTTCAAAAAAGAGAATTGCGTCTTTTACCAATTTTCCACCAAACCGCCGGCTAAATGACGAATTCCGCTAAGTACTGGGTCAATCGATGGACCACTAAATAGCTTTAAGGGCGGCAAGGCGCTCCTGAATTCTGGATTTTGGTTCAACAAAAATTTATTGGAAAAAAACTCATGCACACACACACACACACATACACACACATCCACACACATCCACACATCTACACTACAAGTGTGTATGTCCAGTGTACGTTTTGCCTCCTTCCACTCCAACATCATATTTATTGTAGTTGTCCTACTGTCCTCCGAGTTTTCTATCAATTTTCCTGCAAACAAATTAATCAATTGCCACTAAAACTGTTTTAGGTAATAAATGATCTTATGTAGAAGAGAAATACCAAAAAATGCATAAAGAAAATCAGTTTAATTAGTGAATAAATCGTTTTCGAAAAAAAAAGTGCATTTGTGAAAAGTGAGAAAATCTACTCACAAAGTGGTCGGTTTCAAAATGGCGTTGTTGCATTCTACACGAGCAGAGACGGTTACAAACAAGATGGAAGATGAATTAAAAATTCAAAATGGCTGACTACTTTTCGAATTTTTCCTTTCTCTCTGCTCTTTTTCTCCCATTAAGCCTGGACAGTATTTTTGCTCTCTGATTTGAACTTTTGTTTAGCCAATTTCCGATTAGTTTAAACTTTTTACCCGCGAGACCGTGAAGTTGCGCCATTTTATGAGGCCGTGAAGTTGCGCCATTTTATGAGGCCGTGAAGTTGCGCCATTTTATGAGGCCGTGAAGTTGCGCCATTTTATTGGCGTTCTACTTACTATTTTCGTTTTGTTTTTAATTTAATAGAAAATAATTTAAAAAAAAAGAAAAACAACAACCAACTTCCTTCGATGACGATGAGAAAAATAGATTTTTTTCATTCTTCCAATTTAATTTATAATAATTATTTCCTGGAATAAATATCCTTTTCTGAGCTTATTATCAATTTATTGAGAAATTTTCTTTTATTTTAGATTTTTTTTTTTTTAAATAATTTTTTTTAAAATGGTTTTTTTCAAATTAATTTTTTTCTTTTTAAACTAAAAAAATTCTATTTTAGTGGTTATTAGTTAATAGTTTTTAATTAATTTTTTTTTTTTACCCTTGTGATCAAGTTTTTTCTTTTCATAAAAAACAGTGACCATTTTTTTTTTGTTAAATTTTTCGTCCCATTTTCTGGTTTGATTTTGTACAAGTTTATTTTTTCAACTTTATTTTATTTTATTATTCTTGAAAATAAAACAAACTAGCTGGAAAATACATCTTCACAAATATCAAGAAAAAAAAGGAGAAAAAACGTCTTCTTTCACAAAAAGTAGTGAGAAAAAAAAATGTCGTCGTCTTAAAGGGAAAAAATTCGTTTCTATTTTATGTGAAATAAATTCGAAGAAAACACCAAAAAGAAAAATTACAATTATAAAAATATTAATTAAAAAACCAAAACCAACACCAAAAAAAAAATAATAATGTTAAAAATTAAGAAAAATCTTACGAACAAGGCGAGTATTGATTAAAAACACGTCAAAAACAGCGTCCGTTTTGCGGTTGCATCCCCACCCTTAGATTATAGAAGAACTGGATAGGAGGCCTCTACATGAAAAATTCTGTCCAAATTTTGTCGACAGACACACTAGCAAATATAACCTTTCATATTCTTAAATAAAAACTTCCTATTTACTGTCGTGTGAATACTTTTATAAATTTATACTTTATACTTACTTGTTCGTTAACTACAATATTTAAAATTTAATAAAACCGTACTTAAACTTTCACTTTGCGATGAGAGTATCTATAATACAATAAATGTTAACAAAAGTATGCAAGCATTTCGGTTTGCTACCACTTTCATGGAGAATGGCGTTTTTTAAAACTCTCCGAAACTATACAAAATTGATGCGCTTTTTTTTTTTTTTTATTTGACTGGTTTTTCATTTCTACGTTATTGTACAATTTTTACATGAGACACAGTCGCTCTTATGGACATGAGACACAGTCGCTCCTATGGAGCATATAGCGGCACTAGAGACTCTGTAAACTCTCTCCATCTGCTTCTGTTTTGGGCAAGCCTTTTCACTTCCGACCATGACTTACCAATTTGTTGGTGTTCGCGCTCGACTGATCTTCTCCAAGTGGTCCTTGGTCGTCCTCTGCTGCGATGGTCGTCCTCTGCTATGTCCGTAGGTGGTTTTCGCAAGGTGTGGCCAATCCAACTCCATTTCATGCGTTTAATGTCAGCTAGCAGGGGTATTTGCTTCGTGAGAAGAAGCAGCTCATCGTTCGTTATCTAGTTCGGCCAGAAGATCTTGCTTATACGCCTCAAGCATCTGTTCACAAATGTTTGGGGTTTACGGGTCGTGCTGTCGGTTACTTTCCATGTTTCGCAGCCGTACAGCAGGACTGGCTTGACATTTGAACTGAATATTCTAAGTTTGAGTGCTATGGAAAGGTTGTTGGAAAGCCACACGTTTCCAAGTGAGGTGTGCGCTTGTCGCGCCTTGTTGATGCGCGTTTGGATGTCTGTTTCAGTTCCACCATCCTTGCTGAGCATGCTGCCAAGGTAACAGAACTTTTCGACATCTTCAACTTGGGTACCGTGTAGCATCAAGGGCCTCTCGCAGGTGGCGCCGATACGCAACAATTTGGTCTTCTTGATGTTGATTCTCATCTCCACTTCTTCGGCGTTGGAGGCAAGAGCATTCAATTTCTCCTGAATGCCGTTGATGGTGTGGGACATGAGGTATATGTCGTCGGCGTAGTCCAGGTCGTGGAGCTTCTCACGCAGTGTCCACTGGATACCGTTGCTGGCTGTGTTGTTAGTACGTCCTTCAACTATGGCGATTATGAAGAGGATAGGCGAGATTACGCAACCCTGCCTGACTCCTCTCGAGATGTTGAATGGATCGCTGTTTCGTCCTTTGAAGCGCACTCTACACGGGGCCTCACGGTATAGTTCTCGGATGAGATCGATGATGGGCTGTGGGATGCCTAGTTCAGCCAGAGCACTCCAGATGGCGTCGCGAGAAATCATGTCGAAGGCTCTTTCGAAGTCAACGAAGAGAAGATAGAGCGGGCTGTTCCATTCGTTCGACTGTTCAATGATCATTCTTAGGCTACTGATGTAATCAACATAGGAGCGGTTTGGTCTAAAACCAGACTGCTCGTTGCGAAGGGCACTTTCCACTGTTGGAGTGATGCGAGTCAGGATGATTGAGGCCATTAGTTTCTGGATGGTGTTCAGCAGAGTGATTCCCCTCCAGTTTTTGCAATCGCCAAGGTCACCTTTCTTCGGGATGGTGATAATTACTCCTTCTTTCCAGCTGTCCGGGAAGTGGCATTGTGTCCAGGCTTCTGCCATTATAGGATGCAACAGCGAGGCCAGGAGTAGTGGGTCAAACTTCAGAACCTCTGGGGCCAGGTTGTCAGGTCCGGGTGCTTTGCTGTTCTTGAGCTTGTTGACTGCTGTTATGATCAGTCAACAAGCTCAAGAACAGCAGCTTGTTGACTGATGTTGTGATCAGTCAACAAGCTTAACACCGCCCACGATCCATAATCGTGGGCGGTGTTGTTGGGATGGTTCTTCGTGGGTTTCTGCACATCACTGGAGGAGGACAATGGAATTCTGGAGCTACTGGAAGGGATTCTGAGAAGAATTCCTTCCAGCGGTCGAGTTGTTCTTCATCCGTGGAGAGAGCTTGACCGTCTTTGTCCTTAAGTGGTGGCAGTGAGGGTGTTCTTTTTCCGGATAGTTTGCGAATTGATGCATAGACACTGCGGATGTCGCTCCGGTGTGCAGCGGCTTCTGCTTCGCTGGGTATTCCGTTGAAGTACTTCCTCTTGTCATCCCTTGCCATGCGTTTGACCATCTTTTGAGCAAGGTTGTACCTCGTCTGTAGATGGTGCCTTTCCTCGCGGGTTTGAGCAGTTTGGAGTAGAACTTTCAGCTTTCTTCGTTCTTCTATTTGAGTACAGGTTGACTCGCAGATCCACTCTTTCCTCTTGTAGTTCTAGAAGCCCGTTGCTTCCTCTGCAGCGGACTTTAGTTTGCACTTGATATTTACAAAATAAAATAATAAACCTAAAATGCAATTGCATTTAATATGAGAAGATTGGAGAGAAAAAAATTAATGATGCCTCCTTGTCATGTTTAAATATATTTTTGCTTGGAATAAGTAAGTTATTCTCTTTGAATTTGAAAAGTTTCTATAACAAAAACTATATGTCAATGGCAGTGGGTGTCCTCATGTCTACATAAAAAAATCTACACAAAAGTATGCATGCAGTACGATTTTTTGCCGCTTTTGAGATAATTTAGACAGAGAATATACGAAAATCTGAAATCTTCTTTAATCTAAGCATTCCAACACGATGCACAATATTCTTCCCAGAAAACTGAGAAAGAGAATAATTTTCACTCTTCTTCCACCGTCCGACCAGCCTGGCCTGTTGCCGATTCTATCTCTTCCCCATAATATTCCGTGCTTTTGATCAAATTCATATTTTTCTCTCTTTTCGCGTTATGCCTGCCTCTAAATTTCTCACTCCTTCACATCTCAGCCGACTTTTCCTATTATTCAATTTTGTTTGTTTTTGCATTATTTTTCTCTTCCTCCTCTCACCACACACACAACCTGTTCTGATCTGTAAGTAATAATTTTTCGTCTCTATTTCTTCTTTCCCTTTTTGATGCTCTGTACTCATATTCACATTACATTTACTCACTAACTTGAGTGACATGATCATGTTGAGGGAATTGATTTAACAGTCACCGCCCACAATGGCACTTAAAGTAATCGCAAAGAAGCACAAAAAGAAATGCCCACGATTCCATATGAAAAGTTTTTGAAAACACGCAATTTTCCATATTTTTCGTCCGTTTTTTTCTCATTTTACTAATTGAAGAGCGAGTTTTTTTCTCTTAAAAGTATTTCCTAAAAAATTGGAAATTTTCCACTAATTCATGAATTTTTATTCTTGGATTTTCCTCTTTCCCAGCAGTTGTAATTGTTGTTCTTTATGGACAATTTTTTTTATAATCGAATGGTGTGTTTTTTTACTATTAAACCGATTGTAGGAGAAAATTACAGAAAACAAATTGAACCAAAAGGAAAAAATTATTGTCACACCTAATAACGAGCTATTATAACTACTCAATCCACACCCACGCGTCTTTGTATAATTTTTTGATTATCCTGCGGACATATTCAAGTGTGCTTTAATTGTAAACCACTTAAAAGGGGATTTTTTTTTTTATTATTATCCTTGAGTGAGTATCCTTTTTATATGAGTTTCTATAAAATAAAATAAAAACTATATAAAAACTAGGTGAGAGAGAGTAGAATTGGAAAAGAAGAAAGTTTGGTTGTGTAAAATGGAAAATGAAATAAATTCGAATAACGTGCACGCACCATTTGTGACCATAAAACTCTTCTCACTTCGAAAGGAAGTTTTGTTCTCGTTAAACTTTTTGAAGTAAATTCTCGTCGAGGTTTTTTTTTGTATTTTTAAAAATGTCTTATTCCTAAAAAATTTTTTTTTGTTTTGATTTTCTAATTTTAATTAACGTTTGTAAAAATTGTTTTAGTTGAAAATTATAAAAAAACATTTTCTGGTTTTTTTTCCCATTTTGCTTCTTTTTAATGTAGTTTTTTTAGTCCTTTTCTTTCCAATTTTACTATTTTTTCTATGAAAAATGCAATTTTTTAATATTTTTTATATCAAAATTTTTTGCCTTTTTTTTTTAAATCTAAAAAAAACCAAAAAAAACAGTTTGAAAAAATATTTTTAATTTTACTAATTATTTTTATCCAATTTTTAATTTGTTGTCTCTTTTTCCTTAATTTTTATTCCTTTTTATACAAAACTTTTTTTTGTTGTATTTTTAAAAATGTTTTGTTCAACAAAACCCTTTTCGACAAAAAGTAATTCTTTTCTTGATTTTCTGATTTTAATCAACAAAATTTTCTTTTCTTCTTTAAGCTTCCTTGTTCAGTCCTTTTCTTTGCAATTTCACTATTTTTCTATTAAAAATAAAATTTTTTAGTATTTTTTTTATACCAAAAACTTTCGCTCTTTTTTATAATATTTAAAAGAAAAGCAAAAAAAAAATTCTAACTTTTTTTTTTCTTTTTACTAATTATTTTTATCCAATTTTTATTATTTTTTATTTTTTCTCTTTTTCCATAATCCTTTTCTATTAAAATTTAGTATTTTTTTTTATACCAAAATTTTTATACCAATTTTACTATTTTTCTATTCAAAATAAATTTTTTTAGTATTTTTATGCCAAAAATTTTTGTTTTTTTTCATAAATCTAAAAAAAAACTACAAAAAATTTAAAAAAATATTTTTTCTCTTTTCCTTAATTTATTTTTATTAAAAATAAAGTTTTTTAGTATTTTTTTTATACCAACATTTTTTGGCTTTTTCATAAATTTTAAAAGAAAACCAAAAAAAAATTTAAAAATATTTTTCCATTTATTTTTTCTTTTTACTCAATTTTATTCCTTTCTATACTAAACTTTTTTTTTGTATTTTTAAAAATGTCTTGTTTAAAAAAAAATCCTTTCCGAAAAAATTAATTCTTTTCTTAGTTTTCTAATTTTACTCAACGTTTTTGTAAAAATTGTTTTATTGAAATTAAAAATAAAATATTTTTTGATTTTTCCCATTTTCCATTTTTAAGCTTTCTTGTCGAAATAGTTTTTTTTTTAATTGTAGTCTTTTTTTAGTTCTTTTGTTTACAATTTTACTATTTTTTCTATTAAAAATAAAAAATTTTAGTATTTTTTTTATACCAAAAATTTTTGTTTTTTTTTCATAAATTTAAAAAAAAAAATTTCAAATTTTTATTTTTTACTAATTATTTTTATCAAATTAAAAAGGTATTTTTTTAAAAATGAAATAGGAAAAATTTCACTTAAATAACACCCTGCCTGCCTCCTTTTCATCAATTTTCTTATTTTTCCTAACAATCATCGAACAAATAGCCGCACAGCCTTTCTTTGTATCATCCTCTCCTCCTCTTTCCTTTTATCTTGTGTGTTAATCGCTTACAATTACAATTATTGTCACTTTCCACTTTTGATTAGTCCATCCATCGTCCATACCGTATAGCCAGTCCCCTTTTTAAGTAATAATCTCTCACGGACTTTGTGAATTTCCTCTGCGACGATGGTTACTCTCTCGAAAGTCCTTCTGGGCTTGAGAATAACAAAACACCAACAACAAAACTGACTAACTGACTTGTTGCCTGTGTTCTACCTTATGACTGTGCTCGCAAGTAAACTTATGCGTCCTCTTCCCGCGCGCTGTCTATCACTCCCAATCCCTTTTTAGATGTTTGCACTTCATTTAAATAATTTGGCAAATTTTAAGCAAATAGGAAAATTGAATATTATATGTAAAGTGGGCGTATCACAAATTGAAATTAGTTCGAAAAGTAAATTTTGCATAATGTTTTGTTGGTGTTGTGTTGTTCTTATCGCTTGTGTTTATAATTTGGACAACAACAAAAACAAGATAAAAAAAAAACGAAAACTTCAAAAGAAACTGAAACTGTTTTTGCCGATCTCTCTTTCTCTCCCCACCTATAATTTTAGGTGAAAAGCGTTTGCGGTTTTTTATTCGGTTTCAAGGAGGTGGTGCTAAGGAGCAAATGAATTTGTTTTAAATTGGAAATATTCCAGTTTAAGAATAAGTAATTTTTGTGGATGTTCATCTTAATTTAATAGAATTTTTGTTTTTTGCGTAATTTTTCAAAAAAAAAAAAAAATTTATTTAAAGTACTTGCCCTCGCTAGCTACACATTTTTCCCATCTCGGGCAATTTGTGGATACCGCGCCAAAAAAAATTCCTTCTCTTTCGAGGCAAACCACTCATCAAGCCATTTTCGGACGTCTTCGTAAGAATCGAAGTGCTGCTCAGCGAACGCGTGGCCCATCGACAAAAACAGGTGGTAGTCGGAAGGGGCCAGGTCTGGTGAATTAGCGGGATGGGGTAGCACATCCCAGTTGAGTGTCTTCAAGTAGTTTCGGACCATTTTTGAAGTGTGCGATGGTGTATTGTCGTGGAGGAAAATCAGCTTGTCATTTCTTTGTTGATAATGCGTCCTTTTTTCACGCAGAGCACGGTGCAATTTGATCGGTAGTTGGTGGTAGCGGTGGGCATTGACGATACCCTGCTGATCCCACCAAACGCACAGCATCGTCTTCCGTCCGAAGCGATTTGATCTTGGGGAAGATGTTAATGGTTGACCGGGATCAACCCACGATTTCTTGCGTTTAGGAGTCTCGAAATATATCCACTTTTCATCGCCTGTCACAATCCGATGCAGGAACGACTTTCTTTTTGTCTGGCGAGCAAGATTTCGCATGTGTTTTGGCGTCGCTCCATCTGCCTATCGTTCAATTCATGCGGCACCTATTTTCCGATCTTTTTAATCCTCCCCATGGCACGCAGACGCATGGAAATAGCTAGTTGAGTAACACCCAATTGCTCCGCGAGCATTTTTTGCGATTGGGTATCGTCTTCGTCCTAAACCTTCCGAGGCCGATTTTCACGCTTTTTGTCCTACAAGTCAATATTGTCGTCTTTGAATCGACATAACCAATCTCGGCACGTTGTTTCCGATAAAGCACTGTCACCATAGGCCTCCATAAACATTCAATGCGATTCAGCAGCCGATTTCTTCAAATTGAAGTAGAAAAGCAAAGCTTCCCGCATATGCTCTTTTTCTGACACAAAACTAGACATGATTACCAAAGGAAAAATGTATGTTGTTGTACGAAATTGCTGACAATGTGCGCTGATTAATGTTGACAGATGTCAAACTCATAAAAAATAGTATGGCGGCGGCGTGCCCATGGTAGCTTAATACGCTCAATACGCTCACTCACGCCATCTATGACAAAACAGCGGATTTAAACTTATACCCCCGATATTGAAAACTAACCAGTTTTTTAAATAAAAAAAATTTGGGATATTTTTTACTTAAAAATATACAGGGTGGCCCAAGAAATTGAACTGTGACTGATTTATGAATGCGCACGTGGACAGACTTTTGTATTTTTAAATGCTTTTATTTGTTTTTTATTAGTTTTTTTTTTAATCTAATTGTGAAAAATAATATCCTTTAAATTATTTCCATTTTCTTGTTGGCAGTTAATGCCTCTTTCTAAGGCATTGTAGGCACAACATTTCTGACTCAAAATTTGCTTTAGTTCCCGAATATTTTGCGGTTTGTTCACCTAAAACCCATTCCTTAAAGACGGCCCACAACAACCAAAATCAGCGGCCATCAAATCTGAGAAACGAGGTGGCCAAGCGAAATTTGCTTTTTTTTTTAAATTATTCGGTATTCGAAAAGTTCTCGAAGAATCCATCTTGCTGGAACCAAATGCGAGGGTTAATCAGAACTGCCGGATGTAAAAAAAATTCTAGAATAGTCCCCAGTATATCGCCTCAGAGCTGCCAACTCTATCGGCCATAATTCCACACCAAACAGTGTATTGAAGAGGGTGTCATCTTGGATCCTCCATTTAAATGAAAATGCGCTTTATCGCTCATAATGGGATTGTTAAAAAAGTGGCATTATCTGTCCGTAAGATGAATGAATCTTTTGGCATTAATTCCTGAGCCAATTGAATTTTGTATGGAAACATTTTCAGATCAATTATAAAAATATGCATCGTAGCGATGGTCTGGAGATGCCCAATTGAGTAGAACAGGTCGATTAAAATTTGTTCGTGGCTCCTCATCAAATACTCCTCAAAATGGGTTATTGAGTTTCTTATCATGCTTGTACTGCGATCTGTGACCGTAATAAAATGACACGTTTCCTGCACTGAGCATGAAGACATTATTTATAAAAAAAATTTAACGCATTTTACATCAGTTAGTCCAAATTGGCCTACCTTGTGGAAAATATGAAAAAATGTCTTTTTTTCTCTTAAATAACTGAGAATGTTTTTCCTTTTAAAAATGAAGATTTTTTACTTGTCATAAAATATTGAGGGTTTGTCTCCTTTGTAAAAATTAGGACTTTCCCTTTTCGTAGATGATAATTTTTTAATACATAGTTTTTTTTTCTCGTAAAAAAAAGTTTTCTAGTAAAAAATGCTTTTCAAAAAATACAATCTTTTTTTCATAATAAAATTTTTCTTTTTAATTTCCTTGCAGGTGAGTACAAATCTACCGAAATTTGGATTAAATGCGTCCTCTCTGATGGTACGTACCGTTGTCCCCTTTCTAATTATGGGGCCTAAAACTAGAACGATTCAAAGACGATTTTGATTCCATTTTGGATATTTTTTTTGTAAGTGGATATTTTTTTTTCTACAATTTATTCTTTTCCAAAATGAAAAAAAAAATGGGAAGCCATCTTTGAAAGAAGGAATTTAGAGATTCTCTTAAAAAAAAGTTTGTGTTAAAATAGTTTGGAAAAACGCCATTTTCTTAAAATGTTTTAGACTATCAACGCCATTTTGCAAAAGAAAAAAAATTGTCCATTGAAGATTTTCTTTTTCCTTGCTTTAAAAAAGGTTTCTTTCTCCGATGGTGGGCGGCTCTAAATACGAGGGTCGTTCAATAAGTCCTTAGAAAAAGATGGAAAAAAAACTGTTTTTAAAAAAAAATTTTTTTTATTTTTCAACATAATCTCCTTTTAGCTTTATACACTTTTCCAACCGTTTTTCCAAAATTTTTATCCCGTCCAAAAAATAGGATTTCGGAAGTTCTGCAAAATAGTCATCCGTTCGAGCAATGACGTCCTCGTTGGAAGTGAACCGTCGTCCGCCAAGCCATTTCTTCAGATTGGGGAAAAGAAAATAGTCACTCGGGGCCAAATCTGGTGAATAAGCGGGATGCTGCAACAATTCCATTCTCAATTCCACAATTTTGGCCATGGAAACAGCGCAGGTGTGCCCACGCGCATTGTCCTGATGCAAGAGGATTTTTTCTTCTTCAGATGGGGGCGTTTCTCTTTGATTTCCTCGCTCAACCGTTGCAATAACGACGCGTAATACGCTCCTGTTATTGTTTTTCCTTTTTCCAAGTAGTCGATAAAAATGATGCCCTGCGAATCCCAAAAGACCGTGGCCATCACCTTGCCGGCCGATGGCACAGTTTTTGCCTTCTTCGGAGCCCGTTCACCCTTGAAAATCCACTGTGATGACTGTCTCTTCGTTTCTGGAGTGTAGTAGTGTATCCAGGTTTCGTCCACAGTGAAGGAATTCGGCAGGATTGCGATGAAAGAGTGCCAACATAGCCTCAGAGTCCACTACACGATTTCGCTTATTCTCCTCTAAAAGCAAACGCGGCACCCATCTTGCCGAAATTTTTTTCACAGACAATTTTTCATGCAAAATTGAAGCGACTGTACCTTGTGATATGCCCGTGGCCTCAACTAATTCGCGCTTTTTAATTCGCCGATCGTTCAAAATCAGATCGTGGATTTTGTCGATGATTTCAGGAGTAGACACCTCAACTGGGCGTCCTGAACGATGTTCATCTTTTGTGGATGAACGGCCACGTTTAAATTCATTCACCCAATTGTAAACCGTCGCAAACACAGGTGCAGATGTGCCATGAACTGCATCCAACTCGGCTTTGACTTCTTTCGGGCTTAAGCCTTTCAAATGGAGATGTTTGATGACAGCCCTAAGCTCGCTTTTTTCCATTGTTATGCACAAATAAATATCGTTAACTTTAATCGACGATAGAAATTGACCTACGCTATGGATCGAGCTTTCTTTTTGACAGCGAGAAAAAAAAATCTTTACCGACACTACCAGCGCAATTTCTTGGATTTTCTAAGGACTTATTGAACGACCCTCGTATAATCAATCTCACAAAGGGTCTTTAATTTTAATAGAAAAATTTCAATTTATTTTTTTGAACTGAATCCTTTAAATTCCTGGATTTTCTCGCAATCATATCTTTAAAAAAGGACATTTTCTCAAAAAATTGAAGTGGGAAGGAACCGTATTTTTTCCCTTTATTTCTGACCAAAACCGGTTTTTTTGTGTGACTTATTTTGGGGTTCTTAGTTACTGGAAGAAGTGATGAATTTTTTTTAGTCTAATTTTTGTCAGGCAAAATTTGCACATGATTTAATTTAAAACCACGTGGCTTACACTTTATACCACGTGGTTCCCACTTTATACCACGTGGACTTTGGGGGCCATTTTGTAAAAAAAATGCATTTTTTGGAATTTTTTTATACGTGCAATTGGTTAGAGTGAGAGTTTTTCTCCCTATGCTCCCATCTAATCTTGTTGCCCCCACTGATTTTCATTAAAGCTCCAAAAATAGTTTTTGAAGAAAAGTTCAGAGACAAATTTTTTCTGTTTCACTTTTCTTCACTCGGTTTCGTCGCATTAAAAACGCTTTTCCTTAACCGTCCCCCAGTTTGCAATTGACAAGATTTGATGAAATAAAATTTGCGATAAAATTTTTTCAAGAACATTTTCGATTGGCAAAACCGCTACGACTACGAAAAATATTCAATTTTAATAATTTTTTTTGTCAAAGTTAAAATCATTCAAAAAAAAAATCGCATTTATTTTTGGTATTAATTTTTGAAAAAGTGCACGTTCCATAAAAAAAATAAAATTCTTAAAACCAAAATTCAAATTTTCCAAGTTTTTAAAAAAAAATAGTAGTTTTTGCAGTTAAAAAAAAAAAAGTTCCATCCCAAAATTCACTCGTACGCGTTTTAGATTAATACTCCTCCCCCTTCCACGCCCTCCAAACCACAATTTTGTTATTGTTTAAATGCACTTTTCGGAAATGCACTTTTTCAATTTTGATTTTGATTTTTATTATTTGAAGAAGAAAAACCGCCATTATTTTTTTTTATTATAGAAATTTTTTTATTTATTTTATTGCAAAAGTGTTTTGGGATAGGGGAGGGGAGATGCGTTATAATTTCTCTTGATTGTTAGGGGAGACAAGGTATCGACAATGGTGGTGGCATTTGGGGAAAACTCAAAAAAATTGAATTTTTAAATACGCCGAAACTGTTTCGAATTTGTTTGCTCTTTGTTGGTAGGCGCCAACACCGAAAACACCACCAAAACCACCACCACCACATCAATAGTGAGCTCCACTGAACAAAAAAAGTGCAGATTGCTTGTTTGGCTGCAATTGGGATTGAGTGCATATTCTCCAATGCATATGGCCCCGTCTATGAGCGACTTTTAATAATTCTGGGGTTCGTGTTTATTGCGTTCGCACAAGTTTTGACGGATGTGAGCATCTGTTCCGTGATTATTCCCTGTTCGGGTAGGTCAGGCAGGCCGGTCTGGGCTGGAAAGCAACTGGGAATTTTTTCTGTGTTCTCCTCTTTTGTGCCCATAAATTTGTTGTTGCAGTTTTTACTTGTTTTTGAGATCATCATTCAGTCTAGTCAGTTCTCTTCTCAGACGTGAAATAGAAGAAAAAAACGTCGTTTTCTGGGGAAAGGGGAGGTTGGTTGGTACTCTTGTGAGGCCGAGGGTGGATGGATGCATTCTCCAAAAGCTCACATTACGTACGTACGAGTACGAATGATCTGAAAAACAAAACGGATCCGATTGCGTGAAGATCTTTCTGTGCATTGACGCGCTTTTTGAATGACTGGTTGGGGATCGTCCATGCGTCTTCGGTTTCTTTTTAATATTAAAAATAATTCAGCAAATTGAAAAAAAAAATGCTTATCTTAAAAAATAAAATTACAAATTTTCTGCCGTCAAAAAAAAATAACATAAAATTTTCCCTCAACAAAAATTTCTCTTAAAAATTTTGGATTTTTTTACCAAAAATTAAGAAGTTTCGGCTCAAAAAATTGCGAAACCAAAAAATTAAAAAGAAATTCCTAAAAATTAAAAAATTAAGAAACTTCCCATTAAAAAATTTCTTTTAAAAAATGTGGATTTTTTGTTCTTCTAAAAATTAAAATTTTTCTCTTCATTTAATAACGGTTTTTTTTATTCTAAAGAATTTAAAAAATTTCTCCTTAGTAGTTAAGTACGAATTTTTTACCCCAAAAAAAATTATGGAATTTTCCCAACAATTTTTATGCAGTTTCCTTTGAGAAAACATTGAGTTTTTCCCCTTCAAAAAGTATCCAATTTTCCTAAAAATTAAGAAATTTCCTCTCAAAAAATTGCAAAACCAAAAAATTAAAAAATTTTCCTAAAAATTAAAAAAATTAAGAAACTGCACAAAAAAAACTGTACTACTCTTCCCCTCAAAAATTTTCCATTAAAAATTAAAATTTTTCTCTTAATTTAATAACGTTTTTTTTGTTCGAAAGAATTTAAAAAAATTTCCCCTTAATAGTTAATTACGAACTTTTTCCCTCAAAAAAATTATAAAATTTTTCTAACAATTTTTATGCAGTTTTCTTCGAAAACAGTGTAAAATTTTACTTAAAAATTATGAAATTGTCCTTCAAAATGTAAAATTTATGAAAAAAGGAGTTTCCACCCAAAAAAAGGGAATTTCCTCTTAAAAAAGACTGCTTTATTAAAAAAAATAATTTCCATTTTAACAAAAAAATTTTTTAACAGAAATTTGAGCGAATTTTCCTTTTTCAATAAGGATTTTCCTCTTAAAAAAAAACTGTTTTAACCAAAATCGTTTCAATGTTAAATAATAAAATTTTATTTTTAACAACAAAAAAAAAATTCGGCATTTTCAAAAAATTCCATAAAAATTAAAACGAAAATACGGAAACCAGGAGGGAGGGTGTTTGGGGGTGTTTGTATATTTTTTACAAATTTCTTATTTTAGTTTTTCTTAAAAATTTAGTTTTTATTGGCTTTTCTTTTTTAAATTTACATTCAAAAATTTGCAGTAAATTTTGAGCTTAAATTGATAATTATCCATGTGCCTATTATTATTATCCAGAAAATACAAAAGAAAAAGTCCAGAAAAATACAAAAGAAAAACTCGCTAACAAAGTATCAAAAAAAAAATTGTTTTTTGGAGTTTCAAAATTGAAAATTTGCAGAAACTTTTAGGCATTTCCCACCCATCAAAAGAGCAAAACAGGGAATATTGTCGTGACGGAGAGAGAGAAAGTGATGCACACACACACGTCAATAAAATCGATCGATGAATAAAAAGTACAAAAAAAGAACACGCACAAAAATACAGACATTAAGGAAATTTTGATCAATTAGAAAATTTGCTATTAAAAGTGGTAGTGCGACGAAAATGGCGACGAAAAGAACGAGAAAGAATATCTATAATTTTCTAGATTATTATTTATTGTCGTCTTTAAAATAGTCGCAGCAGATTAGCCATTTTTTAATAAATTAACTTTTTTTTTGGATTGTGCATTTTCAAGTGTGTGTGCTTTATTTCACCAATGCATTTCTGTACATTAATGATGAGCGATTGTAGCATGTCGAAAGGGGGGCGTGGACAGTTTGTCAGTCAGGCGGTCAAGCGGTGCTGCATTCACACGAGACATTTTATTAGCATGGCTTTTGTTGGGAACAGCAACAGCAACAGCGTAGCGCTATGCGATGCGTCAAACTCACCCAAAAAGGCTCTTTCATCATCCGTTGTGGTAGCAAAATCTCTCTCGTCCATTGCATCTTCTTACTCACTTTCCATCGTAGAATCTCCGTTGTTGTTGCTGTTCTTGCTACTGACGCTCAGCGATGCCTGATGCTCGCTCGCTTATTGTTGAAACGTTGCCGTTGCAGTTGCTATTGGCCCAGCCACCACAAAAAATTTCTCTTGTCATTCAGCGTTGTTGCGTGAAGTGGCGGCTTTTAACAAAATTTTCTCGTCGTACGATTGGTTTTTGGTATTGTGCTTATGCACGTATGATCGCGTGATGTTATCGGCCATTCAGACTGGTAATTTTGAATTTTCCGTCGCCATCCCATCTGGTGTTTCTTCTCTGACAGTCGCACCCTAGCTAACACCACCCCCCCTTCCCCCTACAAATTCTCTCATTTCACCAATTATCTATCCCCTTTATTCCATAAATTCTGTATAATTCAAGGAATTTATTAATATTCGTGTTGGATTTGTCGTTATTATTATTATTATTATTATTATTATTATTGTCCTATACTGTGTGTTGCTGTTGGACTTTCTTCCATCCCCCCCCCCGCCAACCACCCCGTTTACTTCTGTATTTTTCATTTTCTTTGCTTTCATGGCCGATACGATGTGATAATGGAAAATGCACTCTTGCACTTGCACACCGAACCTAACCAAAAGTCAGACGAACACATATGAGACGACAACGACGACTGACTCCGAATTCATTTAAGGCCAGAGATGCATCTGGAATACGCCATGCAATTTTCATGTGGGGTAGGTCGTGGCGTCAGCAAATAAGCTTCACTCGACATTGCCTTGTCGGCATGCTGTGGCATCATCAAAATTTAAGCAGGCAAACAAATAAGCAAGAAAATACGTTTTTTTTTAATTTGTGGTGTTCTGATTGAGCGTATGGCTGCATAAAGTGAAAGGACTGCGAAAGGGGAGGGGTTTCTATTTATAATCGTAATTGTATCATCTCCTCTCTCTTTAAACTGGATTTTTTCTAAATTTCCCTATTTTTTTTCAAGTTTTTCTTTTGCTTTTCTACTATAAAACCCCCATGCCCCTCAATTTCCCCCGAATTTTTTTTCCGATGATGGACACGATATGAGCAGCACGCAGCACAACGCATTGCAACGTATTTGAATGGCAGACACATTCAGGGGAGCTTAACTTTTTTCTGTATTTTTTTTTTGTTAAAAAAAATGTTTTTTTAAGGTTTTCGTTTTTTGGAGAGATTTTTTTTTTTTTTGGAGAATTTTTTTTGAAAACTCAAATTTTTTTATGTCTGACGGCAAATAAAACCGGAAAAAAATTAAAACGAAAATTTTCATCCCAGTCCATAGGCAAACCACACCCCCACCCCCACACTTGAAAATAAGCATACACACCTGTACCGAACCGGATTAATTAATTCGCCTTGGTTTTTTTGAGTTTTCCATTTTTTGTCTAATCTGAATTTTTTGGTAATTTAGAAATTTTCTTTATCGTTTTTTTGCAGGAAGACAACTTCCCCCCTCCGCTGTTCATCCTAAAAACGATAAATGGTTTTTTTTAGAGTACCTCATAAGAGTTATTCTGCCAAAAGCTGATTAGCCGAATTTTTATGATAATTTTTCTCTCTTAGTTTTTATTACCAATTCTTTGGTGGAGAAAATAGAAATTTTTTTTTAATTTGGAGAAATTTCTAAAAAAAAAAATTTTGAGAAAATATAAAAAAAAAAAAAAAATGCCCACAAATATTTTTGTCTCCATTGAATTTTTTATGTCTATCGGCAAATAAAACCGAAAACAAAAATATAATGAAAATTGGCATCACAGTCCACCAGGTAAATCCAAGTAAACACCTCAATTATGACGTAAGTTATTTGTCTCGAAATTCGGATTCATTCACCTCAGAATTGAGTTGAATTTTGCTGGAGTTCGATCAGACTCCCCACACCCCAACCCTCTTGGATCATTCGAATTGGTTTTCGATGTGAGGAGATGGTCGTCGTCTGGGCTTTTGTGTTCGCTTCGTAGAATAAGTGTTATTAAGGAGGAAGGAGGGGTGCTGAGACTTTAGAAAATGATAATCACAGACGTCTGACTGTTTTGAGGTCTGTTCCGTTTCGTTCCGATTTCATTTTCGTTTTAAGCGAATTTGTCAAATAAGACAAAATATGCAGATTTGTTTCGTTTTTGGATCAAGTTTTTCGGAGAAATCCGGGAGGCTCTCTTAAAGCGAAGCGATCTGGCTGGCTGACAGATGAAGAAGACTTAAAAAATGTAACCTCAAAAAGGCTGGAGGTGTTTTTTTTGTTGTTTTTGAATTTGTGAGGTCCTATCCGCTTTGTCCTTTAACGGTTATTAAATGTATTTTGACGTTTAATGAACCTCCCCCATGGTAATGGCGGCGGCTTTAGGCTTAAATTTTTTTTTTTTTTTTGGGTTTCACGTAATTGCTTTCAGTCAATTAGGATCGTTGTGTGTATGTGGTCTAAACGAGGTTTGAAAGAATTTTTGGAGTATCCCTTGTGGTGTTGATGGATAAGAGGCGAAAGGGGGAGGTGTGAGATACAAAAATATTTAGTTTCTTATATAAATTCATAATTAAAAGCCGAGGATTTTTTGTGAATATTTATCGATGGGGAAAAAAAAGAGAATGGCTTTAACTGTTTTTGAAAAAAACAAACAACGTAAAGTGGAAAGAAAATGGGGTGGAAGGGGGGAGCTTATCCACCAAAGAAATGTGTAATTTTTCTATTAAGAAAATTTGTCGAAAAATCTAAACATAGAAATTTTTTTTGCTAATATTAAGTGTTTAAAATTTTTTTTTTAAATTCAACCAACCCCCACCTCCACTCTTAATCCTAGTTTGCGGAGAAACTGACTAGTTATGCCAAAAATTTAGCTGATAATTTAAAGAAAAAAACTTTAATTTTTTTTTCAAATAAAACGAAATTATTACGAATGACAGGCAATGGGGTGAAAAAATGTCATCAATTTGCATTATGTAACCTTGTGTCGTTAGTTATGCTAGATTACACAGAGAGGGGGGGGGATGAATTGGAAGAAACCCCTTACAAAGTAATTAAATTTTTTTTTAAATTGCATTTAAAATCAAAATTCACTGATAAAAAAATCAAAAAAAAATTCCAAGTAATTGGAAAAAAAAAGAAAAAAAGAAAAAGAATGGCTGGCAGTGCTATAAGAGAATAAATTGCGTCGCAAAAATAGAAGCTTTTTATATGGAGGAGCTTTTTTCAAGTTTTCATTTACACCAGCAAAAAGTTATGTGCATATACACACACACACCCACACACACTCTCGTCTATAACGACCAACGAGTGTAAGCGCTCTTCGTAAATGGAGTGAGTTTTTCTCTCTCGTTTTTCTTTTTTTTACAAAATTAGCGTTCCCCAACGTGTGTGCATATTAGCTTAACTGCTGACTCGACAGCAACGAACCGATTGTATCCGAGTTTGGTGGTAGGTGTGTGCTTGCGTGTACATATTTGCATGCAAGCATTTTTGCTTTGATGAGTAAAAAACATTTTGTGTCGAAAGAGAGGAGGCATACCCCCGTATAGGTGGGCTAATCCGGATGAATATGGCCGTTCTCGCTAATCAAAGTGCATTTATTTTCAAATTTATTCTCTTAATGGTGGCTATTTGTACACTACTCTGTCTTCTCCATCATTTTTCGAATATGCATAAAAGTGTGACTCTCACAAACTCTTCTCTCTGGAAATAATATTCAGTTTTCTCTTCTACCTTCGTTTCTGAACCGAGAGTCATTGCTTAATTTACTGACTGTGTGTTCTCTTTTAAACAATCAAAAATCAGAAGAGGAACATCAATAATCGAATAGCTGCGAAAGAGTGAAAAGCAAAGGTGATTGCGACCGTCAATGTACTGCAGCATTTTCATCGAACGCGTTAAAGCTGACGTCAAATCAACAATTTCAAAAACCATCAAACATCATCAGCTAACCCATATACGAATATGGCGCAGAGGCCGACGCTGAATAAATTTGCTTGCTTGCGTGTTGCGGGTGTAAATTCGTCATAGCCCCAATATAGGTACACTGTTAAAATGCTTCGGGTAAATTTTTAATAAACTTTTCTTCTTTTTTTTTTGTATCTACAATTGAAATTAACATAAAAGAATTTAATTAAAACATATAAAAAATTAATACAAAAATAAATTAAAATACCAAAAATTTTAATTAATAAAAAATACGCAAAAAATTGCAAACAAAACGCAATAATTCAATTTAAAAATAAACAAAAAAATCCCTAAATTAGCAACAAACTTTTAGAAAATTTACAAAATTCACCCTTAAAAAAAATTACTTTTTATATAATGTTTTTTTTAGGGAATTTAAAAATTTCAATATTTTTTTAAAATAATAAATGACAAAAAAATATTAAATAAGTTCCGAATTTGTCGTTATTTTTTTGGCTTTTTTGTTTTTTTTTCTGTTGGTGGATTTTATCAAATTGCCTTTTTAAAAACTTTTTGGCTACTTTTAAAAATATTTCCGGTTTTTTTTTTATTTTAATGAGGTTTTTCAGACAAATTTTAATGTTTTTTCTTCAGAATTTTTTATTTAGTTCAGTTTTTCTTAAACATTTTTCTTAAAAGATATTTTAGGCGCTTTTTTTTTTATACAATTCAATTAAAAAAAAAATTAGAACAATTCAATTTAAAAATAAATAGAAATTTATTATGAAAACTTTTTTTTTATATAAAAAATCCCTAAATTAACAGCAAACTTTTAGAAAATTTACAAAATTCCCCCTTAAAAAAAATTTTTTTTTTTTCTTTACTTTCTTTTTCAGGGAATTTAAAAATTTCCTGTAATTTTTTAAAATAATAAATGACCAAAAAAATATTAAATAAGTTCCGAATTTGTCGTTTACTTGAAATTTTGTTGTTGTTTATTATCAGGTGTTGTAATTAATTCGTAGCGTTTTTTTGCAAAGTTGAGTGGTTTATTATGACAGTATCATTACAGAAGCGTTATTCAAAGTATTGTCCTTTGTTATCCACTACTTTTTGCCATCTTTCTGGTAATGCTCGGATACCGCGTCGAAAAAATTCTTCTTCTTTAGATTCGATGAAAGAATCGATCCAATTTTTGGTCATTTCGTAGTTATCGAAGTGCTGGTCTGACAAGCCATGCGCCATGGATCGAAACAAATGATAATCAGATGGGGCAATGTCTGGTGAATATGGCGGCTGAGGCAGAACTTCCCATTTCAGCGTATTTAAATAAGTTTTCACGACTTTCGCAACATGGGGTCTTGCATTGTCGTGGAGCAAAATTACTTTGTCGTGTCGATCTTTATATTGCGGCCGCATTTTCTTGTAATGCTCTGTTCAAACGCATCAATTGTCGTCTGTATACGTCCCCAGTGATGGTTTCACCCGGTTGGAGGAGCTCATAATAAATAACACCCAGCTGATCCCACCAAATACACAGTAAGATCTTCTTTCCATGAATATTCGACCTGGGGGACGATGTCGATTCATGACCGGGCAAGCCCCACGATTTTCTGCGTTTGGGATTGTTGTAGAGTACCCACTTCTCGTCACCAGTGACGATTCGATGCAGAAATCCCTTCCTTGCCTGCCGTTGGAGAAGAATCTCACAGGTGACTAAACGCCGTTCGACGTCCCTTGGCTTCAACTCATGTGAAACCCACGTTCCCTGTTTTTGTACCATTTCTATGGCTTTCAGGCGTTTTCCGACCGTCGGAAAGTCGACTCCAAGCGATGTCAACAACTCCCGGAGTGTTTGGCACGGGTCTTCATCGAGCAACGTCACCAAATCTTCATCTTCGAACTCTTTCGGCTGTCCGGGACGTTCCATGTCTTCCAAATCAAAATTTCCATTTTTAAACCGCGCAAACCACTTTCTGCAAGTTTGCTCAGCAAGTGCACGTTCGCCGTAGACATCCACTAAAATACGATGACTTTCCGCGGCACTTTTCTTCATGTTGCAGTAATGGAGTAACACTCCCCGCAAAAACGATTTTTCAGGCACGAACTTCGACATGTTTGACATTGCGCAACAAGTGCTACTGACACTATAACAAAATGTCATATAGTGGAAAAGTTGTGTTATGTCAGTAGCTTCTGGGAGAATATTTACTTTTGTATGTGTGACTATGGATAGTTAGCTAACGCCATCTTTTGTAAAACGCTACGAATTAATTCCAACACCTGGATATTTTTAAGAAAAGCAAAATGAAGATAAATTTTGTTTTTGTAAAATTTGAAAAAAATAATTAATTTTTTATTTATTAACTTTTGTCAAAAATAAAAACAAACTTCTGCAAAAAAAAAAAAAAAAAACAAAGAAAAAGCCACAATGCAGTCCAGTCAGTTGTTTGATTCGATATCTCTCACTCACTCACTCTTGTGTTTATTAGTAATTATTATCTGAGCGAATAGGAAATTAAGCAATAATTACGTACGGTGTGCAGTCAGTCAGTCAGTCAGTCAGGCAATGTACGCTCGCATAAGCTATGGATTAATGATTAGGAAGAAGACAATGAGTTTGTGTTAGAAGAGTATAAAGGGGAGGAACTGTAAAGAAAAATTACTCAAATAATGGCTAAAGAACGAACCGAAGAGAGACAAGGAGCAGAAGAATTTTTTCCATGTTTAATCGTGAGTGATCCAAATGAAATTGACAACGAAGCAAACGTCAGAGAAATGAAAGCAAATAACAAAAGGGAAAAATTGATAAAAATAAAAAAAAAACTATTTTCGTATTTTTAACTGAAATGAAAAAAAATTTAAATTAATTGCGCAATGGTGTGTGTGGTGGTGCACTGTGTAAAAATGCACAATTGTCGGTCCGTTCGTGCTGGGCTGGTCTCTCCCTCTCTCTCTCTTTCTGTTCAATCTGTTCTATTGTTCGTTTCAGTTCTGCTTCTGTTCGAAAGAAGGTGTATTTTTTTTGCTCTTTCTCTCTTGTTTTTATTTATTTTGTCTCCCGTTCTCTTTTTTGTGAAATTTCTCATGTTTTTAATGTATTTTTAAAAGAAAAATTAAAATAATTTTTGAAGTGAAAAAGAAATATTTTAACAAGGTAAGTGGGGGGGGGGGATAAGTAATCCTCCTTTTTACAACATTTGAATTCAGTTGAAAATTTATATTTCAAGTCGAATCCTCCTAAAATGGTATCAAAAAAAAAACCAGATTGGAGTAAAAGCAAGAATTTTTTGTTAGTTAGAATAGAAGTAAGTGTTTATAAAAAAAGGGGGGTCTGTGGAAATAAGCACCGACAATTTACTAAAAAAAAAGGAAATCAGAGAGAAAAAGTAAGGCAGAAGTCCTTGAGGATTTGGAAAATTGTAAGAGGAACTCCGCCATCTTGGAAAATGGTAGATTGAAGGTTCCTTTAAGCGTGACCAATTCTAATCTTGAGTAGTTTTCTTGATCAAAACTTCGGATCCTGAGTAGTTTTCTTGCTCAAAACAAACTGGATATATGGTACGTGTATGACTCCATCCAGTGTGTTGAGAGAAATTTTTGCTGGAATGAGAAATTTTTGCTGGAATGAGAAATTTTTGCTGGAAGGATCGGGAACCTATCAAACTACTCCAATATGTTTGCTGTTAAACAAAATCTGGACTAGATCACTCTTTATCCCCATAATGTGTCTTTGATTGCAAAGAGAGAATCACCATAAATAGAAATCGTGCTATAAGCTTTTTTTTCCTGATAGGCATTAAAAGTGACTACTAAATCGATGGCAACTCGTATGGCTCAAAAATGGACATAGTCTCCCCTTACTTATTCAAAAAAAATATGAGAAAATAATAATTAGTGATAATAAAAATAAAGACAAAAAAAAGTTTTTAAGTTTTTGTTTTTTCTTAAATAAATTTTTAGAAATTATCTTGTTTTTTTTTTTTTGGTTATTATTTGCAAAAATTATTTTTTCATTCTAAACAAAATACGAGGTCTATTCAAAAAGTATCGCGAATTTTCGATTTTTTTGTGGTGTTATGTTGGTACTCATGTCTCTCACTTATGCCGACAAGTTCGGCCATTTTGAATGTTCAGTTAATTTATTGACAGCTGCTTTGCTTGCACGTGTTTTGGATCGTCTTCGATTTTTGCTCAAATTTGATTGCTAAGGATCCGTTGGACTCTGTCCGCGCCGACCCAAATTTGCTCCAGAGGGTAATAACTGGTGACGAATCATGGGTTTATGGTAATGACGTGGAAACCAAAGTTCAATCATCCCAATGGAAGCTGCCGCATGAGCCAAGACCGAAAAAAACGCGCCAAGTTTGGTCGAATGTGAAGGTTTTGCTTACAGTTTTCTTCGATTGCAGTAGCGTGGTGCATCATGAGTTCTTGCCACAGGGTAGAACGGTTAATAAGGAATATTACCTGTAAGTTATGCGCAAGTTGCGCGAAGCAATCTGCCAGAAACGCCCGGATTTGTGGAAGAACAAAAATTGGCTTTTGCACCATAATAACGCCCCTGCTCACGCAAATGGTGGTAAAAAAAAATTATCTCACCTCAATTTTTATTGTGTTATTAAAAAAGTTTTTAACTAAAAAATAATTATGGAAATTTAATTTTTTTTTTGTTACTTTTTTCAATCTTTTATGTTTATTTTTTGGGTTATTTTTTGAGGGGTAATCGGTGGGGGAAAGGGTTAAGGTTGTAAAATTTATTGTAGAAGACCCAAAGTTACTTTAATTTTCATATTGTCATTTATTAAACAATTTAAATTCACATAATTCGTTCTATTTACTTATGATTATATGCAATTTGGTTAAATATTTTTAATTTATCTAAATCTCTTATCACTACCAAAAAAATGTGATAATAATAATAAAAAAAACTAATACATTCTTTAATTAAATAATATAAGCTAAGCAGAGACGACATTTAAATAATTCAAAGATTTAAAAAAAATGTAAAACTATTTCAAAATACATTCTCCAAAAAAACAAAAACTCAAAAATAGTTTACAATAAAAAAATTTAATCAAATCTTAAAAAATTTTTCTCAAAAACAGCATCAAATAAATAAATAAAATATATATAAATCAAGCTTTTTTTTACACGTTTTACTGCTAATTTTTTAAAAAAAGCTTTTCAACAATTATTCACTGTTCAAAAGAAAAAAATACCAAAAAATTTCTTTTTTTTTAACGAAATACCAAAAAAAAAATGCGAGTTTTCTTTATAACATAAACAACAACACGTGATTCACACTTAAAATTGCGTTGTTGCGAATTTTTTTTTTTTTTTTAATAAATATTTCTGCGAAAATTTGTTTGTGTTCATCGTAAATATTTGGTAAAAATAGTTAAGTGTTCGGGAGAGAAAAACCGACCGCGGATCTCACTAAAAATAATTTCCTATTAAATGGAGAATTAGAATATAAATGCAGCAATAAAAATAAGAGAAAAAGCAATTTTTCTTTTGGGAAGTTTTTATTTTTAATTTTTAAAGGGTTAAGAAAATTCTCTTTATTTTAACAACCAACAACAACAAATACAAGAAAATAAAAGAATATATTTTTTTTGTTTTTGCCTTCAATAATTTGGTTGCAGTGTTCAGTGTCGCCTCTCCCATTTCTGTGTAAAAAAAACACAAAAAAACCGCCCCTGCATCGTTTCCAGTATGCGAAAATTGTTGGTAATTTTCTGCCTTGTTCGATTTAAATATCGAAAACACACCCTCGCAAAGTTTATTGCCACAACAAGACAGTTCATTGCACCTCCTACACAGCCAGCAGCAGCAAGCCACTATGTACACATGCCGGTGACGAATGATTGTCGAAGGCGAAGGCGACGTCGACGTAAACGGTGACGGATCTTGTACGCTGCAAAGCCTTCGTTTGTCACCGTCGTCGTCAATGCTTGAGAAAAAGAGGGAGAGCTTCAGCAGCAAACGCCAACGACTTGACTCTCCTTCGATGCAGCAGCGACGCCAACCGCAAACGGCGACCATAACTTGAGCCTTGAGAAAAATAATTCTTAATAACACATCCTTTTTTGGGTTTATTTTTCTATCGAATTTTAGATAATTTTCTTTAAAAAAAAAGATCAAATTTTTAATAATTTTCTATTGTAATAAATAAAATTATTTTGTTTTTCTCTTTGTCCAAAAAAAAACTGTCTTTAACGTTGCGATAACGTGTAGGGAAGGGGGTGGGACGGTGTAAGGGTGAAATTACGTTCAAATGCATTTTGTCAGTAATATGAAAAAAAATACTTTTTCTTCCTTTTCTTTTTTTTTTAGTTTTTATCAAAAGTACAGATTTTTTTTTTAAGATCAATTAATAATTTATTTTTCTCTGAAATTCCTTGTTTTTCAAAAAAAAAAAAATAAATTCAAATTCTGTCAAAAATGAGTTTTTTTTTTAACTGACCAAACAAACTCTGTTCAGGAATAATAAAAACATTGTCGAAATTGAAACGAAAAAAAACCATTTTGATTGACATGAGACCACTCCCCCCCCGTCAACAAATTCCCTACCAACGGAACATTTATCATCGGAAGTAGCTGCAAAAAACAACAAAAAAGTAAACAAACGAATTCCTTTGATTCCAAAATTGTTCTCTAAGAAAAATAAAACCTTTTGATAAGAGTTTCTCGTTCGCATGTCCAAAAAGACTGGCTGATCTGATAATTTTTGCTAATATTTTATTTATGGCTCCAAAAATATTGTAAAAAGTTTTTAGTTTTTTTTTTAATGAAAATTTCTAATTTATTTTTAAGAATATTTTTTTTTTTTTAATTTTTATTTTTTGGGTTTTTTTCTTTAG
Source organism: Atherix ibis (assembly GCA_958298945.1). NCBI lineage: Eukaryota > Metazoa > Arthropoda > Insecta > Diptera > Athericidae > Atherix > Atherix ibis. The sequence continues at coordinate 32,213,234 of OY282609.1, forward strand.
AATTTTCTAACGTTTTTTTTAAAAGATTTTGGAAATTTTTTTTTTTTAATTTTTATTTATCAGTAAAATTTTTTTTTTGTTTTTAAAATTTTATTTAAACAGAATTTTTGTTTCGATTTATTTCTCAGGTATTTTACGATTTTTCTTATTATTTTTTTTTCGTATAAATATTTACAATATCAAAAAAGATATTTTTAACGGAATTTTCAAAATCTTTTTTTTACGTTCATTTTGTAAATTTTTTTACTTTATTAGTTGTTTTTTTTCAAGGTTTTCTTTAGAGTTGGTTTCTTTATTACTCATTTTTTAGATTTTTTTTAAGCTTTTTTAGTGTTTTGTTGGTGGATTTTATAAAAATTGCCTTTTGAAAGGCTGAAAGGCTGTTTTTAAGAATTTTTTCGGTGTTCCTTCGTTTTTTTTTTTCAAATTCAGATTTTTTAAAATAATTTTTTTCAATTTAGAAATTTTAAATTGTTTTAACGTTTTTTTTTATTTAAACAATTTCAGTAAATTTGTTTAAAAAAATTTTGTGTTTTTCTTCAAAATTGTTTCGGCAGCTTTCAAGAATTTTTCAAGTTCTTAAAAAAAACTCTTTTTTTTTAAACTTTTTACCAAGCATTTCTGGATTTTCTTATAAAAGTTTTTCAACATTTTCTGTTGACATTTTTGCAGCTATTACTTTAGGCGTTTCTTAAAAAAACATTTAGAATTTTCTATTTTGATGAACTTTTTTTAAGAAATTGTTTTAAAGATTTTTCAAGCCTTAATTTTTGTCGGTATATTTTTTGTAGATTTTTTGTCTTAACGATTTAATTTAGGATTTCTTATTAGTAATTTCTGCAAGGTTTTTTTTACGGTTGGTTTCTTTATTACTGATTTTTAAGAATTTTTTTAAGCTTTTTTAGAATTTTATGAAATTGCCTTTTAAAAACTGTTTGGCTGCTTTTAAAAATATTTCCGTTTTTTTTTCAAAATTATGATTTTTATTTTATTTTAATAAGTTTTTTTTCAGTGATTTTGTTCAAAAAATTTTTGTGTTTACTTCTTCAAAATGGTTTTGCCGATTTTTAAGAATTTTTTTTTATACATTTAATTAAATGTTTTTTTTTAAGGGTTTTATTTTTAATATTTTTTGGACCGTTTTCCTGAAATTTTTACCAATTTTTTTCGATTTTTCTTATTGAAAGTTTTTAACGATTTTCTGTTGACATTTTTGCAGCTATTTTTGTTTAGAATTTTTATTTAGTTCAGTTTTTCTTAAATCTTTTTCCTTATAGATATTTTAGGATATTTTTTTGTTGTTTAAAAATTTCGTACTTTTTCTTAAAAAAAAAACATTTAGACTTTCCTGTTTTAATTACCGTTTTTTAAGAAATTATTTTAAAGATATTTCAGCCATTTTTTTAGTTGGTATATTTTTGTAGATTTTTTGCCTTTACGATTTTTTATTAGTATTTTTTATGGTTTTCTTTAGTGTTTGTTTTATTGTCCATTTTTTAGTATTTTTTTTTTAGCTTTTTAGGTTGATTTTTAAAGATTTTTTGCTGATGGATTTTATCAAATTTTTTTGTTGAAAACTGTTTGAAACTGAATTTTTTTGTGTTTTTTTTTTTAAAATTCAGATTTTTTTAAATAATATTCTTTAAGGGCTGTTTTACAGATGAAATCTCATTTTTTATGAGATTTATTTTTTAAGAATTGTTAATAGTTTTTTGTTTTTTATTTTAGTTAAATTTATTGATTGTACTTTTTGGATTTTCGGAGGGTGGGGGGAGGGGGAGGTGGAGTTAATCTAATATTGTTACAGTTACCATTGTCACCATTCTTTTTTAAGTCTCTTAGTTCCAGATTTCTATGACTGCGGGACTATAAAATAAAAAGAAATTTAAGAAAAAAAATGTATTTTAGTGACTGTTGTTGTAGGAGTGAGTACAAATACTAAACGACATATTAGTAGATTTTACTAATTTTCAAGATTTTTCCAATTTATATTTCGTAATATTTTTCTTATTCCTGCTTTAGCTTTTCTACATGGAAGAGTAAGTGGCTTTTTTTTTTTTTTTTTGTTGGATAAATTCCTCAGAAACATTCCACCCCAACATAATATGCTTGATTGATAATTTTCTTTAGATGAAAACAGATAAATTATTATGGTTAATTTACTGTGCAAAACTGATGGGAAAATGCCGGCGACAATAACAAAAACATGGCAACAAACGATGATAGCCTCCGAAGCAGCAGTAGCACGACCGCACGCAAACGTACACGCACATCGACTAACCGAGCTCAGATCAGATACGACGGCGACGGCGCCATCGTCGCCACAACCACAGCCGCTACGCTGCTGCTGCTGTAGCCACGCTCAGTGTGTAAAAGTGCAAAGTACTTTCTGTCAGAGGGCAATAAACGGCATTCCAGAAATTTCATAACTTTCGTCATTCCAATGGGTTTTCCTTCGTATTGCTTGCTTGCTCTTCTCTTTTCTTTTTCGTTTCCTTTATATGACATGCTGAGCAAGTGTTGGTGTGTGCTATGGGGTGTGTGCGTTTTAACTGTTCTGCCCTCGGACCGGCGTTTGTTCTGTCAAGCAAAATAGTGCCTTTTGTTTTCTCAGCCGAAATTTCTACTCCTTGCTTGGAAGTGTCTAGTGCGAAATCGACAAACAAAAATACTGTGTAGAACGCATGCAAATTCGAGTTTTAAAATTAAAATAGGCAAAAAAACACCCTACTCGGCGCCTGTCCTGTGCCCGTCTGTATCTGCAAATACTGTGAATATTATTCGCCGTCGTGTCGTTAATATCAGCAACAATTTTTTCAATCAGATCTACGCACGACACGTCAGAACAGGCGACTACTAATTCCCATTGAAAAGTTGTACGCAACAATTTGCCGAACACAATTTGACACTCGGTATCCCTATTACGTATGATGCGGGCGTGCCTGTAAGTATATTTTTCTCCTTTTTTCCTCACTCTCTCCATCTGGCAGGCACGAGCAATACAAGAACGCAACCGGTTAATAGGTACGGCACGCACGGTTGATATGCGTAACCGCCGTTCCCGGTCTCGCTCTCGATTAATATTCATCAAACAAACGTTACACACACACACACACACAATCCAAAACTTAACGATCTCCGCCCTCCTCTCCATCCCGCTCTATAGCAATAAGTTTGCATAACAATGTAAGCCACACAAAGTTGAGTGATTCGCAATCGCCATGAAGAATTGCAAAATCGAAATAAGAATAAAGGCAAAAAAGAACAAGGCAACAAGAAGAAGAAGAATAAGAAGTAGTAGTAGTCGTAGTTGAGTAGTAAAAGAGTGAGAGAAAAGAAAAAAATATCAATTTTGTTCTGTTTCCGTTCGTTTCGTTTTCTTCCACCATTAAATGAAAAATACCCTGTCAGCAGCAGCAAGTAGTAGTACTGCTCGTAATCGTGTTGTTGTGATTGTTGTTATTGGTCGGTGCTCTTGTTGAGCTCTTCTTATGCCCGCCCGCTTACCATTGGTAAAAACTCCTCTGCCTTTTCTCACTCAGTTATTCTCATTTCGAATTTTGAACTAGAAAAATTTATGCTGTTTTCCATTTAGCAAAAAAATTCTCAACAAACTTTTGTAAAAAAGAATTATTCTTTTTTTCAAATGTTTTTTTTTTGAAGGTTTTATTTTTAAAAAATAAAAATAAGAAATTCGAACAAATTTGATTTTATTTTTATTAACAGGAAAAAATTCATAATAATTCACTGTTAAAAAAATAAAGAAGAAATATTTTTAATAATTCAACGTAAAGAATTCTTTTTAAATAAATTGGTAAAAAGAAAAGAGAGAATTTCGACAAACACCTCAACGCACCCCCCCCCCCCCTCCCCTCTTCTATCTTTCTCGTATAAATAATTTATTGTTATTTTTTTTTAAGTATTTTTACCACAAAATTTTTATTTAAGAAAATCAATCTTGATATTTTCTAGTAAATTTTATTAATTAAGCAAATCTCTTTAATACAATAGAATTTCCATTAAAAACAATTTAATTTAATATATAAAAAAATCAGTAAAAATGTGAGGTCCAATAAAAATTAGTAACAATTATTTTTAAGTTTAAAAAAAAAAAATCGACAAAAAATTGCAATAAAAAAGGAAAAATGATTTTTATTTTTTTTTATTTATAAAATTTTTTTTGAGTCAGTAAAATAACAAAAAAAAAAAAAAAAATACACACCAATATACCAGCAGGATAGAGAAAGTGAAGAGGGGAGAGGGTCATCATTAATTGAGATTTTCTATTTTGTTTTGAGAAAATATTTAAAATTTTCGAAAAATTCAATGGTAAATTAGTATTACCCGATTTAGAATCAATCAATCAGTGACGGTATTGCCTGATTCGAAAAAAATTATTGAAATATTTTATTATTTTCTTATTTTATATTTTTGTGCAATGAAAGGCAGAGAAATCTTCCGTTTCCACGATTCATTAAATTTTCTTATTACTACGATGAGTATTTTGCCAAAGTAATTTCCCTTAAATTGAACCCCCCTTCCTTCCACCCCACCATCATATCCTAATCGATCCGACATTAAAAGCTTGTGCCTTAATTTTAGTGGCTGGGTTTTTGCACAATTCGAAAAATATCGACTCTTGTGCTTTCTTGTTTTTGGAAAGAACGTGAGGACATTGACTTTGATACGAAAAACTTTTACATTCACTTGGTCGGTCGGTGCTCGCACACATACACAGAACAGACAGAGGTATTGCACACACACGAAATAGAATATTGCTTTAATAATAAACATACACAGACACACAAATAGAGTAATTAAATAATACAAATAAATAGAAACCTGACACTGAGCCGCCAGCAGATCATGTAAATATGTTAAAAATTCCAATAACAAAAAACTCGTGTAAGTTAAGTTGGTATCACTGAAGTTCTGGCAGCGCGTTTTCAGTCAAACGGGCTCACGTTGTGCTGTCACAGAATGAAAACACACAAACATACTTTGAGTTACCTTTGTTTGAGGTGACACATGTGTGTGTGCGGAGAGATGAGGATCCGAGCGAATACTTAAAAAATACGTTCGCTTTTAAAATGTTGCCGCATGAAAATGTTGTCCTAAGCTTTTGCCGTAATGTCAGTGGGTCCAGTATCCGTGTTCACGTACATATACTGGCGCATATACACATGGAAATTCTGAGAAAGGAAAGCTCCACCAATAATAAGCTTATGCCGTGTTGTAGTCAAAGACGTTCCCTTTGGTTTCGTTCTCTTTTCTGAAGTGAGAACAGCAATCATAAGAACGTGAATGGATGGATGGCGCTGATGGTGACGGTGACTTTGACGGTTGTACCAACGCTACGGGTAACGTCAGCGGTTTTCTTACAGTTGTTTGCGTTGTGTATGTACGTTGCGTTCAATTCATTTTGTAAATAACGTACGTTAGAATCATAAGCGTGATGCGGTTGCGGTGTGGCCTTGTTTGCTTGTCTCTTCTCCATTTTTTCTTTATTCAAAATATACTTTTTTTTTAACAATAAATCTTGTTAAATATAATTTTTTAAACATTACCTTTTTATGATATTTGTAAAAAAAAAAAAAGAAATTTAAAGTAAAAATTTAATCTGATTTGTAGTTTTTTTTTTTACAAAACGGATCGGTCCACATTTTTACCATTCGACTTTCATTTTCAAAAAGAACCTTTTTATGATATTCTAAAAAAAAAAATTAAGATCTACTGTCTTTGGTAAAAAACGTATTCGTCGAAATACGAGGTCTGTTCAAAAAGTATCGCGAACTTTGTGTTTTTTTTTCAAAAATTATTTACTTATTCATGAATATCTATTTTGTCCCCTTCAAAGTAATCCCCACCAGATATTATACACTTGTGCAAAGGTTTTTTTTCAATCCTCAATCAATTTTTGTGATATTGTTCAGCTCCTCTTTCGATGCCGTCTTTATCTCCTCAATCGTAGCGTAGCGTCGTCCTTTCATGGGGCTCTTCAGTTTCTGGAACAAGAAAAAGGCACAGGAGGCCAGATCTGGGGCATACGGTTACTGCGGCATTATTAGTGTGTTGTTTTTGGCCAAAAATGGCAAAAGCCAATTTTTGTTCTTCCACAAATCTGGGCGTTTCTGACGGATTGCTTCGCGAAACTTGTGCATAACTTGCAGGTAATATTCCTTATTAAACGTTCTACCCTGTGGCAAGAATTCATGATGCACCACGCCCCTACAATCAAAGAAAACTAAGCAAAACTTTCAATTCGACCGAACTGGGCGCGCTTTTTTCGGTCTTGGCTCGTGCGGCAGCTTCCATTGGGATGATTGAGCTTTGGTTTCCATGTCGTAACCGTAAACCAATGATTCGTCACCAACAGCTCCTTAGCAATGTTAATGCGATGCTGTTTTTGGTCAAAACTGAGCAAAAATCGAAGACGAGAAAAAACACGTGCAAGCAAAGCAGCTGTCAAAAATTAACTGAACATTCAAAATGGCCGAAATTGTCGTGAGAGACATGAGTACCAACATAACGCCACAAAAAAATTGAAAAACGAATATACGTAACCCGCGGAAATTCAAAGTACGCGATACTTTTTCAACAGACCTTGTAGAAAAATTGTTAAGTACTGTAACCGAAGAATGGTTAGTGATTAATTTTTTTTTGGTGATATTTTGAAAATTTTAAAGGACAATTTAAGCAAATAAAAAAAATTTGAGAGAAGGAAAAAAAACCAAATAAAAAAAATTTAATAGAAGGAAAAATTCAAATGAGCAATGACGGCATATTGGGTTTGTTGATGATGATGACATGTCAGGGATTAGAGTAGGTCAGGAATGGCAGCGAAAAAAACCACCAACCCTGCACCTGAACCACCAACGAAACGAACAAATCGGTTTGGCTGGCAGGCAGAGTCAATAAACCGGGGACTGACTAATCCGCCCGCTACTTTCACCAGCCACCATTTCCACAAGCTCAAGGTCACATCACATCGCATCACCTACTGGCGCCAGACAGTAAAGCTGGAGACAAATTTTTCCTACTGAACTAAACTGAGTCTCATGACGCCAGAGCATTGTGTTATTGCAGCAACGCTAATTGCGTCAAAACCACTGCAGTCGAAAGCAGCCAAACACACAAAATGCATTGCCGACCTCAACTTTAACTGAAAGCATTTTTCCACGATTTTTAACAAAACAGAAAACGTAAAAAAAATAATGAATCGACGACCATCAAAAGAAAAAGTGAAAAGTTTTAAGGTAAATATTTTCAACAATTTTTGTATATGAAAATTATACATTAACAAATTTTGAAGGTAGTCGCACAAAAATAAAAAGAAATAAAAAAAAATTGGTACGAAAGAAATTTACGAAAGAAAAACTAGTCAAGAGGCAGTCAGCCAAAAGCTTAACGAGCGAAATTTCTTTATTGCTGTACCAACACACACGCACACGAGCAGCGTTTATGTGTTTTTGCCCGAAACTTTTCCAACACTACACAACCGGCACAGGTGCTCACGAACTCCACGTACAAACACGCTCGCAAAAGGCAATTTGTAAATTGTACGTTTTTTTTGTGTGCATTTGCAGTAATTTAATTCCGTCGGCAATACTTTTTATAATTCCCTCGCTCTTTCTCTCTCTCTATCTGTCTCTCTCTCTCTCTGTCTCAGTATATCGACATGTTTTTTAACGTTTACTTTTAATTTTATGGCTGAAAATATTTAAAAAAAATTAATTCTACTTAAAATTATTACTTTTTTATTTAAATTCAAAGTTAAGCAAAAATTATAAACTTTTTATTTTTATTTAGTATTTTTAGTGTGTTTTTTTCCATTTAAATTTTGGTTTTGAAAAATTTTAGAAGAAATTGTGAAATTTTCCAACTCTTTTGTGCTTTTTAAATTTAGGGTTTTCCTCAACAGTTTTTTTTTGTGCATATTTTAAAATGTTTTATTTGCTCTCCTTTTTTATTGAAATTTTGTAATGTTTAAAAAAAAATCTCATAATTTAAAAAAAAAAATAACAACAATTTGGATTAATTTATTAAACAAAAAATTACTAATAATAATTAAATATTCTAAATATTATAGAAGAAAAAAGAAAATTTATTTCTGTTAATTTAAAAAAGTATTTAAGCAAATTTTGTTTTTTATTTTAAATAATAATAAAAAAAAAACCATTGTAAGAATGTAGAAATTTTACAAAAAGTAATGGATTTTTTCGATTTTTTTTCTTTTTGTTTTTTTTTATATTTTCAGTTTTTTGGGTTTTTAAATTTAGGGTTTTTCTCAAAAGTTTTTTTTTGCATAATTTTAAAATGTTTTATTTTCTTCCCGTTTTTATTAAAATTGGTTTGTTAGTTATAAAAAAAATAAAATTTTTAATATTTTGAAAAGGAATTTTTCGATTTTAAAAAAAAAATAACTTAAAAATTTCAATAAATTTATTTAAAAAAAAAATTTAAAAGTAAAATAAATTGTAATGAAAATTCTATAATTTCTGGTAATTTGAACAGTTTCCTCCTTTTATTTTAGTATTTAGTAAATTTTGTTTTTTATTTTAAATAATAAAAAAAAACAATTTTAAAAATGCAAAAATTTCACAAAAATTTATTATAAAAAAAAAGTAATGATATTTTTTATTTTTTTTTATTTTCCTTAAATTAAAAAAAAAACATTTTAAGAATGTATAAATTTGACAAAAAGTAAGGGATTTTTATGAATTTTTTGTTTTTTATATGTTCTTACTGCAATGAATTATTTTAAAATTGAAAATTTTTTTAAATTAAATTTCTCACTTTTTTTAACCGTCAAAAAATATATAAAATATTTTTTAACATTTATTTAACTACAAAAACATTCTAAGAATTTTATAAGAAAAGAAATTTTTATCAATACAATTAATTTTTTTTTTGCTTCAGAAAATAAATACACTAAAAATTAAGAATGTTTACTGCAAAAAAAAAATAAAAACTAACCTAAAAAAAATCTCAAATTGCGATAGATTTAAATAAAAACTACAAGAACAAAAGAAAAATGAGAATATTTATAGAAAAAAATTATTAGTAATTTCCAAAAAAAATATTAACAAAAAATATTAAAAAAATACGTAAAAATAAAATAAATTTCGAATAATAACGTTGTGCTTGTTCCTATTCGTGTTTTTGGTGTTTTCCCGGTTTTTAATCGTTTCGCGTCTTCCTTGCGCTCGTGCTCTCATATTTTGACAGTTCTTTCGCCCAGACAGGTCAGAAGGTAGGAACATAATTCCGACGACAACTCTACAATTGCTTTTAGATAATCAACCAGTTAAATGGAATTTCTTATTTTTAAATGTTATTTCATTCAATTTTTTTAATATAACTAAAAAATAATGTTTTTATCACTTACCACCTAATTTCTAATTGAATTTCAGTGTGCAGTTAATAAACGGGGATTTTGTGCAATCCCATCAAATGGTGAAGGTTTGAAAATTTTAACAGCGGCAACTATTGTACATGCTGTTTTTGCAGTTGACGTTGGAATTGTGCTCTGATTTTGAACTACTCAGAATAATTTTCATTTTTCTCGTACTATGTCGTGTCCCGTTCTGTATAGTATATTTCAGAATTGCCATCTTCTTTTCTCCTTAGTAGACAATCATGCCAACTGTTTTGGCTTTTAGTCAATCGTTGGAATATGTTCTCTCGTTCCTCTGTGTTGAGTTGATCAGCTGGGATACAATTAGGCGGTTTTACTCCGATAACCAAAAAAAGGAAAGAAAAACAGCAACAAAAACAATCGGAAGGAAAGCTTTTTTTGTCAGTTCGTATTAGGTTGGGTGTAGTAGTGACGGTAGCACTATTCATGTACGATTGTTATTTTTGTGGATTGCCTCTACGATGTGTGTGTTACTGAAAAGTGTATTTGTGTATGGAAGAACGAACCATTTTCCAATGTCAATGCCTTGTTAACGACAAAATGCAATAAGCCGAGTCGCGAGTCTCGTACAAAAGCTCACCAAATCGAACAAGGAGCGATGATATTGGCAGCATTGAAAGAGTGGGGGCAGAGAGAGATGGGCAAGAATCGAACAAGGTGCGATATTGTCAGCATTGAAAGAGTGGCGGCGGAGCATTGAAAAAAGGTAGAGCAGAGAGAGATGGGCAAGCACATAATGTGGTGTTTTGGTTATTTTCTCTTTTCCATCTTACATTCTCAAGCCTAAAAGAGAAGGAAAATTGTTTAGTTTTTTTTTTGGAAAATTTTAGCTGAACGAGAGTAAATAGTTTTTTTTTTTAATTTCCAAAGAAATTTAATGTTTTTTTTATTTAAAATTCTTTTTAATTTTTGTTTTCAAGAGAATAAAAAGGAATTGAGTGGCATCAGTCCTTTAGACCTCTCTCCCTCCCTCCTTCTCCCCCTACTAGAACAGATAACATGCAATTTTCCGCTCGTTACGTAATTTTACTTGTCGCTCTGCTGCTTATCTGATCTATCTCTCTCTTTTTCACCGCAATTAACATCAATGACATGTTCGATTTTGACAGAAGAAATTCTCTTGTCCAATAGTAACATGACATTTGTCTGTTGGCATTTGACAGTCGTCGTAGAGAGAGTGGTGATCGATAACAATTTATTATGAAGCATCTAACGTCACAACGTGTTGAAATTATTAAAACATTTTATTTAAATAATTGTTCAATTGTAAATACGCGGAGATAATTACGTGATGCTTTTTGGTGTTAATTCATATGCCGTTCAAGTCAACCATTCAGCGTGTAATGAATAATTTTGAAAATATGCATGTGCTGAGGGAGATGAAGCGAAGACTGGGCGACAATTAAGCCAATATAAACCTCACGAAATTGATGCAGTGAGGCTGAGTGTTGCTGAATGTCCGGGTACCTCTTATCCGGGTACCGCTCATAAAATTCAACTGACACAATAGCTGCAGGCAAATGACAACCATTTTTGTGCCAAAAAATCATTATGAGCGACCAAGCACACTTCGATTTGGTTGGCTTTGTTAATAACCAGAATAGCCGCTATTGGGGCACTGATAACCCTCAACTGATAGAAAGATTTTAACCCTCAACTGAGAAAATCCTTTTTTTATTGAAATTTTGATGAAAATATAAGAAAATTTTAAATTACAAAAGAAAAATAAAAGAAATTTTCAGATTTTTTAAAAATTGAAATACAAAAAAATTGCAAAATAATTAATAATTGAAAAAGAAAACGAAAATCAAGAAGATATTCATTAAAAAAAATACTTACAATAAATAAAATTCAATGGAACCAAACTCACCTTCCTCCCCCCCAAAGAACATGTTTAACTTTTTCGAAATATTTAGCCTTGCCGTGAAAATTATCCTTGAAATTTTCTACTTCTTTCCCATCAACTCTTTTTGGTTGTTCTCACAATATTTTTACTCTTCAAGGCCATCGAAATCCCCTTCCTTCCCCTTTTAACCCTGTCAAATTTTCCTAAACAATAAAAATAGAATAAAAAAAAGCCAAAATTAAGTAAGAAAAAAAAATAGAAGAAAATAAAAACATCTGGAAAAACGGTTGGTATCCACTTCATTCCGGTGATTAGTGAATAAAGACGAAAAGGACTAAATACTATAAATAAATAAAAAATCCACAAGTACAATGACCCATCCGCCCACTCACACTCACACTCACCTGCCACACATCATCATCAGTTGACTTTCCTTAATCGATTGCGTGTGACACAGTTAATAGTGTTCCTAACAACTAGCCTCGGTTAGAGGTCAATCTTATTTGAGGTCAATGGACGGTGTTTAAGAAGGAGGAATTGTGCTTTGAAAGAAAAAACATGTCGTATTGTAGGAGAAAAGGAATATGAAATTTTTTGCCGAAAATAGACCAGAAAAATAGAAGACTACGGTGGGTTTAGTGGGGGGGGGGGGGGGGTTGGGGAAGAGGGTCATAGAAAATTGAACATATTTAGAAAAATTGAGTTAATGACGCAAGTTCGGTAATAGTTGGTCGAGGTCCTTTTTACTTTGGTATTTTTCGTTTCCTGACAAAAGAGAAAGTGACCAAGAAAAGGACTATTTTGTGACGCATACTTTCCTTTTTTTATGGCGCATACTTTCTTCTTTTTTTATTGTCTGTATTTTTTTTTAATTTAGGGCTTTTCAGTGGTGTAAGTGATGTGAGAGCTTTTTCGATTGGTTTTTTTTTCTATTCCAAAAATCAATAAATTTTCATGTAACAAGGAAATTTTTTGAAATGAATGATTTTCCTTACTTTTTTTCCCCAGTAAATTAATTGGTGGTAATTTCAATCGGATTCCTTTAATAGATGACCAAAACTAAGGCTAAGTGTCTTCAAAAAAATTAATTTTGTTAAAAAAATAACCAAAAATTTCTTAACGAAATCAATTCGAATTGATTATCCTTAAAATTGCCGTTTTTATACAAACAAAAAACGGAAATTTTAAGGATTTTTTTTTTATATAAAAATCAATTGGGAAAAAAAACAAAATTTTGCATAGAAAAATTAAGAAGTCCCTCTCACACAAAAAAAAAGTTGTTAAAATAATTAAAAGTTAAATAAAAAATTTTTTATTTAAAATCACAACCAAAAAAAAATGGTAAAAATTGTTTGGAACAAACCCTTTTGAGGCTATCCATCATAACTGAACGAATTCAATGATTGGAAAATGTATTTTCATAAAAATTAGACCCTAAAAAAAATGTTTCATCGAAAAAATTATTCTCATAAAAAATTAGATCTTAAAAAAATTATTCCAAAAAAATATTCTTAAGAAATTTTTGATAAAAAAAATATTGCGTTAAAATTTAACCTTAAAAATAAAAAGATTCGTTAAAAAATTACTCAAAAAAATTATTAAGTCGTTAGCATTGGTGGACTTACCACCCCCTACCATCCAAAAGGGGTCGTGAGTTCGAATCCCATTGATGCATGGTCCTACGTTAAATTCTCAAAAATCCAGTTTTTAAAATCCTTTAAAAGGCCTTTAGTGTCGTGCGTGGCGCTTACTAATGTTACTTGAAATAATAATTTAAAAAAATAATAAAATTATTCCAGAAAGTTTACTATAAAAGAAAGTTATTCCCAATAAAAAAAAAATTAAAATTGTGTGTTTCCAATCCTGCTTTTGATGAAGGCTGGCAATTTTCCCACCCTTTGCACGCGCAGCAAGGAATTTTTCTACTTTGAATCCTGAATTGTTTTTTTTTGCTTTTCTCTTTTTTTTTTGGTACAAAGTTTATTAAAAGTGACAGAATGGAACGGAAAAGAAAATGAAACGATTAGAAACCAGCGAAAAATGAATAGTTGCGGTTGAGAGGGGGACAGAGAGAGAGAGAGAGTGAGAAAGAGAAAATAGAGGGAAGTAAAAGGGAAAAGGCTAAATCGAATAATGGTTCAAGTGCAAAGCACTTCAAGGTTGAGGTCACTGACCTCTCCCGAACGTTGGGTGGACATCGTCATCCTCGACTCAAAAGGCAACGCGCAAAGCAACTCCAACCCGAACAGAAGGCAGGCATTCCCTCGCGGGTGAACGTGTGCACCCATTCCTGATGGTTCCAATAGCAAATTTTTGACCAAGGCCAGTGGAATAATAGAAACGACCTCTCGTCCCCCCACAATTTCTTGTCGAACGGATGAAAATAGCTTCATTCGAATTGTTTTGGTGGTTGTGCGCTCATTGAATGGTTGGGCGGTTTTTTTGAAAAGCTTTTATGACAATTAATGTCCACTACTTTATCAGTGTGGGAAATTAGTGGGAAGGGGGGTGGTTTAGCTAAAAATATTGAAAACTGTAAATGGAACGCTTTTCTGAAATTGGAAAAAAATCGATTTTGGGTCCTTTGCTTATGATGACCGGTGTTTGGATAAAATTCTCCAATTTTTTTAATTGTTTTTTTTTTTTACAAACCCCTCCTCTTCCCCTTCCCTTCTAATCCAATAAAAAAAAATTTTTTTTTTAAATTTTCTTACCATTTTGGTGTGGACGCATTGTAATTATTACTGCGATCGTGTTGATAGGTATGACCTCTTTCTCATGATAGTTTAGGAGAGGGGGGGGGGGGGCGGTTTACAGGTAAGCAAACGGGATAATTATGTTTTATCTGTTGTCCACTTAATAACTGAAACGAATAGAAAATGACGTTAAGCCCATCAAAAGAAAAATAAACCAAAATTAGCAACCTTCCCTGCTCCCCGCTTCCATTGCAGTTTTGTGTTATTTCTATTAGGAAACTTAACAATTGCTACACAACAAAATTGAATGTTTTTTCTTTTTTTTTGGATGCAAATTTTTTTAAAACAAAAAAACAAACAAGAAATATTTACGGAAATTTCCTTAAAAACAGAAAACTTTTAAGGACAGTGACTCAAATTTTGTTTTTTTTTTGTAGCTTTTTGTTTAAGAAACAATTTTTCTCTTTGCAAAGAAAACTCCTCCCTCTAAATGTTTCCAAAAAACAAAAAAATATTCTGAATAAAAATTCGAAAAAGGAGGAAAATCTTATCGGCGGAGTTGTTCTTCTGATAAAAAGAAAATTTTCTTTTTTAAAAGTTTCATATTTCATTGATAAAAAAATGTCATTAAACTTATTGTCGGGTGAAAGAAGTTTGGAATAAGTAGGATTGGGGGGAGAAGGGGGCTCTGTCTTTAATTTTTAATTAAAGGGAAATCATCCGTGAATTTTTTTTATCACTTCCTTAATTTTTATTTAACATAAACTTTGGTATTTTTTTGTCGAGTCAATTTTTTTTTTGTTATTTTATTTTTAGTTTTTTTTCTTTCACTTTTAAAAAAAAATATTTTTATTTCCACTTCAAGGACAAATAATGACTTTCAGAAAGAATTCATTTCTAAGGACCAGCCCAAATCTGTGGGAAGGACTTTTTACAAAAACCAACAAAAAATAAAACTACTCAAAAAAAAAAAAATTGTCTTTTCCTGTTAATGAACTTTCTCGATGGACAGACTGACCATAGGGCGATAGTGTCTTTAAACCTTACTCGACATAATTTTTTTGGTTTCTTATTTTAAAATAATTAAAAGTGGATGACCTTTTTTTCGATATGACTAAGGATGACTGGCCACTTAAAAATGCAATTTTATTTCCACTTAAAAATGCAATTTTATTCTGAAAATATTTTTTTTTAAAAATATTTAATGGTTGGGGGGGGGGGGGGGGGGGGGTTGGGGTAATGGATCTTTTTAAAAAATAAGAAAAACAAAAAATAAAAGTGAAGCGAACAAATTGAAATGATAAGAAAAATCATTAAACAAAAAAAAAGAAAAACAAGAAATTTTTTCCAAATAACACTAAAGGGGGGCTGAGATAGGGGCGGGTAGAGGCCCGTGTTTTATTTGCAGAATACCCTAAGGGATCCTCTTTTAGGGATTTTTTTTCTTTTCAACTTAAATTTTTAATTTTGCTATTTATTTGCGAAATTTCCATGGAAAAATTGTTTAAAATGCAAACAGTACTGCCCAACTGTGTCTACAACGAATCTTTAATGGGGGCAAAACCCCCCGTATGGAATTTTCGGCTAAGAATTTTTATGTAAAACTTTAGCACGAAATGAATTGAAAATAAATTTGAGTGGGACGCTTTTGTAACTCGGTGATAGAAGAGAGGAAACATTTTTGTTTTGGATATCAAATTGGAGGTTCTTGGAGCTTTGCGTAATAGAAAGAATTTTACTAAAACGAGTTTGCGTGGTTGAAACAAGGAAACGGAATAAGAGTGCAAATTCATAAACGAAAAAATGTCAAAAAAAAAGTTTTGTGCCCTAAACTCTCAAGAAATTTGGCTGTGGCGTCCCCAAAGAAAATGTTGGGGATGACTTTTTGTTTTAAAAGAACAAATTTAATGTCTGAAAATGAAATTTTCATTCGTAAAGGAAATGGATTCCTTTCTTCATCTCAAAAATCATTTGTTTTTTAAAAAAAAACCCTTTAAGTTACCAACAACCCCCTCCCCCCTACCCCGCAACCCTTTTTCTTTTATGAAGTGAACCGGCTTATTTTATGATTTTTTTTTTATTTGAATTTTAAAAACCATTTTGTCTTTTATATCTAATTACAAATATTGTACCTACCAAACCCCCCTCCCCCCACACTTTTTTTTAAAGTGAACCGGCTAATTTTATGAATTTTTGTTTGCTTGGAAGTTTATAGACGATTTTGTCTTTTATATCTAATTACAAATATTGAACAGATAACCTTCCCCCTTCTCCCCACTTGATATAAAATTTAAAAAAAATGGCGTCAGAAGTTTTTTTGCCTACAATTTAAGAGCAAATTTTTGATTTCCATATAAAAAATGTGTACAGCCAAACTAGGCTCTGTTCTCTGCCATCTCCCCTTTTCTTCCGTCAAATTTTACGCTGGTTTTTGTTGAAGATTTTATTTTCCAAAACAATACGATTTGCTGACAAATTTTATTGGCAAATACAAATTACTATCCAGCCCTTTTTAGCCCTCAAAGAATAAAATATGGTACAATTTTTTTTTTGGTATTATTAAACGCAGATGAAAAATTTTAGAAGCAAAAAAAAAGGAATTCTTCACAAAATTTCGTGTGGATATTTTTCTAATCTGTAATTTAGTGAACAACTTTTGACTCCCAAAAAAAGAAACTTTTTCTTTGACTGCCCATAAAAATAAACGGTTTTGTACAATTTTGTGTCCACAATCCTTCCTCGAACAAATTTTCAAGTTTATTTCCAGAAAGAAATTTTCTCCCCTCCCCCCGATTTCTATAGTAGAAAAAATTTAGTCTTTTGCAAAAAATTTTGTGTCCCCAATTTTCTAAAGACTTTCCTGCTCAACAATTTTGTAAATGAATTCAGTTCCTTCAGAAGAAAGAAAAAACTTGTTGCAATTAATTGTCCTTTAGAAATTATACCCCTAATCGGCTTCTAGAATTTTCCAATTAGTCAGGATCTGAAGTAGATGAGGAAGAATATTTTCCAATTTTAATTCGACTTTAAAAAATTCTATTAAAAATTAAAAATTTTATTTTTAAAAAAATCCTTGTTTCTGTCACACCACCTCCCCCCCCCCCCATCCTTCCCCTCAAATACAATTTTTATTCTAATTTACCAAAGAAAAAGAGAGAAAAAAATTCAGAACATCGAATTTAAAAATAATTTTTTTTAATTTTTTTAATTTTTGTATTTAAAAATTATTTTTTACATTAAAAAAAATCATTAAAAAAAAATAAAAAGAAAGCATTTTTGCTGCTGTTCAAAAAATAAGCGCTAGTTTTTTTACCTCCTTTATTGTAGATGGCGTAGTTTTTTTTATTTTTAAAGAAAATTCAAAAAGTTTCTTAATTTTTTTCTTGATTATATTTTTAATTTTTAGCATTTTTTATTTTTATGTGCTGCCATTTTTTTTTTGTTGGGCTAAATAATAAAGGCAAGAAAAACTCCCAATTTTAATAATAACCATTTTGAGATGAGAACAATATTAATACAGTCGTAATAGTAAATGAGTCCATTAATGATGACGTGGGTAATAAAAAATATAATAAAAATTGTAATTATGAGTACGAGGGGGTTGGCGATGTAAGAAAATCCCCGCCCCCTCCGGTTGGACCATTCTGTTCAGTCGTCATCGCACATAAAATGTTCTTAATTTCGTTTTGTGTCTTTTGCAGTCAATACGTACGAAACAATGGAAATGGAACAAATGGAAAAAATATGGAAACAGACAGCAAAGTCCCAAAGAAGTCGTTAGTCTTGTCCATTCCACTCTCTTTTGGCTTTGGTGCTGATGCATTCCAGATGCCCCCGTAGTCCATGCTGCCCATTTTGGGTGAATACATGTTCTGAGAATATTACACATTCCATCGTGTTCTCTTTTCTTTAATAACAATGCACTCGTCCCAACCTCTCCCCTTCGTCTCCCCCATTTGAGTAAGATGGTATTTTCTCAGAGTGAATAGTCATGAGCCTTTCGTCCTCATTCCGTCCTCACCAGTTTCATTCTGTTCTATTCCGTACCATTTGCACACCACCGCCCACAAGTTTTTCGTGCGTTTCAGATGCGTTGTGTTGCGTTGCCACCGATTAAACACGACCACATTTCTGTTATTATTATTTTTACTATTAGTAATAATAACAGCGGCGACAGTTTATTGCGATCGTTTTTACACACTTCAACTTATCAATGTGATTTTTTAACATCAAATTACCACTGTTCGTTTGTTGTAAACGTGTTATGATGAGCATGCTGGTTGATGGAAAAGGGGGTTAGGGGGGGATAAAAGAAACGGAAAATAAATAAGTCAAGAAGGCATGCATAAATACAGGGTGTTGCAGGTATCATTTTTGTTTGGCCGCCATTTTGGTTTTAATGACATTTGTCTGTTGGCATTTGACAGTCGTCGTAGAGAGAGTGGTGGTCGATAACAATTTATTATGACGCATCTAACGTCGTAACAACGTGTTGAAATTATTAAAATGGTTTTTTAAAAATAATTGTTCAATTGTAAATACGCAGCGAAAATTACGTGATGTTTTTTGGTGTTAATCCATATGCAGTGCAATTCAGCGTGTAATGAGTAATTTTGAAAATATGCATGTGCTGGGGCAGATGAAGCGAAGACTGGGCGACAATTAAGCCAATAAAAACCTCACAAGATTTACGGGCCATATTTCTTTGAGGATGCTGGGGGCAACTTTGCTGCTTTCGGGACATGTTGAAAAACTTTCTTCTGCCCGAATTTGAAGAACATGTGGTTCCAAAAAGACGGTGCCACATCACACACAGCCCGTGCTACAATGCAAATTTTCAAAGAAATTTTTCCTGGCCAAATAATATCAAAAAGTGGTGTTAACGACTGGCCCCCACAATCCCG
This sequence comes from Atherix ibis, assembly GCA_958298945.1. NCBI lineage: Eukaryota > Metazoa > Arthropoda > Insecta > Diptera > Athericidae > Atherix > Atherix ibis. The sequence continues at coordinate 32,232,098 of OY282609.1, forward strand.
GGATTTGAACACTCCCGATTTCTACGTTAGGTAGGAGGTGGGGGGGAGGGGTTGTACTTGAATGAAAAGGTGTACACTAACCTAGATGCTTAAGAACAATATTCGAAACTAAATTGCAGAAGTCTTCAAAAATATTATGAAAAAATGTGCTTATTTTTTTCAGAGCTCCCCTTTAAACCGCAGCCAGAGGCGGCCATTTTATTCCATACATAATAGCTAAAGACCATATAATCAATTAAGAAAATATAAATGATAAATTTTTTATTACATTTAAAAGTTATTTTAAAAATAATATTCGACCTGGAACATAATGATACAAGGTTGGGTGGCCAAGTGTTATTTACGGATTCTTTTCATTTTTAATATGACAAACCCTTAATTCACTCACTCATCGTATATAATTTATTTAATTTTTTTCTATTTAAAGTTTTGATTTTTTTATGTTGTCAATTTGATCAAGGATTAGAAATAAACTTTTTTATTAAGCGTCATTTCAATAATGACTAAAAGTGTTGTTTCTAATAAAAAAAACTGTCCTGAAATGACTGCTCCGAACCCAAACCTGTTTCCTACCAGGGCGGACGTACCAATGCTGTTAAATCAAGGCACACTTTCTCACTTAAGAATAATCAACAAATTTTAAGTTAAGAGGAGACCACCACTTGTTAGGGACACTCGGTTGACTCTTGAGGTTCACATAAACCTCAGGTGAAGTAGAAGAATTTCCTATAATCCTCTCCAATTTGATTTTTATACAAACCAAATTATTATGTTGTGGACCGCCACACTCTCTGTCCTACTGGCAGGATGACACTCCCCTGTGGACGTCCACAGCACCAAACAATTTCTTTAACGAAATTTTTCTCAACATCCAAATTCCAGAAGCAACCTTGAGAAAACACAAATCTACTCTCACCCCTAACCAGTTTAACTAGTTCCCAATCAATTTCTCTTCAATTCCAAAAATTACCACGTGGTTTTTCCTATAAACACGTGATCTGGTATTCTATTACCACGTGCTTTTTCCTATAAACACGTGATCTGGTATGTAGTTTTCAAAAATTATTTTATTAAAAAAAACCTTTTTTGGGATAAAATTTATTAATAGAATAAAATTTATACAAAAAAGGGATGTAATCATATAAATGACGGGGAGGAGGGTCGTGAGAGACAGAACACCCAATTCTAATGCCGATAATATATTCGGAATGGAAATTATTTTTATTGCCTTTTGACTGTCATATGCAAGAAGAAAAGCTTACACAAATCAGAATGCCATCTACTCACCCACACAAAAATACACCATTATGGCATATCCATACATGTATAAATTTTCCGTTAACATAAGGAGCATAGCAGCAAAAATAAATAATATTCCCCATATTTGGCATCGTCTGAATGTCATAACAAGGGCCTGGGCTGCTGAGAGCAAAGTTGGGAAATTAATAATAAAAAAAAAACTCAGTTTATTTAAAAAAAAAAAAATAATAATAGCTTTCATATTAAATTAAATAGAAATAAATGAAAAAATTCTTAGTAAAAAAATAATTTTCATAATGCTAGAAAGATTGCTCATGTCATGTATGGGAGAGAGTTTATGCGATGCGATTTTCGTTCTTTTACCATAACAGCAACTGCAACCTCAAAAAAATGCTCAAAAATCGAGTACTTGGCAAAAGTTGAATTTATTGAGAATAAACCCAATCCGTAATGCATATACAGTTGCAGTAAAGTCTAGCGCAGTCACAATTTCCTTTTTTTGTCGTCACCTCAAAGACGTGCATTCTTTTCAGCTTTATCGCCATCGTTACGTTGTCGTCAGCGTTTTTTTCTTTTCAATTTCGGTACGTCGGCATTGTTAGTTCGCCAACGGAGAGCGTGTGCGAGAGTGGGTAAGTGGGTAAGTGAGCAGTGAGTAGTGAGTCAGTCGGCGTCGTCGTATATCATTTTCAATAAACAAGCACGCGAGCACTGCACGGACACGGATGCGGGTAGAAAATATGCGCGCGGACATACCGCAATTCATCACTTTAATGGCCGCATATGGTGACTTTTATGCTAACATTTCCATTTTATTTACGTTCATTTCGGAATAATGTGCTGCTGTCGACGTCGTCCTTTTCTCTGTCATCCTCACGCATTACTCTTCAGCATTTCTAATTGTTGTTCCTCTTTGATTTTTTTCTTCTATTATTCGCTCACTCTGACCTATGCTACAAATTACACACACATAAACACACATAAGACTAAGTATATATTAATTCAATTGTTATTTTTTCATTTGGCTTTTTCTCAGTTTCCAGTCAAATTTATTATCAATAAAAGATCTTATCTTAAGTGTGCGCATAAATATTTTGATTGTTTTTTTATTGCCGCTCTTGTACTGTTCACTTTTGTGTTCTGCTCTCGATTGCACTAGTGTTTTTGTGTGTTTGTGTGTGTTCTGTTAACTCGATGACATTTTTGTGGGCTGGCAATTTTCGGTATGTTTTGTTGATGTAAATGTTGCTGCAACAAATGATGTTGTGATTAAAGCGACTATTTTTTGTTGTCATTTCTTAGTACAATTTTGCTGACACTGCGTTTGTTTGCTGTTATCGTAAATGACTTTTCTGGCTGATACTTCTACTCTTGCTGCTGTTGTGGCTGTTCTTTGCTACCTTTTCGGTAATGTTGGTCTTTTTTTAACTGCTATTTTTTGCTGACACTGCCATTGGTTTGCTGCTATCGCAACTAACTTTTCTGGCTGCCACTTCTACTCTTGCTGTTATTGTGGTTCTTTTTCGCTGCCTTTGTGGTATTATTGGTCTTTTTTGGCTGCTATATTTTGCTGCCATTTCTGCATACATTTTGCTGACACTGCTATAGCAACTGATTTTTCTGGCTGTCACTTCGATTCGTGCTGCTTCTGTCGCTCTTTTTCGCTACCTTTGCGGTGGTCAAACAATAGCAGTACCTTTGACACTGCTATTGTTTGACTTTCTGGCTGCTGCTGTCGCTGTTTTTACTGCCTTTGCGGTAGTGAAAACATTGTTTGCTGCTCTCTACTCTTGCTGCTGCTGTAGCTCTTTTTCACTGCTTTGCAGTATTATTAGTCTTTTTTGGCCGCCATTTCTTAATACAGTTTTGCTGACACTGCTATTGTTTGCTGTTCTTACTTTTAGAGGCGTGATAGTCTTCCGCTGCCATTTTGACATTCTTAAAATTTGCGTACTCATTTTCCATCAAGAAACTACTTGCAGCAATCTGAATAGGTGATGGTAGTCCGTTGGTGGTATAACAGGAGAATATGGGAAATGGGGTCAATTTTTTCAACCAAAATCTGCAATTTTTTTTTTGTGGAGTTCCTTGTCAAAGTGTATTTACACCCTTACGATCCCATCAACTTTCTTCTGATGCACACCTGCTTTTGTTTGTAAACGGTGGAGTTCTCTCACAGTAAATATAGGATCTTCTTCTTACCACGTTCTTTTCATCTCCCATCACAAAGCGGTGGAAAAACAGCTCCGTTTTGTGGCGAGCAAGATTCGAAAAATATATGGAAATTCTTCTCGCTTAGTTTATGTGGCACCCAAACAGAAAGCTCTGACACAAAATCAAGCCTTTTCATGTGATTCAAAGTAGTTGTCTGATCATACTGCGGAGCACTTCATAAGTGACATCTGATGGCCTTCCTGATCTGAGTTCATCATTCAAAGAAAAGTTATCCAAACGAATTTTTTAAACCGTCTTAGACACGTCCGAACTTTTACTGCGTCCTCTCCAAACACTTCACACAAGTTTTTTACTGTATGTACGGCGTTATTTCCTTTTCGGAACTCATACAGTATACAATGTCTTGAGTGGAATTTTTCTTCACTCATGTTAACGGTTCTAAAGGTTCAATGAAATTGTCTAACATTTGAAAAAATTTCTGTAAATCATCTACGATATGCTAATTTACCTGTTCAAACTGGTTTCAGTACAGTCAGAATTCTTACTAAGGGCCGACAACGCATAGAAATGTATATATTCGCAAACGGCAGAACTTTCCGTTACACCTAATATTTTGCTGCCATAGTAACTGATTTTTCTTGCTGCCGCAGAGTTTTATTTTGAGTCTCATGCTCTGTGTTGCCTTTGTGATTGTATAATTTATTATTGCTGCTACTTCAATCTGCTTGCTGACACTATAATTTTTTTGCTGCCATCGCCACTGATTTTTGTTCGTTATGTTGCCTTTGTGATTGTGCTGCCACTTCAATTTGATTTTTTGCCTAACAATTCTTTAGCTAACACGGTTATTTTTTGCAGCCATCGTCACTGATTTTTGTTCCTTGTGCTGCCTTTGTGATTGTGCTGCCACTTCAATTTGTTTTTTGCCTAACAATTATTTTGCTTATACTGAAATTCCTTTGCTGACACCGATGTTATTTTGCTGACACTATAATTTTTTTGCTGCCTTCGCCACTGAATTTTGTTCCTTTTGCTGCCTTTGTGATTGTGCTTCCACTTCAATTTGTTTTTTTTCTAACAATTATTTTGCTGACACCAATGTTATTTTGCTGACACCAATGTTATTTTGCTGACACAGTTATTTTGTGCTACCATCGCCACTGATTTTTATGCCTTATTCTGCCTTTGTGATTGTGCTGCCACTTCAATTTGTTTTTTGCCTAACAATTATTTTGCTGACACTGAAATTCTTCGGCTGACACTGAAATTCTTTTGCTGACACCGATGTTATTTTGCTGACACGGTAAACACACCGATGTAATTTTGCTGACACGGTTATTTTGTGCTGCCATCGCCACTGATTTTTATGCCTTATCCTGCCTTTGTGATTGTGCTGCCACTTCAATTTGTTTTTTTGCTGACACTGAAATTTCTTTGCTGACTCCGATGTTATTTTGCTGACAAGGTAATTTTTTACTGCCATCTTCACTATTTTGCTTGCTGCTACTACTGGTATTCTTCTGCTCCTGTCCTCTACTGCCTCTGTGTTTCCTGCTACAACTTCAATTTGGTTATGTTCTCATGCTGCCATTATTGTTCTTACTGCTATGGTGGTTTTTTGTTCGCTATTTTTGTGGAATTATTGATCTTTTCGTTTGCTAGTATTGGTTGATCTTTTCGTTTGCAGGTATTCTAATATAGCTGTTGTCTTGCTGATACTGCTTTTGTCTTATTAATTTGTCTAATATTGCTTTTTTTTTGTTGCTGCCTCAACTTTTCCTGTGAAAAATATTTTTACTTGGAATATTTTTCACTGTCTTTGCAATATTTTTGCTGCTGACACTATTTTTTTTAACAAGCAATCTACTATTTCTGATTCTATGGTGTGTATTGCTGATTCTAAAATTGTGTTGCTACCAACAGTATTGTTGTAAAATTAATTTTTTTATATTGAAATTTCTTTTAAAAAAAATCAATTTTCTTCGTTTCCATTCTAAAATGATAAAAAAATATTTCTTTTTTTTTTATTATAAAAACTTCCGAAAATATCATTAAAAATATTTGTTGAATAATAGAAAATTAGTGTTTAAGTATTTAAAAAGAACTCAAAAATGTCGAAAGAAATCTTAAATAATAAATAAAAAAAAGCGAGGGTGAAAAATAATCAATTTCAAAACATTTTGTCGATTTTTTTTCAAGATAATTGAAAGTAAATAAATTTAAAGAAAAAAAAAGAAAATTTTAATCTTGATATTTTTTCTATTAAATACGAAAAGTTTTAGGAAAATTTTACGATCTAAAAAAATCCAAATTTGCTGCCATTTAAGTGGGCGTTTGCCAGTTCGAATCAATTGAATTTTTTTGTCTCATTGTTTAAAAGGTAATTTAACAGAATATCCTTGTTTGTCGTGTCCTCTCATCAATGAGATAAGATCCAATTCTTCGTATTATCCGATTACATAGACTAGCCTTAGCCCCCCTTTATGATATTTTATTGTATTTTATCCGAAGATGGCTAGTTGTTCTCTAATCTTTTGATTCTCTTACGATTCCACCTCAACCCCGGCCGGGGCCACTTTTATTTATCCTTTCGAGAGCATCTGAAATATGCTGAAATTATTAACAATATTGAATTTGGTGTTGTTACTGATGCCGTTTGAGATAGCAAAGCAAACAGAATAAAAAATTCCCAATAAATAATAGCTTTTCGATTGTGTGCGTGCGGATGGGCGAGGGTATTTTATATTCTTAAAAGATGGTAAACGGAGTAGAGTGGGGATCGAATAAAAATAATTTGAAGACGATTAAGGCAAATACATAATAACACAAATAATACGGCTAATAAATAAGCTATTACAAAGAATAACTGAAGGATGGGTAGGATGAAAGGGGGAAGAAAAATTAGCTTCTTTTTGGATGGAAAATTATAACAAATAAAAATAAATCAATTGGCAGAGTTGCAGAAAATTGTAGATTTTTTTACGGTTGCCCTTAGTAATCGTCAGTTTTTGATAATTTTTTTTTGATTTTTCAAATGATTTTCCTGAATTTGAGTCGGAAAATAAAAACGAGCGGTTGCCGTAGAGATCATACTTTTTTTCGAAATATAAGTCGAAAGGGATGGAAGGGGTAAAGGGTAGATAAGTACTAAAAAATTTACAATTAAAAAATTATTTTCTCCCACATTGAAGGTATTTAGCAAAATTTTAGCCAATTTTTTTTCTTCTGAAAAGAATATTGCCTAAAAAAAGTAATTTTCAAAAAGAATTTTAAGAAAAAATTCGTTATTTGGTTTTTGTTATTCCGTTAACAAATAAAAGAATTTTAGATTTTTTTTTTTTTAAATAAAAAAAAATGTCAAAAAAAAGTTTTTAGAAATTTTTTAAAAAAATTCTCAAAATTTTTTGAGGGCAGAAGTTATTAATACACACGCGCGCACGCACGCATCTAAAAATAAAACGCGCGCGGTAATATCAATAACAAAACGCGCACGCCACTCCAACAAATTGTAGATTTTTTCCGTTTGCTCTTAGTTAGTAATCGTCAGTTTTTGATAAATTTTTTTTTTTAATTTTTCACATAATTTTCCTGATTTTATGTTATTAAGTTTTTTTTCGGAAAACAAAAACAAGTGGTTGCCGAAAAGATTATAATTTTTTTCGAAGTAGAGTTTTCGAATAAGAGTGACATGATTTCTTTTTTTAAAAAAAACACACTAACTGTTAAGGAAATTCAAATGTTTTTTATTTAATGTGAATTACAATCGATACAATTAAGTTTTGAATAAAACGTCATTCAAATGGCCTCCATGACTTCTTTTGCAGGAACGAATTCGATGAACCCAATTTTCGAGCACTTTTTCCCATTAAATCAAGTCGTATGTCATGAATAGCACGTTCAATATTGACTTCTAAAGCTTGAAGAGAGTCTGGTTTATTGCTAAAGACCAATGACTTCAAATAACCCCACAAGAAATAGTCTAATGGTGTTAAATCACCACTTTTTGGAGGCCATTCAATGTCACAATTTCTTGAAATAATCAAATTTCCAAACTTTTCTCGCAATAATTCGGTTGTTGCACGTGCTGTGTGGCACGTAGCCCCGTCTTGTTGGAACCAGATGTTGTCAAGATCAACTTCTGCCAATTTCGGCCATAAAAATTTGGTTATCATCGATCTATACCGCTCTCCATTGACAGTACTTCTTTCGAATACCAGCTTCATTTCGAAAGAAGTACGGATCGATGATTCCACCAGACCAAAAACCACACTAAACTGTCAATTTAGGTGAATTTAATGGGTGTTCATGAATAATTTGTGGATTTTCTTCGCATCAGAATCGACAGTTTTCTTTATTTACCGCACCACTTAGATGAAAGTGAGCCTCATCGCTGAAGATGATTATCTTTAAAAAATCGTTATCGTTTTCAACTTGTTCCAAGACAAAATCAGCAAATTCACGACGTTTACGGTGGTCCAATGGTTTCAGTTCTTGAGTGATAACAATTTTATACGGATGCAAGCCCAAATCCTTTCTCAAAATCCGCCAGTTTGTGGTTTGAGACAGTCCCAATTCTTGAGAACGTCTTGGAATCGACAAATTGCGGTCTTCAGCAACACTTGCCTGAACGGCAGCAATATTTTCATTACTTCGAGCGGTTCTTTGTCTTATTGGCACTTGAACATTATGTAAAGAAAATGTACGCTCGAAATTTTTAACAACTCGACGAATAGCGAGCACAGTTGGACGATTATTACGACCATAAAATGGCAAAAGCGCACGAAAAGTTGCAATTGGAGAACGATTATTTTGATAATAAAATTGAATAATTTGTAAACGTTGTTCTTGCGTATATCTCTCCATGATGAAATTGTAAACATTACTGAATACAATGGAAAAAAAATGGCAGATCATGACATATTACAAATGGCCAAAACGTCACTTAGAAATCATATCACTCTTATTGGAAAAACTAACTTTTTTTATATCACTTAAAAAAAAGTCGGACCTGTACTTTATGGAGCGGCGGGGGAAGAGGGTAGATAGAGACTAAAAAATTTACAATTAAAAAAAAAATTTTCTTTGCCAAAAAAAGTATTTTCAAAAAGAATTTGATTAAAAAAATTATTAGTTTTTTTTTTAATTCTTTTTTTTTTTTTTTTTTCTATCAAAAAATATACACGCACGCACACAGTTTGTGTTATTCCGTTAATAAATAAAACAATTTTTGATTGTTTTTTTTTTTTTAAATAAAAATAAATTTCAAAAAAAAGTTTTTAAAAAATTCTCAAAATTTTCTTTGGAAGAAAATTTCAAGAAAAATATTTATTTTTTTTTTTATAATTCTTTTTTTTTGGTTTATTTTTTCTATGTTTGTTTTTTGTTATTCCGTTAATAAATAAAAGAATTTTAGATTTTTATTTTTTTTATTTTTTAAAAATTCTCAACATTTTTTTTGAGCAAAATATGTTCCCAATCCTTCTATTTGAAAGAAAGAGACAAGAATAATAATTCTAAATTACAAAAAAATGAAAAGAAAATAAATAAAAACCGGAAAAAAACTAATTCAAAGCAATTCAATTTGAATGCGAAGAGAGAGAGAAATGTCGACTATTCAAAAACTGGATTTTTATCAAAAATTCTTTGTTTTTTTTATTCTTAGTTTGAATTTTTCTTTTCCGTTCTTGATGATTTTTTTTTCAAAGATTTTTAATAATAAAAATTTTTAATTCAAAAAGAAAACCGGAAAATTGCGTAAAAAAATAATCGGAAAAGTTTTTATTTAATAGAAACTATTTTTTTTTTTTGGTTTTCTAAAAGATGATCAAAGAAACTTGAATAAAGAATTAAGATTAATAAGAAATCGGAGAGAAAAAAAAGTTGATGATCAAGATTTAATGAGCGCAGATGGACGGGAGCGGCGGCTACATTTTATAATTTAATCAAACACGTTTTATTTGTTCATTTCTCTTCTTTTTTTGTTCTCTCTTTGGCCGCAAACTTGTTCGTGAATGCTGCAAATTTGTTCGTGCACGCTTATAGCGCCGATAACTTTAAAATTAAACGCAATTGCCACAAGTAAAGAAACGTCATCTGATTTGTTTATTATTAATTATTTAATTTGTAACTCACTCAATCTAATTGAATGAGATTAAATGAATTTAAATTTAATTTTCAACAATGCTGCCATATTACAAAACACCGAAATTTGTGGCAGAACTGCTATATCGACAAGGACAAAATTGTAAACTACAATAGATCCTTTATTTAATTTCTGCAAATGATTTTTGAGGACATTTATCTTCAATAAAAGAAAATTGCATGTGAAAATATAAAATCCCTCATCGGAAAGTAATCAGCTGTGCGTCATTGGGATGTTAATCTGATCACAAATAATCGTCAATGTTGTGCAAGAATTTTTCTTGTTTTTAATCACTTAGAGCACTCCAAATCCAATGAAAATTAGTTGAATTGTAGATAAAAATGACCTTTACTCAAATATAGATTTTTACTGACAATTCACCTGAAAAACGAAATTCGCTATTAACTAAAAATACTTTTTAACTAAACACTTAATTTTCTGTAAACTTTTCACATATTAAATTATTGAAAATTTATTATTTATATTAATAACAGGTGATTTTTTAAGTGTTTGGTTTTTAAATTTCCCAAAAAAAACAGACGAATTGCAAAATGGGAAATTATTTCATGTAAATTTTGGCCACGTCTACGTTTTAAGTGGTCCGTGCGAGAGGTCCAATTTTGAAGCACTTTTTCAGCAATCTCGGCTGGTATTTCGCTAATAACACGTGTAATGTTGTCTTCTAACGATGTAAGTAACGCTGGTTAATCGGCAAAGACGAATTACTTCCCGTAACCCCATAAAAAAATAGTCTAGAGGCGGCCAACTCACCGGTTCGAAACGTGAGATAACTTGCTTCACGTGCTGTGTGTTATGTAGCGCCGTTTTGTTGAAACCACATGTCGACCAATGTTAGTTCTTGCAATTTGGGCAAAAAAAATTCAAAATCATCGGGCGCCATTGACGGTAACTTTGCGGCCAGCGTTATCTGCAAAGAAATGCTGACCAATGACCGTACCAAATAGTGCATTTTTCTGAGTGCAATGGCAGTTCTTATTTTGCCTGTGGTTGGGTTGTTCATCAGACCAAATTGTGACAATTTTGCTTATTCACATACTCATTGAACCAGAAATGAGCTTCGTTCGTCACTGGACGCAATTTTTTTTAGTAAAAAAGCGGATTTTTCTTAAAGTTGTTCCTAATTTGTTAAAGTCAAATGAATTCTTCCTTCTTAATATAAAAGTATTTAGTAAACATTTAAAATGACGGAGTTCGTAGCTTAATTTTTAGCGAATAGATGGGCAAGCGTCGGCAGAGGATGATTTTGGTTCATTGCAATTCTACGGGATCTTTTGGCCTCAATAGAATTCGTATGCACGTAGGGCGATTGTCTATCCTTATACTCTATAATCTAAGGATTACACCTTGCGTTTTTTTTGCGCGTCTGACAGTGTAATATATGCGCGAGCATTAAGGCGCAGTTTGCGCTTGCATGAAATTGTGCAGATTTACCGCAAACAAAGTTTGCGTATTTGACGATCAGTCCAATCACAGTGTAATCGCTTGAATGACCATCTGCAAAAATAATTAATTACGATACATGCGCAATTTAGGTGAGAAATTAGAAATTTGAACATTAATATTTCATGTTCCACTAGCACTGTTATCTCATTAAAATTATTTTAAAAAAATTATACACGAACTAACTTTGCTACATATATTAAAATAACTATAAATTTTCAACAATAAATCTTAAAATAATAAATTAAATAATCACACAAATAAAATAAATACGAATGAAATGAACATGCTGTCGGGCACAGTAATTATGGGAACTGTTAAATGTCAAAATAAACAATGCGCAAACGATGAGCAACATGAATTGGAGGACGTCGTATTTAATATATAATATTTACGAGCAAAAGCACGATAAAATCTATTATTATTATGGCACGAGAAAAATTTGCACGTCTACGCGCAAAAATCGTGCACTTACACGTTCAGTGTAATATACCAGCGAATAATAATTTTAATATTTTGAATAAACTGTGATTTAAAATTGATGGCACTAATAAGAAATAATTAATAAATTTTCCTTTTTTTTCTTATTAAATTTTTCAAAGTAAAACAAAACAAAATCAATCCGAAAATCGGTTTTATTTGATTCATTTTGAATTTAAAATTAATTATTTTTTTTTTTAAATTAATTTATTAATAGTTTACAGTTATTGTCTATTTTAATATATAAAAATTAATTTTCTTTTCTCTTTAACGAATAAATTAAGAAATATCCAAAAAGAACAAAATAAAAACATCGTAAATTCCTAATTTTATGAAATTTAAAAACAAAAAAGCTTAAAAAAAGAGTTTCTTCAAAAACTATAAATAAAAAACCAAACAATGTGAACGAATCTTTAATTAATTTATTTTTATTTATGGAATTTTTCGTTACTTATTTAATTTATGCACACACAAATTTTTGTTAAAGATTGAAATTTTTTCTTTATTGGTGTTTCCATTTTGGATAAGATCATTTTTTTTTAATTATTGTTTTTCTTTTGTTTTTTGTTTTTGTTTTAATAAAAATATTTGCGGCACAAACAAACATTAATTATGGTAATGTGAATTAAATTGATTTTAAAACTGGGCATTTTTTTTTGTCTTTAGAAAAGTTGTTTTTTGTTGAAAATATTCTAAGAAGACAAGAAGAAAATATGCTGTTTTATTGGAAAAATTTGTTGTTGTTTTTTATCTTTTTGGATACAAAGTTGATATTTTTTGAAAATAATAATTATGTCATTAATTTCGTAATATTATTATTAGGTTTAAAAAAAAATTTAAACGTTTTTTATTTTATTTGTAAAATTATTGTAATCACACCACAATAAAATTCGTAATGTTGGAAAAAGATGACGTTTGCTTATTAACACGGGAGAGGGTATTAGTTGAAAAGGGATAGTGAATAGAATAAAAGAGAAAATTTTGAAAGCAAATGCTAGGAGAAGAGAAAGAGAAAATTCTGAAAGCAAATGGTAGGAGAAGAGAAAGAGAAAATTCTGATCGTGTTTTGCGGATGGTAAGAGAGGGCAAAGGAAGAACTTGACAAGTGGTGGTGTGGTGTGAGAGACAATTTTCTGTGTTGAACACGCTTCGTTTCGGACGCTGTTCACCACACAGAGAAGTGCTGATGTTCCGTCGCTCCGTTGTCAAAGTGGCTACATTTTCAGTGCCGATCGTTGTTGTTATGCAATTTGGTGATCGTGGCAGCACTGACCAATGCCGATAGTGGTGAGTGAAAGTGACAGCGGTGAAAAGTCAATTGAAAGAGAAGAAGAAGAAGGACACGAATCAGAGTAGGTGGGGCGGCGTGTAATCGCTGTACTGCCTGATGTATTAGCAAATTAATAGTTAAGAAAAAAAGCAGGATTAAAAATGTGCCGTTTTTATTAATTTTGGGTGGTTTTTTTCATCTTTTTTGTTCTGTTTTTGCCTGAAAATAATTATCGATGCATTCGAGTAAAAAAAAGAATCCAATTTCGAAGTGAATTCTGAGATTTTATTTATGGCCATCTTTTTGGAATAGGAAGTGTTGTTAGTTCTTATTTGTGAGATTGTGTGTTTTTTTTACTCGAATGCATCGATAAAGAGAGAAAAGAAATTACCACTTCAATCTAGAAAAAAGGTACTAAAATTAATGTTGTCATTTTTTCTTTATCAGGTGTAATTTGGTCAAATAGTTGTGTGCCATTTTGCGTATTTTTATTATTTTGATTTTTCTGAACGTGAAACTTTTTCAAGTTAAATTTTTCGATTTTTCAACGTGGCAAATTCTGTTTTTTGAAAGAGAATCAAATATCCAAAAAATTCCATTTGGCTAATATGAAAATTTTAAAATTTCTCCCTAAAATGAAACTTTTCAAAAAGGAACGGCACAGTTTTAAAACCATGAAAATTTAAATCGTGAGAACAATGATAATAGAAATGTGCCGTTTTCACGTCGGAATTTTTTCGTTTTTCTGAGCAAAGCGTTCCATTTTCATGTCGGGTTTTTTGATTTTTCTAAGCAAAGCGTTCCATTTTTATGTTGTGTTTTTTGATTTTTCTGAGAAAAGCGTTTCTTTTCCACGTTTGGTTTTTTGATTTTTATGAGCGAAGCGTTCCATTTTCATATCGTTTTTTTTATTTTTCTGAGCAAAGCGGTCCATTTTCACGTCGATTTTTTTTTGATTTTTCTGAGCAAAGCGTTCCATTTTCATGTTGTTTTTTTTTTATTTTTGTGAGTAAAGCGGTTCATTTTCACGTTGGGTTCTTTGATTTTTCTGAGCAAAGCATTCCATTTTCACGTCGGTTTTTTCGATTTTTCTGAGCAGAGCGTTCTGTTTTCACGTCGAATTTTTTGATTTTTCTGAGCAAAGCGTTCCATTTTTATGTCGGTTTTTTTTTATTGTTCTGAGCAAAGCGGTCCATTTTCATTTCAGGTTTTTTGATTTTTCTGAGCAAAGCATTCCATTTTTATGTTGTGTTTTTTGATTTTTCTGAGCAAAGCGTTCCATTTTCACGTCGGGTTTTTTGATTTTTCAATTTTTATTGGAACTCGGAAAGAGGATTTTTCTTTATTAAAAATATTTTTGAGAAAAACGCGTTAGGAAAGATGGAAAGAGGGGAAGCTGGTTTGTAATATGATTTACACTGAATTTGCCGAAGAAATGAAAAGTCGATCACGTTATTGGGAAAAAAATAATATTAAAAAAAAAATACAAAAAAGTCCATAAAATTAAAGTTTTTTTTTTTAAAAGAACAGAAAATTCGGCAAAAATTAAAAGAAAATTATTGATTTAAAATTTTTTTTCCCAAATTTTTTATATAAAATAGAATTGAAAATGTTACGATTTTTTTAAAATTATTGAATAAAAAAAAAAGCCAAAAAGTGTTAAATTTGTGCAATAGTTAAAAGCTGTTGGGAAAAAGTCAGTTTTTAGTAAACGTTTTTTATTCAATTTTTCTTTCTTCTTTTACCAATTTTTATGGAACATATTCTTTTTTCGTTTTCCCGCATTAGGAGTTTGTTACCGCTTTTTTTAAAAAAAATAACACAAAACACAAAATTTAATTTATGAAATGTTTACGTCATTTCTCCTCCTTTTTTTTTGATGGTATGCATAATTTGACTGATACAAATTCAGGATCATTACTAAAAGGTCACCCACCAAACGTCTTTAACATCTGGAAAGGTTAAGTTGACTGTTAGTAGATAAAGATACAAAAACCACTTAAAATTAACAATTGAATAAAAATTTAAGAAAATAAAGCAATTCAAATGAAAAAAAAACTCAAGTTTTTAAGGTTAAAATTTAGATTTTCTTTAAGAGTCCAAAATTTTTTGTTAATATCTAAAATTTACCTTTTTAACAACACAAGAAGAGCTCAAAAAATTTATTATTTTTAATTAAAATAATTCTAATAAATCATCAAAGGGGGGCAGATGTGGGAAAACTTTTGATTTTGAAATAAAAATAAAAACAGCAGAAAAATGTAGAAATTGCTTAAGAAAAAAATTTACCGAAATTTAAAAAAAAAAAAACTAATTAATTTTTTTTACTTTTTCTCATTTCAGGTAAGCAAGAAGAGAATTTGTTGAAAAACATTTTTTTTTGGTTGGATTTGAAGGAAATTTTTTTTGGTAATTCCGCCGGTAAGATTAAAATTTAAAATTTTCGTATTCAATGCTGCTTAAAAATATTGTTAAAAATTGTTACTTTTGGGGGAAGGGGGGGTTAAGTTATTTTTTCTTTGAGTTGAATAAAATTTTTTCCTATTAAATTTGATTGGAAAAATTGTTACTTTGATCTTTGCGATGTACCACCTCCTCTCAATCACTCACTTCCTTTTCAAAAACGAGAATAAAAAATGACACGTGACATAATAAATTGTATTGCGTAAAGGATGTGCTCGCGGTACTCAAAATATTAAATTAAGAGGAAAAACGACGCACGATTCAATTGTGAATTTATAAAAAAAAACTGTTCACCTTAAATTGTCATCCATAAACCCATGAACTTGGGCGTTTTAAATCCTGACACTAAATTGTGCAGCCTGCAGACCGACTGTATGTGTGTGTGTGTGTGTGTGAACAGAACCGATTATAGTAAAAGCAAAAGTACGTAATTCACATTTTACCCGTTCTGCTCCTCATCATCCTGACTGAATTTGTAATGTTAATACCGATTTCGTCCTGTTCGGAAATTGAACAGATTTTTCCAAAACACGTTATTTCAGTTATTTCCGTCTGCCTTTGGCAGCAAAAAGAAGAGGAAAAAAACTAAATTTGAAACCGGAGAGTGGACCCCAAAAAAAAAGACATCGAAGAAAATGTCAAAAGCAAATTAACTCCTCGTTCAACACATCAAACTAGAAAGATTGGATGTTTGGATGATCGGCAAGGGGTCGTGGTGTGGGGGAAATGGCACCGCAGGAAATGGTGTTGTTTCTTAAAGAAATGAAATTTTTACAAGCAAGAGTTCTGGTGTCCATCAAATAAGAACGAAGGGAACCGAAACATAAAAAGCTAAATCATGTTAGAAATTGATTTTCGTCAAAACGAAATGATTGCTGCTCCCCTTCCGGCCTGCATTTATAGTGTGACGATGATAGGAGCAGCAGCAGCAGCAGCAGCAGGCAAAAATAATGGCAAATTCGATAGAAGAAAAGAGAAAAGTTAGCGAAAGATTGATGAACGGAAGAAGTGGAGGGTGGGGGTGGGAGTTAAGGAGTAGGAAATGTTTTAATAAAATGTGTTCCGTTTTAGTGGTTAGGATGGGAAATGAGGAACGAATGGTGATGACGGCAGCAATCGGGAAAAATTTGCGAAAAATGTGAGAATTTTTTTGATTAAGTTTTAAAATTATGAATGGGGTGGATTGATGAGGATCAATTTTCCCTTTAACCATTCCCCTTGTTCTAGTCCACTTCCTCCTTGCCGCCTCGTTCCATTTTCAGAATGAGAAATTATTGAAGAATTTCAAATAACTCTGAAAAGACTAGACATGAGAATCGAATCTGCCGAAATTGAGAAGGGCATACAGAATATTACCAAGCCTGCCCCCTTTCCCCCCCATTTTACTAAAATGAAAAACATAAAACAGACGAAAGTAGAAGGAATCGTAGACGACATGCTGGTTGGCGTGTTCTTCGATGTTGTATGTTAATCGGGCCTGGCCGATTGTTGAAGCTCATCGTCTGTAGGCACTGTTGTTATTTAATGTGTTTTCGACATTTTCCATTCTCCGCTCATTCCCCATAAGATGTTCGGAGTTCTTCATTAATCTGATAGACTCTTTTGAAGCGGGGGTGGGTTGTATTTCACTAAAAACCAGATTGCAAAAAATTATTTGAACACATCATAAGAGGGTAAAAGACCATGGTTCTAATAGGGGGTCTTTCTACTAAACAAATCTTATCAATTTAGTGACTATTATTCCTGATTAAATGCTTAATAAAAATCTAAACATCCTTTTGGGTCTTGCAAAATTTATTGTAAATGAAAATGTTCTTTTTAAAAATAATCACTTAAAATTGGACTTTATTATGACAAATTGTGTAAATACAGCAGAAATGGAACACCAAAAAATTCCCATGTTTATGGGTGGTGCTCTCTGGTCAATAACAGAAAGAAATAAAGAAAAAATCACTCAAGAAACAAATTTAATAAAAAAATTCTCTTCTGTTCCTTTTAGAGCGCGGTTAATGGAACATATCCACAACTTGAAATCATTCATGAGGCTTTGACAGGAACTGAATCTAAAAAGCTTCTAAATCTTAGCCAAATTATCCCCTAACGAACTAGTAGTTGAACAAAAAAAAGCTTTTTAAATGGCTCGGAGACTCATTATTAAAACTGTTCCATTTTGTTGAAAATTAAAATAATGAAAATATTGGTAAATGGAACCAACAAAAATCCATTTTTTATTTCAAAAAGTCACGTTCCATTTACAAATTAAATTTTTCGAATTTTCAAATTGGCATATTACGTTTTCTGAAAGAGAAACAAAAAAAAATCAAATCTCAAAAAATTCCATTTGGCTAATATGAAAATTTTAAAATTCCTCCCAGAAATGGAACTCTTCAAAACAGAACGGAACAGCTTTAAATCGTGAGAACAATGACAATAGACCAGGTAATGTTTTCAAGGAAAGAAATGTTCCGTTTTCATATCGTCTTTTGTGTGGAAAACATTCCATTCTCACGTCGGGTTTTTTGATTTTTCGGAGCAAAGAGTTCCATTTTTACGTCGTTTTTTTTTAATTTTCGTGAGCGAAGAGTTCCATTTTCAGGTCGGGTTTCTCAGCAAAGCGTTCCATTTTCACGTCCGGTTTTCTGATTTTTCTGGACAAAGCGTTCCATTTTCACGTCCGGTTTTCTGAATTTTCTGCCCAAAGCGTTCTATTTTCATATCGGTTTTTTTTTCTGAACAAAGCGTTCCATTTTCATGTTTGGTTTTTGATTTTTCTGAGCAAAGCGGTCCATTTTCACGTCGGGGTTTTTGATTTTTCTGAACAAAGCGTTCCATTTTCACGTCGGGTTTTTTGATTTTTCTAAGCAAAGCGTTCCGTTTTCATGTCGGGTTTTTTTTAATGATTTTTCTGGGCAAAGCGTTCGGTTCTCATGTCTGGTTTTTCTAATGATTTTTCTGAGCAAAGCGGTCCATTTTCACGTCGGGTTTTTTTATTTTTCTGGGCAAAGCGTTCCATTTTCACGTCGGGTTTTTTGATTTTTCTAAGCAAAGCGTTCCGTTTTCATGTCGGGTTTTTTTAATGATTTTTCTGGGCAAAGCGTTCCGTTCTCATGTCTGGTTTTTCTAATGATTTTTCTGAGCAAAGCGTTCCGTTCTCATGTCCGGTTTTTTGATTTTTCTGAGCAAAGCGGTCCATTTTCACGTCGGGTTTTTTTATTTTTCTGGGCAAAGCGTTCCATTTTCACGTCGGGTTTTTTGATTTTTCTAAGCAAAGCGTTCCGTTTTCATGTCGGGTTTTTTTAATGATTTTTCTGGGCAAAGCGTTCCGTTCTCATGTCTGGTTTTTCTAATGATTTTTCTGAGCAAAGCGTTCCGTTCTCATGTCCGGTTTTTTGATTTTTCTGAGCAAAGCGGTCCATTTTCACGTCGGGTTTTTTTATTTTTCTGGGCAAAGCGTTCCATTTTCACGTCGGGTTTTTTGATTTTTCTAAGCAAAGCGTTCCGTTTTCATGTCGGTTTTTTTTTAGTAAATCGCTATCTTCTTGAATTTGGACTCTTTAAATAATTTCCAATTTTCGACGAGAATCATTTTTTTTGCAGCAAATTAGGTCCGAATAAAGTCCTCTTTTTAAATTCAGTTCCAAAATTCATTGGTGTAAGGGAAAATTGGGAAAAAAAAAGATTTTTTAACCAAATTTCTCATTTTAACGCAGAAAAATTCTTTGGTTTTTTATTTTTTGTCTTAGAATTTTGTTAAAAAATTATTTGGATTGTTTTTTAAATTTTGATAGCTACTTCCCCTTCTTTCCCCCCAATCTCCCTGTTCTCGTATCCAAATTTATTCTACGTTCTTATTGGCGTTTTAAGATAATTTTTTTAATATATTATCCGCTTTTTAAAAATAAATTTGCTTTCGATTTTCAAAATTTTGAGGATATTTTTTCAGTCTTACAAAATGTTTACTAAAATAAATTTATTAAAACAATATCGCCCAAAAAAGGTATTTAGAAATTTTTTTTTAAATTTTCACAGCAAAAATGCCGTAATACTGCCTATTTTCAAAGGAATTTTATATTTGTTTCTGAATCCTTTTCTTAATTAAATTTAATTAAAAAAGAAATATTTTAACAGTCGAAGGGGAAATGATTCCCTCTCAGTCATTTGAACAGCTCCCCATTAACTGAGATTTTCAAACATGCTTAATTACAGGAGCATCGGAAAAAGGGCGGAAAAAAATCCCGAATACATTTTTGATCATCAATCATATCCGATGACATTTTAACAACCGAGTTTATGGTAATTTTGAGATTAAAAACTAATTCCTGTTAGGGCGTTATTATTCCCTGGTTCCTGGTAAGATTATTCGATGTTTCTTATAATCTTATTTGAATTGAAGGGTTGCCGCTGGGTAACACAAAGATTGGAATAGTTTTAATGAATCGTATGCGTTAATGACAATCCTAATAAGCCGCCACATTAAATGACATTGAACAGATCCGTATAAGGTGGAGTGTTGTGCAATTATGACTTGGCTTCGAGAATAGAATAAGGAGCAACTGAAAAAGAGACAGACATATTAGGAAAGGATCCTTTTTTTGTCTGGTAGAGAAATCAGAATCGAATTAGGATTATTTAAATTTCTTGTCACTGTTCAAAAGTGTAATTAGTTCCGAAAGTGTGATTATTATTTAGAGTCATCTTTATGGGATAAGAGAACGAAAAAGAAAAGGACGAGAAAGGATGTTTGTATGACGCGACACATTTCCGTTTTTTGGTAGGAACACAATCCAAAATTTTGAATTTTGTATGGAAACATGTTTTGATGAAAACAAGTTTCAAAATGCGTCGTAGCGATGGTCTGGAGATGACCAAAAATTTGTTCATGACCAATAATGCACTAGGACTCCTCAACAAACGGTTTATTAAGTTTCTTATCACGTTTGCACTGGGATCTGTGACAGTATTAAAATGGCACGTTCCTGCACTGAGTATAAAAATATTATAAAATTTATAATCTGCACACTACAAAAAATAGAAAAATTCCAAAAATAAAAAATGTTTAACGCATTTAAGATCAGTAATTATCTGTCATTAAACATAAAACCACGAGTCAAGAGGATTGAGTTACGCTCAATCAACGCACCACCATTACTGGCAGTTTACAGTCAGTTACCAGTGGTGAGGTCTTTCAAGCTGATTACTCCGACTGTTTGTGGCGAGGTCTTTCTAAACCTGACAGCCTCCGAGATAAATACCAGTATCTCTCGCCAGCGATCCGGAGACCGTACCCGCGATGTGGGTATTAACCACAGCCACGACGTTGCTGCATAAGGGGCCTCGCCATGCGGCACCCTGATTCCCGTGGTACAATTTTTTTCGGTTTCTCTTCCACGCATTGAGCTACGATACGGAAGCTTGTAAAGCTCAGGTACGCGGGTTCGGCAACACCCGAAGGTACAACCAAAATCGAGCTTGCTCTTCCACCCGGTTGTAGTCACCTTGGGTGTCATTCATACCGTTCTTTTATACTACAACGCCACATGAACCTAGGCTACGCAAATCCCCGTATAGGCCACACTCAATGAGAAGGTGCTTAGCACTCTCGTCCGCCGCACTACAAAGGCATTTCTAGCCTCCGCAGCCAATCCGCGCCCATACAGGAACCCATTCATACTGCCATGTCCCTTGAATAAGGACCCAAGGAACAGATACACAACCTATGCGTCCATTTGCCATTCACACTCTCATCCCATAGGCGTTGCCATACTTCATACATTCTATTCAGGAGCAGTACACGGCACCAAACATCTTCATTCGTAACCGGACAATCAGCAAGTGGGATGGTAGTAAATGCTTCCACGCCAGCACCTCCAGATACCATCGAAAATTTAAATTTTTTTTATACACTTTACGAAAAAAAACTCATCAATTTGTCAAGGCGTTACAGTTTATTTTCTTTCTCTTTTTTTCAATAATTTTTACTCATACGAAAAATGAGACGGAATTGAAATTGTACGCAGCTGATAATAATTCTCTTTTTCCCCTCCTTTCTGGCTTGTTGTCTTTTTGCTATGCCGTTGACTACTCACTCAATTTGGTCAACTCGTTTTGCAGGCAAGCGCCATCGTAACGTTATGCGCTGCTTTACGAACGAGTGTGAACGTTTGCGTCTGAAACGATATAACAGACACGCACGCGCGTGCACCTAATAAATATTGAACGGAGTAATAAGAAGAAAGAGTGTAAACGCGCGCGCACTCATCAAATATTGCACGTTAGCTGACGGTATGGTATGCAGAGAGAACGATCGGCATAGCACGCACGGTGGTTGGTCCAGTCACTCTAGCCAGCGCAACCAAGCTCGTCTCACGCACGGATTGATTTGAGAAAGATTCGTTTTTGATGGTTTTTGTTTTGTTCTTTTCTTTTCCAGTTTTGTGGGGGGTTTTTCTTTAAAAATAATTTTTAATATTTTTTTGAAAGCCAAAGCATTTTTCACCGAAAAAAGGGTGTAGTTTTGATGATATATTTTTTGGAATTATTGGAGTTGTTAGCGGTTATAAAAATGGATTGGTCTAAGGAGATTCTAAATAGGGAGGGGGAAGGGTGGTAAGTTGTTGTCACTGAAAAAGCTAATTTTTGTAATTACCGGAAAGTTTTGAGAAAGTAGATTTTTTGTTGGTTTTTCCATTTTTTTCAATTTGGGTGTTGGGAAAAACTATTTTAAAAAAATTATTTTTTTATAAATGTGGAAGTGAAGTACTCGAGGGATCGTTCTGATACTGCACATGATCTTTCAGAAGCTGAGGAAGTGACATAGAGCGTGCTGGAAGGCTAGCATTGTGGTATTGCGGGGGAGGGGGGTCTTTAACGTGTCACTGTCGCCTCAAGGACAGTTATTTATGCCAAGGTTTATTTATACTTTGGAGGTACCAAAGGTGCGAATTTCTCCAGGGGAAAAGGTGGTAGGCTAGGGAATGAGAAGGTCAATATAAAATGTGGAAGAATAAAATTCAATGGGGGGGGGGGTGGTTTTACAGCGTGACAGAGAACCATTTCGGTAGTAGTCTTGGTCTTGTTTGCTCCTTCCTGGGAGTTAAACCACATCGTCCGGACAGAAATTAGGCATAAAGTGGAGCTCATTTTGCGGAGTGACTGACCATTTTCAATTCCATTTCATATATTTTTATTTAGGACTAATTCAGTGAGTATCGGGGTTAGGGTCTGTAACACTCAAAACTATCGTGGATTGTAGTTTTCTTTATGGCAGCTTAAATTCGTGGGGCCCAAGGGAATATTTTCCCCAAAAAAGTAATCAGTTGAATGAGAAAAACTCAGACAAGAGCTGATAAAGTACTGGTTTTTTTTTTAATTAAAATTTGTTTTTTATAAACTCAACAAAAAATCTAAAAAATTATGTAAATTTTTTCATAAAAATTTCGTTTTCTTTTTATTAATAATGAAATTTTTTCTAATGTTCCATTTCTCATCGTTCTTCACGCTCGTTCCATTATCTTCTGATGCAATTTTAGTTTCGTTTTTTTTTTATAAATAATTAAAAAAAATTTGAATTTTTTGTCCAGTTTTTTTACCATTTCCCTTAAAAAAAAAGATTATTAATTTTCCAATATTTAAGCAGCTGCTATCATTTTGTCAATGCACACAGAAATTCTGATCTGAAATTAGTTGGAACGGAAAAGTATCGTTTAAGAAAGGAAAGCCCCACCCATTTACGCCCACATCTTAGATTGTTCCAGATTTAGAACGAATGGAAAACGGTGGTTGGGATTTTATTTGGTTTTCAGAAATTGGCACTTCAATTATCGGCGATGTGGTACTGAAAAATCATAATTCAAAAAAGGGAAAACAAAACAAAAATGAAGAAGAAAAAAAAAAAAGAGAATATTTCTAAAAACACTTTGAATTTATCGGAACGAGGAAGGATTGAATATGAAATTTTCCATAGAACCCGTTGCTGGGTGATTATGAGTTGCTAGGTTACTCTGGTTCCTGTTACGGACGATGATGGGGCTTTTAAGGTTTTTACTGGTCTTCTTCCCTATTGCCCGATTATTGATATAAGAAATTGTTGAATGGGGTAAAAAGGGGAGGCCGATGGCATTTAAAAGAACGTGTGTTCGTCCATCCATCCAGAAATGCGAAGATGGTCGATTGAATATGCTTTGGGGATTATTACGTGTACTCTTGTTCCCATTTTTTTGTTTGTATCATTATAGTTACCACTCCACCCCTCCTTCCTCCCTGCTTCAGGGAATTGTTGATTTTCAATTAATCCCGAGGCCAAATCCTGCATGTTCTTCGGTTCTTATTCTGGGATATTTTCCTTACTTAGTCGAGTTGTGAGTGTATCCGTCCATCGATTCAGTGCTAGTAAAGCTGTTCCACATTCTTATGCGTTCTCTCAATTTATTCCTTTTAGAAGCATTTGTTTTCAATTTTCCCACCCTGTAAAATGTTCTTTTCAAGGTTTTTTTTTGTTAACAAATTTTTCAAAGAATTTTTAAACCTTTTTTTCAGTTGGATGAGTGAGGCGGAAATGGATGGAATTTTTGCGTCACTTTCATTGGCTGTACAGAAAGACCCCCTTTACCCTTCCCCCTTCTATTTTCTTCTTTTTCTTTGCTAAAGGATTACAAAATGTTAAATTTTACAGCGAAATATTGGATTTTAAAATGAAAAATTTTAAAAAAATTAAGAAAATTAAAATTGTTTTTACATTAAAGATTTTTGAAAAAGTCAAATTTGAAGTTTTCCCAAAGGGACATGATCAAAGCTTTTTTTATAGTCTTGATCGATGGCCCCCTAATTTAATTTCCAATAAATTTACCCAAAAAGAAAAAATTTTTTTGTTGAAAATGCAATTTAGCTGTTGGGGTTGTGCTCAAAAATATGAGCTGGTGGACTCTGTCCGCAACGATCCAAATTTGCTCCAGAGGGTTATGACGTGGAAACCAAAGCTCAATCATCCCAATGGAAGCTGCCGAACGAGCCAAGACCGAAAAAAGCGCGCCAAGTTTTCTTCGATTGCAGGGTGCATCTTGAGTTCTTGCCACAGGGTAGAACGGTCAATAAGGAATATTACCTGCAAGTTATGCACAAGTTGCGCAAAGCAATCCGCCAGAAACGCAGGGATTTGTGGAAGAACAAAAATTAGCTTTTGCCATTTTTAGTGAATATTTGTTCAAACCGCAAATTTTTTGCATCCTCAAAAATGGTCTCATGCTTGTAGCGTTATAAAATTGTCTTTTAGGCATTTATGGATTTTTCACTCAAACAATCGTCAATGTTGATGCCATCATAACCACAATAATCTCCACCTTATCTACGCTATGCATTTCACTCTTGCGCTGCCAGATCCTATCCTTCCCCCCCCCCCCTTATCTGCTCCGCGATAAGGTACTTTAAAAAAAACAGAACCTTCAAAATTGACAAATCTCCTTTTTTGTTGCTGAAATTTTTGTTTCTAAAATTTTTGTTCAAAAAAAATCCTTTTTTTTTGAGTATTTTTTTTTTTTAATATTAAAAATGTTTCCAAAAAAATTAAATTTCTGCGTAATTTTTTTCGTAATATTTTTCAAGTAAATTTTTCTTTTTGTTTTTCGTTATCCAAGAGTTAAGAGGGAGGAGGGGGGGCAATGTCCCATGCTCCTGATTTTTGTTAAGAATTCAACGAACCTCGTCGGTCATGAAATCATGGGAAAAAGAATTAAAAAAATAAGTTCTTTTTAGAATAAGGTGATGGGGAGTAGAATGGGTGTGAGGGGGGAAATAACTTCCAATTTTGAGTTGAAAAAAAAAATCGTTTGTATTCGATTTTTGTTTTGATATTCGTTTGCTATTTTTTAGCAAAAACTGATTTTTTTTTGGAAGAGGTGACATTCTATTTAAAGTTTCAATAATTAATATGGCTTTAAAATTGTTCAGCATCAGTACTTTCAGGGCATAAAAGCAATAACAAGCAAAAAAAATCCTTTGAAACTGGAATAGTGGAAAAGTGAATTCTTTCGAAACGCACATTTTTTCATCCCTGTTTGGTCGATTTTGTTACGTTCCTTTAAAGCTAGTGGAATATAAGAAAATTGGGGTTGTCGGTTAGGAAAGCAAATCGGTTGCGTACCAGAAACCGCCCTTTTGGATGCACTCGTGCGAGAAGGAAGATTCGTCGTTTCGAGTGCGTAGGCAATGGACTCCTGTCGTCCTTTCTGGGATTTCTGTTAATTGGCGAATCACCCTTTCTTCCCTAAAGTCGTTCTTATTACGAAGTTATCTCTAATGTCGGATGCATCCGATTTGCATTTGCGCAGCCACTGAAGGGGGATAAACACGAAGTAAATGTTGCTGGGGAGGATCGATTATTTAACATTCTGTCGAGGTGGGACGTGCGCCTGGGACGTTATGAGAACATTACGGAGGATGATGACGATTCCTTGAGCAGGAACGGTTTTTGTAAAGGGACAAAAATGTGCTCGTACGGGAGGCATCTCCACCACAATAACAACAACAAGAACAATCCTGAGTGAGTGAGTGATGCAATGATGGCAATGACCTACCCGTAGATATTTTCCAGTGTTTTCTAAGAAGTCTCCCTTTTTCTGTCAGCAATCAAACGAAAAGAAAGTTTTTGTTTTTGTTTTGATTTTTTCTTTTCATCCCCTAAAAAAAAGAAAATAATGAAAAAATATTTGCATCCTTAAAAGTGGAGGGGAAAGGTGGCCAGCCATTTATGACTATTATGTTGAGGGCGGATGATGAGTGAATGAATGGAATTTCCCTCTTAAGGGATGAGAACTTAAAATGCAGGAAAATGTGCAATCGAATTTCTCCCACTCAGTGTCTTTGCAAAACGGAAAATGTTTTTTTCTTCTTTCTATTAAAAATTCTTTTTTTTTAGTATTTTTTTGTCAAATTTTTTAGTTTAAAAAAAAATTAATTTGCCTTGGTTTTCTCTTATTTTTAATTTTAGTTTTAGACATTTTTAATTAATTAATAATAATAATAAAAAAGTACTTATCCAAAAAATCGTCTTCTCGAAGAAGAAAGAAAGGTCAATATTTCCCCCAAAAAAATTGATTTTTGATAAAAAAATAATAAAAACAATCACCAAAACTTCCACTTAAAATGTTATTTTTTGTTAAATAAAAAGAGAAAAAATTCTTCAGAAATTTTATTTTTCATTTAAGGGTGATCAGATTTAGAAATAAAATTTATTATAAAAAAAAAAAACACAAAAACAAAATTTCCACCAAGAAAAACTTATTTTCTAAAAACGGGCAATGGTAACTTTTTTGTTAAAAATCTCTTCACTTTTAATCAAATGGAAATCATTCAAAAAAAATCTAATAAAAGTTTACCAAAAAGTATTTTTTTAGAAATTTTCATTTATTTTTCAACAAAAAGAATACATTTTTTCTCAAAAATCTTAACTTTTATTATTAAAAAAGATTGAAAATTTTCCCATACAAATTTTGATTTTTCATAAAACAAGTACGAAAAGTTGAATTTCTGGAAAAATCCTAATTCTTAGAGTAAGACTTAAAATTTTCTATGCAAATAGTTTAAATTTAAAAGAAAATATACACAGTTTTCCAAGAAAATAGCAATTTTTATTAAAAGATAAAAAAAAATAATAAAGCAAAATTGATTTTTGATAAAAATTATAAAAAAAATTTTCAAAATATTTCGCTTTAGTGACTAGAGACACCTCCCCCCCTCCCCTTCAGACACTACATAAATTTTATAATAAAAGAGATGAAAATTCTTTTTAAAAAAAATTTCGTACGCTCTTATTAAGAGTATAAAAATTTCACAAAGAAAATCTCTTAAAACAAATGCAAAATTTCTTAAAACAAATGCAAAATTTCGGTTAGCAAAAATTTTAAAATTTTTTTTATACAAACAAAAACTACTTCGAGTAAAAATAATAAAAAATTCACCGAAATTCTTTGATTTTTATTTGGAAAATAGTACAAAATCTTCTTAAAAAATTTAATTGTTATTAAAAAGGAAAAAAAAAGTTCTCAAAGAAGGTGTGTCAAAAATGATTCCGGAAGAAAAACTTACTTCGAGTAAAAACTGGATAAATTTCCCAAATTTTAAGACTTTTCAACAACAAAAAAGGTAAAAAGAAATTCCCCAAAAAAAATGGTTTTCATTAAAACAGAAACAGAAGAAATTACCCCAAAAATGTGTTTTCAGTTTCTTAAAAAAAATTTTTTTTTTTCTTGTAAAAAAGTTTTTTGGTGCAAGAAAGGGGGGGGGGGGGTTGTTGGGTTGTGTACCAAGAATTTCCTAACAAATTTACTATTTGGTAAAAAAAAAACAAATTTAAAAAAAAAAAACTAAAAAAAAAGAGTACAAATTAACTTTTGGGCGGGGGAGTAAGTTTAGGAAATTTCTCTCGGCAGCACACTCAGAAGTGATAGGCAAAGTAAAAGTAGTCGTTGAAATGAGCAGAAATAGTAGAAATTGTGTCTTTTAATAAGGGCTGTAATACTAACGAAAGGAACTACATAAAAACAAGATCGCTTTAAAAAAATGGAAGCAGAAGCAACTAAAATAAGCGGAAATTGAGACAATAACACCAGAACTGCAACAGGAGCTACAAGAATAATAGTAGCAGTAACAGTTGTGGTTAGCAACAGGATCAATATTAATTAAGGCAGAACTAATGACAGGAGAAGCTACAAAAGCAGTCGGTCAACAGCAACAGTTGCACCAAGAAAAGTAGCTATAAAAATAGTGGCGACGCGACAGACAAATACAACATTTGTACTGCCGGAAGAAGCGGCAACAGTCTCAGTGGCAACTTCAGCAATATTAGCTACAAAAGCAACACCAGCAAATCTAACAACAAATTCAGTTTCTATATAAGAACGACAAAATCGGTTGCCATAGCATCAGTATTGCAAAAGCGAGAAAGAAGTCTGAAAGAAACGCAACGACACAGATCGGCAACGGACACGCACACGCAAACGCACGTGTCAAACTTTGTTGCCGCACGTTAGGTGCGCGACGCCGCTGCACAATAGTATTGTCAGCAAGTTAGTCGGTCAGCTTCAATCAGTCAAATCGACGTCGTGCGGTGCGTCGCCGTTGGTCCTTCTCTTTTCCAGCGGCGTGGTATGCTGTTCAGCAATGTTTTCATAATTAATTCACGGTTTCAACGGTAAATAATTTTTCCAGTTATTCAATTTCTTTTCTTATTATTCTTCCTTTTTTTTTTTAAATTTTTTTCTAAAATATTTGATTGTGTAAGTTTTGCAAACAACAATTCTTGTTGTTGTTGTTCATTTTTTTTGGGTTCTCTTTCGATTGCGTTTGTTGTTACTTTTCCAAAGATCAAATAAGGAATGAATGGAAAAAAGACCAAGAAAAGAAAGAATAGAAATTTTCTACAAAAGGGTTTCACGATAAGGGATGATGTATGGACTTTGTAAAGCAGAATTTATGAATAAAGGGAGAAGGGAGCAGAAATCAAGAATAAAATACGTACGTGTACAGTCCGGCGAGGCCTTATTCTCGAAAAAAGAGGAAAGGAGTTTTAACAAAAAAGCGGCCATATTTTGAGTAGCCGCAGTTGGAAATAAAACAAACTTCAAGGAATTCTGCATTCTTTTTTTTGCGTACGTGCATACTGCGTTTAGACCCTAAAAAGTTTACTCTCTCATGATTGGTTGAATATCTTATTAGCTGGACTTTTAGGGTTGCTGGTTTAACATAGAAAATGGCAGTTAGTTTTTCGTGTTTTTTTTTCTCTTTCATCCTGAAGTCATCCATTTCGATGCAATTTTAAAATGTTTTTTCTTTCGTTCCTACACCATCTCTTTCGATGGCATAGTTTTGTATCCTCTTACACAACCCTCAAAAAGAAAAGGTGATATTATAACGTCATTTTGTGCATTTGCATACTGCAATAAAATATAAATGTTCGGAGCAAAAAAAATAATCTTGTTTTAATGAGAATAACTGAAATTCCTAAATTTTTAGGGTTGTCGAAAATGAGTTTCACCTTTTGTAGATCTAGTTTTTGTCATTTAATATTCATTTAAATAATAAAAAAATCTGTGAATAGCAGACAGTTTATAACATATATTCCCCTCTTACGCAAACATCCTTTTTTCCTAGCGAATTTTATTATTGAATTTTTTATTACAATGAAAGCGTTTCGGGACTTTTTTTTTGTCTTAGTTTGACTAAAAACAAGGGCATTTTAGGTTTTGCCAACAAATTGATTGACAAGGCCAACTTGTAGAAATAAATAATTACTGAGAAGTCTCTATTAAACGGTAAAATTTTGGACTATTCTAAATTTTGTGCAAGAAAATTTGCTGAGACTTTGGACAATTTCTACCTTTAAAAGGCCCTTGGTACGAGTATATCCCATTTCGTCTGAATTTCAAAATGTCTGCAAAGGTTCTTGTCGGGATAAACGAAATTGGGGAGTCCTTTTTTAATAGAAGGTGGAATCTTCTTTTCTTAAATCCAACAGCTTGTATAGGTTTTTGGATCTGAAGAAATTATTAGTAAACAACTTCTCAGAGATGGTAGTGATCATATATGTTCAGACCTCAATTTTTCCCAAAACAACAAAATTTTCGTTTTCAAATCCAAATTTTTCATAAATAATTGAAGTGTGGATTGCTGAAAGGGTTGGGAGGGAGGAATGGTTTTGGTTTTAGAAGAATTAAATTGCCTTACAAATTTTCATTTTAAGGTGAAAATTTCTAAGGTAATTTTGATATGAAAATTTCTAAGGCAATTTTGATGTGAAAATTTCTTAGTCAATTTGAGGTGAAAATTTCTAAAGCAATTTTGAGGTGAAAATTTTTAAGTCAATTTTCATGTAAAAATTTCTAAGGTAATTTTGCGGTGAATATGTCTAGGGAAATTTTGAGGTGAAAATTTCTAAGGTTATTTTAAGGTGAACATTTCTAAAGCAATTTTGAGGTGAAAATTTCTAAAGCAATTTTGATGTGAAAATTTCTAAGGCAATTTTGAGGTGATAATTTCTAAGGCAATTTGAGGTGAAAATTTTTAAGTCAATTTTGATGTAAAAACTTTTAATTTAATTTTGCGGTGAATATGTCTAGGGAAATTTTGAGGTGAAAATTTCTAAGGTTATTTTAAGGTGAACATTTCTAAAGCAATTTTGAGGTGAAAATTTCTAAAGCAATTTTGATGTGAAAATTTCTAAGGCAATTTTGAGGTGATAATTTCTAAGGCAATTTGAGGTGAAAATTTTTAAGTCAATTTTGATGTAAAAAATTTTAATGTAATTTTGCGGTGAATATGTCTAGGGAAATTTTGAGGTGAAAATTTCTAAGGTAATTTTAAGGTGAACATTTCTAAGGCAATTTTGAGGTGAAAATTTCTAAGGCAATTCTGAGGTGAACATTTCTAAGGTAATTTTGAGGTGAACATTTCAAAGTCAATTTTGATGTAAAAATTTCTAAGGCAATTTTGAGGTGAAAATTTCTAAGGCAATTTTGAGGTGAATATGTGTAGGGAAATTTTGAGGTGAAAATTTGTGAAAATTTCTAAGTCAATTTTGAGGTGAAAATTTGTGAAAATTTCAAAGCAATTCCTTATAATATTTAACACCATTGGACATTTTTTTGGACGAAATACCCCGTCTAGGAAAAGTCCAAAGGCGTTAAGTCGCACGATCATGCAGGCCAATTGACATCACCAAATCTCGAAATTATACGTTTTAATTTTATAAGAAGCAAATTGTCTTACAAATTTTCAATTTTGAGGTCGTTTTTGAAGAAGCCCTTAAAATTCGAATCAAATTCAATGAGTTTTTGGGGGTAAATTAATTTTTTTTAAATGGAAAAAATAATAAAAACAAATGGCTTAGTTTAGAATAAAAAACAGATTTTCCCAAAAAAAAAAATGGTTTCGTTAAAAAGGCAACTTAAGAGAAAATGAGGATAGTTTTTTTTAAATATTAAAAATTTTTTATTTAATCTTTTAAAACTATTTTTTTTCTTCTTTTTTCTCTATTAAAAAAACATTTTTTTTTTATTGGCATTTCTTTTCTGTCCAATCTCTAACAAACCCTCAAGCTTGAACACCCCCCCACAATAAAATCTTTTGTTTTTGAAGAGTAGGGAAAAAAAAGAGAGCAAAATGCATAATTAAAACTGCCTAACAAAAAGAGGAAAAGAAAAAGAGCCCATCTCCGCGTATGAAAATCGATGAGTACGAACAGTTCGTATTAATTCGTCTGCACTCGGACTTGTATTGACAAAGCGGCACTGACTGACTGACAGCGGTAATTCGTCTTTTCAATTCTTTTGCTCACATTAACTAGTAATGTTTCTTCTCCTTTCTTTCCTTTTGTTTTCTAAATTTTCCAAAATACACTGACTGACTGACTGACTGACTGAGTGAGTGGTTATCGTCTTTCAATCTTTTTTATTATTTTTTTTTAAATGGCCCGGCCCGCATTTCCAATGATATCAAATTTGTTATTTTTTTTTGGTTGACTCCCGCTCTCTTTATCATTGCAAAACAAAACTTTAACTATACTGTCCGACACGTCGTATTATTATTGGTGGTGGTGGGCAAAAGAAAGAAGAAAAAAATACCTACAAAAATAGAGAAAGACCAGCGAAAAAAAAAAATTTACTTAAATGCGGTCTCTTCTATTGAAATGGAATGAATGGTATTACGTGGAATGGCGCATCCGAAAATGGGTCAAGTTTGTATGGAAATGAATAATAATAACCACCAGCAGCAGCGCAGCACGCTGGGCTGTAAGAGCTGCAAAAAAACGTGTACGTACGCGATTAAATGCAGGCTCTAAAATCCAGTCAGCCAACGAGCCAGCCAGCGAGCCAGCGCAATGACAATGCCTCCTCTTAGTCGCCGCCTATGCCGCCATCATATTGTTATCAAATTGCCTTATTTTTATTTTCTAGTTTTTGTTTTTAAAATTGAATTTTTTGTCTCTGTCTCGTCTTTTTTTTCTGAAATTTTCTTGTCAGTTGGAGTTATAGAAATTGCGCAACGGAACATTTTGTTCCATTTTCAGTTGAATTTCATTCCGTTTCCATTGAATATTGTTGATTGTATCGAAAAGAAAAGGGACTTTTAAGTGAAATCAGATAAAAGTCGGAATTAATATATTCTTTTTCTTTTTTTTTTGGACCAAAAGGGAAGGCTTACCCCCCTCCCCCTCTTGTTTGGACAATTATTTTAAGTTAATATATATTTTAGAAACCGTTTTTTCTATTTAATATTTTTCTAATTTAATTTATTTTTGTTGAAGAAACCTAATTTTTTTTTTTTAAATTTAATTATAAAAATTTAGAAAAAAACTACAATAATAAGAAAAAAACTAATACTTTTTTTCGTAATATTTGAATTTTGGTTTTTTTCTCTTCATTTTCTTAGGAATTTTTTTTATTTTATTTTTTATTGTATTTTAAAATTTAATTTTATTTATTTGTGTGTGTGTTTGTGTGCATGAACATCTTATAGAAAATTTGTAGGCGGTATTAACTCTGATGTGAATAATATTTTCGCAAGCAAGCGATGGTAATTTTTTAATAGCCATAAAAAGAAAAACAATAAAAATCTTATTTGGGGCAGTTCCTATTTTTGGAATTTTTTTTTCTTAACGATTTCCAAGTAAATTTTTATATTAGATTGAATTTTTTTTACTGCATCTTTTTTTTACACATTTTTCCAAAAAAATTTTTATGCAACAAAAAGCGCAGTTGGGTTTTGTGGTGGTTGTGCGTTTTATTTTCGTTAACTTTCTCTTATAAAAATTTCGAATATTTTTTCATTATTATTTTTAAAATTTGTTTATCAAAATTTACTTTGCCTATGAGCGTAAAATATTGTATGTATCCCCCTTCTCTTTGCCTCCTTCTGTTATTGCATAATTAGAGAAAATATCCTTAATAAATTGACTTCTGCTCGGGGTTTTGGAATACCTAAAACTGATTATTTAAGACTTAATAATGCCTTACACGTTATAACATAAAATAGGAAAAAAATATTTTCCTACTCTTTATTTTAGAAAGAAATGTTTTTAAGGACAAGGACTAAATGTAAGTCCTTTTTTTAGTTTAAAAAGAAAAATATTCGAAAATTGTCAGTCAGGAAAAAAAGAATTATTTTCTGTTAAAATAAATTTTAAATAATTTCAGTCAAAACTTAAAAATAAATTTTAAAAAATTTCAGTCAAAACCACACCCTTCGCCCATTTTGTTTATTTTTTTCCTGCAATTTTCTTTTACCCTCTATTTTCCAGTCTTGATTTTTTCTTTCTTTTTTCTTAAATACGATTATATCAATTCCTCTTTTTCTTGTAAAAATAATTTCAATTTATTAGAAAATTAAAAAATTAAAAAATAGAAAATTTTAAATCCCAAAAAAAAATCCCTTATTTTGTCTGTAATCTTTTTTTTTAATTTTTTTTTAAATTTATTTTAATGTTATTTAGAACTATTTACAACTGATAACAAGCATATTTTTACGTGTAAGGAAAAACACTCTTTAAAACAGGCTAATTTGAATAAATATCTCCGCCATAGACGTGTCAAATGTCGATGCTGGAAGAAGGGTGGGAGTGAACAGTTCTCTTCCCAGGATGGAATTTTTAATATCGGGAGATGCATAGATGAAGATGGATAACCGTGTTTCAATCATAAAAGGGGGGGGGGGATGTTTAGGTTATGTTTACAAATTTTTCGAAGGATTCGGAATTGTAGGATTTGGATTGCTTAGTCGAACGCCAAAGTTCAAGTCCAGATGTGACCATAATATGAGTGGATCAAGTCCAGATGTGACCATTTACCTACCCCACCCCACCACACGCCTCCATCCGTCTCACCACCAGGGTTCTAAGGAGTGGATGTGACTCTGTAGGGTATATAAATGGCTGGGAGAGGATCTTTGTGATGTGCAGGAAGGCTGTATCGTCAGTTTAAATTCGCTGTTTTTTAGTCAAAAACACATGTTTTTTTCATAGAAAGTACAAAAAAAATTTATTCAAAGTACTTGCCCTCGCTAGCTACACAGTTTCGAAAACTCTCGGGCAATTTGTGGAAACCATGCCAAAAAAATTCCTTCTCTTTCGAGACAAACCACTCATCAAGCCATTTTCGGACGTCTTCGTAAGAATCGACGTCCTGCTCAGCGAGCGCGTGGCCCATCGACGACGAAAACAGGTGGTAGTCGGAAGGGGCCAGGTCTGGTGTATAAGCGGGGTGGGGAAGCACCTCCCAGTTGAGTGTCCCCAAGTAATTTCGGACCGTTTTTGACGTGTGCTATGGTGCGTCTTTGTTGCTAATCCGTCCTTTTTTCACGCAGACCACGGTGCAATTTGATCAGTTGTTGGTGGTAGCGGTGGGCATTGACAGTTTCACCAGGTTTCAACATCTCAAAGTAGACGATACCCTGCTGATCCCACCAAACGCACAGCATCGTTTTCTATCTGAAGCGATTTGGTCTTGGGGAAGATGCTGATGGTTGGCCGGGATCAACTCATGATTTCTTGCGTTTAGGATTCTCGAAATATGTCCACTTTTCATCGCCTGTCACAATCCGATGCAGGAACGACTTTCTTTTTTGTCTGGCGAGCAGGATTTCTCATGTATTTTGGCGTCGCTTCATCTGCTTATGGCTCAATTCATGCGGCAATCATTTTCCGATCTTTTCAATCTTCCTCATGTCACGCAGACGCATGGAAATGGCTGGTTGAGTAACACCTAATTGCTCCGCGAGCATTTTTTGCGATTGGGTATCGTCTTCGTCCAAAAGAGCCTGCATTTGATGGTCCTCAACCTTCCTAGGCCGATTTTCACGCTTGTTGTCCCACAAGTCAAAATTGCCATCTTTGAACCGACGAAACCAATCTCGGCACGTTGTTTCCGATAAAGCACTGTCACCATATGCCTCCATAAGCATTCGATGCGATTCGGCAGCCGATTTCTTCAAATTGAAGCTCTTTTTCTGGCACAAAACTAGACATGATTACCAAAGGAAAAATGTATGTTGTTGTACGAAATTGCTGACAATGTGCACTGATTAATATTGACAGCTGTCAAACTCATAAAAAAAAGTATGGCGTGCCCATGGTAGCTTAATACGCTCACTCACGCCATCTATGACCAATCAGCGGATTTATGCTTATACCTCTGGTACTGCGATAAGAAATAGCATGGCTATAAATATTGTAAAGCATTGGAAGTAGGAAACTTCCCTGAGGAACACCGGCTATTTGAAAATATCGGTCTGAGAGATAGAATTTTAGAATGTGGAACTAACTATAGGCAAGGACTTGCTGCAACTTCCAAAGCCCATACGCCTGGGCAGTATTCCTTTCGCTCTAGCGAAGACGCTATGCCGATCAGCTACACGAGAACACTGCTGGATAGCGGAATGCTCAGCTCAAAATCGAAACTGATGCTGAGAAATCACATCCTCGGTTTCGAAAATGCAATAAAGACGTTTTAGGTGTAATTTTTCTAGTATTTTTGGTAAAATTGGAAACTACGCTAATAGGTCTATATGAGATGGGAAGGTTTTTTGGGATTATTTCGATTGTGGAAAACTTCCAAAGGGAAAGAAAAAATGATGTGCGAAAGATACTATTATAGTTATAGGGTTATTGGGGAGGAGGTTTTATTGTGTGGATAAATTACTTTAGAATTTCCCAAGTTATTCTGGGTCTTTTTTTTATTGGATTATGGATTAAACTTCGGGAAGGAGTAAAAATGTGAGGGGAGGTACACTTATGGGGAACTGTGTTGATATTTGTCGGTTTATAATCAATGAAAAAAAATTAAAAAAAAAAACACTAATTTTTTGCATTTTTTGCTCTTAATTTAAACGTAAAATTATTAAAAAGAAATGGAAAAAAGGGAAATATTAATAATTTTGTAAAATAAAAATTCATAAAAAATATTGGAAAATTTGGTAAATTACGAACAAGCCGCTTACCCGCCAATAGCAACTTTTTAATCAGAATCTACCGAGCAGGAGAGAGAAAGAAAAAACTGCTCCTGCAAGAATAAGACATGAAATCGGAAGAATGAAAATCTCGCAGGTTGAAAGGGAAACAAACAAAAAAATTTTTTTCCCCTTGTTTTTAACAATACGGATTTCGAACAAGCAGAAGAAAGAGCAGAAGCAGGAGAGGATGATATACTCTTTAATAAATGTTCATTATTTTTAATAAATTTATGATTTTTTTTCTTTTTAATATCACGCACGCTTTCTTTCTCTTTTTCCTTCTTCTCTTTTTATGAAGTAGTACTAAGCCAGCTGGCGGCTCTCCTCCGTTGTGCTGTTTTCTTTTTCATCTTTTTTTTGCCAAATCCGCAAGTGGTTAATTTTTGGGGTGTGGCCATACTCTTTAGCCATAATTCAAAGGGAATTGAATGCTCGTAAAACGGTGATTTTACAGTTTTTTTTAATATAGACACTCACGACGATGCAAGTGAAATGTGCCCTTAAATTCTTATTTATTTTAGGTTATTTTTGTTGTTGTTTTTTTCTTCTTCTTATAAATTTAATTTTTTCTTATGCAAAATAAAGACTGCACTTTTAGCCAATTTAATTTTGGTTCAGTTTTTTTTAAACGTAATTTTCGTAGTTATTAACGGTAATTTGGGTGAGAAATTTTTACAATTATAACGTTCAGTAAAGTTTATTTCGTTTTCTTAATGGTCGATTTATTGAGGCATTTTTCCTTTTTCTTAAGAAAAAAAAAATTCCATTACGGTCAGCATTTTTTCCATTAATAGTTATTGTAAAATCGATCGTCATTTAATTATTAATGTTCGATCGAAGCTTAATTATTGAAAATTTTCAACTTGTACTAAATCTCACCACTGTGGGGAGTTTTTTTGTTGTTGTTGTTGATTTAAATTTCCAAAAAAAAATTAAATGCGCAAAAATTTAGAAAGTTTTTCGAAACGAAAATCTTCAAAAGACAAAACCTCTTAAAGGGAAAACTTGCAAATTACTTTCAACAAGGATAAAAAAATTCCCCTAAATTAGGAAAAACTTCCAAATTACTTTCAACAAAAATAAAAAATTCCCCTAAATTAGGAAAAACTTCCAAATTACTTCTAAAAAATTCACCTAAAATATGAAAAACTTCCAAATTACTTCTAAAAATTCACCCAAAATAGGAAAAACCTCCAAATTACTTCTAAAAAGTCCCCTTAAAAGAGTTTCTTGCACCTTGCCATTAGGCATGGAATATGACAGAATTTAAATGGGCTACGATGAGATTTTTTGCATGGCTCTCAATCCTTTTGAGGTAATTTTTAATGACTTTTTTTTGCACATTTCTAGTTGTAATTCGGTCACTACTTGATGAATATAAGTTTTTAAATGTTATAAAATTTAAGAGAGATTGTCTTCGTAAACAAAATATTTTAAGTACCCCCCCTCCCCTCCAGAAAGGGTTCAACAGCGTTTAATCGCATGATTTTACAGGCCAATTGACATCACAAAATCTCGATATGCGTTTTTGGAACCAAAATTTATTGTGCTGTGCAGCTTATGGCGCCGTCTCGTTAAAATTACATAGGGTCCATAGTAAAATTTTCCTGTTCAATTCAAAAAAAATTCTGTTATCATACAAACAGTTAGAATGAAGCCTTCAGCCCAAAATGCATACCAGATAATTACTTTTTGGGAATACAATGCACTTGTGGGGTCTCAAAATGTTCAGCAGTTGAATTGGCAAACCGTAAGTTAAAAAAATACCCATATTAGATCAAAAGAAATTTTTGACAGCTGTCAAAAAACACGGGCTGTTTTTTCCGAAATACAAAATGGATAATCCTGTATATTGGACTTAAGCGCAGGTATTTCTGAAAATTTAATATTCTCCTGCCGTGATTAAGAAAGGCGACAGTTGTTTGCTTCGCTCATTGAAGAAGGATTGGTAGAGATTAATTTTGAATAATTTTGTATCTCCTAATTTATTTTATCGTAACCTTACGTGTCTCCTTTTATTTTAGGGTAAAAAAACAATGATGCCTACCGTAAATTCCATCAAACTGTAAGTCCTTCTTACTCACACCTACGATCCTATTTGCAATACGTTCTAACCTTCATTCCATTACTAGGATGCTTAGGTAGTGGATAGGCTACTTTTAGGGTACTACGCACATTATTACCCTTTTAATTTTATAAACCAAAATTATCTATGAAATTGTAATTTTTTTTGTTGTTTTTGGTGTAAATTTCATTATTTCTTCTCTTTTAAATTAATTGCATTTTTTTTATTATATTTTTTTTTTAAAGTAAAAAAAAAATTTATTTGCGTTTAAAATTTTTTTTCTTTTTAAATTATAAAAATTCTCATCAAAAAATATTTAATGTAATTTTACAAGAATATAAAAAAGTAAGTCAATAAATTTAAAAAAAATTATTTTTTCAAAAAAAATTTCACTTTTATTGTGTTTTTAGAAAATTTTCCAAAGAAAATCTATAAAAATTACCATAAAAGCTCAAAAACGAGCCCGACTCTTTTCACTTACGCGTAAAATCTTGTAAAATTTCACTTTTAAATTGTTTTCATTATTTTTTCTTGCATTAATTTTAAGATTTTATACACACAAAAATCATGGAAGAATGACATTCCTACCTCCAAAACAAAACACCACAACCCCCCACCCCCTCCCACACACACGTTTGGGTATTTTTTTTAAATTTTCATTTGTTGTTGGTAAATTTGCAAAATTTTGATACAAAAAAATCTCCACAAAAGCTCTTTTTTTTATAAAAGGAAACAAATTATTTTTTTAAACATACTGTACTGATTACTGGATATTGTTTATGGCCTTGTATACACGGCACCACCCTTTTTTTTTTATTAACGTCTAATTGATATCGAAAGGGGAGGGAATTTTTTCTGGTTGAATATTAAACACGAAAAGTGAGCATTCCGCCGCGCTTCTGTCGGAAATTTCAAATTTAATATTTTTCAATTTAAAAATATTGTTTTTGTTAAGAAAATCCAACAGGATGTGGGTGAGAGTAAACGATTAAATTGTTATTAAATAAAAAAAACATATTTCTGTTAAGTAGAGAACAAGAAAGAAAGAAAGAATATTTTTTTGAATAAAAAAAAGGGAGAAAGCCAAAAAACAACAAATAAATTAAAATAATGCAAAGAAGTAAAAAGGATAGCAAAAAATTGAGAGAAGGAGAGGCGAATGTTGAGTCGAATTGGAGAGCAAGAATCCTAGCCATTAGAGCAACAAATACTATGAAAAGAGTAGCCGCGACGCTATGATTCTTCTCCCTTTTCTCTCTCTCTCTCTGGGCCGCTTTCTCATGTTTCGTTTAACAATCATGAAAATAACATCACAAAAGGAAAGATGAAAAAAAAAGTAATAAACCAAAACAATCGCATTACTTACTTACTTAAATTTCGATTCAACTGTAATTGCTACAATGTGTGTAGGTACGCTTGTGTGCGGAGGCTTGTGTGCAAAAATCGGGGTCAATGACGAAAGAAAAATCGAAAATGTAGGTCATGTCAGAGTGGTGCCGTATGTAATGCGTTGCGCTGTGCGTTATGCCGTGCGCTGTGCTGTGATGGCTTGCATTTATGTACGTGCACGGATGTGTGATGAGGATTTGCGAAAAAAATCTTGTTTGGGTGCGAGTTGATAGAGCGCAGGAGAACGGAGACGTGAGAAGTGCCCAAATGAGATTGGCAAGGTGGGCTGCGTGCGTATGCATGGGTAGTTGATGCGGGCGAATTAACGGAGAGACAGACAATAAATTGTGTTAAAAAAAAAGACTTTGTATTAAAGTTGATCGTATCGCATCGCCTATAGTCGCATCAGATCTCGTCGCATCATGCCCCGTACTTGTAATTTTATCGTACGTCACTTTCGCCTGTGCAATGCAACTCGTATTCGTACTTCACGTAATTTTTGTTGCATTTTTAATGGAAAGTGCTCTTATTTTTTCGCCATTGTAATCAGGAGTGCAGCTTCAATTTAAAAAAAAGGAGAAAACCATTATTTTTCATTTTAAAATTGAAAATTAAAAACGAAATTAAATTTACAATTTTCTTTTTTGTGCTTTATAATTTTACCTTTCTTTTTGTCTTTTCTTTTAACTTTACTAAAAATTATTTGAAATCAATAAAAAAAATTTCGTCATTTGCTCCTAAAAGTTTTTTAAAAATCTTCTCAGTTAAAATTTTTTTTTAAATTTATAAGCAGAAAACTGATTTAATTTGAAAAGAAATTATAAAAAAAGTCCTTCAAAAAACACCATTTAAATTTAAAAAAAAAAACATTACCCATATTAAAAAACATTAACAGAAAAAGTATTAAAGAAAACCCATAAAAAAAAATTAAGAAAAAATTTTGAATTAAAAAATAAAATTTAAAGTTGAATATTTTTTTTTAAAGAAATCGACAAAAATAATAAAATGATATTAATGACATTACAAAAATAATCAGTAAAACGATTTTTAAAAAATATATCCGAACTTAAATGATAGTTTATAAAATATTTAAAAATAAGAAAAATATTTGAAACAATATAAAATATAAAAACAAATACTTAAAACTAGGTACAAAAAAAAGAAAGAAGAAAAAATAAAAATTATGAAAAAAAACTTTTTGCACAAAAAAATTCTATTCGAGGTGACAAATTTTCAGAAAACTTTTACTCAACTAATAATTTTTTGGTGAGTTCTCAAAGGATAGTAAATCCCAACACTATACTTTGGGGATCGTTAAGAACAAATTTTTTTCTAGTAAGTTTAAAACTCCAAAAAAAATTGCGAAATTTATTTATTTTTCCTACATTTTACTTAATTTTTTGTCATTTTGTTTAGTATTTATTAATTTAAAGTGTTTGTTTTCTTCTCTCTTCCTTATTTTGTATGTAAATTAATTAAAATTGTTTCTTTTTGTACAAATCCTTTTTAAAAAAAAAACTTAAACCAAAGAAAAAAACATAATTTGAATAATGTGAAAAAATTTAAAAAGATATAAAAAGAAAAGCTTTTTGAGAAGAATTTCTTTTTTAAGAAAATTCTTATAAAGAAACACTGACGAAACGTTTCCAAAATTGAGTTTTTCTCAATTTTACAGTAGAAAACTCTTCAATTGATAAAAGGGGGGCTGCGGCATTATTAGTGTGTTGTTTTTGGCCAAAAATGGCAAAGACCAATTTTTGTTCTCCCACAAATTCGGGCGATTCTGACGGATTGCTTCGCGCAACTTGCACATAACTTGCAGGTAATATTCCTTATTGACCGTTCTACCCTGTGGCAAGCACTCATGATGGACCATGCCCCTGCAATCGAAGACAACTGTAAGCAAAACCTTCACTTTCGACCGAACTGGGCGCGCTTTTTTCGATTTTGGCTCGTGCGGCAGCTTCCATTGGGATGATTGAGCTTTGGTTTCCACGTCATAATCATAAACCGATGATTCTTCACCAGTTATGACCTTCTGGACCAAATTAGGGTCGTCGCGGACAGAGTCCAACAGTTCCTTAGCAATGTACTAATTGCAAAAATACGTGCAATCACAGCAGTTGTCAAAAATTAACTGAACATTCAAAATGGCCAGACTTGTCAGCATAAGTGAGAGACATGAGTACCAACATAACGCCACAAAAAAAAATCGAAAATCGAATATACGTAACCCGCGGAAATTCAAAATTCGTGATACTTTTTGAACAGACCTCGTATGTTAAATAGGGGACTAGGGAATGGAGTTGTTGGGTCCAGGAGCTCAACCATTGGGGCGAAGTAATTCTGGGTTATAGGGCATTTATGTAGAATATGGATGATAGTGAAATGGGTGCCACAGGATTGGCATAAGGGGACAGTAGGTATTGCCAAAAAGGAAGTTATGAGCAAGCGCAGTATGTCCAATCTGGATTCTGAGAAGCTTCCGCGCCCAATGAGTCAACAAAAATGTGTCGCTATTGGTCCAGTCATTGTGTCTGCACATGCCCAAATAGTGTTAATTGCCATTCTGTTAGTAGGCGAATCAGATTGGAAATAACTGTGATCACTGGTCAACAGAGTGTTTCTCCATCCAACATGTCAGCACTTTCATGCCCCGGCACCCCTTACAACTCAACACTCCTATTGCTAAGTAGGCTATGACGAACTGCTCTCAGTACTGGATCACTCGATGGGCCACAAATGGCTTTAAGGGCTAAAAATAATAATGCTCCATTGGCTGTGAAATACTTGTCACAATTTCAATTACCACAGCTCGTCGTAAAAATGGAGTTGCCCCCAAAGAGAAGATGATATCATTACTATATAAAAATAACATCGTTTAAATAGATTTCATGCCAGAAAGGGGTGGGGGGGGGGTCGTTTTCTAGAGGTACAATTTTGGTAGACAATTAAAAATTATTTTGGAAATTTTCTATTAAAAAAAAATGTATTTTTTGTTAAATTTATTTACTCTTTTACTTTAGGAAAATTATTCAAAATTCCTTGAAATTAAATTTGATTATGTAAACGGAAATAAAAGGTTTCTTTTTCTTATAAGAATCTGTGTGTGTGTATGTGCTTGAAATAATGAATTCTTATATAAAAATTCGAAAAATTTACATAATTTTTTTGTTAATTTTCTCTGCTTTTAATATTATTTTTTTTGGGTATTTAAAAAGTGAATTTTCTAGTAAAAAAAAAAAACTAAATTTTCTTCGAACAAAACTAATTTATTTTTAAAATATTTTTTTTTACTTGTGATATTGGCTGATGGTCGATTGGCAGAGACCGATTGTGGCTGGTTAAGCTAAGGTGATTGGCTAATTTTTGTTGTTATTATTTTCATTTCCCGTTGAGCCAATTGCTGCTCAATAGAATCATGGAAGAAGAGAAGAGAATTTGAGTTTTTCTTTCTCAAAAATATGTTAACCAGAGAAACGAAAGTGCAACATTTACTGCTCAGTCGAGAACAACATTTTATGGACTTTTCTTCTCTGTCATGCAGTAATAAGTGTATAAGAGCTGTGAAATTGTTGTTCTCTTCTCTCTCTCTCTCTCCCTTTCTCTTTATTAAAATAGAGTTTTTACAATAATTATTTTTTCTTTTCTTTATAAAGAAATTATTCTCAATTTTTAATATTTTTTCTCTTTTCTTTTCTTTTTTCTTTTAGGTAAGTTTGTGCATTTGGCCAATCGCTGATAATTATTTATTATTGATCCAATCGACTGATTGTTGATAGACAACAACTTCTTCGAAACTGGTTCGTATTAAAAAAAAAATTACTTTCCTTTTTTTAACTCATA
Source organism: Atherix ibis (assembly GCA_958298945.1). Taxonomy (NCBI): domain Eukaryota; kingdom Metazoa; phylum Arthropoda; class Insecta; order Diptera; family Athericidae; genus Atherix; species Atherix ibis. The sequence continues at coordinate 32,275,640 of OY282609.1, forward strand.
TTTAATTTTTTTTTATTCAGTCATCGATGGTATTTTTTTGTTGTAATATGTGATTTTTTTAATTGCATTAAGAATAAATTTAAAAGAGTTCTTTTAATTTGCAGACTCTTTGTTAAGGTAAAATTTAATTATTTTATCATATTTGCACAAGAAACCGATGGTAACTTTTAACAGCTTAGCTTAGATACACGTTTTTCTCTTATCCAAATGGTTCGCTGTTAATTCGTTTAATTCTACGAACAGTTTTATTACACTGCACGTGTATTTGCACGATTTTTGCATGTGAACGGGCAGTTTTTGCTTGTGGCTAATATGGGAAAGGGGCTAAAAATTGAACGAATCGTGTGTGCTCGTAGATATATAATATTTCATATGACGTCGTTTATTTATATTGTTGGTCATTTGCTGTTTATTTCGATATTTATTTCGATATTTGACAGTTTACTCTGTGCTGGCATATTTATTTTATAAATAATAAATTTTATTTTGAATTTTCTGTCTTTAATATTTATTATATAAAATTTAAAGTAATTTTTTTATATGCAAAATGAGAATAGCAAAAACTAGTGCAGTTGTATAGTGTATAGCGAAAAATTGTTCGTGTGTAAATTTATAAATAAGTCAATGGACAATGCCAAGAGAAGATGAAATATTATAATTGAAATTAAATGTTAAAATAAAATATAAAATTTTAGTTAATATTAAATAAATAAAAATTCGAAAAAACGTCATTCATTATATGAAGTAAATAAAATAAGAACAACAGCTTGAAAAAAGAAAAAAACTCTGATTCCAAAAATATTCAATTTTTTCTGTACACAATTTTTTATCTGCATTATTTTTTTTATAATTTCAATAGCTTTTTTCAATATTTTGAAAAATTTTAATTAAAAAAACAAACAAACTAAGCTCCACCCACCTTTTTGGAAAAAAAATTACTTTCTGCCGGTGGGGGTGGGGGGTGTATATTTGTATTTTTATAAATTTTCATACAAAAAATTTTGAAAACTTTTTTAATTTTTTCTATTGTTCCAAAGAAAAGAAATATATTCTAATTTTGCATTAAAAAAAAATCGCGTTTGTTGTGGAGCCGTTTGGAATTTTTTTCAAATTTTTCTCAATTTTCCTTTTCGCAAAAAATTGTTGTTTATTTTTGAAAATGCCTCTCATATTTTAGTAAAATTAAAAATGCTCTAAAATATTTTAGAAAAAAATTTAGTGCTTTTTCAATTTAAAATTTATTAGTTTTTTTTAAATAAATTTTCCAATATTCTTTCGAAAAAGCCTCTTTTGGCCAGAATCCAATCAACACTATGTCGATGTCAAAGGAATTTTGTCAAATATAAAATTGTCATTAATAGAAAAACTAATGAAAATAATTATGAATTTAAAGAGTCTTTGTTGAGTCCTAGCAACCCTGTACAATACCATGCACGCGCAATTTGCGCGTGAATGCTCGCGCATATATGAACACTGTCAAACGTGTTAAAAAGGGGAATTGTTCAACTTTAGATCGTGTATTAGACGAACGGTGTAATCTAAGCTTTAGAAGAAAAAAAACTGATTCCAAAAATAGGCTTTTTATTTTTATCTGCATTATTTTTTTAATAATTTTGAAAGCTTTTTGTAAGCTTCTAAAAATTTCTAATTTTAAAAAAATTCCTCCCTTTTCTCCTTGCAAGAAAAACACATTTTTTTAAATATTTGTTTTAATTAGAACATTTTGAGAGCTTTTTCTTATATCATTAAAAAAATTTTGGATTTTAAAAAATGGCGTTTGTTGTGAACATTTTTTAAAAAGCAGTTTGGACCTTTTTTTTAAAATTTTCAACTTTTTCTTCATTTTTCTTTTCTCAATAAATCGTTTTTTTTTTTTTTTGAGAATGCCTCTCATATTTTAGTAAAATTTAAAAAGCTCTAAAATATTTAAGAAAAACTTTGGAGTTTCTTCAATGAAAAATTAATTTTTTTTTTAATAAATTTTGCAATAATTTTTTTTAAAAAGCTTTTTTTAGCCAGAAACCAACCTTTTGTTTGTCAAATGTAAACAATGTCGAAGGAATTTTGTCAAATATAAAATTGTCATTAATAGAAAAACTAATGAAAATTATTATGCATTTAAAGAGTTTTTGTTGAGTCCTAGCAACCCTGTACAATACCATGCACGCGCAATTTGCGCGTGAATGATCGTGCACATATGAAAATTGTCAAACGTGCTAAAAAAAGGGAAATTTTCAACTTTCGAAAAAAACTCTGATTCCCAAAAATATGCAATTTTTTCTGTACCTTTAAAGGATTGGTTTTTATTTATTTTTATTTACATTATTTTTTTAATAATTTCGAAAGCTTTTTGCAAGCATCTAAAAATTCTTAATTTTATGGTAAAAAAAATTAACAAACCAAACTCCTCCCTTCCTTTTCTCCTTGTAAGAAAAGTTTTTTTTTTATCGAACAAGATTTCGAAATCTGTTTTAATCTTAGAGGGATTTTATAAAATTTTTTATAAATTTTCATTATTTTTTAGTGCTAAAAAAAAAAATATTTTCTAAATTTTTTTAATCTTTTTTTTTATAAAGAAAATTTGGAGAGCTTTTTTCTTATATTATTCGGGAATTTTTGAATTTAAAAAAAATCGCGTTTGTTGTGGAGAACTTTTGAAACCAGTTGGTAGGTTCCTCTTAATTTAGTAAGATTTAAAAATTTCATATTTTAGAAAAACTTTAGAGTTTTTGCAATAAATTTTTTTTTTTATTTTAATAAATTTTCCAATATTTTATTAAAAAAAAGCCTCATTTACACAAAAACCAACCCTTTTTAATCTCAAAAGAATTTTGACAACTAATGAAAATTATTATGTATTTAAAAGGTCCTCGACTCAACTCTTACCTGAGTCGAGCCCATTTTTAATTTTTTGCGAAGTTTTGGTAAATTTTCAAATATTCTTTTTAATAAGGCTTTTCTTTTATTTTCTCTTTTAAATTATATTTTTGATATTTTACTCTACTTTTTTGAAAATTTCAAATTTCCTTTTTCTCAAAAAAAAAAAAAAAACGTTTACAATTAATAAAACGCGATTAAAAATTGTGATTTTGCCTTTTTTTTGGTCAAGAGTTGCGATTTTTTAAAAATGTCTTTTTTTTAGGAAAATTTTAGGAGTTTTACTGTCTTCTTTCCAGAAATTTTCGAATAATTTTTAATAACAAAAAATATTCTCCATTGGATGACTGTTAAGGAAAATTTAATTGTTTAAGGAAAAAAAACTTTAGGTCGCTTTTCTCAAACTCCTTTTTTTTGTGGTTAATTTTTATTTTTAAATTTCTAATATTAATAAAATATCTTCTTTAATTTGTATTTGTTTCTGATAAAAAAAAATCTATTCTTCATAAGTAAATCATGGAGATTGGCAGTTTTTTTTTGTTGGAAAATTAATTTCAGTATTTTTTGAATTTTTAACGAAAATGTCAAAATTGAGATTTATTTCAAATAATCCTTAAAAAAAAATAGAAAAATAACCTTTAAAAATATGTTTATAATTGTTTCAACAAGAAATTTACTATAAAAAAATTCTTACATTTTTTTTCGTAAGCAAAAGAGTATGAATGGGGTGGGGGGCGTTGGTAAAACGGGGTTTGGGGCTGCGCGGATTAAGTCTTCAAAAGGAGGGGAATAATATTTTTGTATTTTAAGTGATGATAATTTCGAACAATATGAAAAATTTCCTATTCGAAATATTGATAAGGTCAAATTACATTTTTTTTAATGTTTGCATTAAAAAATATTTAAAAAAAAAAAAAAATCAATGATTTTTAAGAAAAATGGCATAAAAATGTTTTCTTCGAATTCCTCTCTTCATCAAATTACAATCAATTCAGTCAGACAGAGAGTCAGTTTTAATAGCTACCTAAACAAGTACTCTTATTACAGAAGAAGAAAAAAAAAGAGTTTTCTTAACTCACCTTATTTTAACATCGTCGATATAAAATCAATCAGCAAAAAAAAAAACAAAAAAAAACTAAAAACAATACAGCGCAAAATTCTCAAGAATATTTATTCATGTTTTTATCAGAAAAGTTTTATTATAAATAAATGCGATTAATTAATTTATTTTCCAAGAATTGCAAAAAGAAATTGAAATTTTTCGATAATTTTTGTTCTCTTGTTAAATTTTTGAAATGAAAATTGCTCGTTTACATTTTTGTTCTCTTTTATGCGCATAGGCGTTCTCTTCCTTGGATTGTGTATTTTAAGGAAATTTTGGTTCTGTTCATTTTTTGTCGATTTTCTATGAATCGGTTAGGATTGTGAAGGGGTTAAGGGGGTGGGAAAGGGGTTGATTTGATGGGGCGAAAGAGTAGTAAAATAGATTTGTTGAAGAGTGTGTGTAACGGTATATATTTTTGGATTCGTTTTAATTGCCTTTCGGTTCTCTTTTTGCGAACGTTCCCAATGCAAGTGTTAAGCGGTGACAAAAGAGCGAGTGAACATGCCGCCATGTTGTCAGCGAGAGAAACTCTTTTTCGCAAGATGTGTAAGCGGTGGAGTGAGTGAAATTCTTAGTGAAGATCAGTGGTTTTTTGCACATAAAATAAGTTCTGACTGGAAATGGAATTAGGAGTAGTAGTGTAGTAGTAGTAGTAGTAGTGTTGGTGTGATGATAAAAACTGCTTGCTTGAAATTTGCAAATGCCGCTATTGTAAACATAATTCAAGTTAAATAGAATTGCAACGAGTTAATATGATCCGTTTTTAATGCTTTAAATTCACCTAACCTCATAATACATATTTATCTTGACTTTGATTTAAATTTTAACAATACTGCCACATAAACGAACGCTGAAAAAAAATGTATTTTTTTTTTTAAATTTTAACACCGATTTTATTTATTGTTATTACTAGTTCTCGTATCGCGCGAGTTTGTTGTTTTTTATTTAAAATTTTCTAAACCCATGGCAGGGGCAGGGGCTTAAATATAAGAGTGAGTGTGCGTGTGTGTGTATGTGACCTCCGAACAGAATAATTTCAATTGAAATTTATGTAATTGACTACAAAAAATTTTCTAGCAATAATGGAGTTTTCTCACTCAACTTTTGATTTGTTTTGAAATCGAATTGAAATGGTTGCGCGAAAGGGATAAACATTGATCGATGAGGGTTTGGCGTAAAAGAGAAAAAAGTTTCTCTGTTTTGACGTGCTTGGACACGCTCGCTTTTACTTTTGTCGATTTTTAGTGAGTTTGTTTGTGTGCCGCCGCAGCTTGGATACGGGTTTGGCCATGTATACGTGTATATAAAAAATATTGTACTTGTGTACATTTGTTTTGGTATGATGCTCTTTGTATTCAGTTTTTGACAGAAATTCATTAAAAGAGACAATAATCTTTTTGGTCAAGCCTATTTAAAGAGAGTGCAGTGGCAGAGTAAAAGGAAAAAAAGTAAAAAATATGTCTTTTATAACATGAAGGAGAGAGAAAGAGGAATTGATTGAGTTTCTTCACTTTTTCTTCATCACAATAGAATAATTTTATTTTTCCCTTTTCCTCTAAATAAATGTACTTTTTTCTAATTTTGTAAATCTTAAAACAAATTTAAAAAAAAAAATCGTTTGGATTCCCAGGTGTATAAGTTTAAATCCGCTTTCTTCATATAAAACAAAAACAAATTTATTCAATGTACTTGTCCTCGCTAACTACACATTTTTCCCATCTCTCGGGCAATTTGTGGATACCATACCAAAAAAATTCCTTCTCTTTCGAGGCAAACCACTCATTAAGCCATTTTTGGACGTCTTCGTAAGAATCGAAGTGCTGCTCAGCGAGCGCGTGGCCCATCGACTAAAACAGGTGGTAGTCGGAAGGCGCCAGGTCTGGTGAATAAGCGGGGTGGGGAAGCACCTCCCAGTTGAGTGTCTCCAAGTAGTTTCGGACCATTTTTGACGTGTGCGATGGTGCGTTATCGTGGAGGAAAATCAGCTTGTCATGTCTTTGTTGATAATCTGTCCTTTTTTCACGCAGAGCACGGTGCAATTTGATCAGTTGTTGGTGGTAGCGGTGGGCATTGACAGTTTCACCAGGTTTCAACATCTCAAAGTAGACGATACCCTGCTGATCCCACCAAACTCACAGCATCGTCTTCCGTCCGAAGCGATTTGGTCTTGGGGAAGATGTTGATGGTTGGCCGGGATCAACCCACGATTTCTTGCGTTTAGGATTCTCGAAATATATGCACTTTTCATCACCTGTCACAATCCGATGCAGGAATGACTTTCTTTTTTGTCTGGCGAGCAAGATTTCGCATGTGTTTTGGCGTCGCTCCATTTGCCTATCGTTCAATTCATGCGCCACCCATTTTCCGATATTTCCAATCTTCCCCATGGCACGCAGACGCATGGAAATGGCTTGTTGAGTAATACCCAATTGCTCCGCGAGCATTTTTTGCGATTGGGTATCGTCTTTGTCCAAAAGAGCCTGCAATTGATGTTCCTCAACGTTCCTAGACCGATTTTCACTCTTCTTGTCCTACAAGTCAAAATTTCCCTCTTTGAACCGACGAAACCAATCTCGGCACGTTGTTTCCGATAAAGCACTGTCACTATAGGCCTCCATAAGCACATTCGATGCGATTCGGCAGTCGATTTCTTCAAATTGAAGTAGAAAAGCAGAGCTTCCCGCATATGCTCTTTTTCTGGCACAAAACTAGACAAGATTACCAAAGGAAAAATGTATGTTGTTGTACGAAATTACTGGGAAAAATGTATGTTGTTGTACGAAATTAGCTGCCCATGGTAGCTTAATACGCTCAATACGCTCACTCACGCCATCTATGACAAAACAGCGGATTTAAGCTTCTACCCCTGGTAAAATTAAAATTAACGAAAAATTTCAAAACAACTCAAATTAAATAAGGAAAAAAACAATTTATACTATTTATAGCCAATTATGCTATACGAGGTCTGTTCAAAAAGTATCGCTGTGTTGTTTTTTTTAAATTATTTATTTATTCAAGAATATCTATTTTGTTCCCTTCAAAGTAATCCCCACCAGATATTATTCACTTGTGCCAACGTTTTTCCCAATCCTCGAAGCATTTCAAAAAAATTTTGTGATCGTTCTTTCATGGAGCTTTTCAGTTTCGGGAACAAGAAAAAGTCACGAGGGGGAAGATCTGGGGAATACGGTGGCTGCGGCATTATTAGTTGGTTGTTATTGGCCAAAAATGGCAAAAGCCAATTTTTGTTCTTCCACAAATCCGGGCGTTTCTGGCGGATTGCTTCGCGCAACTTGCACATAACTTACATGTAATATTCCTTATTGACCGTTCTACCCTGTGGCAAGAACTCATGATGCACCACACCCCTGCAATCGAAGAAAACTGTAAGCAAAAACTTCATATTCGACCGAACTTGGCGCTTTTTCAGTCTTGGCTCGTGCGGCAGCTTTCATTGGGATGATTGAGCTTTGGTTTCCATGTCATAACTATAAACCCATGATTCTTCACCAGCTATGACCCTCTGGAACAACTCCTTAGCAATGTTAATGCGGTGCTGTTTCTGGTCGAAATTGAGCAAAAATCGAAGACGGGCCAAAACACGTGCAAACAAAGCAGCTGTCAAAAATTAACTGAACATTCAAAATGGCCGAACTTGTCAGCATAATTGAGAGACATGAGTACCAACATAACGCCACAAAAAATCGAAAATCGAATATACTTAACCCGTTGAAATTCAAAATTCTTCGCGATACTTTTTGAACAGACCTCGTATATAAGTTCAACTGTCTCTCCATGTAAAATTGAATAAATTAATAGAAGAAATGTTTTAAGTAAGGGGGGGGATAGGGGGTTTGTGGTTTCTTAAATATTATAAATTTTCTCATCCGTACACAAGATCCTAGTTTTTTTAGTGCCCAATATTAGTTAACTTAGAACCAATTTTACGACTAAAAACTCTTAAAAGTTTTATTTTCTTTAGGCTTCCTCGTTAACAGGGTTTTCAACTTATTTTATGGACGATTTATCTCCTTTTCAGACAGACGGTTTTTTTTATTTGAAAAAAGTCAGACAATAACTTTGTTTACGAAGAATTGATATAAAACAGCTGAAATGAAACTCCACCTAAATAAAAGAACCCCAAAAAAATTTTTCTCTTACGAAATAGTTTTAATATACATTTTTTTTAAAGAATGTCTCAAAGTTTAGGATTGAAGGGAGTTTTTTTAGGACTTTTGCTAATATTTAATATGACAAAATTATTTTTTATGAAAAAAACTATTATTTTGTAAAAAGACCTTATATAAAATGTTCAGGTTGCTGATGATTTCTAAAAGAAGGAAATCAACCATTTGACAGATTGGATTTTCTAGCCGCCCAAATGGGAGAACACCACCTATCATGTTTCAAGACTTAACGAATTGTTTGTCTTTTTCTAGTAGAAATTTACTTGCTTGTATGAAAATTTTTACTCGATTCTATTCAAAATTGGTTATTTTTATTTATAAAAATCATAAATAAATTAAATACCGAATCTTTTATTATTAATTTTTTAATAATTTTAAATAATATTTGGCAACAACGGAAGGGCACCCTACACGTACATGACTGTTTGACTAGCTCAATTTGAACTTGAGACTCAAAATTTCAGTGTATCTAAATCAGTAAGGGCTTAACTGCCAGTAAATTTGATCAAAAAACCAAAAAGTAAAATACCAACTCCACCCCTCCCCCTCCCCTCTGACTCTCCCCCATTTAACTAACATTACCCAAAAAAATTCAAATAAAAAGAAGAAAGGAAAAAAAAAGAAATCATTAAAAAAATTTCGATAGAAACACTTGTTTTTACAATAAATACAATAATTACGAAATCCCCCCAACCTTTATTGTGGAGGTAAAAATGTGTAATTACAATGACGACGACGACGACGACGACGAGGTGGACGGCATAAGTGGGATCGGCGTTATGTGGGGTCGTGCAGCAAAACCAACTGGAACTGCCATAGCCACAGCCACAGCCACACACCAACCACAACAATAACAACAACCACAACCACAACGACTGACTGCAACGTTGCAGCCCCCAAGCAGACCAAGTGTAAACATGAGAACAGAAAATAAATTTCTTTAAGGTTAGCCTTACCCCAGATTCGGACAATTTATCGTATGTGTTCGGTGGTTTTTGGGGGGCTGTTGTACTGCGGCGGCTGTTATTGCTGCTTTTGAGTGCTGCGTGGCACAAATGAAGTGAAGCCCGCAAAATACACCACAATTATTTACCAAACGAATAACCAACAACAAAATCCATAAATGCGTTTGTTTTTGTTTGAATTTTTTCCATTCCTTCTTCTCCCCTTTTCCAAGGAGTTTTTTTCTTCTTATTCGTGAGCATATATATCAATAAAATCGTTGTGTACATGAATTTCTAATCACACATACACATTCATTGTTGATAGTATTTTTATTAAAGCACGTTAAAATTTTAAAGTTTTCTTAAAATGCAAAAAAAAAAAAAAATTTCAATTATATTCAAAATTTCAACGCCAACAACAAATTCCAAACTACAAATTATACAGCTACACAGGTGTGGTACGGGGCAACATCAACGAACGTGAATTGAGCAAAAAATCGCGCACACGAGCCTGATTACATGGGCAAAAAAGAAAAATTAAAGAAAAATAATGCGTCACCCGCACCAGATCTCATGTAAAAAGTGGGGAATTCGCGACAAGGTAAACTGCAGCTACAAATACAAGTACAGCTGCAGCTACAAGCGACAAGAGCCCAATCTGGTAGGCTCGCTCGACTACATTTACAATATTTCTGGTTCGGCTTTTCGCTGTAATCGAGCAGTAAATAATAATAGTATGCTTTGTCCCTCTCACTCCCCCTCCTTCTACTGTGTACTAACAATTGCAATAAGCGCTAACGCAACACAACTTTCGTGAGTAGAGTCGCCTAGAATCGTTGCCGTCGTCGTCGTCGTCGTCGTCGTAAAGTCGAACAATTCATCCGTCGTCATCCGTCGTCGTGACTGTGACTGTGACTCTGACCTACTGGCACCGTTTCTCCGTAGTTCGTGTGGTAATTTTTGTTCCGTTTCCTTGCACACACTCTGTTGTGCGTTGTCTGTCATCGTTTTTGTTCCAATTCTCGTAATAATACGCGTTTCATAAAAAAAAAAAAACAAAAAAAATTTCTTTTCCATCTCCTTTTTCGTTCTTAAATTAAAAAAGGTTTTTTTTTTTTCATTTGGTTTTGATTTAATAAAACAAAAATTTTATGTAATTAAAATATAAGCGAAAATATTTATTTTGTGAAATTTTTAAATAAAACGCGAAAATTTACGAATAATGGCTGTTAAATTATAAAAATTTTTAAAAATTATTTGTGAAATTATAGTTTTTTTCTTCTCTTTTTAATTTTTTTGTTGAGTGAAAATTGTGTTTTTGTTTAAAAAAAAAAAACTTAAAAATTTAACTCTCTTCTGTGCTGTGATGATTCTTTTGAGTATATTTTTTTATAAAAATATTTTCAATGTGTAAAAAAGGTGGAAGAAAGAATGAGATGAAATAAAAAATTTTTGTGATAAATAGAAAGAGTAGTAATGGTAAGAGATAGATAAGTGTTGAGAAGAGAAGTGAGGAGAGAATGTTGAAAAAGTCTCGTTTTGAAATCGAAATGAAATTGAATTGAAAGTGAAACACTCTCACTCTCTCAGGTTTCCGTCTCTGTGCGCCTCTCCAAAATGTGTGGGTTTTCTTCCGATACGAGCGACCGACCATACCATATACCGTGTACGACGTACTTAACCGATCGACCGCATACTCCAACAACCGCCCGCCAACAGACGAACAGAATGGATTGGGGTATGCATCGATTTATCGCTAAACGCATTAATAATCATCAGTGAATAATCAGTGTAACCGGACGTATTGTATTTTTTAGTTTCCGAATTAAAAAAAAAAAGAAATCATTTTCCATTCTAGATTGAGTTTTTTTTTGGTTTTCTTCTAAAATTTGCATAAAATTTATTTTGTTTGTAAAAGAATTTTTTAGTGTACCAAAAAAATTTTGTTTTATTTCTTTTTTTGTTTTTTAATACTTTACTTTCTATTTAATGGAGTAAAAATATTTGATTTCTCGTATTGCGATGAGTGCGTTACGGTGCGATATTGTAGATTTGACGGTGCGCGTCAATACAATATAAACAACACGGTTCGGTACAGTTTCGCACGAAAACGCTATAAAGAAACACACTCTTTTTTTTCGGGTGAGAGAGCAGGCGGATGATGTTCAGTGGTTGTGTTCAGTGCGAATTTGTTTCTCTTTTCTTGTTGGTTTTTGTTTGTTTTTTTTTTCTGTCATAATTTGATTATTTTTGTGAGTGCGTCTTGTTTGGTGTTTTTCTTCAAAATTTGTCACTTGAAAATTAAAGTTTTTCTTTTATTTTAACAAATTTTCAATTTATAATTAAAAATTAAATTAAAATTATTAAAATCACCTATAAACAAAAACAAAACAAAAGAGCAAAACAAATAAAAAGTCACACCATTTATTTATTATTGCAAAAGTGCATAAAATAAAAATGAATGAAATAAGAAAATGAAAGAATGAGGATGGAGAATAGACAAAAATCGGAAAACGAAATTCAATTAAAACAGAAAAAGAAGGAAAAGGAAAACAAACTTGTTTTAATGTGTGTTCTTTGAAAGAGGATGGGGATAGAAGGCTTCTACGAGGTCTGTTCAAAAAGTATCGCGAATTTTGTGTCATGAATATCTATAGGGTGGTCCATCTAGCGGTTCTATTTTGAACTACTATTTATTTGAAGTACTAGAGACCGATTGTTAGTTGAAAGTCAGAATTTTATGAAATGGTAATCCATACGCTGAAGAAAAATGGAAAATATTGAGAACTTACTTCCAAAGTGTTGAGTCTTCAACCTAAACTGTGAGAAATTTAAAAAAAAATGAGTAAAGATCGAATGCCATCACGTGAATTTGTGGGCAAATTTGTGAAGCGAGTTCGCGAAACTGGTTTGTTGGTTGCCAAAGCAACTCGTTCCCTCTCTAAGACAGTGCGTACGACCGGGAATATTGCCACCGTTGCTGAAAATGTCAGTGATCATCCATCAACATCAACTCGTCACCGTTCTCAGGAATTGAACATTTCTCGCACTTCTCTGTTGTGAATTTTGCACAAAGATCTCGGTATGAAAGCTTACAAAGTTCAATTAGTCCAACAGCTAAGGCCGCATGACCATCCGATGCGTTTTCGGTTTGCCCAATGGGCTCAAGATCAATTGGCCGAAGATGAGCATTTTTATCGAAAAATCATCTTTTCGGATGAGCCCCTTTTCCACCTCGGTGGGTATGTCAACAAACAAAATTGTCGCATTTGGGGCTCAGAAAATCCATACGTCACCATGGAAAAGCCGATGCATCCACAACGAGTCACGGTTTGGTGCGGATTTTGGAGTGGAGGCATCATTGGCCCGTTTTTCTTCGAAAGAAAAAAGCCGCCGTTACGGTCAATGGTGAGCGCTATCGTGGCATGCTCAACGAATTTTTGTTTCCAAAATTTGAAGAGAATGGTATGGACGACATTTGGTTTCAACAGGATGAGGCCACTTGCAACACAGTCAACGTAACAATCCAACTTTTGAGCACTGCTTTCGAAAACCGAATAATCAGCCGAAATTCTGATGTCAATTGGCCGCCTCGGACCTGTGATTTGAACCTGTTGGATTATTTTCTGTGGGGAGCCGTTAAGGATAAATGTTACGCAAGCCACCCAGAGACAATTAAGGTCTTGAAACACGAAATCAAAGTTGCCATTGAAGAGATACAGGCCCAGACAATCGAAAATGTACTGCAAAATTGGGTCGAGCGAATGGGGTACTGTAACGCCAGCCGTGGCAGTCATTTAAATGATGTTGTGTTTTATTCTTAAATTTCAAGGTTCAATCTTTTTAATAAAACCGGAAATTTGAAAAAAACATACACTAGTTTTTTTTTTATTTACTTTTTAAAATGGAACTTCTAAATGGTCCACCCTTTATTTTGTCCCCTTTAAAAAAATCCCCACCAGATATTATACACTTGTGCCAACCTTTTTTTCAATCCTCAGAGCACTTACAAAAAATTTTTTTGTGTCTTGTTCAACTCCTCCTTTGATGCCGTCTTTATCTCCTTAATCGTAGTGTAGCGTCGTCTTTTCATGGAACTCTTAAATTTCGGGAACAAGAAAAAGTCACAGGAGACCAGATTTGGGGAATACGGTGGCTGCGGCAATATTAGTGTGTTGTTTTTGGCCAAAAATGGCAAAAGCCAATTTTTGTTCTTCCACAAATCCGGGCGTTTCTGGCGGATTGCTTCGCGCAACTTGCGCATAATTTACAGGTAATATTCCTTATTGACCGTTCTACCTTGTGGCAAGAACTCATGATGCACCACGCCCCTGCAATCGAAGAAAACTGGAAGCAAAACCCACACATTCGACTGAACTGCGCGCGCTTTTTTCGGTCTTGGTTCGTGTGGCTTTGGTTTCCACGTCATAATAATAAACCCATGATTCGTCACCAGTTATGGACCCTCTTGAGCAAATTTGGGTGTTAATGCGGTGCTGTTTTTGGTCGAAATTGAGCAAAAATCGAAGACGAGCCAAAACACGTGCAAGCAAAGCAGCTGTCAAAAATTAACTGAACATTAAAAATGGCCGAACTTGTCAGCATAAGTGAGAGACATAAGTACCAACATAACGCCACAAAAAATCGAAAAATTAAAAATTCTTCGCGATACTTTTTGAACAGACCTCGTATATAAGTTCAACTGTCTCTCCATGTAAAATTTAATAAATTAAAAGAAAAAATGTTTAAGTGAGGGGGGGGGGGAGAGGTGTTTGTGGTTTCTTAAATATTATAAATTTTCTCATCCGTACATGCAAATTCGATCCTAGTTTTTTTAGTGCCCAATATTAGTCAACTTGGAACCAATTTGGTGACTAAAAACTCTTAAAAGCGTTATGTTCTTTAGGCTTCCTCGTTAACAGGGTTTTCAAATTATTTTATGGACGATTTATCTCTTTTTCAGACAGACGGTTTTTTTTTATTTGAAAAAAGTCAGCCAATAACTTTGTTTACGAAGAACTGAGATAATACAGCTTAAATGAAACTCCACCTAAATAAAAGAACCCCAAAAAAATTTATCTCTTACGAAATAGTTTCAATATATTTTTTTTTAAGAAAGTCTCAAAGTTTAGGATGAAAAGGCTTCTTTTCGGACCTTTCCTAATATTTAATATAAGTCAGTATAAAAGAGATACATGAGTACCACATAACGCCACAAAAAAAACCGAAAAGCGAATGCACGTAACCAGCGGAAATTCAAAATTCCCGATACTTTTTAAACATACCTCGTATATTGAATTTTTTCTCTTTCTTTCGTTCGTTTTTGATTATTTTCCATCAGTTTTGCATTTTTTTTTTCAAATCACCACCAATTCTTTTGATCATAAGAATTTTCTTTTCAGCACATTTTTTAATAATTATTAAAAAAAAAAAAACAAAAACGACCATTGTCATTTTCACACATATACTATAATACAATAGAAGCTACTTTTGAGTTTTTTTTTAATTTTATTTATTAAATATTTTTCTTTATAGAAATTTTTTTCCCGTGAAATAGAAAGAAAAGAAAAAATATTTAATGGAAAAATTAAAGGGGGGAAATGAGACAACAACATAAAGAATAAATGTTTGTGTTATGAAAAGGAAAACAAAACAAAACAAAACACGTTTGGGTATTTCTGGGGATCTGTTCATACGTGCATTCGAATTAAGAGTATTTGCGCTCTCGTTTTTTTCTTTGGATATGTGCACTCTGCGCTCTTATTGCGAAATGTGATCAAAAATTACAATAGCGCTAGAATAGTACACACACATACGAGATCATATGTTAACGAATATATTTTTAACCAATCATCTTTTTGATGTGTTGTTTAGTCGTCGATTTTAATCCGATTGCAATTTACGAGAGTATTTGTGTAAAACTTAGTGTATTTTTTAGTTGAAATTTTTTTTTAAAATTCGTAATTAATAAATTTTTGTTTATATTATTTTTGTTTTTGTTAAAATAAAAGAAAAAACCATTTTATTGAAGATAAATACCCCATATTTTGTGTTTAATAGAAAAATAAAAATGCCATTTTTTAACTAAAATTAATTTTTATTAGTAAAAAAAAAGAGGCGCAATTAGAAAAAAAAATAATTACATTTTACCATGAATATTAATAATAATTATTGGAGTGCTGTATTATTATGCATAATAAACGTATTTTTCCAATTAAAATGAAACATTTTCGGAATGAGTTAATTAATTTTAGTGATGGTAGTAGTGGTGACGGCTGTCGGATTACCAGTGCTACTGGAACAGCCTTTAATAATAATAATAATAATAATAATAATAATAATAATAATAATAATAATAATGGTAATAACAATAATATTAGTATGGGTGCCGGTAGTCCTACAACTACTATTAGTGATTTTGACATCATTGCTGCTGGTTTTTATTTTCAAGAATCAAGAAGGTAATAGAAGAAAAAAAAACCACTTGAATTTTAATAATATAGAAATTAAAACTGTACTGATTGTTAAGATTTTTGATTGTATTTTAAGATGAGTTAGCCAAATAAATTTTTTTTCTCCTTTTTATTGTAATATTTTATTGGAAAGCAGCACTTATTTTATAAAATTATAAAATAAGAAAAAAAACTATATTTTTTTGTTTTAAATATTTTTAAATTTTTCAATTTATTTTTATATTATTATGTTAAATTTTTATGTAAATTATTGTGTGTATAAAAGGGAAACGGCCGTTTTACAATAGATGGCGGCATTAAGCAGTAACTTAGGCATGTCAACAACTCTGCTCACCATTCCATTTGTGACTTTATATCGGCGTTATATATTTTTTTGTGTGCGTGAAAATGTCGAGAGATTTGAGACAAACAAGCGTCATTTACGGGAAGTTTTGATTTTTGCCTTCAAAGTCGAAAAAATGTGCGGCTGAGGCGCGTCACAATTTATGGTGAGGCTTGTATTAGTGACGGAACGTGTGGCGAATGGTTCCAACGCTACAAAAGTGATGATTTCGACGTGGAAGGCAAGGGCGGCCAAAATGGGTGAAAAAGTTTGATGAGGCAGAATTGAGGGCATTATTGTATGAAGATCCCTGCGTGGAAACTTTCACTACCGTCTACGGTGGGGTATTCCGCTTGTTGATTGTCCGGTTATGAATGAAGAGGTTCAGGATTTTAGTGGCGTGTACTGTTCCTAAGTAGAATGTGAGAAATTTGGCAACGTCGATGGAATGAGAGTGTGAATGGCAGATGGACGCACAGGTTGTGTCTGCTTCTGGATTTGAATTTGGTCTGTACCTTGGGTATTTACTCACGGGACATGGCAGAATGAATGGGTTCATGTACAAGTGTGGACTGGCTGCGGAGGCTAGATGCCCTTGTGAAGCGGCGGAGGAGAGTGACAAGTACCTTCTCATCGAGTGTGGCTTGTACGGGAATTTGTGTGATTTAGGTGCATGTGGAATCGTGGTGGATGTGAATGGTGTGTTAGGTATGAGAGAACGTTATGAATGCTTTAATAGATTTGTCGTGGCACTTTTTGAGAGAAGAGCGAAGAGGGTGTGTGATTGAGTGTGTAAATGGCACGTAATGTGGGTGCGACCGGGTGAATGACCAATGTCGATTCCGGTTATATGTTCGGGTCTTGGCGAACCCGCGTACATGAGCTGGCTTAGCTGTGCCTAGAGATTTACAAGATTCCTTATCGTAGCTTAATGAGCGGAATATAAACTGAAATACTTTTAAAACAAAAATTGGTACCACGGCAATCGGGGTGTCCCATGGTGTTAAAACACACTGCGCCCGACAATGGTGAGGCGCCTTAGACAGCAACGTGGGGGCTGTGGTTAATACCCATATCGCGGGTACTGTCTCCGGATCGCTGGTAGGAGATGCTGGTAATTATCTCGGGCAAAGGTTTAGATCTGTTTATGACAGCAGAGGTTTAGAGAGGCCTCGCCACAACCAGTTTGTAATTGGTAACTGACTGTAAACTGCCAGTAATGGTGGTGCGTTTATTGAGCGTTACTCAATCCCTATGGTTGTAGGCGACTCGTGGTTTTCTGTTTAATGACAGATAAGTTACGTTCAATAATATAATAATGGTCCATGTCAAACGGAACAAGAACTTGTAGATTCATTGGACGTGACTCAACAAGCCATTTCCCATCGTTTGGAAGTCTTGGGAATGAGCCAAAAGCAAGGAAGTCGCGTGCCATACGCCGAGAGACGACGAAAGCCAAAAAAAAGGAAGGGTTTTCTCCATGGTATTGTGACTGGCGATCAAAAGTCGACCCATTACAATAATCCAAAGCGAACAAAATCATGGGTACGCCAGCTCGGCTTGTAGAGGTGCCAGCTCGGCGCGGTATATTATGAGTTGTTGCAACCGGGTCTGCCCCCTTGACGGGATGTTAAGTATAGACCAACTTATCATCACAATGATTGCAAATGGCTAAAGAAGGGGCAAAATTAGATATCCTACAGTGAATATTCCGAGATTGGCGTGATGTGATATTACAGATGCAATTCTTAAGATTCCCCTAATGGGGGCATGGTGCATGGTACAAAAAGACTAACGGTGCTTTTAAGAGGTGCGAACCTTGAAATTCTGGTAGGCTTTCCTAAAAAAACTCGAAAGGAAGATCGCTCCAAATTCAGAGTAATCTGTTTTAAAAGCGAACTCGTGGTCAGGGGCCTCCCATTCTTGGGCTAGCCACCACGAAGCCTTACTATTGGCGTAGTCTTCGAAGTGGCTGTGAGTTTGAAATGTGATGCAGCCAGCTTTTCAATAAGTAACATACCATCGATTTTTCTATTTTAATCCACACATACACTTAGCTGAACCGTAAGGGTGGACGGATTCACAGCAGAAAATCAGAAAAATGTCCATCTTTATGACAACACGGAAGTTATTATGGGGGGCGGAAAGATATGGCCAATAGGCTTAGGTACCTCTTAGGAATAAACTCCGATCTAATTTTTTTATTATTTTGAAACTTAGTTGCTAACTCCGATTTACCATCGTTAAATAAATTAATAATAGCAATGCGCTCTATTCAACACTGATTTCACGAATTTTTTCCATATTGTATTTTTTTTTTAATTTTTAAAATAGAATAGCTTCAAAATATGTTTAATCATAAAAATGTAATATTTATTTTACTGGACATGGACTGTGATGGTAAAAAAAATGGCGACATTAATGGAAATTAATTTAGGAAATATCAAAATATTTAAACTGTTATTAATTCAAATTTACTATAAGTTTTAATATGAGATAGGTTTTGATGTATTAAGATTTTAACTGAAAATTTCTAGAGAGAGAGAGAGAGAGAGAATATGTTATCAACAAGGTGGTTGCATATTTTTGACCTGCAGTGTATAGTGTGTATGCGATTCCATGTGTCCATCGGTATCATATGGAAACGTGTGAAAATGCCCATGATGCGAATTCATTCCTGTTGCCCGTCCGTTTGGGCATGGATTTAAATAAACTTTTTCGCACCAAACCCCCCTTCGCCTTCGTATTCCCTCAAAAGTCAGTTCAAATTCCACAGCATTCTCTTCGTTGGTGACAGTGATTTGTCTCTAATTTCATAAGTCATTGTTCAAAAGCGCACGCACGCAAACATACACACACGTCATCAAAGAGTAAATAAATTAACAACTGTAAACTGAGATAGCATTCAATAAATATAAAGAAAAGACATTCGATGATAAAATTACGGCCAGTTTAGGCTTAGCCGATAACATTTAAAATTAATCGAAGATGATAAATTTAATCAGTTTTGAAAATGCGAACATTAATTTTGTTCAAGTATGGCTGCTACTGTAGAAGCGAGAGATGGATTAGTTAGAGAAGTGGAGGGTTTGAGACGGAGGGGGGAACTTTTTTCTTTCTTTCTTTTGGAATTTTTTTCGACAAAAACTTTTATCAATCCAAAAACGGTATTTCCAACTTCACGTGAGCAAATAGATATTCACACACTTTTGTAGTTGATTATCAAATGCGCTTATATATTGTGTGTGTGTATATATATCGCTACCCATCATACTTGATTGATTTGGGCTTAGATTATGGAAGAACTGGATTGGCCTCTCTACACGAAAAATTTATTTAAATAATAAGCCTTCCGAATATACTTTATTTATTTTAACACAGTGAAAATTAACAATGGAAAACCAGACAGAAAAATTATAGCTTAAAAACAGACTGAGAAAAATTATTTTCCATTAAATTTTCTTACACATTGAACTGTCAAAATGACATTTGTTTACATTTATTGAATGACGGAATTTTCATTTTTTAATCAATTTTTTGGACAAATTAAATCATTAAAAGGCATTTAAACACATTGTAAACTAAATTTTTGTTAATTTCTGAAAGAAATTCTCGGCTGCCTCATTCCGTTGAATAACCAGCAGCAGTCCTTTATAAAGCACTTCATATTCTGTAATAAAAACTTCCTATTAAATGTTATCAACAATAAAACTATTTATGTAAATACTTAATTTTTCGTAAATACTTCAAAAAAGATAAAAACCACACTTTCCGATAAGTGTCAAAATAACAACTTTAAAAAACAAAAAATATATGCAAGCATTTCGGTATTCTACCATTTTCATGGAGAATGGCGTGTTTGAAAACTCTCCGAAACTCTACAAAATTTAGGCGCTTGATTAAAAAAATTGTATTTTTGTTTGCATTAAGTGCCTTAAAATAATTATAAATTATGCTGTTGGAAATCAATAAATTTCTATTACGACAACTAGATGTCAGTGGGTGTCATATCTACAAAAAAAATCTATAGAAAAGTATGCAAGCAGTACGATTTCTCGCCGCTTCTGCAATAATTTGTCCTGAAAATTGCGTGTACATATACGAAAATCTGACGTACGGACCTGTCCAGACTCTCTTTTCAAAAGTGACACTAAACCATTCTCATTACTAATTCATAGTTTACAGTACACGCTCTTTATTCAAATTCGCATGTGTATACCCAAACAAGCAGCCATTTTGGCAACAAAGGTTTAACGGGATAAGTAAATTAGAGTAGAATGAAAAGAAGGTGGTTTTTGGTAATTAGTAGTGGCTCTCACCACTTTTTTTTTATTGCATATTAATAAAGAGTAAATTTATTTCTAAGTTTTTTTTTTTTTAATAATTCCAGTAGATTCCGCAAAGAATCTGGAACAATTTTTATTTAATTTCAAAATTGACATTTTTAAATGGGCCCAGTGATTCTCAACATTTTTCTTTATTTTTTTTTTAATAAATTATTTTATTATTTTTACAATTAATTTTTTTTTTACTTTGATTTTTGTTTGTTTGTATGTAAGAGGTCCCTTAGATATAGAGGCAGGGGCGGCCATTTTCATAGTAACACGACCATTTTCTTTGAGTGGACGTTACCAGTTTCCTAGACGAACCTGATCTGTTTTTTGTAGGTTGGAAGAATTAGAGTTAATTAAATTTTTGTGGAGCATGTTTGGATAAGAGTGGACATGAAATTGGAAATTGTTGGATCTAGGAGATCTTCGAAATGGGAGGAACGACGCTGCTCGGAAAGAAATTCTTAGTTTGCTGATATTCACTCAAAATAGTTAGTGAAACGTGCCACAGGATTGGGTGTTAAGTAGACTGGTTTGTTGGTAGTTGTTGGCCAATGAGATGCTAAAAAGCTTTCACTGTTGTTAGTCCAGTTTGGTATTCTACATATGGCCGAGGATGTTGGTTAATAGGCGAGGCATATTAGGGGTAGCTGTGTGAGCATAGAACGCCGAAGAGTTTCTCCCACTAACTGATGATCAGCACGTTCATTTCCCATGATTCATAAAAATTTACCAAAATCTCCACTTCCATTAATCAATAAAATTAAGGTTTGTGATTTGAAAATATCTCTAGACTTTTTCAATTTGACTAAAGAGCAGATAAAACTGATTATATAGCAACCATCTGTAGTCTGGTCAAGGTCTGATGAACTAAAAAGCTTTAGACGTCTTAGCTTTGCGACATGTCATTTTCTAGTTTGACACTCCCAGCATGTTTTTGCTAATCTGACTAATAACGCTGTCGTTCTGAAGAAGTTCATAAATGGAGCCACTGTACTTTCCGTACAGGATCTTGATCATCGATATAGATTGTAATGTCTGTAAGACATATCCCAGGGGCTCACTTTAGAGCGCCACGTGCATGAGGTCATTTTCGACAACTTGTGATTGTTCGTGTCGGAAGTTATCTCTAAACGAGACAGAGAATAATAATGGCTTAGGTAGATTTTGTGGAGTAGATTAGTATGTCTCAAAGATAAAAGATTGGGCTTGAGAAAAGAGTTGGGAGATCTAGAAGCTCTGCTATGGGCAGGTCCTACCTCGTCTTCTGGGATCATAAGCTATTGACCTTATCTTTATCCACAAACAGGCAGTCACGCTAACACTCCAGGATCTCGTTATTAAATGGCTTTGTCGAATCTCGTTGGGAACAGGATCATTCAAATGGGGCCACTAATAGGGTTGAAGGCGACTTGACTGACAGAAAAGATTGGTTAACCGACAACAATATGAACAGCAGCCTTATTTCACTATGACGAAATAAGTTACAATTTATATTTAGAAGAAAAGCACTTTTGTCAATGTTATAAATAATTCAGGGTTTAATAAAAAAGAAACTTATTTTCACCGATTATCCTGCATCTTTTGTAGATGTTTCAGAGACACCGTCCTGGTAGCATCCGGAAAAGACTGCTTAATTGTAGGCGCATTGGACTGTATTGGATTCTAGAATACATTGTGAAAATTTTGCTACTCACGAGTAGTTCTAGCTGTCATCATCTACACTACCTCGAAATAATGAGTAGTTCGCATGCGTAGTTACGCCATACAATTTACGGTAGGGTATTTTAGTTCCCGAACTGGAAATAGATGGCTTGGCGGGTTCGTTGGTTATGTTGAAGAGTCATATTTTTGTCAGTATTATTTATGTGTGAATAAACTCAGTTTTTATTACTTATGTGTGAGTAAACTCAGTATTGTTGTTGACTATTTGGAGGTTATATTTTACTGCTGTCAGTAAATTTTGCATTCCATTGGGCATCTACTCGCAAGTATAGGGTTTTCGAATAAGAGTGATATGATTTCTTTTTTTAAAAAAACACACTAATTGTTAAGGAAATTCAAATGTTTTTTATTTAATGTGAATTACAATCGATACAATTAAGTTCTGAATAAAACGTCATTCAAATGGCCTCCACGACTTCTTTTGCAGGAACGAATTCGATGAACCCAATTTTCGAGCACTTTTTCCACTAAATCAAGCACGTTCAATATTGACTTCTAAAGCTTGAAGAGTGGCTGGTTTATTGCTAAAGACTAATGAATTCAAATAACCCCACAAGAAATAGTCTAATGGTGTTAAATCACAACTTCTTGGAGGCCATTCAATGTCACAATTTCTTGAAATAATCGAATCTACAAAATTTTCTCGCAATAATTCGGTTGTGGCACGTGCTGTGTGGCACGTAGCCCCCGTCTTGTTGGAACCAGATGTTGTCAAGATAAACTTCTTCCAATTTCGACCATAAAAAGTTGGTTATCATCGATCTATACCGCTCTCTATTGACAGTAACGGTGTTACCAGCTTCATTTCGAAAGAAGTACGGACCGATAATTCCACCAGACCAAAATCAACACCAAACTGTCACTTTAGGTGAATATAATGGGTGTGCATGAATAATTTGTGGATTTTCTTCGCACCAGAATCGACAGTTTTGTTTATTTACCGCGCCACTCAGATGAAAGTGAGCGCACGAAAAGTTGCAATTGGAGAACGATTATTTTGATAATAAAATTGAATAATTTGTAAACGTTGTTCTTACGTATTTCTCTCCATGATGAAATTGTAAACATTACTGAATACAATGGAAAAAAATGACAGATCTTGACATATTACAAATGGCCGAAACGTCACTTAGAAATCATATCACTCTTATTGGGAAACCCTATATTTACTGGAAGGACACTTCGGCATTAAATTTACATAACTCATTTTTCATCTGGTATCAAAATGGTAATTTACATCTGAAGCCTTACAAACACAAAGCTGGAATGAGCGAAGGCTCTTGGGAGGGCAGACCATCGATTAACATTGAAGCTGATGAGAAGTTGTTGAAATGCTCAGAAGAAAGCTTCTCAGCATTAGATCGAACATTATAGACACTAGAATATTTCACTATTACAACGTCCCCTGTATCGGAAAGAGTGGTTCCTGTAGATCCTTAACCCTCTATTCATCGGATATTAGCCCCTGTGACTTTTACCCTCCAAGACCAAATAAACATTTGGGAGGACCTCATTTTAATGCTGATAATATCATCCAAATGAGTTTAACCAAAGAGCAAAAGACATTTGCTGTTGCAGCCTTCTAGAACTGCTACGAAAAGGGGATACAATGCTTGCGATCATCGAACCTTACTTTTGAGGAGGATGGAATTGATGTATAAAGATGAACTGAATTTGTAGACTGGTTTAAAAATGAAACTTTAGGATTGGGACATAATACGGAGCTGCCCTATACGAAAATGATCCACGGATTTGGATTCCATTGACCTCAATAACTGCAAAAGAAGTTGTTTTAATCTACGGGTTGGTAAAAACCTTCTTAAACCTATTTTTTAGGGACTTAAAGATTACTTTTTATTATAACTTTCTTTATAGTTGTGCAATTTATTTTGAATTTTTTTCACCTATTATTAAAGCTGTAATGAATTTAAAAGTTTTTATATTTTATGACAGTTGTAAATTATTATCATTTCTTATCAACTCAAAATTGAGTAGTTTTAAGGTTGCGCAACCTTTTTTTTTTGTTAAAATCCCTTAAAGAGAATAAAAAAAAACTATTATTAATATTTTAATATATTTTTCTTCTTAGTTTTTAAGGGTTTTTTTTTTGGTGGGCATCTGAATTTGTTACTTAACCAATCCTTTTTGCTTAAATTGAATTTCTTTTACTGTATTTTTTTCTTTTGTTTGCATAAGTTTTATCATAAAAATAAAATTTTTTTGATTTTTCTTTTTAAATTTAATTTTTAAAAATAATATTTTCTAATAATCCGAATGGGAATGTAATCCAACGTAATCTCGGCTATGACCGATGACGACTATATCGGCTGTAAAGTATTTGTTTGAGTGTGTACGGTTGACATGTTTTGTTTTGAAAAGAAAAAATTTCTCTATAAACTAACTGTTTGAGGCGCCTCCTCCTCCTTGATGGCCGTTCATTGGTGGTTGTTTTTAACAACAATGTTGACTCATGATTGGCAGAATGGTATTTGGACATATTTTTTGTTTTGTTTTGTTGATCGTTTCTTTTTGTAGGTTTTGTTGGTGTTTTTCTTTTCATTTACTCCTTTTGTTTTTAGACGGAAATAAGCTGAAAGTTGAAATAATTCAAAATTATATCCATTGTATTGTACAATATATACGGACAAGAAAGAGAAAATAAATAAATGGTTAAATTAATCGATAATAAATAAGTTTTTTTTTTGACTGTAATTCAATTCGAAGAATTCTTTTTTTTATTTTTTATTTGTCACTGATAGAAGCTGAAAAGGTAGGTACTCCAATTTCAATTGATTAAGATTACATTGCACATACACATACGTGTTTATTTTATGTGCATGCACAATTGTTTAGATGCGCATATTTACTTCGTTGATAAATAAGCCTCTTCGAATGCATTTGGTCGTATGTGTGACTGATGGATTATTTCATAATCTTACGAAATTTTCTATAGAAATAGAAGAAAAAGAGAGTCTTAATTTTCGTAATTATTAATATTTGTTATAGTTTTCATGTGCATTTATGTGGTTTTGTACAATATTTTAACAATTCAAAATTTAGTCAGAAACGCGTTACTTAAGATAGCCAAGATTCATGGGAAAAAATTTATTAAGTTTAAGGAATTTCTTTCTAATCGAAAACTACAATAATTACCTTGGATTGGATGAATTTGATGACAAATTTTCTGTACTAAAAATTGTGTAATTTTTGTTTTGTTTTGGAATTTTTTATATTTTAATATGAATCACTTTTTTCTATTAAAATATTTGCTTTTAATTTTTATCTTTTATAATTTTTAAGAGAAAATATGATAAATTTCCGTTTTTTTAATAAATAGAAACCCTCAGGGAATAGTTGATTTCATACGAGATATGCTCAAAAAGTATCGCGAATTTTGAATTTCCCCGGGTTACGTATATTCGATTTTCGATTTTTTGTGGCGTTATGTTGGTACTCATGTCTCTCACTTATGCCGACAAGTTCGGCCATTTTAAATGTTCAGTTAATTTTCGACAGCTGCTTTGCTTGCACGTGTTTTGGCGAGTCTTCGATTTTTGCCCATTTTCGAGCAAAAACAACATCGCATTAACATTGCTAAGAAGCTGTTGGACTCTATCCGCGACGACCCAAATTTGCTCCAGAGGGTTATAACTGGTGACGAATCATGTGTTTATGGTTATGACGTGGAAACCAAAGCTCAATCATCCCAATGGAAGCTGCCGCACGGGCCAAGACCGAAAAAAGCGCGGCAAGTTCGGTCGAATGTGAAAGTTTTGCTTAGTTTTCTTCGATTGCAGAGGCGTGGTCCATCATAAGTTCTTGCCACAGGGTAGAACGGTCAATAAGGAAGCAATCCACCAGAAACGTCCCGGATTTGTGGAAGAACAAAAATTGGATTTTGCACCATGATAACGCCCATGAATATTTTGCACCATGATTTTGCACCATGAATAGAACAAGTTGCGCGAAGCAATCCACCAGAAACGCCCGGATTTGTGAAAGGATTTTGCACCATGATAACGCCCCTGCTCACGCATCGTTGCTTGTGCGCGAATTTTTGGCCAAAAACACAATAATAATGCCGCAGCCACCGTATTCCCCAGATCTGGCCCCCTGTGACTTTTTTGGAATGGACAAAAATCGAAGACGAGCCAAAACACGTGCAAGTAAGGCAGCTGTCAAAAATTAACTGAACATTCAAAATGGTCGAACTTGTCGGCATAAGTGAGAGACATGAGTACCAACATAACTCCACAAAAATTCGAAAATCGAATATACTGAACGCGCGGAAATTCAAAATTCGCAACAATTTTTACTAATTTTTCAGAGAAAAAAAATGTTTGACGTTGGTTTTGACTTCTTAAAACTTATCCAAAAATTCAGAAATTTAAAAAAAAATCAAATCAAATTGAATTATGCAACAAAAAAAAACAACAGAAACTAGGCTTTTTTCTTAATAAATTGTGTAAAATATAAAATTACAACAACAAAAAATTAAGTAAAAATAAAAAAAATTTAGTAAAAAAAAAATCTGCTTTTTCCTAAAAAAAATCTATTTTAGTTTTTAGTATAAACTTTCTAATATTTGTTAATTAATGTCAAATTCCAAGCCAATTGCATCCGAATAGGGCTCGAAAAGTAGAATAGCTGCTATTGTGAAAGGTGACTAATTGGAAAGAATATTTTGTAGGACCTTTAATTTTTTATGTAGAATTCTTTCAGTAGATAGGAGGAACTCTTCAAAATAATATAGTAACTGATCAAATATTTATAAGAAATATAATTTTTGCTTACCTTTTTAAATATACACAAATAAAAATATTTCCAAATTTTTAGGCTTTAAGGAGAAATTTCCTTAAATTTGGAAAATATTTTTTAACAACAAAAAAAAGGTTGAAATATTTGCCTAGTCAATTATCTTGGCATTTACATATCAATCTGAGGTTCTTCACTGATCTTATAAAACAAAATAAAATGTTTTTTAATATGAAATAGACCTTCCCCCGATCCCCCTTCCCCTTGGGGTTTAGGTAATTTATTTATCTTGTTTAAAAAGATGGTGTTTTTACCTTATAATAAATATATGATTCAGTTTTGGGAAAAATTAAAACCAAAAGGGAGCATTTTTATTTTTATTTTTATTTTAGAAATTTCGTAGGTGTTGTTTTATTATTATTAAAATAAAATATTGATGAATTTTGTGGAATATTTTTGGAATTTTATTTAGTTTTTATATCAACTTGTTATTTGTACTTGGAAAATTCTCCAAAAATAAAAAACCTATACAGGAGAAATGAAAATTAAAAATAAATAATAATAGCAACTCCAAATACAGTTTGAAATATGTGTAGTAATAGATTTGGAAGGTGAATTTATGGAGAGATTTTGATAGTCAACAACTTTATGATGCCACCCACCCCCCTCTTGCAATTCCCGGTGAATGTTCTGTTAACAAAGAAAAAAATTGCATTAATGAGCTAATTACGCATCAATCAATCAAACGAATTTTTTTTTACATGGGCACAGAGAGATGTAAACACGCATACACACATGAATGAATCTGCTGACAATTGTACGTACAGTAATCGATTAATAAATGGACAAACTGACAGCTAGACCAACAAAGAGACAGACACGGATAAACTGACAAACAGTGAAATAGGCGAGAGGCAGCTAAAAGCAGACCGTACTTGAACTTTTGCAGAGAGAAAGAGATGAATGGACTAGAGAGAAGTTGTTTAAGGTGAGCGCATTTGCAATTGCAAATAAGAAAATGAAAACTGTGCGAACACATTGCAATTAGTGTGATTTTCTGTGTGCGGCTCGTATATGTTTGGCAGCAATTATATTTGGTTGGCTGCGGACGCGTAAAGATTGACAGATTCAAAATTGAAATCTGACATGAAATTCACTCTCGTCTATTAGAAGAGAGAGAGAGACGAGAGTATTATACGCAACAAACTGTGATTAGCAATAATCTTCTCGGAGAGAAAGAAAACTAATTAAGAAAATTACAGAAAATGTAATCACAACAAATGATCAGATGCTGTTGTTGAATAGTGTGTGGGAGAATAAAGAAAGACTGAGAAAAAGTTGTGAAATCGTAATGGGTGAGTGTTCTGTTAGAAGAAAAAGAAAGAGTGAGTTTATAGAGAACAAAGTGAATAGAGGAACAGAATTCCGACTGAAACTGAAAACTGAAAACTGAACTGCAAATACAATTGCAATAAAATTTATTATTTATCAATATTGTTGTTTCATTCAAATTATTAATAATGTATTCACTTAGCTTATTTCTAGTTCAATTTCAATTGTTAAATCACAAAACACTGTAAAATTCAAACAATATCTAATTTGGTGATAAAACAGGTAAAGTCTTGTGCATTTCCATAAGACCGGGAAGGTTTTAAAATTTTTACAAAACAGTCGACCTTTTGTGCATTTCCTTAAGACTGGGAAGGTTTTAAAATTTTGAGAGCACAATTAACAGTTGACAGTTTCAATCACAATTGTGTTCCTATCATATGACTACATCTTAGATTATAGAAGATTTGGATAGGTCTCTACACACAAGAAATTCGGTCAAAATTTTGTTGGCACAAAAATGCAAAATAACAGAAACGGCGTAAATCATTTGGGGCCAATTTTAAATTTCAATATTTTCATATGTGATGTCATTAATGCATAAACAAATAAATGTATTAAATATTACGGATTTTGTTTTTTGATGGAATTAGTTTTTTTTTTTGGAAATTTGCAATAAAACACAGTATTCTATTTATTTAATTATATATTATTTGTTTAAAACCGAATTATAAAGTGGAAGAGAATATAAAAATAAAAATCCATTCCAAAAATTCAAAATGAATTATTGAAATGGTAATTAAAAAAAGGGAAATTTTTACAGCACTTTCAGAAGGGTACTTTTTAAGACGCCAAAAGACTTGTACGCTATCAAATTGTTGATGTGAATTCACCTTCGAAAGCTAAAGATTTGCTTAGCTTAAAACTAATAAAGCCTGATATGTATTCGAGCACTTTTTCACTATATTCATTAAGTCCAGATGGGTTAAATAAATAATCATGGTTACTTAAAATATTTATTTAACCCATATGCACTTAATTTCCCTTAAATTTTCGTACACTCACTTTACGTACGCCGGCACTGAACTATTTTCTGTTAAACATTGAACTGTCAAAATGACATTTGTTTACATTTATTCGATGAGGAACTTTTCACTTTTTAACCACTTTTTGGACCAAATAAATCATTAAAAGTCATTTAAACACACTATAACCTAAATTTTTATTAATTTCTCTAGTCAACTTACCAAAAGAAAGAAATTCCCTGCTTCCTTATTCCGTTGACTGACCAGCAGCAACCCTTTATACAACACTTCATTTTTTAAAATAAAAACTTCCTATTAAATGTTATAAACAATAAAACTATTTATGTAAATACTTTTTCGTTAATACTTCGAAAAATATAAAAACCATACTTTCCGATAAGTGCCAAAATAACAACCTTCAAAAATAACAAAATTAGGCAAACATTTCGGTATGCTACCACTTTTACGTGCATAGAGAATGGCGTATTTGAAAACTCTCCGAAAATCTACAAAATTGAGGCGATTGATATTTACGAAATAAATTATTAAACCTAAAATGCATTTTCATTTCATATCAAAAGATCGTGGAAAAAATTAACATAAATTATTTTTTTGCTTGGACTAAATGAGTTAAAGTGAATATAAAAAGTATGCTTTTGGAATTCACTAAATTTCTATTAGGAAAACTAGATGTCAGTGGGTGTCATGTATACATAAAAAAATCTATAGAAAAGTATGCATGCGTTACGATTTTTCGCCGTTTTTGCAATAATTCATATACCACGAACGGTTGTCTGCCAGGGGTTAGTATTCTACATGGTATCTTTGCGTGTATGGTATCAATACCAGATGTGTGTTCATAGCATTTAGAAGTGGTTTCAACCTTAAGAAGGCTGGAAATATCATAATAGGCTGCAAACTCAAAAGTGTATACAATATATAAGCGGGCATATCCCGAAAGGCTTGTACCACAACAAAGTTTTAAACCTCAAAAGAAGGTTCAACCTTAAAAAAGTATGGGATATCATAAAAAGCTCTAATTTTAAAATAAACCCCAACTTCAGAAGAGAATGAAATGCAAAAAAGTTTAAATCCTTAAAAGTCTAACAATCTCATATGAGGCTCTACTTACCAAAGAGAACCGCAATATTAAAAAAAAGACCGGAATAGGAAAATGAGCTCCAATCTAAAAGAGACTGTTCCAATAAATGCTTCTGGAATTAAATAAAGTTCTATTACGAAAACTAGATGTCAGTGAGTGTCATGTCTATATAAAAAAATCTACACAAAAGTATGCAAGCAGTACGATTTTTTACCGCTTTTGCAATAATTCAGGAACAAAGTTGCGAAAATTTGACGTACGTGCCTATTCAGATATTCTTTAATCTAAGGACTACATGCGACAGTTGAGTGAAAATCTTTCTTATTTGTTTGAAAAATCTTTCTTCTTGAAAAAGTATTTTTTTTTTAAATAAAAATTCCTTAAAATATTTCTATTTTTTGAAAATAATTATGTTAAAAAAGAAACTTTTTGTGGTGAATGCAAATTTTTCTTTACCTTAATTAAATAGACCCAATTTTAGAAAATATGGTATTTTCCATGAGTCGGAATTCTTTTAATTTTTGGATGAGAAAAAAATAACTTTTGATTCCAGCAGCAAAAAAGTCCTTTACCATAAAATACATATCTGAGATAAAACGAGTTATGATTGGAAAATATTTCATTGAGACCTCTTAGCATCAGTTTTAGTTTATTAGTTAATAATAAAAAATATTGGACCTCTTATCCCATTTTTAATATAAAGGTTTTTTTTTAAATTTGTTGTAGTTTTTAAGGATGTTTTTTTGTGATTCAAATCGAATTATGCAGAAAGAAAACATTTTTATGAATAAACTTGAAGAATTTTTAAATAATAAAAATACCAAAAATCCAAAAAAGGCAAAAAAAAGTTTTTAGAAATTTTGTGAATACCAAAAAAATTTCAATTTTGAAAACAAAAAATTCATAAAAATTAACAATTTTAATATTTTTTTTTAGAAATATAAAAAAAAAACAATTTTTTAATAAAGAAAAAAATTTCAAGAAATTTAAACCAAAAAAAACATAAACGAAATGAAAAAATTCGATTTTGAGAATGTTGGAAAATCAAATCGAAAAAATTTAAATATTTCCTTTTGAAACATGAGAAAATCCTATGAAAATCTGTTCCTTAGAAATGGAAGATAATGAACGAGAGTTGTTTTTTGAGAGTCGAAGAAAATGGAAATATTTTACGAAAAATTTAAACAAAAGAAAATACATTTTTCATGATATTTAATTGGAGAAGACAAGAAAATTGAATTTTCAAGCATTTTCTTTCAATATGTTAAGGAACAACTTGAGAAAAATTATTAAAAACGAGTGGGTTCCGGTAGAGGAATATGAAAAAAATGAAATTGAAACATTGCTGCTAATAGGAACTTATAAGAACAAAGCGATTTAAACAAATTTCCAGTAGGAACATAAGAAAATGGAATTAGGGCGTGCTCTTTAGGAATAAGAAATTTTCGGTGGAAATATGAGAAAATGAATTTGATCGAAACATTTTCCAAAAAGAAAATACAAAAAAGTTAAATTTGCTTGAAAATCATCATGAGTTAAAAATGTATTAAAATTTGTTCTTAAATGGAATAGAATTCGTTTTTTTTTGGGAGGATAACAAGAAAGAAGGGAAAAAAGGAAAACCGAAAATAAAAATTTAATATTTAATTGGACAGGACAATAATATCGAAATACAAAAATTTTCCATAGAAACAGGAGCAAATTTTATTTAAAAAATGTTGCATAGAAACATGAGAGAAGGAATTTTTTTTTGAATTTTTTTGATTTTTTACAGATACGAATATATACAACTACAAAATAGTAACAAGTTGATATAAATCCTTAATCTTATTTAAGGAATAGTAAAAATTAAGGTGCAGGATTATAGGGAGTAAAAAAAAAGATTATAGGGAGTATTTTATTAAAATATGCGCCAAGTGACGCATAATTTTTCGATGGATGTTTCTAGGAAAGGTAGTGGAGGATAGTTTTTGGTACAAGGGGATTTATTAGGTGTATAAGCTTCGTCCAAAGAAGCCTACAATTGACAGTCCTCAACCTTCCTAGGCCGATTTCATGCCTCTTGTCCCACAAGTCAAAATTGCCATCTTTAAACCGACGAAACCAATCTCGCCACGTTGTTTCCGATAAAGCACTGTCACCATAGGCCTTAATAAGCATTCGATGCGATTCGGCAGTCGATTTCTTCAAATTGAAGCAGAAAAGCGGAGCTTCCAGCATATGCTCTTTTTCTGGCAAAAAACTAGACATGATTACCAAAGGAAAAATGTATGTTGTTGTACGAAATTTCTGACAATGTGCACTAATTACTGTTGACAGATGTTAAACTCATAAAAAAAGTATGGCGGCGTGCCCATGGTAGCTTAATACGCTCACTCACTCCATCTATGACCAAACAGCGGATTTAAGCGTATACACCTGGTAGTATGATTGGAAAACGGTAAATTAAAGTTATTATAACAAGAAGAAGAGAATAAACACTATTACGGATGTAAAAGGAAGATGCAGCATTGACAATTTTACAAAGTATTTATAATAAAAGGAATTGGTTGCAAAGCTGGTTAGAGCCCCAAAGGTAAATGTCGTAAGTCCATATTGGTGTTAGTAGGGTTAAAACATTTTTACCCAAATTTTTTTGTGGTATCTTTCACACAAAGAAAACAGACATTTGCATAGGAAATTGAAATATTTTTAAGGAATAGAAAACAAAAAATGAAATGCGAAAAAAAGTGAGAAAAAAATAATTGGAACACATATTCCATAGGAATATGACAGGGTCAAAGAGGAATTTGGAAAATATGAAATGAAAACATTCTCTTTTTCACGAACATTGAATTTCCGCGGGTTACGTATATTCGATTTTCGATTTTTTGTGGCGTTATGTTGGTACTCATGTCTCTCACTAATGCCGACAAGTTCGGCCATTTTGATGAATGTTCAGTTAATTTTTGACAGCTGCTTTGCTTGCACGTCTTTTGGCTCGTCTTCGATTTTTCCCTCAATTTCGCCCAAAAACAGCATCGCAATAACATTGCTAAGGAGCTGTTGGACTCTGTCCGCGTAGACGCAAATTTGCTCCAGAGGGTCAGAACTGGTGACGGATCATGGGTTTATGGTTATGACGTAGAAACCAAAGCTCAAATATCCCAATGGAAGCTGCCGTATAAGCCGAGACCGAAAAATGCGCCAAGTTCGGTCGAATGTGAAGGTTTTGCTTACAGTTTTCTTCGTTTGCAGGGGCATGGTGCATCATGAGTGCTTGGCACAGGGTTGAACGGTCAATAAGGAATACTACCTGCAAGTTATGCGTAAGTTGCGCGAAGCAATCCACCAGAAACGCCCGGATTTGTGGAAGAACACACCATTTTTGCACCATGATACCGCCACTGCTCACGGATCGTTGCTTGTGCGCGAATTTTTTGCCAAAAACAACACACTAATCTGGCCCCCTGTGACTTTTTCTTGTTCCTGAAACTGAAGAGCCCCATGAAAGGACGACGCTACGCTACGATTGAGGAGATAAAGACGGCATCGAAGGAGGAGCTGAACAAGATCACAGAAAAATTATTCGAGGATTGGAAAAAACGTTGGCGCAAGTGTATAATATCTGGTGGGGATTACTTTGAAGGGGACAAAATAGATATTCATGAATAAATAAATAATTTTTTTTAGAAAAAAACACAAAATTCGCGATACTTTTTGAACAAAGAAAAAGAATTATGTCCCATCTGAGTAAAAAAAACGAAAAAATTCGTCGATAGGAACATGAGAAATCGAAACAACAACAAGAAAAGAAGAAAAAAACTCATTAAAAATCAATCATCAAATTGCTCATAATTAACTATATTAGAATGTACAAACACACACACACCTGCGTTAATATGCATACAAAGTAATTAGTTACACTTCACTCTTGTTATGATTACACTGATTACTGTTTATTTATTCAATTTTGTTGTTTACATGCAGTTTGCGATTGAAGTGCGGACCGGACCAGGCCCAGTTGGAATTTTATGATAAGCAAAAATTGCCTTATGAACTTCTTAACTAAATTAAAGTAAACGTCAACGTAAACTTCAACTAAAACAAAAACAAAATTAACTAAATAGCCTATCAGTGAATTGGTGTTAATTTTTATTGTTAAACAAATTTGGAAAATAAATAAACAATAATCAAAGCACAAAACAAAAGGAAAGATGGAATTTTTTTTATAGCCATTTTAAGCTGATATCATCGGACAAAGTAGATATGAGTGTGTTTGTGTGTGCCTGTGGATAACTCAATAGAGAAC
Source organism: Atherix ibis (assembly GCA_958298945.1). NCBI lineage: Eukaryota > Metazoa > Arthropoda > Insecta > Diptera > Athericidae > Atherix > Atherix ibis. The sequence continues at coordinate 32,310,106 of OY282609.1, forward strand.
ATTGATGAATAAAAAAACTCACAAAGACGTCATTGTTTTGTGCTTAGGCTGGAGAGGAACTGAATAGGCCTGTACACGAAAAATTGTGGCCGAATTTTATTGGCAATAAACATTTGTAAGAACAGAAACAGCGTAAATCAGTGGGGGCCAATTTTAAATTTGAGTATTCGATTGAAGCGGTTCGTTTAAAAACAATTTTTGATATGTGATGTCATATACGTGGGCTACTATATATATTTCTGGCCTAATAATGAAAATGCGAATATTTATCAACGAAAAAGGTTTTATTGTTTTTCAAAATATTCTCCATCAAGATTTATACACTTTTGCATGCGCTCAAACCAATTTTCGAAGCACTTTTTCCACTCCGATTGAGACACCTCCAAAACATGGTTTTTGAATGCTTCAACAGCATCTTCTGGCGACGAAAATCGTTGACCACGCATTTTTTTCTTGATGTGTGGGAATAAAAAGAAGTCATTGGGTGCCAAGTCAGGGCTGTACGGAGGATGACCCATCAATTCGACGTTTTGTCCGGTCAAAAAGGCGCTGGTTTGAGCCGATGTGTGAGAGCTCGCATTGTCATGGTGCACAATGATTCGACTTCTCTTGTTCGTTTTTCGAATTTCTCCGAAGACTTCAGGCAAACAAATGGTGGTGTACCACTCAGAATTGACCGTCCTACGTTGCACAAGCGGAACAGTCGCCACATGACCAGTTTTGCCAAAGAAACAAGCGACCATTTGCTTCGAAGTGCTTCTTCCACGAACAACTTTCGTTGGATTTGACTCGTCTTGGAAGACCCACACGGTCGATTGCTGTTTTGTTTCGGGCTCATACGCATAGATCCATGATTCGTCACCTGTGACGATCTTATAAACGTCTTTTGAAGCACCGCGATCGTATTTTTTCAGCATTTCTTTACACCAATCCACACGAGCCTTTTTTTGAGCGATTGTCAAATTGTGCGGGATCCAACGAGAACAAACCTTTTTTACGGCCAGGTGTTCATGCAATATCGAATGTATGCTGGTGGGAGAAATGCCTAGGCATGCCTCTATCTCACGGTATGTCACATGACGGTCTTGCATTATCAGTTCACGTACGGCATCGATGTTTTCTGGAACAACGGCTGTTTTTGGACGACCTTCACGGAATTCGTCTTTGAGCGAGCGTCGGCCACGATTGAATTCGTTGTACCAGTTTTTCACAGTGCTATAGGATGGTGCTTCATAGCCATACAAAGATTTAAGTTCATCGATGCACTCTTGTCGTGATAATCCACGTCGAAAGTTGTGAAAAATGATCGCACGAAAATGTTCACGAGTTAATTCCATTTTTTTGCCAAATTGATTTTTTCAAGTCACTGTAAACAACACAAATGATAGTCGTACGTCAAAACGTTCTGAGTACGTTTATGCTAAAAAATGTCAAACTTTCCAATGGAAATGTCAGATCGCACCTGGCAACACTTAGTGTTGCCTAGGCCAGAAATATATATAGTAGCCTACGTATGCGTAAAGAAATTGATTTTTTTAATATTACGGATTTTGTTGTTTGATGGAATTAGTAATAAAACACAGTATTCTATTTATTTCATTATATATTATTTATTTAAAATATTTATAAATTGGACGAGTAAATAAAAATAAAAATTCATTCGATAAATGCAAAATGTGTTGAATTAGAGAATGTGATACGTAAACAATTATTATTTAGTAAATGCATTACATAAAATGGTCTAATAGAGCAAGCGAAAGCACAAATGCAAACAAATTTATTTAAATAATAAGCCTACGGAGTATATTTTATTTATTTTAACACAATGAAAACAGCAATGGAAAATTATATCAATGTGGTTGGGGGAGGGAGGGGAGGGAGGGTGGTATTTAAAATAAATGATTGCGTTAATATAAATAAAATAATTTGTCAGTTGCAAGCACATTTGTATTCCGTAAATATGCAAGGTATAATAAAATGAATCGATAGCAATAAGAAATAAGATGTATGAGCCACTCATACAATATTTAAAAAAATAATTAGTTTTGCATGTACAATAGAAGAAAAACTAAAAGATAGATGGGACAAAGAAATATATATTATGAATGGAATATAGTCGGTAGAAGCAACCGCAAAATATTACTAATAAGAAAAGAAGATACGAAAATTAAACAAGAACATTTTACGCGTGTTTAAATAAAACTAAATAGTGGCCACTATTGATAAAATAAGAAAAAGTATTCTTGAATAAGGAAGCCTCTATAAATTGCTTCCTAACTTTTATAGCGATTATTTAAAATTAGTTTGTTATCCTGCCCAAGCCTCCGGACGGGATACGGACTGATTAGTCCTCCTATAGGCCGATATGCTTACTGCCAGTATTCGGCAAGGTCCTCTAGCGGATGATGGGTACACCGGCTGAATGTGAAGTTAGCATACTTCAATGTGTCCGGTTCTCAGTATGAATTTACGAAAGGTAAATCAACTGAGGATGCTTGGATGTGTGCAAGACGGTATGTTGCAGAGAGTGAGAGTAAGTACGTGTGTGGTGTGTTTGTAGATTTTCGTAGTGCCTTCAATTGCCTGTGATGGGATCGCATCATTGGGCGGCTTGAAGAGATTAACATACATGTGAAGAAACCGGTTGTCCGGTTCCGAATGAACAGATTCAGGATCTTAGTCTACGACAGCGGCGTTAGAACTATTCTGACCACATTCCGGTACCTGCTGTCAGAATTGTTTTTCAGCACTTTTCACAACACTTTCAGAAGGATACTTTAAGAAACCAAAGGACTTGTACGCTATCAAACCGTTTGATTTGAAACCTTCTTCTAAAGCTGGAAGATAGAATTGCCTAACTTAAAACTAATAAGCCTGATATGTATTCGAGCATGTTTTCACTATATTCAGTAAGTGCAGATGGGTTAAATAAATAATCATGGTCACTTTAAATATTTATTTAATCTATCTGCGGTTAATTTCCTTTAAATTTTCTTACACAAACTTTACGTACGCCGCCAATGAACTACTTTTTGGTAAACATTGAACTGTCAAAATGACATTTGTTTACATTTATTCAATGACGAACTTTTCACTTTTTAACCACTTTTTGGACCAAATAAATTATTAAAAGCTATTTAAGCACATTATAAAGTAAATTTTTGTTAGTTTCTCTTGTCAACTTAACGAAAGAAAAAAAATCCCGGCATCCTCATTCCGTTGAATAACCAGCAGCAACCCTTTATATAAAACAATTCATATTCTGAAATAAAAACTTCCTATTAAATGTTATCAATAATAAAACTATTTATGTAAATACTTACTTTTTCGTAAATACTTCAAAAAATATAAAAGTCACACTTTCAGTTGCACTTTCCGATAAGTGCCAAAATAAAAACTTTAAAAACAATAAAAGTATGCAAGCATTTCGGTATGCTACAACTTTTTTGTGTATAGAGAATAACTCTCCGAAAGTCTACAAAATTGAGGCGATTGATATTTACGAAATAAAATGCAATTCCATTTCATATCAAAAGATTGTGGAAAAAATTGACATAAATTATATTTTTGCTTGGAATAAATGAGTTAAAGTGAATATAAAAAGTATGCTTTCGGAATTCACTAAATTTCTATTAGGAAAACTAGATGTCAGTGGGTGTCATGTATACATAAAAAAATCTACAGAAAAGTATGCATGCGTTACGATTTCTCGCCGCTTTTGCAATAATTCTTATACCATGAACGGTTGTCTGCCAGGGGTTAGTATTCTACATGGTATCTTTGCGTGTATGGTATCGATACCATATGTGTATCCATAGCATTTAGAGGTGTCAACTTCAAGAAGGCTGAAAATATCGTAATAGGCTGCATACTCAAAAAATTCTCCAAAATCTAAGTTGGCATATTCCTCAAAAGACGGTTCAACTTTAAAAAAGTCTGGGATGTCAAAGAAGGCTCCAATTTTAAAAGAAACCCTAACTTCAGAAGAGGATGAAATTCAGAAAAGTTTAGGCCCTCAAAAGTCCTACAATCTCATATGACGCTCTACTTACCAAAGAGGACCGCAATCTTAAAAAAAAGACCGGAAAAGGAAAATGTGCTCCAATATAAAAGAGACTGCCCTCAATAAGTGTGTTAAAAAAATATTAATTATGTTTCTGGAATTAAATAAATTTCTATTACGAAAACTAGATGTCAGTCCGTGTTTATCATGTCTCCATTAAAAAATCTACACAAATCTATGCAAGCGTTACGATTTCTCGCCGCTTTTGCATTAATTCAGTCACAAAGTTGCGTGTACATATACGATCTCAGGTATTCTCTTTAATCTAATGTTATGTGAGCAGAATGAATGGAAACGATCAAAAAGTATAAATGCTCTCTTTTCAAATTTTGACACTAACCCATTCTCACTATTAATTCATAGTTTACAGTACACGCTCTTTACTCATTACTCACGGCTATTGGTCATATGACCATGTATGTGTATATGACTTGCACTACATGCATTCAAATTCGGATGGGTACTCATTAGTGACTGTATAAAAGTAAAAACAATTGAGTGAACAAGAGTCGATAAGAGCTTTTAGCAACTTTTTATTGTGATTCGTTTTTCTTTTCTTCTTTAAAAAAAATCCAAATAAGAAGCTTTTAAAGCTTAGCGTTATGTTGTGATTGTCGGTAAAATAATAAACAATTATTGCTTGCCTGCCTATTTAAGAGAGAGAATAAAGGTAAAAATTGTAATTTTTCATAGTTTTTAATTTTTTTTTCTTTTAAATTACACCTGAAACGAACAGAAAAAGCAAAAGGAAAGCGAAAGAGAGAAAAGGGAGAAGAACTTGCTGACTCTTTGGATATGACTTGAATACACGTCGTTGATTGTTGAAGACTAAACTCTAATTTTTTATCTCTGTCATTTTGGTGTAATTTTTCGTCTATTCTTTTTTCAAGTTTTTTTCCTCTCCCGCTTTTTATTATCAACGTTATTTTTTCTTTCTCTCATTTTTTTCTTCTTTTTTTAAAAAAAAAAACTTTACTTAACATACTGGAATATTGTTCGTATTTTGAACAGCGTTTGTAACCTTGTGTAAAGAGTAAAACCGTCTTTACAGTATACGACGTGCGGGGACATATGCAATACGATGACGGACAACGGCCATTGTTTTAATGGTGCTTTTTAAAAAAAAATTCTGTACATTTTGTATTTTACAAGTTTTTTTTTCTCTTTTTCTCGTCTTATTTTTTTTTACAAGCAACAACAACAATTTTCTTGCTCTTGTTCTAAATTTTTATTTGTAGTTTTTGTTGTTGTTGATTATTTCTTACATGATTTATTACATTTCTTGTTTAACACATGTAGTCATATTATAATCGCGTACTTTTGGTCTACAGTGTATTTACGTACATTGCAAGCCAACAGTACGCGAATACCACTTTGGGGGTGAAAATTAAATAAAATTTGAATAATCAAACTGAATAAATGAGAAAAAAATATTGTATACGAGGTCGGTTCAAATTATTCATTTATTCATGAATATCTATTTTGTCCCCTTCAAAGTAATCCCCTCCAGATATTATACACTTTTGCTAACGTTTTTCCCAATCCTCGAAGCACTTCAAAAAATCATTTTTTGTGATCTTGTTCAACTCCTCCTTCGATGCCGTCTTTATCTCCTCAATCGTAGCGTAGCGTCGTCCTGTCATGGGGCTCTTCAGTTTCGGGAACAAGAAAAAGTCACAGCAGGCCAGATCTGGGGAATACGATGGCTGCGTCATTATTAGTGTGTTGTTTTTGGCCAAAAATGGCAAAATACAATTTTTGTTCTTCCACAAATCGGGGCGTTTCTGGCGGATTGCTTCGCGCAACTTGCGCATAACTTGCAGGTAATACGAGTATTCCTTATTGATTGTTCTACCCTGTGGCAAGAACTCATGATGCACTACGCCCCTGCAATCGAAGAAAACTGTAAGCAAAACCTTCACATTCGACCGAACTTGGAACGCTTTTTTTGGTCTTGGCTCGTGCGGCAGCTTCCATTGGTATGATTGAGCTTTGGTTTCCACGTCATAACCATAAACCCATGATTCGTCACCAGTTATGACCCTCTGGAGCAAATTTGGTTCATCGCGGACAGAGTCCAACAGCTCCTTAGCAATGTTATTGCGATGCTGTTGTTGGTCGAAATTGAGGCAAAAATCGAAGACGAGCCAAAACACGCGCAAGCAAAGCAACTGTCAAAAATTAACTGAAAATTCAAAATGGCCGAACTTGTCGGCATAAGTGAGAAATATGAGTACCAACATAACGCCACAAAAAATCGAATATGCCTAACCCACGGAAATTCAAAATTTGCGATAGTTTTTAGACAGACCTCGTATAGCAAAAATTAGAATTGTCAGTTTTATTTTATTGAGAGGGAAGAGTTTTAGTGAGGAATATTCTTAGATATTTTCCATGCTTTTGATTGAACTCTGAACTCCAGAGCTTCTTTCCTTCTATAGAAGGAGCTGTTAATTCAGAATCCTCAGAAATATATTGTATTATATTTTAGCCAGAATCTCACAAGGCAGTAGTATTCCTCAGTCCCATTTTATATAATATTTTTATACCTACGACATTTCATGTGATTTTAAAATTATTATTGGCACATATGCAGATCATGTGGCCATATTTACTGTAGAGGACAACCTATCTTTATACAACTTAATGTTGCCATTAAAATGCGTTATTTTGGACTTCATCGCAACAAGAGATTAACCTGAAATCCACATGCTAGAATAAGAAAACTTGAAACTAGCAGACGTTATTGATAACTCTTTGGACTACCAGACTAGTAGTAAACTATTAATATACAGGCCTCTCTGCTAAAAACTAACTATCCCCTGAGAGATAGAACGCCACCTGGGATTTTATCTGTACCAGCGACTTACGTACAGTCATCACACGAGATTAAAAAGACTTATGAACCTAACAGACGTTATCGACAAATGTTAAGACTTTTGGGCAACCTATCAATAGTTAGGTACTACTAAAGAAAAAACATTTCATTTACAAAATAATTTTGTAGTCTTAAATAACCATTCCACGTTTTTTAACAAAATTATTCATCATAGATCAAAAGTTGTCTTTGCCAACAATTTGTTTGTTGCTCGTTATAAAAAGTTTCATTCTTTGAATAAAAACTTTTTACTATAATCCTTTTTAAGTGTGAAACGAACACGCTCAAGAAACGAAGAAAAACTGTATCGACTAATAGGAAGACTTTTTAGCGTTTTACTGGTCAACTACGAACAAACCAGTTTTCTCAACAAAATTACCAAAATTACGGGCACGAAAACCGCAACAAACCGAGGTAGCGTATACTGTTCTCACAAATATATAGAGAATAATAACAACAGAACTGGTCTTAGAGAACAGGGTAACTTGAAAATTTATGGCCTCATGCAGGTGGCGCCATAAATTGACTGCCGGCTTATGCCCAAGTGATCTTTGGATATAAACGAACAAATCTGCGATGCTCCCTCAATTCATTGTGACTTAAACGTTTCTTTGTTCATAATTTGTGCGTTGCTCGTTATAAAAAGTTTCACTCTCGATAATTCTATCAACATAATCCTCTCTTTAAAAAATGCTCTTCTGTTACTTCGAATACTTATCGACATTTACAGATAAATTGGCCCAAAGATCCTTAGAAACATTAAAATAGCTCGTTAGTCACAGAAACGCCAATGGGTGTCTACTCCCACATACGAGTATGGTATTCCACTCCAGTTCTTGTAATGTCTTTAACATAAAAACTGATTATGTAGTTAAAAAATCTATAAAATCCCTGATCGGGTGAAATAAATTATTTTTGTGGAAATTTCGGCAATTTAACAAGCTCAACAATGGGGCTAGCATATGTAAATGTCATTTTTAATGTAAAATCCCCTCTCTTTGTTAAGCCCCTTTTCCCCCTTTCTATTTTAATCTCATTTCTATTTTAATTTATCTTTGCTGAGACACTTCCAAACCATCCCTTATATTTATTACCCACTTATTTTGTGGAATTTACAAATTTTTCTCGTATTTATTTTTTATTTTTACATTCACTTTCGAACCAATAAGAACGAAACCGTTGATGACACACATCAAATGCAGCTAAAAAGAAGAAATTTTTCATGCATTTTCAATTGCAAAGAATTCAATTTTCAGATGCAATTCCACTTGGGGTGGGGGTACTGAATCTGTTTCTGATCAGAAAAGATTTTCTCGTTAAAAAAGAAAACACCTAAAAACTGAGAAGAAAAAAAACGGGAAAATTCTCGTTCTTATTTTGGCAACATTGTTAATATTTTTTTATAGCTCCTCCAGCATCTCATATCTATCGTGTGCGCAATACGTTATGTGTCGGACAGGGTGATTAAGATGAAGAGGAAGGAAGGAATTGGTTGGTATTTGTGCAGTTTATAAATCGAGGAGAATTGCACAAAGTCAGTCTATAAGAGAGATCAGCACGTTGCCTCCTAATGAGGATTTATTTGGGTTTTTCTGGTTTGACGTCCCGAAGGCGTTCGTTCGTGTCTTGTTTTCAGTTGATTTATTGGTAGGCGCAGTAGACTTGTGTCATCATCGTTCCTACCGTAATCATCCCACACTCCGGTCCCTATCCGCGCCCAGTCGTGATCTGGAATTCATTTGAATTTGTGCAACCAACCACCAGAAATAGGATCACATTTTATGTTTGTCAATATTTCCATTTTTTTCCAATTTTTCTTAATTTACAGGAATTTAAAAAATATAAAATAAACTTTTCTGCTTAAACAAAACCAATTGAAAATTTCATATTTACAACAGGAAACACCCATAAAAGGATGTGTTATTGGTTGGGGGTTTCGATATGAATTTTTCTTATAGTTTCGTTTTTAAAAATGTTTTTAGCAAAAAAAAATAAATAAATAAAAATCAGAATATTTTCTGGTTACAATTTCTCTGATAAGCTTCAAGATATTTTTTCGTAAATAACAAATTTTTTTCGTTCCTACACTTTCCGCTGCAGTTATAGTATGGAAATATGGCGCTAAAAGTCAGTAAAAGTACAAGGTTTGTGTATAGACTAAGGCAGATACTAGGTAGGTGTATGGGGAAACCACGAAATCATTGGTGATATCGATACCAGGAATATTCATCGCTTGTAGGATCGATACATCTTCACATGTTTTTTTTTAAATGAAGCACTTGCGCTTAAAGAAATATTGAATATCCTTAAAACGTTTTGGTATATCGCTTTAGAAAAGTAGATAAAGTGTAGTTCCTAATAAGACAAGTTTTCCGTTTCAACTTTTCTTGTTCTGTTCGGGATACTTGCATCTTTATTTAAGCCTTTTTTTGATTGGGTTTGATTTTTCATGTGTGACCTCAGTGGTTCCACGTGTGACTTCAGCGCTTCTAAGTGCATTTAAAATTTTTCCACGCTCACTTTCAGTTTGAATTCGGTTCCTCGACCTCCACTTTATAGTTTTTTTTATTGTTTAATATTTATTTTGCTGCACTTGGCTGTGAATCGGTCCTGTTTAGTATCGCGACCCTTCCCAATTTGCTCTAAAGAGAGTGTTCTTTTATGTTTTCTCCTGATTCTTCCATGTGCATCTTTGTTCTTTCCACATGCGTTCTCTAACTTGTCACGTGTGTCCATATCATATCATGTGCGTCGCTAACTTGTCACGTGCGTCTCCATTCTTCCACGTGGGACGTAATTTTTGCACGTGCGTCTTTATTATTTCCTTATCTTTTTTTTATACCACGTGCGTCGTCAATTGTGCGACTTCCTTCTCCAATCTTTCAATATTTTCTTGTGTGTCTTCAATTCTTTCACGGCTATTTTCAATTTCTGCACGTCCTTATTCTATCCATTGCCCGTGAGTCGTCATTCTTCGACTTGATTCTACAATTTTTTCCATGTTGCTCCTCAATTTGCCCACGTGCGTTTTCATCCTTCCACTTCCACGTGCGTCTCATTTTTCCACGTGCGTCTGAAATTTTTCTACGCAGTCATTCATTCTATCACGTGCGTTTTCATCCTACCACGTGCGTTTTCATTCTTCTACTTTTAACTACAATTTTTCCATGTGCGTTTCTATTATTTTACGGGGTTTTTAAAATTTTCCACGTTCTTCTCAAATGTTTCCACGTGCGTCTGAAATTTTTCTACGCAGTTTTTTATTTTTCCACATGCGTTGTCATCTTTTTTTTCCACGGGCACCTCAAATTTTTCTACGCAGACCTACATTCTTCCACGTGCGTTTTCATACTTTTACGTGCGTTTTCATCCTTCTACGTGCGTTTTCATCCTTCTACCTTTTACTCCAATTTTTCCACGTGCGTTTAAAATTTTTCTACGCATTTTTTTATTTTTCCACGTGCGTTTTAATCCTTTTACTTTGAACTACAATTTTTCCACGTGCGTCTTAAATTTTATCACGTGCGTTTTAAACTTTTCTACGTGCGTTTTACCTTCCACGTGCGTTCTCATCCTTTTTCTTTTGACTACAATTTTTCCACGTGCGCCTCAAACTTTTCCACATGCGTCTTTCATTCTTCCACGTGCGTTTTAAAATTTTCTACACAGTCTTTTATTCTTTAAAGTGCGTTTTTATCTTTTGACGTTTATTTAATCCTTCTCCATTTATCGACTTTTAATTTACCTTTTCGAGTTTCATTTCTGTCATTCTACATTTCGTTCTATCGAGTCTTATACGATTCGTGTTTGCATTTTTCATATTTAAAATTTTAATCGTCCTTGATTTAATGATGTGAAAGGACTATGCTAGGATTAGGAGTAATTTTGTGTAAAATATTTTTTTTATCATTGAAGAACTTTTTGTTTAGTTGAAAAAAAAACGGAAATTTTTATCAAAGCGTTTAAAAAAAATTGTTTTTCTTAAAGACACACTCAAAGAGAAAGTTTAGTTGTTTGAAAATACATCAAAGAAAATCACAGAAATCTTTTAATAACATTAAGTCTAGTATTTCCACCTGTTGTAGATATCTTTTTCACCTTAAATTTAAGATGACATAATCGTGGCAAAATGTAGAAAAAAAGAAAAACTTCTTTTTTAGGGGATAAAAGGAAATTTTATATTCTCGGAAGAAATTTCCGTCAATCTGTTGCAATAATATCTACGCTTACGGATTATAATCACATGAATATGAAGCATTAGTAATTGGTGGGGAGCAGGTGGTTGGTTGGTGAGTTGGGGATTGTCTCAAGTAGCGATCAGCTTTTGATGTATCGTATTTGGTGCGACGGGGAGGCCTTGGTGAGCGGACATAATTCATTTTAGACAAAAGCGTGCCTCTATTTGCGTTTCCACACTTTGTGAACGATTGTCTGAGATTTGAAGCAACAGTTTAACTTTGCCGAAAATCCTCCCACACTTTCTGAAGCTTCGTTGTTTGCCTTCTGCTCCTTTCGACTCTGCCACAACTGACTCTGTTGTCTACTCGTGTACATTTGAAGGTTTTCAGTTACTTTCATCCTCTTTTCGGATGTTTTCCTTGATCCTTTTCCCAGACTCTCCCCAATTTGCGTTTTTGAATTTGCTCATTCTTACGATTACGTTCCAGAGTCAGGTATGTACTGCTTACATGAAAATTCAAATAAATTTATTGCTATTTATCTCAACCTAATCTGGTCGGGCGTGTTTGTCATCCTTTTTGTGGACCTTCTCCACCCCTTCTCAAGGCTTGTGAAGAATCATAACGCAGCTCGGTTTAAGTTGATTTTGTGTCACTTTCAAATGTTGTGAATAGAATTTAATCGTTTTGCCGAAGAATATGTGTAAGTTAATTTATCTATTTTGAAATTGGATAAGAAATGGAATCTTTTGTAAAAGGATGGAAGGAAGAAGGAGAGAAAGCTGAAAATTTGTGGCCAACAATGTCATTTTTCTTAGCAAAATGAAAAACTCTTTTGAACCATAAATTTTTTGTAAAAAGGGAGAGAAAATGTTGGGTAAATAAACAAAAAAATTTATGCGAAGATTGGGGAAGACGGGGGACAGAGCAGGACTATTTAAGGAGTAAGCAGAATGTTGCGATACGCGTTAATATGTAAGGAAATATACTTTCAGCAAAAAGGAGTGCGTTATTTGATAGATAAGGATCTTATATCAGAATTGCGCTACGATAAAGCGTGAATCTGTTAAAAATATTAATTTACCATAAATAGTGAAGGTGGTGTTTTAAGATGTATCCAAAAAGTGGGGCATTTCAACTAAAAATTATATTCAATCGATTTGCTTTACGGATCTAGGCGGTAGAATGCTTTCGACGGAGACAAGCTGAACTCAATCATATCGAATTGAACTGAAATGAACCGAAAAGATTAGCTAAAATTCGGTATCTGAGCAAGGATAAAATTTATTGAATGCTGATTTTTCGGCAGTTTAAGTTTGAGTATGTGTAGGAAAAGGAGGGGTTGGAGGGGAGAGTGATGCAGGATGTAATATGATAGAAACTTTTGGGATGACTTCTAGAAAAAATTAAGCTCAAAAAGAAATAATGTAAATTTTAACTAATAGTTAAACTAAGGGATTCGTGGGAAAGGAGCGGTTCAGAGGGGATAAAAGATAATTAACACTAAAATTGATAATATTTTGATTGTTTTATGAACACAAGAACTCTGCTTTTCCCCCCTTCTTTTCAACAATAGAAATCCAAGCTTATATGTATACGTAGTGGCTCTTAATTTATCTGTACAAAAGCCTTAAGAAAAGTTCATATTTCAGAAATTCCTACCCTTAAAAACAGAAACCAACCCAGTAGTTATTCCGTTTACAGTCCATAATTTATCAATGTCGTTAAAGATTATTCTTCCCCCAAAAAAAGATAGGATTCGCTGCCTAAGACTACAATTTCCTTAGTTCGAATTGCACAAACCCAGAGAAGGCAATGGAAAACAGGTAAAAGAAATTTTGTTGGTTAATGTCAAAATCTTGCGATTCTGATCGCAAAAAATTATTGCATTTTTAATGTTGAACATTTTTGCGTCGATCTGAGGTGGCTACTTTAAGAAAAGTCAATTTTTTTTTAGATATTTTTGTTTAGTTTAATTTAGAAACTTTTTTTTTCTTCTTTTGAGGATTAAGACAAAATCTTTATTTTCTGTATTAAAAGGAATTTAACTAATGATAAAATATTATTTTGAACTTTACATTCTCTTCCCGTGAGTTGTCAATTCTTCGGCTTGCTTTTACAATTTTTTCCATGTCGCTCCACGTGCGTCTCAAAATTTTCCATGTGCGTCTCAAATTTTTCGGTCCTTCATTATTCCACGTGCGTTTTCATCATTCCACGTTCGTTTTCATTTTTCTACTTTTAACTAGAATTTTTCCACGTGCGCCTTAAATTTTTTAAATTTTTCTACGCAGTCCTTAATTTTTCCACGTGCATTTTCATCCTTCCACGTACGTTTTCTTCCTTCTGCTTTTGACTACAATTTTTCCACGTGCGCCTTAAATTTTTCTACACAGTCTTTCATTTTTCCACGTACGTTTTTATCCTTCCACGTGCGTTTTCTTCCTTCTACTTTTGGCTACAATTTTTCCACGTGCGCCTCAAAGTTTTCTGCACGTCTTAAATTTTTCTACGCGGTTCTTCAGTCTTCCACGTGCGTTTTCATCCTTTTATTTCCACGTGCGCATCAAATTTTTCCACGTGCTTCTCAAATTTTTCCACGCGGGCTTTAAATTTTTCTACGCAGTCCTTCATTCTTTCACGTGCGCTTTCTTCCTTCCATGTGCGTTTTCTTCCTTCTACTTTTAATTACAATTTTTCCACGTGCGCCTCAAATTTTTCTACGCAGTCCTTTATTTTTCTACACAGTCTTTCATTCTTCCACGTGCGTTTTAAAATTTTCTACACAGTCTTTTATTTTTTAACGTGCGTTTTTATCCTTCTACAATTTTCTACACAGTCTTTTATTCTTTAACGTGCGTTTTTATCCTTAAATTTTTCCACGTGCGCCTCAAATTTTTCTACGTGCGTCGCAAATTATTACTTATTGTTGTAGTAGTTAACAACAATGAACAACTGGGGGTGTTTGCATATTTGTTTACAGAAGGAGCCTTCGAAGAAACGAGTACGTGCACAATTTTTTTACTTTTAAAAAAAATTATTCACTTTCGAATGTCAAAAAATAGTTACGATTTTATAAATTTTATTCTAAATTAAATTTTTTTTGATTATTTTTCTAATATTTCTTCTTTTTCCTTTAGGCTTGGCCCATGTGATCTACCCTTATCAGATCCTTGGGTCACACATCCAACACAAACGTCAGGTGTCTGTTCACTGCCATTATCATCCCCAGCGGCTGCAACCGCAGCTGTTGCAGTATCATCACCCGTAACTGCTGTCTCGATTGGTGGAAGCTATCATAATACAACATCGAATACGCTATTACACCAACAGCAGCACCAACAAAATCAACAGCAACAACAACAGACCTCAGCCGTATTACAACATTCACCGCAGTCAAAAATTATGAATGCTGTGGCTCCGGCCGTTGCTTGTCCAGCTTCCGCTGCCAATAAGAAAATACGTCGAAAAACTGATAATAAGGTAAGTGTTGGGTTTGAAGTGATCCAAATATTAATAAATAATAGATTATTTGCGAAAAGTCGCCGTTCTTTGCTCCTAAAAGTACTCCAACAAAATTTTGTGGATGGATCTCTTAACGTGCTCTAAGAGATCACCGCATTCTCTACTAGTTTGCAAAACCATAAACTACTTGAGGTCCCTATGGCTCTGAATTCTAAATCGGCTTTAATACTTATCCGTGAATTGTTCATAAAATAATAACGGATTGTGGCAGTGTTTAGTGTTTCTTTAACACTAAGGATCTCAAAAGTATCACACTAAATTCAATCACGATTTTGTTTAAAAATTTATTTGTTAATAAGGTCCTTAAGTGGTGTCTCTTATGATAGCGAATTCAGAGCGTCACAATCTTACGGCTATTTGGGAATTTCTTAAAAAAATAAATTTACTGAATTTTGAAGAAAAAAAATCCGGTACGATTTCTCCTTAAGCATTTTGTCTCAAACCAGTTCACTACGTTCTAATTGGCTGTGACAGTATCGGGACCATAAACACCATTCACAATTTCAGCCACCTGGCCTTTATTAAAGCAAAAGTGTAAAATATACCGAATTTTCTCTTTGTTAACCTTCATTATTTATACTCTATAACGCACAACTGAATCGATAATCAAAAAACTGAAAAATAATTTTTTTTAGTACAAAATGCCGCTTTTCCAACTAGCACAAGTCTGAACTTGATTATACACATATACTTTACGAGATATACAGCCATCTAGCGAAAAAAAGGATTTCTTTATTCCCCAAGCTAATATTAATTGTTTTCTTTTATGCTGTTCAAATATTTTTTTACATTTTCCTTGATTGCCAAATGTATTGAAAATACACTTTCATGAACAATTGAAAATCGTTCATGAAAACGACACAAATGTCAAATGTTAAATGGATGGAAAAAACTTGTAGCTCGACCAATGTGCGAACCTTATGCGAACCTTTTTCGAGCCTACATGCGCAAACTTTGATCGAGCACTTGTGTGCAAACTCGGATTAAGTTCACATGTGCGATTTTTGATCAAGTCCACGTGCGCAAACTTTAATCAAGCCCACGTGTCCGAACTTTCATCAAGTTCACGTGTGCGATCGTTGATCGAGGTTTCGTGTGCAAAAATTGAACGTGCTCACGTGTGCAAACTTTGATTAAGCTCACGTGTGCAAACATTGATCGGGCTCACGTGTGCAAACATTGATCAAGCTCACGTGTGCAAATATTGATCGAGCCCAAGTGTGCAAAC
Source organism: Atherix ibis (assembly GCA_958298945.1). Lineage (NCBI taxonomy): Eukaryota > Metazoa > Arthropoda > Insecta > Diptera > Athericidae > Atherix > Atherix ibis. Next base: position 32,325,978 of record OY282609.1, read on the forward strand.
TTTGATCAAACCCACGTGTGCGAACTTTGGTCGAGCCCACGTGTGCAAACTGATGGAGCTCACGTGTGCGAACTTTGATCAAGCCCACGTGCGCGAACTTTGATTGAACTCACGTATGGAAAATTTGATCAAGCTCACGTGTGCGAACTTTGATCAAGCTGACGTGTGCAAACTTTGATGGAGCTCACGTGTTAGAACTATGATCAAGCCTACGTGAGCAAACTTTTATCAAGCCCGAGTGTGCGATCTTTGATCGAGCTCTCGTGTGCGAACTTTAATCAATCTCACGTGTGCAAATTTTGATCGAGCTTACGTATGAAAATTGTTCAATGGTTCGAGCTCGTGATTGAAACATTTTCTTTTTCCCTCCGAAGATTCGAACTAAAATATCCTAGCTGATACGATAATCCGTCCAGACCACATTTCCCTATGCGAATGGTTAGACATAACGAAAATGGGTCAAAACCAGCACAATAAAGACCCTCAATTTCAATTTACTGTGATTGGAAGGATGTGGTTTTTTAAGAGGTGCTTCGTAAGAGAGTACAAAAAACAAAAGGGACAATAAATAATTAATAGAAAAAATCCCCACAAACTTTTTAACCAAACCACCAAAAGCTTCGCTCACTTTTCTATACTAAACGCCGTATAATTTTAATTTAAAAAAAAAAATATTTCGTTTATTGAAAGTTTTTAACTAAAAATTTTGTTTTTAATTTGATTTAGCCTCAATCACAAATAAATAAGTGCAACAATGAGAAAAGACGGCGGGAATTGGAAAATAGTTTCATTGAACAACTGGGAGAATTTCTACAGCTCTCGAAACGTGGTGATATGACCTCAACAAAACCAGATAAAGCAGCGATATTGAATCAAGTTGTTAAAACGGTAAGTCAGATTTTTATTTATTCTTTTTGGAAATTGTGGCGAACTGAGTCAAGGAGAGAATGAAGGGTTTTTTCTTTCTAAATTATTGAGAAAACCGTCTTGCTTAGGGACGTTGCTGAATATCATCTATAAGATTTTTTCTACTGGATAGCCCCAAAGACTTCATTTTAGGAAAGTTAGCAACCGATCAGATCTTCTTCTCACTTCGTCAGTCGATGGAAAATATGCTCTTTTCACTTTAGGGGATTTTTTAAAATAGTTTTTCTTGAAATTTGTGATCCATTGAAATTTTTTTGGTAGGTCCTTAAAAGTGTCGTTTTACAACAACAACAAAAAATGTATTTTTGGACCACTTTTGACCGGTGAACAAGAAAATTTCAATAGTAAATTGAACTTTCTATTCTACGGATTCCGAAGCTTTTTATGGTCAGAGCCCAACGCTAAAGAAACTTGCCAAACACCTGCTCATGATCCTAAAATGGCAATCTTTCCCATAATTGGTCGTCCCTTAAATTATTCGATAAACAGAATCGCTTTGATTTTTCATCCTAAAATAACTAGTAAACGATTTATAGTGAATGTCTTCTTATTGAAAATGGAATCATTTTGAGGTGATTTCAATTGTAAATTACGTCCTCCCCTAATAATAGATGGTGGGTGCTACTATCCCACAATTTGAATTGAAATTGCGAAACATCCCCCCTGCGTGCTCCTGGTCATATTTGAATAGGGATCTTCCCACCATCCCCCATCGGTGTATGAACAATAATTAAGTGGCTACGAAGCTTCCCTCCCATCAGTCCATGATAGTCCAGTCGATGTTAGCTTGAAGTGGATTCCGTTGGATTAAATGCATTCCCCAAGCGGGAGCAGAAAAACAATTGAATTCCTATCGAAGTATGCGTGGAAGTAAGTGGATCAACAACAAAAAAAAACAGAAAATTTAATGGAAAATTTTATCAAGTAATAGATTGAGTGTGGTAAGGGGGGAGGGGGGATGGTTGGAGTATTGGAAAAATAGACCATTAGTTGGGATAATAGAGAAAAGATTTTCTGTAGATTGTGTCGGTGATCCCAGCATGAATTGTGAAATTTCTCTTGTTGTATTTGCAGTCCTTGTCGACCTATGATAATGCTACGTGTATGCAGACGACGGGTTGGTAATTAGAAAATTGGATTTTTCCGTGTAATCCCATTGACAGGACGCTTCAAAATGGTTCGGACATTGGTGGTCATGCACGCACGCATCGCATGCAGGGCTCTGTAGTTCTAATGCGACATTGTCCTTGCTCTGATTTCGGCGTGGGTGTGAGCTTGAACCCATTTGATTTAGTCCCATGCCTCTCCAATGTCGTAGAAGCAATCGTGTTGGGGAGCCTGTCCTGTTGTCATTGATGTTTTCTGCCTGTTTTTATTTCGTCTCTGAAGTACTAAAAATCCGGACCGAATTGATAGTCAGTCAGAAGCGTCGTTTGTTGTGTGAGAAACTATTCTTTTCTACTAATTACTTCATTTAATGATGAGATTGAGTATCCATCCTCACGTCACGGTAAGAGATTGTGTATCCCCGGTGATCATCATCATTACCATCGTCGTCGTCGTCGTCGTCTGTTAATCTATCCAACATCGTGGTTCCCTAGGCAGCTCAAATCTCGTATCCCTTTTATTGTCAATAATGAACTGCATCCCCTTATGCCCCCCGCCAGTTTCTCCTGAAGATGATATGTTGTGCGTTGGCCAAGTTACTGTGCGTTTCTCGTTTCATGGGAAATCACAAGAAATTAGATGGATTTAATTAACGAGCTTTTATTGTTTGTCAAAAAGGACTTTTTTTTCCTCTCTATTCGTATTTATTCTTACGACCCCAATGGCTCCCTTCCAAAGGACATTCCAACAAGTTGTTCATTATCCGAACAAATTTTTCTCTTCCGTTTGTACCTTCTTTTTCTTATTTCGTATATTTTTAGTCCTGAAGATTACTTGTGGATTGTTAGATAGCGATTGAGGAGGAGTAACCCAATTTCCAAGCAAGTTTTTTTGCAATTTCTTTTATTTTCTGCCGGAAATCTAAATTTAGATGTTTTCTGTGGTCGATTAAGGTGGGTTTATTGTCCTTTCCGGTAAGAAAGGATTTTTTTTAAATATATTTTTTTCGGCGAAAAGTGATAAAAATTCATCTCCATTCACATCACTCACCACTAACTCTTCGACTTTCACTCATAATTAAATGCACTAATTTTATTTCGATTCCAATTAAATTAGAACCAATTTCATGAGAACGATTATTGCTCGTAGAACGAAACTGAGACGATAATCAATTTAGGGTCGATATTAATATCCTTAAAGTATGACACGAAATAATCGAGAAAGATTGGTCAGAGCAAGGACCTTTGTCCATTCGTCATCCATTAGGCTATAGGGTTAGGTGATCGAGGAGGGACCTCCTCAGTGATTATTATATCCTTTCTTTTCACTTTGGAGAATTTTGTGAAAATAATGCTTTTTAATACAATTTATTTTTTGTTGCTATCCAAAATGTCCTTTTTGATTTTTCTTGTTTAATAAGATTTTTGTGAAATTTCATAATTATCCAAAATGTGCGAAAATGTGACCAAAATGAAATTTAAATTTCATAAAAAAAGCCCTCAAACTTTATTTTTTAATTGAATTTTTTGCTTGTTAAAATTTTTTTTTTATCTTGTCAAGATTTAAACAAAACCCTTAAAAAAAATTGTGCAATTTTTAATTTGCAGATTAATTTTCTCATCAAATTTTCGCTGTTAAATTACCAAAATTTTTAAGTGTTTTTTTAAAGGGTTTTGGAGATTTTTACTTTAATAAAAAATTTCAAACTTACTAAACAGAAGATTTCCACTTCCTTCCATGAAGAACTGAGGTTAGTAGATGAGCCTGGAATTAATCTCCCCAAAAAATCGCAGCAATATCATAATTTTAAGTGACAGTTTGGTAGTCTTTGAGCGAAGTCATACCTCATTAATTGACCTGGTCAATGCTCAACTGTAATCGGCATTGGTTGTTGAACAATCGAAACGTTGAATTTGCATTGGGTTGCAGGCCTTGCTGGTATGCTTCCGCGTTCTATGCATAGACAAATCATATAATGCCGTCGTTCATGACATTTGTGAAGCGTTCAACTTACCATTACCCATATTTGAGTAAGTGCCACTTAACCCACAGAATATCTCTTCGAATTTGAGTGAGTGACACTTAACCCACAGAATATATCTTCAAATTTGAGTGAGTGCCACTTAACCTACAAAATATCTCTTCGAATTTGAGTGAGTGACACTTAACCCACAGAATATATCTTCGAATTTGAGTGAGTGCCACTTAACCCACAGAATATTTCTTTGAATTTGAGCGAGTGCCACTTAACCTACAAAATAAATCTTTGAATTTGAGTGAGTGCCACTTAACCTACAGAATATGTTTTCGAATTTGAGTGAGTGCCACATAACCTACAAAATATCTCTTCGAATTTGAGTGAGTGCCACTTAACGTACAAAATATCTCTTCGAATTTGAGTGAGTGACACTTAACCCACAGAATATATCTTCGAATTTGAGTGAGTGCCACTTAACCTACAGAATATCTCTTCGAATTTGAGTGAGTGCCACTTAACTCACAGAATATCTCGTCGAACTTGAGTGAGTGCCACTTAACCCACAAAATATCTCTTCGAATTTGAGTGAATGACACTTGACCCACAGAATATATCTTCGAATTTGAGTGAGTGCCACTTAACCTACAGAATATATCTTCTAATTTGAGTGAGTGCCACTTAACTCACAAAATATCTCGTCAAATTTGAGTGAGTGCCACTTAACCCACAAAATATATCTTGGAATTTGAGTAAATGCCACTTAACTCACAGAATATATCTTCGAATTTGAGTAAATGCCACTTAACCCACAGAATATATCTTCGAATTTGAGTGAGTGCCACTTAGCCCACAGAATATATCTTCGAATTTGAGTGAGTGCCACTTAGCCCACAAAATATATCTTCGAATGTGAGTGAGTGCCACTTAGCCCACAAAATATATCTTCGAATTTGAGTGAATGCCACTTAACTCACAGAATATCTCTTCAAATTTGAGTGAATACCACTTAACCCACAGAATATCTCTTCGAATTTGAGTAAATGCCACTTAACTCGAAAGACGCAGCCACTCCTTTCCCAAGTCCTCTTTTTTTAAGTCTTCTGAACCAATCAAATGGCTTCAACTTTCGTTCAAGCAAGTATAAACTCTCCAAATGGCCTCATGGTCATGGCGCAACTTTATCATCCATTTTCGCTCTTAAGACTGTGCTTTGGTCCACTTTTTTTATTTGTTTAGTTTCTAAAATTTCTACAATTTTAAAATGTTTTTTTTTAATTGCTCTTTTATTTTCTTACCTTAAAAAATTGGAAATTTTCACTTTTAATCAGCGATTAAGTGTGTGTTATTTCTGCAAAATCAATTTGCGTTTCCGATAGTTGAAGAAATTAAGTTTCAAGTTCACGCATCCTCAAACATTCTTATTGTCCTGATAAATTTTCATTTGAATCCACATATAACTTATTTTTTTAATAGAAACAATTCCAATTTTCTCAAATGGTTTTTCTCCATTTTGCCTGAGATTTGATTTCTTAAAAAGTGTAAGAACAATTCAAACAAATTTAGTTCTAAATGAGCCAATTTAAATAATTATTCTTAAAAAATTTCTAAAAGGGTAAATTTATGCACATGAAAATTGAGATTACTGTCCAGGTTTACCAACATTATTTCTAAGAATCAAATAATAGTAATTATTCCTGAATGGTCCCTATAAAATCTGGTGCTCTGCTGCAAATAATTATTTTTTAAATCCTCTTTACGACATGCCAACTAATTCCAAAACTATGCAGATGACACCGACATTTTTATATCCCATCCAAATATTCAATGTAATTTCACATCAGAAATTTTTAAGCCGTGCTTAGTACAAATGAGGAGCAAAGGTAAATGAGTAAAAAAGTGTTTACCTGATAAATACCCAGACTTCTGGACCACCGATCAAAACTGACACCAAAAAAGAAAGTTTTCTTTTAGAAAACATTTCGGATACTGGTCTGGAAATACGGTATTAGGCTTAATGGTCATACTAAGGGTTCCACTTTTTGGTCGACTCGAATCCCTCCTGTTTAAAATCCTCTGAACAATCGTTGGGGCTAATCAGTTGACTGGAGAAACGAAGAAATAAACCATTGACTAATAGTGCGACCTTTTTTTGAGTCTTATTGGCCAACTACCAACAATTCAATTTATTCAACAAAATAATTGAAATTTTGGGAATGAAAAATGCTAAGAGTCGTGATAGGGCATGCTGCTCTCCATCCATAACTCTGAAAAATCAGTAATGTCCCGTTCCATGTTCGTAATAAAATTATTTTTATAACGAGCAAAAAAAAGAGCCCTTGTAGGTGACTCTTTTTTTTTTGCTCGTTATAAAAAGTTTTATTCTCGATTATCCTCTTGTGAAAAAAAAAATCGTCCCCGTTACCTTACCAAACAAACACTCATCGACCATTAAAGACAAATTGGAAACGAGATCTTTTAAAACTGGCAACTACCAAAAAAGTCCGATTCTCTTGACCGTTTACTTAAAGTTTACAACTTATCTAGTGTGAGAAAGAGAGAGAGAGAATCAGTCATAAATTATTTAATTATTAGTTAATGAAATTCCATTAAAATCGATTCGTAAACTATTTTGAATTTTCCCCTTCATTGATTCCGGATTGAGCTGAGCCTGTTGTGTTCAGTTGGCAGAAATGGTAACGGCAATCATGGTGCCAACAGAAGAAATACATGCGATGAAGAAGAGAACGGACGAAGGGGGAAACGTTTTTTTTTTTTTAGAATTTTAATTGCACAATTCCAGAAATGACCGCAAGGGCGCGTTTTTTTTGTGGTAAAATTTTTGTATTTGTTGTACTTTACCATTAGAGGAGGGAGGGGGGAAGGAGGGCGGTTCTATACTGCTGTCATCTTACTCATACGAGAATCCACAATAAGAAACCGGAACGCGTACTTTTTCTAATACGGAGGTCTCCCCGCTTTATTAGCAGTCAATATGGCGAACGTAAGCATTTTTTTTGTGTGTGTGCTTATTTTCAATCTTTCTGAGATATTCTTGGCGCGCGGTGTCTTGTTGATTTTTTTTTTTTATGTTGGGTTAGGCACTCCGAATCTCGATATGCTAGTCATTTTGAATTTAATCACATTTATTTGGACTACAGGCGACGGATCCAAGATTAGATCTTTATCGAGATTGTTTTGTTAAGCCGGAACGGAACGTTCGCTTATAGGAATACAGCGAGTATGACGCAATCTGATTTGATTGGATTTATTATGTTTGATCGAATCGCATCGATTATAGTTGGTAAAGGGGTGGGGGGGATGCTGGTAAATGCATGGTTGGTTAAATTACAGTTTTTGGAATGTAAATTTTTGTACGAAATTACTTATTTTGATTTTAGGATAAACATTTTTGAAAACGTTTCGGGGAAGAAAAAAAAAACCCCCAACAAAACAGCAACAACAACTAATCACGATCGTTTCAAGTGTTTTTCATTTTTTTTTTTTAAAATATTGGGTTCGATGTTAGATTAGACTCACTAACGATATTTGGTTTATGTTCCAATCTTTTTTGAGTATATTTAAAAAAGAATTTCAGAAATGTGTTGGAAGGGGGGGGGGGGGGGGGTATTTGTCAGTTTGGATATGATGTGTAGATGATGGTATATGGCTTTCCACTTTGTTTAAAAATTCGTTGAAATGAGAAGCGCTTAAAAATAATTTTCTACTGGTTTGGAGCGAGAAGAGATGCGGATGCAAATTAGAACTTTTTTTTTAAATTTTAAATGAAGCAAACATTTTGTATGGACATTTTGTCATTCTTTATTGGAATATTTTGTAGACACTTTACCATTTATGGAAGAAAAACAATATCGGCCAAATGTCCACCATGACAGACATCGATTCTTTCAGCCTTTATTTCCAGGGGGGATGACGGAGTTGATATTGCTTTTTTGAGCTCTTGGATTGTTTATGAACTGTTCTCATAACAAAGCTTATCTTTCATATTGCCCCACAAGAAGAAGTCCAACGGCATGCTCTTGGGTTACCTCTTTACGAAATTAGACGTCCATTGAAATTTGGTTTTTAATAAATGGATTTTTTTTAATGGCTTAGTTTTGTTGACATCCATGTCATTAAAAATATGCCATAAAAACTCTTTTGGCAGTAACTGTAGCACCAGAGTCATTTTTAAATACAGTGACACATGAGCCCAGATAGCGCTCCATACAGTGAGACATGCTCTTGCATTTTTAGATGCCCAATTGCGACATTTTTGCTTGTTAAAATACGTGTAGCCGTCTAAGTGAAAATTAGCCACGTCTACGAAAATGATTTTTTTCCGTTGAAAATGATCTGGTGGCTTTAATTCTTGCACCAAAATTCTGGCTTCTTATAAAGCTGAAGAGTCATGTGTGGTCATTGTGGATCCTCTGTGACAATTTCACTCATCAAAAGTAATCTACAAAATTCCTAATTGCAGGCTCAGATAAACGATCTTTACGAGCAAAAAGATCGCGACATTATCTAACGTGGCTTTCACAGATCAACCATTTGGATTATATGCGAAATTTCAGACATTATAATAAATGTAAACCCTGGGAAGCCCTATAAAACTCTTACCGTACAATAAATACACGCACATCTCGATTTCCTGGTATGATTTTTTACCTTTTAACATAAGAATCCTCGAATAGATGGACGGGCTCGAAGAATGTCTATTCCTGTTCACGGATGAGAGGACCGACCACCGACCTTATTATTATTTCCTTAATCAGTGCTCTTCATTCAAGGATTCTTTTCGTAATGTAAAATTTCACTCTTTCCCGATTTAATCCTAATCGAAACTTGTCGAAAACCCATCTTCGCTGTGCTAATATTACCACTCTTAACTTGAAAAGCAATTCATCCTCTTTATCCTTAATAATCTCAACTTTAGATTCAGGTCCTTTCACTTTCTTTTTCTCTACATTCAAAATTCCCTTTTACATCCGAATTGGAGGCGATGGTTGAGATCGAACGCCTCTACCGACCCATCTATAAACAGGAAATTTCTCATCGAACAGTTCGCAAGTCTCGAAGAATTTGAATTCCTGTTCTAGGATGCGGAGACCAATGTCAATACTATTTCCTTTGCAGTTATCGGAGTTAATGGCATCCAATTTCGTAATCTACACTGTGAAGTCTTTCCGTATAGGGCGGCGATTGAAGTCCAATGAACGAGACTGACAGTCAAAGAGGTCCCAAAAAACATTTGGGGTCCATTTAGCAATCCTACACTCAACAAGATTCGACATTATCCTAACCAATAGAAGTAGTTGCGTTGGATTAACCTAGCCAATAGAAGTAACGAGTTGCGTTGGGTGGTGAAACTTTAGGTGCTTACAGCTATCCCCAATACTACCAGGTGTATAAGCTTCAAGCCCCTGTTTTTTAGTCAACAAAACACATGATTTTTTTTATAGAAAACAAAAACAAATTTATTCAAAGTACTTGCCCTCGCTAGCTACACATTTTTCCTATCTTTCGGGCAATTCGTGGATACCACACCAAAAAAATTCCTTCTCTTTCTAAACAAACCACTCATCAAGCCATTTTCGGACGTCTTCGGAAGAATCGAAGTGCTGCTTAGCGAGCGCGTGGCCCATCGACGAAAACAGGTGGTACCATAGTCGGAAGGGGCCAGGTCTAGTGAATAAGCGGGGTGGGGCAGCACCTCCCAGTTGAGTGTCTCCAGGTAGTTTCGGACCATTTTTGACGTGGAAAATCAGCTTGTCATGTCTTTATTGATAATCCGTCGTTTTATCACACAGAGCACGGTGCAATTTGATCAGTTGTTGGTGGTAGCGGTGGGAATTGACAGTTTCACAAGGTTTCAACATCTCATAGTAGACGATTCTTGCTGATCCCACCAAACGCACAGCATCGTCTTTTGTCCGAAGCGATTTGGTTTTGGGGAAGATGTTGATGGTTGGACAGGATCAACCCACGATTTCTTGCGTTTAGGAACGACTACAATCCGATGCAGGAACGATTTTATTTTTTGTCTGCCCAACAAGTATCGCATGTGTTTTGGCATCGCTCCATCTGCCTATCGTTCAATTCATGCGGCACCCATTTTCCGATCTTTTCAATCTTCCCCATGGCACGCAGACGCATGGAAATGGCTGGTTGAGTAACACCCAATTGCTCCGCGAGCATTTTTTGCGATTGGGTATCGTCTTCGTCCAAAAGAGCCTGCAATTGATGGTCCTCAACTTCCCTAGGCCGATTTTCACGGTTTTTGTCCAACAAGTCAAAATTGCCGTCTTCGAACCGACGAAACCAATCTCGGCACATTGTTTCTGATAAAGCACTGTCACCATAGGCCTCCATAAGCATTCGATGCGATTCGGAAGCCGATTTATTCAAATTGAAGCAGAACAGCAGAGCGTTCCGCATATGCTCTTTTTCTGGCACAAAACTAGACATAATTACCAAAGGAAAAATGTGTGTTGTTGTACGAAATTGGTGACAATGTGCACTGCTTAATGTTGACCGATGTCAAACTCATAAAAAAAAGTATGGCTTGCTCATGGCAACTTAATACGCTCACTCACGCTATCTATGACCAAACAGCGGATTTAAGCTTATATACCTGGTAAATTGCGGAATCTTTTTGTATAGGGTAGCTCCGTATTATTGGGAGCTGTGAGCTATAACGGCGACTGTTGATATTGCTATCGATTAACTAATCTTTTCTGACAGCCAAACCACCCACACTGGCCCTGATCCTGTTCCCAACGAGATTCGACAAAGCCATTTAATAATGAGATGCTGGAGTGTTACCGTGAGCGCCTGTTTGTGGATAAAAATGAGGCCAATGGGTTATGGTCCCAGGATACGAGATAGGTCCTGCCTAGCCGTGCGAAACAAGTCAGATTAGACAAACCGATAGCTTTTTAGCGTCTCTATGAGCATCTACTAACCTGTGGTGTTCAGCTAACTATCCCCATTTTTATCTATTGTCCTAAATTTTCATTTTAAAATTCCCTTTTTTAATTTAATTCATTTTAAACTTTAACTGATCCAACCTACTAACAATAAAAGCCACATGATGAGTTGGCTCCGGGTCTGCACATGCCTTAGGAAATTGGCACCGAAACCCGTTATCTTAAGCTTTGTTGTGGCCCCCCGACTCCTTGCCAAACAAAACAACCAAACAAAACTAATTAATATACAGTGGAATTTCACCATCTACAGGCTCGCCTATAGGTGAAATGTAGGCAATTAGTACGGCCGAACAGCCTGTATACCCTCGAAGCATTTCATGGATCGTCAAATGATCCGGTGCTCAATGTGATTCATCGCAATCCCGGTTTTGTTGCCATCCTGGGTAATAAATTGGTTGACTGTTTGGCGAGAGAGGCTCGCCCTGCTTACTAACAAAATGACACCTACCATCATTAGACATGCGTACGCACACAGACTAGACCAATGGTGGATAACTGTCTACTCAACAACCATTCCAAAGTTCTGGGCAAGTAAAAGTAATGGGCATTCCTGTAGCGTTCGACTTACTACATCTCATATCCTAAATAAATGTTGCTTAATTCAGAATTTCCTTTTAAAAAAAAAGGCCTCTTCTTTTGTGGAGCTCCTAGACCAAACCATTCTTTTTAATTTTCTAAAACAATTTATTTTGCTCCATAAAATTTAATAAAATCTAATTGCTTCCCAGTTTCATTTGGTAAACTACCAATGCCAACATAATTTTCGTCAAATGGTGGTGGCGCTTCTAAATGACCACTGCCTTTTGTCTCAGAGATCTTTATATACAAACAAACAAAACTAATTAATTTTATAGCCTTGAGTTTTCTTTTTTTTTTAAAAAAATTTTTTTTATACACACGCATTTCCAAAGACATGTGGCAGACGCCATTCTATAGCGCCTCAACCGCCTTATAGCGCCTTTTTTTTTAATTTTACTGAATTTATAAAAAAATTCAGTAAAATTTAAAAAAAGAAAATTTCACTATAAAATTGAGAAACGCTGGTGTAAGTATGAGCACAACTGGATTAAATGGTGTAAAAATTGTTTTTTTTTCTTATATTTTTTGGATAATTTTTTTTTAATATGTTAAAAAAAGGTTTTTTTTTACAAATAATTTCCTTAGAAAAAAAATAAATTTTTTTTCATCGATGATTCTAGAAAATTTTCACTAAAATTTTTTTTTTTGTGGGAAAAGTCGATCGATGAAGAGAAAGAAGGAAGGTTTTGATTTTGTATATGCGAAACTAAGAGAAAAAATCTGGCAATATCAATAAAAGCTATGGAAAAATGGACAAAAGCTAATTAAGGTCTTCACTAGAGTCGGTGTTGCATGTGTGTCGGGTACATACGTGGTCGGTCAGAGACGTGCCTGCTTAGGCAATATAGCCGAAAGAGTTTCTCCTTATCTCTCTCACTTCCTCTCTGATTGGGAATATTGCTGCGCACTCTTGAACACGATCCCAAGTTAAGTGCTCGTATTTAAAAATTTACTTGCGACTGCAATTATTCCGTGTCCGCATGTGTATCCGTCACGTTCTAGTGATTTTTATGCATCTCGGAATAGTGAAGTGGTCTGGGGTCGGATCGGCTTTGGATTATCGAGCGAGCTCTGCTTCTGCTGTGGACTTTGTGTTGTTGGTGGGTAACTGACTGACAAGCTCACTCTCTGTTCCGAACGCCTCAGCTCAGGCCGTACTCAAGATTACCACGTTACTCAATATGACCAGTTAACGAGTAATTCAACAATCGTCCCCACTCCTCTCTCCTCTCTCTCTTTTTGTATGTTCCTCTAAAAGCAGACCATAAATTGAACTCGTTTTTTATGCTCGTACAATATTGCTACACATTACGAAAATCATTTACTAGACCTAGACTAGACCGCAAATCCGACTGTTTCCAACTGGGCTCGTAGAACAGTGCAGCAGAAGCTGTAGTCACAGCCACTGACTACCGTAACAATATCGCAATAGCAATAGTAATAAACGTTTCCAAACATTCTATTTTCAGAGTTAGTATCTGCAACTGACCAGCAGTTTCTTGGCTACGAAAAGTCCAACCATTATTATTGTAACACTTTGAAGGTCTCCAATATGGTGGACCCCTACTACTGCTCTTGCTGTTGAAATGGATTTTCAATTTGGCCTTCACATTGAGTGATTCGTTAATAATATTACGCGGTGCCTGCTTTTCTGTATTCAGTTTTTTTTATTCTTGTTTCTTTTTAAAAAATTTTCTTCTCCCCGAATTATTTCCTTGTTCCCCATTCGTCATAAATTATTCATTTTCTAAACAAATTTTATATTATTTAAAAAAAAAATTTGCCGAAATTAAAAAAAAAAAGATTTTTTTTAGAATTAATCTGCTTGCATTAAGGAACTTCCAAATTTGCGGAGTCAAATAAATTTTTCCGATTTTACGTTTTTCTCTGGTAACACTAAATTTTCTGTAAAGAAATTTTTACATGAAATTCTTAAATTCTCAATTTTTTTTTCTATATCCAAAAAAACGATCACTTAACAACAAGAATTTTATCAATTCAAATCGGAAAAGTCTCTACAAACGATAGTAAAAATTTTATTTCTTGTGGAAAATATTCAAAAAAAAAAGTTTTGAATCTGCCAAATTTTAAATGTTCTTGAAGCAAATTCTTCTTTGTTCTTACCAATTTGTTATTTTTTTATGTCCAGAAAAATCCCGTAAATAGTTTTGTATCAGAGGCTAAACATAAGAATTGTGAAAACTTCCATTTAAAAAAAATTGGGTTTGTCGGAAAATTTTTGGAAAAAGTCCACTTTCAATTTAAATTCCTCCTTTTTAATAGTCAAAGATTGGAGCTTACTCCTCTACGGGCCTTGCTTTTTATTGGATTGGCGGATGCTGTCAAGTGGGTTATCGTCTTAGAGTCATAGGGACATTCTACGCTATCGGAGGCTTAAGGAAATGGCCAGGAAGAGACGTACTACCCTCTCACATCCGTTGTCGGTCCTTCTTTATTGGTTTTTCTTATCAGCTTGATTCCTTGCTGTGCAGACTGCCATTTTTTTTTACAAATTCTTTTTTTTATAATTTTTTTGTTTTCAAATTTTTGTTCCCACGCCGAAGAAGGTCAAGGCGACTTCATCGGTCAGTGTTTTGGGATGCCCGCAGCTAAATCCACGTCGATTGCTTTGAAAAAGACAAAACGATTAATATTTACCAGATTTAGCCCCCCACGATTATTTCCTATTTCCTAATATGAAAAAATAGCTCGGCAAAAAAAGATTTGACTCGGACGGGGATGAGAGATTGTATTTTTTAGATGAGATAAATAAGATAGAAACACTTTAAACTAAGTTTATCGAGCTTAAAGGAGCGTTATGTTCGAAATGAAATGAATTTTACTTATAAAAGTGTTTTCTTCTTGTCAAGGCCAGGTATTAATCATACAAACCTCGTTTTTTTAATATTTTCAAAAACTTCTAATAAAACATATGTTTACAATTTTTTGTTGTTTTTTCTTTAAAGTGCTCTTGTCCTTTTCGGTGGCCTTAAATTGATGAAAATATAGGACACACAAACTGGGAACAAAACATAAAAAATCAAGACGACCAAAAATAACAATTTTTGGGAAATCGATAAAAAATTCTCTAAAAAAATGGAATTTTAACATATAAAATTGTTGATCATTTAAATAATGTGAATGTTTTAAGGGGTTTTTTGTTTGGGGGGGGGGGGGGTGTTGTTTAGTGAGATTATTAGGGAAAAACTTTAAAAGAAATTCTATAATTTTTTTGTTTAATAAAAAAGTTACTGTTAAAGTATTTTCATATGGCGACATCGATTAGATTTATGACTAGAGTACGCAAAAACGTGTTCCACTTCACCAAAATAACCTTTAGCTAAACAGATTCTGATTATTATTATACGCCGTTTAGGTTAAAAATCCCAACCATCAAAAATGTTCTTTAAACATTTTTTTTTTAAATTAAATGGAAAAAAAATCTTTGTTTTCAGTTCTTGTTTTTGCTCTAAAAAAAAATAAATTAAAAATTCTGGTTATGCCTTAAAAGAAGAAAGATCGGCGACAACAACCCGATCCAACTACAAAGGACAATAAATCTTCTGTCCGTGTTTCTATGGTAAAAGATGACACGTAATTCAAGCCAATCTGGACGAATGCATCTTTTTTAACTATTCTAGCGGGGCGCGCATACCTGATCTTTTTTACATGCTCCGTTGTCTGTGGCCTCAGATATGATCATCTGTTAAATTAAATGCTATCAGTTTTTCGTTTTTATTATGAAAAATCAGAAATTCACTTTTGAGAAAAACCCAAATTCGAATTCTGGGCACAGAAATTCAATGGAATCGAGTGGAAAAAATATTTTTGTTAAGAAAAATTCACCCACATCAGACTGGCCGTTTTGCTTAGTTTTTTTTTTAGCCTCATTAGTAAAGTGGATTCATATTTAATTAACTTCCAATTTAATCTTGATCGAATTGGATTCTATTTGAATAGCAGTGGTGAAGGTTGCAGTTTTTTTTTCTCCTTACCTGACCTGACCATTATACCAAAAATAGTTTTGAATAAAACAAATTCTTTAATTAAGAAAAATTCTCTCCGTAACATACTCACTCATAATAAAAGCATAATTCCGAAAAATTGTGTAAATTCCAAAAGTTTCCCATCACAGGTGAGTTACGTCAGACGGTTACGCGTTGAGGCCTACTCATTCACCAACAAAAACTCTGAAAATTCCAAAGTGGCGAAGTTATTTTTTTAAAAAGCCTTTGTCTTCTTCTCCAATGGATGATGGTCTATGATTTTTCGTTTTTTTTTTTGAAAGATTGTTGGGCAAATAATGCAGATAAATTTATGACAGAACAAAAAAGAACAAAAACAAACTGCCGAAAAAATTTTTTAAAGCTTGTTATTTTCTATCATTTCGAAAATTGCTGAGTTGCTGAAACGTAAAACAACGAAACCATATAACAACAGGTTACAAAGACTATAATTAATGCAAGAGTTTTTGGCTTAACATTTGAAAACGCCGAAAATATATTCCAAAAAAAAAAACGGAGCAAAAGAATCTGTTGGTGATTGCATGCAACAGCATTGACCTAATGTATGGGGGGAGGATTTAGATTTTGAATTTAAGAAAACTATATTAAAAATAATAGTAATGATGAATTCCGGAAATTGACAAAAAATTTTTTTTCGAAATAGTAAATATAAAATGTTGGGCAAAAAATTCAGAAAATTACATTTTACTTTTCGTGAATAAATTTTTTTTCTGATTAACTTTTTACGAAAAAGTTTTCGAGAATTAAAAGCAATTTTTTTTATGGTTAATAATTGAAATGAGTTTTTTTGAAAAATCATATTGAATAATTTTTTAATACTCTGAACAAAATTGGAAAATATTCCCAAATTAATTTGGGAAAATATTAGATTTTGAATATAAATTTAAAAAAAAATCCAACGCCCAATCGAATAAGCTTTCCAGCGTGCGTTTCTGTTTGTGTATACCTTCCGTTGAAAAGAACGCACACGCAATTTAATCAACCGCAACATCAAAGCCGATACACAGAAATTCACCGCAAGTCAAAACAAAGAGAATCCGCTCTCCTAATGGTGGTGGTCTTTTCCACTCACGTTAAAGTCTGAAGCCTTGTTGCACTTACTTTATTATTAATAAAATAAATTTTATGTTTTGAACATAAAAAAAACCATTATTTCTATAATGAATATCTGAAATCTGTTATCAAAAAAATCATATTGAATAATTTTTTAACTCTCTGGAAAAATTGGAAAATATTTTTAAAATAATTAACTTACCAGGTGTATAAGCTCAAATCCGTTGTTTGGTCATAGATGGCGTGAGTGAGTGTTTTAGCTACCATGGGAACGCCATACTTTTTTTTATGAGTTTGACATCTGTCAACATTAATCAGTGCACATTGTCACCAATTTTGTACAACAACATACATTTTTCCTTTGGTAATCATGTCTAGTTATGTGCCAGAAAAAGAGCATATTCGGGAAGCTCTGCTTTTCTGCTTCAATTTGAAGAAATCGGCTTCCGAATCGCATCGAATGCTTATGGAGGCCTATGGTGACAGTGCTTTATCGGAAACAACGTGCTGAGATAGGTTTCGTCGGTTCAAAGACGACAATTTTGACTTGTGGGGCAAGAAGCATGAAAATCGGTCTAGGAAGGTTGAGGACCATCAATTGCAGGCTCTTTTGGACAAAGACGATACCCAATCGCAAAAAATGCTCGCAGAGCAATTGGGTGTTACTCAACCAGCCATTTCCATGCGTCTGCGTGCCATGGGGAAAATTGAAAAGATCGGAAAATGAGTGCCACATGAATTGAACGATAGGCAGATGGAGCAACGTCAAAACACATGCGAAATCTTGCTCGCCAGACAAAAAAGAAAGTCGTTCCTGCATCGGATTGTGACAGGCAATGGAAAGTGGGTATATTTCGAGAATCCTAAACGCAAGAAATCGTGGGTTGATACCGGCCAACCATCAACATCTTCCCCAAGACCAAACCGCTTCGGACAGAAGAAGATGCTGTGCGTTTGGTGGGATCAGCAGGGTATCGTCTACTATGAGATGTTGAAAACTGGTGAAACTGTCAATGCCCACCGCTACCACCAACAACTGATCAAATTGCACCGTGCTCTGCGTGAAAAAAGGACGGATTATCAACAAAGACATGACAAGCTGATTTTCCATCACGACAACGCACCAACGCACACTTCAAAAATGGTCCGAAACTACTTGGAGACACTCAACTAGGAGGTGCTACCCCACCCCGCTTATTCACTAGACCCTTCCGACTATGGTACCACCTGTTTTCGTCGATGGGCCACGCGCTCACTGAGCAGCACTTCTATTCTTATGAAGACGTCCGAAAATGGGCTTGATGAGAGGTTTGCCACGAAAGAGAAGGAATTTTTTTTGCCGTGGTATCCACAAATTGCCCGAGAGATGGGAAAAATGTGTAGCTAGCGAGGACAAGTACTTTGAATAAATTTGTTTTTCCTTTCTATGAAAAAAACATGTGTTTTTTTCACATTTAAGCTTATACACCTGGTATTCAGTAAGTGCAGATGTGTTAAATAAATAATCATGATCACTTAAAATATTTATTTAACCCATCTGCAGTTAAGTTCCTTTAAATTTTCATACTCAAACTTTACGTACGTCGGCACTAAACTATTTTCTGGTAAACATTGAATTGTCAAAATGACATTTGTTTACATTTATTCAGTCACTAACTTTTTACATTTTAATCACTTTTTGGACCAAATAAATTATAAAAAGCCATTTAAACACATTGTAAACTAAATTTTTATTTATTTCTCTTATCAACTTACTGAAAGAAAGAAATTCCCTGCTTCCTTATTCCATCGAATGACCAGCACTTAATTTTCTGTAATAAAAACTTCCTATTAAATGTTATCAACAATAAAACTATTTACGTAAATACTTACTTTTTCGTAAATACTTTTTGTTATATATTGCCAAAATAACAACTTGAAAAAACAAAAAAAGTATGCAAGCATTTCGGTATTCTACCACTTTAATGGAGAATGGCGTTTTTTAAAACTCTCCGAAAGTTTACAAAACTGAAGCGCTTAATATTTAATAGATACTCGTATTTATGAAATAAATAATAAACCTAAAATACAATTAATTCCATTTAATATCAAAAGATTGTACAATACAAAAAATAAATATTGCCTGTTGTTGTGTTTAAATTGTATTTTTGTTTACAATAAGTGAATTAAAATGAATAAAAATTATGCTTTTGGAATTCAATAAATTCCTATTACGAAAACTAGATGTCAGTAGTGGCTGTGTCATTTCTACATAAAAAAATCTACACAAAAGTATGCAACCGTTACGATTTCTCGCCGCTTCTGCAATAATTCAGTCAGAAAATTGCGAAAATCTGACTTACGTGCTTATCCAGGTATTCTTTTATCTAAGGTGTATGGCTTCTCCTATAAGATTGTGAATTCTGTGCACTCCCATAAGATTGTGAAAGTTTTATAAATTTCGATAGCGGTTTATCTCGTTATCGTCAGAATTTGTCGAAGAAATTTTATTCCGCATCGAAAATTCCGCTCTTTTAGATATAAACACGTGCGTTCATTTCTGGTGCAATTTTGAGTGAGAAATAATGCAATGCCTTCTCAAAATGGCCGCCGTTTTGGCAAGGCGATAGCCACGCAAGAGCGACTCGCGACCAAAGTTGATTTGCGGTACGAACAGTACCTTTTGCCGCATCGTTCTTAGTAGAGTAAGTGAGCTACGTTAAAGTTGACCGTATGTGAAAAACTCACTTCTCTCAAAATGACGGTGCCATGCGCTGCTTCCACCAATTAACCGTCAGTGTGCCGTGCTATTTGTACATTTCACTGACGTACTTTGGTCTGCGGTTTTCCACCACGGCGCGTTTTGCTGGCCTGCGCGTTTTTCTCTCTATTTCTTCGTTGCGTGTTTAACCGTTTGCGCTACTATTTTTCTTATACGTCAACGCGTTATTTTTCCGTTTGTTCCAATCGGCAGTTTATTTATTATTTGCCGATAGTTCCCTATTGACTGAATATAGAAGAAAACTAAATAAAAACAATTACAAATACCAACAGTTGATATTAACTTAAAATTAAAAGAAAACAAAAAATTCCAGATTGAAAAAATTCCTAAAACAAGTTTACCCCAAATGTTATTTGATTCGAAATCGTATTTTCATAAGCTACCGGAAATGAGTAGACAAAGAGGAAAGAAAAAAGGAGAAGGAGAAAAATTGCCAAATTGCTTGCTGTTGTTGTGGTATCGTGCTAAGGAATAATTTGTCTATAAAATAAGCCGGCCAGGAACTTCCGATTCTGGAAATTAAGAAATATCCACTTTCCTGTGTGCTCTAATATTTGTTATGCAATTTGAACAATTTCTTTTGATATATATTTTTGACCATATTCAATTCTTTTTTTTTTTGGTAATTAAAAATGGGTCAAAATGGTTTTTTGGAATAATTTCTTTTAAATATTTAATTACTAAAAATACTATATAGTCAAACAGAAGTTAATTTAGTAAAATACAAAAATAACTAAAAAAAATTGAAAATTATTATACGTCATAATTTCTTTAGGGCACGTGTTAAATAAGTGAGGTTAAAACAAAAAAAAACGCTAACTAAATAAGTGAGGTTAAAAAATTTCTAATAGAAAAAGTTATAAATTCTCTGCAAGTGATAAACTGATAAAGAAACTATTTTTTTAATATGAAATTTACAAAAATTAATAAAATAAAAATGAAATTTTCTCAGGCAGTTATTAGAAGAAGTTAACAACAAACAAAATTTTATTGACAGATTTTTTTTATATTTTTTTATTTTCGTAAAACTTTTCTTTAAAGTTTATTCAATTTTCGGACCTTAAATTAATGAAGGAAAAGAAGATGAATTTATAAAATCAGAATGTTTACAATAGGAAAATTTGTACCTGCTGCGAAACGATTCTTTGGTAATTTTATTTCTGTTGTTTTTGAATTTATTTCATCGCCAAAGGACATTGTCACCTCATCTTGAATAACAAATTCTGAATAAAATTTTTAACAATACAATTTATTTTGACAACATTAAACAGAAAAGCTTTGAACAATTTTAAGAAATCTTCATTTTTGTTTAACACAATACCTCTCCCCCCCGTCCCTCCTAACCCCTACCCTCCACTGCCAAACAAAAACTAAAAATCATTAGAAAAATCGAAAGGATCTTGGGAAAAGGAGTACGAGTTTATGGGTGACGAATGCCGAAGAGTAGGGTTAATGGCCAACTACCACCAAGTTAGGTTATGTCTCTTGTACAATAGACGAGAATTATTTTAAAGCTTCTCTCTCTCTCTCTCTCTCTCTCTCTCTCTCTCTGTCTTTTGATTTATTAAGTGGTTGCGAAAAGATTTTCTTCTATAAAATCAATTCAGAAATTCTACCGAATATAAACTTTTTTTTTTTTTTTGTTGCAATCGTTAAAAAATATTTGCCTTTTTGTCAATTATTTTATTTGTGATATATTTTTTCTTCTCTATACCTTATTTTATCCAAGATCTATTCAGAAAATGCGATTTTATGGTTTCAAATCAAATTAAATCAAATCAAATCAAATCGAATCAAATTGAAACCTTTCAGGTGCTCTGCCCTTTTTTTTTGTTATGCTGTGAATAAAAAGTGGAAAAATATTATTTTTTTTTTTTTTTTGTACCATTTTTCAATTTCAATAAAAAAGTGGAAAACGATACAAAATAATTTATAATAAAATTGATGAAATTGAATTAAATTGAATTGAAAATTTGTTTACAATAAAATTCAGTTTTTAAGAAGAATTTTGTTAAGGAGGGTAAGGGGGGAGGAGGGTTTAAAATAGGCCTAAGCCTATTTTCCCACAAACTCCTGCCTTCCAGTACTTCATTGCCCACAAGATTTCTCTATCAATACAATTTCTCTGCTATCTAACGAGGGACTATGAGTTTATTAAACTTTTGCTGTTATCCAAAAGTCAATCGGCTTCCTTATAAGGTGAACTTTTGCTCCTTACTCTGTCTGTGTTGGAAGGCTGTTGGACCAGGATCAGGAGTCAAAATTACCAAATACACAGTAAACTACGGAACGTTTCGATTCAAAGTTTTTATATCAATTTTATTTTAATTGTTATTTTTAAATTTTATTTCCATTGTGTGTGTTATAAGGTAGATTTGGAGCGGTTTTTCTTTTTTAAATGGAACAATGCACAATTGGACAACAAACCAAAATCGTTGAACTTTATTTTGATAATCAACGGTCAACGACTGTTTTAAGGCATGGTGCATACCTCAAAGCAAACAAGGCACAGTAAGGAATCTTCCAGGTGGCAGAAAACGGGGTACACAGATGAAAATATTAAACGTGTAAGGAGGGATTTTTTTCTGGTAATTCCAGAAACATAAATAAGAAGATGTCTCGACACAATTTGGGCTATCACGAAGGTCACTGCAGAGAATTTTGGGTACATTACGCATGTTCCCCTGTAAAGTTCAGCTTATTTCAGAATTGAAACTAAGAGACTGCCAGCAACGGCTTGATTATGGCATTTATTTCGGGCAAAAAGCAAAAGAATATCCAAATTTTATACACAATTTGATAATTCCCAATTAAATGGCTTCGTTAACAAGCAAAACTGCTAGGACACACTTAAGTATACCTGTTTGGTGTGGTGTGTCGTCCGATCTATAGTGTTCAATATCAAAAGATATTGGAATTTTTTTTAAGGCCAGCTGTGGAACTCTGTGGTTCCAACAAGATTTAGCCACAGTGCATACTGCAAGGGACTCCAATGGCTGAAGCTCTGTTCAATGATGTCTTTATCATTAAATGCAGTATTTCACGTATTAACCACTCCTGGTACTATTTCTTGTGGAGATATTTAAAAAAAATGTCAGCGTTAATATGCCAAGAACTATGCCACCAATTAAAAACGCAATAAAATCGAGTCCATAAAACAACTGATATTTTGCAACAGATAAAGAAATAATTTTTCTGCGAATATGCATAGTAAAAAATGGCCACCACTTGTGAGATATTATTTAATTAAACTAAAAATTGTCCCCATTAATAAACTGTATTTATAAAA
This sequence comes from Atherix ibis, assembly GCA_958298945.1. Taxonomy (NCBI): domain Eukaryota; kingdom Metazoa; phylum Arthropoda; class Insecta; order Diptera; family Athericidae; genus Atherix; species Atherix ibis. The sequence goes on from OY282609.1 coordinate 32,348,686, forward strand.
AAAAATTATTATTATCGCTTGAATAAAAATGTATGCTGTTCAAGGAATATATTTTGAGCTGCCCAAATGAGGGGTGACTACTTTTATGCTACCAATTAAGAAGAAATTCGGTGATAATTTCTCTTATATTTACAGGGTACAGGGTGGGCCAATTTAAACTTACTGATTTATGAATGCACATAACTTTTTTGTAATCTAAATAACACCCCTCAAATTAATTGCATTTTCTTGGTGGCAGTTAATGACAATTAAGAAGAAATTTGGTGATACTTTCTCTTATATCTACAGGGTTCAGAGTGGGCCAATTTGGACTTACTGATTTATGAATGCACATAAATTATTTGTAATCTAAATAACATCCCTTAAATGACTTGCATTTTCTTCTTGTTGGCAGTTAAATGGGTCCTTCTAAGGGGCAACGTTTCTGGATTCAAATTTGCAATTTCTGTTAGAATATTCTGCTTTAGTTCTCGAATGTGTTGAGGTTTTGTTCGTTCCATGAAGAAACCCTACCCACAAAAAATCGCGGAGTTCATCAAATTTGGAGAGCGAAGTGGCCTAGCAAAATTTTGAAATTATTCAGTCATCGAAAAGTAGCTTTATCTTGTCGGAACCATATGCGAGGGTTATTCAGAACTGCCGGAGTACCACGGATATTTTAGCTATACGATATTTATTTTGGACGAAGTCATGTGATTTTATTATTAAAAATCCAACGCGCACGCACGCTCAATCGAATAAGCTTTCCAGTTAGACGAAATAGCACCAATCGCACACGACTTTAGGGATTGAGATTACGCTCAATCAGCGCATTCCATAACTGATAATTAGCAGTCAGTAATCAGTTACAAGCTGATTACCTCAACTGCTGGTGATGCGGCCCATCTTAAACCTCTGCTGTCATAAGCAGTGACAGCGCCCGAGATAATTGCCAATTATCTCCCATCGTACCCATGATATAGGTTTCAACCACAGCTACCACGTAAATGCCGAACCATCTCACCATAATCGAGCATAGAATATGCTATTCTATGGGGCCCTCGGTTCCCGTGGTACCTAATTTTTTAAATTATTTTATTAACCTTGTAAATTCCTGAGCTTTTTCCTCTTCCTTTCCTTCTCTTCTTTCTCTTCATTATCATTTCCGTAGGGTTTACTATGAATTCGGGAACAACGCAATGGAGGCAAAAAAAACTTGTGTGGCGTGTTTGGAGAAGACGCAGTAACTGCTCGGACATGCCAGAGATAGTTTGCGAAATTTCGTTGGGGTGATTTTTCTTTGAAAGAAAAAAATCAGATTTTAATAACGAAGTGGTATGCAGTATGATCAGGACAAATCCCATGTTAAATTCCGCAGAAGTGGCCTTCAAGCTTGGAATTAATCAGACTACTGCTTTAGAGGGCTTGGTTTTGTGTCCAAACTCTATGTTTGGGTGCCCCACGAATTGAGCAAAAAAAATTTAATGGATCGAATTTCAATAGGTGTATAAGCTTAAATCCGCTGTTTTTGTCACAAAAACATGTTTTTTTCATATAAAGCAAAAACAAATTTATTCAAAAAGTACTTGCCCTCGCTAGCTACACATTTTTCCCATCTCTCGGGCAATTTGTGGATACCACGCCAAAAAAAATTCCTTCTCTTTCGAGGCAAACCACTCATCAAGCCATTTTCGGACGTCTTAGCAAGAATCGAAGTGCTGTTCAGCGAGCGTGTGGCCCATCGACGAAAACAGGTGGTACCATAGTCGGAAGTCTAGTGAATAAGCGGGGTGGGGTAGTACCTCCCAGTTGAGTGTCTCCAAATAGTTTCGGACCATTTTTGACGTGTGCGATGGTGCGTTGTCGTGGAGGAAAATTAGCTTGTCATGTCTTTGTTGATAATCCGTTCTTTTTTCACGCAGAGCACGGTGCAATTTGATCAGTTGTTGGTGATAGCGGTGTGCATTGACAGTTTCACCAGGTTTCAACATCTCATAGTAGACAATACCCTGCTGATCCACCAAACGCACAGCATCGTCTTCCGTCCAAAGCGATTTGGTCTTGGGAAAGATGTTGATGGTTGGCCGGGATCAGCCGACGATTTCTTGCGTTTAGGATTCTCGAAATTTATCCACTTTTCATTGCCTGTCACAATCCGAAGCAGGAACAACTTTCTTTTTTGTCTGGCGAGCAAGATTTCGCATGTGTTTTGACGTCGCTCCATCTGCCTATCGTTCAATTCATGTGGCACCCATTTTCTGATCTTTTCAATCTTCCTCATGGCACGCAGCCGCGTGGAAATGGCAGGTTGAGTAAAACCCAATTGCTGCGCGAGCATTTTTTGCGATTGGGTATTGTCTTGGACCAAAAGAGCCTGCAATTGATAGTCCTCAACCTTTCTAGGCCGATTTCCACGCTTCTTGTCCCACAAGTCAAAATTGCCGTCTTTGAACCGACGAAATCAATCTCGGCACGTTGTTTCCGATAAAGCACTGTCCCCATAGGCCTCCATAAGCATTCGATGCGATTCGGCAGCCGATTTCTTCAAATTGAAACAGAAAAGCGGAGCTTCCCGCATATGCTCTTTTTCTGGCCCAAAACTAGACATGATTACCAAAGGAAAAATGTATGTTGTTGTACGAAATTGCTGACAATGTGCACTGATTAATGTTGACAGATGTCAAACTCATAAAAAATAGTATGGCGGCGTCCCCATGGTAGCTTAAAACGCTCACTCACGCCATCTATGACAAAACAGCGGATTTAAGCTTATACACCTAATATTGAAAACTAACCAATTTTTAAATAATAAAAATTTGGGACTTTTTTTTACTTAAAAATATACAGGGTGGTCAAAGTTGAACTGTGACTGATTCATGAATGCGCATGTGGATAGACTTTTGTATTTTTAAATGCTTTTATTTGTTTTTTATTAGTTTTTTTTTTTAATCTAATTGTGAAAAATAATATCCCTTAAATTATTTCCATTTCCTTGATGGCAGTTAATGCCTCTTTCTAAGGCATTGTGGCACAACGTTTCTGGATCCAAATTGGCTTTCGTTCCCGAATGTTTTGTGGTTTGTTCACCTAAAACCCATTCCTTGAAGAAAGCCCACAAAATAAATCAGGGGCCCTCAAATCTAAGAAACGAGGTGGCCAAGCGAAATTTGCTTCCTTTTTAAAAAAAAATTCTCGAAGAATCCATCTTGCTGGAACCATATTCCAGGGTTAATCAGAACTGCCAGACGTAAAAAAATTTCAAACTTGGTCCGGTATATCGCCCCAGAGATGCTTACTCCATCCACACCAAACAGTGCATGGAAGATGGTGTTACTGTGATACTCCCGGATACTCCATCGCTCATAATTGGATTGTTCAAAAAGTTGGCATTACCTGTCTGTAAGGTGAATGAGTCTTTTGGCATATTGTGAGCCGTTGGCAATAATTCCTAAGCCAATTGAATTTTTTATGGAAACATGCTCAGACCAAGTTTCAAAGTGCATCGTAGCGATGGTCTGGAGATGCCCAATTGAGTAGAACAGGTCGATTAAAATTTGTTTGTGTTTCCTCATCAAATATTCCTCAAAACGGGTTATTGAGTTTGCACTGGCAACCGTTAAAATGACACATTCCTAAAAAGCATTAAAATGACACATTTCTTCACTGAGTATGAAGACATTATAAAATTTTATAAGAAAAACTTCAACAACTAAAAAACTCAGTCCGCGGTGGTCCACCCTGTACGAGCCAATTCACACAAAGACTCAGACCTGGGCCCCCTCTTATCCATCACAGAGCTTATCAATCAACACACCCTTCTTACACCATTTGTCAATCAATAAACTTCAATTCTAACAACAAACAATGTTAACAACAGTTTCCATTATCAAAAAAAAATAGAAAGAAAAGAAAAAAACAACATTTTTTAAGGGAAAGAATGGATACTCTCCGTACAAGAATCGGTCGTTTAGATAACATTTACCTTTTGAACACCTGCTAAATGCTTATAAGTGTGTTTGTCTGGTTGGAGTAGCTCCGCCACTCACAAGTGTACAACCGAAACTTAACCAAACGCAGTCATTTTCTCGATTCTTCACAATTTATTATGATCTATGCATCCAACCGTTCAGCCATTTAGCCATTCACAACAATTCACCCATCGAACTGCTCTATGGTAGAAACCCCCCCCCCCCATGCCTCTGGTATTGTCGATAAAAACAAAAATTGTTGTTCGCGGCCAAACAAATCGTAATTTATGATAGACGATCCATCATTCTGGGAACAAGTCTATTTGTGGCCGGCAGTAGTCGACCTGCCACGCTTGTTTGTAAACGCGGTCATATAAACATGACCAGACTAGACTCGGAGGGATTCGATGGGCGAAGGAAGGAGCTCTGTGATGTGGGCCAAATGGTATCGCTACAATCGTGACTGAGGGAGTGAGTGAACTTGTTGCGAAACTGCCGGAATCCTCGTCGTAGGTTGTTGTCTGTCCGGTCAGTTCAGCGAAATACCATCTGCTGCAGTCTATCCAATGGAATGTCCGGAGTCGATTGATGGTGCGTCCTTTTTGCCTACCAGCAACATTGTCCCATATTTCATTACAGAAAAATTCCACTCGATGGGTCGCTATTGGAATTGGAGGAGATCCCCTTCATTTCGTTGTCAATAATTGCATCGATAGTGAAGGACAGTCCCGCATTCGATTACATTTGTCTGCCTGCCTGCCTGCCGCACTTGCTGAGTTCACATCGTTAGTTTTCGTCGTCCCTTTCACAGCTACTTACTATTAGTATCCACAGCATAAACATGCCCTTCCAATCCTGGATTTGTGTGTTGTTGATGTTTGATTGCATTTGATTCAATTTGACTGCACACAAAGTTTTATAGAAAAACAATCGCTGGAGAGGAGCATGGAGGCTTTAGATGACTTTGTAAAGTGTCTACTAAAAATTTTCTGAACTGTTCTGCTCTGCGGTGTGGATGATTTTAGTTGTTCCTCAAGAAGTGGATTTTTCTTTTTTTAAATTTTATGTGCATTTCTACAAACACACCAGAAAATTGATTATCTCCGCAGCGAAATATTTCTCTGGCTTATCATAAATTTTTGTGCTTATCTGGTGCCAATGTTGTGGTTTTGTTGTTTCTGTTCGTGTGTAAATTTTATTTGCTTTTGTGTACTTGGTAGTACAGGCCCGGGACTCGGCGTACTCTTCAAGGAATGACTATTCAACGACCGATTGTCAATATGAGTGCGAACACGGAATCGATTTGAAGTATGCATGCTAACATGGAACCTTACTTGTTGTTCGTACAACGAGAACACATATTCCTGACGATATCATCATTATCGGATTACATCACAAGTCCCGCACTCCAACAATGCGCAAATAAACACTTGTTTCGCGATGGCAGCATGGATTTTCTATTGAAGGCAATTCCACAATCAATTTGTACTCGCATGTCAAGTGGGGCAACCCAAGCCAGCTCCCCCTCTTCGTACTGTTCTCGTATTAATAGTTTTCGATTTGGAAAATTTTACCAGAGAAAATAATAGACGACACCACATGAAAATCTCAGTTGTAGGAAGGATTTTTTCTGGTTCAGATTATGAACGGCAATCGAAGTTTCTGTTGGTTTGGGTGAGGTAGTAGAATTTTTTAAAGGATTTTTTACCATTACCTAAATTGGAGATTATGGAACTTAGCGGCAAGTACAAAAAGAGTTAAAGGAAGAGGAGATTATTCTACGGAATCCAAAAGTTATTAGGTAATAAGTTAGCGTACGTTTATAGTCAGTGGATTTTTTGTTTTAAGGAAATCGAAAAAGTTTTAGGGTGCCACGTGGCACCTAAGTTTTAGGGATTGGCGCTTATCCCACAAGCCGTCCAGCTACTTAGTACAGGGTGCTTTTTATGTTCCGGATCGAATTTGTTTGGCAGCCATTTTAGTTTGAATGACATTGGTCTGTTGGCATTTGACATTTGTAGAGAGCGGCGGCGAGACTGGAGTGTTCGAGTTTTACAGCTCGGCATAGACGACCACCATTTTTGGCAAAAAATCATTATGAACGCCGGAGCACAATTCGACTTGGCTGGCTTTGTTAATAAACAAAATAGCCGCTATTGGGGCACTGGAATTCCTCAACTGAAAACCCTCAACTGATACACTAAAGACCACTACACCCTCGTAGAATAACTGAATGGGGCGGCATTTGGACCGACGAAGCACACTTCGACTTGGCTGGCTTTGTTAATAAACAGATTAGCCGCTGTTGGGGCACTGACAACCCCTCAACCAAAGACCACTACGCCCTCGTAGAGTAACAATGTGGTGCGGCATTTGGGCCAACGAAGCACACTTCACTGCGTTTGGCTTTTTTAATAAACAGATTAGCCGCTATTGTGGCACTGGAAACCCTCAACCAAAGACCACCACACTCTCGTAGAGTAACTGTATGTTGCGGCATTTGGGCCAACGAAGCACACTTCACCGCGGTTGGCTTTTTTAATGAACAGAATAACCGCTATTGGGGCACTGATAACCCCCAAACAAAGTACACCCTTGAAGAATAATTGTATGTTGTGGCGAATTGGATCAATTAGGCCTACAGAACATGTAGTTCCAATAAGACGGTACCACATTACACACAGATCGTGCACAATCCTCTGAATTGTCAAAAATTACACAATCATCTGAATTGAACCCTCTCGTTTTTTTTCGAATAGAGTGGCGGGTTCGAACTTGAAGGAAAATATGTACACTAACCTCGATGCTTAAAGACAACATTAGAAACAAAATTGCAGAAGTCTGCGAAAATTTTGTGAAAAATTTGCTCAAAGAGAGCTGGCCGACTAAAGACCTCCGTGCATTTTACATATAATCAATGAATAAATAATAAATTATAAAATTTAATTTCATTTAAAAGTTATTAAAAAAAAACTTCCACCTGAAATGTAAAATGCACGGAGGTCTTACTTTCGATTAACATAAAAAAGCTAACGGAAAGATTTCCGCACAATTCAATTCAACGCAAAGGGTTTATAAAATTCGTTAAAAACAATAAGGAAATTGGAAGAAGGTCTCAAAAATTTTTTGGTGTATTCACAAAAAAAAAATCTTAAGTCAAGTCTTGGTAATAATTCCAAATGCCAAAAATACTTGATCAAAAGAAATTAGCTCATCGGAACAGTTCAGTTTCAACAATTTCATCAGGACCCTCATTCAAGACCTTCCAAAATCACAATTCAGTTCCGGAGCACGCAACACATTACCGAAAAAGCAATCCTTCCAGTAATTACTGATAGTTACTCCAAAATTTAACAACACATCTGAAAAGTGCAACTCAAGTCCAGGTCGTGTAAAATCTTTAATGTTAATTCTTAAGATGCTGGTAAGGTTCAACCGGTATTGGTAAAAAGTACTCCAATTAATCATAAAGAGCTACTCTGAAATTTTGATCACACATTTTTTTTTGTTGAGTGGCCGCTTCTATTTATGAAAAATTGTTTATAAAAAATTATAATAATTTTCTACATTCCCCTAATTCTTAGCTTTTTCTGATAAGCTTCTAAGGTCTTGAGTTGGAATCAAGCTAATAAAGGGGACCCAGGGTGCAAAAGCCTATAGTCGAGATAGTGTCATCAAATATCTCTTTTTTTTTGGTGTGTGATAGAACTTCTTATAAAATTAGCTGTGAAACTAGCTGTCATCTGTCAAAGTTTGTCATTTTGCTTTAACAACACATTTTGCTTTAACAACACTTGTCAAACACTAAATGGTATTTTGTAATGAAGCTTACTTTAGCTCTCAATGGTTTTGTTAACAAGGAAAATTGTCACTTTTAGAGTGAGACAAGATATATCTTGGAGATATTATTGAATTTGCGAAAATGCACTTTTTGGTGTGGCTTCACGGAGCTTAATAACGTAAATTTCTTTAGAAATATGGTTAATAAACGTAATTTTCTTTAGAAATACGGAAGACAGAAACCTAGACGACAAGTGGTTCTAACAGGATGGCACTAATGCCCAAAATAACCATGCGAAACCGTCGACTTCATGCATTTGCCCATTTGACTCGAAGATCGTGCGATTTGACGCAGCGCGAATATTTCTTGTCAGGATATGGCAAAATTATTGGTCAATAACTAAATTTAATTTTTTGTGGTACTATTTTTTTAAAGATATTATTTGAAAGCTATTATAAAACCCCTTTTCCTTTTCTTTTTTGTTGAATCTATCACTTTTCACAGATGAAATTTTATTCCACAAGAATTGGAAGAGAGTCTCAAAAAAATGTTAGTGTATTGAACACAAATCTTTCGACTTTGGGAGACGTCTTCGTCCCCTAGTATGCACCGCACCGGTTTTGAGTTCGAATCTAACTACCCAAATTGGAGGATGGCCTTATATATTGTGGTCCCCAGATAACTTGAATTTGTTGGAATTTACATTTCAGTACCAAAGTAATTTTTTAAAAAACCACATTTCCCTTGCCACATAACGCAACGTGGAGACCTACACACAACGCAATACGCGAAAATAATCAACTTCTTAGCGCAACGCAATTGCAAAACTCGTGCGTACACTTGAAAACGCAGCAACGCAACTGTGAAACTTTTCACGTACGACGCGCGGTTCTAAACAAGCACCGACCAGTAGTGAGCCAACATACAACTAGAAATACAGTAGCGTCTATAAAAAATGATTCTTATCGCGAACGTTTTTTTTTAAAAAGTTGTTTTTCTACGTTCTGAAAAGATTTTTAAATAATTTTTTTTCTCTTATAGGGAGGTGGGGATGGGGGAAAGGTGTGTGTTGGTGTTTAATTTCTCTAACAGCCAACCAATTTGTAATAATGTCATTTGTTATTATTATTATTTCTATTATGTCCTCTTTCAATTTAATATATTTTTCTGTTAATGTGATAAAAATCATGAATTAATTTGTAGTAATATAATTTTTTTATTTCTATATTTGTGTTGGTGTGTGTGTGTGTGTATGCTTAGAATTTTAATAATTTTCTTTCGAATAGTAGAGAATATGCCAAACCGAGAGGTAGAGATTCGTAGACGTTCCGTGCGTGCAAGTGTCACGTTACGATCGCAAAGTGGACATTTTCGAATTGATAACAACGACATGATAACATTTTTCTGGTCACTGTTTATTTCGATCGTATGTTCATAAAACTGCTGCACGTTCGAAGAAACTACATTTTGGTTATTTACAAATAGTACAAAATTCTTTTTTATTTAATTGGCATAGAGAAAGAATACGAGGCGTGGCGGGTAAGGGTTGAAAAGGCAGAAGCTCTGATGGGGTTATTATTAAACAAATCATGTTCGACGTGTTTTATTTACTCGTAATACCGAGTTCGACTGTTAAAAATGCGTCCCATATCCAAACGACCCATATTCGATTCCAGTTGATTCGATGAGTACTGGGTTCTCCCCCCTCTCCCCTTTACAAACATTCAAATGAATATTCCACTCAAAGTTGATTTGTAGACACTTGTAGGTGGTTGGCAGCATTTTACTAATTGTTATGATAGTTAAAAAGTGTGCATACATTAAATATGAGATTACCTGTTCACAAGTGCGTATCGTTCATGAAGAATATTTCCATTGTTGGGTCGGTTGGTTGGTATTATTACAGTTACTGTACAAAAACCATAATATTTTTTCTTCTAGTTTGGTATCATTGTTTGTTCTTTGATGGTATTTTATGGAATCGAGTATGGCGTTGATATTGGCACGTTAAACTATCAGAAGGGCTTTCCCTGTCAGTTACTTAAATTTCATTTTAATTTCGAAAAAATGTCACGATTGACCCGGTTTTTTCTGTATTTTTTTTGCTTTTTTCTTTTTTTTTTGGTTCAGTTAGAATTAGAGTTGGAGTTGTGTTAAGTTAATAGTAGAAATTTTTAAGGGCCCTTAACTAAAAACTATAAAAGACAAGAGGGAGGAGAGGTGGGAATGCTTCTTTTGGTATTGGAAATTTTAGTTTAGAATTTCAATCGACACCAATTTTCTTACTAATTTAAATGTTTATTTATAATTAAAGTAAATTTAAAAGAAAAAAACAATTTCTCAAAATGTATACAAAATGGTTGAAGTAAAAAATCGTATCTAATTTGGCCGAAAATTATATATATATTTTTTTTTATAGGAAAGGCTTTTATTTTTTTTGTACTGACGTCTAGCTTTTCTTGACCTAATATCACACCTTTATTTTTTTTGACTGAAGGTTTATATTTTTTTTGACTTTTAGTATTTATTTTTTATAGCCGTACACAAAATTTTGATAAAAGAGGCAAGGGGGTGGGTAAGGAAAGCACGTGCTTTCTACGACAGAAAATCATAGGTGGCGGGCTACCGGGAAAGATGGTAGACAAGTCAAGATCGCGAATAAACTATCAAAAGGCTCTAGTTGAAGATACGTTCATACTAGCGACTTTTGAGGTTATAAAATGCGGAAATTCTTGGAACTATGAGTATATTGCTATCATACATTAACGTAGCTATGGCTAAGATTAGGGTACACGTAATAGTGAGGGCCAAAAAAAATTGGAGAATCAAAATCTCTATTTTTGAAACCATTTCAGTATGGAAACACTCTCACTACATTAATAGACCTGATGATTGAGGTTATTTTAGAATTTAAAAAAATTAATAATCTAATAGACTTTAAGATACCAGGTGTATAAGCTTAAATCCGCTGTGTAAGGGTGGTAATCGGAAGCGGAGTGGGGTAGCACCTCCCAGTTGAGTGTCTTCAAGTAGTTTCGGACCATTTTCAACGTGTGCAATGGTGCGTTATCGTGGAGGAAAATCCGTCCTTTTTTCACGCAGGTTGATAATCCGTCCTTTTTTCACGCAGAGCACGGTGCAATTTGATCAGTTGTTGGTGGTAGCGGTGGGCATTGACAGTTTCACCAGATTTCAACATCTCATAGTAGCTGATACCCTGCTGATCCCACCAAACGCACAGCATCGTCCTCCATCCTAAGCGATTTAGTCTTAGGGAAGATGTTGATGGTTGGCCGGGATCAACCCACGATTTCTTGCGTTTAGGATTCTCGAAATATGTCCACTTTTCATCGCCTATCACAATCCGATGCAGGAACGAGTTTCTTTTTTGTCTGGCGAACAAGATTTCGCATGTGTTTTGTCGTCGCTCCATTTGCCTATCGTTCAATTCATGTGGCACCCATTTTCCGATCTTTTCAATCTTCCCCATGGCACGCAGACGCATGGAAATGGCTGGTTGAGTAACACTCAATTGCTTTTTTTGCGATTGGGTATCGTCTTCGTCCAAAAGAGCCTGCAATTGATGGTCCTCAACCTTCTTAGGCCGATTTTCACCAGTGTGGGGGGGTAGGGTTGTTTCTCATTTACGTTATGGTTTGTTGGTGGGTTCTATTGGTTGATAAATGGTGTTTATATTAATAACAAGCTTGTAAATTTGTAAGATTTTTCTATTATTTTTCAGTTAAAAAAATCGCATCTATTTTTACTTAAAAAACATTTGACCTAAATTTATAAATTTTTTTTAACAAAAAGGCTTCGATTTTTTGACCTCAAATCGCACTTATTTTCACCTTAAATGACACTGTTTTTGACCTAAAGTCCTACGTATTTTTTTACTTCAAATCGTATTTATTTTCACGTAAATAAACTCTTTCTATCTTTTGATCGAAGGTTCATTATTTTCAAGTTGCTCTCTCGCTGAGTTTTTTTAGTTTATAGACTTTCTGACCATTTCATACAAAGATAATAGAAAATATTATCAAACCTATACAAATCCACCAAGCCAAACCCTCTATCCTCTTTTGGACTTTAATCTTCTGACATTCTCCAATCTTTCGATTTTTTTACTACTTCAGATTATATGAAAATCTATTCAGTATTTAAGATGTGCGAGCTTATCCAAAAAATCTTTCCAGTGCACTTTAGTTAAAACACAAATTTGTATTGTTCTTTACTTGAATAACCCCAACAATAGAGACGGACCCTCTCCCGACCTATGCACCTAAAGGAAAGTTATCCTCCAACAGTTTGGCTGCCTCGAAGTATGTTAATTTCTGTTCACGGATGCGGGGACCGACCTCAATGCAGTTATCGAAGTCAATGACACCCAAATCAGTGATCTTCTTTCTGGAGTATTCCCTTACAGAGCGGCTGCGTACTATGGAAGAGCTTTGGGCAATTGAATCGCTACCGAATTTTTGCATTTGCTGCCCATTCAATAATCCTGTACTCAGCGAGATTCGACATTATCTAGTTAACAATAGCAGTGACGAGTTGCGTTGGGAGACATGTCGGAATCCGAAAATTCGGCTTGAAGCGTCCATTAATAACTAATAGAAACAACATCCTCTCCGCCACACCAACAATTCAGTCTACTCAACCATCCTTACTGAAATTCTGGGCACGAAAATCTATGAATTCGGATTGCGTAGACTGCTCTCACCCACAACTTTCTCTTTGGAAACCACAAACGTGCTATCTGCTAATCCTGCGGCGCTCAACTATTTAGCCAGTGGCGATCAGCTTATTATCCAGTGGCGTTCAGATAATTATCCCACATAAATTTCGCAAATGTCAGCAAACCCGGAATTTCTTTGCAAGAGAAGGCGGCAAGTACCATTTTTAACCAGACCTTACTCCAAAAAAAACTCTAAATAATCCAGTTTACTAACTTTGCTTAGAGAACTGGTAATGCCCTTCAACACACACGAAACATCACATCGACCAAATGGCCTCATGGTCGTGTTGCTGTACAGTGACGCGCGGCTTACACGTATGTCCAAGGAAAGGGGCCTTACATACAAAAAAGCAAAGAAATTCGGCAACACCGATTTCCGATTTTTAATACCGATTCTTCGAAGCGCTTATCACTTATGAAATTTTATATTATAATAAAAAAAATTATAAAATTACCTTTTTTTTTCCATGATTTTCATAAGAAATTTTCTCACGGAATTTTACAAAATTTTTGTTATTGAAAAATGAGACTTTGTAAATTTTGCTTCCGTGGTTATTAAGGGGATATAGTGTGTCATGTAAGCGAAATGTGTAGTACTAGTAAGTGGAGATGGGAAGTGGTAGTAAAAATAACGTATTTCAGCGAATAAATCCAAACAGAAAACAATACAAAACTTGCCAAGATTGCATTTAAGGTAAGCAAAAAATGTTCAGTTCTAGTATAGAATAACAGTTTGGTGTTGTGAAGCTTGTTTACTTTTTATACCCAAAGTACAGGTGAACGAAAACTAAATAAACGAAAACAAAAAAAAACTACCTCATTTTAAACAACAACAAAAAAAGGTGTTTTCGAGACAGTCCCACCTCTTGGCTGACGGTTTGATAAGCGTTGTTTTGATGGACGCGTGTTCTTTACGAGGTTAGATTTTTTCTAGTCGTTCCAGTACTTATACGCATGACACCTTGTTTGTTTAACTTCTAGTTTTACATGTCGTTTCATAAGAATTTATCATATTTTTATTGTGGTACTGTTTTAAGTTAATATAGAGCCAAAAAGCGCACAAGCAAGAAACTCTTCTCAAGCCTGCAAGAACTGAAAATTGTTGAACTATCAAAAATAAAAAATAAAAAAAAATGAAAACGAGAACCGCACAATGGAAAACAAATAATAAAACAATAATAATAACAGGTTAGGAAGGTAATTCTATCTAAAAACAATTTGTCTTTGTGATATGGTGGAATAGGCAGGCTCAGGTGTACAAGAAGCGAGCACTGAGGTTAGGCCACGTCAAGACTTTGCAATGCAAGCGCTGCTCTGTCATCCGAGAGCTTGAATAGAATTTTATAGTCGTTGGCATACCTGATATCCCCAAGTATGCCAACGACTGCGTTTTAGGGCATATATGCTCTCCTCCAAATGCATTGTTTTGGTTCAGATCAGCTTTCGTGGAGCGAAAGGAAGGGAAGGGGGTCACCACCGAAAACGGGAGGTTATTTTCCGTTATGCAATAGAAACCATTGTCGGTGTTATGCTTGCGTGGATAATAATTTTTAATCTTTTTCATTTGAATTCGTTTGTTTCTATTTCTCTCACCAATGAGTTTTGGATAAAATTTAATTTTTTGTACTTTTAAAAATTTTAACATTTTTTATTAGACGTTTTTGAATAATAAATAATTGGTCAAGTTTTTTTGACTATCAAAAAAAAGTAGAAAAATTAAAATTCCGATTTTTATTATGAAAATGTCGTTCTGGTCTTTGATTATTTTCTAAACTTTTTTTTTACAAAAACTTAAACTGTTAAAAAAAAACCTAAAATGACAGGAATGTGGGCTCTGATCCTTTCTGGTTGGATATCAAAGAGTTTATGCTGATAAATTGAGTCTTCGAATTCTTGCTGAATATGAAAAATAAAAATAAAAAGTTTCATTTGTCTTTTTTTTTGGAAATTCTAATTAATTTCTTGTAAGATTTTTGTTAAGGTTTAGGCATTATAATTAATTAAAATTATTGTAAGATTTTTGTTAAGCTTTAGGCATTATAATTTTGCACAATAACACCTTTGTTTGTGAGTGACAAAATACTTACCATGCTATGTGAGGTTTACACCTTTTTTTTAAATTTGTAAAAATATAATTACAGAGAGCCAATCGAGAATGCAGGATCTCTAGAAGAAAATGTTGGCAATAATTTCTAGGCATAAATATAGCAATCATACAATTATTCACAGTATTTTTTTTTATGAATTTAAAAGAAAAAATTGAAAAATTTGTGTTGAGAGATAAAAATTCAAATTTAATTTGAAAAACAATAGTTGACCGAAAACTATATTTTTCGTATTTATTATAAGTCTTCAATTTTTTTGACCTAATATCTAGCTTTTCTTGACCTAACATTGCACCTTTATTTGTCTTAAATCACACCATTTTTGACCAACCTAAACTCTATATTTTTTATACTTCAAATCGTTACCGAAAGGTTCACATTTTTTTGACCAAAAATTTTAGATTCTTTAACCCAAAATCCAACTTTCTTAGAACTTAAAACGCAGCTATTTTTACTTAAAAGCCTTATATTTGTTGTCCTAAATTTATAACTTTTTTTTTAAGGAAGGCTTCAATTTTTTTGACCTAATATCGCACCTTTATTTGAATTAGATCACACCGTTTTGGACAGACCTAAAGTTCTATATTTTTGTACTTCAAATCGTGACCGAAAGGTTCACATTTTTTTGATCTAAAACTTTAGATTCTTTGACCCAAAATCCAACTTTCTTAGAACTTAAAACGCATCTATTTTTAATTAAGAAGCTTGCATATTTTGACCTAACTTTATCAATTTTTTTGACCTACGATCGTATTATTTTTATCTTATATGACACCATTTTTGACCTAAAGTCGTATATATATTTTTATACTTCAAATCGTATTTATTTTCACCTAAATAAACTCTTACTATTTTTTTAACTGAACGTTTCATTTTTTTTTTGACCTAAAATTTTAGATTCTTTGATCCAGAATCGAACCTTTTTAGAATTTAAATCGCATCTATTTTTACGTAAAAGCATACATTTTTTGACCTAAATTTATATATTTTTTTTGACCTACGATATGATACCGATTTTGACCTAAAGTCCCACTTATTTTTTACTTCAAATCCTATTTATTTTCTACTAAATAAACTCTTATTATTTTTTTACCGAAAGGTTCACATTTTTTTGACCTACGATCGTATTAATTTTCATCTTATATGACACCGTTTTTGACCTAAAGTCGTATATATATTTTTATACTTCAAATCCTATTTATTTTCACATAAATAAACTGTTACTATTTTTTGACTGAAAGTTTCATTTTTTTTGACCTAAAATGATATATTTTTTGATGTAAAATCTTACATTTTTTGACTCAGAATCGAACCTTTTTTTTTGACTTAAATCGGCTTTTATTTAAAGTTTTAGTTATTTTAACGGAAAGTGTACCCTGTATTGAGGTAGTCTTATGTTTTTTGATCTAATAGATTACATTTTTAGACCAGTAATCAATCGGATCTTTTTTGAACTGAAATCGCATTTTTTAAAATCTTTTTTTTTTTTTGCAGTAATTTTAAAGGAGAGGAGTACCTGTTTTGTCCTTTTGACTACCATTCTTTAACTTAGTCTTGCGTTTTTTGTTCCCTAAATCCTTCTCTTTTTATGCTAAATTTGAACTTATTGTGGCTTAAAATTAAAGAATTTTTGACCTAAATTTAATTGCACAAATTTTTGTAATTTAATTTCATACATTTTTTTACTGTATGAGTTTATTCTTATTTTGACCTACGGTCGTACATATTTTTTAAGTATATTTGTTGAACTAATAGCACACATACCGTTTTTGACCAACATAAAGTTCTATATTTGTTTTACTTCAAATTATAGTAATTTGTACCTAAATTCTGATCTAAAGTGCCTATATTTTTTAACCTAAAATGCCTATATTTTCTGACCTAAAATGTTATATTTTCTAACCCAGAATCGAATTTTTTTTTACATCAACTTAAATCGATACTTTTTTAATTTAAATCTTAAATTGCATCTATTTTTATTGAACGTTTCAGATGTTCACATTTTGATGTAAAATGTTATAAATTTTCGTTGTCTTATTTTGAATAAAATTTATATAATTTTTTGTTTCTTTGGTTGTGTATGACTTCATTCTTAATTTTAACCTAAAATCGTATCTAATTTGAACAAAAATTTTACTCCGTTTTTCACTGAAATTTGATTTCAAATCGTATTTATTCTTTAAAATGTTCAGAATTAAAATTAATCTAATATAATTGTTGTCATTATAAATTTGCATATTGGCAAGAGCTAAAAAAAAAATAAACCTTGTAAATTCCAAACTTATCAATTGGCAATTTCTAATTTTTCGTATTGCTTTGTAAATAAATTTGAAGTGTTGAAAATTGTTCACCGCTTATCTTTAAGCTATCGAAGAGTAAACACTTTCCTGGAAATATTTGTTAAAGAACCAAAACTTTAACAACTAACCGTACACCTTTCCCCTCCCCCGTCACCCATAAAAAAAAAGTTGTGCTGGACGTACACTCAAAATATTTTCACAAATTTCGCACTTGTTCAGTCATACTTTTCGTAAAGAAACTAGGCTTTTTCTTATGCGTAACTCACTTTGAAAAAAAAAAATTAAATCAAAACGCATAAATTATTTATTTACGCGCACGCACACGCCCAATCATGCGTCTCAGACGATTGATTGAATAGCAAAAAATTTTGACGCTTGACACTCGAGTTTTTTTTTACACGCGCTTGTATCGGTTTTACCTCTCACCCTTTTGATTTAACAGCTCCCATCAGCTCCGAAACGAACAGATTTTTATCTTTGATGTAAGTTAAAAAATATTCATAAAAAAATGCCCACAATCGATTATAGAAAAATAAAATGTTCACTCAATTCCAATCTAAATAATCAATCAATTCAATTACAATAAAAAGTAAAAATATAAAAACAACAACAAAACACAATTGATTGTGGCGATTTTTCAAATGATACTCATTTTTTTCTAAAAAAAGCTAAAGTAGCTATGAAAACTGGGGGAAGGAAGAAAAAAAGCTAAGAAACTATGCCCAAAAAAGAATTCTAACAGAAATTAAATTATTTTGTGGATGGAGAGTAAGGGGAGCGGTCAGAATAATATAAATTTTCATGTTCACTTGTTGAGCGAAAAAACAACCAACCAACATCATTAATGCTCGTAATTAATCAATTTGCATTTATTTTAATTTGTGCTGAGTTGATTTTTTTCGTATTCATTTTAATATTCTCACATTTTGGGTGTGTACAAGTGATAAAAATCAAACAAGTTGAAAATATTTTTCGTACTTTTGTGGGGGAGGAGGAATTGCAATTTTGATTAATTAAAAACAAATCTGATCACAAAATCGATTCAAAATACTTACAATCAAATTCTTACAAACAAAAAGAAAAAGACACAAAAACAACAACAAAACAATTATTAACTAAACACAGTGTGCAGATTTGTATTTCTCTAACAGGCAAATTTGAAAATATTACTAATAAAAACAGATTTAAAAAAAAAACTGTATTTTTCGTGTCAGCAGCGCGTGTATGCATGCACATGCGAACGAGGATGAGGTTAAGTTTTTTCCTGTTTTAGTATCTGCGCCATGTTATACTCGAACACCCACTACATCTGTTGGCTATTATTAGAAGCTCATTTCGAAGTATGTAAAAATTGAGATTTTTTTGGTTATTTTTTTTTCCTTTTGGAATTTTTGAAATTATTTTTGATGGAATTAATTTTTGTTTGTTGTTTGTAATAGTTGAAAGGATGTGATTTTGTTATATTAATTAAATTTGTTTGTTTTTTTATGGATGACTCTACAATTTGTGCACTCTTACTCTGGTTACCCTCATACTCGTATTGATTAGAATCTATTTTTGTTTAAGATTTCATCTGAAAAAAAATCCGATAGGTGTCACTGATAATGACATTTTTGTTTTGGATTCTATTTTGATATCGATTATTTTGAGGAAATCCATTTTTTTGTTGTTGTTAAAATACATCATTTTTACAGTAAAGTTGATTGTTGAATGACAATGTTTTTCCAAAAATACAACTTTTTCACTCTTATACCATAAAAATTCATCCTGACTTCGGGCGTCGAAACTACTCATAACTAGCAGAAAATTCGTCTAAAACATGTCTTTGGTTATGAATTTTATCTAAAAAATTCGCAGTCTCTCTCTAAAGGGAGTTTGTAATTTTTGTAACAACAACATCTAAGATGAGTTCGGGCCGCTAATTGGTAGAAGATGGGTGTCAAAGAAAATCCGCTAGATGTCTCTGGTGATAGTATTTTTACTCTAGTTTTTCCCGTGCTCACTTACCGACTCTTGTATCTTTTGAACAATCTTTTCCCGTGCTCACTTACCGACTCTTGTAGCTTCAATATCCATCATGGGTATAGTGCTCAACCTTAATTAACAGGAAAGTCCAGCGCAAGCTCATATATCCTCTAAGAAAATCCGCTAGATGTCTCTGATAATGCATTTTTTCGTATACCTTCTGCCTATTGAAATGTGAAATCTTTCCCCAAAAAGGGCTTATTGATTGTTGCATTATTAAAATCCGTTATGAATCTGGGGCCCACACTAAGTGACAATAAAGTTGATCGTGAGTGCAGATCTCATCAAAGAAAATCCGCTAGATGTCGCTGATGATAGTATTTTTACTTAAGCTTTTGCCTGTTGTTTGAACAATCTTTTTCCGGGCTCACTTACTGACTCTTGTAACATTAAAGTCCATCATGAGTTTAGGGCTCAACGTTCATTAGCAGAAGAACCCATCGCGAGCTCAGATATCGTCTTAGAAAATCCGCTAGATGTCTCTGGTAATGCATTTTTTTGTTTACCTTCTGCCTGTTGAAATGTGAAATCCTTCCCCAAAAAAAGCTTACTGAGTCTGGGATCCACACTAAGTGACAGTAAAGTAAATCGTGAATGCAGATCTCATCAAAGAAAATCCCTAGATGTCTCTGATGATGGTATTTTTACTTTAGCCTTTGCCTGTTGATTGAACAATCTCTTTCCGGGCTCACATATTGACTTTTGTAGCTTCAATATCCATCATGGGTCTACACCCCAACATCAAAATTAATTAGCAGAAGAGCCCATCTAGATGTCTTTGTAAATGATTTTATCGCTTTAGCTTTTATCCATTGAGGTAGAAACAATTTTTCCAGGAACTTCCTTTTAACTCTTGTGTAATAAAAATCCGTAAGGCACTTCTAGCCTTGGCACTAAACAGTAGGAAAAACCTTTGCCATCGTAGAAAATACCCTAGCTATTTTTGGTGATAGGGTTTAATCCTTAAGCTTCTGTCTATGACAGTTCAAATCTCGTCTCGAAAAATCTGCTAGATTTCCTCATAATGGATTTTTTGCTTCAGTTTTTACTTGTTGAAATAGACTTAAGGGCTTTTCTCTCAAAGTGTCTTACTGGCGTGACTCTGGTACTATCGAAACGCAGCATGAATTTGAACCTCGCGACACTAATAACTAGTAAACCCCATCAATAATAAAAATCTCATTTAAGAAAACCCGCCAGATATCTCTGGTAATGACTTTTTCACTTTAACTTCTATTCTAATATCCAGTTTATTAATTCAAGGCAGTCTTTGTCCAATTCCTAGTGCTTGAATCTATTTGCCTTCTTAATTTCTAAGGAATCAAAAGTTATATGGTCTATACTTCGAGGCGGTCGAAAACAAATAGATCGAAGTGAGACCTTTATATAATTATAAAGGTCTCACTTTAATTATTGGTAGATATTTTTATAATAATTTCTAACAATCTAGACTCGTTGAATCAAACCCTCCTGACTGACGCCATCTTCTCATCGAAAGGTAAACTCGACGCCATTTTCTTTTTTTAAGTTTGCCATTTTGAACTGCATCTCCTGCCCAAGTGTAAGCTTCTTAAGGCCTAGTGGTCAATATTATACTCCAAAATTACTGAATAATACGACGCGGAGTCGTTCATTCTCTAATGAGGGGACTAAATATTCTTTACAGACCCGAAGATTAACTTTAAAACATAGCTGAGGGCTCACAATAATTTCTACACAACCATTTTTATTGATTTATAATTTCTTATTTAAACAAGTTTTAATTAATAAGAAATTATAAATCAATAAAAATGGTTGTGTTATTCAGTAATTTTAAATTAATGCTTAATTAATATTTTTTATTTTATTATGTTTTGTTATTTTGTGAAACAAGAGAGTAAAAATTAATATTTTCTTGTCGGTAGAAATGAATTAAATAAAAACGAAGAACAACGTACAATGTTCGAAATTTTATACCATCCTCATCCCTAATCCGAAAATACCCAGAGAATAATACCATAATTCCCTCAATACAATAATCATAACAATTATTTTTATTAATATTTTTAAAAAAAACCTTTTTGATTTAATAAAATTAAGAAGAAAAATTGGTAAAATATTCCAAGGAGTGATTTTATTTTATATAAAATTTTTTTCGTATAAACTATTTTGGTTGGATGATATTTGAAAACGAAATTCTAATAAAATAATTGTTTTTTTTTTATTTTTTTCGTTTTGCTAGAAGAAAATACTATGATTACTCACCATTCCCATCCCCATTCCCATTCCCATCCATCCCCAATAACCATAAACAATAAAATTTGCTAAATTTTCTACACTTTGATGTGGTTTGGTATTTTGTGCTCATGTGAATTTTAATTTGGCTACTGTTGAAAAGACTATGTTGCGCAACGAGATCTCCCGTCCCACTTCTGTCGTGTCATCTATGGAATTTATGGTGAGACCCTCCAAAATGGATTTGGATGATGATGACAGTATGAGATCACTGATGACGGTTGTGTAGGTGGAGTGGGATGGAACCAAATTTATTCAGTACGAAAATTTTTCAATTGAACTTTTACTCCAAAAAAAAAATAAATCTTCAAACTTTTGCATTATGGCCAGATGCTTAGAATTTACTTGTTTCGTCTGTTGATTATGATAATTAATTATTGGTAATTATTTATTGTCGGAACTTTTTCTTTTAAATATTCATTTTTATCGGCATTTATTTAATTTTTTTTACTCAACAATAAGAGTAAATTTCTACTTAAAAATGGTTATTATTAAGAAAAAGATTTTTAAAATCGACTTATTTGTTGACGGTGAATATGATTTTTTTCTTACTCTTTATTAATTTAATATTGAAAATTTAGAGAGAAAAATATCATCTGAACGGAGAATTTTTTTTCAAATCACAGTTTATGTGTAACTTAATAAAATAGACCCACAAATATCAAGCAAAATATTTTTAAAAAAACCTTCCAGAAAATCATACCGGATTAGAAACATTTTTATGGACTCTAGTGTATCGCAGCTACTATCTAGTTTGAGCTCGTTTAGAAGCACGATTTCGTGAACATGTTTCTGCTGCGTTTTCAAGTGCACTAATTTAACTTAACAAAATAGACCCACAAAAATCAAGCAAAATATTTTTAAAAAAACCTTCCAGAAAATCATACCGGATTAGAAACATTTTTATGGACCCTAGTGTATCGCAGCTACTAGTTGGTTTGCGGTTGTTTAGAAGCGTGCGCCGTACGTGAACATGTTTCTGCTGCGTTTTCAAGTGCGCTAATTTAACTTAACAAAATAGACCCACAAATATCAAGCAAAATATTTTAGAAAAAAACCTTCCAGAAAATCATACCGGATTAGAAACATTTTTATGGACTCTAGTGTATCGCAGCTACTCACTGGTTTGAGCTCGTTTAGAAGCACGATTTCGTGAACATGTTTCTGCTGCGTTTTCAAGTGCACTAATTTAACTTAACAAAATAGACCCACAAATATCAAGCAAAATATTTTTAAAAAAACCTTCCAGAAAATCATACCGGATTAGAAACATTTTTATGGACTCTAGTGTATCGCAGCTACTCACTGGTTTGAGCTCGTTTAGAAGCACGCGCCGTACGTGAACATGTTTCTGGTGCGTTTTCAAGTGCACGCACGATTTGTTCAGTTTGCGTCGCGCTAATGGGTTGATTATTTTCTTACTGCTTTGCGTGAAGTTCTACGTTGCGTTATGTAGTAAGTGAAATGTGTTTTTTTTATGGTCACTTTAATTTTTATTTTTTTATTAGCAACGCAAATCGGAGTACTTCTTTGCTTTATAAACGGATATTTAGTTTGTAAGTTAATATTAAAAGTGCACTTGCGCTTAGGCATTCTTGAAATAAATGATTCGCCGTTGGTTTCTCTCTTTCTGAAAACGGAGCATTGTGCTTGAGGACAATGGGACAAGCTACTTAAAAAATGGGATGAATGTTTGTATTTTCCTTAGTGCTATGACATGAAGAGACGGAAAATGTACTTTAGTATCAAGACGCTTTAGAATTTAGTTTACAGGACTAATGCTATTCGAAATTATAACAAACAAACAAGGTGTGAATTTTAATTTGCTTGTAAGTGGATAACAAGATCTCCAAACTTTCAATATAATTTTGGTATGTTACAACCGAAGCTGTTGGTATGACATTGAACTATGGGGTTCTACTAAGCGTTCCAAAAGTACCCACAAAAAATCGTTGACGCCTTATTCTATGTTCGTAATAAAGTCATTCTTGACTTAATGTTTCCTTTGCTCATAATTTATGTTTTACTCGTTATAAAAAGTCTTTTTGACGATTAGCCTACCTTCCTTTTGGTAAAAAAATAATCTACTCTATTTCTTTCTCTGTAAACACTAATCCACGTTTAATGAGATCACCTGAACCGTTAAAATGACTTTTTATGTAAAAAAACGCTAATGGGTGTTTACTCTCACATGTTCTTCTCCTGGAATAGTTCGAATGGTAGCATTTTTGTCATAAATTCTGCTTGTTATAATGTTAGAAAATTTTTGTGTTTTAACTACTCTCATTATTATGTGAAGAAATTTACTTTTTGTTTATCTGCAATTACAATTGTATTGTAACAAGTAGATTTATAAAACATTTTAATTAACAATCTTATGCAACATGAAGTTGGGAGTAAACACCCATTGGCATTTCTCTAGCCATTGTCTCTTAAGTCTCCGATGAGTGTTTTCGGGGAGGGCAGTACAGAACCAATTCTCTCACCAGTGGATTATGATGATAGGATAAACGGCAGTGAAATTTTTTGATAGCGGAAAATGCACAGGACCTGAACAAAGGGAACATTTACGTTGTTACGATCATAAAAGAAGAGCATTAAAAATTGCACGGAGAATCTTGGATTGTCAAACCTGGACACGATAGGAATTGGAACGTTTCGTTGAAACTCAAAATTTCGTTGAACCCCAAAGTTTTTTTAGTCTAGTTTGAGTGTTCCATGTTAATCTCTTGACCAGTTAAAGTCCCAAATTACGTACTTTATCATATTGTGGTATAAAGGAGTAGGTTTTCATTGACAAAGTGTGAATGTACCCTCACTCTCCATCTCTTAAACCAGGATTGACGGTTGTGGATATGGTATTGTAAATTGTTGGAAGCTATTCCAGGATTTGTATGGGTAGCAAGTATGGCCGTATCATCTGCATAAATAGCAATGATAGTATAAGGATCAGATGGGATGTCGTGGGTATAAATATTATATAAAATGGGACCAAGAATACTGCCTTGTGAGACTCCGGCTAGAATAGGATATATTTCCGAGGATTCTGAGTTAATTGCAACTTGGAAATGACGTTTGGGAGATATATGAATTTATGATAAGATAAATGTAATGTTGAAGGAAGAAAGCTCTTGAGTTTCCAGAGGAGCCCAGGATGCCTCCTAACTTTAGGGAATAAATTCAAAATATAAAAACTGAAATTATAGACGATTTTTACTTATTAAGCAAAATTTAAAGCGCATCAAAATAATTATACGACAGGCATAGAGTATTGAAACATTACACAAGAGAACTTATTTATATATTTCGCTGTTGACTTAAATAAGGACAGTCTGATAAGTCAGTGATAAATAGAAGAAATGTTGCTGATATCAGCAAAACAATATTAATTATTCCATTTGGTATTCTTTAAGAGAAATCATAAATTTTGGGAGATATCTAAAAATACTCGGGGGCAATAATCTTTCCTCTCAGGAGAGGATGCTATTTGATCAACAATGCGATGGCCAAATTGGTGATCAGGAATAATTCTTACACATTAACTAGGATTGAGTAGAGTCGTTTTAATAGGAGTTTTTCAAAAACCTTACCAACGATTGGTAAGAGGCTGATAGGTTTATAGGACGAAGGAGAATAAATGGGTTTATTTGGTTTAGGAATTATTTTAATTACAGAAAATTTCCAGAGTAAGGGAAAATAGGTTGTACACAGGAAAATGTATGTAATTAAAATTTTTGCTTCAGATCAGGAGCTGTCACAGGAAAATGTATGTAATTGGGAATTTTGCTTCAGATTAGGATCTGTCATTAGATCATAAACAGCAGCTTTTTTAATGAGAAGGCGCAGAATAGTAGATTTAATTTCCGAGGGCTTAAAATTGTTTGGCAGGAAAACTCATAGGGACTGGCAACATTAGGTCTTCAATAATTTTGTTAGTATGTGATTTATAAAATGTTTAGCAAATACTTTGGCTTTTCCTGTGTCTGTCTTTGCCCAGCCATCGTCATTTTGTTTCAATGGGTAGTGGGTGTGATGTTCCTTCGTACGAGAGTATTCGTCTAGTGGAGAGT
The DNA here is from genome assembly GCA_958298945.1 of Atherix ibis. NCBI lineage: Eukaryota > Metazoa > Arthropoda > Insecta > Diptera > Athericidae > Atherix > Atherix ibis. Next base: position 32,373,926 of record OY282609.1, read on the forward strand.
TCTTCCCATAAAGAACTATTGTTACTAAGCGATCTGGTGTAAATTTCACACCGTTCATTATAATGCTTTCTAATTTCCATATTCAGTTCACGTTGTAGTTACCAGGTGTATTCGCTTAAATCCGCTGTTTTTTAGTCATAAAAACAGGTTTTTTTTATAGAAAGCAAAACATATTAATTCAAAGTACTTGCCCTCGCTAGCTACACATTTTTCCCATCTCTTGGGCCACGCCAAAACAATTTCTTCTCTTTCGAGGCAAACTCCACATCAAGCCATTTTTGGATGTCTTCATAAGAATCGAAGTTCTGCTCAGCGAGCGCGTAGCCCATCGACGAAAACAGGTGGTAGTCGGAAGGGGCCAGGTTTGGTGAATAAGCGGGGTGGGGTAGCACCTCCCAGTTGAGTGTCTCCAAGTAGTTTCGGACCATTTTTGACGTGTGCGATGTTGCGTTGTCGTGGAGGAAAATCAGCTTGTCATGTCTTTCTTGATAATCCGTCCTTTTTCACGCAGAGCAGGGTGCAATTTGATCAGTTGTTGGTGGTAGCGATGGGCTTTAACAGTTTCACCAAGTTTCAACATCTCAAAGTAGACGATACCCTGCTGATCCCACCAAACGCACAGCATAGTCTTTCGTGCGAAGCGATTTGGTCTTGGGGAAGATGTTGATGGTTGGCTGGGATCAACCCACGATTTCTTGCGTTAAGGATTCTCGAAATATATCCACTTTTCATCGCCTGTCACAATCCGATGCAGGAACGAGTTTCTTTTTTGTCTGGCGGGCAAGATTTCGCATGTGATTTGGCGTCGCTCCATTTGCCTATCGTTCAATTCAGCCATTTTCGGATCTTCTCAATTTTTTGCGATTGGGTATCGTCTTCGGCCAAAAGAGCTTGCAATTGATGGTCCTCAACCTTCCTAGGCCGATTTTCACGCTTCTTGGCCCACAAGGCAAAATTGTCGTTTTTGATCCGACGGAACTAATCTCGGCACGTTGTGTCCGATAAAGCATTGTCACCATAGGTCTCCATAAGCATTTGATGCGATTCGGCAGCCGATTTCTTTAAATTGAAACAGAAAAGCAGTTTCAATTTGGAGAAATCGCATATGCTTTTTTTCTGGCACAAAACTAGACATGATTACCAAAAGAAAAATGTGTGTTGTTGTACGAAATTGCTGACAATATGCACTGATTGATGTTGACAGATGTCAAACTCGTAAAAAAAAAGTATGGCGGCGTGCCCATGGTAGCTTAATATACTCACTCACACCATCTATGACCAAACAGCGGATTTAAGCTTACACGCCTTTTATGAAGTCAGTAGTGTCATGTTATTATGTGATTGCTTAACAGATTTTGTAGAAAGCTTACGACTCAAGTTTTCGGAATAAAAAACCTTCATTTTTATATCATATTTATGGGACTACGTAACAATGAAGGTGTTATTACTATTTCTGGTGTCGGAACAATGCTATTAAAAAAAAGCATCCTAAAACGGATCACCACTTTAAGTAGTAATGATTATTCTCTCCGAAAACAAAAAACTCAAACTAAGAAAAACGAGCCCATAAAATACCAGCAATTTTTAATGCCTCTGCTCCGACCGTAAGCAAAACGAAAACACGTGTAGTAATTGTCGGTTAAATTAAGCATAAAAAAAATCTCCCCCTTCACCCTAAAAACCATACCAAATTCATACAGTTTATATTAGTAAATGTTCACCCATGGGGCATTTTTTTTATGGTAGATAGGAAGATAGTTTTACGTAGATACGTAATTATTAGGAATTTAGAATGTTTTAAGTTTGGGTTTACCGTTAAAATAATTTTATCCAAATAACTCCAAATGCAGGTAAAAAAACGTTAGAGGGTACATAAATTATTATTTCTTTGGTTTATCTTTTTAAATTGGTATCTTCTTTAGGAGCAAAAAAAAACAAAAAAAAATTTTAATAAAAGATTACAATTTTTCGGCAAGAATTTTTCCAAAGTTAATTAATGCATGTGAACACGACGCGACGCGCTTTGCCATTTCGTTAGCTCGTTGAATAACTTTTATTTTTAGTTGTTTTTGTAAATTTTCGGAAATGGTTTCTTCGAGTCAGTCGGTCAATCGGCATTTTTCATCTTTTCTGAGAATATGTCCAGATTGGAGTGTTGCCCAAAATTGAATGTGTGTGTGTGCATAGCCCACAACCATCCTCCTCCTCACATCGTAATAATAGGGGATTTTATGATTACACACACACACTTTGGGGCTGACTCTAGAAAATGGTTCTGCCCCCGACGGAGGGAGACAACCTCCATGGTTTGGAGGAGATTTTTTTCTTTACCTTACGAGTATATACGCACGCGGCATTAAAAGCTACAGCAATAAATCACCAAAAAGAATCAACAACAAAAAAAGTAACTGAATTCAAAACCGTCTACATTTTTTCGATTGTTTATGTTTTATTAAAGAATCTCATACAATATTTATGTTAAGAGTTAAAATAGAAGAAGTTAGAAAGAATGATTTACTAGTAAGTCCTGACGGACCCAGAGTTGAGGGCACAGGTAGGGTACAGGCAGTGTCAAGGAATCAAGTGAGCACAATCAAGCAGAAAGAGAAGGTGGAGGTGGCGCCTATGATTTTTTTGAAAGCGTTGAACACCATTTCAAGCTCATCACCACTCCAAAATCAAACATTTATCCTTACCAGAGCAGCACTACCTCCCCCCACCCCTCATACAAGAAAGCATATCGTAATAGAGATTAAGAAAATCAAATTGGACAATCTACGAAATTTATTGCAAATTTAAACATAGGCGACACTGGAAATTTATGTATTAACTCCCCACTTTAATAATCCACTCTAACTCAGCCCTCATTTTTTATTTCTTCATCTTTAGTCGTGCTTTTTCCAATATTCCCCTCATTCGGTATTATTGGTGTGTGTATTCTTAACTTTCGCTTAAAATTTAAGGGCGGCAAGGATTGGGTTCGTAATTTCGATAAATCTTACGCAATTTAATGGAAAATATTTTTTTTTAAATCTTTTGAAATCATTTAATTTAATATGTTTGCAAATAGATTCAAATTGATAACTTTTCGAGAAAATTTAAATAATTTTTTTTATTTGGAAGGGAAAGGGAAGGGGGAGGGGAACTGAGTTTGTTGGATCAATTGTAGCATATTTACCATTATTTGATGAAAAGTTTTATAAACTCAACTACCCATCAAACTCTGGCACCCAGTTTCTGGTTAATCGTTTGCCATCTGGTAAAAAAAGACGATAATATTTAAAATTTAATTTCCTTTTTATTGAGAAAGCTTGGAATTTTTACCAATAAAAATTATGCTTTTTATGGCTTGATTTAGCGAGACTGGGATGTCTGCGTATAGTACACAACGGTAGATGAGTTCCAATCTAGCTATTCACTTAGGCCGGGTTGCCCTTTAAAGACGTCAGTTTGACATGGCACTTAAGAATGTAGATTTTAGTTGAAATGTACCAGGTGTATAAGCTTAAATCGGCTGTTTGGTCATAGATGGCGACAGCGAGCGTATTAAGCTACCATGGGTACGCCATACTTTTTTTTTATGAGTTTGACATCTGTCAACATTAATCAGTGCACATTGTCAGCAATTTCGTACAACAACATACAATTTTCCTTTGGTAATCATGTCTAGTTTTGTGTTAGTAAAGGAGTATATGCGGAAAGCTCTGCTTTTCTGTTTCAATTTGAAGAAATCGGCTGCCGAATCGCATCGAATGCTTATGGAGGCCTATTGTGACAGTGCTTTAACGGAAACAACGTGCCGAGATTGGTTTCGTCGGTTCAAAGACGATAATTTTGACTTGTGGGACAAGAAGCGTGAAAATCGGTCTACGAAAGTTGAGGACCATCAATTGCAGGTCTTTTGGACCAAGACTATACCCAATCGCAAAAAATGTTCGCGGAGCAATTGGGTGTTACTCAACGAGCCATTTCCATGCGTTTGCATGCCATGAGGAAGATTGAAAAGATCCGAAAATGGGTGCCGCATGAATTGAACGATATCTTGCTCGCCAGACAAAAAATAAAAAAACGGAACCTACGCATAAAAATCGGTCAAAATTTTTTTAAAAAAAGTCTACAATTGAGCCAGAAGCAGCGCACAATAAAATAGATGCAATATTAAAACGGTGTCCGATCAGAAAGATCAAATTAGGTTCCAACGTCAAAACATTTTGGGGTTGTTGTTTAGACATGTCAGCTGAAGAGAGAATTATCACGTTCTCTGTCAATTTGCTCGCTCTTATATGTGCAGTGACAGTGGTTAAATTTTAACGTGCGCAACATTTACATCCACAAGTATGGGTAAGTGGACACTTCCTTCAAGGAAGTCATGAACTTGTCATGAATACAACCCAAAGTTCCGTGTAGGAACAAAGGTGAGGTCAAGAACAGAGGTAGTACCTGTAGTTGAGAAAAAGGTCAGTGAACCATCGTTTAGGAGAGTGAAGCTCAAATCGGTAGAGTTGAGCCATTTCTCGAAGATTTTTCCGTACCAATTGAAATCTCCAAGGATGATGGTATTTTTGGATAATTGGCTAATTAAACCTTGCCAGTCTGCTGATGAAAAACACAGGCTATGTTCAATGTATATATTCGCAACGTGGTCTTTGGTAGAAGTATTTACAGAAATAAGGATTGTCAAGAACAGAACTATAATTTTGTGAGGGAAGTGGCATGCCACGTCCTGTTCACCAGATTGCAGGTTCACACTCTTCGAAAAAAACATAAGTAATGTTATTTGTTGGAGCTTGTGCTTAGTTGTCCAGACTTTAAAAAAACCTACGCCTCAAAATAGGTTCAATTACAAAAACGGCTTCAAAGCCTAAAGATTTAGCAATCTTATATAAAACTAACCACAAAAATGCTTCAACCTCTAAATGGATTGCAACGGAAAATCAGGTTGCATTTAAAATATAGTCGGTAGTCTCAATGTATGCTATAACCTTAAAAAAGATTTGTTATCATATAAGCAACATAAATCGCAGAAGAGGCTGAAATTCCTAAAAAAATCAAGCCTTTAGAGAGTCTACAATTTTATATGAGGATCTAAGTACGCAAATAGTAAGGCAACTTGTTGCTAGGGACACACATCTGGTATCGATACTACGTTGAATATAATGTATATATCTATACACAAACCTGATACTTTTACTTGCTTCAGCGCCATACTCCCATACTATTACTATTATTGGCAATGCATTCGTAAAAACAGAAACGTCGTAGATCAGTGGGGGCCAATTTTACACTCCAGTATGCGATTGAAGCGGTTCGTTTAAGAACCATTTTCATATGTGATTTCATTTAAGCGTAAACAAATAGATTTTTTAATATTGCGGATTTTGTTTTTTGATGGAATTAGTTTTGGATATTTGCAATAAAACACAGTATTCTATTTATCGTAAATACTTCAAAAAATATAAAAACTACACTTTCCGATAAGTGCCAAAATATCAAATTTAAAAACAATAAAAGTATGCAAGCATTTCGGTATTCTACCAAGTTTATGGAGAATGGCGTTTTTTAAAACTCTCCGAAAGTCTACAAAATTCAGGCGCTTGATTAAAAATCGCCTGTTGTGTTAAAATTGTATTTTTCTTTGGAATAAGTGAGTTCAAATAAATATTAATTATGCTTTTGGAATTCAATAAATTCCTTTGTGAAAACTAGATGTCAGTAAGTGTCATGTCTACATAAAAAAATCTACACAAAAGTATGTATGCATGCGTTACGATTTCTCGCCGTTTTTGCAATAATTCATATACCATGAACGGTTGTCTGTCAGGGGTTAGTATTCTACATGGTATCTTTGCGTGTATGGTATCGATACCAGATGTGTGCTCATGGCATTAGAAGTAGTTTCAACCTTAAGAAGGTTGGAAATATCATAATTGGCTGCAATCTCAAAAAAGTCTCCAATATCTAAGCAGGCATATCCCGAGAAATGCTGTAACACAAGAAAGTTTTAAACCTTAAAAGATGGTTCAACCTTAAAAAAGTTTGGGATATAAAAAAAGACCTCCAATTTTAAAAGAAACCCCAATTTCAGAAGAGGATGAAATGCTCAGAAAGTTTAGCATAAATTCTCAACAATTCAATGTGAGGCTCTACTTACGAAAGAGGACTGCGATCTTAAAAAAAACACTGGAATAGGAAAATTGACTTCAAACTAAAAGAAGATTTAAGCAACATCAAAGCTAAAATATCCAAAAAGTCTGTAACCACAAAAGAGCTTTAAACCAAATCGCAGATGTTCAAATGGCTAAAAAGGTTGAACTTTTATAGAATCTACAAACTAATAAAAAAAATGAAACTACGTAAGAAGGTACAAGTGCAAAAAAAATTGTAATTTTCACAATAAATTGGAATCACACAAGAGGTAAGGGGCAACCGATTGTCAAAAAAAGGAGTAAGTTCCCTGAGAATGGTGTCAGTCAGGGTGGTCAACATAGTCCACGTTATTTTTTTTTGTCTTTATTCCATTGAAGGTGATCGAATGTGCTTCACAATTAGTTTTTGTAAGAATACGCTCATCCCCCAAGTAGCTATGTTTAAAGTTTATTCTAATCTGTAGTATTTGTTGACGTATTTTCCAAATGATCCCTTACACCCCCCCCTCCCCCCCCAAATAACTATTACTTTAAGATTTTAATATTTCTTAGCTCAAATATAACATAAAACTGATCGTGTGTTGTTGTGCTTAATTTTGAAAATAAGGATGACTAAAAAGTTTGCTGGTGCATTTTCTACTTCTCCTCCTTTTTAAGACTGAATGTGATTTAAATATCAACCAAAAAAAAAATACTAAAAAAGCTCAAAATACTTAAAAAAAAATTTCTTAATTTCGTCCATTTACAGTATCGTGATTTTTGTGACAAAGGCTCATCGTCTCGGTGTACACGTTGTCCAACGAATTGTGCCGATTCGTGTACAATACATCCTGTCCAACAGGGTGAAGTATCATCAACGGAGCCACGACTACCGGAACCATCATTGAATGGTCAACAGCCAGAGATATCGACCTACTTCGAGGCTCTCGAACATTACTTATCGTCGGTTAGCTGGATACTAATTCAAATAAATCCTGAAGGATTGATAGAAACCTGTACAAATAATATCAAAGATTTAATTGGCTATGAACGTTCTGAACTACAGAAGCAACCAATCTATTCGTACCTGCATCCCGGTGATCATGCTAAACTGAGTCCAATACTGAATAATATGTCATTCGCTCTCGGCGGCTGGGACCAAGATGAACAGCAGCACCAGAAGAACCGACGAAATATTACACACAAAGTACGAATGCTAGTTAAACATCCGGAAGGTGCTAGCGAAACTATGGAACAGAAGCAACAACGACAGGACAAATACGAGGAAGCCATTCTAATAGCAGCCCCAGTCAAAGGTAAGTCCCAATTCGCGTAGTAGCAAAAAATTTTTTCGATTGTTCTTCATTGAATTTTCTAATTTTTGCTGTTTTTCCTTTTCTTTTTTTTTCTTCTCTCTTTTCCATTGCAACTTTATGATAATTGCTGTTATTCACAACGATGTGCTTCTTGATCGGATCGTATTTCGGAATTTGCCTAACTTAACTGAAAACAATAAAACAAAAAATTGTTTTTCCTCTACAAAAATATGTGCTGAAATGGTTGGAAAACGAAACGAAAACAATAACAAATGATGATGCTGTAGACGACGGCGATGATAGTTCGACTGTTCTTTGTTTGATTACAAGACCCGAAGATGAATCACCGCTAGAAACAAATATGCAACAGCACACACAGCAACGATCGCTCGAACAGATGACTATGAAACTAGATCCGTCAGGGAAGATCTTGCAGATCGATACGTCAGCACTGCGGCCAGTGTTTGCGACGCACATCGTCAAAGAGCGCGGTCGACCGATTCAAGACCTTTGCCATCTACAGGACATGCACAAGTTGCAGGCACATCTGAAGGATGTGCAACACAACGGTTCAGGGTTCGCGGGTAATACACCAATGAACCAGGGTTCGGCACCGTTCCGATTGCGACTCGGCTCGCCCGATATCTACGTGCATGTGAAAGCAAATTCGAGACTGTTTCCGAATAAAACGCCCGGCGAAAGTGACTACATAATGTCGGTGCAAACGTTGATCGACAACGACACGCTGAGTACATTGAACACACCCCAACAAGGTGGACTGCTGGGCAGCGTTGGTTCCGGTATTATCGGTGTCGACACAAGCGGAATGACTGGCGTTGGTGTTGGTATGGGCATTGGTCCTGGGAATATGGTCCTCGGTGGTAATTCATTGACTTCGTTGCCGAGCACCAGTCATCATCATACATCAACGACAAGTGTTGGCGGTCCACTGATGACATCCGTCATAAATGGTACAGTACCACAAGTGCAAGCGTCGCCACGGACTAGTAGCGTGGTCACCTCGTTCTCAAGTCCGCCATCGGTTCCGGAGAGTTCGAACTTTTTTCAAAGCGATTCGTTCGATTTCGAATTCCAACATTCCTCGTCGTTCGATATTGAAGCGGTCAGCGGATGGGATTCTCGGCCCGATTCCCGAACCAGTGTAACAACACCAGTAAGTACACCTCGGCCACCGTCGGTCCAGCCTTTCAGTCCAGTTCCGCAAAATGTTTGTCCGTCACCTCTAACGTCATATCATTCATCGTCGCAGAATGTTGGCCAACCAAGTCCACAGCATAATAACAATAGTATCGGCAGCAACATTAGTAATATCAGTAGCAGCAACAATAATAACAGTAGCAACAACAACAACAACAACAATAATAATAACAACAACAGCAACATTAATAATAATCTAAATAATAATAATTTAAGCACTAATAACAATAATACAGGATATCATAATTTTGCCTTTCCAAATTTCGATGAGAAAGAACAAAAGGATCACATCAATAATAATACAACAAATGCTAATAATAACAACAACAATCCAAATTTAAATAATAATAACAATAATAGTAGTAACAATAGCAGCAGTAATAATAATACCGTTCATAATAATACGAATTTAAGCAACAACAACAGCGGCAACAGCGGCAACAACAACAACAACAACAGCAACATCATCAACAGCAGTAGTATTAGCAACAGCAATAGTAACGGTAGCAGCAACAGTCTCAGCAGTAGCAGCAACACTGGCAACAACAACAATAACACGAACAATAGTAGTAATAGTAATGCGAACACGAACACAAACAGCAACACTAACAATAGTGGACAGAACAGTTTGAATAGTCAGAACCATGATTCTGAACGTCTAAGAAATCTGCTGACCGTAAAGAGAACACAGTCACAGAACGCATCGTCGTCAGGCGTACTGCTAGACGACCAAGATCAGAGAAACCCTCATCGAATTCTGAAGGTAAATGAGACAACGAGTGCTGCGGTACCGGTAAGGAAGATGAATCAATTGAAATGGAATTCTCCGCAGGGTCTGCTAAATGCCGACGATGATAAGGAAGGCAGCAGCGGTGTTGGAGGTATCAGCGGCAGTGGTGTTGTTGGTGGCGTTGGTGTTGGCTCCAGTGTCGCTGGTGGCGGTGGTGGTGTTGTTGGTGGTGGTGGTGCTGGTGGTGGTGTCATGGGTCTTGCCGGTGGTGTCGGCCTCGGCGGTAGTGGCAGCGCCTACAACAAAATAAATCCAGCAATGGCAGCGGTTCGAATGAATGCGGCACGATCATCACGACAATCCGACAACAAAAGCAGCAATCATATGCTATTACAGGTAATATTGAAATGTAAAGATATCCGCCCTCTTGCTCTCTTCCTTAAACACAACCCCCCCCCCCTCCTCAACCCCCCAAAAAAAAACTTTCCACCATTTTGATATTTGCAATTTTTATTAATTAAGAAAGAAAAATGACTAAGTTATAGGATGTAAAAGAAAATTGTTTAATTAGCAACGGTAGTTTCCAGAAAATTTTTTGAATTATTTTCTTTTATTGAAGAAGAAAAGAAGAGTTTTTTCTTTATCTTATTTAATAATTACAATCAAATGAAAAGCCACACAAATTATAAATGTGAAAATTATTCTGTTCGATTTTAATTAATTTCATAATGAAATATGTTAAAAGGAATACTTGATTTTTTTTATGTAATTAGAAGAAATTCAATTATAAAAAAAAAATAATTCCAAGTAAAATGGAGATTTTTATAAGTAAACAATAAGTGAAAAGTATTGATTGAATTGTAAAACGGCGCAAACTAATTGATAGAAAAAAAGATGAACGATCTTAAAGAAAATTAATTAATAGGACAAATTTAAATAATCCGTACAAGTGCGTACAAAATCACTTAATAGCTCAGCAATTGATTGAAGAGAAGTCTTTGGTTTGTGATTGCTGCAAAGTGAACTTTTCTCGTAATGTTAAATTTCCGCCAGGCGGCGTAAGCTTACAGTAGATAAGATGGCTGTCCCGTTAGCTACAATAATTCAACTAAGGCCAGTTCACAATTACTATTTTAAAAAAAAAACACATTCCTTATTATCCTCTTAATATTAATAATACAATTTATTTCGTATTTTTTGTTTTTTGTAACCTCATTGTTCACAGACAGACTTTTCTTTATGGAATAAATTCCCGATTACATGATGAAATATAATCGGGAATTTATTCCATAAAGAAAAGTCCTGTCTGTGAACAATGAGGTTACATTTTGATTTATATATAAATATTTAAATATTTTTTTTTTTTAATTGTGAAATTTTTCTAAAACGCTACATTTAAAATTCTGTTGGAAATATTTGTCATAATCTGACATGATTGAAATATTTATGCTTTTCACCATTTGTACCGAACGATGCCAATATGACATTTAATGTTTTGATTTATTTTCTGATTGGTTATTGGTCAACGTGCTATTTCATCATCTGTCATTTCAGTGATCATTCTACTGTACTGGTTGTCATTGTCGGTGTTTTAATATTTGTCGTTTTAGTTATTTTCATGTAGAATTCATTGAAAGAATGATAAAAACTATAAAAGATAATGTACGTAAATTATCAAAAGGGTTAAAATTATTAAAATTAAATAATTCTCAATTTTCATATAAAATAATTTGTTAATTATGGACAACAAACTGTCAATGTTTAATATTTTTGTTGTTGTTTTTTTTTGTTTTCTTTTAGCTTTTAAATGAGAAAAGTGATGATGATGATCCGGATTCACGTACAAATCGAGTACAAAGTGAACTTTTACGTCAGCTGCAAAAAGATGATACACCAAAGGAGCACAATACGAGCAGCAATACGACGCAAATGTGCAACGATGAGCTGATGGCATTGTTACGATTTCAAGGACCTCGCAAGAGAACGTTAAACGAACCAGATGATGGTACTTCGGCAAAACGTTATGACGATAAGCCATCACGACTGATGGAGAAAAATAAGATGCTTGCCTCATTGTTATCGCATCCGGCTAAAGCGCCAGCGACCATATTGCCTTCATCGCCAGTCGTTAAAATTATACCGGATATAACGCCAGCGAATCGTGTGACTAGTTCGTCGGGTATTGGGCCGCCATTGCCGACACAGCAACAGTCACAGCAACAAGTGCCGTCTAATCAGCTTCAACAACAACAGCAACAGCATATGGTTGTGGGTGGTGGTGGTGGTGGTGTAAATAGTGTACAACAGCAGAAGGGCCCCAACCAAACGCAGTCAGCGACCAATTCTCATGCGAACTCGTCACGGAACATTCGCAAGCCTTCCGAAGCCTACCTCAGTCAACAAATGCCAACACAACAACCAGACCAAACCAAAAATCATATGATGATGGGCCAAGCCCAATCGTCACCATCAACCTCGAGCGTGCAGCGGCCCCAATCGTCGGGCAGTTTCCAAATGGACTCACCGTTCGCCTCATCGTCAGCTACCTCATCATCGCCGTCATTAAGTGTTTCGGCCTCGTCATCTCTGACACAGATGTCGTCGCCTTCGACGGGTCCCTGCAGCAATAGTGGAATGTCGCAGCAGCAGCAACAGCAGCAACAACAACAACAGCAGCAACAGCAACAACAACAGCAGCAGCAGCATCAGCAGCAACAACCTCAGAACGAATTGGATCCTGAGCTATCCAATATTCTCAATTACGTAATTGATTTTGTGCCTGAATATATCGGCCCCAATCCTATAGAACAGGTTGTTGGAAGTACCACGCCTGTACAATCACAAACGGATATCAATGAGAAAATGGCTATAAACGCTATACAAAAATCGTTGATGCAATTTGAGGTGGCCGGCTTCAGTAATCCACCGGCATACCCCATGCATGCTGGAATGGCTGTTCAACAACAACAACAACAGCAACAGCAGCAACAACAACAACAACAACAGCAGCAGCAGCAGCAGCAGCAGCAACAACAACAACAACAACAACAACAGCAGCAGCAACAACAACAGCAACAGCAAAATAATCAAGTTAGTTTATTTTGTCTTTTATAATTTGAAATGTTTCTCTTATTTTGAGAAACGTATGTTCGATGTATGTTCTAATCTTCTTTAATAAAATGCTTCAATTTTTAATTTTAGGGATTTCATCCGCCTCCAGTGTATACTCAACGTACTATGCGCATGCCACAAATGGGGCCCGGAAACGTTAATAATCCACAAACGCTTCAATTTCAATACCAAATGCATCGACAACAACAACAGCAACAACAACAAAAGGATCGCCTATTACAGCAACAACAGAAACAGCTCATGGTCGTTCCTGAGAATGCGACCGCCCGTGCCGATCAATTGTGTAAGTTGAGAAGAGAAATTCGATTTATTCTTTTTAATTACACATTAAGTCTGAATTTTTTTACGCATTACTATTGGTAGTTATCAGCTACGCGATTGCATTGTAATTCCTTTGGCTATAATAAATTTTCGATGAATATTTTTTTTATATTTTTGGTTCGTTCGAATAGAGTTAATGCACTTGTTATTTAACTATAGGCTTAAATCCAGGTATATCGAATATTGGATCACTTCTAAATAATACAGTTGCGCCGAATGTCTCGTTAGCACGAAATACATTGCCCGATTCGCAGCTAAGTCCTGGATTTCCACCAAATCTGATGCAGCAACAGTTAAGTCCTGGCCAAAGAGGTGCACCATTTAGCCCCCAACAAAATCAAGGTAAGAGATCGTTCGTGGTCTAATTTGGGAGGTGGTATTTATCCACCACAAGTATCACCTCCCAAATGATTTCCTTCATATGTGCGTTTTTTTTTATTATAACGGCTCTTCGGTTTTTAGGTTACCAACCACAATTCCCAAATAATGGACAAAGATTGTCGCCGCAACAGCAATTGTCTCAGGTACAACAGCAGCAGCAACAACAACAGCAACAACAACAGCAGCAGCAACAGCAACAACAACAACAGCAACAACAACAACAACAGCAGCAGCAGCAGCAACAGCAACAAATGGCCTTTCAAACTGGTACAAATACAAGTAGTAGTGCTCAATTGTCACCGCGTCAGCCTGCGTTCAATGTGAACACGCAGGGTGTCGGCGGTAACGTCGTTCAACCGCAACCACCTCAATCCAATCAACAGTGGAATTCAGTACCTGGTGGTGCAAATCCACGATTAACATTGCAACAACATAATCCAATGCTCAGTGCTCAATTGCAGGTAAACATTCAATTTTTCATACTTTTCCAAAAAAAATTGCCTTTCAATAAATTTACTAAAAAAAAAAAATTCCAGACTGTGAGCAGCTATAATGCGGCTCGTCAATTTCAAGCGCAACGAAGATCGCTCAATTCGCCAAGCGGAGCAGTTACAAGACAAAATTCCTTTCCAACCCAAGACACCGGATTCCCTGGGCCACCTTCGCCCAGTACACAAACGCCTTATGGGAATGCGAGCGTATTCAACAGTCAACAATTACAACGGCTGCAAAGACAAGCGAGCGTACCGCAAGCAACGCAACACCTACCAGGTATGTTGAAGTAAAACTAACTTTCTTCTCTAATTCATAGTTTTTTTTTTGTATAACATATTTTTATAACGTCGTAAAAACTAAATTTATTCGCATTCAAAAAAAAAGAAAAAAGAAAAAACACATTTTCAAAATTTGTTTATTCGTTTATTGTTTGCTTCTTTCTAGATTGTAAGAAATATAATATTTTGAAGTATTTTTACTTCGCAACTAATTCCCCCTCCCTTCCCCAACCTTTCCCAATTATCCAAAATTAATTAAAAATAAAATGTTCTATTTTTTTTCCTCATAATACATCCAATATCATTTCTATCTCTAAACTGAAGTAGAGTTTTTTTTTTCCTATTCGTATGTAAATACTTTTTTTTTTGCCAAAAAATATAAAATAAAAATAATTTATAAGAAATTTAATAATACTTCAAAAGTAGTTATCTATAATTTTAATTGACAAAAAAAAAGCAGAAAATAAAAAATTCTTTAAATCGAGATATGGTGGATAAGAATGAAGACTTTTATTATTAGTAATCTTCTCTACGTACATATTTTCTCTTTAATTAATAATGATTAAAAATTTTTATTTGTATGGTTTTTTTTTTTTTTAAATAATCCATAGATTATCTTTTTTCGATAGTCGGTGGATGATTGCATAAAAAAAAATCTCTTCTAAATTAATTTTTTTTTTACATCTTTTTCCAAATTTCCGTTTAATATAAATAATTTATTTTCTATAATTATTATTTTTTATTATTTATATTATAACTTTAATAATTTATTTTACATCGTATATCTTATTTGATCGTATTTAAAAATTAACTATTATTTATCTATTAGATTGAGCGCGGTGAAGGATTAAACAAAACAAAATAATAAATGTATTCCATTTGAAGAAGAAGTATTTAATTAATTTTAATAGTATTTGTTTTTATTTTCATTTGATTTTAAAAAATGAAAATAAACCAACAAAGAAAAATAAAACGAAAAGGAAAATCAATAAAACGAAACTATAATATTATAAAAAAAAAAAACTTCAATAAACATGAAAGGCAAATATAACCTTAAATTTCGTTCAAAAGAATACATAAAATAGTGGTGAATTTGGAAATGTCTAATTTCTGTGGTGGAATTTACGTATCATTCTCTAAGTGATCGACTGCGAGACTCGTTTTCGATCTGTCATTTACGAATATGGGAAAACTTGTCACACGTTTGCGATATCTGCTCTTAACTTCTTTGTTATTTAGACTAAAAATTAACTAAAAAGCTTTTTTAATTTTCTTTTATAATAATTAGTAGTGGTTTTTGTTTTTAGACAAGCTTTTGCGAAAAAAAACACCGATCAAATGTTTGTTTATTAAATAAAAAATCAAATCAGTTGAAATAATTTTTGTTAGTTGAATTTTTCTTTTCTTTTGTAAGGAGAAAATGTTTAGCATGTGAAAAAAATAAAATATGAATTTATTAATACGTGTGTTTTTGGCTGTTTTTGAAGAAAACAAAATTAATATAAAATCGCTCAGATTGCTATTTATTACTATGACAACAAAAACAATCATCCGAAATAAGGTTATTTTTACTTTCATGTTTATGAAAGCGCTTAAAAAATAATAATTATTACTAAAAAAGATTTGTACTTGTTTAATTATTAATATAATAAGTTGAAAAGAGAAAAAACCCCCCCAAAAAAATATAAATAAAAATAAAAATTAGAAAGAATTAATTTTTATTATTAAAAAATCTACTTGTAAAAAATAGAGAATGAAAATTGTGATTTTTTTTTGTTCTCAGAAAATTTGATAAAAAAATTTGCTAAATTTTAAATAAAATATTTTATATTGCATTACAATATCTAAAATATATTTTTAAAAAAACTGCATGATTTAGTATGTATACAAAAAAAAACATTTAAATCGGAACTCTGCTGACAGTTAAATTTAAGTTAAAATTAAATCCATTCAATAAATCAATAAAGAAAAAAACTCTTTTATTTATATTTCTATAATAAGAATGATAAGATAACATTTAATAATAGTATAAAAAAAATAAAGACAAAAAAATAATACAACAAACAACTCTAAAGAAAAAATCATAGTTAATATTTTGTTAAATTTAATAAATTAATAATAAGAAGAAAATGTAATAAAAATCAC
Organism: Atherix ibis; assembly: GCA_958298945.1. Lineage (NCBI taxonomy): Eukaryota > Metazoa > Arthropoda > Insecta > Diptera > Athericidae > Atherix > Atherix ibis. Next base: position 32,390,067 of record OY282609.1, read on the forward strand.
AAAAACAAAACTTAAATTAAATTAAGTTATAAATTTTTTAAATGAAAATTAAGGGTAAATTATTAAAGATACTTTTAAAAGAAATAAGAAATATTAAAAAAGGGTAAAAACAAATGATTATTTTAGGACGAATTAGGGATTCAAAAGAACATATCATAATCTTCCATCCTAAGAATATAAATGCATAGTTTAGTAGAAGTTATATCGATTTTTTTCTAAATCTAGTGAAATTTTTAAAAACAGGGTCACCTCGTTCATTCGGTGGACCGGATGGTACCGGCGGGTATGGCATGATGTACAACAGTATGCAACATGCTTCACAAGGGCCGGCGCCAAATGATTTCTATGGTCGCACCCAGGCCGGTAAGGATCTGGTCACCAGAAAATAATAATAATAAAAAGAAAAAAAAAACAACAAACACCAAAAAATACAAAACAAACAAATTTACTCACATACACACAAAAAAAAATTACCTTTAAAAAAAATCAATGTTTTTTTTTCACTTATGAAAATTTTTAGTATATTTTTTAATTTTTTTCTCATCCATACTCGTTAACTATTTTATATGGGTTTAAATACTATACATAGTAAAAATATGCAATACTTTTCGACAAATACGCACAAGTGGTCCAATTAGATATTTTTTTTTTTTTTTTTTTTTTTTTTTTTTTTAAAGTAAATTTTTTCTTTCCCCAATGAAAAGTAAAAAAAAAATCTAAGAAAATACTCTTATTATTTTTACAAAATTTTTATTCTCAAAAGAAATTGGAAGAAGGATTTTATGGAAGAAAAAAAAATAAATAATATCAAAATTTAGAATTAAAAAAAATCAAAATTGGTCAGCAATAAATACATACATGCGCACATAAATCGGAAATTATTTTATTCGTAATTTTTTTTATTTCCAAAATTTCACTAAATTAAAAATTATTTGAAAAATTGAAATTTTTCTTTGTTTAAATAAATAAAAATGTTGTTAAATTTTAGTTTGAAAAATATTGATGATATTATTTTCACACATTTGTCGCTTCAAATTAGTTCTATTAAAGACTTTATAAAAGAAAAATCCACCCTCCCCATCTTCCCCAAAAAAGGGGGTCCTGGATTACATGAGCGGAATTCCATATGTAGTGCAGTCAAATTTGATTTATGAAAACAAAAACAACAGTTCTTTATGGGTAAAATTATAATGCATGCTTAGATAAGAGACCCCGCAGTATAGAAAAATCTACTAAAAAGATGTCATTTTTTATTAATATTTTATAAAATGCAACTTAACTAAAAAGTCATTGATTTAAAAAAAAAATGGTGGAAAGTGCCGTGATAGTACTTTTTTTTGCATTTATAAAATCAAGAAATTTAATTCAAATTCATCGAATTATTAGAATTTGACTTATTAGCTGTATTCCATTGGGCAAATTTTGCTACCCACAAGTACTTGTGAGTAGATGCCCAATGGAACGCAAAATTTACTGGCACAAGTAAATTAAACCTCAAAATAGTCAGCAACAATACTGAGTTTACTCACACATACAACAATAAAAACTGAGTTTATTCACACATAAACAATCCTGACAAAAATATGACTCTATAAAATAACCAACGAACCCGCTAAGCCATCTATTTTCATTTTGGGAACTAAAATACCCTACCGTAAATTGTATGCGTAACTACTCATGCGAACTATTCATTTGTATGAGCAAGAGTAGCTGCGAGTAGATAGAAGTACTTGTGAGTAGGAAAATTTGCCCAATGGAGTACAGCTATTAGTATTTTGTTGTTTACGTGACAGCATCTTAGATTGTAGAAGAACGTAATATGGCAAGCTGTTAAAAACGGGTCTTTTTTTTTACGGTAACAATTCTCATGCAAGCAGCTATCTAGTTAGGAAACGTTTATTGAACTATAATGCATATTGATTGCATATACACGTAAATACCAAGCACAGTACCCCAAACAGAAACAAACATTTGACAAATGATATGAGAATATTACAGTTTAGTGTCTGCAGATGGCAGAACGATCTTTTCCCACAAAAATGGCGGACAACGGTGTAAAAAGGCGTGCGACCATTTCATTATAATTTCATAAAATTTATTTACTGAGTTTTTTATTAAAAAAAAAAAGAAAAGAAGAATGTATTGTAAATTAAACAAATTAAGTTTTCCTTTTATATCAAACGTCGTTAATTTATTTATGAAATGATTTTTTGTTGTTGCTTTAAAAAAAAGCTCAATACGAGTTCTTTGAAGTAGCGCTATCCTTTTGCTTGTTGTGTGTTCGTTTGTTCACTTTATGAAGAGTATTGTATTGATAATTGCAATTGAAAACGAAATTAAATAAAATCGTCTTACAAAATGAATAGAGAGAGATATAAGAAGTGCGTCATATCCTTTCTTACCATGTTACTACTTACTACTATCATCATCTATTGATGCTATATTCTATTTTTAATAAAATATTACCTACCCAGAATATAGTTTAAAATTTCATTTTTATCGATGCTTGGATAATTATTAATTTTATAACTTCTAATTTTTAATATGAAAAAAAAATTCAATAAAAGAAATATTCAAAATTTTATTGTTAAATTCAATTTTGCGATGATTATCCCCAAAAATTTCCATTGCACATAAAAATTCTTTTGCTCATGTAAATTCAATCTAAAAAAAAAATTTATAAAAATTAAAGATTTTTTTATGTGCAATGGAAATTTTTGGGGATAATCATCGCAAAATTGAATTTAACAATAAAATTTTGACTGTACGGAAAAAAGTTGATGATTCAGTTGCGATGCTCACAGTTTCATTTGTTTCCGCACACCTTCACGGTCTTATCGTGTAGCACCTAGCACCAGAGTTAAATCCTTTTTTTAATTGTTTCGGGATTATTGTCACCATTAATAATAATGGTGACAATATCACGTCTTTCACGTGTGTCATCTTGAAGACTCTCGTATTCGTTAATGTTAAGTCGTTTTTTGTTCAGTTGTGAGGTGTGAAATTTAAAAAAAAATTCTAAACGTTTCCAGCGCCACCAATTACAGCTTTGGTCAAGAACTTTTCGAACCACCTTCGTAAAAAATTCCATCTTCTTTAGAACACATTTTTTGCAAGTAAAAACTTGTTCCTTTTTTTCTGAATAAATAATATTTTTAAGACTTGCTAATTTTTAATTTTTATTAAATTGTGAATATTTATAATTTTTCGGGGAAAAAATATTACCCTCTGTTAATATTAGTTGATGCTTAAAATGCATTTTTCTTGAATAGTTTTTTTTTGCATTTTTATTTAAAAAAATACTCTTATTGGAAATTAACGAAAGATAAAATTTAATAGGAAATAAATTGGGATGCACATCGCAATTCTTCTGCTCATGTAAATTCAACCTAAACAAAAAAATTTATAAAAATTAAAGAAATTTCAAAATAAATAATAAAAATTAAATAATTATTACTAGTTAAAAATAGTTTTTAATTGGTAAAAAATTTAGTTTACATCCAAAAAAAAAGGAGAAAATTTTTAAAAACATTTATACATTACACATACACAGACATAAATACACACATAATCATGTTTACTCACGCATATCTACAAAATATCACTCATAAAAAAAATATTTAACGTAAAAAAAATGCTGTTTTACATTAAAAAGTGCCATACGATTTTTTTTTTTGCAATTTTTTTTTTAAATGAGAACAATTTTTATCGAATGCACCATTTTACATTGGTTGTGTAATCCAGACTCACAGAAAAATACTCCATTTTGTAAATAACATGCAGCCATCATTTTGGTTGGTTCTATTTATGCACTCATGCACTCACCACATACTTACACTTAATAGTTATTCACTCACTCATTTAAGCACGTATTCTCATAAGTATTGTTATATTATTACTCGCTCGTTTTTACTTACCGCACGCACGCACAGTCACAAAATTTCCACCATATTCACCACACACTAATTCACCAGACATTCAACATTAAGCTTACTCACTCAGTCATATTGCGGTATGAAAATGGATTGGGAGCTCTTCTCCATTCGTTCCTTTTCGCTCATTCATATTTGGTGTGCATACGATCATATCTAAAGCCTATGTTACACTTGACAATTTTCTTTTATTTGAGGAAATAAAAGCAAAAATTAACCCATAAAGTATTGCTGATTATTTATTTAAAAAAAAAATACTTTGAATAATTACCAAAAAAAAAAAAAAAAATTGGTAAAAATTATAAATCCTAAATCAAAAAGAAAAGTTATATAAAATTTCAAAAAAAACCGATATCATTAGAAAAATAAAAAAAATGAATCGATTTAAATTAGAATGGAAATGTTTTCGAAAAAAAAATATTATAAATGTTTTTATTAACAAATATGAATAAAGTTATCTTAAAGCAAATAAAATAAAAAATTAGGATTAGATATTTTCACATATTTTAGAGAAAAGCTAGAACGAAAAGTCCAAAAGTCAGGCTTCTCAGTTTCTTTACAAAAAAAATTCCCAAAATACGAGGTCTGTTCAAAAAGTATTGCGAATTTTGAATTTCCCCGGGTTAAGTATATTCGATTTTTTGTGGCGTTATGTTGGTACTCATGTCTCCCAGTTATACCGACAAATTCGGCCATTTTAAAGGTTTTTTTGACAGCTACTTTGCTTGCACGTGTTTTGGCTCGTCATCGATTTTTGCCTATTTTCGACCAAAAACACCATCGCATTAACATTGCTAAGGAGCTGTTGGACTCTATCCGCGACGACACAAATTTGCTCCAGAGGGTAATAACTGCTGACGAATGACGTGGAATCCAAAGCTCAATCATCAGAATGGAGCCAAGACCGAAAGAATTGCGCCAAGTTCGGTCGAATGTAAAGGTTTTGCTTACAGTTTTCTTCGATTGCAGGGGCGTGGTGCATCATGAGTTCTTGCTATAGGGTAGAACGGTCAATAAGGAATATTACCTGCAAGTTGCGCGAAGCAATCCACCAGAAACGCCCGGATTTGTAGAAGAACAAAAATTGGCTTTTGCACCATGCAATAATAATGCCGCAGCCGCCGTATTCCCCAGATCTAGCCCCCTATGACTTTTTCTTGTTCCCGAAACAGATTCTTTGATCCATTTTTTGGGATGGACAAAAATCGAAGACTAGCCAAGACACGTGCAAGCAAAGTAGCTGTCAAAAATGACCATAACTGAACATTCAAAATGGCCGAATTCGTCGGCATAAGTGAGAGACATGAGTACCAGCATAATGCCACAAAAAAAATCGAATATACGTAACCCGCGGAAATTCAAAATTCGCGATACTTTTTGAACAGACCTCGTATACCTGATTATTCAGGTACCTTGATTTGTCAAAAAAATCCTGAATATTGTATACATTTTCAAAAATAATCCTGAATTTTTAAGTAGATTGTTGTAGAACAATCTTGAACGGTAGTGAAGCAGCGCTTAAAGGCATAACACTGCTCGTAGATATTGAAAAAAGGTCCTTAAAAGGGTTTATTATTTTTATTTTAAACTAAAATAACATTTCCATATTTAATCGTATTCAATAATTTTTAACTTTATTATATTTATTTTCCTTCCATCGCCCATTCTCGTGATGTACACGTGTCGTTAATTATAATATTTTTTCTCGGACAATGTTAATGATCTCTCTCTTACTTTCTTTTGTAATTAAATTGTAATTTTCGACATTATTTTTTTTATTTATTCATTACAAATTGGAAATTAATCAAAATCATCCTTTCAAAAGATACGAGAAACCTAGAAAACTAAAGAAAAGAAATCTTGTAATTATGTTGCAAAAAATAAACCCTTTACCAAAAACATGCATTTATACAGACATCCAAATAATCATATTCATGTGAATTGCTGAAACTTATTTATCATAATTAATTGAAGTCCTTTTTATATCATATAATCCATCCCAATCATGTCTGTGGTAACTATTTATCATTATCATCCTATCATCAACATTATCGTCTAGAATTTTAGTTGAATCATAATGTGCTCTACTATCACTATTACTATTATTATTATTATTATTATTATTATTATTATTACTACGTTATTATATAATATAATTAGTATTATCAATTTAATATTAGTTTTTTTTTTCGTGTATAGTATAATTAAGAAAAATAATTAGTTTTTGCACTTGCACATTTTCATTGTTTCATATTTAATTATTATTATTTTTATATGACAACACCGAAATGTGTGTTGTATTAAAAATTTATATTGAAAAAAAATTATTATACGAATAACTAAGGAATAACTTTAAAAGTATGAATACTGTTTATGAAATAAAAAATGAGAAATGGTAAGAATTTAATGAAAATAAAATGTTCTCATCTGTTTTGGTAAATTGCATTATTGTTTAATTAGAATATTTAACTTATGATCAACTGTTTTCGAAAGAAAATGACGATGGTTGATGGTCAATTTTATAAAAGAATTTGATCAAATTTCTTTCCATTAATTTTATAATTATACCAGATGTATAAGCTTAAATCCGCTGTTTTTGTCAAAAAACACATGTTTTTTTTTCATAGAAAGTAAAAACAAATTTATTCAAAGTACTTGCCTCGCTACACATTTTTCCCATCTTTTGGGCAATTTGTGGATACCAAGCCAAAAAAAAATTCCTTCTCTTTCGAGGCAAACGACTCATCAAGCCATTTTCAGACGTCTTTGTAAGAATCGAAATGCTGCTCAGCGAGCGCGTGGCCCATCGACGAAAACAGGTGATAGTCGGAAGGGGTCAGGTCTGGTGAATAAGCGGAGTGGGATAGCACCTCCCAGTCTAGTGTCTTCAAGTAGTTTCGGACCATTTTTGACGTGTGCGATGGTGCGTTGTCGTGAAGGAAAATCAGCTTGTCATGTCTTTGTTGATAATCCGTCCTTTTTCACGCAGAGTACGGTGTAATTTGATCAGTTGTTGGTGGTAGCGGTGGGCTTTGACAGTTTAACCAGTTTTCAACATCTCATAGTAGACGATACCCTGCTGATCCAACTAAACGCACAGAATCGTCTTCCGTCCGAAGCGATTTGGTCTTGGGAAAGATGTTGATGGTTGGCTGGGATCAACCCACGATTTCTTGCGTTTAGGATTCTCGAAATATATCCACTTTTCATCGCCTGTCACAATCCGATGCAGGAACGACTTTTTTTTTGTCTGGAGAGCAAGATATCCCATGTGTTTTGGCGTCGCTCCATCTGCCTCTCGTTCAATTCATGCGGCACCCATTTTCCGATCTTTTCAATCTTTCCCATAATACGCAGACGCATGGAAATGGCTGGTTGAGTAACACCCAATTGCTCCGCCAGCATTTTTTGCGATTGGGTATCGTCTTCGTCCAAAAGAGCCTGCAATTGATAGTCCTCAACGTTCCTAGATTTTCACTGATCTTGGCACGTTGTTTCTGATAAAGCACTGTCACCATAGGCCTCCATAACCATTCAATGCGATTCGGCAGCCTATTTCTTCAAATTGAAGCAGGAAAGCAGAGCTTTCCGCATATGCTCTTTTTCTGACACAAAACTAGACATGATTACCAAAGAAAAAATGTATGTTGTTGTACGAAATTGCTGACAATGTCACTGATTAATGTTGACAGATGTCAAAATCATAAAAAAAAGTATGGCGACGTGCCCATGGTAGCTTAATACGTTCACTCACGCCATCTATGACCAAACAGCGAATTTAAGCTTATATACCTAGTATCATAAAAAAGGCGCACGAATGAAAATATTTACGACTTCTTTTTTAATAATTCAGAAAATAATAAAATTATCAAAAACAAATTGTCAAATAGTAGATAGATTTTTTAATTTAATCCTTAGTTCCAAAAATACATATGTACATGCCTATTTTGATGGACGTATTTCAGTCAAATTGACTCATTAAATATTTTTAAAGTCTCAGGGCCAACTTCCTATGCCAATGGAAATATTTTACTTGGTATTGTAAAGAGTGCTTTTAATTTGATAATCGCCGAAAGTATAATGGAATATATAAAATCATGACTGAACTCGAAGCTCGTAAAGTTTTGAAAAAAGACTGGACAGTAACAAAATCGTAATTTTGGGCTTTTCTAGCAATTTTGTACGCTAGAGGAGCTTATGTGACAAGAAATGGAAAAATGTAGTGTTCTTATTTATGGTCTAAGAATTGGGGACCACCTTTTTTCCCGAACAATGTGTAGAGATAAGTTCAGAGAAATACTTCGATTTATACTTTTTGATAAGAAAAATGAATGAAGTGAACGATTGAAAATAGACAAATTTTCCTTGATAACGCTTGTTATAAACGTGGGTATAACATAACAGTCGATAAGGAATTGCTCTCAATTAAATACATGCCGAATAAACCAGATAAATTTTGCATCAAATTCTGGTTAGAAGCAAGTATCTTCTAAATGGTTTTCCCTATTTGGGCAAGAATGAAGCCCGCGGATCAAATATTTCCTTAAGCGAGTTTGTTGTATATAAAATCACTGAGCCATATTTAGGTTGTGGACAAAATAATTCCACAGACAAAATAATATTTAGGTTGTGGACAAAATAATCACTTGCAAAAAGGTTACGCAATGTATTAAAAAAATCTGCGGAAATTGTATTTTAAAAACACAATATACGAGGCCTGTTCAAAAAGTATTGCGAATTTTAAATATCCTCGGGTTACGTACATTCGATTTTCGATTTTGTGTATGTCTCTCACTTATGCCGACAAGTTCGGCCATTTTAAATGTTCAGTTAATTTTTGACAGCTGCTTTGCTTGCACGTGTTTTGGCTCGTCTTCGATTTTTACCCATTCCAAAAAATTGATTAAAGAACCTGTTTCGGTAGCAAGAAAAAGTCACAGGCGGCCAGATCTGGGGAATACGGTGGCTGCGGCATTATTAGTGTGTTATTTTTGGGCAAAAATTCCCGCATAAACAACGATGCGTGAACAGGGGCGTTATTATGGTGCGAAAGCCAATTTTTGTTCTTTCACAAATGGAGGCGTTTCTGGCGGCTTGCTTTGCGCATAACTTGCAGGTAATATTCCTTATTGACCGTTCTACCCTGTGGCAAGAACTCATGATGCACCACGCCCCTGCAATCAAAGAAAACTAAGCAAAACCTACTGTAACAAAAATTCGACCGAACTTGCCGCGCTTTTTTCGATCTTGGCTAGTGCGGCAGCTTCCATTGGGATGATTGAGCTTTAGTTTCCACGTCCTAACCATAAACCCATGATTCGTCACCAGTTATGATCCTCTGGAGCAAATTTGGGTCGTCGCGGACAGAGTCCAACAGCTCCTTAGCAATGTTAATGCGATGCTGTTTTTGGTCGAAATTGAGCAAAAATCGAAGACGAGCCAAAACACGTGCAAGCAACGTAGCTGTCAAAAAATTAACTGAACATTCAAAATTACCGAACTTGTCGGCATAATTGAGAGACATGGGTACCAACATAACGCCACCAAAAAATCGAAAATCGAGTATACGTAACCCGCGGAAATTAGAAATTCGCGATACTTTTTGAACAGCACTCGTATATGCAAAAATTGTTTTTAATAAATTGTCTTTAAAATAACATATTATTTTTTTTTAAAAACTTCAATTTTGTTGTTTGAGTAAAATTGACTCATTTCAGGCAAAATAAGTATAAACACAACATCTAGCAATCTAGTGGTAAAATGATAAACTTTTTAATAGATGTCACTAAAATCGTAAAGACCTATTATTTTGCACAGCGCTGCTTACATACCAAAAAAAAAAATTAATTTCAATTAATTATTATTAATTTTAATTTTTTAATCTTGTTTAGTTAATAATCGTCGACCAGAAACTAACAATAACACAGTTTAAATTTACCAAAACAGGAAGTGGGAAAATTTTATTAAGTTTCTCCAAAAAAAAATGAATTTTTATTATTTGTTATTTGGAAATTTATTAAAAACCAATTAATTATCATATAATTTGGATATTTTTTTTATTATTTGCTCATTTTTATTGTTAAGTGAGTTTTCTCAAAAAAAAATCCAAATTTAAAATTGAATTTTTTTTTTTATTAAATTATATTATAAGTTAAGGGAGGTTTTTTTTGTATGTACGAGGCCTGTTCGTAAAGTACTCGGCCTGAAAATAAAAAAATATGGTGGTAATCATTTTTAAGCTATTTTCAATTTTCCTATGTATTATTTATTATAGTTCGGGGGTTTTCCTTACCGACTCTTCCTTGACTTTATGTCAAAAGCCGATGATTCAGGGGAGATGCTCACAGTTTCAGCTGTTTTCGCACACCTTCACGGTCCCAGCGTGTAACACAATAGTTAAAACCTTTTTTAATTATTACGGGATTATTGTCACCATTTCTGGTGACATAATATCACGTCCTTCACGTGTATCATCTTGAAAACTCTCGTATCCGTTAATGTTAAGTCATTTTTTGTTAAGTTGTTAGATGTGACAACTTAAAAAAAATTCCCAACGATTGCAACTCCACCAATTACAGCTTTGGTCAAGAACTTTTCGAACCACCTTCGTAAAAAATTCCATCTACTTTTGGTCACATTTTTCCACGTAAAAACGTTACTTTTTTTTGGAAAATATAATTTTTAAGAGTCGCTAATTTTTACCATAATTTTATTAAATTGTAAATTTATAAATTTTTTAAATTCTTTTGCTTTTCGGGGGAAAAATTACCCTCTGTTAATATTAGTTGGTGCATTAAATATTTGTTTTTTTTTTGTTAATTAAAATTGTTTTCAAATTGATTTAAAGAATTATTCAAAGACTCAAAAAATGCATTTTTATTGAATATGTTTTTTTTGTATTTTTATTTAAAAAAACTCTTTTAATTTACGAAAGAAAAAATTTAATAGAAAATAAATTAAGATGGAAATTTTGAGTTTTTCTTTAAAACAAATTGACTAAAAAAGAACGAAATTGTAAATATTAAAAAAAAAAAACTTAAAAATACAAACAGAAACGTGGGAAAAATTTGATCCTCTTCAAAATATTTTATTTAATATAAGTTTTATTGTAATTTTTTTTTTTTTTTAAGAATTATAAAATAATATTAAATGGATTACACAAAAATATATATTTCTCAATCATCGTTCATCGCACTATTTTTTAATTATAAGTCCTTTTTCTCTATTTTTAATTATAAGAATAACTTTTCTATATATTTTTTTTTATTATTATTTCAAAAAAATTTTTTTTTAACCCTGACATTCACTGTACATACAATTGCACAATATTATATAGAGTATATTATTATTTATTTTAAATATTATTAATTGGGTCTTTATTAGTATTTTATATAAAATAGAGTTTAAATGAAAATTTCATTAATAATATCCTCTTTAGTGGGTTTGCCTTTCTTTTTAATTTAAGTTAAAATTTCTATTAGGATAAAATACTAATTAATTATTACTTATATTTTACAAAAAAAAAAACATTTTTAATCAATAAATTGGCTTTTTTCTGCATCTATAAAAAAAACTATAAGATAATTTTTATATTTTCAAATTTTCTCATAAAAAATTTCTAATTTTAATTTCTGTTTGTAATGGAATTTTTTGAAAAATGCTTTTTTTTAAAAAAAAAGGAAAAAAAAACCAAAAAAATAGCAATTAAAATTAAACATTAAAAAGATCTTTTCAAAATTAACAGGCTTTTTTTTATAAGTCTACCAAAAAATGTAACAAATAAAAATGAAAATAAAATAATAACGGATGTGTTTTAAGAAACGCTGTAAACAAGCCTTTCGTTCAATTACACTCTATATTCCCTAAGATAATGGACATATAACAGTTTTGAGGTTAGATTATAGAAGAACTGGATAGGCCTCTACACAAAAATTCTGTCCAAATTATTTCTACACAAAAAACACTTCGTAAAACTTCCAATTTACTGTCGTATAAATAATAAAACTATTTATGCAAATGTATTAATTAATTCTTACTTGTTCATAAACTAAAATATTTAAAATTTAATAAAACCGTACTTAAAACTTTCACATCGCGATAAGTGTTAAAATGTGTACAAAAGTATGCAAGCATATCGGTTTGCTACCACTTTCATGGAGAATGGCGTGTTTTAAAACTCTCCGAAAGTCTGGAAAATTGAGGCGCTTGATATTTGATTGATATTTACAAAATAAATTAATAAACCCAAAATACAATTGCATTTAATACCAAAAGATTGGAAAAAAATAAAAATTGCCTTCTTGTCGTGTTTAAATTATATTTTTGCTTGGAATAAATGAGTTAAAATGGATATTAACTATGCTTTTGGAATACGAAAAATTTCTATTATTAAAACTGATGTCTACATAAAAAAAATCTACACAAGAATTCTATGGAATCATGTTGCTATAAAAAAATGTAGATCCATAAAGTGCATCAGCGATAGTAAATGGAGCTTCAATATATTCAAATGCTTGTAAAACTGTTAAATAAATTCCTAATAATACAGTATCCATATAGTACGATTTTTCGCCGCTTTTGCAATAATTCAGACAGAAAATTGTGTATACATATACGAAAATCTGGCCTATCCAGGAGGTATTCTTTAATCTAAGGTTTTGAGCGACTGGAAAACGCTGTCAAATTTTTTGGAACCTTCACAAACTTATGGTAGTGCACACAATTGGAAGCAGCAACGTCGCGATTTCAATCCAAAGATCCGATTAGATGTTAATTTTTTTTCTTCGAGGGTAGGAGAGATCTGAAGATCCCTACAGTCTTTCATGTTTTTACCCACTAAAAAAACTCACCCACCTTCGCGGATATTCGTCCAGCAGAATTTTTTCGAGCCAAGATTTTTCTCCATTCAATTCTGCGCTTTTTGCTTTTTGCAGTCCAATACATCGGAAATAATAAATAAAATTAAAAAATGGAAAATATGATAAATTAAGAGATTGAGCAGCAGTCTTAATTAACGCGATGACAATGAAGAGGTGAGTGAGTGTCCTGGTGGAGTTTTCCGCGGCTAACAAAATCGAACCCACTGCCATTGTCGAACAATATATTTTCCGCTGTTTTTTTCTCGCACTAAAATGACCGGCAAATAGTAGAAATTAAAAAAAAACAAAATAAATAATAATTTCATGTGCTTCACAAAAAAAAACGCAATACAAAATGTCAAATTTTACAAAACGTTCACGCTCGAACTGAAAATTTTCATTTCAGCTGCGTGTTCGAGCACGTTGCTCAAAAATAATGGAGCGTCTACAATTTGGTGTGATTACACCATTCGAGCAAAGCTCCATATTTTGTTCGTCTCGAACATGCTCCATCGAGAAAAAGGAGTTATACGAGGTCCGTTCAAAAAGTATCGCGAATTTTGTGTTTTTTTCAAAAATTATTTATTTATTCATGAATATCTATTTTGTCCCCTTCAAAGTAATCCCCACAAGATATTATACACTTGTGCCAACGTTTTTTCCAATCCTCGAAGCACTTCAAAAAATCATTTTTTGTGATCTTGTTCAGTTCCTCCTTCGATGCCGTCTTTATCTCCTCAATCGTAGCGTAGCCTCGTCCTTTCATGGGGCTCTTCAGTTTCGGGAACAAGAAATAGTCATAGGGGGCCAGATATAGGGAATACGGTGGCTGCGGCATTGTTAGTGTGTTGTTTTTTACGGATTGTTAGTGTGTTGTTTTTTACGGATTGCTTCGCGCAACTTGCGCATTACTTGCAGATAATATTCCTTATTGACCGTTCTACCCTGTGGCAAGAACTCATGATGCACCATGCTCCTGCAGTCGAAGAAAACTGTAAGCAAAACCTTCACATTCGACCGAACTTGGGGCGCTTTTTTCGGTCTTAGCTCGTGCGGCAGCTTCCATTGGGATAATTGAGCTTTGCTTTCCATGTCATAACCATAAACTCATGATTCGGCACCAGTTATGACCCTCTGGAGCAAATTTGGGTCGTCGCGGACAGAGTCCAACAGCTCCTTAGCCATGTTAATGCGATGCTGTTTTTGGTCGAAATTGAGCAATTTTGGTACGATATTCGCGGCGACCCATCTCACCCCCAAATCATTGATAAAAATCGAATGGCACGAGCCAATCGATATGTTTAAGTCCTCAGCAACTTCTCTAACGGTGATTCGACGATTGGCTAATACTATTTTCTTCACTTCATCAATGTTTTCGTCTGTTTTGGCGTCAGACGTGCTTGGGCGTCCGGCACGCTTTTCGTCGTTCACATCTTCTCGGCCCTCTGAGAACATTTTGTACCACCGATAAAACGTTGCTTCGGTCCAAGGTAGCTTCACCATATGCCACAGTCAACATTCGGAATGTGTCCGCGCAATTAATTTTGTTTTTCACACAAAATTTAATACAGATTCTTTGATCCATTTTTTGGAATGGGCAAAAATTGAAGACGACCTAAAACACGTGCAGCAAAGCAACTGTCAAAAATTAACTGAACATTCAAAATGGCCGAACTTCTCGGCATAAATGAGAGACATGAGTACCAACATAACGCCACAAAAAAATCGAAAATCGAATATACACGTACGTAACCCGCGGAAATTCAAAATTCGCAATACTTTTTGAACAGACCTCGTACGTCAAACATGACTCAAACCGAAATAAAGTGGACGATTATTCCTAAAATTCCACCATTTTTCGAATTGTGTAATCCATGCTATGGTATGTAAAAAATGTCTCCCTATTTTGACAGCGGTTTCCTCTCGTTATACTCTGAGCTAATCGGTTAACTTACTCAGAAGAGAAGAATAAAATTTTCGAACTTTTCATCGCTAGATGGCGTCTGTCATACTATAAGAAATAAAGAGTATCGTTTGATGGCTGATCAATTTGAATTTTCACAAACTTTCAAATAAAAAAAAAAAATAAACGCACTTCTTTTTATTAAAATAAATTTAATTTAATTGCGGAGAAATCTAAAGAATATTTCTCGTTTTTCTTGCCATTTTAAAAATATTTTAAATAATAAGAAAATATTAATCTTGTCAGTAATTGGTTTCTAATTATCTTTTTTTTTAAATTTTTCCAAATAAATAATTTCTTAATTAAAGCAATAATTTTTATTTTAAAGATAATTTCCAATTGTGATTCGTTGGAGAAGAAAAAAACCAATCATGTTAAATGTTCTCACTTCGATCATTTTATATCACCTTTCACATATTTGTGGCTAACATGTTTTTCTTTTGTTTTATTTTATTTAAATTAAATATATTTTTTAAGCGTGTTAAATATAATGGGCAATAATATGTAGCAAATATATTTAAATTGTCTTTTTTTTCCTTCTATGTTGTTGTTGTTCTTGCTTTTTTGTTCATATAATTATTATTATATTAATAATGAATTAAAATCAATTCGTACACACACCCCCACATACTTGGTAAAATAAGAGTAAAATAATGATTTCGCAAAAAAAAAACTAATTAATTTTAATGTATTCTTTTCTTCTTTTTTTTCGTTTTATTTACCATTTTTTGGTTATTCGTCGATGGGATTTGCAGGAAGCGGAAATGGAATGAACTCATCTGAATATGTGAGACAGGAGCTGAGACAAGTGGTTAGTAATAGGACGCAACAGTCTGGCGGTGGTGGTGGTGGTGTGGCTGGCGGCGGTGGTGGTGGCGGTGTTGGTGTAGTTGGTGTCGGCGGTGTTGGTGTTGGTGTTGGCGTTGGTATGGGCGGCAGCATGGGCGTTGGTGCCGGAAATAACACCGGAATCAGAACACCACAAAGCCCCCTCGGCTTAGGCCAGGGACCGATGGTGGGCGGTAATAGTACAAACCAGATGGGAATGGCCGCACAATCACCACAACAAGTGCCGCAACCGACCACCCCTCAACAGCAAATGCCCGGTGCACTTCTGAACACATCAGCAGATCCACTGCAATTCAGTTTCGATATTTCACAATCTGGTATGTAATATGATTTTTTTTTTACTTATCCTCATCGTTTTCCTTTCATTTTATCTATTATTTTTTATCATAACATTTTTCTCATTATTCTCCTTGTTTTTATTCATTATTAAATGATTAATTTTGATTAATGTTTTTCTCATATGGAACTTATTCAAATATGGCGCGCATCCATAAAAATAAAAACTTTATAATAATTTAAAACCTCTTATTATTATTAGTTTTTTTTTTTTATCTAAAAGTCATGAGAAATAATAAAATTTTTTATTAAATTTAAAATAAAAAACATGTTTTTTCCAAAAAGATATAATTTGAAATTTTTATTAAATTATTTATGATTATTTTGAAATTTCTTACCATTTTTAAGAGGGAAGGTTTATTAGTGAGAAGAAAAAAAACAATACAATATTCTCAAATGCATAAATAGGCTTTCTTAATTTATTCAAAATTTAAAAGTAACAAGAAAAAAATACTTTTTTTTTTAAAATCAGTAAAGTTAATTTATTATTATTATTATTGATTGGTAATAATTCCTTCTTCTTTTAATTAATATTAGTCACTATTGATTTGAAGACTCTTTTAGAAATTTTAGAAAATATTTATTGTAGTTTTCCCCTTTCTTAACATGTTTTAGAAGCCAAAGTTTTCGAGTGTATGTGTATGTAAAATAATAAAAATAATCAGAAATTTTCAATTCTTAATACTAAAATGAATGTACTAAAAATTTGTTATGAACTGACAGCAAGTCTTCGAATTCTACATAAAAATAAAAATTACCAGTTTTTTTTTAAAGAGCATACAGGAGTTTAACTTTTTTTAATGAAAAATTTCATTCTTAATTAATCTAAAATTAAATTTTTTAAGTCGTCCTTTTTCTCAAAATATTTCTTAATTTATGAAATGTTGTATCTACCAGCTGTATAAGCTTAAATCTGCTGTTTTTTTTAGTGAAAAACATGTTTTTTTCATAGAAAGCAAAAACAAATTTATTCAAAGTATTTGCCCTCGCTCTCTCGGGCAATTTGTTGATACCACGCCAAAAAAAATTCCTTCTCTTTCGAGGCAAACGACTCATCAAGCCATTTTCAGACGTCTTTGTAAGAAACGAAATGCTGCTCAGCGAGCGCGTGGCCCATCGACGAAAACAGGTGGTAGTCGGAAGGGGTCAGGTCTGGTGAATAAGCGGAGTGGGATAGCATCTCCCAGTTGAGTGTCTTCAAGTAGTTTCGGACTATTTTTGACGTGTGCGATGGTGCGTTCTCGTGGAGGAAAATCAGCTTGTCATGTCTTTGTTGATAATCCGTCCTTTTTCACGCAGAGCACGGTGCAATTTGATCAGTTGTTGGTGGTAGCGGTGGGCATTAACAATTTCACCAGTTTTCAACATCTCATAGCTGATCCCACCAAACGCACAGCCTCGTCTTTCGTTCGAAGTGATTTGGTCTTGGGGAAGATGTTGATGGTTGGCCGAGATCAACCCACGATTTCTTGCGTTTAGGATTCTCCAAATATATCCACTTTTCATCGTCTGTCACAATCCGATGCAGGAACGACTTTCTTTTTTGTCTGGCGAGCAAGATTTCGCATGTGTTTTGGTGTCGCTCCATCTGCCTATCGTTCAATTCATGCGGCACCCATTTTCCGATCTTTTCAATCTTCCCCATGGCACGCAGACGCATGGAAATGGCTGGTTGAGTAACACCCAATTGCTCCGGGAGCATTTTTTGCGATGGGATATCGTCTTCGTCCAAAAGAGCCTGCAATTGATGGTTCTCAACCTTCCTAGGCCGATTTTCACGCTTCTTGTCCCACAAGTCAAAATTGCCCTCTGTGAACCGACGAAACCAATCTCGGCACGTTGTTTCCGATAAAGCACTGTCACCATAGGCCTCCATAAGCATTCGATGCGATTCGGCAGCCGATTTCTTCAAATTGAAGCAAAAAAGCAGAGCTTCCCGCATATGCTTTTTTGCTGGCACAAAACTAGACATAATTACCAAAGAAAAAATGTATGTTGTTGTACGAAATTACTGACAGTGTACACTGATTAATGTTGACAGATGCTAAACTCATAAATAAAAGTATGGCGTGCCCAAGGTAGCTAAGTACGCTCACTCACGCCATCTATGACCAAACAGCGAATTTAAGCTTATACACCTGGTATATAAAAAAAGCTCAATGTTGGTTTTTTGGCGATAAAAACTTCATTTGTATTTGATGGCAGCTTATAGGATCATACGCATTCAGTTGATTAAAAATTTTGATCGTATCCTTTGAAATACGTTGCCAGCATTGCAAAAGGATCCTGTACAAATCTTCCTGCGAAGATTTGTACAGGATCCTTTTTTTCTGTCTAGCTCATCTTATAGAACTGGTATGGGGTTGAAGTCGAGTCCATGTCACATTTTCCGAAATGACTTCTTGTTTTTATTTGTAGATGGTCTCTATATTTGGGATTGCTATCCTTCTGCATATTGGAAAAGTCTTCGGCTTTACATTTTTATAGTCCTTAGAAAACCAATTTTGATCGAATATCGCCCACTCCAGTTTATTTCTATTTTGTCCGCTTAGTAAAGATTCCACCAGCTCTCTCTCAATCGCCTTTTTACTGTTGCAAGAGATACTGATCGTCGCTGAGACTGTAATTTCAATTCCTACCGGATTGTAGTAAAATCTAAAGACCTCCAATTTGATTATAACATTCTATGAGTTATATGGACGAAACTCTTTAAAATTTCAAACTTGTTGGCTGTAAAACGCCCCAATTTTTATCTACGTTAAATGAATTAATAATTAACAGATTCAACTTTGGACAAATGTTAAAACAAAACGATGATGAAATTTATCCTTTTAACATAATAAAAACATTTGTGTCTACTTGCTACAAACAGGAGCGGGCATTTTATAATTAGACTGCGGGAAATAATAAAATATATTGTATAAACTGTTATTTATTTGAATTTCACTATAAATTATAATAATATAAGTTTACGATTTATTAAGACTTTAATGGAAGATTTCTAGAGAATTTGTTGTTATCAAGGTTGTCCCACCTTTTGCCATGCAGTGTGATTTTTTGTGTACATTGGACTTAAATCATCCAATTTTTATTTATTTATTTAATTATTTCTTATTAAAAAAGGAATAATTAAGTAAATAAATAAAAATAATTAATTTTATGAATTTAGTATCGAGTAATGTAAGGGAACAAGTTAATTCGAACGAACAAATTTGCACTTGCTCTTCTGTCAGTGAACAATTCTGGAGTAGCGCTCGATGAACATAATTTAAAAACAACGAATTTCTAACGGAAAATATGAAATAATGTAAACATTTTCATTTGAAAGGCATAGATGTGCTCTATAAATTGGTGCGAAAGAGAAAAAAACGTTGCTGTACATTTTCGTACTCACCATTCATTCAGCTAACGTGTGGTAGTATGCGTATGAACAACGCAGTAGAAATAATTCTTATTCAGTGTGTGTGTCAAATCGATTGTTCATGCGTCGGATAGTGCAGCAATAATTGAGAAGAACACCTTTAGAAAATGACTCCCTATTTCGTTGTTTTGCTCTTTCGTTTAAAGATATTTTTGCTCTTCTATACAGGAGACGTAATTTTTTTAAACGGAAAAATGTTTTTTAGAACACGATTTATGCCACTTAAAAGAAAAAGTCGTTTATCCTAAACCTGTTGGTGCACACAATTTGATTAAGAAACAATTAAAAATTTTTTTTTAAAAATGTATGTATCAAAGTCAGTGCACCTAGCGGAAAAGTTGCACACTGCATACACATATACGTGGTCTGTTTAAAAAGTATCGCGAATTTTGTGTTTTTTCAGAAATTATTTATTTGTTCATGAATATTGTTCCATTCAAAGTAATCCCCACCAGATATTATACACTTATGCCAACGTTTTTTCCAATCCTCGAAGCACTTCACAAAATCATTTTTCGTGATCTTGTTCAGTTCCTCCTTCGATGCCGTCTTTATCTCCTCAATTGTAGCGTAGCGTCGTCCTTTCATGGGGCTCTTCAGTTTCGGGAACAAGAAATAGTCATAGGGGGGCCAGATATAGGGAATACGGTGGCTGCGGCATTGTTAGTGTGTTGTTTTTTACGGATTGTTAGTGTGTTGTTTTTTACGGATTGCTTCGCGCAACTTGCGCATTACTTGCAGATAATATTCCTTATTGACCGTTCTACCCTGTGGCAAGAACTCATGATGCACCATGCTCCTGCAGTCGAAGAAAACTGTAAGCAAAACCTTCACATTCGACCGAACTTGGGGCGCTTTTTTCGGTCTTAGCTCGTGCGGCAGCTTCCATTGGGATAATTGAGCTTTGCTTTCCATGTCATAACCATAAACTCATGATTCGTCACCAGTTATGACCCTCTGGAGCAAATTTGGGTCGTCGCGGACAGAGTCCAACAGCTCCTTAGCAATGTTAATGCGATGCTGTTTTTGGTCGAAATTGAGCAATTTTGGTACGAATTTCGCGGCGATCCATCTCACGTCCAAATCATTGGTAAAAATCGAATGGCACGAGCCAATTGATATGTTTAAGTCCTCAGCAACCTCTCTAACGGTGATTCGACGATTGGCTAATACTATTTTCTTCACTTCATCAATGTTTTCGTCTCTTGTTGGCGTCAGACGTGCTTGGGCGTCCGGCACGCTTTTCGTCGTTCACATCATCTCGGCCCTCTGAGAACATTTTGTTCCACTGATAAACGTTGCTTCGGTCCAAGGTAGCTTCACCATATGCCACAGTAAACATTCGGAATGCGTCCGCGCAATTAATTTTGTTTTTCACACAAAATTTAATACAGATTCTTTGATCCATTTTTTGGAATGGGCAAAAATCGAAGACGACCTAAAACACGTGCAGCAAAGCAGCTGTCAAAAATTAACTGAACATTCAAAATGGCCGAACTTGTCGGTATAAATGAGAGACATGAGTACCAACATAACGCCACAAAAAATCGAAAATCGAATATACGCAACCCGCGGAAATTCAAAATTAACGATACTTTTTGAATAGACCTCGTTAGACGCAAACGCAACGCCGCAAATTTGGCATTACATATTAAATTTAATGATAACCACGCATTGTTCTGATACAACGATAGTTGTTGAGTAACTTCAATTATTTACTCTCTAATAGCAACAAAAGAGACATTCTGATTTTGTGCTTTTCTCTTTTATTTAGACTGAGATGAGAGCTGATATTCTTAAGAGTGAGGTTTTTTTTATATAAATATTAAAAGTAGAGCATCGCTTACTCTCCTTATTTCCGTACTCTTCAAATTGCACACTATCCCATATGTCAAAAATTACCGAAATTTCTCCCGAATCAACCAATTAAATACAATTGCAATGAGTAAAGAAACGGCATTTTCGCTGACTTTATTATTTATACAATATTTAATGCCAAATTCAATTAATTGCTAAGTTCGCCTTAACCTCATATATGTCAATTGTCAAAAAGCACACTGAAATGCATGGCAATGAAACAGTTTGCAGTTATCGTCTGTCGTCGGAATTTAGTGCATTTCCATAAGATTGGGAGGATTCTAAAATTTTGATATTGGAAATTATTGTGTTGCCCGGAAAGAAATTTCGTTTTTTTTTAAAAATAAAAATGAAAGACTATTTTTTTTAAAGTGAATTAATATTTTATTCAATTAAATATTGTTTAGTCTGATCCAATACCCTTTGTCATCTTTCTGGCAGTAGCATGATTTCACGCTCATAAAATTTTTGTTCTTTGCTGGCAAAAAAACTGATCTAAGTAATTTTTGCCCTACTCAATTGAATTAAACGGTTTATCGTCTAAAATTTTTTGTAGAAACCGCAACAAATGATAATGGGAAGGTGCTAGGTCTATAGAGTATGGTGGGTATGGCAGTATATCCCATCCAAGCTCTAAAAGCTTTTGCCGAGTGATCAAACTTGTATATGGTTTCGCATTACCCTGTTGGAACACTATACCTCTTCTATTGACCAATTCTGGCCTTTTTTCTTAAAGTGAATCATTCAATTTGTCCAATTGATGACAGTACACTTCAGAATTGATCGTTGTGTTGCTCGGTAGAAGCAGCTCCTATTTAATGAATATTGGCTTTCGAAGTGCTTTGAGCCGGTTCCTATTTTCTACTACAGGATCTTTTGCGCGCTTAACATTGTTGTAGACAACCCATTTCTCGTCCCCAGTGATAATGCGCTTCAAAAATAGATTATTTTCATAAACGTCAATGCGACGGCACAAATTTTTTTCCGTAAGAAGATGAGGAATCCATATGTTGATCTTTAAAATAAAACCTACCCGTTTCAAATGATCATGAACGGTCGTATTCGATAAATTTAATCTCTCAACGATCTCACGAGTTGTTATTCGCCTGTTTGCATCAATTAATGCCTTTATTGTATCTTCATCAGTTTCAACTGGCCTTTTAGAACGTGGGGTGCATCTTCGAGATCAAAATTGCTGGATTGAAATTTTGCAAACAAGTTTTGGCATTGGCGCTCACTTAACAAATCTTCTCCATACAAATCAGATAATTTTTTTTTGCTTGAACAGCATTTTTTTTTCTATAGTAAAAATATAAAATATGCCGAAAATGCTGCTTTTCAACGTTTATCGGTGCTAGAAAACATTCTCAGAGGGCCGAGTATATGTGAAAGACGAAAAGCGTGCAGGACGCTTGGCGAAAACATCGATGAAGTGAAGAAAATAGTATTGGCTTATCGTCGAATCAGGGTTAGAGAAGTTGCTGAGGACTTAAACATGTCGATTGGCTCATGCCATTCGATTTTTACTAATGATTTGTTCGTGAGACGGGTCGACGCGAAATTCGTACCAAAATTGCTTAATTTCAACCAAAAACAGCATCTCATTAACATTGCTAAGGAGCTGTTGGACTCTATCCGAGACAACCCAAATTTGCTCTTGAGGGTCATAATTGATGACGAATCATGAGTTTATGGTTATGACGTGGAAACCAAAGCTCAATCATCCCAATGGAAGCTGACGCACGAGCCAACACCGAAAAAAGCGCGCCAAGTTCAGTCGAATGTGAAGGTTTGGCTTACAGTTTTCTTCGATTGCAGGGGCATGGTGCATCATGAGTTCTTGCCACAGGATAGAACGATCAACAAGGAATATTACCTGCAAGTTATGCGGTAAAAGCAATCCGCCAGAAACGTTCGGATTTTAAAAAGAACAAAAATTGGCTTTTGTACCATGATAACGCCCCTGCTCATGCATCGTTGCTTGTGTGCGAATTTTTTGCCAAAAACAACACACCAATAATGCCGCAGCCACCGTATTTCCCAGATCTGGCCCCCTGTGACTTTTTCTTGTTCCCGAAACAGATTCTTTGATCAATTTTTTTGAATGGGCAAAAATTGAAGACGCGCCAAAGCACGTGCAAGCAAAGCAGCTGTCAAAAATTAACTGAATATTCGAAATGGCCGACCTTGTCGGCATAAGTGAGAGTCATGAATACCAACATATCGTATCCCGCGGAAATTCAAGATTCGCGATACTTTTTGAACAGAACTCGTACCCGCCGCATGTTTCGATTCGATTCCATTAGCAACACCGTGCATTATAATGAACGCCAGCCTTTAAGCTTTGTTGCGTTTTTCTTACTAACTGTCTGACGACAAATAACGAAACGCGTTCTTCCGTTGGCTTAATGCGATTCGATACTTAATGCGGTCTAGAGTCAGTTTGCTTTTTTTTCCTTCATACGCGAGCATTTATTTTTATAGTTTTTTTCTTCTTTTTTTTAGTTTTTCCATTTATTTTTCTTTTCTTTTTTCATTTTTGTTTGTGGTGATGTGCAGCAACACATTTTATCAAATATTATAAATAATTTTATTCATTTAAAAATTCTCATAAATTAAATAAAGACAAAAAAATGGTTTCTATAAAAATGAAAATTTGTTTTTTTTTTGTTTTTCTTGTAATTTCTTTCTTCTATCGTGTTGCCATGTGTACAATATACAAACGTTCGTATTTATTTTGTTAATTCCTGTAATATTTGGGGAAAATTAGGTTCGGCGGTTTTTGTTGAATCAAATAAATTAACATCACCGCAATGGCCATCCCTTGGAGATACCGCTACCGCAACAGTTTCATCGACGGTAAGACAAATGCATAAAAAAATGAAAAAGAAAAATGAACAGAAAAACATTTAATTTTTTAAACATAATTTTTTCTCTTCTTAACGTTGGTTTTTCTTTTTATAAATTTGTTTTTTGGAAAATATTACTAAATATAAAATAGTTTTCTATTAATAATCATAATTATAACTAATTGTAATTATTATTATTAAAGTATTGCAAAAAGACGAAAAATATAACGGTTTTTTTTCTTTTTTTCTTCGATTATTTGAATTTTATTCACTAAATTAAATAATTATAAAAAAATAACATGAAAACTAATACAAGCAAAAATTCAAACAAGAAAACACAGAACAGCGCTAATAATTACACCATACACAAAAATACATGCACACACCATAAATAGTATTTGTTGATCAATCAAAGCGAAAAGACAATAACAACAACTGAAAAATTCGCTACATTTTTGGTGAGATGGAAGAGCGCTTTCTTCTTCGTTATCTCCCACTTTACTATTTACTCGTTCACTCACTATACTATTTGTATTCAGTTGCTCACTCACCTGCTCAATTTATTAATGATTCACCCAATTTTCATACAATTTTTTCTCTATGTACTTTTTTATATTTTTATTAGTATTTTTTTAATTATATTTTAGAATTTTTTGTTATTTCATTTAAAATAATATAAGTCGAAATCTAATTAGGTAAAGTTGACAGAAAAGCTTAATTATAAAAATAGATGGCACTAATTGTTTTGTTGGCTTAATTTATCACGTATTGAATTA
The DNA here is from genome assembly GCA_958298945.1 of Atherix ibis. Lineage (NCBI taxonomy): Eukaryota > Metazoa > Arthropoda > Insecta > Diptera > Athericidae > Atherix > Atherix ibis. Next base: position 32,414,908 of record OY282609.1, read on the forward strand.
GTTTTTATTGTGAATTAAAATGTTGCCGAGATTTTTGTCAAAAATATTTTTTTCTAATTTTAAAGTCAGTCCATTATTACTTCTCCTGTATGACTAACCCTTTTTAATTGAGACTTGATACTACCAAGTCAAAAATGTATAATACAGTGTATAATGATGATTTTAGTGCCACCATTTGACACTAGGGCTCAATTAGAATCTATGAAGTATGGCTCAACTCAGTTGATTCGCACTACACAACTCTAAATAATAATACACCAAGGATATATTTTCTATCCTTGACCTAACCTTTATTTCTTTATAAATGTATGGTTTATTTTCATTGAAGGTGATCACCATTTAGAGGAAAGTGATCACCTGCCCATTGTAGTGGAAGCCAACGTGACATACTCAAATGTCAAACCACTTTCACACTTTCACGGAGTTAATGTGGCTGTTTTAGATTTGGTTCCGCTACTGTCTCCGAACCAGGCAACGGAAAATATGGTAAACACACTTAGATGTCCAAATACCAGGTGTATAAGCTTAAATCCGCTGGTTTTTAGTCAATCATAGAAAGCAAAAACAAATTTATTCAAAGTACTTGCCCTCGCTAGCTGCACATTTTTTCCATCTCTGGGGCAATTTTTGGATACCACGCCAAAAAAATTCCTTCTCTTTCGAGGCAAACCACTTATCAAGCCATTTTCGGACGTCTTCGTAAGAATCGAAGTGCTGCTTAGCAAGCACGTGGCCCATCGACGAAAACAGATGGTAGTCGAAAGGGCCCAGGTCTGGTGAATAAGCGGGGTGGGGTAGTACCTCCCAGTTGAGTGTCTTCAAGTAGTTTCGGACCATTTTTGACATGTGCGATGGTACGTTCTCGTGGAGGAAAATCAGCTTGTCATGTCTTTGTTGATAATCCGTCCTTTTTCGGTGCAATTTGATCAGTTGTTGGTGGTAGCGGTGGGCATTGGCAGTTTTACCAGTTTTCAACATCTCATAGTAGACGAGATCCTGCTGATCACACCAAACGCACAGCCTCGTCTTTCGTTCGAAGTGATTTGGTCTTGGGGAAGATGTTGATGGTTGGCCGAGATCAACCCACGATTTCTTGCGTTTAGGATTCTCCAAATATATCCACTTTTCATCGTCTGTCACAATCCGATGCAGGAACGACTTTCTTTTTTGTCTGGCGAGCAAGATTTCGCATATGTTTTGGCGTCGCTCCATCTGCCTATCGTTCAATTCATGCGGCACCCATTTTCCGATCTTTTCAATCTTCCTCATGGCATGCAGACGCATGGAAATGGCTCGTTGAGTAACACCCAATTGCTCCGGGAGCATTTTTTTCGATTGGGTATCGTCTTCGTCCAAAAGAGCCTGCATTTAATGGTCCTCAACCTTCCTAGGCTTCTTGTCCACAAGTCAAAATTGCCGTCTTTGAACCGACGAAACCAATCTCGGCACGTTGTTTCTGATAAAGCACTGTCACCATATGCCTCCATAAGCATTCGATGATTTCTTCAAATTGAAGCAGAAAAGCAGAGCTTCCCGCATATGCTCTTTTTCTGGCACAAAACTAGACATGATTTCCAAAGGAAAAATGTTTATTGTTGTACGAAATTACGTATACTGACAATGTGCACTGATTAATGTCAAACTCATAAAAAAAAGTATGGCGTGTCCATGGTAGCTTAATACGCTTACTCATGTCCATGGTAGCTTAATACGGATTTAAGCTTATACACCTGGTAGTGCGTTTATTACATGTACTAACGGCACGCCAACGCGTGGTACTCACAAAAAATTTACTGAAATAAATAAATAGACTGTGAAAGTGTTTGTGATTTTACTAAATTCATAATAACTTTTTAAATACAAGGTCTGTTCAAAAACTATCGCGAATTTTGAATTTCCGCGGGTTCGTATGTTCGATTTTCAATTTTTTGTGGCGTTATGTTGGTATTCATGTCTCTTGCTTATGCTGACAAGTTCGGCCATTTGGAATGTTTATTTTGGCTCGTCTTTGAATTTTGCCCATTCCAAAAAATGGATCAAAGAATCTGTTTCGGGAACAAAAAAAAGTCACAGGGGCCAGATCTGGTGGGGAATACGATGGCGGCGGCATTATTAGTGTGTTGTTTTTGGCCAGAAATTCACGCACAAGCAACGATGCGTGAGCACGGGCGTCATTATGGTGCAAAAGCCAATTTTTGTTCTTCCACAAATTCGGGTGTTTCTGGCGGATTGCTTCGCGCAACTTGCGTATAAGTTGCAGGTAATATTCCTTATTTACCGTTCTACCCTGTGGCAAGAACTCATGATGCACCACGCCCCTGCAATCGAAGAAAACTGTAGGCAAAACCTTCACATTCGACTGAACTTGGCGGCATTCGCATAAGTGAGAAACATGAGTACCAACATAACGCCACAAAAATCGAAAATCGAATGTACGTAACCCGCGAAAATTCAAAATTCGCGATACTTTTTGAACAGACCTCGTAAATTTTACAGAGAATAAATGGACCCAAAAATAATTATTTCTTTAAATAAATAATTACAAAAAAGTAGTAAACGTGGCTTTTTTGGATTGATGTGATAAGGGATGATTTTGAGCAGTTTTTGATCTGTTCTCTTCTGCATTGATTTTAATTTTTTTCCGACTGTGTATTTTAATAATTCTTATAAGATCTAATAATTTAAGCATTTATAGAAAGAATAATTAAAAATTGCATCCTTTCCTTAGGAGGGAAATCATTGTTTAGTTTGGTTTTTTTATTGTATTATATGAATTTTTAGAAGAAACAAAAGAAGTACCTGTTAATTTTTTGAGATATATAATATATTCACATTATTTATAATCAGATAAATAGAAAATACTGCATTTTTTTTATTGCACCATAAGCTGTAATAATTTTATTTTTTACCCTTTTTTTATATAAAATTTTCTAAATATATTCCTTTTTTTTAAATAAATATTTGTGTTGCATATTTTGCACCTTTTAACATAAGTCCGTGCATAGAGAAACAAAGTCAATTAAAATTGGCCTATTTGCGTCAATTTGTTTATTTAATTCTTCTTAAAAAAAAAACGCTTTAACCAAATAAATAATAGTTTCTCTTTTTTTTTAAGATAATTTAAATTTAATATTCAACAATAGTCAAAGTAGATTTTTTTTTGTGTACGTTAAATCACATTAATTTTATTTTTAAATCTATTTGAATAATATTTTAATATATTGTAAATTTTAGTATAGCAAAAAAAAATTGTTTTTTCATGGAAAATTAATTTATTTTATTTTATTCAAATGGATTTTTTTTTTGTTTTTTGTTTTTTTTATTTTTTTTGTAATAATAAATATTTAAGTTAAAAATTAAATAAAATTCTTCAAAATGGACACTTTTGACTAATTTCTATTATAATTAAGTGAAGTTGAAAATAATGAAATAAATCTTAAATTATAGAAAAGTTGTCAAAAAGTTGAGGTGAAAGGAAGTTTACACATGCTAGAAAAATAAACTCATCCATAAAAAATAATACAGTGTAACCAGCTTAGATTATAGAACTATTGGGTTGTTCGGAAAGTAATTTCGTTTCATTTTTGTTGTGTTGCTCGGTAGAATTGATAGTTGTGTTGCTCGGTAGAAGCTCAAAATAAACGATTCCTTTGAAATCCCATTAAACTGATAGCATAACTTTTTTTTCATGAATATTGCCTTTCGAAGTGCTTTTGCCAGTGATGATACGCTTCAAAAATGGATCATTTTCATGGCGTTTGAGAAGCAAATCACAAACGTCAATGCGACGGCTCCAATTTTTTTCCGTAAGAAGATGAGGAGCCCTTCCAAATTGTGGTGCATCTTTGAGATCAAAATTGCTGGATCGAAATTTTGCAAACCAGTTTTGGCACTGGCGGCTCACTTAACAAATCTTCTTCATACACATCGGATAATATAACTTTCCATATTTAAAAGGGTATCAGCTGTCAAAATACATGTGATTATGCGGCTTAAGTGTGAAGTTGGTTGCGAAAAAATACAGTTAGGTTCTGTGTTGGGAAAAAAACGAAATTACTTTCCGAAGAACCCAATAATTAAAATTACAGTTGAAAATTTTACGATATTATTGGGTGTATGCAAAAGTTATGCCCGTTTTTATGATCTCAGGTAAAAAAAAATTTTTATTCGAAAATAATGAATAGTATCTCTCTACTTTATATTCAGTTTTGGCCTGATCAGAGTACAGTGAAGAGCCCTTGTATTTTTTCAAAATGTCGGTCGATAAAGTGCATTTAAGTCATTGTTTACTTTATGAATTCCGTAAGGATAATACCGCGAGTGTGGCAACCAAAAACATTTGCGAAGTGTATGGAGTAGATGTCGTCAAAGTTCGACAGGTACGAAGATGGTTTAAAAAATTCCGCTGTGGGGATTTTTCACTAAATGATAAACCACGTACCGGGCGGCGATTGAAGTCTGATGACGACAAGTTTAAAGTCATAATTAACACCAATCCACGTCTAATCACCAGGGAGATCGCGCCGATGATGGGAGTCAACCAAACAACCGTATTAAGACATTTGAAGCGTATGGGGATGGTTTCGCGGTACGACGTTTGGATACCTCATCAATTGTCTGCTGCCAATTTATTGGATCGTGTTTCAATGTGCGTTGCTTTGAGTGCGAGACAAAAATATTAACCTTTTTTGCATCGTTTGGTAACGGGAGATGAGAAATGGGTCGTGTACAACAACGTTACAAGAAAAAGACATTGGGCTATGTCTGGACAAGCCCCATTAACAACTTCGAAAGCCGAAATCCATCAAAAAAAAGTTATGCTTTGTGTTTGGTGGGATTGTAAGGGTATTGTGTATTTTGAACTCTTGGAACGCAATCAGACAATTACAGCAGAACGATATTGTCAGCAATTATCCAAATTGAACATCGCCCTTCAAAAGGATAGACCAGAATTGGTAAACAGAAAAGGGGTAGTGTTTCATCACGACAACGCGCGACCACATGTGGCTAGGATGACCCAACACAAGCTGAATGAGTTGAATTGGGATGTTATCAAGCATCCACCGTATTCTCCAGATCTTGCTCCTTCCGATTTTCATTTATTCCGATCACTGCAAAACTTTTTAAATGATAAAACATTTCATACAATAGAGCAGGTAAAAACATCCCTTATTACATTTTTCGCTTCAAAATCCACGGAATTTTACACTAATGGTATTAATAAGTTCATAGAAAGATGGGAGAAGGTTATAAGAACGGATGGAAATTATATAATTGATTAAATAAATAATACAAATCTAAAAAAATGTTTAATTGTATATGTAAAAAACGGTTTAAACTTTTGCATACACCCAATATAATCGAAAAATGTGTCCTTTTAGTTCAGAAAAAAAATAACAATTATAATTTATAGTCTTAATAGATGATTACCATAAATAAATGTCAGACCATTAGAAGGTTGTGTCTGTTGCTCAATTAATATCGTATCTACTACCAAATGAGATTTTAATAATTACAAGTAAATAATGTACAATGAAAATAATATTATTTCTGATTAAAATCCGATTTTAGATATGAATTTTTTTTGTTATTAAAACTATGCACGATATTATCAACATTTGTAAGATTGTTCGGACATTTTCACAATGAATTTCGTAGTTTAGATCTACACACAAAAAAAGAGAGTCTGACTGGAAAGACTGGAAACCTTTACCAAAAAACTAATGATAAAAGGCTTTGAGCACAGAATTGTCATGATTTTCTTTAAAAAAAAGAAATTTATTTTTAAATTTTAGAAATGATGGAAAATTTTGATTTTCAACAAAATTTACTGCAGATTTTTGATTGAATTCAGATTTCCTCCATAAATTTTTCTTTATTTATCAGTAAACGATCACTCTTTTGTGGCACGACCAAGAAGCCATTTGGTGACATCATGTTACGTGTGGGTTGATATTGCCAAAGCATGCGTAACGAAACTGGTCGATCGTAAATTGGCGAGAGGAATTAGAAATTGTTAAATTTTTATGGAGCATATTAGATACTTTTAGAACTTAGGAAAAGGGTGGTTGGGTTTAGGAGCTCCACAATGGAAGGAGTTCTATTCAAAAAGAAACTCTCGATTATTAGTGTGTTGTTGTTGGCAAAAGTCAATTTTTGTTCTTATACAAATCCGGGCGTTTCTGGCGTATTACTTCGCGCAACTTGCGCATAACCTGCAGGTAATATTCCTTATTGACCGTTCTACCCTGTGGCACCACGCCCCTGCAATCGACCGTTCTACTCATGATGCACCACGCCCCTGCAATCGAAGAAAACTGTAAGCAAAACTTTCAGATTTGACCGAACTTGGCGCGGTTTTTTCGGTCTTGGCTCGTGCGTCAGCTTCCATTGGGATGATTGAGCTTTGGTTTCCACGTCATAACCATAAACTCATGATTCGTCACCAGTTATGACCCTTTGAAGCAAATTTGCGTCATCGCGGACAGAGTCCAACAGCTTCTTAGCAATGTTAATGTGATGCGGTTTTTGGTCGAAAATAGGCAAAAATCGAAGACGAGCCAAAACACGTGCAAGCAAAGCAGCTGTCAAAAATTAAGTGAATGAACATTCAAAAAAGTGAGAGATTTGAGTACCAACATAACGCCACAAAAAATCGAAAATCCAATATACATAACCCGCGGAAATTGAAAATTCGCGATACTTTTTGAACAGACCTCGTATATGGGATTATATGGCTCGCGATGGAGAGTAAAAGTTACTTTTATTATTCACTTAGTAAAGAATTGTTAAAGGACTTGATTTTGGGTTTGGAGAATTTTAGCAGATGGAATATCGGTTGTATAAATGTTGTAGAGAATAGGACCAAGTTAACTACCCTGTGGAACACCAGTAAATATCAAAGATTTATTTGAGAGTTATTTAGTTGATTTTTGACATCTGATAATCATTAAACGTCATTTTAAAAAGTAACCCTCGAATAATTAAGTAAGGTTATGAAAGGTTAATTTCATAACCTTACTTAATTATGATGCTGTGCTTTATTTTAGCAAAATTGGCACATGTTCAGGTATTTTCTGTCTTCATTTTCAGTCTGAATATATCCAAATCGTCCCGTCCTCCAACTTTTTTAATTCCATACTCCGAACAATGAATATGTAATTTCCACCATTGTCGTGAAATGAAAATCCACTAATCGGAAAATGACAAAAAAATATCTTTTGACAGTAGTTTGAACCAAAAAAAAAAACTCATTACACGTTGCTTCTTAAAAGTATTAAAAATTCCCGTCGTGGTTTCGTAAAATTTAAACGATTGGTTTTTTTTTTATTAAAAACTAATTATTACCATGTAAATTTTGTCAAGAAAAGAAAATTACTAATAAAACTGTATCAATTAGCAAAAAAGTTTTTTTTGTTTTCAATAATTTTTTTTTTTTTGAATAGATGTACAATTCACCATTTTTGCCATAATAATTATTAATATAAGATGTAGTAAAAAGAAATCCATTATTTTTACATTAAATTGAAGGTTTTATTTTAGCATAGATAGAATGATACGATTTAGGTCAAATATGCACCGTTTTGTTCGATAACTTGTTGCCATTTTGGAGGTAATTTCATAATGCCTCTCTCATAGAAACCCTCGTCCCTATTGGCAAAAAACTGGGACAGTCGATTTTCACATCTTCTCTTGAGACGAATTTTTCACCTGCAAAATCATTCGTCACAGACAGGAAGAGGTGGTAATCACTTGGTGCCAGGTCCGGACTATAAGGTGGATGCATAAGAACATCCCAACCAAGGTCCCGGAACTTCTGGCGAAGTCCTGATGGAACACAATTCCCAACCAAAGTCCCGGAACTTCTGGCAACCAATGTCCTGATGGAACACAATTCCTCTCCTATTGGCCAAAGCTGGCCGCTTCTGGGCGATTACTTCTTTCAGACGGTCCAATTGTTGACAGTATAGGTCCGAATTAATAGTTCGGCCGTAGGGGAGCAGCTCATAGTAGATGATTCCCTGCCAGTCCCACCAAACACACAGCAAAACCTTCCTGGCTGTCAATCCTGGCTTGACCACCGTTTGCGCCGGGTGACCGCGATTTGACCACGACCGTTGTCGCTTAACGTTATCGTAAGTGACCCACTTTTCATCACCAGTAACCATCCGCTTCAGTAAGGGATCGATATTGTTGCGATTCAGCAGCGATTCGCAGATGGAAATTCGGTCCATGAGGTTTTTTTGCGATAACTCGTGTGGCACCCATACATCGAGCTTCTTTTTGTATCCAGCCTTATTTAAGTGGTTCCAAACGGTTTTTTGTGCAATGTTTAGCTCCTGGGCAATCGAAACAGTGCTTACGTGACGGTCGGACTCGACGATTATTTATCGACAATTGGCCTTCCAGAGCGTGGTGCATCTTTGACATCAAAATTACCGGAACGGAATCGACGAAACCAAAATTGCGCGTGATTGGCTGTTACAGTATCAGGACCATAAACACTATTCACATTTTCAGCTACCTGGCTTGCGTTTTCGCACTTATCGAAGAAAAACTGTAAAATTTGGCGTATTTTCTCTTTGTTGGTGTCCATCTTTGACGCGTGCTAAAAAAATACTGAGTCAAGTAATCACAAAACTGTATGACAAGCTTTTTTAGTACGAAATCTTATCTTTCTAACGCCATCTAGTGCAACCCGATCGCACTTTTAAAACGGGAGAAAAATAATGGATTACTTTTTACTACACCTAATATTACCCAAAAGTGTCCATTTTATGCTATTTCCTAATTACATATATTTTTTTTTAAATTATTTTTTTTATTATTATTATTATTTGTATTATTTAAAAAAAAAAGTTTAAACATAATTTTTTTTATACCATATATAAAATCACGTATGTTTATTAATATTATCTTATATTTTTTTTTTTTTTTGAATGTTTTTAGCCGATTTCTTTGGAGGTAATACGACCCGGTGACCCTAATAAAACTAATTCGTCCTTGCTACTACAAAAATTACTATCAGATTAGTGAGTAGATGTATGAGAATTAATATTTATTAAAACATCAACAAAACAGCTATCATTGTACGCGTGTATAAAAATAGACAACGGGGGAATGTCATTGCTTTCATCAAAAATAGTGTAATTAAAGCCTATGACGACGACTATTTGTAGCATCAGGAGTAGCGGCACAGCATTACCAAACAGTAGAACAACAACAACAATCAATATCGCTTATGCAGTTGACAGCAACAACAAAACAACAACCACAATCAATAGCAACAACAATAATTATAATAAACATGAACGTTTTGTTTTTATTTCAACCAATTGACAACTAAAAAAAAAAAAGAAGAGCAAGAAAATTACTCAATAATTATTTCATATGAAATAATAAATCAAATACGAGTAAACAAAGATTTTTAATAATTACCCATATATACCTACACACACACATACCTAAAATACATAAATAATTATTACATACAAAAAATTAGATACTAATTTATATATATATATATATATATTTTTTTTAATTTTTCTTTGTCATTATTTAAATCGGTTTAATTTTGTTGTGTTTTAGTAGTAAAATAATGAAAATATAAATAATATTTAAAAAAAAATCAAATAAAACAAAACGCCTACAAAAAAAAACAAAAAACAAAAGAAGAAATAGTTATTATTATTTAACAAAGCATTTTTAAAACAAATAATATTCAAAAGTATGTACAATAGTTTGTTCGTTTGTTTTAATTGAATGCAACAGGGGAAATATGAAACCAAAGAAAGATATATGATTTATCTCTTTATTTAATAATTGATAATACTGAAAAGGAGAATTCTTAGTTTTTTTTTTGTTTTTGTTTTTTGTCTAAGTTGGAAAATGAAAAAGGTAAAAATATTTTTTAACTAATCAGACGGGTGCAACAATATTTATACAAACAAATCAACAATATATATAACAAGTATAATGATGTGTCGACCCCTCCAAAAAAAAAAAGAAAGGGCAGAAATATTTAACAAAATAACTGAAACTGACAAAATGTAGAAAGAACACTAACAACAAATGTATAGAAACATGATGAACTAAATTTATAATAAACCAAACAAAATTATATATATATATATATATACATTTATATAAATATAAAGTTGTTTTTGTTTTGTTTTGTTTTGTTGTTTTTTTTTTTTTGTTGAAAAAAAAATAATTCAAATACATATAAAAGCAAAATAAATATGATTATACGAGAGAAGAAAAAAATTAACTTATATATATATATATATACATATATACAGAAGTGTGATAAAAAATATTTTTTTTACAAAAAAGATAAAAATTTAATAAAATATAATATATATACAAATATATTTAATTTATAAACAATCATTGATTGATAATTGAAACATTAAGAATTTCCAAACAAATGGAAAAACCATGTTAAAAATAAAATACAAACAAAAAAAGAAAACTGAAGAAAACTAACTCAGAAAGAGAAAGGATGAGAGAATGAGAATATGGAAAGAGAAATAAATTTTCTTCTGTCAAATAATGAAATTAAATAAAAAATTAAAAAAACGTTGATGTTGTTGTCGATTCGATTATTTGTTAGATTATACATATTTCTATCAAGAGCGAAGGTGTAAACGAAGAAGAAGAAAAAGAAAAGAAAAACAATTTTAAATAATGTTATAAAAAAACAAATTTTATTTTCTTATTATTAAAAAAAGAAAACAAACAAAAAATGTATACAAAATTGAAAATGACAAACTAAATATTATTAATTAATTATTACTAAAAGTGTTATTATAATAGACGTAATTTGGTGAAAAAATTTATATATAAAAAAAAACCTAAAAACCCAACACAATATATTAAAATTAATAAAATACGAAAATAATAATGATCATATTTATATTTCAAATGAAAATAAAATTCTTATTTATAAAATAATTAAAAAAATAAAAATAATTATACAAATGCGCGTCAAAATTGTTTCATATTTAATAATAATAATTATAATAATAATAATAATAATAATAGTAATAATAATGATAATGATTAACAATAATGAAATAGTTAATAATTATTTAAATAAAAAAAAATTAAACCAATTTTTAATTATAAAAAGGATAAATTTATTAATATTACAATATAATAAATAATATATATTAATGATTGAGAAAATGGGATGAAAATATATACACACATATATTATTATTATTCTATATAAATATATATATATATATATATATATATATATACACAAAAATATAAATATATATATGTATACACATACAAATTATATAAGAAAAAAGATAAATATATTTTTTTGTAAATTAATCTTTTTAAGTTGATGCATATATATACATATAATAAATAGATTATAACAAAAACATATATATATATATATATATATAAATATATATATATATATGTATGGATACATATTAATTATTAAATTATAAAATTTCATTAAAAAAAAAAAAAGAATATGAATTATTTAAAATAGTAAGATTTATTATAAATAAATATAATGAAGAAAAAAAATCGTAAAAAAAAATTATTAAAATTACAACAAAAAAAAACAAAAACAGAAAAAAAAAACTAAAAACAAAATTTTTTTATAAATAATATATTCGATTCAGAGAGATAGAGAGAGAGAGAGAGAGAGAGAGAGGAAAGTATCTAAAAAATTGATTAATTCCCTTCCCCCTTCTACCTTCCCCTTCCTTTTTTTTGTTGTTGATAAAAACCATACATAAACCTACCACACCCATGCATATATATATAAATAATCAAATTAACATTTTTACACATCCTCCAGTAGGAATTAGATCGATTCTTCAATCATTTCCAGGATGATGCACACTATCCCATCGCATTGTCGATTTCTTATCATATAAATCTTTATTTTGGTAACAAATCCATTTCTCTGCATTTACAAGAAATTGATTATGTAATAAATGTCACTTCACTAATGCATGAAACGTCATTGTTCATATAATTAAAATCCTCTTTAATATTCACTATAAAAATTCCCAATTTCGGTTTTGAACGCAGAACAAGAACAGCCACCACCTCCTTTTTGGTGGTTGCATTTTCGAATTTTCAGATTATTTTTGTTCGGTTTTTTTGAAACATAATTTTTTTTTTTTGCATTTCGTTAAGAAAATTTAAAAGTTTGAAAACAAATCAAAAAAAAAACAGACAAAAATAGCAGAAATAAAAATTAAGTAAAAAATTTTGCTATTCAAAAAATCTATTTTTTCCCTTTTAAAAAAAAAAAATTTCTTTTCCAAAATTGCGTCTCGGAGTTTTTATAAAATAAAACTTGCTTTCTGTTTAAGCATAGACTTTTTTTAAAAACATATAATTTTCTTGCCTTTTAATAAAAAAAAAATTAATTATTTACTTTTAGAATCTGAATTTTGTTTTTTTTTTTTAATGAAAATCAAAATCAGTTTTATTTTTTAAGAACTCATTTCAGAGAAGAAAAAAAAAAAAACTAATATTTTATATACTTTAAATTAATAATTATTATTGGTTCTTGATAGAGTATTTACTGTAAATCAATCACTTCTGAGGTACGTCTACCAACAACATATTTAATTTAGTGTAAAAATAAATCGCATGGAATAGTATTTTTTATATTAAATCAACAAAAAAAAGAACTTCGTTATTTTTATAATGCATCTTAATTTGTATTGCTACGCATTGATTTTGATTAATAATGAACATTTTACTATAAACCCTGTTACTCCTTCCCCCCATTCCTACCAATATGCATGTGTGGATATGTATGATCATAAAATTGAATTAAAAACAACTAAAAATCCTCATGTTTTTTTATAGTTCAAATTGAAAAGTTGAAACAAAAAATCAGAACAGATAGAAAGAGAGAAAGAGAAAAAAAGAAAGGAAATTTGTAGACATTTTTTTTTTTAAAGATTATATCAACTCAATAAACAGACATAAATTTATATAGAACTTTGAGATTTTATCAATTATGCTCTATAATTGAATTATTTTCAATAGATAGATTTTTTTCGTTCTTTAATTTTTTTTTTTTTTTAATATTATTGTTGTTTTGATTTCTTTAATTTTTATTATTAAAACAATTAATATATTATTAAAATTACACATAAAACATTTATCTTCTTTTTATTATTAATATTATTATATTATTATTTATATATATACAATATATATATATTTTTTTTCTTTCTTCTATATATTAAGTACATACACATATACATAAATATATATTCTTACAGTGTAAATATTTAAAAAAGAGAATATAAAATAAATATTTATAATTAATTATAGTATATTTTAAGTTAAGTTTAAATACAATAAGAAAGAAAAAAATTTAATTAAGCAAAAAAAAAAATTGTTAAGTAATTTATTATTTATATATATATATTTATATACACATACACACACACCCATATATATATATATATCTATATATATAAATTGTAATTGATTGTATATTTAAAAAAAAAATAAAAACACAAAAAACCCGTCAAAGAAACAATATTCTTCTAAGTAAGAGAAGCTGTTAGAGACGAAAAATACAAGAAATTTACATAAGACACACACACACACACACACACACATAAAATAACACAACCTAAAATAAAACCAAACATAAAAAATTGTAAACGAAATACTACAAAACAATAGTATATATACCATAAAAGTAATGTTTGAAGATTTTTATTTTTGAAAAAAAAAAAAAAATTACTTGTTATAAAAAGCAAAAGAAAAACAACATTATTTCTTGTTATAAAAGCAAAAAATATGTTTGCGTTTGGGTAACACAATTATGATTATTATATGAGCAAAAATTTGTCAGAATTTGCTTCATTTTTCTTTGTTTTCAATATATTTTTCTTTTTAAATTAAACTTGTATAATATTTTCAAAAACTATTTTCTATTGGAAATATTAACTCATATTATAGGTTATGTTGAATTTTGATGGTATTGTAAAAAAAAAAAGAAGAAAGGAAAAGAAAAAAAAGACAGGCTATATGTACTATTTAATTTAACTAGTAATGTTTAATTTCTAAATTAAAATATAATAAATTTTGAAAAGTCACGAATTTTAAAATACTCATTCATATGTACACATTTTAATTTTTGGGCACAAAGAGTCAATATTACTATTATTATTTTCTTTTTAAAGAAAAAAATTCGAATCTATTTAATTCCCTTTAAAACCTTAAAGAATATTTTTTTTTTCTTAACGAGAAGAAAAGAATAATAAAATTAAATTTTCATAAGAAATTTACAATTTTAACAACAACAACAAAATTATTACTTTAAAACTTGAATAATGTGATCAACTTTGCTTTCTGGTAACACTAATTATTGTACTCCGCACCAATTTACTTTCAGCTGTCGTAACCGTCGAATGGTAATAATGTGCGCTGATGTCGAACAAGTGCACTTACACGTACGTACCATTATTCGAAGTTTGTTGCTAGTTGACTTTTAAGTGAGTGTCCTGCGGTTTATAGGCGAATATAAAATAGTAGAGTGGGAAATATAGTTTACTTTCGGTTTTTTATTCCAATTATTTTTAAATATAACAAAAAGAAAATATTGTTAAAAAATCAGTGCGTTTTTTTGTTTTAACAATTAAGTTGTTAGTGTTGATCTTTTATTAAATTGTGAATTGTTGAGTGCAAATTCTATAATCGTTACGGCTAGAAAAAGGCTAATCTACTCTTCGTCTGACATTATTCTTTGAGTTTCAAGTATGATTTTTCTCATGTAAGTTTATCATACTATTTTTTTATATTATTTTTTCTTATTCGCATAATTATTTTTAACTGAATTATGAAAAAAAATTTACATTTAAATGATATAATCATCAAGTAAAATTAAATAAAATTTCTTTGGTTAATGCTGTCGTACTTCTAATCTGTCATTACTGACAGTACACAGTGCCTGAATATGTTTTGTCCTTTTTTCTTCTTCTTCTAATTACAAATACAATTTCCAAAAAAATACTTCGTTTCCTCTGTTATTCTTTAAATCTTGGCTAAAACAGTTAAAAATATAAAATATTTTTGAAAAAAATAAGTTGAAATTTAGGTTTTGTTTAAATTTCTAATTACTTAATAGTCTTAAAAAAGAGAATTACTGGTTGTGTCTGCGTTTCCATAGAATTTTTTATTTTAATTTTTATCCAATTAAAATGTCTCCTTTATCAAAACAGAACACAATTATAGATATTTATAATATTCTAGGCTAATAATTATAATTTATGTGTATACATACACATAGTAGAAAAAGAGAGAGAGAGAGAGTAGTCAAGAGTTAAAAAAATAACCGTTTTATTTAAATAGAATAAAAATCCATGCTTTTTTTTTACTATCCAATTTTTTTTTTTTTTTTTTAAATAAAAAATTCGTTTGCAAATTATTTTATTTTGTTGGTTATGTTTCAAAATAATTTCAATTAAATAATAAAACTTGCCCAAAAAAAAACAACAACAAAATTATAACGATCTGCAAGATCAGAATTTAACTAATCAAAATAGAAGAGAAAAATCGTCTTGGAAATAAAATTAACAAAAGATAAAAACCATTTAACAACAATAATATAAATACACACATCCACACACACACACCTACACCTACATATACATATATAAATACATATATAGACACATGCAAAAATTCTACACAAAAAAAAAACACTTGAGAAAATAGTAATACCTCTATTTAAGTTCAAAGAGACAAATTATAAAAAAATATTAAATAAATTTATTAAAGAAAAAACTAATAATAAACAAAAACCAATGTAAGAATAATATATATACAAAAAAAAAACAAGAAAAAATTTAATAAATTATAATTATAATAAGAGTTATATTATATAATAATAATAGTAATAATATATAAGAAATAATAGTTAAGAAAATTTAGTAATAATAATAATAAAAATATTATTATTATTATTTAAAAAAAAATTAGTTAAAAATGATAGGCATAATAATAAATATAAAAATATAAATAATAAAATAGATTTCATAAAAACATAATTGCGAAAAAAAAATTCTTTATATTATACAATTACAGAGATATACAGTATAGCAAAAAAAATGTATAATTAAAGAGAAAAATGTATGCATAGATAAGTTGTGAAAGGAAAATAATTATAAGACTTACAAATGATAAATTTGAACATAAAAAATTAACAAAAACAAAAATAAATATATGAAAAGAGTAAAAAAGGAACAGAATATATAAAATTATCTAAGAAAACAAATTAAATAATAGATAAATTCTATATTATTATATAAATATTTATATATATATATATATATATACATACACATATACATAAATTAATACAAAACATATATAGTAAAAAAGGAGAAGTCTAGGGTGGACAAAAGATAAGATGTTTAATTTGAGAAAAAAAATTTAAATTTACTATATAAATGCATATATTAATTATTATTACATACTATATATATCGACGTATATATTATATTTATATACTGGTATAATTTTATT
This sequence comes from Atherix ibis, assembly GCA_958298945.1. Taxonomy (NCBI): domain Eukaryota; kingdom Metazoa; phylum Arthropoda; class Insecta; order Diptera; family Athericidae; genus Atherix; species Atherix ibis. The sequence continues at coordinate 32,431,447 of OY282609.1, forward strand.
ACCTACGATTTAAATAAATATAATGAATGAAAATTATAAATATATAAATATACATAAATTTAATGATAAAGATTATAAATTTATAAATAAATAAATAAATATAAGAAAATAAAAGTTAAATATAACAGGAAAAAAAGAACATTAATTATTTAAATGGAAAAAGAGCAACAACAAAAAAACAAACAAACAAACAAACAAACAAGTTTTATTATTTATAATTTATAATAAGAAATAATAATGATAATAATAATAATAATAATAATAATAAAAATTATTTAATTTATAAATTTGACAAAAAAAATAACAATATTATAGAACAAAAGAAATTTGAGTAAATATGATAAATGGCGGATAAAAAATAACGACAAATAAACAAGATTACAATTAAATATGAAATAATTATAATTGATTATATTATAAGAGAGAGAGAGAAAAACACAGGGTAAAGAAAATGACTAAATATTACATAACAGCTACTTTTAAATTGATAAAATTATAATTTATTATTATTAAAATAATATTGTTTGATGATGATAACTATCATTATAATATTAATATAAATGTCAAAGTCAAAGAGAGATAATAAGAGAGGAACAAAAAAAAACTAAAACAAGAGAAATATGTAAAAATTATGATAGGGGAAGAAGACAAATGCAAAATATACCCAGTAAAGAAAGAGGGAGAGAGAGAGAGAGAGAGTTGTGAGTTGTATTTAAAAAAAAAGAAATCCAAAATTATTCACCAACAAAATATTGAGAAGAAGAGAAGAGAAAAACTGATTAACATTGAGTATTCTTGTTCTATTCAGAACGGTCCTCATTTGAGTACATCCAAACAAATGTATCAGATTGTTTGATAAGTTTTTTGATAATTTGCTTGGAGATTGACAGAAGAGATAGGCAAAGTGGCAACATCAGACTCGGACTCATATGCATATTCGTATATTATGTTATAGGCATAAAAAATTCTTTCGTAAAGAATCCTTTAGGTGTTAGACAGGGATGAGCAAAGTATTATAATGTGGATAACAATTTTATGAACGTTAAGTTCCACAGGAGTGTGGTAAATGACGAACATACTCAAAGAGCACATGTTTCAGTTTAGTATGCTTGAAGGTAGCTTTATGAGAAGTAGCTTTAAGGGGAAAGGGGGGTGGGGTGGTAATTTGTTCGAGTGTTCGAAATTAATGGTGAAATATGCTCTCACACCCACCATAAACAAAAAGATATCATACCAAGAACATAAAGGGGATGATGTAGACACCCGAGGGTAATAAGTTCTCCATGGAAGGGGAAGAAAAAAAATGGTGAAAATTAAAAAAAAGTTAACCAAAAAAAAAACTAAAGAAAAGTTAACCAAAAAAAAACTAAAGAAAAGTTAACAAGGCTAAAACGGATAGGAATAGGATTTGAAAGGGAAGGTATAAAACTTGTGAAGTAGAAAATAGATGAAAGAGAAAAAAATTTGAAAGAAAAAAAATTATTGACAAAAAAACACAAAAACTAAAGAAAAAAGAAAAACTTATATGGTAATACTCTCCCTATGGTGTGCCCCTTTTTGGCACTACTATGATCTCCTTCAGTGCATATTATGGCGGCTCTGTTGGTAGACCGGGCGGGTACCTGTGGTGAGGAGAACTTTGAATAAAAATACTTTTCAGTTAGACTTCATTATAAGCATTTTAATTGCACACATTTCTACCATGAGGTTATTAAATAATTATTTTAATCATTTAATTATTGTTCTTGTATAATCAAATTTTTATGTTACAGTTATTTAAAATTTTTCTTTTCCTGATTGATTTTCTCATTCGTTTTCTTTTATTCTTCATATTTTTATTGAATTTTTTATATTGACGATTTGAGGAATAATAATCATAAATTTATAATTGTCTACGTGTATATTCTTTATAAAAGAAAAAAATTAAAATATATAATAACTTCGTTATTTCCAATACAATTCAAGTGAACCACTCACTTTCATCCAACTCCCACCAAAGCGAAAACCAAATCCAAGCCATTTTTTCGGTCAGAATTAATCCGAATACTGTCCACACAACTCTGCTCTTTAGCAGCCCCCATCCTCATTTCATCATAGCGACATGACACCGACCACTCGTAATCATTCGCACGGTCGGTTTTTGGCCGTTGATCAAATGAAGCGTCATCGAATCATGGCGTCTTCTGACAGTAGTGCTACCGGAGGTAAGCAACTGGATGAAGATTTTGGCGCCACCAAATCATCTATGCTATAGATAAAGCTACTATAACAATTGTTGATAGAGAATGGGCATATTTAGACAAGGTTAACATAACATCCGCAACATGGCATCAATTGAAACCACACTCAATTTGTCAACAAACCGGTTTTATCTATATATGTGTTGGTTAAGATATGTTCATATCGATCTGAACTTCCGAACCCGAATGCGTATTTTTATTGGTGTTAGTGATATGCATTTCCAGCATTAAAATATATTTGTAAGGTAAATTTGTTAACAAGTTACCACTCAAATGTCCGCCCTTAAAATCAGTTTTATAGCGAGCGGGTGTAGAAGAGGTTAGTGTTCCGGTTAACATAAATACAAGTCTGAATAGGGCCAATAAATGCATAAATAAGAAAGAGATATGAACCGTTACTCAGTGTGTGATTGGTTTGTCTCGATGAATGTATGTGCGAGACAAGTACAGAAAATCTAAAAACAAAAACAAAAATCAATTCAATTCAGCCAATCATTAATTCTCTCTGTTATTCTATAAACACAATCCAATTCAAAAAAATTACTTTTTTCTTCTTTTATTTCTATTCTTTAATTGATCTTTTATTAATTTATTTCTCGATTAGATTTGAACAAAAGAATAAATATATTTTTATATTGCCAAATGGCCATGTGCTCCAGACACTACAAAAGTAGCTTGAGGGTACCAAATAAAGTGGCTTGAGAATACCATAAAGTGGCTTGAGGGTACCATAAAGTGGCTTGAGGTACCATAAAGTAGTTTGGGGTTACCATAAAGTGGCTTAAGGGTATCATACAGTGGCTCGTGGGTTCCATAAAGTGGCTTGAGGTACCAGCAAATGGCTTGAGGGTACTATAAAGTGGCTTGAGGGTACTATAAAGTGGCTTGTGGGTACCATGAAGTGGCTTGAGGGTTCCATAAAGTGGCTTGGGTGGGTTCCCAAAAAATGGCTTGAGGGTACCATAAAGTGGCTTAAGGGTACCATAAAGTGGCTTAATGGTACCATAAAGTGGCTTGAGGTACGATAAAATGGCTTGTGGGTAACATAAAGTGGCTTGTTGTGACCATAAAGTGTATTGAGGGTACCATACAGTGGCTTGTGGGTTCCATAAAGTAACTTGAAGGTACCATAAAGTGGCTTGAAGGTACCATAATGTTGCTTGAGGGTTCCATAAAGTGGCTTGAGGGTACCATAAAGTGACTTGAGGGTACCATAAAGTGGCTTGAGGGTACCATAAAGTGGCTTGAGATGACTACATTAAAAAATAAATTTTTACGTAATTAAACGTTTTTATTACTTCAATTTTTGCGAAAATAGTATTTAATAATTTTTTTATGAATTTAACTGTCGAATTAGATATTTTCCGTCGTGGGTTTTTTGTTTTTTAATGTTCGCATAAATAAGTTTTTTTTTATATACAGAATTTAAAGAAAAATTATTTATATGAGCCAACAAAATTTATTAAATAGCAGAAAAAGTATAAAAGAAAATTTTTCTTATCATTTGAATTATATAATGTACATTATTATTATTATTCCTATTATTATTATTATTAATTTATTATTTATACATAAACAGTAATATTAATGTTGTTATTTTTTGTTCATAATTTAAAATTGTTCTATTCGATTTTTTTTTTTTGTAAAATAAATTATTTAAGAAAGGATAAGAAAAAGGAACAATCTTTTACTCTCTCGTTATTCGTTTGAATTAATGAATTTTTAATTATTTAAAATAAGAGTTTTCATTATTATTGAAGAATACATTTTACTTCTTCTTTTTTTTTATTTACCATAAAAATAGTTACAAATAAAAAGAGAATTTATAGAAGAGGGGCAAAATAAAAATAAAAATAAAAACTGAAAAGACGACAAGCACTGTGCTAAGATAAATAAACAAAAGAAAATCTTATAAAAAAGTTGACAAGACAAAAAGGAACTTATTAAAAATAATTTAATGATATTTTTTTTTACAATACATATATATACCAGATATATATATATATATATGTATATAATTAAGAAGGGGATGAGGAATTTAAAAAAAAGAAAAGAGAAAAGAACATGAAGAAATATTAAAATTGTAAAGAAAAACAAAGCGAAAAGAAAATTAAAAACCATTTAATACAAAAATTGTTTAAATTAATTTTAAAAAAAATCCTCGATACAACAAAAAATAATATGTGAAAATAAAAAAACAAAACACAAAAAAAAATAAATTGAAAAAGATATAAACAAATAAATAGTAATAATTGAAAATAAATAAAAAATGAAAACGATAATAATAATAATAATGAATAATAATTAATAATTAATAATAATTAAAGAAAAAAAAAAGAAAATGTGATTTGTAAGAAATTGTTATTGTTTGGTGATTGGTTTATATAATTTCATGTTTTTTTTTGTTTTTATATTTTTTAAATAATAGTAATTACGATTATATAAGTTTAGTAAAGCAAAAATTATAATAAAGAACACATTAAAAATAATTAAAAAAAAAACAAAAGAAAAATAATTCGAAATTGTTTTTTTCTATTTTCCTAAAAGATTTTTCTTTTTTTTAATATTTTCTTTTGTTTTGGAAATTAGAGGGATTGCACGATAGTTTTTGTTTCCAATAATTTTTTTTGTTTTCTTTTTTTGCCAAAATTGAAATGAAATTTATCAAAAACCACGTTTGATTTTTTATCCTATGGAATATTAGAGAAAACTAAGAGAGGAAAAGGGAGAGAAAAACCTTTATTTCCACCTGTCATATGCTCAAATTAACAAGAACGATTTTCACCACACTGCAAAAAAAAATCAATTATTATTAATTTTAGGGATTATTTTTTTGTTAAATACCTTTTATTAGGTCAGTAATAAAGGATGATCAAATTTGTGATTTGTAAAGTAAAGTATTTTCAAAAAAAAATTTATCACGACATTTTCATATGGCACCAGATAACTTCGTACGCTCCTCTACCTTGCGTTTGTTCTAAGAGGTACCTAAGCCTATTGGCCATGCCCTTCCCCCAAAACCACGAGTGGTCATGGAGACGGACATATTTAAAATTTACCACTTCCACTCCAACACCCCCGGGGTTCAATGTGATTGTTCTATTATTATAATTTTGGTTATTCAAAGCGTGCGAAACTTTTCAATATTCACGCCTCAGACTGGCTACGTTTAACACCAACTGCCACCTCGCAGACCATTCCAAAGAATGGGGAGCCCTTGACCCCGAGTTTGCTTTTAAAACAGATTACTCTGAATGATTTATGATCTTCCTTTCGAGTTTCGGTAGGAAGGCCTACCAGAATTTCAAGGTTCCCACCACGCCCTTTCTTGAAGGTTTGTCACGCACATCGCCCTGCATTGAAGGTATCAAAATGAATTGCATTTGCATGTGAATAACATGATTTATCCACTATCGGATAACTACGTTTACCCCTTGTTAGCCACTGGCGGGTCTATACTTAACATCTAGCCATCGTGCCGATGATGTCATAGAACAACGTGCCATGTAAAAACATGATATAAACGTGTATACGCACATGGCAGCTTCCATACGAACGACATTTTTCAGGGTTCGCACCACGCCCCTAATTGAAGGTTTATCATGCACCACGCCCTCACTGAAGGTATCAAAATGAATTGCATTTGCAAAATAATTTAAATGGAAATAACATGATCTATCCACTGACGGATAACTACTTTTGTCCCTTTTTATTGGCATGAAGCTAGTCTGTACATGTCATACAACAACGTGCCACATAAAAACATCTACATGTGCGCACCTGACAGCACATGGCATCACCTTTACGCGCGACAACTGTCGTGCTTGGCCATGCGTAAATTCCTGTTATGTACTGTTAACTGCCCTAACTTCACATTACACCCAAACTTAAGCTCTCTCATACTGCATAGCAAAAAGTAAAGTTTTCGTATGGCAACTACATTAGAGAATTTCGACTCAAATCGAAATTTATTTAATTAAAAAAAAAAATTAACAGAATTCCTTTTTGTTCCAAAAATGTCTCCCCAAATTACATTTCAAATTGCTTAGATTCCAAATTCCTTTTAATAAAAAAATGAATTTAATTGAATAATTAGGAAAATTATTAATGCTTTTGCTTTAATAATTTTATTAATTTTCATTTATGCCTTATGAAATAACATCGTTCAAATGGTTGCCATTAGACTTCTTTCAAGACTCGATCCAAATCGTACGATCTTAGAAGGGCAACGACTGACATCACTAAATCTCCAAATTATGTGTTTTGGGAACGTTTAGCGCAACAAAGCCAATATTTGTCGTGTTGTGTGGCTTATGGCGGTGTTTTGTTGTAACCAGATATGATCTTCAAGTTCATACCAAAAAAAAATTGGGCGCTCAAAATAGATAGTCACGGCTTCCCTTCTTTATTTGCAAATAAATACAAACCAACGACACCCTTAGACCGCTTATTTATTGAGTTTACAGTGGCTTCTCCACAATCACTTTTGGGTTTTCAAGGACCCATTTGAGTCAATTTTATTTATTAATATATTCAGCTGACAAGAAATTAGCCACTACTAAAAGAAATTTTTAGTAGGAATTTTCGGTAAAAATTGTCAGTCGAAATTTTCCTACAAATTTTTAGTGGAAATTTTTAGTAGAAATTTTTGGTAGGAATTTTCAGTAAAAATTGTCAGTAGGAATTTTCGGTAAAAATGTTCAGTAGAAATTTTCCTACAAAAAAAAATTTCTTTTCCTTAGAAATTTTCAGTAAAAAATTTTCACTAGAAATTTTTAGTAGAAATTCCGGTAAGAATTTTCCGTAGAAAATGTCTGTAGAAATTTTCAGCTGAAATGTTCAGTAGGAAAGTTTCCTTAGCAATTTTTAAAAGAAATTTTCAGTGTGAATTTTTAGTAGAAATTTTCAGTGCGATTTTTCAGGAGGAATTTTTAGAAGAAATTTTCAGTAGGAATTTTCAGCAGGAATTTTCAGTAAGAAATTTTTAGTAGAAATTTTCAGTAAAAAATTTTTAGTACACATTTTTAGTAGAAATTTTCGTCAAAAAATTTTCAATAGAAATTTTTAGTAGGAAAGTTTCCTTAGCAATTTTTAGAAGAAATTTTCAGTGTGAATTTTCAGTAGAAATTTTCAGTGTGAATTTTCAGTAGAAATTTTTAGTACCAATTTTTAGTAGAAATTTTCAGTAGGAATTTCTAGTAGGAAATTTCCCTTAGAAATTTTCCATAGAAATTTTCAGTAGATATTTTCGGAAGAAATTTTTAGTAGGAATTTTCTGTAGAAATGTCAGTAGAAATTTTCAATAGAAATTTGCGGTAGGATTTTTCAATTGAAATTTTCGGTCGGATTCCATATTTAACAAATAAAATCTAAGCTTAGAACTCGTCTATAATAATCAGCTACAAAATCCCTAACTAAAATCTTTATTTCTCATCATACGTCCACTTATCCATAGATAAACTTCAGGTGAATACTCCATGCTGAAACAGTGATCTCTGGCTTGTATTCATGGGGTAAATACTCCATAAAACAAAACGAAACATCCTGCCAGAGATATCTTGCTGACTCCCATAGAAGTGATACCTCTAAACGAAAGTTCTAAACAAAAAATATATTTTTTTAAGCAAACAACAAATAGTCTGTTGCCAAATTATTTGCATCAGGCTGATTTTTGCATACTCGTCGAATGTAGTTTTAAAGCAAACCTTTAAGTAAAGAATCATAAAAATAAAATGAAAAAAATTTACTTAACAAAAAAGTTTCGTACGAAAAAAATTTACCAAAAAAAAAGAAGGTGAAAAAGATATTCTGGAGGTTTTTGCAGGAGTCTTGAAGTTATCCTCCCACTTTCTATACGGTTTTCTGCCCAATTCTTTATAATTGCTTGCGCAATTTGCAGGTTTTTATTGTTTTTTTTTGTGTGTGTAATTTATATATTTAATTTCAAATAAATGGAAATGTGATATTTTCTGGGAAATGGTGTAATTTCAAAATAATTCATTAACCAAGAAAAAAAAATAGAAATAGTAACAAAACTAAATTTATAATTAAAAAAAAACCAGTGAAAGCAGTTTGTAATAAAAGAAAAAAAAAAGAATTTTTAATGTTATAAAAGAAGAAAAGAGAAATTATTAAAATTGGATTTAAATTAGAAGAAAAAAAAATCCCAACAAAACAAACTAAATTGAAATTGGTAAGTTTTTTTTTTTATAAAAAATTAATTAATCGGCCAAGTTTTTAGTGTACTTTTAAGTAATCGTTGAAATAAAACAAAATAAAGAAATTAAAATTTATTGAAATTTTACAAAAAGGTAAAGAGAGAAAGCCGCCGAAACATAATAAATCAATTTTCATTTATAAATAGAAATTATTAAATAGGTAAAGTCTAGTAATAGTAATAAAAATTGAGAATAATAATTTAAAAGAAGAAAAAAGAGAATATCAACGAATGAACAACAAAATCAAATGCCTTAAATTTGTTACAACAAAAACACGAATTGTAAATTTTAATAAGTTTATTTATCGCAATTAAAATGTGGTGAATATTATTTTTGTCCATTTTTGTGTTAATCAAATTGTTCTCTTCAAAGTGAGCTATTCAAATGGGAATGTTCATACTGTGTCTAAATTAGATATGGATAATTTTGTTGATCTTATCATGATGTGAGTCTCAGCTAGCTGGTGTTTTGTCTGAGTATCAACTAGCTGGTTGGGTTGTGAGATTCGCTTATCTTAAGTCTCTTAACTTTTTTCCTCTCAATACAACTTATTCACCACAACTTATTCACCATTAATTTATTTTTGAAGTAATAGAAATTTTTTTAAAATTATTATTAAAAAAATTATTTTTTTAAAAAAAAGAAGGAAAAATATCTTGACTTTAAATACAATAATTTTTTTTTTTTCGTTCTATTAAAAATTGTAATTTTATTTATATTTTGTCCTAGTTAAATGTTCTGTTTTTGTTAAATTTATTTTAAACATGGACTTGTGCAACAAAAAAAAAATTAAATTTATTTTGTAAAAATTGATTGCAAAAAATAAATATAAATTCAACAAAAAAAAAAAACAGAAAATTTTATTAAAAATATAATAAAAAAATTACTTGAAACAGGTTTCAAGTGTTATATTTAACACAAAAAAAAATTTTTGAATAAAAAAAAATTAATTATATATTTTATACGAAATAAAAAAGTAAATAAAATTAAATTAAAATTTAATCAAAAAAAAAAAATTCATTAAAAAATATTACCTTTTTGGAAATAAATTATTTTGCTTTGGGTAATTTTAAAAATCGAAAAAAAATTTAATAATAAATATTATAGAATTAAAAATAAATTGAAATATGCTAAAATTAAAAAGAAAAGAAATTTTTTTTGAGATATTAAATTTAATGTAAAAACAAATGAAGAATAATCCAAAGTTGTAAATTGTTTTCAATTAATTAAGAAACAAAAATATTAAAATGGGTGAATTTGAAATACGTAATTATAAATATAATATCATTATGCCATTATATTTACGAAAGCAAAATATTAAATTGATAATATTTTGAAAACATCTTTTAATGCAGTAAGTGAATGGTGGACAACTATCTAAAAAGTGTGTTGCTTTTTTAACATAAAATTTTTGTCTATTTTTATGAACTCGATGGGTACAATTAATTAATAATTTGAAAAATGATAAAAACAAAAACGCTCATATGGGCGGCCGTGCAAGAGCTTTAAAAATCTTATAAACAAAAAATCCTTAAAACAGAATAAAAAAAAAAACTGATTTATTTTTTTTTTGAAAAAAACTTCCATTTATATACAGGAAAAGTTCTGAACAAAAAATTGTTGATTGTTTTTTGATTTAAGTGAAATAATATAATTAAAAAAAAAAACACTCAAAAATTTTCTGATTATTATTATTGTTATTATTATAATAATTCCCAAAATTTCCTGAAATAAATCTAACCTCAAATAAAAATAATTCTGCTTGTAAAAATATAAATACTGTAAATAATAAATAAAGCATAATTATCAAATCGAAAATATACAAAAAAAATATATTTTTAATAAAAAATAAACAACCAGAAAACAAAATAATAGTACCAAAAATTTAATAGAGAAATAGTTGACATGCTACACCACATAAACCAATAGAATGTATTGTAAATGTTACTGAAATGTTTGTAAAAAAACAAAATAATACTTAAGATACTAATTTAAAGAATAAAATTCTCACAAAACAAAAAGTTATACTTTCCATTCTCTTAAAAAAAAAAAGTTATTATTTTGTATAAAAATCAATTTTAAATAGAAAAAAAATAGGAAAAGCGATTATAATCATTATGAAAATAGAAAGAAAATCAAAGAAAATCCTTTAAAATTAAAGAAAAAAATTTATTTATAATATTTTTTTTTTGAAAATAGTACGAGTAAAATATTTCTTTAATAAAATAGAAAATTTTTATAATTATAAAAAAATATTACAGCTTTTTTGGGAAAAACTAAATATGAAAACTTAAAAGAAACTTGAATACAAAATATTAAAACTTGAATACATGGGCATCACTTTGCCAATTGAAATAAATTAGCTCTTTTTAAAAAGATTAAAATTAAAAAATAAAATTATGTAAAAAATTATAACAAAAAAAACCATGTTTTTCTAAATATAATCCAAAAAGTTCACACTATTAACAAAAGTCAATCTGAGTTGTTTTTACTCTAATTAGAAAAGAGGAGGAAACAAATTAAATATAAAAAAATTAAGAAATAAATTATTAATAACAAAGTAAGAAAAAATCTCTCAATAATAACAAAAACAAAATAACAAAAAAAAACAAAATAATAGAACAGATAAAATCTAATACAAATAACAAAATGTTAATATATTTTTCATAATTATTTAAAAAAAAAAAAATTGTTAAACGCTGCTAATAGATGGGGAAGGAAGGGGAGGATATGCTCTCTGTTATAAACTAAATAATTAACATGACAAAAAAAAAATACAACATAACCTCTAAAACAAATTTTCAATGAAAGGGTAATTTTTTTCTTCAATACTAATAATAAAATAAATATAAATATTTATATTATATATATACACACACACATACATATGTACCAGTATACAAATCTTTATCTGAAAATATATAAGCAACCAAAAAAAAGAAGAAAAATACATTCATAAAAATGTAAGAAAAAAAAGTAAACAAGATAAGCTATTTTGTAGGTTATTTTTTGTATAACTAAAAAATAGTTATCGCATTATTAAGAATAAAAATCTCATTTAATAGGGAAAAAATAAAAATAGCTAATAAAAAAAATTAATATGAAGTACAGTACAACTTCGCTAGTCCGGACATGCGCCACTCCGGACACTCCAGTAATCCGGACACATTCCATGATTCGGACAATTTCAAATTTTAACCTCTATAGTCCGGACAAATTTTTTCGTGCGTATTGAAAGAGTACAAAATCGTTATTGTACCGTTTTTACTTTTTTTCTGTGTTGAATTCTGTGAATTTTTTTTTACGTTATAAGTAAGTATACATATATGTGTACGTGTAAGTATTGTATTAAAGTCATAGCAGTTGAATTTTTGTTCTCTTGTAAGAGCATGTTCGGAAAGGTTTACATAATTTTAAAATTTTTAAATTTGAAGTGGGTTCCTTAAAGTCATGGCTTCAAATAGTAAACGCAAGCATAAAACGTTATTGTTAAAAGAAAAGTGTCAAATATTACAAAGCCTTGATTCAGGCAAAACTATTAGGCAGGTGGCGGACATATTTAAAATACCTAAGTCAACTGTTTCAGACATTAAAAAAAATAAAGAAAAATTAATCGATTTGTTTCGAATACTTATCATGGAGCAGGTAAATTTGAATCTAAATATGTTAAACCATTTTTTTAATTAATAAGTTATTTTAGGCAAGAAAAAAGTTATTAAAAAAGCAGAACATCCGGAAGTTGAGGAAGCAGTGTATACATGGTTTATACAACAAAGAAATCACCATATCCCAATTTCATCTGAAATTTTAAGAGCCAAGGCAAAATTTTTTTACTTCAAAATGACTGGGAAGGACGATTTTTTAGCCAGTGCAGGCTGGCTAGATAAATTTAAAAAACGACATGGAATTCGATTTCTAAAAATATGTGGTGAAAAAATTTCGAGCGATATCAACGCCGTTGAGCCGTTTCAAAAAAAGTTTACCGACATCATTGCTGCAATGAACTTGACTGAAGAGCAAGTCTACAATGCAGATGAATCCGCTGCTTTTTGGAGAGTTTTGCCTGGTACCACATGGGTGCATGCAAATGAAAAAGCAGCCCCTGGTAGAAAAATTTCCAAGGATCGGGTCACATTTATGCCCTGCGCAAATGCTGCAGGAACGCACAAACTGCCTCTTTTGGTTATTGGAAAATCTGTTAAGCCAAGAGCTTTTCAAAATGCCAAACTTCCAGTTGTATATAAAGCAACTAAAAAGGGATGGATGTCTACGTCACTTTTCTTGGACTGGTTCAAAAATTATTTTATACTAGATGTAAAAAAATATTTAGCTGAGGTGAATAGACCACTGAAAGCACTATTAATATTGGATAATGCACCTTCACATCCCAAAGAGGAAGATATTAATTTTGACCCGAACTTCAGGGTGCTATTTTTACCACCAAATTGTACGGCAATCTTACAGCCTATGGACCAAAATCTTATACAAAATATTAAGGTTTCTTACAGAAAGCAGTTACTGGAATATATTTTAAAAGAAAACGATGGGAACATAGCGCTAGTTCTTAAAAAGTTTAACTTGAAGATTGCTGTTACTTTCTTGGACCTAGCTTGGCAAAACATTAGCGGAAAAAACATACAGAAAAGCTGGTCTACATTGTGGACACAGCTTGCATCGCAGTGGGAAGATGAAGATTTGATTCCGCTTAAAGATTTACGCCATGAAATACTGTCCGGTTCCGTATTTGCCGACTTGAGATCAATACAACATATAATCACTACTTTAAATCCAAAAGATGACATTCCTGAAAAAGAAATACATGATTGGGCAACGGGTGTGAATGAGTTTTTAATGGACTTAACCGATGAAGAGATAATAGAGCACGCTACTCCAAAAGAAATTTCAGCATCCCTTGTAGACTCTGAAGAAGATGAAGATATTGCAATGGGTGTTAAAGTTAAGATAGCTCATAATGATGCTATGAAATCATTTGCAATTTGCGCTCAGTGGGCTGAGGAAAATGATGTTTCCATGCAGGACATTGTCTTATTAAAGAGGCTAGAGGAGAAAGCACGTAAAAGTTACAATAATAAAATTATTCAGCCCAAAATTAGTTCTTTTTTTTCTATTGCATAATAATACCATCCCTACATGTAATTTTTTAAAGGAAACTTTAATAAAAAAATTCATATAATGCAAGTCTTTTGTTTTAATAATGTTTTGTTCGAAACTGCTAATTTTTTTTTAGAGCAAATTTTTTTAAGTATACGTGGGCTACTATATATATTTCTGGCCTAATAATGAAAATGCGAATATTTATCAACGAAAAAGGTTTTATTGTTTTTCAAAATATTCTCCATCAAGATTTATACACTTTTGCATGCGCTCAAACCAATTTTCGAAGCACTTTTTCCACTCCGATTGAGACACCTCCAAAACATGGTTTTTAAATGCTTCAACAGCATCTTCTGGCGACGAAAATCGTTGACCACGCATTTTTTTCTTGATGTGTGGGAATAAAAAGAAGTCATTGGGTGCCAAGTCAGGGCTGTACGGAGGATGACCCATCAATTCGACGTTTTGTCCGGTCAAAAAGGCGCTGGTTTGAGCCGATGTGTGAGAGCTCGCATTGTCATGGTGCACAATGATTCGACTTCTCTTGTTCGTTTTTCGAATTTCTCCGAAGACTTCAGGCAAACAAATGGTGGTGTACCACTCAGAATTGACCGTCCTACGTTGCACAAGCGGAACAGTCGCCACATGACCAGTTTTGCCAAAGAAACAAGCGACCATTTGCTTCGAAGTGCTTCTTCCACGAACAACTTTCGTTGGATTTGACTCGTCTTGGAAGACCCACACGGTCGATTGCTGTTTTGTTTCGGGCTCATACGCATAGATCCATGATTCGTCACCTGTGACGATCTTATAAACGTCTTTTGAAGCACCGCGATCGTATTTTTTCAGCATTTCTTTACACCAATCCACACGAGCCTTTTTTTGAGCGATTGTCAAATTGTGCGGGATCCAACGAGAACAAACCTTTTTTACGGCCAGGTGTTCATGCAATATCGAATGTATGCTGGTGGGAGAAATGCCTAGGCATGCCTCTATCTCACGGTATGTCACATGACGGTCTTGCATTATCAGTTCACGTACGGCATCGATGTTTTCTGGAACAACGGCTGTTTTTGGACGACCTTCACGGAATTCGTCTTTGAGCGAGCGTCGGCCACGATTGAATTCGTTGTACCAGTTTTTCACAGTGCTATAGGATGGTGCTTCATAGCCATACAAAGATTTAAGTTCATCGATGCACTCTTGTCGTGATAATCCACGTCGAAAGTTGTGAAAAATGATCGCACGAAAATGTTCACGAGTTAATTCCATTTTTTTGCCAAATTGATTTTTTCAAGTCACTGTAAACAACACAAATGATAGTCGTACGTCAAAACGTTCTGAGTACGTTTATGCTAAAAAATGTCAAACTTTCCAATGGAAATGTCAGATCGCACCTGGCAACACTTAGTGTTGCCTAGGCCAGAAATATATATAGTAGCCTACGTATAGTCCGGACAACTCGGTAATCCGACCGAAGCCAAAACTATATGTGTCCGGATTAGCGAAGTTGTACTGTACATAAAAAAATAGTAATAAAAATTACAGAAAAGTAAAAAATCTAAAAAAGTATTGTTAAACAAATAATTTCATAAAACTCGACTAAATGTTAACCTAATGTCAATTGAATGCTGTAGCGTCTACAATGTTCTATAAAGATTCGCTACTCTCTACATTGTTTTTTGAATAATAGTTGAAGTATGATATTAACGAACTCTTAGATTAAAGAAGAACTGGATAGGCCTCTACACAAAAATTCTGTCCAAATTTTGTTGGCAATACATTCATAGAACGCACACACACGCAATACAACAGAAACGGCGTCAATCATTGGGAGCCAATTTAAAACTTAAGTATGCGATTGAAGCGGTTCGTTCAAAATCATTTTCATTTGTGATGTCATTTATGCGTAAAGAAGCAGATTTTTTAATATTGCGGGTCTTGTTGTTTGATGGAATTAGTTTTGTAAATATGCAATAAAACACAGTATTCTATTTTAATTTTCTATTTATTAAAACATAATAATTTAATGAATCAATAGAAAACAATGCTTTCAATGTGCATAGGAGAACATATTATAATACATGTATACAATTACTTACTTTCTTTGTTGACGAGTCCTCGCATTCAGTGCTGCTATTAGGGACCTAGAAAATAAAAGTAATTAAGGCAAAATTATATATAAATCATTTTTTTTATATTACATGTTCATTATCCTCCTCAACATATAAATATTCGATCGTCACATTTACTTTTTGAATTAAGAATTAACATAAATTGAAGTATTATTCGCACTATTAAAAAAATTCGGTCCCTTAAACTTTCTTACACGCACTTTATATACACCAGCACTATTCTATTTATTTCATGGTAAACATTGAACTGTCAACATCGGATTTGTTTACATTTATTCAATACCGAACTTTTCACTTTTTAACCACTTTTTACACAAAAGAGATCACTAAAAGCCATTTAGGCACATCACAAATAAAGTTTTTCTTATTTTGTTTTGTAAAAATAAATATGTCAACTTACCGAAAGAAAGAAATTCCTGGCTTCCTCATTTTTTCGTATGAGAAGCAATTTCTCACAAAACACTTCATTTCCTGAAATAAAAACTTCGTATTAACTTTTATTAATAATATAACAATTTGTATAAATACTTACTTTTCCGTATATACTTCTAAAAAGATGGAAATAACACTTTTAAAAACACTTTCCGAACCGCAAAAAAAACAACTGAGAAATGTTAAAAATAGCCCGCTGTTTTCGGTGTGTCACCACTTTCATGGAGAATGGCGCATTTGAAAACTCTCCTAATGTCTACAAAATTGAGACGCTTTATATTTGATTGATATTTCCGGAAATAATAATAAACCTAAAATAGAATTCCATTCCGTATCAAAAGATTGTACAAAAAATAAAAATTGCCTGTCGTTGTGTTTAAATTGTATTTTTGTTTCCAATAAGTGTATTAAAATGAATATAAATTATGCTTTTGCAATTCAATAAATTTGTATTACGACAACTATGTTAGATGGCAGTGGGTGTCATGTCTACATAAAAAAATATACACAAAAATATCCCGCTTTTGCCATTTCTCACCGCTTGGCAATAAGTTGGACACAAAAATGCGTATACATATACGGTAAGGGCCTATCCAGGTATTCTTTAATCTAAGAACGAACTACTGGATGGGCCATTTCGTCATATGACGCTATAAATACTCCTAGTGGCGACTATTCGAACAACGTGCATATTTGTGTGTGGAAGTTTTTATATATACACGTACGAGCTATGTTCAAAAACTATCGCGAATTTTGAATTTCCGCGTGTTACGTATATTCTATTTTCGTTTTTTTGGTGGCGTTATGTTGGTACTCATATCTTTCACTTAGGCCATTTTAAATGTTCAGTTAATTTTTGGCAGCTGCTTCGCTTGCACGTGTTTTGGCTCGTCTTCGATTTTTGCTCATTTTCGACCAAAAACAGCATCGCATTAACATTGCTAAGGAGCTGTAGGACTCTGTCCGCGATGATCTAAATTAGCTCCAGAAGATCATAACTGGTGACGAATCATCCAGAAGATCATAACTGGTGAAGCTGCCGCACGAGCCAAGACCGAAAAAGCGCCCCAAGTTCGGTCGATTGTGAAGGTTTTGCTTACAGTTTTCTTTGATTGCAGGGTCGTGGTACATCATGAGTTCTTGCCTCAGGGTAGAACGGTCAATAAGGAATATTACCTGCAAGTTATGTGCAAATTGCGCGAAGCAATCCGCCAGAAACGCCCGGATTTGTGGAAGAACAAAAATTTGTTTTTGCACCATGATAACTCTCCTGCTTACGCATGTGCGTGTTTTTTTTTGGCCATTTTTGGCCAAAAAAAAAACACACTAATAATGCCGCAGCCACCGTATTCCCCAGATCTGGCCCCCTGTGAATTTTTCCTGTTCCCGGAAAAGATTCTTTGATCCATTTTTTGGAATGGGTAAAAATAGAAGACGAGCCAAAATACGTGCAAGGAAACCAGCTGTCAAATATTAACTGAACATTAAAAATGGCCGAACTTGTCGGCATAAGTACCAATATAATGGCACAAAAAATCGAAAATCGAATATACGTAACCAGCGGAAATTCAAAATTCGCGATACTTTTTGAACAGACCTCGTAGATATACAATATCCCAAACTGTATAGAACAACATGGTAATATATTGTTCATGTCTCATTAGTCATGATTTGTAATTCAAACCGAGCGGACATATTCGAATTTGGTGTAGTTAAATCATTCGAGGAATTTCTTAAAATCAAAAAAAAAAAAAAGTACAAATGCATATTTTGAAACAAACTAAAATCGATAACAGTGTAGTAAATCTGAAGAAGAACAGTGTAATAAAATAGAAGTAGTCGTTATTATACTACCATACAAGGGGTCCTACGTTAATTGCCAAAAATCACTTTCCTTTTCAATTTAATTTAATTTTCTTATCCCGTTATCCCTTGTCGTCAAATGGCCGTTAGTGTCGTGGCGCTTTAGAGAATACACATTTCAGTACTAGTATTACTTGAAATGATAATAAAGAAAGCGTTAAAATAGAAGTGAGAAAAACTGATATTAATAGAAGTGATAAATAATTGTGTGCTAATTTCCCATAAGCAGAGGCTGCAGACGGGTACTAAAGCAGGTGTGGCGGCAGAGAACGCTGTAGGGAGGTGGCAGAGAAGGTAACATAATGAAATATTAAAGATAATATATGGTAAAGATTTGCAGAACAGGAAAATTTTAGATGTGGCAAATCCGAAAATGGAAAATATCCATCAAAACATGGCTGAGTCGCCTTCTCTTCGAGGAATATCACCAAAACATGCTTAAAGTTTTTGAATTCAAATATCCCCAGCTTCACCCTAAAAAATAAAGTCGATGACATCATCCCCTCTAATCCATGAAAATTACATCTCCATCTGCATTAAAAGAGGCGGAGGACTCAGCGTCACTTGTGTCCATACGCGACCTGCAAGGCTAAAACAGATGCGGCAGCAGAGAACCCTGTACAGCAAGAGATGGCGGAGAAGACAGAGGCTACACAGAAAGAGGAGGATGACAAAGCTCCGTAAACTGAGCTACCGAGGATGGTGCCACATGCGGGCTGCAGTACGTGACCTGGTGTCCTGTTGACAGCAAGGCGGATAATGCGGGATTTGGCGATGGCTATTATCGGACCTCCAGGCAATGGATTGGCATTGTGATTCTTCGCAAGATTGACTGCCGTCGAAAAAGAGTTTACAGCAATCCTCACCCTAGGCGGGACCTACCAAAGCCGATTGGTGGACCATCAATTAATAAGGCGTTGTGCGTATTGAGGTATGCTTCCAAGGTGAGTTGCGCAGGATCAAGGAGGGTTGAAGGCTAGGCAAAAGTCGGCCTGATCAATTCTGAACATCTAAGCGGATGAGTCTCTAAACCTCTAAATTTTAGTTTTTAACCTCTCAACCTTCACAACACCGAATGGCTGATGCTTTGTTGGTGGTTGTAGATGTGCCTGCCAGTTCGTAAATAAGAACTGGTCAGGAGGTGCTATGGCTGCCTAGATTTAGGAAATGGGCTGCGAAATATAAGGTATGCAGCCAAGGTGAGTTGTGCAGGATCAAGGAGTGTGAAGGCTTAGTTAAAGCTGGCCTTATCACTTCTGAACCTCTAAGCGGGTGAGCCTCGAAACCCCTAAATTTTAGTTTTTAACCTCTAATCCTTTCAATGCCGAGCTGATACAGCAGCTGCAATAAGTGATTGTGAATGTGCTTGCCAGTTCGTGAATAAGAACTAATTAGGAGGCGCTACGGCTGCCTAGATTTGAGGAATGGGGTGCGATGGGGTGCGACATTACCCGAGTGGGAATAGCTCTGCAGTAGATGTGGTTATGGCAACCACCTCGTGTCAAATTGCCCGAACGGGGAAGTGTGCCGCAACTGCCAATTGCGGAAACTACTTGCGTCACACTCGCTCTATTCGGACTAGTGCTTGGTGTACATGCGACTGTATTTGCACGAATAGTTGGTATAAAAAAATCGGTTTCATCTTCAAAAAAAGCAACCATTTGCACGAATAGTTGGTATAAAAAAATCGGTTTTCATCTTCAAAAAAGAAACGGCCGATGAACATATCAGCACAAATACCACATCACATAGTAATTTTTTGGGTCGTCAATAATTTGAAGGTTTTCAGTCCCATAGAACCGGTTTTCAGTCTCGTAAAATTGAGTTTTCATAATTCAAAAGTTATTATGAATCTGCAGCTGAACAATTTCAGTGCCTTTGGATGGTATAAACTGCTCCATGGCAAAAACTTAGATTAAAGAATGTGGTCAATATGATGCTTGATCGAAAACATTCGTTGAGCTTTATGAGACGGTGCATTGTCGTGCTTTATGAGACGGTGCATATAAAACTTATAAGCCCACGTTTCATCATCCGTTTTTTATGCGTTACATGTCTTCAGCAACCTGTTTACGATCAAATCAGCTGCTTAGGACCAAACCGTGGTGCGACGCATCCGAAGATGTAGCTCGCTCGTATAATTGTGTTTCCAATAAAACTGACTCCACCTAAACCGTCTTCAACAACATAAGCAACGGATAAACCACCAACAATTTCGTTGACAACACAAAATTTCGAGCAATTTCTGTATTCGATATTTTTTTCAAAAATCCCAGACCACACCTGACATAGACTACCAAAACCTTAGATTAAAGAATACCTGAATAGGCCCGTTCGTTAGATTTTCGTTTATGTACACGTAATTTTCTGTCTAAGTTATTGCAAAAGCGGCGAGAAATCGTTTTGTGTAGATTTTTTTATGTAGACATGACACCCACTGACATCTAGTTTTCGTAATAAAAATATTTTAAATTCCAAAATCATAATTAATTTTCAATTCTTCCAAAGAAAAATATAATTGAAACACGACAGAAGAAGGCTACATTAATTTTTTTTCCAATCTTCTGGTATTAAATGGAATTGTATTTTAGGTTTATTAATTTATATTGTAAATATCAAGGAGACTTTCGGAGAGTTTTAAAACACGCCACTGTCCATGCAGTGGTAGCATACCGAAATGCTTGCATACTTTTGTTGACATTTAGATACTTATCGCGAAATGAAAGTTTCAAGTGCGGTTTTATTAAATTTTAAATATTTTACGAAGAAGTCAGCATAAATTAATACATTTGCATAAATAGTTTTATTCTTCAGACGACAGTAAATAGGAAATTTTTATTTAAGAATAAATAAATTCTTATTCTCGAAAAAATTTGGGTAAAATTTTTGTGCAGAAGCCTATCCAGTTCTTCTATAATCTAAGGGCAAAAAAGTTGCCATAAACAAAACCTGTCAAAATTACTTTAATTCGTTAAAACCATTTATTATGTAAAATAATAGAGTTATTATCATAAACAAAAGTCTCCTATATTGCAAGTGTGTGTGTTCTTACGAATGTATTTTAGAAATAATCGGACTAAAATTAACGGCCTATCCAGTAGTTCTATAATCTAAGAAGTTAAGTATATTCAACAAGTAAATCGTTACTCGTTGGCATCGCTCTTTGCAAGTGTGCTGTGCACTTCCATAAGATTGTGAAGATATAAAAAATGTTGATACTCTTCGGAAATGTGTCATCGGTACTTTGAATAAACATTTTAATTGAAGTATAAAAATTTTTTTGAGAGCTGAAATGAAATTTGATTTTTTTCGTTTATTCATTCTCGGAAAAAGTCTTAAAATTTTTGGTTTTTTCTTTCACATACCAGGTTTATAAGCTTAAATCCTCTATTTTTTAATAAAAAAAAAACATGTTTTTTTTTCATAGAAAGCAAAAACAAATTTATTCAAAGTACTTGCCGTCGCTAGCTACACAATTTTCCCATCTCTCGGGCAATTTGTGGGTACGATGCCAAAAAAATTCCTTCTCTTTCGAGGCATCGAAGTGCTGCTCAGCGAGCGCGTGGCCCATCGAATAAACAGGTGATAGTCGGAAGGGGCCAGGTCTGGTGAATAAGCGGGGTGGGGTAGCAGCTCCCAGTTGAGTGTCTCCAAGTAGGTTCGGACCATTTTTGACGTGTGCGATGGTGCGTTGTCGTGGAGGAAAATCAGCTTGTCATGTCTTTGTTGATAATCTGTCCTTTTTTCACGCAAAGCACGGTTCAATTTGATCAGTTGTTGGTGGTAGCGATGGGCATTGACAGTTTCACCAGGTTTCAACATCTCATAGTAGACGATACCCTGCTGATCCCACCAAACGCACAGCATCGTCTTCCGTCCGAAGTGATTTGGTCTTGGAAAGATGTTGACGGTTGGCCGGGATCAAACCACGATTTCTTTCATTTAGGATTCTCGAAATATATCCACTTTTCATTGCCTGTCACAATCCGATGCAGGAACGACTTTCTTTTTTGTCTGGCGAGTAAGATTTCGCATGTGTTTTGGCGTCGCTCCATCTGCCTATCGTTCAATTCATGTGGCAACCATTTACCGATCTTTTCAATGGGGACATGTCACGCAGACGCATGGAAATGGCTGGTTGAGTAACACCCAATTGCTCCGGGAACATTTTTTGATGGTCCTCAACCTTTTGATGGTCCAAAACAGCCTGCAATTGATGGTCCTCAACCTTCCTAGGTTGATTTTCACACTTCTTGTCCCACAAGTCAAAATTGCCATCTTTGAACCGACGAAACCAATCTCGGCACGATGTTTCCGATAAAGCACTGTCACCATAGGCCTCCATAAGCATTCGATGCGTTTCGGCAGCCGATTTCTTCAAATTGAAGCAGAAAAGCAGAGCTTTCCGCATATGCTCTTTTTCTTGCACAAAACTAGACATGATTACCAAAGGAAAAATGTATGTTGTTGCACGAAATTGCTGACAATGTGCACTGATTAATGTGAAAGTCATTAAAAAAAAAGTATGGCGTGCCCATACGTTCACTCACGCCATCTATGACCAAACAGCTTATACCCCTGGTATGTCAAATTAAATATTACAACAAAAACAAGCACAATTTGCACGTTCAAATTCCAAGGTTTCAATGTGGTTTTTTTTCTTCCTTATTATGATCGGAATCGAATGTAAGTGTAAATATGCTTTTAAATAGAAAAGTAATTATTTAAAAATTTACTTATTAAAAATGTCAAAAAAAATTTTTTTTTAAAATTTGAATTAGTCAAAAAAAAATTAAATATAAGAAAAGCAAAATTATTCTATCCAAAAAATAAGTTGAAAAACTAATTTTCTATACAAATTCTTATATTTAGGTAAAAATAAATGCTGAAATTTTTTTTTAATATAACGCATTTCTTAAATGGAAATTTACAAATTATTACTATAACTAAAATTTGTATACTTACAGTATAGTAAATATCTAGTAAAGATTTTATAAAAAAAAAAAAATTTATTTAAAATATTGCAAAGTAAAAAAAAAATTTATTGGTTAATTTTTTTCATAATGAAAATTCAAATAGTTAATAGATAATCATCTTCTATGAAATAAAATTATTAAATAAATAAAAAGAAATTATTACCAAAATAAAAAATTATAATAAAGATTCTGAATTTATTAAATAAATTTAAAAAAAAATACTTTTTTTAATTAGAATTTATTCTTAAAATTATAATGTAAAAATAATAATCTCTGAAAACAAAATTACGTGTTTTAATTCAAAGAAGGATAAAAACAAATTAATTTTATTACGTTATTGATAAAAATTAAAATTCAAGTCTAATTATTATTAATTATAGAAAAAATATTGTATCATAAAAGGTTTTGATGTTGAATTCAAAAAGCAGACAGAACAAAATTATACGAAAATTTCTCTTTTTAAAAGAAAGATTTGTCTTAAAACAATTCTTAAAAAGATATTACGAAAAAAAAATACAATGGTTGGCTGTGTTTAAACCAGTAGTAAATTTTTTATCATACGAAAGTAATATAACAAAAAAAAAACGAACATAATTAAATAAATAAATTTTCCATAAATGAGTAAAAATTTGATTAATATTAACAAAAAATAATAATAATAATAATAATAATAATAATAATACTGATAAAAATCAATTATTCAAAAGAAAAATTAAGACTAACTATTTATGGAAATACGAATAAGAAAAATTAAAATTTCATTATTAAAATTATTCTAAATTGGAAGAAAAATTGTTTAATGAACTTTTTATCTGTGTGTGTGCTAATTAATAATAATTAATAAATTGGTTTTTTTTTAAAAAAGCTTTGTCGTTAGAATCAGATTGGTTAGAAATAATAAATTGTAAAAGACAAAAAAATAAAAAAATTTCAAAATTATTCTATCTTAAAAAATATTTAAATTCAACCAGTTTCTCTTCTCGGGTAAAAATATTTTATATTTAATTAGTGCGTTAATACATTTTTAACTGTCGTCAATCACACCGAAAGTAAAAATATTAAAACAAGAAATACGTTCAATTGGAAAACATCATAAATAATGTGCCTTTGGGCCTTTCCACACGTGTATTTGTGTTAACGACAACAATTACCGTCTCACACCTTTTCTACATCCGCTCGCCTAAACCGTAATTTTTGGGGGCCAAAACTGTAGTGTATTTTTTGATACACGGTTTGTAGGTATTAATACCAATAATACCATAAATTGACTGTGCACTGGTTGATTCCCTCATTGGTGTATATGCTTCATATCCTTTTTATTGCTTCTTATGTTAGGGACACACATTTGGTATCGATCCTACGTTAAATACCATGTATCGAAAATGGCATTTAATCTTAAAAGCCTTTTTAACCTCAAAAAAATCTGGAATCTAAAAGGGGGCTGCAATCGAAAAGAAGAGCTGTAATATCAAAATTGACACCAATACCAAAATTTACTCTAATTTTGAAAGAGGCTGAAATATCAAAAAAAAAAAATAAGTCTCCAAAGAGGCAGCAATCATAAAAAAGGCTCCAACCTCAAATGCGGCTGGAATATCAGCAAAAAAAAACTCTTATCATAAAAACGGATGCAGTATCAACAGAGGCTGGAATTTTTATTGAGGCTGTAATCACAAAAAGGCTCTATCGTTGAAAGCGATTAGAATCTCAAAAAAAATCCTATAACCATAAAAAATGTTTAAACATCAGAAGAGGTTATTGTACAAAATGTTCTAACCTAAAAGAGGCTCCAATCTCAAAAAGGGCTACAATATTAAACGTGGCTTCTTAAAAAAATGTACTTTAAAAAAAGGTTGCAATATGATAAGAGCCTCACACCAAAGTCCAATCTTGAAATAATCTATTGTATAGGGTTTTCGAATAAGAGTGATATGATTTCTTTTAAAAAAGCAACACACTAATTGTTAAGGAAATTCAAATGTTTTTTATTTAATGTGAATTACAAGCAATACAATTAAGTTCTGAATAAAACGTCATTCAAATGGCCTCCACGACTTCTTTTGCAGGAACGAATTCGATGAACCCAATTTTCGAGCACTTTTTCCACTAAACCAAGTCGTATGTCATGAATAGCACGTTCAATATTGACTTCTAAAGCTTGAAGAGAGTCCAGTTTATTGCTAAAGACCAATGAATTCAAATAACCCCAAAAAAAATAGTCTAATGGTATTAAATCGCAACTTCTTGGAGGCCATTCAATGTCACAATTTCTTGAAATAATCGAATCTCCAAACTTTTCTCGCAATAATTCGGTTGTTGCACGTGCTGTGTGGCACGTAGCCCCGTCTTGTTGGAACCAGGTATTGTCAAGATCAACTTCTTCTAATTTCAGCCATAAAAAGTTGGTTATCATCGATCTATACCGCTCTCTATTGACATTAACGGTGTTACCAGCTTCATTTCGAAAGAAGTACGTACCGATGATTCCACCAGACCAAAAACCACATCAAACTGTCAATTTAGGTGAATGTAATGGGTGTTCATGAATAATTTGTGGATTTTCTTCGCACCAGAATCCACAGTTTTGTTTATTTACCGCACCACTCAGATGAAAGTGAGCCTCATCGGAGAAGATGATGAGCGCACGAAAAGTTGCAATTGGAGAACGATTATTTTGATAATAAAATTGAATAATTTGTAAACGTTGTTTTTTCGTATATCTCTCCATGATAAAATTTGTAAACATTACTGAATACAATGAAGAAAAAAATGACAGATCATGACATATGACAAATGGCCGAAACGTCACTTAGAAATCATATCACTCTTATTGGAAAACCCTATACAATGTCAAAAGAGACTCTAACTTTAAAAGAATGTCCAACCTCAAAAGAATATCCAAATCAAAGGAATCTGCAATGTTAAAATGCGTTCTTATCATAAAATAGGCTCCCCAATCTTAATAAAGGTTTCAACCTTAAAAAGACCTATGCCTCAAAAGAGATTTCTATTACAAAAACGGCTCTAACGTCAAAAGCGGCTACAATCTCAAAAAAGGGATGGAGAGGTTTAGAAATCTTATAAACTAACCACAAACTTGCTTCAACCTCAAAATGGGTTGCAACGGCAAATAAGGTTGCATTTAAAATATACTCTGCAGTCTCAATGTAGGCTATAACAATAAACAAGATTTGTTATCGTACAAGCACATCAATCGCAGAAGAGGCTGAAATTCCTAAAAAAATTTAAACCGTTAGAGAATCTACAATTTTATATGAGGTTCTAAATATGGAAATAATAAGGCAACCTGATTCTAGAGACACACATCTGGTATGGATACTATGTTACGTTGAATATCATGTACTGATCATCCTAATACCAGCTAAATACCAACTAAAAAAGCTGATATTCGAAAAATATGCCTGGTAGCGATACCACGAATGTTTTCCTGGCTTCCCTATACATCAACCTGACATCTGCCTTACTCTATACACAAACCTGGTACTTTTAATGACTTCCGCGCCATACTCCCATATTATTATTGCAGTGGAAATTGGAGGAGTTAGAAAATCACATTGATTTGTTTGATTGTTTGTGGAAAGAAAAAATTACGTTTTGTTTTCAGTTCATAAAACGATTTATTAACATTTCTTTGAAATTGAAAATTATTAATATGGATTTTATACATATTATCAAATATTATGCTTACTTTCCAACCTATTTATATCTGATAAATAGGTCAAATTTAATAAAAAAAATCTTTAATTTTCGTACCCGTCAAAATACTCAAAGTCGAAACTTCAAACTATACGTTGTGCGTTCATGGTATTGATAACAGATGTCGCGTGAAAAGGCCTTTTGATTTATACAAAAAATTCTCGCCAATCATATTGCGAAGAGTACTGAGTACACCTAAATTTTATAAGAGATACAACGACTCTTTTTTTTATTTAATCAAGAATATTCAAAATATTTGAAAAAAATATGCAGACAGAATTATTTTTTTTAATGTTTAAACTAGTACTGTCCCGTGCGCTATGCTACGTCAAAATAAATAATCACAAAAAAACATTTGTGCTCTACTCCATCTAGCGAACGACAGATCAAACTCGACCAAAGAGTTCTCAATATTTTTCGATCTTTCCGTTGTTTTTTTCGCCCAATTTTCACGTTCTTTATTAGACATATTTGAAGTTTACAGTATTTTTCGCGGTTTTACACGATGGTTAAAAATGTTTTTCGACATCAATTGTTTGTTTGTTATCATTTCAAGTAATATTAGTACTGAGATGTGAATTCTAAGTGATTATTTCAAATAAACTAATGGCCATTTGGTGACTATTTAAACCTGCGACACGTGGTGGTCCCAAACGGTCATCCATGTTAGTAGTAACTACGCTCAGTGCTGCCGAACTTCGGTGATAGGTGGACGATGTGAATTTTCAATGACTATATAATTGTCATATGGTATATCTCTTAGCACACCGCCAAGTTGATGGTACCATCGGAAATGTTTTTAATTCCCACATTCCATATTTGCGGTCGCGATAGATCACAGTTGATCGCGTTTTTTCTGCATGGCTTTATATCGATCAACTTCATTTTTGACGGTTGGTAGAAGAAAAAATAATTTTTAAATATTAAAATTAATGTCGTTGTAACACATAAATTAACACCACTAACGATTATTGCCGATTTTTTCTTTACTAGTTTATAGCTAATGTGTTAGTATAATTACTGGGTCCTAAAGTTGCTGGAGAAGACATCTTATACTGAAAGAAGTCGTCAATGCTTTAACGTTAATTCTTTTGTAATACTTTTTAATTTGGTCGATAAATACGGATTATTCAAAGAAAAAAGGGGAAGAAAGGGGAAGTATACATGGCAGATGCTTGTTACCAAATTATTTCAAATGATTCAAGTGGTTTTTCCAAGAAACTCTTAATGTAAGGATACTCAACTTCCATCCGATCAATTGGTCTAATCGGCAGTAATTCAAAGATTCAAAAATAAATCAAAGTTAAATCTGGATAGTTTGTATCTTTTCCCTGTCTCCACCTCCGTTTTGTTAACTTTACGACTTATCTTAGTATCCTAATAAAATAAAATAAGAAAAATGGCAGAAGATGATCTCAATTGGACACTATTCATGCACAAATAGCATCCACACAGAAAATACTATTCCAATTATTTCTTTTACATGTCCATATTTATAATAGCAATTAAAATTACTCTTATTATTAAAATTATTACTTATAACTTTTTTTGTGATTAAATATATAGAAAAAAGGAGAACACATTTGATAAAATAATATTAGTTTTTAAGAAAAAAGGGAGTAGAGAAATTTAAAAAAAAAAAATAATAATAAAATTAAAAACGAGTTTGTATACATTTTGTAAATAGAGAAACAAATAAGGACAAATAAAGAGAAAAATCCAAATAAAATTTGAACTGAAATAAAAATTAAACAAAAACTTGAAAGTAAAAAAATTGGAGTTTCAGAGAGCGTCAAATAAAATAAATTGTATAAAATTTTTAATTAAATTGTAAGGATAAAAAAAATATATCTAAATAATATAATTTATTTAATTTGTGCGTCTATGTGTGTATGTGCATAAATAAATCTGCTCATCATTCTTATATTGGATGATTTTTTTTGCCGTTTTGGTTTTTCATGTTTTTATTTTTGACAGATCACACGTGACACGTGACGTGTGTCAATGTCAAAATTACTCAGTTAGCATTTTAGATTATAAAAGAACTGGACAGGTCTCTATACAAAAAAAAATCTGTCCAAATTATTTCGAGAATCAAATTCGTAAGAACGCACACACTTGCAAAAAATAATCTTTCACGAAACACATCGTATTCTAAAATAAAAACTTCCTTTTTACTGTCGTGTGAAGAATAAAACTATTTATGCAAATGTATTAATTTATACTTACTTGTTCGTAAACTATAATATTTAAAATTTAATAAAACCGCACCTAATTTTTCAATTCGTGATTAGTATCCAAATGTCAATATTGAGCATAACAAAAGTATGCAAGCATTTCGATATGCTACCACTTTCATGGAAAATAGCGTGTTTCAAAACCCTCCGAAGTCTACAAAATTTAGGCTGCTTGATATTTGATTGATATTTACAAAATAAATTAATAAACCTAAAATACAATTGCATTTAATACCAGAGTTTAAATTATATTGTTGCTTGTAATAAGTGAGTTAAAATTGATATTAATTATGCTTTTGGAATTCAAAAAATTTCTATTATGAAATAGAAATTTTACATAAAAAAATCTACACAAATGTATCCAAGCAGTACGATTTCTCGCCGCTTTTTCATAAAATTTAGCCAGAAAATTATTTTAACATATAGGAAAACCTAACGTACGGGCCTATCCAGGTATTCTTTAATCTAAGATAAGCATTGCCATTTCATTATGTAAAGACTTACACCCGAACAATGTTTACAAATTATTGAATTTTATTATTAAAATTTGTGCTCTGTAAAAAATGTATTTTGCGCACCTCAACTTTTTAATGGTCGTCATAATCGGACTTACTGAGCAAGTATTTCAAGCCATAATGACAAAATTTCGCATTAATTTTACGTTATTGGGCATCAAATCACCAACCCGTGTGCGTACAGAGAAAAATATTGCTGGTTTAGAGTCCAGTGTTGGTTAAGACCGCGATTTGTCAATCAGTTCGTCGCCGTTCACAGCAATTGGGATCAGGTTACTCGACTATGTAAAAGATTTTACGCAAGAATCTTGG
Source organism: Atherix ibis (assembly GCA_958298945.1). Taxonomy (NCBI): domain Eukaryota; kingdom Metazoa; phylum Arthropoda; class Insecta; order Diptera; family Athericidae; genus Atherix; species Atherix ibis. The sequence goes on from OY282609.1 coordinate 32,461,207, forward strand.
TCTGAAAGCGTATAAAATACAGTTCGTTCAAGAACTTACGCCAAACGGTTTGACAAAGCGTCGAATTTTCGGTGGGTGAGCTTTAGAACAATATGGAAAAATGCACTGATTGGTGTGGTTTATAGGCCGGTGGAATTATCTGTCCGTATTTCTTTAAAGACGACGCTGCCCGCAACGATACCGTCAATGGCGCCCGCTATTGATCGATGATTTTGAACTTTTTTTTCCCAAAATGTAAGAACTGCATCTGATCGACATGTGGTTTCAACAAGACGGCGCTACATGCCACACAGCACGTGAACCGATGGACATATTTTGAAATGAGTTCGGTGAGCAATTTATGTCGCGTTTCGGACCGGTGAGTTGTCCGCCTAGATCGTACGATTTGACGCCTATAGACTATTTTTTATGGGGCTAGGAGAAGTCACTAGTCTATAGTATGCCGATAAACCAGCGTCACTTACCGTCACATTACACGTGTTATTAGCGAGATACCATCTGAAATACTCGAAAAAGTGGTTCAAACTAGGACTCTCCCGCATGAATAACTTAAAAAATAATCGTGGCTAACATTTACTTGTAATAAGCTTACAAAAGTAAATGGCAAGCATCAATTTATCAATTCGAATAAAAAAATTTTATAAACTTTTGCAATTTTTCTGTATTCTTTTGGAAATTTTAAAAAGTCACCCGTTATTAAACACTTAAAAAGTCACCCGTTATTATATTGCTGATCATTTAAAAAAAAAAATATTTTGGCGGATGTGTACATATTCACAAACATGTGTGCTTTGTGTGGGCCATCTCCTAATCTTTCTTAAGAAAACACACATATCGTGAGCAAACATTGGAAGTTTTTATTAAAAAAGTACAATTATGTATGAAAAACAACATTCATATAACCACCACAAATCAGTTTGCAGGCTTGCATCGAAAAGTCGAAATTTTCGAAGACTTTTCACAATAAAAGTGGGTTGGTCGCCTCAATTTTTTGTCGCATATTATTCTTTAGAACTTTAATTGCAAATAGCCTCAAAGAAAAAAGTGCAACCGCGTCAAATCTCAAGATCTTGGCTGCCAATTCACATCAGCATTTAATGAGATTATTTCTATCATTGAATTTAGTGCGCAACAAACCGATCTTTTGATGCATTGTGTGGGTCGTAGCGCTGTTTTGTTGAAACCAAAATTCTTTCACATTCAATTTCGTCCACAAAAAGTTCGTTACCATGTGACGATATCGTTCAGTATTCACTGTAATCGTCTCTTCACGATCATTTTCGAAGACGAACCGCCCTCTCTAAACAGTGACTATTTAAGGATGCATCAGTTTTTCATAAATCACATGAGGGCTTTCTGTGCCCTTAATTCAACAATTTTGTTAGTTGCTCAAAGTAGCGGTCGATGTGAAAATGTGCTCTGTCGTTAAAGATGAATTTTTCGAAATGTCACTTTTACATAACACTCGTTTTTTAAATAAGTTTGAATGATGAAAATGCGTTGCTTTATGACTAAAATTGTATAATACTTTATACTTGACAGCTGTTAAAAATAAACATGACATATGTATGTGTTTTGACAGTTGCCATTCTATATATTTATGTACTCATATGGAAGAATAATATTTATTTATATATGGTATTTAAAAATAATATTGGTACTTATATTAGAATTACGATTGTTAATACTTTATTTGTGCGTATGCAAGTACATTTTGATCGCTTACAAAACAAATTCACCAATTCCAGTCTGTTAATATTGTATAATACCATAAAATTTTCAAAAAAAGAAAATTTGATTAGTTAAGAATTTGTTGAATGTGATTTAAAATTTATATGCATTTAATTCAATTAAAAATTCAAATTAACAAAAATAAGAAAGGGGGAAAAACAATTAAGATTATAAGAAAAAAAAAATTTGAATATATGTAAATAATAGCAAAAAAAGTAAAAAACAAAATGTTACTCGTATTTTTTCTTAATTCCGAAAAAGGACAATTAAAAAAAAAAAAATTATGTATAAAAATGGAAATTAAAATTAAAATGGAAAAGAAAAAATATGATTAAGACAAATATTCGTAAAAGAAAAATTGATTTAAAAATAACGACTACAAAATCAAAAGAGAATATAAAAATATATCCACTTGGAGAGATGAGAATATTCTATATTAAAAAAATGATTATCACAAAATAATAAGTAAAAGAAAGAAGAAAACTACTATATTTGAAACAGAAAAATAACCTGAATACAAAATAATAGGTGAACGAGCATGCAAGAATATAAGCGTGTGAAAAAGACAGCATAAATTCAGAGAATATTTATATTCATAAGCAAGTAGGAGTAAGTTAAGCAAAAGGAGTAAGTACTCGTATATGAGTACACATTTGATAGTAGAATAGAGAGAAAAAACTCGTTTGAGTCGTTTATGAAAAAGATGAACAATTAAAACAGAAAACAAATAAGTTAGAAAGAGAACAATTATACATTAATGATTAAGATTAAAAATACGAAAACTCTTAAGAGAATCTATATATTATTACAATTACATTTATTATTATTACTATTATTATTATTATAACTATTACGAGTATAAATAATATTGATTGTAACTATTATTCAGAATTATTTATTAAGAGAGAAAAAATTAAGATATAATTAATATTATAAGAGAGAGTACCAGAGAAAAGTAGAGATAAAAAGGAAATATTAAGAGAAATACTGAAGAGAAGATTAAAAATTCGCAAAGAGAATAAATACAAAAAAAAAACTTATTCTTATTAATTGACCATAATTGAAACGGTTTTAATTATAAAAATGATATATAATAAAAATTCTGTAATTATACAAGATACAAAAAAATAAGATAAAAAAAAACAATATATTGTATGTATACATGATTAATTATAGTCTTATATATAAATAATAATAGAAAGAAAAGAGATTTAAAATAAATAAAGATAAGAAAAATTAAAAAAAAAACAGAAAAATGACAACAAAAAAATTATAAGATAAGAGAATGAAAGAGAAACAGAGATAATTATATATACACTTGGGTAAAATATATTTAAAAGGAGAGTTTTTTCTTAAGTGATTTATTTTGTTAAGCACTTTATTACTGGAGGGGGGGCGGTACAAGAAAAGAATTTATTTTAAAAAGTGTCTTGTCCTTTTTCAGAGTTCTGATAATTTATTTAAAAATTTTTTCATTTATATTTTTACGATACATTAGACGAATCTGATTGGACTAATTTTGCTACAGTGCGGTACTTAGCAGTAGCCTCTCAATAAAATGAACATATCACTGACAGCAGTAAAATACAAACTCACAATAGTACAATAAAAACTGAGTTTACGCACACATAAACAATAAAAACAAAAATATGACGCTTCAACATAACCAACGAACCCGCTAAGCCATCTATAGACAGTTCGGAAACTACAATCCCCTTACCCTAAGGGGAGAAGTGTAACTACTGCTACAATGCTACTGTTTTGTTCGAGGTACAGTAGATGATGACAGCTACACAACAGTAGCAGTAGCAAAATTAGTCCAATCGAATTCGCCTATTATCAATTGAGAAGAATAAAGCCGTTTCCACACGACGCCATTTTTTGTACTTCTTTTCTTACTACATTCGCTACTACTTAACTGGCTGGCTGGCTATAGCGCTAGATTTTGTGATAGTTTTTATGCGTGTTTGGTTCTCTTTAAAATTGTAGGAATAATAATAGAAGGGTTCTATTTCTGAAATCTTTATAAAAAAAAATCTGAATACAAAAAAAACTAAATTCGCTACTCTTTAACTGGCTGGCGATGGCGCTGAGATTTTGTGATGGTTTTACTGCGTGTTGGTTTATCTTTAAAATTGTAGCGGTTCTATTTCTGAAATCTTGCTTCTAAAGTAGTAGCGCAGCAAGCAGTGACGTAATGTCACGTCACTGCTTGCTGCGCTACTACTTTAGCTTCGCAGCGGTCACGGTAGCAAGCAAGAAAATAAGCAGGAAAAATAGCCTCTAAATATATAGAAAATAGGGCAAAAAAATGAAAAAAATAATCGGTTTTTAAAAAAAGATTGCCTATTTTCAAAAATTTTCGTGGTAGGACCTTAAAATTGTTTTTCTTTTCCGCTTTCTTCTTAATTTTTAATATTTGTTCAACAAAATAAATAACATAACCAAAAAAAAACATGCCAAACAAAAGCATAAAAAATTTGGAGATGCCGAAGGTGTAGGACTTTCCCAAAGGAAGGGAACGATAGTGAGAAAAAGAACAAAGCGCAAACTAAAAATTGAATACAAAATAAATTCAGGTGGAAACGGAACAGAAGTTGGTGCAAAAGGTTTAATCGAATAAAAACATGAAAAAACATTTATTAAAAAAAAACTAAATTCGCTACTACTTGACTGGCTGGTTATGGCGCTAATTTGGTGATAGTTTTTATGCGTGTTCGCTTCTCTTTAAAATTGTAGGAAAAATAATACAGGTTCTATTTCTGAAAACTTGCTTCTAAAGTAGTAGCGCAGCAAGCAGTGACGAAATTTTTGCCATTGCAGGCAGCTTCGAAGCGGGCACGACAGCAAGCAAAAAAAAAAGTAGGAAAAATAGCCTCTAAGTACACATATAAAGGAAATGGGGCAAAAAAAAAAAAAATAATCGGTTTTGATGAGAAGATTGCCTATTTTCATAAATTCTCGTGGTAGGACCTTAAAACTTTTTTTCCACTTTCTTTTTTAATTTTAAATATTTTTATGGCTTATATAAACTGCGTGGAAGTATAGAAATAATTCCCAGATGTTTAATATAGGACAGAAAAGGTAACTAAAAATCGGAGTTAATGAAGGTGAAGTTCAACAGGAGTACGGCCTGTTACGATCGTACTTAGAGAACCTTTTATCCTTACCTGTGGTATCTTGTAGGCAGCTGTCGCAGATATTATGGGTTGGGTCTAGCAAAATAAATAACATAACCAAAAAAAACATGCCAAACAAAAGCATAAAAAATTTGGAGACCATAAAAAACCTTTTACCGAAGGTGTGATAAAAACAAATTAAATGCAAAATTAATTCTGTTCAGGTGGAAACGGAACAGGAGTTGGTGCAAAAGGTTTAATCGAATATAAACAGGAGAAAACATTTACTTAAAAAAATCTGAATACAAAAAAAAACTGAAGCGGGAATAAAAAGTGTGGAAGAACTAACCGACGACTGAAGTGGGAGAGAACGAGATATTGAGTCTCCTCTGGTAATGCCGTAAAGCGTATTCCTTGGCCAATTGTTTGCAGTGCCTCCAATATTGTTTTTGGATGATTTCGCTTACCACATCCTCTACTAATTCGAGTACTATAGTGGTATCGAGTACCTGTGGGGAGGAGGAACCTTAAATGAAAAGATAAAATTATCAAAATTTTAATTTTTTTCCAAATTTTGTTTCTACTATTATATAAAAATTTATGTTTTTTATCCTTCTATCCGTTTTAAATATAAAATACCAGCTAAGATCCTATTAAAATACTAATACTATTATTTTGTTATAATATTTAATTAAAAGTATTTTTTACTGAATGGAAGAAAAAAAACCATTTTACCGAGGAAATAGAATGAAAAACTAGACAAACCAGAATCCAAATATAATTCCGAATCCCCCAAAAGATATTCTGTCCCTCCACATTGTACAAGCCGATGACAATCAACATCGCAATTATTGGCGCCAAAAGAATACGGAAAACTGTCTGCAAATTCCTCAGTCGCACTTCCTGATTTTATTCACAAAACTTTTTTTGTGTGGAAGGATAACAATGAAGGCGGGCACATTGCTGTTGGGATGTGACGCATGTTGATGCAAATGTGTCTTACATGAAAATCTGCTTTAAACATTTACTGATTACTTTGATTCGTTCTAAATATACAAATTTCTATAAATTAAAATTTGCTTATTGATTATATGAAATTTTATCCATATGAAATTATTTGTTTTTGCAAATTTTTTTTTAAGCTTTTCATTAATTATTCTTTCTCAGATAATATATAGAAAAAAAAATTCCGTGTAAAAATGAAATTGTTGATCCAATAGTAGAAATAATATTTTATGCAGTATAAGCATTAGGATAATCAGAATATCGACGAGGTATTTCAGCTAATCCTAAGAAGTTTTGAGGAAAAAATGTTAAATTTACTCCTAGAAATATGATGCAAAATTGACTTTTTCAACCTACAAATAATGGATATCAGTGAATAAATCCTGCTATAATTGCAAATACTGCTTCTATACGAGGTCTGTTCAAAACGTATCGCGAATTTTGAATTTTCGATTTTGAATTTCCGAAAAATTTGAATTTTGAATTACCGCGGGTTACGTATATTCGATGTCTCTCACTTATGCCGACAAGTTCGGCCATTTTGGATGTTCAGTTAATTTTTGACAGCTGCTTTGCTTGTACGTGTTTTGGCTCGTCTTCGATTTTTGCCCATTCCAAAAAATGGATCAGAGAATTTGTTTCGGCAACAATAACAGTCGCAGAGGGACAGATCTGGGGAATACGGTGGCTGCGGCATTATTAGTGTGTTGTTTTTGGCCAAAAATTCGCGCACAAACAACGATGTGTGATCAGGGGCGTTATCATAGTGCAAAAGCCATTTTTTGTTCTTCCACAAATCCGGGCGTTTCTGGTGGATTGCTTTACGCAACTTGCGCATAACTTACAGGTAATATTCCTTATTGACTGTTCTATCCTATGGCAAGAACTCATGATGCACCACGCTCCTGCAATCGAAGAAAACTGTAAGCAAAACCGTCACATTCGACCGAACTTGGGGCGATATTTTCGGTATTGGCTCGTGCGGCAGCTTCCATTGGGATGATTGAGCTTTGGTTTTCACGTCATAACCATAAACCCATGATTTGCCACCAGTTATGATCCTCTGGAGCAAATTTGGGTCGTCGCGGACAGAGTCCAACAACTCCTTAGCAATGTCACTGCGATACTGTTTTTGATCGAAAATGGGCAAAAATCGAAGACGAGCCAAAACAAGTGCAAGCAAAGCAGCTGCCAAAAATAAACTGTACATTCAAAATGGCCGAACTTATCGGCATAAGTGAGAGACATGAGTACCTACATAACGCCACAAAAAATCGAAAATCGAATATACGTAACCCGTGGAAATTCAAAATTAACGATACTTTTTGAACAGACTTCGTAGATAATACATAATGGAAATGAGCTAATACATACATAGTAGGTGTCATGAAGAATAATATCAACTGATGAATTAACGAGAACTACTCCTGTTAAACTACCAACTGTAAATAAAAATACAAATCCTAATATGAATCTTATTCAATCAAACAGAAATGTTATTACAATTCTTGAACTATTTAAAGAAATAACTTCTCATTCAATAAAAATTACTAAATTATTTAATAAAAATTTGCCTAATGGAATACAGCTTATAAAAACTGAGTTTATTCACACATAAACAATACTGACAAAAATATAACTCTTCAACATAACCAACGAACCCGCTAAGCCATCTATGTTCATTTTGGGAACTAAAATACCCTATCGTAAAAAAGAATAATAAAAAATTAAAAGCATTAATAAAATTTAGGTTTTCAAACAATCCGACGTGCTACTTATTTGATTTGTGTTTAGAAAATAAATAACAAATCAAAATACGATCGCAATTATTGTAATATCAAAAAATTATTTTTAAGAAAATTTCAGCTTTGTTTTTAAATATTTCAAGAACTACATAATATCTGTCAGTCAATTTTATGACTTTATTTTTATCCTGCTTATTGGGCGAGAGATGTGTCCTCTAGCTTTATGACAATTTCTACTTTCGAGTTGCTTGGATAGTTGCACACCACTTTTCGAAAAGAACTTTGGTCGTTAAAGATAAATTCGTTTCAATTTAAAATTTGTGGGATTCAATCGTATCTGGAGAAAACAACCAGGAAGGATAGATTTGGTAGAAGATCTGAAAGTACTAAATTGGTTGATCGATAACTTCTTTTCCTTGTAAGAAGTTGGCCAAAACTCTTGGAATAGTGGTTGACTATGTGTATGGTTGGAAGAATGCCCCAATATAATAAAAATTAATTTACAGTACTGCTTTTATTCCTTAAGCTCGCTTCACACCACGCTAGTTTTCCTGCTTGTTTTCTTGTTTGCTACCGTGCTGGCTGCGGTGCTAGAAATGATTCACTGCTCTTAGTTTTAAAGCTAGAGATTTCAGAAATAGAAACTGTTCTATTTTTTGTGCTAGTTTTGCTGCTTGTTCTTTACGTTCGGTTTTTATTAAAAAAAATAAAGGGAAAAAATATCCTTTTTTTATTTAGAAATAGCTAAGATCCAGCGCACGTTGCTATGTCCCCCTATAAATAAAACATGTGCGGTTTTATTTTTAGTTGAACAAGAATTTATTACAATGCAAATGGGATTAAAAATATTTCTTGGTGTTCCTACTCTGACCATGGGCAAAGCAAGCATTTTCTAAATTTAATCCAGCAACACTTAACGATGGTTCTTGGGCTTGGTTGATTGTTATTGAGAAGGCAAGGCGCACTTGAAACTAAACTCGCTAGAGATCGAAGGGTAAATTAGGGTGGGGGGGGGGGGAGTCATTTATACCTGAATAAATTTTCCATTGGGTTAGGGAATATAAATAAATAAATAAAAGTCATATTAGACTTAAAAATCGTAAAAACTTACAAATAGTTGAGGTAAATACAAAAAAAACGGTAAACAAATGTTTAAAACGAAAACAAACGTAATTTCTTCAATTAAAAAATGCAAAAAAAAAAAATGGGGATTCTGGAATAGGGGATAAGAAATGTATCACATACGATAATATTGTGCGAAAATGATCTTGGTCAAAGTGCGGTGGAGCGGCTCAAACGGTGGCCAAATCAGAACTAACGGCCAAGAAAGTTTTGCTGTGCATTTGGTGGGATTGGAAGGGAATCATCTACTATGAACTGCTTCCATATAGCCAAACACCAAATCCGGACATCTACTGTCAACAATTGAACTACCGGATTGACCAGAAGCGCCCCAACGAAAAAGCCTCAACCCAGCAGGATAAAAAAAATTTAATTAAAATGACTATAAACTCTTCCTTCCATACTCAAAACAATAAGAAAGTTAATAACAAAAATTGAATTAAATTACATTTATTCCAAATAAAAGTTTAGAGAGCACAGTAAAATTTAAAAAAAAAATCGATAAAAATTTTCATTATTAGAAGTTATTATACATCGAAATTGATAGAATTAAAATTAATAAAAGAACTAGAATAAAGAAATTAATTAATGAGATTATGAGAATTACAAAACATGTAAACATATTCGTAAAATTATTAATTTTAATTTCGGAAAGTTTTCTTTTTTTAATAATAATAGAATAAATTAATTTCCAATTCAGCGGCTGGAAATTCAGATATCGGGGGAGGGGAGTGAGTGTAGAGTTGTTGTGGATGATCTCAAAACAGAAGAAAAATATTGAAGAATTCCTGAAAATACAACAAAAAAAACAAGTAGCAAATTAATTATTTAAAATAAAAATAAAATAAAAAGAAAATATCGAAAAACAAGAAAAATAATCGGGCTTTTTTAGAGCCAAAACAATAAAAAAAAAAGCCAAATTAATTCCATAAACGGTGGGACGGGGGGGGGAGCTGATAACAGCAGTAGCGGTAGCGGCAGGGACACCAAAAGAAAAAAAATTGTAAAAGAACATTTTACCAAAAGCCACCTCCGCTATCATCAAAGAATAAGATTTAATTAGACTCGATTTACAATTGAGCAAGCTGGCCTAGTCAGTCAAGTTAAGTGGTCTGAAAAGTTAACGAGGTTAAGCAGGGACTAATAGTTCTTCATAAAATTTAAAATTAATTTTAGAAAGATGGCAAAATAAGGACAAATTATATAAAAGAAAAAAAATTATATTTATTGAATAAAAAAAAAATTACAAAAATAAATCAAAAGGAAACAATTTTCTTCGCGTATGTTTTTAAAGAGGATCTGATAAGAACAAAATTGCCACTGCAAATCGGTGTTGCCTTTTGTCCAAAACCTTACCTTTCAAGTGACAAGAATATGATTTGACTGACAACGGACGAAAAGAATTGGCGGCTTAGGGGGCCGGCCCGGTAGCACAGTCGATGCCATCCTGACCAACGTACTTGGACGAGTGAAATTCAGGCAAAAGGAGGCATAGCATACACATAGGCGATCCCGATCAATATCACAGTGGGTCTAGAAGAACAACGAGGTCTGTTCAAAAATTATCACGAATTTTGAATTTCCGCTGGTTACGTTTATTTGATTTTCGATTTTTTTTTTGTGGCGTTATGTTGCTACTCATGTCTCTCGCTTATGCCGACAAGTTCGGCCATTTTGAATGTTCAGTTAATTTTTGACAGCTGCTTCGCTTGCACGTGTTTTGGCTCGTCTTCGATTTTCGCCCATTTTCAACCAAAAACAACATCGCATTAACATTGCTAAGGAGCTGTTGGACTCTGTCCGCGACGACCCAAATTTGCTCCAGAGGGTCATAACTGGTGACGAATCCATGGGTTTATGGTTATGACGTGGAAATCAAAGCTTAATCATCCCAATGGAAGCTTGCGCACGAGCCAAGACCGAAAAAAGTGCGCCAAGTTCGGTCGAATGTGAAGGTTTTGCTTACAGTTTTCTTCGATTGCAGGGGCGCGGTGCATCGCGAGTTCTTGCCATAGGATAGAATGGTCAATAAGGAATATTACCTGCAAGTTATACGCAAGTTGCGCGAAGCAATCCGCCAGAAACGCCCGGATTTGTGGAAGAACAAAAATTGGCTTTTGCACCATGATAACGCCCCTGCTCACGCATCGTTGCTTTTGCGCGAATTTTTTGCCAAAAACAACACACTAATAATGCCGCAGCCACCGTATTCCCCAGATCTGTCCCCCTATGACTTTTTCTTGTTCCCGAAACAGATTCGTTGATCCATTTTTTGGAATGGGCAAAAATCAAAGACGAGCCAAAACACGTGCAAGCAAAGCAGCTGTCAAAAATTAACTGAACATTCAAAATGGTCGAACTTATCGGCATAAGTGAGAGACATGAGTACCAACATTTTTTTTTATTTTTTTATTTGACAGGTTTCATTTCTACATTATAACACATATACACATAGTCATGAGACACAGTCGCTCCTATGGAGCATATAGCGGCACAGAGAATACACGTCTCTAGTTGGTGGTAGAAGGCTTCTTTTTTTTTTTCTTTTTTTGTTGGCGTCATCATCTACTTTGGTTGGGGCATAGCACTGCACGATGGTGATGTTTTCGGAACTTCGAGTGGAGCCTGGCTGTCAGAAGGCGGTCGGAGACCGTTTTGTAGCCCATGAGAGATCTCTTTTTGCGTTGGCCGATAGGATCAATCCGACTCCACAGTGGTGGCCGCTGTCGTTGCCGCTGTAGATGAAGTGTTCGTTTACCCGTCTGCGTTGTGAGGGCTCCCTTGATGTTTCCACCTTGTCTCGGAGATTCCCAGGATATCGAGGTTGTAAGCGTTTTTTTTTTTGGGAGAGAAGCCAGTCGAGAAGTTTTTGGGAGAGAGTCCCGCACGTTCCAGGTACCTATTCGGGCTGTTCGATGAAAACCAGATGAGTTTTTTGCCTGAGGTACGGTACGGTTGATTCTTCTTGTGCTGTTTCTTGATAGGTGGTTTTTTATAGCTTGCGGCTTATCAGGCCAGCGAAGTAACCTCCAGTGACGTTGGGGGACCCTACGGACTACATATAAGGCTTGTAGTCGGCCTCTCACCCCGGCACCATGCCGAGATGGCGGCAGCGGGAATCGAACCCCCTACCTACCGAGTGTGAGTCGGTCGACACACACACGGTTAAACCTGCGGCACGCGGTGTTCCCAAGCGGTCACCCATCCAAGTACTAACCACGCCCAGTCCTGCTTAACTTCGGTGATCGGACGAGAACTGGTGGATCCAGGACGGCACAGCCGCAGACTGAGTACCAACATAACGCTATAAAAAATCGAATATACGTAGCCCGTGGAAATTGAAAATTCGCGATAGTTTCTGAACAGACCTCGTATTAAGCCTTTAAAACACGCAATAATGAATGAATGGATTACTTACTACAAAAACATCGCCGAAACTAAAGGGAAGCAGAGCCTACTAGCAAACTGACCGGGACAGAGATGCGACGATAGCAACGATCAACCAAATTAAGCTGGCATCGGCGTGGATAGTACTTGGAAGGGTGGATACATAAATCAACAGGAAATTTGGTCATAAGAAAAATTGCATACCAACAGGCGCCTTGGTTAATTCTTGAACATGGAAAATATTTGACAGCTGCACAAAAAAACAATCAACTTTTTTTTTACTTTTACTTTTAATAAAATATTTATTTAGCTCTGAGAAGTATATTTATTATTCTTTAGGATTATTTTTATAATAATCTTAAAGAATAATAAATATACTTCTCAGAGCGGAGAGGAAGAGACAAAATAAATATTTAAAAAAAAAACTCACAAAAAAACAATGGTTCTTGTCAGAACTAAAAATAAAATTATATTCATTGAGGAAAGAAAATATTGATAGTAGGCATTTAGGCGCCTATTGGTCAATCAGGGCTTTACTGGTAGTAGACCAATAGGCGTAACTTAATGCAATTTTTGACCAAAAACTTGTGAAATGTTTGAATTTTTGGAAATTTCCATGGAATTGCAACATTTGAATGGTCATGAAAATTACTTCTGAAAACTGGGCTCCTCTGTTGTTTTGCCTCGATTGCTAAATTGTACGAAAAATTGTTTTTTGTTTTTTTTCCTTTTTTCTGATGTCTTTATTTGTTTTTTTTTGTTGGTATTGATAGGATATTTTTTTCCCTTCGATTTTTGTTTTTTCTTTAGGGAGGTAGAAGGGGTGGTCTCTTTTTTTGAATTTTATTAATTCTTTTTTGAGGGGGAGATTGTTAGTTGGAAAAATATTTCTTTACTCAATGTTAATAATTTTATTTTTTGTTTACTCAATGATAATAATTCTATTTTGGCATTAATAAATGCCAGTTGAGAGACAAAAATTTACTCAATGTTAATAATTTTATTTTGACATTATTAAATACGGCCAGTTGAGAGACAAACAATTTTCCATCGAACGTCAATTAAAAGTAGCTAAGGAATCAAAAACACTCAAATCAAATAGCTCAATAAGGAAAGAAACAAAGAAAGGTCGGCGTACTCGCCGGCTCGGTAGATCAGTCGTTTAGCATAGCGTGCTGTACTACCATCCAAAGGGTCGTGGGTCCGAATCCCACTGCAGCAGCATGCTCCTATGCTAATTACCTTACCGCTTTACTTTCTCTGTGACTTTCATTCGCTTATCCCTTATCCTACACCCTTTCGGACCGCCCGAGGAGATGGATTCAACAGCATCTTTTATGCAGGTTTCGTTCATGCTTCGAGACTCCCTTCACATTCTACTGTTTATTTAAACGTATTTAATGTGAATTCTCAGCTTATTATTTATTTTGGGCTATAAAATCAGGTATTTTATTGAAAGAGAAATTAAGAAAGAAAAAGTGGTCATTTTGCGGAGAAAGGAAAAAGTCTGTGATTATTTGTTGACCTTGAAAAATAGGTAATTAAGAATTCAAATAGTCGTGCTTCATTTTTACGAAATCACCCTGTAAAAAGGCAATAAAATAAAAATCAGCAAAGACCTCATAAGTACTACTGCGAAAAGGACTACAGTAAAAATGATAAGATAAGTTAGAATGACACAGTCCTAAAACAGGACCTACAGATTTCGATAATGCAGGGCCAGCCAACCTAAATTTTCAGGTTTGAACCTAAATTGTCAGCGATATATTTTGTGACCGTAAAAATCGACCTTTCACATTTTCGACATTTTATTTTAAATTTTTTAATATAAGAAATTTTACAATGCATTTAGCATTTTTTCCATATGAGATCTCTTAGATGATGACTGAACAAAATGAAGGTTTTTGGCAGGTTATTAATAACCAGGACATGGTCAACTACAAAACGTGTTTCCTATTGTGGAGAATAGTATTGTAGTTTGGTTGGTTTTTGTAAATTTAAACCCTGATTTGTGTTGAATATGCATTTTTATAGCATATTTTTTTAAGGATATTTTCCTTCCAAAATAAAAAATCCCTTGGAAAAAGAGGTATTTTCCTCTTCAAAAATGTTGATTAATTTTTTATTGATTGAAATTTGAATTTTAACAAAAATTTCATAAAATAATTGATGGAATATTGATTTTTTGAGGGGTGGCGGTGGGTGCTGTTGTTTGTTTTTCGTATAGGGGGTATTTAACCCCTTAAGAGCTTGTGCAATTGAAAATAGAAAATGTCTGAACTTCTATTAATAAAAAGTGGACTTTTTTTGATGAATTTCACTTCGGCATTCTTAAGGTCTAAAATTTTCTTAATTTTAGAATCGAATAAATAAATCCCCCTGTGCAAATTGTTTGCTTAGTTTTTGTTTAATTTTTTATAAAACCTTTAGCCTTTCGAGAGTATTTTCCTCTTAACAACTAAGTAAAAATACTCAAAAATCTTTTTTTAAAGCAAAACTCGACCACCTTTCCAGAGTATTTTCCCCCTAAAATTATTTTTTATCGAATTTCTCATCAATTTCTTCCAATAAAATTTTGAAATTGTGATTGTAATGACGTCTTAGAAACTGGCGCTCCATTGCCCAAATTTAGTAGAATTTTTAATGAAAAAACAGATTACGTTCTAGGGTATTTTCCTAACAATTTTTCTTTTGTTGAATGTCACTCAAATTTGTCTACAGAAAATTCCGAGAGTACTTTTCTATAAAAACATGTGTTCTTCTTTCTGAATCTGTTAGAATTTTTAGCTAAAAAACTATTTACGATCCCGAGTATTTTCCTCTCAAAACTTGGCAAAGTATTCACGGTATTTTCCTCTCAAAACATTTTCGAAGGTATTTTCCCATACCCCCCCCCCCTTCCCCCTTCAGAAATGATTGCAATGCTCACATCCGTAGTGTTAAATTTTGGTAGGTTATTAATGACCACGACATGGTCAACTAAAAAACGTGTTTTCTATTGTGGAGAATAGCAGTTTGGATGGTACAATTTATATTCTTCAGGATTTTAAGTGGTCACTATGTGTCCTCAATGGTGATGTGAATGCTGCTGCTAATATGCTTACCAACATTATACTACTACTCGGTATGGGACACTTCATTTCTCATAGAATGAAGAGTGTCAGGCCGAAAGGAAAAACGTGGTTTGGCTCGAACTGCAAAAAGGCAATAGGGGAAAAAGAGTTAGGCTTCGGGACTTATAGGGCCAACCTTTCTGAGGGAAACTGGAAGAAGTTTAAACGAGTTAGAAATGATTGCAATGCTCAAATCCGTAGCGTTAAATTTTTTCACGACCAAAAAGTGCTCCAGGGGTAGTGAACAGTTTTGGTTATCTACCCAAATACCTCGCAAAAAAACCGAGGCATTTTATTTGTGTTCTAGGTGCAAAGTGCCTCTAGATTCAATGGGTCGAAATTTTTTTCGATCCCCTGATCAAAATGAGTGAATCTGATCCAGAGTCCTGGCGGGAATGTCCTTTTAGAACGTAAAGTCGTTGCCGGCATTAAGCCTGAGCGATTTAGTAATTTTCAAAAAGAATGGAAAAGAATGGCATTACGGAACAATTGTTGGAATAGTTAACGACCGCTCGTATATTATTAAGGATTCATTCGACAATCATTTTAGACGTAATCGTAGGTTCATTGCCAAAACGAAGAATAAGGATTTTAGCGCTAGTGATCTAGTTTTTGAAGAAAATGTTAAGACAGGGTACTTGCACAATTTGCCAGAAATTCAAATCGCAAAGCCAGTTGATCTCGGTGAGTCAAATGTTGGCGATAATCAGAATGGCAAAACTCCTATGAATATTGTAATTGCGGATAAACCAGAGCTTCCAGTAGAGGTGGAAATTGACGATTATCATAATTCGTCTTCGGAATTTGAAACTGCTCGAATTGATGATTCAGATGCAAATATGGGCAGTGATGCAGAAGTCGTTCCAGAACCAGTGGTTCAGGACAGTTATAGAACGCGCAGTGGTCGTACTGTAAGACCACCGCAAAGATATGGCTGGTGAAAATTGTAAAAGTTATTAGGAGTAGCCTAGTCCAAATTATTATTGTTACTAATTTAGACTTAAAGAAAAAAGCGTGTAATGTGACATTAGAAGCAATGTCATCAAAAAAATGAGATGGCCATGAGAAGGGCAACATTGCTGCATGTGATAGCTGACGTTCATTATTAAAAAAAATTATATTAATAAAGCTAATAATTTTATACTTAAATAATATGTTATTTTATTACTTCGCTTGCATATTACAACTTCAACTAACCAAAACTAGGTTAAGTAGTCCTAACTCGATTTTATAATTATTTTTTCCTAATAGCTTCTATAAGGGACTATTTACTTATATTAACAGATACAAAATCAAGGATGTCTCCAAGAATACTAGACACTTTTTAAAAAGTTAATTTTTTAAATTTTGAAAAAAAAACCGACTTGTTTAAATTAGTTTTTCGGATACTTACCGTTAGATATTCTAATCAAGTTTAGTATCGACTGAAAGATCAGAAAGTTATACTATCGAAAGATTAAGAAACAATTTCCAATATCATACTATTATTAACATTTTTTTAAAGTCAAACTAAAACAATTTTTTTCAAAAATTAGTTATTTTCAGACGCTCATTTCTCGAAAACTAAAGGTCCAAAAAATCCGTAGAAAATTTTGTAATGGAGGAAAAAATTATACTATTTACAAAGGTCCTTGAGGATGTTAATCAAGTTTGAACTGAATCCTTTCACAAAAAAGTTTTTTTTTGTGAAAATGCCAACATTTTCGAAATTCGAAAAAACTTTTTTATATTTATGATCCCTACAACATTGGGTATCTCGCACTAAGCCAAAATATGGGTCAACAAAAAAGGTTTCTGAATTTGACCCTAACCAAAATTTTTTTTAAATTCATGATCCGACCTTTTTTATAAGAGGACCTTAAGCGAAGGGATTTGAGGCACTAACTATGAAAATTGATGGAATACTTTTTGAGATATGCAATAGGCGTTTTCCATTGGACCAATTTTGCTATCGCGGTAGAGTTTCAGCTGTCATCATCTACTCTACCTCGAACAAACGACCACATTAAACTGGGAGTTACGCATCCACTGAACTGTAAGGGGATTTTAGTTTCCTACCTGGCAATAGATGGCTTAGCGGGTTCGTTGGTTATGCTGAAGAGTCATATATTTGTCAGTATTTTGTATGTGTGAATAAACTCAGTTTTTATTGTTTATGTGTGAGTAAACTCAGTATTGTTGCTGACTCTTTTGAGGTTATGTATCTACTAATGTTATAAATTTGGCGTTCCTTTGCTCATCTACTCACAGCTACCGTGGTAGGTCCAAAGGAAAATGCCTAATGTCAAAGTTTGCTTTTTCCAAAATTTTCCAAGTGATTTTCTCGGTCATCCTACACCGGAAGTAGCTGGGTTTTCATTTCTGGGTAGTGTACTAAATTTAGTTTTTAATTTGCTATGGAAACCAAATAACTTGAAAAAATAACAATTTATCTTAGTTAAAAATCGGATGTTTTTGAGGCTTCATCGCCACTTTTATGAACTCTTTTTTAATTGTAGTCCAACAACTCGTAACTGAATTTTTTAATTAAATATTTTTATGGCTTAGGAGTATTTTCCTCTTCAAAAATGTTGATTAATTTTTTATTGATTGAAATTTGAATTTTAACAAAAATTTCATAAACTAATTGATGGCTTCATCGCCACTTTTATGAACTCTTTTTTAATTGTAGTCCAACAACTCGTTACGGTAGAAAAATTCTATATTGAGTGTCACCTAATAGCTAAGGACCTTCACTATTTAATGGTCTTAAAATAGTTAATTACTAACATTTTTCTACTGTTAAATCTTGTAAATTTTATTTGAAAATTGATCATTTTCAGATGCTATCTTCTCAAAAAGTAACGATTAGAACATTTTTAAATAATCACCATTCGTGAGTCCAGTTCCTCCTTTTTATGAGGAGATAATAAAATGGCCCAACTTCAAAGTCCTTAACGATGATTATTAAATTTGTTAACCAGACCCTATAAGAAAAATGTTTTTTTTCGATTGATAACGTAGGGAAAATTCGATTATTTTAATCGTTATCTAATCAGCTTCAACCAAGAAGAGATGGAATCCGGAACCTCAAGAAGATTTGTGGTGCACATCTTGTCGTGATCATATGCCCGCCGTGTTATTCGTTACTATTAGGCTTATATGTATCCATCGGACAAAACACAAAGAAAGTGTTACGGAGCTTCCACAACATAGAAATTCCTCTCCCAAGTCCCCTTTCCCTTTTATTCTCAGATAATTAATCTGCTCAATAAAAAGTATTATCGACAAGTTTCCTGGTCAAGTCGTCAAATAATCCGAAGGCCGTGTACGAGGTCTGTTCGAAAAAGTATCGCGAATTTTGAATTTCTGCGGGTTCCGTATATTCGATTTTCGATTTTTTGTGGCGTTATGTTGGTACTTATGCCGACAAGTTCGGTCATTTTGAATATTCAGTTAATTTTTTACAGCTGCTTTGGCTCGTCTTCGATTTTTGCACAAATTTCGACCAAAAACAACATCGCATTAGCATTGAACTCTGTCCGCGACGACCCAAATTTGCTCCAGAGGATCATAACTGATGACGAATCATGGGTTTATGGTTATGACGTGGAAACTAAAGCTCAATCATCCCAATGGAGGCTGCCGCTCGAACCAAGGCCGAAAAAAGCGCCGGATTTGTGGAAGAACAAAAATTGGCTTTTGCACCATGATAACGCCTCTCTGCTCACGCATCGTTACTTGTGCGGGAATTTTTGGCCAAAAATAATACACTAATAATGCCGCAGCCACCGTATTCCCCAGATCTGGCCCCCTGTGATTTTTTCTTGTTCCCGAAACAGATTTTTTGAAATGGGCAAGAATCGAAGACGAGCCAAAACACGTGCAAGCAAAGCAGCTGTCAAAAATGACCATAACTGACCATTCAAAATGGCCGAACTTGTCGGCATAAGTGAGAGATATGAGTACCAATATAACGCCACAAAAAATCGAAAATCGAATATACGTAACCCGTGGAAATTCAAAATTCGCAATAATTTTTGAACAGACCTCGTATATTATGTAAAACACGAGCAGCAACAATGCGGTTGCTGACAAAGCCTAAATTTGCATCGTGCATTGCACCAGGTTCACCACAGTGCACATCTATAAACTTTTTCTCGGCGTTTAAAATTCCCTGTAAAAGCAGACTATAATTTTTTTTCCTATTGCAGTATGCTTGTTTGTCACGTTTAGGAGGATTGATTTCAATATGAGAACCATCAACAACACCGGGTACACCTTTCATAGCTGCAAATTGCATCTGGTTTTTTGCATTTCGGATGCTTTTGGCCATTTTATGTAATTGGCACTCACTTTAACAAACCATTTTACGAGGCGATATAAAATTCGATGGACTAAAAACTTGTAACAAGCAGATTTTTTTGACAAAAGACACTAGAATGACAGGACAGGAGAACATGTGAGAGTAAAAAACACCCATCGGTGTTTCTCTATCTGACGAGTTTTGAACATTTTCGTGGCCAATTTCTTTTTAAACGCCGACAAGTGTAAATAGGGAAGATAACAATCCGAAAGCTTTTTAATGATAGAAAAATCGGGAATGAAACTTTTTATAACGAGAAACGCACAAATCATGAACGAAGGGAACTTTTAGGTTACGATGATTAACTAAATTTGTTACGAACGTAGAACGGGGCGGATTTTGGTTTCAACGGATTGGATTCTATATGAACTGGAAGTCTTGGGGTAGAGTTCCATAGTTCAATATTGCACCTTCAGATCAGTTTTAAAATCGTGTTCTTTAATGTCAGTTTGGATGGGTTGTTCAGTAATCTAAGAAGTAGTAGGTAACGTCTGTTAAGATCAAGTCCTTTTGACGTCGTATGAGCGTTCCAAATAAGTCGTTTGTCTAGGTTAAGTTCCAAGTAGCGTACTTTGTCTTTTGGCGGATAATTAGGTATAATAATTACATCACTTACTATAGGGTTTTCTAATAAGAGTAATATGATTTCTAAGTGACGTTTCGGCCATTTGTAATATGTCATGATCTGTCATCTATTTTTCATTGTATTCAGTAATGTTTACAATTTCATCATGGAGAGATATACGAAAGAACAACGTTTACAAATTATTCAATTTTATTATCAAAATAATCGTTCGCCAATTGCAACTTTTCGTGCGCTTTTGCCATTTTATGGTCGTAATAATCGTCCAACTGCACTCGCTATTCGTCGAATTGTTAAAAATTTCGAGTGTACATTTTCTTTACATAATGTTCAAGTGCCAATAAGATAAAAATCGCTCGAAGTAATGAAAATATTGCTGCGGTTCAGGCAAGTGTTACTGAAGACCGCAATTTGTCGATTCCAAGACGTTCTAAAGAATTGGGACTGTCTCAAAACACAACCTGGCGGATTTTGAGAAAGGATTTGGGCTTGCATCCGCATAAAATTGTTATTACTCAAGAACTGAAGCCATTGGACCACCGTAAACGTCGTGAATTTGCTGATTTTGTCTTGGAACAACTTGAAAACGATAACGATTTTTTTAAAGAAAATCATCTTCTCCGATGAGGCTCACTTTCATCTGAGTGGTGCGGTAAATAAACGAAACTGTCGATTCTGGTGCGAAGAAAATCCACAAATTATTCATGAACACCCATTATATTCACTTAAATTGACAGTTTGGTGTGGTTTTTGGTCTGGTGGAATCATCGGTCCGTAATTCTTTCGAAATGGAGCTGGTAACACCGTTACTGTCAATGGAGAGCGTTATAGATCGATGGTAACCAACTTTTTATGGTCGAAATTGGAAGAAATTTATCTTGACAACATCTGGTTCCAACAAGACGGGGCTATGTGCCACACAGCACGTGCAACAACCGAATTATTGCGAGAAAATTTTGTAGATTCGATTATTTCAAGAAATTGTGACATCGAATGGCCACCAAGAAGTTGTTATTTAACACCATTAGACTATTTCTTGTGGGGTTATTTGAATTCATTGGTCTTTAGCAATAAACCAGCCACTCTTCAAGCTTTAGAAGTCAATATTGAACATGCTTGATTTAGTGGAAAAAGTGCTCGAAAATTGGGTTCATCGGATTCGTTCCTGCAGAAGAAGTCGTGGAGGCCATTTGAAT
Organism: Atherix ibis; assembly: GCA_958298945.1. NCBI lineage: Eukaryota > Metazoa > Arthropoda > Insecta > Diptera > Athericidae > Atherix > Atherix ibis. The sequence continues at coordinate 32,482,553 of OY282609.1, forward strand.
GACGTTTTATTCAGAACTTAATTGTATCGATTGTACTTCACATTAAATAAAAAACATTTGAATTTCCTTAACAATTAGTGTGTGTGTTTTTTTTAAAAAAAAGATATCATATCACTCTTATTCGAAAATATGTTAGTTTTGTAATTTAATAACTAGTGTTATATTACACTGAGCAATCTCAATCATTCGTGCTTTGCGTTTTGCTCTCGCCGTCGCGATAGCACGCGCTTTATTTGTCAATAAATTATTATTCTTGTGTTCGTCTTTAGTGATTTTTATTTTACTCATTCAACAGGTTATGGGCCCAGGCACACGCGAAACATAACCGAATGAGTAAAAATCAAGCGAATCGGTAGTTTAAAAGTGTTAAAAACGAAGGCGTCGAAAGTGAGGGCAGTACCATACGCGCAACAGCGACTAGGACTCAAAATGTCCGAAAATCAGTATATAACGCACACTCCGCGTTTCGAACTCCTTACACGCGAAAACTACGATACTTGGAGGATTCAAGTAGAAGCATTGCTCATCAAAAACGACGGCTGGGACTACGTCTCGGGCACCACACCAGCACCAGCGGTAGTGACAGGAAACGGAGCGGTCGCGAGTGAAACAGAATACAAAGACTGGCTAAGGAAAGACAGAAAAGCCAAATCGGACCTAATTCTCTCTATCTCCCCATCCGAATTGAAGGAAATCAAAAATTGCATCTCATCGCACGACGTGTGGGAAAAACTCGAATCGACGTACGCATCCAAGACGTCAGCTCGAAAAGCCGCGTAATATAAGCAGCTCACTCAACACAAAATGGCCGACAGCGATAGCATGATCGAGCACTTAAAAGGGCTTCTTCGACGCATCCGATAACTTAAAGTCGACTGGAGCCAACCTCGACGACGATCTACTAGCAATCATGCTGCTGCACAGCCTACCAAATAGTTTCGAAAATTTTAGATGCGCGATCGAGTCACGTGATAAGCTACCCGAGCTCGAGATTCTAAAAATCAAAATACTCGAAGAACACAGATCTCGTCACAGAAAAGAAGAAGACCACCATAGTTCGGCCATGTTTACAAATACGCGATCCAACTACAATCGCAAGGCAGGCAGCTCTTCCACGAAATCCTCGCACGGTAACTCCACACCACAAAAACAAAAGCCAACATATAAATGCGGCTACTGCAAAAAGAAAGGACACAAAGAGGCCGATTGCTACAAGAAGAAGAAAAGCATACAAGAGTCGAAAGGTCATAGCTCCAATCTTAGTTTCTTTACCGGCGCAGCAATAAACACGAGATGGTGTTTGGATAGCGGTAGCACCTCACACGTATGCAACGACAAAGATCGTTTTCAAAATACATCTCGTACTAGAGGCAGCCTCCAACTTGCCAGTGATGCCACAGCAGACATTTGTGCTAAAGGCGACGTAAGCTTTAAAACAAGCGAGACCTGTCAAACCATAACCTTGAAGGACACACTATACGTGCCTGATCTCCGAACAAACTTAGTCTCGGTGCCTAAAGTCGTAGACGCTGGTTTTAACGTAAATTTCGTTAAAGATCGTGCCGTAGTTCTTGATTCTAACGGCGAAATCCAAGCTCAGGCCGATCGAATAGGCTATTTATTCTTCTTTAACGATGCCGAGGAATCACGCGTCATCGCGGCATTTTCAAAAGTCAAAGTATCGATGAACGAATGGCACGCACGTCTCGGTCATTTGAACTCCAAAGATCTAAAAACTATGTTCGCAAAGAAACACGCCGAAGGCATCGACGACGTTCAGATCGAAGACATTGATCAGTGCTCAACATGCGCAGATTCAAAAATGGCCAGAGAACCTTTCCAGCCTCGGACAAAATACGCAACCAAGCCCCTCGAAGTCGTCCACTCCGATGTATGTGGCCCAATGAGGACCACCTCGAAAGGCGGCGCTCGATGGTTCGCCACATTTATTGACGAGCACACGCGCTTCTGTGCCGTCTTTTTCATGAGGGAAAAAGCCCAAATAACCGACAAATTCATCGAGTTCAAAAACTTTGTTGAGAATCAAACCGGGCACACCATCAAGGAGTTACAGTCAGACGGCGGTAAAGAATACAACAACAAGCAAAACAAGCTGCTCAAAGACGCCGGCATAAAACGCCGTTTTACAGTACCACATACGCCTCAGCAAAATGGCCTTGCAGAGCGAAAGAACCGCACCCTCGTGGAAACTGTTCGTTGCCTGCTCTTACAATCCGGCTTGCCCGCAATCTTTTGGGCCGAAGCCATTCACACGGCTAACTACATACGGAACAGATGTTACTCCGAAATTGTCGGCTGCACTCCATTTGAGAAATGGACGGGATACAAACCTAGTATCTCTCATATGAGATCATTCGGCGAAAAAGTGCACGTCTTAAATAAGAACACAACAAAGGGAAAATTTGACCGTCGCGGACTTGAGGGAATCTTTCTTGGATATTCAGATGATTCCAAAGCTTTTCGAGTATGGCTAACCGAAGCGAAGAAAATTGTCTCTTCAAGAGACGTAAAATTTTCAAGCACACCTGGAACTCCCTCTCCGTCATCCGAGATATTGGAAAGTGGAGAAAATCAGGTCACTCCTACCAAAGAACGCACTGTCGATCTGCTCACTGAAGTAAAAATTGTCACTCCTGAGGTAAATGAGACAGTGAACGAAGATCTCGACGACGCCGCCTAGGACATCGACATTCAAGAAGCGCCAAACTCGAGCCTGAACGACGAGCCTGACTTCCATGGATTCCCTTCGAGCAACAACGACTCGGACGGATTCGAAAAATTCGATTTTACATTGCCAAAAGCAAATCCGAACGACGAAGGCTCACACGATAACCACACCACATATCGTCGCAGACACCATGAAGATGCAACCGAGAGCGCCATGAGTGTTTGCGAGGTGGACATTGGAGAAGCTTTGAGAGGACCGGACAAGGCAGCCTGGCTTAAAGCCATGCGAGAGGAAATCAAGTGCCTCATATATAACGACACTTGGACTGTCGTGGAGAAACCTCGCAACTCGAGACTCATAGGCTGTAGGACAGTTTTGCGCAACAAGTTCAATCCAGTGGCCCAGGGATTCTCTCAAGTCCCTGGTACTGATTTCTTCGAAACTTTTGCTCCTGTAGCCCGATTGGATTCGCTTCGCATACTTTCAGCCATCACAGCCAGACATGATTTAAAGCTTTTCCAGTCAGACGTCGTCACAGCCTACCTCCACGGAGAGCTTGATACCGAGCTTTTCATACAACCTCCAAAGATGCTCGCCGAAATCCTGGAGTCAATAGTAACTTCGGAGAAGGACTGCACTACAGTCGGCAAAGCGAAGGCCATGCTCACAGGTCTACAAAAAGGGCGGACAGATCGCATGCAAGCTAAACAAAGCCATCTATGGATTACGCCAGGCAGGACGCAGGTGGCACGAGAAAATCGATAACGCACTCAAGAAGCTCGGACTGCGGCCAACCAACAGCAATCCATGCCTTTACGTCGACTCCCGCGACAAATTCACGTTCATTCTTCTATACGTGGATGATATTCTTTTCGCCTCGAAGAACGTGTCAAGAGTCAGAGAAATCAAAAAGGGTCTTGCCGAGGAGTTCAACTTGAAGGACATGGGACTGGCTACGTATTGCCTTGGCATCGAAATCGAGCAAACTGGAGCGTCAATATCACTATGTCAAAGCGGTTACATCAGCAAGATCTTGAATCGCTTCGGCATGGCCGATTGCAAGCCTGTCTCCACTCCCATCGCGACTGGAACCAGACTCGAGCCCAGCAAAAGTCATAAATCCGTCTCATTGCCCTACCGTGAATTAATTGTCGCCCTCATGTACCTGTCGGTCGGGACGAGACCGGACATCACCCACGCCGTGAGCTGGTTGAGCCAATTTAATTCTTGTTTCAACGAAACTCATTGGGCAGCCGCTAAGCGAGTATTACGTTACCTAAAAGGGACCTCCAACATAAAGATCGTCTACTCCAAGGACGAAGACAGCCTAAAGGGATTCGCCGACGCTGACTGGGGCTCGGATATCTCAGACAGGCGCTCCTACACAGGATACGTCTTCACCTTATCTAACGGCGCCGTCCCTTGGTGCTCCAGAAAACAAAAATCTGTGGCCTTATCTTCAACTGAGGCCGAGTATATGAGTCTATCGGATGCGTCCAAAGAAGCCATTTATTTGTCTTGCCTTCTGAAGGAGCTCGGCTTTTCCTACTTGGCTAAAACAGTACTTTACAACGACAATCAGTTGGCAAGCAAACTCGCGACTAATCCCGTCTTTCACGCTCGATCGAAGCATATCGACATCAGGACTCACTTCGTTCGAGATGCCTTGAAGAGTGGGAAGTTCGAACTTGGATATCTGCCTACTGAAGAGATGACCGCCGACATCCTAACTAAAGCTTTGCCTAAAGCTAAAATTGACTTTTGCGTTAAAAATTTGGGATTAATTTAATTTAATCAAACTTCATGTTTTTCTTTTGGACCTCCCGTACTATCTTTTGCAGATAACTTTGTGAATCATTTCGATTATGGGAGCGTGTTAGTTTTGTAATTTAATAACTAGTGTTATATTACACTGAGCAATCTCAATCATACGTGCTTTGCGTTTTGCTCTCGCCGTCGCGATAGCACGCGCTTTATTTGTCAATAAATTATTATTCTTGTGTTCGTCATTAGTGATTTTTATTTTATTCATTCAACAAAATATTATATATTGATGGAATCATTTTACTAATCCTGAAACTGTTGTTATTGCAACAATAGCACCTGTTAATGGTCAAGGTCTGTAATCAACTAAATGGAATGGGTGATTTGAATGGATTGACATTAGTTTAATTGACTTCTCTAGAATATAATGTTCTTAATACAGCAAATACATAAGATTGAATAATTGCTACTGCTGATTCTAAATCTAATAATGTAAAAATATTGCTAAGTAATAAGAAAGTGAAGGTCCTGTATTACCTAATAAAATTTATAATAAATTACCGGCAATTATATTAGCAGCTAGTCGAACAGCTAAAGTTCCTGGTCAAATTACATTTCTAATATAGGCTGACCCATCTAGCGGTTCCATTTTGAACTACTATTTATTTGAAGTACTAGAGTGTTAAATGTCAACACGAATTGACAGATTGTTAGTTGAAAGTCAGAATTTTACGAAATGGTAATCCATACGCTTGAAGAAAAATGGGAAATATTGAGAACTTACTTACAAAGTGGTGATTCTTCAACCCAAACTGTGAGAAATATAAAAAAAAAATGAGTAAAGATCGAATGCCATCACGTGAATTTGTGGGCAAATTTGTGAAGCGAGTTCGCGAAACTGGTTTGTTGGTTGCCAAAGCAACTCGTTCCCTCTCTAAGACAGTGCGTACGACCGGGAATATTGCCGCCGTTGTTGAAAATGTCAGTGATCATCCATCAACATTAACTCGTCACCGTTCTCAGGAATTGAACATTTCTCGCACTTCTCTGTTGAGAATTTTGCACAAAGATCTCGGTATGAAAGCTTACAAAGTTCAATTAGTCCAACAACTAAAGCCGCATGACCATCCGATGCGTTTTCTGTCTGCCCAATGGGCTCACGATCAATTGGCCGAAGATGAGCATTTTTATCGAAAAATCATCTTTTCGGATGAGGCCCATTTCCACCTCGGTGGGTATGTCAACAAACAAAATTGTCGCATTTGGGGCTCAGAAAATGCAACGTCACCATGGAAAAGCCGATGCATCCACAACGAGTCACGGTTTGGTGCGGATTTTGGAGTGGAGGCATCATTGGCCTGTTTTTCTTCGAAAACGATGAAGGAGCCGCCGTTACGGTCAATGGTGAGCACTATCGTGGCATGCTCAACGAATTTTTGTTTCCAAAAGTTGAAGAGAATAGCGTAGACGACATTTAGTTTCAACAGGACGGGGCCATTTGCCACACAGCCAACGTGACAATCCAACTTTTGGGCACTACTTTTGAAAACCGAGTAATCAGCCGAAATTCTGATATCAATTGGCCGCCTCGGACCTGTGATTTGAGCCTGTTGGATTATTTTCTGTAGGGAGCCGTTAAGGATAAATGTTACGCATGCCATCCAGAGACAATTGAGGCCTTGAAACACGAAATCAAAGTTGCCATTAAAGAGATACAGGCTCAGGCAATCGAAAATGTACTGAAAAATTGGGTCGAGAGAATGGGGTACTGTAACGCCAGCCATGGCAGTCATTTAAATGATGTTGTGTTTCATTCTTAAATTTCTAGGTTCAATCTTTTTCTAGGAACTTCTAAATGGTCCACCCTTTATGATAGTGGAAGAGGTATTTGAAGAATGAAAAGGAAGAACTCATAGCAAATATAGAATTTTATATTAGCTGCTTCGGAGACGCTCTGAGGTCTCAATCCAGAAGAAAATTCTAATTTACAATCAAATACTTAGGCCGGTTTGGATGTAGTAGCGAACTATGGTGTTGGAAAAGTTACATTATGCTCCATGGTACATAAGAAGTAAAGATATCCAAAGTGATTTGCAAATTAATTCGGTTTGTGATGGAATAAGAAAAAAACCAGCTTAACATGATCAACGCTTGCATTCGCATTAAAACCCAAATTTTTTTTTTTACTTGTAATGTTATGGTACATAGCGCATGTGGAATGTATTACGAGGAATAAAGCGAGAGATGTCGGTGGATTATGCTCTCAAAAAGCTGCTGATTGTAAAGATTTTGGAATACTGAGTGAGGCAGAGTATTCCACCACATTCGTATTGAACGGTTAAAAAAAGGATCAGTGTATCTTATAGTACGTCCAAAAAGAGGATTCATGGTAAATTGATGTACATTCGTGGCGAAACGAGCAACTAGAGGCGAAATGCAAGTAGCCACTTTACTGGAAGACTGTTTATGGAAAATACGATAAAATAAGTAAAAACAGGAGACATAACAACGACGATCTAATGAGTCTAATGACTTCGTAATATTTTTGTCACCTATTAATTTCATCGTTTGATTTCGTATTCCATCTAGTAAGTGTAATGGCGTATTAGGAGCGCCTACCCATACGTGGCAATTGTATTTCAGCTTAAGGCGAATATATGTCTTGTATAAGAGGTCTGTGCAAAAAGTATCGCGAATTTGGAATTTCCGCGTGTTACGTATATTCGATGTTCGATCTTTTTTGTGGCGTTAAGTTGGTACTCATGTCTCTCACTTATGTCGACAAGTTCGGCCATTTTGAATGTTCAGTTAATTTTTGGCAGCTGCTTTGCTTGCACGTGTTTTGTCTCGTCTTCGATTTTTGTCCATTCCAAAAAATGGATCAAAGAATCTGTATTAATTTTGTGTGAAAAACAAAATTAATTGCGCGGACGCAATCCGAATGTTGACTGTGTCATATGGTGAAGCTACCTTGGACCAAAGCAACGTTTATCGATGGTACAAAATGTTCTCAGAGGGCCGAGCAGATGTGAACGACGAAAAGCACGTCAACAACAGACAAAAACATCGATGAAGTGAAGAAAATAGTAATTGGCCAATCATCGAATCACCGTTAGAGAATTTGCTGAGGACTTAAACATATCGATTGGCTCGTGCCATTCGATTTTTACCAACGATTTTGACGTGAGACGGGTAGCCGCGAAATTCGTACCAAAATTGTTCAATTTTGACCAAAAAAAGCATCGCATTAACATTGCTAAGGAGCGGTTGGACTCTGTCCGCGCCGACCCAAATTTGCTCCAGAGGGTCATAACTGGTGACGAATCATGAGTTTATGGTTATGACGTGGAAACCAAAGCTCAATCATCCCAATGGAAGCTGGCGCACAAGCCAAGACAGAAAAAAGCGCGCGAATTTTGGTCGAATTGCAGGGGCGTGCTGCATCATGAGTTCTTGCCACAGGGTAGAACGATCAATAAGGAATATTACCTGAAAGTTATGCGCAAATTGCGCGAAGCAATCTGCCAAAAAACGCCCGGATTTATGGAAGAACAAAAATTGGCTTTTGCACCATGATAACGCCTCTGCTCACGCATCGTTGCTTGTGCGGTAATTTTTGGCCAAAAACAACACACTAATAATGCAGCAGCCAACGTATTCCCCAGATCTGCCCCCTGTGACTTTTTCTTGTTCCCGAAACAGATTCTTTGATCCATTTTTTGGAATGGGCAAAAATCAAAGACGAGCCAAACCACGTGCAAGTAAAGCAACTGTCAAAAATTAACTGAATATTCAAAATGGCTGAACTTGTCGGCATAAGTGAGTCATGTCTCTCACCAACATAACGCCAAATTGAAAATTGAATATACGTAACCCGCGGAAATTCAAAATTCGCGATACTTTTTGAGCAGACCTCGTATTGTATATAATATTTCTAGATGAATTGTATAATACTCGTAAGTGTGTAGGATCCAAACTAAGACCCTAAGTCCTTCCTCATTTTAATCATAACAACCGATCATACATTAAATAGTATTGGTTATATCTGCTATAGCCATCAGACCACATATTTGATGGATTTTATTAAAATGCGGCTTAACCCAAACGTCACTTCTTTATTTATGGATTTGTCTCATTTTTTGCAGATACGATTTTCCGGTCAGTATTCTAAGTCAAGCAATCGTGTGAATCCATGTTGTTACGTGAATTTTCCTTTGAGTTGGTGGTGCGCTTTCACTTTACTCGCCGTGCTTTTGCGATTTTCGAACGTAAATCAGGAACTTTTGAGCAGACTTGATGAATTGTCGGCTGTTGAAAATTTTCGATTCATTTGAATATTTTGTACACGAATGGAAGGAAATCTGTATACTTACAGAATCGATTAGAATTTTGTATGACAGTTCTTGTATTATCAAAACCATGAACCGCTCTTTATTTTTTTGGTTTACAACAATAATTATTTGGCAAACTGTTCTATGGGAAACTGTGAATAAATATGTTAACTGTTATACAAAATCTATTGGTTTGTGCATGATTTTTGAATAGATGCTTGTATTAAATATTTCAATACAGAAACCAGTATAAACAGTGGTTGTTGTACTATTTACAAATAGGCAGCTGTTCCTAATAAGTTTATTCTTAAACCGATTAACTTAAGCATTATAAATGTTTATTGGGTGGTTGATGTGATGGATTCACATATTAGAAAATTCGTGAATTGAATTCCAATTCCACAATTTCAGGGAGAATTCGCACTGAACTTACTTGGTTTTTGCACTTGATAAATAGATGTGATAACTAACACCAAAATAGAACCTAAAAATATTAACGAACTGCAAACATGAATTATTACTTTTAATATTAGTTAACTTTTTGTGATACAGGAAACTAATATTAAAAGTAAGACAAATGTACTATTTACTCGGGACAATAGTTGAAAAAGCCAGTGGTTGCTGATAGTCAATATTATCAAAGTTAAAAACCATAGTGGACTGTATCGACTTAATACCAGTTCGTATGACGTCGTAGTTAAGTTTATTTGGTTTTTCAGTTACCAAATAAACTTAAACAATTTTCTTTTTTACTCCTCAAACTTATAAAACTATTTCTCCCTATCTATCTATACCTATGTGTATTGTTTATTTTTTTAAAACACCCTTAATTACGATTTTGAAAAAACGTCGTCATTTTTGTATGCAAGTAATACCTGCATGCGGAAGTAAATAAAACCGGGTTGTATTTTTCTGCATTATTTTGCTGTTTGTCTGTCTGTGCATAGTTCAAATGGATAGATTTTATTAAATACGTTTGAGTTTCGTTTTTTTTTTATTATAATTTTATTAATGCGTCTACTTTTTTGTAAACAGCGTCGTTAAAGTGTACGAGGGCGCCGTTAATAATTTCAGAAGTCATTAATAAAATCGTGAAAATTACAATATTTTCTTCATATTATTGGTGTTTTTTTTTGTTTTCAATTCAAATACATATATTTAAAAATTTTATTTACTTTGGTCAAAGTTTCATGACTAGACTTCCCCCTACAATATTACTGCTGCTGCTGCTGATATATTTTATTACAAGATGTTTTTTTTATAAGTATTTTCAAAAAAAAAGATTTTCCAAAAGAATTTAGATTATTTTCAATAAATTTTTCTATCATTTTATAGAAATACTTTATGGAAAAAACAGAAAACTGCCACGACAACTGGGCCTTCGGATTTCGGCATATGGCCCCAGGTCAGGTATATACTTTCAATATAAATAAAAAATCTAAGTGATATAATTTGTAGTTTTTTTGTTATTAATATCAACAAAAAACAAACAAAAAATTGTTATTAATATCTTCCAATTATCCCCCACAAATCCTGTTGTTTATATTTGTTACTTGAAAATTTTCCAGTAATATTTTGTATATTTATCAGATAAATTAAGAAAAAAAACATGTTTTAAAGACGATCTGTAAGTTACTTGATTCTAATTTTATATGAACGGTTGGTTAGTAATTAATTTTCTTGTACAAAAAAAAAATTGTAAAAGTAAAATAGTAAAAAAAAAACAAATTAAAAATAGAGAATATAATGGTTATATTTTTTTATTATTTTTAGAAAGTTTATTACTATTATTATTAAATGAATTGAAATAGAAAATATTCTTATTTTAATAAAATTATAAATAAATTTTGATTTGGAAAAGAATTGAAAAAAATTGTTTTGAAACATAAAATAAATAATAGAATCCAAATAAAAAAAAGAGAGATAATAAGAATATAACCAGAAATAATAAATTGAAATAATTTATTCAAAAAAGAATTGTTTTCCTATAACTCCGATACAACATTAGGATTAAAATTTTTATACACATTCAAGTAAATCATAAAAATTTTATAATTTTCTTCAAATCTAAATAATAAATGTAATGAATTCTCTCGATAAATACCTTTTTTTTGTAGTTTATACCCAATCTTAAATGCTTTTTGTTGAAAAGTTGATGATTGCTTAAGTTTGTTCACAAAACTTCCAATTAACACTAACCACCCACCACCATTCGTAAAATGTACTTAAAAAATTTTCTAAAATAATTTTTTGAAATTTATATGAAAAAAAAAACTTAGATAAAAATAATTAATTTTGTTAATTCTAGAGATTAATTATAACAAATTTAATTTTAAAATCGTCGCGGACTGCATAAAAATGCAATTAAATTTTGACAACTGCTGGAATATCACACACGAGTGTAACGGAAATTATTGTATGACATGCTAAGCAAAACAATTCGATAAACATGTCAAGTAGTGGTTGAGGTGACAGTTTTGCTGCCATCTTGAGTGGAAAATATGTTCCAAAATAAAACAAAACATAGACTAATTAGAAAATTATCTAATCTGACTATATTTTTATTATAATATATTTAAAAAAAACATGAAGCAGTAAATCACAAAATTACACATTGTGTGTGATTTTAAAAATAAAATACTATTTTACATATTAATCTGAATTAATCATAATTAAATTGAAAAACAATTATTCTATTAAAGCATACTTAATTCTTAATCGGAAAAATTTACCATTAAAGTATATATTTTTGAATTATTAGATAAATTTACACTGAGTATCAGAAATTTTTAGATGACTTTCATTTGTAATACTTCAGTTTCAATTTATATTTTTTCTCATAAATTTTCATTTTCTGCTATACATTTAAGTTATCACTATATAAGAAATACGTACTTTAACAATTTATAATTGTTATATAACAATAAATCATGTTATAAATGATATATTAAATTTTATAATATTTATTTAATAAAGGTTTAATTTAATATTATCTGCTACATAAATACGAAGTTAATATTGAAAAATTCAAATTTTGCGATAAATTGCTACCACATTGACCATAGGGAAAAATAAATCTGTTTGACGATAGCGAACGCAGCCATAAAAGTATGTTTGGTGTTTGTTCGGACGTCGCCATTTCTAATTTCAGTCAAAATAAAATGTCTCGGTGAAATTGAATATATATAAATTTCGTAAACTATAATATGAACAAATCAAAGTTCAATAGGAATTTTTCATATAAAAATAATTGGTGAATATTTTTATTTGTGTTTAATAAGATAGTGAAGTGTGTTTTTGGTGCTATCCGATGAGTGAAACAGAAGTAGCAGCCGTAGAACAAGTAAATTAATCAGCGCCTGTACTAACATCACCACTATAAGCAGATAAAGAGAATTACTTTCATTGCAATAAAAATGATTAATATTTAAAAGTTTCTAATGCCTACCGCCATGTAGAATAATTAAAAACCAAATTTTATTTAACAGTATATTATAGTGCTAGGTTTATTACCATGTACGCCCGAATTCCAAAGAAAATGTTACAAAATAGACATTGACTAAACTTAAATCAAGAACAACCAAAATATATATATCAACGAAGAATACTATTCCAAATAATGGCCAATTAATAATGTAAATAGATTTAATTTTAAATCGAAACAATTAAATATGGATAATTTAAATGCAAAAATAGAACGAAAATAAAAAAATTTACTATAATTACTGAAATGTGTTAAGTGTTTTGTTATAGGTGTATTTCTCTTGAAAGAAGAAAATAAAAAGACGTGAAACATTAGGAGAGGGAGAGCCACAAATAGCAAAAAGAAATTTCATTAAATTTCTGAAGTTTTTTGTTAACTCATTTCTAAAAAAAATATTTGTTTATAATGTCAATTGTCTTAAAAACAAAAAAAAAAAAATACAAATAATATAAAATAAAAATCATAAAACAACTTAATAAATATATTATATTTAGAAAATAAAGAAATCTTACCTCCTCGTTTGGATAACATTTGAATGAGTGAGGAAATTATTTTTCTGAGGACAAATACGAGTGCAATTTTTTGAATCAGTGTTGCGTTAAATATATGGAGCCCCTAGGCTGTATGCATAAATAAATAATATGATATATTTTTTTTTACTCTTGTTTGTAACCATATTTATTTTGAAATTTCATAACTTGAAGAAATCAACTCGAGTTACCGGTATATAATTACAATCTATAAAACATAATTAATATTGTCGAATATCATAAGGATAAATCGAAATTATAAAAATTAAAAGCTAAGCAAATTATTTTTAAATAAATGTTTGAAATTTTGTGAAATAAGGTAATTTTCATTTTATTATCATAACCTATCAATTTTGTGAAATATTATTTTTTAACTAAGCTTCGTACTATTATTTAAAATACAATTTGAGATATTTATATAATAAAACTGGATTTACTGTCAAAAACAAATACTATTTACATATTTATTTTGGTAATTTACTCATTGCTTTTTATAATCAGTTGTTTCGACGTGTTTAATTTGGTTCATGAGAGGTTCTTTTTACCCATATTTTTGAGTTTAGTGCACTAAAAACATTTATTAAAAGAATTCAATTGCCGAATATGTAATTTATATGAATATGTGTATATGCTGTTAAAATGATGTTCTATTCATATAATGTATCTTTTATAGAAAAACGTTTTCATAATACCCCGTAAAAAAAAGTAAATAGAATAACAAGAATGACAGATTTTAAGCAATAACCGTAGCATGGAAAGTGTAGTTTCGGATGCGGACGTAGATAAGTCTGATCACAGTAGAGAAAATTGGCGCTAGAATGTATGAATGAATAAGCACGTTGGTTTGGTATTGCAGCAGATGCTAGCGGTTAGAAGGAGAAAAAGGGGTCTTGAATGCTATGAGTGAGAACGTGCATGCATGCAATTTGCAGCGTTAAAGAAACGTCAAACAATTGTCATAAATAAAGAATGTTAAATGCGGTTGAATTAGATACACTGCGTATCGGTTGAAGGGTAGTGCGTGAGTAAAAATAAATTCACTGATCGATTCCAAATTTATTGAAAAATTGGTTTACAATATCTCACAATTTATGAAAGTCTTTAGGTTTATCTTAAAAATAATAATAATACTACCCTAATAAGTTTTGAATAGTTTGTTTTGTTTACTTTAGCTTTTATTTATTTTCTGCAGCAATGATCAAAATAGAGCGAACGATATTTGACAACTCAAATTTGCGACGTCTGCAAATGATGTTCTGTCAGATTCTGAAAATGACAAACTATCCAATCCATATTGCACGGATTACTTTCCTTCATAAAAACTACACAAACGAGAATAAAAAAATATAACCATGACAATATATATTATTAAAAATTAGTTACATATTTGAATATTGAAATTTGTAATAATTTTAATACAATCCATGCAAATCGAGTTATAATGTTAACACACAAAAAATAATTACAAAATTAATGAAACTAATATGCGCTGTATTTAATTAAATCTATTGCCATTTTTACACTGTATTACGTTAAAGAATACTGAAATTAAACAGGAAAATAATAAGTTACACTTTTTACACTAGGAGACAAACAAACTTTTGACATAAATTTCCTTCTATTTAGTTTTTATTTGATATTCGATATTCATAAAATATTACACAAATTTTTTTATTGCATAATATTATTAATGATTTATTTAGTATACTTTTAGCATACATATACTTACATTAGGATGATACACTTATATCTACAAAATTTTATATGGAAACCACTTAAGATGATATCTTATGATTACAAATAACAAAAATAATGTCGATCACGTTATATTAAAACAATTATCATCGAAAAGAATAGACATGATTAATTATTAAATATCAGAAAAACAAAATAAAATATACACTATCTCCGAAACATAAACTTATCTTACTAATGGACTACTAAATAAAATACTTATGATTTTAGTAATAAACTAACATATTATTTTACATAACAGTTTAAGCAAAGTAAATTTTATTTTAACATCACAATTTTTACTTTACTTTTAATATGATATTAATTCGTTTTTGAATTCATATTTTAGATATTATAATTATTTTCACATAAAAATGACTTAAACAATAGAGTCACGCTAAGTAAAATTAATTCAACTAAATATGAATGATTTTGCGCAATGAATTTAATTTCAAAAGAGGTAACCAGGTGGCTATTAGTAACCTTACTTATCTAAATAAATATAATTACTTAAAATACTTTATTCGAATATTTGCCGTCTTCAGTTATAATATATTAAATAAAAATTTTTGTAACAATTTAACTATATATTCTTGGTAATATGTGTCAAAGTTAAAATATTCCAGAATAGTAAGCAATGCAAAAAAAAAAACAACATAAACCTCCTTTACAAACTAAAACAACAATCATTATTTAGAAATCAATATTACAAGAATCCCTCGAAATTGATCATTGATCATTGAAATGAATAACTACTGAAACAATTATTATAATATAACTGATAATATGAGTGAGCATATATTTCGAATATACCATTTTTTTAATTGCATTCATTTGTTTTGATCTGCAAAACATCTGATTTCTCCAATATTTATAACAAAACACTTTTTTAATTACAATACCAGCAATCAATAATTTACGATTGAGAATCGAACTAAAAATATGAAATTATAATTCAACATTTCGAAAACTGACATTAACAAATTGAAGATTGTTTGACAGATACGCTCGTCAAAATATAGGTTATTAAATTATCAAAATTTGTGCTAGTTGTTGGATTTGCAAATAAATTAATGTTATTCCATTAATTAGAGAGAGCCCCAGTATAATTTCAATTAGGCATTTAATTTGAAGGATAGTGCATAACTGTAATAAAAGGGAAAGTGCTGAATTGACGAAGTTATTATAATATACTCTTCTGTGCAATTTATTTATGAGAAATTAGACAAAAATTAGTTAAAATTGGAATTATGAAAGGCATCGAAATAATCAATAATTTAAATTGTTTAGACTGATATCAAGGATTAATAAAGAAAATTATTAAGTGATGAAATTTTTATTAAATATAGGCAATAGATCTTATGCATTCCACCAAAAGTTCTAGTAGTCCTGGAGCTACAAAACCGCCTTTACATCTTGTTTCAAAGATTGTACTTACAAACAAACTGAATATTATATATACTTTCGAGACCTTAACAAACATAGCTCAACTATCCACCAAATGTTTAAGCAAAATATTTTTCTTACATTGCAATGTTGAGCCCCTCTTTTTCCCCGTCTATTTGCAATTCAATCCGAAGATTTAGACAATATAATTTTTCAGGATTAGAGTTGGATAATACTGCGCCAAAACACAGCTTCCTGCTTCAAACCTATCTTGCCCATTTTGCGATATTGAACTTTTGGTAACACATATTCATAGGAACTGCCACTTTACCAGCAATTTTTTTTAAGCAGAATTCTATCTATTTTTATGCTACTTAACGCTATCTGTCTCTCTAAATTAATCAACCATCTTTATCGAAATTTATAACAAACACTAAAATTATATTTATAAGTAATAATATAAATAAATAAAAAATTTCGTTTACTATTCAATATATACTGTTTTGAACCAATTAAGTGATTTTCTGAATCACAATTTTTAAAAGTAACATCTCCTTTCGATAATTTATTATCAAAATCCAACTTATAAAATTAGACTTTTTGTTTATCGAAGAACATAATAATTTTATTTTAGCTATCTTATAAGGAAAGTCTATAATAAATCCTTACGGTATTTCACATTAAATAAATATGAACAAACTGAATTTAGATAAGATGTTTTGAAATTGATTTGGATATATTTAAAAAAATAATTATTTGAATGATGTTCGGTTTGAACACAGTAAATCTTATGCTGTCGACTATATATATTTGCATCGACAAGAAGTCATCGTTATTCATAATATTATCATCATCTTGCAATTTATATAAATCACTAAAAATATAAAATTATTAACATATTATAATAAAAACTGTTTACGTATGAAATAAAGATGAAATATTGTTTATTTAGATTGTAATGGTTAAAGTATGGTGTAAGAATTCAAATTGCATCGATTATAAAAGATTTTATTTATTCTTTTATATAAATAACCAATTTTTAGTTTATATATTAAAAAGAAAAATAATTCTATAATTTCATTTATATTTTTTTTAGATGCTCTTCAATACTATTGCAATAAAAAAAACGAAATTATATTTTCAAGAAGAAATTAACTAAAAACAATTGGAACGACGAACGAATTTATCTGTGAATCTTTTAAAAAATCTACATTTTGATGGATGATATATTTATGTACGTTTAAAAAGATAGCACTAAAATTAAATAGAAGAAAATTTTGATATGCCATACAATTTTGAATGTGAATTTTGCAGAAAATCCGAAGTGAACACATAATGAGTGACAGAGACGTGCCTAGCGTACCGGTAACAACATTAGCCGGCTTGACTAGTCTATCTGATTGTAAGTAAAAAAAAAACAACTTCACATAGTAATTTATATAGTAATTATTTTAGATTTTATTTGATTGATTTGATACGACTAATATTTATAGAATATATCATAATTAATGTCATTTATATTTATTAATGTTGCAGAATGATCAAATATGCATTTATTATATATTTTATTATATTTTTTTGTTTATAGTGCTAAGCGAACTACCAATTTCGGATTCTATATCAAGTATACATTCACTCAATAAATCGTTACTTTTTCACACTCTGGTAGCTGAAGAATCAAACAATTTACTATCAGTACGTGACGATAATCTGGTACGGCAATTGGTAACTGCAATTGAACAGACTAATTCGGATCACATGTAAGTTACAATTACTGAATGAAAATCTATTAAAGAAAGAAAATAAAATAATTATATCTTTGTTTCATATTTTTTTATTAATGGGATTTCCAGTGAGCTAAAAAGCGAATTTGCAGTCAATCAACCAGGAACAAATATTAGTGAGTTCCCCGAATTACTTAAGGGAATTTATACATTTCGTCCAACAGTTTTCAATACACCACATAATAGCCGATTACGTAAGTTTATATTTATAATTTTATAAATAAACATAAATATCAAATTTCTTTTAGAAAATCATCAAGTACCTGGGAGTTCAAATGAGACAGTGCATCAAACTACTCAAAACAAAGTTCCTGCAACAGTAGTGTCTCAAACACAAATCGAATTAACACAACCCGAAGATTCATCTCAACAGGTTTGTACTCTAATTACATATATACTTTTATGTAACATTTTGACTACAATCTTTTTTTTATTATTTTAGCATACAATAGTAACGCGCCAAAAAGCACAGCTTGCAAATGTGCACAATATCAATAATAGTAATATTCAATTTTCGCCTGGAGGTGGAGGAAATCAGTTAAATTCGCCAATTGGCACCAGTTTATCAGGGACTACAGCAGATCTATCGGAAATTGTTGCAACGTCATCAGTAGCGGCAGCCACTGCACAAACACAAAGCCCACAAATTTCAAATAATTCGACTATACCAAATCATATAAATTCGTAAGTAGCAGTTGACAAACGCAATGAAAATTAATTATATTGTTGAACTTTTTAGTATTAATAGTAATAATTATCAACAATCCGTTGTGGATGATACTTCATCAAAACGTCCAATGAATAAGCGGCAGCTCGCCAATGAATTGGCTGCACAACAACAACTTCAGCAACAGCAGTTGCAACAGCAACAACAACAATTGCAACAACAACAGCAGCAACAACTCCTTCAACAACAGCAGCAGCAATTGCAGGCTCAACAACAATTACAATTACAGCAGCAACAGTTGCAAATACAACAGCAACAACAACAACAACATGTACACATACAGCAGCAGCAACAGCAACAAGTGCAATTGCAGCAGCAATTTATACAACAGCAGCACTCTCCTCAGCAACAAATACAATATCAGCAACAATTTATACATGCAAATCAACAACAATTGCAATCGCATATTCAATCGCAACAGCACCAACAACAACAGCAACAACCACAGCAGCAGCATCACATTCATCAACAACAATTACAGGTCCAACCACAACATCAATCGCAGCACCATCAGCAGAACATAATTCTACAGACAGTTATTTCAGATCAAATAATTAAAGATACAGTTATACAACAAAATCTTCATCAACAACCACAGCATCAACAGTCGCAGCAACAACAACAGTCCCACTTTCAACAAGTAGTTCAACAAATACCAGTACAAAATTACCTGCCACAGCAACAACAACAGCAACATCATCAGACGCAATTAATTCAATCGCCTCAACATCACAATTTACAGCAGCACCAACAACAACAGACTCACGCGATACAACAACAACAACAACAACAACAACAACAACAACAACAACAACAACAGCAACAGCAAAATGCTAACCCACATAAAATACACCCTTCGCAACAGCAATCGGCGACTAATTATCAGCAAACAATTTCACAAACAACTGCTGTACCTTCTCATCATATAGTTCAAATGCAGCAAAAACAACAAGCTCAGCTTCAACAACAAGTTGCCGCGCAGCAGCAACAGCCTCATTTGCAACAGCAAAATTCAACTCAGCAGCAAAAGACCATACCGAGAAATAATGAATATTTAGAGCAACAAAGTAAAAATTTTGTTTTAAGTGGCGTTTCTCCTGCTCAGGGTAGTACAGCGCCAGAGTCAAATCAAATCAATACGCCTCGACAAATTGTACAACTACAAAATCTGAACCACAAATTACAAGGGTTGCAACAACAAATTACACCGACGGCAAATATGATGCCATTAATACAAGACTCGCAGGGACGTATTTTGGAATCGTCTGAATCAGATTCCTCGGCGACAAGTCTCACTCATTCTAATACAATGCTGCCAAAAGTGTGTCTTAATAGACTAAAAGTTGAAGATGAAATTTTAATGCAGCAGAGTCTTACGCAATTTGCAAAAAAGTCGCCAAGTCTGGCGAAAAAGCTTGGCATAGCAGAGGCTGATGCAGCAGCAATTACACCAGATAAACAGGTTATCAAAAATGAAGATATGTTTTCGAAAATGAAAGCGGATGAACGAAAAAATGCACCGAAAAGAAAATTACCTTTTAATAATGATAATGTTCCACCAGAAGAAATTTGTAAGTTTAATTAAAAGATATAAAAAATGTTTATATTTGTTATTTAACTTCTTTATTAATTTTTTAATTTAGTTACAAAACCAAAATTACGAAAAATCGAAAGAATTATGCCTGTACCGGTACAGAAATCGTCCAGAGAAGAGGTTACTAAAACCCAAACATACCAACAATTTATGAAGAATATGGAGCAGATAATCGAACAGCTCGACGATACAGAATCGCCAAATTTTAATTCAGGTGATCTTTTGTATATTTTCGAATTTAACACCAATACTTATGAACTTTTAATATTTTCAGAAGAGACTGATGAAACAATTGAGTGTATTTCTGCAAAAATGTTGAATGTAGTTAGCAATGATGTGGCAAAACTAAAAGCAAAAGGTGTCCTCGATTCAATACCTAAAAATAAACTTACGTTGCTTATAAATTACGCAATGCGAAATATTTATTTAGCAAGGAATTACTCCGCAGGGCCGGTAAGCATATATCTTTAGATTAAATCCTAGTACATGCATTATGTACAATGGAAATTTTAACTTATACTTTTTATGGTATAAATTTAGGATGTTGATGAAGAATTTGCTGGAGATGACCTAATGGATAAAATTCTGAATGCAATCGAAGCATGTCTATTGATATGCAATATCTATTCAACTGTGAAAGATCTAAAATTTCTACAGGAGGATAATATTTCGATGATAATAAAATTTGTGCAGTTTCAGTTTCGTGAAACTATATTTCCCTCACACGACCCAGTTTATTCTGTAAAAAATATGAAAAAAGTAGACAACCGTAAAAAGAAACAGCAAAACAGTCACAACCGTGGTTTACAGTTATTATATTCGAAAAGTGTTGAATTAATGAAAGTTTTTGTTACGCTGTTCGATAAGTGCGTTTTCGTCGATACAATCGTTTTAGCTCTTTCAACGCTTGCTATCGAGCCATTTTTTGTAGATAATATAGAAACGTTACAGTTCGTCTGTTTAGAGTTGGTCACAACGGTGAGTAATTTAATAAAAAAAAGTATCGCTTATATTATATTTTGTTATGTTATATATATAGAAGAATTATGGACACATTGAAATTTTTTGTTTGTTTGTTCAGTAAAATGATCGAAAAATCACTCTGAATGATTCTAGTTTAGAGGGTAGATGATAAATATACAACACATTATATAAATTTGGAAAAAGAAATAAAAATGAGCTATTATATTAAGAATATATCAATTTGTCCTTGTAAAAAAACCTCCTACATTATGCACAATACAATTGCGACAAGTGACTGACAATGGAAAATAACTGTTTGCAAGTCGAAATTGTTTTCGGCATAAGATTTTTGACGTTTGTCGTCTGAAAAAGACAAAATGTATGACATAGCATCTGCTGATTATAACACAGTCAGGACTGTACATTTTATTAAGAGAGAAGAGAGTACATAGCATTGTATTAATTGTAATATGTATAAATTGTTAATTAAATTTCAATCTAATAGGAAATAATATTGACAAGTGTTCAAACATTTTGAACATAAATCTCTTAAATATACGTGTAGTCAGAAAACTATACATTAGTAGTATAATGCAAACTATCAAAAATAAATGTTAATGTATAAAAATATAAGTCTAATTAGTGTTCTGAATATAAAAGATTAAAGTAGGTTTTTTTTATTAGAATTTATAGATTAAATCAACACAAAAATAATGTTAGGCTTTTATAAACAGATTTCTATTAACATAAAAATGACAAAAAATTAAGAAAATGAACAATTAATTTGTAATTAATGATAAAATGTTTTTCTTTTAGCTATTTCGAAAAGAGCAATATGTTAAGATGAGAAGCAGTATTCTAGGTGACATTTTAGCGTCCGTCGATCGACTACCATGTTCGAAGAAGAATTTACGGCCATTTAAATTAGCAAACAGTGGTGGTAATATACAAATGGTAACAGCACTAGTGTTACAATTAATACAATGTGCAACGGTATTGCCTGATAGTTTACATGAACTGAACTCTATAATGCGCGGCAGTCTAAGTGGTAGTACGGGGCATAATAATATGAAAAAATCTAAAGTTTCATCGGCTGTCGATACTTTAGACGATAGCAATAGTGCGAATGGTACCGCGGGAAATCGTAGCAAAGTCGATACAGACCTAGTGATTATTGAAAAATACGATACAGCTGTTAGTATAGGTGGAAATTTTTTAACCACATTTTTAAGTAAATGTAAAAGTCGTTCGAGTGAAACAGATTTCCGTCCATTGTTCGAGAACTTCATACACGACTTATTAGCGACGGTGAATAAACCAGAATGGCCTGCCGCTGAACTTTTACTAAGCCTTCTAGGAACGCTATTAGTAAAATATATGTCTGATAAATCAATTGAACAATCAATACGATTGGCATCATTGGATTATTTGGGTATAGTGGCGGCACGCTTGCGAAAGGACACTGTCGAGTCTCGCTGCAAGGTCAATACAATGGATCAAATGATTAAATGTATTAAAATCGAACAGGAGAAAGAGGGCGACTTAATTCAAAACAATGTAAGATTTGTTTATTTTTTTTTAATTTAAATTTTTTTATTGTTTTATTTAAATTTTTCGTTATTTTACTTTAAAATTATTCCTTTTTTTTACTTTATTTACAATAAAATTTTGGTCAGAAGTCTTATTTTGGAATGTTATGCATAACTGTTTTAAATTTCAGATCTAATTTTATTTATGATATTCAAATTTACAAAATCTATTGTGGGTTTAAAGTAACCTTCTGGTATATCGATTTTATGCGAAATCGTATTTATTAAAACAAAAATAACAATATCACTCTAATAAGTGTAAATTTTTTTTCTTCGCAACCCCTTTTATTGTAAAAATATAAATAAATAGTAAATAAAATAATTTTATTTATTGCAGAGCAATATTGTACTGGATCCTGAGGAGGAGAGAACTGAGTTTTTACAAAAAATACTACTCGATTTTTTGGCTGTGAATGCACAAGAAGAGAATCAAATATGGGACTATGCTAGGCATTTTTATCTTACCCAATGGTATAGGGATATAATGCAGCAGAGAAAGCGAATAGCGGAAGGTGAAAAGGGCTATGCGTCTAGAAAGAAAACATCGAAGAAGAAAAATCGGCACCGTAAATTGATTTTATATTTTTAATATTTTGAAATACAGAAAAAATAAAATAAAATATGAATTTTGATAGAAAAAATGAAATTTTTTAAATACTAATAGTAGGAAATATAATATTTATATACAGATCAATCGTCTGAATCATCATCAGAGGACGAAAAGAGTGATGACAATGATTCCAGTCTGAAAGATCTACCATCGACAAATACACACGGCACAGATCAAGAGCTGAATCTCGAAATATTTAATGTTCTTGATTCTAGGAAAAAATACTTACTAAGCAAAATTAGGCCCTATGATGTTAACTGCACAACGCAAAACATGAGAACATATTTAGATTATAATAATGCGCATTTAATAGCACAATATTTAGCGAGCAAAAGACCGTTCAGTCAATCGTTTGATAAATATTTGCAAAAAATTATTTTAGTTGTAAGGTAAGTAAATTATTTGGATTTGATAGTTTTAATATAAATGTATGAAATTGAAAATTGGAATTTTTCAAACAGAGAACCAGCGATAGCAATTCGAACGCGTGCAATGAAATGTCTGGCAAGTATAGTTGAAGTTGATCCTTTGATACTTAAGCGAAAAGACATGCAAATGGGTGTTAATCAGAAATTTCTGGATGCCGCGATTTCAGTTCGAGAAGCAGCTGTTGATCTTATAGGCAAATATGTTCTCAGTAGTGAAGAATTAATCGATCAGTATTATGAAATGTTATCCACAAGAATTTTGGTACGTATCAATAAATTTACAGACTTTTTGGAGATTTTGGAAGTAGTTTTAAATTATATTTACTATTTTAATGTTTAAATTCCATAGGATACGGGTGTGTCGGTGCGTAAACGAGTTATAAAAATTCTACGCGATATATGCATCGAATATCCAGATTTTGAAAAAATTCCAGAGATCTGCGTCAAAATGATTCGAAGAGTTAATGACGAAGAAGGAATTCAAAAACTAGTCACCGAAGTATTTATGAAAATGTGGTTTACTCCGTGCCGGGAGAATGATAAGGTTTGCATTCAGTTTAATTGTAAATAATTTCGGAAAAAAGTTCACTTTATTTATATAAGAAATCTAAATATATTTTTTTCTATTTAGACCGCAATCCAACGAAAAATTAATCAAATTATAGATGTAGTAAATACAGCGCACGATACTGGCACAAGCTGGCTCGATGGACTACTTAATTCCGTAAGAAATCGAAATATTAGACCACAGAATTTTTATTTTAATATATCTTTCATTTATTGTTGCATAGATTTTTGCGCCAAAAGATCTAAATAATCCAAAATCACTCGGAATCGATGCTATTTCTGGTGAGGTTATCAAGAAAAATACAGAACCACCACCCGAAGTTGTGCTTGCTTGCCAGCAATTGGCAGACGGTTTAGTTGAGCGATTAATTTTACTCGAAGACACGGATAATAATAGAATGTTAGGTTGCATAACAACATTACATTTGTTTGCTAAAGTTAGGCCGCAATTGCTAGTGCGCCATGCAATCACAATCGAACCTTATTTAAATATTAAGTGCCAGACGAATGCGCCTAAATTTATTAGCGCAGTTGCGGAAATATTAGAGCAGGTATTTATATTGTCATATTTGCGTTAATTGTATCAATTTGCAAAACTAATTGATCGAAATTATATGAGATTTGATCTGACGTGCTCTTTTAATTTCTGTTGCTAGGTGGTCCCCCTTATGGAACATCCAAGTGACTCATTTTTAGCTGTTCTCGAAGAACATCTAATGGTGCTGGTTGTATCGCTTAATCAAACAGTTGTTCTTAGCTGTTTAGCGTGTTTAGGAGCAGTTGTAAATAAAATAACAAAAAATTACAAATTAATTAGGGACTGTTTTTCAAAGTTAGTATGAATTATATTAAATCTGTTTAAAAAAAAACTTTTGTACATTAACTAATTTCGACCATTATTCTGAGATTAACTTTATAATTTCCTCGTGTTATAATTTTCTATAAAAAAAGTTCGTTAATAAAAAAAATTAGCTTATGAAATATTAGCTTATTTTCATAATTATTTAATGATAACTCTGTTATTTCTGTCTAGTTCTAAAGAAAGTATAATGTTTTGTTTCTAATTCGAATAATAATTCTTATTAAATTAAATAGCAATAATTAAGTAAACCAAAAAAAATATTGTATAAATTCTCGAATTATTCTCTTTACAGATTTTATAAAAGTATAGCTTTTAGTAGAGGACAGTTAATTACCAATCCACATTTACCAATTGAAAGTATTTATCAACCAATCTTCCGTCGAAGTTTATATACAATAGGAATTTTAATGAGGTTTTTCGACTTCAAATCACCTATGATTCTAGGAATACATAAAGGTATTTGTTACATAATGTATGAATTCAATGACGGAAAATAAAAATTATGTGCTATAATTTATTTAGGCGATGGTCTATCCCCTTCAATATGTGACGAAGTTTTTGAATGCCTCATGTTTTTTACGACTTGCAGTAATTTCGATATTCGAAAGCAAGCCTTGGTATCGTTGGGACATTTTTGTGTCCAAAACGATGAATATTTAACTAGAGTCGAGCTACGCGATCATTATCGAGAATTGCTGACATCAACAACAGTGCAATCGTGCATAAAACTAGTGTGTATGCGAAATATTTGGATGTATTTAACAGAGTCTGAGCTGTATATGCACAATAAAGAAAAAGACTGTAAGTTTATATTTAAAAAAAATAACATAAATTTTCATTAATCAATCTAATACACATTTCAGGGCATAACCAAGCACAAACTGAGGATTTAAAGGAAATGAATGATGTGTCATCAGGAATGGCTAGTCGAATAATCCAACTATATTTGACGGAAATTTTAAAATGTTTTCTTCACATTGAGTATTCAGTGCGATTATGGGCAGTTAAAGTGATACAAATCGTCTTGCGGCAGGGTCTAGTACATCCAGTGAGAATGGTACCATTTTTGATCTGTTTAAGCACTGATGACAAGCTAGAGGTAAAGGAAAAATTGAAAATATGTCAATATTATTGTGCTTTATTTATTTACCATTTGAAGGAGAAGAGAAAATAAAAGAAATAATTTTATTGTCCAGGTTGCTCATCGAGCAGATGCTTTACTTAAAGATATCGATAAGACTTATCCTGGTTATGTAAACATGAAATTGCAACAGGGCTTGCACCTATCGTTCGAACTTCAGGATACTCTACAAACTACGTCAACTAATCGAATTGTTCGCGGATATACGTAAGCAAATTCACTTTTATATATTTGTGCTGATTAAAATTGATTTATTAATTATTTAATTATATTTGCAGAATAAAAGATGATCAGCCAGTCTCGATGAATGATTTTTTGTATTCTTTATTGCGCAATACGAAACCACATCGACGCGCTTTTATTCAGTGTGTAACAAAACAGTTCGACGATCAGCGTACAACTTTGCGGCAAATGTTGTACTTAGCAGACAATTTAGCATATTTTGGGTATGCGGTACAAGATGAGCCATTGTATCTTATTCATTATATAGATATGATGATATCGGTGACGGGTACCAATGTTTTGGCAACTTTCAAAGAAGGACTGAAACCACGCGATTCGCCAGCACAAATTCAGGAGGGTACCGAAAACAATGATAAATCCGGTGTTCTTGGTGACGATGATGACGATGATGATGAAGACAAAGACATGCTGTATACACGTTTACCTGATGATACAACCGAATTGCAGCAATGTATAACTGGGTCTCAAGGTTGTATGTTAATGTTAATATTGAAACAGCATTTAAAGGATATGTATGGAATAACTGATGGAAAAATATCGAGGTATTCGCCATCAGAACCACAAAAAATTTATGAGAAGGCAGTTTCTCGACGAAATGTAACCCGATTCAATCCTAAATCTACAATCGAAATTATCAAAAAAGAAAATGTTATCAATAAGGAGTTAGAAGAGAAGGACAAACGTGATCTAATTGATAAATATTTAGATGTAAGTTAAACGAAAAGCAGACTAAAAAGACTCATCAATTTTTGAGACAAAAATTTATTATATTGCTATAATTTTATTCATATTTGCATATTTGTTTATTTTTTATTTCAGTTTAAACAATTAATGCTTAAATTAGATCCAGATGATTCTGAATCTGGTGACGAAGAAAAAACGAAATTAAACAATTCAATGTCCTCAGCACCTGGAGGTGGCTCAGTACCAGGAACTCCAGTAAAAGCAATAAACAAACATATTTCTAGTGCAAATATGAATCCAGATGAGAACCACGATAATAATGCAGCTAATGAAAATAATATTCATGGAAATAACTATAATAATTCAATAGCAACACCAGTGGTTATGCAACCAAATAAGGTATGTGAAAGTGTTATTTTATTATAATTTTTGTATAATATAATCAAATGAAATTTGATTATTTGAAATTATTTTTTGTGAGAAATATTTGTTTCGTAAATGGGGATACTAATTGAGTTGCTGATACCTATTCTACTGTTTGGGATAATTCAAGATATATTCTGAATACTTACACTGTCTTTGATACTATTCTTTATTTAAAATAATATGGATTCATTTTATTAGTTTAATTAACGTTAATGTCAATCAATTCTTTATGTGCGAATGTGTTCAATAATTGGCTAATTGGTTAAAAAAAATAATTCGAAAAAAGTGCATTCAAATAATAATACTTTCGTGAAAACAAATGTTTGCAGGAAGTCAATCAAAATTTGACAACGCCAAAAATATCGAAGTCAACTGGAAAGACAACTCAATCAGTTCGTAAGCAGCCTACACGCGGTAAACGGAAAAAGAAAAAAGTAATAGTATCATCGGATGAGGGTGAAAGTGATTACAGCGATAATG
This sequence comes from Atherix ibis, assembly GCA_958298945.1. NCBI lineage: Eukaryota > Metazoa > Arthropoda > Insecta > Diptera > Athericidae > Atherix > Atherix ibis. Next base: position 32,510,569 of record OY282609.1, read on the forward strand.
ATTATTCGTAATCGTGTATTAATGGGGCAATTTATAGAAGATATATTTTCAAACTAGAATAACTAATAATAATTAAGCTAATGAAAAAAATAACTTTTGATTTATTGTACTCGCATACGATCGAAATTAATTGCTAAATGAGAAGATGTGAATATAAAGAAATTACAATAATTGAAAACTTTACAATAAAAAAGTCATATTTTACTATTAAAAGTTAAAAAAGATAATGAGTAAAAATTACAATATTAAATAAAAATTTTACAAGACAAAAGAGTTTTGGAGTCTTAACACAATCAATATTTCGGTAAAATGATAATTAAAAATTTAGAGCAAATTGATAAAATAATAATTATAGATTATATAAAAGAGAATATAGCAGAAAAGAAGACTTTTTACTTAAGTATATTTATCACATGAATCGATCATTTCTATTACCAATTAATTGTTAATTTTCATCATTTTATATAAATATATTATATATTTATATATAAATATAAATATATAATATATTTATATTTAAGTTTAAGAAATATAGTTTTTACTAAAAGAAAAAAAAAATTATACCTATAGATATATGTGTGTAGAAGAAAATTCAGTTCTTTCTTTTATAATGAAAGTAAATAAATAAAAATTATAAAATAAAAAAATTAATATATTTAAAATTAATTTAAACTCTAAGACTATTTCTGGATATATGAAAATAAAAATTGCAAACAGCTATGAAACGAAAATTAATAATTGCCCTCTACATATGATTTGATAATATAATGGAATACAATTTCATTGGCGGTATGTGGTATGTATAGCTAAATTACCATAGAAATATAATCAACAACTAATTTAAATGAAATGATAAAAATTAATAAATATTATAACTCCTATTAGAAATAAAACAATAAAAGTAATAAGGTAAAATATAATTGAAATCGTGATGAACATGGAACAATTGAAAATATTTTAAAAGCAAAGGTAAAAGTTTATATATAAAATAAATATTTGTTAGCATATTAATTAAGCAAAGAAATTCACAAAAATAAACACACATACATATATTGATATTCTAGGATATAAAATTAATATACATATAAAGAAAAGTATATTTAAAACAAAACAATAAATGAAAAATTTAGATAAGATTAAATAATTATATGAAAAAGAAAATATTGATAAGTAATAATAAGAGTGAATATATTAAAAATAAAAAAAATTAATATTAATTATAAATATTTAATGATAGTTAATTTCTTTATTGTGTATTTATTTATGCTATAATTTAAACTATAGGCATAAGAGAAATATTTATAATACATACATAGGCGATAGCTGTAGGAACTTTTGAATAAAAAAATCAAACAAAATGAATAAAAAGAAAAAAAAATAATTTTAATAAATATCTTCTACATATGTATACATATAGAAAAGAAAAAATATATATTAAAATTTGTAAGAGAACTAACTAAAAAATTTGAACATGGAAAACCTAAAAAAAAAATTATTTTAATTAATGGTGACGTGAACAAAATATTTAATAAAAAGCAATGAATTTTCTTCAGAAAAAAAATCGTGTAGAAAGAGAAATAATATAATATTAAATAAAAATAATAGTGGAAACTTACTTTTACAATAATTATATAAATATATTATTAAAATAACACTTAGCATTAAAGAAAAACATCCACACCAATTAATATACATACACAAAAATAGTAGTATACAGAGATTATTATATTATTTAAGCCTATCGTAATAATTGAATTTATTCGAGATAGCAACGCATTATCATATATTTGTTTATTAAGGGATAGTAAATAAATATATGAAATTAAATCGATAAAAATTTCATTAAGAAAAAGCGAAGAAAAAAATGAGAAAAATCTATAATAGTTTAACATCATCAACTAATAACTACTTATTTTTAATGTAAAATATTACTTTTGTATAGAATTTTTAACATATACTTTTAATTAATTATTATTAATAATTTTTATTAAATAGAAAAATCATACATGATGATATTTGTACGTCCGTTCATTTTTTCTTCTTCATTTTAATCATTTGAGTTTTATTTGTTCGCCCAAAAATTCACATGAGAGTATAATAGAAATTATAATGAAAAAATAACCATTTAATTATAAATAATATTTATTTATAATATATCAATTATTTTTTTATTTTAATTAAAAATTATATTAAACATATAACAGTTTCAATTAATAAAACAAAGTTTTAATACAATTGAAATAATTTTTAAATATAAATCCACTTTGCTACGTATAAGAAAAATTTAATGAATAAAGTGTTGTATATGGTAAAAGGAGCAAAAATCCACATTGAAAGTTGTGCAGTTATCGTTTGTGACAATTATTTTTTCTTCAATTATAAAGTGATTTTTTTGTTCAACAAACTACATTAAATATAATAAATTATGAAATTTATTATATTTAATGTAGTTTTCTGTAAGTATTTCATATTAATACTATTAGCGATTTGTTATTGTGATACACGAAAATAAAAGTGCGGGTCACTCTTGTGTAGTGTACAAACAACGTAAAAACGCTGGGATCTTGAGAATGAGTACGTACGTAATTCTGTAAAGGTAAACACTATTGATTCCATAATTGCAAACAATTTTGAAACAAAACAATAGTAAAGAAAGTCAAATTTATAGATAAGATTAATTAAAATGATTTATTGACAAAGTATTTATATTGATATCGCTAAAATTAGAAGTTATTTTTTAACATATTTAGTTTCGTAATAAATACTATTAGTAAACTGCGAATTCTGCTCACAACTAATTTATTTTATATTTATTACGAATCTTAAATAAGTTTCTGTATTTTTTTTTAAATATTCATTTTTTTTCTTCTATATTATACTATTGTAATTTGCATTTATTTTGTATAAATCATTTTGCTGGTGTTGATAAAAATAATTCCGAAATGAATGTTTGCATAAAAAGGTGCTAAGAGAATCGTATATGTTATAATTTAAGCGAAATGATTAAATATAGAATAATAACCATAATAGAATAACAATAATAAACTAATAGAAAAATAATACACCGTTAAATCTATTTCATACTAAGCAAATCTATAGATTTATTTATATATAAACCATGGTTAAATAAGTTTATGTATTGAAGAAACTGAAATTTTTAAAGTGGCAATTGTAGCGAGAGAACTTATTTAAATATGTCAACATTTTATTTAATATTTGATTAAGATGTGTGTCTATATTTTAAGGTATTTTTACATAATTAAAAATATTAAACATTCAGCATATTGTTATCTGATTTGTTGTCGATAAGTTAAGAAACAATCGAATTCATTAATTTTTTTTTCATATTTTTAAAAGTACCCAATTAAATTTTTCTATTTTCAAAGAATTAAAAAAAAATAAAGAAAAGTAAACTTTTACAATAGTTTAAAAAATGTATATTCAACGGCATAAAACACTAGAAGTACAGTCGTATTTGTATTTGATTTAAATCTTAATACTAATTTTTAACCATTATATAAAAAGTGGGATCAATTATTCTTAAATTTTATTTCACATGAGCTCACAGAAAATAATATCATATTTCATTATTCTTATAATATATACAATATTTTCAGAATAATTCACATAATTAATAAAATTTATTTTAGTAAGTACGAGGTCTGTTCAAAAAGTACCGCGGGTTACGTATATTCGATTTTCGATTTTTTATGGTGTTATGTTGGTAGTCATGTCTCTCATTTACAAGTTCGGCCATTTTGAATGTTCAGTTAAATTTTGATAGCTGCTTTGCTTGCACGTGTTTTTGGCTCGTCTTCGATTTTTGCCCATTTTCGACCAAAAACAGCATCGCATTAACATTGCTAAGGAGCTGTTGGACTCTGTTCGTGACGACCCAAATTTGCTCCAGAGGGTCATAACTGGTGACGAATCATGGGTTTATGGTTATGACGTGGAAACCAAAGCCCATCAATCATCTCAATGGAAGCTATTCGGTCGAATGTGAACGTTTTGCTTAGTTTTCTTCGATTGCAGGGGCGTGGTGCATCATGAGTTCTTGCCACAGGGTAGAACGACCAATAAGGAATATTACCAGCAAGTTGCGCGAAGCAATCCGCCAGAAACGCCCGGATTTGTGGAAGAAGAAAAATTAGCTTTTGCACCATGATAACGCCCCTGCTCACGCATCGTTACTTGTGCACGAATTTTTGGCCAAAAACCACACACTAATAATGCCGCAGTCACCGTATTCCGCAGATCTGGCCCCCTGTGACATTTTCTTGTTCCCGAAACAGATTCTTTGATCCATTTTTTTGGAATGGGCAAAAATTGAAGACGAGCCAAAACACGTGCAAGTAAAGTAGCTGTCAAAAATTAACTGAATATTCAAAATGGCCGAACTTTTCGGGATAAGTGATACATATGAGTACCAACATAACGCCATAAAAAAATCGACAATTGAATATACGAAACCCGCGAAAATTCAAAATTCGCGATACTTTTTGAACAGACCTCGTACTTATTATATTTGAGCTTTTTCTAATGATTTAAGCAAAAAGCATACACTTTTATTATGCGCATATGCTAATTGGTAACAGTTATCAGATCACATTTTGCAGACATTGATAATTTTAATAAATATTCATATTATTCCGTCCGAAGCCAAGCAACTTAAGTAGATCAATCATTATAGGGGCTTCGAAATATTGACTTCGAATTATTTTTATTCACTATAAATTTTTGTTGGATATTTTCATTTTCTAGAATTTGAACAAATTTCCAATCCTGCTGATATAAAATATTTAAATTCAGTTTTTGAAGTTTTTTTTTTTCGTCCATATTTACTTCATCCTTTCATTAATGACGCAAGCATATTCTTTTTAATACTTGAACAATTTATACCATAATTTTATTTCGTAATTAATATCAGAATCGTTAAATAATTTCACTACCGCAGAACTATTTTGATAATATTCGTAGGTGGCTTATAGCTTATATAGTCAAAATCTGTTTATTTTGATATTTTCTAATTGAGCCGTGATTCAATTAATTTTTACGAAATAACTTAAAATATAAATCTTAGTCATCAACAATTGTGTATTAATTCATTATATCAATTATTTTATTATTATTTACACTAAAATAGTATATATGTAACATTTGAGAAAATAACAGAATATGATGAAAGCTAATTTACAAACTTTAAAAATATAATTTAAATATATATAAATGTGTGTGTATTTATAAAACCAATGTCCGATTGTAAAGACTAGTAAGTATACTCGTAAATGTTTCCTTTATCAGTAAAATTTAAGGCAATAGAAAAATACAAATATTATTTTTTCTTTAAAAAAAGAAGAAATATACACAGACACATCAATGCATACATATATGACGGAAATAAATAATTGTGAATATAATATATTCGATCAATAAATATTTTCTATAAAAGTCGTTTGAATCTGTCTGTTATTAACTTGAAAGTTTGAAAATTATAAAATTGTAGTTTTTTGTAGAATTAAATTAATGGATAAATTGAAAGATAGTTTTTTACAAAATAATTTCATTTAATTTATTTATATTGTATAATATTATAATCTTTGAAGTTATAAAAAAAATTCATTTTCAAAAATATATATTTAAAATTGAACCCAACAAAAAGAAACTATTTAGTCTTGTATATGTTTAGTTATACTTAATGTAGGATTTTAAAATGTTTAAAAACTATTAGAAATAGGAACGGTATATGTATAAAGTCGATGCGATCCTAATAAGAAGTCGTCAGAGTATAAAAATAAGGTAAAATAGATTTTTAAAATGTTTATATTGAATTAATAATATAAGGCAGTAGTGATTCAAATTTTGTTGATACTCTCAAATGGAAACAAAACTCAATAAAAAAAGAAAATACTAATAATAATAGTATAAAGCTAATATGAAAATGTTCACCGTATTAAATGTAAATGTAAACCCTGTGAAGTATATAAGGACACGAAGTTATAAATAGGATATAATAATCTGTAATTCTAGTTTATAAATGAATAATCTTACTTGAACAAAAAACTTATGTAAAAAGAAATTCTCTTAATTTAAACATATAAACAAAAACAAAAACAAAATTTAAAAATAATTATTAGAGATTTTGGCAAAACAAACTTGCTTATTGACCAGATCCCAAAAAAAAAAAAATACAGAAATAATTCAAAATTCATAGATTTATATTTGGAAAAAAATATACAGAAAATGGATTTGATTAGGCAAGATAATATAAAAAGTCAACAATAAAAATGGCTAATACTAATTAATTACTGATAATTAAAACAAAAAATAAAAGCGCGAATTAATTTTAAAATAATGAATTATATTGATAATAACAATAATAATAATAATAATAATAATAATATTAATATTAATATAAAAAGTTTATTTGTAATTATTGATGTTATATACAAAATTTTTATATATAAAAAGAAAAAGTACAGAAAAAAAATCAAGTTATGAATTACATTGATAAAAACTCAAATGATTGAAACTTGAAAAGAAAAAAAAAGAGAATGGAATATAAATAATAAATAATTAAATTACATAAGATGTGTAGTATTACCATGAATTTATTATAAAAAGAGTTTTATTAAATAATATTTAATAACGTATAGTGTTTATTTTCTTACAGATATCTTTTATAAATAATGCAAAACGTAGTATTTTTACAAGATGGTTTTTTTGTCTATGTGTGTTCTTATATAGAATATAAACATCATTGTTCTGATTTGGTTTATTTGATAGAATTTTTTCAATTTTGTTTATTAAATATATATTAATTTTATAATAATTTAATCTTATTTTATAAAATCAATTTCATGCTGGTAAATATTTGATTTCAATTTGGTATTTTATTATTTTAATATATTCCAGGTGTATAAGCTTAAATCCGCTGTTTAATCATAGATGGCGTGAGTGAGCGTATTAAGCAACCATACTTTTTTTTATGAGTTTGACATCTGTCAACATTAATCAGTGCACATTGTCAGTAATTTCGTACAAGAACATACATTTTTCCTTTGTTAATCATGTCTAGTTTTGTGCCAGAAAAAGAGCTTATGCGGGAAGCTCTGCTTTTCTACTTCAATTTGAAGAAATCGGCTGCCGAATCGCATCGAAAGCTTATGGAGGTCAATGATTACAGTGCTTTATCGGAAACAACGTGCCGAGATTGGTTTCGTCGTTTCAAAGACGACTTGTGGGACAAGAAGTGTGAAAATCGGCCTAGGAAGGTTGAGGACCATCAATTGCAGGCTCTTTTGGACGAAGACGATACCCAATCGCAAAAAATGCTGGCGGAGCAATTGGGTGTTACACAACCAGCCATTTCCATGCATCTGCGTGCCATGGGGAAGATTGAAAAAATCGGAAAATGAGTGCCGCATGAATTGAACCATAGGCAGATGGCGCGACGCCAAAACACATGCGAAATCTTGCTCGCCATACAAAAAAGAAAGTCGTTCCTGCATCGGATTGTGACAGGCGATGAAAAGTGAATATATTTCGAGAATCCTAAACGCAAGAAATCGTGGGTTGATCCCGGCCAACCATCAACATCTTCCCCAAGACCAAATCGCTTCGGACGGAAGACGATGCTGTGCGTTTGGTGGAATCAGTAGGGTATCGTCTACTATGAGATGTTGAAACCTGGTGAAATTGTCAATGCCCACCGCTAACACCAACAACTGATCACCGTGCTCTGCGTGAAAAAAGGACGCATTATCAACAAAGACATGACAAGCTGATTTTCGTCCACGACAACGCACCATCGCACACGTCAAAAATGGTTTGCAACTACTTGGAGACACTCAACTGGGAGGTGATACCCCACCCCGGTTATCACCAGACCTGGCCCCTTCCGACTATCAGCTGTTTTCGTCGATGGGCCACGCGCTCGCTGAGCAGCACTTCGATTCTTACGAAATTGGCTTCATGAGGGGTTTGCCTCGAAAGAAAATGAATTTTTTTGGCGTGGTATTCACAAATTTCCCGAGAGATGGGAAAAATATGTAGCTAGCAAGGGGAAGTACTTTGAATAAATTTGTTTTTGCTTTCAATGAGCATTTGTGTTAAAAAGTAAATTCTTAGTGGTAGCATTTGTGTTAAAAAGCAAATTCTAAGTGGCACGAGATTCCAGGCCATTTTGACGACAACTAAAGTTTATGTGTACTGAACGCAGGTATTTCCAGTGCCACTAAATTAAGGTAGCGAAGGTCTACACTCTTATATCAACCTTGCAGAGTATCAGAACTGCATTTTGTACTCATTTTTCCTGTTTGATAACAAAAAAAATTATATAATAACCATAATGATTCTTTCCCCTTTCATAAAAATTGTTCTTAACTCTAAAAATAAAACATGCAAATTTTACGAGTAAACTTTTTATAGTAATTATATTATTTTAATATCGCATAAGAAAACCTTAATGTACATTAAATTGAAAAAATAATCGAAAATAATATTAACAAAAATCGGCTCTTCTTAGTGCCAAAAACAATAAATATAAAACATTGGGCAAAAAATGTTGTAAAAATAATGGGCAGCAGAATCACCTCCGCAATAATTAAAAAATAAGATTTAACCATACGCGAATAACAAGTGGGATAACAAGTTGAGTGGTTCGAGTAATTAACGTGGTTAAGGGAAAAATTGGTGTAGTTCGCACTTGGACGGGTGACCTGACCGCTTCGAAAATTTTCAACTCGCCGAGTGAAAGAAATAAATTTCATCGGACAAAATTGCATTTAATGACCACCGAAGCTCTGGCAGCAGAATCAGAGAGCGGTGCACTATCGGCCATAGGCACAAATGATCCTGTGGCGAGCCATTTTATTTTATTTTTTTCTAGGGGCGCAGAAAATGCACTAAATGGGTCGAATTTTTTTATTGCTCTAATCAAAATGAGTGGCACCTCAAATAAAAGGTCTCAACGAGTTCTTTGTCAGAATCTGGTTCAGAGTCCTGACGGCGATGTCCTTTTCGAGTTATAATCCGAAAACGACTAAAAAATTAACCTGCTTCAACCGGCCAAAACTAAGTGAATTACGAAAATACAAACTTTTTAAAATTATGTTTTCGCATATTTACACATACTGCTAGATTTCCTAACCATTTACGATGTCACATGAAAGCTAAGGATTTATTCTATTTAATATCCTTAAAATACTATGTGTAATATTTTTTTAGAGCTAAACTTAGTGAGTATTTTTAAAAAATGCCATTTTTTCAGGCACTATTTTCTCAAAAACTAACAGTCCAGAACGAAAGTTTTTTTATATTTGTAAGCCCCATAAAATGCTCATCGTTGTTGTTGTTTTTATTGTTGTTGTTGTTGTCGTTGTTTTTGTTGTTGTTGTTGTTGTTGTTTTTATATTTGTAAGCCGCATACGAAGCTCATCGTGATATTTCGAATAAGGTATAAAATTTATAAAAAATACTGTATTTTGGCTCCACATATATCATAAACTATTCTATAATTAGCATTTGAGATACTAATTATAGAATAGTTTATGATATATGCAATAACAAAATTTCGATTTTTCTCAATATTCCAAGCGATTTTCTCGGGTACCCTGCGACCAAAATAAGTGATTTTTCTAGACAGTATATTACATCATTTTTGAAAAAATGAATCTAAACTTCGCTGAATAGCTCTCCAAAACTGAGAAAATTCCGGGAAACTTCCATGGAAAAATGGATGGAATATTTTTTAATTATGCTTTTACGTATATCTTATTTGATGGTTACAAATAGTGAAATTATGCGATTTACAGAAAAAGTTGCACACAAATATTTCAACGTTTCAAACAAAATTTAGTAGCAAATATTTAAATAAATTGACATCTGTAATTAGTACAAAAATAAAAATATTTAAAAACATATTTAAATAATATAATAGCAAAACATAAAAAGGAATGCCCGGCCATTGATAAAATTAGGCTCTATAGGTTGTGTGTCCATGTGGGTGAGGCTTAGTAGTTTATTGTTATTATAAAGTGCAATTTATTTTTTTATTGTTTATTGAATTCCAACTACTGAAAACATTATAAATTTATTTTGGATAACAAAATTAAACGATCTGATGAAATTATCAATCCTTGTTAGACTTAAATAACACTTTCTTGAGAGACCTTTTTAAAATATTGTTACTACGTACCATGGTACTCGAATCTTCAAATATAATATTGTATAATTCCTAATTGTCATTTCGGTTTACGCTCTAAATACTCCAGTACCCAGCAGTATCATTGGATGCCGATGAAAATTCAGACCATAACATCGAAGCTACTGCTGTACTAGACATTAGTCTTCCCAGTGTTCATGTATTTTTCGAAAACTTCGGTTCAAGTTCGAAAGGAGGACCCTATGAAGAATTTTTTAACCTCCACGAGGACGGACGATTTTGGAGCCAATTTAACGACGAGATCCTTGAGCGTAACCGCGGCTGCTCGATTGTGGATCAAATTAGGCTCAATGGGCTGCGGTGAGTTGGGCACTTAATCCATATCGATTAGTAAGATCCTTCCCGGAAAGTCTACGGTGGGTCCATTTTTGGCCCCAGAAGACGAGGTAGGTCCCGTCTTCGGTGGACCAACGGCGTTCGCCAGGACGCCAGAACATTCTCGGATTGTCGACAAGATGCCTAAAGTTCTTTGATTCAACAGGCCTACACTTAATTTTCACTCTCTGTCGTAAGTCTATGCCCTCCATATACATATCTTAACGGCAAAGCCTTTTGCCTTCACAAGACAACGTAAGAACAATCGCTTAAACAAACAAACCACTCTGTTGCTAGTAAAGTACTTACAATCCTTCCAATTAAAATTTAATTTGAAAAATTATTGATGCTCGATTTTATGTCAATAGTAATCTTTCTCATCGCCACTTTATTCGTGATTTGTCTATGTCTCGTTATAAAAAGTTTCAATTCTCCTCTCTCCAATCTAACGTAGATTTAATGGATAAAGTAAAATACTGTTTTTGTTTATTTAAAATTTTCTTTATTTATCTAATTTGTATTTTACAAGTAGATTACAAGTGTTTGTTTTACTCGAATTCTAATTGAATCTTTCCCTGTGTTTTCTTTTCATACTATATTTCTACGATCTATCTTAATCTACCGATCACTAAAATAGCGTTTATCATTTACACTTCCCGACTTTATTCGTCGGTCGCTCTATAAATACTCGATCTTAACCAGTCGTTCCTCAATCACTGTTTAAAGAAACTCCTCCCGAATTTATTCCGTCGTGCTCTCTATTAACTTTCGACTTTAACCAATTTTCCGAATGACTTCGCTGGCGAGCAGCGCTCGTATTTATACTGGGAAATGACCAAGGAGAGACATATGATCTAGCTCTTTTTCACATCAGTCATCCGTCCACTCCACCGCTTTTTCTCTCTTATTTTTTCTTTGTTCGTCAGTGCGGGTTCCTGTTTGTGGGTTTCGCGGTTTTTTTTTTATTATTTTATATAATTTTTTACTATTGATTTTTGTTGTTGATTAATTTTTTTTAGTATACCCCACTGTTACCCTTCGATTTCTCCCTTTTCCATCATCTTCGCAAAGCTAGCAATAAGTATGTCAACAGCAGTGAACAGCTGTTCTCTCAGTATGGTCGTAGTTGGCCGTACTCGACTGGAACTTTACATTTAATGGCTTCCTTTTTTCTAATTTTTTTCTTGCCTTATCTTTTCTTATTTACTCACTCAGAATTATTTTATATTAAATATTATTAGCTACGCGATCTACTAAGGTTTTTAAGTTTCTGATTTATACAATCTCGAACAGAATAGACATCAATGTATATAACTTCTTATTATTATTGAAAATTTAAAAAAAAATTGCTATTACCTCCAATTCTACTAAAACTCTTCCTTATTACACTTTAAAAAATTATTTTTTTGAAAAGATTTTTTACTATTCAATGTTATTACTTAAGTGAAGGACGAATAATTTCTAGCTAACAGACGAGACTTACATACTCAAAGTGGTTTCTATAATCGAACCGATTCTATGGATAAATATTCATGGTAGATCGATGAAAATTATCACCCGTAAACTAGTTCAATTTATGCTAATCGATTAGATATGAACAAATTGCAAAATCAACTTTCAATATTCAAATATCGACTATTTATTTATTATCTATGAGTGTAAATGTATCGTAAAGTGTCTGATATTTGAAATATTCGCAAAAATATTATTACTTACCATTTCGAACGTATAGATTTACATTTAAGGTATTCTTTCCAATTCATATAAAGTTTATATTTGGTCATAAAATATACAAAAATATGTATGAATACTTAGAACTGTAAATAAAATTTAAAAATCAGAAATATATAAACTACTAAGTAACTATGCAATTATGTAATTAAAAATATTTAATTTTATTCAAATAATTTTTAAACGCTAGCATTTTTATAATAATGAATTGATAAATTAATAATTCTATGGAAAACTCTCGACTTGTACGAGCAGATAATTTTTACTTTTTATGTTAAGTAAAATTAAAACAACGAAAACTGATTGCTTTTGAACTTAGCAATTCGTTTTTCTATTTTTTATTTAACTTTTTTAAAACGATTATATTTTGTCATTGTTAAAAAATTTATACCATAGTTAGTAAGTAACACTGGCATTACCCCGTTTATATTCATAAACAAACATTTTAAATACGATTAGGACGTTTTTGTATAAGGTACTAACTAACAATTATTCCAGAAGAGTTTGTCAATTACGCATGGGACACATACAACCCTTTTGATATAGTAGTCAGTGATCATTCTGACTAAATACTCATTATTAGGAATTAGCTTCACTTAGATGACAGGTAGCTCTAACACTTGTGTAATATTAGGTGGCCAAAGGACTTTAATAAGGAACAATTTATCTAATCGCATTTTTGAGTAGATTCAAAAACGTTTACAAAATATTAACAATCCTAGTTATATAATTTATAATTTCTAGAAGCATTCCACTATTTCCTTGTTTTGTTGGGTTGTCCAGAGAGTAATTTCGTTTTTTTTTTATAAAAATAAAAGACGATTTTCTTATAGTAAATTAATATTTTATTCAATTAAATATTGTCCATTCTGATCCATGATCGCTACTGATGCAAGTGGTTTTTGACCTCCTCATTTGAATTAAACGTTTTACCGTCTAAAAATATTTGTAGAAACCGGAACAAATGATAATCGGAAAGTGCTAGGTCTGGAGAGTATGGTGGGTGTGGCAGTATATCCCATCCAAGCTCTATAAGCTTTTTGCCGAGTGGTCAAACTTGTATGTGGTTTCGTATTATCCTGTTGGAACACTATACCTTTCCTATTGACCAATTCTGGCCTTTTTTCCAATGAAGTGAATCATTCAACAGTATACTTCAGAATTGATCGTTGTGTTGCTCGGTAGGAGCCCAAAATAAACGATTTCTTTGAAATCACACCAAACAGAAAGCATAACCTTTTTTTGATGAATATTGGCTTTCGAAGTGCTTTGAGCCGGTTCATCTTTTCTACTCCAGGATCTTCTGCACTTAACATTGTTGTAGGCAACCCATTTCTCATCCCCAGTGATGATACGCTTCAAAAATGAATCATTTTCTTGGCGTTTGAGAAGCATATTTAAAAGGGTATCGGCGTTTGACTTTCCATATTTAAAAGGGTATCAACCAAAAACTACTGTGCAGAATAAATCGAAGCAAACCTTGCTATCTCAGCTTTCAAAATACATATGATTATATGGCTTAAGTCTGAAGTTGGTTGTGAAAAAATACAATTAAGTCCTCTGTTGGGGTACAACGAAATTACTTTCTTGACAACCCAATATCAGGCTTTCAAGTAAAAAATTTATACACAGACACTTCAATATATTCAATTTCTCTCGGTAACGATAGATTTCTTGTAATTGCTACTAGAATTATAGACCCTCAGCCTGAGGTACGAGAAAGCATTTCTAGGAGTGCGAGAAAATTTTCTCACTTCAGATGTGCAATATAAAATTTAAAGCTGACTTGTGCTATATAAACTTGACTCAACTAAACTATCGTGTACTTTTTTTTTAAATTTAACGGATCCGAAAACTGGGCTAGTATCGGCCCAAACCCTTCTACTCCAAACATTTCATTTATTTCTGTTGGAAAGCTTCCGTTTTGCAAATTTTCTACAATTTTATATAATTTATACAACTGCAGTTTTTTTTTTTTTTTTTTGAGAATTGGCTTAAAAGTATTGCAATAATTTTTGGCGAATTTCACATGCGTGATGGACTTAAATCAAATCTAAGATAGTGCACATGGTTAATACCAGTGGTGGCACGTGCATAGGAGCTACAATACTGCAGCTGAAAGTAAGTATTAAAATTTATGGTTGGAAATTTCGAATTTATAACTTGTAAATATAATTAAAATAAATATGATTTAATATTTGATGTAATGATTATGTAAATAGAATTAATGGAATTGTTATTAAAGCAACGCTTGAAATTCGTATTTGATGACGGACGCCGGGAGCTTCTTTTTCGGACAGCATCAGTCTAACACTAATTCGAGCAACCATTTAATGTTACGGAAGCTGTCAGAAAAATCCAAATAAATAATAAAATAAATACTATTTCTGATACTTATCATGGTTGGTGTTAATAAATTTTCAAGTGCATTTTTTAAACAATCAAACTTATAACAATATGAGTTACAATTTCTATGACCACGACAGAACTTACAAGATGCTTTTCAACTTTAAAAAGAATAAAGTCTCTTTTAAGTAATAATCTGAATCAAAAATGACTAACAGCTCTCCCAATCATTTCGATTGAAAGAAGCCTACTCTCGGAAATAAAAAAAATTATAATAAAAGTGTAATTGAGAAATTCTGTAAAGCCAAAAATCGAAGAATGGACTTCATATTTACAAAATTATTCATATAACATAAGTTTATATATAAATAAAATTTTTATTTTAATTTCCCTCTTTTAGTTTGTATTTTTCTATTCAATTCAACATCGATTGTAAGCATATGAGGTCTGTTCAAAAAATATCGCGAATATTGAATTTTCGCGGGTTACGTTTTGTGGCGTTATGTTGGTACTCATGTCTCTTACTTATGCCAACAAGTTCCGTCAGTTTGAATGTTCAGTTAATTTTTGACAGCTGCTTTGCTTGCACGTGTTTTGGGTCGTCTTTGATTTATGCCCATTCCAAAAATTGGATCAAAGAATCTGTATCAAATTTTGAGTGAAAAACAAAATTAATTGCGCGGACGCATTCCGAATGTTGACTGTGACATATGGTAAAGCTACCTTGGACCGAAGCAACGTTTATCGGTAGTACAAAATGTTTTTAGAGCGCCGAGAAGTCCGAATTTCTGACAAGACATGGATGCTCCAGAGCATACTCATATCTCTGAACGTTGATGCGATATACCGCCCTTGTTGGCCCACAATCAAATATGCGGAATATATCGTTTTCTACTATCCAAGCTTTACATAGGAAAGAAAGGTACTGGAGCAAATAATCGGTAAACGGCTGTCCCAAAAGGGCATCATTGCACAAATGATAACATCGCTGGCATGTTGGGATGCAGTAGCTGAATACGTATCCCGAGTAATAAAGAAGCTTTGTTATGAAGAAAGAACGAGAAGAGGGCAGCCTACATAGGATAATAGGTTTAATGCCAGTCTACTCCTCGTGAAGTAATACCTGTCGGTCGTCCATTGGGGAGTCATACTTCAAGAACAGGGAGTTGTGCGTTAGAACTTGAAAATCGATATTTCTATAAAGTGTTTACAAAATTTCACTCTACCGACAATTAAAAAAAATCCTACAATCCATTTACAAGTTTTCTCTTAAGTTATTTAAAACAAAGTGACTTGCTTCACAACATCTATCTCAACTCTCTCATGTTAAGCCTATTAAGATGTAGATCAGATTTGCTTAAGAAACTGATCTAGTTCACCTCCACATGTAACCATGAAGTCACAAATGGTCTTATGATGACGAACTAAACTCCGAAACTTTTCCATTAGTTATATTTGGATGCACACTATTTTAGCTAACATAGGATATAACATCTACAATTATAAATATTACATTCTAGGAACTGTAAGAGTAAAATGGAAAATCGAACATACGTAACCCGCGGAAATTCAAAATTCGCGATACCTTTTGAACAGACCTCATATTTATTGGCTATTAATCTTCTATCTATTTCGATAAAATAATATTATTATAAATAAAAATAAAAAAATATAATATCCAAATATGTTTTTGTTCATTCCTATTGTTTACGGGCACCCCTATAATTTTGAGCCACGAGCCGCTACTGGTAAATACATTTTTTCTATTTATGCAAGATTTTAAATTTAAAAATCGCATGACCATACATTTTTCTGCGAATGCAAGTTTAATTTTAAGAGATGATTTTGCTAGAGATGAATGAACGTTAGGTTACAACGTGATAATTACAGAAAAGTACTTTTGTTGGTCTATGTTAACCTCCAAACGCAAATAGACGAAGGAAATTGTATGCAAAATAAATGATATTAATAGAAAAGGATATGCTGAATAATAATCTAAAAACGAAATGAAATAATGTGACCATGTTGTTAAATGTACTGAAAATAATTGAAATAATTTCTAGAGGATTTCTCACAATAAAATCATATTTTTTTTTTTTTGGAATGTTTCATTTGGTACGAAAAGCAATTGAAATTTTGTCTTATTCAGAATAAGTTTCACATTAAAAATGAGAAACTCATTTGAAAACTTTTCAAAAAGCAAAGTTTGTAGTAGATAAAAAAGAACAACGTTTTTTTTTTTTAATTTACATGAACGCAGTGTTTCCTTCATACCCGGATATATGTGTATATTTTGGCAACAAAAAGTGATAAACAGGGTGTACTCGTAGTTTGGGAATTATATTTGTTCAACCGTAATATCATATAAACAATTTGATAGAAATCATGCAGCGGTTTTTGTTTTCACATTGCATGTCCTTTTTATTGCAATTTTAAATAATTTGATTTATGTGCCATTTTCAACGTAATGAATTTAATTACAAACTTGGGTATTCAACAAAAGTTTTCGAGTGCAGAGTGTGTTGTGGTCGTAAATCTAGGAAAAAAGTCGATTGTCAATGATTTATAAGTGCTACTACTACTGAATATTATATGCTCTTATTAAGTTCTGTTTGTTTTTTTAGTAATTTTTATACATTTTTAATTATAATTAACATTTATTTCAATTGTTATACACATATTTTTAGGTAATAATTTTTTCGAGTTTTATATAAAGAGTTTTTAGAATAAGAGTGATATGATTTCTTTTTTTAAAAAAACCACTCTAATTGTTAAGGAAATTCAAATGTTTTTTATTTAATGTGAAGTACAATCGGTACAATTAAGCTCTGAATAAAACTCCATTCAAATGGCCTCTACGACTTTTGCAGAAACGAATTCGATGAACCCAATTTTCGAGCACTTTTTCCACTAAATCAAGTCGCATGTCACGAATAGCACTTATTAAGTTTCAATATTGACTTCTAAAGCTTGAAGAGAGTCTGGTTTATTGCTAAAGACCAATGACTTCAAATAACCCTACAAGAAATAGTCTTATGGTGTTAAATCACAACTTCTTGGAGGCCATTCAATGTCACAATTTCTTGAAATAATCGAATATCCAAACTTTTCTCGCAATAATTCGGTTGTTGCACGTGCTGTGTGGCACGTAGCCCCGCCTTGTTGGAACCAGATGTTGTCAAGATCAACTTCTTCTAATTTCGGCCATAAACGGTTATCATCGATCTATACCGCTCTCCATTGACAGTAACGGTCATTTCGAAAGAAGTACGGACTAATGATTTCACCAGACCAAAAAACACACCAAACTGTCAATTTAGGTGAATGTAATGGTTGTTCATGAATAATTTGTGGATTTTCTTCGCACCAGAATCGACAGTTTTGTTTATGTCGATTCGCACCACTCAGATGAAAGTGCGCCTCATCGGAGAAGATGATTTTCTTAAAAAAATCGTTATCGTTTTCAAGTTGTTTGATAATAAAATTTAATAATAATTTGTAAACTTGATTCTTACGGATATCTCTCCATAATAAAATTGTAAACATTACTGAATAAAATTTAAAAAAAAACAGCTCATGACATATTACAAATGGCCGAAACGTCACTTAGCAATCATATCACTCTTATTGGAAAACCCTATATAAGCCGTTTACAAGCCAAATCGATTAACTCCACTTTGTGATTTAAAAAAAAATTGAAGTGTCAAAGCACTTGATGCAGTCTTCAATTTCTATATTAATAAAATTTTTCTAATTCCAATAGTTGGTATCAATAAATATCAAAATTTGTTTTGTGAATCTATTGTATTTAATTCCGTACTCATTCGATTTAGTATATCGTTGCAATTGCTTTTTTGGAATAATATCTAAATGGTACTTATTATATACCATATGTGTAGGTGACGGACTAATATATGACTGTTGATGTAAACAAAAAGTTTTGTCTTTGATTGATTATTGCCGTTGCCATATTTTAGGCAATTAAGTCGTTGAAACATATAATAAATATTAAAATATTAAATTTCGTGTATCGAACAAAATGGAAATAATGAAATATTTTTAAGTTTATTGAAATTTGTTAAGAGTTGAGTCAATTGAAATTAAATTTTTAATAATTGATCATAAATATTTTCAAATAATGCAGATTTTGCTACTCGTATTATCGAATCACATGCGAACAAAATTGAAAACATTGGTACAATATAATCAAAATCATTCAAAAGAAAACGCCATTTAATGTATTGGGTTGTCCGGACCGTTTTTCCCAACAGAGGATTTAATTCCTCTTTTTTTCACAAGCAACTTCACACTTAAGCCGCATAATCATATGTATTTTGGTAGCTGACATAGCAAGGCTTGCTTGTGAAAAAATAGTTTTTGGTTGATACACTTTTTTTTGGTTGATACACTTTTAAATAGGAAAAGTTAAAAACAGCTTTTTCGGCATATTTTACTATTTTACTATAGAAAAGATAAAAATGCTGTTCAAGCAAGAAAAACATTATCCTATGTGTATAGAGAAGATGTGTTAAGACAAAACTGGTTTGCAAAATTCCGATCCGGCAATTTTGAGCTCGAAGATGCACCACGTTCTGGAAGGCCAGTTGAAGCTGATGAAGACACAATAAAGACATTAATTGTAGCAAACCGGCGAATAACAACTCATGAGATCACTGAGAGATTAAATTTATCGAATTCGACTGTTCATGATAATTTGAAACGGCTAGGTTTTATCTCAAAGTTCGATACATATGGGTTCCCCATCTTCTTATGGAAAAAAATTTGTGCCGTCGCATTGACGTTTGTGATTTGCTTCTCAAACGCCAAGAAAATGATCCATTTTTGAAGCATATCATCACTGGGGACGAGAAATGGGTTGTCTACTACAATGTTAAGTGCGCAAAAGATCCTGTAGTAGAAAAGATGAACCGGATCAAAGCACTTCGAAAGCCAATATTCATCAAAAAAATGTTATACTATCTGTTTGGTGGGATTTCAAAGGAATCGTTTATTTTGAGCTTTTAAGGCTTAGATGGGATATACTGCCACACCCACCATACTCTCCAGACCTAGCACCTTCCGATTATCATTTGTTCCGGTATCTACAAATATTTTTAGACGGTAAAACGTTTAATTCAAATGAGGAGGTCAAAAATCACTTGGATCAGTTTTTTGCCAGCAAAGAACAACAATTTTATATGCGTGGAATCATGCTACTGCTAGAAAGATGGCAAATGATATTGGATCAGACTGTACAATATTTAACTGAATAAAAATATTAATTCAATATAAGAAAATTTTCTTTCATTTTTATAAAAACAAAACGAAATTACTTTCCGGACAACCCAATAGTTCCGGATTATTTTCCGGACAACCCAATTTAAATGTTTTGTTGTAAAAAAGTCCTTATAAAATTTCAGAAGTACTAGTTTAATTTTCTTAACACGTTGCCTAATAAAATTAGAATATCTAACCCTACGTCATCCAATTCAAATATGACTTTAACAAATATTCAGACCACTTTGTGAAAGATGTAGACCAGCCTTTGTTATATCTTAAAGGTAAAATTGTAACAAGAGAAAAAATTTATTCGTCCTTAACTTAATAATTATTATTATACACTTGACTGTGCCGTATTCTATTTGAAAAATACAAAAGTATGTAAATTAGTTTTTGAAAGGGTGTATATTAAATAGTAAATAATAAATAATGTAAAAGATGCTGCACCACAAACTATTACCAGGTGTATAAGCTTAAATCCGTTGTTTGGTCATAGATGGCGTGAGTGAGCGTATTAAGCTACCATGGACACGTCATACTTTTTTTTTATGAGTTAGATATCTGTCAACATTAATCAGTGCACATTGTCAACAATTTCGTACAACAACATATATTTTTCCGTTGGTATCATGTCTACTCAACCAGCCATTTACATGCGTCTGCATGCCATGGGGAAGATTGAAAAGATCGGAAAATGGGTGCCGCATGAATTGAACAATAGGCAGATGGAGCGACGCCAAAACACATGCGAATTCTTGGTCGCCAGACGAAAAAAAGTCGTTCCTGCATCGGATTGTAACATGCGATGAAAAGTGAATATATTTCAAGAAATCGTGGGTTGATCCCGGCCAACCATTAACATTTTCCCCAAGACCAAATCTCTTCGGACGGAAGACGATACTGTGCGTTTAGTGGGATCAGCAGGGTATTATGTAATATGAGATGCTAAAACCTGGTGAAACTGTCAATGCCCACCGCTACCACCAACAACTGATCAAATTGCACTGTGCTCTGCGTGAAAAAACGACGGATTCTCAACAAAGACATGACAAGCTGATTTTCCTCCACGACAATGCACCACCGCACACGTCAAAAATGGTCTGAAACTAATTGGAGACACTCAACTGGGAGGTGCTACCCCACCCCGCTTATTCACCAGACCTGGCCCCTTCCGACTACCACCTGTTTTCGTCGATGGGCCACCTGCTCGCTGAGCAGCACTTCGATTCTTACGAAGACGTCTGAAAATGGCTTGATGAGTGGTTTGCCTCGAAAGAGAAGGAATTTTTTTGGCGTGCTATCCACAAATTGCCCGAGAGATGGGAAAAATGTGTAGCTAGCGAGAGCAAGTACTTTGAATAAATTTGTTTTTGCTTTCTATGAAAAAACAGGTGTTTTTTATTGACTAAAAACCAGCGGATTTAAGATTTATACACCTGGTAGCTGAGCCGCTAGTAAGTTGCCGTCAAGTAGCTTGAGTTGTCGATGGCGTTTCTGAATTTATATTTTAGTACGGATGTTATATTGTATAAATTAAGAATTTTTGTAGAAAAGAATTTTGACACAAAAAAAACCGGTAACTTTATAAAAAAATCAAATATTCGTCGCATTTGTCCCATTGTCAAGACAATAGTTTACATGAATTTTCATTAAATTGTTGTCGTTCTGATAAAATTATCAGCATAATATTGTCGAGTAGAAGTTTGTAGTCTGATTTGATTCCACAAACTCCACTACTGTCGAAAACTCCCCTATTGTGCGTTCGCACATATTTCAGTCCAAACTTATTCGATATGTTTTACCACCTAAAATGCATATCAAATTTACATAAATGTCTACAAATGTGTACAAACCAATATATGCATATGAGAACAGGTAATTTGCATATAGTAGCAGGCAACCAAACATGGTAGATTCGTGCACCCTGCAAAAGTTAATTTGATTAAGTGTGCAAATGACAAATTTCTGTAAAGTCCCATAAATTACAGTTGGGACGTTTTGCCGCTGTTTGCACAGACAATCAGCATAGCTCTTTCATTCTGTATCCTTTCATTTCGCATCACAACACATTCTCTGTACACATTCCTCCGGATGATAACAGTTTAGGTCCTCGGGAATTTGAATTCCACGATATACCAGGAAAACAAACACAAAACGCAAATCTAAGTACTCGTATGACGATTGAAATTGAAGCGCGGTTTTATTATTCGTACCCCATTCCCTCTTATATACTCTTTGTTTCTATAAAAATTTAGAAGCTACTCTGTTATGCTTCTTGGTTCTATCAAATTTAGAAGCTAACAAACAATACATTCCGATTGAGTTCGATTCGATTAATTACGTAAATTATAATTTTTCCACCAATTTCATGAATCCCACTTCTTCAACGTTGTTTACAACAAATTATTTACGTTTGATTTATAGCTTTCGATTGATAATTTATGAGATTTGAAAAGTTTTCTGTCATCATATCTGATGTATTAGTAAATAATATCTGAAAAATGAACTTTTATTTCGAATTATTCTTTTATTATTTTTCTTTTGTTGAGATGAACATTTTATACAAAACAAAGTTCCATATTAAAATTTTAATGTTATTTATAGATAGATGTGTGATATCCCAAAGTATATACAACATTGAATATGTTAGTTATATTACGATCAAGTAATTGTAAAAAAAGGAATTCTTTTCACCCTTTGAATAAAGGGGTTTAAATCTAGAATTCTCAATTCAATAAATAAAATATTGTAAAATTAAATGATAGCAGTCTTAATATTATTTTAAAAATTAGCATACATTTATAATAAATCTGATCCTTAAAACACGATTGAATCGTAAACTAGTTAAATAGGATGTAATAACGTCTAATCTAGGCATTTTGATTGTAAGACTTAGACTTAGGCCCAATAAAATTATTACGCCAACTAAAACAACTTAGAGTTACATTTTGAAAGATTTAACAGATTTTGATCACTTGAAGCACCACTACGGATCGTGAATGATCTAGACCAGGGTTAGTCAACCTATCGCTTAATAGTGCGCTATTTAAAATTTCATAGTGGGCGGTATAGATTTTGTCCAAAGGAGATATTCAGAATCCAATTAAATTTTCTGTATATTATAGACATATGCAAAAAATAAATATCAAAATCGGGAATCAGTTTTTATTGATAAAAACACCCCCCGTTATGTAGGGAATTTTGCTGGCACAAGGAATTTTTATGTGCTCTGAGCACCTCTATTCACCTCATCTAAGTCCGTGTGATTGAAAGGATGCCATCTTGGTACTGTCGAGAGTATCGAAAGAAGATTAATCGAGAAACTGAAAACTATTCCAGTTAAAAAGACTCCCACGATGTTTAGCTGCCCAAAGGAAATATTGGGTTGTCCGGAAAGTAATTTCGTTTTGTTTATGAAAATGAAAGACAATTATCTTATAGTGAATTATTATTTTTATTTAATTAAATATTGTACAGTCTGATCCAATACCCTTTGCCATCTTTTTGGGAGTAGCACGATTCCATGCCCATAAAATTTTTGTTTTTTGCTGGCAAAAAACTGATCCAAATATTTTTGACCTCCTCATTTGAATTAAACGTTTTACCGTCTAAAAATATTTGTAGATACCGGAACAAATGATAATGGGAAGGTGCTAGGTCTGGAGAGTATGGTGGGTGTGGCAGTATATCCCATCCAAGCTCTACAAGCTTTTGACGAGTGGTCAAATTTGAATGTGGTTTCGTATTATCCGGTTGGAACACTATACTTTTCCTATTGACCAATTCTGGCCTTTTTTCTTTAAGTGAATCATTCAATTTGTTCAACTGATGACAGTACGCTTCAGAATTGATCGTTGTGTTGCTCGGTAGAAGCTCAATATAAACGATTTCTTTGAAATCCCACCAAACAGATAGCATAAACTTTTTTTGATGAATATTGGATTTCGAAGTGCTTTGAGCCGGTTCATCTTTTCTACTCCAGCATTTTTTGCACTTAACATTGTTGTAGATAACCGATTTCTTGTCCCCAAGAAAGAAATGATGATACGCTTCAAAAATGGATCATTTTCTTGGCGTTTGAGAAGCAAATCACAAACGTCAATGCGACGGCACAAATTTTTTTCCGTTAGAAGATGAGGAACCTATATGTATCGAGGTTTGAGATAAAACCTAGCCGTATCAAATTATCATGAACGGTCGTATTCGATAAATTTAATGTCTCAGCGATCTCACAATTCATTATTCGCCGGTTTGCATCAACTAATGCCTTTATTGTGTCTTCATCAGCTTCAACTGGCCTTCCAGAACGTGGTGCATCTTTGAGATCATAATTGGCGGATCGACTTAACACATCTTCTCCATACACATTGGATAATTTTTTTCTTGCTTGAACAGCTTTTTTATCCTTTCTATAGCAAAAAAGTAAAATATGCCGAAAAAGCTCTTTTTCACTTTCCATATTTAAAAGGGTTTCAACCTAAAACTACTGTGCAGAATCAATAGAATGTCAGCTGTCAAAATACATGTGATTATGCGGCTTAAGTCTTAAGTTGGTTGTGAGAAAATACAATTAAGTCTTCTGTTGGGAAACAACGAAAATACTTTCCGGACAACCCAATACTTTAAAAGCAATAACATTAATGCATAAAAATATGGTAAAAAAAAACTTTTGGAAAAAAAAATAAGTCTCATTACTTTTATGATACACCCCATATAATTTCAATAATCTAGTTTATATTTCTACTTCCAACACAAAATAATCTAGATCTTATTAAAATTAAAATAAAAAAATCTTTAATTCAACTTCTCGTAATCGTAATCAAATAAATGCAATAAATGGATCTAAATAATGATCGGTAAAATTTTCATTTAATTTCATTATTAATATTAATATCACTAGCCCCCCATTTAGTCAAATTTACGATATCTTAAGTGTGTCGGAATGGAAACAAACATTAATTGAATAGTATATAGTATATATAAATTAATAGCGAATACACTTTCAACTTTTCAGATTTACTTAGAATGAGCCAATGCAATTTTCTACCTAATTGGATGGAAATATTGAGCAAAACTGCTCTTACGCGCAAGGTGTGAAAATATAAAACAATAATAATTAAATGGCGTAAAAACTTTCGCGCACACTAACACAAATATTCTGGAAATCTTTTGTTATCTTTTACACCCACAATTGCTATCAATTTTACTTTGCATTTAGTTATTCTACAAAACAGAACAAATCTCAGCTTTCCGTATATGCATTTACCCATTCCCACAGGGCGACACATTAAATATACCTTCATTGTCTCTATTATATTTTTATACCTCACGCCAGCAGGAACTCTAACAATAAGCGTAAAAGTGGACAAGACTGTGATATACACCATTATTGGGATACAAGTGCGAAGGCACTTCCTCATACTTGACGTTGGCTTCAGAACCACCTGCCATTATGTGTCTTCGCCTTTTACAATTATCTCACTTCACATACCGGTCGCGTGTCTTTCGAACAGACTCCACCCTCTGTTTTTATTGGGATAGAAAGCAATAACCAATAACATTAAAGTAAAGGACGATGATTGTATATATCGTTATGCTGTAAGATACCGGATATAATCGCGCCGTCCTTATTCTTGTCTACATGGCAATCATGCGCATGGTATATTATGGGAGACTGTAATACTATTTTTGAAACAAGGAAAAAATAAAATGGATTTTATCAAACAAAATTGTTGTTTACATTCTGAAGTAATATTTTTTATAGAATTTTTCATGTTAAAGATATAAAATTAGGGTAAATATAATAATATATATAAGAGACATATATGCAGTATACTATTATCGGCAAAATACGAAAGATATTTCCCAATTTTGTTTAGGAATGTAATTACGTACAGGTACCAGTGCTAAAAAATCTAAATAATTCATCCTTTAAAAATCTATTCTCTTACAACAATCAATTATAAATTAAAAGCTGGTCCAACTGGTATAACACTTTTAATAGAGGAAAAACGTAACATACTTTTTACAAATAAACTCAGATAAACTTTTGTAAAGTTCACTATACCTTTCGCGCAATAGTCGATCTAGACTTACGGACTTGAACATTGGAATTCAACTAATCCTTTTACCTCTATTAAATCCAATAATTATTATGATAAATTCTTCGGAAAATAGTCATGCTCCTTTGTATAACCGCATTAGAGTGATCCAACGTGATATAAATATCCCCTCCCTTTGCCGCGGACCTTATTAGTTCATACAATCTTATTAAAGTCTATCTGAACATCGTAATACGTTTGTCAAAAAATTATTCTTAGTAACATATCCCAGAATCGACTATTGTCAATGAAATCATAGTTAAATATTACTTAACTCGCTATGTAGAGAAACGCTGATGGCTATTTAATATTCCGATTCGTCTCTTTAATATATTTCTTACCTTATATTGTATTTGTAAATTTAAATAAAACAAAAAATAAAATATTAAAAATTCGCATATCCAATTTACGTTTACATTCTCAAGTGCAGATTCGATTTGCCAAGAATCCAACTAACAAACAAATCATATAATTAATCACTCTAACAGGTGTATAAGCTTAAATTCGCTGGTTTTTTTTTTATAGAAAGCAAAAACAAATTTATTCAAAGTACTTGCCCTCGTTAGTTACACATTTTCCCATCTCTCGGGCAATTTGTGGATACCACGCCAAAAAAAATCCTTCTCTTTCGAGGCAAATTACTCATCAAGCTATTTTCGGACGTCTTCGTAAGAATCGAAGTGCTGCTCAGCGAGCGCGTGGCCCATCGACGAAAACAGGTGGTAGTCGGAAGGGGCCAGGTCTGGTGAATAAGCGGGGTTGGGTAGCACTTCCCAGTTGAGTGTCTCCAAGTAGTTTCGGACCATTTTTGGTCGTGGTAGCTTTTTTCACCCAGAGCACGGTGCAATTTGATTTGTTGTTGGTGGTAGCGGTGGGCATTGACAGTTTCACCAGGTTTCAACATCTCATAGTCACGATACCCTGCTGATCCCACCAAACGCACAGCATCGTCTTCCGTCCGAAGAGATTTGGTCTTTGGGAAGATGTTGATGGTTGGCCGGGATCAACCCACGATTACTTACGTTTAGGATTCTCGAAATATATCCACTTTTCATCGCCTGTCACAATCCGATGCAGGAACGACTTTCTTTTTTGTCTGGCAAGCAAGATTTCGCATGTCTTTTGGCGTCGCTCCATCTGCCTATCATTCAATTCATGTGGCACCCATTTTCCGATCTTTTCAATTTTCCCCATAGCACGCAGATGCATGGAAAAAACTCGTTTAGTAACACCCAATTGCTCCGCGACCTTTTTTTGCGCTTGAGTATCGTCGTCATCCAAAAGAGCCTTCAATTGATGGTCCTCAACCTTCCTAGGCCGATTTTCACGCTTCTTGTCCCACAAGTCAAAATTGTCGTCTTTGAACCGACGAAACCAATCTCGGCACGTTGTTTCCGATAAAGCACTGTCACCATAGGCCTCCATAATCATTCGATGCGATTCGGCAGCCGATTTCTTCAAATTGAAGCAGAAAAGCAGAGCTTCCTGCATATGCTCTTTTTCTGTCACAAAACTAGACATGATTACCAAAGGAAAAATGTTTATTGTTGTACGAAATTTGTGACAATATGCACTGATTAATGTTGATAGATGTCAAACTCATAAAAAAAAGTATGGCGTATCCATAGTAGCTTAATAAGCTCACTTACGCCATCTATGACCAAACAGCGGATTTAAGCTTATACCCCGGTATTTCTATAAGGACCATCAGATTTTATAAAATAACAACGAATAACTAATAATTATGTCATGTTTTTGATTTTTTATGAAATTTAAACAAATTTGGAATAAATATTAACGAAATTTTATCTTACATTTCACTCTAAATAAGCCGCGAATAAGAAATATTTCAGATCCTCGAGCAGCTGATATAACCACTTAAGAGTTAAATACATGGAACTTCACATATAAGCATTTTTTAAAAACCTACTATCACTCATAATATCATGGAAGCTCTGAAGACCAATGAAATGAGCTCATGGTCGTAGCGTTAAGGTATGGCTTCTGACTCTTGTCTCAAAAGACATAAAATTCAATTTCAAAGATCAAAGCAAATGAGAAAAAAAGACGATATCTTCAATACGAAATCGAAAGATCTCTCTTACATAGTAGCAAAAAAAAAATAACATTACAATAAAGTAAGTAAACATTCGACCCAAAAGAAACTGTAGAGAATTTTGCAAAAAAAAAATTCCAATAACACCTGAAATTGAATTCCATTTTGTACACACAATTTCTATTGCGGTGTTGTTATGGTCTTCCATATTTTGTCCACCATTAATAGTGCTGTTACCCTTATTGCATGTTTTCTTGTGATTGGCTGGGGTAATATTCAGTCTGAACACTGCCTGATTTTGTTACACCGAAGGGATGAGAACAAGTTGGTGGAATTCCCTTTTATGTGTTTGCAACTAGAGGAGGAAGGCAATCAAGCAAATTCTACCATTACAAAGTCGTGAGTTTTCATTCATGTTAAGTGAAAAGGAGCTGAAAACTGATCATTACCGAAGTAGTTTAGGCTCGTATGTAGTGTCGGTTGAATTTGAGTAGCTCACAACTCGTAACTGGTCTAGCTTCCGCATTTTTGGTACCCGCTTTCGATTGAGGTTGAGCGCTTATTTTGTTTTATTAATGAAAACATTGCCAAAAATCTATGGACCTATTGTAGACGGTCTCATACGATGTGTATTCTCTAATTCATGTAATACACAACGTTTGAGGAAGTGTGGACGGAAATGTGTATCGTCATCTTCGCCACTACATTTATTGCTAGCGGAATTCTCCTTTTCACTCCTTTGGACTATATTCGGTTCCCTTCCAGGTCATTTGATTTGATTTTCTTCATGACACCGGGCGGCCGTCTCAATTTAGGATATTATCTTAATCGTAATCATCTCTTCAACGCAGTCACTACTTGTATTTGCTTGGATTTTTATTATCATTGCGGATTAAAATCGATTCGATTATCATTATGTTCAAGTCTAATTTTTGTCTTCGTCTAACAATAAATTTCGTATTTCAATTATTTTGAAATTGTTGCGTCTCTGAAGAGAGACGATTATGTCTTGGCGGTATTTAATTCTGATCGAGTGAAGTTTATGTGCTAAAATAAAAAGAAAAATTATTGTAACTTTAAAAAAATTATAAATTAAAAATAAATAATGTGTGATTTTTTCTTCGCATAACGGACTTTATAAAATAGTAGTTAAGGTGAAAAAAGTTATGTTAACAGTTTCGTTTAATTATATATTACTCATAACTTTTACTATTAAATAGTTCTTTTTTTTGTGAATGACAATTTAAATAAATATTCTTTTAATATATGGGGAATGGTGAAGTGAGGGATTTTTG
This sequence comes from Atherix ibis, assembly GCA_958298945.1. Lineage (NCBI taxonomy): Eukaryota > Metazoa > Arthropoda > Insecta > Diptera > Athericidae > Atherix > Atherix ibis. Next base: position 32,539,918 of record OY282609.1, read on the forward strand.
TGACTTTTTGGCGATAAAAAAGAAACAAAAAATATTTATTGAAAATATGCTCATACTTGTTACCAAATACTTCCCCATTTTATTTAAGTATTTTGTTAAAAACATATCAAGTGCAGTATTTTAATTTTTATTTTAAATTATACTTAAAAAAGAAAAACAATAATTTATTTTTAATTTATAAGAATTAATAAAGTTCTTAGGTTTTAATGATATCTTATTATGGACTGAAGTCCAAAAATTGTACTTTTTAAATTTTTTAATATTCCAAAAGAAATCTAAAACTCCATTATTTAATAATATAGCGAGCGATGAGTATACTAATTTCAATAATATGATTGACTGGATAATAAAATTTTATTTTTACAATGAAAACTTCTTGAATCAAAATAAATTATCATTAATTAGAAATTATACTCAAAAACTAATTCGTGATAATTATATAGTAATTTAATTTTTAAGTGGGCTATGGGGCTTAAATAAGTTATATACAGGAATAGCTGAATGCTTTTCTAGATGTGATCCAAACTTATAACGGGTTGTGGTGATATAACAAAATAACCTAACAGAATTATTGGAGAAAAAAAACTATTGTATTAACTAATCGGATTAAGCTTCTATTAAGAACTATTAAGTTTTTGGACACAAAATCCTTTTTTTTTATTTATTAGTATTTTCCTCCTCAGGAATGAATTAAATCTGCATTTTAAGAACAATAGTATAGAAACTAATTACAAAAAAGTACGTGATTTGTTGTAATATTGCTTGTTTCGTAAAATTTTTGTGTAGATCGTTCGATTACTTATTTTATTTGACAATTATTTCAAAATTAATCCTTGATAAGGCAATATCGGATTTTATTCAAATTTCTAAATATGTTAAAAATTTAAATACGGGTGACCATTGGAAGACTCAATGAAGATGTTATTTGTGGGTAGGTATTGAAAGCAAATATCGTACTGTAGGTGCTATTTTGAGGTAATAAAAAGCTTCGACCTTTTGCATCTTGTATGAAAACTTTTCGAATCCAATTTCGGAATCTTCTGAAGCGATATTCTGGCAATGCGACGACACTTAGAGGTGGATGGATCCTCCAAGACGTCTTCCCGGAAGATCGCCAACAGATCCAGTTATTTCAAACAGGCCGAATAGGTTCTGAGTCATGTTATCGCTAGGAGATACTCTGACTTTAAAATGTTATCGACATTTTCTCTGAGTTTGAATAATTGATCTTTAACTAGAATTCATTGCTGGCTATCATATTTAGCCATATTTAATTTCTAAGAGATGCTCTATTACCTACCGGAAAATAACTTGTTCATTTTCATTATTTTTTATTTTCCGTTTTAATAGAGCATCTCTTTAATTTCTAAGAGATGCTCTATTAAAACGGAAAATAAAAAATAATGAAAATGAACAAGTTATGACATTTTTAAACCCCTTCAGATATTTAGTGGCCAACCTGTATAATTAAAACAATTGATTAAAGCAGTCGCATATACTTCTTAAAATAACTTCACAGTTTTTATCAATATTCATCTGATGAATCCAATCGCACAATTGAAGTTTAAATAAAAGTTTTCCATTGAAAATATTATTAAATGTTCGTTTAAAAATGTTTTTTTTTATTATTATTAAAACCAAGCAATTGTTTTTATATAAATTTTTTTCTTAATAAAATAAATCGCACATAAAACCACAAAAGGATCTTTTACGAGGCACCTTTTAAGAGAAATTATAGTTTCAATAATTTCTTTGAAAATGTTCCAATAATAAAATGTTATGTTATGTAAATTCATAAATTTTAAATTCTCTGTAACTATGAAAATATTTATATCTAAAAAAACCTGTCTTATAGTTTTTTAGAATTTTTTTGTGTGATAAAAAATTAGAAATTTTATCAATCAGTTTCGTTTACTAGATTATATCTAAGCTTTTTAATATTACATAAACGTATTTTTGCTTATAAAAAGCCACTACCCATTTTATTCTGAACAGAAACTGTTAATCAAAAAAATTTAATATCTTATCTAATGGGTATAATTACTATTATTTTCCATAAAATTTTAAAACTGATCCTAGCTATGTTACTATTCATTCAGAAGGTGTTAAGTGTTAACCGAATTGTATTATTTTTAAACCTAAAATAATATTAGTATTATTTTTTTTTTGGACTACGAGTATATACCATAAAGTACTATAGTTTGAAGACATTTAAACATTATTTTCTGTTTGAAGATTTCAAATCTGGATAGGCTTACACAAACTATAAAAAAGAATTATTTTTCTTTAAATTTAAATTTATATTATTTGATAAGTTAAAGTGGAATGTTCAAATAATTAAGTTAAGTGTAATTTAGATATTTTGGATAAAATACGATATAACATATTTTAATATAAAGACTCATTATTCTCATATAACTTTATCATAGGGTGGAATGACTGTCCACAGGGATATACGAGGTCTGTTCAAAAAGTATTGCAAATTTTGAATTTCCGCGGGTTACGTATATTCGATTTTCGATTTTTGTGGCGTTATGTTGGTACTCATGTCTCTCACTTAAGACGAGCCAAAACACGTGCAAGCAAAGCAGCTGTCAAAATTAACTGAACATTCAAAATGGCCGAACTTGTCGGCATAAGTGAGAGACATGAGTACCAACATAACGCCACAAAAATCGAAAATCGATTATACGTAACTCGCGGAAATTCAAAATTCGCGATACTTTTAGAACAGACCTCGTATTATTTCTACTTTACTGTGTCATACAGACCCTAATTACGTTGCTCTGTTTGATTTCGAAATTTTTTAAGAACATTATTTTCTTTCTGTTTGTAAATAATTTTCCTACCTATTAAAATACTAATTACAATGTTTTATATTTCAATTTTAAGTTTAAATGAAACTTAATTTAAAAAAGTAGATTGTTAAAGTTTTAAACCAAAATCAAATATTGTATATATTGGATTGTCCGAGAAGTGGTTTTTTTTTTATAAAAATGAGAGACAATTTTCTTATAGTGAATTAATATTTTATGCAATTAAATATTGTCCAATCTGATCCAATACTCTTTGCCATCTTTCTGGCAGTAGCATGGTTCCATGCTCGTAAAATTTTTGTTCTTTGCTGGCAAAAAACTGATCCAAGTGATTTTTGACATCCTCATTTGAATTAAACGTTTTACCGTCTAAAAATTTTTGTAGAGACCGGAACAAATGATAATCGGACGGTGCTAGGTTTGGAGAGTATGGTGGGTATTGCAGTATATCCCATCCAAGCTCTAAAACTTTTGCCGAGTGATCAAACTTGTATGTGGTTTCGCATTATCCTGTTGGAACACTATACCTTTCCTATTGATCAATTCTGGCCTTTTTTCTTTAAGTGAAGCATTCAATTTGTCCAACTGATGATAGTACACTTCAGAATTGATCGTTATGTTGCTCGGTAGAAGCTCAATATAAACGATTCCTTTGAAATCCTACCAAACCGATAGTATAATTTTTTTTTGATGAATATTGGATTTCGAAGTGCTTTGAGCCGGTTCATGTTTTCTACTTCAGGATCTTTTTCTACTTCAGGATTGTTGTAGATAACCCATTTCTCATGGATTATTTTCTTGGCGTTTGAGAAGCAAATCACAAACGTCATCGCGACGTAAGAAGATGAGGAACCCATATATCGAGCTTTGAGATAAAACCTAGCCGTTTCAAATGATCATGAACGGTCGTATTCGATAAATTTAATCTCTCAGCGATCTCAGGAGTTGCTATTCGCCGGTTTGCATCAATTATTGGCTTTATTGTGTCTTCATCATCATGAAAAAATACAATGAAGTCTTCTGTTGGGAAACAACAAAATTACTTTCCGGACAACCCAATAATTAATTGTACTTTAAATAGGGCTCTGAAAAAATTTACTAAAATAATATTTATGGTAACTGTAGTCGGCATCTTAGTTAAAAAAATATATAGTTTTTTTTTACTGCAATCAAGAAGAAATTATTTTAACTATAGTTTATTATTATGCAATCTATTCTGCACTAAACATAATGATACTGAAGTGATTTACCTGTTTAATGACTATAATCTATGAACTTTTCCTAACATAATTGATCTGACTTTAATTAACATTTAACTTTTCTTTAGCGTTGGAATTTAAAAAAAAAAACAAATTGTGAAATATAATACAAATAAGAAGTTAATAAATCCAATGGATTTGAAGTGAACATATTGTGAAAAGTTCGATTTTATTTTGCAATAAAGTTAAATTCATTCTCAAGATAATTTTAAGTTGAAGAACAAAATAAAAAATGGAGCAATTAGCACATTTTGTGACGAAATCTTTTGAATATAATAACAATCGGGTTCTGGAAGTTTTGAATATGGCAGCGAAAGATTGTTCAAAGACTACAGCATCATGCAGCGATTCATCGGATATTTTGTCAAACAATGGTGGAACCGAAACAGAACCGGATGACGAATCGGTGGATATCGATATAACCGATTTATCGGGGAACGATGATCCAGACAATAACAACAAAGATTTGCCTTTATCATTGGTGAAAAAATCTGTTGTACGCGACGGAAAGTGTATAACTAGAAATTGGCTTATTTCGGATTCACCAAAACAGAAAATCGAAGGTAAGCTAGTGAGTAAAATTCAATACTAAAAATTACAAACATTTTTTCTAGTATACTTTAAAAAAACTTTCAATCGATTATATTGTGTCTATAAATCAATAGAAATATCTCTTTAACGTAATAGCTTTTAATAATTAGAATTCCATTCCTTTAGCTGAGGAGTCAGACGGGTCAATGGTTGCCTTGAATTTAGTTCGTATTGACGAAAGTAGTGGTAAGCAAATTGAAATTCCGATACGGACTCGTTCAATCAAGGAGCTGAAAGGCGATGCGGGAAAAATGAAAAGTGCCTCGACACAACGACACGAAAACGTTGTCAAAATTGAATTTGAATCTGCGAATCATAAAGAAAAGCTAACGAATGCTGGTCTTGCGGCTGGTCGGAAAACAAAATTTGAAATTGGCGAAGGTAAGTTAATTTTTTTTTTGTATATGTTAGTAGTTTTCTTAAATGTTATTCAAAAGGTATTTGAACTTTTTTCAAAATTATATTAAAATTCTATACTATAATTGTCAATGAGTTTGGTTGGTTATTCTTCGTTGTAGTAGTTCCTTATATTGTAAAAGCTTCTACGCATTTCTCAGTTCTCTTGGGTGATAAAAAATGTTTAATTTTTTTATTTTATTTTTTACTGAAAATTAAAAGTTTTAATTGAAGGATATTTTCTTAAATTTTCATAGAAATAATTGATTTTGATGAATATTTATTTTAGCGGTTTTTGCAAATTCCCACTCATCATATGAAGTTTGCTGCTTTTTACCAATAACTCGTCGATCTTTTTAAAGTAGCCATCCTTAAAATTGAGATTTCTCTTGTAACTTAATATTGTATTTTTCAAGAACGCAATTTTTTTTTGGAAAATTTGCTCGATTTTTACTTTCTTAATTCAAGCAATTATTTACAGACCGTTTTTGATTAGGAAAAATACCAAAGTTTAACTTAAAATTACTATTTCAAGCTGAATCCTTCAGGCTTTTTTTCAAAATGGAATTTAAAAACATAATCAATTTTGTTTCTGGAAATTCAGGTTTGATTATAAAAGTATTTGTTTTTCAAATTCTATTTTTCCTTTGTGGTTTCGCCTGCCACCCTCAAAAATAAGATTACATAATTCTAAAATTTATAAATTACATAATTGTATATTTGCTGACCGTTTTTCATGCATTAAAAATGCTAAATTTTTTTTTATTTAATATTTTTTATTACTATTTACAACTAGTAACAAGCAGATTTTGACTGTAAATACAAGGACAGGAGGACTTGTAAAGGAAAACACCCATCAATGTTACCTCAAAAACAGGATAATATTATATTATATGGGTATATATAAATGAAGGGTGGGAGTGAACAGTTCTCTTCCTAAATAATTAGGATGGTAGGCTAGACGCAAATGGAATTTTTTATACCGGGAGATGCACAGTACACGAACAAAAGGAACATTTAGATCACAATGGATATAACAGTGTTTCGCACATAAAAACAGGCTTTGACATTTTTCGAAGGATTCGGGATTGAAGGGTTTGGATTGGAAGGTAATTGGAATGCTTAGTCGAAGCCCAAAGTTCATGTTCATATCGGTTTCAGTACCGCATTACTAGGTCTGTTCAAAAAGTATCGCACATTTTGAATTTCCGCTGGTTACGTATATTCGATTTTCGATTTTTTTGTGGCGTTATGTTGGTACTCATGTCTCTTATTTATATCAACAAGTTCGGCCATTTTGAATGTTCAGTTAATTTTTGACAGCTGCTTTGCTTGCACGTTTTTTGGCTCGTCTTCGATTTTTGCCCATTCCAAAAATGGATCAAAGAATCTGTATCAAATTTTGTGTGAAAAACAAAATTAATTGCGCGGACGCATTCCGAATGTTGACTATGGCATATGGTGAAGCTACCTTGGACCGAAGCAACGTTTATCGGTGGTACAAAATGTTCTCAGAGGGCCGAGAAGATGTGAACGACGAAAAGCGTGCCGGACGCCCGAGCACGTCAACAACAAACGAAAACATTGATGAAGTGAAGAAAACAGTGTTGGCCAATCGTCGAATCACCGTTAGAGAAGTTGCTGAAGACTTAAACATATCGATTGGCTCGTGCCGTTCGAGTTTTACCAATGATTTGGGCGTGAAACGGTTCGCCGCGAAATTCGTACCAAAATTGCTCAATGGAAGCTGCCGCACGAGCCAAGACCGAAAAAAGCGCGCTAAGTTCGGTCGAATATGAAGGTTTTGCTTACAGTTTTCTTCGATTGCAGAGGCGTGGTGCATCTTGTGTTCTTACCACAGGGTAGATCTGTCAATAAGGAATATTACCTGCAAGTTATATGCAAGTTGTGCGAAACAATCCGCCAAAAACGTCTGGATATGTGGAACAACAAAAATTGGCTTTTGCACCATAATAACGCCCCTGCTTACGTATCGTTGCTTGTGCCCGAATTTTTGGCAAGATTTTTGTAAACAAGATTACAAAAAATGCTTTTTTGAAGTGCTTCGAGGATTGGAAAAAACTTGGCACAAGTGTATAATATCTGGTGGGGATTACTTTGAAGGGGAGAAAGTAGATATTCATGACATAATAAATAATTTTTGAAAAAAAAAAACAAAATTCCCGATACTTTTTGAACAGACCTCGTATATAGTAATATTTTGCTTTTTATTGTCAGTTTTGACTTTCTGTTTAACCGTTTGTCGTATATAAGTTCAAGGTAACGCACGCTCTTTTTTTGTGGAATAATAGTGCCGTTTGGGGTTACATCAGGGATAGTGTAATATGAGCAGATTTTTGCTCATTTAGCAAAATTTGAAATTGTATTTGTCATTTAAAATTAGATATTTCTCCGTGAAAAGTTCAACACAATTTTTGTATGGAAATAATGACACTTTTAGTTTTTATTAATAAACTCAGTATGTCCTGTTGGGTTCTAGTCAACAAGAATGCTGAATTATTAAAATATTTTTCACAAGAGAACTAAAATATTTAAAGCCCTGAAAATATTGTTAAAATATTCAATTTTTAAAAATTTAGTACGAATATTTCGTCTTTTTTAAAAATCCTAAGGATTTTTGTACTTAATTTTTTTTTGAATATTCTAAAATTATTTGCCAAAGTGTTTATTATTTAAGTGAATAAGAAGAAAGTTTTATTTTGAACTTATTAATACAGATTTTACTAAATATTGTAATTTATACAATACAAAAGATAAAACACTCAATAATATTAAAAAAAGAGAAAAATAAATTTCATTAACTAAAATGGAGAGAAATAAATAAAATTTTTATTGAATCCTTTTTTTAATCGATTTTTTTCCAACTAATTTTCAAAAAAGTTTTAATATATCACCGTAATTATGAAAATAAATACAGAAGAAAAAAACTAGAAGGAAAAACGAATCAAATCGAACTCAATCCCATTTTCTTAACATCTCCAAAGTAAGAAGGTACAAAATCCCTATAATGATTTCTTGATAACATAAAATGATTTTTTTTTTGTTTTTCATTATTGTTTTTCTTTGAATTTGTTTTCAATTGAAGAAAAAGCTAAAATAGAGATCTAATTAATTAATAAAAAAAGGGTTATAAACCTACTGCGTAGGTGGTAGGTGTTAAGAAATGGTGCTCTAGAAATGGAAGGGTAAACAGTGTATAAATAAATTCACAGGCTCATCTTTTACGAGCATTGGCCTAAGTTTATATAATAATTAAGAGTAGAGATGCTAAAGACTAATTTTACGTCTGTTTTAATGATCAGAATGTAGCCGGAGTATAATAAAAGTTTTAGGGTAGAATTAATACACTGGAAAGTGTGGTGTGAAAGCGAACTCAGACGAAATTAGGTGTTAAAGAATGTCCCAGGATTCGAGTGTAAGTAGTTCGTACTGAAGAAGGCATCAACTGAAAGTTAATTAATTAATGGCTGATAAAATTGAAACGACTTAATTAACTGACTTGTTTTTAGCGCTGTTCAGCTGGCATTCTACTTTCCGAACATCTACTATAATTATGTACTCAAAAACAAAAACCTGCAGCTCGCCTCACACCCACTGGAATGGCATTTATTTCGAGCTCCTATAAGTAGGCAGGATTAATGGGTAGCCTATTAAAATGTTGTTTGCCTGCACCCGGCAACGGCAATCAAAGCTGTTGTAGTATGCAAGTTGTTTTGATTATGAACCGTTCGAGAATTTATTTTCTTTAGTCTTTATAAGAAATCTACTATCCTTTTAGTGATTGCTTCAATCAGAAAAAGTATCCGCTTGGAGCATCCTTTAATTTTCATTACTTTTTTTCCGTTTATTTTATCGCCCATTCTTAGCCAAAATATTCACTAAACAACTTTCACCCTATCGTTGCGATTTACCCATTTTATAAACAAATCTCTTGTCATCCCAAACCTTATTTTTTTCCATTTTAATTTTCAGCTAATTGTTACCAGAATAAACAATGATTGAAGTGTAAATCCTGTGTCCTTTTTTATTGTTTTTCACAATTTCCACCGCTTCCACCCAACCTCCAAAAATTATTATATTTCTCGATACTTTCAGTTTTCAATATCATTTATATTAACGAGTGTTTGTGTGTGTATGTGTGTCCGTGTTTATGTGGCAGAGATTGTCTCACCCCTTTTGTCGATATAGACTTACGAAACAGTACTATTTGGAAGCAATTGAAAGCAATTTATATAATTGAATGGTTTTCTTGTTTCTGCCATTTAATGACCCGATCCACTTAGTCTTCATTTGTTTTAGTTTGTGAGCTTTCTAGTTGGTTTTTTTTGGTCTATGCTTTATCTTTGTGTTTCCCTCTAGATTTGCTTGTCAAGAAGAATCCTTCTCACTCTTTTCTATTTGTTTTTATTTTTTCCCCATAACCTAACAATGCTCACTACTGTACACTAATACGTGTATTATCCATATCGTTTTGTCTATAAATAAATCGAATACAATTTGTGAACGTATTCAAACCTTTTATTAATTGAGTGTCTTTTTTTAAAATGCGAAATTAAATAGTTTTTGTTTGCTGTCAAATTTCTTTTTTTCTTCTTCTATTTATAGTATTTATTTATGCTTCTAAGCTCAAAACGGAATCCATAGGCTCATGTAAGAATATATTGTACATACTTATTATTTGTATAGATTTTCTATAAAATATTGCAAAATGTTTAAAAATTAAATGTATCATAAAAATTCATTTGTAATAATGTTAAAAGATAATTTTGTAAAATATTTAAATTGATTTTATATAACACACTTAACGCGTGTAAGTAATTTTAAGTTTTAATGGAGTGTATTCGATTGCATGGCATGAACATTTTATGACAAAGGCACTACAGTGGCAGGGGAGAAATAATGTGAGAGTAAACATTCATCGGTGTTTCTCTATCTAACGAGATATTTTCAAATTTCAAGAAGTCTCTTGGCCACTGACGAGTGTAAATACGAGGTCTGTTCAAAAAATATCGCAAATTTTGTGTTTTTTTCAAAAATTATTTATTTATTCATGAATATCTATTTTATCCCCTTCAAAGTAATCCCCACCAGATATTATACACTTGTGTCAACGTTTTTTCCAATCCTCGAAGCACTTCAAAAAAATCATTTTTTGTGATCTTGTTCAGCTCCTCCTTCGATGCCGTCTTTATCTCCTCAATCGTAGCGTAGCTTCGCCCTTTCATGTTGCTCTTCAGTTTCGGGAATAAGAAAAACTCACAGGGGGCCAGATTATTAGTGTGTTGTTTTTGGCCAAAAATTCGCGCACAAGCAACGATGCGTGAGCAGGGTCGTTATCATGGTGCAAAAGCCAATTTTTGTTCTTCCACAAATCCATAACTTCCAGATAACATTCCTTTTTGACCGTTCTACTCTGTGACAAGAACGCATGATGCACCATGCCCTGCAATCGAAGAAAACTGTAAGCAAAACCTTCACATTCGACCGACCTTTTTTTGAACAGACTTCGTATATTCTTTGAAACTTGTTTTTACCTTATTGGGCTTGTCAGCTTTATTTTCTTATTATACGAAAGGCGCGCTTTTTGTACCACCGATAAACTATCTCTGAGAACATTTTGTACCACCAAACTTGGCGCGCTTTTTGTACCACCGATAAACTCCCTCTGAGAACATTTTGTACCACCGATAAACGTTGCTTCGGTCCAAGGTAGCTTCACCATATGCCACAGTCAACATTCGGAATGCAGTTGTCAAAAAATTAACTGAACACGCAAAATGGCCGAACCAAGATAACACCACAAAAAAAAACAAAAATCGAATTTACCTTACCCGCGGAAATTCAAAATTCGCGATAATTTTTGAACAGCCATCGTAGGGAAGGTAACTGAGGAGAGCTTTTCTTAATGACAGATTTTTAGTGATAGGATAATCGGGAGTGAAACTTTTTACAACGGGAGATGCACAAAACATTAACGCAGTGAACTTTTAAGTCACGATAAATAACTTTGTTATGAACATAGAATGGGGCATCAATGACTTTTCGGAGGATTTTGGATTGAAGGGATGGGATGCGATAGGAATGGGAAAACTTGGTAGAACCCCATAGTTCAATACCGTACTTTTAGATCAGTTCTAAAATTGTATTGCAGATTAAAAGTTTGTTATTTAGTGTCAGTTTTGATCGGTTGAACAGTAGTTTAAGATGGGATTTCATTGGTATAAATATTGTATAAAATGGGACCAAGAATACTGCCTTGTGGGACTCCGGCTAGAATAGGATATATTTCCGAGGATTCTGTGTTAATTGCAACTTAGAAATGACATTGGGAGAAATATGAATTTATAATAAGTTAGTTTCCAGAGGAGCCCAGGATGCCACACACGATCAAAAGCTTTGGCGATATCTAAAAATACTCTCTCAAGAGAGGATGCAATATGATGAACAATGCGATGATAGGAATTGGAAGACTTGGTAGAACCCCATAGTTCAATACCCCATAGTTCAATATTCAGATCAGTTTTAAAATTTGTATTTTAGATTAAAAGTTTGTTATTTTGTGTCAGTTTTGATCGGTTGTCCAGTAGTCTAAGTAGTAATCGATAACGTCTGTTAAGTTCAAGTCTTTTGGATTTCGTGCGAGGATTCTAGGTTTAGTCACAAAGCGTGTACTTTGTCTTTTGGTAGAATGATATTATCATTAAGATATATTGAGATGGAGTAATTTTTGCAGAGTTTGAAGGTAGTATGAGCACTAGTTTGCTGATTTATTGGGTTGTCCGGGAAGAAATTTCGTTTTTTTATAAAAATGAAAGACGATTTTCTTATAGCGAATTAATATTTTTATTCAATTAAATATTATCCAGTCTAATTCAATACTCTTTGCCGTTTTTCTGGCAGTAGCATCATTCTACGCCCACAAAATTTTTGTTCTTCGCTGGAAAAAAACTGATCCAAATGATTTTTGATCTTCTCATTTGAATTAGACGTTTTACCGTCTAAAAATTTTTGTAGAAACCGGAACAAATAATAATCGGAAGGTGCTAGGTCTGGAGAGTATGGTGGGTATGGCAGTATATCCGATCCAAGGTCTAAAAGCGTTTGCCGAGTGATCAAACTTGTATGTGGTTTCGTATTATCCTGTTGGAACACTATACCTTTCCTATTGACCAATTCTGGCCTTCTTTCTTAAAGTGAATCATTCAATTTGTTCAACTGATGACAGTATACTTCAGAATTGATCGTTGTGTTGCTCGGTAGAAGCTCAAAATAAACGATTCCTTTGAAATCCTACCAAACCGATAGTATAACCTTTTTTTGATGAATATTTGCTTTGAGCCGGTTCATCTTTTCTATTCCAGGATCTTTTGCGCTTAACATTCACTCAATCAGTTCATGTGGTTTTTTATTCTTTTTAAATACTATTTCGGTGGGTCTCCAGACGTCCTTAATGTCCGTTTCTAGTTCACGATGAGGCTCTGATTTTTCTTACATACCACGCAGCATTGATTATTCCACTCAGTACTTTATTTCGGAAGATTTGAATACTCCTCAGGCTAACTTTTTTCGCCATACGTCCATATTGGTTTTAATATCTATTTGCATATCATGAGTGAGTTTATTTTCTATTGTCAACTCGGAATTCTGCCGCAGCAGCCAATAGATACTTCTATTGTATATTTAATAAACTATATTAAATGCCTTTGCAATTGTCAAACTTTCTTCTAAAAATGGTCAAGTGCTGTTTACTTTCCCGTGAGATTTCACATTGTCATGAATGTTTTATTGACGTTATTTAAAAATTCATAACAGCGAATAAATACTTCCGATAATTTTCGATTTTATAGAAAATACAAAATTGGAAACTTAATGATTTACTCAAAATTTAATTTCTTTATCCCTAAGTGTAGATTCGATTTGTTTTTATAAGAATAATACCAATTTACACTTATTTGTATCAAATTTATGACTTTTTATCTAAGAGGTTAATTTTTTTATTAAATTATGGAAATATTTTCGCAAGGACATTGTTCGCAAGGACATTTTATCTAGGAGGTTAATTTTTTTATTAAATTATGGAAATATTTTCGCAAGGACATTGTTCTGGTGTGGCAGTATTTTCCGAAGCTTTTTTATATTTCTTTAACAAACTAGCATATTAAATTTTCTTCGTTTAAATAATAAACAGTTCCGTCCAATTCTTGCACAATTAAATCAGAAAAATACCTCAAGATCATGTAAAGACCTTACCATATAAAGGGAATTATCGTCTAATATTGGAAAGTTTCAACTAAATCTTCTCTGGCAAAAAATACACCAAACTACAATACAAACCAAAAATAATACGATTGAAAATTTAAAATTTGACTTAATAAAAACATATTCTGTACATTAGGGAAAAATACAATGCTGATAAGGGAAAAGCTTGTTCATCTATGAAAATCATGATTGAAAAAATAAACAATCATCCCCGGAATGACTAAGCAGCAAATTGAATTATTTAATTCAATTATGACCCTTCTCTGCTACGTTTTGATTAGCTAACAAAATAAATGTTAATAGGGGGAAAGTGGAATAAAAAAGGAAACACAATATATTTTTTTAAGACTATATTCAGGGATAAGAGTAGATTTTTTTTTATAGGAAAATTAAGGACTTTAATTCAAAGCCTTGAAAAATATCTCTTTTATATTTAGACAAATAAACTCATATGCTTGCATAGATGTACGATTACTATTTCTGTTATTCGAATAAATATTATGAATTTTAAAACTGATGGTTATCTATATTATACTTAATAAACTGGAACTGTAGAAAAAGAGGTAACAAATAAGAGAAATTGGGAACTAAATTATCGCCTTAATTTGAAGCAAAATAACAATTTCGACATCGAAAAATACCAATGAATATTTTAGTAAAAAAAAATGGTTAAAGGGTCTAACAATTTTCTCATCCGCTTCTTGTATAAAAGAACAAATCAAATCATCGTTTTTATAGTCTTCTGATTGTGAGTTCAATCATTTACATATAATTTTTTAAATAAATCGAATGATTAGAGAAAAATTTAGTAGAAATAACGAGATTTATACTTTATTGAATTTGTTTTAATATTATTGAATTTATTGAATATTAATTTGAATAAATAAAAATTATAATAGAAAAATTTAGTTAATTTTTTCAATCGAATAATTCTAAGGATACAATTTGGGCTCCTTATTAAATTTTGCATATTGCCAAATACTGAATATAAAATTACCCTCTTGCCAAATTTTTGGTATAAAAAAACCAATTCGCGAAAAAAATCAAAAACTTGATATAAATAAACTCATTTTTCCACTAATCAGAAGGTCTTTATTAGTGGAAAACTTGGCAATGATTCAAAAATTCTAATACGGTTAATACGAGGGAGGTGTGGCAAAGAAGTACTGCGACTGGCATCACTGATAGCGTTATGGCAACATCGCCGACTTTCGCTGCACATAACTTGTACGTTAGTGCGTTACGAAAAATGTAGCAGCGAAATTTGGAGTGACGATGTGACATTAAATTCGTTATCAGGGAATCATATGGATTTCGGTTAAATAAAGTATTTGTGGAAGGCCGTGAAGCAGTGAAAGAGGAATATCACACATGGGGCCTTCAACATAGCAAACTGATGAAAGTATAGAACCTTCGAAGGACTTTTTTATTTAAAAAAAATTATTTTCATAAAGAAGTTATTGAAAGGTTTAGAAACAGACTTGTTCGTGTTAGATCGGACATTGCACATGCTTAGATACTCCATCATGACAACGTTCCTTGTCATATAGCCATCTCCATGAGCGAGTTTTTGTTGGAAATATAAACTGTTGTGGTTTTCAAACTCCTCCTTATCACCTGATCTAAGTCGGTGCCTTCTTTTGTTCCCCAAGATTTTGGTATTGCTGATAACACTCAAGGAATATAACCAATAAACTGAGGGCGATTCTAGTTGAAGTTCCTCATAGCTGTTACGAAGAGTAGAAAGAGCGTGAAGGTGAGCGATATTAGTCTGAACTAAAGGTTAATAGGTTTAACTGATTTTGTGAAGTAAGTCACTTTGTTTTAAATAACTAAAGACAAGACTTGTTAATGAATTGTAGGATATTTTTTTATTGTCGGTAGAGTGAAATTTTGTAAACACGTTATAGAAATATCAATTTTGAAGTACTTACACACAACTCCCCGTTCTTCAAGTATGACTCAACAATGGACGACCGACAGGTATTACTTCACGAGGAGTAGACTGGCATCAAACTTATTATCCTATTTAGGCTGTAATAAGACTGGCATCAAACCTATTATCCTATGTAGGCTGACCTCTTCTCGTTTTTTCTTCATAACAATGCTTCTTTATTACTCGGGATACGTATTCAGCTACTGCATCCAAACATGCCAGCGATGTTATCATTTGTGCAATGATGCCCTTCTGGGACAGTCGTTCATCGATTATTTGCTCGAGTACCTTAGTAGAAAAGGACATATTCCGCATATTTGATTGTGGGCCAACAAGGGCGGTATATCGCATCAACGTTCAGCGATATGAGTATGCTCTGGAGCATCCATGTCCTTTCAGAAATTCGTCCATACGAGGTCTGTTCAAAAAGTATCGCGAATTTTGAATTTCCGCGGGTTACGTGTATTCGATTTAAGATTTTTTTATGGCGTTATATTGGTACTCATAGCTCTCACTTATGCCGACAAATCTGTTTCGGGGACAAGAAAAAGTTACAGGGGGCCAGATCTGGGGAATGCGGTGGCTGCAGCATTATAAGTGTGTTGTTTTCGCCCAAAAATTTGCGCACAAGCAACGATGCGTGAGCAGGGGCGTTATCGTGGTGCAAAAGCCAATTTTTGTTCTTCCACAAATCCTGGGGTTTCTGGCGGATTCCTTAGCGGAACTTACGCATAACTTGCAGGTAATATTTCTTATTGACTGTTCTACCCTGTGGCAAGAACTCATGATGCACCACGCCCCTGCAATCGAAGAAAACTGTAAGCAAAACCTTCACATTCGACCGAACTTGGCGCGCTTTTTTCGGCCTCGGCTCATGCGGTAGCTTCCATTGGGATGGTTGAGCTTTGGTTTCCAAAGCCAGTTATGACCCTCTGGAGCAAATTTGGATAGAGTCCAACATCTCCTTAGCAATGTTAATGCGATGCTGTTTTTGTCGAAAATGAGCAAAAATCGAAGACGAGCCAAAACACGTGCAAGCAAAGCAGCTGTCAAAATTTAACTGAACAGTCAAAATGGCCAAACTTGTCGGCATAAGTGAGAGACATGAGTACCAACATTACGCCACAAAAAATCGAAAATCAAATATACGTAACCCGTGGAAATTTAAAATTCGCAATCCTTTTTGAACAGACCTCGTATTTTAGGAATGAAATGATGCGTTCATCGTCCTTAAATCAATAAATTTCAGTGTCATTGCCATCTTGCCATTGTCTCATTTACCATATTTCCTCCCTGCTGACGGTGATCTGATGGACTGTGGCTCTCTCATCCGTCAAAATATCGGTTGGCGTTAACACAGACAGCGTCATATGAGACAGTACGGACTACTCCCGAGATTCGAGGTGCGCTTCGACCTACATGACCTGATGTTTGTACGTTTCAGCCGATAAAGCTTCTGTTGGAATAAGCACTGCGTAGAGGGTCATAGATCTTATAAGTGTAAATAGCAGCCTGCATTGGTTCTGTCTGGGACCTCTGTGGTTAGGCATTTATAATCCCATTTGCCTTTTCACAACCGATTCTCAAATGTTCGCCAAGGCTGAACCTGAACTCCCAGACATCGAAGTGATGACTGTGAAATAATATCGCAGTTACCAATGCTGAGAGTAAAAGTCTCCTTTACTTTCCACGGTTTTTGTTCAGCCGGATAATATGGGCTGCACCATTCGCGGTTGTAGGGTCTAGGAACTCCACAATAGGAAGAATCGTAGTCACAAAATAAATGTGAATTTCGTAGCCTGCAATTAATATATGTCTAACAAGATTAGAACATAAGAAAGTGGAGGTTATTCAGGAGTAAACTATGGGTGGAAGCAGAGTGTTCTATTCGAATTTTGAGGAGTTTAAGTGCACAATGTAGTTTGGACTGTTTTTTTCTGTAGTTGAGCACTGGGTTGAAAAAAAGTATTAGTTGTTAATTCAGTCTATGTGTCTAGGTAGAACTAAAAGTGTTATTTTCAATTTGGTTAATTACGTTAGAAACCACTCTGATAACTGGACTACGAAAAGTTTCTCCAGACAACTTATCAGCATTTTTCATTGCCCAAAATTTTCTCATGACCCATTTTTATTCATTTTAATAGCAGACAAATTTCAAAAAGTATCAAAATATTATTTTTCTAAGACTTATGTACATTTTATCCTCTCCTACATATAAGACAAAAATATACTACGTAAAAATTTTACAACATTAAGAAAGAGAAAATTTATATCCTAGACAGAAAGCATATACTTTCAATGTTTATGAATAATTTACATGAAATTCAATTTAATTTAATAAAATCATTCTAAAGGCAAATATTCGTTGATCTAGGAACTGAACTGCAAATCGACAAGGAAATCAAAAGTACAAGTATATGTGTATACCGAGAGCCGACCCCAATTCAAATCAAAAACAAATAAAATGAATGTACAACACTTTGGTTTGGATATTTTTTGTTCACCCCTTTCACTTGAGGGATGATATACTATCCGATAAGTACATATAAACATACAACCGCCCTCAATTCAAGGTCTATTTTTTATGTTTTAAGAAATAGACCAAAAAGAAATGTTTTCCTCATCTCTGATAGGAAAGCAACCAGTTACAATTTTGCCAAGAATAAAGCATAAAGCATAGATAGGTGGTAATAAGATTATGCATGTTTATTTTTCCCTAGGGAAATTCATGATTTTAACTCTGCACAACTAATCAAATTCTTATAAAATGTCTAAGTGAACAGGCAGTATTAGTTATATGCGTATTCGAAAAGTCAATATGCTAAAAGTCAATTTTTCACAACAATCGGATACATTTTAGAATATTTACTTAAATCTGATCGTGTGCAGTTTAGTTTGTGGATCTTATAAGATTTTATTTGGAACTATTTTCATAACTATAGATAATAAATACCTTTTTTAGGATAAATACAAATGATTAGTATTTCGACAAAGTTGGGAATGACTGCACAAATCATTCGATTATGATTATATTCAATTAGATAAAAACAATGCTTCATTCAAGATTGATAGTGAATCTATATATACGTAATAAGTGTATGTGCACAGATCCCTTTTATGCTTGTAGCTCTCTGTTAAAATACATCCTACACTTTGGTGACGAGGGAGTATATTCAAAAATATCATTAATCATAATTAGAAACAGTTTAGTTAGAGTTGCATAACCCTTGAAGTTTTGTTAGTGGGTTTTTTTCTCCTATTTTCTTAGTTGCCAAATATTCACTAAGAAACCGCAATATAGTCAGTCTTTGGTGGTAAATTTATGATATCGTTTCGAATTCTTCACTAATCGTAAATTGCATGTTAACTTCAATTAATCAAAAATGTTATTCGTTTTATTATCAGTGATCTAATGTGCTTATATTATTATTTATTAACTTGTTTTTGGAATTATTCTATTGGGTTGGCAACTAAGTGATTGAGGATTTTGTCAATAGATGGTATTAGCACATTCTTTTGTTATGTCAACGTGTTTAAAGCACCTAATCTATGTTGTTTTCTTGTTGTTTTGACTTCCGCCTTTAATTTAGTAAAAAATTATATCATGTAGCTATTTAGTTTTGTTTTCATCTAAATTTAAAAATGGAAGGACAAAACGTGCATTTTAGACATATTTTATTGTATTATTTCCGAAAAGACAAGAATGCATCGCAGGTACACAAGAAGTTATATGCCGTATATGGGAATGAAGCCTTGAAAGAAAGGCAGTGTCAAAATTGGATTGCTAAATTTCGTTCTGGTGATTTTTCACTAAAAAATGCGCAACGATTGGGCCGTCCAGTTGAAGTTGATGAGACAAATATCAAGGTCATTATCGATTCAGATCGTCATAGCACAACACGTGAGCTTGTAGAGAAGCTCAATGTATCGCATACATGCATTGAAAAAAAATTAAAACAGCTTGGCTATGTTGAGAAACTCGGTTTATGGATTCCTCATCAGCTTAAGAAAATTCATTTGACGCAACGCATTAGCATCTGCGATTCGCTTCTGAAACGCAACGAAACGGATCCTTAACATAGCCAAGCTGTTTCCCATCTCTCGGGCAATTTGTGGATACCACGCCAAAAAATTCTTTCTCTTTCGAGGCAAACCACTCATCAAGTCATTTTCGGACGTCTTCCTAAGAATCGAAGTGCTGCTCAGCGAGCGCGTGGCCCATCAAAGAAAACAGGTGGTAGTCGGAAGGGGACAGGTTTTGGGAATAAGCGGGGTAGGGTAGTACCTCCCAGTAGAGTGTCTCCAAGTAATCCGTCCTTTTTTCACGCAGATCACGGTGCAATTTAATCAGTTAATGGTAGTAGCGGTGGGCATTGACAGTTTCACCAGGTTTCAACATCTCATAGTAGACGATACCTTGCTCATCCCACCAAACGCACAGCATCATCTTCCGTCCGAAGCGATTTGGTCTTGGGGAAGATGCTGATGGTTGGCCTTGATCAACCCATGATTTCTTGCGTTTAGGATTCTCGAAATATATCCACTTTTCATCGCCTGTCACAATCCGATGCAGGAACGACTTTTTTTTGTCTGGCGAGCAAGATTTCGCATGTGTTTTGGCGTCGCTCCATCTGCCTATCGTTCAATTCATGCGGCACCCATTTGTCAGCACCATTTCTTTGAAATGAGGAACGTCAGCCAGAAAAAAACAACGGGGCTCTATATGGAATGTTTGAAATTTTTTTTACGGCAAGTAGTTGAAGATAATCTGAAGGTATAGTTGTAGCAGGATTGATATAATGTGTACACTGCCAGGGCAAGAATGGACCTCCAGCAAGTAATTTTATATGATTTTACGGTACCAGACTTTTTGCGGGGATACTTGAAAGATCAAGTTTACGGAAACAAACTTTGAACAATTTAAGAACTTGAGGAGAACATTTCACCCGAATGCTGTATGAAGAACCTGCACTTATAAGCATGAAGATGGTCATTTGGTCGATGTTGTTTTCCACACACAATGCTGAGAAAAATCCATTAATTATATCAAGAAACTGATAAAAAGCTAACAAAATATGTCTTATATATAAAAGAAAAAAAAATAATATAAAAGTTATTTTTGTGTTATATACGAGGTCTGTCCAAAAAGTATGGCGAATTTTGAATTTCCGCTGGTTACCTATATTCGATTTTCGATTTTTTGTGGCGTTATGTTGATACTCATATCTCCCACTTATGCCGACAAGTTCGGCCATTTTTAATGTTCAGTTCATTTTTGACAGCTCCTTTGCTTGCACGTGTTTCGGCTCGTCTTCGATTTTTGCCCAATTTCGACCAAAAACAGCATCGCATTAACATTGCTAAGGAGCTGTTGGACTCTGTCCGCGACGACCCAACTCCGGTGACGAATCATGGGACCAGAGGGTCATAACTGATGACGAATCATGGGTTTATAGTTATGACGTGGAAACCAAAGCTCAATTATCCCAATGGAAGCTGCCAAGACCGAAAAAAGCGCGCCAAGTTCGGTCGAATGTGAAGGTTTTGCTTACAGTTTTCTTCGACGATTGCAGGGGCGTGGTGAATCATGAGTTCTTGCCACAGGGTAGAAGCCCAATAAGGAATATTACCTGCAAGTTATGCGCAAGTTACGCGAAGCAATCCGTCAGAAACGCTCGAATTTTTGGAAGAACAAAAATTGACTTTTGCACCATGATAACGCCCCTGCTCACGCATCGTGGCTTGTGCACGAATTTTTGACCAAAAACAACACACTAATAATGCCACAGCCACCGTAGTCCCCAGATCTAGCCCCCTGTGACTTTTTCTTATCCCCGAAACAGATTCTCTGATCCATTTTTTGTAATGGGCAAAAATTGAAGACGAGCCAAAACACGTGCAAGCAAAGCAGCTATCAAAAATGAACTGAACATTCAAAATGCCGAACTTGTCGGCATAACTTAGAGACATAAGTACCAACATAATGCAACAAAAAAATCGAAAATCGAATATACGTAACCCGCAGAAATCAAAATTCGTGATACTTTTTGAACAGACCTCATATACTAAAAAAATAATATAAAAGTTATTTTTGTTTTATATCATAGAGTCTTTTAGTAACCACTTTGTACAATAAAATGCTGCAACTCTGTGGTCTCGGTTAACCACTCATTTTTAAATTAAATTCCTAAAATTTTGTTTACTTCCCAATTACATGAACAGTCGTATGTTAATTGTGAATTAACTAAAATATGGCTTCCAACTCAAATTACTCTTTCGATTACGAGAATAATCTATTATAAGAAAACTTATTTTTATATTTTTTGAATGGAGAGAAATTTTTTAAATAGTATTTATACATATTTTCAGATAAACGTGAAACTTGTAGTCCTATAGAAGTGAACGAACATATTAGTACAAGTCCACTGCCAATCGGATTAATTTCTAATTCATGTTCCATTAATGTGCAAGCTTCTTCGGGAGCAATTAGATCATCACATAAACTGAATCGCGACCCTCAAATAGTTACCAATAATAAAAAGACTATCAATACTAATAATAATAATAATAATAATAACAATTCCGTTAATAATAAGAATAACGAGAAAAATAGTAGTAGCAGCATTGTAAAAAATACCAGTCATAATAATAATAATAATATTAATAATAATAATAATAATAATAATAAAAGTAATAATAATAATAGTATTAATAATACGAGTAATAGCAGTGGTAGTAGTAGTAATAGTGTTAGTGGTGGTAATAATTCTTCTACAAACAATATTAATAATAATAATAGTAATGATTCGTCTATGAACAGTAATAATACCGGCAACAGTAATAATAGTAATAAGCAGAGAAGATCTCGAACGAATTTTACGCTGGAACAATTAAACGAGTTAGAAAGACTATTTGAAGAAACCCATTATCCGGACGCTTTCATGCGTGAAGAGTTGAGTCAGAGACTTGGATTGAGTGAAGCAAGAGTTCAGGTAAGTTTTTTAAGAAAACTATTTAAGATTTATTATCGATAACTCTTCCAATTATTATTTATACAAAACTAATATCATATCTTCATATAAGTAAACCATCGAATCCTTTTCGTGCACGTCTTGCACGAACATAGCAACACGGACTCAGCTACCTACTCTCATCATTGAAAACTTGGCTTCGTGTTCACTCTATCATCTCACCTCTTTTTCTTAAGCCTCATTCTGTTACTTATCTAATGACAAGTGGTTTCAGTAAAAAAACTCTACCATTCTACGTAAACAAATCCTGCTTTTGGTAAATGCATGAAGCAATGGAGCAATCCATCCGTCAATTCCTCTACGATGAGCGGTGTAACATGTACCAGGTGTACATGAAAGTAAATACAAATTTATTCAAAGTACTTGCCCTCGTTAGTTATACATTTTTCCCATCTCTCCGGCAATTTTTTGATACCACGCCAAAAAAATTCCTCCTCTTTCGAGGCAAACCACTCATCAAGCCATTTTCGGACGTATGCGTAAGAATCGAAGTGTTGCTCAGCGAGCGCGTGGCCTATCGACGAAAACAGGTGGTAATCCGAATGGGCCAGGTCTGGTGAATAAGCAGAGTGGAGTAGCATCTCCCAGTTGAGTGTCTCCAAGTAGTTTCGGACCATTTTTGACGTGTGCGATGGTGCGTTGTCGTGGAGGAAATTCAGCTTGTCATGTCTTTGTTGATAATTCGTCCTTTTTTCATACAGAGTATGGTGCAATTTGAGCAGTTGTTGGTAGTAGTGGTGGGCCTTGACAGTTTCACCAGGTTTCAACATCTCATAGTAGACGATACCCTGCTGATCCAACCAAACGAAGAGCATCGTCTTCCGTCCGAAGCGATTTGGTCTTGGGGAAAATGTTGATGGTTGGCCGGGATCAACCCACGATTTCTTTCGTTTAGGATTCTCGAAATATATCCACTTTTCATCGCCTGTCACAATCCGTTGCAGGAACGACTTTCTTTTTTGTCTGGCAAGCAAAATTTCGCATGTGTTTTGGCGTCGCTCCATCTGCCTATCATTCAATTCATGTGGCACCCATTTTTCGATCTTTTCAATTTTCCCCATGGCAAGCAGTTGCATGGAAATGGCTCGTTTAGTAACACCTAATTGCTCGGCGAGCATTTTTTGAGATTGGGTATCGTCTTCATCCAAAAGAGCCTGCAACTGATGGTCCTCAACCTTCCTAGGCCGATTTTCATGCTTCTTATCCCACAAGTCAAAATTGCCATCTTTGAATCGACGAAACCAATCTCAGCACGTTGTTTCAGATAGAGCACTGTCACCATAGGCCTCCATAAGCATTCAATGTGATTCGGCATCCGATATCTTCAAATTGAAGCAGAAAAGCAGAGCTTCCCGCATATGCTCTTTTTCTGGTACAAAACTAGACATGATTACCAAAGGAAAAATGTATGTTGTTGTACGAAATTGCTGACAATGTGCACTGATTAATGTTGACAGATGTCAAACTCATAAAAAAAGGATGGCGTGCCCATGGTAGCTTAATACGCTCACTCACGCCATCTATGACCAAACAGCGGATTAAAGCTTATACCTCTGGTAGATCGCTTACCAAGGCTTTAACACGCTCCATCCACCAAAAGTGCAACCGCGCTCACAGTCAGAAAGCAGGTACAATCTAGTTACCCTAACTGGTTGTAGCGAGGCCTGCCCAAACCTCGAGTATCATCTGCAGTTAATGCAATCCAGATAATACCTTGTATTTCTCACCACCAGCCCTAAGGCTGTAACCGCGATATAGGTTTTAATACCCACCAAAGACACCTCATCTCTCTAAGCAAGCACGGTGTGTTTGAACACCGTCAGATACCTGATTCCCGTGGTACCAGTTTTGTTTAAAAAGTACTTGGGCGGTAATTTCTATTTAAATAGTGACTAGTAAGGAAACTTGGTAATTCCTGTGCACTGCTAGGCCGGCTCAGGATCATTGTTTAATCGTTTGAAAAAATAGGTAATTTCTACCGCGGTGCTAGGCCACTTCTGGTCTTGATCATTGTTCGATCGTTCTCCCAGAAGAGACCCATTTCGGGAAGAATGAGATAGGGTCTCTCTAGTTACTATTGAAATTGAAACCAAAAATAAAAAGTTTAATACTTACCTGCTAACCGAAATGTTAGTTAAGCAATACTTATTTATTAACTCCTTGGACTACTGTAACGATCCCATGTAGATTCGAGGGAAAAGTACTTTTCTGGTTTGTTATTAGAGTCTTAAACGTCTTTGATGCACGCACTATTATCTTTCTCGAAACACTATGCTCGCACACCTCTAATGCCATAGTTAAACGATACAACTCTCTTCTTGTTTTTTTTTTATTTTCCGCTATTACTAACATGTATTATATTTTTAACAGTGTTTTTTTTTTAATTTTAACGCGTTGTTGCACATTGTAAAATGACAAATCTTAAATTAAACAAATGTCATGTTGGATAGCATGTATGTTGCTCAAAAAGACAGGGTCTTACTTTCTCAACTACGAAATGGATAATCCTTTAGTTTAATCAAAATAGGCTGAGATGCGTATTGTAGCAAGAAATAGTTAACATCAAAAGGTGAAATATATAAATTTATTGGAAATAAACTTGCGGAAGTTACTAAAAAATAGCTTTTAGTTCAAAAAGTAAAAACACGAGGTAAAAATAGAAAAAAAATTAAAGAAAAATGGTGAGGTGAGCGAATCATAATTTTTTTTCGATAAGATTAAAATTTAAATATGGGAACTTTTAAGGAGTTCTGTAATTATGGATAAAAGTATCTTTAAAATCTGTGATTGCAGCCATATTTGTATATTTTGTATCTGCGATTGCAGGCATATTTGTGTATTTTCCTTTGAATGAAATAATCTTTAGTGATGAAGCTCATTTTAAGGTCATTAGCTTCGTAAATAAGCAAAATTTTAGTATTTCGGCGAATGAAAGTCCTCAAATTTATTCAGGATATCTAAGGAGTCTGATCAAGTAACTGGACTATAAGAGGCTGGACGCTGGTGATTCCATAATAGTAAAGGGAGCATTGTTGCCAACAGAGCAACTGATTCGGTGACTCGAAGTGTCCTCTGAGGTTGTGTGATTTTGCGCCTCTCGATTTTTATTTTTCGAGCTATGTGGTATTATTGGTGTACATAAATAAGCTCTTAAGTCAAATGATGAACAATTGGACCTTTCGTATAATAAGAAAGCAAGCTGACAAGCCCAATAAGGTGAAAACAAGTTCCAAAGAATATACGATGCCTGTTCAAAAAGTATCGCGAATTTTGAATTTGATTTTCGATTTTTTGTGGCGTTATGTTGGTACTAATATCCCTCACTTATGCCGATAAGTTCGCCCATTTAGAATGTTCAGTTTATTATTGACAGCTGCTTTGCTTGCACGTGTTTTGGCTCGTCTTCGATTTTTGCCCATTCCAAAAAATGGACCAAAGAATTTGTATCAAATTTTGTGTGAAAAACAAAATTAATTGCGCGGACGCATTCCGAATGTTGATTGTGGCACATGGTGAAGCAACTTTGGACCGAAGCAACGTTTATCGGTGGTACAAAACGTTCTCAGAGGGCCGAGAAGATGTGAACGACGTGCACGAGCACGTCAACAACAGACGAAAACATTGATGAAGTGAAGAAAATAGTATTTGCCAATCGTCGAATCACCGTTAGAGAAGTTGCTGAGGACTTAAACATATCGATTGGCTCGTGCCATTCGATTTTTACCAATGATTTGTTCGTGAGACGGGTCGACGCGAAATTCGTACCAAAATTGCTCAATTTCAACCAAAAACAGCATCGCATTAACATTGCTAAGGAGCTGTTGGACTCTATCCGCGACGACCCAAATTTGCTCTAGAGGGTCATAATTGATGACGAATCATGAGTTTATGGTTATGACGTGGAAACCAAAGCTCATTCATCCCAATAGAAGCTGCCGCACGACCGAAAAAAGCGCGCCATGTTCGGTCGAATGTGAAGGTTTTGCTTACAGTTTTCTTCGATTGCAGGGGCATGGTGCATTATGAGTTCTTGCCACAGGGTAGAACGGTCAATAAGGAATATTACCTGCAAGTTATGCGCAAGTTGCACGAAGCAACCGGCCAGAAATGCCCGGATTTGTGGAAGAACAAAAATTGGCTTTTGCACCATGATAACGCCCCTGCTCACGCATCGCTGCTTGTGCGCGAATTTTTGGCCAAAAAAAAACACACTAATAATGCCGCAGCCACCTTATTCCCCAGATCCGACCCCCTGTGACTTTTTCTTGTTCCCGAAACTGAAGTGCCCCATGAATAATTTTTCAAAAAACACAAAATTCCCAATACTTTTTGAGCAGACTTCGTATGCATTCGCCCCTTAAAAAAATGGCGCAATTTTCTTTAGACCGACGAAAAATAGTTTTAATTGGCAATACCGAGACAAGTGCGCTACATAACTCAGTATTATCTTTTTATTGAATTGTTATTATTACAAATTTTATTTTTTATAATAATAATTGATTGAGCACCCTACTAATATTTTTGTATTTAAAAAAAATAATAGTTGAAATTTTATAAACGGTGACCATTTTTAAATTCAGCTCCTCCCCATATCTGAGAAAAGATATGATCAATTTTAAATTTACTCAATCCCATTATTATTACTATTACTATAAATTTAAATTGATTTGCAATCTTTCTTTAACAATCTAATGAAAATGTTTAATAAAACAACGTTTTACATAATAATCATTAACTAAAATAGTACAAAAACTATTTGATATAAAAGAGAACATATAAAAATATAAGTGCAGACTAACAATAAAGTGAGTGTGTGTCGATGTATGAGGGTCAAGATAGAAAGGATCACGTCAGTATGCGAAAAGGTGGCGGCACAATCCATAAGTGTTTAGATGAGAAGTACAAGTAATGTCAAAGATTTTCATTGAATTAGTGGAAATAAATGTCCACTTAGTTTCGATCAATTGAGATTAATTACATGAACATAATTCGACCATAATTCACTGTCTGGTACCCCTTCATTTTGTTGCGCCCCAAAAATCTCCCTGAAGCGGTTGCGCTATCACCGCCTTACAAAGTTATCGAAAAGTACGCACTCACAGACTCGTTCACTCAGGAACAACCCAATTTATGAATGTTGTACTTGTGTGTTCTTATTGCTCGAGTTCGATTTTCTGTGGTGGTTGATTTCATTTCCAATAGAAATTACCCTTGAAGATATCCTCTTTGTGTGCTCGGGGAACAACTCTAAAGTCTATTCGAGTATGTATTGCAATAGGAAATCACTGGGCAGTACTATATAGTAGGTGTTTATGCTCGGCAAAGAGTGTTCGAACAAATTGCTTTCGGATGGCGACACATTTATTTATGGATGTATGCTATTTAATGTATACTCACTCCATTAGTATTATACTTGAAATATCGTTTAGACGAGTATCCTCTTTAGTTTCTTTGGTTTCTTTATTTTTTCCCTATATTCGCCTTCAATCGAAATTAAATAAGTCGGTTTTGATACCATTTCTATGCGATTACCATTTAGTACGACAAACTTTTTATTAATGGAAAACCATTTAAAAAAAATAACAATTCAACATTTTTCCTGCCTCCATCTTTTCTTACTGTGTACGTACTCCTGTACGAGTTTACATTTACTTATAAGATTAATAAAAATATACTCTAATACGTTAACGTTGACAATATTCTTTGCTGCGAGATAAAAATGCATACACATTCAATAATCAGGAATAATAGGTATATTCCCAAAAAAAAGGCCAGAAAGGGGGAAGAAGTTCAACACCACAAAATTCACGCAACACTTGCCCCAAAGTCGAAAGAAATAAAAGTTTTCTTCCATTAAACGTTTCTCATTTCGGTGATTGATTGCTAAACGTAACTTAATTTGCGTAAGTGATATCCCTATTGGATGACGGACTACAACAATGAATGAATGAGTGCCGATTCTAAGCATTTACGAGTGAATCCTATTTACCCTCTAGTTATGTTATCGGGAATGGGGACTACAAGTTGAAACTGGTCTATTTGTCACTAACTGAGAAGTGTTCGAATGTATCCTCGATGGCCAAGATATCGTTATCCACGCACATCGTAAATGGAATCTTCAGATTTTGTTACTCACTCAATTTAATTTAAGTGACACATAAAATCCAATCGTCCCGCATAAACAAATTCTTCTTCCTGCTTCTACACGTTGTGCTTGTATCGAATTATACTGCGTTACGGCACCAATAAGACTAAGATTTACGACCAACCAACTATAAAGTTTTCTTTATTGATAGCCCTTTTATTAAATAAATATGTTGGTGTGGACATTATGAAATCTCGAAGTTTTAAAACAATTTGTTTAATTTGTAAATTAAAAACGGTATCAACTTTAAAATTTTCTAATACAAAAAATTAATAGAAATTGCCACAAATAAATTATATTTTTTTTTATTTTGATAAAACTTTTCAAAATTTTATAATATTTTCAAAAAATTATCCATAATTAAATTTGCCCATTGAATTCCAGATTGATATATAATTTCTGCAAAACACATGCTTTGAAAAACTTCAGTAAAACCTTTGAATTTCATTAAAAATAAAAATTTTAATTTTCCATATTTTATAGCCAGGAAAAGGCAGTTTTGATAAGAAAAAATACTCAATACAATGAATACAAGGTGTATTAGCTTAAATTCGCTGTTTTTTAGTCAAAAAAACATATGTTTTTTTTTATAAAAAGTAAAAACAAATTTATTCAAAGTACTTGCCGTCGCTAGCTACACATTTTCCCATCTGTCGGGCAATTTTTTGATACCACGCCAAAAAAATTACTTCTCTTTCGAGGCAAACCACTCATCAAGCCATTTTCGGACGTCTTCGTAAGAATCATTTTCTCAGAGAGCGCGTGGCCCATCGACGAAAACAGGTGGTAGTCGGAAGGGGCCAGGTCTGGTAAATAAGCGCGGTGGGGTAGCACCTCCCAGTTGAGTGTCTCCAAGTAGTTTCGGACCATTTTTGACGTGTGCGATGGTGCGTTGTCGTGGTAGCTTTTTTCACGCAGAGCTGATTTGATCAGTTGTTGATGATAGCGGTGGGCATTGATAGTTTCACCAGGTTTCAACATCTCATAGTATTTAGACGATACCCTACTGATCCCACCAAACGCACAGCATCGTCTTCCGTCCGAAGTGATTTGGTCTTTGGGAAGATGTTGATGGTTGGCCGGGATCAACCCACGATTTCTTGCGTTTAGGATTCTCCAAATATATCCACTTTTCATCGCCTGTCACAATCCGATGCAGGAACGACTTTTTTTTTGTCTGGCGAGCAAGATTTCGCATGTGTTTTGGCGTCGCTCCATCTGCCTATCGTTCAATTCATGCGGTACCCATTTTCCGATCTTTTCAATCTTCCCCATGGCACGCAGACACGTGGAAATGGCTGGTTGAGTAACACTTAATTGCTCCACGAGCATTTTTTGCGATTGGGTATCGTCTTCGTCCAAAAGAGCCTGCAATTGATGCTCCTCTACTTTACTTGGCCGATTTTCTAGATTCTTGTCCCACAAGTCAAAATTACCGTTTTTGAAACGACGAAACCAATCTCGGCACGTTGTTTTCGATAAAGCACTGTCACTATAGGCATGCATAAGTATTCGATGCGATTCGGTAGCCGATTTCTTCAAATTGAAGCAGAAAAGCAGAGCTTCCCGCATATGCTCTTTTTCTGGCACAAAACTAGACATGATTACCAAAGGAAAAATGTATGTTGTTGTACGAAATTATTGACAGTGTGCACTGATTAATGTTGACAGATGTTAAACCCATAAAAAAAAGTATGGCGGGCCCATGGTAGCTTCATATGCTCACTTACGACATATATGACCAAACAGCGGTTTTAAGCTTATGTTAGAATAGAATTTTAAAATTATTTCAAATTTTTAAACGAAAAGCTTATTTTATTTACTGAACTAAAAATTTAAAATCAGGTAAAGTACATAAAAAAAAAGTTATCATAATAAAAAGACTAAACTGTTTTGAAAAGAAAAATTCTGTAAAATTTATTATTCCGGTTTGGAAAATAATTTTTAAAAAAATTTGTTATTGTTTGTATTCAAAACTTGCTTAATCAACCAACCACCATCTATGGTAGTTAAGCACTACTTAAAATATCTCTTAAACTGGAAAATTTTGGACAATTCGATTGGCTAGCAAATTTCCTTAAAATTCTAATTATTTTGATAACCGTTTAGATATTTAGAATTGCGACTACTTATTTAATGCAAGCATGTCTGTAGGATTAAAAGAGTAATTATTAATAAGGCAAGATACAAAATTTTATATTTAATATGATTTATGTATTTTTTATCAATTTTTTTCTACAATTTAACGTGTGATTATTCACTAGTACGAGTATGTGCAAAGAATACAAAATTAAGTTCTGAATTATGAAATTCGATTACGATTTACATTCAACTTTATTGAATATAGAAAATATGTGTGCTGTCCATTGCATATCCCTTGATGGTAATAAATTTTCATAAAAGCATAAAAAACCAACTGGAATATTTTTAGAAGAACGTGATGGGGTGAACGAGAATTCATGTTGGTGAAAATTAATGGAAAAAGATTTCATTTCTATAAAATATAAAAATTTGAAATACAAAGGAATGAAACATTAGTTTTTTTACTAATTATGTTTGTTTATATCTAAGGTCTCTGAACCAAAAGCCAGAGGGCATTGGTTAGCGCCACAAACACGAGCCATTTGGCGACGTTGTCCAATGTCTCGTGTTGTATGACGTTGTCAGCTTCTATAAAGAAATTGGTCAATAGTTAATTGGAGAGAAAAGTCAGTGATTGTTAAATTTTGTGGGGCATTTTTGTTGGGTCTAAAAAATCAATAATGGAAAGTGTCCTATTCCAAAAGAAATCTTGAGTTTAGTGGCATTCATTTAAAATTTGGGGAATGCCGGGAAGGATGACGTTAGTTACCGAAGAGGAAATCACAAGTAAGTGATTGTTCAGACTTTCGAAATGGTTGTTGAGTAGAAATCTTCCAGCATTCCTCCAGTCTGTTTAACTATGTATGGCTAATGACACGCATATAATTTGAAAACAAACGAGCTCTGTTCAAAAAGTATCGCGAATTTTGTGTTTTTTCAAAAATTATTTATTATGTCATGAATATCTATTTTCTCCCCTTCAAAGTAATTCCCACCAGATATTATACAGTTGTGCCAACGTTTTTTCCAATCCTCGAAGCACTTCAAAAAATCATTTTTTGTGATCTTGTCCGGCTCCTCCTTCGATGCCGTCTTTATCTCCTCAATCGTAGCGTAGCGTCATCCTTTCATGGCTCTTCAGTTTCGGGACCAAGAAAAAGTCACAGGGGGCCAGATCTGGGGAATACGGTGGCTGCGGCATTATTAGTGTGTTGTTTTTGGCCAAAAATTCGCGCACATGCAACGATGCGTGAGCAGGGGCGTTAACATGGTGCAAAAGCCAATTTTTATTCTTCCACAAATCCGGGTATTTCTGGCGGATTACTTCGCGCAACTTGCGCATAACTTCCAGATAATATTACTATTGACCGTTCTACCCTGTGGCAAGAAGTCATGATGCACCACGCCCCCGCAATCGAAGAAAACTGTAAGCAAAACCTTCCCATTCGACCCAAATGGGCGCGCTTTTTTCGTTGGGATGATTGAGATTTGACCCTCTGGAGCAAATTTGGGTCGTCGTGGACAGAGTCCAACAGCTCCTTAGCAATGTTAATGCGATGCTGTTTTTGGTCGAAATTGAGCAATTTTAGTACGAATTTCGCGGCGACCCGTCTTATGCCCAAATCATTGGTAAAAATCGAATGCCACCATCCAATCGATATGTTTAAGTCTTCAGCGACTTCTCTAACGGTGATTCGACGATTGGCCAATACTATTTTCTTCACTTCATCAATGTTTTTGTCTGTTGTTGACGTGCTCGGGCGTCCGGCACGCTTTTGTCGTTCACATCTTCTCGGCTCTCTGCGAACATTTTGTACTACCGATAAACGTTGCTTCGGTCCAAGGTAGCTTCACCATATGCCACAGTCAACATTGGGGATGCGTCCGCGTAATTCATTTTATTTTTCACATAAAATTTGATACAGATTCTTTGATCCATTTTTTGGAATAGGCAAAAATCGAAGACGAGCCAAAACACGTGCAAGCAAAGCAGATGTCAAAAATTAACTGAGTACCAACATAACGCCAATATGCTTTTTGAACAGACCTCGTATATCTTGTAACAATATCCGGCAAGGAAAAAAGTAACTGGCCTCATGTACCTGCTTAACTTCCCCAAATACTTACGGTAATACAGGAAATTGTGATCACAAAGGAACCTGATTGTAACCCGGATAGAACTCTACCAGTTTAAATGTCGTAGAGAGGCATACTTAAAAAAAATGAAAATATTATCAATACAATTCGAAATGGAGACAATATTGAATCATTATTATAACGCGGCCTAGTATTCGGTTTGGAATCGTATGATTTCCAGTGCCCAAAAAATACCCTAACTAACTCTAAATTATAAATAGTAAGATTCCACCATTAACGAGTATTAATTATAGTTATTATTAAAATAATTCAGTAATTGATGCAAAACGAGTATTCACATAATAATCCATAACGGTGAGGTCTTTTAATCCCCAAAATCTTGTATTATTGGGATTGCTTCCTTATACTGGTAAATAACTTTAAAATAAATGTACGCATTGTAATTTGTCAAATAAAGTCGCACTTACGTGAAAATGAACTACATTCAAATTATATGAAAAAAACTTCTAAGCAGCTATAGGTCATCATCAATTTAAACATCATTTGGCGATAACTACGTACTTAATCAGTATTAACATCGGGAATAATTGCATATGAAGGGTTGATTAATATGATAAGAAAAGTTCTAAATAGTCTCTAACTTTAGCCAGACATCCTACCAATTCATCTGCTCAATTAAGACCGACAAAATTAATTTTATATATCATTTCAAAATAGCATACTCTTACTCATACTATATTATGCCATATTATAATTAGATAACAACAACTACACCCCTCATTTAGTGGTATTGCATGTGTCTAAAATACATACATACATATTAGTGAGTTCTTGCCACTGGGTAGAACGGTCAATAAGGAATATTACCTACAAGTTATGCACAAGTTGCGCGAAGCAATCCGCCAGAAACGTCCGGATTTGTTGAAGAACAAAAATTGGCTTTTGCACCATGATAACGCCTCTGCTCACGCATCGTTGCTTGTGCGCGAATTTTTGGCCAAAAACAACACACTAATAATGCCGCAGCCACCGTATTCCCCAGATCTGGCCCCCTGTGACCTTTTCTTGTTGCCGAAACAGAATCTTTGATCCATTTTTTGGAATGGGCGAAAATCGAAGACAAGCCAAAACACGTGCAAGCAAAGCAGCTGTCAAAAATTAACTGAACATTCAAAATGGCCGAACTTATCGGCATAAATGAGAGACATGAGTACCAATATAACGCCACAAAAACAATCGAAAATCCAATATACGTAACCAGCGGAAATTCAAAATTCGCGATACTTTTTGAACAGACCTCGTACACAGATATTCGTATGATATGAAGGAAGAGTAATCACCCATTAGACTTTTTGTAGCTTACGAGCTTATTAATAGACCACGTTGCCAATTTCCCTTATTGGCCACGAGATATACTAAAACCGACGATAAGTACTAATGAGAAAGACAATGAGTTTTTCGGTTATTTCGGAATTAAAGGAAGAGAATCGGAATGATTTGTACAACTCAAAACTTCAATACTGTAAGTCGAGATGAGTTTTCAAATTGTCTGTTGTTATTCTCAAGTCTTTTTGTGAAGTTCGAGTATTATTGGAATTAGTTCAAATATTATATAAAATAGAACCAAGAATACTATCTTATGGTACTTCAGTGGTAAAAGGTCATATAACTGAGAATTCTTTATTTATCGTTACTTGAAAATGACTTTCGGAGAGTTAGAAATTTTAAATAAGATAAAAGGTACAAGAAAAGAATTTCTACAGTAACCCTGGAGTTGTATTGTTTTCAGTAAAGATGTCACATTCAGAGTAATTATAAAAAATTCATTTGTTTTACTTAAGACTTTTAAATCAAAAAAATTAAATGAACATTATAGTGTTAGTATTTTTTAATACTTGTCTATGGAATTTTCTTAACTTTTGAAATACTAGTAGTAGTTATAGGTGAAAATAAAAGTTCCAATAAAATTTTTATTATTCAAATAAAGTAACTTTTTTTATATTTAAAGGAAACTTTTATTTAACAAAATTTAACACCTTTAACAATTTTAATAATTTAATATTGTATTATTGAGTTGAACATAACTATTCAACTAAAGTATTTAAAATTTATTAATATAAAAGAAAAGAAAATAATTTTGATTTAAATTTAAGTGTAAATGCACTACAGTACACACTGTAGGCCCGAGCATACTACATTACTCCACCTTCGAAATACGGAGTTATGGGGATAGATAAAATTGTACATTAGCTTACTTTGTTGTTGTTGCTGGTTGCTGGTTGCTTGTTGCTTGTTGCTACTTGTTGTTACTGCTTCTTATTGCGGCTTGTTGTTGCGGCTTTTAATTTGTTGGTGCTACTTATTGCGGCCTTTTGTTGTAGTGGCTGTAGTTGTTGTTGATGAAGTTGCGACGTCTGCAGGAAGAAGAATTGCGATCCAAGGAGATATGCGGCTGGACCAGCCTCCTCCTTTCAACAGATTCCTGGGTATTACTATAACCCTAAATGGGAGATAGAATCTAATAGCCAGTAGAGCACATCGAACTTTCCCGGCGGACGCTATCCATAATGACCGAAAACCTTTCTTACAGTATCTTAATAATTCCCCCTTAACCGTAATCGTTTCACAAATTGTCCCCTTTACAATCTTTTAAAAAAAGTTATTTCCGCCAGCTACTCAAAAAGAACTTCGTCCCCCTGTATCCCCGAGTTGGAAAAAGATCCATCTTTCTAACTTTTAAATTTAAAAGTCGCGCGGATTAGAAATCGTAGTTAAGAACGGAGTTGAGGGTGTCTATGACACTAACCAGATGCAACAAGGCAAACACCAGTCCATCTTGCTGTAGGTTTGGGTGGCGCATGGCTGGTTTGGTTGGCATACTGGTGCGAGTATTTCGCAAAGAAATCGGACTTCAATACAAAGCGGTGAAAGTTCTGTACAAGGGTGTGTTTATTCCGTGTGCAATGTATGCATCGTGTGAATGGGCTGACATTATAAGCCACCAGTATGCAAGGGTGGGCATAAATTCAGTTCAGCCTCTGGCTTTGTATACATATTTGAATGTATGTAGAACCGTGTCAACCGATGCTATGCAGGTTCTCATGGGAGAAATTTTATGGGACCTGGAGGTGCAGCGTGGAAGCATCCACTACTATCTACGGCAGTGTATCTCGATTACTGGTTGTTCGGTTAAGAATGAAGAGGTTCAGGATCTTAGTTCACGCCAGCGGTGTGTATGGGTCCTGAATAAAATGTATGAAATTTGGCAACGTCGATGGGATAAGAGTTTGAATGGCAGATGGACGCACATATTTATTTCAGATGTGTGCTTTGAGGATTTGAATTTGGTCTGTACCTTGGGTATTTCCTCGCGGGACATGGCAGTATGAATGGGTGCCTGTGCGAGCGTGGACTGCGGAGACTAGATGCCCTTGTGGGGCGGCGGAGGAGAGTACCAAGCACCTTCTCATTAAGTGTGGCCAGTACGGGGATTTGCGTGACTTAGGTGCATGTGGAATCGTGGTGAATGATGAGGGTTTGGATGTGAGTGGTGTGTTAGGTATGAATGCCTTAACAGATTTGCCGTGGCACTATTTGAGAGGAAAGCGAGAATGGTACGTGAATGAGTGTGTGAATGACACGCGGGGTGGGTGAAAGACCAAGGCCATTCCGGTTGTACTTTCGGGTCTTGGCGAACCCGCGTACCTGAGCTGGCTTACCCTCCTGACCGTAGCTCAATGAGCGGAGTACAAACGGAAGTACTCTTAAAACAAAAATTGGTACTACGGGAATCGGGGTGCCCCATGGTGTGAAAACACACTGTGCCCTATTTAGGTGCGGCGCCATTTGGCAGCAACGTGGTGGCTGTGGTTAATACCCAAGTCTCGGGTACGGTCTCCGGATCGCAGGTGGGAGGGAACTGACAATATCCATTTTCCAATTATCTCAGGCACTGTCACTGCTAATGACAGTAGAGTTTTAGGTAGTGCTCGCCAACAGCAGGTGGAGTAGTCAGCTTGTAACTGATTACTAACTGTTAACTGCCAGTAATGGTGGTGCGTTGATTGAGCGTAACTCAATCCCTATAGTCGTAGGCGACTCGTGGTTTAAGGTTTTTAATAACTAGGTCACGTTAAATAACAATATATAACTGTTGTTGAATGGGTTGTTGCTGAATTGGCTGAGCCTGTGGTATTAGCTGAGTCTAACTGCATCTGTTGTGGTATTTGATGAGACAGAGGCGGCAGCTGTTGAATTTGGGTTTATGACTGTCATTGAATCTGAGGTTGTGGTTGAAACGTTGCTGCGGTTGCGTCTATTGAACCCAATTTGTCAGCACAAGGTTCTGAATGCCGGCCAAGCAAACTGGTTGCATGGATTTGGGTTGTTGGCGTCTGATTTGCAGTCACGTAGAACTGAACATTTGCGGAACTTGTTTGTTGATATTCGGACATCACAAA
Organism: Atherix ibis; assembly: GCA_958298945.1. Classification (NCBI taxonomy): domain Eukaryota; kingdom Metazoa; phylum Arthropoda; class Insecta; order Diptera; family Athericidae; genus Atherix; species Atherix ibis. Next base: position 32,577,011 of record OY282609.1, read on the forward strand.
CTATGGTTGATGCCATAGGCGTCAGTTGAATTTGAGCTAACATGATATTCTGTTGTTACTGCTGCTGCTGCAGAAGATTGAGGCATTGATTGAACATGCATTCGAGGTAATGGCACTATAACTCCAATCCTGCAATGACCACACCACCTCCAGAAACTGACTACATCATGGCTGGCATACTTGCGGGATGATGTGATTGTTTTGGTTACGCTCATCGAATAGTCTTAACATTAACCGACGAAATTCGTTAATCGGTGTACCAATATAAAAGTTCCAGCTCCGAGCTGACATGACTTTTACATTTCCAAAAAAAATTATTTAAAAAAATTGGACGACCAAATTGTTTTTTTAACATAAAATAAACAACTGTGTTCTAAAAAAATGTCAGCATTTTTTTGTTTATTGAAATTCAATTTTATTAAAATACTATACTTAAAAGTATCTATAAGATTATATCAAAAATAATTGCGGGTACTTTGCGAAGCAAATAATTTTTTCGTCATCATCTTATAAATAAAAATATCTACGTTCTGTTAAATTTAATTGAATAAAAAGAGTTCTCAGACATAGTATATCTTTGCCGTCGGATACTTTTAGGTAGTATACTCGTAATGTTGATCGAGTAAATAAGAATAAAGAAGTTGCACGTTTTTAAATTTATGGCTTTTCTACTCAATTTTTCCAATACAATTTAAAAAGAAAATTTTATATGAAATGTGCAAAATTATATCAGTTCTGATTCATTGCAAGCAATTGCAGATGAAGAACTAAGCCGAATGGTCGTCTGACTGCTGAAAAGTGAAAATATATAAATAAAAATAATCAGCTAAGAAACATGGAAAATTTCTGCTGATGTGTATGTGTATAAGGGAATTGTCTTATTGTTGGTCTGTTTTGGCTACTTGCTATTTTGGCTTCATAACTCCTTGTAGTGCGAGCGTAACTGGCTAATATGACGACTGACTTTACCAGCAGTTCTTATGTCTAATGCACATGTAAGTGAATTTATTTATGTGCCTTCAGAGATGGACACAAATTGGTCTAAATGGCTAATATGAAGCTTCCCTCATATTCTACGCTCTTACGAGCACTTCTAACTTTTATCTTCGTTCCGATGCCGTTCTGAATTCATCATACGATTTTCTCTAATACCAGAATGTTGGAACTTTCCGAAGTTTACCATCCCAAAATCTTTTATTCGATTTATTTATTTATTTCCAGTATACACTGTACAAGTAACGAGTATGTACCGTTGATTTATACGAAACGTTGCAATGATTTATTGATCAGAAAATTGAAAAACTTCTTTCTCTATACGAGATTAGGTAGAAATCTTTTCAACATTTTCTCAGTTATTAAGAATTTTTATTATTTTTGACTTGAATTCTTTTTTATAATCTTACCAATTTTAAATGCTTAAAAAATAACATTTTACGAATTATTATTATTATTATCAGGTATGGTTCCAGAATAGAAGAGCGAAATGCAGAAAACATGAAAACCAAATGCATAAAGGTAAGCGTATTATGTCAGACATTTTGGAATTATCTTTTTCAGTAAGATTAAGAATACTTTATGAGTAAAAATAATATATCCCATCACATTGCTCCTTAATCCACATAAATCCATGAATTTCCGCTCCTCCTATAGATCTTTTAGCCTTATACCAGTCCTGAAGAAATAGATTTTTTCTTCAAATATATTTTAAGTAGAAACATTCTTAAATTTGATGAATTCATGAAAATATAATTATTGAATATGCTGACGGGTAAGCACATATGCTGATATACTCGTACAATATCTACCTTAGGACAGCCTAATTGGTGTAATATACAATTTATAATTGAAATGTTATTATAACTAATACCAGGTGTATAATCTTAAATCCGCTGTTTTTTAGTATAAAAAACACATGTTTTTTTCATAAAAAGCGAAAACAAATTTATTCAAAGTACTTATACTCGCTAGCTACACATTTTTCCCATCTCTCGGGCAATTTGTGGATAACGCGTCAAAAAAATTTCTTCTCTTTCGAGGCAAACCACTCATCAAGCCATTTTCGGACGTCTTCGTAAGAATCGAAGTGTTGCTCAGCGAGCGCGTGGCCCATCGACGAAAACAGGTGGTAGTCGGAAAAGGGCCAGGTCTGGTGAATAAGCGAGGTGGGGTAGCACCTACCAGTTTAGTGTCTCCAAGTAGTTTCAGACCATTTTTGACGTGTGCGATGGTGCGTTATCGTGGAGGAAAATCAGCTTGTTATGTCTTTGTTGATAATCCGTCCTTTGTTCACGCATCATATGGTGCAATTTGATCAGTTGTTGGTGATAGTGGTGGGCATTGATATTTTAACCAGCTTTCAACATCTCATAGTAGACGATACCCTGCTGATCCCACCAAACGCACAGCATCGTCTTCCGTCCGAAGCTATTTGGTCTTGGGAAGATGTTGATGGTTGGCCGGGATCAACCCACGATTTCTTGCGTATAGGATACTCAAAATATATCCACATTTCATCGCCTGTCACAATCTAATGCAGGAACGACTTTCTTTTTTGTCTGGCGAGCAAGATTTCGTATTTGTTTTGGCATCGCTCCATCTGTCTATTGTTCAATTCATGCGGTACCCATTTTCCGATCTTTTCAATCTTCCCCATGGCACACAGATGCATGGAAATGGCTGGTTGAATAACACCCAATTGCTTTATGAGCTTTTTTTGCGATAAGCTCCAGAAGAGCCTGCAATTGATGGTCCTCAACCTTCCTAGGTCGATTTTCACGCTTCATGTCCCACAAGTCAAAATTACCGTCTTTGACCAATCTCGGCACGTTGTTTCCGATAAAGCACTGTCGCCATAGGCTTCCATAAGCATTCGATGCGATTCGGTAGCCGATTTCTTCAAATTGAAGTAGAAAAGCAGAGGTTCCCGCATATGCTCTTTTTCTGGCACAAAACTAGACATGATTATCAAAGGAAAAATGTATTTTGGTGTACGAAATTACTGACAATGTGCACTGATTAATGTTGACAGATGTCAAACTCATAAAAAAAGGTATGGCGTGCCCATGGTAGCTTAATACGCTTACTTACGCCATCTATGACATATCTAGGATTTAAGTTTACAGCCCTGGTATCTATGAAGCCTTTTGTATAGATATTATGATATTTTACCTTGCCAAAATGCCTACTTATCATTAAATCAATTTTTTTTGTTAACCACACAAGAATCATAATTTCAACCACTGTAGTGATTATATTCACTTTCGCCTTCAAAATGTTAGATAATTTTTTTAAGATTCCTTACCTAATTTGGCCAGTAGAACTAGTGCACTCATTCACACCAAGTTTTGTAAGGACCTTTTCTAATCGAAAATTTGACAATCTAACGAATATTTACGAATAAGACTAAATCGATATTCTAAAAAACGTATATGCTGCATGTAAAATTGAATTTATTCCTTAACCAAGCATGCAACCCAGCACATATTGGAATACGAAAAACAATCCAATGATTTTTATCATAAACAAGCCATTGATCAAATATTACGGAAAGGATTCAGTACAGACTGAGAGCTTATCAATCTTCCTCGTGCACTGCCAGTTTATCTGTTGTATTTATTTTTACAATTTACATCATTGATATTCTACAATTGAAATCTCTCTTTTTGAATTTTCTATAATATCTGCATATCTGCACATAAATAAATCCACAATAACATATAGAATAAAATAAAACTTTTATAATAAAAATAACCATACTACCGATAAATCGAAAGCCATGAAAAAATATTGAAACTTTTACATGTTGTCATCATGTTTGCTAGCCAATTTGTAAATGTACACAAAAATGTTAATATTTTGATTAAGATTTGATGCAATAAAGTAATTTTAGGGACGGTGAGTTGGTAGCTTTTGACAACAGAGATTTATGGCACGTGGTTTATCATATTATACGCGTGGTAGACTTGATTTTTAGATCTCACATAAAACTATTTATTATATTCCACAAAAAATTAAATCAGTATTGTATATATGATTATATAAAAAGTTTGGTCAGTTCTAGAATATTCTAAAATTATTGCAAAATTTGAAAATAAGACTGAAACGGTGTTTCGGAGTTAAAATTAGTTTATCTTGACTTTGTGATCAGGTGCAGAGTACTGCTGAAAAATCCAGTGGTTTTGTTTGAATTGCTTGGCTCTCCATGGTTTCACACAACCCTCCAACACCAATTCTTCATAGATTAGCTGGTTAATTTTGACATTTACAAAAACAAATACGAGCGGAGTGCATCCTCCATAAGCGATTATCCCAGCCCAAACTACCGCGGACGCTGGTTTTTGTCGACGATGTGCCCCGAGGTGATGCTGTCGCATTAGTGGACCCGCATATTTTTCTGAGCATTCGTAAGGTCTTGAACCTTTAAATTTTCAAAAGCTTGACTATCAGCTTTTTACGTAAAATTCCGTACATGGTTGCTCCGGACACACCAATTTTCTTTGTTATAAGGATACTAGCTTAACATAGAAAACTTATGGTGGTGGCGGCCGAACCGGAAGTCGCAGTCGGTCAGTGGCCACCACCACCATAATTTTTTTTGTTAAGCCAGTGTCCTTAAAAAGTTTTATGATACTGTAGACAAAAATACAATTTAAGTTTCGGTGTCGCAACTGATAAACTATCGTAGAAGTTGGTTTTCCAGTCAAAAATAGTTCTATCCCAGAATCACGTTTCGATTGTTAATTCATAGTGACGATTGCTACTGTTTATTTCTTAAAAAGTTATGCGCCCTTGATAGACAATTGTATGGCAAATAATCATTGAAGGAATTTGCAATCCTGTAGACGATTTATTACCGTTTATAATGGAATAATGAACCTATAGAGAACGAATCTTTCGCCAAACTTTTATTTTTATTAAATGTTCTCTTACATGTGCCCCTAAAAAATTATTCTTTATCTGATGTTTTGTAAATTATCTTCTTGTTAATTATATTTTATTCTATAATATTTCTTATTACTTATTACCTAACATAGCCTAACAAATTATTTATATAATATACTAGGTCTGTTCAAAAAGTATCGCGAATTTTGTGTTTTTTTTTTAAAATTATTTATTTATTCATGAATATCTATTATGTCTGCTTCAAAGTAATCCCAACCAGTTATTATACACTTGTGCTAACGTTTTTTCCAATCCTCGAAGCACTTCAAAAAATAATTTTTTGTGATCTTGTTCAGCCCCGCCTTCGATGCCGTCTTTATCTCCTCAATCGTAGCGTAGCGTCGTCCTCTCATGAGGCTCTTCAGTTTCGGGAACACGCAAAAGTCACAGGGGGCCAGATCTGGGGAATACGGTGGCTGCGGCATTATTAGTGTGTTGTTTTTGGCCAAAAATTCGCGCACAAGCAACGATGCGTGAGCAGGGGCGTTATCATGGTGCAAAAGCCAATTTTTGTTCTTCCACAAATCCGGACGTTTCTGGCGGATTGCTTCGCGCAACTTGCGCATAACTTCCAGGTAATATTCCTTATTGACCGTTCTACCCTGTGGCAAGATTTCATGATGCACCACGTCTCTGCAATCGAAGAAAAGTGTAAGCAAAACCTTCACATTCGACAGAACTTGGCGCGCTTTTTTCGGTCTTGGCTCGTTCGGCAGCTTCCATTGATTGAGCTTTGGTTTCCACGTTATAACCATGAACCCATGATTCGTCACCAGTTATGACCCTCTGGAGCAAATTTGGGTCGTCGCGGACAGAGTCCAACAGCTCCTTAGCAATGTTAATGCGATGCTGTTTTTGGTCGAAATTAAACAATTTTGGTACCAATTTCGCGGCGATCCGTCTTACGCCCAAATCATTGGTAATATTTGAATGGCACAAGCCAATCGATATATTTAAGTCCTGAGCAACTGCTCTAACGGTCATTCGATGATTGGCCAATTACTATTTTCTTCACTTCATCAATGTTTTCGTCTGTTGTTGACGTGCTCGGGCGTCCGGCACCCTTTTCGTCGTTCACATCTTCTCGGCCCTCTGTACCACCGATAAACGTTGCTTCAGTCCAAGGTAGCTTTACCATATGTAGCAGTCAACATTCGGAATACGTCCGCGCAATTAATTTTGTTTTTCACACAAAATTTGATACAGATTCTTTGATCAATTTTTTGGAATGGGCAAAAATCGAAGATGAGCCAAAACACGTGCAAGCAAAGCAGCTGTCAAAATTAACTAAACATTCAAATTGGCCGAACTTGTCAGCATAAGTGAGAGACATGAGTACCAACATAACGCCACAAAAAATGGAAATTCAAAATTAGCGATACTTTTTGAACAGACCTCGTATAAACAAAATCAAAAGCCTATCGAGTTTATATTAGTACAATTTAGTCACTGCGTAAACTAATACGATGCTGCCATTGAACACATTACAGTCTTACTATGATTGGGATTTTTGAATAGATGATTTACGTTTGAAAAAATCTCGACACTGTTTAGAGCACATCACAGTTGAGCAGCATTGCGATTATAATCACTGTTCAAGTATTCTTAAAAGCCTAAAAAGTACAAGCTTCGAAAATATTATATGTACTTTACGTTTCATCAATTCCATAAAAAAACAATTAATACTTATAGTAGAATTACTTATAAAGTCCAACTAAATCATCTCGAATGCCCAAATATGTTTAGTATTTTAAATATTATTTATTTAATGTACTCATTGACATAGTATTTATAATAATTCTCTTCAAGGGTTTTATTTATGCTAATATCTTTCCCATATACTCAGAACGTTTTAGGGAATGAGAAATAGTTTAAATACAGTATCGGACGTATTTTAGATTCCCTCCACAATTGTGCATTATTGAAACAGGCAATAAGTCTTTAACTTAATCATTCATGGATTTACACATTGATTTATTTGTTAACAATTTACTATATAAGAAGAGTAAATACTACCAAACGTTATTATAACAAAACAAAAAAATTGACCAACTAGCCCTCTTTCCAAAATAGACGATGCTGTTTTTTTTATTATTATAAGTTTATTGCTTTACATGAATTAGGGGATAGAAATTTACATTTTAAGTTACCCTCTAAGACAGGTTTGCAAACGATATGCATTTACATACAGAATTAGTTTAGAATCCAGCGTGAACGTTGTGGTCTTCCGGAGAATTTACAACCAGACCAAAAGAGAGTGTTAATAAACAAAATCGGTTGCGTATTTACTAAATGAACATTCCCATATCCATCCACTAAAGTCTAGATGAAGGTTATTTCAAGCGTGAAAATCAATTAGTCAACATGTTCCTATCTGAATACGAAGAAGGATCGTTGCTATATGAACAAGTGCCTCCGAATAACTTTTGTCACAGACTAGTCCTACAGGACACGCGAAGTAAATCTGTGCACACACTGATTGCGAGACAAATGCACAACGGTACTTTCAATTGTATTTCAAGTTAGTCTGCACACAAATTTTCCCATATACCATTCCGTCTTCCGTTTTTCAAAACATGAATGGAAATGGAAATATCGCTATACGAGTATGCTTGTGTTCTTGTAATTTGGGATTGTAAACAATGGGAATGTTATTCTTTGTCACAGAGTTTGTGTATTGCCAGTTTGTTCGTTCAATTTTTGCAATTTAATTTAATTAAGTGATTACGTAATCTGTTATATTTTCATTTAGTTACGAATCAAGCGCGCACATATCGTTCAGATTTTACTCCCTTTTGTTGCATTTTCCACCCCTCAATAAAGGAAATCCTAATTACTTTCGAGGGATTTTTATCTCACAAACACCGCACACACTTATGTGTAGTTGGAGAGACGAAGAGAGAGCTTCTTAGCAATGCTAATGCGATGCTGTTTTTTGTCGAAAATGGGCAAATATCGAAGACGAGCCAAAACACGTGCAAGCAAAGCAGCTATCAAAAATTAACTGATAATTCAAAATGGCCCAACTTGTCGGCATAAGTGAAAGACATGAGTACTAACATAACGCCACAAAAAAAATCGAAAATCGAATATACGTAACCCGCGGAAATTCAAAAATCACGATACTTTTTTAAAAGACCTCGTATTCTGTTCCTAAAAAAGATAATTTACTTAATATATATGTTACTTCATATATGCACATATGCTTTGTTGCTGTTTTTTTTGTAAATTTTCGAAATCTCAATAACAGCACGTGTGTATTCATGTTTATATGGCTTCGATCAACATTCCTCATATCTATTTTTGTAAAATAAAAATTCCTGTTGTTTTTTTTCATATCTAAGGTGGTGAAGCTATAAAGTCTTTAAGATCGAATTTATAGTGATATATTACAAAGTAATTCGTTTTGTTTTCAAAATAAAAATGTTCGTATAACGCAAATACTCACATTTGTACATAAAACTATTCTCGTCATAGTGTCAGTTTTATTTGTATAAAAAATTGGCCAAAAAAAAATACGTTTCTATAAAAAGAGAAAATATTATCAGTTTTATAAATGATTTTTTTTTAGGTTATGAGACATAATATAAATGAACTGCTCTTTATATTTATGGCACTTACACATAAATAAAATTTGTGATTTAAATGCATTTTGAATGAAATTTTATTTTAATTTTTCTTGTAATCATATTCAAGTTAAAAAATAACGATCCTTAAATATTTTGAGAATACGCTTCAAAAATAAATAGAACTACGGTTTGAGGTTCAAAGCATCAAAATCAGGTGATTTTTAATCTCATTTTGGTTCTGTCTCGATTTACGAACTCAAAGTTTGATTGAGAAAAGTGTATGGGGCCCATTAGCTCAGTTGGTTAGAGCGTCGTGCTAATAACGCGAAGGTCGCGGGTTCGATCCCCCCATGGGCCACTCTTTTTTTTCTTTTTTTCCATAAATTATTTATTTATTAATGTAATTAATATACATCTTCACCGCATATAAAATGTGTTTTAGGTATACAAATTTTATGTCTCTGATAGGAATGCTTTTATTTTTAAGCTCATGCATGAAATTTTATTGATTATTAATTTTATAACGGAGAACAATCAAATTTTAGCGAATGCTCATCTTAATCTTAAAACAAGCTTACAATTACCAGTAACAATGCTTTACACTAGCCTTCAGGCAATTTTAATCGTGTTTGATTACATTTAGTAACGCATTTAGATTATGTTCACCTGACGATTCACTGTTTCTTATCACACATTTTAATTATATTCATTAATTGTTATAATAATATGAAAACAACTATAACTATTGAATAGAGAGAAAAAAACTATTTTATAGCAAATCTTCAAATCTTATATTAGTGTAAGTTGCAGAATATTGCAAATACATTTCATAATTCTTTAAATACTGATAGAAATAACTCCAACATAAGTTCAAAATAAAAATGAAGATAAATTAAAACTCGTCGTTATTTTATTCAATTTTTAGGATCTCTTTGATTGCTATTTCATTGCCACTCTTAAACGCAACAGATTACTCCAAAGACTTTTAGTAATTACTAAATAAAATTGTAGTAAAAAGAACACTCCTGCGTATCATGCATTATTACAATAGCATCCATTCATTTCCAGTAATACGAATCGCAAAGCAAGTAGCATATGTATGTATGTATGTGTCTGATTGTGAGTAAAAAATGAAATAAGGATGATTTCCAATCCCCAGACACACCTCTATAGCAGTTATTTTTTATGAGCACTTATTTAATAAATAAGAAAAAAATTAAATTAAAAAAGGGAGAGCGGCAACACGTACAATTTGTGTGTTGGCAAAACGATAAAAAAAAATACTGTGGTGCAGGGAGGGCTAAGGAAAATCAAGTTAAACGACCGGAACCACAAGGACATACAGATTCATGTATTTTGATCATTGAATTATTTACTCATTTATTCACAGATATCGCATCTATAGAAGAAGACGGAGCTCACGTGTATAAATTGTTTTAAATAATGAAAAAAATATTAAATATAACGCAAATTTGAGTATTTTTCAAATGGATCTACACAAAAGCTTTGTAAATTCGATTGAACTTGTCTGTAACAACATAAAATTAATAGAACAATTTTTTTATTATCAATATTTTTTTGTTATGAATTTAAAATTATCGTCGTCATAGTTTTGTTATTTGAATAAGAAAATTTAAAAAAAATGATTAAAACCGGTCAAGAGAAATACAACTTGTAGTGCAGATTGTTATTATTATTATTAAAATATAATTCAAATTTGTTCAATTTAAATTATATTTTATGGTTTTAAACAAATCAAATAAATTAAATTAAATAGTCAAAAACAAATATATTTACGGTTTTTTCTTCAAGCACTTAAATTTTTTGTTGTAAAAATTCTACTTTGTTTGGTAATATTTCCGTATCTAATCGCATAGTATTTATATTTTATTTGATTTTCATTTATAAAGGGTTTTTGAATAAGAATATCTCGTAAAAACCCTCAAATGGTTCAAAACTTTTATTATTGGCTTAAAGTACAATCAATGCAATTATGAATGGAACTCGACTTTGGTCGATTCGTTGAAGCCAACTTTCGATGACTCGGCCACACAATTCGACAGGAATGACCGCTATTTCTCGTTCGATGTTGGCTCTTAGGTCCTTTAACGTAGCCCCACAGAAAAAAGTCTAGAGGTGTTAATTCACAAGATCTCGGCGGCCAATCGACAGGACCTTTTCACGTAATAACATGTTCACCGAACATGGACTTCAATAAGTCGATTGTTTCTCCCGCTGTGTGGCATGTGGCACCGTCTTGTTGAAACCACATATCACTGATGTCTAGCCCATGCAATTGATCGAAGAAATAACGCTGCAACATGTCTCTGTACCGTTCACCATTGTGTAACGTGGCGGTCATTTTCATCAACAAAGAAAAATGGCCCAATGACGCCACCGGCATGAAAACCGCACCATACAGTCACTTTTTGTGGATGAAGTGGTGTTTCATAAAGCACATGAGGATTTGCAGCACTCCAATAACGCATTTTTTGTTTGTTGACGAATCCATTTAACCAAAAATGCGCTTCATCACTGAAGATGATTTTTCGATGAAAGTTGTCATTTTCGGCAAACTTCTCTAGAGCCCAATCTGAGAACGTGCATCGCTTCATATAGTCAAGTGGCTTTAGTTCTTGAGTTAACTTGATCTTAAGTTAACTCAAGAACTAAAGTAAGAAATCAAAAGTGTCAAGTTGCTATTGAAAAACCCGATATAATAACCAAATAAAATAATGGAAACTAATACTTTTCATCTCTTCTAACACTTTCCACACGCTCGATTTTCCATTAAAAGTATTGAAAACATGTTCAAAATTGCTTGAGCGCGAAAAATAAAAATAAAATGCAAAATTTCATGTTCCAAATCATAGCACAAGACTTTTTCAAATCAATTGCAATCTAATATAAAGTAAAGTGTTTATAATTAGAAAATGAAAATTATTTGATAGAAGAGAGACGTTTCGTATTATTATTGTTCTATCTATAACTACGGAATGGTCAAATCTTGTTCATCACTGTTTTATTTAAAAGAATAGGCGAGAAATCCTGTCTCCATATTTAATCAAATAAAAAAGCACTTGAACGGATGGTAGAAGCCAGTAAGTCCCTCGGGTGCCATTTGCTACTCTGCCATAAATAAACGTGAATTTTCAGAGTTGTTCACTCCCTTTTTACGTTTTTATTCTTTGTTGTTTTTGGTGTCAAGTTAACCGCTTGTCCGTAAATTTCAACTTAATTCATTTCAGTCTCACCAGTTGTTTGTCCTTGTCTGTTTTCAAATTTCTTTCCTTTTTGTTTGTTAGATTTATTACAATCTTTGTTTCTTTTTCCTCTTTTAATTTTCACCTTAATTTTAATTTTAGCAATTCCATTTTGTAACTATGCGGGGTAATATGTATGCGTAGGCATTTTGATTTAGTATTTAAATTAATCAGAGTTTATTATGTCAACTTTTGTATATTATTTTCAGCTGGAATTCTTTTAAGTAGTCATAGTCCACCAGTATCAACACCACTTGAGCCTTGCCGAGTAGCACCCTACGTAAATTTGCCAGCACTTCGTAGTACAACAAACGCTTCCAATACAGCGGCAGCAGCGGCCGTTCAGCAACATTTTAACTCATCAGCAGCGGCTGCAGCTTTCTCAGCATTTGATCCGGCAATCATTTCTGCTGCTGCACATCAGGTACTTTTTGTTATGTAATTCAGAAAATTTCCAATTTAATTCATATTTATTTATTTATTTATTTTTTGTAATAATATTGTTTGAATTTTAAATTTTACAGTATGCAGCAGCAATAACAGCCAATAGTGGCTCTACACTCTTTTCGATTCCACAATATCCACTCAATTTGGCGGCTTTGGCAGCGGCGCATACAAAAAATTCCAGCATAGCAGATTTACGACTTAAAGCCAAGAAACATGCTGAAGCTTTAGGTTTGACTGAAAATCCAGCATAATGTCTAATATCTATCAGAATTTCATTTTTTATTTACGAAGAATTTAGAATGTTTTTTTTTCAATTGAAACTCGAGAATTTAAAAAAAAAACTTGCATATTTGAAAAGGAAACAATAATGTTCATTTTTTTTTTGTTGAAAATGAGTTTGTAATAAAATAGATTAAAAGATTTTAGAAAAAGGAGAATATTCATAACGAACTTATAGCTTTGACAAAAATTTATAGTTTTGAGCAATTATACTTCTTATTCACAAGAAACATTATCATATAGTTCGTGTAAATTGATTATACGAGGTCTGTTCAAAAAGTATCGCGAATTTTGAATTTCCACGGGTTACGTATATTCGATTTTCGATTTTTGTGGCGTTATGTTGGTACTCATGTCTCTCCCAAAAAATGGATCAAAGAATCTGTATAAAATTGTGTGTGAAAACCAAATTAATTGCGTGGACGCATTCCAAATATTGACTGTGGCATATGGTGAAGCTACCTTGAACCGAAGCAACGTTTTTCGGTGGTACAAAATGTTTGCAGAGGGCCGAGAAGAGGTGAACGACGAAAAGCGTGCTGAAAGCCCGAGCACGTCAACAACAGATGAAAACATTGATGAAGTGAAGAAAATAGTATTGGCCAATCGTCGAATCACCGTTAGAGAAGTTGCTGAGTACTTAAACATATCGATTGGCTCGTGCCATTCGATTTTTACCAATGATTTGCGCGTGAGACGGGTCGCCGCGAAATTCGTACCAAAATTGCTCAATTTCGACCAAAAACAGCATCGCATTAACATTGCTAAGGAGCTGTTGGACTCTGTCCGCGATGACCCAAGTTTGCTCCAGAGGGTCACAACTGGTGACGAATCATGGGTTTATGATTATGACCGAAAAAAGCGCGTCAAGTTCGGTCGAATTTGAAGGTTTTGCTTACAGTTTTCTTCGATTGTAGGGGCGTTGTGAATCATGAGTTCTTGCCACAGGGTAGAACGGTCAATAAGGAATATTACCTGTAAGCTATGTGCAAGTTGCACGAAGCAATCTATCAGAAACGCCCGGATTTGTGGGAGAACAAAAATTGGCATTCGCACCATTAAAACGCCCCTGCTCACGCATTGTTGTTTGTGCACGAATTTTTAGCCAAAAACAACACACTAATAATGTCGCAGCCATCGTATTCCCCAGATCTGGCCCTTTGTGACTTTTTCTTGTTCCCGAAACAGATTCTTTGATCCATTTTTTGGAATGGGCAACAATCGAAGACGAGCCAAAACACGTGCAAGCAAAGCAACTGTCAAAAATTAACTGAACATTCAAAATGGCCGAACTTGTCGGCATAAGTGAGATATATGAGTACCAACATAATGCCACAAAAAAATCGAAAATCGAATATATACGTAACCCGCGGAAATTTAAATCCGCGATACTTTTTGAACAGACCTCGTATAGTAAATTTATAGAGAATTTATCAACAAGTTTCAGTGACATGAAAGAACTCAATTTAATTTATGCAAAATTACCATTGAATGAGAATTATTGAACTTACTTCTTATAAAAATTCCGAAGGGCGTAAAAACTGCGTTCAAACACACAAAAATATATTCTTGTGCATAATAAAATTTCTTTTGAAAATTATATAAGAATCTCATCAGTGCCAAAGTCAGATTAATTAATCGCGTCAATGATGCACTTAGAGGATTAAATTAATTATAAACACGAATATTATTTTCTTCTAATGATAATACCTTATTCTGATTTAATCGATATGTATTCTTATTTGATTTATCTCCAAATTTTTAATATAAATTAAATTTAGATGGAATGTAAAAAATTATTTCAAGTGACATCACTAAGAGTTTAAATTTATCGGCTCGATCGTATCATGAAGTACCAGGTGTATAAGCTTTAATCCGCTGTTTTTTAGTCAATAAAAACAAATTTATTCAAAGTACTTGCCCTCGCTAGCTACACATTTTTCCCATCTCTCGGGCAATTTGTGGGTACCACGCCAAAAAAATTCGTGTTCTTTCGAGGCAAACCACTCATCAAGTCATTTTCGGACATCTTCGTAAGAATCGAAGTGCTGCTTAGAGTTGGTGCGTTGTTGTGGAGGAAAATCAGCTTGTCATGTCTTTGTTGATAATTCGTCCTTTTTTCACGCAGAGCACGGTGTAATTTGATCAGTTGTTGGTGGTAGCGGTGGGCATTGACAGTTTCACCAGGTTTCAACATCTCACAGTAGACGATACCCTGCTGATCCCACCAAACGCACAGCATCATCTTCCGTCCGAAGCGATTTGGTCTTGGGGAAGATGTTGATGGTTGGCCGGGATCAACCCACGATTTCTTACGTTTAATATATCCACTTTTCATCGCCTATCACAATCCGATGCAGGAACGATTTTCTTTTTTGTCATTTTCCGATCTTTTCAATCTTCCCCATGTTACGCAGACGCATGTCTGGTTGAGTAATACCCAATGGCTCCGTGAGCATTTTTTGCGATTGGGTATCGTCTTCATCCAAAAGAGCCTGCAATTGATGGTCCTCAAACTTCCTAGTCCGATTTTCATGCTTCTTGTCCCACAAGTCAAAATTGCCGTCTTTGAACCGACGAAACCAATCTCAGCACGGTGTTTCCGATAAAGCACTGTAACCATAGGCCTCCATTAGCATTCGATGCGAATCGGCAGCCGATTTCTTCAAATTGAAGCAGAAAAGCAGAGCTGATTAATGTTGATAGATGTCAAACTCATAAAAAAAAGTATGGCGTGTCCATGGTAGCTTAATACGATCACTCACGCCATCTATGAGCAAACAGCGGATTTTAGATTATATACCTGGTATAATTCCCAAAATTTGTAACATTTTATAGCTCAAAATGTTCGCAAAAAATTTAGTTTTTTTTTACTGTCTCAATCGAAAATAATTACAAAATAACAAAGCAATTTCCAACAAACAAATTTTGTATATGGAAAAAATAATAATATAAAATTTTTGTTACATTTAAATTATATTCTATAATTTTTGATAAGATAGCATTTTTTTTTTGTATTGTACTTATATTCAAATTAATTTCTAAATCTTGTATTTACAGTTAAAAGATGACCTTTTTTCCAGCAATGATTCTGATTTCTGTACGCCATCATTTCTATTTTAATTTCAATTTTTTTTTAATGATGCTTAGTAGTTCATGGATATTGATTTATCATAAAATAAAATAAATTAAAGTAAAAACACTGACATTTAAAATTTTAAATTTTCAAATATCACAATATAAATTCTCAATGAAAGAAACAAATTTCATAAATTTATATATATTGTATTTATTATATAGCATATAAAAATTAAAAAAAAAATGAGAAAACTGTATATAAAAAGAAAAAAATTTAAAAAATCATTCGAATAAAAAGGAAAAATAAGCGACTTCAAGAACGTATTTAAAAACTGTGATTCTATTTGTGTCTACAATAATTAATTATAATTAAAAAAAAATTAGTAATAAATAAATAATTATTATGTAATTGATTTCATTTCAATAAAATTATTTCAATCTATAACTTGTTGTGTTCTTTTCTTATTTTAAAGTGCATCTTTATTTTATGGCTATTGAATTTTTAGGTGGAAAATAAAATCTTATCGGAGGAAAATAAAATAAATAAAGGAATACTTGGTTTGCTAAATTATTAAAAAATTTATTAATTTACTTTGAACTGAGAAGTTTTTGCGTCGTTTTGGAAATTTTCAATCGGAAAAGTGATTCCTAAGCCCAATAAACCCATGTATTTACACTCTTTATGTCGTCCAATAAGGAGGCTCACTTCCAATCCTAACTAAAGTTTTTTAGAAAATAATCTTAAAACAACTCTATCTCATAATTGCTACTGCCCAGGTGTATTTATAAATAACACACATGCATTTGACCGTGTTTGACACTCTGACTTACTCTAGAAATTAAAACAATTTCTTTCCTCCATATTGAAGTCGCTGTTAAATTTTGAACACTGCCCAATATCCCCTATAATCGCCGGTACTCCTTGGGTAGTATCCTTGCCCATATTCTTCATAATATGTACAGTTCCGATATCCCTAGATGGCCTCACCTCGCTGTAACTTACACAAACGATACAGTCAATTAACAAGCAACGAAAATCCTCTTTCTGCCTCCATTATTTTACAAATCTATATCCTCGAACTCTAAAGCTGATTCTCGAAGTGGAGAGTAAAATTAAACTAACCAAAAAGCTTTCACTTAAATTTTGTTGTTCGTAGTGAATAATGTTCCTCTATAAACCTTAAATACAGTTTAGTTCCTCAAAAAAAGCAAGTGCGTTACTCAGGACCCTAAACCTTAACAAACATACGAGACTAGAAAGACTTGACGTGAACAGACCATACAAACAACTACTTAGACTGTTGGACTTACGGTCGGAACTTACAGCTGTCAGAAAATTACTTATTTATAATACAGTAGTGAGGGCCGTTTGTACCTATCGACTAGAACTCTACACTTCTTGCAAATCTTCCAACTCCAATCGTATTCAATCCATTAGGTCAAAAATCCTTCAAAAAATTCGTAAATGCTCCTTATTCTGTTCGTAACAGTATCCAACCCATCGTAGTGAACTAACTGTTTCTCATTATAAAAATAGCCTCATTCACGCTTACCATAATTGTTTATTGTTTGTCGAATTTTGTTAATATCTGATTTGTAAACATATTATTTTATTGTATAAATAATTTCTGAATTAAATAAATTAATTATTATTATTATATTATCACGATTCCCTTGTAAGCCAATTATCATCCGTTACTCACACCAGTAACACTGCTCTTCGCTTAAGACGACAATGGCCAGAAGACTTACGAGATCTGTTAAAAAAGTATCGCGAATTTTGAATTTCCACGGGTTGCGTATATTCGATTTTTTTATGGCGTTATGTTGGTACTTATGTTCTTCACTTATGACGATTATTCGGCCATTTTGAATGTTCAGTTAATTTTTGACAGTTGCTTGGCTTGCACGTGTTTTAGCTCATCTTCGATTTTTGCCCATTTTCGACAAAAAACAGCATCGCATTAACATTGCTAAGGAGCTGTTGAACTCTGTCCGCGATGACCCAAATTTGTTCCAGAGGGTCATAACTGGTGACGAATCATGGGTTTATGGTTATGACGTGGAAACCAAAGCTCAATCATCCTAATGGAAGCTGCCGCACGAGCCAAGACCGGAAAAAGCGCGTCAAGTTCGGTCGAATGTGAAGGTTTTGCTTACAGTTTTCTTTGATTGCAGGGGCGTGGTGCATCATGAGTTTTGCCACAGGGTAGAACGGTCAATAAGGAATATTACCTGTAAGTTATGAGTAAGTTGCGCGAAACAATACGCCAGAAACACCCGAATTTGTGGAAAAACAAAAATTCGCTTTTGCACTATGATAACGACCCTGCTCACGCATCGTTGCTTGTGCACGAATTTTTGGCCAAAAACAACACACTAATAATGTCGAAGCCACCGTATTTCCCAGATCTAGCCCTTTGTGACTTTTTCTTGTTCCCGAAACAGATTCTTTGATCCATTTTTTGGAACGGGCAAAAATCGAAGACGAGCCAAAACACGTGCAAGTAAGGCAGCTGTTGAAAAAATAACTGAACATTTAAAATGGCCGAACTTGTCGGCACAAGTGAGAGACATGAGTACCAACATAATGCCACGAAAAAAATCGAAAATCGAATATATGTAACCCGCAAAAATTCAAAATTCGCGATAATTTTTGAAGAGATCTGGTATTAAGCTAATCGATGTGTGTTAGCTGATATTTTTTAAAAATAAATCTGCTTGTTACTTGTAGTAGTTGTAGATATCTAACTAATTAAAGTTTTGTTCATTAAATTCAATTGATTTTTAATGGAATTTGTAAAACTTATAATAGCAGCAACAATAGCACTCCAATGTGCGACGTGCGACAGAAAAGTAATGCAACTTTTGATATTGAGTACAGTTCATGTGAGAGAAATTTGTACGAAGTCGTCTATGATAATAAACTGATAATTTCAATTTTCTTGTAAGTACGAGTGCGTTGTATTCAAACTATAATAACCGATTGTGTAGTTAGACCGTCGTGTGCTGATCTGACTCTTCTTATTCAAACCAAAGCCTATAAATACTCTTTTCGGGCTATCATTCATATTCAGTTTGTGAAGAGATTTTCTGCAAATCTTCGAATATAAGTAAAAAAATTATCTTTTTTTTCAAATTATTAAGATCAACCAAAATAAAGAGCGCATTCACATGGTTATTATTGCTGTTATAATTTTAATAATAGTACATTTTTTGTCATCTTAGAATTTTACTTAAAAAAATTTATATTTTATTTCAAAATAATACCATTAATAATTTTGTGCAATAATAAATATTCTTAACTGCAATTAAAATTCTATACAGAACTACATATTCACATTTAAAGGATATAAGAAAATAGAAATAAAAATGCGAGTAAATATGAGAAAAAAATACAAAAAAAATTACAAAAAAAGAAAAATATTTTACGAGAATTTATTTCTTAAAAAGTAACTCCTAAATTTCTTATTAAAGATCATAAAGTCAAAAGAATCTTAATGTTATTATTGCTTTTCACCACAAATAACTGCAACAATCAATCATCCGCAATTTATTAAATAATGAAAACGAACACTTGTAGTGTAGGTCAGTGAATATCTACGCTTTCCATGGTGTTCAGATTAAATTAGGAAATGGCAGGGAACAATTTATGCCGTTACGAATTGTATGAAATCGACTTCACTTACCTGTCGATATTAATTCATAAGTAGCCTCAGTAATATATTGACACGTGACACAGTATATTAATTTTATTATGGGATATTTGTATTGTATCAAAAAGGAAAATCATCTTTGTATTAATCTTTAATAAAACTTGAAATTCTTCGATTTATCTGTGCGCATTACTTTAAGAATTATTTTTAGACAAATTGGAAAAGCATATTTTAGTTCATTTTTTTAAAAAAAAAACGTATTCTCGAAGTGCGATGAAAATTATATTAAATTTAACTTTAAATTTACAAATGGAATTTGAGCGCAAATACGTTCCAACAAAACGGAGTCGTGAAGGAAGGTTCAGGTCATCGGCTTAACGAAAGTAATAAATTATATAACTAAAAGAGAAAGTTCATGTTAAGATGAATAATTTTAATTTTTTAGGTTTTAGTTAGGTTTTTTTTAAGTTTACGAAATGTAGAAGCACGGAACACAATTTCAATGTAATTATTAGTATTAATTTACACCCTTGCACTGTTGTCATAGATTGATAATTAACAATAATTATTATATTGTACAAGTTATGTTTAGACAAAATATATTACTTGAGTTTAACTGACGCCTCTCTATTAAATTTGGTAACGACAATCAAGCTGGTTGCTGACAATCTACAAGTCGTTAATTAGATTTAACACACTCGTCTAAACCTTACAACAGTTTTAAGAAATATTGATTCTATGAATAATCTCATATAGATGTTGGGGGCTAATTCATTTATTTAATGTGTTATTCATATTATAATCTTCAATTTACTTAGAAAAGTTATCCTGTACTAATTATTGTTTTTTATTGTAAACACTACTTTTAAATATAGTGGAATAAAATATCGCCATAATATTATTTCTTAATCTAGTACATTCTTGTACTTAAAAATTGAATGTATATTTTGACAGAACTGTCTGTCTTTATTGAGAAAAAAAAATAAAATAATACAGTACACCGTCCGGTTGTATTTTAAAACAATTGAATAACGTATATATAAACACGGTTTATATAATTTTTATAGAAAGGAGAAGTAAAATTTCAAACTGAATTATATTTTTTTATGTGTAATGATTGAATATAGATATAGTTGAAATGGATTTATACGATGATCTTGATACCAAACAACGGGCCGGCCAGATAGACGGATGGTCTTCTGGAATAAAAATGCTACAAACGCAATTGGCAATAAAAAAAGCCACATTGCCTGCTCCAAGACGGGATATACCAAAGCGTACAACTGTTTGTATAAAAATATATACAAATGCGTAAAATTGAAAAAAATTTATTACATGATACCACCAATTATCAATATTTTGTAGATTCTCACACCGATACTAAAATTGAAACCGAAACTGAAGGAGACCGATGATAATGAGACACCTCGAATAATAGAGCCAGTGTTTAAACCAAAAATTATAACAACTATAGCACAGCCAATAGTGCCAGCTGCTGATGTGAAAGTGAGTGATTATGATTGGGAAGTTAATGATGAATACGATCCGTTGTGGCCGAACGAATATGAAAAACTGGTAAAAGATAAACGCGAGAAGGAACTAGATAAACGGGATAGTCGCAGTAAAGAAGATCGAGAGAGGAAACGACGTGGAAGTAGATTTGGTGGATCTGGAGATGATTCGCCGCCAGCGAATAAATACTCCGGGTTTGGCGGCAGGACAAATGATGAAGATTCGTATGCACGTTCACCGCCTACAACTAGTGGATCGAGTCGTGGTAGTGGAGCAGCTATTGCTCCACCACCTTCATTACAGGAGGAAATCAGTTTAACCGTTGGCAATCCTAGTGAAAAGTGAGAATGTGAAATTCGTCTAAAGCAATCGGTGTACTTATTTTGATATTGTTTTAACACTTCATTTTCAGTTCATCTAATGTTACAATACCATATGGCGCAAGTTCAGTAGCAGCAAAAATAATGGCCAAATACGGTTTCAAAGATGGGCAAGGGTTGGGAAAACAGGAACAAGGTATGTCAATGGCACTACAAGTGGAAAAAACATCAAAACGTGGAGGCAGAATTATTCACGAAAAAGAACTTATAATGCCACCACCTACGGCAGTGCCTAGTCCACCACCACCAGCTGTACCTGCACCTCCACCTCCACCTGCTCCAGCAGATACAAATGCATCTAAATTAGAACTAAGTATAACGGAAATTATGAAATCACCTAGTAAAGTCGTATTGCTTCGAGTATGTTTGACTAATGCTTTATTTTTAAATTTTCTCAGTAATTTTATTTTTTGTATATTATTATCAGAATATGGTTGGACCTGGTGATGTTGATAACGAACTTGAACCGGAAGTAAAAGATGAATGCAACACAAAATATGGCGAAGTTGTTTCTGTGATCATTCATGAAGTTTCTGGTGTTTGTCCTGAAGATGCTGTACGCATATTTGTCGAATTCAAAAGAATTGAAAGTGCCATTAAAGGTAACAACAAAATAAGGTGTAATTTTAAATTTGGTACTTTTATAAGAATAAAAAATCTTTAATATCTTTCAAAAGCTGTTGTTGACTTAAATGGCCGTTTCTTTGGTGGGCGACAAGTTCGTGCAGGATTTTATAATTTCGATAGATTTAAATCTCTACAATTAATAGATTA
The DNA here is from genome assembly GCA_958298945.1 of Atherix ibis. Classification (NCBI taxonomy): domain Eukaryota; kingdom Metazoa; phylum Arthropoda; class Insecta; order Diptera; family Athericidae; genus Atherix; species Atherix ibis. The sequence continues at coordinate 32,598,910 of OY282609.1, forward strand.
AGAAATATTGAATTTTGAATATCAAGGAAAATAAAAATTAATTTGGATTTTTGCATTTTTATTATTTTTGAAATATTATTATCACAGGTGTGCGAATATTTTTGTTGTAATTAAGTATTAGAATTTAAGATACGGAAGTGTGTATGTGTTGTGTTAATTGAATATTAATTTATTCATATAGATTAAAATGCGTTTTTCTTAAAGAAAATTTCTCATTCAACATGTGACCGTAGTGTATGTATTTCTTCGATTTTTCTAAGTGAACAAATGTTTTAAGTCTGACAAAAATCGTTCTAGAATTTGGTTCTGAAGTCTAACATTTTATTTTAAAAGAAGAATGGGCTTTGGTGGTGAATTTTTTTTCGTTTAAAATATGACTTTAATTTCTCGGATATAAAAATCAATACAAGACAATATCGTTTATTAACTTCTTTGCGTGTCAATTTTTTAATAACACTTTTCGTAACCATAGAAGCATATATTATTCCTCAGTTGCTTATTGTTTTTAGATTTCCCCTTTTCTATAAAATTACACTTTGATTATTGTCTTTGTGGAAATATTTTTAATGTATAACGTGGAAGATCTGGATTGGAAAAATTAAAGAGGCACCACACTTTTGTTAGTGCTACAGCGACTTAATGAGAATAAATTTAAAGAAAATTATTGTATTGGGTCGTTCGGAAAGTAATTTCGTTTTTTCCCAATAGAGGACTTAGTTGTATTTTTTCACACTTAAGCCGCATTATCATATGTATTTTGACAGTTGACATAGCAAAGCTTACTTGTGAAAAAATTCGATTGGTTTTGCATAGTAGTTTTTGGTTGATGCCTTTTTAAGTATGGAAAGTGAAAAACAGTATTTTCGGCATATTTTACTTTTTTACTATAGAAAAGATAAAAATGCTGTTCAAGCAAGAAAAAAATTATCCAATATGTATGGAGAAGATGTTTTAAGTGAAGATGCACCACGTTCTGGAAGGTCAGTTGAAGCTGATGAACACACAATAAAGGCATTGTGGGATTAAATTTATCGAATTCGACCGTTTATGATCATTTGAAACGGATAGGTTTAATCTCATAGCTCGACATATGGGTTCCTCATCTTCTTACGTTGCTTCTCAAACGCCAATAAAATGATCCATTTTTGAAGCGTATCATCACTGGGAACAAGAAATGGGTTGTCTACAACAATGATTGAAATCAAACTTATTTCCTTCCACTCCCTTAATATATTTTTAAAGATAAATGTTGCAAAAACCATTTATCTGAATTTGAATTTTGTTGTACGTGCCTTATAGTTGACTGTTGTTGATTCAATGATAATAATTTAAAAAAAAATTCCGGATTTTTATAACTACCAACTCCATGAATATTACTTACAGTTGTAATTCAGCTAAAATTTTTAAATAATATAATATTTTAAGCGACATTTTTTGTATTATTGAGTATAGTTGGTTTTTTTTTCATCTTACAAATAGTTTATTTTGAAAGACTTATGTAATATATTAGACTTATTTATTTATGTATAATTCTTATGATTTATATAGAGACATGTAAACTGCATGACGGTGTCTACATGACTGACTCATCCATTGCTGTGTGGCATTGATGTGTGTGAAACATCACGCCACCCGGTTTATAGTCATGGCTGGGTGTACAATATCTCGATATACTACACTCTTCCCCGCTTAGCCTGAACCCTACATATTCATTCTGTTGAGGGGTTTTCGAACTCGAGGCTCCCTTTGGTTTACGTTTAAACCTGGATCCGGTTCGTACTTGATTCTGGGTCTGCCTTTCTTGGGTGTCGGCTGGATTTCCCTTGGATGATTGCCATCTTGTTGTACTTCTTGTTGGAATGCGGTTGGTTCTTCAACTACTCCTTTTGAGTCTTCTGTTGCTTTCTCTAGGTTCGATTCAGACATGATTGGCTCCTCCATTGTGTCAGGCTCTTCTTCATATTCGTTTGCCCCTTCCTGTTCCAGGAGTACTCTTGTAGCTGCTTCGTAGAATTGACCCGATTTGCGCATCTGATCGTCACCTCTTTTCCATCTAAGATTTGGTTGAAAGTCGGGTTTACATATGTATGTCTTTTCCCCCATTACTTCCTCCACAGTTGCTGGTTGCCAACCTGGCTTCATAGGATTCTTATAATCCCGAGCTATCACCCTTTCTCCTTTTGAGAATGTGACATCTCTGTGTCCTCTGAAATACTGTATTTGCTTTTGGATTCTTTCTGCTGTTTTTGGTATTTTTAGCAAATCTAATCTACTTCTTAAGCTTCTGCCCAAAAATTTGTTCGCTGGTGATTCGCCCGTTGTTAGGTGTGGTGCGTTTCTGTAGGCGAATAAGTACTTGCTGATTAGATTATTTGCGCTGTCGTGAGCCTTGTTATCTTTTAATGCTTTTTCTAAGCCTTTTTTAAAAGATTTCACTCCGTTCTCAGCTAATCCATTTGTTTGTGGATGGTATGGCGGACCCGTTTTGTGCAAAATTCCGTTCATTTTGCAGAATCTTTCGAATTCTTCTGACACCAGCTGTGCTCCATTATCTGAGATTAGTGTGTCCGGTATACCATATCTTGCGAATATTTTCCTCAGTTTTTCGATCGTATTTGTCGAATCTGTTTTTGTCATGTGGACAATTTCTGGCCATCTGGAGTATGCATCTATCAGTATCAGATACATCCTGCCCCTGTGTGGTCCTAGAAAGTCTATGTGCACCCTTTCGAACACATATTTGCTGTCAGGAAACTTCTTTAATCCTGATTTTTCCGGACTGCTGGATTCTGTCAGACATGCCATGCAACCTTTTGCATAGCCTTCTATGTCTTTGTCCAACTTTGGCCACCAAAAATATTGTCGAGCGATCGCCTTCATTTTGCTGATGCCCATGTGACCTCCGTGTATTTCTTTCAGCAATATTTGCTTGCAGTTCTCCGGTATCATTACTCGGTATCCCCACATTAGCACATTTTTTTCTATGAAGATTTCATCCTTTCTTTGTGCGAAAGGCCTAATTGACTCCTCAATTTGACTAGGCCATCCGGTTGTCGTGTATAAAAATACCTTGCCCAGTATTGGTAAAAATTGCATACCTGCCAAATATTGGTAAAATTTCCGAAAAGCCCAATAAATGGCCAAAGCCTCTTTGTGCAAAATTGCGTAATTACCTTCCGCTTTTGTTAGCGTCCTTGATATGAAGGTGTCACCGATTCACCACCGGGGAATACCCCCACAACTACATAGACAGACAAGTGTGGTGAGATTGGGCTCGAGAACGACACGGCAGTCGAAGAACGTACGTGAACGAGAACAGGTGAACAACTATTTTTGTACGCTACATTAAATCTTTTCTAGTTTCTCTCTCGCTAAGTCTTCTGACCTTAGCGGTAGCTGGTCTTCCACCATGAAATGTAGATAGTCCTCTTCCTCTTGAACTAAATCTCTTTTATTTCTGGGTAGACGCGATAATGTGTTGGCTGGCTCATTGTTCTTGCCTTTTATGTGCTCTATCTGGTAGTCAAATCCACTCATAAACAAAGCCCATCTTTGCAACCTTCCTGCTGCCATCTGTGGTATGCCTTTATGCTCGCCAAAAATCGTTATCAAAGGCCTGTGGTCGGTGCATAACTTGAAATGCATACCTGCCAAATATTGGTAAAATTTCCGAAAAGCCCAATAAATGGCCAAAGCCTCTTTGTGCAAAATTGCGTAATTACCTTCCGCTTTTGTTAGCGTCCTTGATATGAAGGTGTCACCGATTCACCACCGGGGAATACCCCCACAACTACATAGACAGACAAGTGTGGTGAGATTGGGCTCGAGAACGACATGGCAGTCGAAGAACGTACGTGAACGAGAACGGGTGAAAAACTATTTTTGTACGCTACATTAAATAAAGCCGTTGAGCAATATTATTTTATTACTTTAACTGTCGCCTAGTATTTTTATTTATTATTAACGTTCATTCTTATAATTCCATCTTGACAAAATCAGAAGTGGGATCGAAGTAAAATAATTAGGCGAGAGTGTAAATTGCATACGATTGCCGGTATTTCGTCGGTAATAGCCTTTAAGTAACGTAACTGTAAATTGAAAAAAAAAACAATATATTATATTCCTAAAAGTGTGTGTGAATTCGTTCTACGAAGTGGTTGTTGAGATTTGCGTTTGAAAGCGTTCATGGAAAACACATTATTGTGTTGTATTGAATACGCTTCTCTCTCTTCGTCTTACTTTTCACACATTACCCGCTGGAAGATATAGTACGAAGAAAAAAAAAAAAAAACAAAAAGAAGAAAATAAAATAGCGATAGTAGCAAAATCATTTCAGTATCCCGTTACGTCTGTGCTGCTCACTACACCTAACACTCACATATATTGACGTTGGCACACAAACAGTATAATTTTGTTGCTTATGTGTGTTGTGTGTGGTGAATTTCATATGCGCCTGAGTGAGCGACAAGAAAAGGGGAAATAAAGAGAGATTTTGTGCGCGGCTATTTTTTTTAAAAAAAAAAAAAAAACTTTGTGTACGTAAGAACGAAACGACAACGAACGAAAATGTCACTTACTGATGTATGGGTGAGAGACTCTGATAGTATTTCGGGTGAGGCGGGCGCCGTATCAGCCGCAGCCGCGTCGCCAAAAGCCACAGAACTAACACTAAAATCGCTGCGAATGAAATATCAGTCGTATACAGTCAAACAGCTTCAAATTAAATTAAGGGAAGCTGGACTCGGCATTAAAGGGAAAAAATCTGAGTTAGTTTCAAGAATGGTGCATCATGTGTCGGGCAATCGTACCGCAACATTGTTGCCAGATGATAATGATGACAACTATAGAACAGCAGAACGCGGATTAAATGCTGACGATGATGAAAATAGTTTACATGAAATTCCAATAATTTCATCCACGGTGGTTGGTAGACCTAATAGTCGGGTAAATTTTCATAATATCCATTTTACACCGAAAGAAATTATGGATATACTGCCGGACTTTGACCCAAACGACGAAAAGGGGTTGACCGCATCGGAGTGGATTCGGAGGGTGGAAAAATTAAAATTTTTTTATAGATGGGCAGATTCACTCGTTTTAATATCGATTGGGCCAAAGCTGAAGGGTAATGCTAGATTATGGTATGAACGACTGGAAGATTTATGTACGAACTGGAGTGAATTTGCACAACAATTCAGAGACAAATTTACTCCTATAATGAACGATGCCGATGTCCATATGGCGATGATGAACCGGAAACGTAGGGCGAACGAATCAATGTTAGAATACGTTGACGAAATGGCAAGAATTGGTCTAAAGGGTCATGTAAACGAAAATGCGATCATCAAATATTTTATTCTGGGCATGCGTGATGAGGAGTTGTATTCGGCATTCCAGGGCCAGAGAATTGAACGTTTAAGCGACTTGAGAGACCGAGTGCAATGGTGCCTGAGTATCCGAAAGTCATCTAATCGAGATGATAAACCGAAACCAGCAGCCACAACACAACCAGTTCCAGATAAAATAAAAATCGAACACAAAGAGCAAAAACCGAAGAAAAACAATATCAATAAAACCGATTGCTATAATTGCTACAAATCGGGACATTTTGCTAGGGATTGTCCCGAGCCATCACGTAGACCGCGGTGCACGAAATGTAATAAAGTTCATCGCAAGGGTGAACCAGTTGAATGTCCTGGACAAGCGTATGTGGGGGTGATGAATTGTCGACAATTGCCAACAATATACCACAAATTAATATATATCGGTGATTATGAATTGGTTGGTCAGATCGACAGTGGCAGCCCATGCACATTAATAAGACGACATAATGCGAATCACATTTCTACCGAGCGTATTCCGTGTCGATTATCAATCAGCGGATTTTTGGGAGGAACGTATGTGGCGACTGAAAAAATAAATGTCGAAATCAAAATTGATGACGTAAAAATCCAAACACAAATGTATATCGTCAACGACAATTGTTCGCCTGAGCCAGTGTTGATTGGCAGGGACGTGGTAGACTCACCCAGGGTTGGTATGATTAAGGAGAACGGTACTTTAAAAATTTTCATGAACCAACCGGTTAAAGTGGATCACAAACTTAAGTCGGACAGGCAGGAGATTAAAGATACAGAATTAGAATGTGGATCATTAAATGATCACGATAAAAGTTTAATTTTGAATTTGGTTAATGAATATAATGATCTCTTTCCTGTAGAACTTAAAAATATTGGATTGACTGATCGGGCAGAGATGGAGATTAAACTTGAGCCAGCTAATCCAATTCAGCAAAGGGCTTTTCGAGTGCCATACGCAAAACTGGAACGAATCAACGAATCAGTACGGGAACTACTCGATAACGATATTGTTGTTCCATCGAAATCTGATTTTGCTAGCCCAGCATTGTTAGTGGAAAAAAAGAACGGGAAGGATCGACTGTGTTCGGACTCAAGAACGCGCCGACTGAGTTCCAGAAATTGATGGCGAAATTGAAAACTGATATTGGTGAAAACATTCAAATCTATATGGACGATATTTTAATCGGAAGCGAAACGGTGGCAGATGGGATGACTAAATTAAAGAAAACATTTAACGCATTGAGAAAATTTAAATTAACATTAAATTTAAAAAAATGTTCTTTCTTACAACGACACGTGAATTATTTAGGACATCAGATACTGCCAGATGGAATTTTTCCGGGAGAATTGAAAACGAATGCTGTTGCAAATTTTAAACAACCCACTAATGTTAAAGAAACAAGACAATTCTTGGGTCTTTGCGGGTATTTTCGTAAGTTTGTGCAAGATTTCGCAATTATTGCCGCTCCTTTGACGAAACTATTGAAAAAGGACGAAAAGTTTTGCTGGACCAACGATCAAGAAAAAGGATTTCTCGAGCTGAAAAAGGCGTTTGTTAATAAGCCATTATTAACCTCATATAAAATGAACGCGAATCATGAGGTCCACACGGATGCGAGTGCCATAGGATTAGCCGGAATTCTAATGCGGCGAGATGATGGTAGGCTACAACCGGTTGCTTATTATAGTCGTACCACAAGTGCGTCAGAAGCGAAATTTCATAGCTACGAGCTAGAAACTTTAGCAATAGTGGAGTCATTGGAGAGGTTTAAGTATTACCTTTTGGGAAAAACCTTCAAAGTAGTCACCGATTGTGCATCGTTAAAAACTACGATGACGAAGAAAGAGTTAATTCCAAGAATTGCTCGTTGGTGGCTTTGTTTACTGGACTTTGACTTCACATTGGAGCACAGAAGTGGAAATCGGATGGCTCATGTTGACGCCCTGAGCCGGCAGCCAGCTGAAGAACGGGAGTCGCAAATAGACACGGCTCATCTGAAATTATTTAGTATCGATCTTTCACAGGTAGACTGGCTATTGACGATGCAAATGCAGGACCCAGATTTACAACAAATCATTGCAAAACTACAATCACCAGAGAAAGACAAACATATTTCAAAAGAGTTTTGTTACGAGCAACATAGGTTATTTAAAAAAATCGATGACACCAAACGATGGGTTGTGCCAAAAGCGGTACGGTGGAGAATTGTACGAGAATGTCACGACTTGGCGGGACATTTGGGTCTGGAAAAAACCCTTGACCGATTGAGGAAATGGTACTGGTTTCCCAAGATGCGCGACTATGTAACAAAATACTTAAAATCATGCGTTGAATGTTGTTACTTTAAAAAACCAAGTGGCAAGGCAGAGGGTGAGTTACATTACGATTTAATTGAACCTATTTTATTTAAGTGTCTACACTTGGATCACCTGGGACCGTTTTCGAAAAGCAGCCGTGGAAATTTTCATGTGCTGGGGATATCGGATGCTTTCAGTAAATTCGTCATTCTGCGTGCTGTTAAAACGACGAATACTGCAGCTGTAATAAAAATCTTGGACGAAGTTTTCAGTTATATGGGTACCCCAGAAACCATTATAACCGACCGAGGGACGGCTTTTTCCTCAAAAGTATTTGAATCTTTCTGTCAGGATCACGTTATAAGACACGTGAAGGTAGCAGTACGGACACCCAGAGCCAATGGGCAGATCGAGCGTGTCAACAAAACAATAACTGCCGCAATATCTTCTGCTGCAGTAAATGAACGAAAATGGGACGAATCGTTAACAAACATTCAATGGACGCTAAATACAATGACGTCATCCACGACCAAGAGAAGTCCTCACGAAATTATATTTGACTTCAAACCCAGAGATACGTTGAAGAATAAAATAATTCTTCATTTGCATCACGAGATTCAGGATACCAGCATCCCATTAGATGGCGTCAGGAATGAGGTTGCCGAAAACATAAATCAAAAGCGTGAAGTATGGAAAAAACGATATGATCACCAACACCGTAAACGAACGCTTTACTGCGTTGACGATTTGGTGATGGTTGAAAACGAGCCCAGCAGTACGGGGCAATCGCGCAAAATGCAGCCCAAATACAAAGGCCCATATATCGTTACCAAACTGTTAGGTAATGATCGATATCTAGTTGAAGATATCCCAGGCGCTCCGAGAAAGCAGCGACAGTACGCAGGCCTTTACGCCACCGACAAAATGAAAAAATGGTGCGTCCTCCCACCAGATGATGCCGAAACCGACCGAATCGAGGACGATCCGAATGGTCAGGAAAGCCGAGTTGTCACCGATTCACCACCGGGGAATACCCCCACAACTACATAGACAGACAAGTGTGGTGAGATTGGGCTCGAGAACGACACGGCAGTCGAAGAACGTACGTGAACGAGAACGGGTGAAAAACTATTTTTGTACGCTACATTAAATAAAGCCGTTGAGCAATATTATTTTATTACTTTAACTGTCGCCTAGTATTTTTATTTATTATTAACGTTCATTCTTATAATTCCATCTTGACAAAGGTAACTGGTCTATCCTCCCCGTTTGGCATTTCGTGCATTAGTACTGCTGCTATGCCCTGGTCGGATGCGTCTGTCACTAGTTTTATCGGATAATCTGGGTTATAGTGTACCAAATTTCTGTCCGATGCTAGTTCTTTCTTGACTTCAATAAATGCCTTTTCTGCATTTCTTGTCCATTGAAATCTTTCTTTGTTTTGTACTTCATAAATCGGCTTCAACATTTTAGCTAATCTCGGTACAAATTTTCCGTAGGATGTCACCAGTCCTGTGAATGCTCTTACATCTGTTATGTTTTCTGGTCTCTTTGCTTCGACCATTGCTGCGATTTTTTCTGGGTCCTTGAACAACCCATTCTTGCTTATGATGTACCAGGTATCTGATTTCTTCCTGGAAAAACTGGCACTTTTTGAGGTTAAGCTTTAGTCCAGCTTCCTCTAACCTCTGCAAAACTTCGTTTAAATTTTGCATATGCTCGTTATTATTTCTGCCCGTCACCACTATGTCGTCTCGAAATGCTGCAGTTCCTTTGGCCCCTTGTAATACTTTTTCTACTACCTTGTCGAACTCTGCTGCTGCCGTTTTCGTTCCATAGGGTAATCGGTTGTGCAAATAAATACCCTTAGGTGTGCTCCATGCGCACAATTTCTTTGATCTGTCAGTCAGCTCTAGCTGATTGTAGGCCGCTAACATATCCAATTTCGTGAACCTTTCTCCATCTCCCAGTTCTGCGAATACTTCTTCCACTTTTGGTGCGGGGTGTTTTACATCTTGCATGTACTTATTGATCGTGACCTTGTAATCGCCACAGATCCTTACTCCACCTCCTTTCTTTAGCACAGGCACTAATGGTGTGCCCCATTCGTTGTGCTTTACCTTGGTGAGTATTCCTTCTTTTTCCAGTTGGTCTAGCTGATCTCCTATTGTCTTCTTGAAAGCAAACGGTGTCGCCCTGGGTTTGCAGAACACTGGTTTCGCATTATCTTGCATCTTTATGTCTATTTTGCCGTATTTATACCTTCCGAACTTGCCGTCGAAAAGTGTCTTGTGCTTGTCGATTATTTCTTGTAGTTTTGGTACTTTTAATCCAACATGGTTGATTTCCACTATCTTATATCCTAGTGCTTCCATCATGTCTCTACCCAACAATAATCTACAGCCTGTTTTTATGACTATTAATTGACATTTTGCCTTTTTTCTACCTGCCTTTATTTCTACGTAGATCTGACCTTCTGGTGCAATTGCGCTCCCGTCATAGAATCTTAACGTAGTATTCACTGGTTGCAATTTATGCTGTGATAGATGCCTTTTGTATAAATCACCGATCTGCTTGCTCCTGAATCAAGTTCAGCTAGCAATTGCTTGTTTCCTATCTTTATTTGGATTTGCGTCGGTTTGACGTATCCTGCCTTTGTTGCTTGAAAGTGAACCTCTTCGCTCGTCCAGTCGTGGTTTTCTATCTCCACGAAGTGCTGTTTAGCTTGTTCCTTTCCTTTTTTCTGGCATATTTTTCCTAAATGCCCTATTATACCGCAACGGTTGCATTTATAGGATTTAAATTTGCAGTCTGCGGACTCGTGGTTGCTATAACCGCAATAATTGCATTGTTTGCCGCCCTTTGACTCCTTGTTAAATTTCTTTTTATAGCTTTCTTTACCGGCTTTGCTTTGGTTTATGGCTTCACTTTGCTTACTTTTTCTGCCAAAGCTTACCCTATGTACGTTAATTTCCTGATGCGATTGTATAAGAGCTGCCTCTTTCTTCTTCGCAATTTCGACGATTTGCTCAGACCCCTTTTTATGGTCTTCTTCGCACACGCGATCTAAAATCTTGCCTTTCTTTAGACCCGCTACGAACTTATTCGTAATCATCAAGTCGAGCTGCGCACCCCATTGGCACGTGCTGGCTTTATCTTTCAAGCGTATATACCACTGGCTAATCGACTCATTCTCGCCTTGCTTTAAGTCGAAAAATTCCGTGCGTTCACGGAATACCGATATTGTCTTTGAGAATTGATTTTTCAGTATAGCACATAATTCCTCGTATGTTTTTTGCGATGGTAATACTGGGTCGCACAAATTTGCGAGTACTCCATAACCTTTTGTCCCAATGACCGTTATGAGCGTAGCCACCTTTCTACGTGGCTCCAGTATGTTATTTACTATAAAGTATTGTTCTAATCTTTCTTGGTAGTTTTTCCAATCCTCGTGCTCATTATATTCTGCGACACACCCTACTGTGGCTGAATATACTTGCACGTTTTGTATCGGTGCCGGCGTTCCTCCGTTTCCGCCTGTTGCGTTATTCTGTGTTGTGTCCATGTGCGTTCCTCGCTGGTTATTTAACCTCAGCCAATCTTTTTCCATATCCTCTATTACGGCATTTGCCTTGTTTCTTTCCATTCTGACTCTTTCCAGCATGATTTGGGCCTCTCTAAGCTGTTCTTGTAATTCTCGTGCTTGGGCCTCATCCATCTTGTATGAACCTTTTTTTTTTTTTTTTTCCCTCGACTTCAATCACAAATTCACTTCTTACGAGATTTCCCGCACTGATTTCACTACACCTTTTAACTTTCTTTTTTCACTTTTTACTTTTTACCTCGTCGCCAATGTAATATATTAGACTTATTTATTTATGTATAATTCTTATGATTTATATAGAGACATGTAAACTGCATGACGGTGTCTACATGACTGACTCATCCATTGCTGTGTGGCATTGATGTGTGTGAAACATCACGCCACCCGGTTTATAGTCATGGCTGGGTGTACAATATCTCGATATACTACAACTTATAAACACAACAGTATATACACCAAAATATACACATATTTATATTTGGTTATGTTGTACCACTACCACTGTTCACTAAATTATTTAGATCCACTGGTCGTTATTTGAAAAAATTATGATCTTCCCTTAACCCCGAAAACACAACAACGCTTAGAAAATATTCAATTTAATTTTCATGTTGTCAACACTGTTGTGCAGATTTAGTCAAATTTAACTTTTCTTTTATTATTGTATTTGTCAAAGCTTTGTTGATTCAAATCCATTTCTACTGATAGTTTACTAAAACAAAAATACAAGCATTATTATATTAAATAAAGTATATAACTTTTTAAAAATACTTATTTTTTCTATTTTAACTTGTTTGTAAGGAATTTCTCAGTACAATACTTGCTACTCATTCATGTATAGAAACCAAACATTTAATTTTATATACGGAGAAGGGAGACAAATCTATTTATTTATATGCACCATCCATAATAAGAAATAATAAAATTACAAATTCTTCAAATATTCAAAATGTTTTCTTTGAAACATTTCTTTTCAAATATAAAGCAACGAAAATAAGTTATTTATTGAACGAAACAACAAGAAACCATATAGAATTTGAACCAATATTTTAGATTAATACATAAATAATTATTGTATCACATTTTTGACCAAATCTGTTTTTAACATAATTAAATCGGTTATTTACTTTCAAAAATTTAGTAATATTTGAAAGTAAATAACCGATTTACTTTTAAAATATTCTTGGGTATTAAATTATTAAATGAATAACGAATTTAATTATAATTTAAAAAATTACTAATTCGTCAAATAATTACAAATAATGTCAGAATTGATTTCGTTTTAATTTTGATAAAATATAATTCTTACAAAGGCAGAAAAGAAATTGTAAATAATCACCGTAAATGTATTGTAGAATGGAAACAATTTAGATTAAAAAAATTGTTTTCTTCATTCGAATCGGATAGTTTCTAGAATTTCTCGGTTTATTTGAAGCGTAAAAATTCAATTATAATAATTTATCAAAAAAATATCTGAAAATAAAGATTTATGAATTAGTAAACACAAAAAATGGGATTCCCAAAATAACGCAAGATTTGAATTTCAACGCAAAACATAAAAGGAGCGCGTGACAGATGTCAGATCAGGGCTATTAAAAATGGATCGCTACACGAGGAAACAACGCGTTTTCATTGTTCAGCAATATTTCAAAAATAATGAAGTTGCCGCAGCTACAATTCTCAATCTTCGTACAAAATCTGGTTGGAATAGTAGTTTAACTTTTTCAGCTGGGAAGAGAATAATTAAAAAAAAAAATACGGAGAACAAGTCGTTCAACTCAAAACATCGAAGCAGTTCGTGAAAGTGTTGCTGAGAGTCCAAGAACTTTAGTTCGACAACCGTGGTTATGAATTGGGCATTGGGAGAAGCTCTCTGTAGCGTGTGCATGGAAGATTTACATCTTCATGCTTACAAAGTTGAATTGAGTCAAGAACAAAAGCCTACTAGTCGCGCACAGCTCATTTTATCTCGATGGCTTTGTTAATCGACAAACTTGTCTCATTTGGGGTTCAGAAAATTCACGAGTGATTGTTGGGAAATAAAAGTATCCACAACGTGTTACTTTTTGATACAAATTTTAGGCTGCAGGCATCATCGGACCATTCTTCTTTGAAAATGCAGCTGATCAGGCTGTTAATGGTGCATGTTATCGCGGCATGATAATCCCGTTTTTTTTACCTAAATATTGTATATGAATGCGGACGACATGTGGTTTTAACAATACGGTTCCACATGCCGTACAGCCTTAGAAATAATTCAATTACTGCATGAGTCATTTCCTGGTCGTGTAATTTCCTATTTTACCGATCAGAATTGTCTGAGGATTCCAGCATAACCCGGAAACGGATGGGACTCAACTTTGTCGTATTTTGTGTTGCATTCATCTTTCACGTTCAGTAACCACAACCAATAACCAATGCCGAATGCAGTCACTAGGTCATCTTAAGGGCCACTAAAGAGAATGTGAAACTGAGAGGTTTGGACAGATTGATTGCAGTCAATTAGAGCCTCTGAATAGGCTGCGAAACTGCGAGGCTTCACTCTGAATAGGCTGTGAAACTGTGATGCTTCACTCTGAAGAGGATGTGAATCTGCGAGGCCTCATTCTGAAGAGGCTGTGAAACTGGGAGGCTTGGAGAGATTGATTGCAGCCAATAAGAGCCCTTGAATAGGCTGTGAAACTGCGAGGCTTCATTCTGAAGAGGCTGTGAAACTGTGAGGCCTCATTCTGAAGAGGCTATGAAACTGGGATGCTTGGAGAGATTGATTGCAGTCGCTAAGAGCCTCTGAATAGGCTGCGAAACTGCGAGGCTTCACTCTGAAGATGCTGTGAAACTGCGAGGCTTGGAGAGATTTATTGCAATCGCTAAGAGCCTCTGAATAGCCTGCGAAACTACGAGGCTTCACTCTGAATATGCTGTGAAACTGTGATGCTTCACTCTGAAGAGGATGTGAAACTGCGAGGCCTCACTCTGAAGAGGCTGTGGAACTGGGAGGCTTCACTCTAAAGAGGCTGTGAAAATGGGAGGCTTGGAGAGATTGATTGCAGTCTCAACTACCATCCTAATTGCCAACAGTTCGCCCTTGAAAGGAGAACTTCAATTTGGTAAGAATCCAAACTTCATTTCGCGATATTAACCGCCAACAAGCTGACGAACTGCTAAGAACTTTCTGTGGTCATTGACAAAGGCATCTGTTAACATGTGTGGAATCACCGAATCTATCTACTAATTAATAGAAACAGATTCCTATAGCAGATCTGCGATTTAACTGCGATTTTTCTTTAGGTTTTTTTCAAGTCTTACGTTTATGCCAACAAAGCCACGACCACCCACGCCTTGAAGGAAGAAATTGAGGGCTGTATCAACAAAATGCAACAACATTTATGCAAAACGTCATGGGAAATTTCAATAAAAGAGTGTGTATGTGCCAGCAAACCCGTGGTGGCCATTTAGCCGATAAACTATTCTTAATGAATTAATAAACAAATTTACTATTTTTAATTATAAACCTGTGTTTTCTGTCAAACTTACTTCTTGCATGTATTTTTACTTATAAATTCAAATATGATAAAAATGGATGGACCAAATACGACCATCGTTCATGAAAGACTACGTGATTGAATTGTTTCAATTCTTTTCTTTTGCAAAAAATGGTTTTTCAAAGAAAATTTGAATTCCCTTATTTCTAAAGACTTATTCTACAAGTTTTTTTTTACTTGATTTGATTATAATCTCCTCGTAAAATATATCTGATGTTACCTCGACTTATTTGATATTTTACTCCACATTACAGATTTGCTCACATTTTGAATGACGTTTGCTGACATTCTGATAATGAACGTTAGGAATATTTTAACCAAACAATTTCAATGTGTTTTTCTCTAGGAAATAAGTTCAATTGAAATTAATTAAACGCAAACAGTTATGTTGAATTTGTTTTTGTATTTTTTGTACATTATATATAATTATTTTATTTACATATTTTTATAATTTATGTTATCTTTTTAATATAGAATGCTTTTAAAAAATAGAAATTTAAATTTTAGTAATTTTTTAACAATTAGACATTAGGTGAAATCTGCGCCATCTATTGGTCGATATTTTTCAAACGGTTCGAAAATAAACATATTATCCCGAACTATTACCAAACTGTATTTACATAAACCATACAAATGTAATTTAATTAATTTTTTGTTAACATCTACATTGGTTAAGTAACGATGGATCAACAAGTTAGTAAGAATACGCTATGTGCACCAAAAATAACTGTTCTGTTTAAGCAACAAACCGAAAAATGGAACAACGTGTATGGACCCCCGTACGTCAGATTTTCGTATAAGAGTATATATATGCAATTTTCTGGCCGAATTATCTTAAAAGCATGACACCCACTTGAATGTTCCGTTAATTTTCGACAGCTGCTTTGCTTGCACGTGTTTTGGCTCGTCTTAGATTTTTGCCCATTTTCGACAAAAAACAGCATCGCATTAACATTGCTAAGGAGCTATTTGACTCTGTCAGCGACGACCCAAGTTTGCTCCAGAGGAAACCAACGCTCAATCATCCCAATGGAAGCTGCCGCACGAGCCAAAACCGAAAAAAGCGCGCCAGGTTCGGTCGAATGTGAAGGTTTTGCTTACAGTTTTCTTCGATTGCAGGGGCGTGGTGCAATATGAGTTCTTGCCACAGGGTAAAACAGTCAATAAGGAATATTACCAGCAAGTTATGCGCAAGTTGCGTGAAGCAATCCGCCAGAAACGCCCGGATTTGTGGAAGAACAAAATTGGCTTTTGCACCATGATAACGCCCCTGTTCACGCATCGTTGCTTGTGCGCGAATTTTTGGCCAAAAACAACACACTAATAATGCTGCAGCCACCGTATTCCCCAGATCTGGCCCTCTGTGACTTTTTCTTGTTCCCGAAACAGATTCTTTGATCCATTTTTTGGAATGGGAAAAAATCGAAGACGAGCCAAATCACGTGCAAGCAAAGCAGCTATCAAAAATTAACTGAACATTCAAAATGAGCGAATTTGTCGGCATAAGTAAGAGATATAAGTACCAACATAACGGCACGAAAAATCGAAAATCGAATATACGTAACCCGCGGAAATTCAAAATTCGCGATACTTTTGAATTTCCGCGGGCTACGTATATTCGATTTTGAACAGATCTCGTGTTGTCGAAAAAATTTGGATAGACTTTTTTTTGTGTAGTGGCCTATCCAGTTTTATAATTTAAGGTTTTTAGCGATAGCCTCGCTGATTTAAACACATTTTGTAGCTTTAGGAGGGATCGCGGTAATAGATGAGATTCTACATCTTCTCTTAATACAATTGCGCTGGGTA
This sequence comes from Atherix ibis, assembly GCA_958298945.1. Taxonomy (NCBI): domain Eukaryota; kingdom Metazoa; phylum Arthropoda; class Insecta; order Diptera; family Athericidae; genus Atherix; species Atherix ibis. The sequence continues at coordinate 32,615,523 of OY282609.1, forward strand.
GGGGTAGGAGGTCATGGGATCAGAATGTTCTAAGCGACGTGCAACTAACAACATTGAACTCGCCAATTCTGTTTTACTCGATAGCCAATCCAGAACTCTGGGCATGCAAATTACTGATAACCAACATGGAGTAGGATTTCCCCAATAACGGAATCACCATTTCCTAGTGCTACTCTTCAATTTACTTATACTCACGCAAATCCTCTATCTTCCATTCAAATTAATAAAATAACATTATTTGACCATTTAAGCCGTCATACTTGAGATACCAAATGGCTTTACGGCAGTGGTTCTCTAGTACATGTCCTTGCAACATTTCATGCAAACAAGTATCGCATAAGCAGATCTCGATTTTTGTTAACTTTATTAATAAAAATCATTTCGTTTTCAATCGGTTTTAATATAGTTCAAAAAGTATTTTTTAGTAAATAATTTCTTAAAAATAAAATTTCAAAGAAATGGAAAGTAATTAGCCGATTTCTGGTTCACCAATTTTCCACAAATTCCTGTGAGAACATTTGGCGACATCATATTGCTTGTTGGTTGGCATTGGCAGATTCCTTAATTGAACTGGTCGATGGTTAAATGGGAAGGAAAAATTAGAGAATCTCCCGCTCATTGCCGAGGGGTCTAGCATAACCCGGATGCGTTTTGGTGGTTCAGTAACCATAAACAATAACCAATGCCTCCAAGGCTGTAGTCTCAACTAACGTCCTGATTGCCCACAGTTCGCCATTGAAAGGAGAACTTCATTTTGGTAAAAATTCGCACTTCATTTGGCGATATTAACCGCCAACAAGTTGGCTGACTGCAAAGAACTTTCTGTGGTCATGGACAAAGGCTTCTGTTAACATGTGTGGAGTCACCCACTCTATTTACTAATTTTAGGAATAGTTTCCTATAACAAGATAGATTGGCGTTTACCATTTTACCTATACTTAGAGGCTAATGCTGGTTGTGTAAAAATAGTCTAAGACAGTTTTTCGACCAATTTAAATAACAAATTCTATTGAGTAAGTCCGATGAGGTCCACTGATTAGTCGAATACAGCGGTTAATCGCCTTTGCCTTGCTAATGCCATTCTTACCCATATAGTAAGGTAACGAATCAACGGTTTTTCTTTGTCTTACATTTCCTGCCAATCAAAATCTTTACCATCTTAAAAATTAGAAAAAAATACTTCTTTCTTTTTAATTAAAAATACACAATACAAAAAAAGCTTATTACTTTGAAGCGTAAATCTTTTTATTTGTTTTCCTTATTAGATTTTATTATTCATAAAAAAACCGGTTCACATTTTACCTTAATTACAATAATGACAATTTTAATACCATTTTTATGATTATTTTCTTTTTCTTTTTGTCATATTACTTTTAATTATTACTATAAACATTATTTATTCATTAAATAGATTCCGGAGCAGTTACATATCTAAATAGGAGGAAATAGTTTTCTGACATAATTTCTATTAATCAAAAATTCTTGAGTAAATTTTTTTTCAATAATATTTTTATCGTTAATGTTCTTTTAATACGATTTTTTTTATACATAAAATTTGTTTGTTGTTGTTGTTTTTTTTTAATAAATAATATTCGAATATATTCATTGAAAAACTTCAAAGTTTTTTTCTTCTTATAATTAATAAATTTCTTATTGGATTTTTTTTCCCTCAATTAATATTTAATGTTTCCATTTTTCATTATTTATTTTGAATCCTTTTTCGATTTACAAACTATACAGAAAATTTCATCGTATCTTTCGATGAGGCAAGTTTCATGAAAATAATGATGACAATTAAAAGCGATTATATCCTTTTTAACGGAATTACTTGTAACAAGAACAGCATGACAAATTGCGCACATAGCATCCGACGATATACAAAGTGCACGTTGTTGTTGACGGAATAGTTTCTCTTGGATATTAAAATAGTCCATAACTAAAATTTGATTACATCCACCGTGTATTGAAAGCTAGTTTAAAGGAGAAAATATAACAAGAAACAGATTTAATGCTATATATTTTATAATTATAAGAAAATGTTTTATAAAAATATGTTCGTCTTTAATCAGTTTCACTGAACAATAGTTTCGATTAATTAATTAACTTAATTACAGTATAAAATTTATAAAATGATTAATTTTTTATTGAATTTATTTATCTACTAAATAAATTCAGGAATATTTATAATGAAAAGTTTCATTTTTGCGTTTTGTTTTTTTAAATATTGATTAGTCGAAATAGTTCGTGGCGTTTTTTGAAAAAGTTCGTGGCATTATGAACTGCTGCTGTTCGGTCTAAGAGTGTTATTTCTGGGCTATACGGGGGATGCATCAAAACTTCCTAGGCGAGTCATCAAAGATCGTTATCGTGGTGAAATACAACACGTTTCCTATTGATCAATTGTAACTGTTTTCTCTCAATCGCATCGTGTTATCTCTCGAGTTAGTTACTCACAGAACAGTACCGAGTTAACAGTTTAACCGAACTTAGCCCTCAATCCTGCCTTTGAAATTGTTTGTAATTATTAATCTCAATTTTTCCATGATCCTTTTCACGTATTTTACCCGATTTTTCATCGCCAATTATGATTTGCTTCAAAAATGACTCGATTTAATTGCGCTTCAAGCAGCGTATCGCAGATGTTATGTCGGTCCATCTTGTTTCTTTTTGAAACCAGGCTTTTGCAAAAATTACTTTTTCGGTAATTGATCGACTAGAACGGGGCTCATCTTTGATATCAAATTTTTCAGGACGAAAGCAAGCGAACCATTTGCGTGCTACTGATTTTGATACAGCACATTCACCATAAACATTAAAAAAAAATGTACAACCCTGCGATACGTTTTCGCCTTTGTCGAAATGGTATTGTAAAATATCGTGATTTTTCTCTTTATTCCGGTCCATTTTTGGACAAAAATACCGATTTGAAAAAATTTTGCGCAACACATAGCTTTAAGTGTCGCCTTTCAAACGCAAGTCTAGTGTCGGAAACCAGCACAAACTTTTTCGACTAATTAATATATACAATAATTTAAAAAAATTTACTGGCCTGAACCACTAAAAATATTGAAAAAGGAAATCGTCCCGAAGAATCACAAAAAAACTAAGCCACAAACAGTTTTGTTTTTGTTTCAATGATTTTACCTGTAAACTATAATCGGATAACATTTTTATTAGGGATTTTTTTAGATCCGGAATATCCTGTCCCAATTTTATTTTGGTAACTAGTATTTCTGGATTGACGTAACCTAAAAAAAAAAAAACAATATAAATTAAGTAAGCTTAAAATACTATTTATTATCATAGAATAATTTATAATTAAATATTAATTGCTTTTTTTCTAAAAAATGTTAATTTTATTTATCACTATGAACAAAATTAGATTATAAACTATAAATTCATATAACAATGGGATTTTCTTTTTTGTCAATTCCAAATTATTTGAGAATAATTAAACAATAATGCAGCTATTCAACTAATTGTATTAGAATTTTAGGTTCCATTATTGTTTAAATGAGGCGCTATGCAATATCACTTTCATTCCAAGGGAAAATTTTATTAAAAAAAATAAAGACCATTATTTAATTTGGAATATCATGCTTTGATCTTCATTAACAAAAGTTGAATATGAAAAGACCTACCAGATTGTCAGATTTTTTTTTAAATATGAACATTTAAGGTGTGTCAGGAAATTACTTTATTAAATATTGTTTTAATATTACTGAATTTATTGAATATTGCTTGAATAAATTAAAAATTATAATAGGGAAAATTCAAAAAATCTAAATAATTCCTGACTGAATTTTGCACAGTTCCAAAATCTGTGCACAAAACGATCATCGTGCCGAATTTTTGGTATAAAATACATTCCTTCCTGAATTTTAAATATAAATTAAACCTCTTACCAAATAGTTGATATAAAAAAAACTTATTTTTCCCATTAATCAGAAGCTTCTTGTTAGTGGAAAAATTGTCAATGATGAAAAAATTCTAATATGGTGAATATGAAGTGTGGCAGAAAAGTAATGTGACTACGATAACTACGAAACTTCATAGAGCTTGATAAGTGAAGTTGTGTTTTTGTGGTACGTTCCACGAAAAACGAAAAAGCGCAATTTGGAGCTACGATGTGCTATAAAATTTTCGTTAATCTTGCTAAATTCCTGCATTTATTGTCTACTATCTTAACATGGCGTGGGTGCAGACATCCCATTGACGATGAGGGATAAGTGAATGTCTTCGATCTGAGTTTTATCGTGAAGCATAGCATTCAGATTTCAATACTAACACGACCTTTAACAGTGCTTAATTTAATTTTCCTTTCCCAATCTCACTGGCAAAACCCCTATTGTCTTAAAGCTGAACCAGAGTCTGTGTTGAGCGGTGAATTTAAATCTCCTAAAAATCAACTTTCATTACAGAGGGCTCTTGTAAGATCTGCCCCATCGATTAACAATGAAGCTGATGAGTAGTGAGTTAAATTTCCTTTAAAGATTCAGAGATATAACGTTCTTCGGGTCAGATACGTGGATTCTCCACTAGTACAACGCCCCTATCACACAGACAACTCCATCAACGAGCTTTTACCGAAAAAAGAGATTCCTGTACTCCCTCCCCTTCTATTCGTCTAATCCAAGTCCGTGTGATTTGTTTGTTTCCCAAGCTAAAAAAAAACACTTAAAAGGACATCATCTTGGTTCTGTCGATAGCATCCGAAGGAGTGTTAAACTGCTGTCATAAAACTTCCGGACATTTGAATATTTTAAATACGATAAAAACAAATTCCTTTAAAAAAGTGAAGGTGTCTAAAATCAAATTGAGATAAAGATGTAGAATTTTGGAAAAAGTTCTCTTTGTCGATTAAATAAAATGTAATTTCTTTCAAAGTCCAAGACTGATTTACATGTACATATATATGGAAAGGACTACATACTCAATATTGGGTAAGTTTTTTTTTATTTGTCTGTTGCTACACAATAGCAACTTTTATATTTTTAGTTACAGAACAAAATATTCTGTCCGAGTGAGGTAAAAAATTCAACTAAGATGATATATTTTATGGTAATGAAGACTTATTAGAATTTCAATTATTATTCTAATATGAAAATTTTGATAAGAACATAACTATTCTAATATGAAAATTAATTTTCGAATAAAAAAATTATACAACAAAATGTTCACTATCCTTGCCTGACACTTACCAACAATGCCATCTAATAATTTTGTAACTATTTCTGGCTGTTTAAGTGACTCATTAATTAAATCATTCCATAAATCAGGGTCATCATGCTCTTTGCAAAATTCTATTGCCATTTGAATATTTGTTAACTGCAATTACAAAAAAACGTACATTTTCAAATGTTTGAGCTCATTAAAAACACTAATTTTCAAAGTAAACCTTTTGGATAATTATGTTTAGAGCCTCACTAATATTGCCAATTTTTCCAAGTAAATAAACCATTTCCGGATAAAATAGTTCACGTTCGCATATGTCTAATGCCTCTTGTATACGATAATTACTCGATCTTTTCAAAAATGGCAGCAATTTTTTACGATCGTATTTCGCATATAAACCAACAAGTTTCCAACTGAATTGTCCACTATTATCCACTTTGTCTAATTCATGCAAATACTGTAATAAATAAACAAATTTTTAGCTTTATTTGTTTTTGAGATCATAAAATTTAGTTTTACGAGTAAATATTAATTTAATCAATCAAGAAAAAATAATATTAAAAGCTAAAAAAAAACTGCTTTAAATGAATGGAATGGATAGTTGTGTATCATTACAACTATAGTAACAGATGCAGAGCAGCAATCATCAGCCTAATCATGCTGATGTGTAATAAGTTGGATAATTTAACAAACAAAAAATTCCTATAATAAATTATACGATTTTTTTTTGTTAAATTATTGGCTATTTTCCAAACGTGCCTTTTAACAGTATAATTACTAATTTTGACATAAAAATACATCAATCATTATTGAGATTTTTTAACTGTTCAAACCTGGACTCAGCCATCTTAGATATTGCAACTAGTGCAAATGTATTATAAAATGCAATTCTTAACTCTTAAAACAAAAAAAGTCTGATCATCTACACTTAAAAAAAATTTGCCTAATATGTACCATGTATAAATAGTCCTGTCGTTGTGCCAATTTTTGAACAACTATTTGCGGATGTATTTTTTTCGGCTGTACAAGCATGGCTATTGCTTGTTCTGAATCTAATTGAATTAATGGAATGATAATTTGATGTATGACATTGTAGAGATTATGTTCCTTTATCAACTTAAACACATCCTTATTTTGTAATCTAAAAATTAAATAAATCAATTGAAATAGCAGAATAATAATTTATAAACAACAAAAATAATTAAAAACAACAATTATATCTTACTTTAAATACATTGTAAGAGCACTGGTATAGTTATTCTCATGCGAATAGAGAATCGCTAAAGCTTCCAGTAGAACGTTAGGATCTTCGGAATTAAAGTTGTCATGAATAGCATTTATTACTGCCGATGCATTATAAAGGCTCGGCTTCCATTCTTTGATAAGTGTAAGAAAACCCTAAAAATATATATTTTTCATTATTAATCAATTATTAAAATAGATTTTAATATGATTTTATTCAATATTGTTGTAAAAAAGTAAATTATTAGTATGATTTAGTATTTGAACAATATTTTTCTAAGCACTACGACACTAAAGATCATATGGGAAAAAAAAACAATTAATTTCTGCTCACTTATTTGAGATATTATTAAATGATTTTTCGAAACCCTTACTTGATTATAAAAAGAAGTGAACTTAACGCACCGATACAAACAATTACTCTACAATACGATACTGAAACCGATATGGACATACGGTCTCAAAGTTTGGCGTTCGACCAAGCATTCCAATTCCCATCAATGCTCCCTTGATATTATCCAACGTGATCTAATTTGTTCTATACGTTCGCGAATTACGTATTTTCCGTTATTACATTTTCGTCTATCCTACCATCCTAATACTTTAGCAAGAGAACTGTTCTCTCTCACCTTTCCATTATACACCCATTGAATTTTGAAACGGCAAAGGCCTCATGATTTTATAAATCTATAAAATAAATAATCCCGTTCTTTGGGAAGCCATCGATGGTTGTTTTCGCCTACATGTTTTCATGTCATTGAATTTTTGTATAAAATTTGCTTGTTACAAATTATATGTAGTTGCAGATAACATTTAAATTTAAAAAATATATCTATTTTGTTGCAACTATAAATATACCTGTGGATCAAATTTCAAATACTCGAAAAGAACCATTTCGTATACTTGAGGACTTAGTTTGTAGTTTTCCGATCTTGGTAAATATGCGCTGACCGAACGCAATTGTTGCACTTTCACAAACTTGTAAATTTCCTCCTCCCAAAGAGTTTTGTTATTTTCGAAGACACGTTGGCACAATTTTCCTGCAGCATCGTACTGCCGTAAAAGTAACAAATGATCTAAATATAATCTGTAAATTAATAATTTAATGAAAATATTTTCACTCATTAATATAGATGAAATTCAGACAATTACTTTGCAACACTGACTAATGAATATTTTCCGCCATGTAAGGATATTACTTCCATTGCCTCTTCGTATTTACTAAAAATATAAAAGATACAAATTCGTTAATTTAGACTATTTTATTAATTTATCGAATTATCGTTTACCCAATTGTTTGTAAATAAATATTTATATACAATTTTGTATTTAATCAAATAGTACTAATTTGTTTACCACAACTTATTTTATAAAAATTCTTTCGTTCATTTTTTGATATATTCGCATGTAAAATACATATATGTATTTTTGATATTGTTATCAACTTGTTTTGATATTGTAATCAACTTGTTTTGATATTGTAGTTAACTTGTTTTATTTTTTTACCGATATGAAGGGAAAAAAATAACGCATAATAAAATAGTAGAAATAAGTATACTTAAAATAACTTATGTTTTATTGTACAGGATATATATATATTCAGTCAGTCGAGTTATTAGATTCAAACAAGAATATCACAACATTTGTTTGGCAAATTTTTCCAATTGTAAAAATATTCCTTGGGTCGTTTAATAGCATTTTCATTAGGAACTTCAAACGAGCACAAATTGTCGTTGTACAAGTCGCTCATTTGCTCAACGGTGCGTTTGTGTAATACCAAATGATATGATTGACACTTGCGAGGCATCCACGCCGTATCGAATCGAACGTCGTGTCTTCTATAAACCATACGCAACGGGCTTGTCCAAATACCAAACGATATGTCTTCAGATACGTATTTAACTAGATTAAGCGAGTTCATAATTATATATTCAGCAATACCACGACTAAACACATAAGCACCACCCAGCGCATAGGGTAGGTAGTGTTCGCACAAATTAAAATTATCCTCCTTCCATTGACCGCGTTTTTTCACTTGCGCTTGTCCATTAAAATAGCCCCAATAGAGTTCTGGTAAAGGATTGTTACGATAGTATATTTTCGATTTCCGTATTAACTTACGATCGTAAGAAACTAGCTCATTGACTAGTAAATCAAGTTTCACGTACGTATCGTCGTCGACCTTCAAAATATAATTAAAATTAAACTCTTTTGTAAGATATTCTATACTGAGTAACATTTTCTCTGTTAAATTCGCATACGAATCTTGTAAATTATTTAACAATAGAATATCATCATGAGCTCGATTTTCCTGTATCAATTTCTTATTAATAGTTTCGGTTAAACCGCGTGTTCCCACTACGAACAAATGCTTAGTATGGATTAATCGTCGATTTTCTCCATTATTGTCATTATTCATCCAATCTTTAAATAAATTTAAACGATTCTCTTGATCGGCAGGATGTTCCAGCTCTAAAAAACCATCTGCTTTGTATTCCGGTAAGTATACATTGTCTTCCGGATAATAATCATGCTTAATAATATTCTCAAATTGGAGCCAAGTATTTCTGATTGTATCGCGTCTCTCGTAATTAGTTGGTGCCGATAGAATTAAAATAATCAGAAACTGGCCATCATCGTGATTTTTTGAAACACCCGGCAATTTCGAGGAGCATTTTTCAATATTTGTTAGTGTCATCGAAAGGAAGCACCCAAAGAAGAATGCAAACATTGCACTAAATAATGTTATTAAATTGTTAAGTCGTCGCATTTTTATTCACTTTATGAACCATTGATATTATTTACAAGTCTTCCATTTGATAAACAAAGCGAACAACCGATATGTCCTTCCGAAAATATCTCACAAAGTTGATAAACCAAATGATGAACAAATCTACTTCGCCATGGTTTATTTTCGTTTTTATCTTTTTCACTTTTGACAGCTCCACACTGATAGGCAGAAGTTTGACATTTTAAGTATTACAATTGTGTTCGTTAACAGTCTTCACTTAAAAAAATCTTAATTGCACATTGGCGCTATGTTAAGACGTAAATTTTATTTATATTTTAAAGTGTTTTACAAAATCATTCACAATTGCCATGCTATATTCACTAAATTCACGAAATATTACGAAAATAACATGAAAAGGATTATATCCAACGAATATTTTTAGTTTTCTGCACTTCACCCAGAATAAATAAATAATTCCTAAATGCTTTTGTATCACATTCACTTGTACGCACTGAAATTACATTATTTTTAATTCAATTTTTATATATTTTATCAAATTCACAATTAATTATTAAGAATTATTATTTTGTGTAAGAAAACTCATATTTTTACACAACACTCAAGAACTATTTCTATTTAATTTGATCTGGAAATTACTACATTTAAATTATATATTATTATAGAACTATTCTTAAAATAAGTTTAATTTATTATTTAAGAACAACTAACCAAATATAATTTAATGATTTTTTGCAAAACTATTTTGCATTTACGACTGCCTATGATTAAAAAGTAATTACCACATACCTGTGTGCGATAAGCCACTGTACTCGATCATCAGTTTCATAGAGACTTGCGACAATAATATCTTTTGGTGATACAATAAAATAACGATTCTCCTCAATAAGACAATCTAAATGATAGTCATTGACTTTACACTCTTGATATCTGTGCGTTAGTAAATATTTAGAAGAAGAAAAAAACAATAACATCAATATATATCAAATTATAAATAAAAATATATTAACAATTACCCACGCAATGATAGACTATCTGTACAAATTTGTGAATAGTCACTCACTTTATATTGTAGAACACATAAAATAGGTCTTAAGGCTTTATTATCAACATCGCGTTGTTTTTGATATCCTAATACTACCAATTGATTCGATTCAAGTGGTGCAACTCCACAAATATAAAAATCAGTTTGAAATGTTGATACTAAAATTATAAATATTTTATATTTACGGTTTTATATATGAAATACTAATAATTTAACTAACTTGGATCAACTATATAACCAGTTATATCTCTGTTCGATAGATCTATTTGATTACTTTTCCGAATGAGACAAATTCGTATTGTATCGACCCAGCCAATAAGTAATGTTGTTGAATCGGACCATCGTAAATTACATCGAAAATTTTCTAATTTAGATCTTCAAATATAAATACGATAAAATTAGTTTCATTTAAAAAGAATTAATAAAATTTTGTAAAAAAATTGTTACCCTTTCGGTTCTTCCCATTTTATCAATCCCAATGAGCATTTTTCATTTAAATCATAAACTCGTACTCCTAAATTGGACGCCCAAGCCACAAATTGGCCCATCCAAGCTATAGCAGATACAGAACCTTCCGATTCACTTAAGACTGTTGTTTTTAAATTTTTAATAAATGTCTTTTCATATAGCGTTAACTTATCATCACCTTAAATCATATTTAATTACTTTTAGTAAATCATAGGAAATATACCATATATATTGTATTATAGACAATATAAAATATTGAATTGATTTAAATGAATATATACCAATTATAAATCTTCTACCCGAACTAAATTTACTTTGTTGGGGATCTAATGCAATTGATTTAACTTTTTTTCCAATGGTTAATTTTTGATTATTCTCTAGTGTATATAGACCAGTTACGAAAACCTACAATAAAATAGTAGATGTTATTGTTCCAATTAAATTAATGAAAGTATTTTAATAAACCTGCCCATCGTCTGAACATGTGGCCACATATTCACCCTTTGCATCAATTGATATATGATTGACCAGAATCATATGCGGAGGAAAGTGAGGTTTCTTTGGGTCACAGAATGACTCTACATAGTTACCTTGATGATCAAGCATATATACGGAGCCCCAGTATGTGCCGAAAAATAGAAACTGAAATAGAAAGAAGATTGTTTAGTTTAATGCGCAGAGATGATTCATATCATTTAAATTGTATACCCTGGAATGAACAGAAATGCAGCTAACCACATCTTTGTTTAAAATTTTGTTCAAATCATTTGAAATTCGTAAGTATTTTAATTTGGGCTCCACTTCCTCTTCGGTGCTTTCAGTATCAGTATCCTACATTCAATATAAAGATTTTAATTTATACTTCATTATTTCATTTATCAACAATATTGATGTATGTTGGGTGGGGGCGGGTTATGACTATAAAATAAACTTACACTATTGATTTCAATCATTTTTTATCTAGACCATATAATGCTCTGGTGAAAATCTATAGAAAATTACGAAAATAAAATTACTTTCATAAATAAACACAATCACTTATTTTGAACTCGGATCATAATTTGCTCCCAATGAAGACAATTGCCATTATTCATACTGTAAGATGTCAAAATCAGCTGTTTTCTTTTGCAAATTTAATAACCAAAAAAAAAAACTTCACTAACTATTAGAAGTTAGCTGCGATAGAAGACTTTCCTTGTAAAAAGAAAATATAAACAGTTGAACCATATGACGCTTGTATCCAAATTATACGAAAATCAATATGATATGATATTTGACGGCATATCCACAAGGTTATTATATTTAACAAAGTTTTATATACTATGTTCAGAACAAAATAATTAATTCCTATTAAAAGGAGTCTCCAAAAAAGGCATTGGTAAAACTTGTTTTTTAATTTGATAGCCTTCGGTAAATATTCTTAGTGAAAATTAGATAAAATGGGTGCGAAAAAGAGCGAAACTTCATTTGTTGATAAAGCGCAAAAAAAGAGTCAAAAGAAGAGAATACAGTAAGTTTGTTTGATTCTTTTCTTTTTCGAATATAAAAAAGATTACAAAATTAATTTGTCTTTAAATTAATAGTATAGAAAATATTTTTTTATAAATTTTATCTAAATAAATTTTATCAGATAACGTATACCCTTAATATTGATTTATTGTGAGTTGCCGGCTTAAGAGGAACCGAATTTGATAAGAGTTCCTTTGAGTCACTTTTCATGTTATTAAGGCATAAATTTAAATTTAAAATATATTGTTAATACAGTAAATAATTTATAATGTTACACTTATAACTTGCATTTTTTTTGATAAATAAGTGACAAGTTATTGCTATAGTTAGTAATACCAAAAACTATTTAAATACAATTGAAAATCTTCATATTAAATGATGTTTATATTATTAACAAATAATCTTTTATATAAAATATGTTCTAATTTTGTTTTTATTTTTAGAATACCTATAAGTACATCTAATGCTGCATCTACTCGGTCATGGACAAGATTCGTCATAATGTGTTGTGTAGCCATTGTAGCTTATTTTTATGCGAAATCAGATAAGGAGACAAAATTTGCTCTATTTAAAGATACAATTCCTTATCGAATGCAAAAGTTACAATGCTCAGAATCATATTTACAGGAATTGTCAAAGTTTCCAAAATGTATACCATTGAACTGTGGACGATTTGTTAGTGATACGGTTGTAGAAGGAGAAGATGCTAAAAAATTATTGGATTTCGCTAAAACAGGTCTTGCTCTAGGTGGCTCATCGGGTGGTTCATCAATTTTTGATTTACATTCCGGTGCTCTATCCAGAGGAGAAAATTTTGTGAGTATATTCCATTTACCAGAAGCAAAAGGTATTTTTAAGGAAGAGCACATATCGACTTTTATGGTAAGGATGGATACATATCAATTTTTTTGTCAATGGTCTAATTTATTTTGAATATTTTAGAGAATTAAAAATAAAATTATTCAACATATTGCTGAAAAGTTTTCAATTGAAGAATCTGCCTTGCATCTAACGCATCCGACTTTCTTTTCGCGAATGAATAATGTTACAGCAAAAACTATCCATGATGAATATTGGCATCCACATGTAGATAAAGTAAGTTTGTATGATATTTATTGTTAATTTAAAATTCATATTAGACTCAAATTTACTTATAGGATACTTACGAAGCATTCTTCTTTACATCGCTGATATACTTAGCCGACTATGGTAAAGATTTTTCTGGTGGTCGATTCATTTTTGTCGATAGTGAAAATATAAACAAATCTCGTTCATCAATTGAGCCAAAAATTGGTCGATTAAGTATTTTCACTTCAGGTGCAGAGAATATGCATTATGTTGAAAAAATAACATCTGGTACAAGGTGAAAAAAATAATTATTTTTTAAATACTATTCTAATAGACTCACTTACTCAAGTATGAAATTCCAAAACTTATATAGTTTTTAGAAATAATTTGTAAATATTATTCACAATGGCTTTTTCTATTTTATTTACAGATATGCAATAACAATCGCCTTTACATGTGACCCTATGCACGCAATTCAGAATTTAAAATTCGAGGTATAATAAAAAATTAAAAAAAAAATTTCACATTCTAAATTCTTCGAACAAATAAATTTTAATTATAATTTTTAATACACATTACATAAATACATTTGTAGATATAGTTAAATAATTTCATTTTCATTTAATTGCTGTTTGTCGTGTTTTAAAAAAAAATAATATTACTAAAAGAGTATATTTGAAAATTACTAATTGTATTAATGTTAATAAATAATAATTCACAAAGAATTAATTACTTGAAAGATTTCTCAAAAAATAATTTAAATAAGAAAAATGATTTGAATACGAAATTGTACTCTCAAAATACGTTCAAGGAATAAAATTGAAAAAGTACAATTATTAAAATTATTGTAAAATTGTAGACAAATCCTTTTTGTTTAATAAATAATTTAAAAAAAAGTAATAGGTTTCTTAATTATTTGCATTGCTGATAGTGTTTGATAAAATAATTTTTAAAAGTTTAACTTTTAAATCGATCATAAAAAATATTTGAACTCATTTAACCATCTAAGCTGTTGCAAGGTTTTGTTGATTAGGGGATTTGATTGTGATTCGGTTAAGTTCAAGAAATTTTTCATAGATGGTCCATATTTCTGTTCTCTTCTAATTTGTTTCGTTGGCGCAACTCTCTCAATTTCTTCTCATATTTTAATGTGTGTTGTGAAGTTTACGATTGAACGAATTTCATATTTTAATTAAAATGGGAAAAAGTGTAAATATTTGAGTTATTAACGTCAGAAATTAATCTGCATTATGTTTGAACATAAAATTATTCGAATTTTTCAAAACAAAAAAACTCACTTATAGAAGAGAATTGATTTTGTTAACAAATATTCTTAATCGTATATAAATTTGGTGAGAGTGAAATTGAACTGAAGGAGAATTGTGCATTTTGAAATTGTCAGATTTTCTTCTCTTGGAAGAGATTTACACAAATATTCTCTTTGTTAAAAAGGGGCGATTGCATACGAATAGTTCTGTTGCACTCCTGCAAACAACAATAGTTGAATAGAAAACGCAATGCACTAAAAAAATCTCCATAGGTTCACTCGATTCATTTTGTTTCATGTACGTTATTTTTTGAGTGGGAAATTGTTCAGTTGTTCATGGTAGCCAGGAGCTAAGTTGCATCAACGGTTCATGGTTCATTTGAGTATGAGAGTGTAAAGAGAGTGTTGGTTTCTGATTTGTGTCCCCGGTTTGGTTTGGAATTTTCAGAACGTCGCGATTTAGAAAAAAAGTGATACCCGAGTTCCAATCTTACTTAAGATAATGTAAGAAATTTGTTTATGTTTACATTTTTTGGATATATTGTATAAAGATTCGGAACGAGTGCTTGACTACAGAATTTAGTGATAGAAACACGGATTTCCATTTCCGATTCCGTTTTTTTTTCAATTCTCGTTTCTATAAGTACAATCTCTGGAAGAGTTTGAATGATATTTTCCGACCGAGCGCATCTTCGTTCTCATAATTGTTGGAAATATGTACATAATCATATATATAGAACCTCTGCGAAATGTTTATGTGCGTAAATAGTACGAGAATATGTGCGTAGTTTTTCGGTGTGTGCGTTAATTTATTTACGAAGCTATTGAAGATTGAGAAAATAAAGAAGAAGAAATTGTGTTGTTTTGGTCGTTTGTAATGTGTGTTCTCATGTAATTTATATCGCAGATTGTCAATAACAGATGTACGGTAAAAGTAAATAATAAAAAGATTATGACCAAAAAAAATTCTTCCATTATCTTATATAAAAATTCGATGAGGAAATAATTATAATTATGCTGTTAAATTTTTTAAATATACATTGTGCTGTGAGAAATGAATTATAATTTGTGTTCCTAATGTAAACGATCGCAGTGAAATGAATTTTTATTTAATGTTTTAGAAATTATGTGCTTTTTTTTTTTTAATCAATAACAGTAGTAACTACATTTATAACTGTTAAGTTATAAATCCTCTTGCATAAACGGGGAGACGCAAGTATCATTACTGTCAAATAACAATTTTTATACAATTCAGGTATGTTATAATGTAATGCAATTTAAAAATATTAAATTAAAAAATATCAATTATTTGTCGAAGATTGTTTGTGTACGTTGAAAATAGTAAAAAAAAAATTCTTATACAATGACCGATATTTTTTGTGGTGTAAAGTGAGGCTGCGTACTTTGTTCATTTGGTGCGGTCTGACTAGATGAATATTTTGACATTTCCATTCTTGAAAGGGAGGGGCGGATACACGCCGTGTACGCCATAGAAGATGGCTTGTGTTTTGTTCATAATAGGAGAAGTTCATCGTAATTGGGGAAATGAACACTTTCTGTCCGAGCGGATGGACTTTGTGGAGTGTTTTCCCGGCTAGTGTGTATGTGTGCGTTCATGCGTAAACAAATGAAGGGTTTTCCGACCACTGACCGTATTCATATTGCCCTTCCTTTTCCTATTGTTCCATACTCGATAAAAATTCAACTTTGACAGATGTTTTATTTAGTTTCTTTTTTTTTTTTTGTTAACCCAAAAAATTTTGAAGTATTTTTTGTAAAATAATTTATTTTAATAAATTAAAAAAAAATTATTTTACCTTTCGAACTTATGGTAAACGAAATTTACCTTTTGAATTTATTATAGACATTTCTTGTTTGTTTTTTTCAATATTTTAAGCAAGAATTTTTTCATTTCCTGCATTACTTTTCACATTTCAAATGTTTCCTTTTTTTTAAATTAATAAGAAAAAATTAACGTTTTATACAAAATGACATTAAAGGGGACTCGATTAATTCGTTTTTTCTCTATCCAATTAGTGAAATATTAAATAAAATGTCTCTCAATTTATAAATGCATTTTTTTCTGCGTCAATAGTAACTGTGATATATCCTTAGATTATACATTCTTAAGAACGCACAAAAATGCAAAATAACAAACGGCGTAAATCAGTGGGGGCCAAATTTAAACTTGAGTATGCGTTTTAAGCGGTTTGTTTAAAACCATTTTTTGATACACATATGTGATGTCATTTTATGCGTAAACAAATAGATTTTTTAATATTGCAGGTTTTGTTGTCTGATGGAATTAGTTTTGGAAATTTGAAATAAAACACAGTATTTTCTATTTAAAAATATTATTTATTTATTTGTTATATTTTCATTTGATTGAAAATAAAAATATAAATTAATATAAAATCAATTATGTGCACAAATAAAAATCCATTCGAAAAATACAAATTGAATTAAATGAGAGAATGTGATATTATGTTAAAATTAAAAGCACACCACAACTTAGTAAATATAATTTTTGAAAACTTCTTTATAATATAAATGTGTTGAAATGATAATTTAAATAGACATGTGCATTTAAATTAAATTTAAAAAAAGTATTAATTACATAGAATAATTACATCAAGTTCTTAATAATATAGAAATTAATTTTATACCATATTATAGCAAATTTGCTTTAAAACTAAATTACAAGGTGAAAAAATGGCTAACAACTATAAAAAATGGTCTAATAGAGCAAGCAAGCACAAGTGCAAAAAAAAAATTTAAATAATAAGCCTACCGAATATACTTTATTTATTTTAACAAAATGAAAACAGCAATGAAAAACAGACTGAAAAATTCGTTCCCTTAAATTTTTATAATCCCCTTAAATATGTACACCACCATTGAACTATTTTCTGGTAAATATTGAACTGTCAAAATGACAGTTGTTTACATTTATTTAATGAGGAACTTTTCACTTTTTTATCACTTTTTGGACCAAATAAATCAATAAAAGCCATTTAAACACATAAAGTAAATTTTTATTAATTTCTCTTGTCAACTTACCGAAATCATAAAATTTTTTTTTTCATTCCGTTGAATGACCAGCAGCAACCCTTTATAAAACACTTCATTTTCTGAGATAAAAAAACTACACTTTCACTTGCACTTTCCGTGCCAAAATAACAACAAAAGTATGCAAGTATTTCGGTATGCTACCACTTTCATAGAGAATGGCGTGTTTTAAAACTCTCCAAAAGTGTACAAAATTGAGGCTGTTGATATTTAATTGATTTTTACGAAATAAATTAATAAACTTTAAATACAATTACATTTGATATCAAAAGATTGTTCAAAAAAAAAAAATTGCCTGGTGTGTTTAAATTGTGTTTTTGTTTCCAATAAGTGAATTAATATGAATACAAATTGTGCTTTTGGAATTCCAAACGAAAACTAAATGTTATTACGAAAACTAAAATGTTAGCCTACATAAAAAAATCTACACAATTACGAAAACTAAATGTTAGGCTACATAAAAAAATCTACACAAAAGTATGCAAGAATTACGATTTCTCGACGCTTTTGCAATAATTATGCCAGAAAATTGCGTAAACATATACCGGGCCTATCCAGGTATTCTTTAATCTAAGGATACACCATATCTTTCCAATTATAGTTGTTGTTCATATATAATTCGCCATTTATTTAATCCTATAGTAAAATGTATTAGCATGTTCAGTGATCCCTGATCCTATATATTATTTCAATTTATAATGCTGCGAGCTGTATGAGTGTTTTATTTTAAAACTGTTTCTCTATGCGTATTACAGTGACTGGCATTTGTAGAACATAATTCAACATTTAGTTGAAATGTGTATATTTTTTTATTATCCAATGCTTATGGCAGTGAATATATAAAATCAAGGGTGAAAATGTTACAAAAAAACAAACGAGAAAACAAAATTGAAATCAGTCACACCACTATTCATTGTACAATTTGATATACAAGTGCATGTAATTGACTGGGTAGGCGTTGGACTATTAGTTCAAAGTTTTACCCTTAACATTGGCACCGGAGTTTTACCAACAATTTTCAACCCCTTTTTCATAGAGACATAAAGTACACGGAAGCCCACGAATATGCAAATAGAAATGAACAATGGCAAAGGTTAAGGACGGCTTTGACGGGGAAACCTCCTATGCTAATATGGTCAGTTTCGTCCTTTGTTAATTTTGTTTATGGATACATTTGCGAACATACTCGTATACCCATGTGGGGAATCTTTTTGATGTCAATTTTGTCTGACGTTGTGTCTATGTCCGTGCCAATTTGACATTACAAAAAAATAAATTGTTTACCTGGTGGAACAACGAAAGCAATCCATTCAAAAAAAAAAAGGTCAATTTTAGTACGAGGGGATACTCTTAAAGTTTAGCTCAAGGAATAAAAAACCGTTGATTTTTTTTAAAACTATTATTATCTATGTTGTAATTTTTTATTACATATTATCAGAACTCTATACTATATAAATTTGCACTACTTTTAATTTATTTAGGAAACTGTCGAATTCTTTTTTTTAGGGAAAACATGAACAATTTGGTTTTTGAAAATTATCAATAGCAACATTTTTATTATGAAATGTTTCATAGGTTGTTTTGTTCATTCATATTCAAATAATTGGAATAAAAACCAAATTTTAAATTTTCGCTTAAATTTTCTCATCTAATATAAAAAATCAGAATGCGTAAAATATCTACAATAATTTATGTTGAATATGAAATATTGTAATAAGAGAAGGAAGGTAAATCTAATTCCGAACACACGGTTAAATTTAGTTAAATATTGCGTGTTTCACCTGCTGGTAGGTAGCTGATTATGAGATCATCTGTAATAGAGTTTTATTTTTCCATATGGGCTTTTACCACCACGTTGTAATATGGTTTATTAAAAATTGGAAAAAAACTAACCAACAAAATTTTTATCATGGTTGAATTAATCTTTTGTGGTGGTCATTGAGCTCTACATCAATAATAGTAAGTAACCTCCGCATGATCAAAAAACCATTTCGTAAATGTATTTTTTTAAATTAAATTTTTGCGCGTGTATAATAGAAATAATTTAATTAGCACGTATTTTGTTTATTCAAAATTTAGAAATGAATCTTTTCCATGGTTTTTTTAAGATAAAAGCAAATTTTATCAAAAAATCGCTTAGTCACTTCCTTTGAGAAATGATGTGATCTGGTTTGTGATTGTGTCCAAAATGAAAATCAATTTTGAAGAAAAAACGAAAAAAAGATTTAATTAATTAAACTAAATATAAAAAAAATCAATTAAACTTAAGAAGCAACGCTCCAGTTCTGTCCATTTTGTTGTTTGTAATTTTTATTAATGTTTTTTAAATCATTCCTTAATCAATTGTACTCTATTATTTAAGAAGTTCACAATCCTCAACATTTAACGAAATTTATTAGTTGTGTCGTAGAAAACTGAACTGTAAATACTTACGGTAATTGTGCAAACTAAACTGTAAATACTGTCAAAAAATTGACAAATTTCGCTCATATCAACCATTTAAATATAATATAATGGCAATACTCGTATACTCAAATTTTTTTTTACTCTATCAAACAATCCTGCCACAAAACAAAACAAATTTAACGTATTTAAAAAACTACAATTGCGAAATTAAAACAAGGTCTAATTAGGCCATAAAACAGTTGGAGTTTTGTGCATTCCCATAAGATTGTGAAAATTTAAAAATTTTTGGTATAGGCAATTGCATGCAGTTTCAATAGTAGGCTTGTTCCTACCATTATATATTTTTTTCTTTTTCTTTCTCAAATATATTACAAATAAATATTTTATTTTTAGCCAACATTTAAAAAGGGTAATTTTGAAAAATTATTTAAAAAAAACGTGGTTATATATAAATTATAATTTTGCAAAATAACTCGATCCTGCCAGAAAAAAAAAAATAACTCGATCCTGCCAGGAGTCGAACCTGGAATCTTCTGATCCGTAGTCAGACGCGTTATCCATTGCGCCACAGGACCTCTTGGCTAGTTTATGGCCATAAACTTAATCCATTCAATGTACTAATGGCTTCAAAATCTATTTTAAATACAGTGAAATTTTGAAAAAAATACTTTAACTATTATTGATCAAGTATATTATTGTTAATTTATTTATATAAATTCATAATATAAATAAATTAACAATAATATACTTGATCAATAATAGTAAATGTAAGATCAGCTAAGATCAGCTGATTGCTTCGTACTTTCATTTTTAAAATAACGATTGTTTGTGCAATAGTTTTTTTTGTGGCCATTGCAATTTCATTTGTTAAATTAATATTAATATTATTTTTTTTCTATGGTAACGATTAGAATTTCAAAAAAAAAAATTATTTTAAATAAAACAAAAATCAATAAAAAAAAAATATGGTAGACTGCGATCCTGCCAGGAGTCGAACCTGGAATCTTCTGATCCGTAGTCAGACGCGTTATCCATTGCGCCACAGGACCACTTACTATTTGGCTAGCTGAAATTTGAATTTTTCCATCACATGTTCTTATTATGAAAAAGAACAAGACGCAGGGTCTTTGACAATTGTACGCTAGCCATCAAGGCTGCACTATCATTGGAACTGGGGGCTAGTGCTGTTCTCGTCGCCCTATACCAGGCTAAGTTATTTTGTTCATTCGTACAGAAGATGGAATTTTTCGAGAGCAAAAAAAAACTTGCCTCGTATATTGTACGAGTGTTCTGATATTAGTTGGCATTTCTTTGGCACCTCAATAAAATCCCATCGAATGAATATAGTAGCAACAAATTATGTATAAACCAGTAGGTATCAGTGGATTGACACAACGGAAAACAACAGAGAAAATTTACATAAATATGTATGCTGGTATAGTTGATCTAGCTAGCAACACCCTTGCGGATGTTAACTACGCGTAGCATGAATTTATTTTTAGATTGTCAGGTTAAAGACGTTTGTCTACATCGACTTCTTAGCTGGCCATTGCATTGTACCTCGATTGCTTTTATTCTATTATATTCTATTCTATTTTAATTCGTTATTTTTCGTCCAGTGAATGGAAATAAACACCTAAGCATACCTGTCTATTATCACTAAGTTGTTGTATGTGGGTCTGTTTTTTTTGTGTATGATTCAAGAAAAAGATACAATTTCTCTTCCTTCATATGATATGTTAATGTTATTTCATTGGCCATAGAATTCTCATATAACATATAATATATGGAAAAACTTTCAAGTATGGAGATTAAAGTATATTTTGCTGCAGTAATTTTGTTAAAAATAAATGATTTTTTTTTGTCTTTGCTTTAAAATCTGTGTTGTTTATAGATGGGAGAGACTACGCAATAAAAACCGGATTAAATCAGATCTATTTATTATATATAAATTCCAGGTAAACGCACTATAAAATTATGTTTGTGTGTGGTGTACAGAGAAAGGAATAAAATTTACTATTTAGATATAATTTTGTGTATTTTATAAATTTGAAGAAGACTTTACGTAAATTGATTTGATTAGCTTTGCATTTTTTTTGGGGAATTATTTAAAAATAGTAAAAATATTATGTATAAAATTTTGGACAAATAAAAAAAACCAAACCAGATTATGCCACTGGTGAGAAGAGCATACGAGTATCAGTTACCATGCGCGTATGCACATATGCTCGCATATGCACGCATAGGTTTTGATATCGAATTACGAAATTTTTCTTCGACAAGACACCATTTATATTTTTTGGCTACACTCTGTGTATTTTGTGATATTACAAGTATTTACATAAAAGTTACACAATATTTACTATACATTTTTTTTGAAGCTATTCAACGAGTAGAAAGAAGCATATCGACACACATGAACGTTGCTCCAGAGCATTAATCAGTTCCCCACAATTGATTATGATTATTGCCATTTGATAGACTTTATTATTCAATATTGAATAAAATGCAAATAATTTGCGGTTTATTTGTTTACATTCTGTATATCAAGTCACATATTGAGTGTGTGTTATATCATTGATTATACATAATATCATTTCCGTTTTTGTTCGTTTATTTAATAGAAATTATGCAAAATATTTTATTTCTTTAGTTATGGGTATTATTCATGTTCATATTTATGCACATACATTCCTGCCCAAAAGTTTACGACCACATTGATTTTAGGTGGGAAATTTGAACGAAACTCGACGGAAATTAAATTGAACAAGTGTAATTTGTTTTTTAAATGATCTTAAATATAAAAAAAAATTATACGAGGTCTGTTCAAAAAGTATCGCGAATTTTTAATTTCCGCGGGTTATGTATATTCAATTTTCGATTTTTCTTGTGGCGTTAAGTTGGTACTCATGTCTCTCACTTATGCCGACAAGTTCGGCCATTTTTATCTTCGATTTTAGCCCATTCCAAAAAATGGATCAAAGAATCTGTTTCGGGAACAAGAAAAAGTCACGAGGGGGGAGATCTGGGGAATACGGTGGCTGCGGCATTATTAGTTGGTTGTTTTTGGTCAAAAATGGCAAACGCCAATTTTTCTTCTTCCACAAATCCGGGTGTTTCTGGCGGATTGCTTCGCACAACTTGCGCATAACTTGCAGGTAATATTCCTTATTGATCGTTCTACCCTGTGGCAAGAACTCATGATGCACCACGCCCCTGCAATCGAAGAAAACTGTAAGCAAAACCTTCACATTCGACCGACCTTCACGCGCTTTTTTCGGTCTTGGCTCGTGCGGCAGTTTTCATTGGGATAATTGAGCTTTGTTTTCCCCGTCATAACCATAAATCCATGATTCGTCACCAGTTATGATCCTCTGGAGCAAATTTGGGTCGTCGCGGACAGAGTCCAACCGCTCCTTAGCAATGTGAATGCGATGCTGTTTTTGGTCGAAAATGGGCAAAAATCGAAGACGAGCCAAAACACGTGCAAGCAAAGCAGCTGTCAAAAATTAACTGAAAATTTACAGAATTAACAAATTAGCAGAAGTTTTCGTCATTAGTGAGACATGAGTACCAACATAACACCACAAAAAATATCGAAAATCGAATATACGTAACCCGCGGAAATTCAAAATTCGTGATACTTTTTGAACATACCTCGTACATTAATTATATTCAAATTAAAAATACAATATAAAAAAAAATTCTCAAATTGCTTTTTCGCCGTTGAAAAAACGTACATTGTGGTTGATGACAACTTGTACAATACTAGCCATTCGGTCGGTCAGTTTTTTTTTATTGTATCCTATTAAAATACTATTCCAGCATTATAAAAAATCCTCCACAAGTCTTTCTTGCACGATGGACAGAACTAATAAAACTTCTATTGAGTTGAGATCGGGTGATTGTGGTGGCCATGTCATATTTTCCGAAATGCATTTTTGGTAGAGATAGTCTCTACATAATTTTGAACTATGTTTTGGATCGTTATCCTGCTGCATAACGAACCCTTCACCAACTAACTGAAGTCCTTAGATACTGGTCTTTTCTTCAAATTCCATTAACACCGAACCAAGTCTCCTACTATATCCGTAGAGAAGCAACCCCAAACCATAACCAAGCCACCGCCATGCTTGACAGTTGTCACCATGGCTTTCGGCAGCGTTTTTGCTATAGCACTCCGACGCAGATAAATTCTTCTTTTGGACTTAAAGAGCTGAACCTTTCACTCATTCGTCTGAAGTACATTTTTAAAGGTCTGAGCAGTCCATTTTTGATGGAATAAAAATCAAACCAATTATTTTTTTTCTTATAGTGTAAGTCTCAGATATACTTTATAGATTTTCAATTTATTAAGATTTTAACTACAGATTTCTAGAGAATATGTTGCTATCAGGACGTTTGTCCGGGGATTTATGTACTCGCATGGATTTTCCTTTAATGAATTTACGACTGCATAAATCCCCGAACCACACATGGTCATCACGTTCCTAAAAAAAACCGTCCTTTGCTAAACCAGGGGTTATACGAAACAAAGAACTAGTAAGAAAAAGGACAAAATATATTAATTAAGCAATTTTTATTAATATGTATTCCTTTAAGCCCTTCTTCAGCAATACCTGAGTTTTATGCTCTACTTTTCACAAAAAAATGTTTAATTTTAGAATGCGTGCTTTTGACTGAAATTTATAAATAATCCCGAAGACCAAAAAAACAACTAATAAACTGCCCTATTTCTTATATAGCAATAAGGTCTCCTTTCAATATTGTCAAAAATCATGGAAAAAATATTTCCCCACCACTTATATCCTCCGCTCGAATTCTCAAATTTAATTCCCATGATTTCCACTCCAAACACCCTCCACTACGAAACAGTGTCATCGAGTCAATTTCATTGCATTGCCTTTAGGAAAAAAAGAATATTGTCTCGGTATATTTGTAGATATATGCCACGCTTTTGATCGAGTCTGACACTCTGAAAAACTTAAGACAATCCTTCTATCCACATATTTCCTCAAACTAAAATCCTTCCTTAAAAAACCGGTATTTCCAAGTAAATAAAGCTAACTGATTTTCGAATACACACATATCTCCATTGTTCGCTGGTGTTACTCAGGGCAGCATATTAGACCTATCCTCTATAATATTTATACATCCGATATTCCAATATGTTTAAACTTGTTCTTTGTTAAGTTTCATCTACCAACAATTCCCAAAAAACCGCCGAAATTCTCTAAATCCAAATCCAAATCCTGCAAAAACCTGGTTTACCAAGTGAAGAATAAAAGTTAATAAACGCAAATGTGTCCACGTAACTTTTACTCTTCGTCCCTCTTATATTGGGCTGTTCGGAAATATAAGAGGGACGAAAAAATTTTTGTTCTTTGTTGGCAAAAAACTGATCCAAGTGATTTTTGACCTCATTTGAATTAAACGTTTTACCGTCTAAAATTTTTTGTAGAGACCGGAACAAATGACAATCGGAAGGTGCTAGGTCTGGAGAGTATGGTGGGTGTGGCAGTATATCCCATCCAAGCTCTAAAAGCTTTTGCCGAATTGGTCAACCTTGCATGTGGTTTCGCATTATCCTGTTGGAACACTATACCTTTCCTATTGACTAATTCTGGCCTTTTTTCCAATGAAGTGAATCATTCAATTTGTCCAACTGATGACAGTACACTTCCGAATTGATCGTTGTGTTGCTCGGTAGAAGCTCAAAACCTTTTTTGATGAATATTGGCTTTCGAAGTGCTTTCAACCGGTTCATCTTTTCTACTCCACGATCTTTTGCGCTTAACATTGTTTTAGACAACCCATTTCTCGTCCCCAGTGATAATACGCTTCAAAAATGGATTCTTTCCTTGGCGTTTCAGAAGCAAATCACAAACGTTAACTTACGAACTAGAAATTTGGGACTCTGTAAAGCCTTCTAATTCCTCTCGAATTCAATTTTTAGGATGCTAAAAATATGTTGGGAGTGTCGAACTGGAAGACTACAGTGCGAAGTCGGTATATCTGGGGTTCTTTCTAGCAGGTCTAGACCGGACTACCGGTTATCTATGATCATGATGTATGCATGCGTATGAGTTTTTTTTGATAAATTAAAAAAATAGATTAATCCAGCAAATCTACACGATATTTGCATTCTTGAAAAGTTTTTTTATTTAAATGCTGAACGAAGATACTCGCCTTATAGAAGCTGCTACAATAAAGAACGTACGATCATATCATTGGATATCATTGGGCTGAGTGATGCATTCTTCCACTTGAGAACCATGCATTAATACTCCTATTACTATACTACAATATATTATGTGCTCGTATAAAGATCAAATGGAAAAATTTAACACTTTTTTCAATCTTTCACGCATCATTACGACTAAAGTAGCTCTTGAGATGGAAAGCAAGAGCGATATTATGACCAAGTCATGAGTAGAAGTGTTTTCTTTATATCATTATTTCCGTTTCCGATTATTATTATTTTTTTTCATTGCGGTATATATAAATATATGTGGTCTGGAAATTTGTTAATTATTAATATACTTAAAGTACGTGTTTATTAGTATTTGTGTAGCTACACTTGTATTCAATCTTCTATCAAAGTGCGTTAAACGCGCTTTTGATTCATTCCACCACAATCGAAAATGCTCATTTTCATTTTGAGATTTGTAGACTTTTTAATTGACTTACACAAATAAGCA
Source organism: Atherix ibis (assembly GCA_958298945.1). Classification (NCBI taxonomy): domain Eukaryota; kingdom Metazoa; phylum Arthropoda; class Insecta; order Diptera; family Athericidae; genus Atherix; species Atherix ibis. Next base: position 32,642,222 of record OY282609.1, read on the forward strand.
GATGTTACGTAATATCATAAGTTATAAGTATAAAAGTAAACATTTTGGGGAAGATCTCTTATATTGTGTTTAGTTCCTCTATTTTATCATTACGGAGGTTTGTTCTACTTGAATTTTGATATTTTTTGTAATAAATATAATTGAGAAAAGGCAATCGATACTTTTTGTTTGTTTGTTTGCTTCTTGGTAAGATTCCTAGGACATGAGTTAGGGGTCATGATGTAGCGCCACGATCAAGGCCATTTGGTGATGTGTAATTAAAGGGGTTGGATGGAATTGGTTTTGGGCTAGTTTGATGTGGTTGGATTTTCTAGACCATGTAACATTGTTTTAACAAATCAAAAAAAAAGGATTTGGACGAAGGCATATCATTAGAAAATAAATGTTGGGTAAAGTGACTTTCCGTTCGAAGATGAGTGATAGTGAGTTAAACGTCACATGGTGCCCAAAGAGAAGAGGAAAGAAGAATGTTATATTCGAATTCTGAGCAGTTTTCGTGCCTAAAAAAATTTCGAAGGTTGTCGAGTAGCGTAGTTGATTTCGAAAGAAGCCTTTCGCCATTTGTCCAGACCGTGCCACGGTTAAAGATGTTGTTGTTTGTAAGGTCCCTTAGACATGTGCCAGAGGCCACTTCATAGCGCCACGATCGTGAGGCCATTTGGCGACTTCACAGTAAGTGTGGGAAGTTATCTGAAAGAGACTGGTCTGTGGTTAGTAGTGTAGAATATTGGGAATTTTATTATATATTTTGTGGAGCAGATTTGTATGTTGTAGAAGTTTAAATAGGGGACTAGGAAATAGAGTTGTTGGGTCCAGGAGCTCCACAATGGGGGCGAATTAATACTTGGTTATGTGGCATTCATATAGAATATGGATGACAGTGAAATGAGTGCCACAGGATTGGCATAAGGGACGATTGGTGTTACCAAAAAGTAAGTTATGACTAAGAGCAGTTTGTCCAATCCGAATTCTGAGAAGGTTCCGCGCCCAGAATTTCGGTATGGATGTTGAATAAACTGGTTTACTGGTAGTTATCCAATGAGTCGACAAAAATGTGGCGCTATTGGTCTAGTCATCGTGTTTGCGATTGGCCAATGGTGTTAGTTGCTATTCTGTTAGTAGGCGAGGCAGATTGGGAATGACTGTGATCACTGGTCGACGGAGTGTTTCTCTAGCCAAAATTCCCATATGCCTCGTCACCCCTTACAACTCGACACATCTATTAATTGCGCTAAGTGCTGGGTTACTGGATGGCCCACAAATGGCTTTAAGGGCGGCAAGGCTGTCGCTAAAAATAATAGCGCACCGTTGGCTGGGAATATTGGTCACAATTTCAATTGCTCTTTTGATGGCCCATAGCTCCCCGTAATATGGAGTTGCCTTATAAGGGAAGATTCTACAAAATAATGCGCTGGTGCTGCAGTCAAAAAGTTCAACAACCGAAAAAAATGTAGTTTAGGTGTCAGCGGCCAACTCTTCAAGGGAAAGTTTCCTAAATGTGGACGGATCAGTACTACTAGCCTTAAACCTGTCAAGAGAAGCAGACACTTTCAACTTTACTCCCAACCACCGTTTCCAATACGGGTGTGGAAGGGAAGTTTGGAAAACGAGGGGTAGGATGGAGAAATTGCTTTCAAGGTGGGATATTAATAAGGATAGCAGCGATGATGAATTCCTTTTTGAACTGGGGGAGATGATAATTTTTTTGATTAAAGTGCGGAGTAGGTAATTTGGAAGGCATAGGTTCTTGTAAAATAAATTTAGGCGAGCTTTTTGATGATAGAAAGAGATAGGTTTTCGACCAGTTTCTATCAGTATGGACTCTAACCGGAGATGTACGGTGTGCTCAACTGGTTAGTCTAATGGAACGGTTTACCGCTGCCTCGACTAGCTTTTTCCTTGCTATTGGAACATTGACACATATAATAAGGAAATAGAGCAAGGTTCCTAAGATATGAGCCTGCTATATTATTGTGTGGGTTGGATGAAATTGGTTTTTGGGTAGTTGGATGGGCTAGTTTGAGATGGATGTATTTTCTCGAGTAAGGGAAAATGGCTTGTGCGCAGGGATACCATTGAAAATGTATGTAATTAAAACTAAAGCTTTTCGGGAAATTTGCTTTAGAATAGGAGCTGTTATTAGATCATAAACAGGAGCTTTTTTTTGTGGGAAGGCGCGGAATAGTAGATTTAATTTCCGAGGGCTTAAAATTTTTGGGGAGGAAGACTCATAGGGACTGGGAACATTAGTTCTTCGATTATTTGGTTTTCTGTATCATCACGTGGAGTAAAAATATTTACCAAATGTTTAGCAAATACTTCGGCTTCTTCTTTGTCTGTTTTTGCCCAGTTACCGTCATTTTGGTTCAGTGGGTAGTGGATGTGACGTTCCTTCGTACGAGAGTATTCGTCTAGTGGCTTCCCATAAAGAAATATTGCCACTAAGCGATCTTGTATAAATTTCATGCCCTTAATTATAGTGCTTTCTAATTTCCATATTCAGTTCACGTTATAGTCGGTTAGGTTTCTGTTTGTAACTAGTTTGGGCATTCGTAAGCGGTGCCACTGTGTTTCGTATTTTAGTTGGCAAATTTTGTTGTTGTTAAATTGACTTTTAAAATGAATTTTCTATTTAAGCTCCAAATTGAATTTAATGGTAAAATTGTACGAATTTATGAGCCCATTTTTTTTGTATAAATACAAAAGTTATTTAATTATACTAAATTAAAAATCCATTATAGATATCGCTAATATGTGATATCTATCAGCTTGGATTCTCTAATTAGCGAAAGTGTCGTCTACAGAAATCCATATCAGTACGGGACGCTCCCACATATCAAAGGTCAACTGTGATAGGTGGTAATAAAAATCGCTGAATAATCCAATTTTATCCATTTTTATGTATTGGGCAAACAAAAATTTTTTTTTGGATCATTAATTGGGGCTTAAGCATTATTTTTTTTTTATTATATTTTTTTCTCAAATGAAGTGGCAATATTTTTTAGGTAATGATTGCGTGGTGGAACAAATATCGTCGACTAGAATATTTTTTCTTGCTGTTGCTTTTAGATAGCGTGTGTTTTTTGTTGTTGTATGAAATGAAATATTTCTGCTGACATAGCCAAAAGTCAATAATAGATAGTATGGTGTGTGGACTTTGCGTTTAATCTGTAAGAACGATTGCGAAATGATAGCAATCATAAAAATGCCTATTCGACTGGGTGTGGATCATCATAAATGAAATTTTCGACGTTTTATTTGTTTTTTTATTTTTTATTTTAAATGAATGCAATTAACACAATATAAAAAATTGTAATTTATCTAAGAATTCTGAGAAAAAAAATCCCTGATTCAATTTGGACTTTAATTAGAAATTCTCAAATCTTTTTAATGATAAAAATAATTAAAAAACACATCACTTTCGCTTCAATTCACAGTAAGATAATGAGTTCTAATTAGTGTGACTTCTTTTGCAAAATACTTTCGAAAAAGATAATATTTATGCATACGGGATTGATAGTGATAATTAGTTGATGTTGACATAGTGTAGACACTAGTCTGGGTTTGAGCATTTCATAATACTTATGTGTACACTATCTCAGAAATCACTGTCCCCAAAGCACAACATGAACTTGACATAGAAGTGAACAGAAAGCGTAAAAAGTGCAATTAATTTTCTTATTCTTATCTACTCCAAGTGAGTACGATTGCTTCTAATCTAAAAGTTAGTTAGCTTTAGATTGGGTGACTCTTTATAAGTGGTTACAAAATGATTTTGGAATTATTTTGCTGCCCATTTGGGGTTAAGGGATCACGTCATACTTTTATTTTCTAGTCGGCTCGTATAATCTAAAGACATCCTCATACAAATTAGAAGCTTTTTTTATGTTATCTTCGAATGGTCGCGGTTTAATTTTTCTATTTTCGAATTCCATATTTTATTAATTGATTTATATAATTTGCTGTACATCAAGATTGAATCGACGGCAAAAAATCTTTGGTCTGAGCCACAACACTAAGCCTAATCTGGAATACCGCTTTGATTTTGCAGGTCTAGAGTGGACTCCTGGTTGTTGCACCATTGATAATGTTGTTCAATCTTCTTGATTTACTTATAAACAATTTTTTTTTAAATAAATCATACCAAGTGTATAAGCTTAAATTCGCTGTTTTAAGTCAAAAAAACATGTTTTTTTTCATAGAAAGCAAAAACAAATTTATTCAAAGTACTTGCCCTCGCTACCTAGACATTTTTCCCATCTCTCGGGCAATTTGTGGATACCACGCCAAAAAAATTCCTTCTCTTTTGAGGCAAACCACTCATCAAGCCATTTTCGGACATCTTCGTAAGATTCGAAGTGCTGCTCAGCGAGCGCGTGGCCCATTGACAAAAACAGGTGGTAGTCGGGGGGGGGGGGCAGGTCTGGTAGCGGTGGGCATTGACAGTTTCATCAGGTTTCAACATATCATAGTAGACGATACCCTGCTAATCCCACCAAACGCACAGCAACGTCTTCCGTCCGAAGCGATTTGGTCTCGGAGAAGATGTTGATGGTTGGCCGGGATCAACCCATGATTTCTTGCGTTTAGGATTCTCGAAATATATCAACTTTTCATCGCCTCTCACAATCCGATGCAGGAACGACTTTTTTTTTTGTCTGGCGAGTTGAGTAATACCCAATTGCTCCGCGAGCATTTTTTGCGATTGGGTATCGTCTTCGTCCAAAAGAGCCTGCAATTGTTGGTCCTCAACCTTCCAAGGCCGATTTTCAGGCTTCTTGTCCCACGAGTCAAAATAGCCGTCTTTGAACCGACAAAACCAATCTCGACACGTTGTTTCCGATAAAGCACTGTCACCATAGGCCTCCATAAGCATTTGATGCGAGGATAGGCCTCCACAAAACTAGACATGATTACCAAAGGGAGAATGTATGTTGTTGTACGAAATTGCTGACAATGTGCACTGAATAATGTTGACAGATGTCAAACTCATAAAAGGAAGTATGGCGTGCCCATGGTAGCTTAAAACGCTCACTTACGCTATATATGACGAAACAGCGGATTTAAGCTTATACCACTGGTAAATAGTCTAAAAATACAAAATAATAAGAATGGTTAATACATTTTAATGTATTAACCATTCTTATTATTTTGTATTTCAATATTTACACTCATGATATTCTTTGCCACAGTGGTATCCTAGCCGCAACATATGTGACGATACAGCTTTCGTTACACATTAGTGATCGAAGATGCAGAAAACGTGTTCTTCCAATGCCCCTTCTACGAGGGAACACGGGCAGATCTGGGGAAAAATCTGGACCGTTCCATCAGGCCAGAAAACATAGTGGAGTGCATGCTGAAGAGCCAATCGGCTTGGAACAGAGTTGCAGAGTACGCGGAATTTTTAATCAAGGATCTTCGCACCACGTACGAAGAATAGGCCGCGAGGCGTCATAATATCGGGAAAGCAGTAATATCAAATAAGAACGCCCCGGCAAAGTAGTATTTACAAAGAGTGCCGCCGGGGAACATTTTAATAATTTTTTAAAATTTTACCCTAAGTCATAAATATATCCTTTTATTTATTTATGGTGTTATGTTTTAGTTAAGAAATTGATAAGATATGTCTGGAGTTGGTAGAAGTACGAGAAGGAAGGAAAGAGAAAACGAAGTCTATGGATTTGAACATAAAATTTCTTGTATGAAGATTGAAAAAATCTCTTTCAATAAAATATATACTTTACATGTACACGTACTTATAAATATTCTGTTTTTATCATAAATTTTAATGGTTCTGCGATTTCGTAAGAAACAGATTCGAAATTCGAAAAACTATACAATAAATGCAATGAATTTAGGTCAATTGAAAAAATCGATTGTACTGCAAATTGCATTAATACTAGGCTATTGTGATGGTTAACAGAGTCGAAAATCTACTCGAGGCAAAGTATGTATGCATTTATGTAAAATAGAAGCTTTTAATGTGGGGGAGGAATGCAACTGGAATCATAAAGACTAAGAATCATAATAATGTTATCCTTGACTAAAAATAGAATCATTTTCAAGGTGGATCATCTTGATTATTTACAAGGTTCTAACATTTTGTGAAAAGATGGTGGAAGTATTCATATTATTGATAAAATTCACGTTAAAGATTTTTTGTTTTTAAATATTTTTTCTTTCCAAAACAATTTCTTTTTATTGAAATCAATTTAATATTTTCCTATCATAAAATGAAGTTATAAATGTCTAAATATGAACAATCGTATAATTGTCAAAGTAAAAACGCAGCACTTGTGTCCCACACGCAGACAAAGATGCACGTTTAATCTGGGCCGTTATACTCGTTGATGCATTTACTATTTGAAATGCAATTAATCATTAATCCTGAAATGTTCTATTTTAATTTGTTATTAAATAAAATTATATATTGTAGAAAAAATACAAAATGTTCGAACGGTTGAACAAAGTCAAGGTCAGCAACAAGAGTCAATTTTACATTTAATTAATACTTATTTATCTAAAAGTAGAGATATTTTTACAAACTATTATCATTGACCAATATCAGTTAATAATAACAAATTCGTTGTGTCCTATAATAAATGTTTCAGAATGCGAGTGTTACTTAAATATTTATGGTTTATCAGAGTCCGGTGCTACGTGATTGACTACACGCGAAAGATTGAATTTATTAGTTAAAGATCAAACAACTTCCATTAAAGGAATGGTATTATAACCAACAACGAACTTGTCTTGCCAGTTTTAAGTGGTAAAAAATAAACAACGGGTCCAAAAATGTGGTCTGATTTGATTTCCATATAGTGCAGAGTTATATGTCCCAAAAAATAAAGGTTGCCGATTGACTAGAAGTGTGTAAACGAAATATTTAAAATCCAAAGCAAATTTTCATAATAATTTTCTTCTGGATCGATTGTATTTTTTTGTAATGGCTTGAATATTCTTTTGGAAAAATGTAGTAAATATACACTAGCCGACGAAAACTGTTTGGAACCACTCACATTTTTTCGAACAATTTTCTAATTTGCGTTTATGTTGATAGGAAATTTTTTTCGTATGCACGTGGAAAAGTTAAACAACTGAACAAAGAGCTGGATTTAGAGGTGAGCATTCCACTATCCAGCAGTATCATGGCGTAGTCGATGACAAAGCGTGTTCGCTAGAACGAAAATAATACTCCTCAGACGTATTTTGTTGAAATTTCACAGGCTTTCGACAGTGTATGGCATGCTGGATTGCTTTGGAAGTTGCAGCGAGTCCCCTACCCTCTGGTTATTTCCACATCCTAAAATCCTATCTTTCCGACCGATATTTTCAGGAGTTTTCTGACATTCACCTGTCTCTGCTGGTGTCCCTCAGGGAACTATCGTTACTCCAATCCTTTACAATATTTACACTCACGGTATCCTAGCCGCAACATATGTGACGATACAGCTTTCGTTACACATTAGTGATCGAAGATGCAGAAAACGTGTTCTTCCAATGCCCCTTCTACGAGGGAACACGGGCAGATCTGGGGAAAAATCTGGACCGTTCCATCAGGCCAGAAAACATAGTGGAGTGCATGCTGAAGAGCCAATCGGCTTGGAACAGAGTTGCAGAGTACGCGGAATTTTTAATCAAGGATCTTCGCACCACGTACGAAGAATAGGCCGCGAGGCGTCATAATATCGGGAAAGCAGTAATATCAAATAAGAACGCCCCGGCAAAGTAGTATTTACAAAGAGTACCGCCGGGGAACCATCGTTCCGGGAGCAAGGGTAGAGGTACAGGTAGGTTTTAGCGAGGTAAAAATCCCGCATAACTCGTCTGGCAGGTAGAAGGTCTTCCATAGAGTACCTTTTGAAGGTTTCCACCTGTACCTCATTAATCTTAACTTAAAAAAAGGCCTTCGTTACACATCACAAAGATCCTTCCATAACCACCAATATCCTACAGAACCACATTCCCTGGTTCAATAGATAGAGAGTAGAGGTAAATGAGCAAAAATTTGCTCATGTTACTTTCACACTGCCGAGAAGAGATCCCTGATATAACCCTAAATGACAGTAATATTAAATAAAAATCGAACGTGCGTTATCTTAGACTTATATTCGACAAGCGGTTAACCTAGAATTTTCACACGAAAAGTAAAAGAAGCGAACTTAACGGACGACTATAAGACAGTAGGTCAGAACTGACAACAAAAATCAAGCTGTTACTATATAATACGGTACCTAAACGTTAGATTATAGAAGAAGGCCTCTACACGGAAAATGCTGTCCAAATTTTGTTGGCAATACATTTGTAAGAACGTACAAACATACAAAATAACAGAAATGGCGTAAATCAGTGGGGGCCAATTTAAAACTTCCGTATGCGATTGAAGGCGTTCGTTTAAAACCATTTTTTTATATGTGATACGAGTTTCATTTATGCGTAAACAAATAGATTTTTTAATATTGCGGATTTTGTTGTTTGATGGAATTATGGCCACTTAAATTATTTATTAAACTCATCTGCACTTAATTTCCTTACACACACTTTACGTACGCCGTAAACATTGAACTGTCAACATCACATTTGTTTACATTTATTGATTGAAGTATTTTTCACTTTTTTGACCAAATAAATTATTAGAATACATTTAAGTAAAAATGAAGATGTCAACTCACCGAAAGAAAGAAATTCCCGGCTTCCTATTAAATGTTATCAACAATAAAACTATTTATATAAATACTCACTTTTTCATAAATACTTCAAAATACATAAAAAGTACAGTTTCACTTGCACTTTCCGATAAGTGCACAAATAACAACTTGAAAAACAATAAAAGTATGCAAGCATTTCGGTATGCTACCACTTTCATGGAGAATGGCGTGTTTAAAAACTCTCCGAAAGTCTACAAAATTTACGAAATAAATTAAAGATTTTTATTAAAATTAAAAATTACCTGTCGTTGTGTTTAAATTGTATTTTTGTTTCCAATAAGTGAATTAAAATGAATATAAATTATGCTTTTGGAATTCAATAAATTTCTATTACGAAAATTAGACGAAAGTATGCAAGTGTTACGATTTCTCGCCGCTTTTGCAATAATTCAGCCAGAAAATTGCGTATACATAAACGAAAATCTGACGTACGGGGGCCTCTCTAGGTATTCTTTAACCTAAGACTGAAACCGATATGGACATATAGATTCGAACTTTGGCTTCCGACTAAGTGTTCCAATTACCTTCCAATACAAAGCCTATAATCCCGAATTCTTCGTAAAATCGTCTTTGCCCACCTTTTATGTACGAAACAGTGTTATCCATCGTAATCTAAATGTTCCAGTTGTTCGATAACTGTGCATCTCCCAATATAAAAAATTCCATTCGCGTCTATCCTACCATCATAATCCTCTAGGATTAGTTATAAAATAATATTGTCCTGTTCTAGAGGTAACATCGATCGGTGTTCTTGTTATGTTCTTGTATTTACATTGATAAAAATCTGGTTGTTACTAGTTGTAAATAGTTCTAAATATCAATTAAATAGAAAAAAAATCTGCCGGCAGTATGACAACTGTTTGGGTCCATTAGTAAACACTCAAGTGGAAGAGAAATTTAAGGCCTTTCATTTAATTAGTCTTACTAGAGGTAGAAGCTATAATGTGATTCGAAATTTTTTGAGAGGTACAAAAAATTTTGGTAAATAACAGAGGGAAGGAATAAAGACAACCAAGACAGAATGCAGAAAAGTTGTAGTGTCGTCAAGTGATCAAATAATTTAATAAAGCACCAGAAGGATAGTATCCTTAGACAGTACAGTAAATGGTCTCAATTATTCTAGATACATTCGTGTCTTTAATGGTATGAATTAACGCATTCTCCTCACGGTATCCTTAATTGAAATCATATACATGTAGGAGATTTTTATGTGAACTAAAGGAAGGATATTTCTATTATTATTTTTGTTTTTAAATTTAAAAATACGAAAATGTAGTGAAAAATGGAAAAATTACTATGTTGCAAGCATCTTCCCATCGTTAAAATCGTTTGCTATAAGTTTGTCGGAAGCAACGGTGCTAAATGCGGTTTGCCGATGCTTGTACTCATAATTGCGTTATAGACAAGAAATAACTACATTTCACTGATAGAACAAAGCCGTAACGCCTAAAATTTTGAACGAGAATCAGGTCAAGAGCCGGGAAATACGTTCTTGTCTGTGGCTGCGTACTGATTTTGATCGCTCAAATTAGCTTATAATGATTTCACTTATAGATTTAAGTGCATTTCAGCGAATATATAGCCATTGAAGTGTGACAGTATCCTTAATATTAAAAGGAGCGCTTTTAGTGTAGCAAAATTTGATTAGGCTTTGTAACTCCAAATGAATTATTTCTCAATAACGATTTAAAACGTTTCCATTGTAAATAATCTATTAAAGCTGTTTCAAATTATCCGATATATTTATGTGCTTCCCAAAATAGCAGATTTTAAAGAATCGCATAATGAAAGTAAAATTGGTATTTTGCAAGAGAGCAGTTTGTGCAAAATTCGTGCAAAAAAAAAATATATAAAATCTGAGAATACAATTTTCACAAAAGAAACCAAATATAGAGAAATCTTAAATATGAGCTAAACCCATAGTCTGTATGTGCATATGTTCAGTTTGGCAGATTAGAATCGCACATGTTCGTTTCTTCTTCTCAAAAAGGCTGCCGTAAATATTCAAAGTTCAAACACAACTGCACTACCAGCTAGAAAGTGTGTTCAAATTTCAACAAAATAAATATCGAATTGCGGCTACTAATAGTGTGCACTGTGCCATATAATATAACATAATATCCAAATTAGAATAAACTCAACAGTTTATCAAGTGCACTGCACTCTGGAACATAAAATAAAATCACTTTTGTATATACGAGTAACCATATGAGAGTCCAAAATTGTACAATACGAGAAGAACTTCTCCAATTTATCCTATCATTCTTGTATGTTATGCATGGTTGTTGGCATTTTGTTTTAAAAATTTTTATAACTAAAATTACGTACACTAACGTGTGGATAATATTCAAATATCGAAATCTAAATAAATATTTAAGTTAGCAATTTTTGCATGGTACAAATTTCTACAATACGGATGCATAGCAATCACTGCGTGTGTATTTTATTATAATACATGGTAACAGTCGGTGTCATATGCCTATACATCTAGCCACATTTCTGTAATACGGATGCATAGCAATCACTGCCGAAAGTCGGTGTCATGTGGCTACATGCCATGTGCTCGGCGCATCATATTACACTACATGCTGGTTTTTGCCATATTAAAACACGACTGATCTTCATATGTGCAATTGACAGCACATGTCAGTGTCCGTATGCATCTCAAGTCTTTTTCGCGTGCTTTCCCATGCCTAAAAGACCTGCCATGTACTATCACACTTTTGAGATAATTCTTTAGTGACTTTATCGCACATTTCGGCCTGTAACTAAGTTTTTACTTGACGAATATTTTTAAATGTTCTTAAGTTTGAGAATTATCTGCTGAAAACGATCTTTCGCGTAACCATACAAGAAAAAGTACCAACGGTGTCAAATTGCATGATCTTCAAGGCCAATTAACATAACCAAATCTCGAAATTACGTGTTCTGGGAACTTTTCGCTCAATAAAGCTAATATTTGTCGTGTTGTGGTGAAGTGTTGTTGAAAACACTAATGGTCCAAACCAAAATCTTCAGGTTCGTTAAGAATATACAGTAACGGTCTCTCATTCTTCGTTTTCAAAGAAAAACGAGCCAATAACATCCTTATACCAAAATCCACACCAGATAGTCACTTTTCATGGATACACGTAGTCCAATATTTTTTTGTCTTTTGCCACCCAACTAAAAATACGACCTTTCCAACCCAACCCTTCAAAATAGGCGTTTGTTTCAACAAGCACGTTATTGTTTGAGCCAAATTTTTTTCCCTCTGTCATTTTTTCATATTCCGAAAATAGGAAATAATCGATGGGTGCTAAATTTTGCGAATATATTTGATGCGAAAGCAGTCCGTATCTTAGTTCATGAAATTTCGCCATGGCGATGACACTTGACGCGTGCATTGTCTTAATGAAAGAGATTATTTGTTCGCCTAATGAGGACGCAATTTTTTGTTCGCCAAATGAGGACGTTGAAACGAAACAATAATTTTTTATTCTTTTTATCATTTTCAAGGTAATCAACATAGATTATGCCATGTGAATCACAAAACACTGTGGCTATGTGTTTGTTGGCCGATAAAGTCACTGTGACTTTCTTATGTGCCGCTTTGCCATGAAAACCGCACTATTTAGATTGTTCTTTGGTCCTTGGTGTCTGTGTTTCATCAACAGTTATTAATCGATGCCAAAAATCATTCGGATTTCACTTTAGCATCGCCAAACATTCTTTTGAAGTTGACAAATATGCGTCTTTATAGCGCATATCCAAATGAGTTGTTAAAATATTCTGAACCCGTTCAATTGAGATGCCCACAGCCATCGAAATCGCACGCACTTTCACCACCCGCTCATTATTTTTTTCAATAATTTCTGATGTGTTAATGTAATTTGGACGACCCCTGGATGTTCGTCATAAAGAATACTTGTACGACCATGTGTAAATTCAACTGTCTAATATTTTATAGTCGATACCGAAGGTGTAGAGTCCCCATAAACTACACTGAGCTCCACTTTTATATCATTATTCATTTTCTTTCCAAAAACAAATATATTCGACATTTATGGACTCGCAAATTAAATGACGCAGCTGCTTGAAAATTTGACAGAATTCTTGTGAAAGGTTACATTTACGAAAAATAGAATTGTTTTAATAGTATCAATTCCATATCTTGCCTAGGATTAGGTATTAATCATACAACCCTCGTATTTTGTTTTCAATATCTCATGTATAATTGTATAAAAAATTTACATTCATTATTATAGACAAATTGTAGACTATTTGAGATCATCTGAACAAACAACTATTTTGCCTGATAATATATTTTAAGCCCTTATAAGTTTGCATCGACATTTTTTTATAAACTGAAAGTGTTTTGATTAACGAAGAAAAGTTAAGTATCTTAAACAAAGGTTCTTATAAGAGTAATATTCCTCGAACGGATATACTCGTAATATATCCTAAATATGAATGAGTACATGACATTGCATATGTTTAATAATTTATTGTTTTATGCATTTTTTATTTTTCAAATTGAATTGAAGTACATAAATTTGTATTAAGAAAGCGATGTACTCAGATAATCTACGAGCTGTTTGTACTTGCACATTCTTATTTGTAATGTGCATAATAAGAAGAGGCATTTTTAAATTAATCCTGATTAAAATTGAATTGACCAATGTTTACGCTTTTAAGGCACATTTTAATTTCGTGTCCACTTTCTACATGTACATTCGGAATTTACATATCCATTTCCGACTGTATTGATTTTGATTTTGATAGTTAGTGAAACGAAAAGTTAAACATTACCCAGTAGTAAGTAAATGGCAAAACCAATGAGTCAGCCGACTTTACTCTATTAACTTTGAAAAAACTATGATTGTTTACTCATCAGAATATTTTTTTTTGTATTGGTTTGACTTTATTTTTTTCGCAGTCTACTCTGAACTATGTAGGAATAGAAATGTAGTAAAACTTTGCTTGTTCGTATGCCCTAGTCGGAATGACATACTGTTTATACTATCCAATTTATCGATGAAAAAATATATTCAGCGAAGACTTGAATAAACAACAAATTTGTCTCTAGAACCTACAGAAATATCACTTAGCCTGACTAGAAAATCTCTTCAAATATTTCCCCGTATACATTTATCTTTATTTTTGAAGACGGATACCGTTTAGGGTTGATAAATCAATAAAACAATATATATGAAAGTCGTAGAGTAAGAGAAACTATATTTTGGTGAGTCATAATACATCATATCCTTCAAGCATTACTTATAGTATATACCGCCATGTTGTAAGTTTTGAAGAAAAAGTCTCGAACACAATTCCGTCGATAACTGAAATCTTTCACGAATCTCAACCGAGTCATCAACTCAATCATAATTGCGACGACTAAGGAACTGTCATCTGATCAGTTAATTATTAATATAATATGCTTAATTAAATTTTTAAATTCACCTAACCTTACTTATGCATTTGTCTTGTCTTTAATTTCCTTAGATTATACAAGAAGAGAAACGGCGTAAATCAGTGGGGGCCAATTTTAAACTTGAGTGTGCGATTGAAGCGGTTCGTTTAAAACCATTTTTTTTATGTGATGTCATTTATGCCTAAACAAATAGATTTTTTAATATTGCGGATTTTGTTGTTTGATGGAATTAGTTAATGTTTTAAAACTAAATTACAACACGAAAAATTTAATTTACTTAAATAATTAATAACAAATATTCTAAAAAAATTGAAAACAATATTCTTTAGTAAATGCATTACAAAATGGTATAATCGAGCAAGCGAAAGCACAAATGCAAACATATTTATTTAAATAAAAAGCCTACCGAATATACTTTATTTATTTTAATGCAATGGAAAACAGACTGAAAAATTCGTTCCCTTAAATTTTCTTGCACACACTTTACGTACACCGGCACTGAACTATTTTCTGGTAAACATTGAACTGTCAAAATGAGATTTGTTCACATTTATTGAATGCCGAACTTTTCCCTTTTTAACATTTTTTTGCACCAAATAAATCCTTAAAAGCCATTTAAACACATTATAGACTAAATTTTTGCTAATTTCTCTAGTAAAAATGAAGATGTCAACTTACCGAAAGAAAGAAATTCCCGACTTCCTCATTCCGTTGAATTACTAGCAACCCTTTAAGAAAACATTTCATTTTCTGATATAAAAACTTTCTATTAAATGTCATCCAAATAAAACTATTTATATAAATATTTACTTTTTCGTAAATACTTCAAAAAACATAAAAACCACAATTTCACTTGCACTTTCCCATAAGTACCAAAGTAACAACTTGAAAACAACAAACGTATGCAAGCATTTCGCTATTCTACCACTTCATGGAGAATGGCGTGTTAAAAAACTCTCCAAAAGCCTACAAAATTTAGGCGGTTGATATTTAATTGATATTTACGAAATAAATAAAAAAACAAAATACAATTCCATTTCATATCAAAAGATTGTACAACAAATAAAAATTGCCTTTTGTTGTGTTTAAATTGTATTTTTGTTTCTAATAAGTGAATTAAAATAAATATAAAAAGTATGCTTTCTATTACGAAAACTAGATATCAGTATACATAAAAAATCTACATAAAAGTATGCAAGTGTTGCGTTTTCTCGCCGCTTCTGCAATGGCATAAGAAAATCTGACGTACGGGCCTATCCAGACATTTTTTAATATTAGTTAATTTCAATCTCAACAATGCTGCCACATAACCAAACACTGAAATGTGTGGCAGTACTACGACGCGAACGAAAAATTGTAAACTAGACTTAATTGAATGAATAATTGGTCTGCCGTTCTCGTCGATCGTCGCAATTGTATGCATTCCCATGAGCTTGTGAAGATTCTATAAATTCTGACCGATATTAGTTATCGGAATTGTGTTAAGCTTCACTATTGAACTAGGATCATTAACTAGGACGCAGACACAAAGCACACATCCGAAATGAACATATGCGTCCATCTACATTCACACTCTTATCCCATCGACGTTGCCAAATTGCATACATTCTATTTAGGACTAGTACACGTCGCCGGCGTAGACTAAGATTCTGAACCCCTTTATTCATTACCGCACAACCAGCAAGCATGATGCCTCGTCGTAGACGGTAGTGAATTCTTCTACGTAGCACCTCCATGTCCCATTGAATTTCTCCCATGAGAACCTGCATCGCATCGGTTGACACGGTTCCTTGCGGAATACTCACACTCTAGCTTCGGTCAAATCCTTCTGAAAATGTGACATGAGTCAAGATTGCTCCACCTCTCGGTCGGGCAAATTCGATCACATGCCTTTTCGAAATTAAATGATGCCAGCAAACCACAGAGTTTTCGTTTTTAATCGATTTTTTACAAATTTCTACTTTACGACTAATCAATAAAATCAATTCTATTGTTTCTTATTTAAAAAATTAGCTGTACTGACTATCATTTACAAATATCATATAAAATCGTTCATGTTAATTAGTTTAATTAAATTAATAATATTTTAACATTACAAACCGTAAGATGAAAATTTAAAAAAGAAAAACCTAAAACCACACAGAATTTAATCTTAACCATGTAGCCAGTGATGAAAAAATAAATTAATAATAACAACTGATTCGAATTTGGTTAAGCTTTAAAAGGGGATGGTTAAGGTATGAGTGGGGGCTTGCAAATAATAAGCACACATTATTATTTATTTAAAACGGAAAATTAGTGTGAAAAACTGGAATGAAACCAAACACTAAAAGCGAAGGACGAATACTCAATTTCAGTTTATTTCATGTTTGAATCATTCACAAGTAGTAAGCTTATTTTCAGCTTTATAAAAAGCATACTTGCTCATTAAGGATAACTTTATAATAATTCTATGGTCTACAGTTGAATGTATAGGTTGTGGTTAAGTGAATCACATAATAAAATTTTTCTATGCGATGATCAAGGTTATCTTTTTATTTGTATTTTTAATTGAATATGGAATATTTCGAAAAACATTCTCAGTTTCCATTTTAGTTCTGTACGCTTAGGGGTTGGCCTGTTTCCGAAATGGACAGTATTTTGTTGTATTTCACACTTTAATTCTCTTTCGGAAATTATTCCAATTTTATAAATTCGAACGAGAACAGTGGATATGATGAGTTTTTCTTTCTCAAAAGTGCAACAAAACTTTTCTACTCAGAATCTAGATTAGGACAACCAAACTTATTTTGTCTGAAAATCCTGTGGCACTCTGCACGACACCTACTCAGGTATTGGAACTAGGAGGTTTGGTCAGGATTTAATTTTCTGCAACGTTTTTTTTTATTTTTATACATCAATGTTACCTTATTTAAATAAAGGTTCCCTATCGGTGGTGGTGTTATTTTCAATATTCGTAGCAATGCTCAAAGGCTTCAACTGGAATCGCCATCAGCTTCTCGGTTATACTTCTTTGGGTGTTATCAACAATTCCAAAATGACGTCCTTTCAAGTAGTTTCTAAGATTAATACTGTCAAAATACGCGGATATATACTTTTCCAAAAAAAAACTCGTTGATGCAAATGGCCTTGTGACTAGAGGTCTGGTCCGATGTGAAGAACTCTTTTTCCGAGTGAGCCTTTAAAGACTTCTTTTGAAAAAAAACTTGACATTTGCCTTCTTTCATTTTCATCCGTTTTCGATGTTGAAGGCCTTCCTGAGCGACGATGGGGTTCTCGGCTCCCCAAAAATACTTTATGCCACAAAAAAAAAACTTGTGCTCTGGATAAGAAATTTTCCCCTCAGGCTCGGTGCAACTTTTTTCTAAAGCAAACTTGCGATTTCTCTAAGCTCTAAGAGAAAAAAATGAGACTGTGTATAATTCTTTTTTGGAATTACTAACATCCAAGCTAGTAGATGGTACCGTCTCATTACTTTTATGCCACATCTGGTAAATTCACAATTCCTTTTCGGTTCGTATTCCGCCCTTTACGGACTATCTAAATCAAAAAAAAACCCTTTACCAAATCCTAAAGTGCTTCAAAAAATTAAATTACATAAAACTACCATATTTCATCTAATCAACTCCTGACTAGTTAAGTATTGATGTAAGCAGTGGTAACGCCTGTCCACACGATATAGGCATGGCTCCGCGAATGGTCTTATGTTGATGGCGCTATAAAGTGATCCTTAAGGGAATTTTTATACAAAAAAAAAACAATTTTTTGTACATTAAATCAAAAGCCTTTCAAATTGGATCTTTTGAATTTTTTTTAATCTAATATATTGTACAATAGTAAAAAAATTCTAGCTCCAACCATTCCCATGTAAAGAGGGATAATATAGGGTTTTCCAATAAGTGTGATATGATTTCTAAGTGACGTTTCGGCCATTTGTAATATGTATTCAGTAATGTTTACAATTTCATCGTGGAGAGATATACGCAAGAACAACGTTTACAAATTATTCAATTTTATTATCAAAATAATCGTTCTCCAATTGCAACTTTTCGTGCGCTTTTGCCATTTTATAGTCGTAATAATCGTCCAACTGTGCTCGCTATTCGTCGAATTGTTACAAATTTCGAGCGTACATTTTCCTTACATAATGTTCAAGTGCCAATAAGACAAAGAACCGCTCGAAGTAATGAAAATATTGCTGCCGTTCAGACAAGTGTTGCTGAAGACCGCAATTTGTCAATTTCAAGACGTTCTCAAGAATTGGGACTGTCTCAAACTACAACCTGGCGGATTTTGAGAAAGGATTTGGGCTTGCATCCGTATAAAATTGTTATCACTCAAGAATTGAAGCCATTGGACCACCGTAAATGTCGTGAATTTGCTGATTTTGTCTTGGAACAACTTGAAAACGATAACGATTTTTTTAAGAAAAAGTTTGGTGTGGTTTTTGGTCTGGTGGAATCATCGGTCCGTACTTCTTTCGAAATAAAGCTGGTAACACCGTTACTGTCAATGGAGAGCGGTATAGATCGATGATAACCAACTTTTTATGGCCGAAATTGGAAGAAGTTGATCTTGACAACATCTGGTTCCAACAAAACGGGGCTACGTGCCACACAGCACGTGCAACAACCGAATTATTGCGAGAAAAGTTTGGAGATTCGATTATTTCAAGAAATTGTGAAATTGAATAGCCTCCAAGAAGTTGTGATTTAACACCATTAGACTATTTGTTGTGGGGTTATTTGAAGTCATTGGTCTTTAGTAATAAACCAGACTCAAGCTTTAGAAGTTAATATTGAACGTGCTATTTATGACATACGACTTGATTTAGTGGAAAAAGTGCTCGAAAATTGGGTTCATCGAATTCGTTCCTGCAAAAGAAGTCGTGGAGGTCAATTGAATGACGTTTTCTTCAGAACTTAATTGTATCGATTGGACTTCACATTAAATAAAAAACATTTGAATTTCCTTAACAATTAGTGTGGTTTTTTTTAAAGAAATCATATGATTCTTATTCGAAAACCCTTTATTTGGAAAAAATCGATTAAACATCTAGCTCCAAAAAAAACCCTTTACCCTAACGTACTTCAAAATATTAAACTACAAAAAACTATTTCATCTAATCAACTCCTGACCAGTTAAGCATTGATGTAAGAAATAGTATAACGCCTATCCTTACGATATACCAGCTGTATAAGCTTTAATCCGCTGTTTTTGTCAAAAAATTTTACGAAGACGTCCAAAGTACTTGCCCTCGAAAAAAAAAATTCCTTCTCTTGCGAGGCAAACTCCTCATCAAGCCATTCTTGGACGTCTTCGTAAGAATCGAAGTGCTGCTCAGCGAGCGCCTGGCCCATAGACGAAAAGGGCCAGGTCTGGTGAATAAGCGGGGTGGGGTAGCACGTCCCAGTTGAGCGTCTCCAAGTAGTTTCGGACCATTTTTGACGTATGCGATGGTGCGTTGTCGTGGAGGAAAATCAGCTTGTCAATGCCTTGTTTATAATCCATCCTTTTTCACGCAGAGCATGGTGCAATTTGATCAGTTGTTGTTGGTAGCGGTGGGCATTGACAGTTTCACCAGCTTTCAACATCTCATAGTAGACGATACCCTGCTGATCCCACCATACGTGCAGCATCGTCTTCCGCCCGAAGCGATTTGGTCTCGGAGAAGATGTTGATGGTTGGCCGGGATCAACCCACTATTTCTTGCGTTTAGGATTCTCGAAATATATCCACTTTTCATCGCCTGTCACAATCCGATGCAGGAACGACTTTCTTTTTTGTCTGGTGAGCAAGATTTCACATGTGTTTTGGCGTCGCTCCATCTGTCTATCGTTCAATTCATGCGGTACCCATTTTCCGATCTTTTCAATCTTCCCCATGGCACGCAGAAGCATGGAAATGGCTCGTTGAGTAACACCCAATTGCTTCGCGAGTATCGTTTTCGTCCAAAAGAGCCTGCAATTGCTGGTCCTCAACCTTCCTAGGCCGATTTTCAAGCTTCTTGTCCCACAAATCAAAATTGCCGCCTTTGAACCAACGAAACCAATCTCGGCACGTTGTTTCCGATAAAGCACTGTCACCATAGGCCTTCATAAGCATTCGATGCGAGGATAGGCCTCCACAAAACTAGACATGATTACCAAAGGAAAAATGTATGTTGTTGTACGAAATTGCTGACAATGTGCATTAATTAATGTTGACAGATGTCAAACTCATAAAAAAAAGTATGGCGTGTCCATGGTAGTTTAATACGCTCACTCACGCCATCTATGACCAAACAGCGGATTTAAACTTATACACCTAATACAAAAGGCTGGGCAAATGGCCTCATGTTCATGGCGCTATAAGGTAAAATAAAATTAATTTTTTGTACATTGAATCAAAGAGGCTTTCAAATTGGATATTTTGATTTTTTCTTTTGTCTAAAAAAAATTCTGGCTCCAACCATTCCCGTGTAAAGGGGAAAAAATCGATTGACTTCTGAAAAGCTGGAATATTATTGAATACTGTTCTGGAAATACCTAAAATTTGAATAAACTAATAATGGAAATTCTTATTAATTAATCTAATGACTCTGTCACAACGAAAGCTATAAATTGGCATAGGAGCCAAAATGTAGAGCATACTTTAATCAAAAAGATAAATATCAATCGATAATGTCTATATTATAATATTATTATTTTTCTCAAAAATAACTTTATAAAATTTATAGTCTATCGTTATTAGTCTAACGTAACTCTGTCGTTGTGTAGTTATTAAATCACGCAATAAAATAAAGAAGTCGGTCAAAAGGCAAACAATTTGAACATTTTAAACGATATGTAACAGGCAGCACCAGTTATCATAGAAAAATCTATTTAGTTAATAATTAATTAAGGTTAGTCTGTTATGTTATGAAATTTAAAAATATTACCTCATGAATAAATTAATATTAAATACAGGAAATCTAAAACTGATGAGCTCTACTACATTTTCTGGCATTTCTGATTGGTTGGGTGAGGCATTTTTAGGAGAGGTTAACCAAAAAGTCGTGACCAAAGAACGTGTCATAGAATGTATAGATTTCAACAGGTTCTCTTGTTTGACCTGGAAACCGAAATGATTGATTATTTTTTATGTCAATTCGATTCAGTGAAAAACTTTCTTATTTAATAGAATAAAATTTAGTTACTCCTGTCGAGGAGACAATCTTCTCTTTCCTTTAGTAGAGAAATGATTGAATACCAATCAATCACATTCAATCAGAAACTTTCTTATACTTGATGGCTCAAGTTTTTGATGATTCAAAATTCTTACTCTAATTCTCTGCTATTGTTTTTTTAACTCGAATAAAAACTCATTAAATTAAATCAGCTGATTTCATATGAATTACAAAATTTCCAATCTGTTTTTTTTTTAAACTTTCACAAAAAATTAATACGAATTCTCCCAGACTATTTTTATTAACAAAGTATGACTAGTACTTTTTGTGCAGAAATAAATAAAACTGAGTCATCTCTTCATAATGGGGAGTTTTTAATTTGGTCTCTTAAATGTGGCGTAGCATTTTGGTAGTGCCATATGATATTCTGAAGAAAAAAATTTTTTTTATTGTCGTTTATTTTTAATTTTCACACTTAATCATCGTCGTTTAGGAATTAAAGTAATTTAATCTCAAATCTATAAACATCTTTCCGATAGAAATTCTTTTGAGTACAAATTAGTTTTTTATTATTTGAACTGGTTTTTTTGTTTTTTTTTGTTGTTTAGAAAATCACATTTGCGATGCTATATTTAGTTAAGTCGTTTAGTACTTAAGTATGGTCAAAACCATATTAAGGACTAATTGTGCTGTATTCCCTATCAGACTGTGGAATTGGACGCAATTCAACCTTTTGAATTTTATTTTTAGGAATAAATTGAAGCTCCTTTTAACTGAAGGTACATACTTAGTGGCATCGAAAAGGAGATTTAGGACATAGACAAATAAGCCCTTGGGTGACGATATAATGAAATTCTTATCTTCAAAATTGCATGCGTTGCCTCAACTCAACGTAGTGTTTTATCTAACTCACCTCATACGCTTAAAAGTTGTGCTTATGAAAATGTTACCATTCGAATAGAGAGAGAGGGAGAGAGAGTACATTAGTGGCACCCTTGATACTTTTAGTCCTCAATGAATATGGAAATTTTCAACCCTTTTTTACTACCATATTTTTAATGTATTAAAGAGTATTTACTGAATGAAACGTCATTGATAGGAAATGATGGCTCTCAATAGAAGTGTTTTGTTATATAGAAACTGGCATCTGGCCGGGCACTATCAGCACTTTAGTTTCAGGAAAATATTTAAAATTTGAATTTATATTAGAATGTGATGTGTTAAACCCTTCTTAGGAAATTGTGAACAGATCATTGAAATATTTTAAGAACGCAATTTGTCACCAGTTTTTTTCGTAATACCAGAGGGGAGATCTTTCGAACATTTGCGAAATTCTAAACACGTTATTGTGAATGTGAATATCTCTGAAACAATTGTAAGATTATAAAATTACCATAAATATAAAGAAGAAGAAAAGAAACAGCAACAATACCAAACAGGTTTTCGTATAATTTCTTAAAAAAGTATTCGATTCACAATGATTCTGCCACATATGTATCTTTTGCGTTATTATAAGAATTTGCGATGAAGTTTAAAGATTATTTTTTATGTGAAATATCATCTAAAAAAAATTTCAATTGTTATTCGTATAACGTTAGTTAGTTGTTTAGAATATTTTATTAATAAAAATAATCTTTAAGAATAGAAAAAATGCGATAGTGATATTTTATTGATAGTGAAGAGTAAATCCAATTTGTGGTGCAGAAAAGTAAACGCAAATAAAATACACATCGAATTTAGATTAAGATAAAATCTTTATTATTTTGCTTGGACCATATAATTTCATAAGGAGACTCAACCCTATTCTTTTGGTATAATTTTTTGATGACATTTTCTGCGTTAGCAGAATTTTATGCATAGCCCCCCAAGTAAAAGTCCAGCTGCGTTAAATTGCATGATTGTGGAAACCAATTGACATCACCAAATTTCGAAATTACGTGTTCTGCGAACGTTTCGAACAATAACGTCAAAATTTGTTGTGTTGTGTGGCTTGTGGTGCTTCTTAGTTCTGACTCAAAAAGGCGATCACCTCATTCATTATTTTCAAAGAAAAAACGGGCCAATTATACTTGCATACAAAAATAAACACCGCACTTCATTTTTCGTGGATACAATGGCTTTTTAACAGTTACAGTGGATTTTCAGAGCCGCATATATGGAAATTTTGCCTATTAAAGTATCCACCAAGCGAGAAATGAGCCTCATCGCTGAAGAAAACTTGTTCGAAAAATCAGTTCCAGATTTCCAATCGAGTATCTTCCGCGCTTTACATGGTCGGTTAAACGATTAAATTAAGTAAATGTCAAATGACTTTCCAAAACCACGAAATGGATAACCTGGTAGTATGTATATATACAGCCATAAATAAAACTAATAGTCAACTTATAAATGGATTATAATATTTTTATTATTATTATTATTGAAAGAAGATAAATAATTGCGATGTCCTGCCACTTTTTTTTGAGTGTTATCACTTGGCATGCATGCCAGAGCCATCAAATATGTATATATGGATGGGCGCAAAATGCTGTCAATTAAAACCTACCATCCAGTCCGCCCAAAAACTGGTTACATAATTTGATGGCAAAACGCAATGTCGTTTTTTTAATTTTTTCTACACTCCTGGCAGTAGGTGTCTTCCAAATTTCATATTGAAATGAAGGGTTCCCAACTATCGATTGGGAACCCTCTATTTCAATATGAAATTTGGAAGACACATACAAAAAAATGTAGCATTGCCTTTTGTGGGCAATAAGTTAGTAGATCACAGTTGTCACCAGAATAGCACATACTGAAACAGGAAAGTAATGGTGCATACATAACCGTTAGGAGAACTCTGTTGAGAAAGCACGTGTAATATTTCAATGTGCTGGAGGCAAGAACAAGAAACTGCTCCTAGCATGTTAGCTAATTTACAAAAAAAAAAATTCATCTAACCACTCTTGATTTTAATACATTGCCTTCCCTCCATTGTATATTAATTAGCCTCATTAGTTATAATCTACCATAAAAAAAGAGAGTATTTGCACCATAAAAATACTAAAAGAATTTTTTAATTTAGAAAATAAAAATGTAGGACTTACCTTTTTGAAGACTTACCTTTTTGAGGAGTATTTAACATATTCTAGAAACTTCATTTGACGTCAGAAACTGCTAAGATACAATTTCACTTTGTCGTATGTTAAGTGGATTTTACCCGTATGAAATGGTTAGGTTGGGTTAGAGTGGCTGTCCGCTGCTACAGTCGGACATATTTATACCAGTCGGCTGTGATATCACCTTATCATCAAGCACGATATATCACTCAAATCTTCGCAGGAAAAATTACCCAGAGTTCTCCTAAGAGATGTGAATGCTGTCCAGAAAAGATGGGAAATTTTCTCCTCTTCCTCCGCGTCTTTATAGCTACGACAAAAGTCATTTGCGGGTATACCTAGTCATCTAGCGTTTCTTCGTAATATACAATAGTTTGAAATGATCCCGGTCAGCATTCTAATGTGAGCTCTATCTGTCCTCAATAGGTATTCTGTTATCTTCTAATTTAGCTTCGGTCAGTAGAATTATGTAATTTAACGTGACTTATCTGTCGTTAAACATAAAATCACCAGTTACAAACTGATTACTCCAACTGTTTGTGTCGAGGCCTCTTTAAACCTCTGCTGTCATAAATCCTTCTAAAGATGTGACATGAGGCAAGATTGCTCCACCTCTCCTTCGCCGGCTTTATTGAGCTCAGAGAAATAAGGTGTCTTCATAGGAGTATATGCCCCCTCTATAATAGTGGAGGAATCTACCCCGTTACCATTCCTAGCCAACTCATCTGCTTTATAGTTTCCTGGAATGTCACTATGTCCAGGATCCCAGCTCCGTGGAATAAGGTGTGTAGTCGTCTTCATAGGAGTGTATGCCTCCTCTATATTAGTAAGGGAATCTACCCTGGTACCATTTCTAGCTCACTCATCTGCTTTACAGTTTCCTGGAATGTCACAATGCCCAGGATCCCAGCTCAGCGAAATAAGGTGTGTAGTCGTCTTTATAAGAGTGTATGCCACCTCTTTATTAGTGGGGGAATCTACTCTGGTACCATTTTTAGCTAACTTATCTGCTTTACAATTTGCTGGAATGTGTGTATGTCCGGGAACCCAGCATAGGTAAACATTGCACTGGTTGACAATATCATTCAGATATGCTTCACAGTCCCCGATCTCTTACAGTTGATGATTCCAGCGACTTAATCACTGCCTGGACTATCGGTGCAAATAACGATATCCACTCGTATGACAAAACAAATATTTAAAGTATATTTGGGAAATAAAATCAATGTTTTTATTCGATAGTGCCTTTTTTTATAAATAAAAGTGCAGTTTTTGATGTAATAAGAACTTATTTTGACTTGTGTAGCATAATTATTGTTGACGATGTCCAACAGAAGCCACAAAATCTAAAAATACACAAAGACAAGAATTTGGAAAAAATCAATGAAAATCAATTTGAAAAAATCTAACAAATTTGCAGACTTCAGATTAATTTGCAGTAGACTATGAATATGGTGTATATGTTTACTCTCCAATTATTCTCTACACAAGATAGGTAGACTATCTTGTGTAGAGAATAATTGCAATTTTTGCAAAAAAGTTAATAAATATTTTTATACCAGAAATTTATTTATTATTTTCTGATTTTCTACGAGTATCATGTGTTTTCTACAATAGTTTGAGAAATTTTAAAAATATCGTTTCACCTAAAAAGGAATATTTGCTCTTAATGTTTTCTATAAATAAACTAACTATACTCACATCAGAAAGATTTCCACTAGATTCATTTTATTGTGGGACATTTTCCAATCTTAAAAATTTGCCAGACGCAAAACTCATAAATTATGAATGTTTGGTGGTTCGATGAATAATTTGTTTCCTCTTTTTTTTGCGCATATTATTTTATTTTTATGATTTGATATTTAATGTGCATTTCGTTAATGTGTGTTTGGATGAAGTAAATTCAAAATAAAACTGAAATTTCCTATTATATGTACCCTCTTGCAATATAAATTCTATGCTCGTAAAATACTTATGCGCGTCTATACACTTGCAGTAAGAGGTGGAAGAGGATTTTCAATGTCAGTAAAGTCTAAAAAAGGGGTGTTCAAATAAAATGCATTCCATTTTGATGGGTGCATGTCTGCGCACATTAGTTTCGATCGTTAAAAAATGTACATAAAATTTATTTACGAACTTTCAGTTTGAATTTAACAAAAAAACACACATTTTATAGAGAATTATGCAAATTGATGATATTGTTTTCTAAAAAGAATAACAAAAAATTGTTTGTAATAATCTTTAATCGTTTTATGGTTGATTCTTTGCTCGAGGACTAATTTTATTTTTTGCAACCAAGAAGGAAGTTTCGCTTCCCAATAGAACTAATTCAATTGATTGAGTAGATTGACCATGACTAATATTTGATATATAACTAAAGTGGGTGGATCATTTTGAATACCATTCAGCAGCACCCTCAGTAGTCTCCACTCAGCATAGTATAACTAACTGGGCGATGAGTGATTCACTTTTGGTATATGTATGCTGACCATATTCGATATTGTGTGCATATTACAAAGAAATGAAGAAGATACTCACATCTGTACATAGATAGCTACTCGTAAATATCTTGAGTTGTGGGTAAATGGAAGTAAAAAAAGGTCATGATTGCGGTGTCAGTATCAAATTATGCTGGACAAATTCGAATAGGGATGTACCTAAATAGTAAAAAAAACTACTAACAAAAGGTAACATTGACAATTTTTCGAGTTCGTACGTCCATATCGGTTTACTAGTAATAATTTACTTTTTATTATCAGTTTTGACCTACTGTCAAGGGGTCGTAGTAATTGGTACATGCAACGTTCGGTAGAGTTCATTCCTTTTCGTTTTCGTATGAGAGTTTCAGGTAATATGTAGATTATATGTCCAAGGACATCTGGTATCGATACCTACGTTGAATACCATGTAAGGGTCATGTAATACCACCTGAAAAAGCTGATATTCGATGAAAATTCCAGGTATGGATATCACGAATATTTTCCTAGTTTGCCTATAAATCAACCTAGTATCTGCCTTAGTCTATACATAAACCTGGTAATTTTGGAAAACTTGACAAAATCTATTAAAGAAAGATGACAATAAATTAATGCTCCAAGGGGAGAAGCCACTAAATATTGATTGTAAAAGTAGAAATTTAAATAGAAAATTATTCTTGACCATTTTTGCACATTCCATTTATATAACTTATATAAAACACAAAAGACCAATTGAAATATATGGTAAGTCAAATAGGTCCAACAGATGATAGTTCTTTATATGTAAATGCAAAAGTTATGACCGTTTTTTACATATAAAATTAAACATTTTTCTTTAGATTTGTATTATTTATTTAATCGATTATATAATTTCCATCCGTTCTTATAACCTTCTCCCATCTTTCTATCAACTTATTAATACCATTAGTGTAAAATTCCGTAAATTTTGATGCGAAAAATGCAGTAAGGGATGTTTTCACCTGCTCTATTGTGTCAAATTTTTTATCATTTAAAATTTTTTGCAGTGATCGGATTAAATGAAAATTGGAAGGAGCAAGATCTGGAGAATACGGTGGATGCTTGATAACATCCCAATTCAACTCATTTAGCTTGTGTTGGGTCATCATCGCTACATGTGGTCGCGCGTTGTCGTGATGAAACACTACCCCTTTTCTGTTTACCAATTCTGGTCTATCCTTTTGAAGGGCGATGTTCAATTTGGATAATTTTTGACAATATCGTTCTGCTGTAATTGTCTGATTGCGTTCCAAGATGTCAAAATACACAATACCCTTACAATCCCACCAAACACAAAGCATAACTTTTTTTCGATGGATTTCGGCCTTCGAAGTTGGTAATGGGGCTTCTCCAGGTATAGCCCAATGTCTTTTTCTTGTCATGTTGTTGTGCACGACCCATTTCTCATCTCCCATTTCCAAAAGATGCAAAAAAGGTTCATGTTTTTGTCTCGCACTCAAAGAAACGCACGTTGAAACACGATCCAATAAATTGGCAGCCGACAATTGATGAGGTATCCAAACGTCGTACCACGAAACCATCCCCATACGCTTCAAATGCCTTAATACGGTTGTATGGTTGACTCCCATCATCGACGCGATCTCCCTGGTGATAAGACGTGGATTGGTGTCAATTATGACTTTTAACTTGTCCTCATCAGACTTCAATGGCCGCCCGGTACGTGGTTTATCAATTAGTGAAAAATCCCCAGATCGGAACTTTGTAAACCATCTTTGTTGACATCTGTTCCATACACTTCGCAAATGTTTTTGGTTGCCACACTTGCGGTATTGTCTTTATGGAATTCATAAAGTAAACAATGACGTAAATGCACTTTGTCGACCGACATTTTGAAAAAATACAAGGGCTCTTCACTGTACTCTTGCCAGGCCAAAACTGAATAGAAAGTAGAGGGAAAGCATCCTTTATACAATGGAATCATTTAAAAGAAGATACATTTCTGAAGAAAAATTTTCTTAGGAAATATAGTTTTTTTCCCCATAGAATTTTGTCATAATAACATTGGGATTATTTTTAATTTTTCAGCAATAATATGTTTAAATATGTTATTTTTTATCAATCATAACTATCAATGGCATCTCTAAATACGAGTACATAGTTTATGTTATTAATTGGATAACATGAAAACTAACCGGGAATACCCATGCTCATACCGTGGATCCAGTTATAAAATATTGAGTACGGTTGGAATTATCTTAGATTAGATCTATCAACATTAGTTACAAATAAAACGTTATAAAATGTTAGGGACAGACCTTAGATTGTAGAAGAACTGGATAGGCCTCTACACGAAAAATTGTGGCTGAATTTTGTTGGCAATACATTCGCAAGAACGCACAAACATGCAAATTAACAGAAACGGGGTAAATCATTGGGGGCCAATTTTAAACTGCGATTGAAGCGGTTCGTTTAAAACCATTTTCATATGTGATGTCATTTATGCGTAAACAAATAGATTTTTTAATATTTCGGGTTTTGTTGTTTGATGTAATTAGTTAATGCTTTAAAACTAAATTACAAGATGGAAAATTTAATGTACTTAAATAATTAACAACTAATATTCGAAAAAATGGAAAACATTATTATTTAGTAAATGCATTACTAAATGGTCTAAGCGAAAGCACAAATTTAAATAAATTTAATTAAATAATAAGCCTACCGAATATAATTTATTTATTTTAGCAAAATGAAAACAATTGAAAACAGACTGAAAAATTCGTTCCCTTAAATTTTTGTACACATACTTTACGTACGCCGGCACTGAACTATTTTCTGGTAAACATTGAACTGTCAAAATGAATCATTTGCCATTTAAACAAATTATAAATTATATTTTTGTTATTTTGTGTAGTAAAAATGAAGATATCAACTTACTGAAAGAAAGAAATTCCCAACAACCCTTTATAAAACAATTAATTTTCTGAAATAAAAACTAACTACTAAATGTCATCAACAATATAACTATTTATATATTGTAAATACTTAATTTTTTGTAAAAACTATTGTACAATTTCACTGGCACTTTCCGATAAGTACCAAAATAACAAAACAACAAAAGTATGCAAGCATTTCGGTATTCTACCACTTTCATGGAGAATGGCGTTTTTTAAAACTCTCCGAAAGTCTACAAAATTAAGGCGCTTGATATTTAATTAATATTTACGAAATAAATTAAAAAACATAAAATACAATTTCATTTCATATCAAAATATTGTACAAAAAATTAAAATTGTCTGTCATTGTGTTTAAATTATATTATTGTTTCCAATAAGGGAATATAAAAAGTATGCTTTTGGAATTCGATAAATTTCTATTACGAAAACTAGAAGTCAGTGGATGTCATGTCTATGTGTACACAAAAAACTGCACACAAATGTATGCAAGCAGTACGATTTCTCGCCGCTTCTGCAATAATTAAGCCAGAAAATTGCGGATACATATACGAAAATCTGACTAAGGAACTATCGAGGTATTCTTTAATCTAAGGGGATTATATTTCTGATCTGACTGGTCTCGTCTATTGTAATACTTAGTATGTTTTTTTTGAACAACACATTTCCTTCTTAATGTAACTCAATGCACTCATTCACTATATATCATCAGTTCAGTGAACCGCAATATTGCTTTATGCGGGAGTTCCCCGGTTTCTTGTATTCTGAATATTCTGCGGTAATATTGCAGAATCGATATTTGGACTTTCTTTCTTCTTGATAAGATATTCAAATATTTCTGATTAGGGTTGTGAAATTCTTTTGAATATAAATTCGATTATAATAGATGGATTGATTTATTTTTTTTAGGTTGGATTGCATCGAGTGAAATTTAAAGTTGACATTAAATAAAGAAAAATAAAAAAATGCTTAGGGAAATTATATTTTAGAAAGATTATAATTTATTGTAACATAAAATAAAACCAAAGATATTCAACCCTTGGATTTTCTCATTTTTAGTATATTTTAACATGAAAGATGGTATAAACTCGTTTGAGTGAATCTTTTCTCGGAAATAATTTCTAACATGAGTACTTCCGCAGTCGAAATATTTATTATCTGAATTTTGTTTGGGGTCTTTTTTACTGCCCATTAATGGTATTCTTGTACTGTTGTTGTTGTTTGTTAATTAGAAGATCCCCAAATAGCCATTTATGAAGAGAAAAAAAATAGATTAAAAACTATTTTTCGAAATTAATCAGGAAATCTCAATCAAGTAACATTTTATGCAGATTTGATCTTTTGTAGTTAGCCGAGATTTTGATATGATATTTTGATGATAATACAACGAAGATCTTTCATGTTTTACATATGATCAAGTTGAAACTTTAACAGTTCTTTTTTCGTAAATTATAAATTATAAAAACACCTATTTTATAAAATATTTATATTGAGAATATATTATTTAAATGTACTGGAAAACCACAAATAAAATTTTGTACATCAATAAAGCTCATTGGAATTAGTGCTTTTTAGTGTAATGAAAAAATTTTTTTTTTTTCTTCTATAAATAAGATAAATCCGAAGAAAACTCAATTTATCTTAGATAATTTTTATGGAATACATTATAATTTTTAACAGAGCTATTATTTTTCTTTCCTCTTAAAATGTACAAAAGTACACCTGTTATTAATGAAAAAAAATTTTGAATTTTATAATTAGAAAATTGATTTTCTTCTCGATATTATGAATATTATATATATCTGAAAATTCATTTGATTAATAATAATACGGAAAATAGAGAACTTTCGATAAAAATTTGAATAATCCTCATCGAAAATAATTTATTCAATATCTGCCATCGTACTTGTGTCTACAATCTGGAATACTGTATGTTATTAATATAAGATTGAAAATGCTATGAAATAAATTATCTATATATATTTTCATTCTTAGATTAAAATGCTTAAGGAAAAATCATCAATATAAATTTTAAAGAGAAATCGATTTGTCATAGATTTTATTTTTTTGTGTTAAGAAAATAAAAGTTATTTTATTTGGCCACCCAGTTTTTGATTTTGATACTAAAAACTAGAAAATAATATACTTTAAACGATAATTTAATCTATATAAATAATAGTTCCTTAGAGATTGTCAAGCCCCAATCATTATTAATGATATTATTTTTTGAGCTTATCAACATATTTTATAATTTCTTAAGAAAATTTTTTTAAATGTTTTTTTAATGTATTATTATTCATATTTTTTTAAAAATAAAATTAATTATTCATTGTTTTTTTTTCAAATATTTTTTATTACCAACTAAAATAGCGATAAAGCAGTTATTTTATATTTTTAAAAGATCGTTTGCCTCTTCCTTTATAAACCGTCTGAAAGTGTTTTTAAAGTTTGGGGGGGGGGGGGGGGGTAATAGGGGGTATATTGGGAAATTTGTTTAACAAATATATTATTTTGGAAAAACCAACAGAAATGAATCTTTTTATTACGAATAGTAACACATAATTCACGTACAAAAGGGCCATTTAATTTATACTGGTAATTTTGGGGAGACTTTCCGCTTTAAGGGATTGGTTACGATGAGAGTTGGAAGGCCAATAAGTTCAGTTCTACCCCATACATCCAGATTGGTAATAAAATTTAATTATATATAAGTTATAGAGTCATGGTCCAGTGAGAGTTTAGAATCCTTGTCAAGTAATGCCCATAAGCATTTGATAGTATCTGTTTATGTCCAGTATCGTATAAGGATTACAAATTAATCTCTTTTTAATGTAAATTGGAATAGTTTTGGCGACGAGTTAAAACTTTTTGCACATTTTTGCTCATTAATTGAAACCCACCACTTAGTGAACTAATTCTATAACCAAAAAATATAGTTTTGTAGTTATTTGGTATTAGTAAAGTTGGGAATATCGGAGATATAAATATTGTATAAAATGGTAGGAAGGTGACATCCCTGAGGAACACCAGCATCAATATGAAGATTTTCAACCACTTAGAAATAACGTTTTAAAAAATAATTTAAGTCTAAAATTATTAAAAAAAACCCACAACATTATCAAAAATAAGTTACTTTATTATAAATGCGTGATCTTTACTTCCATAGATGAGTTATGTTTTAAGGAAATGGGCTTTGTTGATGATTTTGAATAATATTTTTGACTATTCTTTTTAAATATAAGGCACAGATTCTTATTTAATATAATTTATATTATTAATAAAATAAATTTAAAGTTATGTCATTCTTGGGGTAAAGTTGAGGAAATGTTGGGTAGCGGAGTTTGTGACAAATTTTAGGAAATGTTGGGTAGGGGAGTTTTTTGGGAAATATGGGAAATAAACGTGCTGATCAGTTGACTGGAGAAACGCTCCGATATAGCTGAAAAGTAATAATTTATACGAGGAGTGCCCTCGTAATGAAACTGCCATTACTAAGATAGATCTGGGAGCACTTGGGACTTCCCCTCATTCTGACCAATTCTCAGGGTACTAAAATAGATCTGGGTACGGGCTTCGCTTAGGTCAGAAAAGCCTTTAATATTGAAAACGATTGTAGGCCGTCGATTAACATTGACGTAGCTGAGAAGGGATCAGAAAAAGGGGTTGTTCGCTTCAGATCGGACATGTTTTCTCCATATCCAACAACGAGTTTTTAGATTTCATTGAACTACGGTAAGGAATTTTGTAATTTCCTAGGCACCGCTAAGCCAGCTCAGGTACGCGGATTCGCCAAGACCCGAAAGTACAACCGGAATCGACCTTGCTCGTTCACCCGGTTGTAGCCATTCACACTCTCACCCCATCGAAGTTGCCATATTTCATACATTCTATTCAGGACTCCTTCACGTCGCTGGCGTGGACTAAGATCCTTAACCTCTTCATTCATAACCGAACAACCAGCAAGCAGAATGCCTCGCCGTTGACAATAGTGACTGCTTCCACGCAGCACCTCCAGGTCCCATGGAATTTCTCCCATGAGAACCTGCATCGCATCGGTTGATACGGTTCTACATACATTCAAACATGCATACAAAGCCAGACGCTGAACAGAATTTATACCTACCCTTGCATACTGTTAGCGCATAATATCAGCCCATACATACGACACCATACGTAGCTCACCGAACAAATGCACCCTTGTACAAGACTTTAACCGCTCTGGATCGACCAGCATGCCAACCAAACCGTCCGCGCCCCCCCCCTTAGATCCCTGTGGGCAGCCATGCACCATCTAGCGAACAACCCTCCCATTGTTCCCGTACACGGCCGTATACCTTTCATGGAAGTAGTAGAGAAGTAACTTCGACCCCCTCAAGCCGCTCAATAATGCGATCCCATCGCAGGCAATTGAACACACCACACCCGCACTTACTTTCACTCTCTGCAACATATCATCTTACACACATCTAAGCGTCCTTAGTTGATTTACCTTTCGTAAATCCATACTGAGAGCCCCGGACACATTGAAGTCTGTCAACGTCACATTCAACCGGTGTACCATCATCCACTCGAGCACCTTGCCGAATACTGGCAGTAAGCATATCAAATATTTATGACAGTACATCTACAAACTTGACGTGAATTAGAAATTATAAAAAAAAATTTACATCATCACCAAAAGAGGAATATGTGTTGGCGCCTTTGAGAAATGTGATATGACGCATCACATGAC
Source organism: Atherix ibis (assembly GCA_958298945.1). Classification (NCBI taxonomy): domain Eukaryota; kingdom Metazoa; phylum Arthropoda; class Insecta; order Diptera; family Athericidae; genus Atherix; species Atherix ibis. The sequence goes on from OY282609.1 coordinate 32,676,730, forward strand.
GTGACTTCGAAAATACGAAAAAATTTCACTTTTTGTCTTTTTTTTTGCGGTTAAATCGATTAACATAAGACCACACAATAACTTTGCTAATTTTTATTAAATAATAAGTCATAAGAAAATTTTATAAAGTCTTTTATTTAATTATTTTATATAAAATATTGGTTGGGCAATTTTAAATATAATCCAATATTTTCACTTTTTAATTTATGTGATAGCAGTTTTTTTTAATTATTTGGTTATCAATAAAGAAAGCCAGCCATCTTTTTGTTTGGAATTTTTTAACTTTTCTTTCCCGAAAGGCAACCTTTAAATTGAGATTGATTAATTGGCGTTTCAGACATAGTCGTTGAGAAGGGTGATCAGCGATGTCGATTGTGCAGTGGCCAATAATTTTTCTGCGGTGTTTCTTTGGTCAATTATGTGCATTTATAAACGATTTTATTTGAACATAATTTCATGACTGAGTGTACTCTTCTTATTGGATAATCGACAAGTTTTTTTCAATTGACATAATAATTCGTAAAGTACTATTGACATGTGTTGTGTCGCCTTTTGTAGATGAATTTATAATCTTATATCTATCTTAACCACGGTGGTATTATCAGTCTAGCGGAGATAGTATCTTGCGAATTGGTTTGGCTCCAGTTTTGTTATTTAGTGTTGTTATTTCTGCTTCTTCATATGCGCGAATATATCATCGATAATTTTCTGAATGAAATAAAAACAACAAAAACGTTTTCCATAAGATACGTTGTCGTAAAATTCAAAATTTTGTCATTTTCTTCTTTATGAGTATTTTAATTTCAAAACAGAAAAGTATAAAGAAATTCCGAACAAACGGATTATTGGTGCGCAAGTTTTCTGTTTTTATCTTGATTTTGTTGTAACATCTCTTCTATTCTTTTATAGTCTAGATATTTTTATTCCACTTATAGAGATTTTAATTATTGCTATTATAAAAGATACAGTTTGTATCTTAACATATAATTATAGACAATTTAAACTAGGTTGGTTGGTTACTATTGATTTCAAGTAGCAAAATGCTTGAAAGTGAAAGTGTTGGTGGCAATTATTATTTTTTTTTTTTCAATCAAAAATTTATTTTACGTTTGAACACTATCTTATCGTCTTTAGAAGAAAATTGATCAAATTTTCAAATGAAACAATAAAAACTTTCATTTACATAATTTTATATAATATCTCTGATATCGATAATATTGCTAACAATTCGATAATATTATGAAAATTGTAATAATACTAATTGGAATATTATTTGTAATTGTATTGAATATAGGAATAAGTTCTTGTTCTTTTTAAAATGTTATCGCTAATTGTACTAGATTCGTTATTGGCAAAGAACGAGAAGGGACACCGAAAAAATGTATTACTTTATGAAGATCCAGTATAGATCTACTGTCAGTAATTGATTTTTTCAATGGGAATGGTCCAAAAAGTACGAAATTAGAGTCTCATATTAATTGAAGAGAGGGAGATGAAGGGAGGTTTGGCCACATGCAAGATGCTATTCGGCCCACAGAAATGAATCGTATTGTTTGCGTGGACAAAACCAGGAGAACCAGGTCCATCAACGCCAAAGCGAAATATCCATGTTCTGCAGGTCATGCAGTGTATCTTGTGGGATCAGAGGGATGTTATATATTATGAACTACTGAAAACGCCAGGCCCCACGTTGTAAAACCGATCAAGAAATACTTGAAAGGAGTGAAATGGGTCGTCTTGCTCCACCCACCATTTTCACTATACGAGGTCTGTTCAAAAAGTATCGTGGATTTTGAATTTTATCGGGTTACGTATACTCGATTTTCGTTTTTTTGTGGCGTTATGTTGGTACTCCTGTCTCTCACTTATACCGGCAAGTACGGCCATTTTGAATTTTCAGTTAATATTTGACAGCTGCTTTGCTTGGGCGTGTTTTGGCTCGTCTTCGATTTTTGCCCATTTTCGACCAAAAACAGCATCGTATTAACATTGCTAAGGAGCTGTTGGACTCCAAAGGTCAATCATCCCAATGGAAGCTGCCGCACGAGCCAAGACCGAAAAAAGCTCGCCGAATTCGGTTTTGGTTACAGTTTTCTTCGATTGCAGGGGCGTGGTGCATTATGAGTTCTTTCCACAGGGTAAGAACTTCATAAGTTATGCGCAAGTTGCGCGAAGCAATCCGCCAGAAACGCACGGATTTGTGGAAAAACAAAAATTGGCTTTTGCACCATAATAACGACCCTGCTCACGCATCGTTGCTTGTGAGGGAATTTTTGGCCAAAAACAACACACTAATAATGCCGCAGCCACCGTATTTCTCAGATCTGGACCCCTGTGACTTTTTCTTGTACTTTTTGAACAGACCTCGTATATTGCTCCTTCAGACTTCGCTTTGTTCTGATCCATGGAGTAGCCCCTTTCCGGGAAGTGGTTTACTTCTCATGAGAGTATCGAAAAATTACTTGATCAATAGATCGCGTCAAAAGAAGCAGAATTTCCCGAAAGATAGGAAAAAGTTGTCAATTCCACTGGCGACTCAAAGTAATGAGGCTTCTAATTCATCAATAGGAGGCATGTGGCAATACTGCGGTTTTCCTCTCCTACACGTGTAGTACAAGCTTTATTCTCGTCCGGTAACTATACGACCCTATAAGGCGTGATAAGTGAAGTTTTGTTTTTGTAGTGCTTTATAAAAATGGGACAGTGTGCAATTTGAAGCAACGTTATGCCATCTTTTTTTGTGATAAGTTTGGTGAATCCCGCGGAACATTCCTTATCAAGGCCACAAGTTTATCGGTGACATAAATCAATTTTAGAAGGGCCCTGAAAAGCTCGCCCAGGGAGGACTTTAACATCGAAACTGATGAGAATGTGGAACTAGTGCGAGCTGTTGTGAGATTAGACTATAGATTAACACTGAAGATCCTTGAAAAGAGAATTATATATTTACCTAGATCTCAGTTCGTAATCCCATAACGTCAACTGAGCCCTAAGACCAAAAAACACTTTTTAGGACGTCATCTAAGCTTTGTCGATGCCATACAAAGGAAGGTGATTCTAATAAAAGCCTTCCAGGACTACTGCGAAGAGTTTGCATAATGCCTCCACCGATGTATAGATGCCCAAGGGTACTACTATAAAGAAGATAGATAGAATTAATGTAAAAAAATCCAAAAAAAATTGTATAAAAAAATATTACTGAAACTGAAACCGTTTCTCATTACTGAAACCGTCTTTAATTTTTCTAAATAATATGTATGCCCATGCAGCGGAAGCATTCAATACTCCTGCGTCTTCTATGTCGTATGCTTTTTTTATCCTTCTCAATTACATGATCATCTAACCACAGCCTAGTAAGCGTTATTTTATTAATGTTAAAATGACCGTAATGTCGTTATAGACTACAAAAATGTCTCTTTACTAACTGAACATATTAATACGTTTGCATGCATATGCATGCTATCAAATGTTGCTATAAAACGTCTCATTAATGTAAATTTTGTTCTATTTTTACAGAGTGATGAAATATTATATTCCGAAATAAAAAATAACAGAATTTGAACAAAAAATTATTAGTTGGAAAAATCAGTATAAACATAAAATTAAAAAATTTGCATATGTTTGCAATATAGTATATTGATTTGAACAAATTTTCATTTTGGATTAATGTGCGTAAAAATAGCACAAATCTAAATGGAATCTTATCGAATAGAAGTTTTTAGTGAATTTTTACTGGAATTATATATTAAAATTAGTTTATGAAATTCGATTTATTCTGTTAACTGATCTAAGATATATTTAATATTTTTATTTGATTAAATTATGTTTTTCTTTCTCGATAATTTGCTATTATGAATTTTAATTAGGATTCCATGTTGCTATTTTCCTTTGAGTTATGTTCTAATTTTTGACTACCAGGAACAAACTTATTGTATTTTTATTTGTTTGGAAAATAAACGATAAAATATCAAAGATATCCAAAGCACGTCCGATTTTATTATGTTAACATATTTGCATGATTTAACTATGCTATGACAATAATTTTAATGGTTAAAATACTAAAATTTGTATAATATTATCGTATTTGGAGGACTTTTTCTACATCCTTATTGATTGATCAATTATTAATTGTAAAGTTTCATTATTTATTTAGGCAGTAGTTTCGTACTAAATATATTTATTAATCCTTCACCTAACATTAATTCAAGAGCTAATAAGATTTGTATAGATTCACTGCTGTGAGCGGAGAAACCCGGAGAGTTTCTCTCGTCAATTGATCAGCACGTTTATTTCGCACATGATCCGGCACCCAACGCAACTCGACACTCCTATGTCGAATCTCGTTGAGAACAGTATCATTCAATGGGCCGCTAATAGCGTTAAGGACGTTTTGACTGTTAGTTATGATGATGGATGATACTGCATTAATTCATAATACCGACAGCAATAGCAACAGGCGCCTTTATAGACAAACAGAATTTTTGGGCTCAGAAGCTGATCTTTTACACGTAATATGCAGTCACCAAAAGGCTTCATGGTAGTGGCGCGTATTTCTATGGTCCTGGTACATGTCCTTTAGATATGTGCCAGGGACCGCTTTATAGCGCCACGACCGTGAGGCCATTTGGCGACTTCATAGTACGTGTCGGAAATTATCTGAAAAAGAACTGGTCTGTGTGTAGTAGTACAAAATATTGAGAATTTTGTTATATTTTGTGGAGCAGATTAGTATGTTGTAGACGTTTAAATAGGGGACTAGAAAATGGAGTTGTTGGTTGGGTCCAGGAGCTCCACAATTGGATCCATGTAGAATATGGATGATAGTGAAATGGGTGCCACAGGATTAGCATAAGGGACGATTGGTGTTGCCAAAAAAGAAGTTATGAGTAAGAGCAGTATGTCAAATCCGGATTCTGAGGAGCTTTCGCGCCCAGAATTTCGATATGGATGTTGAATAGACTGGTTTATTGGTGGTTATCTAATGGGTCGACAAAAATGTATCGCTATTGGTCCAGTCATCGTGTCTGCGGATGACTAATGGTGTTAGTTGCTATTATGTTAGTAGGCGAGGCAGATTGGAAATGACTGTGATCACTGGCCGACGGGGTGTTTCTCCAGCCAACTTGTCAGCACTTTCATTGCCCACAATTCCCACATGTCTCGGCACCCCTTGCAACTCAACACTCATATTGCTAACTAGACTATGACGAATTGTGGTAAGTATTGGGTCACTCGATGGGCCACAAATGGCTGTAAGGGTGTCGCTAAAAATAATAACGCTCCGTTGGCTAGGAATATTGATCACGGTTGCTGCAGCCAAAAATTGAAAGTTTTATCACACCAAAAAAAAAACCACGCCAGATATTTATAGTTGTAATACTGTATCTACCCTGTTTCAATTAATTTTAATGTAGTACACTATTTCACATATTTTCGAGAATTTTTAGAAAGAAAACTGCTCATTTATTCGACAGGAAATCAATCATCTTTTACTACCTTTCCCACTAACAGTTATTGACTTTTAAGCAAACACTTTTAGTCCCACAAGATTTTCTGAGTTATCGCGAATTGAATATCATGAATCAGTAAAAAAGAATTCTTTTTTTTTAATATGTAAACAAAGCGCACAGTCGTTAGCGCGCTGGACTACCATCCAAGAGGGTTCGATCCTACGCTTATTCCCAAAAACCTTTTTCCTTTCCATTCTTCCTCAATTTCCTTAATCCGTTATCCTTTTATTTAAAAAAAGTGCATAAAAACTCCTGAAAAAGCCATCAGCCATCAGGAACATGGAAATTTCAATACCAACTTTCGGAAGAAAAAACCAATCCACAACCCGAAATGGACATGATGACCTACTGCACGAAAGCGTGGCACCGCAACAAACTGCACGAAAATAGGCATTAGGACCGATCATCTGCAAAGCGAAGACAAAAGAAACATGGTCTTAAAACTGATATAAATGCAATTAGAATATTTGTAAAAAAGGTACTCATATAAAATATAAAAAGATATCGTATAAATAACATAAAAGGTATATCAGCGAAGAACTGTCATTGGAACGTTTTAAATTGAGACGGCCGGAAACTCTTAATTCTGAACAGCTTCTATTAACAAAAGAAAAAAAAGAGAAATATTCTCTTTAATTTATTTGAAATAAGATCAAAAAGAGAACCAACTTCCTAATTGTTTTTATGCTAACAATTAGCTATTTAGAAAATATAAAAACTATCACGTCGCCATAAAGATTGAATTGATTAATTCCATTTTCTAGTCACACTCATACCTGTCTTCTAATTAAATATTCAAATGAATAGATTATTTTCAATTTAAACTAATAATAAATATCTATAAAAAAAACAGTTCTTATTCATTTTTTTTCTTTTTAACAATTTCAATTTCCATTGTGCTTTTTATTGAGAGAAAAGTAATTGATAGCACGTAAGAAATCAATTAATTAGAGCAGCGACAGAGATGAGAGAGAAAAAAAGCTGCTAAACTCATAAGCTTTTAAGTAGTTACACAAGTATGTGTTCTAGATATTTAGAGTTTGACCTCGTTTTCATATTAAAGAAAAACACTAGACTTGCCAATATACTTGCAGAAGAAGAAATTACGAAATGGAGAAAGCGTTACGAATTTATGGCGAGTACGGATACACAACTCAGCTTTGTCCATTACAATTCCTTTGTATATTATTCTCCAGCAGTTACGACTATGGCCGTCTATAGTGTCTAGTAAGCCATTCTGCCCGCATAACAAACGAATTGTTCATATGAAAGCTCAACAAAAAAAATCAGAACAAACCACAGGAAGGTCTAACCTTTTTCGAAGTAGTTTCGGCTTCAACTCTTGGCCAAATGTTCGAGTTTCTTTCAGTTTTAATTTAACGTTAACTATTCGCTCATTTCGATTGCAAGTCATGAACCGATCACATCACATTCTGAATAAATAATAGTGCAACAAGCACAAAAAAAACCATAAACTTTTATATATGTGATGAAATTGAGCATATCTAAATTTTTTTCTTGAATACCATCATTCTAAATTGCGATTGTTAAATATTTAACCTGCTTTTCGATCTACTAAAAATTTCTACCAAAAATTTCGAGGGAAAATTCCGACTAAAAATTTTTAAGGAAAATTTGTACTGAAAATTTTTAAGGAAAATTTCTACTGAAAATTCCTACTGAAAATTCCTACTGAAAATTTCTACAGAAAATTCCTGCCGAAAATTTCGAAGGAAAATTCCTTCTGAAAATGTCTACTGAAAATTTGTAAGGCAAATGTCTACTGACAATTTCTGCCGAAAATTTATACTGAAAATTTCCACTAAAAATTTCTACTGAACCTTGTTGTTTTTTTTTTATAATAGCATCCGAGGTAGTGGATGAAATGTTGGGTTAGGCCAGTAGACAATTTCTAATGAAAATTTCTACTGAAAATTCCTACTGAGAATTTCTACTAAAAATTTCTACTGTAAATTCCTACCGAAAATTCCTACTGAAATTCCTACTGAAAATTCCTACCGAAAAATTCGAAATATTTTTACTGAAAATTTCTACTGACAATTTCTACTGAAAATTTCTACTGATAATTTCTACTGAAAATTTCTACTCAAATTCCTACTGAAAATTTCTACTGATCATTTCCTTTTTTTGTACTATTATCCGAGGTAGTGGATGAAATGTTGGGTTTGGACTTAAAGTTTGAACGTGTTTTTTCAATAGAATTATAACAATTTAGCCTTCGTTGAGAACACTGTAAATATTTCCCTCCACATAGGTCGTGCCTAAGTCCTTCGTAGATGCGCGGAGAAAGTTTCAACCTTGTCGGGTAACTACTAGAGCGGTATAAGCTATATTGTATTGTGTTGTGTTTGTTTGTATGTAAAGTCCATTGGACAGAGGCAAGGAGTTAATTTACAGCACCATGACTATGAGGCTATTTGGCGCCTTACAGTTGCGTGTGGGTGAGCGTTTTTGTCCGATAAATACTTAATAAATGAAGTTGTGTTTTTTTAGTTCGTTACGAAAAATGAAGCAGTGAAATTTGGAAAAAAGGTGTCCTATCAAATTTTATATTAAACTTGGTGATTCAGCTAGTTTAAATGAGACTATTAGGGAAAAAAAATGGGATTAAGTTATTGTCCTTTTATGAATAGAGTTTGGCATTTATTTATATCATATAATATAAATTATTGTTTAAAGTGATAACTTTCTTCCATCTTTCGGGTAATAAGCGGATACCATCTTTCGGCAAATTTGAAGGAGCAATAACTGACCCTTCATATATTTCTACGCCGCTGTGTAACGTGGGCCTGGCGTTGTCGTGTGTTAAACTACACGTTCCGGCCATTCTTATTTTAAACGTCGATTCAATCTTATTAACTGACACTCGGTAAAGAACACCAGTAATAGATTCAGAGTATTTCGGAGTTTATAGTAAAGGTCACCCCTCCGATCCCTCCAAATACACTGCATGACCTCCAAAGGGTATTCGATTGGATCAGAGGGGACGACACACATCTGGTATCGATGCTACTTTCCACTGCTGTAATAGTCTGGTGCTCAACTCAGAAAAGTACCAGGTTTGTGTATAGATTAAGGTAGATACCAGGTTTATGTATAAGGAAACAAGGAAAATATTCGTTTTATCGGTAGCATGAACGCAGAGATACCTTGTAGAATACTACCCCCTGACACACAACCGAACATTGTATAGTTTGACGTTTCGGTTTTTATGTTTTGGCGGGTAAGATTATCAGAGATCTTTTATCATTGAATTTGAGCTATTTATCAGATATAATTAGGCTGGAAAGTGAAAATAATATTTTTAAATTACGAGCAATTAAAAGCCGTAGAAAATATAATATATAAATAAATCGCATTATGAACTGAACACAAAACGTCAGTTTCCAATCCAACATTTTTTTTGCTCTTTTCCTCTGCAGTGATAGTCTGGCGCTCAAGTCAGTAAAAGTAGTAGGTTTGTGTATAGAGTAAGGTAGATACCAGGTTGATGTATAGGGCAACTAAGAAAATATAATTGGTATCGATACCATATGTCTGTCCCTAGTATAAGGAAATCTTTGTTTATAGATCAGTTTAATGGCTCTAGCACTATCTCAGCTGTCTCTTCGTAGTTCACGTTATAATGGTTCAATTAAATTGCTGTGGTAGCGTGGTAATAAATAAAGGTTCTTCCTTCAGTTTTTGACACAGCGTATTTGTTCATTTGATTGTTGTGTTCTTGCCATCGTAATGTTGCTAGCTTTTTTTTTTGGACAACATCAGTTTTCTAACAGACAGTTCTATCTAATTTTTGTAGTTTCAAACAATCTACAAATTATATTTATCTATTGTGCTATTTTGTACGATCTGGTGTAAATGCGTTTGATTGAACACAGTTAAGAAAATTGTCACAAAAATTCATCTTCCGTATCTTGCTAAAATGCTTTAAAAGTATTTATTACATTCGACAAAATATTATATAACTATTAATATCGGTAATTCATTTAATTATATTTCTGAAGTCCACTATCTTGTCGTATTATTATCTACGTTACTTTTTCATTTCTTTTAATCCTTTATTGCTTTCTTACTAATTTCCCATGATAATAATGTAATAATCAGATTAATCGAAACGCAATTAAGCTAATAATATTGAATGTAATCTTTTTTTGCCTGCTATATTAAATATTTTTCGGAAATGATGTCTTATAATATCTGAACATATTTAAATACAATAGAACTCAAGTGTTTTTTTTAGAGGAAATGAAATGTTTAGTTAAGCTTCGATTTGATTTTTATTAAAAATTATATAAAAGCTTTATTTTTGTATTGGCAGAATTTATGTTTTTGAAGTGATTTTCGTTTATAAATTTTATCGTTGTTGTCGCTGCAGTTAGAATAATGTTGCCATCGTGTCTTGATATTATATGAGGTGGACAGAAAAATAATTTCGTAAGTCTAACTAAAACAGAACCTCTTGCATTTCTTTTCGACAGTCTATATGGTTTAGGTATTTGCCAAACCTCGCCACCCTCCCCCTTACCCTTTCAATATATTTCTGGATGATCGTACCAGAGCTCTCCCCATCCTTATGCAGCGAGCTAAACCTTATTCAGTGAATTTTACTCCTAGGTTGAGAGCCAACATTTTTTAATAAGAGAATTCGAACTTCCACTGAAAATAGTAGTCTTTTCTTTGATAGTAAAATGTCTCTCTCTATATATAATATTCCTTTTATTTAATGTGCTATACCGGTGGTTAGACATAATAACACCAGTCCCCTGCGACCATAGAGATTGATATCAATCAACGCACGTACATAACTGATAGTTAGCAGTCAGTAATCAGTTACATGCTGATTACCTCAACTGCTAGTGATGAGACCCATCTAAACCTCTGCTATCATTAGAGGTACGGAAATCGTACCCGCGGTGTAGGTTTTAACCACAGACACCACGTGTGCCGAAGCACCTTACCACAACCGAGCACAAAAAACCGAATTCTGTGGAGCACCTCGATTACCGTGGTACCAATTAGAGTTTTAAGAGTAATTAGGTTTGAACTCGGCTCATAGAGCTACAGTCAGGAACTTTGTAAATTCCAAGTCTACTTTTGCCCCATGTTTGCTATATTTTTCCTTTTTATGCCATCATTGGGATGAGAAGCTGGTATATACTTAACATGCCGCCGCCGGGGTGGATTCCTATATATATAGTCGATTTTTAGACCAGGAACTTTATATCCTATTTTCTATTTGAATTTTACCAGTCCTTCTAGTGTAAATTCCGCTATCTTTAGCCCAAAATATTTCATCGAAATTTAATTTATAGACTATCAAAGAATTTACACAGTAGTAAAAGCTTGGACCATTTGGAACTTGCATGGAAATATTTTTTTATATCCGGTTTCGGAATCTTCTGTATCAATGTTCTGGCGTTGCAGGTGGATCCTCATGTACACTGTGCCGTATTACTTCCATAGCTAAGGAGCACTTCCCGGGATATCGGTCAGTTCTGATCCAGTTCTTTGAAATCGGGTGATTTGGTTTCGAATCTCCAAAAAAATACTCTATAATCTATAAAAAAATTAAAAATTTTTACGAACTTTTGCAAACCCTTTAGTTTTTCAGTGCTTATCCACTTGTTGTACAGACACAAAAATCATTTTCTCTAAAATAAAAGATAGCACTATTCAATAAAAGATATCACTATTGTGAATTGTCTATTCCCCAAATTGTTTATTATTTTTTAAAATTTAATCTCTTATTAAGATAAATTGAATCGGTTAATAAACCTGCAAATAATAGTTTTGTTTTTCTTTCGAAATAATTCGTGACTTTTTCCTGTGGTGTTTTTCTTGTTCGTTTATGAACTTACAGTTAAATAGAATTAAATATATTGACTTTATTATTACTTGTTTAAAAAAAATGCTGCTTTGATTGGACTTGATTTAAAGGACGATGCGGGCATACATTTGAAATAAAAATTCTCATGATTAGTAAGAGGGGAAAAATAAAAAAAAAACCAAAGAAACTGTCAATATTGGGTACTTGAAATGTCTTTTGGAGGCAGGTACACACGAGAGCTGTATCAGCTACACTACTGCTCAAAAGTAAAGGGTCATCCAATTTGTGCAGTGGCGTGTAATAAATTTAAAATTAGTCATATTATGTGGCTTGATGCGGCTTTTTGCTGAATCTCAATAAAATCCAGATTAAAATTTTGAACTTAATACTCTGAAGTAAGATTTCAGTGAAATACAAACCAATGGCAGCTTCTATACTGTCACTTCCGGGTTTTCAAAGTCGCAGATATGGCAAGTTTGTTTATTGACCGAGTAAGAAAAGAACCTCATCGCTAAAAGAAATTTCAGAAAGTTTTTACAATTATGCATAATATAAGATTACAGACCTTAAACTAAACAAATGCTTCCTTAGATGACATATTTATATGTTTGACAGGTGTCAAATGACGGGGCTGCAATTTCCGAACCACGAAATAAATTTTCATTGTTTTTTTAAAGCACTTGTGCTAAAGGAATTTGAATATTCTTATAATGTTTTAGTGCATCGCACATATGTAAATTGTTAGAAAGACGAAGATCTTGGCAAATTAGCTCTTTGTTTTGTATTAATTCAAAGTAAAAATTTCCAAAAAATTTCCCATTTATTTTTTTAATTGATTCCAGGTAAGGGTAAATATGACTTTTTTTAATATATGCAATTTGTTATTGGGTTTCTGTTCAATAATGAGAGGAATAATTAACAAAATATGTATGTAATGACCGCCCTAGATCCACTTTTTTTTAAGATAAAATGATAGCAAGCGAAATAGACGTCTTACCATAACAGAAATAACATCTCAAATAAAAAATGATGTCGATTAAACATTTGAAGCGTTTCAAACGTCAATCGAAGACTTCAGGAGTCAGACCCCAATGGCGAAATAGTTATTAGGAAACCATTGTTACGCACTATAAATAAAAAGAATTCCTTCTGTTGGAAAACTGAAAGTGGAGTGAGCACACAATGTCGTGGTTTCGGGGAATTCCCGATGCTGCTGCCGCAATCTACTTTTCACTCAACCATTTATTGTGTGGAAACCTGTAAGGTTAACATATGAATATACGATCATATGTTAACATTTAGTTTTTCAATAGAGAATTAACAGAAATTAAAGTATTTCTAGCACTAACAAACACTTTAAGTACGCCGGCACTAAACTATTTTCTGGTAAATATTGAACTGTCAAAATGACATTTGTTCAAAATGAACTTTTCACTTTTTTATCACTTTTTGGACCAAATAAATCTTTAAAAGCCATTTAGGCACATTATAAACTAAATTTTTGTTAATTTCTGTCAACTTACCGAAAGAACGAAATTCCCGCTTCCTCATTCCGTTGAATTACCAGCAACCATTTATATAAAAAATTTCATTTTCTGAAATAAAAACTTCCTATTAAATGTTATCAACAATATAACTATTTATATAAATACTTACTTTTTCATAAATAGTTCAAAAAACATAAAAACCACACTTTCACTTGCACTTTCCGATAAGTGCCAAAATAAAAACTTCAAAAACAACAAAATTATGCAAGCATTTCGGTATGCTACCACTTTCATGGAGAATGGCGTGTTTTAAAACTCTCCGAAAGTCTACAAAATTGAGGTGCTTGATATTTAATTGATATTTACGAAATAAATTCCATTTCATATCAAAAGATTGTACAAAAAAATCATTGCCTGTCGTTGTGTTTAAATTGTACTTTTGTTTCCATTAAGTGAATTAAAATGACTATAAAAAGTGCTTTTGGAATTCAATAAATTTCTATTACGAAAACTAGATGTCAGTGAGTGTCATGTATACATAAAAAAAAATCTACAGAAGAGTATGCAACTGTTACGATTTCTCGCCGCTTTTGCAATAATTCGGCCAGAAAATTGCGTATACGAGTACATATACGAAAATCTGACGTACCTGGTATTGTTTAATATAAGAGTAGAACGTATAAAAATGGCAGCGCTGTCATTTGCAACGGTCAAAGTAATAGGCTGTCAAAATTTGAGCGTACTAATTGAAAAGCACCTTTAACTACGAAAAACTTTGGAAAAATTACTGATGAGAAACAAATAATATTAGTATGTAATTCTCATCCATTGTTTTTTAAATATTTCCGTCATTGTAATAATAAAAATATATTAAATGCAATAATTTAAAATACGATTAAAATAAACTGCAAAAATTTTGATCCAAAATATTGAATTTTTTAGTGCGGCAAATACTTATGTTCGGTAGTGTACTCTACTCGTGTTTTAAAATGGACACTTTTGAAATTATCCATCAAAGAAAAATTAACAATTACCTTTTTAAGGTCAAGTGCAACTAACTCGCGAAATACTGACTAAATACGAATAAATTGTGCTAGCCAGACAACCCCCAATCCTAACTAGCCAATTTAGGTATCTCGATTTACCGAACGGTTTATTTTTTATTTCAAGATAACACAGAGTGTCTTGTAGGTCAATTAATTTACTTTCAAGGTGAAGTTATCTTTTGATTGCTGCACAGATTGCAATAATTTCCGATGATATAAATCTTTCTGATGGGGGGGCTCCTCAATGTTGCTCTAATAAGCGGGCTTCCACAGCTACTATTGAACGAACAGTTGCTGGATTATAAGACTTAATATAAAAGTTTTTTCGGATACAAGATGATACATGCTGCGTCGTTATTTGATTGATATGAGCTATTACAGAAGCACTTAAATTTCGTTTTCAAGCTCCCCCAATAATAATGGTAATGTTGCCGAGTCATTTTGTCCGAAATTCGGTCAAGATCGGTCAAGGAAGCATTCAATTTCTTTTATAAATTGTCTTGTTATTAAAACTCTTAAATATTTAAGTGCGATTTCAGTTCGTACGGCCCTCGTCATTTTCGGAATAGATTTTTAACAATGGAACAATTTAATTGTAATTTTTTTTCTATAAAATAAGTGAATGATGATAATACGTTTAAGACTGGGTCGGTCATATTTATAGACAATTGGTATTTGTGGTTTAATTAAAATATAAAATACCATTTCATAATAATAAAGTGTCTATAAGAAAATTTGGGTTCGGAAATAATTAATGTTGGTGTCAATAAAATCAAAAAATCCATTTTTCCCCCAAGAGCAGTCGTATTTTAAAATTGAAAGTTGAATTATTATTTATTGAAGTTCAATTGATGGTATTTTCATGATTTATTTGTAAAGATTAATATTATTTAAAGTTGTGTGTAGAGTCATAGGAGTGCACATAGAATTTCGTACGTAACAAGAAAGTTGTTGTTAAGCGGAATATAGTTAATTTGTAGAAATAAACCTGCTTTTTACCATAGGTTTTTTGCGCTAATCGGATTTGACCTTATAATTTGTGCATTTACAAAAAAATACTAATAATTGTAGTAAAAAAAAAATTCCGAGAACATAGTAAGATATTATGGGAACATTGTATAAAAAAAAAATGATTTGTGGTCTGGTCTTGTATAGGTTCCTACTGAGACATTACCTTTCTATCTTCCTTGATCTTCTAACAAAATGTCAGCAGACATTCTATTTCTAATAGTAATTCCTCGAACACAATTACGACATAGTGCAAGTAAGTTTAAACAAATTCCTTCAAGAATTTCTTCAATTGGAAAAATTATACACAATTGTGAGACGAGTTTTAATTTATACCGCCCTATCCATTTTGTGGTCCGAAAAGTTGAGGCATCTCATGTGATAACTGTCTAACAACGTGGCATCTGGTTAGTTTAGGTTTTGCCTTTTTACATTATGGGTCGTTTAACCGAACATGAAATATTAAAATAATAAACTTTGGATGCTGATTGGATGATGAATATGCGAATTTGCCATATATGAGGCTCTAAAAACCCACAAATGACAGTGGAGAAGTTATTATATCTTTGATAAGTGAATGTCTGGTGTGCAGTTCGGTGAAGAGGTGTCATTGGTTCGTATTTCTTTGAAAATGAAGAAGAAGGGACCGTTACCGTCAAATTTCGAGCCACGTGGTCGTTTGATAACTGACCTTTTTTTGGCCTGAACTTGAAGATAAAGTCTTACAGTTACAAGTGACAGAGGAGAAGTTATAGTATCCCTGAAAAGTGACTCTCTGGTATGCATTTCGGTCTAGAGGTGTCATAGGTTCGTATTTCTTTGAAAATCAAGGAGAAGGGACCGTTACAGGCAAATTTTGAGCCACGTGGTCGTATGATAACTGACCTTTTTTGACCTGAACTTGAAGATTTTTATTTCAATATTTTTGAATAATATAATTTTGTCATAGTCAACGACTTTTTGTAATTGAAATTGTTGCCTTTTTTATATTTAAATCCCGACCGGATGAATCTGATTTTTATCCGGTCTAGATTTATGTAAAGGGCAAAGCTGTATAAATTATTTCGGGACATAGTACATGGTGGCGGCGTTAGCGTCGAACACAAGACCAATTAGCACTAGTCGCATATAGTTAGGAGATTATATGTGCAGCTTTGAAAGAATTGAATCAATTTGCTATTCTGGGGTCAAGGGCCGCAGTCAATAACAACAGGCTGGAATAAATCCCCGCACGGCTGCCGGGGGTCAACAGAGCTTCTTTCAGTCAAAGTTTAAATTATTTCGCTCGATAATTTTGACCATAACGTCTAAGCTACTGCTATAAAGGACGCTAGTTTTATCAGTTCCATGTGTGCTTCGGAAATTTGGGTCCTCAGCAAAATACTATTGCGAATATTTAGATAGAAGATTATACTTTCGAGAGAGTTAAATCATTTTTGTATTTGGGGTCAAGGATGGCAGCCGATAACAACATGGAGGAAGAATTTCGCGCTCAGCTGCTGGCAGCCAAAAGAGCGTATTGTACTCAATATATATTTATTCGCTCGGGGTCTTAGAAAAACCATTACGAACTCTTGCCTTCGTTCGAGAGGAGTATCCTTCGAAGAATTGTTGGTCCCCTACATAAGGATGGACGATGCCGGATCTACTGTAACGACGAGATCCTAGAGCGTTACCGCGACTGCTCGGTTGTGAATAAAATTAAGCTCAAGACGCTGCGGTGGGCTAAACACGTAATCCATATAGATGAGGAAGATCCTCTCCAGAAAGGAAATAATTATTTCATTATTGCGATGCGTTATCTCACAACAAAAAAAAAAACCAGGCAATAAAAATTGAATGCTTTTGGATCTTTGTATCATATAATATTGGATTCTATTCCAATGCAATGGTTAGTGGAAAACTATTCTACTGAAGGGAACACGTAATGCGTATAGATGAAGATCCTCCGCGGAAAGTCTACAGTGCTCTATGGTCCCAGACGTGGTAGGCACTGCCTTCGGTAGAGCAACGACGTCAGTCAGGACATCAAAAACATGCTGAGAGTGTCGAAATGGTATACCGCAGCGTGAAGCCAGTACTCCCGAAGTTCTTTACTCTTGGTTGTCGGGCCTAGACCAAATTCCTGATCCCAGTCGGGGGGGGGGGGGGGGCCTGGTGAATCGTGAAAAAATGCTCCCCACTATGTCCTTCACTTAACTTCCAGAAATTACTTTTTTTATGTTAATTATTCAAAAGTGCATTAATTATTCGAAAGTAAATTATTATTTTTTTTTATTGTATGTATTGTAATTTACTCAAAAAAAAAAAAAAAATTATGGGCCGCTCTCTTATGCGAGTTTATACTCTTATGAATCTTTGCAAGAAAAATGCACAGCAGCTATGGTTTATTATTTCTTCGATTTTAATATGAAATCTTTCACATTTCCTGGCACAATTTTCTTATGCGAACATATAGAAATATTTGAATAGCGGGATTTTGCAATAAGAACTTTCAAGATTATGTTTGGATTTTATTAGCAATTTCTTGGTAAAAGAAGAAAATGGAGAAGAATAACGCGAATGTGAAAAAAGTCTAGTTGCCAACCCACTTACGGACTATTGGAACATGTGCACCAAAAATTATTCTATGTATTTGCATTTCCTATAAGGAATTTTGATCTTCGCATAAGTATTGCCTCTAGTCTAGCTAGTAGTACTATTGCCATATAAATGTTAATTTTTGTTGTTTTGTTGGGAAAAAATATGTGCGCTGATATTTCTGGCTTGACTACATCCCGCGTCGTTCGAATTTTTTGGAATTCACTGAACGAACACTCACCACCATGTGCAAATTTTTTGTTCACATATTTCCCAGCACACCAATGATGAACGAGCATAAAATTTGTTTGATTTATGCCCTTTTCATAGTTTTGCAGTTTTCATGTTGTAGACTATCTAAACAGAGCCTTACTTATGTTCCTCTTGCTTTGAGAATTGCTTGTTTTGATAGTTCATTTTGCCAGGAAAGTTTATGTGTAGAATAGCGAAATAAATTTTGGACAGTTCCAATGTAAGTAATTGGAGGAAATATCTATTCAATGCAAATAGGCAAAAATACTCACTATTATCTGTGTAAGCGAGCTAATGATCTTTTATGGGTAACTAATTGAGAGAAGATTGAAGTGTGGTTATGGGTACTTAATAAGAAACGTTTTATGTATAAATGAAAAAAGACTGTCTGTTGTGCAGTTCGGTCTAGAAGTGTCATTGGTTCGTATTTCTTTGAAAATGAAGAAGAAGTTGTATGTTAACTGACCTTTTTTTGGCCTGAACTTGAAAATAAAGTCTTATAGTCACAAATGACAGTGAAGAAGTTATTGTATACCTGAAAAGGGACTGTCTTATAGTGAATTTCGGTCTAGAGGTGCCATTGGTTCGTATTTCTTTGAAAATGAAGAAGAGATCGTTACTGTCAAATTTTGAGCCACGTGGTCGTATGATAACTGACTTTTTTGGCCAGAATTTGAAGATAAAGTCTTAGAGTCACAAATGACAGTGAAAAAGTTATTGTATACCTGAAAAGGGACTGTTTTGTGTGAATTTCGATCTAGAGGTATCATTGGTTCGTATTTCTATGAAAATAAATAAGAAGAAGCGTGGTTGTAGGTACTTAATAAGAAACGTTTTATGGAACTCGATAATAAAGTCTCTTTGGCTAATGTGAATACAGAAAGATAGATAATTTTTATTAAACCAATACAATCGGCCAATAATATTAGGATAATGGCACCAATCGATTCTTGATTCAATAACTGATTTTCTACACTGCCTCTTTCTCCACAGAAATTTGAAAGTTATTCTGTCATAATGCATCTACAGCTAATAACTCTTATGCACCTAAGTACCGTAATTCTTAAGATTATTAATATTCTTTATAAATTTTCCAACTGTGTTTACCTATTTTCCAAAACTAGTTTTTAATATTTTTAAATAGGACTTAAGCACAAAAATGTCTGTATTTATTTTTAGCAAATTTGACATCTCATAAATGGCATACATTTTTAAGATATAGAATTTCTATATTTACAAAATTTATGGAATTTTTATCTTTACAAAAGAAATATTACTATTTTTTTTTTAAAACAAAAATATATATTTAAAGGAATTTTACTATTTATAAAATAAAAAACGTCTTCTCAAAAACGTGAATTTTTTCTTTCCAGATTTTTTTGATTATTGAGAACGGCAACAGCCAGAATGACAAGGTGAATCAAAATTTTATAATAATAACATTACTAAATAGATTTTATCCAAATATATTGTATTTATCATAAACTAAACGTTTTAAGTATTCAAAGATATTTATAAAATAACATATTATATATTATATCTTACGTTGTTGGCAGTTGAAACTGCAAAAGATATTAATCTTAACTTTTGTATATGAAGTCAGAAAAGAACGGAAAAACATAATGAAATGTAGGCCCCCAACTATACCCCCTTTATTTTATCAAGACTGGATTATTTGGCAAAAAAAAAATTGCACTTCTACAAAACCCATACGAGAATTTTTATTTTCATTTTTATTTTTTATTTATATTTTTATTATTATTATTATTGTTTTTGGTAAGTAGAACGAAATCTTTTTTAGACTTTCTTTCTGAAGTGTTAAGTTTGCAAAATTTCGGAAGATACTTTATTAAAAAAATCTTTATGATTAATGACTGGTATTGTTTAGTTGGAAAAAATGAGTCTCTCGTTTCTCTTGCATAATATTGCGAATATATTAGTTAATTTATTGTTTTTTTACTCTGTCGAGAAAATTAATACTTTTGTGAGTGGTTTTTTGATAAATTCTAATGTTCAGAAATATTTAATTTTTTTTGTATTTTGCAATTAATTTTACCTTCAAAGTTGTTAACTTAGATTATTACGAAAACTTAGAGCTTGAAGGCATTCTCTCAATAGATAATAATTTAGAAGAACTAATAATCATTATTTACCGGTGTAGTAAACCTCCCCCCCTTACCCCTAAATAAGTATATACAATAAATAACAACATGCGCTGATTTTTCGTACAAAATCGTTTTAACTAAAACCATTCTTTTTTAGGAATTTGACCGAAAGCACTTTGGGGAAAAAATAATTCAATTCAAAACTAAAATTATATGTAAGGCATTTTCGATATGTGCTAGGAGAGCTACTATATGGCGCCACGAGCATGAAGCCATTTGAGAATTTATCTTCGTCGAGATTTGTACGTGATTTTTTTGTCAATTTTGTGGGACAGATTAGAATGTTGTAAGTGATAAAAGAGGGGTATTGGAGATGGATTTGTTGGATTCAGAAGCATTGTAATGGAAGGAGAGCTCCCGAAGTAATTCTTGGTTAGGTTGCATTTCGATAACGTATAAGCATTCCGATAACGTGACTGCCTCAGGATTGGTATATATGTACGATGGTTGGTGTTGCGAAAAAGAAAATGAAGAGTCCAATCCGGATTCTTGGGAATTTATCTGCCACCAGAGAGGCTTTAGTACAGGGAAATCAGCAACACATCAGATTGTCTCTCTGTGGCAGTTGATGGAATAACTATTAGAATATGGTCAACAGATGTGAGCATGAGGGATAATCAGGGGTAAGCATGCGGGATACCATCCTTATAAGGTCTTCTGAACTTTTATAATACGCTGATGACATGTGACATTATATGCCAATTAGAAAGAGCTGTACGAGAGAAAGTCATTTACCAAGATTGAGCCAGCGGTGAAAAATCTTGGGCGGCACATAAATGAAGGCAAAACAATGTACAGGTTGGCAACGTCGGCGGCGATGATAAGATAAATTAGCACTAGTCACATATAGATAGGAGATTATACTTTCGACAGAGTTTAATCCTTTTTTTTTGGAGGTCAAGGGTCGCAGCCAATAACAATGGGGAGGAAGAATTTCGCGCACGGTTGCAGGCGGCTAACAGAGCCTATTGTACTTAATATAAATTATGTCGTTCAGGCTCTCAGAAAACCATTGTGAACTCTTGTCCCCGTTCGAGAGGAGTATCCTTTGAAGAATTTTTGTCCGCGAGATCCTACAAGAAGATGGACGATTCCCGAATCTATTTAACGACGAGACCTGGAGTGTTGTCCCGCCCGTCAGGTTGTGTATAAAATTGAGCTCAATTGGCTTAGATTAGCTGGACACTTAATCCGTATGCATGAGGAAAAGATCCTCTTCCGAATGTCTATAGTCGCTCCATATATAGTCTCAGAAGGTACTGACGTTATTGGCCACGACGCCAAAAACATACTGGAATTTGCTAACTAGAAGACCGCAGCCCAAAGTCGGGACATCTGAAGTTCCTTGAGTCCGATGATTAAATGCCCAGAAGCTCAGGATAAATGTTGAATAGATTGGTTTATTGATGGCTGCCAATGAGTCTACAAAATGTGTTGCTATTAGTTCAATCTATTGCCAAAATGACAATTGTTTACATTTATTGAATGATGAACTTGAACTTTTTAATTACTTTTTGGACAAAATAAATTATTAAAAGTTAATTAAACACATTGTAAACTAAGTTTTTATTAATTTCTCTTGTCAGCTTACCGAAAGAAAGAAATTCCCGGCTTCCTCATTCAGTTTAATTACCAGCAATTCTTTATAAAACACTTTATTTTCTGAAATAAAAACTTTCTATTAAATGTTTTCAACAATAAAACTATTTATATAAATACTTTTTCGTAAATACTTCAAAAAATAAAAAAACTACACTTTCAGTTTCATTCTCCGATAAGTTCCAAAATAACAACTTAAAAAACAATAAAAGTATGCAAGCATTTCAGTATGCTTCCACTTTCATGGAGAATGGCGTGTTTAAAAACTCTCCGAAAGTCTACAAAATTGAGGCGCTTGATATTTAATTGATATTTACGAAATAAATTAATAAACATAAAATACAATTCCATTTAATATCAAAATATTGTACAAAAAATAAAAATTGCCTGTTGTTGTGTTTAAATTATATTTTTGTTTCGAATAAGTGAATATAAAATGAATGTAAATTATGCTTTTGAAATTCAATAAATTTCTATTACGAAAACTAGATGTCAGTGGGTATCATGTTTACATAAAAAAATCCATACAGTAGTATGCAAGTGTTTCGATTTCTCGCCGCTTTTGCAATAATTAAGCCAGAAAATTGCGTGTTCATATACGAAAATCTGACGTATGGGCTTATCCAGGTATACTCTACCATATAACTATACGATTTAAAACGGCGACTTCAACTTGGCTAATATTAGCTCAAAAACTAAAGCCACAACACCATACGAAGCGTGAAGCTTTTGCTTAGTGGAAATGAATTTTTGGATCCCATAAACAAGCAAAATAGTCGGTTCTGGGATGAAAAGCAACCACGACAATTCCAGGAGCTTTCTTTGAATCCAGAAAAACTTACTGTCTGGTGTGGATTTTGGTTGGAGCAATTCACTTCTGGATGATAAATTAATAGGGAATATGGATATGCTTTTGATTAAAGTGTGAAGGAGGTAATTAGGAAAGTATAGAATACCTAATTATTTTTTAAGTAAGGTTTGGGGTAAATCAATTTCTATTAGAACCGTAGACATCCGATATGCTCTACTTACTAGTCTGATACAACAGTTTGCCACTGCCTTCTTCTCTGCTATTGGTCTGATACAACAGTTTGCCACTGCCTTCTTCTTCCTATTATGAGGAAATAATGTAAGGTTCCATTAAAGTACCTCACTTTGTCTTCAAGGCTAAAATTTCAACCATTCTGTCACTAGAATTAATTTCGTCAAAAGCATTGTTAATTTAAAGATTTCATCTTCCTCAAAAAATTGATTATTTAAAAACTTTTCCAAGTACCATCCACCCTTGTCAGCGTGGCACTGCTATCGTCCTATTGGTTAGGATTTTATTCCCTACATTGGATGGAAGGGGGGGGGGATGTGTCGTGCAAGTATTTTTATTGACCACACAAATTTTTTGAATAGAATTCATCAGTTGAACGGGGGGGGGGGGGGGGGGGTTCTACTTTATTTCTTATTGTAGCAATCACCTTTAAAAAGATATTTTCCATTTAAATTTCCATTAAAAACGGTGATATTTAAAGCTAAAATCTTTACTAATTCATAGCAAACAAAAATTCTACTTAAATTATACGTTTGTCCTTTTAGATCTGAATGGTCTTCGTTCAGTTAGTCAATTAGTCAGTGTAGATACTTTACGAAAATAATTCACAATTTCGACTTAACAGTAGTCAGTCCTCGGCATTTTATTATTATTGGTATTATTAGTATCACCCCAATTTTCGAACCAATAATACCATTAGGGGAGTTGTTTTGGGGGTGTTTTTTTACAGATTTCCTTCGTTTCTGTTGATTTATATCGGATTGTAAGCTTAACTATAAATAGAAATGAGTACAAATATTATGGGCATCGATGTACTCGTATGACTAGTGTATATAGAGGATGAGGATTTAGTTCCTTCCTATCTGGTGAGAAAAACGAATTTTTATGGATGAACGTTCCTTTAGAATTTCCCTTGATCATTTGCGGTTCGTATTTGTTAAAATAATATAACGAAATGCAATAAAAATTGTCAACGAGGGTTGGAATCGCAATGAATTATGGATAATTGACAGAATTTTATATGGAAGAACACATTAGCGCCTTGGATTTTATGATAATATTTTCGTTAAAGTGTGTCTTCCCATCAGTGAAAGGAATTAATTACGAAACAAGGAAAAAAAAGGAAGCTGTTCTTCTCAATGAATTGAGCCCAGATAATAAAAACAATTCGGCAATAATAGTACCACAATTATATTGAATTAACCGAATATGCTGCTGGTAAGGAGTTGTTTTACAAGACGTTGGAGATTTTCAAATGGGAACAATGAACGTACATCGAAGGTGCATTAAAATTTCCTTGAAAAAATACTAAATGGAAAGGAATTTTTTTCTCATTTTTGTGCAAATTGAGGAATTTTATGTCACTTTTAATAGTTGATGATTACTGGTCAAGAGCAACCACCATTCGAGGAAAAAAAACGTATGGTTTTTTGGGCTTTGAAAAAAAAAATTTTATTGAATCCAGTACGTTAAGTTTCCATAGGTGGTAATATTGGATTGTTGTTGACCGATTATATTTTAAGGTGGAAAGAAACGATATCACAGAATTAACAACATTTCACAATTTTACACAAAACGATAATAAAAAAAAACTAGAATAAAAACTCACTTTGACCATATTTAACAAAAGAAAAAGAAAAAGAAGAAGAAGAAGAAAAAGAAGAAAAAGATTTAAACAATTCGAGGGCGCCTCTCGATATGATGTAAATACGACTATTGTTGAGTTGTGTATGTTTCGGAAAATGTAGGCCATATCCCCGACACTGTTAAGATTAGCTTCCAAAGAAACGCACCAGTAACCATCAAATAAATAAACAAATCGAATGAGCTGTTTCCCGTTCTTCTGACTATCGATAGTAGTTCACATAGAAACATTATAGAGGAAAATGCGTTCTCGCTCCTATGATCTGTATCCGATTCTAATGCAGATATGGGTCGGTCTAGAGGAGTTTCTATAAGCAAATTGATTATTTTATTATTTCGATGCGTTATTTTACAATACAAAACGTTGGCAATTAGAATTGAATGCTTTTGGATCATTGTTGGATTCTATTCCAATGCAATGGTCAGTGGAGAACAATTTTACTGAAGGGGATTTAAGGCTTCTTCATTCTCTGGCAAGTGTTGTACACTATTGCAATTCGTACTACTTCTCAATTGATTAACACACTAGCCCCTGATAGAAAGCGCAATATTTAATTGTGAATTTTTTCAATTTAATCTCCAGAGTCTGGAGATTAAATGGGTGATGTGCACTGTATAAAAATCAGTCAGTGGTATTTGATGTGCTCCATTTGAATAGATACCAATTTGAAAATTACTTCAAATGTGCACAGCATGAAAATTTAATAGATGCAGTTGAAATAGTGCCAGTACAGATTCCGGAATTGTTGTTAATCCATCATGCGATTGTGCAGAGAAATTGTGGCCTAATTTTATCCTGTCTAAAATGTCACCTAAACAAAATTTTTCTTTAATTCCTTTTTGCCGTATGCTATAACACTTCTGAGGTGCAGATTTCTAGTTTTTTCTTCTTCTAAAACTGCAGTAGAAAATCTTGTATCTTCAAAGTTTATGCAATTAGATAGATGACTACTTTGACTACCACTGCAAGAATGTGTACAAGATTTTATATTTTTAGCACGAAGTTACTTGCGTGGTGAGTTTTGAGGTGATATTTTAACGTGTGTGCTCTGAAGTGATACTTTCTTCGTAAATAGGTAAACCTGATTCTGGGGATTATAGTAGAATTACTAGAGTTAGTGGGAAGGTAGGCCGAAATGAATTTAAGTAGGTGCATTATCTTGCCGTACAACTTCTCATTCTCGTTGTTATTACGAGTACGAACCATTTCCATTTCAACTGGTTTCGGTACGAATTGGATTGTATCTGATAGGATCTTTCTACATTTTTTTAAGTTAGCTACAGCAGATTATTTTGTAGCAACGATAGATGTTATCATGCAAATTTATTAGAAATTTTTTTATAATTTCCAAAGGTGGAAATGTTAATTTGGAATGTAATGCATTTCAGAAAAATATATAATCTTTCAAGGTTTGGCAGAAAAACGATCTTCTAACACTTCATCTTGTACGCTAGTTACTTTTAGACGTGCAGGACAAGTTTCAACTTTATCTGGTAACTACACGACCCAATAGACCAACGATGTACTATTTAAGAACAAAGTGCACCGCCAATACCTCTCCTTTCTTCACTACTAATACCTTCCACACTGACGTTGAACAAATCATTTTAATAAAATTTCTTTAGTCCAAGTGATCTGTAAAAAAAAATAAAGCTTGGAGAATTCACGAGTTGGGTTTACGAAAAGCGGCAATGAGACTTTGATGAGCATTCCTTATTAAGAGCATAAGTTTTCCGGTAGTATAACGTTTTCTTGGAGGACCGAAAAGCAGCTGAAAGCGAAGCTCTACGAATGAGATCAGACTCTCGATTAATATTGAAGCTTATGAGTGAACCCTTTAATGGGCTCAGAAGAAGAGTTGTTAGCGCTAGATACGACATTGAACACATTTGGATGCTCTACCATGACAACGCCCCTATTAACGCGGCTATATCCATCAATTAGTTTTTATTCCTGCGGTTTCCAGCCCTCCTATTCCTGTGGTTTTCTGGCCCTCCTATTTATATAGGTTCGATTTTTTGTTGCCACCAAAGATTGCTTCCCGCAAGTAGTCTCTTCTAGGAGAACGATCTAACAATGATCAACAATACCAGATGGATCTTAGCGAACCTTCGATTCTGAGCCGGCCTTGCAGTGCCTAGGAATTAACAATTTCCTTGTAGTAGCCCTTTGTGTAGATGTACCGACCAAGTACTCTTTAAACAAAACTGGTACCACGAGGATCAGAGTGCCCCACGGTATCGACCTACACTGTGCCTGCTTGGTGCCTTTGGCTGAATCGTGGTAGCTATGATTTAATACCTATCGCGGGTACAGACAGTCTTAGGACCGGAAGTGAGGGATATCAATTATCCCAGTAGCTATCACTGCAGATGATAGTAGAGATTTAGAAAAGCTTTGCTACCAACAGTTAGAGTAACTAGTTTGTAACTAGTTACTGATTTTTAGCAACGGTTGTGGATGGAGCTGATGATGGGGTGGGACCAATTGGAAACAAAGGGAGCTGTATACAGGTTGAGACCGGTCACCATTGTGGAATTGGTCGAATGGATTGATGAGTTGTTTGACTGCTTCAGGCATGGAATATGAAGGAAGGTGAATAGAGTGAATCCTAATGTAGGGGGCCTAAAATTTCTTCGACGGATCCTCCTCTTGTATATGAACAAGAGTTCGCAATGATTTTTGTTGATAATGAAATCTTACGAAAAATACATGTGGCTTGCAAGACTACTAGTGTCTTGTACAGCAGTAGCTTCTATGTTACGGTCAGAATTTTTTAGTGAAATAATTTGGACTGTTGTCGACTGCGACCCTTGACCCCAAAAAGGGAAATTATTTAACTCTCGAAGCTTTTTTCTTTTAGTAAGGTGGAAATCATCGAAAGATAAAGTGTAAAACCTAGCCCACTAAAACCACATTACTTGGCCACACATGTAAATTATACCATGGAACCGCCGTCAGGCATTACTTCGTGAGGCAGGGATTGATCGAAATCACTACTCTGGTGAATTATCACTATTGCTTTCTTTCACGCTCCTCCAGACGTAGTTTTTATTAGGACGGTTGTCACAAGGATTTCAAACGCCTCTCAGGCCGTCCCCGAGCTTAACATCAGGGTCACTTCATTCTCCGGTGTCAGAGAAATCCGCCAGCGCACTTTTGACCCTCTTTTCTTTTCGCATTGATTTGATCGCTGTAAAAGAACCCGTGCTCCGCGCTCTCCACCATCCCGTCACAAGTAGGGCACATTGGGCCAGAAAACATTCGTGTTCCGTCAAAAATTTTGATAAATAGTCAACCACGGATCCACTGCCGAGTAAAATGGTGGGTCGATCTGCCATCGGTGGCATCATCCCAACGATTTTGGCACCTCTTGGGCGCGTTTCTTTCCTTCGGACCTCTCCGGAGGTACAACCTCTGCTGCTCATCTGCCACTATTTCAATCGGTATCAATCCAGCCACAACACAAATGGTGCATGTGATAAAAAGCCTTAAAATGGCTTTCCTGACAGGTGTTCGTTCCGAATTCATAGAAACCTGTTTGAAAAGTGACGTCGTGGTCAGGAGCTCCACATTCTTCGGAATTGGCCCTGGCAATTGACGTATGCTCCTATGTATTTGTGGTATAGAAAATGGTGGCGACTAACTGGGGTTAAGGCCTGAGGTATGGCATTGGAAAGTGCCGCATACTTCCTCATAATCTTCATCGATTTTCTTATTTGAATCCACCATAATTTGGATGATAGATTGAAAGGGGAAAATAGTAAAAAAAATGTACCTGTCGACCTAATGGTTGAGAGGAGAGTGTGGCCAATTGACTTAGGTATCGCAGGTAGAGCGTGATGTAGAAAATGTTGCCCAATATCATAGAACATATCCAAAGGAATGTTACCGAAAAGCTGAAAGTGATTTTTGTTGAAGCTTAGGAGAAGCAGAAACAATAACTTCATCAATGCAAAGATGTCCAAGGGAACTACTTTAAAGGTGATAACCATGATATGAGTTACTTTTTCGTCACATCCCGTATTTTGTAATCAATGATTTTATTGGTTTCTTTCCCGAAAATTCCGGCATGTCGAAATATTAGTAGAAGTTTCAAAGATGAAATTGTTGATTCTTGGAGATAATAGCCAGACGGCATTTGGTTGCGCCACGATCATGAGGTCATTCAACAACTTCATGTTTCTGGAGGGTTTGCATCGCCTGCTTCCTTAATGAAAGTTGAAGATAAAAGTCTGATATTATTAAGTATTGTGGAGGATATTGAAAAGATGAATTTGAAAAGATTAAAAAGAGTAATTGGAAAAGGAATTGGTGCGTCTAGGAGCTGTACCGTGGAAGGAGTTATATTCAAAATGAAATTCTAGGTTAGATGAATTTCATTTAAAACAAGGGGAATGATAACTGGACCAGAGGAATGGTCCAAGGATGAGGTTGATTATCGAATATGAAGCATGGGTATGCGCCACATGACCAATCTAGATTCGAAGAAGTTTCCTTGCCCTGAATTTCGGGATATTTGTTGAGTAGACTGGCTTAACGATGTTTGGACAATGTGTGGGAACAAACGTATGGAAAAGGTTATAAATGCCATTTGGTCAGTAGATTGGGACGATTCGGAATTACAATTGGCATAGGACGATGAAGGAACCCAATGCAATACAACGTTCGTTTTTCATCAACCAATATCGAATGCACTTGAGAGTCTGGTCAACTGATGAGCCACATATGGCCCCCCAAAGCTTCGACTCTGTATTAATAAAAAAATATTATGTTAAGATGTTTGACGCGCTGAACTATGAAATTATTTACTAATAAATTAGGTGCGGCTTTTGACATAAATAAAAATGAATTATTTTTTTTAAAAAATATTACTAAAGACGAACTGGAAATTTAAAAAAAAAAAATTTTTGTAGAAAATATTACAGAAAAAAGAATTTTTGTTAGGATTTTTTTTACATTATTAGAAAATTATTTTTTGAGGTGATTCTAATTTGCTTTTTTAAGGTAACGAAATTTTTTCTTCACCTGAAAATCTTCTGTTTTTACTTAGTCTCCTGTCATTCATGTTTACCACTTTAACTGGTAGTATTTTTTTTATTTATTATTTTTACATTATTGTAATTTTATTTGCTTGACAGATCAATAAGGTCATAAAGCGATTTATGCTGATTGCTTAGTAGTTTTGGGCGCAGAAAAATTTCCACATTTCCAAAAAGATCATCGTTCATTTTTTTTTCATACGAAAATGTCTAGTTTTAGGTCATTGAATTTAGTTGAAGAAGTCAAGCAAATAAAATTACAATAATGTAAAAATAATAAATAAAAAAAATACTACCAGTTAAAGTGGTAAACATGAATGACAGGAGACTAAGTAAAAACATACTAAGTATGAAATTTTTCATAATATTTACTATAAAATAATTTTATTTGAATTCAAAGTTTATTTTTTTTTTATTTTTTTTTTCGCATACTCTCTCACATGTTCTCGTATATTACCCAATCCCCGGTGTATGAACCGTCAGCTTAAAATTTACAAAAAGGGGTCCACCTTAATATATACGACATTTGATTGCATATTACAAGTTAAAACAAAGCTATTGCAAAATAAAAGAAACAAAAAACCAAAATACCACAGACACCAATTCGCAATTCGCAATCGAAAACGTTTAATGCTAATAACAATATTCGTACTCTGCTGCAGACGATTACGTTCTGTGGGAAAATTTTCTGGTTTTTCAGTAGTGCTCTGTGTTAATATTTGAATTGAATTATCCACTAACGATACCTGCCCGACTCCCTTTTTTTTTTTTAATGTTCATCACATAAATGCATCCATTATTTCTATAAATATAATAAAAATTGCAAAATGCCAATATCCTTACGTGAACAACCCCTGTTTCGAAATGGAATAAGGATTATTCTGCTCCACATCGTTAAACATAGTTCACTGAACAATAAATAATTTAACTCGGACTACGACGTGGCTGCCTGGTTGCTTAATGTATTGACAAATATTCATACCTGTACCAATTATTAATTCATTGATGCATGATGCATGATGCATAAAGTTCACCTCAACAATTCACCTTTTTAGTTTGATTTTTTTTCTTTTATTTTCTTTTTGTTGATTGTCCCAAGTGAGTATCGTCGATTTTTCATAATTTTTGATACTACTCGAGCAATACCAATTTAATACTTTATGCGAAATATTTGCTATTAACACAATACAATTTAAAAATAGGTTTCGAACTTCTGTATTTATTTACACATTCATATTCGTGAATTTGTTAATTTTTGGTCATCTTTTAAGTTGGTATTCTTACTAAGCTAAGGCGTACTCATAAGATGAGAAGCACGCCTTTTTATAAATTTATTTAGAAAACGTTCATTATCAAGATTATTATTAGTTGCATCTTATCCAATTTGTTCTTTGGAAAGTAAAGTTAAATAAAAAAAATTTAAATTTAAATCGAATGGCCAACACGAAACTTTTTAAAGGACGCGATCCGATCTCCTTTTGAGATAATTTTTTTAATGACTTGTTGATACGTTTCGGACTGTAATTTGGTTGTTCTTTAAATGATGTTGGGTTTTAAATGATTTAAAATTTGAGAATTGTCTGTCGCGGAAAGCGACAATAAAAAGTCCAACTGCGTCAAATTGCATGATTTTGGAGACCGATTGACATGAGAAAATCTCGAAATGACGTGTTCTAGAAACTTGTCATGTAATAAAGCCAAAATTTGGCATGTTGTGTGGCTTATGGAGAAGGTTTGTTGAAATCACATATAATACAGGTAAACAATTTTAAGCTCAGGCCGAATTTACGATAACGGATAACGGTCTCTCCTCCATTTAGCAAAGAACTACAGGCCAATGACAACTTCAGAACATTCTTCTATTATCCATCATCAACGGTGCGACAACCGGGAGTCCGGTCTAGGCCTTCTAAATCAAAGAACTGCAGGCATCCCGGCTTTGATTCTTCAAGAAGCTCTATACCATACAGCATACCAAATAACTTCTCCTCCAAATCCAACATACTGGCCTGGTCAACTTCTAGTTTAAAACGACCTGATATCCTCGATTACTTCATTAGCACTCCTTCAATTACCATGAATTCTAGTATTGAAACTCTTTCCGATTTAAACTCTGATCATAGTCCTGTTCTCCTTACCATTAATTCTAAACCAATCTTAACACAACCACAACGAAAAAAGAAAAATTAATACAAATTGACGATAACTGGGCAAAAGCAGACACAGGAAAAGCAGAAGTATTTGCCAAACATTTGGTAAATACTTTTACTCCACATGATGATATAGAAAACCAAATTCTCGAAAAACTAATGTTCCGAGTCCCTAAAAGTCTTTCTACCAAAAATTTTAAGCCCTCGGAAACTAAAACTACTATTCTGCGCCTATTCCCAATAAAAAAGCTCCTGTTTATGTTCTAATAACAGCTCCTGTTCTGAAGCAAATTTCCCGAAAAACTTTAGTTTTAATTACATACATTTTTAATGGTGTCCTATGCACAACCTATTTTCCCTTACTATAGAAATTTTCTGTCATTAAAATGATTTCTAAACCAAATAAACCCATCAATCCTTGGTAAGATTTTTGAGAAACTCTTATTAAAACGATTCTATCCAATTCTAGTTAATGAAAAAATTATTCCTCATCACCAATTTGGCTTCCGATCTGAACACTTAACAATCCAGTAATGCAATCGTGTTGTTGATCACATTGCATCCTCTCTTGAGAGGAAAGATTATTGCCCGGGAGTATTTTTGGATATCTGGCAAAATTTATGATTTTTTTTTAAGAATACCAAATGAAAAAATTAATATTGTTTTGCTGATATCAGCAATATTTCTTGCATTTATCACTGACTTATCAGACTGTCCTTATGTAAGTCAACAGGAAAATTTATAAATAAGTTCTCTTGTGTAATGTTTCAATACTCTATGCTTGTCATATAATTATTTTCATGCGCTTTAATTTTTCTTAATAAGTAAAAATCGTCTATAATTTCAGTTTTTATATTTTGAATTTATTCCCTAAAGATAGGAGGTATCCTGGGCTTCTCTAGCAACACAACGGCTTTCTTCCCTCAACATACTACCTTATCATAAATTCATATCTACCTCCCAAGGTCATTTCCAATGAACTCGGAATCCTCGGAAATATATCCTATTCTAGCCGGAGTCCCACAAGTCAGTATCCTTGATCCCATTTTATATAATATTTATACCCATAACATCCCATCTGATCCTAATACTATCATTGCTACTTATGCAGATGACACGGCCATACTTGTTACCCATACAAATCCTGACATAGCTTCCAACAATCAACAATCCCATTTACACAACCTTCAATCCTGGTTTAAGAGATGGAGAGTGAGGGTAAATGAACAGAAGATTGCTCACATTACGTTCACACTTTGTCAAGGGACACCTACTCCTTTATACCTTAATATAGCAACATGATTCCACAATATGACAAAGTATGTTATTTGGGACTTTACCTGGACAAGAGATTAACATGGAACCCTCATACTAGACTAAACAAATTTTAAGCCACTAGAGACGTTACCGACAACTTCTTAGACTACTGCTGGACAAACACTTGAAACTAACAATACAATTATAAAACCTATTTGGACTTATG
Source organism: Atherix ibis (assembly GCA_958298945.1). Taxonomy (NCBI): domain Eukaryota; kingdom Metazoa; phylum Arthropoda; class Insecta; order Diptera; family Athericidae; genus Atherix; species Atherix ibis. The sequence goes on from OY282609.1 coordinate 32,709,587, forward strand.
GAACTGAATTTTGGGGTTCAACGAAACGTTCCAATTCCTATCGCGTCCATGCCTTATAATCCAAGATTTTGTATGTTCGTAACAACGTAATACGAAGTCTGTTAAAAAAATATCGCGAATTTTTGCGGGTTACGTATGTATGTTAGATTTTCGTTTTTTTTGTGGCGTTATGTTGGTACTAAAGTCTCTCACTTATGCCGATAAGTTCGGCCATTTTGAATGGTCAGTTAATTTTTGACAGTACCTTTGCTTGCACGTGTTTTCGCTCGTCGTCGATTTTTGCCCATTCCAAAAAATGGATCAAAGAATCTGTATCAAATTTTGTGTGAAAAACAAAATTAATTGCGCGAACACATTCCGAATGTTGACTGTGGCATATGGTGAAGCTACCTTGGGACCGAAGCAACGTTTATTGGTGGTACGAAATGTTCTCAGAGGGCCGAGAAGAAGTGAACGGCGAAAAGCGTGCCGGACGGTCGAATGTGAAGGTTTTGCTTACAGTCAATAAGGCATATGTTCTGCCACAGGATAGTACAGTCAATAAGGAATATTACCTGCAAGTTATGCGCAAGTTGCGCGAAGCAATCCGCCAGAAATGCCCGGATTTCTAGAAGAACAAAAATTGGCTTTTGCACCATGATAACGCCCCTGCTCACGCATCGTTGCTTGTGCACAAATTTTTGGCCAAAAACAACACACTAATAATGCCGCAGCCACCGTATTCCCCAGATCTGGCCTCCTGTAACTTTTTCTTATTCCCGAAACAGAAGAGCCCTATGAAAGGATGACGCTACGCTACGATTGAGGAGATAAAGACGACATCGAAGGAGTAGCTGAACAAGATCACCAAAAATGATTTTTTGAATCATGCTCCGAAGATTGGAAAAAACATTGGTACAAGTGTATAATATCTGGTGGGGATTACTTTGAAGGGAACAAAATATATGTTCATGAATAAGTAATAATTTTTGAAAAAACACAAAATTCGCGATACTTTTTGAACAGACCTCGTACATTGTGATCTAAATGTTCCCTTTGTTCAGGACCTGTGCATTTATCGCTATCAAAAATTTCACTACCGGTTATCCTATCATCATAATCCTCTTGTGTGTGAATTATCCTGTACTGCCCTTCCCGGAAACACTAATCGGATACTTAAGAGCCAAAATGGCCTAGAGATTTTCTAGAGGAATCTAACTTCCATTAGTTTGGAGAAATGCCGATGGGTGTTTACTACCATTTCAGATTGCATAAGATTGCAAATTAAAATGTTAGGTAAATCTGCTTGTTACAATACAATTGTAGTTGCAGATAAAAAATTTTTACTTGAAATTATATATAAAACGGACCATGTCATAGGGACCATAATTCGTGTCATAGAGACCATAAAAGAAATTTCATTTTTCTATTTTTAATAGAAAGTTCTCTACCACAAAAAAGCCTTATTTTTTTAATTTAAAGTTTTTTATTTTACGCTTTTATGGTGAGTGTGGTAAATTTTGGAAAACAATTTTGATACATGCTACCTGAGTAGGTGTTAGTGTTTAATTTAAGGAAATTGATTACAAATTATAGAAGCAGATTTGCAGACAAAATTTCGCTTGTGTGCTAATATCAAATAAAAAAAAGGACCTTTCCATTTGCATTTCCAGAGAAAAATACAAAATAATTTGATATTCGCAAAAATTAGCAAATACAAATATTCTGAGCGAACGGTTCGAGAATGTTATAAATTTGAAAAGATATTTCTAAATGCCTACGAAAAATAATGTATTAAATTTTTTTGGACAGAACTCAAATATTGTAGATATTCTCCCATATACACATACAAGCACCGTTTTAGACAATAATGTACAAGTACATACCACGCATTTTATTTACAAATTTAGACCTCATTTACGGCTTCATGTCTTGGGAAAACGGCGATAATCCATCGTACAACGGAGATCTATTCGCGGAGTTTTCATGCGGAAGCAGATTTCTTGATTACATAAAACTGCTGGAAAAATGTCAGCATATCGATTTTTTTTCTGTTTTTTTTTTCGACTGTCTTTCTATAAAATAAGAGACCACCGTCGCGCCATGACGATGGTAATAGTGATAGGAATTGTTCCGTCGTCTCTGGACAATAATCATCATCGTTCGTCTTTGGATATAAGTGGTAATAGGCTTTTATTTTCGACATTTTCCTAAATATTTTATCTCTTTTATCAATACACACAAGTACGTATATGCCAATATTAATTTGTCACCATCTCGTCCAAGTGTCCGTCCATATGAACTTTAACATACAGAATTATGTGTTGTAGCATTTTAGAGGTTAGGTCATGGTGAGGGTATTTGTGTTTTTTTAGGTTATAAAATTTTTTTGGGGCCAAATGTGAGAAGAATAATTATCTGATGGAATTTTATTGGGGAATATATTGCATAATAAATATTTGTGTCTATGCGAAAGAATTTTTTTTACATTTAAGACCCCGACCTAACCCGATAGGACAAAATTGTTTTTACAACATAATTTTTTTATGTTTATTAATTCAATGAAATTTTGTGAATGTCATCCAAATCTTTTTTTTCTTTACATAGAATTTTCGTATAAAGTTTTCATATCGAAAAAACAAAAAGAAAAAAAAAGAAAAAGGAAAACATACACGTATGCGTAACCAAATAAGAATGTCATCGCCAAAGCTGTAACTAAAAAATAATTGTTGGAGAAACTCAATAGTAATTCTGAGACCTCTTATATTTTATGGTTACCATATTAAAATAAGTATAGACTTTTTTTTTTAATTCATCGTAAAAGTGTACGTTAAAAACGTACACTTTTTTTTAAAAGTTAAAAACGTCGTAAGATATTTTTAGTTTTTTTTTTTTTGACAAATTTCAAAATTAGCATGAATTTGTTATTTTTCACATTATCATAGTGAATTTTAATAGCAAAATTTTTTCCAGCTTTAAATTTAAATACGCACTCAGGTTTTTAATACAATTTGTTTTTTTTGTAGTTTTTTTTATTTTGTGAAAGATGAGATTTTGGTTGGTCAAAGATGAGATCTATAAGATTTTAACAATCGTAATCTTTTTTTATTAAGCATAGTTTTTTTTGTATTAATAATTTTTGAAAGAATATAAATAATTTTTTAAGAAAATATAATTTTGACCAATTAACCTAATTTTGCTAATCGATTTGCAGTAATTTTCTTTTACCGAAGCATTTTTGAAATATTTATTATGTCTGAATCGCTAAAACACTTTTAAATTTTATGGGATTGTATTTTTAATGAAATTCAATCTCTACGTTAAATTGGTATTTTAGATTTATTTTTGCGATAACTCAAAAGATAACATAATATTTTAATAAATTCTTCTATCCAGATTAAAATAGGCTTTCTGCAGGTTTTAAATCATCAACTGTTTTTTGTTAATATTCACGATTTATCTAATATATTTTTTTTATAAATCTACGAAAACTCTACGATAATTTTTTTCTACATGTTTTAAATAAATTTCAAATAAATTGTAAGCTTTTGTAAAGTAAATCTTATCTACCGTTTTGATGTGGTCAAACAGTTGAAATTCAGAAAAGAAAACAAATGATTGAGGATTAGCCAAAAATACTATGTGAGTTTAAGAGTATGGGAATTTTTTTTTTTTGACCTTAGGAGTGTTAATTGAAAATTAACATAAATAAGGTATTTTACTGTTCTTCATAACGGTACACAAAACCAGCAGGTCTTTGATTTTTGTTACAACGATAAAATTACGCAACTCTATCTAACTTTGTCGATGTAAACTTTAGAGATAATATTTTTTTTTTCGAAATTCAAAGTTTTATTTTTATTGTTAACAATAGGAGATGAGGAAGGAGAATATGAGATATTGAATAAACAAACCATGAAAAATATTCCTGACAGAGTAGCTTCAATTGACTGACTACAAATTTGCATACGATACGGTATAAAGATATCTTCTCAGATATATCTTCTCGTGGCCATATGAACATAAATGATGGAGCAGATTATTATTATAGTCCGAAGTATTCGAGTAATGATAGTTCTGACTTCTTAATTTAAGTTTCAATTTCTCTAGATAGATTTAGGAGAGGAGATCGATCATTTTTAGTTAAATCTGCTCTCAAAGAAGAAATCAACAAAATATTGGCACTTTTTTCCCCTCTCTTTTGGCGCTGTCTCGTTTATTGACCCCCAACAAAATCTGTTAATGGCCACAATTGCCTAGTGGAATACGTTGTCTCTGTTGACAGTGGCTGGTTTCTATCGATCGCACATTGACCGATAATCAATCAATCAATTAATACACAAGTGGCAGCTACAAGTGGACGATCAAAAATGCATACAAACGTGTTGTTAGTATAAAAAAATACAACAGGTAAAAAAAAAATATTGAATATTTGAAGGGATTTGTTTTGCATAAATCAGGTATGCTTAATTAGTATTTTCATACGATTAGTTGTGGTGTGAGGGAAAAAATAATAATAACAAATCTTGATAGGATTATATACAACAAAATAAACAACAACAATATCATAAATAAATATTGTTTTAAGCTTGATTTATTTATGTTTTGTCATAATGATACTTGTAAGAATTAATACCCAAAAAACCTGTTGCGTTAACCTTTTCAAAATCGATTTCTTATCGATCGATGTCGAGATTGAGTATTAGAGGTACTATTAGAAAGTAATTAGCTACCTACCAGGAATGTGTGACTTTGAAATTAATGATAAAAAAAAAATTATTAAAAAATTTTGTATTTACTTCCGATTTTATAAGAATTTCCCAATAAAAAAGTTAAATAACTTTTAAAAAGATGAAATTTGTATTAAAAATATAATTAAACTAAAAAGAAAGTGTAAAAAATTATTGAAAATATGAAATTATTGAAAAGATTAAAAATTAATCAAGATGAAATTATTGAAAAGATTAAAATTTTTAACAACGAAAAATATAGGAATTCATATTGTTTTTTTATAATTAGAAAATTTTTAATTTTTTCTATTAAAAATATCAGTTTTTTATTAAATATTTACAAAATAAATTAATTATTTTAACAAAAAAAATCAAATTTCGTCTATTATGAAAAACAGAAAATGAATAGGAAATACTCAATATAAACAAAAAATTAAGACTATTCCCTTAAAAATACTGATTTTATTTAAGTCTGACGAAAAACAAAAGTAAAAACTTACTATGCAGTTGCTCTTAGAAATTTGTAATAAATAAAAATTTTTAAAATTTCCCCTTGAAAAAATTATAATTACCATGTACATACGAGGGTTGTCCGAGAAGTACTCGGCCTGACCTGTAAATGGCTGTTATTGTTTGAAAAAAAATTACTTTGATTGAAAATACCAAACTATAAAGCTTAAGTTTAAAGTTTGATGACGCTGCGATGTTTCGTATTTGTTTGACAGCGCGTTTGCTCACAATGGAACATAAAGCAGCACAATGGAACGTCGTTGGCGATAAAGCAGAGTTTTTCCATTGATTCATAACCTGAAATGAAGGAACAGTCTAAATAATGGATTGAAAGGGGATAATCAGCTGCAAAGAGGGCGAAGACATCTGATCACAAGGTCATGGCGTCAAGTTTTTTCGATGCGCGTGGGCTAATTTTCATTGATTCTGAGACTACACTTATTTGTATAATGAAAATATAATTATAAGGAATTTTTTTAGTAATTTTAAAAATGTCCCCATGAAAAAATTATAATTACCATGTGCATATGAGGGTAGTTCCAGAAGTACCCGGCCTGACTTGTAAATATAAAAGCCGAGCTAGACTATGCTCTGGGGGAGTCTACTCCTTCGTTTACAACGATAAAATATTGAGTGACAGAGTTTAAACGAGGTCCTACGAGCTGCCAAAACGAACATCGCAGTGGTCACCCAAATGAGGTGAGCACGCCACAAATGTTGAAGATAATCCACAAAATGGTATTGGAAGATCGTCGACTGAAAGTGTACGAGCTAGCAGACATGGTAGGCATTTCCAAAAGTGCTATACATCGTATATTGTCTGGGTAACGCGTTTGCTTACAATCGAACATAAACAGCGTCGCCAGAATATTTCAATCAAGTAGTTGGCGACGTTTCGCAGCAATAAAACTGAGTTTTTTCGTTGATTCATAACCTGAGATAAAGGAACCGTCAAAACAATGGATTGGAAGGGGATAATCCCCTGCAAAGAAGGCGAAGACAGTTCCATCTGCTGGCGTCAAATTTTTGGGATGCACGTAGACTGATGGCGTCAAATTTTTGAGATGCACGTGGACTAATTTTCATTGATTCTGGGACTACACTAATAAGTAATATAAGAAAATTATAATTACAAAAAAAAATGTTGGAGGGTTAAAACTTGTCCAAATTCCCTTTTAATTGATATACTACGATTATAGGAATTCGTTTTTAATTCAAAATTAATTTAAGACTTTTTTTTTTTGAATATTTTTATTTTCTTACTTTCAAAATTAATATAAATTTTGAAAGTAAGAAAAACTAAAATATGTCGTTTTTTTTTAAAAATATACTCCTTATATACGAGTACATATTAAATGATGTTTTTATTATTTTATGGATCTAATAAATATTTTTTAATAAAAGTTACTTATGTGTAGATACAGTTTCAAAGTCGGAGAAGTGTACGAGTATCTAAGAACTATGCCATTTTTATGATGATTTTTTGTTTGAAAATCGAAAGAAAAAAGTTTTTTAATCTTCTTTATTTATGTATCTATGCGTAGGACTCTATACTAATCTTTAAAAAGTGTTAATTACTTCATTAATAGTCTTATTGCCTTCCTACTGAAGAAGATATTTTATTTAATAACTGGACATGTACAAAAAAGAGGAAATAAACTTGCATATATCCTCACATACACGCATATTATTCGATAGTACGTTCTGGTTATTTATGGTCATATTTTCTCCATAACGGATGTGGATTTAAATACTTTTTTTTAATAGTTTTTTTTTAAATTACACATAATTGGCTTAGTCCAACAGTTGGGGTAGACTTAGTGGCAGACATCATATGACAGGTAAACAAACGACAAAATGGCCATCATCCTGATATTTTTTCTATACAATGACATACAGTTGTTATTCACCACTCTCCCATTTCACAACTCTACACACACATTTAGTGTACTTGCTGTTGCTAATCGACACGTGCACACTATCTCCATGGGCTGGTTTGTGACGCTGTAGAACTGACGAAGTAGTCAGTCGCTAAAGAAACGGTGAGAAATTTGGATGGTTTTACGCTATGGTACCGGGAAGAGTGATCGTTTGACAATTTGAACTTCGAAAAACGTGTTTATTTATTCATTTTTTTTCGTTTTGTTTTGGTATTTTTATTTTTATATTCAGTTTTATTTAAATATTGATTTTTGATTTTTGCAAAAGCCAAATAGTTTTAGAATTAAATTTATTTGAAATTAATTTGATTTATCAACAACAAGAAAAAAAAGAATCCCTTTTATTGCTGTTAGTCGACAAATAACTTCCGTAAATTTTATTTGAATATTTAATCATGAATGAATACTTTTGATAAAATTTATTGCACGACGAGTGTGTGCTTACAATTGTTATCTTAGCAATAAATGAATAAAAAAAAACATTAAGTAAAAAGTTTCGGTTAAAAGGAATCATTTGTGCCGTTTCTATTGCGTTGTAAACGCTTCAAAAATTTGTTTATTTATAATACTGACACAGTTTGAATGCGATGATAAAATATTTAAACAAGTGTGTTAAATAAAAAGTAAAAATAAAATAAATGGACGTGATATGATAATTGTAACGAAAAAAAAAAACTATTCTAAGTAAATGTCAAAATAGTTTCTTCTTCTCTTCTTCATCTCTTTTTTTTTAATTTGTTATGTTTGTCGTTAGTATTGATAAAATCTTAGATTATAAAAGAACTGGATAGGCCTCTACACAAAAAATTGTGGCCGAATTTTGTTGGCAACACATTCGTAAGAACGCACAAACATGCAAAATAACAGAAACGGGGTAAATCAGTGGGGGCCAATTTTAAACTTGAGTATGCGATTGAAGCGGTTTGTTCAAAACCATTTTGATATGTTATGTCATTCATACGTAAACAAATAGATTTTTTAATATTTAATTATATCAAAACAAATGAGAGAATGTGATATTATATTGAAATGAAAACCACATCTCACAACTTATTAAATATAAACGTGCGCTTGTGAATTGAAATGGTAATTTAACGAGGCATTTTCATTTAAATTAAATTAAAAAATAAAGCATTAATTACATAGAAAATTACAAAATTATAGCAAATGCTTTAAAACTAAATTAAAAGATGGAAAATTAATTGTACTTAAATAATTAATAACTAAAATTCCAAAAAATATTGAGAACAATATTATTTAGTAAATGCATTACAAAATGGTCTAATAGAGCATGCGAAAGCAGAAATGGAAAAGTAATAACCCTACCGAATATACTTTATTTATTTTAATACAATGAAAACAGACTGAAAAATTCGTTCCCTTAAATTTTCTTACACACACTTTATGTACACCGGGAATTAACTATTTTCTGGTAAACATTGAACTGTCAAAATGACATTTGTTTACATTTATTGAATGCTGAACTTTTCCCTTTTTAATCCCTTTTTGGACAAAATAAATCATTAAATACCATTTACACATTATTTTTTGTTAATTTATGTAGTAAAAATGAAGATGTCAACTTACCGAAAGAAAGAAATTCCCGGCTTCCTCATTCCGTCCAATGAGCAGCAGCAACTCTTTATAAAACACTTCATTTTCTGATATAAAAAAACTTCCTATTAAATATCATCAACAATAAAACTATTTATATGAATGTTTATTTTTTCGTAAATACTTCAAAAAAGAAAAAACCCGCAACTTTCACTTGCACTTTCCGATAAGTGCCAAAATAACAACTTTAAAAACAACAAAATTATGCAAGCATTCCGGTATGTTACCACTTTTATGGAGAATGGCGTGTTTTAAAACTCTCCGAAAGTCTACCAAATTGAGACGCTTAATATTTAATTGATATTTACGAAATAAATTAATAAACCTAAAATACAATTCAATTTAATATCAAAAGATTGTACAAAAAAAAATTGCCTGTTGTGTTTAAATTGTATTTTTGTTTCCAATAAGTGATTTTAATTCACTCTATAAAAAGTATGCTTTTGTAATTCAATAAATTCCTATTATGAAAACTAGATATCAGTAGGTGTCATGTCTAGATAAAAAATCTACAGAAAAGTATGCAAGCAGTACGATTTCTCGCCGCTATTGCAATAATTCCGCCAGAAAATTGCGTGTACATATTCGAAAATCTGACGTACGGGGGTCTATCCAGGTATTCTTTAATCTAAGTGTGTGTAACTAAATAAAATGACATCGGTGCGTGAGGATGTGTATTAATTCGTGTATTATTAATAATGTATCTTAACAGAACATTTCTCTCTCTCCTTCTCCCTCTCTCGCTAAATATTAAATGTGCAATTTACATTAATTTAGCTTATCTAAGAAGAATTCTTTTCATCAATTTATTTTATTTGATTTAATTACAATATAAAAAAAGATTTAAAAATTAATTCTACTTTGTTTTTTTTTATAAATTTGCAAAATTGTTTACTTTTTTAATTTGAGTATGAAATTTTGGGTTATTTTTGCATCGGCGCTCAGCGCCATTTACACGCGTTCGCACTTTATTTAAAAAGAAAATATCTTATACTAATTTCGGAACGAGAACGTATGACCGCAATTTTCTAAAATATCTTTTCAAGAATATCAGTTTAGATATTTTATGCATATTCGGTTTTTTTTTATTTGTTAATTCTTAAACTTGTTAGTGTTTGTTTTTCTTCAAATAAATTAGCATAAATTTATATTTGTATATAATTTTTGTGATAATTTACAGGTGAATTCGGGAATGATAATGTAAGAAATAAAAAAGAAAATTTTATACTATGATAAATTCGAAAGAAATGCGAACTTTTTTTTATTATTAATACAAAAATTTGCAAAAATTAACTTAACATTATAAAAAAAATGCTAAAACATGAGAATTAAATCGAAAAATATCGAAAAATATTTGTGATGTTTATCAATTGTCTATTGCCTACCTGGTTTGTGACTGTTGATGATAGTTGTGTAGATTGGCGGGTATATTGAGAGAATTGAACATAGTGTAAATATTGGTGGTGAATTGAAAATTTCGTGATAAAATATATTTGAATTTGTTAAAAATTCTCCGTTAATTAATAATGAATCTTCAAGTTGGAAATTTGTTAAGTAAACGGTAAAAGAAAAAATTTATAAATATTTTCACAGAACATTAAATTGTTTTTAATGTTTTACGTGTTATTGTTATAAAAAAGTGTATGCACTGTTAAATATTCTTGAGTGAAATAATAATTGTTTCAAGTTGCTGAACACATAAAATACATCTTAGGAATAAGACTGCTGAAAGGTTCGTAAACATTCTTATTATGTGCCCCATTTGTCGCCACATGCTCTTTAGTTAGTTATCTTCCCGTCTGGTTTTTAGCATTAATCATTTTTGATATGAACAATAATTAAATTGGGAAAATTTTATTATTAGTAATAAATGAGAACAATTTTATTTATAAGAATGAGACTATTTTTTCTCAATTTTAAGTTCAGTAAGTTTTAATTTTGGGACTGTGTATTTTCATATCGAACATGAATTTATTTTTAATAATTTTCTTATACAATATATTTATTAGTCATTTGTATAATGATTTGGAAAAAATACTAAATGGATCATAGCATCACCTTTTAAAATTAGACAGACAAACCCCAACGGCTATATCGTATTTTATGTTTGGTGGATTTCTCAAATATTTTTACCATTATTCGATATATTTTTTTTGTTGACCCTGCTGATATGTTAGAAAAATAAAAATGCCATCGACATCTAGGAAGGTTAAATTACTCTGAAATAAATGAAGACATTATTTTGTTTTGTTAGTTATTAATTTGCTAATTGTAAAGTATACTTTGATATAATAAAGTATAAAAAAACATTTTTGTACAAATTCTTATTTTTTAATCCAAGTTCTGAATTTCTAAATTAATACAGATAAAAAAGATACTTATCTAAAATAAATTAATAACTTATATGTTAAAACAATTTTTAAAATTTAATATTGTGTTTTCTTTTCTTTTATCACCATTATATTTGATATAAATTAATTAACAGCATAAATGTCTCAGGATTTATGTTCAGTAACAGTTTCAAACTTAGATTATAGAACTGGATAGGCCCTCTACACAAAAATTATGTCCAAACTTTGTTGGCAATACATTCGTAAGAACGCACAAACATGCAAAATAACAGAAACGGCGTGAATCAGGGGGGGGGGGCAATTTTAAACTTGAGTATGCGATTGAAGCGGTTTGTTCAAAACCGTTTTGATATGTGATATCATTTATGCGTAAACAAATAGATTTTTTAATATTGTGGATTTTGTTGTTTAATGGAATTAGTTTTTACATTTTGCAATAAAACACAGTATTCTATATAAAATATAATTTATTTCACTATGTATTATTTATTAAAACAAAATTATTAAGTGAAAGAGCATATAAAAATATAAATTGTAAGTTATTTGATTATATCAAAACAATTATGTGCACAAATAAAAATCCATTAAAAAAAAAATCATTACTTAAATAGAATATTACATCAAATTCTTAATAATATAGAAGTGCATTTTATGCAAATTCTTGAAAACTAAATTACAAGATGAAAAATTTAATATACTTAAATAATTAATAACTAATATTCTAAAAAAAATTGAGAACAATATTATTTAGTAAATGCATTACAAAATGGTCTAATCGAGCAAGCAAAAGCACAAATGCAAGCAAATTTATTTAAATAATAAGCCTACCGAATACACTTCATTTATTTGAACACAATAAAAACTTCAATGGAAAACATACTGAAAAATTCGTTCCCTTAAATTTTCTTACACACACTTTACGTACACCGGCACTGAACTATTTTCTGGTAAACATTGAACTGTCAACATCACATTTCTTTACATTTATTGAATGATGAACTTTTCACTTTTTTAACAACTTTTTGGACAAAATAAATCATTAAAAACCATTTCTGTAGTAAAAATGAAGATGTCAACTTATCGAAAGAAAGAAATTCCCAACAACCCTTTATAAGTAAAAACTTCCTATTAAATGTCATCAACAATAAAACTATTTATATAAATATTTACTTTTTCGTAAATACTTCAAAAAACATAAAAACCATAATTTCACTTGCACTTTCCGATAAGTATCAAACTAACAACTTTAAAAACAACAAAAGTATGCAACCATTTCGGTATGTTACCCACTTTCATGGAGAATGGCGTATTTTAAAACTCTCCGAAATTATACAAAATTAAGGCGCTTGAAATTTGATTGTTATTTACGAAATAAATTAATAAACCTGGAATACAATTCCATTTCATATCAAAAGATTGTACAAAATATAAAAATTGCATGTTTAAATTGTATTTTTGTTTCCAATAAGTGAATTAAAATGCATATAAATTATGCTTTTGGAATTAAATAAATTTCTATTCTACGAAAACTAGTTGTCAGTGGTTGTCATGTCGACATAAAAAAAAATCTACAGAAAAGTATGCAAGCAGTACGATTTCTCGCCACTTTCAAGATATTTCGGCGAGAAAATTGCGTATACATATACGAAAATCTGACGTCCTGGCCTGTCCAGGTATTCTTTTATCTAAAATTTCAATTCTAATTTTGAACCAAAATATGTGTGTATATACTGCCGGCCAAAAGATGGCGATGACCCTTTGGGTTTTTTTAGTCGGAAAGTTAAATAAAACTGCGAAATTAAATTGCAGAAGCGAAAAAGATATAAAATATTAATTTTCATCTTAAATATGAACATTTTTTTTGTGTGTATTAAATATCTCACGAAGTACCCTTGCGATTCTGGGCATTCGGTCGATTAATTTTGTTATCGTATCCTTTGAAATACCGTTGAAGGATTGCCAGAGAATATTCCACAAATTTTTCTTCTTGGAGAATGGACAGTGCCTATACAATTATCTGTCTATGCCACATCCCATAGATTTCGGTGGTCACGTCATTTTTCAAAATGCCTTCTTGTTTTTGTTATTTTGAACATAATCTTTGCATAATTTCGAACTATGTTTAAGATCGTTACCCTGCTGCATAACGAATCGTTCAGCAATAAACCGAAGTCCTGGTGGAGAGAATTCCTTTCTAAAATATTATTTTAAAAATTCACACTGCTTTTGTTTAAAAATTCCTTCAAATCCTGCCAAGTCTCCTACTCCACTCGAAGAGAACCAATCCCAAACTATAATCGAGCAAACGCCTTGCTTAACGGTTGGCATCACACAGCTTCCGGCAGCTATTTTTCTCTAGCACTTCGACGCACGTAAATTTTTCTTTTAGACAAAAAGATCTAGAACTTGGACTCATCCGTTCAGAGTATATTTCTTAAAGTCCTTAGCAGTCAAGATATGATGGAATAAATCTCAATCGAATACTTTTTATTTTGAGGTCGTCGTAATAGTTTTCTTACCGTCATGCGCCCAAAATAGACCACCACTGATTAGATACACTGATTTAGCACGGGTTTTATTTAATTTGCATCGAATTAGATGTGCTGTATGTGTCCAATTCCTTTGATTTGTTAATCAAATTGAGCTATTCTTCCTTAAACTAGTAATTTTTAGCCTATCAATCCATGGCAAGCTTCGATGACTTCCGATTTGATCATAACATTCTATAATCATGGGCATGAACCCAAACTCTTCCATATTTTTATATTAGCAGTTATAAACAGTTCCGATATACTTTCGTTAAATAAAATAACAATATCAAATCACAATTTTTAGTCTTTAGTTAAATATAACTTAATAGATCGAACTTAAGATAAATATTTAAAAAAAGAAGGATAAAAATAATCCTAGAACTTGGTAATTGCACTGATTGGTCTGTTATAGTCAGAAAAAAGGGACATAAATGGAAGAGTACCGACACCTTTTTATAATATTTCGGGAAATAATAAAATATTTAACCTGCTATTTATACTAATTTGCATACTTTTGACCAATATAGTTGCATAACTGAAGATATTTGAATTTTTTTTAAAAAATTATTTGAAATAAATAAAAATATAATGACATAATACATACGTAAATAAGAAAGTTCAATGTACATTTAATTGATTTTTAATTAATCCAAATGTCAAATAGTTATTTTGATTTAAAGGCATACATAATTAAAAAGAGGGTACACAGTAGAAAATATACTAACTATTGAATTAATTAATTATTTTTAATACTTATTCTATATTACGAATAATTTTTATTCATCACTTTTAAAATAACAAAAATCTACGCATTTGAAATTTTTTTTTTAAATTCTCTTTTCTATTTAAGAATATTACTAATATTGGGGAAAAAATCACCAACTAGAATTTCAAGTTAAAAAATGAAAATTCCCATATAGATACTAGAGTTGATATTGTGTCAACAGCAGTAGGGGGGGGGGGGATTGTGTTTTTAATTTCAGGTTTTCTGTATAATTTAATTATATTTCTATTAGCTTTTTTCAAACTTTGTTAAAGATAAATTTAATACCAAGTTTAGTGTTGACAGAGAGCCGAATTTACATAAATTATTTAAAACGTTTGCAAATATTTGCTCAGCAAGATTAAAAATTTTTCTCTTATTTTGTAATATAAAAAAGCTTTTGCCGTAATTCTAGTTATAATACAAGTTAAAGGTTAAGTAGATATCCACCAATGAAGAGATGGTTTTGATGAATCTAAGAGAAATTGAAATTTTAAAGAGTTACTGGTGAGAAGAATATTGCAGACTATAATAAATTAAAATTAACTCGATTTAGATAAAAAAAATTGGAATTTATAATTTGTATTATTTTTGTTTTTTATTTTCTCGTATTCTAAGAATTATAAAAAAAACCACAAGTATGTGTATTTTTAGTAGTTAATACCCCATTTCAATAAGCCACTGTGTCAGCAGCACATTCTAAAAGCTCATATACCGAAAAGGTGGGCGTTATTTGTGGTTTTATTTTTAAACTGAAAGGAAAAAATGACATTTGAATCTATAACAATAATGGATGAAAAGTAAGATCATTTATTGTACGAGGTCTGTTCAAAAAGTGCCGACAAGTTCGGCCATTTTAAATTTTCACTTAATTTTTGACAACTGCTTTGCTTGCATGTGTTTTGGCTCGTCTTCGATTTTAATATGGTGCAAAAGTTAATTGTTGTTCTTCCACAAATCCGGGCGTTTCTGGCGGATTGCTTCGCGCAACTTGCGCATAACCTGCAGGTAATATTCTTTATTGACCGTTCTACCCTGTGCCAAGAACTCATGATGCACGACGCCCCTGCAATCGAAGAAAACTGTAAGCAAAACCAGTTATGACCCTCTAGAGCAAATTTGGGTCGTCGCAAAAATCGAAGACGAGCCAAAACACGTGCAGTTAACATAACCTTTTACAGTCAATCCGAATTATTTCACCCAAAAAATCTGACCTAAACATTGAAGCTTCTTCGGAAATTTGAGTTCTTAGCAACAAAAACCATTGCGAACTCTTGTTCGCGTTCGAGAAGAGGATCCTTCAAAGAATTTTTGACTCCCTAGTCCGGTATGCTGGACATGAAAGCTATATGGATGAGCACGAGCCTGTCCAGAAAGTTTACAGTTGCACCATTTATGGTCCCAGAAGACGAAGTAGGCCTGCCTTCGGTGGGACGTTATTATTGGTCAGAACGACAAAAACATGCTTAGATTGTCAAACAGCAAAACCGCAGCGCGAAGACGAGACGTCTGGAAATCTTTGACCTAAACTGGACACGAAGGATAACTGCCATTCTTCTTCAATCGAAGAAAATCGCTCATAGTTACAATCTAATAACAGCTCCTATCTTGAACCAAACTTGTATATGACTATCACAACTCAGTTTGTAGGTCTGCAACAGACAATTGAAATTTTTGATAACTTGTCCCAATAAAGTGCCGTTTTGGATCTTGAATTATTCTTGGATGGGTGGCATACACTTTTCTTTGCCTTTCAAATAACCTCAAAGAAAAAAGTCCAACTGTGCGTTACATCACAAGATCTTGACGGCCAATTCACATTAGCGTTTCATGAGATCATTCGCTCATCGAATTTATTGCTCCAGTAAATCACTCTTTTAACATGTTGTGTGGCTCAGAGTGCCGTCTTGTTGAAACCAAAGCTCATTCACAATCAATTCATTCAGTTTAAGCCACAAAAAAGTTCGTTAACATGTCACGATGTCTTTTTAGGGATCTTTGCAATTGCCTCTTCACGATCATTTTCGAAAAAGAACGTCCCAATGATTCCACCAGCCCATAAACCGCACCAAACTGTGGCTTTTTTTAGGATGCATCGGTTTTTTCGGAAATAACAGATACCCCAGATTCGAAAATTTCGATAGTTAACGTAGTTGTCGATGTGAAAAATGTTCTGCGCCTCTAAAGATGAATTTTACGAAATTTCCCTTTTAGAGACCGGCCGTTTTTGAAGTTGAAATAAGTCTGGTTGAATAAAATCCTTTCTTATGTTGTTAATGACCCCATGACTTAAATTCAATTGGGGAATATCGGAGAAGTCTAATTGCTTTCAATCCTTGAGTTTGCCACTTGTTCAGCAGTTGGGGAATATCCAATATGGCTGTAAAAGTGCGTCTTAAGAGTGCATATATAAGTAAAAAAATCTGTCTCTTCAGTGCCCAAAATATCCACATGACCTGGACCCAACCAAAGTCTGATATGCTCAAAATTGGGCAAAAAGTATCGAATATGTTTCAGAACTGAGGAGCTTCCGCTAACAGGGATGATGACCTTAATTGCAAAAAGGATATCAGAAAAGATAAATAATTTTTTTATCGGAATTATTCTGTTGAGCACTTAAACTAACTGCTAATCATCTGATGTCATAAAGTTCTACAGTAATTTGTGTTTTTATTTATTATATTTAAAGTATCTACAAGACACTTAAGTACCTCAAATTTTATAATTACATTCCTGTTGCTGACAAAATTCAAATTATTATTTTAACTAAGTAAATATATGAACAAAATTTTGCTTACTTTAGAAGTTTAGATAAAAGAAAAAAAACACAACTTAAATTTCGAATAGAAAATAAATTGTGAAAGTATCAATTGCATTTATAAAAATAGATTCAATTCTAAAACATTTCAACTGATAAGAGAAAAGATTCAAGATATACACGTTAACACATGGTTGACAAGTTTGTAGCTAAAAATATTTTGCATTTATAATTAAAGATACTTTCCACACGACTAAGATCTAAAATAGTGTAAATAATATTGGCAAAATTCCAAGTTTTTTTTTGTTTGTTTGTTTAAATTTTTTTTTTATTGTACGTGACAAAATGTCGTTACAATTTAGTTCTCTGATCAAAATATCTAAAGTATGTTTAGTACGATACTTTTTAATAGATTGACTAAATTCAAATAATTACATTTAATGTTATCAACAGAAACAAATTTTAATGAATTAATTTTTAATGTTTTAGCTGTGTTTTTAGGTGTCTAGTACTCAATCGTGTTTAGTTCGAATTCGGCTAGTCACTCATAGATGGACTACTCCTTGGTTATCGCTAAGTGGCCAAGAGCTGTCACCCTATTAAGAATTTATATTTCACTATAATTCTTACTGGAATTCCAATAATATATCTAATTTGGGTTAGGCTTTATAAAAATAAATATTCGGATTCCATTTTATTGGAATTTTGTACTCATAAAATTTCAACTTTTCTAGTATCTAAGAAAACTAAATAATCTAGTAAAAAAACTTATCAGAATTCTTGCAAATAGCAAACAAATTTGCTTTTGAGAAAGAGTATAAAAATTATTTTATTTGACTATAAATTTCTGCTTATCATGCGAAAACAACCTTCTAGTGTCTTCTAACGTAGATAATTTCTTTCAAATACGAGTAGATAATGTCTCTTGAATTTGATTAACCTCTTAACGTCTATAAAATATTTTAATTGATTTTATTATGTTTTTTTCCCCCTACAGATAAGGAAAATATCATGTTTTTCCCCATATTTATTTATAAACCCGAATTGAATTCAATCTCAACACTTACTTGTCACCGAAAAGCCTGAAGTTTTTTATGCCATTAAAATTGATATAAATCAGTGCTAGTAGAGTACATAAAATGACTATGCAAAAAATACTGTTTGCCCAATAATGGTGAAAATTGATAAGTGAAAGCGTTTATTGATATGAAAACATAAAAATTATGGTACAAACATTATTCAAATATGAGTATTAGAAAATTATTGACTATGATTTCTCAAAAGAACTTTCTATTTTCAAAGTCTTAACACTTGATAAGAAATTTAAAGAAAATTAAAATACGTTTTCAACACCAAAATAATAATAATATAAATTAGACATAAAAAAATTTTTTTTAATAAAAATAAAAATTTATTACTAACACCGGAAATGGGAGTAGCTTGGCATATTTGAGTCCGATTCATTCATATCGAAGCTGTGAGTATGAAATAAATTTCATTTAGTCATTTTTGAAATCATAAAATTTATTTATAAAAACTATTAGAATAGAAAATTATTAGAAAGTTGATGATCACTTTCTCATTTCTATCGAATTTGTGAATTTTTGTATTTTTTTTTTGCTTGGTTACGTTCTAAATTTCCATCATGCTTATGATCTCAGATAATGAGTCTCATTGGCTAGAAATAATTTTGATTTTAAAAAGAAATCCAACAATGTCATCGGTTTGTTGATTTTATTTCGAGAGCAATGAATATTACCCCATTGTTATTCTTAGACATCTCCTATGCTCAAGATTGTATGTGTTGCACAGACTAGACTCCAATGGAAACTCAAGAGCTTCCTTGTTATACATACCACCTTCCTTGTTTTTATAACAATAAATTTATTGAATTTATAATTGATTCGAACGAGTTAAATAATTTTCCAAATTGGGGTCGAGGTTAACAAAGCCGATAACAACTTGAAGGAAGAAATTTTCGCAGAACTTCTAACAGAACCTTTTACAGTCAATCTGAATTATTTCACTCGGAAAATCCGACCTCAACATTAAAGTTTCTTCGGAAATTTGAGATCTTAGCTCTTGTTCACGTTCGAGAAGAGTATCCTTCAAAGAATTCATGGCTCCCTAAATAAGCATGTACGATTCCGGAGCCTATTTAACAACAAGATCCTGGAGCTTTACTGCGACCGCCCGGTTGTGGATAAAATTAAACTCAAAAATCTGCGGTATGCTGGACATTAAAGCCGTATGGATGAGGACGAGCCTGTTCGAAAAGTCTATAGTGGCACTATTTATGGTCCCAGAAGACGAGGTAGGCCTGTCTGCGGTGGGACGTTATTGTTGGCCAAGACGCCAAAACCATGCTTAGATTATCGAACTGCAAAACCGCAGCTCAAAGTCGAGACGTTTGGAAGGCTTTGCAGGGTCCCAGATTTCTAGTCCATAAATCCATATGGCATTTAGTAGGACATTTTATAAAAGTACCTAAGTTAAGGAAGTTTATTTAGAAGTCGAAGTAATTTTCGATATTATCTGTTTAGTTGCAGTCTATTAAGTCTCTTGTATAGGTTTCATGTCAAGCGTTTGTTTAAGTTCAGTCATTGGTCTCGTGGAATATCCCTTCTAATATATTGGGTTGTTCGGAAAGTAATATCGTTTGCTGATGAAGGCATTAATTGATGCAAACCGGCGAATAACAACAAGCTGAGAGATTAAATTTATCGAATACGACCGTTTATAATTATTTGAAACGGCTAGGTTTTATCTCAAAGCTCGAAATATGGGTTTCTCATCTTCTTACGGAAAAAAAATTGTGCCGTCGCATTGACGTTTGTGATTTGCTTCGCAAACGCCAAAAATATGATCCATTTTTGAAGCGTATCAACACTGGGGACGAGAAATGGGTTGTCTATGACAATGTTAAGCGCAAAAGATCGTGGAGTAGAAAATAATGAACCAGTTGAAAGCACTTCGAAAGCGAATATTCATCAAAAAAAGGATATGCTATCTGTTTGGTGGGATTTCAAAGGAATTGTTTATTTTGAGCTTCTACCGAGCAACACAACGATCAATTCTGAAGTGTACTGTCATCAGTTGGACAAATTGAATGCTTCACTTAAAGCAAAAAAGGCCAGAATTGGTCAATAGGATAGTATTCCAACAGGATAATGGGAAACCACATAAAAGTTTGACCACTCGGCAAAAGCTTTTAGAGCTTGGATGGGATATACTACCACACCCACCATACTCTCTCCATACCTGGCACCTTCTGATTATCAATTGTTCCGGTCTCTACAAAACTTTTTAGACGGTAAAACGTTTAATTCAAATGAGGAGGTCAAAAATCAATCGGATCAGTTTTTTGCCAGAAAAGATCAAAAATTTTATGAGCGTGGAATCATGCTACTGCCAGAAAAATGTCAAAGGGTATTGGATCAGACTGGATAATATTTGATTGAATAAAATATTAATTCATCATAAGAAAATCGTCTTTCATTTTTATTTTTCCGGACAACCCAATATCTCACAGTCCTTATTATCGGTGGCTGTTAATTTATTGCGTGACCTTCGACTGGTGATTGTGTTAAGCTTCTTGAAAGCGTCAGGACCTGGGGGTACTTTTGGAAGTCGGTCAGAAAATTAGTTTATTAAAGTGTTTGTTAACTTTATTTTGCGTATTATAGATCCTGTGCCTCTAAGAGACGATAATCTGAAGATGTAGTTTTAAGTTTTATCCGAAAAATGCGTTTTATTTCCCTTATCCAACCAATACATTTTCTTAATCGATGGCTACTATTAAGACAGTTGTCTTGAATGTCTATGAAATATCTCCAAGACGATTTGACTAAAGGTTTCTTTATGGAAATCAATTTCTTGGTTGGTTATATTCTTGAAGGAAGAAATATTCATTCCGTTAGATATGGTCTAAATTCTTTCCAGTTTATGTTCTTATACGATGTTCTTAAAGATTTTAGCTCAGTATGCTCGAATTTTAATTGAGTTTGAATTTTAATTTGCATAAGAATCGGACAATGGTCTGAATGGAAGTCGAGAGTTGCCCAAGAGTAAGGATTCGAACTAAACCACTTGATACGAAAAACAGATCGACTATAGATAAGAACCAGAAGTTGCAATTACCTTTAATATGGAGATGCTAGTTAGCAAATTTTTAATAGAGATACTGGAAGAGTTACGGATAGAATAATCCCCATGAAGTGTGACAATTCACATCTACGCCTACAAATAAAGTTAGTATACGAGGTCTATTCAAAAAGTATCGCGAATTTTGTGTTTTTTTCAAAAATTATTTATTTATTCATGAATATTTTTTTTGTCCCCTTCAAAGTAATCCCCACCAGATATTATACACTTGTGCCCACGTTTTTTCCAATCCTCTAAGAACTTCAAAAAATAATTTTTTGCGATCTTGTTCAGTTCCTCCTTCGATGCCGTTTTTATCTCCTTAATCTTAGCGTAGCATCGTCCTTTCATAGAACTCTTCAGTTCCGGGAACAAGAAAAAGTCACAGGAGCCAGATCTGGGGAATACGGTGGCTACGGCATTATTAGTGTGTTGTTTTTGGCCAAAAATGGCAAAAGCCAATTTTTGTTCTTCCACACATCCGGGCTTTTCTGGCGGATTGCTTCGCGCAACTTGCGCATAACTTGCAGGTAATATTCCTTATTGACCGTTCTACCCTGTGGGAAGAACTCATGATACACCACGCCCCTGCAATCGAAGAAAACTGTAAGCAAAACCTTCACATTCGACCGAAATTGGCGCTTTTTTCGGTGTTGGCTCGTGCAACACCTTCCATTGGGATGATTGAGCTTTGGTTTCCACGTCATAACCATAAACCTATGATTAGTCACCAGTTATGACCCTCTGAAGCAAATTTGGGTCGTCGCGCAAAATGCTCCTTAGCAATGTTAATGCGATGCTGTTTTTGGTCGAAATGGAGAAAAAAGCGAAGGCGAGTCAAAACACGTGCAAGCAAAGGAGCTGTCAAAAATTATCGGCATAAGTGAGAGACAAAAGTACCAACATAACGCCACAAAAAAAATCAGAAATCGAATATACGTAACCCGCGGAAATTCAAAATTCGGGATACTTTTTGAACAGACCTCGTACTGCAACGTGTCAATACCGAAGAGTACTCAGATCACTTTTTTCTTACGCATCCCAGTCCTTACAATCGAAGAACCGCCGTAAAATTATATTCTTATATAAATCTGACTCTTGGGTTCATAATTTGTGCATTTACCTTTCCCATAAAATCCCACTATTATAAGAAAACTTTCTTCAGCTACTCTCGCTAAAAAGTACTCTTTAGAAAATGGCCCTGAGATTTATTAAAATTTTAATTTATGATGCAAATCTGCTGCTTTCTAGAATATATTTTTCTTATAGTTGAAAATATAGAATAAATAATATTTTTTTGTCTGTAATAAAAATTACAGAAATTTCTCAATTAAGTAAAGATATAATATGATATGATATATCCGTTAGGAGGTACGAGAGTAATTATACTGACTGATAAACAACTCCTCTAATGGCAAATGGTTAGAGTCTTTGTATAATTACTGTCGTATATCCAAAGTTCAGATTTAAATAAATCTGATTAAGTTCAAGATTATAAACATGAAAATTATTTTTTGGCAATTTTTTATTTAACAAACATTTCACATGATAATAAAGTAATGCGTAACCCAAGTCCATTAAACAAAAGCGATCTTGATTTGTACATAACCCAAGAGTTCACTTAAAAGTGTAAACGCTTCGGATTGCAGGTAAAAATTATACACATCAACAACCACGGTGATTCTCTTTGGAGACATTTAAAGAACCGTTTCTGATAAAATTTGAACGAACAGAAAAACCAAACCAACAATTTATGCTAAAGATAGAATTTGCTAGTGAATATTTTATTTAGATAGCGGTGGTTAGATTAGGCTTAAGTTGATTTAGTTGGACACAAACAAATTAGGCAGACATGCTGGAAGAATTATTAATGATCGAAACGAGCCGAAATGAACGGACAGCCAACATTAGTCCGGAAATTGTTTGTCTAAACGGGAATATTTTTTTCGTTCTTTCTCCAAAAACCATATAAATTCGGATATACTTTGCGGTGTCATAAATGGGTCCCTCTTCTCTTCCACAGGCTTAGTTTTAATTTTCATTAGTGTGTGACTGACTACGTTTCACATTCGCATATCTTAAATTCGTTTTAGTAATTTTTTTCTTTTTTCTAGCTAATCATAATGTATAAAATTGGATTGTTTGATTACTTTTGGAAGTAGGAGAAGATAATATCTATTAAAATGAAAAAATAATTATTAGCTTGAGGTTACGTGGAAAGGTTTTTTCTTGATCTAGAGTATTGAACTTATACTCCAATCTAGTCTAGTCCAAATTTTTACTGAAATTCTGGATCTCAGTGAAAAATTCCACATATTATTTGGTTGTTTTGTTTACATCCATGTCCAAGGAACCTTACATACAAGCAAGCAAACAAAACACAATTTTCCTTATTTTTGGGTTTTTTTATTTTTTCCTCGAATTTTTTAATAAAAAAATTAAAATAAAAACCAGAGTTTTTCTTAAAGTTTTTTAAAGTAAACAAAAAAAAAAGTAGCAATTTTTTAAAAATGTCTTTTTAGCAATTTCTTTATCTTTAATTAAAAAAACCAAAATTGTCTGTAACGTAAAAAGTACAAAATAATTTTTGAAAATTTTTTAAAATCGGAAAAAAAATTAAAATTATAATAAAATTAAAAAAAAACAGAAAAAATGCAACGAAATTCAAAATAAAAATCTGCACACACCCAACACCAAACCCCCCCCCCCCCCCCTTCCGTCCTCACATCCAAACATATAATTAATTTCAGTTAAAAAAAGGAGCATTTTTATGAACTTTTTAAAAAAAATTTCAAGTTTCTAATATTTTATCTTTATTTTCCCCATCAACAATTTCTACAGAATTACAAATCGAAATTAAATTCCAAATAAAAATCAAAAATAAAAAGTAAAAAATTGTACCGTTAACGTAAAAAAAGCTCAAAATTCTTTTTTAAAATATTTTGTAAATAAAAAACAAAAAAAAATGCGAACGAAAGAAAACTGTGTACACAACCGCTACCCCTCCCCAACCCTCTATATACCAATAATTTCCGATAGCACGACCCATTCTCCTTCTATGCAATATTGCCAGATCGCTCTCAGTCAGTCAACTCTAGGAAAAATTATGGCGCCCTCTAAAGTAGCTACTTTAAAAAAAGTACAATTAAGAAAATCAGTAAATATAGCCTAAATAAACCCATCATATTTATTATCATAAAAGCCTATTTAAATAAGATAATCAACCAAAAACATGCAATAAATTTTAATCAATTTACGCTAAAAGTAAAGTGATAAACATATTGTGAAATTACGCAAAAACTAAAAAAATATATGTAAATATATTTTTTTATAAATAAACTTAAAGTTTATGGTTTCTTTTTTTTATGGCAAGTCATGATAATAAATTCTATTTAATATTTAAGAAAATAAATATTTACTTTTATTCAAGGACAATTTTTAATCAAAAATGGTAATAAATATTTTTGTATCTGAGTTTTCTTTTTTAACTTAATTTTTTATAAAAGATTTATTTATCTTTGTTCGTATGAGGTTTTTTATCAAAAAAAAAACAACAAAAACAAAAACAAGACAACAACTTCCAGATAAATAGTGTTTTGCATGGAAAAGATATAAACGAAAACTAATCGTTTTTTAATTTTGCAACAAAATTTGTGCAATACGGTAACAGTAGCACCAACATAACGAAACTTTAACCAAATCTACTCATGATAATTACAATAATGGCTGAGGTTCTGAAGATAACTGAACCGTAGAAACCGAACCCAAATAGAAGCTTTTACATTGTTGACAGATTATTGATCACTTGTCTGATTTCCAAAAGTACCGTTTTAATGGAACCTATTGTTATAACTGTGATCTAATGGTTGCTACCACCCATTTCCCCTCAAATGCGCAGACTTTAATAATATGCTGAGGAGGGACTCTCAAACGACCGACTGACTATATCTGAAATTCGAAATCTTTGTCTAGTCGTATTTGAAAATTAGTTAAGGTAGCAAAACACCTTTTCCTAATGATGATGGTGGTAACGAAAATGATCGCTAAACGAAATGGTACAACTATAATAGACCTCGTTTAACAATATCGACGATAGACATTTCATAGTTTCTAATTATGAAATAATTTCTAATTTTTTTTCTTATTCGTATTTTAATATTTATAACGTAAATAGATGGATAATTATAGTACACGTGATATGGCTTCAAAAAGTCATTTGAATTTTGTATATAATATGTTGAGGAGAAATTTTGGAAAATGATCTCTGGTAAATGGTACTTTTAAGAAACAAAGAAACTTATTCTACCATAAAATTAACAAATAAAGTTAAAAAGATAATAATTATTTAAACTTATTTATGTAACATAAAATCTCTGCTTTTGAAAAGCTTTAAATTTCATTATATGTACTATTAGACGCGATAATTTTCTATAACGATCTTAATTTGTCATTAAAATTTAGGTCAAAAAATTTAGGGCTGGTCTTGTTTGGGGTACTAAAGATCTAAATTTTTTTTTACAACGAAAATCTTGTATTTATGATTATTAAAAGGAGGAATGGGCAGTTTTTGCATTTGATTAAATCACCGTTCAATCAGGAATGGAAATGGTTGGCAATCTCTACTTAGATCGGTCTCAGCAACCCGCACAATATTGTTTCTAATAAGATTCAGTATCTCGTAGCGCTCCTAAATCCGAGAGCTACCTTTCCTAGTCCCAATTTTTTTCCAGCCCTGTTTTTATTAACGATAAATACGACTAGACAAAAATTTCGAATTTATGATTATTAAAAGGAGGAATGGGCAGTTTTTGCATTTGATTAAATCACCGTTCAATCAGGAATGGAAATGGTTGGCAATCTCTACTTAGATCGGTCTCAGCAACCCGCACAATATTGTTTCTAATAAGATTCAGTATCTCGTCGCGCTCCTAAATCCGAGAGCTACCTTTCCTAGTCCCCATTTTTTTCCAGCCCTGTTTTTTATTAAGCTGTCTTTTTTTATCTACCTTCCTTTCACAATCCGTTTGGGGGGGTTGGATTGGAGAAACATCGGAATTTCTTGTACCGATGAAAAAGCACCTTAGTGGAGTGCGCTTAATCACGGTTAGCCATCCAGCTGCAGGTGTCTCCAAGTTTTTGAAGACTTAGAGGAAACACTATTTTTCGAAGCTTTCAAGAACGTCTTTTTGAAAAGAAGTTTTTGAAAAGCTACCCATTTTCATCAGTTTTTGATGTTGAGGGTCTTCCATTGCTTCTCGGTCTTCAAAAACTGTTTTATGCCATCGAAAAATTTGGGCTTTTCATAAGGAATGTCCCCTGAAAACTTTTTTTTAAAGTCAAACTTGCAGATTCACTAAGCTTTACATATAATTTAATCGCGCATGGTTGTTACGAATTTAGCTGATCCATTTTTGGCAGGACCGGGGATTTACCTAATCCAAAGGCAATTCTGATACTGATCATAATTTGAGAAAGATCTAACCTACGAGGCATAATAGAAACCTTGGGGGAGGGGGGGGGGTGTGTGTTTGGAGAAACACTGGTATACCTTGGACCGATAAAAGCAAATTGGTGGAGTTCGCTTTGTCGCGGTGGACCATCCAGGTGTCTCCAAGTTTTTGAATGCTCAGAAGAAGTGTGTTTCTAATGCGAAACTCTCTTTTTCGAAGCTTTCAAGAACGTCTTTATAAAAAACAGTTCTTGAATAGCTCCACATTCTCATCACTTTTCGATGTTGAGGGCCTCCCCGATCAAAGTTTGTTTTCCATTGCTTCTCGTTTTTGGAAAACCATTTTATGTCATCGAAAAACTTGAGCTTTTCATAAAGAATGTCCCCCGAAGGCTCGTGGAAACTTTTTCATAAGGAATGTCCCAAGAAGTTCGTATTGGGCTTTTCATAAGGAATGTCCCCTGAAAGTTCGTAGAAACTTTTTTTAAAGTCAAACTCACAGATTCACTTAGCTTAACACAAAATTTAATCGCGCATGGTTGCTACGAATTGAGCTGATCCATTTTTGGCAGGATCGCGGGTTTACATAATCCGAAGGCAATTCTGATACTGATTGTAGTTTGAACAATATCTGACCTAACTGGCCTAATAGAAACCTTCTAGCTGTAGTTGATACTCGAACCGCGGGTATAGTCTTCGGACTACTACCAACATTTTAAGTAACCAGTTTGTAATCGGTAACTGTTTGTTAACCTAGAGATTACTGAATACGTTAGAGTTGGCTGGTCGCAAGGACACCTCCTTGGTGGAGTTAGATGAGACTCTTAACTGCTCAATGGCTTCATGTTAAGAACATTTGAGGGCGTAAAATAGAACTAAATGGCTACCATAGATAGAGTAAATGATTTGAGGTCAATACGTTAGAAGAAGGTTATTGTAGAGTAGGAATTAATCTGAGGAATGTGCGAAGGCATATGAAGAAGGGTTCTGAGGGTTTGGCGGGAAGTGAAAGAATTTGATAAAGCTGAGTAAGAAGGTTAAGACTGAAATAGCAGAACAGGGCGCGCTGAATGGGCGCATCCTAATCTCTACGGTCATAGGTGATCTGTGGTATCATGCCTTATGTTGGGTATGGCACGTCAAATAATAGTAAAATAATGTTCCCTTTGTCGTAACTTCACTTATCACGCTCGATAGTGTCGGACGAGGTTGAAATGTGCACTGCATTTCTTGAAGAGACAAATGTGGAGGAGAAGTTTGTAGTTTTTCCAGATTGCTTTTCAGTGTCAATATTTTTCTGCCACACCTAATAAGTCCAGATAAGCTTATATATGTAGTTCGTGTTAAACTCTGTTCGCATTTGTCATAAGGGCATACTAATACCTACATTTAGCTAATATTATAATTAAAAGTAAATTAGCTCTTGATAATTCTCAATATTATTTCTCATCAATTCTACTCAATAAATTACGAGGTCTGTTCAAAAAGTATCCCGAACTTTGAATTTCTGCGGGTTACGTATATTCGATTTTCGATTTTTTGTGGCGTTATGTTGGTACTCATGTCTCTCACTTATGCCGACAAGTTCGGCCATTTTGAATGTTCAGTTAATTTTTGACAGCTGCTTTGCTTGCACGTGTTTTGGCTCGTCTTCGATTTCTGCCCAGTTTCGACCAAAAACTTTGTTGGACTCTGTCCGCGACAACCCAAATTTGCTGTAGATGATCATCCCAATGGAAGCTGCCGCACAAGCCAAGACCGAAACAAAGCGCGCTAAGTTCGGTCGAATGTGAAAGTTTTGCTTACAGTTTTCTTCGATTGCAGGGGTGTGGTGCATCATGAGTTTTTGACACAGGGTAGAATGGTCAATAAAGAATATTACCTGCAAGTTATGCGTAAGTTGCGCGAAGCAATCCGCCAGAAACGCCCGGATTTGTGGAAGAACAGAAATTGGCTTTTGCACCATGATAACGCCCTTGCTCACGCATCGTTGCTTGTGCCCGAATTTTTGGCCAAAAAGAACACACTATTAATTTCGCAGCCACCGTATCCAAGGTGAACCAAAACACGTGCAAGCAAAACAGCTGTCAAAAATTAACTGAAGATTTAAAATGGCTGAACTTGTCGGAATAAGTAAGAGACATGAGTACCAACATAACGAAATAAAAAAATCGAAAATCGAATATACGTAACCCGCGGAAATTCAAAATTCGCGATACTTCTTGAACTGACCTCGTATTCTTAGTTACTTACTTATAAGAGTATGTTATTTAGACTTGTTGTATTGTTAGTAAATATTAAATTTCCTACTTTATAAATAATTTTAATTATTTATATAATATCTAACATAGAGAAGAAAAAAAAACGCTTACAGAATATTAAAAATAAACAGTTTATGAAAATGTATGAGAGGTTTACATTCCATAGAAAAAATATTCTTTTCCATTTCGAACAAATGTTAGTACTCGTATAGTTTTTAAACAAGTTTTATTTTATTTTTCTCACCTGCGAGATCTACGATCTAAGAGTTTACAGCATGTGGCAATTCATATTTGTGCAAGTATGTTGGGTGTAATAAGATAATTCTCTTGTATCATAAGGCTGTGCAGAAAAATGCGGGAAGTATTATGTAACCAGTAACTCTATAGTGTTCTATTTTGTATGATTGGCTTAATGGTGACTTTTAACAAACAAAAAATAAATACTGAACACAAACGTTATTATGTGAAGATGGATGGATGGATGTGTGCAATATACTATAAAGTTACCTGTGCATGGACTCGTAAAAGAAATATGGTATTCAAAATGTTTGAAAAAGAAAGTAAAACCTTTACTATACCTGTATATGTGGATACCTGTGGAGAGATGATTTATTTATTGTAAGTCTATACAAAAATAATAACAATAATTTTGTAGTCATTATTAAGTTAGCAAGTCGAAAGAATAGTCCGGCAATTGTACGTTCCAGCAATTTTCTTCCTACCTTACTTACCTTTGAGTGAAGTCAATGTCTGTCATTGTCGTACTTTTGTACGTAGGTAGATTCGAAGCCTCCAATCGTAGGTAGCAAAAGATACTTAGCAAACTATGGAAAACTCAAATTACAACAGCAGAAGTTGACTCGTTTATAATACAACTTGACCGGTAACTATTTATTAACTATAACCCAATCAATTTGAGAACTTTACCATCATGTAAAGTTGAAGCATTTTCGTTATGTTGAAAAATGAAAACGTCCACAAAAATAATTGGACAGAAATATATCTCAATTACAATTGCAATTACGGAAAATTTCGAGAATATTATTACGGAAGAAAAGTGAAAGTTATCAAAATTTTCTTACTACGAGAAAGAAAATCCAAACTGAGGAGAGTACAGTTCAAAACTTTCGAAATATTGTTTTTTAAACAAAAACAGTGAATTTAAAATTTATCTTATGAAACTACGACAATTATTGCAAAAAAATAATCAATTTTGGTGACAATTATTTCTAAAGTAAAAATATCATAAATTGTCTTGCAACATTTACAATTTTCATAAAGTTTTTTATTGAGAAATCCCATTAATGATAAGAAATTTTTTAACATATTAATTAAAATTAATTATTTTTAATAGCTGTAGTGGAGCATTAAAATTGATCGTAAACGTTTTGCCAATATCTGTTATTATTAATGTTAAAAGATAAATAAAGTGAAAGATATTTTGAGTTTTTTTTTAAAAATTTTCATAATAATTAATACAATATATTACATGCAGTAGTTCTACTTAAATTTATCATTATGATTTTGTTGTTGACATTTTGGTAATTATGTTTGCTTCACATTGAGACATCGTCCATTTCTATTAAAATGATTAAATATTTTGTGAAATTACAAAGTAAAATAAATTACTTCGGATAAAGTCTTCATAATATTTACTAACAGAAAAATTCTCTGCTTCTTCTATAGTGTAGGATGATTTGTATTCAACGATATCATTCTTTTTAGTTAAATACAAAATTTATGATAAGAGGGCTGTATGATTAATACCTGGCCGTGACAAGAAAAAATCGTGTGTATGTGTAAAATTTATTTTATTTTTCAACATTATCTATTCTTATCTCGCAGAATTGTGCCTATTCCTAAACTATTTAATTATTCCACTTTATTTATCATCGTTTGAGCCAAGTCTTATTCCGCTGAACCATTTTTTGTATATTCCGCAATTAGATAATATTCGCTGCGGGTTAAATCTGGTGAATACCATATTTTGGATGCCGAAGCAATTCGTATCCTAGTTCATGGAATTTTGCTCTGGCAAAATGAGGCCATGACTTTGTTGACCAATAAAGTTGCCTTTGCCTTCTCCGACGACTTTTCGTCTCTGAAAACCTACTTTTTGGAGTGTTCTTTGGTCTCTGGTATTTTTTTGATGAATTCATTTTTCGTCATCAGGTATGAATGGACGCCATTGTGCCTAAACATCGGCAAACATTATTTTGACGATGGCACACGTGCGTGTTTATGGTCAATTATGAGCAATCGCGGCACCAATCTTACGGAAAGCTTCCTCATTAGACTTAGCAATGGTGTTTGCTAAGAACCTAAGTGTCCCAAGAATAAATAAGGAATGGCAATCGTAATGTCCGTCCTGTACAGCAGTAGCTTGTGTTATGGTCAGAATTTTTGAGCGAAACAATTTACACTGACTGAAGTAGGCTCTATTAGCTGCCAACCAAGGGACTACTACCCTTGATCCTAAATAGGAAAATAATTTGACTCTAAGCTATAATCTCCTATTTGTATATGACAAGTGCTAATTGGTCTTGTTTTTGATGCCGATATTGCAACCATGCACATTATTTTACCTTCATTTATGTGCAGCCTAAGATTTTTCACCGCCTGCTCAATCTTGATGAAGGTCTCTCGTAGAGCTCTTTCTGATCGACATATAATGTCAATGTAATCCGCGTATTATAAAAGTTGAGAAGACCTTATAAGGATGGTATCCCTCATGCTTACCCCCTGAGTCACGAATCACTTTCTACAACGTCAGGTTACAGAGCACACACGAAAGTGCTGGAGACCATTGTGGCTGTAGTCATGGACAACCTAGTCAGTCTTATAAATTTTTCTGGGATGCCGAACTCTCTCGTGTCTGTGTAGAATTTTAATCTTCCTCTGCTATAGGGTGGACCATTGAAAAGCTGCATTTTAAAATGTAAATTAAAAAAACTTGTGTATATTTTTTTAAATTTCCGGTTTTATTAGAAAGATTGAACCTTGAAATTTAAGAATTAAACACAACATCATTTAAATGACTGCCACGGCTGGCCTTACAGTACCTCATTCGCTCGACCCAATTTTTCAGTACATTTTCGATTGTGTGGGCCTATATCTCTTCAATGGCAACTTTGATTTCGTGTTTCAAGGCCTCAATTGTCTCTGAGGCGGCCAATTGACTCAAATTACAGCTCCGAGGCGGCTAATTGACATCAAAATTTGGTCTGATTATTCGGTTTTCGAAAGCAGTGCCCAAAAGTTGGATTGTTACGTTGGCTATGTGGCCCCCTCCTGTTGAAACCAAATGTCGTCCATGCCATTCTCTTCAACTTTTGGAAAAAAAATCGTTGAGCATGCCACGATAGCGCTCACCATTAATCGTGACGGCGGCTCCTTCATCGTTTTCGAAGAAAAACGGGCCAATGATGCCTCCAGTCAGAAATCCGTACCAAACCGTGACTCGTTGTGGATGCATCGGCTTTTCCATGGTGACGTATGGATTTTCTGAGCCCCAGATGCGACAATTTTGTTTGTTGATATACCCACCGAGGTGGAAATGGGCCTCATCCGAAAAGATGATTTTTCGGTAAAAATGCTAATCTTCGGCCAATTGATCTTGAGCCCATTGCGCAAACCGAAAACGCATCAGATGGTCTTGTGGCTTTAGTTGTTGGACTAATTGAAATTTGTAAGCTTTCATATGAGGTCTTTGTGCAAACTTCTCAACAGAGAAGTGCGGGAAATGTTCAATTCCTGAGAACGGTGACGAGTTGATGTTGATGGATGATCACGGACATTTTCAGCAACGGCGGCAATATTCTCGGTCGTACGCACTGTATTAGAGCGGGAACGAGTTGCTTTGGCATTCGATCTTACTCGCTTCACGAATTTGTCCACAAGTTGACGTGATGGCATTCGATCTTTGCTCACTTTTTTTTGTAAATTTCTCACAGTTTGGGTTGAAGAGTCACCATTTTGGAAGTAAGTTCTCAATAATTCGCAGTTTTCTTCAAGCGAATGGATTACCATTTCATAAAATTCAGACTTTCAACTAACAAACTGTCAATTCGTGATGACATTTAACATTCAAGTATGTGTACTTCAAATAAATAGTGGTTCAAAATGAAACCGGTAGATGGACCACCCTGTATTATAAGAGGTCTTAAAGTCGATGAACAGGGGGTAAATCGGTTGACAATATTCCATCAGATTTTCCATCGACTACCGCTGGATGAATGTCTAATCTGTTGCTGATTTCCCTGGAGTGAAGCGTTTCTAATATGGACCAATAATTTGTGTGAATAAATTAAGCCTAATAAAAGACCAGAGAATATCTTATAGATGAGACTAAGCAGCGTAATGTTTCTATAATTCTGATGTCTCCTATTAAACCTTGATTAAAAAGTTCAGTTTCCATATTGAAGTTTTTATTTTTAATTAACAAAAAATTCATTAAATCAAGGATAATTGATTTACAGTCAAATTTAACATACTCCCTGAAGGCATTTATTAAATAGAAAAATTGTAGTTAACTCTACTCCAGTTTATGACTTCCGAAAAATCGTTTATGTTTCAAATCCCGAAAACTAAAAACTAAATTAATTATTAAATGATTTGAAAAGAGAAATTGTCTAGACAAAACCATAAAAAGCCATCCAATAAATGCATTTCAGTCGAGTTGAATTGAAGAAATCTTGGACTAGCGCCAATGATTTCTCATAGAAAATTTTGTCCTACATATTTAAAATACCGTACAATGACCTTCTTGTCACTAAATGCTATTGCATACCAAATTACCCAATCTACAAGTATTTGCCAAAATACCAAAAAAAATTATTAAATCAAAAATTTTAATATTTTATATTGAATAATGAAAATACATCCGTTGCCCAAATGGTTTTTTTTAAATTCAGTTTTAATTTATATAAAAATGCATTTTCTAATTAAACACTTTACACTGTATTACCCAGCTGTCAAATGGAAACTTGATAAAATTATCTTAGATTATAGAAGAAGTGGTTAGGCCTCTACACAAAAAATTGTGGCCGAATTTTGTTGGCAATACATTCGTAAGAACGCACAAACATGCAAAACAACAGAAACGGCGTAAATCAGTGGGGGTCAATTTTAAACTTGATTATGTAATTGCAGCGGTTCGTTCAAAACCATTTTCATATGCGATGTTATTTATGCGTAAACAATTAATTAATGGAATTAGTTTTGGAAGTTTGCAATAAAACACAGTATTCTATTTTAAAATATTATTTATTTTACTATATATTATTTATTAAAAAAGAATTATAAAGTGGAAGAGCAAATAAAAATATAAATTATATCAAAACAATTATGTGCACAAATAAAAATCCATTAAAAAATTAAGCATTAATTAATCTTAATAATATAGAAGTTAATTGTATACAAAATTATAGCAAATGCTTTAAAACTAAATTACAAGGTGAGAAATTTATTGTACTTAAATAATTAATAACTAATATTATAATAAATTTGAAAACATTATTATTTAGTAAATGCATTACAAAATGGTCTAATAAAGCAAGCGAAAGTACAAATGCAAACAAATTTATTTAAATAAAAGGCCTACCGAATATACTTTATTTATTTTAATACAATGGAAAACAGACTGAAAAATTCCTTCCCTTAAATATTCTTACGCACACTTTACGTACACCGGCACTGAACCATTTTCTGGTTAACATTGAACTGTCAACATCACATTTGTTTGCATTTATTGAATGACGAACTTTTCACTTTTTAACCACTTTTTGGACAAAATAAATCACTAAAAGCTAATTAAACATATCATAAAGTAAATTTCGTTAATTTATGTAGTAGAAATGTAGACGTAAACTTACCGAAAGAGAGAAATTCCCGGCTTCCTTATTCCGTTAAATGACCAACAACTCTTTATAAAACACTTTATTTTCTGAAATATGTTATCAACAATAAAACTATTTATATAAATACTTAATTTTTCATAAATACTTCAAAAAAGATAAAAAGCACAAGTTTCACTTGCACTTTCCAACAAGTTCCAAAATAACAACTTTAAAACTAACAAAAGTATGCAGCATTTCGGTATGCTACCACTTTCATGGAGAATGGCGTGTTTATTTAATACTCTCCGAAAGTCTACAAAATTGAGGCGGTTGATATTTAATTGATATTTACAAAATAAATAATAAACCTAAAATACAATTCCATTTCATATCAAAAAATTGTACAAAAAATAAAAATTGCCGGTTGTTGTGTTTAAATTGTATTTTTGTGTCCAATAAGTGAATTAAAATGAATATGAATTATGCTTTTGGAATTCAATAAATTTCTATTACGAAAACTAGATGTCAGTGGTTGTCATGTCTACATAAAAAATCTACACAAAAGTATGCCAGCGTTACGATTTCTTGCCGCTTCTGCAATAATTCAATCATTCAATCAGAAAATTGCGTTTACATATTCGAAAATCTAATGTACGGGGGCCTATCTAAGTATTCTTTAATCTAAGAAAATTCTGCTAGCATCTTTCACCACAAAGTAATAATCACCATTTGTGGTGAAGAAATGCTATTTTTGACAGTTGTTAGGTTTCTTCGTGAAAAAAATGGTAATTACTTTTGTGTTCATCCAAAATTAAAAAAAAGTTGACAACTTAAATAAAAAACAACAACATTAGAATGAGAAGAAACTAAGAATAAAGTATTGAAGCTAATAACGATGATTTAAATGGACAATTTTTTAAAAAGTGTACAATTGTTTAAATTTAAACAAGAAAACGTCAACTTTCGTAGGCAGTATTCCATGAAATGATTTCTGATGACGGCTATTAAAAACGGTACCTTTCGACATGTGAACATCATTTCCATTTCCATTTCCGCTTTTCTCTTTGAACGTCATTTTTATTACTCGAACGTATTTGACAGTTGTAAATTCGATAATTTTCTAAATTGGACAGTCTAAAAAATTCCCAAAGTTTTAAAAATTCTGAGAACACTTATTTTTTGTTTTATTAGCTATTTTCCATATTAAAATTATGTACTTTAGGAATTTTATCTGCAACTCTCTTTTCATTTATGATATTTTTCTTTTCTTTGCTTAATAATATAAACTCAATGTGGTAAAATTGGCAATATTTTATTTTTTAATTTCATTTAATGAGGGAAATTTTTGACAGGTAACATAAAAACGGATTTTTTTAAATAATTTATTCTTTAGCAATTTTATAATTACTAGCATTCATAGTACCCGGTTCCGTTATGTATAAAAATTGGCTTTTCTCGTAATTTTCTTTTCCTTCTACTGTAAAGATAAGATCTTAGATTTTTTTTTGCTTATTTTCAGATTTGTTTGCAATTCCAATATTGTAATAAATCTAAATAAAAAAAATTTTAAGAAGTTTTTAATTAAAATTCTCTACCTTGAGGCCATTAGGTAACTGTATCTTTCGTGTGGGTTGGCATTACCAGGTTTCGAAATAAAACTGGTCGACTGTTGGTGGAAGGAGTTAAAAATTGTAAAATTTTGTGGAACTTATAAGATTGATTTAAAAAAATAAAACAAGTACTTGGGTAGGGGAATTATTGAAGAAATTCTGGGTTGAATGCATGATCAATCCGGATTCTGAGAAGTTACTAGTCTACTCTATTTGTTTCGGTATGTGCAAAGGAGTTAAATGCCATTTGAATACGATAACTTTGGAATTACAAAGAAATCCGGACGGTGAAGAGTCCCATCCTCGAGATAAGCAGCACGCTCATAGCCTGAGGATCTTAAAAATTAAAATTTTCCAAATTTTGAAGTGAAAAATTTTTTTTTTCTGTGATATTTCCAATCTCAGTAAATATATTTAAATTAGAGTTGCACTTTACTCTAAAATTCTTCAAGATTATAATGACTCGGAAAGAGGACGTTATAGTTTGAAAATGCATTTTTCTATTTTAGAGTAGACCTGAAACAGGGTTAAAAAAGTTTTTCTGGAACGCGAGGAATGCATTAATCTAATTAAAGGGGCTTAAAAAGGGGTCTAAAGATTAACTGAGGAGCATTTTCAGCAAGAGAAGTTTTTTTTCGGGGGAAGGCAATGAGAATGTTATTTTTGTTTGTTGCATGTATGGCATATGGAGCTTGCGTTTGGGGTGATGTAATGCATTTTAAGTATGCTAGAGACAAAATCAGTATTCAGCGGTTGGTTCTGTATGATGCAATGCAGGTCTTATTGGGAGAAATCCCATGGGATCTAGAGGTGCTCCGTAGAAGTATTATCTATCGGATGCGGCGCGCCTTTGTATTGGCAGATGGCTGCCCTGTTCTGAATAAGGAAACTCAGGAGCTTTCGGACCGTTTTTGACGTATGTGATGATGCGTTGGGGTTGCACCTCCCAGTTGAGTGTCTCCAAGTAGTTTCGGACCGGTTTTGACGTGTGTGATGGTGCGTTCGCGTGGAGGAAAATCAGCTTGTCATGTTTTTATTGATAATCCGTCCTTTTTTCATGCAGAACACGGTGCAATTTGATCAGTTGTTGGTGGTGCGGTGGGCATTGACAGTTTCACCAGGTTTCAACATCTTATAGTAGACGATACCCTGCTGATCCCACCAAACGCACAGCATCATCTTCCGTCCGAAGCATTTTGGTCTTGGGGAAGATGTTGATAGTTGGCCGGGATCAACCCACGATTTCTTGCGTTTAGGATTCTCGAAATATCTCCACTTTTCATCGCCTGTGACAATCCGATGCAGGAACGACTTTCTTTTTTGTCTGGCGAGCAACATTTCGCATGTGCTTTGGCCTCGCTCCATCTGTCTATCGTTCAATTCATGTGGCACCCATTTTCCGATCTTTTCAATCTTTGAATTGGCGAAACCAATCTCGGCACTTTGTTTCCGATAAAGTACTGTCACCATAGGCCTCCATAAGCATTTAACGCGATTCGGTAGCCGATTTCTGCAAATTGAAGCAGAAAATCAGAGCTTCCCGCATATGCTCTTCTTTTGGTATAAAACTAGACATGATTATCAAAGGAAAAATGTATGTTGTTGTACGAAACTGCTGACAATGTGCACTGATTAATATTGACAGATGTCAAACTCATAAAAAAAGTATGGCGTGCCTATGGTAGCTTAATACGCTCACTTACGCCATCTGTGACCAAACAGCGGATTTAAGCTTATATCCCTGGTATGTCTAACGATAGGTATGCCACGTTAACGAACAGAATTATTCTATGTCAAGTACGTAGTGGATCAGAGTTCGATACCAGCTAATGCCTTTGGTTGTCTCCAAAAACGAATTTTTATTTCACTACAATTAAAAATGACATTCAAAAAAATAAATAAAAAACCACTTGAGTACTTCTAGGGCAAAATCCTTTAACCTAAAAGTATCTCAAAAGCGATTAAAAAATTTTTTTTTTTAAAATTATTAACTTGCGTTCAATTCAAATTGACTAATTAGCATCTTTGCGTGCGGTCTACACTAATTTATTATTGGAAATTTTCGATCAGATAAAATGTTAAGATTCCATTCCAAGAAATCATTCGGCAATAATCGATTTTGAAACTATTTAAGTGCACATTACGATAAGTGATGTCGTCTTGGGGGTGGTCTCTACTCTACTCTAGAAGTTTGCGTAGTAAAATTTCTAAGAAATGCACAAGATTTGTGAATGAAGTGCATTTTTCATTCAATATTTTCACTTCTTCTTATCAGAAAATTCTATTTGAAGTTTTTTTGATTAGATCTTAAAAGAAAAAAAAAAATGACGAGCAACAAAAAAGAAAGCATAACAAATTGTCCAAATAAAAATGAAAGTGTGCGCGTACTTTCAAAATCAATAAATAATCGAAATTTCTTGTCTATCAATAAAGATAAATAATTTTAGATATTTTTCTTCTTTTTTTTTTATTATTATTATTCATTCAATCTAACACAATCTAAAACGGAGCATAATGTACATATTTGTTGATTAAAATTGAATTGTATAAATTATGTAACGAAACTTAAATGAATTGAAATTAATTTTGTATAAATTGACAGACCACTATTGGGTTGGGTTGGTCTTTTCTTTTTGAAAATTTTGTCACTAAGTAAATTTGTCATTAAAAAAAGTAAAAGTGGTTTTTTTTGTAGTATTTCCGTTAGTGTTGTTTAGACTATTTCCAATATAAAGATTCAATTTGATTTTTGTAGCTTTTTTTTCAACGTCAATTTATATTTTATTTTAGAATGTTTGAAATTTTGTTGAATATCTATTGGAGAGTTTTCTAAGACCATTCAACAATAAAATGAGAGTGAATTGACTGATAGATTGTTGTCAATATAATAAAAATATAAACGGAGCCGAAAGAAATGCTTTGACATTTTTCAACACATTCGATTTGAATAAGTATTAACGATGTGATTGTATTCAATTTTCTAATAATCGATTGACTTTCTTCCAAAAATTTTCATTTTCTTATAGAAATGGCAATTTTTTTTTACTTGTTAACTAAACTTTATCATTTACGTAATCGCACGGGCAGCAAAGAAAGAGATCTTAAACAAAAAAATGACAAATTAGAAAGTAAAAATATTTATCTTGAGACGAGGAATAATAGTAATTGCCATATTATATTTTTAAATACTTTATTTGTTTAAATACTATCTGTAATTATAGTAAATATAATTTTTTAATCAATGAAAAGATATCGGAAGAAAATGAAACGTTCAGAAAATGTGCATTGGGATTCATAAGAAATTTGTTGAGGAGTGCCATGGTTTCGATGAAAGTAAATTATGCCTTCTATTTCCGCTAAAATGTTGATCGAATTAAAAGTAATATTCTTCCGATTCCGGTAAAAAGTATTTGGACTATTCCGGTGAATGGACAATTCAAATTTTCCGACTATTTGACTCCTTTTTATTGCCTAGATCACAATAGTGAATACAAAATTTATTTTCCTCCCTTAAGAATTAAAAAAAAAAAATATCTCATAATTTTAAATTTATTTTCTGATAGATTGGCGGTAGTTAGTTACTGACTGGTCCTTTGGATTAATATTTGATAAATTCGGAAATTCATTTAAATTTGGGAAACTAAAGTCCAATTTTTGTTTTATTATATTGCTTGGACCTTGCTGTTATGCATGCCGAAATAACATAATTCGAATAGGCGTCATTCAAATGAGACGACAACCATCACGCATGACACCATGTTTTAATATTAGCTGTATTCCATTGGGCAAATTTTGCTACTCACAAGTACTTATGAGTAGACGCCCAATGGAACGTAAAATTTACTAACAAAAGTAAAATATAACCTCAAAATAGTCAACAACAATGCTGAGTTTACTCACACATAAACAATAAAAACTGAGTTTATTCACACATAAACAATCCTGATTGTTTTCAACATAACCAACGAACCCGCTAAGCCATCTATTTTCATTTTGGGAACTAAAATAACATACCCAACCGTTAATTGTATGTATAACTAACTACTCATGCGAACTACTCATTTGTACGAGCAAGAGTAGCTGCGACTAGCTAGAAGTACTTGTGAGTAGCAAAATTTGCCCAATGGAATACAGCTATTGTTATATAATAAATAATAATGTGGATGATGCTGGAGAAACTCTGGTGGATAGAAACCGGCGAGAAAAAAAAATTACCAAACAAAATTTGGAAAATTTAAAATATCAATAATTTAATGGCAATTTATAATTTTCCATTTCTCACTCCTTTGCCTCTGCCCCCCCACAACCCCAATATATGTCAAGAATACATTTTTTTTTCTTTTGGCGTTTTTTAATTATTTATTTTTACTGTAATTATTTTCTATAAGGTTTTGTATTTGTAATTACCCTTCTTAATCCACACAACCCCAACCCCCCAACCACTCTCAAAAATACTAATCTTATATTCAT
This sequence comes from Atherix ibis, assembly GCA_958298945.1. NCBI lineage: Eukaryota > Metazoa > Arthropoda > Insecta > Diptera > Athericidae > Atherix > Atherix ibis. The sequence continues at coordinate 32,750,533 of OY282609.1, forward strand.
TATGATTATTGAAATTTTTTCCTTAAAACGTTAATACATGTTTTAATGGCGAACAAGTTTTCAATTGTTCCCCTTTTGGGCTACTTTTTTCCTATACTCGTATGAAAACACAAAGTTGTAATCACATACAAGTGTATAAGTAATGCTCCCCATAGAAGTGCATAAGTTTAATAATTTTACAAGAACAGCTTTTTTAAAAAATTCGAAAATTTAAAAAAAAAACCAAATTTTTGATAATTGTAATAACTTTTGATGTTCAAAGAAAACATTTTTTTTTTTATTAAAATTCACATTCTAAATTTTAATACATTCACAAGCAATTAGTTATGAAAATATTCGTGGGCAATTAGGGCAGCAGCAGTCAAGTGTGCAATCAATCTCCCCGAACCTTGCTGTGCAATTTTTTTTTGGCGACAGTCTTTCGCAGCTTTGGTTGTCATTTGTGGCTTATCAGTTGGCCCAGTTCTCAAACTGCCACATCTACTGACCAAATCACATCTAACATCTTTGGTCATGCGCAGACAAATCGACTGAACCATTCTAAATGAATGCCACTTGATCCAGAATTTATTTTCGAACAGGTCGGCTACCATTGTGGACCTCCCAGATCCAACCTATCGTTTTCCTTGACCTTTTTTTTTAAATTTTCTAAACAATCTATCTCAAATACATTACATACAAACAAACTTCAAGTAAAAACCTTAAAAACAAGACAAAAATAAATACTCATTAAATATTCAAATGATTAATCAAAAAAAAATTTAAATACAGCAAATAATATTAAATAAAAATTTTTTCAGTTGTAGAAATTTTTAAAATGTAAAATTTCCATTCAATTTGATTAAATAACTAGTCAAAAATAACGGCTCCAAATGGCTGCAAAGTACCTTCCTTGACTTTGGTAAGCCACCCACCCACCTTTAGTGTCGCTGGCGATTCATTCTTTGGAAAGTGGAATAAAATTCTTTTCAATTTAATTTAAATAATTTGACTGAAAACGCAATGTTAACTAATTAACTCACTTAATAAAGAAACAAATTTAAATAATTTCAAATATGTATATTTAAAGACGTCGTGTCTTCGCCCAAAATTCATAGAAAGACAATTATATTTTAATAACCAGAAGTTACCGTTTAATATATTTTATTAAATAGATTACAGTTCAAATTACAGCGTTCTGTACTAGAAAGTTCACCCAAAAAAAATACTAACATCGCCATCTGTTATTTAATTCTGTAGTTTGATAACAGCGCCATCTATCAACATTAGTTACAAATAAAACGTTATGAAATGTTAGGGACAGACCTTAGATTATAGAAGAACTGGATAGGCCTCTACACGAAAAATTCTGTCCAAATTTTGTTGGCAATACATTCGTAAGAACGCACAAGAATGCAAAATAACAGAAACGGCGTAAATCATTGGGGGCCAATTTCAAACTTGAGTATGCGATTGAAGCGGTTCTTTTAAAACTATATTGATATGTGATGTCATTTATGCGTAAACAAAGATTATTTTAATATTCCGGTATTTGCAATAAAAAAAAGTATATTCCATTTTAAAATATTATTTATAAAAAAAGAATTATAAAGTGAAAGAGCAAATAAAAATATAAATTGTAAGTTATTTGATTATATCAAAACAATTATGTGCACAAATAAAAATCCATTAAAAAATAAAGCAATACACGTAATTACATAGAATATTACATCAAATTCTTAATAATATAGAAGTTAATTGCATACAAAATTAAAGCAAATGCTTTAAAACTAAATTACAAGGTGGAAAATTTGATGTACTAAAATAATTAACAACTAATATCATGAAAAAAAAATTGAAAACATTATTATTTAGTAAATGCATTACAAAATGGTCTGATCGAGCAAGCGAAAGCACAAATGCAAAAAATTTATTTTAATAATAAGCCTACCGAATACAGTTTATTTATTTGAAAACAATGAAAACAGACCGGAAAATTCGTTCCCTTAAATTTTCTTACACATACTTTACGTACGTAAAGTGCCTTTTCTTTTGACAGTTTAATGTTTACCAGAAAATAGTTCAGTGCCTTTTCTTACGCCGGCATAAACATTAAACTGTCAAAATTACATTTGTTTACATTTATTGAATGCTGAACTTTTCACTTTTTAACCACTTTTTGGACAAAACAAATCACTAAAACCCACTTAAATACATTTTAAACTAAATTTTTATTAATTTCTCTTGTCAACTTACCGAAAGAAAGAAATTCCCAACTTCCTCATTCCGTTGAATGACCAGCAACTCATTATATAAAACACTTCATTTTCTGAAATAAAAACTTCTTATTAAATGTTATCAGTAATATAACTATTTATATAAATACTTACTTTTTCGTATATACTTCAAAAAACATAAAAACTACACTTTCACTTGCACTTTCCGATAAGTGCCAAAATAACAACTTTAAAACTAACAAAAGTATGCAAGCATTTCGGTATACTACCACTTTCATGGAGAATGGCGTGTTTATTAAATACTCTCCGAAAGTCTACAAAATATAGGCGGTTGATGTTTAATTGATATTTACAAAATAAATAATAAATCTAAAATACAATTCCATTTCATATCAAAAAATGGTACATAAAAATTGCCTGTTGTTGTGTTTAAATTGTATTTTTGTTTCCAATAAGTGAATTAAAATGAATATGAATTATGCTTTTAGAATTCAATAAATTTCTATTACGAAAACTAGATGTCAGTGGTTGTAATGTCTACATAAAAAATCTACACAAAAGTATGCCAGCGTTACGATTTCTTGCCGCTTCTGCAATAATTCAACCAGAAAATTGCGTATACATATACGAAAATCTAAGGTTTAGGCCTATCCAGGTATTCTTTATTATAAGGGACAGACATACGACCGCAATTATATATTGTATATAAATATTAATATTTGGGGACTTTAAAATTGGTAACTACAAGCTTGGCGTCAATCATTAGATCCCGTCTGTAATGCGTCGTGTTGTGCAAAGAATTAATTGTCATAATGCTGACTGGTGTCGCCATTAAATGAGTTTGCAATCGTAAATCTTCATTACCAGGGATGGTATTAGTTTTTCTGAGTCATCAGAACAAACACCATCGCTGATAGTGATGAATTAGGATTACAAACTCATTGAATGATTAGCTTTAGAGCCCAAAAATTATGTACTGGCTTATTGGAAGTACGCGAACGAGTTGCTAAAAGAGCATAGCTCTTTTTATAAGGCAGCTCCGTATTATGGGAAGCTGTAGGCTAAATAGGACGCTGTTGATATTGCTGTTGATCATATCAATTAACGCAATATCACCCATCATCTTTACTAACAGGCAAACCGTCTTCAACGTTAGAAGCGGCCAATTGAATGATCCTGTTTTCAACGAGCTTCGACATAGGAGTGTCGAGTTGCGTCGGGTGCCGGGTAATATGCGAAATGAACGTGCTGATCAGTTGACGGGAGAAAATCTCCGAGATCCTGTGCTCACAGCTATCTCTAATATGTTTCGCCTATTATCATAATGGCAAACCAGTCAATATGCTAGTCTCGAGACTTACTGCTCACGTTTCTATTAATTGGCTGGAAGTTGCATAACTTTCAATCCCACGTTGTATGCCATTTGTTACGATTAATACAATAACAAAGCAAAGACCACACGAGTTTGACAGAACTCTACGATACATAAAATTCGATCTCACATTGGGTTTTATTTTTGTTATTAGTCGTAATAATTGTACGAGCTCTTTTTAGTAAAAACTATTTGTTTGTACATATTTGAGCGAATGTAGATCATGCTGAATTGATCATTTTCCAGTTTTCAAAAAACAATTCGTTTTATGGGAACAAATGTAATATTTCGACCCAGTCGAACTAGTTTAAAATCGCCATCAGAAAAGTATCATTTATATAGTATATATTTATAAAAGAAAATATTTCTTAGACAAATTATTTTGATGAGTTTTGTAATTACTCATCAGGTTAGTAAAAAAAAATTCATTTAGACATTCTGCCAGAGGAAGAATTTTATTTTAATGTCAATTGCAAAATCATAGAAATATCTTTAATAAAAAGATAGCGGTATGAATTCCAAGCCTATCTTATTTATTCTACATACTATCCAATTAACACAATTCCAGTTAGTTAACGTAAGGCTATATACTTCCAAAAACCAGTCTATTAATCTCCGTTGGTTTCCGTACACTAAGAGTCGCATACATTCAATTATAAATAAACTCACCTCATTCCAAATTGACATAGTGCAATTATTAACTGATCTAATAGCATTGCCTGCCCTCTTCTCAACGTGCTATAATTCTGATTTATTCCGGATACCAAATTCCACCATCCACAGTATCTGGTATATTGGCTGATATAAATTTAATTGGGAAATTTTTGACCCACTCTGCTACATAGATTCTTATCCCAGAATTTATGGTACAAGTGCACATCCATATGGAAATTATCAAAAAAACAGCCCCCATTTAACCAGTAAATTAATTTCATCTCAAAAATAAAAATTTGTAAGATTTTAATCTGTAAAGTTGGCGTGAACTATAAACAAAGATCATATTTAAACATTTATTTACTCCCCTCCTACATGCTTTTGACTTTTTTTGGGGGTAAAAAAAATGTCATCTCTCAACATTCAACCATTTCTGTTTTGGGCGGATATTTTAACAATAAAAACTGGATCAGAAAAATATTCTCCTAAAGAAAATTAAGGAAGAAAATATTAAATAATTTGAATCAAAAATTGAAGAATTTAATAAAAATAAATTAGGATCATTTGGTGGATTGCATTAAAACACCCACAATTCAGTCGAGTTTCATTCGTTTCGATATCTTTACTGTTGTTAGTCCAAGAATAATACCGAAACTATGGATGGGAATATAGCCGTTCGTTTTTGGGGCACAGCAATCAGTTGGGGGTGTTGGTCTAGAAATATGTTGATGTGCTTTCTTGAAATAGCTGAAAGGTTGACTAGTCAGTTGTGGGTTTCGATGGTAAAGAAAGCAAAAATAAAAATGGTCCAGTAAACTTGGCAAATAAGAAGAAACTTCATTTCATTTTCCCCTCACCATAAAAGAGCCCTTTTCTATGTAACGGTCTCTTTTTACCACCTTAACCATTCTCGCATTTTCTTGTTCTCTAGTGCTATAGCCAGGAACTACTGCCTCTACCCTCTACTCGGTGTTTTGTTTTATTTTTGCAATCGTTCACCCTAAAGAGAAAAGGAGTCCGAATATTCTCCGCACGTTATGATGATGGTTGTTGGAATTTATGTTGACGCTTTCTCATACGCCCCTTTTAAATTCGCCTTCCATTTGCAGATAAAATCTACAATTCCAAAGGGAAATGCTCATCGGAATTCTTCCAAGTTGATATCCGAAATGTCTTCTCATACAAGCACGAAAATAACTACATCAAAGTACATGGTCGTGAGGAGATGATAGCGATAGATGTAAGGCGTTCGTGTTTATGTGTACATTTATTTTATGGTTTTAAGTCGTACATATTTTATTTTTGGATCAATACTTGGGTAATTCTTAAGAAAGCATGCATCGTAAACTAGCTATCAATGAGAATAGGGAAAATGCAATAAACCTTTCCCAGTTCAGACCCCAAAATTAGATGATATCATAACAAAATTCATACAAGAAAATCGAAACCATCACATTACAAGAAAATCGAACTGAATTCAATCGAATTCAATACTTCGTAGTTTTAAACAAAATTCTAGATCGAATGTATTTATGATTGGCAATTAAATATAAAAAGAAAAGGATATTTCCGAACACATTCCCTTTGGTATGAATAATAAGTATTTGTAATCTTAAATTTTACAATATTTTAGGGGGCTTTATAAGTCAATCCTTTCCATTCAATGTATTTTATAAGAAGTTCATTGCTTTGAATTTTGTTTAATTTTTTTAAATTATTATCATTATTTTATTTGATTACTACAACTACAAAAAAAGGAGAGGAACATGTAAGGGTAAACATCCATTGGCGTTTTTTTACGTAAAAAGTCATTTTAAAAGCCTGAACACAATTCCCAGGACAACGTTGAACGACAACTAAATTTCGCTGTCAAAATTTATAAAACTTAATCTTTATAAGAATATAAAAATACTACCTGGAGGAACACCAGCTTCACTAGGGGACATTTGGGAAAAGTAAATATTAACTGCCACTTGGAAATGAAGTTGGTATATAATTGATTTTAAAAATTAAGTATTTTTTTATAGGAAAAGAAGTTCTTAAAACTTCCTCACCTATAAATACTTAGTTTTTAAAAATCAAGTAAAAATCTTATAAGTATTTATAGAAAGGAAGGATACCACATACGAGCAAGCACGTGTTGCTTCCGTTGAAGAGAGAAAGCAATGTAATCAACTCACCGAAAACCAAATTAGTGATCAGGAATTATTTTGGTATCTTCAAGAATGTGATGAAGATGTTCCAAAATAAGTTTTTTCAAGGAGTTTTGCAAGGATAGGTAATGAGCTGATAGGTGTATAGGACTTTGGGAAATTTACTTGTTTATTTGGCTTCGGAATCATTTTAATGAAAGAAAATGTCCAAAGTAGCGAAAATAAACAAAAAATTCGAAAACTTTTCTTCAAATTAATTTTTATGGATTATCACGTTGTTCACTTACAAATGTATCCACTTTGAAGCCCTTATCATTATGTCAAATGGAAACAAATTTCAGTAACAAAAGGGTTAACAAGGAAGAATTGTGAAAAGGCTCTTGTGAGATGTCTAACGAAAACAATCTCATATCAAAGATGGCTTTCCATATCCGATAAGAGTGAAAGTTCTTTTCAGGTATTTGTTGTAAGATTTTCAAGTGATGCCACAAACAGGAGTATAGAAGTGGAAGTGGAAACATATTCTAAGAGAAGCTTTTACATACAACGAAAGAGAAAATATCAAGATGAAGGATACTTTCCACTATAACAATTTTTTATAGCTTTTCTTCTTATCCTTGGCCCCCACATTTTTTTTAGATAGAAACTTTCTATGTAACACATGTAGTGTAAGTACTTTCTACTTTTATGGGAAAAAATTGTTTACACTCGTAAATGCTGTCTTGTGTAAATTTAATATGAAGTCAAGCATTTCTAATACGAAAATCGTACGTGCTAAGCATGTCTATTTAAAGATGTCTAGCGGCTGCCATAATAACTCCTTTTCTTTACCATCAAAAAATAAATGAAATAAAACACAATTGCTATTAGTACTTTTAAAGTTTTAATATTTATCAGTTATAAAATATGTACTTAGTACCACCACTGCCCACTGACAACTTGTCAATCATTTACGAAATAAATTTTTGTTTAATAAATAACTAAAAATACATTTTATAGATCATCAACAACTAGTATGCAGTTAGTTAAAGTTTATTTAAATGCTTTCTACTTAAATGAAATCAATACCAAATGGTAGCCAGACTAACAATAATTTACTTAATAATATCGTCTATTTCTTATGGGCAATTTTAATTAAGTTATCTTTCAGATTTGTACTATTAATTAATTTAATATTATAGCATCCATCATTTGCATATCAGTTTAATTAAAATCCAACACTCATTTCGACTTGAGTTACAAAAGATTGTACAAAAAATAAAAATTGTCTGTTTTTGTGCTTAAATTGTATTTTTGTTTCCAATAAGTGAATTAAAGTTACTACAAAAAGTATGCTTTTGGAATTCAATAAATTTCTATTACGAAAACTAGATGTCAGATACGATTTCTCACCGCTTCTGCAATAATTAAGCCAGAAAATTGCGTATACCAGTACATATACAAAAATCTGACGTACGGGGGCCTATCCAGATATTCTTTAATCTAAGATTTATAATTTGAATTTGACACCATTTTGGTTAGCTGTCATTCTGTTAGTTGATAGAGAGTAGACACTTAAAATTAACAAGAAATTGTGTTATAACCTTCAATAACGTGTAATTATCGTAAGTAATTCATCAATTATTGTGACGATCAGAATAATTGGATCGGAATAAGCCCGCAGTTTCAATTGCACTCTCTTTTGGGTAGTGAATAATTTTGAAGAATATAGTGCAGTGTTCGATAGACCGATGTCTGGTCGTCATAGAACCAAAATATCAACTTAGAATATTACTGTGGTTCATGAAATTGTAGCTGGAAGTTTGGGAATCTTCAGAAGGCCTCGAGAATATTTCTCAAGCCGTTTTGTAGAATATTGTGCATAAAGATTTACCTTACAAAATAAATGTAGCACAGGAACTTCAGCGCAGAAATCGCATGCGCTGTTGGCAATGGTGCAAAAGCTTTTTAAAATTACGTTAATAATATCCTAATTTTTATAAGAAAATTAGATAATAACTTAATTAAAATAATCGTTTCTTGGAACGTGAAAATTCTGAGTTAATTCAGGTATGACCTTTATGTCAATCCAGAGGAGTAGTATAGCTAGACGGACTCCAGTGCACTTTTCGAAAAATTATCCATCGAAAAGTGCGCCAGAACCCTCTGGATTTGAAGTCCGCAACTGTCAAAATTGTTGCATGCGCCAAATTTCGATGCATTGGTGTGAGCATTGCGTTAAATGCTTGCGTCGATTGTGTTTTTTTGTGTGTGTATAAACCTGTAAATGACTTGCAGTGCTGTCCACTAAAAATCTCTAATCCACTCTGACGCATGCAGTAGATTTGACATATTTTAACTTTTAATAATTTTTCAAAAAGTGCGCCAGAACCCGCCTAATGCTAGAATCTGCCTAAAGTGATTGTGTGGCGCGGTATTTTAGCCAACAAGGTCATTTGTCCGTATTTCTCTGAAGATGACTGGAAAGGGATGTGGTGTGATGATGCAGAATTTTTTTATACATCAATTTGACCAATTGGGATTTAACCCAAAAGGACTGAAGTTTCCTTGCCGAATTGTGTCGTAAAGTGATGATATCGATTGACACTCTTAGTCCTCAGATTTACTCGCTCTCGAATACTTCCCATGTGGATATTTTAACAGGATCGACCTGAAGAACTTAATTTTACAATTTAAGGAGGACAAACCAATTGAATTTAACCCAGAAAAGAACCGGCATTCATCGAAAGAGGCGGTAATCATCCATGCATAATTCCCAAGTCTATATGAAACGATTTTGATCAACCAAATTACTGTTTTATAATTTAAGTCAAACTTATTTTTTTTTAAAAACTTGTGAACTTTTTACACTTCAAAATTATTTGGAAAGCAAATTGTGAACCTATTCGATTTTTAATTAAATAATTTGCTTAGAAAATTATCCTCGTAATAAATAAAATTCTCACAATAACCAAAAAGAAAACCAACCATTTTGTACAATTTCACTTTAATAAAAAGCTAGCATTTTTCATTAAAAAATTTTTTTTAAATCATTTAATATAAAGAAAAAAAACACATTCAATCCAATTAATCAATTTTCATTTCTCATTTCGATTATAGATAATTCAACAGATTCCAAATTGAACGGAACGACGGATCCAATAATTACGGACATTATTTCACAACCTGTTGGTTGGTGTACATCGAACACATCATCATCGGCTAAAAGGTAGTTTCTGGTTTCGGGTAGCCGGCTAGCTGGGACCAACAACAAAATCATAGTGTCATCCAATAATCGCCCAGTGTGTGTATGCGGGTGAGTGGGTGGTGGATGTGGGAGAGAATCAGGCATTGAAGGAAGTCATTGCCCAAAATGAGTGAGAAAACTAGATCGATAAATGTGAGTGCAACCAGCGGAATTAGTGGTCCAACCCTTATTTCTGGTCCGATATCTTCTTCATCATCGCCATCATCCCTTATCGGAATAGCCGGCGGCAGCGGTGTTACTATAAGCGTTGGCAGTGGCGTCGGCATAGCCACAACATCCTCTGTTAGCAGTTATGGCAGTGGTGGTGCAAGTCATCTGGGACTATTCCAACCACAGTCGAATTTGAATAGCAGCAATCTAGCTGCTGTAGCGGCAGTGTCTAGTGGAGGTGTAATCAGTGGTGGAACTGGATTTCACGCCTACGGGACTGGTGGTGGTAATGATACTGAATCAGAAGGTGGACAAGACTATGAGACCAATATCAAGTACATCAGTGCAGGAGACAATAATTCAATCATGAACTCATCACAAATATCGACGACTTCGAATGATTCGATCTCGATAGCAAAGCCGAACATAAACTTAACGCACACTATAGTTGGGGTAAGTGAACAAGAGCCTAATCTAAAAATCATATCCATACATACTCTTATGAATATACGAGCCTTAAAAGTTTTTTATTATAGAAAATATTGTAGACATAGAATTTATTCATTGGTGAGGGTACTCGTACACAAAAGTATTTGGGAATTGAAGAAATTTGTTTCGGTTAAATTGAAAGTGGGAGATTTTCTTTTTGTAAAGGGCTCACTCATCATATGCAAATTTAGTATTTTTCATGCACCCTCTCTATGACACGTGTACAATCGGGTTTTTCTTTCTTTCTTATATTATTTTGTATTCTACAATTATTCAGTGTATAAACTCCTCTTCATTTGTATGCTGTATCGTCTTCCTTTCGAAAGGCAATTATTATCAGCATAATTATAATGTGTACTTGTGTATATATGGTCTAGATGGGTTATGAAAATAAAAGTAAACGCGGTTATTGCTGTAAAGAGTACATCCGTCATGAATATAATTTGTCGCGTTATTATTGCCTTAAAACCACTCAGACAAGTGGGAGTTGTCGGGATTCTGGTGGTTATTCGCCAACTCATAGTACCGAGCAGGGAATTCAATTAGACAGGTAATTGCATAATATTTTTCCTGCAGTCATGGAAGCAGTCAATAAATCAAAGAGGTAGATGTGCATAGGTTTTTGCTAGAATGTGTGGTAAAAGGAATAGCTTCCGTCGTTAACTGTTGTCGTTCCATTTTTATTTACATGAAAACATTTCCCTTAACTTTTGAATGAGTGAATAATCCTGTATGATCGATCGATCGGAATATTTTGTTTTATTTAGTTTGTCTAGAATAAATTAGGAAATTAAAGTTTATAATCAAATAAAAGTAACTTCCGGTTCCGCCTCAGCATTTCAATAATCTTTTCATATCACATCGGCTACATTAGATATGGTTCGTAAAATTTATTTCAAACGAAAATTAATCTGATAACGAAATATTTTTTTTTTTTAAAATTCTTAATGAAAAAATCAAATTTATTTATTGTTTTTATTTGGATGCGAATTTAATAAAAAAATTTTTTAGTTACAATCATACGAACAAGAGCGGAGGAGTTAGCACCCACTGACGGCGGCGTTTCTTTGCAAAACGTGTTAAGATTATATTTTATTATTTATTATTTTCTGCAAATAATTACACTTAAGACGATGATGAGTAATTATGGGAAGCAAATCATGTACAAAAGTTATATTTGAAATCGTTATTTAGGACATATTGTAGAAACGATTGGGCATATCGTAACTTACCTATGATTTGGTTTTTGGTAACCGATCTCATCCTTCATAAATAAATGCCGCTTAGTCAAGAATTTATTTTTGAATAGGACTTTTCCTTTTTCAAGTCCTCTCTTAATTTTTCTAATAAAATATAATAAAAAGATAAGCTGACAATGCCAACTACTTAATATGATGAATAGGACCTTTCCTTTTTCAAGTCCTCTCTTAATTTTTCTAATAAAATATAATAAAAAGATAAGCTGACAATGCCAATTGATATAGTGGCACCTTATACACAAACAAATAAATCACGGACAATATAAATATTAAAGTTGCGGTAAATCACGTTGTTACGGACATAGAAAACAAAAATTAATAATTTTATTGGGTTGTCTGGGAAGTAGTTTAGTTTTTTTTTTATAAAAATGAAATATAATTTTCTTATAGTGAATTAATATTTTATACAATTAAATATTGTCCAGTCTGATCCAATACCCTTTGCCATCTTTCTGGCAGTAGCATGATTCCACGCTCATAAAATTTTTGTTCTTTGCTGGCAAAAAACTGATCCAAGTGATTTTTGACCTTTTCATTTGAATTAAACGTTTTACCGTCTAAAAAATTTTGTAGAGACCGGAACAAATGATAATCGAAAGGTGCTAGGCCTGGAGGTGGGTATGGTAGTATATCCCATCCAAGCTCTAAAAGCTTTTGCCGAGTGGTCAAACTTATATGTGGTTTCGTATTACCCTGTTGGAACACTATACCTTTCCTATTGACCAATTCTGACCTTTTTTCTTTAAGTGAATCATTCAATTTGTCCAACTGATGACAGTACACTTCAGAATTGATCGTTGTGTTGCTCGGTAGAAGCTCAAAATAAACGATTCCTTTGAAATCCTACCAAACAGATAGCATAACCTTTTTTAATGAATAATGGCTTCCGAGGTGCTATGATCCGGCTCATCTTTTCTACTCCAGGATCGTTTGCGCTTAACATGGTTGTAGACAAAAATGAATAATTTTCTTGGCGTTTGAGAAGCAAATCACAAACGTCAATGCGACAGCACAAATTTTTTCCGTAAGAAGATGAGGAACCCATATTTCGAGCTTTGAGATTAAACCTATCCGTTCCAAATGATCATGAATGATCGAATTCCGTACATTTAATCTCTCAGCGATCTCACGAGTTGTTATTCGCCGGTTTGCATCAATTAATGCATTTATTGTGTCTTCATCAGCTTCTAATGGCCTTCCAGAACATGGTGCATCGTCGAGATAAAAATTGCCGGATCTAGATTGGAAACCAATTTTGGCACAGGCGCTCACATACACATCGGATAATTTTTTTCTTGCTTAAACAGCATTTTTATGTTTTCTATAGTAAAAACGTAAAATATGCCGAAAAAACTGTTTTTCACTTTCCATATTTAAAAGTGTATTAACCAAAAACTACTATGCAGAATCAATCGAATTTTTTCACAAGCAAGCCTTACTACGTCCGCTACGTCAAAATACATATGATTATGCGGCTTAAGTGTGAAGTTGGTTGTGAAAAGATACTATTAAGTCCTCTATTGGGAAACAACAAAATTACTTTCCGGACAACCCCATATTATAGATTCTTTATGGTAAGAATTGGATGTGACGGAAATTGAACTCTGTAAGTCCAGACAGTTTATCCCATAGCTTATGTAGATCAACATTTTGATCATATACGTCGTTGTTAAAAAAGGATAAGAATAATAGGAGAATAACTGTTCGTCAGAAATCAAATTTTTAGAAATTTGAGAAAAATCAAAATATTTACTTCTAGTTTGAAATAAGACTTAAAAAATATTTAAAAAACGATTGAAAAAAATATCAAATTGTAGACTTTTTATTCAGAGGACTTTTTTTTAAAATACTAATTTTCTGGAAATTTCAAAAAAAAATACATTTTTGTAGGAGATTTTGGAAAAAGTTCGTTTTTGTAGAAATTCATAGAAATTCTTTCAGGATTTCGAACTTCCAATTAATTAGTAGGCAAAATTAAATCTCAAAGTCGGTACTTTTTATATATAAAGAACCGTTAGACCAGTGGCTCCCAATCGGTGGGCGTTGACGATATCTAAGGGGACTTTTTTGGCCATATATAATTCCCAAGTCTATATAACACGATTTTGATCAACCAAGTCACTGTGTTATAATTTAAGTCAAACTTATTTTTTTTTAAAAATTGTGAAATTTTTACAATTGAAAATTATTTGGAAAGCAAATTGTACTCGTAATAAATAAAATTGCCACAATAACCAAAAAGAAAACCAACCATTTTGTACAATTTCACTTGTATGAAAAGTCGGTACTTTTTATATATAAAGTACCTTTAGACCAGTGGCTCCCAATCGGTGGGTATTGACGATATCTAAGGGGACTTTTTTGGTCCAAGGCAAAGTTAGAGAGCGTTGAGAACGAAAAGTTTGGTTAATACTAAAAATCATTGAAAGGATGTCTTAACAAATAGTTCTAAATGTCTTTTAAGAAAGAACAGTCAGTATTAAGGCTTTGTTCATAATACCTTTCTGACTAGTACCACAAACATCAATTATTTGCATAGAAGAACTATATGTAAGCTGATAAAATTGTCTTCGACCCAAATTTGTTTGTACAAGACAGGTTTTGATCCGCAGAGAATTAAGGATGTTTTCAAATTAGCCATGTGGCCATATTTGAATCGTCAGAATCTTCTGCCACTGTCAGTTATAACATATTCAGTAAGGTTTGGACATTATCCAATTTTATTATCAAAATAATCATTCTTTTATTGCAACTTATCGTGCACTTCCTCCAATTTATCGTCGTTATAATCGGCCTAGTGTACTCACTATTCGTCGAACTGTGAAGAGTTTTAAGCGCAAGCTTTTTTTTATAACAATCTTAACGACGATCCGATCGAAGTGCCGAAAATATTGGCGCCGTTCAGGCAAGTGTTGATGAATACTCAAATTTATCGATTTTTTTAGAAGGAGTTCTAAATATTTGGGACTGCCTGCCATAACAACATGGTATATTTTACGGTTTGTTTTGGGTTGTCATCTTTACAAAATTCTTCCTTACAGTCACACAAGAATTGAAGCCGTTGGGCCATCGCAAACGCTTTAAATTCTCCGATTTTGCTCTGGAACAACTTGAAAATGATGCTGGTTTTTCCAAGCAAACATTTTTTTCTAATGAAGCGCATTTTCATCTCTATGGATCGGTGAATAAAAGAAAATTGTCGTTACTGAGCTGAAGCCAATCCACAAATTATTCACGATGAACCTTTGCATTCCGAAAAAGTGACCGTTTGGTGTGGTTTATGGCACTGTGGCATCATCGTTCCTTATTTTTTTCAACATGAAGAAAGAGTTACCGTTACTGTCAATAGTGAGCGGTACAGATCGTTGAACAACGAACTTTTTGTATTATGAATTGGAAGATATTAATTTAAAAAATATGTGGTTTCAAGAAAACGGCGCTACGTGCCACACAGGCCATGCCACAATCCATTTGATTGCGGGAAAAGTTTGCTGAGTCGATAATTGCAAACTTTTCGAACTTCTTCTTGTGGTGTTATTCGAGATCGTTGGTCTATGTCACCAGCAACCATTGTTATATTAAAATTGAATATTAAACGCCAAATAATTAAGGCCGGATTTATTGCACAAAGCGTTCGAAAATTGAAAACGTCATATTCAGTTCTGTAAACGCCCATTTGAACGATGTTATTTTCAGAACATAATTGCATCGATAAAAATGTTTAAAATTTAAAAAAAAAATTACAGCAAACTATTTTCACCTTAAGCTTAAGAGAAATTATAAGGAATTTGGAATTTATTGTAACACATTAGAAACTTGTAATTTGCAGTTTTGTTGGTAATAAATCATATCCCAAATAATGGCAATACCAAAAATATCAAAGTCTTTGGAGATGGGGATAAATTGGGTGTAGACAAGCAGCCCACCGTCAATATAATTAATCTTCGGAAAATGCGAATTTTGTTCTTATTAATGTTAAGATGACGAGTGTTGCTCACAATCATCTTAACAATATTAGAAATTTGGTTACCTTATTCGTGTTTTGTGATTCATATTAAATTTAATGTTAACTTTTAATTTATAATCACAGTTGCTGGTATGATGCGGAATAAATGTTTAATTAATAGTTAATGAGCTCCACCTTTTTGAAGTTTCTACAAAAATTACTCTCTTTTTCCTTTTATTATTATTAAAAGTAACTCCAAAAGAGAATATTTTTTTTATTTTATTTTCTGAGTGTCTATTCTCTATCTATAAAAAAATTATTTCTTTTTTAATATGTGTGCGTAAGGTAAACTTGTAGTAGATTTAGTTATTTGCATTTAAAATATTGTGAAACACTTTAGAATCTACCACTTACCCTTAAGGGGATTCCCCATACTCGCATAGAATTGATTTTTATTTCTTTGTCTCATAAAGCATTGTTTGCATTTATTATTATTTTCACTTGCTCAGGTATAAAAAGTGTGCCTGGTTCTTTTGAATAATTGTTTATAAAAATAAAAATAAAAAACGTCTCCACACAGTCTAGTATTGTTTATTATTTATAAAGTCCTAGTGTTGTTTGTTCTAGTTAAGAGCGAAACGATTTCCTACATTGAAATAGTGCTCGCTGCCTACCATCATTATCCTCATCACCGTCATCATCAACTATAACCATCGTTATTAACAATAATAAAGGTACTGAACGTCTAGACTAGACGGACTGTATGATAAGGCATTACTCATGCAACTTTTCGGGGAGTCCTTTTTCACAGTTTGCAACATCAGAATATAAGAATTGCTGTTGGATTGTTAAAAAGAACTTTTGATAATTGTCTAAAAAGACAAAACCATAATTTGGATAATGAATCGAGTGGATATGTGGCATTCGAAGAAAAGTGTGAAACGTGAATGTGCCACTTAACGTAGAATAGAAAAATTAAGTTTGGACACACTTCCCTTAGAAGATTAATAAAAGTGTAATTTCATAGTTTATTCTAGGTCTTTTTTGAAAAGTCAAACTTTCTAGACCCCTTAAAAATCTTTTTTTTTTAACAACTATTTTATAAACTATTAAAATAGATCATCTTCAAGGGTATATTGAGTATATTCAAATTTAAAATCGTTATCCATTGAGATGGAGCAGAAAAAAATACGAAAAAAATCGTTCTCAGACTACTCGCATTTAACGGCATGATTGGGTATAGCATTCCTTAACAGATGGAAATTATTGACACTATTCTAAAAACTGAAACCATCAAAGGAGCATCCCTTAAAATCTTTTTCACCAAGTTTCTTTGTTTTTAAATAAGGAGCCAATTTACAGCACCACCACCGTGAGCCCAGTGGGCGTCTTTAAGTTTCGTGTGGGTAAGCGTTACCAGTTTCCTAAGCGAAGCTGGTCTACTTTTAGGAAGCTATATCAATTAAAGCTGCGCCTCTTTAATCAAGGTTGAATCTTGGGCTGCATATAAATGAAGATAAAACAAAGTACATGTTGGTAGTTTAGGCGCCGAAAACAAGACCAATTAGCTTTAGTCGAATACAGATTCGAGATTATAGCTTCGAAAGAGTTAAATCATTTCCCTATTTGGGGTCAAGAGTCGCAGCCAATAATTACATGGAGGAAAAAATCCGCGCAAGGCTTCTGCCAACCATCCTACTTCAATCAGTCTAAATTCTTTCGTTCGCAGATTTCGGAGCTTATTTAACGATGAGATCCTGGAACGTTACCGCGACCGCCCGGGTTTAAATAAAATTAAGCTAAATAGGCTATGGTAAAATGGATGAGGACGATAAATTTAAATTTTATCGTCCTTATCCATAAAATCCGTATGGATGTGGTCGATTCTGCCCGGAAAGTCTATAGTGGCAACATTCTAACAGCCAACAAAACCTTTTACAGTCAATCTGAATTATTTCACTCGAAAATCTAACCTCAATATTAAAGCTTCTTCGGAAACTTGAGATCTTAGAAGAAACCATTGCGAACTCGTGTTCGCGTTCGAAAAGAGGATCCTTTAAATAATTCTGAGCATCCTACATTAGCATAGACGATTCCGGAGCCTATTTAACGACGAGATCCTAAAGCGTTACCGCGACCGCCCGGTTGTGGATAAAATTAAACTCAAAAGTCTGCGATCAGAATCTGTTGGCTCTTATGGCCCCAGAAGACGAAGTAGATCCTTTCTTCAGTGGTGCGACGGTGTTAGCCAGATCGCCAAAAACATGCCGAGAATGTCGAAATGGATGACCGCGACGCAAAATCGGGATATTTGGAGTTCTTAGATTCAGTGGGCCTAGATCGGACTCCTGGTTGTCGCAGAACACCAAAGGATTAGCAGATGGAAGTGTGCATGGTTGCGAAGGAAAAAAGTTATAGGTTTTCGTTCTCAGAATTCCAAAGAGAAAAGCAATTTTCGTGCTCAAAATTTCGGTAAGGATGTTGAGTAGCCTAGATTGTTAGTTGTTCGCCATTATTCTTCTGAGACGCTAGAGAGTTTCCCATGCCAACTGACATACCAGTTTCCCATAATGTCGGGATTTGTGGAAGAAGTTATGTCAAATCTCGTTGAGTACAGCATTATTCAATGAGTCACGAATAGCTTTGGCTTGATTTATGTAAATATTGTCATAGTATGGAAAGACTCCTCAATGTAGATCACCGATTTGGATACCATTGAAATTAGCAGTTGTATTAAGGTCGGTCGCTGCACCCTTGAACAGAAATAATCATTCATCAAGCTCGTCCAACTGTTTGAGAAAAAGTTTTCTGTAGAAAGACGGGTCGCTACTTGCCTTCTTATTCTCAACACCACATCGAACCGCGGCTTCCAATCTGAATACGAAAAGGAAGTTTGCAAGAGCTTATTAAAGTAAAGAGGATTAATATATTTTTTTGTTGGGAGTGGTCATATTAGTTTTATATAAATTATGTAAGGGATAATTAACAAAGCAAAGCTTATTATCAATTAGCTGACTTTGTTTTCGACCAGTTTTGATTAGGATTGAGTTCACTACTACCTAGCAAATTTGTTAGTCCATTAATTTCCAGAAATGCTAACATGTGTCAAAATTCGAAACATTTTCAACAGCTAAATAGCTGATCAGGTTATGTAAAATATTATTAATAAAGTCACCTAGAAATACATTGTTGAGTAGAGATGTCAACATCAGATAGTTTAGAATTTTTATTAATTATAAATCGACCGCTGGGTTATTTTTAGTAATTTTTAAAAACAAATAAGTGTATTTATTAAAGAATCATTTAAACAATTTGGATTGATGAGAATCTATACGAAGTGGAATGTGCTTTTACTTCCAACAATCGGCATATTGATCATCGGACCTAGGCAACAATTTGCGCATATAAAGTGTTGCGATAATTATTATTTTCTGCCTTAACCGCACTACTATTCAATTGAATAATTGTCGACATTATTGGAATTGGTGACAAATTAAAGTAACCTTTTCAATTATAATTACTAATAAACGTAAATCTTCGCGGGTGGACGAAGTTCATGAACAGTAAGCACTTAACAAAATCGTACCAGGCCAAGCTGACGCGATCAGTAATTCCAATGGCTGACATAGTTGTTCGTGGTAAATAATGCGGACACGTAATAAATGGCTGTATTTATAATATCATCATCAGATTTGTTTGTATTTGTTTGACTTTCGAATGGAATTTTCCAAATAATTCCATTGCGAATTTCGTGATAATTTTTTGATTCAATTCTGTGAACAAACTTCAACGCATAATTATTTATATGTGATCCGTGCAGGTATTACAATGGTTTTATATTTTTTTTCATGTTGGTATTTTAAGGTCATCTGTACATTTTGAACTTATATGAATAGGTAAAATATTTTGAATTCTAACGAAGCAGGAAATTGAACCATTTCAATAGGAAATGAAATTGAATCCCAGAAAATCGATAAACACTTTCTCTTTCGAGTACAGTATTTTTGTCCTCTTTTTGGGATTACCCGAAACTTATACAGAAGGGTACTGTGCGTTTCAAACCTTTCACAGTTTTATAGAATAAAAACACCCACACATATTACCATTTGACGCTTTCAATAACATGCAATCTATCAATTCTAGACGATCTTCAATTAACCTTCTTTTTTTTATGCATAAGATTTTATTTAGTATCTTCAATTCGACGTAGCTACATTTTAATATCAATTTTATTTGACTAAAAAGATGTACTTTAATTAAAAGAAATCTTTTATATATCAACTCGGAAAGATTTGGTGTAATAACCGAAATCTGTCTGTCTCACTAGACGTTATTTAGTACCAACTCCCTCCTTTAAGATCATCTCATTCTATCTCCATAAGAAGCCGTTCCAACTTAAAGTCAATATTTTTTATTTGGAAAAAATTTTTTAACGTATGCTTTATGTTTTGATATTTAACAAATAATAGACAGAAGATTTCTGAAATATAATATTTCCCAATAAATATATGATATCATCACTATAAATTTTTATTAATTTTGAAAATAATATTAAAATTAAATAAATACAAATGTAACTTTATGTGTTTGCGTAAATCTGTCTCCACCATTTTATATGCAAATACTTTAGATTCAAATTAAAAACAATAAAATGGCCGCTGTGTCAACATCACCAAATAACCTTCATTATTTTGGTGTTAATTAAAGTTTTGTCATAATATGTGATTGATTAGGCAAACAAAAATTAATTAATAACAGAAAAAATAATTGCGATGACATAAAAATTCACTATCGTAAGTACATACATAATTTTAATAGTAAATTGTTGCGTTCCAAATGTGGTATTAATTTAAAAATAAAAAAACACTAATCGGGTATAACCTCAAAAAAATAATATGATGACAGATGGAACAGCTGATGTGACTAATCTCCTCCTCCTTCTGCCATTATGCAAATCTTCTTTCAAACATTGAAGCAGCATATTTTATTTACACAATTTCAATTTTATTTCTATTTTTTTCCTAATTATTCAGGTCGTAACTTCATTTACATAATAATTATTACACAAAAATATCTATTTTCAAAATTTGTTTCTAATAAAATCGTCGAGCAAATATACTGTGTAGATTGTTTAGTTAGTTATTGGGCTAATGGTGAGAGTAAATAAAAACTCAAAAAAAGTGGACATTTTTTTTTCAATTTGTAAATATTATTGTTTTTAACAGATTCCAATATAAATTCTTCATTAAGCATTGCAAGTGCTATAGATAATGGTTAAGGATATTTTGTTTCTTTTTTTATGTGCGTTGGAGTAATTTTATAGATTTGAAAATTTTCTATCTGTTACTAGGTCATATTCAGTAAATAATGACGTTATTGATGTTAATAATTAGTGACACGATTTAGTGGGAAATTTTCTTTGGTCACTTTATAGCGCCACGGCCGCAGCTTACTTAATGAGAATGGTCGAACGTTACTTGAAGGTAGCAATAAGAAGTGGTTACCCTGTATGGATCATATTAGAATCTATTATTGTATTAAATTAAAGAGGCGATTTGAGAAGAGTTTTTGGATCTAGACGCTCCACAATGGAAGAGGTCATATTTCAAAAAGAGTGCGAAATGCCCAATTCGAATTCTTGCCAAGAATCTTGGAATGGTTGCTGTTGATTAGACTGATTGTAGTCCATTTGCCTACACATGACCAAACATTTTATATATTATTTAGTCACTGGAAACAGTTGAACAGTTTGCTCATTGCCAAGGATACTAATATATCTTGGAACCGTATGCAATCGTATGCTGTTGTGAAGAGGGTCAACTGCGAGACTCGCTAAAAATTGTTACACTGTCATATTCAGGAAAGTTGAGTACTACAGTCTTAACTGCCTCTCTAATTGCTTACATTCTCTACATACGCTCTACCTGCGCTTGTCCAAAGAGGTACCTAAGCCTATTGGCCATAACCTTTTCCCATAACCACTTTATGATCATAGAGATGGACATTGTTTTTATTTGATTCTTTCAATGCACCCATCCTCACACTTAAGCTAAGCAGATTAAAATAGGAAAATCGATGGTACTTATTGGATAGTGTGCGCCACAGCTGGCTGCATCACATTTAAAAGCCACCGCCTCATCGAAGCCTAAGCCAATAGTCAGGACCTATTTGTGGTGGTTAGCCCAAGAATGGGTTACTCTGAATTTGGATCGATGCTCCTTTCGAGTTCCCTTAGGAATGACTATCACAATTTCAGGGTTTGCACACCTAAATCACTGTTAGGCTTTTTGTACCATGCACCATGTTAGGCTTTCACGGAATATTCACTGTAGGTTATATAATTTTGACCCTGGTTAGCCATTGGCCATCGTTGGGATGATAAGTTGGTCTATACTTAAAATCCCGCCGCGGGGGGCGGATCCTAATTGTTTACAGTTCGACATGGAAAGGGAAACTTCTATTTAGTAAGATTCCACTCTCTATTTCTCGATGATGACTGTGAAAAAAGTGTGCCATAAGCCAATCCGCTCATCACCAATTCAAGGAAAAGTTTCTTTTTCTCTTTGCATCTACTTACACGTAGTCTCGTAGGCACCTTTAGCATCGCCCCCTCATCATGGTTTTCTGACGAAGAGAAAGAGGAAATCAATCATTCACACTTTTGCGTTGGTGGTGGAAAGAACTTGTTTCAAACGAGGTTAATGTAAAAATTGTTGATATGGGCTATATTTCGATAGTGTAAGATGCGTTTCGGATCAGTTTCAATCAATATTGAGTCAATCAGAGAATAGTGCATTTTCGATATTGTTGACTCCCGTTATTGGCATCCTGCCATATTGTAAGGAAGTAGAGTAATGTGCCATTCAAAAGGATGTTCTTTCCTATAATTTTCTTTGATCTTACTTTGCCTTACCTTATATTTGCTACTGATTAGAATCTTTACCATCTTGAGAATGGCATTCGTTAGTCTGAAGATTGCATTTTCCCCAAGGGCAATGGTTATACTCAGATTGCAACTACGCTTTCTGCAGATTTGGAGACATGGCGGATTTGTGATAGAGACAACTGCGCAATTGTTCTCGCTCCAACCAACCCTTTGCTCCAGCTAATGTGAAAAGTACAGTGCAATGGGAGAATCCCTGTGGAATGTCGTTTTCTATCATGCGAAACAGGTTGTGCTTGAAACGTATAAACGAAGAATCTCCAGGATAGTAGAGTCAACTCCCTACTTCAAACGTCGTCAACTTCTCACGTATTCCTATTCTAAATCGAACGACAACATCATACCACAAAGTCTGTGCATATAGTAGCTATGTAGTAATTATTCCTTCAAAATAATGGTTTTTAGAAAATCTTTACTTATTTTTTCCTACATACACTAGTGAATAGTGAAGTTGTGTATTTGTAATGGGTGATAGAGTGCGCAAGAAGTTGGACTTACGAAACGTTACAACGAACCTATGGGGGAGCACCTTATCCTTAAAACACATGTTTTTTGTTGGCATAAAGTATTTTTAGGTGGCCGAGAAGTAGTGGAAAACTAACCACGTTAAGGGAGGTTTTCAACATCAAAAATTGTGAAAATGTTGAACGAGTGAAAGCGCTTATAAGGGTCAGAACGTCGATTAATATTGAAACAACTTAGAAAGGCTTCGAAAGAGGGTTCTTCAACGAGTTTCCGTCGAAAAAAGGTATCCCTATGGTATTTCTAATCCCCCCTGTTCATTTTAGTCTATGAGAATGTTTATGCCCCAAGATTAGAAAACAATTGAAACTACGTCATTTCGGTACTCTGTCCAGTTGAAAACTGTAAACAACGTTTTCAAAATCCGCCTCATTACTTTCTGCCACTCATCTTGTGTGTTATTTTCGATATAAAATGTTCCAGTGTAAACTTCCGAAATAAAATGAAATTATAATGAAGCTTATAAAAAGACAAAATTTTCATTTAACTTTGGTTAAGAAAAGATAAACTTATGGCGAATCTGAACTACTCCTCGTAAATAATTCAAGATACGCCATCGAATAGAAAAAATTTAAAAAAAAAACGGGTTTTATGAAATTTTCAACAATTCCAAATCTGTGTCTGATAGAAGGGATTAGTTGTTAAGAAGGTTTTATTGTTATAAATGTAGGTTTGGCCCAAGTCCATAATTTTGTAATCTAGTTCAATGGAGAAGACGCACCTTGACAGAACTTCAATGTAAAAATATGGCCACAAGCCAATATATATACTCAATATAGGATATCGAACTATCCTCAAAACGAATTCGTATCAATGGCCGCCAAATAGTCTCCCAATATTTTTTCATTCTTCGTTCTAATTGTCAACTGGCCAGACTATATTCTGTAATTCTGCAATTCCCGTTCATTCGTTCGTCTCAACAGTTTTTACATTTACTTTCCGAACACATGCATTCGCAATAACTGCATCGCGTGCTTAAACTATATTCGCCTGCCATACGTGTAGATTGACACCTGTTTGAGTTTTCTGCATTCATCCCATTTACGAAGAGTATTTATTTATATATTTAAATGTAAATTTTTCCACACTTTAACCACCACAGTAACCCACATCTATGATTATTAGCAATGAAAGGTAAAAATCAGCTTTTGTTTTTGTTTAGAAATTTTTGACTGGTTACTTGGTCGCGTGAATTTCATTTTCGAAAGAGAGTTTTTGTATTACCTTCTCGACAATCACCTCTATTCGTATGCACAAGTTAAACAAAACGAAGATGATTAGAGAAGGTAGGAAGATGTCGTCTTAGATAATTGCTATAATTTTCGTCACAATTTTACATTTATACGAAAATAATGGCAATTCATTTCTAACGAGCTGAAGGAGGTGCAGGAAGAAGGGAAGACAAGAGCAAATTAATCTATACAATAGACCAAATGATAGAAATTGTTTTACATTCGAAAATTTTTGCCATACTATTACCTCTTTTAGATTGGAGTGTACCCCACTACAAAAAAAGAGAAGAAAAAAAAACAAACAAAACAAACGACAATTGAATTGAGTGTGTTTACGAATTCGAGTGGCATGTTACTCTCTTATTCTCTGTAGTTTGTTGGTTTTTTTGCAGCTGGTTGTAAAAATTGCAAATTAACTATAACACCTCAGACAGAAGAAAACTTTAAACAAAAATAAACGTACTCAACACAGTAGCATAACGAAAAGTGGTGTAGTTCAAAAAAAAAATGCGGAGTTAGACCGATAGAAAAGTGTTGGTGGATCTTCGGTAGCAATAGAACGAACGGTACGTATATTCAATTGTTTTTCACTTCAATTCGCATATTTTTCTCTTTCTTTTTTGACAAAAGCTTAACCAAAGAAAGAAAAAATACAAATTGTTGAACAATTTTTTTTGTTGTTTTCTTTTGTTAACTGTATTCCGCTCTAATAAATTTCGTTTCTTTTACTTGTGTTATAAATCAGCACCACCGCCTCCTCCATGGTCAGGTGCACCATCTACAAAACCATAGGTACCACAGATAACCGAAGAAAAATTCATGTTCAGTTTTTTACATAATTTCGAAGAAAATAATTCGCATCAATCGAATTTCTTTTTGATTAAAGAATTTTCATTGAAGACGACAAAATTTCCTAACGTGCGCGGTGCTGTGCTGTATGGTTGTTGTTTTTTAAATTTAAATGTTCTTGTCGTGTTGATCAAATTATTATCATTTTTGTTTAATAATTATTATTTGGAATATACAAAACAACCAATATAGTTGAAAATTGACGTGATCGTGTTAATTCTCTTAACAAATTTTTCGATTTTGAAGGTAAAAATAAAATTATTTTTTTAAGTGAAAATCTAACGAAAATTTACCTTATCAGGTTAAAGAGGAATATTTTTTTTTCTGTGTATTTTTTTTTCAATTTTTACTAAAAGTTTGAAGAGTTATTAGGGAAAAAATTGTGCTGAAAAAATAAAAATAAAATATATTCTCAAAAAAGTGAAATACTAAAAAATGTTAATTTAATAAAGTTTTAAGTTAAATCAGTTTTTTAGTTAAAGCATTTAGAATTAAATAAACATTTAAAATTTAATCGTTAGCCAAAAGACTTTGAGGTTTGGTCGCTACCTTATGAGTTGTTTGTCCTAGAAACCTTTCAGTAGTTAAGATAATATTGAAGGAATCATGAGAATTATTATTAGGATTTTGTATTAGTAAAATTCATTTGATAACATTTTTTTTCTTCAATATTTGGATTTAAATAATTAAAAATTCCTTTTAAATATATTCACAGAACGGTAAGTGTTTTTTTTAGTGAAATCCAAAGTAGGGCTTGTTTCTTGTGGAAATTTCATAGCATTTCCGGATTATTTGGATTAACTCAATTGTATCGATTAAACTATGGAATTAATGGCTATCGTGTTTATATTATATCTTTTTTATAAAATCTAATAAGGAGAAATTGGTGGTTGGTGATATAGCCTAGTACAAGCCTTATATTTCTGGTAATACAGCCTAGTACTGGCCTTATAGTCAAAATAGTCTCGTTAAAATGTTTAAACATATTTACTAGTTTTCCATCTTTTATTCCGAGACAGTGGGTTTGTGTAAAAAAAATGCAATTTTAAAAGAAATCCTTAATTCATCAAACTTCAATTAATTTTTTACCTACTAAGCATCACCATCGTATTTACTTTAAATTAAATGTTTTTTAAAGTCATTAAATCATCGTCATGTTATTATATTCAGTGACAGCCACATATTCAAAGAATCCATTCGTAGCTGATTGAGTGATATTGTTCTCAACTATATTTGACAAGACCTACTTAACAAGGGGGTGTTGAATTGCGTTGGGCTTCAGGTCATGTGGGATTTGCGGACAATAAGGGGCTCATCAATTGGCGGTTAAAACTCTCAGCTACCTGTTGTTCAGAGCAGTTCCTAACTTGCCGCACCTACTAACCAAATGAGAAATGACTTTTTTCAATTAGCACCTGCTAACCAAATGGGAAATGACATTTGCCAATTCGCAGACATACGGGCTGGACAAGTAGTGAAACGTTTTTTTCAAAAAATTAACTAACCAGTCTACTTGACAGTCTTATCAAAATTTTGGGAGCGGAAACTTTTTCTTTTAGAAAACCACCCTCTTTCCATATGCCCATTCTATGACGTTCAACTCACTAAAAGTATTGTGCTACCGGAACGTCATTCTACCCAACATTCTTTTCTAATGAAAATCCCTTCATTGTGGAGCTTTTATATCCCTTAGTATCATTTCCAAGTCCTCTTTTAGAGGGGGCTTGTAGTGTAATAATTGTATTCTGAGGTTTCGAATGAAAACTTTCACTTACTCTATGATCGTTTTCATGTGCTTATATGAACTTTGTGCGAATTAAAAATAGTATTTGTGTCAAATTTGGATATGGCTGACTAGCTGACTGGCTGCGAGCTGACAATTAGCTGACTATTTGATAGGCAATAATAAAAAATTAAAAGTTGCCGATCTTTGGAACTGCCGAGTCGGGCAAGTTTACTGATACTTTAACTTTTCGTTAGCCAACCTCAGCCGTCAGCCACTCGTTAGTTAGCCGTCAGTCGTCAGTCAATTTTTTTCGTGCCGTCACGTTGGATGACGTTCGTTAATTTGGCTGATCGTCTAATAACACCTTTAGACTTATACTAGCAAGGGAAGAGTAAGTTTTTCTTGCCGCTGGTTGCAAAGTTGTTTGCCATGAAAAAATTAAAAGTTGCCGATGACTTTGGAACTACCAAGTTGGACAAGTTTACTTGACCGTCGAATACCTTAACTTTTCGTAGCCAACCTCAGCCGTTAGCCACTCGTTAGTTAGCCGTCAGTCGTCAGTCAATTTTTTTCGTGCCGTCACGTTGGCTGAGGTCCGTTAATTTGGGTGTTCGTTTAATAACACCTTTAGACTTAAACTAGCAAGGGCTGAGTAAGTTTTTCTCGCCGCTGGTTGAAATTGTGTTTACACTCATTAAATTGCATTTGTTTCAAAAAAGTTATTTAGTTCACCTAACTTTTCACTAACATTATACATGTTTAGATTCTCGCACATTTTCTAAGTACTTGGTCTAAAATACAATCCAAAAATATTTTTTATCGTTGTTCATACGAAGCGCATACGCCTTCTGTGAAATCATATCATGAACAGATCTTAATAAAAAATTTAAAACTCTTTAATTTCACCATAAATTGGTGAATTTCAAACACTTATCCATTTTTTTATTTTTAAATACAAAAACCTCACCTTGCTCGATTGTATATTAAATTAAAATTTCACAAAAAAAGAAAACATTTCATATTGTTTTAAATAAAAAGTGTTCAATCTTTAATAAAAAACAAGTTTCATTTTATTTCAATAATTAATTACTGCAATTTTGTTTTTCAAAATAAAAAGACAAATTTTGATGAAAGTAAATTATATTATTTACATGTTGCTTTTTCGTCTTATTGGCAAAAGTTTATTTTTCTCTAATTGCTATTTTGATGGTGCCTTTTGTTTTTATTATAAAAAACTTTTGTAAATATTACATTTTTTTATAAGCAAACATTTCAATTTTTCATAAGTGTAGTCGTCGTATTGTTTTGTTTAAATTTACCCCAAAGTAGCGATTTTTAGAAGATTTAAAAATCTAAAAAGTTAATAATAAACTATCGTAGTTGTATCTTTAAAATAGAAATTGTTTAGATGTCAGAATGTTTTATCATGACTGATATGAGGACGTGCGTAAGTATTCTCTATTGTTGTGTATTTATGTAAATAATCTATATTGTGCAAACCCGTTTTATAAATAGAATTTCTTAGGGGGATCATAAATAATATTTAATCGCAATCTTTTCTTTAAAGAACAGAATAGAAAAGATTATATTTGCGTCAGTTTTTATCAAAAAGGGCGAACTACTAAAACAAACTATGAAATGCAAGGAGTGGTGGTATAGTCCTTTTAAAAAAGGCAAGTAAATAAAGATGAAATCATCGTTTTGACCCAAATAAAAGTTGAGTTTGTCATAAAAGCCCATTTACCATAGGCAAACATGAAACACTCTTTTCATCAATCGATCTTTTGTAGGTATGGACGGACAACACAATTAATATCACCATTATGGCCTTGTAGTCACTCCTTTTTTTTGGTATATAAAAACAGGAATTGACTAAGGTAGCTTCCCGTAGCTATGCCAGCGTATGTATATAACTGCATGGAGTAAATTTATTACAACCGAATATTCGGTTGAGTTGGCGAACCCGAATTATTCTGAACTCTTCCGATCTCCCCCCGCGTCTATTTAAATGGCCTTTTTTCTGAATTCTTCAGTTTGGATTGTCCTAGTTTCAACATAGGACATAGCAAAATTCAATGGACAACCTTTTTCTAGAACGTAACTTATCAGAGGTTAAAGATTTTGGTTTCAATGCGTACATAGTAAGTTGGAGTACATTTTATTGTCTTGTTTCCAAAATTTAGTGCCAGAGTTAAAAAATCATTGAAATTTTAATTTCTGTTTATGTGACGGAATTGCGCCCATGCCCGTTTACATTCCGCAACGGACACTGGATGTCTGGATGTTTGTAATTGTTTCGAATTTAGTTCGCATTAATTTATTTATAAATGGTAGCGAGTAACAATTGCAGCGATTAACGAATGCTAATTATGCAATTGAATTGAAAATGAAATTGCAGGCATTCTTTTCTCGTTTCTGAATTTTTTTTAATTTGTTTGCTTTTCTTTTATTATTAGCTTGTGCAATTGAAATTTTTTTAATGAAATTTTCCTGTTTATCTTTTTGCATAACTTCCAGGGCTCTTGCCGCTTTCCAAAATTAGAAGAGTGCGCCCATTTCCATTACGAACGTGTACAACTTGGATCCATATCGATTCGGTTGGTCGATGATAAATCAGATTTATTGAACAGTAGCATAGCATCACAGTCGATTGGCGGAGATGTTGGTGCATCAACACCATCACAGACTGGTTGCCAGCAATCGTTAAGATTACTGAATCCATCGAGCTATTGGTTTATAGTTAAAGTGATATCTAGTCGATCAGACCCGTTCCTGATAAAACGATCCCTGGAGAACGTTCGTATGTTGGACGAAATGTTGCATCGGTGTGTGTACGATAGAAAAATCAGCGGCCTCAAGGATCTGAACGAGCTAGAATTGAAAAC
This sequence comes from Atherix ibis, assembly GCA_958298945.1. NCBI lineage: Eukaryota > Metazoa > Arthropoda > Insecta > Diptera > Athericidae > Atherix > Atherix ibis. The sequence continues at coordinate 32,780,176 of OY282609.1, forward strand.
TGAGGAGGATGTAGACTATGCAGTTGCCAAATATTTTGAACGCTTTTCAAAAATAGCTTCCGATTCACTGACTTGTGGAACCATTCTAACATGGTTTCAATTAGATAATAAGGGTAGACGTCTTCCATTGGCGGATACGGACACAATGCGAAGTATAAATACCCCTGCCGTTGGTGCTGCTTATGGTGTTCGAAGGTAAGCATCATTTATTACTTTTCCTTATAACAAATTTCACCACAACGGACTTTTTTTGTTGTTGCTTTTCTTACAGATACGTTGCACAAGCATGCGATGAAATTTCGATCGAGGTCGGGGATATGATATCGGTGATAGATATGCCAAGTCCAGCTGAATCAATTTGGTGGCGTGGTAAAAAAAGTCATCTGCAAAAAAGTCACTACGAAGTGGGTTTCTTCCCACAGAGCTGTGTCGCGACGATTGGCGACAAGGTTCCCAGATATCTTCCTTTACCGGCGCCTTTAGTCGGCCAACTGGACGTTTCACCAACAAAGCCTGTTCTACGTAAACATGGAAAATTGATTGCATTCTTCCGTAGTTTCATTCTATCTCGGCCATCGCGTCGAAGATTAAAACAGAGTGGAATATACCGCGAGAGAGTATTCTCGTGTGATTTAAGCGAACATTTACTTAATAGTGGCCAAGAAATTCCGATGGTGCTAAAATGCTGTGCAGAATTCATTGAAGAGAATGGTATCGTTGATGGTATTTATCGTCTATCGGGCATTACTTCAAACATTCAGAAATTACGACGAGCGTTTGATGAGGAACGTATTCCAGATTTAGCGCATCCCGAAATAAGACAAGACATTCATGCAGTCAGTTCCTTATTGAAAATGTATTTTCGTGAACTTCCAAATCCCCTGTGCACATACCAACTTTATGATAATTTTGTTGAGGCTATACAATCGAGAACAGAACCAAACGATCGTTTAAGATTAATGAAACAGACTGTTTTAAAGCTACCGCCACCTCATTATAGGTAAGTTATCTAATTAGTTCTGAAAATATTTTCCACACTAAAAGTTACTTAGTAAATACTTTTTGCGATTTAAAAAATATTGAGACTATCTTGTAATTTCTGTTCAAATATCATATATACCTGCAAAGATTAATTTGTATTGAATTTCCTTTCAGAACATTAAAATATCTGACAACACATTTGTACAAAATATCAAAGCATTCGGCTAATACAGGAATGACGGATAAAAATTTGGCTATTGTTTGGGCGCCGAATTTGCTTCGTAGTCCAGCTCTTGAGTCTGGAGGTAATTTATAATTATTATAGAATAAAAAGAGACAAAAACATAAGTTATTATTTTTAATTTTTTAGGTGTTGCTGCGTTACGTGGTGTTGGTGTGCAAGCAGTCGTAACCGAGTACCTGATTAGAAACTGCAACTTAATCTTCGATCCCAGTGAGGATTTTCCACGATTTGGACATAACGATCAGAAATTGGACTCATTAACCGACTGTGAGAGCTTACTAGTCGAACAGCGAGAACATGATCAATCGCTATGTCTTATAGAACGGCCAAAGAGTTTAACTGCGGGTGGTGCGAAACTGATTAGCTTGGAGGAGGCACAAGAACGTCATAGTCGTCTCGACACTTTTGACGCGAATAAAGCAATTCCAATAAATACGCCATCGACGAATATCGGTTCCTATATTGAAGTTGGCGGAGGCCCATCTAGTCTTCCTGATAAATACCACACAGTTTTGCCTGTTCCAAGGAGTTGGCAAAAACGAAAAACCCATTCTTGGAAATCACTTTTTACTCGTAATCCACGAAATTCGAACAGCAATAATGACATTAAAGCAATGAATACAACATCGCCAGTGCAAAAAGAACAAGAAGTTATCATACAATGTTCGGAAGTTAGTGTCAGCAAAATGGACAAACAACCGATTAGCACAGCAAGTAGTATAACAATTTCTCAAAAGCCAAAATCAATTGATTTGTTTGATGGCGGGAAGCCAATGGATGTTTGTGTTCGGTCGAATTCTATCGATAGTCTTCGAACAGCTGGGCATTCTCGATCGGTGTCACACGATTCCTACTTTGACTTATTGCAATCACCTCTGCGTACAGTAGCAACATGTCCCTCAAGGGAACTTTCAGAGCTTGGTTTAAATTTTGATCGGGAAGAGCCGGAAATGAGGATATTCTCTGAAAGCGAAAGTTTAGTCAGTAGCCCAAAAGTAGGAAAAGAGAATATTCCGCCAAGTAGAAGAGTATTGCGAGCACGACCAGAGGAGTTTTCCAGCGCTACGAATAGCGTTAATCCGAGTCCGAAAAAGCAACCACGATTGAATATACTAAGTCCCACTGAGGTGCCAAGTTGGGCGACTACAGTTATTGAAGAACGACACGCAGATGAAAGCTGTTGCAAGCGATACAAATTAGAAGACCAGTTGTCTGACATTCAATTCATTGACTGCAATACTCCTGAGCATACAATTAATAATCCAAATACGATTTATACAAGTGTTCAAGTTCATAATCCGCCAAAGTCACTTTCGAAGAGCTCCAGTTGCAACGAAGATGCTGAAAGTGTTAAAGAAAATAAAACAACATTTGAGGCAATTTTCGAAAATAAACATCACAAAGAAGAGACTAATCACATAAACACCCGATATAGCTATCCCGGTGTTCAACTGGGGGGCAAGAGAAAAGATAACGACTCCTTGATCAAGGAAAGGTTCAGCTATCCAGGTTCGAATAGTTTACGCGAAAGTAAATACGTGTGCCGAATGCCAACTGGTGATTTGAAAATGAACATTGAAGAAGAAAAACGAGACGAATTAGAAACGAATCGGTTTGTTATTATAATCAGTTTTAAATTTCTAAGCATTATTTCCAATTAACATGTTATTTCCTTTTGTTACAGTCAACGTTTTCCCTTGAAAGTTGAATTAACAAAACCAAAAAATCGATACAGTTATTGTGAGCCTACAACAACCAATCAAGTAGCAGCGGACACAAATGCCTCTGTTAATTTTCTATTACGGAGTAACTCTGCTGATATTGCGAAGAATACAAAAAACGAAATGGAAAGATCAAAACTGAGCGTTGCAACACCATCATCACCAGAGCAAAGCCCTCGATACTCATTGCTGGTCGGTGAGACGAGTTCGGAGAATAGTAGTACTATTAATACACCAGTTTATGATATGGATTTGCCGGCAAGTCATAATTGTAATGGGGATGATGATAGCGGGGGAAATTGCTCCGTACAAAACTACAATACCAAAGATTTTAGTTGTTTAGTCTCTGAAGATAGTTGCAATAATGTAAGTGAAACATTTAAAATTCCTAAATTTAAACAAAGTTACAATTTGTTATAACTTTGCAAAAACGTCTGTGATAAAAGTGTATCTTAAATTCATACGGGAAAAAGAAGAAATAACAAACTTTCCACATACACGCACCTATTTTAGGAAGAACAAGAAATTATTAGGTTTATCGAAAATTACAATAAGTATGGATTTATAATAGGCGCGAAATCTAATCAAATTAGGAAAGTATTTCAGCCTACAGTAGACGGTTTAAAATAATTTATGGAAGATTGAAGCCATGTAAATGGGGTGTCCTTTTTTACGGAAGAATAAAACTTAGCTCGCTCAACTCTCACTAGTTATATATAAACCTCCAAAGAAGTTGTCTTATCTAATTTGCATATTAATGGAGAAAATAGATAATTTAACACGTTGACAGCAAACCCACGAGGCAGTTTACTGATAGGGTTTTTATAGTATGCCTTTTCGATGCTCAACACGAGTCAACACATTGTAAACGCATAGGAATTATGTGGGATGGTCGTCGGTTAAAGTGTTCATTACTAATAAAGAGGCGCCATAAAATAACTAAAGTATAATATTTTTTACAAAATTATCAAAAAAATTGAGATTATTTTGTAATCATCGGGATAGTGCGAAAGCATTTTTTTTTACAAAGGAACAATTAAAATTGAAGTCATAATATAAAGATGAAAATGTGTTTATATAATTTTATACAATAAATTGAAACAAAATGATATCGCCTAAAACAGATTACTTTAAAATAGGCTTGGCAGTCCAATGTGTTAATATTTCTGGAAATTGTGAAAATATCCATTAAACTGTCAATCAAGTTTTTCTTAGATAAAAATAAGCAAACATAACCTAAGAGTTTGAATACAATTCCATTGCTGACTTGAAATGGTATCAGAATTGATTGTGGGAATTTTTTATAACTTAATTAGTCTATATCGAAAATATTATTTTAAAGTTTTAATAATTATTGTTATTTTAAAGTTTTAATAACTTAGATAATTTACAGACATAAAATTTATGTTAAAAAATACTATTTTTAATAGCAGTCCAAAATCTATTATTTAATTTTATATAAAATATTTTTGTTCATTGCTTCCAAATTTCTGTTTTGTTCTTTTTAGTTGACATCGCAATTGTCGCACAGTGCCCATGATAAGCGTGATATTAGCGCATTAAAACGTGAATTATCACTCGATCTAGAGGGTGGTGGATCAAAAATGTCAGTTGATTTGACAGACGTTTCAGTCTCATCGAATAATAAGCAAATAAATGTGCCGCCTTCACCGAATAATTCAAATTTTACACACACTTCAGACAACACTAGTCAATCGATAACGCCCAGTGAATTTGGCTACCAGCATCTTAACAGGCAATCGAATTTGGTATCATTAGAGAATTCTCCGAAATCAGATACATACGATCAATTGGAGCAGGCATTTTTAAATTACGATAAAACCGGAACAGCAAATATATTGAATATGTCACCAACAAAAGGCAAAGCTGGCAGTCCAATAAAGTCAACCATCAGTATTACGTACAATTTAAAATCGCCAGTTCATAATAAATATGTGGATGACATTGTCAAAGAACAACAGATAACTGGACAATATGAAACAATGTCAATAATGGACTCGGAGATTCGAGAAAAACCACAACAAAAACCATTACTAGAGACAAGCTTCGATGAGAACATGGTGTATGAGCAAGTGAAGTTCTTCCGAAGTTCAGTGTCGGAGGTTAATCAAATGTTGAACAATGGAAATGAGGAATTTGTAAATGCTACAGAATCCCAGCTAGAGAATCAAACACAAATTGTGCCTGATATAAGAGAGAATGTCGAAAATGTTTGCGAAAAGGAAGTGAACAGTAATTTAATAGTTATCGATAATGACGAAGAAACAATAAAAGAGCCGTTCAGTGATCCCGATGATGTTTTAATGTCAGACAATGTTGACAGCCTTGAAATAGACCAAAGCATTTCACTGTACGAAAACGTCGAACTTAGAAAACCAGCGAGTGTTTATGAAAATATTGAAATTAGTCCGAAACGGAATTCAAAAGTTCCTTCGGAAAAATTAAACGATACAGAAAATAGTAAAACCTTAACTGATTCCCCGTCTCCAGTAAATAGTTGCAACGAAAAACCAAAGAAACCTGAAATTCGTAGTAAACCACCAACTTCCCCATCAAGTTTTAGTGTTAAACAGCTGGCAACAAAATTTGAAACGAGTCCGGTTGATCAATTGCCACCATTCGAATTTGGTTTTCGAAGTTCGAAAAAATATGATGCAGTATCGAACAGAGATGCTCCATGTTATATTCGTGCCAAGAACCACAATAAGGAGCTAAATAAATCGGCACAGATTACGCGCAGTTTAGATGAGAATGCATTCATTCGGGAATTCGGACAAAAGAGGCTCGAAGACGTCACGAAAAGCGTTCAACAAATTGGTACAATTGATGAGACTAGACGTAAATCTCTAGAGTTCACACGGCCGAAATGTCTTAATCCGCCAAAACGGCTACAAAATCTAGACGATAAAAATAACATTGAGCTGTGTAAATCGTCTGATAAAATTGGAATGGTAACAGGAATACAATCTGTAGTAAATGGCACTCAGACACCAACAGTTGGGAAATTTCAATTAGATTTAAATAAAGGAGAAGAAAAAGAAAATAATGCACCAAAATCAGAGGTTAAAATTACACCAACAACGGAAAATCGAATCTCTCTGATACAAAATAATGTAATCGATTCAAAAGCAAACAGCGATGATGATCGTAATTCACCAAATTTACAGAGTATGAAAGTGCTAAGTGGAGTTAAGCTCGATCGGGAGCGGATAGAACGCATTAAGGAAGAGCGCCGCCATCAACTGAGTGAAAAGTATCGTACCGAGTCGTTCAAATCAAAGTCAAAAACGGAATTACGTGATTTTATCAAAGATGACAAATACCAGTCCGAATCCCTACGAGTAAAATCCAAGTCACGTGGTGATGTACGTAGTCTACAAAAGGAAATTGATAATTTCAAAAATGACGACTTTACACTGTCAAATCGTGTAAGGCGAATCAGTGACGAAAAGAATCAGAATAATTTTGACCAAACAGCAAATATCATAAGTAACAGTATCTCAACAGTGCCAAATACCATAATTAATACAATATCGACTACAGTTGCAACAACAAAAGTTGAAGATTATCCAACAAAAGCGACTATACAAAAATTCGAACGAAAATCGGTTGATTACCAAAGGGAGCGTGATTTAACTGAAACCAAAAACAGCACAACAAGCAGAAATAGTATAAATTCGACGTGAGTAGTAGATTTCTTTTTCGCATCTAATTATATTTCTAATTAATAATTTATATAATTTTTAGACGAGAGAAAATTTCACCTCAATTTTCTATACGTGACGTGACGGCAATGTTTGAGTCTAGATCACAAAATCAATAAAAGGAAAAATGTTCAGAGATCAGCAACGATTACAAAAGTAAAAAAAATATGCTAAAATCGACTGAAGAAACTTAAAAAAAAAACAAATACTAAAACATTGTATACTCAGGACAGGCAATAGTGATTGATTCATGGTAAGATAAAACTTTACTTCAAAAACGATGACAAAACAATAATAACGATAGTGTGTGTTAATAGAATAAATTAATTGAATTTGTGAATTTTTAATCAAAAAACAATTTTTTAATTATAATATTGTATATGTTTTTTTTTATGTACTATAATAATAATAATTTAAAAAATAAATAAGTACGATTACATTAAAAAAAATGGAGAATATTCGAAAAAAGACGAAAATTATTTTTTTTTTTTAAATATGTTAAAATTCAGTAAATTTATTGGAAATATTTTTTGTTTAATTTTATTCTATTTAAGTTTGATTTGTTGTTTAGTTGCATTTAAATGTTTTTATTTTTTGAGGGGATTTTCAAAGAATGATGATAAATAATAAATAATAATGAATAGCAAAAATGTATAATTTTTTGTTGTTAGAACAAATTTTTATTTTTATTTTTTTTTTATAAATGTTTCCATAAAAGCTTTAAACTAATCAAAACAAATAAGAAATTAAATTGAAAATAAAAAAATATGAAAATTTAATAATTTCTAAAAAGCTTTCATTAATTATATAAGAACAAGAAAATATAATATATAAACTAAATATAAGAAGTTACAATATAAATTATTAAATATTTTGAATAAACATATATTTGGCTTTAAATAGTAAGAGAAGAGAGAAGAGAAAAAAAAACAATAAAATTCACCAATTAAGACATTTTACTATGAAATTTTTTCTATTTAATAACTTTAACAATAATATTTACCATAAATTAATAAAAACGTAATTTTTCTGATAACAATTAAATTTATATGAATTAATAATATTATAAATAATATATTCATGAAAAGAAAATTAGAAGTAAAAGAAATTTCTTATATTAAAAATTAAATTAAATTGACTTCATTTTTGGAAGATATTTATTGAACCCAATAATGTGGCTTTTCAAAAGTTTATTGATAGCGTTCATACGATTTGCTTCAGCTATAATAATTGAGAATAATTACTAATACTAGTAAAATATAATCAAATTAAAAATATATTTAAAAAGAAATTAAGATAATATTTTTTGTTTAGTTATAATTGATTTAATAAATATTTCGATATAAAATAATTACTGATTTGAGCTCGTTTGCAATTATTTCTAAAATTCATAATTTAAAAAGACATTGTTTAAGACATTTAAAAAAAAAAATATGCGGTAAGCGTTGATTGTTATTTTTATTGCGTCATTTGTTAATTTTATTTACCAAGCGTAAAATGAGAAATTATTTTTCTTTGTTTTTATTATACTTTACCAGTTGTTGAGATTATCTTCTGATATATATTTTATTTAGGAAAAATTAACGGATACAACAGCCAAAAAATGTGAAATAACTTTTTTACAAAATTTTACTAGCTTTCAATAATTTCCATAAATTTTTCAAGTCTACTCAGTCAATATATTCTAACGGTTTTTTTAAAAAACTAAATCAGTTTTGGATATAATTTAAAATCGATAATTTTTACTTTTCTTCCAAAGACATCTCCCATACGAGGATACTCTTTTTTTCAAAGTTGTTTTTTTATGACTTTTTTCAACTGGATTATTTAATTATCTTTACTTTATATCAATAAATTTCATATTATTTTTTTTAATTAAAATTGTGAGAATTTAAATCTGGAACCAGACAATATTTTCTCATAAGAAAAAAAAAAATCTATTTATATCCGTAACTGAAAAGAGGAAATACTATCAATATTGTATATTTTTTTTTACCTTACAATAAAAAAAAATTATCCTAAAAATACTACAAAATTCAGAAAATAAAATAATAGCATATAATAAATAGCATAACTTAAATTGAATTAAAAACATATTAAATGATAATCAATGATATATAATATAATAAATTTAAAATGGATTAACATTTTGTTGTGGTGTGTTAGTTTTGGTCTTATTATTCACTACTTATTGAATTTTTTTTTTATAGCTGAAAGAAATGCTTTTAGTAGCATCTTACTCAAAACAAAACAAAAAAAATCAAGAAATTATAAATTTATAAAAGAACTACAGCCATCGTTAAAATAATATCTTTAAAAATATTGTAAATGCATAAATTATAAATTTTAATAATGTACTTATATATAATAATGAAATTTTCTTTGTTCGTTTTGTTTTTATTTTATGTTCAAAACAGAACTCCCTCTCCCCATTATACACCCCACCCCCAAATGTACTCACTATGATTTATAAAAACGTTTAAAAATGAAAATTCATAAGGATACTATATATTATATAAAATAAATTGCAATAAAAATTTCATAAAATTCTGTAGAGAAAATAAAATTTAAAAAATTTAATAATCGATTTTGATTAAACCATTTAATAAAATTATATAATTAATGAATAAACAAAAATGTTCTATATAAGTAATAATTAAAAGGATATTAAAATAATATTTCGAATATTATAACTATTATTTAGAAGTTGTTTGTTCGTTCTCTTTTCAATTTTCTTTTTGGAAAATACAACCTAATATCTTTTATGATAAAATATAAAATATTAAATGATTAAATAATTAATGACATGGAAACAAATCAATAAATAAATATATATATTGAAAAAAACCTTGTTTAGATTCAAAACTAGAAAGTTTATACTTATTAGAAAAATAATGATTTAAGAATAGTTAAAATAAAAAAATATTTATTGAAAAGATGGAACCTCCATAAGGTAAAATGTGTGTGCGAGGTAGTGTTATTTATCTGGGTAGGCGTACGAATAGTACTAAGTAGTTTTATTTAGATATTGAGCAGAACAAGAGATAATAGGAGAAACTAAATAATATTACAATTAAGTTCTTTTATAATTTTTTTTCTTTAGATAATTGAAATATTTGTATTTATTTTTATTTAATTCTTTCTTATTATATTTAGAAAAGAAAATATATTGTATTTCACATAAATTTGTGCATAATATTTTATTATCGATAAATAATTAAAAGAAAATTATTTAAAAAAAAATTGAAATAAGAAAATAATTATGCATTAAAAATTAATGAAGGAGGGGCAAAAAAACCGAAAATTTAATATAAAATAAAAAGCGTAAAAATTATAGAAGAAAAGTGAAACTTATTTTAGTGTATAAGCTGGAAAAATTGTTTACGTTTTTATTTTCTTCATGTTTTAAAAAAAAAAAGATTTTGACAATTTTAAGTAAATGTGTAAGAATAAGTTAACAAGCCAATCAATACGTATTCATACGAATGTGCTTATGTGTGTAGGTGTGTACGTGCATAAATATATATTATTTAGTAAGTATAGGTGGTATCTCGGTTATATTGTGTGTTTATGTGAATGTGTGCGTGCCTGTCCCTACCGAAATGAAGCTTTTTGCTTTGTTGAATTAGCTCCTCCAGCTGGTAGGGCTCTACCCTCTGCCTCGAATAAAATTAAAATGTACGCTTACGTATAATTTTTGAATTATTATTATTCGTAAATAATAATAAAAAAATTTTAGTTTTTTTTCTATTCTCATTCTTATTATTATTATTATTATTATTATTCATAAATATATTGTTTAAGAAGATGAAGATAGTTTTGACTTAGTATCATAATTTATTCCTTATTTATTTTCTTCAAGAAACTATTCTTATTACTCTATTATATGTATTAACAGTTTTACTGAATAGTAATAGTTAGTATCTATAGAGAAATCTGCACACACACAAAAAGTATGAAGATTTAAAGAAAAAAATCAAAAAAAAAAATACAAAAACCAAACAATCATTAAAAGTATAATTTCTATTGTCTTTTGTAAATAAATTTCATTTTAAATATAATTTCCTGTATACATCATGTATTCCTTTTCTTAAAAAGGAAATTTACTATTTTTATCTATTTTATTGCGATTTATTAAAAATCGCAATAAAATAGATAAAAATAGTAAAATTGTAAAGTGACCATTCAAAAGAAAAAAATGATCTTATGTGAAAAATTCGTATTAATATATTTATATTAATTATAATTTTTATTAATACTACTATTATTATTATTATTATTATTCAGATAATAAGTTTTTACAATATATTTTTGACTGCGAGTAAATAAAATGAGTTGTTTTTTATATCGAATATAAATGTAGATGAATGTCATTCGAAAAGGAAACATGATAATTCCTGAAGAAATATTGTTTTAAGTAAAAAACTAAAAGTAAAATTTAATTGTTGAGTTTGAACTTTTTCAAATAATTATTATTAATTATTATTATTATTATTATTATAATTATTATTATTATTTTAATCGAAAATGGTTTTGTTTATGTTTAGTTTTTTTTTATACTTTCTTTCATCTATTTTTTTTTATTATTATAAGAATAATAATTTTTAAGCCTTAATAATATTATAATTGAATTGATTTCATTTTATTATAAAAAAAAAAGTATTTGTATAATTTCGTGTACAAAATATGATAAACAATGAATAAATGAATTTTTGTGTGTACTCTTTTGATATTAAAATGGAAATGAATCATTTTTTTTTTATTTAACTGTTTATTACTTTTGTTTAAGCAAACATTTTACTTAAAACTATAATGATTTTTTTTACCTTTGAGAAGAACGTTTTGTTTGTTGAATATCGAAATAATATAAAAGTTTTCAAAGAGTAAACTTTTATATTATTTATAAGGAAAAGATAAAAAATGACTGAAAAGTAAACCAGAACAAAAAATTGGCTCTTTTTAGAGCCAAAGCAAAAAAAAATTATTCAGCATAGAGTAAAAAATAATAAAATAAGGAAAAACAAATTATAATTCGATAGAATTTATAAATAATTTTTTAATTTTAATAAGAACAAAATTGACACTGCATGTAGAAATGCATTTTGTCCAAAAAATGTTACTTTTCAAGTACTTATTCGAGAGTGAACAACAAAAATCTGTGGCTGACTGGTGACCATTTAACAAAAAGTAAGAAAAAATTGGTGGGGGAAAAACTGGGCTCCTATTATTTTGCTTCGATTGCAAAATTGTAGAAAAAGTGGGGGGGAGGGGGGAGGGGGAAGGGAGTTTGTTTTAGTGTTTTTTTTTTTAATTTTCTTAGATTTTTTTGTTGATTTTTTTGTGCGGGTCAGGGGTGTTTTTTTGTGTTTTAGATTTTATTAATTTTTCTGTGAGGAGGAGATTGTTAGAGTTGATAAAATATTTGTTTAGTCAATGTTAATAATTTTATTTTGGCATTAATAAATACCGTTTTTTTTTTGCCCAATTGAGGGACTTGAATTTTCTCCATCGAACGTCAATTAAAAGTAGCTAAAGAATCAAAAACACCCAATTCCAATACCTTAAGAAGAAGTTTCGATCAATTACGTATTTAGTCGAGTCAATTATGCGGTCTTTAAATAGAAACTGGTGCGGTCAGTAAAAAGACGTGTGGACCGCATCGAAAATGAAATTAATTGCATCTCTTCTATTTGTTATGATTGGATTGGCATTGGCAAAGGTATATTTGGAGACACAATTTTTCGAACATTTTAAATTATATTTCAGGAATGTCCAGCTGGTGAACGTCGTATGCATGTTGGTTCTGCTTCAGTCTCTATATGTATTTAAATAATAAATTGTTATCAAAATTTACTAAATGAAAATATATAAAATAATGTTGCACCAATAAATTTAGTCAAAAAACCATTCAATTTTGTAGTAATTTCTATTTATTTTTTAATTTAAACCGAATCCATATTTCGATTACAGTAAATTCAAAGTTAAGATGCATATTGGTCTCAATTTTAGCATAGTGCAGTGCGGGCTATTATTGTGCAATAAATCAACGAATTCAAAATTACCTACTTATAAGTGAAGTTTTTTATTGATACAGAAAAAAAATATCGGAAACCTGTTGGAAAACCGAAAAAAAACAGCAGAAAAGATCCAATTCGGTAATTTCATCTCGCGTTCCACCACAATGGAAAATAATATTTTTTGTCAACGAATTGATTTATTGTCCGAGAGTGATGGTAATGACCACCAAGTTCAAAATCGTTTTCACGTATTATCTTCTGGCGATTCTGGTGACAAATTCTGACGATGAAAACTGCTTAGGATACCAAACAAATATTTTAAGTAGTTTTTTCCTCTTGAATTTAGGTTCCATTATTAACAACCGTAGCTCATATTTGAATGTCATTTCATACAACATATAAAAGCATTTGTAAAACTAAGAATTACAAAAAAAAAATCACTTCATCAAATCATATATATTTCAATAAATAAAAAATAATAACGTTTTAAACAAGTTCATGGAGTAAAAAGTGGAAAGACAACGACGTTATTTGGATAACGTGGATATTCTCATAAAAATTGATCATTTTTTTAAATGAAAATTAATTTGAAAATAAATTTTGTAGTGTACATTATTAAAAATATATTTTTTTTAAAACCACAAAACCAATCATCATAAAAAATGTATTTTAATTTATAATGAAAATGTATCACTGCTTTATGGATGGTGTTGAAATTACTGAACGCAGTGTCAACATTCTTCTAAAAACTAAAATTGGCTAAAAGGCCAACTCTACTTATTAATAGAGGGCGCTGCTGTCAGTAAGATCGTTTGGTTAAAATGGAAATTATTTAACGGAAAATAATAGTCCGTTGGATGGTTTCCTATAAAAAGGAGACAATTTTGTTGATTTGCATCGCAATTCTTGAACTAAATTATTAAAACAAGTAATTAAGAGAATCGGCATTGCCAGCCCAAAAAATAATAAAAATTAATTTTTGTGTTTCGTAACGAGAAAGAATACTTGTTATTATTCTCTCTACTTTATCTGATAATTGATTAATACCAAATATTGTTTATATAAGAAAGAAATTCTAAATAATTGTGAATATAATTAAGAAATTATTCGCAACAGAGGGAATATAATTACAATATTTTTTATTTTTTATTTTCCAATCATTAAATTAATATTAAAAATTTCTTATGTGATTTTTTTCAATTTGAATTATTAAATAAATTATTTGCTTACCATAAAATACATAAAATAACATAAAAAAGCGTTAAACCGCTTGTTGCTTAGGATATTATTAAAACAAGGCCAATATTATAAAAAATTCGTACTAAAGAAAAATGAATCTAATTCTTATCAATATATTCCCCATCCATCATTGTTATCCCAAGATATGAGGTATGTTCAAAAATTATCGCGAATTTTGAATTTCCGCGGGATACGTATATTCGATTTTCGATTTTTTTGTGGCGTTATATTGGTACTCATGTCTCTCACTTATTCCGACAAATTCGGCCATTTTGAATGTTCAGTTAATTTTTAACAGCTGCTTTGCTTCCACGTGTTTTGGCTCGTCTTCGATTTAACACTCCTTCAATTACCATGAATTCTAGTATTTAAACTCTGATCATAGTCCTGTTCTCCTTACTCTTAATTCGAAACCAATCTCAAAGACTCTTTATCCTAGACTGATAAATGGCAAAATAGACTGGAACATATTTAGAAACAAATTAGACCAACAGATTGACTTAAAACGAACGTTAAAATCAGCAAACGACATTAATGATGCTGTAAATAACCTCACAACATATATATTCAACATGCTGTCACAACCACTCAGATTTCTTACAATACGACACAACCACAACAACAAAATTTACCAACTAAAATACGGATATTAATTAACGCATTGAGCACACATTGGCAACGCTTACTAATACCTAGTAACAAACTAAAACTTAACCGACTACAACGTGAACTGAATATGAAAATTAGAAAATACTATAATGAACGGCATGAAATTTATACAAGATCGATTAGTGACAATATTTCTTTATGGGAAGGCACTAGACGAATACTCTCGTACGAAGGAAAATCATATCCACTGACACAAAATGACGGTAACTGGGCAAAAATAGACAAAGATAAAACCGAAGTATTTGCTAAACATTTGGTAAATACTTTTGCTCCACATGATGATATAGAAGACAAATCACATACTAACAAAATCATCGAAGAACTAATGTTCCCACTCCCTATGAGTCTTCCTCCCAAAAATTTTAAGCCTTCGGAAATTAAATCTACTATTCTGCGCCTCCCCAATAAAAAGCTCCTGGTTATGATCTAATAACAGCTCCTATTCTGAAGCAAATTTCCCGAAAAGCTTTAGTTTTAATTACATACATTTTCAATGGTCTACTGTGCACAACCTATTTTACCTTACTATAGAAATTTCCTGTCATTAAAATTATTTCTAAACCAAATAAACCCATTAATTATCCTTCCTTCTATAGACCTATCAGCCTCCTACCAATCCTTGATAAGATTTTTGAGAAACTCTTATTAAAACAATTCTACTCATTTCTAGTTAATGAAAAAATTATTCCTGATCACCAATTTGGCATCCGATCTGAATACTTCATAATCCAGTAATGCTATCGCATTGTTGATCACATTGCATCCTCTCTTGAGAGGAAAGATTATTGCCCGGGAGTATTTTTAGATATCTACCAAAAATTATGATTTCTTTTGAAGAATACCAAATGAAAAAATTAATATTGTTTTGCAAATATCAGCAACATTTCTTGCATTTATCCCTGACTTATCAGACTGTCCTTGTCTAAGTCAACAGGAAAATTTATAAATAAGTTCTCTTACGTAATGTTTCAATACTCTATGCTTGTCATATAATTATTTTCATGCGCTTTAATTTTGCTTAATAAGTAAAAATCGTCTATAATTTCAGTTTTTATATTTTGAATTTATTCCCTAAAGGTAGGAGGCATTCTGGGCTCCTCTAGCAACTTTCTTCCTTCAACATACTACCTTATCATAAATTCTCATCTACCTCCCAACGTCATTTCCAAGTTGCAATTAACTCGGAATCCTCGGAAATATATCCTATTCTAGCCGGAGTATATTATATTCTAGCTACTTATGCAGATGATACGGCAATACTTGTTACCCATACAAATCCGAACATAGCTTCCAACAATTTACAATCCCATATACACAATCTTCAATCCTGGTTTAAGAGATGGAGAGTGAGGGTAAATGAACAGTAGATTGCTCACATTACGTTCACACTTTGTCAAGGGACACCTACTCCTTTATACCTTAATAGCTACATTATTCCACAGTATGATAAAGTACGTTATTTGGGACTTTACCTGGACAAGAGATTAACATGGAACCCTCATACTAAAATAAAAAACTTGAAACCACTTGAGACGTCACCTACAACTTCTTAGACTACTGTTGGACAAACGCTCGAAAGTAAACTTCTAATATACAATACAATTAGTAAACCTATTTGGACTTATGGAATTGAACTTTGGGGTTCAACGAAACGTTCCAATTCCTATCGCGTCCAGACCTTACAATCCAAGATTCTCCGTACAATTGTTGACGCCCCCTTTTATGTTCGTAACAACATAAATGTTCCCTTTGTTCAGGACCTGTGCATTTCTCGCTATCAAAAATTTCACTCCTGTTTATCCTATCATCATAATCCATTTGTAAGAGAATTATTCTGTACTGCCCTCCCCGGAAACACTCATCGGAGTTTTAAGATACAATAGCCTGGAGATTTTCTAGAGGAATCTAACTTCCATTAGTTGGAGAAATGCCAATGGGTTTTTAATCCCACTTCATGATGCATAAGATTGTTATCTAAAATTTTATGTAAACAATAAAATTGTAATTGCAGATAAAAAAAAATTCCTATCTGATATTTATAATTATTGGATTAGGTTCAATATAAAAATTAATTTTATTATTTTAGGCCTCTTTGGCTCCTGGTTGTTCAGAAAGTAATTTCGTTGTTTCCCAACAGAGGACATAATTGTATGTTTTCACAACCAACTTCACACTTAAGCCGCATAATCATATATATTTTGACAGCCGACATAGCAAGGCTTGTTGTAAAAAAATTCGATTGATTCTGCACAGTAGTTTTTGGTTGATATCCTTTTAAATATGGAAAGTGAAAAACAGCATTTTCGGCATATTTTACTGTTTTACTATAGAAAACATAAAAATGCTGTTTAAGCAAGAAAAAAATTATCCGATGTGTATGTGAGCGCCTGAACCAAAATTGGTTTCCAAAATCTAGATCCGGCAATTTTTATCTCGAAGATGCACCACGTTCTGGAAGGCCATTAGAAGCTGATGAAGACACAATAAATGCATTAATTGATGCAAACTTGCGAATAACAACTCTGAGAGATTAAATTTGTCGAATCCGACCGTTCATAATCATTTGAAACGGCTAGGTTTAATCTCACAGCTTGACATATGGGTTCCTCATCCTCTTACGTAAAAAAATCTGTGCCGTCGCATTGACGTTTGTGATTTGCTTCTCAGACGCTAAGAAAATGATCAATTTTTGAAGCCTATCATCACTGGGGACGAGAAATGAGTTGTCTACAACAATGTTAAGCACAAAAGATCCTGGAGTAGAATAGATGAGCCGGCTCAAAGCACTTCGAAAACCAATATTCACCAAAAAAACGTTATGCTCTCTGTTTGGTGGGATTTCAAAGAAGTCGTTTATTTTGAGCTTCTATTGAGCAATACAACGATCGATTCTGAAGTGTACTGTCATCAGTTGGACAAATTGAATGATTCACTTTAAGAAAAAAGGCCAGAATTGGTCAATAGGGAAGGTATAGTGTTCCAACAGGATAATACGAAACCACATACAAGTTTGACCACTCGGCAAAAGCTTTTAGAGCTTGGATGGGATATACTGCCACACTCACCATACTCTCCGATTATCATTTGTTCCGGTCTCTACAAAAATTTTTAGACGGTAAAACGTTTAATTCAAATGAGGAGGTCAAAAATAACTTGGATCAGTTTTTTGCCAGCAAAGAACAAAAATTGTATGAGCGTAGAATCATGCTAATGCCAGAAAGATGGCAAAGGATACTTCCCAGACAACTCAATAGTTTTATTTATATTTCAAAACTATTTACTATTTAAGATGTAAGAATTTCTTTTCTATCTAAGTGGAAAAAAGCGAATATTTTATAGAGTTAGTTATACGGTTTGTCCATTTATTGTATTTCTAAAAGTTAACAATAAGTAAAATAATACTTCTACTTAAAAAAAATACACACAGGGAAATGATACTAAAACCTTAATGTGTAAGTTGACATTTTTAACATTTTTAATTAAAGAATTAATTATATTTACTACTAATAATTTTCTAACATTTTAGTTATTATTAATTTTAAGTAAATTTTTTTAAGAAACGCAAAAATATTTATTTTGCAATTTTATTCAGATTTTAAATTCCAACAGAATTAAGAAAATTAGTCATCATATTCAAAGAGCTTAAAAGGTTTTTTCTCTGAATTGGTAAAATTTTACTTAATAATTTTTCATTCTCAAATACTGAAACTTCAAAATATTGATGCAAACAAAACCGTATAATCAAAATACTAATTTCGTATTACAAAGACAATACTTTAGAAAAAAAAAACAACTTTATTCTTAAGAAATATTTAAGTAAGCTTTATTGAATTACTTAGAATTCTGACAAATAGCCAAACTTTGTTGAATGATTAATTTCAAGAGTAAAACTACGCAATTAAAGAAATTCAAAACAGTTGAACAAATAGACAATAGTCTATGCACTGTAAGTATAAAACCGGGCCTTTCTTACAATAAACTCTATAGTTGATGATACATTTAGCATGATAACAATAAATTAATCAAATTCAGCATATTTTAAATAGAAAAAAAATAAATACAATTAAAATGAAGCTTCTCATGTATTTGATAGCCATTGTGATTAGTTTGACAATGGTTCAGGTAAGCACTAAACCAAATTTTGTTTATTATTTTTTTTTTTAAAAAAAGCCTTTTTATATTGGAAAAATTCATTTTTAGGCTTGTCGATCAGGTTATCGCCGAACATTTTTCGGTTGTAAAAGAATTAAATACCCAAGACAATTTAATCGTACAATGTGGATACCCTCAAGACAATTTAATCGTACAATGTCGATACCCTCAAGATGGAATCAAACAGTTCGTTTTTAATAAAGTATTTATAACAAAAAAATTTTTTGAAAATATTTTAATATGTTAAAAAGTAAGATAATATTTAGTGAGATAAATAAATAAAATAAAAATTAAGTTATTCAAAGGTTTATAATTAAAAAGAAAAGAAGTAAAACCTTTACACTTGTGGGTATGAACCCAATAGCTTAATTTAGCTTATCTTTTTTTAATAAGATATATTGGGTGTAAGGGAAAGTTCTGTCGTTTTTTTTTCTAAAGAAAAAACTTAATTTTTTTTTCACTTTTTATTCAAAAATTAATAAAAAAAATAATTTTTCTTGTTACGTGCGGTCTAGCATTGTCATGGTGAAGAATTACACCATTTCTGTTGGCCAAATATGGACGTTTACGTTGAATTTTTTTTATTCAAAACATCAAGTGGCGAACAGTAACGATCAGCATCGACCGTATAATTTTCTTTCAGCAACTCATAGTGGACAACATAACTTTCTTTTGATGCACGCCAGCTTTAGGTGTGGTCGGTGGTATCTCCCCTTTGTAAACATATGCCCTTTTTCTTACCACATGTTTATAAATGTCCCCACTTTTTATCACCAGTCACCATGTGGTCCAAAAACGGTTTCCTTTTGTGACGAACAAGATTTGAAGAATATATTGAAATTCGATCCATTAAATTTTTTTCGCTTAATTCGTGTGGCACCCAAACTGAGAGTTTGGACACAAAACCAAGCCTTTTAATGTACTTTAAAGCAGTTGTCTGATAAATTACAAGTGGCCTTCAACTTCTGTGAAATTTAACATGAGATATGTCTTGATCATACTGCGTTGCACTTCGTCATTGACATCTGATGGCCTTCCTGATCTCTGGGTTCATCTTTCAAAGAAAAACCAGCCGAAGGAAATTTCGCAAACCATTTCTGACATGTTCGAGCTGTTACTGCGTCTTCTTCAAACATGCCACATAAGTTTTTTTTGCCTCCATCGCATACAATGTAATAAGTGCACTTTTTCTTCACACATGTTGACTGTTTACAAATTTTAAAAGAAAACTGACAAAAATACGAAAAAATGTGTATAAACCATCAATCATACAGTAATCTAACGGTTTAAATCGATATCAGTCGAATCAGAATTCTCGCTAAGAATCGACAACGCATACAAGTGCAAGTGTTCAAAAACGTACTTTTAGAGGTAGTTTTTCTTAAAATTACTTCAAAGAATTTAATTTATTTAAACATTAATATACGTATTTGGAATTTAAAAAAGAGATCAATAAATTTTAAGAAAAAAGTCAACTGTTTATAATAGCTGTATTCGATTGGACCCAATTTACTACTGCAGTAGTTGTGTAACTGTCATCATCTACTGTACCTCGAACAGAGCAGTAGATTGTCGCAGTAGTTGCGTATACAATTTACGTTAGATGGATTCTAGCTGCTAAAGTGAAAATAGATAGTTTTGCGGGTTCGTTGGTTATGTTGAAGTGTCATATTTTTGTCAGTATTGTTTATGTGTGAATAAAATCAGTTTTTATAGTTTATATGTGAGTAAACTCAGTATTGTTGTTGACTATTTTGAGGTTATATTTTACTGCTGACAGTAAATTGTTCATTTTGTTGAGAATCTACTGCGAACTACTGCACAGTAGCAAAATTGGTCCAATCGAATACAGCTAATATTTTACAATTTTTATGCCATAAATTCACACATAATTTTGTTATTTTCATAACCCACTTTATATCGACTCTTTGTAGTAACACCTGTAAAATGTAGCAATAAGTATCTAGTAAACATGAAAATTTTCGAGCATTTTAGAATGACTATCTAAATAAATTTTAAAATATTAAATGTTTGTTAATAAGTTCACATCGATTTAATTAAAATTGAGTTTATGTTTTTATGAAAAAATCAATTTTAATGGTATCGAAATATATTATATTTGCGGTTTCTTTACAGAGATGGTAAGTCTTCAACTTATTTTGTTTATTGATTGCCATAAATGACTTTTTCCAGGAATTTCCCTTAAGTTCTTATTTTATAGAAATGTTGCAGCTGGTTCTTTGCAGTGTTTTTGAAAAAGGAAATTTTGATGGGAAATGTTTTTTCTCTTTTCTTCAATTTTCTTGCAAGCAAATCGTTTTTTGATAGTTTTGGTAAATTTCCCTTGTTTGCAAGAATAAAAAAATATAAAAATTTGAAAATTTCCTTTAAGGTCTTTTTTATACGATAAAATTTTATGTAAAAGGTATAACATTTTCTTTTGATAAAAAAATTAGTTGTGATGCATTATTTATTTTTAGGAAATTCTTGGAATTTTTTTTTTAAAATGATGAACAACGATTTCGGTGGGGGAAAGAGGGTATGTATACAAAAAAAAGTGAATATTTTATTTTAGAAAAGGTCCTTTTATAGAAAAAAAAACAATATTTTTGTTGCATTTTTAACCACTAGTTATTTGAAGTACTTGAATGTTAAATGTCATCACGAATTGACAGTTTGTTAGTTGAAAGTCTAAATTTTACGGAATGGTAATCCATACGCTGGGAAATATTGAGAACTTACTTCCAAAATAATTCGTTCCTGGGAAATATTGAGAACTTACTTCCAAAATGGTGAGTCTTCAACCCAAACTGTTCAAAAATGAGCAAAGATTGAATGCCATCACGTCAACTTGTGGCCAAATTCGTGAAGCGAGTTCGCGAAACTGGTTTGTTGGTTGCCAAAGCAACTCGTTCCCGCTCTAAGACAGTGCGTACGACCGAGAATATTGCCGCCGTTGCTGAAAATATCCGTGATCATCCATCAACATCTACTCGTTATTGTTCTCAGGAATTGACATTTCTCGCCCTGGGCTCAAGATCAATTGACTGAAGATGAGCATTTTTACCGAAAAATCATCTTTTCGGATGAGGCCCATTTCCACCTCGGTGGGTATGTCAACAAACAAAATTGTCGCATCTGGGGCTCAGAAAATCCATACGTCACCATGGAAAAGCCGATGCATCCACAACGAGTCACGGTTTGGTGCGGATTTTGGACTGGAACATTCATTGACCCGTTTTTCTACGAAAACGATGAAGGAGCCGCCGTTACGGTCAATGGTGAGCGCTATCGTGGCATGCTCAATGAATTTTTGTTTCCATAAGTTGAAGAGAATAGCATGGACGACATTTGGTTTCAACAGGACGGGGCCACTTGCCACACAGACAACGTAACAATCCAACTTTTGGCCACTGCTTTCGAAAACCGAATAATCAGCCGAAATTCTGATGTCAATTGGCCGCCTCGGAGCTGTGATTTGAGCCCGCTGGATTATTTTCTGTGGGGAGCCGTTAAGGATAAATGTTACGCAAGCCATCCAGAGATAATTGAGGCCTTGAAACACAAAATCAAAGTTGCCATTGAACAGATACAGGCCCAGATATTCGAAAATGTACTGAAAAATTGGGTCGAGCGAATGGGGTACTGTAAGGCCAGTCGTGGCAGTCATTTAAATGATGTTGTGTTTCATTCTTAATTTCAAGGTTCAATCTTTCTAATAAAACCGGAATTTAAAAATATATAAACTAGTTTCTTTTTTTATTCACTTTTTAAAATGCAACTTTTAAATGGTCCACCCTATATTTTCTTATAAAATTGTTGATGAATTGAAATAAATATTTTCTTGTTTGTTTTTATCCCAATTCCACCCCCTCCCTTTCCCTTCCTTCGTATTACATGGTATATTCATGAATATCTAGTTTGTCCCCGTCAAAGTAATCCCCAGATATTATACACTTGTGCCAACGTTTTTTCCAATCCTCGAGGCACTACAAAAATCATTTTTTGTGATCTTGTTCAGCTCCTCCTTCGATGCCGTTTTTATCTCCTCCATCGTAGCGTAGCGTCGTCCTTTCATGGGGCTCATCAGTTTCGGGAACAAGAAAAAGTCACAGGAGGCCAGATCTGGGGAATACAGTAGCTGCGGCATTATTAGTGTGTTGTTTTTTGAAAAAAAAATCGGCGACAAGCAACGATGCGTGAGCAGGGGCGTTATCATGGTGCAAAAGCCAATTTTTGTTCTTCCACAAATCCGGGCGTTTCTGGCGGATTGCTTCGCGCAACTTGCAGGTAATATTCCTTATTGACCGTTTTACCCTGTGGAAAGAACTCACGATGCACTACACCCCTGGAATCGAAGAAAACTTTATGCAAAACCTTCACATTCGACCGAACCTGGCGCTTTGTTCGGTCTTGGCTCGTGCGGCAGCTTCTATTGGGATGATTGAGCTTTGTTTTCCACGTCATCAGTTATGACCCTCTGAAGCAAATTTGGGTCGTCCCGCACAGAGTCCAACAGCTCCTTAGCAATGTTAATGCGATGCTGTTTTTGGTCGAAATTGAGCCAAAATCGAAGACGAGCCAAAACACGTGCAAGCAAAGCAGCTGTCAAAAATTAACTGAAAATTCAAAATAGCCGAACTTGTCGGCATAAGTGAGAGACATGAGTACCAACATAACGCCACAAAAAATCGAAAATCGAATATACGTAACCCGCGGAAATCAAAATTCGCGAAATTCAATATTCAAAATTTTTTGAACAGACCTCGTATTTCCGGTTTGCTTTTTTATTGTAGGAGGTCAGGAGCCACTACCTCAGCACCACGGCAAGAAAGGCCATAAGGCGACACGAGAGATCGTCAGATGTTTATATTTCATATGCTATCACATTAGCAAAACTTAATTACAATTTAGTACTAAAAATTCATAAGATGGAAACGGTTAGATAAAAATAAGATTTTGGTTTTTACTTTTTTTTTTAAAAGACCTAAGTGCGTTAGGACTTTATAAAGAGGGCTTGGGTATAAAAAGAAAGGGTTTAATAGTACTGACATAGGTGGGATCCTGCCAGCGAAAAAAAACAAAGATAAGGCGGCTTGACGATATACAAAATTGAAAGAGCAACTCCGTAATTTTTGCAGGAGAAGTAAAGGTTATTAAACAGGAAGTCGTGTGTTAGCGCAACATGACCAATTCTTACCTTGAAAAGTATTCTTGCTCAAAATTTAAGATTGGTTTCCAATTCTAGTATTTCGAGAAAGAGAGAAATATTGCTCCCATCTCTGAGATTGACACTTGCTGAACAGCTGAGGTCAGAATCAAGATTGTAGGCATAGCTTGATATTGATAAGAATAAATTTCCACCAAATAATCAAAAAAAAAAAAATATTTCGATTATCCATTGATAGTTTTATTGAATTTGCAGCTTGCATTAATATTAGTTGACTCAATATACATAGTTAATTACAAGTTTCCTTTTAATAGTGAAAATACTTTTTGTTCATAAATCATTTGAACTGAAATTTGCATAATTTTATACGAGACTGTAAAATAAATAAATTTCACTAAAAGTAACGTTGGTTTTTGTAAAACATCAAAACCGGGAATAAATCGATAAATAAACTTCATTTTTTTATAAGTTAATAATTCGTTTCCAATATCAATTTTGTTTAAAACACGAAACATTTAGAATACAGAAGAAATCCGATAAAAAGAACGAAAATATTCACCAAACAAATATCATTTTTAAGAAATGTTCCACTAAGTATTCTGTAAATTAGAAAGAATTATGTCAAGTAATCAAACAGATCAATCTGTACAAATAGATGAAAGTCTATACACTGCAGATATAAAAGCATGTCTGCCTTTTTCGGAATAAAACCCATAGACTGTGGTAAATCAAGTACGTTTGAAATAAATTTATCAATTTTAGTGTGCATTTGATTATAAGAGGAGCAATATGAAACTGCTAACATATTTTTTGGTAATTGCGATCAGTCTAGAATTGATTCAGGTAAGTTTTAAACCAATTTGATTTTTACCAGAGAAAATTCGTTTTTCTTTACAATTTAAAAATTCATTTTTAGGCATGTCGAACGGGGTCCGGTTGTAAAAAAATTGTAAAAAGACGGCTTGAACGTTTAAGACCAACAAAGAGAAGATTTTGATTTGTTAAAACCATTCTCTTCTAATAAATAATTAATAAATAAAATTATTTATATTTTGAAGATGAATAAATGAATATATTTTCAATATTTTAAAGGAACTCATTTCCACTGTTCAATTTTTAAAGGAACTCATTTCCACTGTCAAGTCAAAATTTTTTAAATAAAAATCATCAGTTTTGAAGACTAATGTCATTACGTGTATGATCTATTATAATCGAGACTCATTATGATAATATTTTGTTTGCGTTTTGGATAAAAAGATTATATTTATTAATAATATTGTTTAAAATATCACATTTAATACTGAAGAACCTGCCGCAATCCATATATAGAATATATGGAACCGATGATCATGATTAATAATTTTTTTTAGATAGTTGCATAATAGAGAAGATTTGCTGATATTTAGTTAATCCCATTTATAAAAGGAGATATTTTTTTAGAGAGTAAGTAGTAACGCGATACCTGTGAAAGATCGGATGCCATCGCGAGTGGAAATAATTTTTCTTGCATCTACCACATTATATGGTATTCAGCCAAGTTACTGACAATATTATCCTCAGATGTATTTGCCAGCCACTGGCACTCAATATCTATTGATTTGGGGTTCAAAAATTTATTTGCAGATACTATCCAGAGAAGATCGCAATTACGGTAATATCATTCCTGCTTTTTACACTAAATTTGGGATCCGTTTCCAATTGCTCAAGGCTCCATTTAGAGAAAGCTTCACGAAGTATGGTTGTAAACCCAATTGTCTTCGCAATATTCGCCCAGTCTAAGTCGCGGAAAAGCCCCTATTCTTGGAAACGACGCAGAATTGAGAGGTTATGGTTTTCATGCACATTTTGAGCCCAGCATATTATGGTTCAACTAAGGATTTCGCTAACGTATCGGACACTGACCGATTGGTAACTAAACCAGAATATCTGACGAACATGGTTAAATGCTGCTGATAGAGTATCTTTTATATCTTTACCATATCACTTCTGATATTTTTGTGATCCAAAAGAAGTTGTCTAGAAATAATTAGGAAACGTTGGTGGTTTACAACTTTGGTTGGGAGGGAAGGAAAATTTTTTATTTTGTTCAGAACAGTGAAGGGTTGATTGGTTTGATTGTTCTTGTGGCTGATTATTTTTTATTGTGGTTGTGTCTGGTTCTTTTTGTAAGCTTAGGGGTTTGTCATAGGTAAAAGAGTCGATTAGAGCGTAAAGTTGTGCTTTTTCATCCTAGAAGTAAAATTCGGGGTTCCAGAGTGAAGTGAAAAGTAATGGATTCGTCTGATGAAGAGTATTTTGGTTTTCCCAATGCTTTAAATGTTTTTATAAAAGAAAAAGAATTTGAAAGCATTCTATAAATTTAAAAAGGAACGAATTTGGTAAATTTCATCATTTATATTAAGATTTAATATGCCAAATTTTAAGACTTGTACCACATTCTCGAGAATATTTCTATGAAATTAAATAAAAACTGAACCAATTTTATTAAAATACTAATAATTTCGTGCGAACGATTAATTGTAACTCTCAAGTAAGTAGAATTTTATTTTAAGATGTTTTAAATTATTTTATTCAATGGCGTATACTCATACTATACATAAAAGTACATCAATAAATCTATAAACTTGTCCGACGAATTGGTGATAGTGATTATGTGGTGTTGGACGATGGTGTGGAATATATGTGCGAGCTTTTGGTGTATTTTGTGGTTTTCCATAAACATATTTGTATAAAACATTTTTAATTTTTGGCTTCAATTTACGAATATGCAACAGTTAACAAAAAAGCCCCATCTTTGTGCAGCTCGTTGTTTTTTCTGAAGTTTTTCTTTCAGCAACAGCAATTTGCGTTTTTCAATATCCAACAGTTGAGCGGTACTACTCAATTTATAATATATTAAAGCTGTCCTTGTCTTCAATTTATAATATTGTATATTAAAGCTGTCCTGGTTTTCTTCTTGAAATTCAATGCGTCCTTTTTGTGCTTTAAATTGTCTCTTATATATTTGTACATACTTCATCAGTTCTTTTAAAAACAGAAGTGACTTGAAGTACATCCAACTGGCAGTAATTTTTAATTATCTGTTATCACCAGACTTTGGAATTGGAATTTGCGTAGCTCATTCCGGAATAAGCTTCATGTTTTTCCAAATCTCCCTCAAAAGAAAACTAATAAACCAAATTAAAACAATGTTACTAAACATAACTATATTTTTATTTAGATATTTGACAGGTGGAGTATCAATCATACCATTGGGTTTTTTGTTTAGACTAGATAGACCAACAGGTTCAGCTATTGTCAAAGAAACGTGGCAAGCTCTATGGGAAGTGATGCTGGTATTTGTGCAACTTCCCAAATTGCATCGGTGCTATTCGGATCAAGTGCCCTGAAAATTCTGTTTCAATGTTTTATAACAATAAATTTTTTTTTTCAATTCTATTGCAACGTGTCGCAGATTCCAACTGAAAATTTATTGCAATAGAATTTGGACAATGTGGTTTTATGTTACCTTTTTGTTATGTTGCCGCGGTCCGAGCTAGTTGCTCATTAATTTTCGTAGAATAAGGAAAACAATAAATACACGGATGAATTAAATTTTAACTAATAAGTTTTTAATTCACAAAAATAAAGATGTTTATAATGTTTGTTTGTTGTTGTTTATGCTAAGTTAGCGCGTGCTACTGCTGAGCGCTATGGTCCGAGTGACTGTGCAACGCACATTTATTGCAATGGTGCTCAGTATGCATGTTTGTATGGCTGTTTGTATGAATGTTTTTATTTTAAGTCCAATTGCCACAAGGATATGGAAAATAAAGTGATGTTGGTATTTTCAGCACTTCTCAAATATTTAAAATCCTTTGAAAATTGAGGAACTAAATGTACCATGAACTACGAATTTTACCCAAAAGCAACATTACTGTGCCATATATTTTTCTTGGGGATGAAGCATACCTTCTTTTAGAGTGTTTGTTAAGGCCGTGCAGGGGAAAAGTCTGCGCTGAGAAGCACGAGTATTGTGATACGCGCCTTTTAAGGCCGAGAAAATGTATAGAATGTGCTTTTGAAATTATAAATGCCAAATTTAACATTCTATGGAAACCAAGTAAAACCGATTCTTCACTGGCCAAAATAATTGTTATTATTGATCGAGACAGTTTAGATGAAAAATTGAAAGAAGCAATGGAAGAGCAGAATAAAAAAAATCACAAAAAGAATATAATATAGAGCAAGTTTAAAGAATACTAGTTTAGTAAGAGATCAATTTTGTAATTTTTTTAGTCTAAATATAACTAAACTAAAGTTGTGTTGAAACAAACTTTATCTAAACGTCAAAATTCAAACAGGTTAGGAAACACTAAAAACTAAATTCTTCAACTTGTAGTTGCCATATTCATAATATTCAAAGTTAATTTTTAAATATTTAAGAAACGAGCGATATTTTAAAAATTTAGTTAAAATAATATATTTTAATGCGTAATATGCGGGTATCTAACAAATATGTTATTACTCAATACAATTTATTTTATTATATGTCAATTTAATCATTTTCTAATGATTACCAATAAAATTCTCAAATGTTACCATTGGTTTATGTCTGTGCTATTATAACTACCATTGGAATATTGGTGGTTTATATGTATCTCCATACACAAAATTCCATTTAATTATTTTAATTTACCTTTTGACTTATTAAAAACAATATTTAAGATATTTATGGAATAAGAGAATAACATACTTATACACTTCTCTATTAAATATTAAAGAATAAATACAAGTTTTCAACTGCAGAAATCACAACGTTCATTTATTTACAACTAATCAACTAAAAAAATTGCACTAGGAACATATTTGTAAATCCAATATTAAATATACCTACTATACTACGGTTAAGGCGTTTGCAGATTTAAAAAATCTATAGTATGACTTAGAAAAGTTGCCGGATTTTCAACTTGTACTAAGTGCCCAGTATCAATCCATACTATATTTGCTGCGGGAAACATTTTTCGAATTTTTGGAAGATCATTTTTACTGCAAAATAATACAAACTGATCAGTAAACAATATTATAAGAGCAGTGCACTAATTGTGGATGGCTGCTAATATGCATTCTCGTGTTATTTTTGTGAATGGACGCTCCCTAATGGACTAGGTTAAATCGAGGATACATAAAAAAATTCTATTACTTAAACATATAAGGGACATCTGTTCAAATATTCCATGCATAATATTATCAATGTTAATGATAAGATAAATTACTAAAAGTTTATGTTTAATTTGGTTTTTTTTAACCTAATAATCAAAATACAATTTTCGTAAAAAAATTCAAAAATTATATACATATACGTATATATTCATTATTACAACAATCAACTGTTTTTTTTTAAATCCAATAAAAACATATACAAAAAAAAATTTGTTCACTTTCGTTTTTTTAATAATTTTTTTTGTTTATTCACAGCCATAATTTACGAATTAATTTTATTAATTCTAAATTCTGTTGATTTTTTAAAATTAACTCTATTTTATTTGTTTAAGAAATTCACTGCCAATCTTAAAAATTCTGATGGATTATCAATGTGGACATTATGACCAGCTTCAACTATTTGTATATCCGCTTTTGGAAAATAAATTCTAATTTCATTGATTGACGATATTCTGCAATAAATTTAATTATTTTGGCAAACATTTTCATTTGATTTTATTTCTTTTACATTAAAGAAAGAAAGAATGTTATCACAAATCACTAAGATTGTCAGCAATTACATGCTGGAAATGGTTTTAGTGGTATAAAGTAATTAAACATATTATTCAACTAATTTCTAACCAGAATTATACTTACTTTATGAACTCTGATTTAGATCCACCAATAAATAAGACTGGGCCTCGATATTGCATAGAAGTGGCATTTTCTGGAAATTTTGATATACTGTTGAAATTTGTATGCAGGGCATCAACGTTTGCGCTCCAATAAAATCTTACATAAGTTGAAGAACGTTAATATAATTTACATTAGTCCTTCTTAGTATTAGAAATTGTATTTGCAACATTTACCTCCCGTTTTCAGTTCTTTTCAAATTTAATAATATAAAATCGATAGTTGCTCGATCTGCAATAGATTTTTGTAAATGTCCTTGAACAATATAACGACCTTCACTCATTGATAAGCCTTCCGGTACACTAATTGTTTTCATAGCATTGAAAATACCCTCCATTTCAAGCAAACTTGTCGGCGATGTTACAGGAGAAATATCAACAAATATCGCCCGGTCGACAAGATTTGGCTAATAGATCGAATTTGAATGATTAATAAAATCTGTAGATTACTAAAAAATAATTACATATTTTAAAGCAAAGTACATCATAGCTCTTCCACCCATACTATGGCCCATTATGGCTGTTCGTTGAATGCTTTGAGTACGCATAAGTTCCAATATGTCCTCAGCCAAATGTTCATATGAATGTTCTGGGGAGTGCGGACTCTCACCATGATTCCGTGCATCAACCGCAATTACCTTTTAAATTTAATACCTTTTTTTTTAAACAAACTTTTCTTGATATATCACTTAATTACCTTTCTATGCGGAGTTGTTTTCGCATTTATTGCTTTACTTATGCTTCGCCAATTTTGCTTGGAACCAAACAATCCATGCATTATAATAAGTGGTGCGGCTTCTTGGCCAGATCCTGTATTTTCAAAAGCATTATGGGCTAAATCAACCGGTCTTGGCGCTTCAACACTTAAGTGTTTTGAGAGAGAAATCTGACATGTCCGTGCAGTATTAAATTTTAATTTAAAAACATTTCCTATAACCCGCATTAAATACATGATTTTAAATAAAATATTAGGAAAATCTTAGCCAAAATTACAGAAACTCCCGCGTTATGATTAGTAAATCCACAAATTCATATTTTTCTATGATGTTAATAAATATAAATCTTTACAAAATTACACTACTTTGCCAGTGATTGAAAAATATTTTGACGGTTATGGGGTGAATATAAATTGACATTTCGATGACAACTTTTATTCACCACTTAACTTTCATACACCAAACTCACAGGCGGCGTGACTCAGTTAAGTTGTTTTTGAGATCATATGAGAAAATCTATAATTTCGTATTCTTAAAAATAAAATTAAATTTAAAATACATGATTTCAAAATATTGGAATAATTGACTTTTTATAAGTTTCATATACATTTATTCTTCTATTCATGATTTAAAATAAGTCGCATATTTTAAAAGATCATAAATTCTTATATTTCTTTAGGAGAAATATATTTATAACATATCCAAAGTTTATCATGATAGCTCGTCATATACAAAAAATTGGTAAAAACTCTCAGATTTTAGTTCAAAGGACATTTTTTTTAATATTTATTTATGCAATCACGTAGTTGGTAACATTAATGAGTTTTGTACAAAATTTTACAATTGATAGTAAATTATTGTAATAAAAATAAAACCTATAAAGAATTTTTTGCAGTTGGATCATTTAGTTTAGTTTTTGGAAGATACGAGTACTTTCTTAAATTTAAAAGTATTTGGTTCGTTGGCATAAATAAAAACATTTTCGGCCAATATTATATAAACAGATGTACTCACTTAGAACTAGTTATATACAGATAAAAAAAGCTTTTAATAAAATAAATCGTTTTTTTCTGAATTAATGTTAGCTGCTGATAATACCACGAATGGGCATATTCTTGTACAGATTTACTTAACAGATCCTATATCAGCATGTCAAGGCTACCACACTCGAGAACTAGAAAGTATTTTCTGGTGGTGACTTCCACCAGACAATACTTTCTAATTCTCAAATATTTTTTTAAAAAATCTGTTATCAGTAAGAATGTATGCACAAGAAGGGTTGCTTTCGCAAAAAATGATTATTTAAAGGCTTAATTAGTAATGTTACCTGTTCGTGAGTAAAATTATGCTCAAAATGCTTATTCTATCCTACAGGAAGTCCATAGTTATAACATTTGTATTCTTTTTGTTTGAGTTACGTGTAAAGTTCTATAAAACTTTAAAATCACCAAAGACGTTAGAGATTTCGGAATTTTCGAATGGCCGTCGAGGATTAATTTCTAGATATTGGAATACTACAATTTAAAAATTGCTGCTAGATATCAAATTTGTATTAATATATGATATTTTAATAATAAAGATTCTCACAGCACACGTAAACATATTAATAGGCCAAATCCCATAAGTAATCATTTCCATTTATTTTAAATTATGGTATTACAAAGAATATTAGCTCATATATATTTTTGGTAGAAAATAATTTATTGTTAATGTCCTTTTAGGTAGGTAGTGGAAATATATAGACAAAATCTTGATAATATTAAAGTCTTGGAGGATCAAGATCAAGTTAAGGAGCCTTAACAACAGAACTCTTGCAATTATTTATTGTTTAGAAGTTTAGTATTATTTCCTGTTTATATAATAATGGCCTAAAGGTGGGTTAAAAAATAATTTCACCTGCCATTTTTATATCACATCCAAGAAGATATTCTATTGGGCTTAAGCAGAGTATTGATTTACGATATTTTGTGAGCGCTTAGGATCGTCATCTTACTAAAAAATCTTATTATGGGAATAAGTTCTAGTATAAGAATAAGTTCTTAGCCTTTTTGAAATAATGTCGCTAGTTGTAATAAATATGTGTTCGATAGATCAATGTTACTTCTGTTTTTTGAGGGTATATGTCATTTTTCTAGGACTTTTATCAATCATTTTTCTAACACTTTTATTTTTCAATTTGCCATAAATCAATCTATTCCCTGACATTGAAATTCAACGACATTGTTATCTTGCCTAGGTGTCTTTATTTTCGTTCTTTCGCAAAGTTTAGGCCTGCTGAACTAATAATTTCTAATCAATTACATTAGAAATTATTTAAGTTTAGCACAAAATGTACATAATAACAAAATAACATATTTCACTTACCTTGGTTAAAAAAATCAATATTTATAAATATTCTATTTAATATACATTTTACATATTTAAATTAAATGTTTCACTTACCTGTGAGTAAAATATTTTTACAAATCTTTAAGCTGTTGATAGTAACCACAATATTTGAACGTTTCATCTCATATTTGATGGTAATGAAAAGATAAATTATACAGCAAGGAATTGTCGAACGTATTCGTCTAATTTTCTCCTAGTAAAAATGACAATTGAATCTAATTGAACAATTCCGAAAAAATCTCTGCTTCCATATAATTTGTCAACAAATTTGATTTGTATTGACAATAAGTGCCGTGTAATAAGTTTTTTTTTCAAACCATTTATTATAAATGTTAATTTATCAACAAATATTTTTTTTTTAATATTAGAAAGCGACAATATTTTTTTCTGAGATTTTTTTTCTTCTATTCTCTTGAATAGTAAAATATTGTACTTGTCCAGTTAAATGGTATATTAGTTCAGTTCAATGTTGTAAATTGGAAAAATCAAAAATGCACGTGCATTCAATTTAAACACCTAATAATATAAAAAAAAAACGTATGCGCGCTCACGAAAAACTTTATTTCTCAACGTATTCACTATTCACCCTTAGTGCCGTCAATACGGTCAAGGAAATAAAATTCTGCCCTAAAAACACAGAATATCTACCCGTGTAGTTTACTGTTGTACTTTCACAATTGCATTATAAAAACTAAAAACAAAATTACCACCAAAGGAACGTGTAGGAGTGCGTTTCGATGAAATAAAAATTGATTGGTTGTCTTTGCTTACTTATTAAACCATTTCAGTACAAATATTGTCATCGATTCAGGCAGCCACGAATTTGTTCATTGAAACTCCTACCTTCTCATTACTATGGATTCGGCTCATCCCACTTTTTATTATTTCTTAATTTGTGACACGTGATTCTAATTCATGAAGTCTGTCACTAAGAGGTATTTTTTTCCTGTTTCGACATGGTCCGAAAATATATACAGGGTCTCCCATCAAATAGTCGATTGTAATTTGTTTAGTAACAAATCATGTTCTACTGAAAACTTTATCTGATTACCTATACAAAATTTATGTGATTGGATTTATAAAAGAATTAACAAATTCAAATTGATATTATTTTTATCAAAATGTACCCTCCCTTAAATATTTTATTTTATTACAGAGAACCTAATTAAAAATCCAAAAATTGAGTTAATATGTTGCTTAAATATTATGAAACGTTTTTTTTAATATTATAAAACTATTACTTTAAATAAAATTAATAAAATATTCAAATTTTTATTTGCTCCAATACCTTAGATATTCTTATAGCCAGCAACGTACGAGTATGTTGATGATACAGTTATTCTTGTATTTCTAATCTACTAACGAAACTTCAAACTCTGTAAGACCATATTTTCATATCCAATTAACAAAAAATACTTAATGTTACATACACTTTTAATCGAAGACATGCCCATTTCTAATGCCCAAAAAGTAATATATTGGGTTGTTCGGAAAGTAATTTCGTTTTTTATTATATAAAAATGAAAGACGATTTTCTTGTAGTGAATTAATATTTTATTCAATTAAATATTGTCCAGCCTGATCCAATACTCTTTGCCATCTTTCTGGTAGTAGCATGATTCCATGCTCATAAAATTTTTGTTCTTTGCTGGCAACAAACTGATCCAAGTGATTTTTGAGCTCCTCATTTGAATTAAACGTTTACCATCTAAAAAATTTTGTACAGACCGGAACAAATGATAATCGGAAGGTGCCTAGGTCTGGAGAGTAAGGTGGGTGTAGCAATATATCCAATCCAATCTCTAAAAGCTTTTGCCGAGTAGTCAAACTTGTATGTGGTTTCGCTTTATCCTGTTGGAACACTATACCTTTCCTATTGACCAATTCTGACCTTTTTTCTTTAACTGAATTATTCAATTTGTCAAACTGATGGCAGTACACTTCAAAATTGATCGTTGTGTTGCTCGGTAGAAGCTCAAAATGTGCCACCAAACAGTAGAAGCTTTCGAAGTGCTTTGATCCTTCGTTGTAGACAACCCATTTTTCGTCCCCAGTGATGATACGCTTCAAAAATGGATCATTTTCTTGGCATTTGAGAAGCAAATCACAAACCTCAATGCGAAGGCACAAATTTTATTTCTATCTATAGAAAAGATAAATAAAATAAAAATTTTATTTTATTTTTAATTTTATTTATCTTTTCTATAGTAAAAGGTAAAATATGTTGAAAAAGCTGTTTTTCACTTTCCATATTTAAAAGGGTATCAACCAAAAACTTATGCGCAGAATCAATCGAATTTTTTCACAAGACTGTCAAAATACATATGATTATACGGCTTAAGTGTGAAGTTGGTTGTGAAAACATACAATTATGTCCTCTGTTGGGAAACAACGAAATTACTTTCCGGACAACTCAATAATTAACCTGTTAATACACGTATATAAAACCGTTTTTATGTAATTTAAAATTTTGTATTTTCCGCCAAGCCCATTTCTGCCGCATATATTGTACAATTATACGAGGTGTGACAAAAAAGTAATGAGACTGATTTTTACAATTTTTTTGTATTTTCATACATCAACGAAGTTCTCTTGAGAGGCGTTCCTTCAACTCCTCGGTTAGACTTCTTTGAATTTTTAAGTTGACCTTATTTTTAGTGGTTTTTTATCTTAGGGAACAAAAAAAAAGTCATATGGCCTGAGAACGCTGGAGAAGTCATATAGGAACGCTGGAGAAGCACGCAAATCTCTTATTGCGAGAAAAACTCGTTGATGGAGATAGCCGTGTGACGCGTGTCTGCAATGTCCGAAAAGGATTTTGACGCGTAAAACCCTTCAGCGTTAATATTAATTGACGATCTCATATGAGCCTTCACTCGTTCCACATTTTCATTAGTTTTCGATGCTAAAGGCCTCCCTGAGCATCTTCTGCTTCTTCGCGGCCCTTAAAAAAGGTTTAATGACACCGAAAAAGCTGTGCTCGTAATAAGTAACGTTCTCTACAGGCTTGTTGCAATATTTCGTAAGTCAAACTCACAGGAAGCTTAACACAAAATTTAATGGCACATAGTTGCTTCACAATAATGTTCCATTAAATTTTGTGTTAAGCTTTCTGTGAGTTTGACTTATGAAATACCAGCTGTATAAGCTTAAATCAGCT
Organism: Atherix ibis; assembly: GCA_958298945.1. Taxonomy (NCBI): domain Eukaryota; kingdom Metazoa; phylum Arthropoda; class Insecta; order Diptera; family Athericidae; genus Atherix; species Atherix ibis. The sequence goes on from OY282609.1 coordinate 32,816,231, forward strand.
GTTTTTTAGTCAAAAAAACACATGTTTTTTTTCTTAGAAAGTATTAACAAATTTGAGTACTTGCCCTCGCTAACTACACATTTTTCCAATCTCTCGGGCAATTTGTGGATACCACGCCAAAAAAATTCTTTCTCTTTCGAGGCAAACCCCTCATCAAGCCATTTTCGAACGTCTTCGTAAGAATCTAAGTGCTGCTCAGCGAGCGCGTGGCCTATCGACGAAAACAGGTGGTAGTCGGAAAGGGCCAGGTCTGGTAAATTAGCGGGGTGGGGTAGCACCTCCCAGTTGAGTGTCTCCAAGTAGTTTCGGACCATTTTTGACGTGTGCGATGGTGCGTTGTCGTGGAGGAAAATCAGCTTGTCATGTCTTTGTTGATAATCCGTTGTATTTTCACGCAGAGCACGGTGCAATTTGATCAGTTGTTGGTGGTAGCGGTGGGCATTGACAGTTTAATCTTGTACAAATGTAAAAATTGCCGTCTTTAAACCGACGACACCAATCTCGGCACGTTGTTTTGTGCATTCGATGCGATTTGGCAGCCGATTTCTTCAAATTGAAGCAGAAAAGCAGAGCTTCCCGCATATGCTCTTTTTCTGGCACAAAACTAGACATGATTACCAAAGGAAAAATGTATGTTGTGTACGAAATTGCTGACAATGTGCACTGATTAATGTTGACAAATGTCAAACTCATAAAAAAAGTATGTCGTGGCCATGGTAGCTTAATACGCTCACTTACGCCATCTATGACGAAACAGCGCATTTAAGATTATACCCCTGGTAGTCGCCGTTATATTTTTCGTAACACATTACAAAAACGTGCTATATGGTCGAGTATTTACCGAATGAGAATAAAAATTGTACTATACGTTTAGGATAACATTCAGAGGAGTGTAACCTAGGAGCTGAAGACGATTCCACTCGGAGCCTTTCAGGGCTACTACAACGAATGGAAACAATGCGTGCGCTGATGTACAGTCTCATTATTTTTCTATTACATTTGGATAATTCGTTCAATTTAACAATATAAAATATGATTGCCTGTAGGCATATATATACATATGTAGGTTCTCTTCTAAAAGTCGATGAAGCTTCTAAAAACTGGCTTTCCTGTTCCGGAAAAAGTTACATTCCTCTATCTACAAAATTTTTGCAATAAAGTTGTTACTTAACAAAACAAACAATAAAAAAAAATATTATTACATTATTAGAGAGGAGAGTATATGTTTTCATAATTTGATTATGGCACAAAATATAATTCCTCCTTATAAACAGTTATTCCGCTTTTATCCCATTTAAAATTTCATTTTAATTTGTTCCAATTAACTTTGGAACAAATTAAAATGAAATTTTAAATGGGATAAAAAGCGGAATAACTGTTCCGACAACTTTCGTAATTAATTACTGCAGAGTATTAACTTATAAGATTTTTATAAGCGCAAATTTTATTTATTTAATATACACAAGTAAATATTATAATTTGCAAAAATACCATTTTTCATATTTAAATTATTGTTTTTAAGCGTTGTTTTTTAACTTTACTATTCGCCATTCAAAATTGTTCTATTATATCAGCAAGTTTTATTTAAAAAAATTCCTCGGCAAAAATTCGAATTGAAATGTTCATAAATAAATATTTAGAAGTGAGAATGGAGAAAATTTTTGCAAAAATAGGATATAAGGAGAGAAAAAACAGTCTCTCTCACACACGGTTACTAAGGTGATGGTACTTAAAAGAGAAGATTTCAACGCAGCATGATTCAAACTAATGAAATTCTATTTTATATTTTTATTGTTAATATAAATCAGGTGTAGTATTTATTTTCTATACAGTCAAAGCAAACATTTAGATAAAGAACATATACTGTGCATATTCAATTTTTTTCCTATGAAATTAGGTGTAGAAGCTCTTGGTGTTCTTGTTTTATTTTTATTCATAGAATAAACTATCACGCAGTGATTTTTATTAATTTTACAAATCTAATATAAAATTTGTAGGTGAAATTGGTAAAAGATAATTTGGAACTATCGTATCACTTGATAGTATGTAATTGTCTCTTGTAAGAACCTTCTTATGTCTTTGTATGAATAATGAGTGTGAATTTAATAGTAAATATTTTAATTAATATTCCCAACGAGATCATTACCCTATAGTGGGCATTTTAACTGAATAGACATCTTAAGAAAAGCTTCAAATGAACTAAATCGTATTATTCATTGTGAAAGTGTTGTACAAAAACAGTTCACTATATGGCAGAAGATATGAAAAGAATATTGAAAGTCAAAAATAATAGTGAATGTAAAATACGCCTTCGTTCGAAATCAAAGTACTCTAAATAAAGTTGAATGGCAACTTCAATGATGTTACGATGTTGAAGCGCACACTCCCGTTTAGTAATTTAATCAACTAGGATACAATACGGTCTAATCCGTTTCCAAAAAGGACCGTGTACAATACAACAGTAAGTAAATATTTCAAGCGCCCTATCTGATTGGAAGGATGTCGTTGAGGTATTCGATTAAGTATAGGATTTCACCGAGGGGAATCGCGGTTAACAGTCAAGCGCATAAAATGTATCCTAATTTTTGGTAAATCATATTAAGTATCTTTGAAATAGTTTCATTATTTTCATGTATTCTCTTGTAATTACAAATTCTATTTTCATTTTTATAAAATTAAAATAGAGAAAACTATTAAAATATTGTAGTTTTTAATAAAGGTTTTTTTTGTCTTCTATTTCCTTTCAGGTACAGAGTCACTATAAAATTACTGCAGAAAAAACTGTAATTATGATACCGAATAAACGTTTACTGTTTCTGTATGAAATCAGATCCAATAAACTGTCGTATTTGACAGTGGTATCGCTAGAGAGTCACTTTGATTTTGAGCATGTTATCTGGTAAATAGGCTATTATTAGATTGTCCTCAATATTTTGTTGGAATATTAGAAAGGTCCGTAAATGATTAAAGGGCTGTTGAAAATACAATGCAACAATAATAAAATGTGTTATTGAATCAATTATTCGACCCTCTTATAACATTTGTTCAGCAAATTTATTCCTTAGGATGTGAGTTCAAATGAAGTGACTTTGGGAATATTTACTGCATGGAAATAGCAAATTAAGAACCTGATAGATTTAAACGATTGGGCGTTATTGATCTTTTAGATAATGTCAAAAGGCTTCTTTATTACTGCTATTATTACTAATATGAACATTTTTTCACTACACTTTTTTTTTATCTACAAAACTTAATGGTATAAAGATAAGAAAAATTGCTAGAAATTAAATTGTAGATTCTTATTCAAAATTTAGATAATTTTTATTGTAGAAATTATATTCAATATTATTATTAATATTACAATATTTAAAAAGGGCACTTTGATTTTTTTCTTTAATTTTATCATATTATCTACAATATATTTACATGATATATGAACATATACTCATTTATAGATCTTTTTAGCATATTTAAAGTCAGGATAATATAGTAAACTTCTCTTATCCAAAATTTATATTGTATTCGTAGGTCTATTAAAGTTTGAATATTGTCATAAACATACAGAAATGATAAACTGGCAATTATATATTAAGTTACTGTGTACTTTCCATGAAATTTTTTTCGAAATTTTACTAACAGGAATAATTATAAACGTTCAGAAAATTATAGGTCCATATTAAAGGTATGCAAATAAGTAATAGTTCAGAATTTTTCTTTACACGAGTGTTGTATGATTAATACCTGACCTTAATAAGAAACACAATTTTCATGTGCAAAATTCATTTTATATGTCAACGTCGTCTCATATTAGCTCGATACACTTAGTTCAACATTTTCCTATCTGTTGTATCCTATCTAAAAAATACGATCTTTCTAACCTTTCAAAACAGGCGTTTGTTTCAGTAATTACCTCATTGTTTGAGCCAAAACTTTTTCAGCGCAGGTATATTTTCATATTCTGAAATAGGTTATAATCGCTGAGGCTAAATCTGACGAATATGGTGGATGCGGAAGTAATTCGTAAGCTAACTAATGGATATATGCCGTGGTGATGACACAATTGTGTACGCATGCATTGTCTTGATAAGAGAGAATTTTGTTTACAGCACCGTTGAAACAATCCAATAAGTTGCCATAATATTCGCCATTAATAGTTGTGCCCTTTTCAAGGTAATCGACTGGATGATGCCGCGTGCATCTCAAAATACTGTGGTTGTGACTTTGTTGTCCGATAACTTTGCCTCGGCCTTCTTTCGCGCTGGTTTGCTACGGAAAACCCATTGCTCGGACGGTTTTCTCTGGTGTGCTGTGATGAATCCATGTTTCGTCAACAGCTATAAATCGACGCCAAAAATCATTCGAATTGAGCTTTAACATCGCCAAACATTCTTTTGAAGTTTAAATCCAATTTATGGTCTATAACAAAGCTGCAGAGACCCCATAAACTTCTCTAAGTTCCGAATTTATTTCATCAATAGTTTTCTTTTCCAAAAATAAATATTTTATCACTTCTCGATATTTTGTTATTTCCACTGTTGTAAAATCACTTTAAATGGCTGTCACTCGCAAACTTAATAACGCAGCTGCTTAACAGGGTTCTTGTGAAAGGTTAGATTTACGAAAATCAGAGTTAGTTTAAGAGTAACATCACCATCTCTTGCCGAGGCCACGTATTAGTCATACAACTCTCATGACAATCGATAAAAAAAAAAACATTAACAGTTGAGATTGTTTATTAATTTGTTAAACTTTTAACATTTATACCAAAGATGGACTACCGCCATAGAGATTGAGATATGCCAATTCAACTGACGGTTGGAAGTCTTTAAAACTGACGGATAGCAATTAGTAACTACTTGCAAGCTTTTTTCATAATGCTGCTCTCATAAATAATGATAACACCAGGAAAAGATTACAGCATCCCTCACCATTGGTGCTAGGATTTTGCTCGGAAAATATGTACGTAATAACCAATAGCTACCACGAATCGGGTTCAAAGTCCCAGAACAGACAATTTCTCCAATTACCGTGGTATACATTTTTGTTCTCATGCACCTCTAAGCCAACTAGAGTGCGAGATTCACAAAGCCTAGAACAAACTTCTCTTTTTTTGTCGTTAATAATTATTAACACTTTTTTATTTGTTCATCTTTACTACTGGTTGGACGGTGCAATAAAACGTTGTTAAATTTTATCGCACCGGCTAGGAAAAGGAATAGTCCAGGAGCTCCATAATGGAAGGAGTACTATTCAAAAATAAATTCTGCATTAAGTGGTATTCATTAAGGATATGAGATATAGTAAGTTAAAGACCACAGGAATGACATAATGAACGAGGACGTTTCCGAAAAGATTTTGGAATTATTGTTGAGTAAACTGGCTCTACGCTGTTTGGTCAGTGTGTAGAAAGACATCTTCCACTGTTGGCCCTGTCTATTTGTCTGCGCTTGGCCAAATTCGGAATTATAGTGGCACTGAACGGTGGAGAGCCTGCCTACTCTATCAGTTGATCAGGCCGCTCATTACCGCGGACACCAGCATGATCTATTGAGAACCGGATCTGCTGATAAGCTACGGGATTGATTCTAGTCTCAAGTACCATCCTCATTGCCCACAGTTCTTCATGGAAAGGACAACTTCGATTTGGTAAGATTATACACTTCGATTCACGATATCCACCTCCAATAAGCTGGATGATTGCAAAGGCTGTTGTGTGGTCAACGATAGCAGTGTGGAGTCACCCAATCCATCTACCAATTCGAGAAATAATTTCCTATAACAAGACAGGTCGGTGGTTGTCTTTTTGCATCTCCTCGGTAACGTAGATATCCTCAACTCCCTTTCCACCCTAGGTTTCCGATTCGGATGCTGAAAGGAGTTTTGGAAATCAAGAGATAGAGTGGGTGAATGTCTTTTTAGTTCGGAAATTAATAAGAAAGTGGTGGATGAATTTCGTTTAGGAGTATTTGGTGGAAGAAAAATGTTATAAAAGATTGTAAAGAATGGGATAATCGGGTAAGCATAGGTTTTAATAAATCCGGGTAATGCGAGAAGTGTAAAGATATTGTATAGCAGATTTTCAACCAGTTAATTGAAAAGTTTTTATATAAACTTAAAAAAAAACAAAATCCGTAAACAGTTTTTCAAATTTCATAATAGCCATTTCGCAACTATCGAAAAATATCCAAACAATATTTTTTGTTATGTGAAACTTAATCCCAATCAAATTTCTCGATTTTAACAATCGTCACTAACTACTTGTCAATATAATATGGTTAGAACTGACAGGACAAGGGTAGACTAGATAATTGATTTGTTGGCGTTTGCCGTATAGAGAATCAATTCAACCCTTCTTTAAAAAGTCCTAGAAACTTATTAGCCGACTTTTATCGAATATTTATTAATAATAATATTATTATAAATATAATATTATATATATATACGAGTATGTACACATTGAAAGTGATGATTATATATTGGATTCTCCACGAAAAAAAACCTATATAATCACCTCTAAATTCAAAAAATATGTATCAAAAGATATGTTTAGTTACATGTAAAAAAAATCACATTTCAAAGCACGTATAACTGCTTTATGTTGGAGTATTGGATCCTTAAAAGAATGTGCACTACTACCACATGAATACTCGTATACGTACATTCTCTTATGCCACAAAAGTTGGCCATTTTCAATTTATTTTCCTCCTTTTTTAAAAAAAAAACATCTTTCACCATCATTTGTAAATTATATTTTTGAACGCCATAACTTGTTCTCATACAGCTCCATACCATAATAAATAAGAATATAGTAGATAAAAAAACAGATGTGGAATGTATTGGATTTGGAGAGAGAGGGAGCCCATACAATTTTGCCCATCCAAGGAATAAACATATGTGCGTACATTCGGCATTAGGGGTGATCGAAAAAAAACTCCGCCCTCTAGCGTATATACAAACGCAAGGGAATTTCTATGGTAACCAACCGAAGAGATTGAATTAACTCAGTTTGTGAGACGTCATGAAGGGATGATGGGTTTCATTAGACAGCAATTGACAACGAACGAGCGTGCTTTATACGCGAACTATGAAATAACGACGAAGGCCGTTATTTCCTATATACAGGATATTTTAAGGATTTCCTTATATATTGTGGTCACAATTAGAATCAAATGAAGCAAAAAAAATATAACAACACAAAAAAAAATGAACAACTACAGAAATCAGTAGATCTATTTAAACGAATTAAACTACCCACACATAATGTTGGGCGTTTTTCATTCAATTATCATAACACACTTGAAAAGCATATTCAGCAAAAGGAATTTTCGTTTATTGTTAAGGACTTTTATTCATATATCATTTGGGAAATTTGGACTTTAGGAAAATACAATAGAAAGAGTCAAATTTGTAATGCTCTTCCCAACAGTTTCTAGACTTTCCATTTCAATATTTAAAGTTAGATCATATAAGCCAGTTTAGAAAAATAAATAGTTCTATAAAAATACTTTTTTCACAGCATGTATGTATATTAAAATAAATTTATTTAGTGAGAGAGTTTTTTCGTTTTCAATTATGTTTTCCCAATAAAAACTCTGATTATATGAAAATAATTGCAGAAAATCAAGAGATTAAAATAACTCCATTTTACTTGTTACATATTAAAAAAATCCAAATTAACAAAAATATTATTGGTAATGGGAATAAGTTCTTGATCATTTTAAAATGATGTGCCTAGTGGTACTAATTAGTGTTTGATGAAAGTTGGAAAATCAACATTTATACCGACAAAACCGCATTGAGGGAAGTTCTACTTCAATACTATGGTATAAACTTGAGAAAAGTGAATTGACTATATACTTGAGAAAAGGGAATGATCTAAAATATAGGAAATTAGGTTCTATGTCAATTGAAGAAAAAAGACGTTGAAGAAGAGAGACATAGAGATTCTCCTTGCGTTGTCCAAGCTTTAGGACAACAGAAAAGAGGGGGTTTTTGCATCACGTTGTTACAAACAATGAAAATGGATTTACTTAAAAAAATTCTAAACGACGTCAAGCATGGGGACAAATGTATATAGAAGAACCAGGTCCATCAACACCAAAACGCAATATGCTGTGATCCTTTTCATTCCATCAGAATAATGTGTTATGAACTCCTGAAACTGTCCGAAACCATCACTGGTGATAGTTTTCGAATGCAGATAATAACACTGAATTGAGTTTTAAAAGGAAAATAGCCAGAATGGGTTATGTCCACCTTGCTAAGGTGGACATAACAAGCCGAATCTGATACACAACAACGCTTAGTGTCACGTTGCAAAACCAGTCCAGAAATACTTGGTACGAGTGAAACGGGAAATCTTGTATCACCCGCCCTATTCGCCATATATTGCTTCTGCAGATTTCTATTCGTACCGGTCTATGCAGTCAGCGCTTTCTGGCGAGAAAGTATCGAAAAATGGCTTAATGAAAGGATCGAGCCAAAAAAAAAAACAGAATTTTCCCGTAAAGTGGTCGCTTCTGATTAAGACTACTTTGAATAAAATCACTTTGTATATTATTATATAAATAAACGACAAACTCTGGTAAGAAATTAATTGTTCAAAAAAAAATTTTAAACAATTTTTGTGCGTTGTCTCTAGTAAATGAAAATTTTAAATTGTTCATCAATTTTTGATATTTTTTCCAAATTTTATATTAAATAAATTTCCTATATTTATTTATGACATGAATTTTTCTCTTTATTTCATTTCATTTCTAAAGGAAATTTCTTTTAGATTTCAATAATACATTTATTTTTTGTAAGCAATCGTAGATTATTCACCTTATCATAAGTTACGGAGACATTTTTTTCTGAAGCTTTATTAATTTTATGAAAATTTCTAGTTCTCATAAACATAATAAGAAAATTTAGAGACTATTTTTTGGAAGACATTCCATTACTGATGGTTAATTTTTAGTATTTTTTTTGTAATTACTTTTACTTTAAACGGTAGAAGACCAATCGCATACTAACAAAATCATCGAAGAACTAATGTTCCCAGTCCCTATGATTCTTCCTCCCAAAAATTTTAAGCCCTCGGAAATTAAATCTACTATTCTGCGTCTTTTCAATAAAAAAGCTCCTGGTTATGATCTAATAACAGCTCGTATTTTGAAGCAAATTTCCCGAAAAGCTTTAGTTTTAATTACATACATTTTTAATAGTATTCTGCGAACAACCTATTTTTTCTCTTACTCTGGAAATTTTCTCTCATTAAAATGATTACTAAACCAAATAAACCCATTAATTCTCCTTCTTCCTATAGACCTATCATCCTCTTAATTGTTGGTAAGATTTTTGAAAAACTCCTAATAAAAAAATTATTCCTGATCACCAATTTGGCTTCTGATCTGAACACTCCACTATCCAGCAATGCCATCACATAGTTGATGATATTGCATTCTCTCTTGAGAGGAAATAGTATTGCCCAGGAGTATTTTTAAATATCTCCCAAGCTTTTGATCGTGTGTGGCATCCTGGAATCCTCTGGAAACTCAAGACCTTCCTTCCTTCAACATACTACCTTATGATAAATTCATATCTTTCCCAACGTTATTTCCAAGTTGCAATTAACTCAGAATCCTCGGAAAAATATCCTATTCTAGCCGGACTCTCACAAGGTAGTATTCATGGTCCCATTTTATATAATATTTATACCCATGACATCCCAGCTGATCCTGATACTATCATTACTACTTATGCAGACGATACAGCCATACTTGCTACCCATACAAATCCTGACATAGCATCCAACAATTTTCAATTCCATATACACAACCTTCATTCTGGTTTAAGAGATGGAGAGTGAGGGTACTTTCACACTTTGTAATATAAACATGATTCCACAATAAGACAAAGTACGTTATTTGGGACTTTACCTGGACAAGAGACTAACATGGAAACCACATACTAGGCTAAAAAAAACTTGAAGCCACTTGAGACGTTACGTACAACTTCTTAGACTACTGTTGGACAAACGCTCGAAACTAACAATCAAAAGTAAACTTCTAATATACAATACAATTAGTAAACCTATTTGGACTTATGGAATTGAACTTTGGGGTTCAAGGAAACGTTCCAATTCCTATCGCGTCCAGGCCCTAAAATCCAATATGTTCCTTTTATGTTCGTAACAAGGTAATACATCATGATCTAAATGTTCCCTTTGTTCAAGACCTGTGCATTTCAAAAATTTCACTCCTGTTTATCCTATCATCATAATCCACTTGTGAGAGAATTGTCTTGTACTGCCCTCCTCGGAAACACTCATCTGAGATTTAAGAGACAATGGCCTAAGTGATTTTCTAGAGAAATCTAACTCTTCAACAGTTAGTTGGAGAAACGCCGATGGGTGTTTACTCCCACTTCATGATGCACAAGATTGTAAATTAAAATGTTATGTAAATCTGCTTGTTACAATAAAATTGTAGTTGAAAAAAAATCGTTATCATATTAACTTTTGTGTAAAAATTAAGTGCAGTTGAAATTTTCCATCTTATTTGTCACCACGTCTTATGAAATATTTTTATTATTTTTGTTCATTATTTAGTTAGTTTGTCACATTAAAAAGTTAAATAAAAAATATAATCAATTAATTATATTATCTTATAATTCTATGATTGTATAAATAAATAATAAAAAACAATTTAGTTTCGATGCTGAAAAAATAATAATTCAATTTAAAAATAAGTAAAATATTTTCTCTTGTTCTCTATCTTTTGTTCTCACTAATTCCGAAATTATTAATTTTCAATTAATTTCAATTTATTTGCAATATTAGATATAATCAAATTCGTTGATTACATATATTATACAATATTATTATTATTATTATTATTAAACTTTTTATTGTTACCATTTGACTTATTGTTAATTTTCAGTTTAATCTATTTTAAATGAAATATTCTTTATCTACTGTACAATTCTTATTTTTTCGAAAAAGCAACAAAATCATTAGCGATTTCGAAATTGTTGACTTGACTAGACATAGCCCGTTATATTTTAATCAAAAAAAAAAAAAACAAAAAAAAAAAATTACAAATAAAAATTCTATGTTATAAACAATGTACATTTGGAAGTTGTAGGGATACATTTACCTGTGCTCCATTCCATACAGACAGTAATCCTTTCTTTTGGAAGTTAACTTGTTATTACGTCATGTATCCTTTGGAGTCTCCAATTATGTCAACGTCACTTCCGTCGTCTTCCGTATTGTCGTCACTCATGTTATCGGCAATGTCACGATCGCGTACAGAATACGATAGCCCACCGGCACTCACCACCATACTATCGCCTGACGATGCTGACGATAGTGTCCGCAAAAGTTCCAAGGAATGTCCACGGCTCATTGATGTGTGTCCATTGTTACCGGATGAGTAAATTGGATACGATTTCTCCGAGTCTGATGATAATGCGACTGTTGATGATGATGACGTTGTCGTTATGGTAGTTCCACTATTTTTAACCGAATCAGTTCGTGAGAAATCGACAGGCTCTGCTGCGTTAAGAATCATTGAAATTCTTTTAGAATAAAATAATTAAATTCTCTTTTCTGCCTAATGCTTTCATCGTTAGGTTCCTTACCCAGGATAAGTTAAAAAAAAACAATTTCCAAGAATGAGGTCGAAGTAAAAGATATCGGCAATGGCTAGTATGATGGAAATCGGAGAAGAAAGTTCAAAATGATAATGGAAACAAGTCAAAACTTAATTTGTTACCAATTTGCCAAGATATGAATGGGGTAGCATAACTTTCTTAAGACCACTTTTGGTTCTATTGTGAATTGCATATCGTCGTCTTTTAAGGAAATTCAATTATAAATGCTCAGATCTATAATAAGGAAGGGACGAAAAGTACATTTTGTCCTTTAAGCATCTATCTTCAAACCATTTTAAGAAAGTCAAAGTTTATGCAAAGGAAAATATTTTCGAACTAGAAGTGATACAGCATACAACAGTGTACGAATATTACCACAACTTAATAATAAGTGTATGATGTCCAGCATATATTCGTACTTGTATTGGTCATAGTTAAAAATATCATATTTTAAGCCACTGTTATCTAATATAATTATTTATTAGCTAATTGTATACATAGGTGAGTATATGCATAAATATAAAAATACTCAAGAATTTGTTCATAAATTGTACTTTTCTTAATGAGTTACTAGCCATTGTTTGGTATTTGTTAAGTCCTTTTTCTTTATTTTTTTTTTTGGAGAAACAAAATTGATGGGAAGTTTTTTATACTAAACTTTTTTTTACAGTAATAAATAGAGCAAATTAAATGTACTATGCGGAACATACCATTTCCTGTGTCTCTTCGTCTGAGTTGCTTTTTGTGTTTCATCCTTCGATTTTGAAACCATGTTTTTACTTGAGTTTCACTCAGACCCAATGCTGTGGCCAATTCAACTCGTTCTGGAGTCGATAAGTAACGTTGTGCTTCAAAACGTTTCTCCAGTCCAGTCAATTGGGGATCACTGAAGACAGTTCTCGCCTTCCGACGGCGACAATGTCGTAACGCACTCACACCCATACCAATCCCCAATGTCAGTTCAGGAACAGTACATCCGCCACCACCAAATAAGTGACCACCACCGAAAAGCCCTGTAAATTAATTAAATTCCTTATTGGTGGTGGTTTTTTTAGCCTAAATGGGCAAATGCCCTCATATGTAGTATATTGTGTCTTTGTGTGTTAAGTATTTGTCTTACAATAAACCTACAAAATTCTAACCAGAAAATAAACACAAGACCAACTTTTATAATTGAATAAACACTTTTCATTTACCTGTCACTATTGCATAGTGTCCGTCCTCAATTAATATTTATTTTCATTGTTAATCAATTAATTAATAATTAGAATTTATTTTCTTTATTTGTTTATGCACACGTTGTTTTATATATTTTTTTATAATAAAAAGTGTGTAGAATCTGACGGTGTTTACCTTGAGATAGAAAGTATGGATCAACGGATTTGTAACTATTCGATGATGGCGTTAAATAGCCTAAGGTCATCTGTAAGAATCCATGGTCTCCATAGGCCGCCCCACTCGGATATAAGATCCCTGCACTTGAAGGATTGAACGCACTTGAAGGTTGTTGATGTGGACCAGCACCATTGATATGTTGTGCCGACGGATGACGTTCGGTCAATTTATATCTGAAAATTTTTTAACGTTCATTGATGGCATTTTATCTTTAATTGAAATCAAACTTGACATTTTTTATAAATTTTAATAATTTAAAATAGTTTATCACATTTGTCGTAAAACTGGCAAACAACTATTATAAGCGATACGAACATTTTGTTAGTTAAAATAGTAAAAAGTCACCTTTCGTTTTGAATAATCCTCTGATACTCCTCTTCGCTTCGAGCATTTACACTACGAATTGGTTCATTAGGTGAACACTTAGTCATTTTATTACTTTCATAATTATTACCATTTCCAATTCCGCAACCTATACTATTATTATTATTGCCATTTATACAGCTACCAAGAGTTCCACCATTTAATAATTTCCCATTGGTTATTTCGTTATTATTTGTTGTACAAACACTGCTGACACTACCAATACCACCGTTACTATTACCACTACTAGTACCAGAGTTATTTAGAATTGAAGAATTTTTATCACTTAAATTTAGGGAATATTTTGGCACTTTATTTGTTAAAATTGTCTCATTTATTAGCGTATTATTATTATTACAAATATTATTGTTGTTATTATTGTTAATACCATTATGAAAATTATGATGATTTTGGCAAAGGATATTTTCTATAAGAAATGGTGTCCTTGCAGCTAATGTCGATGATTGTGATTTACTATTATTATCCGATAATTGTACAGACATGTCAACAATTCTCCTTATAGCACTAACAGTTTATCCTTATTGGGAAATTTATTATTTGTATTGATGGAGTTTGTAGTTGCCGTGCTACTGAATCCAACGTATTTGTCGAGAATACAATTTCAATAAAATCCGGTACAGGATAAACATCCTTTCTGTACGATGTGCTAACAATTAATGATTTACCCTTATAATATTTTTATGCACTAAGCTATAATAGAACTTTTACAGAGGCAGATGCTGTTTGTTATGTTCCGTGATATTCGCAAATTGCCAACTGAATAAGAAGGACATTTTCAGATACAGGCATCGTTCCTGTGTTTGTGGTACCGGACATATTTATATTCTTCTACATTGACACATCCCCTCTTTGCGAATGTGTCGAAATCACAATTGAGCGCATCTTTCTAATTTCCCCCACAAATTTAAAATACAAGTAAATATTTACTATATTATTTATATAAATCCTTAGGACATATGCGTACGTAAGCAATTATATATTCTATATACTATCTTATACTAATAAATAATAGCATATTATTACAATAGCTATGCACACATATTCACAAAGGATGAGAAGAAATGTTTCGATAGAAAATTGATAGTAGGGAGATCATCATCGTGATGATTTTAATATAGAAAACACCCCTAATTTTCGGATTGTGGTTTTAATGTGGAATAGCTATGTGTTTGCTGGTTGGTATCTATTGCATATCTCATTATTGATATTAAGCTTTTAGTTGCAAATAAAAACCCACAGGTTCTGATGTGCCCTAGCTGGGTATGTGAAATCAACCTCTTCAATTTGACACTTGCTCATGCATAATGTATGAGGAAATATCGAATTAGTTAGCTTTCATTTGAATATAAATAAACCCTCTTTTAGTAAATTCATTGATGTATTCGCAGATATGCGCACACGATGAATTATACTTTCCAAAAACAACAAAAATTAATAATAATAATAATAACAATAATTGATGAAACATTCCTACTTGTAATTAGCACTGGAAATTGTTATTTTTGGTTTTATTAAATCATTAATAACATTCTGATTATTATTCGTACACATACTCAATCATAAAATTTTACCAACCACATTTGCTGTTCAATAGAAATGAAAATTCAAAAATTTATCCACACAATAACTTTGCGGTATGTAAATATGGAATTTTCATCGTTTATACAATATTTCTTTTTTTACAATTGTATATAACAAAAACGTTTAGTTACTTACTTATGCCTTAGATGAACTCGTTTACATTAACATGATTTTTTTATTTTGTTTGTGGTCACAAATAGCTAAGAGTATAATTATTTCCCAAAGCTATGTTACTTTAATGGGAGTATAATTTTATTTCCCAAAGCTATGCGAAGTCTAGTTTCGGACAGGTTTAATCATCATGAAAGCTATCACGAAGCATTTCATATAATACGGTAGCAGTCTGATAAATCAGTAATAAATCAAATAAAAACTTAATTTATTTTTTTTAAAAAAATTAATTTATTTTTCGACATAGTCTCGTTTGATTATATTTATAACGATTTCAGTAAAGCGTTCGACAGTCTTCGTCATTCTATTATTTTGCTTAAGCTTAAGAAATTTGACTTCATCCAAGTGCTATTCAATTAGTTTAAGTCTTACGAGTACCTAACTAATAGGACTTATTATTTATTTTTGAGTACGTCCATCAAAAGTATCATTAAAGCAGTATTAGGTGTTCCACAAGGTAGTCACATCGATCCGCTGTTGTTTATTCTTGCTATCGATGACATTGCGAAACTAATTAAATGCACCAAAATTCTTATTTACGCTGATGATATTAAATTTTTTCAATCATTAGAGACGTAAATGATGTTAGTCATATTTAGGAGGATTTGAATATATTCTATCGGGTTATTTTTTTGCTATTTGGTTTTTCATAGTTTTACCACCATTCATCACGGAAAGACTTACACACCCGAACAACGCTTACAAATTATTGAATTTTATTATGAAAATTCGTGCTTTGTAAAAAATGTTTTTCGCTCACTTCGATCATTTTATGAGGAAATAATGCTGCCGTAGTGTCAAGTGTTGGTGAAGACCGCAATTTATCCATTCGTCGGCGTTCACAACAATTGCGATTGTGTTACTCGACTATGTGAAAGATTTTACGCAAGGATCTTAGTCTGAAAGCGTATAAAATACAACTCGTGCAAGAGGTGAAGCCAAATGACCTGCCAAAGCGTTGAATTTTCGGTGAGTGGGTCTTGAGGGAAATCTGTTTTATTTACTAAAAAATTGCTCTTACTGACGGACCTCATTTCTGGTTGAATGGATATGTGAATAAACAAAATTGTTGCATTTCGTCTGATGAACAACCATAGGCAAAATAAAAACTGCCATTGCACCTAGAAAAATTCACTGTTTGGTGCGGTTTATGGGCCGATGGAATCGTCGGTCGATATTTCTTTAAAGATGGCGCTAGCCGCAACGCTACCGTCAATGGTACTCGCTATCGCTCGATGATTTCCAACTTTTTTTGTCCGAAATGCAAGAACTTCATCTGGTCTACATGTGGTTTCAACAAGACGGCGCTACATGCCACACAGCACGTGAAACAATGGACATATTAAGAAATGAGTTCGGTGAGCAATTTATTTCATGTTTTGGACCGGCGATTTGACTCCTCTAGACTATTTTTATGGGACTCCGTGAAGTTATTCGTCTATGCCGATTTGTTATAAGCGAGATACCATGGATCACTTAAAAAATGTAGTCGTGGGCAACATTTACATGAAATAATATTCAAAAAGTAAATGGTAAGCATTGATTTAAAATTGATTTATCGATTCAAATAAAAATTGCATACACAACATGGTAAAATTACAATTTTGCCATGTTTATTTTTGGAAATTTTAAAAACTTAACACTTAAAAAATCACACGTTATAATTGGTGTCTTTCTAATGGGCTCTTACTGAACGTGGAAAAGTACGAAGTAATGATAGTCTCTAGAAGTCCAACTCATCGTATTTATAATTATTATTATACTGACTTAGGTGTTGCAGACACTTGTTTCGAGTCTTTTATTGAAAAAAAAGGTATTCCAATGTTTCCCCAGACTCCCTATTCACTTGATCTCTGTCCGCGTGACTCCCCCCCCCCCCACAAAAAAAACTGTCGATAAAAACTAGAGGAGTGTAACTGAGGAAACAAAACTCACGCCGATGTATAAGTATCCAAGGAAACTATTTTAAAGAGGATAATATTGGTGTATTAAAATACAATAAAATTGTTGGAAAGTAAAATTTAGTCTTATAACTTTTTTGGCATAAAATTTCCAAATTGTTGTATTATATTTTTAAGTTATACTCTCTTGTCTCTTATCAAATAAGTATATAAGTGATGTTGATATTAAATTATTTTTACTTTATTTCTTTCTTTCTTTCTTTTTTTAATGGGCCTCGCCAGACTCTAGTACATCTATCTGCTAAAACGGTTTAATGGTCCGTTCGGGAACACCCAGGATAGAAAAAGGTAAAAAACAACCAAACGTCCATTGCTACAACATCTATTTTACGATCGGGCACCCATTTTCAACCCAAAAATTGCATTCCCGCCACCCCAAGAGAAAGCCCCACGTATAACGTGTCCGCCATTCCTCGCTGAATAACACCTCGAGCGAAAAAAAAACCTCAGCGCATATTTTTCCCAAAACCCATTTGTACACCAACCAGCGTCGTGCCGTTTTTCAACATTACAAACTCTCCAATTTGATAGTCTCTAGTGCTTACCACATCCTCCCCCTACCACTCCTAAATTATCTTCTACAAACAATATTTGCCTTTTCAAACCCTTGTTAAAATTACGTTTTTCCCCCCTAACACAAGTTGTTCGTATTATGATTTTAAGACATTTACCGCTTTTCAGAAATTAACGGATATAAATAAAAAAAATAGAAAAATTAAACATTTTTCCCGCACACAGACAAATATCAAAAATTCTCCCAACAAAACTCGTGCCCATCCCATGTTTCTTATCTTTATAATCCTTACTTCATATTCTAACATATTTTGAGTTTATTTATTCACAACCCAATATTTTTTATGGCTACACAATTTGGCAGGACTCGTGTTTATAGTTTCCGTTCGACACATTATGGTGAATCTTAGATAAGCGTCTAAACAACGAATTACTATTTCAGTACCATAATAAAGAGGATACAGACAAGTGAATCTTTTTGAAGAAAAAAAATAAAAAGGATACAGACAAGTGAATCTTTTTGAAGAAAAAAAATCCTATTCAGGATTTAGTTTCTTTAGCTAAAAACTTTTATAGCCCTTTAAGGGTGTACTCTGACTACGCTGCTACTGTTTTTACGTGTTGTGAGCCCTTAAAAACCCTTGACTGCGAATGTTAATAGAACAATTACTAGATTATGTTAGGCTCTAAAATCGTCCGTTCTCATATTAGGACTGGACTACCAAAACCCATTGGTTAATTTAGTCTTTGTTTCTTAACAGTTCGGCTGAAAAGTTTGGAACGTTGACGTCTAGATGGCGCAGTCAAGGGTTTTTAAGGGCTCACACCATGCTTCAAATGATTCCTGTCAAAATTTGACAGCAATTGGTCGATTGGTTCGTGAGATATAGCATTTTGAGTGGAGCAACTTTTGTTATTGAAAAAAAAATGGATAAAGACGAATTTCGTGTATTGATAAAGCATTGCTTTTTGATGAAAAAAAATACAGCGGAAACCAAAGCATGGTTTGACAAACGTTATGCGGACTCTGCTCCAGCTATTTCAACTGTGGAATATAGGTTTCGTCAATTTCGAACTGGTCGTACGAGCACAGTTGATGCAGAACGCAGTGGACGCCCAAAAGAGGTGGTGACGGCAGAAAACATCAAAAAAATCCACAAAATAATTTTAAATGACAGTAAAGTGAAGTTGAGCGAGATAGCTGAGACTCTGAAGATATCGAAAGAGCGTGTTGGACATATCGTGCATGAATATTTGGGCATGCGAAAGCTGTGTGCAAAGTGGGTGCCGCGTGAGCTTACTGTGGACCAAAAACAACAACGTGTTGATGATTCTGAGCAGTGTTTGGAGCTGTTCAAGCCCAATAAGCCCGAATTTTTGCGTCGATATGTGACAATGGATGAAACATGGCTCCGTCACTACACTCCAGAGTCCAATCGGCAGTCGGCAGACTGGAGAGCGAGCGACGAACCGAATCCAAAGCGTGGAAAGACGCAACAGTCGGCTGGCAAGGTGATGGCGTCTGTATTTTGGGATGCGCATGGTATAATATTCATTGACTATCTCCAGAAGGGACAGACGATGAACAGCGACTATTATATAGCGTTATTGGATCGTTTGAAGAAAGAAATAGCTAAGAAACGGCCTCATTTGAAGAAGAAAAAAGTGTTGTTTCACCAAGACAATGCACCGTGTCACAAGTCGATGAAAACGATGGTCAAACTCAATGAATTGAGCTACGAATTGCTGCCCCATCCACCGTATTCTCCAGATCTGGCCCCCAGCGACTTTTTCCTGTTTGCAGATCTCAAGAGAATGCTCGCTGGCAAGAACAGCGATGATGAAACTGAGGCCTATTTTGAGGCAAAACCGAAAGAGTACTATAAAAATGGTATCGAAAAGTTGGAAGATCGCTATAATCGCTGTATCGCCCTCGAAGGCAACTATGTTGAATAATAAAAATGAATTTTGCAAAAAAAAATATTTCTACTGTGTTACGTTCTAAACTTTTCAGCCGAACTGCTATTCAATATGAGCTAAAAGTCCAATTTCATTATCGAACGACATTTGATAGCGGATATATTTGGTTCAGTGATTAGAAAATTTATAACTTTTAAGTTTAGATTATTTTTAATTTAATTTCCATAAAGAGAATCGACAACTTTTACAATATATCCGAACATGAATTGCATTGTCTTCAGTTAGGATATTGTATTAAATTAAATATCAATAAAACGATTATGAATAACTTTCAGGGTATTAAGCTCTATTAGAGTCATCATTTATATTGTTACAGACTTTGTTGTTTAACATAAGGTAGGCTCGTTAAATTAATCCATGTACTAAATAGTTATCAAAGTTCATATATACACTTTCTCGTTGCGTTTATCCCGTTTTATGCGCGGTTTGTATTTGTTTATACATAAATGACTTTAATTTTGTATTTGTTTGTACATGAATTACTTTAAAAGGATATTTTTAACCGAAGTTTTATACTTTTCTTTTAATTTTTTATTATAAACGATTTATGCTTTTACAAATAGCAATAATCTAGCAAAGTTAGTTGGAATAATAGTAGTTATCCATACATTTACGTATGTTGAATTAAAAGGATTCAAAACTTTAACGCAACTAGACACTCGAACTAAATTTTAATAAAGATTACGATTCAGATATTTAGTTGTAAGATCATTGACGATTGCGAATAGTAACTTTCGTTTAAAATCCTAAAAGTTGCAGAATTTATTATTTTTCCCCAATGTAATTAATTATTTTCCAAGAAAGTTTTCATATTAGATTTTTCAATTCGAATAGCCCCATTTAAAAAAAAATTAGTAGCCATAAAAAAAAGACAAAATTTATCGGGTTCGTTCCAAAAAATAAAATCCAAAATACAAAAAAAAAATTTAAAAAAATGTCAATATTCTCTTTTATTAATAATTAAAATAATTAGGTGAAATTTATGATTTGATTATTGTATTTATAATCATTTAAAATTTGTTTCTTTAAGAGTTTGAAGTTGAAGATAATCTTTTCTAATATTCGATTTTATGATATTCAAAAATGTTGGGTGTCAGCTTTTTTACTATTATAACCTAAGTAAACAAATTTGAAAATTCTATATTTTCATTTTAAATTATAGCGTTCTACTAAGGAAACAGAAATTGCTATTTGTCTCTAAATTCTGACCTTAAAGTTAAAAATATTGAAAAAAACTAAGATAATCTAAAATTTTGTAATGAAAAACTGTGATAAACTTTCAAAAAATTTAATTAAAATTAAGTCAATTTATTGGAGTATAGCAAATTTTACCGGCGGACCATCTCCTTATCGAATCTGGACACAATCTCTTATTACCTTTTCAAATACCATACAAACTTTTTGTTAAAAACTTCAGGGTAGATCCTGGAAGTCACCGAGTCTACTTTAGTCAGTCTAAATTATTTCGCTCTAAAATTCTGACCATAACATCGAAGTTGCTGCTGTACAAGATACTATGGTTGCCAGTCTTCATGTATTCATGGGAAATTTTGGTTATCAGAGAAAAAAAAACTGCGAACTCTTGTCCGCGTTCGAGAGGAGAATCCTCGAAGAATTTTGGTCTCTACATAAGAATAGACGATTCTGAAGCCTATTTATCGACGAGCGTTACCGAGACCGCCCGGTCTTGAATAAAATTGAGCTCAATAGGCTGCGATGGGATGGACACTATATCCGTGTAAATGAGAAAGATTCTACCCGGAAAGGCTACAGTGGCTCCATTTATACTCCCAGAAGACGAGGTAGACCCTGTCTTCGGTGGAGTGACGTTGCTAGCCAAGACGCCAAAAAAATGCTGGGACTGCGGAGCTAGAAAACCGCCATAATTACTAGTTGTTTTTGACGTCTTATGAAGTTTTTGTATTTCCGTTTAAAAGTACCTCAAAGTTATAGTAAGCTGTAAGAAATCAGAATGGCATCATCGGTTTATGTACAGCCTCACAACCCTGGAAGCCATTCGTGGTCTATCGAGTGATTGATTCTGTTCTCAACAACATTCGACATAATCGTGTCAATATTAGTAACGTCAGAATTCTTAAGTTGCAGCAACTGTTCCGCAAATAACAAACAACACCGTAGAAACATACTAACGAGTGGTTTTTTTTAAAACATTACTCAACAAACTAACAAAATTCTAACGAAAAAAACTACTCAATAAACTTCCCTTAACAGAAGCTGCTTGGAATTTGGTAGGTTATGGTATTCTGGTAATCACACTCTTCTCACTTGCCTATCTGGTGACGTTTAAATAACATTACTTCTATTGTGCAGCTTCAAAATGCCTCAAAACCTACTCCAAAAAGTTTTTCAACTAGGAAATAACCGATTTTATCTAATTCGCATACTTCTGTGTGTAGGTAACCAAGAGCCAGAAATTTAAAATAAAAAAAAAAACAGGAATAATTAATTAAAAGAAATAATGTATTTACGACGCATTTATCGATAATAATTCATAAGAAAAATTACATCTTAGAATACGCATCTTTGTATTAATTTAATATGTTTAGACCATCATATTATACAATAACTAAATAAAATAAACAGAATTTTTTTTTTTTGTAATATTTTTGCCATAATTTTAAATTTTTTTATTGTTTGCCAATTTTTTAGAAAAAACATTTTATTATAATCGCTATAAATCTAAAAATATGAGTTGATATTTTTAAACGGACATTACATTATTAAATAAAATAACCATTTACTTCGTTTAAAAAGCCGAATTACAAAAATTATTTAATTAATCTCGTTGTCAGTGGCAAAAAGGTAAATTATCACCTTTTCACTGGCATTTCATGTTGTCGTCTAATTAAAATATTTAATAATGAATATTTTGTGTTATGTCCTGTGTTTTTGCACAATATCTTGTGTAAACGTTCAGTTTCAATTTGATATTCATTGACACCGACAACAATATTGAGATACATCCGCAGCCATATTATCTATGTACATGCATATATATTTCGTATATCTTCAAGTCAGTCGTGTACACTCCATAAGAAGCTAGAGTAGCCGTGCATTGGGTGTGAGAAAATTCTGAGACCTGTTTAATGGTATGAATCGGTTGTAATTTACTTCGGCATAAACACCGATCAAGGTATAGTATAGTGGTAGCTTACATTAAGCTTTCATTTATTCAATGTAATAAGCACTAGTAATATGCTGCTGCTAGGCACATGTCATACATACTATATATACGAGCATACATACACGACCCATACACAGTATGCATATCTACTCCTATATGTGACTTGAACTCTATGAAAACTGAGAGCGCACACACAATTATGGTGCCGAACTAATACATCCACCGCAAGCTAAAGGAGGGAAGAAACTGCTGCGCCAATCACATTTCGAAGGTGTGTCATTTACCCATCGAATTCTATACAAATAAAAGTTGCTCCTTCGGTACAATGCACTAGTATTAGTCCATACTAGTGTGAGAGCGTATATTATGGGTGAATATCGTCGGAATAAGACACTCCTCGTTATCCTCCTTGTACTCGTTGTTATCGTCATCGTTATTGCTATTCCTGACTGGTCCTTGTTCTCATTCTCGTCCTCGTTGTCATTGTCGTCATCAACTTTATCAAGATCATCGTCAGCATCATCATCGTCGTTGTGTAGACGTCTACTTATGGTTTGATGAAACGATTGTTTGGTCGACTCCAAATACACCAATTTATGTATGAAAATTGACACAAAGTAGCAGATTTATATTTTATGTGTGTAACTTTTCCTTGGGGGTTGAATCTGGCCGCCTTACCATCTACCGAATAGGGATGGATGAATGGATTGTAATATTTTCCTAGTTAAGGATGATTTATTGTTGTGAAGATATGTAATGAAGTTTTGCGTTATTTTGCTTCTTGTTCCATCCTTATTTTTCTATGGTTCAACTTCAATTTTACTTTTCCCCATACATGCTTGCACTTATTAAATTGTTAACATAGTCAAACATTCTATTTAATAGCAGAATATAAAATCGCGACCAGATACACATCTTCTACATATCAGTCAAAATAATACCAATGTGGATATTTTATGGAATAAAACTACATGTACATAGTATCGTTTTAGACAAAGAGCTTAAAAGTTATTGCATCAGATTGATATTAGAGGTTTAAAAGTTCCACATTCATATACAGCTAACTATAAGAGCTCAATCATGTGTTACATTATTTTGAAATTTAGCTTGAAACCAAAATTGAACTGCATCTGTACGTTAAAAATAATCTAATGAATAATAAATGAAAGTATTTTCCTAGCTTTATTTGATTTAAATCTACGTTGACTTTGTGTCATTAGTTATTTATTTGTCTTTTTCTATCAATATCCATTAATTTTAATATCTGGATCATTATTAATCAAATAATATGTAATTTGGCTTAAGAAGATTTTTAAGCAATATTTTATAGTGCTTGATAAAGAAACTTATCCATTTTAAATTATTATTAGTATTATTTTTTTTTTCAAAATGATACTCAACTGGATGATAAATTAGTTGACCACTTAAATAATTTATTGCAGCTATAATTTTATAACATATTAAATTTTAACATATTTATCAAATGAGATAAACATCTACAATAGATGTTAAGTATTTTTAGGCACATATTAAAAAGGGATATACGAGGTCTGTTCAAAAAGTATCGCGAATTTTCAATTTCCGCGGGTTACGTAAATTCGACTTTCGATTTTTTGTGGCGTTATATTGGTACTCATATATCTTACTTAAGCAGACAAGTTGGGCTATTTTGAATGTTTAGTTAAGTTTTGACTTGACAGCTGCTTTGCTTGGACGTGTTTTGGCTCGTCTTCGATTTTTGCCCATTTTTGACCAAAAACAGCATCGCATTAATATTGCTAAGGAGCTGTTTGATTCTGTCCGCGAAGACCCAAATTTGCTCCAGAGGGTCATAACAGGTGACAAATCATGGGTTTATGGTTATGATGTGGAAAATAAAGCTTAATCATTCCAATAGAAGCTGCCGCACGAGCCAAGACCGAAAAAAAAGCGCCATGTTCGGTCGAATGTAAAGGTTTTGCTTAGTTTTCTTCGATTGCAGGGTCGTGGTGCATCATGAGGTCTTGCCAAAGAGTAGAACGGTCAATCAGGAATATTACCTGCAAGTTATGCGCAAGTTGCGTAAAGCAATCCGCCAGCAACGCCCGGATTTGTGGAAGTAAAAAATTGGCTTTTGCACCATGATAACGCCCCTGCTCACGCATCGTTGCTTGTGCGCGAATGTTTGGCCAAAAACAACACCCTAATAATTCCGCAGCCACCGTATCCTCCAGTTATGGCCCCCTGTGACTTTTTCTTGTTCCCGAAACAGATTCTTTGATCCATTATTTGGAATGGGCAAAAATCGAAGATGAGCTAAAACACATGCAAGCAAAGCAGCTGTCAAAAACTTGTCGGCATAAGTGAGAGACATGAGTACCAACCTAACGTCATAAAAAATCAATAAATCGAATATACGTAACCCGCTGAAATTCAAAATTAGCGAAACTTTTTGAACAGAACTCGTACTTTATGTAGATTTATCGAGAGTTGAATAAATTTTCAATGTTCTATTAATGTAAAACATTCTTAATTATTATCTCCAAATGGCCTCATGCTTATGTCTAAGAGACCTTACATAGAAACAAAGAAACAATAATTTCAAAATTATTTGTAACGACGATGCACTTCATAATTGACTTTAAGACTATGTTAATTAAGATAAAATAAATTCAGTTTCCTACGCGATAATGTTAAAAAATAAACTGCCGAAATCTATGGCGAAATCAACTACAAATTTTCATATATCAATATTTTTTTTACATAGACCTAAGAGGTGAAATGCAAAGTGTCGCACAAGAGTAATGAATATCATTACTGGGAGTATTCTGATAATAATGCGGATTTCCCCTCCACATAGCTTATACGTTAGTCCCTCCATGACATGCAGTACAATTTTTAACCTCCTTTGGTAGCTATGCGAACTTATAAGTGGTTTTTTTAGTGCATTGAGAAAAATCCTTGTAATATTGCCGATGATGAGCGAGTCCTTCAAAGAATCACCGATTGCCCCTAGGCTATCTCCATTGACGATTTTTTCTGTTGTTCACCAGTCCCCTTTTCACCTTAACTAAGTTTGTGTAACTTTTTTTCCAATTCTCAAAAATCACTTAAAAGGACGCCATCTTGATACGGCCGATAACAGAATTATTCTGTACTGCCGATACCATATCGTTAAATATAATACCATAGACTGACTACTACTGTAAAGATTGGAATAGACGCAATCAGCGGACATAGTTAGACCTTTTTAAGGATTTCGCCAGCTCATCTGACTAATTATATATAGTTGCGCACAATATGAACCTCATTTTGAACCTCTCAAACTAGTTTCCTCCCTATGCTAGCTTGCCTACACTCAACTCTAGCAAAGCCCTCTTCCGCACCTTCAACTCTCAAACAATGGTTCCTCACAAGTCTTTTGTTCGTTCTTATGAGCTCCACTATATTTTCTTCTTAGGGCATGTGGCCTCAGCTTGGCTACTCTACCATTTGCTGCTTCAGCAAAATCTGCCTTACTGTTCTATGCATGTTGCAACTACTAAGCCTCTACTATCATCGGCAATGATAGCACCCGGTCCTCTGCACCGGAATGTGGGTATTTACCTCAGCCCACTACGTTTCAGTCAAAAACACCCCACCCGGATCGGGCACGATAAGACTAACCAACATCTTATGTGGGTACCCAACACCCGCGGTACACATTTTGTTATAAGAGTATAACAAAATACACTCAGAGAGAGCTACAGCAAGGAACCTTGTAAATTCTTGGTACTGCTAGGCTGGGTTAGACCCTTGCGTTCGTCAAAACCCGAAGGCACTTCTGTATTGATTATTGTTTGATCGTTCTCCCAGAGGTAACCCAAATTTGCTGGGCGTACTGTTGATAACATCCACACGAGTTTAACTGGTAACATGAAGAGCGAAAATAACATCTCTGCAATTGTATAGCTGCCCAAAAGAAGTACAATGAAAGGAATAGCTTTGATGAATAAAAATAAAATACAAATTGTTGAAAAATAAAATCAATACTTTTCTGCTACACTTTCTATTAGACAAAAATTATTCTAGAAAGCCTCGAATAAATTGAGGACTAGTTTCTACCAAAACTGAATAAGAGTTTTCTCAACCAAGATCGCTGTTATAACATTTAAAAAAAAAGGTTTTATAAAAAAAATTCATTATATTTAACTATGTATAAATATTGATAGATAATTTAAAATGCTTGGAAAATGTCGATCCGGGTTTTTATAGTGATTTTAATTATTACAAAACTAGAAATTTTGGCCATATACAAGGATGGTCTCAAAAATAATTGGTTTGAGTAATAATACACGATAATTTCGAATCTTTATTTCTCAACCTTGTCTCCTTGTTACTATATGAATTTTTATCCGGCGATGCTTAGTGACTTCCGTAATTTTTTTGTAGTAGGAAATATCCAACTTCTCACAATAATTGTCAACCGCAACAATCACTATTATTGACAAAGTAAAACCACTTTTTGAGATTTGGAAATAAAAAATAATCGCTGAACGTTAAATGTTGCAACGTTTGTTAATTTTGGAAATATTTTTATGACAGATGTTATTTTTTCTCCATAGAAAGGAAACGCGAAAACCTTTATTAGACATCAACGAAACTTCCAGTTCAAATACGAGATTCCTTTACTATTTGCTATTTCATTAAAAATAATTATTTCATTAATTAAATTTAATTCTCAATCAGTCATCTAATGATGACTACCAAAGATATTTCTCAATTTCTCTGATTTGAAAAATCATATTTCTAAGAAAAACTTGACTAATAAGTACAATACTTAGCCTTCTACACAGTTGGCCTTAAGAACACTGGAGTTGGTTTTTGTATGAATCCACTTCTAACTTCACTATTCCTGATTGAAATATAGTAACAATATTCATGAATAATAATAAAATCGCTCATGAATACTGTTACTAGAAATTTAAAAAAAAAATACTAAAGTTATTTAATATTTTTATAATGATTTATAGCTGAACAAACTATAGGAAAGTACCAATCAGGATTTAGACCAGGACGATCAACAACGGAACAACTATTTATGCTATGGCAGGTACTGGAAAAATGCTGGGAAAGGAAGATCGATGTACCCCAAATCTTCGTTGATTTCAAGCCAGCATACGACTCCATCCACAGAGAGCAGCTGTTCCAAGGCGTACCAGAAAAGCTCACTAGTCTAATAAAGGCAACAATGACGAACACACGTGGGCAGGTCAGAATTCAAAATATCCTTACAAACCCTTTCTCCATACAATAAGGACTCAGGGTGACGGACTTGCGCCAATGCTTTTTGGCTTCGCCTTAGAGCATGTGATCAGAAGAATCCCGGTAGATCTGAACTGTACTTTGCTGTATCAGGCATCGCAGGTGGCACAAGTTATGCTGATGATCTAAACTTAATAGGAAGACAGGAATCAAACGTCAGAGAATGTTATACCTAACTAGAAAAAACTGCCAGAAAATTGAACTAAAAATTAAGATCAATAAGACCAAGGCGTTAATGGTATCCAGAAATGGCCGAAGAGCAGAACAAAACCTAACAATTGTTGAATGTTATGGCCAACTATAGAAAACTGTAATAAGCTTTGCTTATCTAGGATCAACTGTGAGCACCACAAATACAGAAACAGCAGAAGTGACACGGCGAATTACCTAAGCCAACAGCGCTTACTTTGCGTCGTCGAAGTAAATTACATCCAAGGAGGTACACAGAGAAAAGAAATTAGAACTCCACAGAATTCTTAGTGAAACTTGGACAATGGCGCAAACAACGGAAAATTTACTCGGCCGTTTTGAAAAAAAGTTTTTACGAAAGATACTGGGCCCAATAAAAGATCAATAACAGCGGCGTATGTGATACAATAATGAGATATACAGAGCATGTAATTACCATATATATATTAAACTACAGCGCCTGAGATGGCCGGGGTCCGATTACGCGTGGGAGATATGTTACCTTGGAGTAAAGGTTGGAGAGAGGCTGAACTTTCGGCCTAACTTGCAACATCTAAGGGTGCGCGTAACTGGTTTGGTTGGCATGCTGGTGCGAGTATTTCGCAAAGAATGGAAACTTCGATCTAAAGCGGTGCTAGTCCTGTACAAGAGTGTGTTTGTTCTATGTGCAATGTATGTGTCATGTGTATGGGCTGACATTATAAGCCACCAGTATGCAAGGGTGGGCATAAATTCAGTTCAGCATGTTTGAATGTATGTAGAACTGTGTCAACCGAGGCAATGCAGGTTGTCATGGAAGAAATTCTATGCGACCTGGAGGTGCTGCGTGGAAGCATCCACTACCGTCTACGGCGGGGCATCCCGCTTGATGGTTGTTCGGTTATGAATAAAGAGGTTCAGGGTCTTAGTCCAGGCCAGCGGCGTGTACTGGTCCTGAACAGAATGTATGAAATTTGGCAACGTCGATAGGATGAAAGTGTGAATGGCAGATGGACGCACATGTTCATTTCGGATGTGTGCTTTGCATCTGCGTATGGATTTGAATTTGGTCTGTACCTTGGGTATTTACTCAAAAAGTGCCACGGCAGTATGAATGGGTTCCTATACAGGCGTGGTCTGGCTGCGGAGGCTAGATACCCTTGTGGAGCGGCGGAGGAGAGTGCCAAGCACCTTCTCATTGAGTGTAACCTGTACGGGGATTTGCGTGACTTAGGTGCATGTGGTGAATGATGAGGGTGTGGATGTGCGTGGCGTGTTGGGTGTGAGAGAGAGGTTTGAATGCCTTAATAGATTTGCCTTGGCACTTTTTGAGAGGAGAGCAAAAATGGTGCGAGAATGAGTGTGTTCTCAACTGGATGAGAGGCCAAGGTCGATTCCGGTTGTACTTCCGGATCTTGGCGAACCCGCGTACCTGAGCTAGCTTAGCGGTGCCTAGGGATTTATAAGATTACTGACCGTAGCTCAATGAGCGGAGTACAAAACGAAGTACTCTTAAAATAAAAATTGGTACTACGGGAGTCGGGGTGCCCCACGGTGTTGGAAAACACTGTGCCCGACATTGGTGAGGCGCTTAGGCAGCAACGTAGTGGCTGTGGTTGATACCCATATCGCGGGTACGGTGTTCGGATCGCTAGTGGGAGGTACTAGTAATTATCTCGAGCGCTGTTACTGCTAATGACAGTAGAGGTTTAGGTAGTCCTCGCCACCAACAGTTGGAGTAGTCAGCTTGTAACTGATTACTGACTGTTAACTGCCAGTAATGGTGGTGCGTTGATTGAGCGTAACTCAATCCCTATAGTCGTAGGCGACTCGTGGTTTTATGTTGAAAGACAATTAAGTCACGTTAAATAAAACATTATAACTATGTGCGACAACCGCATTCCCAAGAAAATCTTCAATGGTCGGGTGGATAAGGAAAGCCGTTGGTGTGATGCAATCCGAAAAGACACTTTCGTATTACTCCAAAAACTAAACTGGAAGTCGACATCAAAAGATCGGCCAACGTGGAAACGGAAAATTGAGCAGGCCAAGTCCCGAAGCCGAGCTTTAGCGCCATAGAAAAAGAAGATAAATCTATCTATCTGCAAACGGCAAAAAAATATGATTTAATGTCTATTCCGTATTATACCGTTCAGTCGAAATGATCCACACAATAACCCATGAACATGTTAGAGAGTGTAATAAATCATTTAGTTGTGAACTACACACTTTTATCGTGCTTTCTGAACTTCTTAACATAAAATTTAATTACAAAACATCCTCATCGCTATTGTCTACCGTTTGTGTACAATTTAAGATATAAAATACAAAGAATCTGAAATTACAGTGAAAAATGTTAAGTACCATCATCATGCTCGTAGCCGGCTTGTCAAGAATCTGTTAAACTGAACCTTCCTTTTTATTTCGAGCATCTCTTTCCTTTAAAACACTTCAGATAATTTTTTCTTTCCACCTTTGTATAGCACGTTCTGCAGTATACTACTTTCCGTATATAAAAACTCAATCTGAACTCATTTGAAAACAACGTGAACCAATATCAAATGACCCATTTTAACATGAATACTATTCATATTTGCTATATAATAACCATACAAAATTTAATCTTTGAATTCTTTCTAATTACAAAGTCAACTTGTTTTCCAAAAAAAAAATATTGTACAATTTATGGTAGGAAATTTTATTTTTAATAATTAGAAGAAATTCTTTTTATTTGATAATATACGAGTACATTATTATTTAATATTCATGCCACACAAAATAGAAAGAGGCAATTATATTTCGCCATCATCATCAACGGTACGGCAGCTGGGAGGATGGTCTAGGGGACTGGTGAATCAAAGAACTCCACACGTCCTAACTTAACGCCACGATCTTCTAGTTTAGCATCCCCAGCATTTTTTGTCGTCCTAACTGATAACGTCGCTCCACCAAAGACAGGGCCTACCTCGTCTTCTGGGATCATAAATGGAGCCACTGTAGACTTTTCGGGCACGATCTTCCTCAGCCATACAGATGAAGTGTCCAGCTCACCCACAAACGGGCGGTCGCACTCTTGTTATTAAATAGGCTCTGGATCCGACGTTTCTCCTCTCGAACGTGGACAAGAAGTCGCAGTGGGTTTTGCTGAGAACCCAAGTTTTCTAAGAGTTCTTAAGACTGGAAAGACAAATGTTTTCTACAGCAGTAGCTTTGACGTTATGCTCAGGATTTAGGAGCGAAATAATTTAGACTGAATGAAGTACGCTATGCTAGCATAAATGGCAGTAAAGTCGATGAGCAGATGGTGGATGTGTTGGCCATATTCCAATAGTTTTTCCATTGACTATGACAGAGAGGATCCTGTTCCGTTACCGATTTTCTTGGAATGAAGCCTCTCCTGGTATGGGCCAATAGTTTTTTTGAGCGAATGAGGCTATCCTGCCTAATAAGATAGCGGAGAATATCTTATAGGCGGTACTCTGCAACGTAATACCCCTCTGTAATATTTCCTGTTTTGAGTATAGGACAGATAATTCCAAAGTGCATTATCTGTCCTATATTCTGTAATATTTCCTTTTTTGAGTATAGGACAGATAATGCCAAGGTGTCAGCCATTAATTGATTTTCTGTTTGGTGCGATGTGTCGCCTCCGTTCTTAACCAATTTGCTGGCTATCCCATCGACACCGGTCGACTTATGGTTCTTCAGTCGATGGATCGCTTTTATTGTTTCCTGTACACATGGAGTCCAAGTTTTTGCTGTGGCATGATGAGCATCGTGCTGTAAATCGCCTCATCCTGGTCACAGCTACAACAGGTAAAACTTCCGCGGCTAGTGCGGTTGCTCACTATATTTTTCAATTTCAAAAACCCATTTATTTTCCCAGGATTTTTTTCTTTTGTCTGTGAATTCTCTTCTCTGCTCATCGCAATTCACGATAATTTTGTACTAGTGCGCGTATTCTCTGATATTACGTCATTGTATGACCATTACGTCATTTTCGGCCCTACCAATGATAGTGTCCTTTAGGTCTTCCCAGGCCACTTCAATATCTGCTTCGTTCTCAGGGAGCTCATGTTGGTAGTGGTCCAAGTCAACATTGGCTCCTCTAAATGTTATAACATTTTCTAGATTGAGATATGCCGTCGGTTAATCAACACGTGGTCAATTTGATTGGCGGTGCTCCTTTTATTTGCGAAGTGTATGGAGCAAAAACATTTGCGAAGTGTATGGAGCAGATGTCATCAAAGTTCGACAGGTACGAAGACGGTTTACAAAATTCCGATCTGGGGATTTTTCACTAATGGATAAACCACGTACCGGCGGCCATTGGAGTGTGATTCCGACAAGTTAAAAGTCATAATTGACACCAATCCACGTCTTACCACCAGGGAGATCGCGTCGATGATGGGAGTCAACCATACAACCGTATTAAGCCATTTGAAGCGTATGGGGATGGTTTCGCGGTACGACGTTTGGATACCTCATCAATTGTCGGCTGCCAATTTATTGGATCGTGTTTCAACGTGCGTTGCTTTGAGTGCGAGACAAAAACATGAACCTTTTTTGCATCTTTTGGTAATGGGAGATGAGAAATGGGTCGTGTACAACAACGTGACAAGAAAAAGACATTGGGCAATACCTGGACAAGCCCCATTAACAACTTCGAAAGCCGAAATCCATCAAAAAAAAGTTATGCTTTGTGTTTGGTGGGATTGCAAGGGTATTGTGTATTTTGAACTCTTGGAACGCAATCAGACAATTACAGCAGAACGATATTGTCAGCAATTATCCAAATTGAACATCGCCCTTCAAAAGGATAGACCAGAATTGGTAAACAGAAAAGAGGTAGTGTTTCATCACGACAACGCGCGACCACATGTGGCTATGATGACCCAACACAAGCTGAATGAGTTGAATTGGGATGTTATCAAGCATCCACCGTATTCTCCAGATCTTGCTCCTTCCGATTTTCATTTATTCCGATCACTGCAAAACTTTTTAAATGATAAAACATTTCATACAATAGAGCAGGTAAAAACATCCCTTTCTACATATTTCCCATCAAAATCCAAGGAATTTTACACTAATAGTATTAATAAGTTGATGGAAAGATAGGAGGAGGTTATAAGAACGGATGGAAATTATATAATTTATTAAATAAATAATACAAATTAAAAAAAAAAATTTTATATGTAAAAAAACGTCATTACTTTTGCACCAACCCAATAGAATATATTCAAGAGGTCTTAAAGACCACTTTCCGAGCAAACCAGTTATTGGGTTGTTCGGAAAGTAATTTCGTTTTTTCCTAACAGAGGACTTAATTGTATTTTCGTTTTTTCCCAACAGAGGACTTAATTGTATTTTCGTTTTTTTTTCCAACAGAGGACTTAATTGAGTATGCCGAAAAATTAAATTTATCGAATTCGACCGTTCATGATCATTTGAAACGGCTAAGTTTAATCTCAAAGCTCGATATATGGATTTCTCATCTTCTTACGGCAAAAAATTTGTGCAGTCGCTTGACGTTTGTGATTTGCTTCTCAAACGCCAAGAAAATAATCCATTTGTTGGTTTATCTGCAACAATGTTAAGTGCAAAATATCGTGGAGTAGAAAAGATGAACCGGCTCAAAGCACTTCGAAAGCCAGTATTCATCAAAAAAAGGTTATGCTATCTGTTTGGTGAGATTTGAAAGGAATCGTTTATTTTGAGCTTCTACCGAGCAACACAACGATTAATTCTGAAGTGCACTGTCATCAGTTGGACAAATTGAATGATTCCCTTAAAGAAAAAAGGTCAGAATTAGTCAATAGCAAAGGTATAGTGTTCCAACACGATAATACGAAACCACATACAAGTTTGACCACTCGGCAAAAGCTGTCAGAGCTTGGATGGGATATACTGCCATACCCACCATACTCTCCAGACCTAGCACCTTCCGACTATCATTTGTTCCGGTCTCTACAAAATTTTTTAGTCGGTAAAACGTTTAATTCAAATAAGCAAAGAACAAAAATTTTATAAGCGTGGAACCATGCTATTGCCAGAAAGATGGCAAAGAGTATTGGATCAGACTGGACAATATTTAATTGAATAAAATATTAATTCACTATAAGAAAATTGTCTTTCACTTTTATTTAAAAAAAAAAACAAAATTACTTTCCGAACAACCCAACACTTCCAACAACCTTTTCATTGCTACTAAATGAATGGTTTGCAATCTATTGTAATATGATATCTGATCATTGTGTCATACTTGGCACAGACGTCGAGGACTTGTTCTACCTCTTCGAATAAGGAGTATTTTCCGAATCGATAAACTTTTCCGAATCGTTGGCAATATTTCCTAGTATTTATTTTGAAAACAGTTTTTTAATTATATCATAAAGAAAAATATTAAAATTCTATTTAAAATAAAGAATTATTTAATTATTAATTTTCTTATCAATACCGATTAAATGATTATCAATATGAAAGATATTTCTGCTCATTTTGTATTTAACTACCTACAATTTATTTTTTGGCCATTAAATAAAATCAAAAGTATAGGTCATTAGATACTCTTTTATATACGATGAAATTTATTATAAAAACAACATACGTTTTTTTTTATTCATAACAGATAAATCTGTTTTTTATGTACTCGTATATGAAAATATCAAAATTATTTTGATAATAATAGTTCCATCAATTATTATAGAAAATATATATATCAAGACTTCCTTAGTTGGAATAAATCGTAAAATAAATTAATATTTCCGTTAAATAAAATTTATATATAAAATCTATCCTAAAAGAATTTATCCATAAATCCCATTCATAAAACGTAAATGAATTGTGAATATTAAAAAAGAAATTATAACATTGTATCGTGTGCCATATTACTTTAAATTATCTTTCGGATGTGAAAATTGCTACTTTTTAAATAAGGAATAGATGTTCATTCAGAACACTAATAATCATCTAGCATCAAATGAATGACTTCAACATCGATCTTATTTTTAGATAAAAAAAAGGTCAAACATTTATTAATCTGATAAAATCTATTTTAAACGGGAGGGTTGAAATAAAAGAGAAATCGGATAAACACCGTGTCATAGGTAACCTTTTGGTATTTTTTTTTGTGTGTGAATGAAAACACAATATTCACAGAAGCAACGAAGAAACATCACAAAGTATTCAATTCGCCCTATAGGAGTACCGAGAACAGAGAACAGAGAACAGAGAAGGGATTAAATTACACACCCGAGTTTTATATTATACACCCGCTTTTTCGCTGTACTCGGCATAATCATTATGGAGTGTGGCGGTTGAACATTTCCGTATTTAAGGTCACTATTAAAAAAGGTATCAACATACAATGAGGGGTAAAATTGTCAGTCAAAAGTTTAAGCCAAATTGAAATGATTAATCTCTTAATATTGAACAATAATTCTAGATAATTGAACGTCGGTTGCGTATTATGCTATTTAAATGCAAAATTACTCATAATAAATAAAAAGTATTAAATTTTTTCTATTTTTTTAATTATTGTGGTTGTTTTATATAAAAAAAAACGTAATAATCTATCCCTGATTATTATCTTATTAATAATCTAATAAGATAAACTTTGCTGTTTTGGTGAGGATTTTTATTTTTATTCTCGAACTGAAAAATAATTTTCTAATCTAATTTTATTTGTTTTAAGATGTGTAATTTTTAAGAAGGATAATTTTTAGACTCTCGTTATTTCTCGCTCGTTCTCTCACTATTTACTTCTTTACAGTCCACACGTGGATTACAATGAAACTGAAAATAATAAAACAGCGACCAGTGTTAATTTTGACGTCAATTCTCCAAACCCGAATTCAAACCGGCCAGAACTGATGTTATCAACGTAAATTTTACTCTCCGTTGTCATTCATGTCCTTCTATATACCTTAATGGCAGCAAAATACCACAACACACCGAATTTCGGTTCCTAGAACTGAATTTAGATAAACTCTTGACACGGAACCCACATGCAAACTTAACAGACTGCTTCGACTTCTATACAAACGTTCTAAACTTACAATAAACAACAAAGTACTTTTATACAATGCCCTAATAAAACCAATATGGCCTTACGCAATAGAACTCTGGGCCTCTATCAAGCCTTCCAATTCACGTTTGTTTTAAAAAATCAAACAAAAACAATTCTCACATCAATTATGTATTGCGAAAAATAGTTTTACTTTTAATATCTTTTATTAATGTAAAATCTAAATAATCACTATTCTTCATTATATAAAAATCTTGTATTGTACAATTATTAAGGATTCCTATTTTATATTTTTAATTTTATTATACAACATTTTCCTAAACCAATTTATTTCCACTAACTTTAGTTAAATTTTATTTCAATAACTTATTTTTAATTCAACTTAATTCATTATTTGATATCAACTATATCAACTATATTTTAAAATAATACAATTTATTATTAAAGAAAACTCTCAGTCGACTAAAAATGGAGATTTTTAATATATTAAAAATATTGTAGATATCATTACCCACTACAGTATCATTACTACATTAGTCCACATTCGAAATAACGAAGTTAAATGGAACATTAAAAACTAACTTTATTTTAAATAATTTATTTAGAATAAAAAAGCGCCGATTTCAACCTATCCAAAAAAACTTCTTAGACCTGATTTCCAATCTGAAACTTACGTTTTTTTTCGAAATATTGAGGCTCGAAAATATTTTTTTCTCTTAATTTGGTCAGGACTCGAAATTGTTATCAGTGACATGTTTGTGCTTCCTCTAATATGTTGTATGTCTGAGATGAATTTCTACTTCGATCTGTATAAAGAGCACTAATCAAAGTTGTGTTATCTGAAAGTTGTTTTACTTTGTTGAAAGCTAATCTGCAGTCAGTATTACAAAAATTCTTTTTTCTTTTTGTTAGATGTTGCCACTAGTTTGTGTAATGAAATTTAATATTTTCCTAGTTTCAGCATAAACTTTGAGAAGGATATATAGGGTTTTCCAATAAGAGTGATATGATTTCTAAGTGACGTTTCGGCCATTTTTAATATGTCATGATCTGTCTTTTTTCCCCATTATATTCAGTAATATTTACAATTTCATCATGGAGAGATATACGCAAGAAGAACGTTTACAAATTATTCAATTTTATTATCAAAATAATCGTTCTCCAATTGAAACTTTTCGTGCGATCACTTTCATCTGAGTGGTGCGGTAAATAAACAAAACGGTCGATTTTGGTGCGAAGAAAATCCACAAATTATTCATGAACACCCATTACATTCACCTAAATTGACAGTTTGGTGTGGTTTTTGGTCTGGTGGAATCATCGGTCCGTACTTCTTTGAAAATGAAGCTGGTAACACCGTTACTGTCAATGGAGAGCGGTATAGATCGATGATAACCAACTTTTTATGGTAGAAATTGGAAGAAGTTGATCTTGACAACATCCAACAATACAGGGCTAAGTGCCACATAGCACGTGCAACAACCGAATTATTGCGAGAAAAGTTTGGAGATTCGATTATTTCAAGAAATTGTGACATTGAATGGCCTCCAAGAAGTTGTGACTTAACACCATTAGACTATTTCTTGTGGGGTTATTTGAAGTCATTGGTCTTTAGCAATAAACCAGACTCTCTGACAATATTGAACGTGCTATTAATGACATACGACTTGATTTAGTGGAAAAAGTGCTCGAAAATTGGGTTCATCAAATTTGTTCCTGCAAAAGAAGTCGTGGAGGCCATTTGAATGACGTTTTATTCAGAACTTAATTGTATCGATTGTACTTCACATTAAATAAAAAGCATTTGAATTTCCTTAACAATCAGTGTTTTTTTTTGTTGAAAAGAAATCATATCACTCTTTTTGGAAAACCCTATATATCCTTTTCTGAAATATAATGTCCAAGGAAACCTAATTCTGTAGCTGCAAATAGACATTTATCTTTTTTAATATTAAGTGCAAATTGATTAAGTTTAGAGAACGCCATTTCCAAATGCTAGATGTGCTCTTTTTCAATTGAATCCCTAAAATAGTGTCTTCTATATATGAGAAAATGTGGCCAAGTCCGTTCAAAACGTCATTCATAAAACGTTGAAATATTTGAGCTGCATTTCTTAAACTGGAAAGCATTTGAAGAACTTAAACTACAAATAGTTTTGTTACCACCATTTTATGTACATCTCCTGGAACGTGAGGAATCTGATTTTAAGTCGGAAGAGAACAATTTTTTTTTTAAATTGCATCGGGATAAATGAAGGTTGAAATTTTGAATATATGGTAATCGGTACCGATCCGGTTGACGCGACAGTTATCTCTAAAAGGGCACCAGTCCACATCCGGTTTACTGATCAGGTGAAGTGAGGATGATGCTGGGGATTTTGAAGGTCTACAAATACCTAGTTGGCAAAGTTTTTCGAATTCTTTCTCAGCATTATTGTGCAATTTAATGTCCAAGCGACGTGGAGAGGAAAAACGTGGAGGACCATTGGTAAAAATATAGGGTATTTACTGTAGTGAATCAATATCTATAATGTTTTTAAAATGTGTTCCTTTTAGTTGATTTAGATTCGAGATTTTTCGACTAATGTGTTCCTTTTAGTACATACTGTAAGGATTAATATACTACATTATACATAGTTATGTGGAAAAAAAGCCATAAGAAGTATGTATGTGACCAATCAAACTCTTATTAGAAAATATTCGTGAGTTCTCAACAACTGTATTGGAAGGGCAGTTGATGCTTCAATTATTCTTTTTATATAAGTCCTATAAAAAGTATAATTAAATAAATAAAAAATATTTTTTGTTTATAATCGAATTATACAGAATTTGGAGAATTTTTGGAAGAACACACACTCAATCAAAATATCTGATATCTATACGTAGAGTGTCTCTATATAATTTTCTGTACAGTCAATTATTGTTCTACAGTAAAAAAAAATTCCAAACAGATAAGACTATAGAATCATTGTACAAATTTTGATAACATAATGCGAATTGAAAACAGAAAATTATAAAAATACACAATATGATGATGAAAATGCCGGCAAAATAATACTTAACGAAACAATTCCCCAAGAGACGGGTGGCCTAAGTGACATTAAGTTGATCACTACTAATTGGACAGCATCATCGTTTTTACAGCATCATAATATGTGTACTTGACAATTATTCATATACGCAAAAATACATAAATACACATACACAAATGCGAAATGTGCTTATAATCCTAATCTTCGCAACATTTTTTTTACATAAAGAACAAGGTTATTATATGGAAAAAATTTCACAAATTCATCTACAATAGAATAATAAAAATACTCATAATAAGGGTGGAAGAGAAGGAAAAACAATGCATTACTACGGAGTAAGCCTATTGTTATAAGTAATTGATTATAAAAATATTACAGAATTCCTTGAACCCAAAATGCCTATGTACTTATTCGCTTTTTTTTGAGAATCACTTTACTTACGCCCCTAAGCCCCTATAGATGGTTGGTGCTCTTTTTAAGAACATATTTTGGTTTGATGCAGTTAGTTTGACTTCCTTTTCATATTGATCCATTAAAGGTATTGCTCTTTTCGAAGAATCAGCCTATTCTATCGATTGTAGTCTACCGCCGCACAAAAATATGTGAGCATATTAGTATCGGAAGTGCCGCGGTTAAGTGATTAAAACAGTGAGAACAACAAGGAAATATTGAAGGATGCAGGATGCTGTTGTCGCTAGAGAGTGAATTTCATTCAATATCTTCAAGCTAAAGAGAATTCCATTAAACATCTTCAGAACATCCGGGTTTCGGGGTCATAAAATGATTATCATTGTTTTCGTTTCGTCAAGATTTTGTCCAGCGCAACGTCAAAAGGGTGTAGGCAATCATTGTAGACAGTTTTTTTTGTACAAAATTTAGACAGAGCAAAAAAAGGGTAGAGCAAAATTCAGCATCACTGTGTGGCTACTTGTATTCAGAATGAATTTAAGTATGTGAAAAATATTTTTGCAATAATAATATGGTAAGCAGAAGAGATAATCCAACGTTAATGCAAACTTTTCCCATAATTACCGTTGTCATATTTTACACACCTATTTAAGAATTTTATCACGATTAGAACCTTCCTCGAATATTATAAAATTCTCTCAGCACGTACAAAATAAGTTTACTTATTCCGACTATAAATCGTGTACACTATAGCAGCGAACTGCCTAATTAGAGAGTTTCAACGAGCATGATGAAGTGCGTTCCTCTGAGATTCTTCAACGAGTATTATAAGTATAAGGGCGGCTTTCTGTTACGAAATGCAAAACCATTTATCACAACATCATCTTGAGTGATAAATAAGAGTTTGTTTCTTTAATAATAATCAACCAGACAAACACTTTTCACTAAATCACTCACCAAATTCAATTCGGAACGTTCATGTCATTTGCCAAGTCAACCAACAAGTTCAGCGCTCATTATTCCTTCGTAATTGACGTCACGTGCCTTATCTGACATCGCTGTTTGGGTGCATTTCTCACAAGCTATGCTGTTTGCCAAACAGAAAAACTCTTGACGGCTCAATTTGCTGTGCTATTTTGATATTATGTGCGCAATTCTAGTGTCTAAATAAGGTTTGGGGTTGTCGAACAGAAGCTTCTTTAAATTGCATTTTATATCATTTCAATTTCGCTGCTAACAAGTACATTTATCATTATTTTAAACTATTTTTAAATCAATTATTTCATCTTTAGTAGTTCTCATTAATATGAGTTGCCAATTGACAATATTAAATTAAGAAAGTGATGAGCTTTATAGTAACTACTAAATAAATAAATTAATGAGTAAATATTTTTGGTGTGTTTTTACCATTCTTACCCGTTTTTTTCTATCCCAATTTCATTATAACTTTCCGATAATCGTCACCACTTCTTTATGATATTGTATTCGATCGATAGTAAGCAATAACGAAAATAGTAAATAATTAACTACTGGAAGACATACAAGGTCGAACAACTTATAATCAAGCACAGAATATATTGCTATTTTATATACCACAGTCAACATTTCCGATTAAAAGTGTAACTTTTTCACATAATTTTTTAAGTGTGGTCAAAATTAATAATTATAAGCGCTAGTTCGATTTCAAGGGGGGATTTACAATAGAGCTTTTGTTAGGCTCAATAACACTGCATATGGATCTGTTTGTAGTCATATCTCTTATAGGGTTTAGAGTCGACTAACCGATAATACATATATACGTACATATGGTCTAGTGTAGTGATGGGCAAGTATGCATGGGAACTGCATTGCGGATTTACATATACGAGGTCTGTTCAAAAAGTATCATGAATTTTGAATTTCCACGG
Source organism: Atherix ibis (assembly GCA_958298945.1). Lineage (NCBI taxonomy): Eukaryota > Metazoa > Arthropoda > Insecta > Diptera > Athericidae > Atherix > Atherix ibis. The sequence goes on from OY282609.1 coordinate 32,857,821, forward strand.
GTTACGTATATTCGATTTTCGATTTTTTGTGGCGTTATATTGGTACTCATGTCTCTCACTTATGCAGATAAGTTCGGCCATTTTGAATGTTCAGTTAATTTTTGACAGCTGCTTTGCTTGCACGTGTTTTGGCTCGTCTTCGATTTTTGCACAAGCAGCTATGCGTGAGCAGGGGCGTTATCATGGTGCAAAAGCCAATTTTTGTCCTTCCACAAATCCGGGCGTTTCCGGCGGATTGCTCCGCGCAACTTGCGCATAACTTGTAGGTAATATTCCTTATTGACCGTTCTACCCAGTCTGATCCAATACCCTTTGCCATCTTGCTGGCAGTAGCATGATTCTACGCTCATAAAATTTAATTTTTGAGACTAGTTAAGTTTTGAGACTCAAATGATTAACATATAGACTTTTGTTTACTCTATTCATCGAAGCTACGGAGGAACAGAAGAATATTAATAATTTTTAATACCTAATTCCACAGAAAAATACTTAAAATTTCATCTGCAAAGTAATTTTTAGATGAAATTTGTATGTTCCAACATAAGAAAATCATTGCTTCATTAATTATTGCATGTGGATTGAAATTGGTTTGACATATATTTTAGTACAAATAAAATGCCTAAAGAGTTGTAAATAAATAAGATGTGCGAAAACATTCTGACTTAGGGAAAAGAATTAAGCATTCAGAAATGAAATTATGTAAATATATTTTTAAAGCGGTAACTTGAAAACTATATATATCTAATAACTGCTCTCAATGTGTTATATTCTGAGTTATATACATTAATAACATATATCTCATATTATCCAGTGGAGGCCCGGGTTTGATTCCCGGTATGGGAATTTTTTTTCTGTACAATACAATTTGTGAAATGTTGCTATACAGTTTTTTTTGATAATACAGTTTATTACTAGAATAAGTTGTGTTAAATAAATGTTTACATTGAAATAAATTTCCCTTTAGACTGAAATGAATTTAGAGAACTATTACATTACTACAAATACTCAATAGTAGGTATGAAGTAAACTACAATAATTCGACAAAATTTATTGCCAGTACGACTTTAAATTGTCAACGCATTATTCTTAAATACAAATTGTTTTGCATTGGTTTTAAAAGATAAACTAACATTGTATTATGGATTACTATTGTATTTCAGAAAACATTAGGTTCGTTCAATTTCGAAAAATAAATAAATTTTTATCCAATATTTATGTGGTAAGAATTTATATCTTATTTATATAATAAAAGTTGAACGATTGGATTTTTCATATTCATATCGCTAATTTATATTTTTTAATCTTTTAATTATTTAAATTATTAATGTATTTTAAAATAATTAATATTACTTTATTGATGTATCAAGTGTTTGAAAATGTTGTATATGGTCCCATATGGTCTAGTGGCTAGGATATCTGGCTTTCACCCAGAAGGCCCGGGTTCGATTCCCGGTATGGGAAATACCTTTTTAAAAAATTATAAGACGTAATATTTTAAATACGCTATGTAACGAAAAATAGCATCAATTTATTTATGCTATTTTTTCGTTACATAGCGTATTTAAAATATTACGTCTTATACTTTTTATTTTATTTTTGTGAGACACATACGAAATAAAAGTGGATATTCTATTTGTAAATGAAGTCAGTATACATAAATATATATAGGGTTTTCCAATAAGAGTGATATGATTTCTAAGTGACGTTTCGGCCATTTGTAATATGTCATGATCTGTCTTTTTTTCCATTGTATTCAGTAATATTTACAATTTCATCATGGAGAGATATACGCAAGAACAACGTTTACAAATTATTCAATTTTATTATCAAAATAATCGTTCTCCAATTGCAACTTTTCGTGTGCTCACTTTCATCTCAGTGGTGCGGTAAATAAACAAAACGGTCGATTCTGGTGCGAAGAAAATCCACAAATTATTCATGAACACCCATTACATACACCGTTACTGTCAATGGAGAGCGGTATAGATCGATGATAACCAACTTTTTATGGTAGAAATTGGAAGAAGTTGATCTTGACAACATCTGGTTCCCACAAAACGGGGCTACGTGCCACATATCACGTGCAACAACCGAATTATTGCGAGAAAAGTTTGGAGATTCGATTATTTCAAGAAATTGTGACATTGAATGGCCTCCAAGAAGTTGTGATTTAACAACATTAGACTATTTCTTGTGGGGTTATTTGAAGTTATTGGTCTTTAGCAATAAACCAGACTCTCTTTAAGCTTTAGAAGTCAATATTGAACGTGCTATTCATGATATACGACTTGATTTAGTGGAAAAAGTGCTCGAAAATTGGGTTCATCGAATTCGTTCCTGCAAAAGAAGCCGTGGAGGTCATTTGAATGACGTTTTATTCAGAACTTAATTGTATCGATTGTACTTCACACTAAATAAAAAACATTTGAATTTCCTTAACAATTAGTGTATTTTTTTTTTAAAGAAATCATTACTCTTATTCGAAAACCCTTTATTTCAAATTGCATGTCTTTTAACTATAGCCAAAAATCCAAGTTTTATTATCATATAAATTGTGTTCAGAATTCATTTTAAGTTGCAGATTGTTTTCTTGTTACTTTAAAGATTGTGATTGGCAAAAATGAAATTCGGAAACGATTGAATTTGTTAAAAAATAATCGTAAGAAACTTTATTTAGTATAAATCCCATATGGTCTAGTGGCTAGGATATCTGGCTTTCACCCAGAAGGCCCGGGTTCGATTCCCGGTATGGGAAATCTTTTTTAAAAATAATCTTTAATAAACGTTCAACGGAAAAAACTGTATTAAAAATATACTTACTTTATTTTATATTTTTCAGTGAGTTCAATTTAAAGACAATTTAACAAGAAATCAAGAAATACTTGGTTTTTTTGTCAACAAGTGATTAGCCGGAATAAATAACTTCGTAATTTGAAAATTGGTATAGAGAATAAATGACTAAAGTCCAATATTCTCGTTGCTTAAGTACAACTTGGTTAAATATGGTATATATCCCATATTGTCTAGTGGTTAGGATACCTGGCTCTCACCCAGGAGGCCCGGGTTCGATTCCCGGTATGGGAAAATATTTTATTTAAATAATATATATTTTTAAGTCTATATAAATTATGAGTTTGATCAAATAAAATCAGTTTTTGCTCCACTTATTATAATTAGCACATATGTTTTATATAGAAAAATTTACTACAATTAAAGGTAAATGTTGAAAAATACATTAATATTATCGAATAAAAATTTCAATAAAACCGGTCCAATTGTTATTATACAAAACTGGCTTTATTTATTCAAACACATAAATATTAACATTCAAAGCGTATAGAAAAATTCGATCAGTTCTTATGGTTAATGTGGACGCAGTGTAGCGTGTCGAGCTTTCGATGTTGTATTTACGCCACGACAAGCACAATGCTTTCTGTTTATATATTAATAATTTAATGTGAACTTTTATCAACTTCATTTAGAAGATTAAAACAGATACGATGGATTAAGAAGACACTGTTTTATCGATGGAAAGATGAATTTATGTATATTAATTTTAAAATGAACTTCATCATCTCAGTACATTAGTATATATAATTTTAAAAAAATGGTATAGAGAATAAATGACTAAAGTGCAATATTCTCGTTGCTTAAGTACAACTTGGTTAAATGTGGTATATATCCCATATTGTCTAGTGGACTTCTTGCCTTTTCTTACGTGCGTGCGGTCGTATTTTGTGTACACACTAACAATTTTCTCTTTTACGTCCGAGGGGTTTTGTGTTTGTTTTTTTACAAACACACGAATTTGTTGTTTTTTTTTTTTTGGGGGCGGAGTTTTCGTCTCTGTCTTTTTTTTCTTTCCGATCCGTCTTTTCGGTTTTCGTGTGAGCGGTCGGTCACACGGACGTTTTTCGTACGTGCGCTCGGTCTTATATACGACGGTGCAAATACGTGTGTGGACTTTTTTTTTTTTTTTTTTTTTTTTTTTTTTTTTTGTGATAAAAATTTTTTGCCGGGTGAAAAATGGACGAACCGATGGGGGATCCCCCCGAAAGAAGGAAACGAATCCCGAATAGACTGAACAATTTGTCTAAAATTAAAAGAAGAGCGGCCACACTAATGGTGTGTAGTGATGACGATTTCGAAGGAGTGCCGTCGTTATCTAATCTATCGACACCTGTACAATCTGCTACAGACGTACTTGCGGCAAAGATGAAGACAACATCAGAAGCAACAAAAGTGATGACAAATGAGCTTACATCAGTTGAGACTACAACTACCTCAAAAGGTAAATCTATTACGATAAACAACATTATTCAGGGGTTAGATAGGGGGATCGAGCCGGGACAGATCGTATACGAAAAGGACGCAAAAGGTCCTTTCTACGTAATCGCTGAAAGAGTAAGGGAAACTAATAAAGTTTTCCTAAATGATATACAACTGGGAAAGGCTATTAAATGCGTTTTGGGACAGGAACATAAATTTACTGTAGAAAAGATTGGAGCTTTTAAGGCAAAAATTACCTGCACGTCCTTTTTGACTGCAAACAAGCTGGTCACGTCTCCAAACATGAGGTTGGGGGAAGCCACCAAATATCGTTTCTTTATTCCGAGGCACTTCACGATGAAAACGGGGGTCATCTATGACGTACCAATTGACATCACAATGGAGGAGCTGTGTAAAGAAATGAAGAGTAGCATAAGAATACAAAGTGCAATCAGACTGACTAAGCGAGAAACAACAGAAGATGGCACGATAAAAATCGTTGACACACAAACGGTAAAGGTTTTCTTCCATGGATCCCAATTGCCAGAATATATTACGTTTTGGGGAGCGTTGAGAAGGGTAAAACTCTTCACGCGGAACCCCATGATGTGTTTTAGATGCTATAAATTTGGACACCCAAAATCTAGATGCTCGGCGGAAGCAGAAATTTGCAAAAATTGTGGGGAAGCCAGGCACGAGGGAATCTGTAACAAAAAAGTCAACTGTGTAAACTGTAAAAACGAGCACCCATCGACCAGTAGACAATGCCCGGAATATTTAAAACAAATGACCATCCAAAACTTAATGGATGATGAACTCCTCACCTATGGGGAAGCGATCAAAAGGGTCAACAAAAATGGTACAATTGAAAACACACCATATTTAAGGGATATACAGATAAATAGTAGGACCGAGTTTCCAAATTTGACTAAAAATAGAAATGAAAGATTACATGAACGAAGAACTTCGTTCAGAACTCCAAACAGGTCAAACATTGCCTGGAATTCATACCCAATCCAGGAACAACTAATAGAGAACAACCCTACACCACAACAAGCAAATCCAAACAGAGTTTCAGAGTTAGAGAAGATCTTGAGCATCCTGACTTTAATCGTAGCAAAGCTAGGTATGACAGATATCATGTCTGACCTAGAAAATGTGGATAAAAACACTTACAAAACAAATGCAACAACAACGGGTGAGACAAAAAAACCAGAGGAAAAGAAACAAACAACCAACAAGTAGTTAAACCTACCCAGAAGAATTTTCATAACATAAACCAATAAATCGTTTTAAGTTTGCTTTACAAATATCACAAGTAATTTTGCGGGCTTTTCCCAGTTTCCATAATCAATATCACCATGTTTATAGTACAAGTCAATGTACGTTCAATCCGAAAAAACATTGGGGAATTGATTGAATTAATAGAAAATAAAAAAGCCGATATCGCTGTGCTTTGTGAAACCAGTATAAAGGACTCGACAAATTTTAGAGTTAAGAATTTTAATTTCTTTAATAGGCCAAGAACGGCCAATAGAAAGGGAGGAGGTGTCGGCTTCCTCATTAGAAGCAAAATTGCGGTCGATATCATAGAACTGGGGAATTTTGACCCGGTGGAAGTTATGGCCGTGAGAATCAGTAGAGGAACTGAAAGCCTACTGATGGTAAGCTTGTATATACCGCCAAATTTGAGAATTTTAGAAATTCGCAACAAATTTTCGGAACTAATGGAAAAGATCACCCGTTTAAAGGATAAATATATCCTCGTGGGTGGCGATGTAAATGCGCAGAATGAGGTGTGGTCCATCTGTCCGGACATCAGCGAGGTGCAAAGGATTAGAGCGGATAATATTGTGAACATGTTGGATAGATCCGGTTTGGCTATTATGAATAATGGTGATTACACTTATGTCAACGATGGCAGAGGCACTACCAGTGCTTTGGACATTACTTTGACAAAAGATGCCACTATGGGTTCTTGGGTTTGGAAGACCTGCCCAGACTATGTCATTGGTGACCATGTCCCAATCTTAATTGAGTACAACGGTTTCAGTGGTTTTGCTAGGGGGGAATGCGTTAAGACAAAAAGATTTGTTAACACCCCAAAGCTCATTAAATCAATAAATCTAAAAAACACCCAAAATATGGATGATATCGAAGAATGTATATCCAAAGCAATCCATAAGAATACTTTCACTACTACCGGAACGGTATCTAATAATAAACCATGGTGGAATGACTCAATTAAGAGATTGTATCGCTTAAAGAGGGCGGCTCTATTGAAATACAATCGACAAAGAAACGAGATCAACTTTATCGAGTTCAAAAAGGCAAGAGCCACTCTTAAAATAAACATTAAACGAGAAAAGAAACGCACATGGATACAATTTACCGGATCGTTTGCGCCAGAGGCAAGCATCAGAGAAATCTGGGGAAAGATCAACGCCCTGAGAGGGACAAATGGTCGAATGACAAACGGGAATGTTGCCACCATAAATGAAGAAAATCGTTTAAAATTCTTAAAACTAAATTTTGGCACATCCAATTTACAAGAAAGACCTTTCACCAGAAGAAGAATTAATTATCCAATAACCGAATGGGAGAAAAATTTCTCCATGCACGAACTAAAGGGTGTCCTGTGCAGGAAGAAATCAACTGCGCCTGGCCAGGATGACATTCGGTACGAGTACATCAAGAAATTGAACGATACACAATTAAAAGCGCTGCTGGTGGCAGCTAATCAAGAATTCCGTCATAATCATGTCCGTAATAAATGGAAAACTGCTAAGGTAATTGCCCTACCAAAACCTGGGAAGGATATTAGGATACTCGAAAATTACCGGCCAATAACACTCCTGCCGGTAATGGCCAAAATAATCAATACCATTATTAAGGACAGAATGGTGGATTTTTTGGATAAAAACAAGATCCTACCATTAAATAGCTTCGGTTTCCGTCGTGGTATGTCCGCCACAACCTGTCTAAACCATGTGACAAACTTGGTTTTCGATAATAAACAGAATAACCTAAAAACTGCCATTCTCTTTTTAGACCTAAAACAAGCTTACAATACAGTAAACATTTTAAAACTAAAGAATATTATGGATAACCACCATTTCCCCCCAATGATAATAAATTGGGTGGTAGATTTCTGCATAAACAGAACTGTCATTTTGGGTGGACCAGATGGAAAGAATAGCATAACCACCAATAGAGGACTGCCACAGGGTAGTGTACTTAGCCCTACACTATTTAACATTTACACAATATGCCTGCACAGCCTTGATACCAAGATAGGCGAAATCGTTCAGTTTGCAGATGATGTGGCATTTGTGGTAAAAGGAAAAACCTGGTCCACAGTAAAGAAAAACATGAAAGTAGGCATTGGTTTCATTACTAAAAGGCTGCGAACTTTGGAAATGGTGGTTAATATTGATAAAACAAAGATTATGCTGCCATTCGCCGAAAGGGGTGTTACCTTGGAGGTTGGAATTGCTGGGAACAATATTGAAATCGTTGAAAGTATAAAATATTTGGGTGTACTAGTTGATTATAGATTTGGTTTTGGAGCACATTGTCGGCAATTGGCCAAAGAATGCCAGGGCCTTATATATACTTTGGGGAGGTTGAGCAACCTAAAATATGGTGGCCACCCAACGATTCTGCTTAACATATATAAGGGGCTGATCCGATCCAAAATTGATTATGGGGCAACCGTCCTGGCCAATGGTAACAGCGGGTCTTTAAAAATCTTGGATACCATAGCCTGCAAAGCACTTAGAGCGGCTATGGGCTATCTGAGAGATACACCTAGGGAGACTGTTTGGGCTGAAACGGGTGAATGGCCATTGGATCTAAAAAGAGAATGGATGGCTTGCAAGGAGCTATCCCGCATGGGTGAGATAAACACAACAATCTATAAGGCAATGATAAACAATGTACAGCTACAGACTTTCTTAAAGCGGACACGCAACAAACACGACGACCTTTTCAAAAAATTGGACGATGCGGTCTGCTCGGGCCAAATTATCAGACCACCGGATAATGTGACTATATGCGGACACATGAACAATTTCAATGTGTCCAAGAAAAATGCCAATAGTGATATGTGGAAAAAAATTTTCCAAAACATAATGATAGAAGAATTACAACAACATCACATTTTCTATACGGATGCCTCCCTGATGGGCGAGGTGGCGGCAATTGGCATTTTTGATAATAAAACCGGCAATGAATATGCATTTAGAATAATGGGTAACATTAACGCTATCGTCACAGCGGAACTTAAAGCAATCGAAACAGCCGTACAGTTGGCAATGTCATCCACATCGGATGGGATAGCCATTGTCACTGATTCAAAAACTGCATGCATGATCATGCAAGGCTCATCATGGCAGAGAAGCCACCCAGTTGTAGGCAAAATTATGAACAACATTGCTAATTGCCCAATGAAAAAGTTTCGAATACAATGGGTCCCCAGCCATGTTGGCATCCCGGGTAATGACAGGGCGGACCGCCTGGCCGGAGAGGCATGTCAAAATACAGATGCTGCCACCATGGAATGTGAACTGGGCTCTAAAGAAATTCTCCAAATTATGAAGGAACGCATACAAGCAGAATGGTTGAATAGATACACGACGATATCTATGGAAAAAAATAGATTTCATTATAAAACTAATACCGTCCCAAATTTTTCACGTTATTGGTTCAGAAAATCCCAACTGACCAGGTGGCAAATAGTCTATATTAATCGAATACGTGCAGGTAATATAATCTGCAACAACACTTTGGAAAAGTTCAAGTTCAGAGTAACCAATTTGTGTGAGACCTGTGGCGTGTTGGATGACTTCCAACACGTTATGGTCACATGTGCCAAATATAGTAGATATCGTCGCCAACACCTCCCCATGATTCATGACCTGGAGGAACTGGGCGCATTTTTGAACACCGACAGAGCAGTTCCTTTGGGTAATTTCAGAACTTTACTGAAGTTTATCGGGGAGGCACGAGTCCCAATTGTCTATCATGGCTAGATCCCCTCCCCCTGACCTACGGAAGGTTTCGGCCAAAGTTCGTCGCGAGGATTTGGATGATCTACAGACCTAGCAGCTAGCTAACAGCTACAACTATAGACATCTTTAACATCGTCTTTGTAATTTTACTTCATAATTAGAATTTAAGGATAAGTAAAATGTAAAAATTTAAACAAATTTAATTTTAGTTCAAGTCAAAGTTTTGAGTAAGGAGAAGTAAATCGAGCGATCCAGTATTGGAAAATTTTTATTTACTTAAATAAAAACCAAAATGAAAATAATATTTGATATTAAGATTAAACTTAAACTCATAATTGGACTTAAAATTGTTGTGTTTGAATTTTAATTTGACTAAATCAGTTTTAATTATATTGAATTAAAAATTAGAACTGTGATTAAAATCTTGAAAACTCAACTTAACTTGTCCAAGGCTGAATCAAATTAAAATTTTTTGATTCAGTTTGAATTAAAGTAATATTGTACTAGATAATTTGAAATTGATTTAATTTGGATGTAAATGAAACACAATTTAGTTGATATATTTAATAAGAAAGAGGTTTTTTTTTTTTTTTTTTTTTTTTTTTGTTAGTATGTAAGAAGGTTCTTTGTTTTTTTTTTTTTATTTTTTATGAAAAGATTCCAAATGGTATAAATTTAAAAAAAAAAAAATAAAAAAAAATTTTTTTATACATATATATAAATAAATAACCAGGAACAAATTAAAAAAGGGGAATAAAAAAAAAAAAAAAAAAAAATATATATATATATATATATATGTAAATAAATAACCAGAGGAACATATTAAGGGAGGAAAAAAAAAAAAAAAAAAAAAAAAAAAAAAAAAAAAAAAAAAATATATATATATAAATAAATAAATAACCAGGAACAAATTAAAAGAGGGAAAAAAAAAAAAAAAAAATATAGTACACAACAATTTGAAAGGAAAAGTAAAACTATATAATAACAACAAATTAGAGCCTGAAATTGGTCAATGGACACTCGGAGGATAGGACGATATGTATCTACACAGGACAGCCAAACCGCCTGAGCAGATGGATGCGAAAGCGTCTGGCGAGGTTTGGTTGCCCTTTAGCAATAAATACATACATACATATTGTCTAGTGGTTAGGATACCTGGCTCTCACCCAGGAGGCCCGGGTTCGATTCCCGGTATGGGAATTTTTTTTCTGTACCTCAAAATTTGTGAAATATAACTCTAATATCTATACAAATATTTTGATAATACAGTTTATTACTAGAATAAGTTCTCTTAAAATAAATGTTTACCTTGAAATAAATTTTCCATTAGACTTAAATGAATTTGAGTTTAACTATTACATTACTCTAAATACTCAATAGTAGGTATGAAGTAAACTACAATAATTCGACAAAATTTATTGCCAGTACGCTTAGATTAAAGAAGAACTGGATATGCCTCTACACAAAAATTCTGTCCAAATTTTGTTGGCAAAACATTCGTAGAACGCAATACAACATGCAATACAACAGAAACGGCGTAAATCATTGGGAGCCAATTTTAAACTTCAGTATGCGATTGGAGCGGTTCGTTCAAAACCATTTTCATATACGATGTCATTTATGCGTAAACGAATAGATTTTTTAATATTGCGGGTTTTGTTGTTTGATGGAATTAGTTTTGGAAATTTATAATAAAACACAGTATTGTATTTTAAAATATTATTTATTTATTTATTAGATATTTCACTATATATTATTTATTAAAGCAGAATTATAATGTGGAAGAGCATATAAAAATATAAATTGTAAGTTATTTGATTATATGAAAACAATTATGTGCACAATAAGAAGTTAATCGTATACAACATGAAAGGAAACGCTTTAAAACTAAATTACAAGATGAAAAATTTAATGTACTTAAAAAATTAATAACTAATATTTTTAAAAAATAAAAAAAATATTATTTAGTAAATGCATTATAATGTGGTATAATTGAGCAAGCATAACAAATTTATTTAAATAATATGCTTACCGAAGAATAAACTTTATTTATTATAACACAATGAAAACAACAATGGAAAAGACAGAAAAATTCGGTTCCTTAAACTTTTTTACAGACACTTCATATACACCAGCACTGAACTATTTTCTGGTAAACATTGAACTGTCAACATCGGATTTGTTTACATTTATTTAATGGCCTACTTTTCACTTTTTTACCACTTTTTGAGAAATTCCCGGTTTCCTCATTTCGTCGAATTTCTAGCAATTTCTAATAAATTACTTAATTTTCTGAAATAAAAATTTCGTATTAAGTTTTATCAAAAATATAACTATTTATAAAAATACTTACTTTTTCGTAAATACTTTAAAATAGATAAAAACTACACTTTAAATTGCACTTTCCTATGTGACACAATAACAACTTCAAAAATGACAACGCTAGTTAGATTAGTTCGATGTGTAATTACTTTCATGGAGAATGGCAGGTTGTAAAACTCTCCGAAAGTCTACAAAATTGAGGCGCTTTTTATTTGAATGATATTTACGAAATGAATAATAAACCTAAAATAGAATTCCATTTCATATACGTATCAAAAGTTTGTACAAAAAATAAAAATTGCCTATCGTTGTGTTTAAATTGTATTTTTGTTTCCAATAAGTGAATTAAAAAGAATATAAATTATGCTATTGCAATTCAATAAATTTCTATTACGAGAACTAGATGGCAGTGAGTGTCATGTCTACATAAAAAAATCCACAAAAAACTATCTAATAAATGCCATTTCTCGCCGCTTCGCAATAAATTGTACACAAAATTGCGTATACATATATGGTAAGGGCCTATCCAGGTATTCTTTAATCTAAGCCAGTACGACTTTAAATTTTCAACGCAATATTCTTATATACAAATTGTTTTGCGTTAGTTTTAAAAGATAAACTAACATTGTATTATGGATTACTATTTCAGAAAACATTAAGTTCGTTCGAGTTTGAAAAATAAATAAATTTTTATCCAATATTTATGTGGTAAGTATTTATATCTTATTTATATAATAAAAGTTGAACGATTGGATTTTACAGATTTACTTTCTATTCTACTTCCATTCGCTTATCCTTTCCCCTTCCCTACCGGACCATCAGACCACTGATATCTGGGTCGGACCATCAGACCGCCTGAGCAGATGGATGCGAAAGCGTCTGCCGAGGTCTGGTGGCCCGTTAACAAAAATGGATATGGATATGGTCTAGTAAGGGGTCGTGGGTTCGAATCCCACTGTAGCAACTGGTCCTACGCTAATTTACCTCACCGCTTTACTTTCTATTCTACTTCCTTCCATTCCCTTATCCTTTCCCCTTCCCTTCCGGACTATCAGACCTCTCATAGCTGGGTCGGACCATCAGACCGCCTGAGCAGATTGATGTGAAAGCGTCTGGCAAGGTCTGGTGTCCCGTTAACAAATATGGATATGGATATGGTCTAGTGGCTAGGATATCTGGCTTTCACCCACAAGGGAAATTCTTTTTCTTAAATTCAATTTTTCCATAAATTAAATAAAATATGAAATGCACTTCAACAAAAATGAATTTCATATAAATATGCTTTCATAACTTCACATAGAAACTAAACATTCATTTTATAAACAACTGGTTTAATCTCTGCCATGGGTCACATACCAAGCAATTTATTTGTTGTTTTTATTTTAATGAGATAAGAATTTAATATTTATTTGTGGGATTGTTTTATGTAAGTTAACAATTTTTCGAATAATGCATTATTACTAAAATACTGATGGTATTACCTAATCATATCAACAAATACAAATAATTAATATCGGTGAAATATGTTGTTTCTTGAATTTATAGCTATTGTATTGATTTATTTATTTTATATTTGGATATTTTCTGTTTTAACATTTATAGTTTTACGTAAAAAAAATAACTGGTACATAACTTAAAAAGCTTCAAGTAACGTTAAGCATGAGCTTTATTTAGCAAATGCATCGATTCTATCAATAATTTAATATTGCATGAAAGAAGCTTTAATAGTAAATTTATTTTTCAGAACATTGCGTGCATTTTTAATAAACGTGTTCGTTTTTAGAAACTTACACGTAAGTCTGGAACGCATTTGCGACGATAACAGCAAACGACGTGTAATTGTGGCTGTTAAAATTTTCAACATCTTCACAATCTCATGAGAGTGCACAAAATTCAAACGATGTCATCGTCGAATTAGACCTTGCTTATAATTTTGTCGTTGTCGTTGCAATACTGCCATACATTTAAGTGGTTTTTAATGCGGCAGTATCGTTGCAATAGAAACCAGAGGCAAGATAAATGCAGCTATGAGGTTAAGTAAACTTAAAAATTGAATTAAGCATAAAATAAACATAATGAATTGATCAGATGACGTTTGTTTACTCGTTTCAGTTGTGTTTGTGTTATTGGCAGAATTCATTTAAGATTGTAGTTGCCGTTGCCGTCGGAATTGTCTTCCGGGCATTAGTAGAAATTAATACAAAACGAAAGTGAAACCATGTAAACATGGAAATCGAACACACTTTCACAGTTCCTCCAAGCAGAGAACAAGCACTGTTCAAATCATGATATGAATCGTGTGGGGTTAAAAACGCGTTTCTACAATACTTATACAAAATTTTAATTCATGCTATATAATACATAATTGAGTATATGGTGAACTTCCATATGTATAAAGCTATTATATAGAAAAAGAAATTAATTCAACGGAAAGGCGAGCCTCTGGTCTACAAGTTGTCAGTCAGCTGGGTTTTGTGTCGTCAATAAGACGGAAGATAAAATTCGTGGCAGCTAGAACTCGAGATTAGAGACAGCTAAAGGTGTCTGAACCTATTCTAAATTTTTTTTAATCCTTTTTTTTACAATTTTCATTTCAAAAAATTATGTAAGTATAAAATTATATTATTATATTTTATAATAAATTGATAACTGCAAAATAAATAGTTGGGAACTCATTTATGGTGTGTAGTCTATATGGAAATTATGTTCCGTTGTGTAAGCGCATTTTGGGCAATATTATCTCATAAGAAAAAGTTTAACAAGTGTTTTGTAGAAAGTAATTTCATTTGGATTATTAAAGTGGTAATATTTTTAAAATTTTTGTGAAACATCATGGAAATATTGGTAAAATTTTTTTCATATTTCATTTGACAAAACTGATAAAATAACTTTGACTCAATTAAAGCTTAAAATACATTTCAAGGCTATTCATATACGGAAAACAACGAATTTTTGCTATGCTCTTACATTTATATTTTATTGTCGACACAAACCGGGTATTTTTTAAACTTCAACATTTACCTTTAAAATGAGAAACGTATAAATTATTATTATTATTATTTGAAATATTTATTAAATTATTAGTAATATACACACCGGCTCTACTACAGAAACATATTTACATTTTTAAACATAATTAGGGGGGAATTGCGTAAACAAAATTATAAAATATTACACGTTGATAAGATCAAATCAAAACAACAATCGATCATGAAAATATTTCCTCTAATATTTTTTGACAGTTTTTGTCACTGTTTTTAGATGCTCGTTTATATGTATAACATATGTGTATGCAGTCGTAGGCGGGAAATTTTATATTTTAAATTGAAAACACTTCTAAAAGTGAAAGTATCAGAAATTAAATATAGTATTTTTTGTTTATAATTCTTTTCAGTATTTATAAAAATAAATAAAAATAAAAATTCTTATAGAAGAAATATAATTTTAGTATATCAATTTGATATAATTAAATAACACAAAGTCCATTTTTATGTAATCGGAATTATTTAAAAGTAAGTATTGAATGTTTTCTTATTTTATTCGAGATATTTTGTTGTTATTTAATATACACACGTAGTTTGGTTGACCTTAATATTGAAAATCATTTAAATGTACATTTTCATTTAGTATATCGCATTATTTGACAATAGTTCTTGTTCATTTGGATTTGTATAATTGTGGGGACTACAAAAATAAAAATAGATCAGCACAATTGGACTAAAATAATTTCTAAATAGTAATTGATTGAGTTTAATTATTGTTTTTTATAGATAATATTCCGTTATATATTTTTACATAAAATAATAATTTATAATACAATAATTTATATTCAAAGTTTAAGTTTCGCGAAAAGTAAGCTGATGGAACAGCTTTTTTTGTGCGTGTACACAAAATTAATATAGTCTAAAAGAATGCAACCTCTCTTCATGAATTATGTCATGTTCACTTCAAGCCTTTAATTAATACTTTTTATGTCGAGATAAAAATTCTGTCAAATTCTAAGGCGCCTTAACGAAACAAAAGCGATTACTGTACGCATCTGAAACTTAATCCAGATACTGAAGATGTATAAAATAATGAACCTCAAAAGATAAATTACCCAAAAGAAATTACAAAAAATATTCATTAACTGAACTGATTAAATTAATTGATTAGATAATTTTTTTTAAAAATGCTTTGTATATATGTACAGAATTGATATAACAATTAAAAAATGCTTTTAATTTATTGTACAATATAATATTTTCTGGTTCATGATATAAAATCATATAAAACTAATTCTTTCATTATATAAAAAAATCAAATAAATCATTATATAAAAAAAATCAAATTATAATTACAAATATAATTAATTAACCAATCACTCAATTATTAAGACTAATCAGTCAATTGAATAAAACAATTAAAATCAAAGCAGATAAAAACTTATTTATCTGCTTTGATTTTAATTGTTTTATTTAAACAATTAAAATCAAAGCAGATAAATAAGTTAATTGACTTTGATTTTAATTGTTTTATTTAGAGATAAGTAAATTATTTATTATGTTTCTTGTATTGTATAATCCTAATAGTCAACTCTCCAGAACTATAGTTACATACACGTACATCTTAATAAGAACCTAGAAAATTAAATAACTTAAATGAGTAAGTTACAAACTTAATCATGCACATTTTGGGAAAATACAAAATATATAATAGCAAATAACAAAAATCCCAAGCTTTTCTCAAAATTCGGGAATATTTTTTACCGAACCTAAAACTAACGCACCATCTGACCCGTACTATTGAATAAATAACGAAATCTTATAAAATATTGATAAATATAATTTTCTAACAATTATGAAAAGTAGGTGTTAATGCTATTTAATTGTTTATTATAAATTTATTGAAAAACATTTTATATTTGCATATGGGAATTACGATGATGAAAATTCACTAACAATACTTCGCCCAAAATTATAATAGCTAATATTTTCATATTTTTTTAAATCAGTTTGATCATAAAATTCACACAAATTCAATCTAAAAAATAAAGCAAATAGTATCACTTTAATATTATGTCCATAATGGTAATTGGAAATCAAAATATTAAAACGAAAGATCGAAATTTGAATACATTAAATATGACCATGACTTTATAGAAATTAAAATTCCACCTTTATTAGAATTTGCGAAATATTAAATATATTTTTTAAAAAAAAAGCGTTCTTTAAAGATAACAGCACATAAATAGGCTGATTTTTCAACATATTTTTCTTTTAATATTTTAGATATTGATTTTTGCTATAATAACTAAATTTGGAATAAACGCAAAATGGCGACAAATAGTAAGTTTATTATAATAAACGAATTGAAGTTTTCATACACATAGTTTGTTATTTTGTTATTTTTTGAGAAAAAAAAGGAAAGTTAGCAGCAAGTTCGTCATTTCTGCTTATTTTGATGTAAATAATTTTATTTGTTCACTGATTGTCAGAATTGTTTTTTTTATTTAACTGTTATTTTTATTATTTTGACTCTTATGACTTTGTGGCATGTTTTTGAGATATTTCATCTACAGATTTTATTATTATATAACTGCTTTTATTATGATCTATATACTCATTTACATGCACACATCAATCCCATACGGAAGATGCATGCTATATGATTATTATTTTAATTTGATTTTGTTATAATTATTGAAATTTGATTTTCATTTGTTTTTCATTTTATTACCAACACTATTAACACCCTTAAAGATTATTTGTATTATTGAGTTTACTTGTTTAGTTTGTTTCAGGAATATTTCCCATATAAGCTTATCTTTCAACATATCGAATTTGAACATAATTTAAATGAAAATATAATAGAGTAGTTTTAGAATAATTTCTGAGTAACATGAAATAAGAAATAATTTGAATTTGATATCGTCCAACCACTAATAGAAATATTATTACCATATGTGAAGTGTTTTAAATAAATATATATTTTGAAATTTCACTGCTGTCTTAGGGCATAAATTTTGCCTAACGTCCTTTCAATATTAGTATTTCAACAGTATTATACTTTAAGGGAACATAAGAAGTACTTCTATTTAAATCTTTCTAACAATTAGTAACATTTTCAAATTTCTCCGTCAACTTTTTAATTTACGAAAGCAGGTAGTTAGAGGCCACTGGTTTTTTGATAAATAACTGCTATTGTCCACAAACTTTATGACGTTTCGTCGTGAAAAATCGTTGCCGGCTCTGATTACGTCATTACTTAACATAAACATCACTACCTAAATGACACTTATCGTACATACATTTGCATTGAGCTGTAATTAAGATAACGCAATAACTATAAAGAATTATGATCCTTTCGAAATAAATTTTTTGATAAAAATTTCTATAAAATGTTTACATACGTAATGCCAATTGTGGTTAGAACATCTCTTCTTCGTTCAAGTTTGGATTCCCCATTTACTATAATTGGAATGCGCTAAAATATAGAATAGACTTTAATCTACACATATATCATGAAATTACTATATTTATATGAAAAACACAGGCGTGCAATCATAAAATCCTTCTTCGAAAAATTATTTGGATTGGAAAGTAACATTCTTAATAAAACTAACTCGTTTTTAATGTTTTTTGTTAATATATACGAGGGTCATTCAACAAGTACTTAGCCTCACCGCCCGATGGAACTGCTGTCACAAAAAAAATTTACCATCGTGCAGTACATTCTTTTAGTAGACTACTGTCAAAGTTTCAGTCGATTCCCTTCATTAGTTTTGTTTTGAGAGCCTTTGAAAGCGAGCGTGTCGGTCGGTTGCACAAAAATGGAAAAAGAACAATATTGTTCGGTGATTAGATTCTTGTTTTTGGAAAGGAAAACGCGCAGCGAAATCAAAGATCGCTTGGATGCTGTGTATGGTGACTCTTCTCCTTCGATGGCGACCGTCAAGAATTGGTTCAACGAGTTTGTTAGTGGCCGCACGTCGGTTTTTGATGAGCCACGCCCAGGTGCCCCGAAAACGGCTGCTACGGGGGAAAACGTTAAAAAAGTCCACGATCTCGTGTTGGCAGACCGTCGATTGAAGGTTCACGTGATAGCTGAGACTGTGGGCATCGCTGTAGGAACGGTGCATCATATTCTACAAGAAGAACTGGGTATGAGAAAGCTGTCGGCGCGATGGGTGCCGCGTTTGCTCACACCGGAGAACAAGCGCAACCGTGAGACCACATCGGAGACGTGTTTGGCGCTGTTTTAGCGCAATCCAGCGGAGTTCTTGCGTCGTTTCGTGACCGTCGACGAAACATGGATTCACTGGTACACACCAGAGACCAAGGAACAGTCGAAACAGTGGACTTCACCCGGCGAACGTGCTCCGAAGACGGCGAAGACTGTTCGATCGGCCGGAAAGGTGATGGCCACCATTTTCTGGGATTCACAAGGTGTGATCCACATCGATTACCTCGAGAAGGGTAAAACAATCACGGGGCGCTACTATGCTGACTTATTGGGCCGATTTGACGTCGAATTGAAGAAAAAGCGGCCCCGCTTTGCGAAGAAAAAAGTGCTGTTCCACCAAGACAACGCGCCCGCTCACACCTCCGCCGTCGCCATGGCCAAATTGGTCGAATTGCGCTACGAATTGCTGCCCCATCCACCGTACTCTCCAGATTTGGCCCCCTGTGACTACTTTTTGTTTCCAAACTTGAAAAAATCACTTGCCGGGAATAGATTTGGGTCCAATGAGGAGGTCATCGTCGCCACGGATGCCTATTTTGCTTCCCTCGAGAAAATGTATTTTTTGGACGGGTTAAAAAAGTTAAAGCATCGCTGGGCCAAGTGTATCGAGCTTGAAGGAGATTATGTGGAAAAATAAATTGCCACCTTTCAAAAATTTTCGTTTTTCTTTTGTAGGCTAAGTACTTGTTGAATGACCCTCGTACATTAAACACTTTTCTAGTCTTTTTCAAATAATATACTAATTATTATAAGTATGATAAATAAATATCCATCCTGCATACAGCTAGCCTTGACTTTCAACTAGAGCAAAAAATTACAAATGGAAAATTTTAATTCAAGAAAATGGCGAATAATATCTACGTGTGAAAGAGCAAAATATATCTGTGTTCTCATTTATAACGCACTAAACCTGCAATTGTCAGCGCCACGTACTTAACAAGACAAAAATTCGAATTTTTTCGCCACAGATGTAAATCAATATTCATTATAATTTTCTTATATTTACTGATAACAACGCCACGTATTATGCACCAGACGAACTTATTGAAAAATTAGAATTAATTTTTAATTTTATAAACCATTATGTTATGATTATTTTTTCGTTGCAATAGTTATTATTTTTTTTAAATTAGAAGGAGCATGATTAATATATTTATTATTAGCTTGATCGCTTACACATTTTTATATTTTTAGTTCTATGCAGTTTTGCGTTATTAATTTTTTTTGGCTTTGTATAACATTGCATGCGATTATATATTATTTTTACCTAATAGCCTAATACGAAGATATTTTTGCTTATAGACGCAATGACTGAGAAAGGCTCTGGAATTGACTCCAATTGTATGACCCTAACACGATTTGTACTACAGGAACAACGAAAATATAAGCATGCTACTGGAGATTTATCACAATTACTTAATTGTATTCAAACGGCCATCAAAGCAATTGCATCAGCTGTAAGGAAAGCTGGAATAGCTAGTCTTCATGGTATTTCTGGTGATACAAATGTTCAAGGCGAGCAAGTCAAAAAGCTCGATGTTATTTCCAATGATCTGTTTATCAACATGTTGAAATCGTCATATACAACCTGCCTATTGGTATCAGAAGAAAATGAAAGGGAAATTGAAGTGGAAACCGACAAACAAGGAAAATATATAGTCTGCTTTGATCCACTCGATGGCTCCTCAAACATCGATTGTCTGGTCTCAATCGGTTCTATATTTTCAATTTATAGAAAAATTTCTGAAGGTGATCCAAACTTGTCTGATGCATTACAACCTGGAAGAAATATTGTCGCTGCTGGATATGCCCTTTATGGTTCAGCGACAGCTATAGTTGTGGCTCTTGGACCACAAACTGGTGTAAATTGTTTTACGTATGATCCTGCCATCGGCGAATTTATCTTAACTGATCCGTACATGAGGATCCCCGATAGGGGAAACATTTATTCAATCAATGAAGGATACAGCGCCCAATGGGACGAAGGACTAGCTAAGTATATTGAATCGAAAAAGAAACCGGCAACAGGAAAAGCATATGGTGCTCGATATGTAGGTAGTATGGTGGCTGATGTTCATCGTACCATTAAGTATGGAGGTATATTTATTTACCCAGCAACAAATACATCCAAAAGCGGAAAACTTCGACTACTCTACGAAGCAAATCCAATGTCTTATATTATTGAAAGTGCTGGTGGATTGGCTAGCAATGGACAAATCAATATTCTCGATATAGTTCCACAAAAAATTCATGAGCGTTGTCCAGTTTTCTTGGGATCAAAATTAGATGTTGAAGACGCTTTATCATATGTAAAGAAATGATTTGATTATATCTTTTTTTTTTAAGTACATTTTTATGATAGAAAAATTTGTTGTTTTTCATTTGTGTATTATTTATTAATAGCAATTTTGAGCTCACATCATATACATATTTACACATATGAGTTTGCTTTATGCTTAGGTACGAAGGAAAATCCATCTGGTACCGGTCCGAGAAGCATTTCACTGAGCTTTACCCAATCGGAACAATTATTTGAAGACATCAGAGTCTCCAAATCATCTCGACCTCGATATTTTTGAGGTCGTTGATTGATTTTTTGAGGAGGATGCTCTAGTAAATCAACTGGCACATAACGATATAAAAATGACTGCCATTCTAAAAGGAATCGTCTTGTGTTTTCAACACCTTTTGTATCGGATCCCCAATGTTCTAAACCATAATTGACATATTTCTTCAAAATTTCGAAACGTTCACTGCTCGACGGATCCCAATGTTTTTGCTCTTTTATCTCCTTAAATATCCATGGTTTTATAAGTGCACCTCTTCCAATCATCACAGATGAAACGTGTGGAGCACGAACCTATGTAAATATATTATTGGTTTTGTCAATCGAAATTAAAATTGTTAATCACTTAGTTGATACCTTTACGTCATTATAATCATCAAAGTTTAGAATGTCACCGTTTCCAATTATTGGAATATTTTTTGCCTTTACTGCACACTCTTCTATATATTCCCAATTGGCATTTTTTGTATACCGTTGTTCTCGTGATCTTCCGTGAATCTGAAATTTGTTTTATATACATATAATATGAACAAGCAATGTATTTCAAAACTTACTGTTACTGCACTAGCTCCCCAATTTTCCAAATTAGGAACTAGATCATGTGCTACGCTTTTGTTAGCATAAATACCTGTCCTCGTCTTCACCGTAAATGGAATATCACCCAATAATTTCGAGCAACTTTTTACTATCGCTTCAAGAACATTTTGTCGACGAATTAGTGCACTTCCACCCCCTTGTTCGTAAATTAAATCAATTGGGCAACCAATATTCAAATCGATAAAATCAACTGAACTATTTTCCTGTAATAACTGGGCAGCCTGTGCTACAATTTGAGCATTATTACCACAAAGTTGAACACCAAACACATCTTCAGTAACATGTCGTTTTGTCAATACCCACTCTTGCGTTAGTCCTTTGACTATTGGTACTGCACAAGCCATTTCTCCACATGTGATATCAGCTCCAAACTCTTTGCATATTCTTCGAAATGGCAAATTTCCTACTGTTGTTAATGGGCTTAACAGTAATTTGTTACGAAAATGTATTTGCTTCTTTTCTCTGTCGGATTCGCGTATCTCATCTGTATCCAAAATACATCCAATTAGCTTCTCTTCCGAAACTTTATCTACATTTGGATCTGAATTTACAGACTTTTGTTTCTCTTTACGCTGTTGCTCAAATTCTTGTACAATTTTAACTGATCTCTCAAAATTATAATCTCTTTTTCGCAGTTTTATCTGAAGATCTAAAAATTAAGAATAAAATGGATTGATGAATAGTATATATTCCTAAACAAGATATATTTTACCTGTATTAATGCCATTTTTTGTGGTTGGTGGTTCATCTTCTCTGTACTTTTCACCTTTTATATTGTTTAAATTTTCATCGATATGCTCTTTTGAAAACCTACAAGTTAAACCACGTGGACAAAAACCTTTGACAGAGTAAATGTAACATTTCTCATCTGCAGGTAAATTGATTGATTGGTTGTAAATAAAACTATTTATCTACAATAGAAATTTAGGTATTTTTTACTAACTGATATCTTTAGATTTCTCCTCCAAGTATTTCGTAAAATCATGTTCAAATGAGCAGTTTGGCCGTTCACATTTCGTACTCTTCGGACCGTTTAACAACGAATGGCAAAGATTTAAACTTCTATCGTCTTTGAAAATAGGTCGTGCCTACGATAAATATTTATTTTGTTTTTTTTTTTTTAATATATTTACAATTTATGATATAAATTTGAATAATTTACCTTATTTTGACCGCGATTTCTATTCTTCTTTTTACCCTCGACTTTTTGAATTTTCTTGTCATTCGTTCCATTTTCACCATCATCAACTGTCAACCTTTTCAAAACATTCTCATTCGCTTCCTTACCACCTGGATTGTTTGCTGTCTTTACATCTGCGATCAAATATCTAAATTGAATTTTTAAAAAATATGCTAGACATTTTTTACTACATTTAATATAGATTCATAAAAATTTTACTCAGTTTTTATGCGACATATTCCACTGTCCATTTTACGCAAATTCTTTTTCCTACTGTGGAAGTAACTAAACACGTCAAAAGCACAATATCAAGTGCGGCCGGTAAAAATTCACCGCATGTCCAAGTGTCAAAATGACATTTGATAGTAAACACTTGAAAAGTTAAGTGAACAATACCGAAAAATGATTTTGATTTATTAAATTTTACTTAATTACAACAGTTTAGAATGATTTTTATTTATACAGTTTATTATTAATATATAGATATTTTTGTAAAAGCCACTGTGTGAAGTATATATAATTTTAAATAGGAAATTATGTTGTAATTTAATTTTTTTATGCAACTTGGCTTACAAAATACACCACAAAACACTGCAAGATAAATTAAATGAGAATATTTTTTTTAAAGAAGATTCTTTTAAAATTTCTACACAAATGATAAGTATTAAAAACAGAGTGTGATTAATTATGGTGCAATTAATAAATTGTTTATACGCGGCCGCAGGAAAGGTAAATAAAATATGTTTTACTTTTCAATAATCAACTGGAGTTTAAAGGTTTATTTATTAATAAAAACAACACAATTTTTGAATATCTATCTGCATTAAACAAATGGCATAATCCTTGATGTTTGGTACAATATTTTCTCTCGTCTTACACAAGTTCAATTAATAGTTAATCATTTTTCAATATTTTACAATATTATTATTCAATTGAAAACCTCTCCAATATGAATGGAAGACATTCTAATACGACTCCTTATGCGTTTAGTTCTAAGGGAATGGAATTGTTCCTCCAGTATCAACTAGTGTTTTTGCTGATTACATCTAGTCCATGAGTAATATCTGATATAATTATCATAAGGCATATCCCCTTCTGCAATCATGAAGTAACAGGTATCTTAACTTTGCAAAAACCTATATTATCGAAACAATTACTTATTTATTAACTTTTCAGTTTTATTGTTTACAACGAAGCCTAGATTTTGACGAATTACTTATGGAGTTACTGTTGGTTTTTTTTTGAGAGAAAAAAACTTCTGACTACTGTTGGCGCTGTCCCATAAGTCTCATTATTAAAAAATGGAGAATAAAATATCAGCAATAGCAGCATGACAATATTTTCATATTCCGAAAAAGGAAATCCTAAATATTAGGCTACTGGCTAAAGAAAATATTGCTCCTTTCAAAAATAAAAGTAATCTTCAATAAGGAGAAGAAAACTAGGTAGACAAGACCCTTTTATTGCAAAGATAGTATCTAAAAATACTGAAAATTGCATGAAATAAAAAGCACCATTTAAAAAGACATGAAGAAGAGTTAGTTGTTTTTCCTTGAAATTTTTGAAGATCTGAATCATCCACAAATTATATAAAATTAACGAGAGACTCTATGGGGAAACAATACCCCATTCTGAAAGAAGTCACCCATTTAATTCTAGTATTTATAGCAAGTTTAGGGTAAAATTAAGTTCTTATCATAAAATATATCAGAGCTGCGATATTCAGAAAGAAAATGATTAGTAATTCTGTCTGGTTCTAGGTAATGAAATTTCTTTTTAAAAAAAAAAGAACTATTAACGTCGCGCCATTTATAATCTGTAGTGCTGAGTAAGAAATTTCCATTAAATTTCTTTGATTCACATCTAAAAATGAAGAAATAATTAGAATGTACAAATGATTATACTATTAATGTTGTTAATATGGGAATATTTCCTTATTTCACTTTATTCTTATTGCTTTTATTATTCTTTTTATGATTCCATTTGTTATTTTGAATAGAAACGAGCAATTTTTTACTGGGCACCTTAAAATTAAGATTTTGAACAAAACTGACACTTTCTTTTTCCGCATGTTTTTCTTTTTGGTTGAAGAAAGTGAGCTTGTATAAAATAAAAAAATATTTTCTCTTTAATAACGACGAAAATTAATACAAAATTCATCGTTATTAAAAAAATAATACTTAAATTGCCGCACAAAAAAATCCGAAAATACAAACGATTCGGCAAAAAATATTGTTTTGGTGGCAGTTAAAATTAAAAATTTCAATAGCCATCGAACTGTTTCTATGAAGCGTATTTTGTTGAAGTTTTGTACACAATAATTTAGAACATGTTTCACCGCCATCTGTTTACAAAATTCAAAAATACAATTCATATAGTTGGGATTCAAACCCCAATAAAAAGAGGGTCAAGTCCTAACTATAGCTTATCTAATTTACTTACCATTATTTATCGAAAACGCAAATCATTTCACCATAGCTATTGTGAATAATTTTTCGTATTTAGCGAGTACGCCAATACATGCGAAGCACGTTCATCGATACTCTTCGGCTAACAATTCGTGGCGGACATGGCGGTAACGGACTTCCAAAGTACGGTGGCGTCGGTGGTCAGGGCGGATGCGTTTATTTGATCGCAAAAGAAGATGCAACAATGCGGACCGTCTTAAAAAAGTTTGTCATTTAATCGATGGATATTATTTCTTTTCCTTATTTTACTGAACGTACTTTTGACGAAATTAATTCATTGAATTTTTGCAGATATCCAACAAAAAGAATATCGGCTAGTAATGGTGAGGACAGTTCAAAACTGCGGATTTTAGGTCGTAGAGGAGTCGACGAGGCTGTTGAGGTGCCGGTTGGTGTTCAAGTACTGGACGAAAAGGAGAATTTGTTAGGGGATCTCAATCAGAAGAATACAACGTGTTTGGTTGCCGGTGGCGGAATGGGTGGATGCACTGGAACATCATTCATTGGTAAGCCAGGCGATAATAGCACCATTAAACTGGATCTGAAACTCATTGCGGATGTCGGCTTGGTGGGATTTCCCAACGCTGGAAAAAGTACATTTCTTAAAGCAATTTCGAAGGCATCGCCCAAAATTGCTTCTTATCCGTGTAAGAGTTAAAAAATGTCTGTTAATGAGTTTTCGCATATTTATTTTGGGTTTTTTTTTCGTTTTAGTCACAACTATAAGGCCGCAAATTGGAATTGTAGACTATACAGACTATAGGCAAATCTCAATCGCCGATTTACCAGGACTGATCGAAGGGGCACACGCTAATATCGGTATGGTTACTGAGATAATCACAAATGAAGTTTTTTTATTTCTGTTGGGGGGGGGGGAAACAATAATTTAATTTTGGATTTTGTTACTTTGCTTTAGGAATGGGACACAAATTTCTTAAACATGTCGAGAGGACGCGATTACTTTTGATTATAGTTGATATTTTCGGATTTCAATTACGACAGGATCGTGTGAAACGTTCTTGCATAGAAAATGTTTACTCATTAAATAAAGAGCTCGAATTGTACGATGAAACTTTACTGGACAAGCCTTGTGTTCTTCTTGTTAATAAAATGGACTGCACGGGAAGTCGTGAAGAATTCTCGCACATCGAACCGATACTGCACAATCTTGAAGAGGGTGTAAGTCTTGTTCCGAAAGAACTACGTCCAACGAAATTGATCAATTTCGAACGCATTATTCCAATATCGGCTATTAACTGCGAACGCGTAGACATGGTCAAGAACGATTTAAGAAAAATTCTCGATGATTTTGCAGAAAAGAAACTAGAAAACGATCTGAAGAGTAGTAGCTTCGAAAGGCAAATCAAAGAAATTGGACCACGAATAACGTAATTTGTATTATTTTACAAGTATTGTAAATAATTTTCATGTATAATCTTTTTTTTTATTATTATTATTAGTAAGAAAAGAAGAAATTATTTTTAATTCGTTTATTGGTGATATGAATTTTTTGCAGATGATTTATTGGGAAATGTAAAAATTCTTTTTTTCAATTTTACTACCGAACTCAGCGAATCTTCTTAGTTTTGTGCGTGCCATCTGCTATCAACTGGATTTGCCATTTAACATTTGCCACAGTACTTTTGAAAAAACAACTTTCGAAAAGTATCGCGAATTTAGAATTTCCGCTGGTTACGTATATTCAATTTTCAATTTTTTTTGTGGCGTTATGTTGGTACTCATGTCTCTCACTTATGCCGACAAGTTCGGCCATTTTGAGTGTTCAGTTAATTTTTGACAGCTGCTTTGCTTGCACGAGTTTTGGCTCGTCTTCGATTTTTGCCCATTCCAAAAAATGGATCAAAGAATCTGTTTCGGGAACAAGAAAAGTCACAGGGGGCTAGATCTGGGGAATACGGTGGCTGCGGCAATATAAGTGTGTTGGTTTGACCAAAAATTCCCGCACAAGCAACGATGCGTGAGCAGGAGCGTTATCATTGTACAAAAGCCAATTTTTGTTCTTCCACAAATCCGGGCGTTTCTGGCGGAATGCTTCGCGCAACTTGCACATAACTTCCAGGTAATATTCCTTATTGACCGTTCTACCCTATGGCAAGAAATCATGATGCACCACGCCCCTGCAATCGAAGAAAAATGTAAGCAAAAACATTCGACTGAACTTGGTGGGCTTTTTTCGGTCTTGGCTCGTGCGGCAGTTTTCATTCCGATAATTGAGCTTTGTTTTCCACGTCATAACCATAAATCCATGATTCGTCACCAGTTATAATCCTCTGGAGCAAATTTGTGTCGTCGCGGACAGAGTCCAACAGCTCCTTAGCAATGTTAATGCAATGCTGTTTTTGGTCAAAAATGGGCAAAAGTCGAAGACGAGCCAAAACACGTGCAAACAAAGCAGCTGTCAAAATTCGCAATACTTTTTGAACAGATCTCGTATACCCAATTTTCTGACCCGAATTATTGCAAAAATAAGTTAAAATATAAGAGAAATATCATAAATGGAAAGAGAGTTTCAGATAAAATTCCTAAAAAAGTACATAATTTTAATATGGAAAATAGTAAATAAAGCAAAAAATTAGTATTCTCAGAATTTTTAAAACTTTGGGAATTTTTTAGACTGTCTAATTTAGAAAATTATCGAATTTAAAACTGTCAAATATGACAGTTTTGAAATCGTGAATGATGTTCACATGAATTTCGAAAGATACCGTTTTTAATAGCCGTC
The DNA here is from genome assembly GCA_958298945.1 of Atherix ibis. Lineage (NCBI taxonomy): Eukaryota > Metazoa > Arthropoda > Insecta > Diptera > Athericidae > Atherix > Atherix ibis. The sequence continues at coordinate 32,886,202 of OY282609.1, forward strand.
ATCAGAAGTCATTTCATGGAATACTGCCTACGAAAGTTGACGTTTTCTTGATTAAATATAAACAATTGCATACTTTAAAAAAAATTATCAATTTTAATCATCGTTATTAGCTTCAATACTTCATTCTTAGTTCCTTCTCATCGTAATGTTATTTTTTTATTTAAATTGTCATTTTTTAATTTTAGATGAACACAAAAGTAGTAATTACCTTTTTTTCACGAAGAAAGCTAACAGAAAATACTGTCAAAAATATCATCTCTTCACCACAAATGGTGATTATTACTGTGATGAAAGATGCTAGCAGAATTATCTAAGATTAGATAGGCCCCAGGGGTATAATATATAATCCGCTGTTTTTTAGTCAAAAAAAACATGTTTTTTTCATAGAAAGCAAAAACAGGTTTATTCAAAGTACTTGTCCTCGCTAGCTACACATTTTTCCAATCTCTCGGGCAATTTGTGGATACCACGCCAAAAAAATTCCTTCTCTTTCGAGGCAAACCAATCATCAAGCCATTTTCGGACGTCTTCGTAAGAATCGAAGTGCTGCTCAGCGAGCTCGTGGCCCATCGATGAAAACAGGTGATAGTCGGAGGGGGCAAGGTCTGGTGAATAAGCGGGGTGGGGTAGCACCTCCCAGTTGAGTGTGTCCAAGTAGTTACGGATCATTTTTGACGTGTGCGATGATGCGTTGTCGTGGAGGAAAAACAGCTTGTCATGTCTGTTGATAATCCGTCCTTTTTTAACGCAGAGCACGGTTCAATTTGATCAGTTGTTGGTGGTGGCGGTGGGCATTGACAGTTTCACGACGTTTCAACATCACATAGTAGACGATACCCTACTGATCCACCAAACGCACAGCATCGTCTTCCGTCCGAAGCGATTTGGTCTTGGTGAAGATGTTGATGGTTGGCCGGGATCAACCCACTATTTCTTGCGTTTAGGATTCTCGAAATATATCCACTTTTCATCGCCTGTCACAATCCGATCTAGGAACGACTTTCTTTTTTGTCTGGTGACCAAGATTTTGCATGTGTTATGGCGTCGCTCCATCTGCCTATCGTTCAATTCATGCGGCACCCATTTTCCGATCTTTTCAATCTTCCCCATGGCACGCAGACGCATGGAAATGGCTGGTTGAGTAACACCCAATTGCTCCGCGAGCATTTTTTGCGATTGGGTATCGTCTTCGGCCAAAAGAGCCTGCAATTGATGGTCCTCAACTTTCCTAGGCCGATTTTCACGCTTCTTGTCCCACAAGTCAAAACTGCCGTGTTTGAACCAATGAAACCAATCTCGGCACGTTGTTTCCGATAAAGCACGGTCACCATAGGCCTCCATAAGAATTCGATGCGATTCGGCAACCGATTTCTTCAAATTGAAGCAAAACAGCAGAGCTTCCCTCATATGCTCTTTTTCTGGCACAAAGCTAGACATGATTACCAAAGGAATAATGTATGTTATTGTACGAAATTGCTGGCAATGTGCACTGATTAATGTTGATAGATGTCAAACTCATAAAAAAAAGTATAGCTTAATACGCTTACTCACGCCATCTATGACCAAACAGCGGCACAAACAAAGTGTACAGTACGAAGAACACGTTGTAGAAGTACCTAAACTAAATTTTAATATTAATTACAAAAATCAGTATCTCAACAATGGACTGCTGATCTTATTTTTAGTTTTAGATGCTCTCTTCATAACAATCCGAATAAATTTTCATTAGAACCCATCATTTACTCTTATTACTTAATAATAACATTTTTTCAAATTCTATATGAACAATTATAAATTATTAGGCTTTTGATTAAAAAGCAACTGTTCTTTTCAATAAGTTTAATTTAAAAAGAAAACAAAATTTTTATTTACCAACGCATTTCAAATAGGAGAACGACCGAAAAAAATCACAGTTAATCTAACCTAATGAGTTCTTATTCATTACGAAAATGGCGAAACTCTTCTCAAATACATTCGGTATTCATAGAACTACATTGAATTCGATTTATTTCGTAAATATTAATCGCCTCAAGTTTGTAGACTTTCGGAGAGTTTTAAAACACGCCATTCTTTATGAAAGTTGTAGCATACCGAAATGCTTGCATACTTTTGTTGTTTTTAAAGTTGTTATTATTGTCACTTATCGGAAAGTGTAGTTTTTATCTTTTTTGAAGTATTTACGAAGAAGTAAGTATTTATATAAATAGTTATATTGTTGATAACATTTAATAGGAAGTTTTTATTTCACAAAATTAAGTATTTTATAAAAAAGGTTACTGGTAATTCAACGAAATCAGGTAGCCGGGAATTTCTTTCTTTCGGTAAGTTGACAAGAGAAATCAACAAAAATTTAGTTTATAATGTGTTTAAAAAGGCTTTTAATGATTTATTTGGTACATAAAGTGGTTCGTCATTCAATAAATATAAACAAATGTGATGTTGACAGTTCAATGTTTACCAGAAAATAGTTCAGTGCCGGCGTACGTATAGTGTGTGTGAGAAAATTTAAGGGAAATTAAGTGCAGATGGGTTAAAAAATTATTTTAAGTGACCATGATTAATTATTTAACCCATCTGTACTTAATGAATGTAGTGAAAAAGTGCTCTGATACATATCAGGATTTTGGCTTTAGCAGCAGAATTCACATCAAACAGTTTGATAGCGTACAAGTCCTTTGGCTTCTTAAAAAGTACACTTCTGAAAGTGTTGTGCAAATTTGCCGAAGTGCCGAAAAACAAATCCGACAGCACATAACATAACAAAATGGTTTTAAACGAGAACCGCTTCAATCGCAACTGAAGTTTAAAATTGGCCCCCATTGATTTACGCCGTTTCTGTTATTTGGCATGTTTGTGCGTTCTTACAAATGTATTGCCAACAAAATTTGGACAAAATTTTATGTGGAAATAAAAAAATTATTTTTCCAGAAGATTTTTTCCTTAGTTTTGTGCGTGCCATCTACTATCAACTGAATTTGACATTTAAAATTTTGCCACAGTGCTTTGGAAAAAACATAACTTCCAATTTAATATTTGTAGATAAAAAAATTCAATTCTGCTAGTACCATTCACCAATAATAATATGTTTACTCTTAATTAAGAATAAATGACTTGTGCAGAAAAATTCGCAAAACTTTTATAATGAAAGTTCACCTAATATGCGCCATTTTTGAAATTTATTTGGTGTTCTATTTTGACCGTTATAAGTGTTACTTGTCAATTTTGGAATTATTCGAGTAGACAAAGTCACTAATTTTAAGACCGAACTAAAGAAATGCGCAGTTTCATCCCAATTGTGTTAACGGTATAGGAGCACAAATATACATTCATTTATATGTATATACTAGCTGTTCCTGGCCACGCGTTGCTCAGTTTGGTTAAATAGAAACTAAAGGAAAGGGAAAGCGCACGTTTCTAATTGTTTAATTTCACAATACTTGTTAGTATATATTTTTTTTGATTTTCTATTGTCTGTGCATATATATATGGTCTGTTCAAAAAGTATTGCGGGTTACGTATATTCGATTTTTTATGGCGTGATGTTGGTACTCATATCTCTCACTTATGCCGACAAGTTCGGCCATTTTGAATGTTCAGTTAATGTTTGCCAGCTGCTTTGCCTGCACGTGTTTTGGCTCGTCTTCGATTTTTGCCTGAATTTAGACCAAAAACAGGATCGTATTAACATTGCTAAGAAGCTGTTGGACTCTGTCCGCGACGACCCAAATTTGCTCCAGAGGGTCATAACTGGTGACGAATCATGGGTTTATGTTTATGACGTGGAAACCAAATCTCAATCATCCCAATGGAAGAACCCGCACGAGCCAAGACTGAAAAAAGCGCGCCAAGTTCGGTCGAATATGAAGGTTTTGCTTACAGTTTTTTTCGATTGTAGCGTAGCGGTGCATCATGAGTTCTTGCCACAGAGTAGAACGGTCAATAAGCAATATTACCTGCAATTCGCCTGAAACGCCCGGATTTGTGGAAGAACAAAAATTTTTGAAAAAACACAAAATTCGCGATGCTTTCTAAATAGACCTCGTAGAGATTGTTCGGTTTGCCGACTCTAGGACACGCAACATATAATTCTAAAGATTGGGGCCCCTCATCTTCGTTGATGGTGATTATAAACACAAATCGAATTGGAAATTGTAATATTTTAAATTCATTGTGAAGAATAAAGACAGCTTCACATTTGAAAGGTCTTGCCAAAGTTGTTGTTTCTACGACGTTGCTCATAAATTTTTTTTACTGCAAGCCGCGTGCCGTTGCAAATCTTTGACTGCTTAATATTTCGCAACTTGATAATTGGCACACCGATTTTCTATTACAGTACATGCCGTAGCATCCCTAACAGATCGAGTGGGTTCAAAAATTCTATTGGTTAATTAACCGCTTAATCTGCTTCTATAACAGTGTTGACGGACTTGTATTTTGATTGCCTCGCTTTGAATGTTAGACTGAATAATATTGTCAAGTTCGTAGATGTCTTTGTTCTTGAAATTTGCCCTGAGCTCAGATCAATCGACACTTTTCCGTGCCCAATTTTCAGTAATTGATGTGAGAATATCTCAGCTGATCGATTGTTTTGCAGCTGGACACGCATATTTGTAATTACTTTTAACGTGTTTACGTGTTGGCACAAAGTACAGTATTTCCGGAAAGCATTTATTTCGTCCGCTGGTGGCGATCAAGGAATTACAGGTAATGTTTGCCTGAAATCTCCAGCAAGCAATATTAATGCGTTCCCAAATGGTCTGATATTTTCACGCAAGAGTCTCGAGAGATTTTTTGTGCGCTATTGTACATTCATCCCAAAGAAAAAGTTTGCATTTCTGCAATACTTTTTCCATGCCGGATGCTTTGGAAATGTTGCACGTGCGAGTTTGAATGAATTGCATATTCAATGGCAATTTCAAAGCGGAATGAGCAGTCCTTACACCTGGTAGCAATGTTGCAGCTGTTCTGAACGACGCAAGAGCTAAGGCTATATCATTTTGGGATCGAATTGCTGCCAGAATCAATCTAATTAGGAATGTGTTACCAGTTCAGCCTGGCGCATCGAAGAAGCAGATTTCTCCAGCCCCGTTATTGGAGAAATCTGCTTCAGTTTGGATTATTTGATCGTAAATGGCCTTTTGTTTAAGCGTTAGCTTAGGAATATTTGATTGCACATACGACAAAATATCACTCGTATTGTAATTTTGTTCACGACGCAATTCTACGTCGAACGAAGCAGCAGCAGATCGATTCGGTGATGGCATTCCCAATTGATTGAGAACTTTGTTCGTGATTTCGAAGCACAAATTTTGAATCATTATCAACGCTTCGCTATAGATTTCTGCTGTGAAATCCATGCTCATATTTGAATTTTCATTGCGTATTCGATGGAAAATATCTTCCGCCATGTAAGATAAATTAAAAATGGTAAACGGCACAGCTCAATTCCAACACAAGGACACATACAATAATTAATAGTACCATAGGTATAAAAGCACGCCCATATTCAAACGCAACGTTTTGTCAAAATCGGTGAAGAGCTTTCGGAGATTTGAGATTTTGAACAAACGAACTTTTACATTTTTATTTATAAACATTAGTACAGTGACACCCCGTTTTTACGTTTTTGAAGGGACTGAAAAAGAAAACGTAATCAGAGGGAAAACGTTGATTAAATTTAAAATTATTTTTATTTAGAAAATCACGCAAATCGGTTTGGTACATACCAGGTGTTTAAGCTTAAATCCACCGTTTGGTTATAGATAGCGGGAGTGAGCGTATTAAGCTACCGTGGTCACGCCATACTTTTTTTTTATGAAAAAAAAATAGCTTTATCGGAAACAACGTGCCGAGATTGGTTTCGTCGGTTCAAAAGACGGAAATTTTGACTTGTGGAACAAGAAGCGTGAAAATCGGCCTAGGAAGGTTGAGTACCATCAATTGCCGGCTCTTTTGAACGAAGACGATACCCAATCGCAAAAAAATGCTCACGGAGCAATTGGGTGTTACTCTACCAGCCATTTCCATGTGTCTGCGTGCCATGGGGAAGATTGAAAAGATCGGAAAATGGGTGCTGCATGAATTGAACGATAGGCAGATGGAGCGACGCCAAAGCACATGCAAAATCTTGATCGCCAGACAAAAAAGAAAGTCGTTCCTGTATCGGATTGTGACAGGCGATGAAAAGTGGATAAATTTCGAGAATCCTAAACGCAAGAAATCGTGGGCCAACCATCAACATCTTCCCTAAGACCAAATCGCTTCGGACGGAAGACGATGCTGTGCGTTTGGTGGGATCAGCAGGGTATCGTCTACTATGAGACGTTGAAACGTGGTGAAACTGTCAATTCCCACCGCTACCACCAACAAGTGATCAAATTGAACCGTGCTCTGTGTGAAAAAAGGACGGATTATCAAAAAAGACATGACAAGCTGATTTTCCTCCACGACAACGCATCATCGCACACGTCAAAAATGATCCGTAACTACTTGGAGACACTCAACTGGGAGGTGCTACCCCACCCCGCTTATCCACCAGATCTGGCCCCTTCCGACTACCACCTGTTTTCATCGCTGGACCACGCACTCGCTGAGCAGCACTTCGATTTTTACGAAGACGTCCGAAAATGGCTTGATGAGTGGTTTGCCTCGAAAGAGAAGGAATTTTTTTGGCGTGGTATCCACAAATTGCCCGAGAGATTGGAAAAATGTGTAGCTAGCGAGGGCAAGTACTTAAAATAAATTTGTTTTTGCTATCTATGAAAAACACATGTATTTTTTTAAATAAAAAACAGCGGATTTAAGCTTATACACCTGGCTTTTTTGTGTTGGTTTACAACTCATTCGTAATTATAAATCGATAAGAAAGTTTCGTCCTGTTATTGAGTATAATCGACTGCCATATAGATTGTTGTAGATCAATTCCGCTGTGGAATAAGTGAAATAAATAATGCCGGTACTTTGATACAAAAGTTAATAACAATTAGATCAGCGTGTTTATTGTTCGGCTGCTGTAAGTGAAAGAGACTCTTACATTTAAGCGCGCTGGCCGAGTCGAGTGTAGCGTACACATACTAACCCAAATGACACGCAAAGTGTCAAACTGGAACTAAACCGCAATTAGTGCGCTCAACGAATTTCAACACCTGCGCGTTTTCAATACTAGTAAAGAAGCTTTTAAAACCCTCAATATGCCTCATAGAATCTTTTGTTGGAATTGAATGGATTAAGTTTACCTTTTCCACACCAGGTAATTCTTCGTCAATTTCGTTTTCGTGTTTGTGACAAATTCACTATATCATCGATATCCATAGCTTTAGATGTGATCAAGTTAATGTCGGGGTCCTTGTTATTTTGTAAAGATTCGGTAGAAATTTGTTCTCAGCTATTAACAACATTGTGCTCCGTAATATCTTCTACTAGTGTTACTGGCCCGGTTTCGCCGAGGCTCTCAACGCTAATATCTTCTATCTTATATTTTTAATCCTTAACGATTCTAGCATTTCAAAAACAATTTTTGCCTTAACAGTGTAATTCATTGTATCTAAAATTGATACCTTAAAATTTTTGGCATCTTCTCCTCATTCTAATTTTGATAATAATATTTGTACAAGTTTTTACGGTAGTAATAGCTGCAATTCACTAGTACAGTACCTTCATTTTATATAAGATAACAAAATTGAGGCACCTTGATATTTGATTGATATTTATAAAATAAAATAAAAAACCTAAAATACAATTGCATTTGATATGAGAAGATTGGGTAAAAAATAAATGTTGCCTTCTGTCATGTTTAAATTATACTTTTTTTTTGGAATAATGGGTATTAATAATATCTGTATTCCATTGGACCAATTTTACTACTCACAAGTATTTCTAGTTACTCGCAACTACTCTTGCTCGTACAAATGAGTAGTTCGCATGAGTACGTACGCATACAATTTACGATTAGGGGATTTTAGTTCCCAAAATGAAAATAGACGGCCTAGAGGGTTCGTTGGTTATGTTGAAGTGTCATATTTTTGTTGAGCCTCCATATATTAAGAAAGCTAGAATTGAAAATTATGACCATATAATAGAAAATTACACAGATTTGCGATTTAAGAAACACTTTAGATTAACAAGAGTTGTCGCAGAAAGGATTATCGATATGTGGCTTTCATTTTAAACAATAATTTAACGAATACAGTATGTTTTTACACCGACCAAGTCATGGAGGACGTACTGCAGTTGGTTTTGATCTTAGATTATAGGTTTTGATGTTGACTATTTTGAGGTTATTTTTTACTTCTGTCAGTAAATTTTGCGTTCCATTGGGCATATACTCGCAAGTACTTGTGAGTAGCAAAATTGGTCCAATGGAATACAGCTTTCAGCTGATGCCCAATCGAACGCAAAATTTACTGACAGAAGTAAAATATAATCTCAAAATAGTCAACAACAATACTGAGTTTACTCACACATAAACAATAAAAACTGAGTTTATTCACACATAAACAATACTGACAAAAATATGACTCTTCAACATAACCAACGAACCCGCTAAGCAATCTATTTTCATTTTGGGAACTAAAATACGCTACCGTAAATTGTATGCGTAACTACTCATTTGTACGAGCAAGAGTAGCTGCGAGTAGCTAGAAGTACTTGTGAGTAGCAAAATTTGCCCAATGGAATACAGCTAATTGTTTTTGGAATTCAATAAGAAATCATTTAACGAAAACTAGATGTCAGTGGGTGTCATGTCTACATAAAAAATTCTACACAAATGTATGCATACAGTACGATTTTTCGCAGCTTTTATAAAAGATAGTAAAAGAGGGTCTTACGGCAGAGTTGTGTGGACAGTATTCGAATTGATTGTGACAGAAAAAATGGCTCGGATTCAGTTTAATTTTCGCTTTGGTGCAAGTTAAATGAAATTGATTGATTCGGTTTCTAAAATTGAGTTTATAAAATCAAAGATTTTTTTTGTGTATGAATTATATTATATTGGAAATAATTGAGATTTTTTTATGGAGTTAAAATTTGGGACAGTTTGATGAAACATTTTCATTTTATTTTTTTAAAGAAAGTAGACAATTGCAAATTTATGATTATTATTCTTCATATCGTCGATAATTATTATTTATAACTAAAAAATATATATAATAGAGGCACTCCAAATATATTTTGGCCGCGAAGTGCGATAGGGCGGTTGGGGCTCTTCGCGGCCAAAATATAATTATTCTATCTACTCGGTCGACGGTCGGCTTTATCCATTTTTATTCCTCTTCTCTTCTTTCTTTTATTTTTTTTTCAGGTTTTCTTTGGGACTCTTTCTCTTTTTTTTTAAATTCTTTTTCTTTCTTTTTATTTTTCTTAAAAAAATAATTATTTCTCTTTTTTTAATATTTTTCCTTTCTTTTTATTTTTCTTTATCTTAAAAAAAATAATTATTTGGTGTTATTCCGATTTTTTTCACCTATCCATTTTTATATTTGCGAATTTTTACCTTCCCTTTCAATCCCTATATCTCTCCCTATTTAAACTTTTTTGTTTTTATTATATAATTCTTTTCCTTTCACTCCTTTTTTATTTCTTTCTTCTCCTTCCCCTCCCATTTAGAACTTAACACCCTCGATCTCCATTAACCCCCTCCTTTTTAGCATGATTTTTTCTGCTTATGGTGAATGTGAAAGCACATCACAGCACATATTACGAACTTTTAGGCATGCCCAGCTGAAGCATGGTCATTGACCATACTACTGTAGAACTTAACGTTTAGAAAATATTTATTTTAATAGTAATTATTTTTTAATACCTTCATCATTTCTTTCCAACACCCAAAAATACATTTCAGTATTTTTTTTCATAGTATAACATAATTTTTTATAGAACATTGAAAATTTATTCAACTCTCGATAAATCTACATAAAGTACGAGGTCTGTTCAAAAAGTATCGCGAATTTTGAATTTCCGCGGATTACGTATATTCGATTTTTTGTGGCGTTATGTTGGTACTCATGTTTCTCACTTATGCCGACAAGTTCGGCCGTTTTGAATGTTCAGTTAATTTTTGACAGCTGCTTTGCTTGGACGTGTTTTGGATGGTCTTCTATTTTTGCCTGGACATGAGTACCAACATAACGCCACAAAAAATCGAAAATTGAATATACGTAATCCGCGGAAATTCAAAATTCACGATACTTTTTAAACAGACCTCGTATAATGATAATTTTTTGCATTTTTTAACAACGGGCTTTGTAGCTTAATTTTAAGTTAATGTATAGATAAGGGACGACAGAGAAGGTTCTTGTTTCACAGGACTTTTCGGCTTCAATAAAATTGGTACACATATTGTCTACCTTGTACTCTATAATCTAAGAGAACGCTTGGACAAGCCACTACGATTTCAAAAAAAGATGCACCACTCGGACTTAATAACTAAAATTTATAAAATAAATAATGGAGATATTAATGCAAGTAGTTTATAGGTGTCACTCCAGAACGAAAAATAATGGAATTAAGAGGGAATAAGTAACTATTATTATAAGTTTTGATGTGAGTTTGAATCTCCGGAGGCTGGTATTTCCAACTTGAATATTATATTATTATCGTCGGACAACGTTTAATCATTTCATACGATACTTTTTAAAGTGGACAAACTACAAGACCTATTGGACGGCTAGTTTTTTTTTCGAGAGTATAGTGGAAATCTCAAAAACACCCAAGGATTTGGGATTCTAATACATGAAAATAAAACCCATCATTTACCAGAATCGCTCTTTTTAGCTTCCTCAGTGATCAAGTCAATTTGTTTTAATATTCTCTTACTTACCACTGAGCATTAACAATTCCATCCAAGCAGTACTTTATTTTGGAAGATTTGGATACTCTCAGATTAGCTGGTATTAAAACCTGTTTGTTAATCAATAGTTCCGCCGCATGATACAATAGAGATTTATATATCTAAAGTCTTCTTCTTTGATCCAAAAAAAATTATAAAAAGAGTTTATTTAAGTAGATATTATTATAAGTGTTAATACACTATACACCACGCCATATCTCGAATAAACTGAGTCAAAAGTATTGTTGGCAGATAGCCTTTTTTCTGCTTAAAAGTACCATTTTTCGTCAAGTAGTATGTACTATTAGAAAGAATAGAGTTTTAGTGGTTGAAGGCTTCTGAGTTCTATAATTTCCAGAGCATATTTTCAGATATTGAATAATTTAAAAATCAAGTTATTTTGGAACTTTGAATATTAATTAAATCATTTTTTCTTTATCCCCAGCTTCATATATTTTCAATTTTCGTTGTATGAGAAAACTTGTGTTATTAAAAAAATTTAACCAGGGATAAGAGGGTGTTAATATCAATAGCCACCGAACAATTTCGTTTTTTTCCTACACTAATAATTAAACAGCCACGCGCAATAAACTACTTTTAACTATACCGCGTGTATAAGCTTAAATCTGTTGTTTTTTAGTCAAAAAAAAACATGTTTTTTTTCATAGAAAGCAAAAATAAATTTATTCAAAGTACTTGCCCTCGCTATGTACACATTTTTCCCATCTCTCGGGCAATTTGAGGATACCGCGCCATAAAAAATCCTTCTCTTTCGGGGGAAATCGTAAGAATCGAAGTGCTACTCAACGAACGCGTGGCCCATCGACAAAAACAGGTGGTAGTCGAAAGGGGTCAGGTCTGGTAAATAAGCGGGATGGGGTAGCACCTCCTAGTTGAGTGTCTCCAAGTAGTTACGTGAAGGAAAATCAGCTTGTCTTGTCTTTGTTGATAATCCGTCGTTTTTTCACGCAGAGCACGGTGCAATTTGATCAGTTGTTGGTGATAGCGTTGGGCATTGATAGTTTCACCAGGTTTCAACATCTCATAGTAGACGATACCCTGCTGATTCCCCCAAAGGCACAGCATCGTCTTAGGATTCTCGAAATATATCCACTTTTCATCGCCTGTCACAATCCGATGCAGGAACAACTCTCTTTTTTGTCTGGTGAGCAAGATTTTGCATGTGTTTTGGCGTCGCTCCATCTGCCTATCGTTCAATTCATACGGCACCCATTTTCCGATATTTTCAATCTTCCCCATGGCACGCAGACGCATGGAAATGACTGGTAGAGTAACACCCGATTGCTCCGCGAGCATTTTTTGTGATTGGGTATCGTCTTTGTCCAAAAGAGCCTGAAATTAATGGTCTTTAACCTTCCTAGGACGATTTTCACACTTCTTGTCCCACAAGTCAAAACTGCCGTGTTTGAACCAATGAAACCAATCTCGGCACGTTCAAATTGAAGCAGAACAGCAGAGCTTTCCTCATATGCTCTTTTTCTGGCACAAAACTAGACATGATTACCAAAGGAAAATTGTATGTTGTTTCACGAAATTGCTGACAATGTGCACTGATTAATGTTGACAAAAAATCCGGATTAAAATCCGAATAAATTTTCATTAGAACCCATCATTTACTCTAATTACTTAATAATAACATTTTTTCAAATTCTATATGAACAATTATAAATTATTAGGCTTTTGATTAAAAAGTAACTGTTCTTTTCAATAAGTTTAATTTAAAAAGAAAACAAAATTTTTATTTACCACCGCATTTCAAACAATAGAATGACAAACAAAAAAATCACAGTTAATCTAATGTGTTCTTATTCATTACGAAAATGGCGAAACTTCTCAAATTCATTCGTTATTCATAGAACTACATTGAATTCGATTTATTTCCAATATAAATATTGCCACGGTTTACTCCAATAAAATCTCCAACTGATTTTGTAATGTTTGGTTTTGCTCCACAAGTGCTTTTATTCGTTCGACGATGAGCTTGCAGATTGGAAATGCACGAGAATCGTAGTCCACAATTTTGGCATAAAAATCTTAGCATGCCCGTATGAATAGAGAAATGTGTAAGAAGGCTTTCGCGATAGGCAAACGATTTCGGGCACAACTGAAAAGTACCAAAGAAAAATTAATTAACTGAATGTTGAAAATTGTCAACAAAGCTCTCACCTCGCATTTGAAGGGCTTCTCCCCGCTGTGTGATCGCTGATGTACCTTAACTTGTCCTTGCGTTCGAAAAGCTTTACCACAAAACGGGCACAGAAATGGCAGTTCTCCAGTGTGAACGGTCCGATGCGTTTTTAGTGAACCAAAACTATGGTAATGTTTACCGCAATCATCGCATTTGTAAAGTGGCGAGCGACCGCAATTAGATCGCTCGTGATCTGTTAGTGCAGTTTTAGTTGTGCATCGTTTTCCGCATTTTAAACATACAAAACTGAGTTTTTTTGTCGTCTTATTTTCACCCGATGCGCCGTCGACCTCTTTTTGCTTGTGTGCATAGCGTAAATGTGAACCAAGGCTTTCTGGGTCAGAATAGATCCGTTTGCAAATTTTGCAGGTGATCTTGTCGCTATGTTCGTTCTGTGCATGGTTGGTGGCCTCATCAACGGTTGCAAAATATTTCCGACAGCAAGGACTCTTATAAATAAGCAAACCATCTGGTCCATGGTCCAACTGGTGTTTTTTAACTGTTAAAGCACTAACATAAGTACGATCGCAGTATTTACATTGATACTCAGACTTTTTCGTATCTTCACTTTTCGGTAAAAGCGTTTCGATTTCAGAATCATTCACGTTATGGTTGAATCGCAAATGTTTCACATATGGTTTTCGTTGATGATATAATTTTGGGCAATAGATGCACTCATAGTCTCTTTCAATAATTGGAATGTTTTTATTAATTCGCAACCGTTTCTTTTTAGTTTTTCTCGTCTCTGATTGTTCATAAATCTCAACTTTTGATGAAGGATAATCATCATCTTCCTCATCTTGTCCGCACATTAATCCATCATTGTCGGTTTCCCAACCATCCTCATCGATTTCCTTTGTCAAAACTTCACATTCATTAACATTATCATTATTTTCGGTGCAATCTTCTCTATTCGAATTTATAATACTCTCCTCATTGTTGGCCTCAATCGCTTTTATAACTTCTGCCATATCTACATCACCGTCTTCGTTTATATTTTCAATAATAATTATTTGGTGCTCATCGCCAGTATCGCTTATCCTTTCTTCCATTTCATGCCCATCTTCTGCAAAGTTTATTGTACGATCGTCGGAATAGTTTTCCACCAATTCTGATTTCTGTATATTAGATGGATCGTTTACATCGTTGCTTTCTATATTATCCTCCTATATAATTTCAAAAGTAAATATATTTTCTGTTCAAAAAATTCAGCTCAAATTATACCTTCACAATAATTTCATATACAATTCCAGTTTCGTCTATACTATCATTTTCTATCATTTCAGTTTCATTGATATCATCGCCGATCTCTGCTGTAAAATCATCCTCACAATGCACATGTAGGTTTTTCGCATTTTCTATTATCACAGTAGGAGTATCGGACGATGTTGTCGGTTCAGTAATGTAATTATTATCATACTTTGGCATAGTTTGAACATTTTCTTCGCTTGTTCTCAGATCGTTTTCTATTTCAAATTTTTCTGGCGATTCAGAGTCGTCTGTAAATGGTTAAAGAATAATTAGAAAGATTTTAAAAAAAAAACTACTAGGATATAAGATCATCATACTGGTATAAGCTAGATCAGCTGCTTCTTTCATATCTATTTTTTCTACTGCGGGATTATTTTCGTATTTCATTTTGATTTCGTCAACAAATGTAATCTCATCTATAGTAGTTGATGCTATCGTCAACTGTTCTTCATCCTCATCTATTTGGAACAAATGTGTTCCAATATCAGCGCCTGTTTCTCTTGAAGATTCGTCCTCTTTTCGACTACGACGCACTTTCCGTTCACCAGCTTTCAACACACGTTTAGCTCGAATAGGTTTTAATGACATCATTGTTAATGTACCAGGAACTAAAATAGGATGATTATTACTTTGTTGACTCATATCATAAAGTTATTGAACTTTGGATGATTTTTATTACTTTTGTTGCTGGGTCTTGGTGCAACTTTTGTAGTTTTGTTGTACTGCGGCAAGCCACAGGAAAGTGGGCGTTTCTGACGATGTTTAAGCAAATTTCCAATACAAGAAAACGTGTTCCCGCAACATTCACACATGAACGGTTTGATCCCTGTATGAACTGAAGAATGAGTGACCAAACTTTCACGGTACGAAAACGCTTTCGAACAAATCTAAATAATCCAAAAGAGAATATATAATAAGTATATATTTTGTGTATATATACACTATATAATACCTGACATTTGTACGGTTTTTCCCCAGTGTGCTTACGTTCATGCACAGTAAGTTGTCCTTTACTGAGAAACGTTTTCTCACAGTGCTGGCAACGAAATGTCTTTTCGCCTTTGTGAATCATCTTATGAGCGTTTAAAGTAGCCTGGGTCATGTATCGCATATCGCATATTTCACATTTGAACATTTTAAGGGTACCACATTTTGATTCCATGTGAATGTTTAGCTGAGTTGGTGACTTAAATTGTTGTCCACAGTTTTCACACACCGTATACTCTCGATCTCGACCATTGTGTTGCTCGTTAATATGCTTCACGTATCCCTCAGATGTGTCCAGTAGATCCTTACAAATTTGACATTTGAATACCTAAGCATTGAATATTTTTTTCGATTTATAGATTTGTAAGCATTTTATATTCCGCGCAGTGATAAATATTACATACCATATGAACCTGTTCAGTATGACGAACTCGATGCTCAATCGAATCAAATTTAATATCGCAATAATTACATTTAAATCGTCCAATCTGTTCCTGTTTGTGATATTTTTGATGGTCATTCAACTCAAAGAGATTACCAAAAAGTTTATGACAAATATTGCAATTGTAAGATTCTGGCTTGTTTTTGTCGGAAACATTTTCCGAACTACTTAACCGGTTTTGGTCTGAACAAACATTTTTTTCTTGTGAAGTGTCTACATTTAATTTGGAAATTTTCCCTGAAATAAAATTCGGTTAATACTTTTGAAAATATTGTAATATTATAATTGTATTGACTTTTCTTTTGGGAAATTTTTGGCTTAGACTTGCTGACAATTTTGTTCGTCACCGATTCTGAGGCGATCTCAACCATTTCCGTGAAATTTTTTCCATTGCCTTTAATCTGCTTTTTCTGTTTTCGCATTTCATTTGAAATAATTTCTCGATTAATGTTTTCACAAATTGAAATATATTTTGTTTAGAAAAATATTGATTGAACTTCAGAACACTAACTACTCTCGTGTTACAATTAATAAACTTTCATAATTTCCATTTAAACTTTCACTGAACTAATTTTATTCAAGTGAAAATTCGTGATTTGTTTATATTCTGAAAAACGGCAACCGTTAAAAAACCACCAAACACACTAGCTATTTAGGTAAAATTTAATTATTTATTTTTAACACTGTACGAAATGTCAAAATAAATGTACACTGAAAAAATGTTTGACTTTTGTTTGACGGAAACGTAACGTAACAGCTGCTGCGCTAAATGCGACGCACAAGTCCAATGAGATGAGAGAGAATGTTGTATACACAGTTGTATATTAACAGTGTACTCTCGATTGGTAAAGTTTCTCTGCTCTCGTTTACATAGACGGTATAGCAAATTCAGGAATGGAGTTCACACATATTATTTATAACATTTTTTATATTCTATTCTTAAATTGTTATTAAATTATTATTTAGTTTTTAATTTATGACTTATAATTTAATTGAACATTTTATAATAACAGCGGTAAAATACTGCATGTGCATTTTTCCATAAATCGAGAGGAATTAATCGTATATTCGAAAGTGAGCGCCTACCTCCTTATTCAAAGCAGATCGTTGCGTTCTACTTTATTCAAGATATTAGTATAAAACAGTAATCTCTGCTTTATAAATTTTATATGTTAAAATACGCAAAATATATATTTTTTAATTACTATAGATTTACGTAAAAGTGGTTTGTAAATTACCGTATATATAATTAGGAGATTGCTCAATTATCGTTATGATTTTAAAGTAGATCTCTAATTTAAATATAAAATCGACATTAAAAATTCTGCAAAAATTAATTTTGTGTAATTATTTTATTTTTATAATAATTATAAATGAATGTGTAGTTATAATGCCGTAACCTTTAAAAACGTTATCATTGTGCTATTAGAACACTAACATATAAGTAAAACGCAAAAAAATTACCTTTAAATACCGCCCATATTTAATTTCTGATCAAAATAATACGTTTCTCTTTCATACTGTTATAAATGTTGTTATTTATTGTAAGAGAAACGGTCAAGCGAATAATAAAATGAGATAGTTGTATGCCCGCTAGTTATGTCAAAATGAAATGGCGACTTTCTATTGGTTAAATTTAATTAAGAAGATCATCGTGAAATGAATAAAAGAAATAAGCTATCTTTGTGCATATCTATTTTCTCTTTTTGTTAAAGTGATGATATACTACGACGAAGTATTGATGACTCTATCCCTTTTCGTTCTTTAGCTGAATCGTTTATTGTATTCAGAATATAGTTTTCTCTCTACAGTGGTACCTTGACATACGAGTGCTCCAACGTACGAGTTTGTTGAGATACGGGGCGTCGAGCGAGATACGAGCAATCGGTTTAGCGGGTCGGCCACGGTCACAAACGAACCGCGCGTCACGCTTTTCCGCGTGAATCCTCCGGCCAAGGTCAGAGAATCAGTTATCAATGTGCTCGCGCTGTCAAAGCATCTTTGATAAGTTGTGCTCCCATTTTGTGACTTTTGTACATTTACAGTTGCACTTCATTTATTTTTATAACCTTGGGTCTGAAGAAAGTTAGTGGAAAGTTCAGTGCTAAGAAAAAGATGATGAGTCTTGAATTAAAACGTGAAATTATAGAAAAACATGAGCAAGGTGTGCGAGTTATTGACTTGTCGAGGCAGTATGAGCGTAGTACGTCCATGATATGTACTGTGCTCAAACAGAAGGAGTCGATAAAGGGTGCAACGCCAGCTAGGGGCGTTACAATAATTTCCAAGCTCCGAACCTCCCTTCATGAAAATATGGAGAAACTGCTGATGGTGTGGGTGACAGAGAAGCAGCTTCAAGGAGATACCTTAACGCAGACCATCATTTGCGAGAAGGCACGATCGATCTACGGGGATTTGCTGAAGCAAACCCCGCACACTTCCACGGGCGAGGCATCGGAAGACTCGTTTAAAGCCAGCCGGGGCTGGTTTGAGAACTTTAAGAAAAGGACCGGCATTCACTCCGTCGTCAGGCATGGTGAGGCAGCAAGTTCGGATGTAAAGACAGCTGAGGATTACCTTAAAACGTTTTCCGAACTGATAAAAGCCAAAGTATATATCCCCCAGCAAGTCTTCAACTGTGACGAGACAGGGCTCTTTTGGAACAGGATGCTGAATAGGACTTACATAACGGCAGAGGAGAAGACGATGCCAGGCCACGAACCCATGAAAGATAGATTAACTTTAGCACTGTGCGCCAAAGCTAGTGGCGACCGCAAGATCAGGCCTCTGCTCGTATACCATTTGGAAAACCCCAGAGCATTTAAGTCACATAAGATTTTAAAAGAAAAACTGCAAGTTATGTGGAGGGTAAACCCGAAGGCATGGGCCACCAGGCAGTTCTTTGTGGAGTGTGTAAAGCTGGTTTTTGGTCCTTCTGCTAAGAAATACCTTCTCGTCCTCGACAATGTTTCTGCTCATCCACCGAACCTCGAAGATGACATCCTCGAAGAGTTCAAGTTTATAAAGGTTCTCTACCTCTCACCCAAGAAGGGAAATTTACTTTGAGATACGAGTAATTTGAAATACGAGCAAGGTTGCGGAACGAATTAAACTCGTATGCCGAGGTACTACTGTATTTGTTTACATTATCATAAGCTGATCACAGCCCTCTCCAAACGCACACTAACCTAACACCATTTTTAGCTCATAAAGAAAGTAAAGAGTTTTTGAATAAGAGTGATATGATTTCTTTTAAAAAACACACGCTAATTATTAAGGAAATTAAAATGTTTTTTATTTAATGTGAAGTACAATCGATACAGTTAAGTTCTGAATAAAACGTCATACAAATGTCCTCCACGACTTCTTTTGCAGGAACGAATTCGATGAACCGAATTTCCGAGCACTTTTTCCACTAAATCAAGTCGTATGTCATGAAGAGCACGTTCAATATTGACTTCTAAAGCTTGAAGAGAGTCTGGTTTATTGCTAGAGATCAATGACTTCAAATCACCCTACAAGAAATAGTCTAATGGTGTTAAATCACAACTTCTTGGAGACCATTCAATGTCCCAATTTCTTGAAATAATCGAATCTCCAAACTTTTTTCGCAATAATTCGGTTGTTGCACGTGCTGTGTGGCACGTAGGCCCGTCTTGTTGGAACCAGATGTTGTCAAGATCAAGTTCTTCTAATTTCGGCCATATTGGTTGTCATCGATCTATACCGCTCTACATTGAAAGTAACGGAATTACCAGCTTCATTTTTGGTGATGATTCCATCAGACCAAAAACCACACCAAACTGTCAATTTAGGTGAATATAATGGGTGTTCATGAATAATTTGTGGATTTTCTTTGTACCAGAATCGACAGTTTTGTTTATTTACCGCACCACTCAGATGAAAGTGAGCCTCATCGGAGAAGATGATTTTCTTTAAAAAAATCGTTATCGTTTTCAAGTTGTTCCTAGATAAAATCAGCAAATTCAAATCCTTTCTAAAAATCCGCCAAGTTATGGTTTGAGACAGTCCCAATTCTTGAGAAAGTCTTGGAATCGACAAATTGCGGTCTTCAGCAACACTTGCCTGAACGGAAGCAATATTTTCATTACTTCGAGCGGTTTTTTGTCTTATTGGCACTTGAACATTATGTAAAGAAAATGTGCGCTCGAAATTTTTAACAATTCGACGAATAGCGAGCATAGTTGGACGATTATTACGACCATAAAATGGTAAAAGGGCACGAAAAGTTGCAATTGGAGAACGATTATTTTGATAATAAAATTAAAAAATTTATAAACGTTGTTCTTGCGTATATCTCTTCATGATAAAATTGTAAACATTACTGAATACAATGAAAAAAAAAAATGAAAGATCACGCGTATTACAAATGGCCAAAACGTCACTTAGAAATCATATCACTCATATTGGAAAATCCTATATTAATGATGTCACAAAACGACTTTACAGCGTTTTTGACGGATCAATTCTGGTCAAGTTGGTAAGCGTATTGACATTTATATATTAAATATATTTTTATAAATAAATAATCTAGAGAGTGAGAAAGAGAATATGAAAGAAAAAAAAACATTATCTATACAGGGTGGGTCAACTTGGACTGACTTTGGTATATTGTAACCGTTGTGCTGCAACATTACGCAATAATTCTTAAGCCAATTGAATTTTGTATGGAACTCAGGTCAATTTTCAAAATGCGTCGTAGCAATGTTATGGAGATGCCCAATAGAGTAGCACGTCGACGAGTAGCCACAGATGAATGGATCATCGTGGACACTTTCGCGTACAACCTCCACAGCTTGTTTATTTGAAACATCTTATATCATGTTTGAACAGGGACTTGTGACAGTATTAAAATGCTGACTATATTTTCTTTGTGTTGTAACAATAGATCGTTTAGAAGAAAAATAAAATTCAACAATTATGTTAAGTTCTTGCACTGGGTATACGTGTAAAGGTATTATAAAATTTCATAAAATTGTTTAAAATTTGCACACAAAAAAAAATTCAAAAATAAAAAGGTAAATGTATTTTTAATAAAATTTAATTTAATTAGTAGTGATTCATCGTTGTGAGTGACCGTTGTAAGCGAGCATTACGAGTGACCGTTGGTGAATGACCCTCGTCATGGGCGATATTTTTATATATTGTACAAAAATTTTATTCTACGCTGAAACTCTTTATAAATTATAACTCAATGTTAATACATAAAAAAATAAATTGTATAGAAATAAATTTTAATTGGTATTTAAATAATAGAGCAAATAAGAAATAATCTCAGAAATAAGTAATCTTTCTCTGAGCATTTTTCTTATTAATTAAATCTACACTTTGATTAGCCTTTTTGGAGAAACGAAAGAGTTATTTTCAACCCACTCCGATTGATCGTGTCGTTTCTCTTTTGTCTCTTGTTCTCTTAAGTTAATTGCGCTTGAGCTACTCACATAATCGTTGTACAAAATGCATTTTGAAAATAGTCGATAATGATGTTCGCGAACATCTTAGGCATTTTGCTTTGGACCCATTTTGCTACTAGTCGGTAGATGACCAAAGGAAAACCAAATTCTAAACACTAGTAGAAACGTAACCTCAAAGCAGTCAGAAACAATACTGAGTTTACTCACCCATAAACAATAAAAACTGAGTTTATTCACACATAAACAATACTGACAAAAATATGACTCTTCAATATAACCAACGAACCCGCAAAACTATCTATTTTCACTTTAGCAACTAGAATCCACTTAACGTAAATTGTATGCGTAACTCTCAGTTCAATGTGCTCGTTTGTTCGAGGTAGAGTAGATGATGACAGCTAGAACTACCGACTAGTAGCAAAATTGGTCCCGATTCAATAAATTAAAGAAAATTGCCTTTGATTAGTTTATTATTTATATTTTAATTTTAATTCAATTTTTTAAGTTCACTTTACCTCATATATGCATTTATCTTGTCTTTGATTTAATGTGAGTGGCAGTATTACAACTCCAACCACAAAATTTCAAACAATTTCTAATTCGACCATAAAACCATTTTTCGTTATCGCCAATCGTTTGAATTTTGTGCACTACTATTAGATTGCGAAGGTTTTGAAAACTTTAACAGCCACAACTACATGTCGTTTGGTGTTGTCGTCGCAAATGCGTTCCAGGCTTAAGTTTCTAAAACGAACTCGTTTACTATAAATGCACACATTAAGTTCTGAGAAGTAAATCCGGCGTCGGAATTTTGGCATTCCCATGAGATTGTGAAAATTTTAAAATTTCAGCAGTGACAACTACATATTTGTCGGCGTTGAGATTATGATTTCACCGATGGCAACTGAAAATAATCAATTAAATACAATTACAATAAAACTAATTATTTTAATTAGTTTTATTGTAATTGGCTGTCAAAATTTTATGTAAATGCATAAAAATTATTTTTCTTTTTTGTTCCAATTTACATACCCGTTAGTAGGAATATACCAGGAGTATAAGCTGTTTGGTCATAGATGGTGTGAGTGAGCGTATTAGGCTACTATGGGCACACCATACTTTTTTTTTATGAGTTTGACATCTGTCATCATTAATCAGTGCACATTGTCAGCAATTTCGTACAACAACAAACATTTTTCCTTTGGTAATCATGTCTAATTTTGTGCCAGAAAAAGAGCATTGCGGGAAGCTCTGCTTTTCTATTTTAATATGAAGAAATCTGCTACCGAATCGCATCTTATGCTTATGGAGGCCTATGGTGACAGTGCTTTATCGGAAACAACGTTTCGAGATTGGTTTCATCGGTTCTAAGACGGCAGTTTTGACTTGTGGGACAAGAAGTGTGGTAATCGGGCTAGGAAGGTTGAGGACCATCAATTGCAGGCTCTTTTGGACGAAGACGATACCCAATCGTAAAAAATGCTCGCGGAGCAATAAGGTGTTACTCAACCAGCCATTTCCATGCGTGGGTGCCGCACGAATTGAACGATAGGCAGATGGAGCGACGCCAAAACACATGCGAAATCTTGCTCGCCAGACAAAAAAAATAGTCGTTCCTACATCGGATTGTGATAGGCGATGAAAAGTGAATATATTTCGAGAATTCTTAACGCAAGAAATCGTGGGTTGATCACGGCCAACCGTCAACATCTTCCCCAAAACCAATTCGCTTCGGACGGAAGACGATGCTGTGCGTTTGGTGGGATCAGCAGAGTATCGTCTACTATGAGATGTTGACACGTGGTGAAACTGTCAATGCCCACCGCTACCACCAACAACTGATCAAATTGCACCATGCGCTGCGTGAAAAAAGGACTGATTATCAACAAAGACATGACAAGCTGATTTTCCTCCACGACAACGCACCATCGCATACGTCAAAAATGTTCCGAAACTATTTGGAGACACTCAACTGGGAGGTACTACCCCACCCTGCTTATTCACCAGACCTGGACACTTCCGGCTACCACCTGTTTTTCTTATTCTTACGGAGACGTCCGAAAATGGCTTGATGAGTGGTTTGCCTCGAAAGAGAAGGAATTTTTTTGGCGTGGTATTCACAAATTGCCTGAGAGATGGGAAAAATGTGTAGCTAGCGAGGGCAAGTACTTTGAATAAATTTGTTTTTGCTTTCAATGAAAAAAAAACGGTTTTTTTGACTAAAAAACAGCGGATTTAAGCTTATACACCTGGTACAGGAGTGCGTAAACAAACAAAAAATATGTAATTTATGTTAACATTTAATAGAATCAAATAAAAAATATTTTGTCCTAGTTTAGTAATTGATATTTAGTTAATACGCGAAGTTTTAAAATAATATTGTAATTCGACCAAAGAAATCTTTTCAATTGTTAAAATTCAAATTTTCAAATTCGAATTTACAATAAAATGTTTTGTAAGGATTTTATTTGCATACCTAGATATTTATTTTATTTACACTATCAAAAATTTATTAGCCCTTCTACCATTTGTACAATATTAGTCGGTTTCTAATATTTTCCTTGTATTCTTGTATTTGTTCACTCTCATATTTCATACTCTACAAACCTTTCCACCCCTTTATTATTCCCTTCCATTTTATTTGGTTCCCTTTTTTGCGTGAAAAACTTTATAAAATTTTTCGTTACCCAAATAAAATTTGTAAAAAAAACTGTTTGGAGAAAGAGATGAAAGGGAAATTTTATGACCAATGTTTCTTTAATCAATTTCAAGGCAAATAACATCTACTCTTTCTAATTCTTCCTCTATAAGGTATGAGTGATGAGGCACACATTTCACTTGGTCCTTATAAAAAACCTTTTCTCGGCCTACCTCAAATGGACTCCCATTTCTTTATCATTATCGTCGTTATTATTGTACGAGTAAATAAAATGTGCACGCTCCTTTTTGGTTTCACAACTTTTATTTTATTGCCAGTACTATGAGTTAGTTAATTTTTGTTGAAGATATTTTAAATACCGAAAAGAAATGATTACGCTAACGGAGACGACGGTTTCTGTGATGGCCTCGAAAATCAATCGATTGATTCATCCTTGGAATTTGTTGAAGAATTTCCGTGAACTCTTCTACTCATATAATATTTGATGATATTTCCGTGAACTCTTCCCATTGATCACTTCTCTCTTCCTGCTGTCGATAATGATGTTCGCGAACATCTTTTACTGTACATTAATGGCTTCCGCTAAATCATCCTTTCAGTATTTTTTCCATTTCTCTAATGATTGTAATGGTATCTATTTCAATGCCATCAGAGTTGTCCTGTTTAAATATTGTATATTAAATCAGTCTATCGTTATAGTAAAATTGATCCATTCCTTTTGACTATTTTTCTGATTCTGAATCAGAGTTTTTTTTATATATATAAATTTGTGCTTAGAGATTCCCCATGAAGAATAATCGATCTCAGAAAACTAAGTAGAACTTCTTAAATTCCATTGACCTTGAATACACCATTAGGATATGATATCCTATTGATTCATATTTTCCAAAATGGTATCTATTTAACTATAAAAAAATACAGAAATTTACATTTTACACATTGGAAAGTTCGATTTTCTACAGTAAAAAAATGCAAATTTGTCATAACGATTGACACTTAACCCATTCCTGCACGTTGCTTAAGTAGAAAATGCTTCGTGAAATTTCCAATTCATGATGTTTTTGTTTTCACCCAGCAACCAGAATTTCCGTAATTTCCTCCATTTCTCTTTTCCCTTATTCCGGGAATTTAATACGAGTAGAACAAGTTGGAATTTTGACACAAAATTTAATATAGGATTTTTGTATAATTTTTTTTTGCTTAAATTGTATGCCCAGTTACCGATACTATATATCCTTATGTATCAATTATTTTCCCAAAAAAAAACTTTTATTTAGTAATTTTTTTAAATTAAATGGTTGGAGTAATTTAAGTTTTTTTGCTCTTTTTAACCATCTACAATAAGTCCAACACAGTCGTCTCTAAATAAATTCATTCTTTTATATACGAGTAATAATCGATTTAAGAGACCACTTGGATATCTTATACTTTTTACAATGTATTTGAAAATTCGTATTTATTTCTTAAAATCCAGAAAATCTTTAAAATTGTTATTGGTGAAACTTCATATGGCAAATACAATTTAATAACTTTAAAATTTTGTTTCATATTGTAATTTTAGGCTGCACAAGAATCGAATTATTCCCAATCATTTGATGAGGTATTATTTTTAAGTAAAAAAAATATAAAAACCATATTCCAGAAAAATTACCGCATAAATTGATAATCTTATAAAATTATCAATTTATGCGGTAATTTTCCTGGAATATGGTTTTTTTGTTGTTAAAAATTAACGGTAGTATTACAAAAAAATTAACTTTTATTGATGATTTTCTTTATGGTATTTATAAAAAATGTAACTAAACTTTTTTTTATTTTTATTTTTATCTGCAACTACAATTTATTGTAACAAGCAGATTTACATAACATTTTAATTAACAATCTTCTGCATCATGAAGTGGGAGTAAACACTCATCGGCGTTTCTCCAACTAACGGAAGTTAGATTCCTTTCGAAAATCTCTAGGCCATTGTCTCTTAAGTCTCCGATGAGTGTTTCCGGGAAGGGCTGTACAAGACAATTCTCTCACAAGTGGATTATGATGATAGGGTAAACGGGAGTGAAATTTTTGATATCGGGAAATGCACAGGTCATGAACAAAGGGAACATTTAGGTCACGATGTATTACCTTGTTACGAACATAAAAGGGGGCATCAATAATTTTACGGAGGATCTTGGATTGTAAGGCGTGGACGCGATAGGAATTGGAACGTTTCGTTGAACCCCAAAGTTCAATTCCATATGTCCAAATAGGTTTTATAATTGTATTGTAGATTAGAAGTTTACTTTTAATTGTTAGTTTCGAGCGTTTGTCCAGTAGTCTAAGAGGTTGTAGGTAACGTCTGTTAGCTTCAGCTCTTTTTAATCTAGTATGTGGGTTCCATGTTAGTCTCTTGTCCAGGTAAAGTCCCAAATAACGCACTTTATCATATTAGGGTATCATGTTGCTATTAAAGTATAAAGGGGTAGGTTTACCTTGACAAAGTGTGTAAGTAATGTGAGCACTCTTCTGTTCATTTACCTTCACTCTCCATCTCTTAAACCAGGATTGAAGGTTGTGGATATGGGATTGTAAATTGTTGGAAGCTATGTCAGGATTTGAATGGGTAGCAAGTATGGCCGTATCGTCTGCATAAGTAGCAATGATAGTATTAGGATAAGCTGGGATGTCATGGGTATAAATATTATATAAGATGCCACCAATGATACTGCCTTGTGGGACTTCGGTTAGAATAGGATATATTTCCGAGGATTCTGAGTTAATTGCAACTTGGAAATATCGTTGGGAGAGATATGAATTTATGATAAGGTAGTATGTTGAAGGAAGAAAGGTCTTGCGTTTCCAAAGGAGTCCAGGATGCCATACACGATCAAAAGCTTGATGATCAACAATGCGATGGCATTGCTGGATAGTGGAGTGTTCAGACCGGAAGCCAAATTGATGATCAGGAATAATTTTTTTAATAACTAGAACTGGGTAGAGTCGTTTTAATAGGAGTTTCTCGAATATCTTACCAAGAATTGGTAAGAGGCTGATAGGTCTATAGGAGGAAGGAAATCATTTAAATGACAGAATATTTCCAGAGTAAGGGAAAATAGGTTGTACGCAGGATACTATTAAAAATATGTGTGATTAAAACTAAAGCTTTTCGGGAAATTACTTCAGAATAGGAGCTGTTATTAGATCATAACCATGGGAAAGCGCAGAATTGTAGATTTAATTTCCGAGGGTTTAAAATTTTTGGGAGGAAGACTCATAGGGAGTGGGAACATTAGTTCTTCGATGATTTTGTTAGTATGTGATTTGTCTTCTATATCATCATGTGGAGCAAAAGTATTTACCAAATGTTTAGCAAATACTTAAGCTTTTTCTTTGTATGTTTTTGTATGTTTTTGTCCAGTTACCGTCATTTTGTTTCAGTGGGTGTGATGTTATTTTGTACGAGAGTATACGTCTAGTGGCTTCCCATAAAGAAATATTGTCACTAAGCGATTTTCTATAAGTTTCATGCCGTTCATTATAGTACTTACTAATTTCCATTTGTAGCTAGGCATTCGTACGCGTTGCCATTGCATTGTCATTTTTCTTTTTTCGTTAATTAAAGTCCGTATTTTAGTTGGTAAATTTTGTTTTTGCGGTTGTGTCGTATTGTACGAGATGTGAGCGGTTGTGACTGCATGTTGTATATATATAGTGAGGTCATTTACAGTATCATTAATGTCATTTGCTGTTTTTAACGTTCGGTTTAAGTCAATCTGTTGGTCTAATTTGTTTCTAAATCTGTTCCAGTCTATTTTGCCATTTATCAGCCTAGGATGAAGAGTCTTTAAGATTGGCTTAGAAATAAGGGTATTTGGCTTAGAAATAAGGGGTTTCAATACTAGAATTCATGGTAATTGAAGGAGTGCTAATGAAGTAATCGAGGATATCAGGTCGTTTTGAAACAGATGTTGGCCAGTATGTTGGATTTAGAGGGGAGGTTACTTGATATGATGTATGGGATAGAGCTTCTTGAAGAATCTTTCCTCGAGGGTTAGCAACGCCTCAACCCCATTGAGGGTGTTTAGCATTGTAATCACCACCCGCAAGGAATGAGGCTCCACCTAAACTTTAAGGTGAACATTTATAAAAATAAGAAGAAAATCTTTGAAATTATTGGTATTTTTAAAAAAAATAATAAAACCGAATAAATGTGATTAATGTTATAATTTTTCTATTGTAATTAATTCAATATTCTTTTAGATTGTAGACATTGAAGGCATATAATATCAATCAGAAAAGTAAAGGGTAACAAATACGGGGTACCACCAGTAATCGAAAAAATACCCATAACTAAAATAAAATGTAAGGACTTTTATAATTATTTGGAAAAATAGTGAAAAGGAGTCAAAATACAGCTAAATTTTTGATTTACAATCATAATTTATGTTTATTTCAGTTTAAAAACCATCGAGAATTATGTTTTTATGAAAACTTAGCTCAAAGGTAAGTATTTGATAATATTATGTAATATTTGGTTGTAATTGTACATGTGCCAGCAGCAATTTGAAGTAGCACTATGACCTTGAGGCCATTTAACGAAATATGTTTTAGTTTTGATAGTAAACAGATAAGTTATACTGTAGCTCGACCACGTTTGGTATTTCGATAATATATTACAGATAAAATGGTAATATTGAGAAAATTAAACATTTTCAATTGATAAAAATTAGAATATGGGATGTAATTTTTCATTAAGGATTAAGAATTTGTTATTAGTTTATTTTGTAATTTTGGTGGTCTAATTTGTAGATTCGCCGAAAATAAGCGTAGTTTCAAGAACTTTCGTTGTTTTAGGTAGATCTCTTAATTAAACCACCTAAAGTGCAAAATTTGAGATTTGCGGATAGTAATTGCGATAAGTAAAGAAACGTCGTCTAATCGGTTTACTATTTTAAGTTTACTTAACAATAATAAAAGCAAAATTACCTTCCATTTGCTTGTAATTACAACAATGCTAAAAAAATATGAAAGGTTTTCTATAAAAAAGGTGATCTTTCTGTATACGGGATCTGTTCAAAAAGTATCGCGAATTTTGAATATCCCGGGTTACGTATATTCGATTTTCGATTTTTTGTGGGCTTATGTTGGTACTAATGTCTCTCACTTATGCCGATAAGTTCGGCCATTTTAAATGTTCAGTTAATTTTTGGAAGCTGCTTTGCTTGCACGTGTTTTGGCTCGTCTTCGATTTTTGCCCATTCCAAAAAATAGATCAAAAAATCTGTTTCGGGAGCAAGAAAAAGTCACAGGGGGCCAGATCTAGGGAATACGGCGGCCAAAAATTCCCGCACAAGCAACGATGCGTGAGCAGGGGCGTTCTCATCTATAACGGTCTATAAGGAATAATACCTGTAAGTTATGCGCAACTTGCGCATAACTTACAGGTATTATTCCTTATAGACCGTTCTACCCTGTGGCAAGAACTCATGATGCACCACGCCCCTGCAATTGAAGAAAACTGTTAGAAAAACCTTCACATTCCACCGAACTCGGCGCGATTTTTTCGGTCTTGACTCGTGCGGCAGCTTCTATTGGAATGATTGAGCTTTGATTTTCAAGTCATAACAATAAACTTATGATTCGTCACCAGTTATGACCCTCTGGAGCAAATTTGGGTGGTCGCGGACAGAGTCCAATAGCTCCTTAGCAATGTTAATGCGATGCTGTTTTAGGTCGAAAATGGGAAAAAATCGAAGACGAGCCAAAACACATGCAAGTAAAGCAGCTGCCAAAAATTAACTGAACATTCAAAATGGCCGAACTTATCAGAATAAGTGAGAGACACGAGTACCAACATAACGCCATAAAAAATAGAAAATCTATTGTACGTAACCCGCGGAAATTCAAAATTCGCGATACTTTTTGAACAGACCTCGTATACGTAGTTTTTTCGCAATTATGTATGTGCACTCCTATAAACAGTCACTGTGTTTGGTGATTATGTAGAAATTGAAAAATTGAATCCTTGCTTCTGGAGTAAATGAAGCAATTGATCAAAAAGAGCAACCAGCCAAAACGACCCTGTTTCGTGCATAATTTTTCTGTCTGTGGAACATTTTTTTTTTATCTAAAACTAGAAATTGTCCTCGTTTTGCTCGGCTTTGCCTAGTAAAACATACGTCATAGGATCCAAATATGGACACAAAATATTGATATTTTCAAATATTTTGTTTGGATCACCAAGATTTGCTTTATAGATTCTATTATTTACTCTTATGAATTGATCAATTTGCTAAACTTGGTTACTCATTTTGAGCAGAATGTAGGGTAGAGTCATGACCAAGAGGAGATGAAACCTTCGCTGCCATCGATACAAATGACAATGAACTGTTCTATGAACGAATATATTTGCGACAGTTTTTGTAATGAATATTTTCTGGATTAGATAGCATACCACGAAGAAGTTCGGGATATCTGACAGCTTGTCAATTTACATCTACAGAAGTTTCAAGATGAAATTTTACAAAATAACAATAACTTTTAAAATTATTTCTTGATAAACAGTCAGCTTCGAAGATTTTTAAAAAGCAAAATGGACAAACAACATTCATTTCTATACAATAATGAGAATCCAAATTCTAATTGTCTGAAATAGATCTATAAAAAATTCGGAAAACTGAAAGTCTTTATGACAGACAAAGCCTTTTACCCGGTGTACAAACTTAAATCCGCTGTTTTTAGTCAAAAAAAACACATGTTTTTTTCATAGAAAGCAAAAACAAATTTATTTTAAGTACTTGCCCTCGCTAGCTACATATTTTTCCTATATATCGGGCAATTTGTGGATACCACGCCAAAAAAATTCCTTCTCTTTCGAGGCAAACCACTCATCAAGCCATTTTCGGACGTCTTCGTAAGAATCGAAGTGCTGCTCAGCGAGCGCGTGGCCCAGCGACGAACACAGGTGGCAGTCGAAAGAGGCCAGGTCTGGTGAATAAGCGGGGTGGGGTAGAACCTCCCAGTTGAGTGTCTCCAAGTAGTTTCCGACCATTTTTGACGTGTGCGATGGTGCGTTGTCGTGGAGGAAAATCAACTTGTCATGTCTTTGTTGATAATCCGTCTATTCTTCATGCAGAACACGGTGCAATTTGTTCAGTTGTTGGTGGTAGTGGTAGGCATTGACAGTTTCACCAGGTTTCAACATCTCATAGTAGACGATACCCTACTGATCCCACCAAACGCACAGCATCGTCTTCCGTCCGAAGCTATTTGGTCTTGGGGAAGATGTTGATGGTTGGCAGGGATCAACCCACGATTTCTTGCTTTTAGGATTCTCGAATTATATCCACTTTCAATCACCTGTCACAATCCGATGTAGGAACGACTTTTTTTTTTGTCTGGCGAGCAAGATTTCGCATGTGTTTTGGCGTCACTCCATCTGCCTATCGTTCAATACATGCGATACCCATTTTCCGATCTTTTCGGCACGCAGACGCATGGAAATAGCTGGTTGAGTAACGTCCAATTGATTTTTGCGATTGGGTATCGTCTTCGTCCAAAAGAGCCTGCTATTGATGGTCCTCAACCTTCCTAAGCCGATTTTCACACTTCTTGCCCCACAAGTCAAAATTGCCGTCTTTGAACTAATAAAATCCATCTCGGCACGTTGTTTCCGATAAAGCACTGTCACCATAGGCCTCCATAAGCATTCGATGTGATTCGGCAGCCGATTTCTTCAAATTGAAGCAGAAAAGCAGAGCTTCCCGCATATGCTCTTTTTCTGGCACAAAACTACACCAAAGGAAAAATGTATGTTGTTGTACGAAATTGCTGACAATATGCACTGATTAATGTTGACAGATGTCAAACTCATAAAAAAAAGTATGGCGTGCCCATGGTAGCTAATACGCTCACTCACGCCATCTATGACAAAACAGCGGATTTAAGCTTATACCCCTGTTATATATATTTGCGATATGATTGTTGTTTTTCACTTAAAGTGTACTTTGTTTTTGTCCCTTTAATTCTAAGAATATAATTTTTTTTGAATTGTCAACATTTTCCTTATTCAGTAGAGTGTTATTCAGTTGGTTTTTCGTCTGATAGAAAATTATTGGCTTTTCGTTTGTTGGTGCAAAATAAAATGTTATGTATTTTTTCGCTATAATTTTTTTTTACAAAAAATATTTCATCTTATGAAAAATTCTAAAAATTATTTTTAATGTTAAAAAAAAAACAATTTAAGAGAGAAAAAAAAGAGGGAAAGGGGGAAATTACACTAAAATGAATAGACCCAAAAATTAATAAAATACATTTTGTGATTAGGCCAATTTAACTATTTATATAAAAATGAGTAAGTCTGTTTATATTATTATTAAAATTTCTGGGAAAACACAAATTAACAATATCGTTTCTTTTAATCAAAACCAAGTTACACGCGAAAAAATCTACACACAAAATATCGAACTACTCCAATAAATATATTTTCGTAGCAGTATACAAAATAAATTACAAAAAACGACGTAATAGTTACAAAATTAATAATAAAAAATTCCATTTGTTGATGAGAAAAAGAAAAAGGATCACTTCTAAATTTTCTTTTCTTTTAAGAAAGAAATAGATACACAGAGAAAAGGAAAATAGGAAGATAGCCAGATGTAGATAGAGAAAATCAAAGAAACAAGCATTAATTAGAAGAAATTATAATGGTATATAATAACTAAAAATAGACGATGACAATGATAATAATAAGGATGGGGATGTGTTATAACGATGGGGATGGAGATGACGATGACGATAAGGGTGGTAATAAAAACAAATGATGATGACGACAACCGATGATATTTTGCTAATGTGGTGTGAGATTGGTGATGGTGGTATTCAAGAATGATAGATGACCTACAAAACGGAAGCAACTTGAATTTTTGCAGCATTTTTCAAGAGTGTTTTAATAATAAAAGAACGAGAAATACTTCAAGGAAAGGCCACAGCCTATACTAGAAGGAAATTCTACAATAATAATAATAATAATAATAAAAAAAACTACCAATGACTTCTGTTTATCTACGGGTTTTTAGAACAACCCTTTGTTGGTAGTATGAGTATCATGAAATAAGTATTTTCCTATGTGTGATTTGTACTGCTATTTATTAGGTAAAATTTCAACCACAATAGATGATGTGTAATATAATTTTGGTGCAAGGTAGAATAAATTTTCATGTTTGTATTAGAAAAAGGAAGTAGGACGGACGTTTGGAGAATAGGAAGGAAAAGAGAATATATCAGAGGAGGAAGAGGATGAAGCATCAGATGCTGCAAAATTCGAATGGACACTCGATTTATATTAAAGCCAATTGTATCTACAGCTGTTCGGAATTATTCCGAAGTACGTATACATTCTGAATTCTATACGCTGCACCAGGACTCTAAATATACGAATGAGTGCTAAAGCGGCTCAAATAGAGAACAGTGAAAGAACTGAAAGGATCTGGCATATATTGCTGAGCACTTTTTGGAATGCTAAATGTTTAACCCAAATTCTAGAAAGAAGGATACTCGAAAAATGAGAAATGAATCACTTGTCCTACCGCGAAAGATAGGATTTGCAAATGTATAAGTGCACCCAAAAAACGTTCGAAACAAATTCAAAGAGGAAAGATTGGCAACGATCCGAGCATTTTCATTCTTTTATTTACATACATTTTGCTGGCATTATCAATTCACCTGCATACCTTGTATGTGCATGGTTGATTTTATGTGTTTTAAGCCTGAACACTTTATTGCAGTCAACTTGCGTGAACTGCTTCTAAGCTTCCACTAAAGAATAAAGAACTAAACCGTTTCATTTTTAAGGCACCAAAGAGCAATTATTTGAAAATATCCTATTATCTATATACGTGTATATTTATATGGGTTATTTGTACTCTGCAAGTGTGAAAGCTTAGAAATTTAACGACCAATCTAAACCAAATTGGAAAATTTTAATTTTAATCTTGAAATACTTTTATCATCAATTCAATAGAATTTTTGATGAAATAATTCCATTCTTATCATTAATTCAATAAAATTTAAACAATTTGAATTTTAGCGAATTTTTAACATTGTTAGTTATGCAAGTTGAATATTTTGCAGTCGGTTTTACATCAGGTTTTTCTCATTAAATAATGTTTGCCCAAAAAAATTTTGAAAGTATCTATTTTTAAAGAAGCTCAAAATAAATAAAGATACGAGGTCTGTTTAAAAAGTATCGCGAATTTTGAATTTCCGCCGCTTACGTATATTCGATTTTCAATTTTTTTTCGGCCATTTTGAATGTTCAGTTAATTTTTGACAGCTGCTTTGCTTGCATGTGTTTTGGCTCGTCTTCGATTTTAGATCATTTTCGACCAAAAACAGCATCGCATTAACATTGCTAAGGAGCTGTTGGACTCTGTCCGCGAAGACCCAAATTTGCTCCAGAGGGTCATAATTGGAAGCTGCCGCACGAGTCAAATTTGCTCCAGAGGGTCAATCATCCCAATGGAAGCTGCCGCACGAGCCAAGACCGAAAAAAGCGCGCAATGTTCGGTCGAATTTGAAGGTTTTGCTTACAGTTTTCTTCGATTGCAGGAGCATCATCAGTTCTTGCCACAGGGTAGAACGGTTAATAAGGAATATTACCTGCAAGTTATGCGCAAGTTGCGCAAAGCAATCCGCTAGAAACGCCCGGATTTGTGGAAGAACAAAAATTGGCTTTTGCACCATGATAACGCCCCTGCTCACGCATCGTTGCTTGTGCTCGAATTTTTGCCCAAAAACAACACACTAATAATGCCGCAGCCACTGCATTCTCTAGATCTGGCCCCCTCTGACTTTTTCTTGTTCCCGAAACAGATTCTTTGATCCATTTTTTGGAATGGGCAAAAATCGAAGACGAGCCAAAACACATGCAAGCAAAGCCGCTGTCAAGAATTAACTGAACATTCAAAATGGCCGAACTTGTTGGCATAAGTGAGAGACATGAGTACCAACATAACGCCAGAAAAAATCGAAAATCGAATATACTCGTACGTAACCCGCGGAAATTCAAAATTCGCCATACTTTTTGAACAGATCACGTACATCTCAAATTAACTTGTTGGTTTTTGGTATTATATTTTCTCTCTCGGGCACAACGATATTTTGTGTTGTTTTAAAAGAGCGCTTCGCCAATTATGGAAGCGTCAGCGTTAAGACCAAATACCATTTTTCACCTATAAATAGGAGACTGAATCTTCAAAGGGGTTAAACCATTCTATCTAGGATCAAGGATCATAGTCGATTACAATATGAAGGTAGATAACCCATACGGCTACTGATAGTCAATTGATTATTTTAGTCAGTCTGAATTATTTCGCTCCAAAATTCTGGCCATAAAATCAAAATTGCTTACGGAAGCGTGGGTCCCATTAGAAACCATTACACACTTTTAGTCGCATTCGAGAGTAGGATCCTCGGAAGAATCTTTGTCATTCCACATGAGGATGGATAATTTTGTAGCCTTAGCGACAATATAATAGAACGCTACCTCAACCGTCTTGTGACTAGCATCAACCTCAATAGGCTGTGATGAGCTAAACACTTAATCCTTGTAGATGAGTAAGATCTTGTCTGATAGGCCCATCATTCGATGAGGCAACGACGTTAGCCAGTACACTAAACATATGCTGGAGATTGTCCAATTGGTAGACAATACATTTTTTTTTTAAATTTAAATAATATGACTCAGAACGACAGGAGTTCTTTGATTCAGCAATAATGCGACAACTAGACACTTGGTTTCCATTCAATAAGTCAATTTTTAGGTAACTCTAATTTTATTTTTGTTTGAAATTATTAAAAAATTGAAATTACACAAATTTTACAAAACTAGTACTAAAAATTTGCAAATAGTATAAAATTCTAGTCCACATATATTTTTTGATTTCTATTATTTAGTTTTACGCGAAAAATATTGCAACGAATTCAAGTGTACACACGAATATCGTATTTTTTAATGATTTTTTTCTCGGTCAATTTTTTCTCAAATTAATGCCGATGGTATGCCGGGGCTTTTGCAACATTTTAATTATGCACTTATACGCGCCATCTGATATGTGGTATCGCTTTTATGTGCATCATTATATTTATATATTGTATGCCCGTATTATTGCAGGTGGGTATGCATATGCATTGATATAACGTTTTTGGGGTTTGAGTTCTTATATTTTGTGTTTACTTACTTGTATTGTTCAACTCATTAAAACTATAGGCAAAGGTGTTGTGGTTCATATGTATATAGGGCGCATGCCTTTTGCTCGGGTACCCTAGATATAAGTGAACTTCAAAAGGACGAACTACCACAACTGCTATTATGATTGTATGGCATTATTTTGGTGCCAACAACTCAGTTCTCTTTTCCTCTGGTATTCTGACATTTCCTTATTTTTCGTATAATTTTTATAAAGCTGAATTTTCGTAAAGTCTAATTACCGCTTATACGTACTGGGGAAATGTTATTCGAGGATGATTGTCCTAAATGGACTTTTCCAACAAAAAATTTTTTTTTCTTTTAAACATTTTTGTTTTTAAAATCATTTAAGAAATTCTTTAAAATTTTTGTGTAACTAATTAATTTTTCCCTTAACGGACACTCAAACAATGAGTTAAGATTTTTGCGAAGAAAAAAACATAACGCAAATGGTATATCTCGAAGAAATATTATTTTAAATAATCTCTGACCCATCAAGCGAGTCCTTGAAATAAAATATTACTTTATTTATCTAGGTTAATTTCTATTATTATTTGTATTGAAATATAAAATTTAAAATACCACGATATCACGCGTTATTTTACTATAACTAGAGGGCATTCAGCTTCTTCGCTATCTCACGATTGCTGCACACTAAACGCAGATTATTTAGTATCACTGAGATGAGCAAGCAAAAATGTTGCCCTCAAATTATTTTCGTATTTTAAAAAAAAAAAAGAAGCATATTTGGAACTATTGAATTTTAGTACTGTCTATTAGATAATCGTCAAAATGATAGCATAATTGTTTTATGGTAAGATATTGCATATTTATTAATATTCTGGAATTTTCGCAGAAAGTTAATAGAAGCAATCATAAAAATACAGTTTTTCTATATAATTTATATTAAAATATATCCCAATCGCAATGATCTAGCACAGTGTTTTCTAAATTTAATATTGTTCTTTTTCGTTTATTTATTTCAAAAGTTAAAAAATTTATAATCTTAGAATACACGTGTATTTTTCTAGGATCTAGTCATGGATATGTACCGTTGGAGTTTTAAAAACAATTTGCCGATTATAATTCTTTTTATTATTTATGAAAAAAAAAGAAATTAAAAGAAGAACAATCTATTTGAAAAATAAAATTCTCCTCAATTAAAAAAAAAACCAATTGAATAAAAATAACCAGTTAAAAATTGCATCCTGATAAATATTATAAATTGCAAAATTGATAATTTCACACACACACCCACACACAAAAATATATATCGGAATTCACTCTATAATTTATAAGAAAATATCAATTAATGTCTGCGAAATAATTCTATTTACCTTGTCTTAAATTTGTTAATTGTTTTTTTTCTTCTAATTATTATTAAAATCAGATTTTTATTTAAAACAAACAAGCTAATCCGCCAGCCCCCCCCCCTAACCTTCTTAAAAAAAGGAAAACAAATTTAAAACCCAAATTAATAAAGTCAAAATGAGAAGCGATAAAACACTAAAATAAGAGAAAAAAACAAAAAAATTGAAAAAAAAATCAAATTTCAAATTGTCTGTTTGACAATATAATCGGATAAATCAGAAAAGCTTTAATATTGTTAGAAATTAAAGCGTCAAATTTCATTTTAGACCAGAAGGGGTTAGTTACAAAAATAAACAACAAACCGTAAGGGAACACAACAATGTAGTGAAAAACGTATAAAAAAAAAGAATATAAATTGGCAAAAAAAAATTACGAGATGGTGAATATGGCGTAAAAGAGATGGACGACTAGAAAAAAATTACGTGAGCTTTTAACGAAACGTGCATAAGCTTTTTATGGGGTTTAATATATCACTGTGTTAGTGAACAATTCCTTAAGTGTATAATTACTTTACAGTAAAGCTTTAAGGATCTGCGGAATTTTTCCATTTATTTTCTCCTTTTTTCTGTCGAATATTCCTTGATACTTAGATGACACAAAAACCAATGAATTTTCACACAAGCGTACAATTTTTACAATATTTTTATTAAACTAAAATAGCCAAAAATTACGTTCACTCTTTTGTCATGTACATTTTCTTGCATAAGTAGTCTCTTAAGGTATTTTTTATAAAAATAATATTTCAATACTCTTTATTACAATAAAACTAACAGTGGATATTTAAGAGTTACAAATTAAATTGAGGAAATATGTAAGCATTCGTTGTAAATGGTAGAGAAACTTTATAAAAAGAAAATCGAGATTAAGAAATGAGAGAAAATGTTCAAAGTGGAGTACGCCGCTCACACGTATTTATATACCCTGGATAAATAGAAGAGTGCATTGAATGATTGTATTTGTCTCTTTCGTTCGATTTTTTATCTTTGTCATATTTTTGTGGACCGAAATTATCGAACACGATGGAATGTCTGAATTTAATATGCGAACAATATGATTTCCTCGTGTTGTGCTTCTGTCAAGTAGGCAGCGCGCAAGAATTTCTGCATCGTGTATCGAACCGTTTGGGGAAGAGATTGCGCATTACAAAAATAATGAAAAGAATTTTACGTACGCTCGTAGGAATAATTGGTTTTGTAGTATTTGTATTTGGCTAGAGTAGACTCTATGTCGACTGTTGTATTCCAAATTTCCAAACCGAAAAATTCTACCAAATTGTACGAGTACTCGTATATACTCATACAAAAGGTGTTCCTTTAGATTCTTAGTATTGTATGAAAATAGAATGTGTACGTTTTGCATCTAAATATTTTATAATAGTATAGATTAAAGTCTATAAAATACCATCCAACATAATGACATATTTTTGGAACAATGTTTATGATTTCACGGTGAATGATAACAGGCGCAAGAAATTCATTTTCATCATTAATGGCGTTCGCGTTGCTAACATTAAATTGGAATTTCATGTTCATTTTATTTTGCCAACAAAATGAATTTGTCAAATTTCATTCAGATTAAGGTTATTTTAGAGCATTACCTTATAAACCATGCCAACCACACTTCCAAAGTTACCGTCTAGCAATTTTCCAATGACTACTATTTCTTTTGCAATATTTATCTAATACTACGCCTTATACATTCGTAGTCAAGCATATGATATCAGTCTAATCCATAAGTACGGAACCGTTTTTTTTTCTTAAATTTGTTTTATATTCGACGAGATACCATTTAAATTAGTACATTTTTGTTAGAATCAAAATTTTTATTAATTATTTTAAGACTTTACAAAAGAAAAAAAGAATTTTTTTTTGTTGAATTTTTGAAGTTAAATTAATGAAAATTTAAAAAAAAAACATTCTTATATGGAGCGTTAAAAATCGGTCACCTTGTCTCGCTAGTTAAAAATTCACCAATAAATAATTATTTTGATTTTATAGAATGAATATGAAAATCAATTAAATTCCTCATTAGAGTTAAAAGTATTACTGATTGGCTTAGCTTTTCGTGTGAGAGAGGGTCTTATTCTATGGAAGAGTACGTATATTGGTAGAAGATCCACGTTCCGTTTCATATTTTTATAATCAGAGTTAGGAGGTATTTTTTCCGAGGTTTTTTTTTTTTAAACTAAGTACTACCAACCGAATAAGAACGTAGTAATCTACATAAGTATAAGTACCGCCCCCCCCCCCCCTTAAAAAAAATAGACATAGCAATAAATTAATTATATTTAAATTAGATTGAAAATGTTACTCCATAAAAAAATGAACAAATAAAAGAAAATTTCTATTCTAAAATGTTATTGATCTAAAAAATCTATAAATATCTTTGGATTTTGGTGAATTTAATTTTTTTTTTAAACCCTGACTTCTTATATAGCGTACGCATTCTAAAAAAGACTTGTATCCTTACTACTATTGAACTAGTACATCTGCCCACAGATACTAATAGTGATTACATTCAAGACTAGATTTTATTTTCCATTGGAAATAGAAATGAATCGCTTAACCATCTGTCATTGCTTATCTTTTTATTCGCTAAGCGTTTTCTCGTTTCGGCTTTCGTCCTGGAAGTTTTAAGAAAGTAAATTTTGAGAGATTATATTTTTTATATAAACTCTTCAGGGTAGGTATATGAAATTCTTGATTTTCCAGTGAATATTCTCATTGAGCATACTCAATACAGTTTGCATCTGTTTTATGCTCTCATTGTTCTAGGAATGTTCATAGCTAGTAAAGGGCTAATACTGCATGTATACTACATATATGCACGGATACGTTTGTATACATTTTCCAATATACAATACTATATATATTATGGAGAACATAATAATTTCGAAATACATTGAAAATAGTTTCGTTTCCTATTAATTCCATTCAATGGTAATCATTTACTCTTCTAAACTATCTCGGCCTGCAAAAAATACCTAAACATATCAAATGGAATTTAACGTTTCATATGAATACCTTCAAATAACGTTTACTTGTAGTTTAAGACTATAATATAATAAAATTTTACTGAATATTTATTATTATATGAAACTTGCGTACAAATATTCTTCCTATGATGACTTGACTACAATCGTCGTTTCGTTTTTCTTCATATACGAAAATGTTTCTTTTTGTTGAGAGTGTGTATACTATATCAAGTATCCTTTAGCTTTTGGTTTGCTAAATATCCTGAAAAAGAGCTTTTTACAACTTCAACGCTTTTAGTTTGTGCGCGTCCATTCTCGTTGGCGGACCGACAATACTACACATCAGATTCAAATAATATTTATGAACTATCATTATATTAGAAAAAATTCTAATAAAAACAATTAATAGTAGTTATTTATATTAAACTAATATTAATATTAATAAATTTATTATTTGAAATGATATCTAATTTTTAATTATATTTATATTGAAATAATCCAAAAAAGAATTTTCTTAATAGAAATTAAAAAGAAAAACAAAAAAAAAACAAACATTTTTTTTAAGTGTAAATGTTATTAAAAATAAAAAGTTTTGTATTTAATAATTTTTATTTTTAAATATATATAAGATTAAATTATGATCATAACTAATGAGAATACTTAATTAATTAACATTTTATAAATATGAAAACAATTACCATAAAAAAAAGAAATATTTTAACAAAAGTTTTTACTGCGATTTTATAATTGTCATAATATAATTCAATCAAAATCGAGCATTCAATACGAAAATAAAGTTGCTTCCTTTTCCGAAATAACTTTTCTGAAAGAGTAGAATTTTTTTTTTTGTTGGAAAATTTCAAATTGTGATAAGATTTACTAAGTAAAGTAATTTATTTTTAAAAAGAATATAGAAGAAATTGAAATTTTTGGGAAAATTTTCTCTAAAGTGTAGGCACCCATTGGCACGTATACGTATACCTTTTTTTTGGCTAACCTACATGCATCCATACATCCATAGGAGCATATCTAAAGTACATATATATTCATAAATGCTAATACGCCTAAACACACCAACACATTTACTTGTGTTCAAATAGGTTCTCTCTTATAAAACAATTGATGTGCAGAAAAAATTTGCGAATTATTTTGATTAATTAAACAAAAAATTGGCAAAATTTATGAATCGAAATTAATCGAGATAATATATTTAATTCTGGGTTAAATAGAAAAAAAAATACTATAGTTTTTAGTTACTAGTTCAATAGAAAAAAGAATAAGATACAACGTGCAAATAAAATAAAAATTTGGAAAATTATTTGCAATTTTTGATTTGATGCAGAAATTATGTAATTATCTGAAATTATGTAATTTGTGATTTTTTTTATATTTCACGAGGGCGAGAGAAAGAAACGCAATAGAGAATATTGGTTTATATGTGTAATTAATATCGAGAAAAAAAATTATTTAAATAATTACCATCGAAGTATTACTATTTGTGGTATGATAGTTTAGATGAAAAGACACAAATCGCAAAAATATTTTTGAGAGAAAAGAATGAATTGGTTTAAAAAAAACTTAGAAAGATAAAATCAATGGTGAAAAAAATATAATTTGCATTTTTGACTATATGATAGAAAAAATAAAAATTAGAAAAAGAGAAAAAAGAACAAACAAATTATGAAATAAGACAAAATCTATCGTAGAAAATCTAACCTTTCTCACGGATATAACAATAATTCTATGTGTACGAGTTTTATCCGTTAAGCATCGTTTTACTATATGCTCGCTCTCGTGTTTATTACGCAATCACAGCAAACCGACTACAAAAAAAATCCTTTTTCATTTACTTTTGTATCTAGAAAATTGTTTTTCAATCTAACTAGTAGGTTTCAAAAATCATATTAATAATCAAAATTACATTAAAATTTATAAAAATCATTGAGAATAGAACGCAATTATTTTATTGATATATGTTAAAAAAATGGAATAATTTGAATTGTATTTTTTCTCTTTCACTCTCTCTCTCTCTTAATCTCAAAGAAAAATATATGAACGGAAAAGAAAAATAAAGTTAGTTCTAAAATAAATAAATGATTAAATTCAAGTTTTGTAAAAATATTAAATATCATACCACGACGAGCAGGAAAAAGTTTTATTTTGTATCGTCGTCATCGTACACATATACATTTATAAATATAATATTTTTTTTTAAACATTGCTCATTTAGTATTTTCTTCTGTACATTTTGTTTCTACTCTATCTCTGTCTATCTATATTTCTATTTGTGTCCATTTTTTTTTCTAAATTTATTCTTAAATTTAAAAAAAAAAACCTAAAATACCCGAACCAATTTAGTTGCAAATACTGCAAAAAAAAACAATTATATTTCGATTGTGCTGAATTGTCACAATAAAGAGTTTATATATATTAGGTGATAAGTTAGCAAAATTCAGCCAACTCTTTGTCAGAAAAATTATTTTATTCAATATTTTTATTGTTGTTTTTTAAATAAGAATATTTTAACATAAGAAATTTTATAGATATTGTGTAATAATATGAAGTAGAAGTGAAATTTTTCCTATTCGTTAGACTATTCGGGAGTTTATTTAATATATTTTTTCAAACTATATTCATTCTATACGTACGTAAATATTATAAA
This sequence comes from Atherix ibis, assembly GCA_958298945.1. NCBI lineage: Eukaryota > Metazoa > Arthropoda > Insecta > Diptera > Athericidae > Atherix > Atherix ibis. The sequence continues at coordinate 32,929,249 of OY282609.1, forward strand.
TTAAAATATCAATAATGTTAAAATGAATAATTAAAACAAAAATATTTCTAATATCATTCGGAAATAGTCAATATAAATGCTAGTTTAGTCGAATCTATCCTTGGTATTAATTCGAAAAATTTATATTTGGAATAGTAAAAGTGTAAAAAGGCAATACGGTAGTATGCCATTGAATTTATTATATTTTTTCACTCTCTCATATACTCTCTCTACTGTAATATATAGATATCATTCATTCTTTTAGAGCGTAAATTATTTTGCTTATAAACAAAAGCTTATATTTGAAAATACACACAATAGAAAGCTTAAACTAACCGTTTTGTATGGTAGCAAAATAAAAAAAATAAAAAAACAAAAATAAAAACAAATACAAAAAGCAAAACTCAGTATATCGATGCATAAAAATAAATAGAAAAATTATCGAAAAAAGCTCTTGGAGAGTGAGAGAAGATAGTCATTAAATTCCTTGATTATTCCTTTTTATTTAACATAGCTCAATTCAAGCTTATTTCCAAAATTATTTTTGCTTAGGAATTTTAGCTTTATTCGTTAAATAAGGAATATGTTACCGGGAATACAATCAAACAAGATGCTGGGATATTGAATTTGCAAATGTATTAATGTTCTTTAACTTATTTTCGTATATCTACTCGATCGTCGTATATCCAATTTCAATCTTTAAAATTTCTCAATTGTAGACAATTTTTTTTTTATAGCTTTAAAATTTTTTTTATAATAATGTTAGGAATTTTTAAAAAATAATGTTTAGTACAAAACTCAAACAACTCTTTAGATTATAATAGAAAATTTAAATTAGTTTGTTTTTGAAGAAATGGCTTTTTTTTGTAATTTAATTACACATTTGATACTTTATATAAAAACAGAACGTTCGCATATTTCTTTATAAAAATATATAAAATAAAAATAATTATGTAAAAGAAAACTAGCAAAAATCTTTTATAAATTGTTTGTTTTTTCTTTAATTTTGTTTACAGTGATAACTTTTATAGTAAAAAACAATTCAAAATATAACAGTAATAAATCTCCGTAATGATAATGAAAGAGAAAAGTAATAAGTGAATAAAAATGAATTGTAAAAATGAAAAAAAAAATGGTTATCATAATTTAAAGTTAAAAAACAAATTATAAAAAGTGGTTTTAAATTAAAAAAAAAAAAAAACTCCTAAATTAAGAATGGGTAAAAACAATTAGAAAATTTAAAAGAAAAGAAACTCAATTGATGTCCGAATATTGTTGGCTCGTATGAGTGTGATCGTTTTTGGGTTTTTTTTTGCTAATAACTTACAAAAATGTAAAAATTCCAAAAACCATGTGACCATTAACATTCTTAATACAATATTTAAAGAAAATACACTTTTTAAGAAGAAAAATCAGGGACATATACAATTTTAGTTTGGTTTTGTTTTAGTTTTTTTTTTGTGAAAAATTATCTATGACAATAGAAAAATAATAGTGATAACAAAAATTAGCGCAATCGTTGTTTTTCCAGTTTGTTTTCGCTTTATGTATTGTGTTCTATTACAAACGTTTTTTTTTGTTTGTTAATGAGGCATTCTAAATTGGAATTTAATAGTAAAAAAAGTAAACTTACTATTATTGCTACAATCACCACCGCATTGTCGCCGCCACTGCCGTTGTCGTTGCCACTACTGCCGTCGTCGTTAGTGCCGCCTTTGGCCCTGCTGCCAACGTCGCTGCCATAAAACCGTTGTCGCTGTTGAAGCCACCACCGTCATTGTCATCGTAATCGTCCTTGTCATTGCCTTTGTCGTATTGTGTGAATTAAATTATTATTATTTGATTAATTTTGAATTCATTTAAAATATAGAAAAATGTAGCACAGAAGAAAACTGAAATTAAAAATGTTTTAAATTTAAGAAAGGGCTTCGAAAAAGAAGTCGATGAGTGAATTCGAAGTGATCAAGTTAACAAAAAGAGTAGACCTAAGATACTGTTATCTATTATGGGTCCTCTTTTAGCTTCTAACCAACGAAAAGAACTAACAGAACAGCAGCAAATAAACGCCTACGAACAAGTACAACCACTCAACGTAGAACAAGAGAAACATCTTTTGAACACGGTATTGAACTTATCACAAGAAGTAAATCTTTCAGATAGAGGAAAAACTATCACAGAAAATAAAAGCTGTGCGAAGTCAGTTGATACTTTGGATAACAGCATTCAAATTAATAGATGTTCAGTTATAGTGTGTACACTTAAGAAAACAGAAAATGATCGAACAAAAGCATATCTTAAGGAGAATACTCCAAATGAAAACAGTATTAATACTAATGGAGAAACTGAAAACGGCCACAATGCTCCGAGAGAATCTTCGGGTAATCAATTAGAATCGATTTGCAGCGAATCAATGCGGTGCCCAAGAGACGAAACAAATACAAATTTTCTGAATCCTGAAATTGGGACCATCACGTATCTATTATCTTCCATGCCAAAGGCTCTTATTTCACCAAGTGTAGAAAATATCAAAGAGATTAGCTGTGGCCTAATGGCTGGAACACCATCGATACCGTCATCCACGTCAAATTTATCTTCGAGTCGTGGTAAGAAATTGTCATTGCCATCATCACTAGCATCGGCGTCGTCCTTGACGCCATTAGCGCCACTACCACCACCGTTACCGCCTTCGTCATTGTTGTTATCGTCGCCATTGTCGTCTTCGTCAACACTGTCGTCACCGTCTCTGCCTCCATCTTCATTATCTTCTCTAACGTTATCATCGTCATTATTTTCCGAATCGTCACCATTGTTGCCGGCTGCTGATAACTCCGATAATTCATTAGTTTGGCTTCCATCGTCAACACAAAGCGTGCTTAGTTCAAAGTCATTGACATCGACCTTGCCGCTCTCTTTACTATCGTTATCGGAGCCAAAATCACAACCTACATCAATCTCAAATGAACTAATTGTAAACTCATCATCCCTCAAAGAAATAAACACGCCATTTGAATCAAACAACTGGCAAAATAAATCATATGATTTGAAAAAACTACGCAAGCTGGAAACAGAATCGGATTTGTCAGATGCTGTAGAATCCGAATCACCGTCTACCGATCAAAAAATTAGATGGGAAATAAAGAAAACACTTAAAATATGTGATCCGTTGCGTTCGATCCTTTCGTCTCTTAAGACAATAAGTATGGGGAAGGAAGATGACAAGACGTCAATAGAACCAGCAGAGTTGAAACCATCGATATCGACAGATTGTGTTGAAAATTTTATGCAGATTGATCCGATCAAAAACAATTTTCAAAGTAGTGGCACGACAAAAAAGATTAAATCCTCGACTCTGGATGATACATTGGCCTTAGTTGATCAAGATCAGAACTGTATCTTGCATCGTAGTCAAAGTGTTGATACAGTATCTGGTGCTGACGGCATTGTGACAGTGTATGGCGATTTTGTACGGAGTCGACATAATCGAATGGATAATGGGCCTGGGCCGCAACAAATATGTACTAAACTAAAAGCGAAATATCGCCATAACGCTGCCCATGTCAATGGTATTAGCGCCACCAATAACGATAATAATCGGGCGCAGAATGTGGTCCTCGGCCATAGGTCCATCATTGATTATTGTTGCCATAAATCATTGTTGTTGTTCTTGTTATTTTTCACATCGACAAATCAAAAGCTGCAAACGTTATCGAAATTTTGTCGTTATATGATACTGTTGTCCTCGAAACGATTGTCATCAAACATAATGTGGATCATTGGATTAGTGGTCTGTTTAATAACACTTCCAATTAATTTAGTTAATGCCTCATCACATTCGGATGAACTATATGAATTAGATGTTAGCGATAATGATAATGCGTCTTTTATGAATGGTAAGTTAATATTTAAGGATTTTTTCACCATTCGTATTCTCATAATATGTTTCGTTTCTTTATAATCCACACAAATTCGTTCATGGTCAACTTTTCATTTTATAACATTTTCATATTAACTCCTCAACAAAATTTAAACATTTTATTATGTAGTAAATTGTAATGGGAAAACTACAATGAAATTGAAAACCTTGTAGTTGCTAAAAATTATTTTATCATCTTTAAAATAAAGTTTTTTTTTGTTGGAACATGAGCAGGGTATTCTATTGGGGAAGTATTTTTTTCTAAATTATATCTAATTAGATATAAATTGTTCTTGAATTGGTATTAAATACGTAATTATCTTTAGGCAATTTTAAGAAAATCTTTTTTATCTTTTTGTTTTTCATAAACGAATACTTGGTTTTCGGATCAATGAAATTTTCTAAATATTAAAATGGAGATAATCTTTAGCATAATTATGGAAATAAAATATTGCCTATATTGTGCACCTAATATTAATTATTGTAATATAATAGTGAAATTCTACTAAGCTACGAAGGACATCTGGCAATTTCGGGAAGATATTGAGCTGATCAGCTGGTACTAAATATATAAAAATTCGTAAATTACATCGCTTACTACCGAATAATATTTTAACTGACCAATTGTTTAATAGCTAAACTACATAAAAGTTGTGGTTTTTATACATTAATACTATCCTCTTTTTTGAGTAGTGAACTGCATTTTTGTTTGAAGGAGAGAACTTTGGATATTTTTTGGGAAAATAGATAACATTCCATTTTTTGCCGAGACGATTCCAAAAAAGACTTGTACAAGTAATTTCTAATTACTTCGAAAAATATTCGGGCTACTGTGAAAACGAAAAGTGAAAGAAGTATAATTTTCCAATATATTTAGTATTTATTTAAATAACGTGGTTAAATAAAATCCATGTTTTTGACAAGTTTTGAAATTTTTTTGTAACGCACGGCTGTGTTTGATAAAATTTTCCGCAGGATTTTTGTTAAAATTTGAAAATATTTAAGTTAAAAATTTAACATATACGAGGTTTGTTCAAAAAGTATCGCGAACTTTGTGTTTTTTCAAAAAATATTTATTTATTCATGAATATCTATTTTGTCCCGTTCAAAGTAATCCCCATCAGATATTATACACTTGTGCCAACGTTTTTTCCAATCCTCGAAGCACTTCAAAAAATAATTTTTTGTGATCTTGTTAAGCTCCTCCTTCGATGCCGTCTTTATCTCCTCAATCGTAGCGTACCATCGTCCTTTTATAAAGCTCTTCAGTTTTGGAAACAGGACAAACTCACAGGGGGCCAGATCTGGGGAATACGGTGGCTGCGGCATTATTAGTGTGTTGTTTTTGGCCAAAAATGGCAAAAGGCAATTTTTGTTCTTCCACAAATCCGGGCATTTCTGGCGGATTGCTTCGCGCACCTTACGCATAACTTGCAGGTAATATGGTATTCCTTATTGACCGTTCTACCCTGTGGCAAGAACTCATGATGCACCACGCCCCTGTAATCGAAGAAAACTGTAAGCAAAACCTTCACATGCGACCGAACTTGGCATGCTTTTTTCGGTCTTGGCTCGTGCGGCAGCTTCCATTGGGATTCGTCACCAGTTATGACCCTCTGGAGCAAATTTGGGTGGTCGCGGACAGCTCCTTAGCAACATTAATGCGATGCTGTTTTTGGTCGAAATTGAGCATAAATCGAAAACGAGCCAAAAACACGTGCAAGCAAAGCAGCTGTCAAAAATTAACTGAACATTCAAAATGGCCGAACTTGTCGGCATAAATTAGAGACATAAGTACCAACATAACGCCATAAAAATCGAAAATCGAATATATGTAACCCGCGGAAATTCAAAATTCGCTATATTTTTTGAACTGACCTCGTATTTACAATTACACAACATAGTAACAGGCAAATTTAGATAACAGTATTATTATCACATTCACATCATGAATATAAGTTAACTTTTTAAGTCTTTGATTATAAGGATGAGAATGAAAAATTTTAGATAACGATTAAAAATACTATTGCGAAAGAATTTTGACAGTAGGGATTGGCTTTGACGGGAATTGGAGGGCGAAGTAGAGTCTCAGAGTTCTATTCCGTAAGTCCATATAGATTTCACTAGGCCATTATAAAAGTCTTGTGTGTGTGAATTTTATGTCAAGCTTTTTTCAAAGCAAAGTCCTAGGTATCAAACGTTAGTCTTGTGGTATTTGACTATCATTAAGATATAGACTTCATGGCAGTGAGTAAAAGTTACATGGACATTTTTGTGTTCGCTAACTATAATTCTCCACTTGAAATACTAGTTCCGGGCTGTAAGCTAATCCGCTCAGCTTAAAAAGCTTATAGTTCTAAGCCATAGTTTCAAGTAAATTTAACAATTTGATATTTTAATTTTCGTTTGTCAGTTTTCGTAACATTTATATTGAAATGTAAATTCTTAGCGCCCCAAAAATTCAGCCATCTTGGTGACAACTATAAGACACTCTGGCTGTACTACTACCTGGATTCGCATTTAGAACCGCTGCATACCTGATGCAGACGTTCCGAGTGTCTCTAAATCGGAGAACTACGTTCTAAATTTTCTGATATTCCTATTTAGTTTGGTACCCTTATCCATGTTTTGGCAATGACTTATTTTGATATGAGCTCAAATGGAGTAAATATTGTGTCCTCATCGGACTTTTGGAATTAAAAGTGGTGATTTTGTGCATATTCGGATATATTGGATCGCACACTCCTATATAATAGCAAGCATCGACGATTTTTTCGGTTGATTTTAGATTGAAGTGATTGGATTTGATACGATTTGGAACGCCACAGTTATATTTCGTATGCCCATATCGGTCTTATTACTGTATTTTAAATAAGTGATTTGTAACCGACTATCGGTTTGAACCGTTTATTTAAAAGATTTGGTAGTTATCTGTAAACATTTATTCCATATACACTCTTAAGTAAGGGATGATTCTTGATAAAGAGTAAATGTAACATGAACACTCTTCTGTTCTGTATGGGAAGGGATGATTCTTGATAAAGAGGAAATGTAACATGAACACTCTTCTGTTCGTTTATTTTTATGCTACACTTTCTGAATTATGTGGTTTTGTAAATGGTAGGGAGCAGTATTCGGGTTTTTGTGATGTGATAGGCTGGCAGTGTCATCAGCATATATAGCTAATTCAGGTCCTGTCGTTAGACGGATGATATAATTTAAAAAAAAAAAAAATAAAGCCTTGATTGGCTTGTACATTTGTTATCGATAAAGAAAACTGTTCCAAAATTTTTATATATTTTCTGATATTTTTTTGGTCAACTTTTTAATCAATAAAATAATTAAAGTTAAGACCGTTCATTGTTATTTTATTTTTATGTAACTTTCTGTGTACTTTTGTACATTTTCTTTATAGTACATTTTCTATAGTTAAATTTTACTTTAAACTTATGAATATCAATTTTAAAAAAATTATTACAAAAAAAACAAACATAAAAAATACGTCTGGAAACAAACACTCCTTCTATTTTTCATTAATTAATTATTTAGTTAAAAATAAATACAAATTTATATATATAGAACTATTTCCTTACTGGAACTTTGTAAAGTCAGCAGGTGTTCATGTATTTATAACTGTCGATATGAAAGGGTTGATGGAACACCAATTCCCAAATATTGAAGTGATTATCCTTAATTCAGGTTTTACTAAGTACGTTTAAGCATAAGAGATACGAGAATATCATTCATTAAATGTTTGAAATGTAAATAAAATTGAGAGAAATATGACTAAAATAGGAAGGGTGGAGGGGCGACTGTGGGTAGCTTTGTTGGAAGTTATAAATTTTGATTAAATTAAAATGAAATGGCGACGCTGAGTGAACATAACCAAATACTTTTTGGTACCACATACCGTGATGCACATCAGTAGTTAATGGAGATTCTTTAAGATAGATATAACTCGTACTAATAATTGGTTACAGAGAAGAGCCCAGTATCAGTGCACGTTCGAGATAATATCCGAGCTGAGTAAAATCTAATGAAAATAATTACATGAAAATTGAAAATAAACGCAACATAAATTTATCTGCTTTACTGTTGTAACAATTTTAAACGATTTTCATAAGCACAATATTGACTAACATTTTAAAAATATCATCTTTACTTTTCTATTAAAACATAGTTTTCTTGGAAAATAAAATCGAATGAATATGCGAAATTTGGAAAATTTCTTACTTACAATTTGGCTGTAAGACCTTTTACCTAGTTTGATCGAATAACAAAATAATTTTTTTTTTCTAAATCTTTTGCTCGAAACAATTTTTTTATTAAATTTTTATTGATTTTATTTAAGATGGTAGTCAGTTAGCTGCTTTCTATATATTCATGAGTATACAAGGACAATAATAAATCAGTAATTTTCCCCTTCAAAACTCTTGTCTATTTTTATACTTGCAATATGAGGATTTGTTTCGCAAAAACAAATTATTTAAGACTACTATAATGTCAGCATTTTTAGAAAAAAATGTCTAATTGGAATTAGGATCTCCGCTGAACACAAGTATAGTCATGTAGATTAAGTACTCTTCCAACGAAATCAGTTAGCGTGGCATCAAAAAATATATTGTAACAAGCAGATTTGCATCACAAATTAATTTACAATATTTTGGGAGTATTACGAACATAAAAGTGAGTATACAAATTTGTGCGGAGAATATTGGATGTCTATTAAAAGTTTACTATATATTTGCTGTTAATTTTGAACGGTTGTCCAGTGTTAATTAAAACCATCAGATATTATCTATAAGTGTTAAGTCTAGTACCAGGTGTATAAGCTTAAATCCGCTGTTTGTTAGTCAAAAAATACATATGTTTTTTTCATAGAAAGCAAAAACAAATTTATTTAGAGTACTTGGCCTCGCTAGCTACATATTTTTACCAACTCTCGCGCTATTTGTGGATACCACGCCAAAAAAAGTCCTTCTCTTTCGAGGCAAACCAATCATCAAGACATGTTCGGACGTCTTCGTAAGAATAGAAGTGCTGCTCAGAGAGCGCGTGCCCCATCGACGAAAACAGGTGGTAGTCGGAAGTTGTCAAGTCTGGTGAATAAGCGGGTTGGGGTAGCACTTCCCAGTTGAGTGTCTCCACGTAGTTTCGGACCATTTTTGACGTGTGCGATGGTGCGTTGTCGTGGAGGAAAATCAGCTTGTCATGTCTTTGTTGATAATCCGTCCATTTTTCACGTAGAGCACGGTGCAATTTGTTCAGTTGTTGGTAGTAGCGGTAGGCATTGACAGTTTCACCAGGTTTCAACATCTCATAGTAGGCGATACCCTACTGATCCCACCAAACGCACAGCATCGTCTTCCGTCCGAAGCTATTTGGTCTTGCGGAAGATGTTGATGGTTGGCAGGGATCAACCCACGATTTCTTGCGTTTAGGATTCTCGAAATATATCCACTTTTCATCGCCTGTCACAATCCGATGTAGGAACGACTTTCTTTTTTGTCTGGCGAGCAAGATTTCGCATGTGTTTTGGCGTCACTCCATCTGTCTATCGTTCAATACATGCGATACCCATTTTCCTATATTTTCAATCTTCACATGGCACGCAGACGCATGGAAATGGCTGGTTGAGTAACACCCAATTGCTCCGCGAGCATTTTTTGCGATTGGGTATCGTCTTCGTCCAAAAGAGTCTGCAATTGATGGTCCTCAACCTTTCTAGGCCGATTTTCACGTTTCTTGTCCCACAAGTCAAAATTGCCGTCTTTCGAATCAAATTGAAGCAGAAAAGCAGAGCTTCTCGCATATGTTCTTTTTCTGGCACAAAACTAGACATGATTACCAAAGGAAAAATGGATGTTGTTGTACGAAATTGCTGACAATGTGCACTGATTAATGTTGACAGACGTCAAACTCATAAAAAAAATATGGCGTGCCCATGGTAGCTTAATACGCTCACTCACGCCATCTATAACCAAACAGCGGATTTAAGCTTACACCCTTGGTACGTGAGGTCCAGGTGAAATCCTAAGTACAAGTAACACACTCTTGTACATTGTAAACTCATATTGCCATTATATGGTAAGATGTCCGTATTTTCTGCATAAATGGCAATGACACTTTTAGAATCAGATTAGATGTCATAGCTATAAATATTATATAAAGGTAAAACTGCAGCTGAAATAGGATATATTTCTGAGAATTCTGTATTAACTGCTACTTGGAAATAACTTTGGGAGACAATGAATTTATAACAATATAGAATGATATAGAAAGAAGGAAGCTCTTGAGTTTCCAGAGGAAGCTAATATAAAGAGGTTTTTATCAAGTATTAGTAAGAGGCCTATATAAAGTTAAAAAATTTACGGAAAGATGGCAAATTTGCCGGTTTATTTGGCTTATACGTCATAAAATTTTTCGAAGGAAACTTCATAGGAATTGGGACCATTTGTTCGTTGTTTATTTTATTAGCAATTTTTAACTTCTATATCATTAAAAATCTACTTTTGCCCAGTTACCCTAATGCTTTTTTGAACAAAAGTATTCGTCTCGTGGAGTCCCATAAATAAATATGGTCACTTTGTTCATGCCATTCTATAATTAGTACTCCTAAATTTCCATGTTCAATTCTCGTTGGAGACGGTTAAGTTTTTGTATGTAACTAGGCATGCGTAAGCGCATAAGACTATTAATATTGATTTCCACAGAAGAGTGAAGTCGGTTAATAATTTCGAATAATAACTCCTAAAGTTGACGTCGGTTGATAATAAAACTTTTAGTAATTTGATTACCAGAAGTATATCAAAAAATTCAAAGTTGACATACTGACAATAAAAACCACTTTCATTAGATACTCTGATCTTCATATTGGCCGATATCTTTAGAGTGTTTTTATCAAAATCTCAAACATTATGGGTGTAAAGGTCGTTCTATGAATTGTTTTTGGTTTAAAAACAATTTCATTCATTTCCGTGCCAATGAACGCTTTTTACTTTAGCATTCGTATCACAATTATGTAGTTGAAAGTTATTATGAAAATTCATTGCACATATTTTCTATTTGGAAATGTATAATTTGCATTGCGAAATTCAATAATATAAAAAAAATCAAAATTGGCTGTTCTCTGAAAATATTATAACTTCAGATCTTTACAAGTACCACCTTGATCAAAAAGTTACCGGAATTTATTCAGAAAATTAAAAATAGAAGTTAATTTATCTAAATCTATATTGTCCCCTTCAAAGTAATCCTCATCGACTTTAACACACTTATGCCAGCGTTTGATCCAATCCTCGAAACATTTTTTATATTCGGTTTTCGGTACCGAAAAATATAAAATTTTTTATATTCGGTGGTGCAAAATCCACGAGTTTTCTGCCCACAATTCTGGTCTCTTTCGGCGAATTGCTTCACGCAAACATCTTATAACGCCCAAATAATACTCTTTGTTTAATGTCCGGCCTTCTGGCAAAAATTTTTGATGCACTACACCATTGTAGTCCATGAAAACCGTGAGCATTGCCTTCTTTTTTGACTGAAACCGACGTGATTTTTTTGATCTCGGCTCATTTGGTGAACGCCATTCACTTGCCTGATGTCTGGATTGCATGTCGTATTCATAAACCCACGTCTCGTCTCCAGTAACGATCCTTTTGATGAATGTGGGATTGGATTCAGCCTCGCAAATCATGTCTTTTGAGACGTCAACACGGTCTGTTTTTTGCATGAAATTGAGGTTTTTTGGCACCAACTTTGCTGCTACACGACGGAAACCCAAATCATTAACCAAAATGTCTTGGACGGATCCATAGGCAATGTTCAAGTCCTCCGCTAGCTCTCTGATGGTTAATTTGCGATTATTGACCAACATTTCTTTTACTTTATCAATGTTTTCGTCGGTTTTCGATGTCATCATCTTCGATTGACTCACGACCACTTTTAAACGGCTCGTGCCACTGGTAAACGACCGTTTTCTTTAGAGAATCATTGCCGAAACACTTTTCCAATATTTCCAACGTTCGCGCACCATTAAATCCGTTTTTTACGCAAAATTTAATACAAGTTCGTTGTTGCAAATTTAAATCTATTTCTAAAATTGTAAAAAATCGCCAACACACACAGAGATAGATGTACTCTTGGCTACGTAACTTTTGCAAATGTCAAGCTATAACGCTAAGATTTAGAGGGGGAATATCAACAACAGATGTACCAACTTAAAAAAAGAAACAAATTTCACTTCGGAACGATGGGAGCGCCACACTATTTGATCAAGGTGGTATATCTTTAAATTAAAGATTTGTTCTTTTTTCTAATACTTTTGAATTCCTAATATTCAGTAAATTATGAATTGAATTTATTATTATGCGAAAATTGTCCTTATTTTGTGGAAGTGGCAAATTATTACAAAATTTACGTAATTTAAATTTATTTGAATATATTTAGATTAAAAACTAGTAATTCATAAAATTCTATTCTATATACAATATCAAGAGTTTCAGTCAACTTCCCATTTAGGCTGATTTCCAATTCTTTTCCATTGATTATAAATGTCGAAATTATACCATAAATGCGGAAAAAATTAACAACAAAAATATTTACAAAAAAAAAACAGACAATAAACTTTCAGTTTTTGGATGGATGGAATAACTTTAGGAATAAATAAAAATTTTACTTTTTAAATGCAATTACTAGAATTGTATATAAGAATATATAAGAAACTTTTTTTTCTCTTCCACTTCCTTTCCTTATTCTACATCTCATTCGTAATCATATATAAACAAAATTTAAGAATATAATATTTAATTAAAAAAAAAGAAAAATACGAACTTATGGCTTTGCATTAATTTTTGGATTCCAAAGGAAATGTTTCTTAAATTACATGAAAAACAATATGGTTAGTTTTATAATTTTTTTCCCTTGGGACTTTTTTCAAATAATTTCAAATCCAATTTCAATATTGGGAATAATATTGTTTGAAAAGAATTTTCTTTTATTCTTTCTGTTATATTTTCGATAAGGGGAAAAACTAGAGAACGTTTTTTTCTTCTAATATCTTCGTTTAAAAATTTCTTTTGCTTAAAAAATATCTAGAAAATATTTGAATTTTAACTGATTTCCAGCTAAAGTAATTTCATAAAAGTTTTTCCCATTTTATTTGAATAAAAATTTTTGAAAGGAAAACTTTACACAATAACAATATTTAAAGAAAAAAAGGCAAAGATATGAAAATATGTATCTGAAAATACTTTTTTCTAATTCATATCCAAATGTGCCATGGGGATTGGATGGTTTAATCCCATTTTTTTTGACGGCCGTGGTTGAAAAAAATTATCATACATATTTTCACCTTGAATATGTTAAAAATTATTGTATAAAGACCAATCAAACTGAAAAAAAAAGATAGAACTTATGTATATTAATCACAAATAGTAAGATTAATTTGTGATTAATATACATAAGCTGTATATTAATCACAAATAGTAAGAAAATCTATATACAAATTAAATTTCAATATTTATGAAGTTTAGCTAAATTTGTCCATTTTATTACCATTATAACATACATACGTATTTCATCTCAATACTTGTTTCAATTTTTTAAATAATTTGCATAAAACCATTCTTATAGAGAGCAGTTTTTCTAGATACCTTAAAAATATAATAGATTCTTTTTTTAATTTATTTCAAATTAATTTAAATAGTAAGAAAAATGCTCATTGAATATATATAACGTACACATATTGGGTTGGCAAATAAGTGATTTCGGATTTTGTCAATAGATGGTATTAGCTCTTTTTTTTGTTATGTCAACGTGTTCAAAGCACCTTAGCTATATTGTTTTCTTATTGTTTGGACTTCTACCTTTAATTTAGTAAAAAATTGTATCGTTTAGCTATTTAGTTTTGTTTTCATCCAAATTTAAAAGTGGAAGGACATATTTATTGTATTATTTCCGAAAAGGCAAGACCGCATCCCAGGTACACAAGAAGTTATGTGCCGTATATGGGAATAGAGCCTTGAAAGAAAGGCAGTGTCAAAATTGGTTTGCTAAATTTCGTTCTGGTGATTTTTCACTAAAAAATGCGCAACGATCCAATTGAAGTTGATGAGACCCATATCAAGACCATTATCGATTCAGATTGTCATAGCACAACACGTGAGATTGCAAAGAAGCTCAATGTAACGCATACGAGGACTGTTCAAAAAGTATCGAGAATTTTATATTTTTTCAAAAATTATATATTTATTCATGAAAATCTATTTTGTCCCCTTCAAAGTAATCCCCACCAGATATTATACACTTGTGCCAACGTTTTTTCCAATCCTCGAAGCACTTAAGAAAATCACTTTTTGTGATCTTGTTCAGCTCCTCCTTCGATGCCGTCTTTACCTCCTTAATCGTATTGTACCGTCAAGAAAAAGTCACAGGGAGCCAGAATTCGCGCACAAGCAACGATGCGTCAGCAGGGGCGTTATCATGGTGCAAAAGCCAATTTTTGTTCTTCCACAAATATGGGCGTTTCTGGGGGATTGCTTCACGCAACTTGCGCATAACTTACAGGTAATATTCCATATTGACCGTTCTACTCTGTGGCAGGAACTTATGATGCACCACGCCCCTGCATTCGAAGAAAACTGTAAGCAAAACCTTCACATTCGAGCGAACTTGGCGCGCTTTTTTCGGTCTTGGCTCATGCGGCAGCTTCTATTGGGATTATTGAGCTTTGGTTTTCACGTCATAACCATAAACTCATGATTCGTCACCATTTATTACACTCTGGAGCAAATTTGGGTAGTCGCGGACAAAGTCCCACAGCTCCTTCGCAATGTTAATGCGATGCTGTTTTTGGTCGAAATTGAGCAATTTTGATACCAATTTCACGGCGACCCGTCTTACGCCAATCGATATGTTTAAGTCCTCAGGAACTTCTCTAACGGTGATTCGACGATTGGCCAATACTATTTTCTTCACTTCATCAATGTTTCCTTCTGTTGTTGACGTGCTCGGGCGTCCGAAACGCTTATCGTCGTTCACATTTTCTCGGCCCTCTGAGAACATTTTGTACCACCGATAAACGTTGCTTCGGTCCAAGGTAGCTTCACCATATGCCACAGTCAACATTCGGAATGCGTCCGCGCAATTAATTTTGTTTTTCACACAAAATTTGATACAGATTATTTGATCCAAATTTTTGAAATGGGTAAAAATCGAAGACCAAAACACGTGCAAGCAAAGCAGCTGTCAAAAATTAACTGAACATTCAAAATGGCCGAACTTATGGGCGTAAGTGAGAGACATGAGTACCAACATAACGCCACAAAAAATCGAACATCGAATATACGTAACCCGCGGAAATTCAAAATTTGCGATACTTTTTGAACAAACCTCGTACATCAATTAGACGTGGTGGAAGATGGAATCTTCAAATTAATAACGCTTTTGATAAAATTAATGTCATTCTCAAGATTTTTTATCATCTAGTCAGAAGCAAATTGTAAGGTAAGGCAAAGTGAGACAATTAGAGTAACAAACGCCCATTTAGATGGCATATTAAGCCAAGCTTAATGAAGCAACGGTTAATCGGTGTATTTGATTGGCTAGTAGAGAACATCGGTCATTTCTGAAGACTCAGTCTATTTTGAGACTGTTCGAAAACCTATTTATATACATCCCACATCAAACTTATTTACAATTACCTCCGTTTACCAAATTAACCCCCTATATTCTCTTTTCAATCAAGGTTTTCCATCACCTACGCAAAAATAAAAGTGTCCTCTCTTTTCCTAATGATCTCTGAGTTGGAAACAGATCCACTCAATTTCTCTCTTGATTACCAAACCTGCTTAACACCGATCCATCCATCTATTGGAGAATTTTCCTATAATTGGTTGTTCGATTGCGTGATTCCACATTTATGTTCATAGACACGGCTGTCGATGACCACACAATCTCTTTCGCTGACATCCAGCTTGTTGGCGGTTAATACCGCGAAATCAAATGTGAATTCATTCTTAATAGAAGTTCCTTGTTCTATGGCGAACTATGGGCAATTAGAACACGAGGAAAACCATATTAAATCTCTAAAATTTGAGTGGACAGTTTCCAATTTATTTGGGTTTAAATGAAGGCTCTCTCTTTTTAAATTAGGATAGTTTTTTTTCGTTAATATCCCTATTACCGATCAGAAAAATTTCGATCAGTTTCGATATTTTTTCGTTTTGTTTTAGTTTTCGTAAGCTGCTATTGCTTTGTTATATTGCACGAAATATAATAGCAGCTTGCGGCAATTACCGATCAGTATGTATTTGGTCTAAAAGCCAGACTTTTATACAAGTGTGTCATAAACTTTATTATATTGCACAAAAACGGAATGGAAAGACATTTTATTTTTAGCATATAACAGAGGGATTGTGTCCTCTACTCTAATTCAGCCATAGTTTTTGTCATTCCAAGATAAATAGGTAAATCTAGCATAACTTCAAAATGTTAATTTCAAAAGTTTAGTAACATAAAATCAACATTTATCATTCATTATCAATAAAGCTTGCATCAGCAGACTAAACAAAGGTGAAGATAAAAGATATTTAATAGGCAAAAATAATTATCACCAACATTTTTATATTTAGGTAGATAGTGACAGAACTCATATGCTTGAATTTCTTTAATTTAATTTCACAATCGTAGAATTATTGCTTTTTGATTAAGCACTACAGAGTGAATAATAATACCCAAATACAAAAATTGGAAAAAATAGGATGAAATATCATCTTTATCAGGGAAGTAAGGAAATAGGAGCAAATACTTAAACAATCATTGTAATGTCCGTAAAGACTTCTTCGGCCAATGTAAAAATTTGAAAAGTTTATTTTTTAAAACTCCTAATAACGCAATCGAAATTGATTTCAAAGCTCTAAGCAATGAGGGATGTAAAGAGACGACCTGGACGTAACTCAAAAAAATGTAAGGCCTCACAATTGATTAAGAAGATAATATGTAGGATTTTGGGCGCTACGGAGAGTATACTTTTTCCTGGATTTAAAAATAAAGATGTTGTAATAATGAGAACGTTTAAAACGAAGCCGCGAAGGAGAAATTGAGTCTATTCTGCTTACGGGAGTCAGGTTGGTGTACACCAATTTAGCTTTCAGTTCTTTATCTGCTTTAATGTGGAACTACTTCCGAGCAAATATTATTTACGAGGTGTAGCAGAAAAGTAATGAATCGCCTCCTCTGTTACACTTATTTTAATGTTGTCGAAAGTATCAAGATGACGTCTTTTCAATTGTTTTATGATCTTCAGAAAGAAAAATAGTCGCACGTAAGGTGAATAAGGGGGCTGCGGAAACACAGAAATCTCCTTTTCCGGAGTCCAGGCACACATTCCTCTGATTGTCGTTCTGTTCAATCGTGAGATATTTTGATGCCATCATAACATGGGAGCTATACACATAACTCCATGTTCAAATTTTGAGTAAATATTAGATAAAACGTTTCAAATTTAGTTAATTGACGGTCTGACTTTACAAGAGCTCCACTCGTTCCACATTTTCATCGGTTTTCACCTATAATAATTTTTATACCACCAACAAACTTATGCTCTGATAAGGTATGTTTCCTATAGGCTAGTTGCAACGTTTCGTAATTCAAACGCGCCAATTTATACATTTTGTTACTTCAAATTTAGCTTTTCCATATTTCGTAACACACCACAAAAATACAACTTTATTCATCACGATCTATAGAGTCGCGTACTTACCAGACGATATTTCAAATTGTACTGCATATTAGGAGTCTTGTTACTTTTCTACTGAACATAATATATAGTTAATATTTTTATATTTACCAGGTATATAAGCTTAAATCCGCTGTTTTTGATTAAAAAAAACACATCGAGGCAAACCCCTCATCAAGCCATTTTCGGACGTCTTCGTAAGAATGAAAGTGCTGCTCAGCGAGCGCGTGCCCCATCGACGAAAACAGGTGGTAGTCGAAAGGGGTCAGGTCTGACGAATAAGCGGGTGGGGTAGCACCTCCCAGTTGAGTGTCTCCAAGTAGTTTCGGGCCATTTTTGACGTGTGCGATGGTGCGTTGTCGTGGAGGAAAATCAGCTTGTCATGTCTTTGTTGATAATCCGTCCTTTTTTCACACAGAGCACGGTGCAATTTGATCAGTTGTTGGTGGTAGCCGCGGGCATTGACAGTTTTACCATGTTTCAACATCTCATAGGAGACGATACCCTGCTGATCCCACCAAACGCACAGCAACGTCTTCCGTCCGAAGCGATTGGTTCTTCGGGGGATCGATCCATGATTTCTTGCGTTCAGGATTCTCGAAATATATCAACTTTTCATCGCCTGTCACAATCCGATGCAGGAACAACTCTCTTTTTTGTCTCGCGAGCAAGATTTCGTATATGTTTTGGCGTCGCTCCATCTGCCTATCGTTCAATTCATGCGGCACCCATTTTCCGATATTTTCAATCTTCCCCATGCCACGCAGATGTATGGAAATGGCTGGTTTAATAACACCCAATTGCTCCGCGAGCATTTTTTGCTATTGGGTATCGTCTTCGTCCAAAAGAGCCTGCAATTAATGGTCCTCAACCTTTCTAGGCCGATTTTCACGCTTCTTATCCCACAAGTCATAATGGCCGTCTTTGAACCGACGAAACCAATCTCGGCACGTTTTTTCCGATAAAGCACTGTCACCATAGGCCTCCAAAAGCATTCGATGTGATTCAGCAGCCGATTTCTTCAAATTGAAGCAGAAAAGCAGAGCTTTCCGCATATGCTCTTTTTCTGGCACAAAAGTAGACTTGATTACCAAAGGAAAAATGTATGTTGTTGTACTAAATTTCTGATAATGTGCACTGATTAATGATTGTCATAAAAATAAGTATGGCATGCCAATAGTAGTTTAATACGCTCACTCACGCCATCTATGACCAAACAGCGGGTTTAGGCTTATACCCCTGGTATATACATAAGTATTTATTTATATTTATTTATTATAATCTATTTATATATTCAGGTTGTTGTAATGTTTGTTAATTTCATTAATTTAAAAAAAATTCTGAATTTTAATTTCATTTTTTCTTCATAAATAGTAGTTGCGATTTATTTTGTTTGTTTTCCTGGGTAAAATTTTTTATTCTGTTTTTCATAAATTTCTCTAAATTATAATAATTTCAACCAGAAAGACACACAGTCTGGATGATATTTTTCTTATTTTACTGCTACGTTTTTCCTCTTCTTATCTATTGCTGCCTTGGAATTTTGAAATGCAACGAAGCAAACAAAATAAAACGAGAAAAAAATTAGCAAAACAAAAAGAAAATTTAAATAAGAATAATGAATATTATGTGCATTTTTGTGAAATGAGAGGGAAATAATAACAGCTAGCAAAAAGGATATGGAAACAAAACTTCTTTATGATTTTTTTTCTTTTTCATTCTTTTGTTTATATTTGTGTGTATGTGCTACGACGAGTCATGATAAGGCATTTTATTTGGGTTTTTTTAATCTTCCGAGCACCATCAGTTTTGAATTTTCCAGATGAATATTTATATATATTTATGTGTATGTACAATAATGTACGTGTGTACGAGAATATGGCCTCAATTCGCGAACTGCAAAGAAGTACGGAGAAGGTGGGTGGTATATGGATGTATGGAGAATTAGTAGTAGTAGCGGTAATGATAGTTTATAATCTGCATTAGCTTTTAAAGTTATCATGGCCATATTTTTTAAAAGGTCGCGTTTAAAAAACTATGTCAGTTGTGTTGTCGTCATTTTTTTTTTTAAATATTTCTTTACTATTTCTAGGTTTCTGTTTTTATTATTCCATATATTTATGCTTATACAGACATCTGGTAAAAATAAATATGAATGGATCAAAACAGTTGACAAATGCATGGATTTTTTAAAATTATGTTTAAAAATTTTGAGAAATAAAAAACTTTTATTATTAGAACAGAAGAAATTTGAAAAGGTGGAGAAACAAATTATTCGTGGTACAAATATGTACGTCTAGTCATTTTTTGTTCTGTTTTTTTTTTTTTAATTTCTTTTAATATGGCGCATACCGGACTGATATACAAATATACTGATATATGGAGATCCAAAGGATATATAAAAATTCAATACAATTATTTCGCTACACAATTAAGAGCGTCCTTGAAATGAGAGAATGTATATTTTTTTCAACTACTTCTTCTTCGAAATAGTTTTAATGTTATAAATTAATTAAAAGCAATTTTGTAATCCGAATAATAATATAAAAATCAGTAATAGTATAAGCTAGGACAGAGCTGAATGTGATAATTAATCAAAATATTGGAAGGCTCACAGAATTTAAAGTAGCAGGATATATTTGCTATAATTATAAGGTCAACTTGAATACTGGAATTTAATATAAATACGAATAGAGGGTATATGGTAGTATTATCGAAATTTTGTGGAGTATGTGCATATATGGTATAAGGTTAAAATGAACAAAAATACATATTATACTATTGTGGATATTTATGTTTTAAGGCCAATAAAAGCACAATATAACCCTTTTTGCTATATCCAAGAGCTCCCTTAACGAATGAGTGGTATTGATCTTATTAATGATTCGATACATACATATATATTCATACATATAATAATATATGATTTACAAATAAAAGAACATATATAACTTGTGAATTTTATACGTATATACACGTAGTTAGTTAGTAAGTAAAAACAGAGAAAAAATATTAACCAAAAAGACGAACATGGTATGTGGGAGAGAGAGGATTTGTACAATTGAACAGTTAAGAAATTAATCTAAGGTTCATAAATTTTTTTATAGTTTATCGTAAATTTTCAAAATAAATTTTTTATTACAATATATTTATTATATATCTATGAATGCCATACTCTACCATGTCCTGACATTACAATATTCGCGACATTATGAATCAAGTATTTTACATCTGATGTTTGTTATGTGTACTCGTCGATTCATACATTACGTACGTGTACTATAAATGAATGAGCAAAGGCGTCATTTTATTATCTCTTGGGGCAACCTACTCAGTATTCTGTTATTGGTCATGTTCAGTAAAAAAGGGTTAATGAACCGTAATTGAATGTGTTTTTGTACCATCAAAATTCAATGTTCTTCGTTTCCAACTATAATACTATAAGGAATATACTAAGAAATTCGTACTCTTGCTATAGGAATTTTAATTGAAACAATAACAATTTTGCTATCTTAATTTTCAACAGAAAAGGGACTCAATAAAATTATGGGCATTTTACAGATGATGTACAAATGTGTGTGGCTATATACAAATCTATGTTTTCTTTTTTGTTATTTTTGAAATATAAAACAAAAATATATTGATCACACAATAAAATTTTTTTAAGAATAATTTTGCATATTGCTTTTCAAGGAGATGTTCTTTTTGATATTATTACGAGTAGCTGGGATGGGGTCGGTATCATTTCAAATAAACGAAATTCTTTTATAAAAATAATATTGGTTCCTTATTTAATTACGATTTATCTTTTAAAATAATAAATTTCATTCGAAAGTTGTTCATCTAAAGTAAATTTATTCACAAAATTATTCCAATTAAAAGAATATTATATAAAAAATGGTTATTAATACTAAAATATTATTTTTCAGGATAAAATTAGTAAACAAATTCAAAAGAAATATTCATTTTATTATAAAACTATTGATAAAAAATTGTGTCATCATTTTTTTTAAATAATAAGAAAATAAATATAACCAAAATTTAACGAAACAATTTTTTAAAAATTTTTCAATTTTACACTGAATTAAATTAAAAAGACTTCGTTGTGAATTTACTTATAACATAAGAAAGAGTGCAACGTATGCCTCATTTTTCTCTGAGTTGAAGGGTTCTCTGACGGAGTCAGGCAAATCGAAACATGAGAAGTTCTAACTTCTAGCAATCGCCAGCAATGCTGTGAATTGTGTTGCTCTCTTTTTTGACAGTTCATTGCGAGCGAATATTTAAAATGACATAAAATTTTATGTCATTTTATTTTTTTCAGCTTGGCGATCGTGGTTTTATCATTTGTCCTGTTCGTCACGACAATCATTAAAAAATGTATTTTTTATGTTCAGGTAAAAAATTTATTGACATATTTTTGATAAAATTTATTTTCTTACGCACCAATAATTTATTTTTTCGCCGCGTTGCCTGGGGTAGTCACTTGATTGGGAGACAACCTGAAAATGCTTAGAAAATATTTTTATGCCCAATTTATTGAATTAATTTGTATTTATTTAAATTTTTCGCAATGAAATGTGTATTTCTTGTTTAATAGCATATTATTGTGGCGTTATGTTGGTACTCATGTCTCTCACTTATGCCGACAAGTTCGGCCATTTTGAATGTTCAGTTAATTTTTAATAGCTGCTTTGCTTGACATGTTTTGGCTCGTCTTCGATTATTGCCCATTCCAAAAAATGGATCAAAGAATCAGTTTCGGAAACAAGAAAAAGTCACAGTGGGCTAGATCTGGGGAATACGGTAGCTGCGACATTATTAGTATGTTGTTTGTGGCCAAAAATTCGCGCACAAGTAACGATGCGTGAGCAAGGGCGTTATCATGGTGCAAAAGTAAATTTTTGTTCTTCCACAAATCCGGGCGTTTCTGGCGGATTGCTTCGCGCAACTTGTGCATAACTTGCAGATAATATTCCTCATAGACCGTTATACCCTGTGGCAAGAACTCATGATGCACCACGCTCCTGAAATCGAAGAAAGCTGTAAGCAAAACCTTCACATTCGACCGAACTTGGCGCGCTTTTTCCGGTCTTGGCTCGTACGGCAGCTTCCATTGGGATGATTGAGCTTTGGTTTCCACGCCGTAACCATAAACCCATGATTCGACACCAGTTATGATCCTCTGGAGCAAATTTGGGTCATCGCGGACAGAGTCCAACAGCTCCTTAGTAATGTTAATGAGAGCTGTTTTTATCAAAATTGAGCAATTTTGGTACGAATTTCACGGCGACCCGTCTCACGACGGCACGAGCCAATCGATATGTTTAAGTCCTGAGCAACTTCTCTAACGGTGATTCGACGATTGGCCAATACTATTTTCTTCACTTCATCAAAGTTTTCGTTTGTTTTTGACGTGCTCGGGCGTGCGGCACGCTTTTCATCATTCACATTTCTCGGCCCTCTGAGAACATTTTGTACCACCCATAAACGCTGATTCGGTCTAAGGTAGCTTCACCATATACCACAGTCGACATTCGGAATGCGTCCGCGTAATTAATTTTGTTTTTCACACAAAATTTGATACAGATTATTTGATCCATCCCACATTAAACTTATTTACAATTACCTCCGTTTGCTAAATTATCCCTCTATATTCTCTTTTAAACCAAGATTTAGAAAAAAATCGAAAATCGAATATACGTTACCCGTGGAAATTCAAAATTCGCGATACTTTTTGAGCGGACCTCGTATATGCATTAATTTTATAATAATTCTAAGAAACTTATTTGCTTATTTGCTGCTTTATGTTCGCTTACTAATTACCAAGTGGCAAATGACCCGATTTATGATCGATTCTTCAAAAAAAATTGTTGGCGTTTTTCCGCCTTCAATGACACTTCATAAATGTTATAACTCATGAAAAGTCAGTGATCATAAAATGGCTAATAAAGAATTACGTGCATTTTGATTAAAATTGGTTATTTGAAAAAGTTCGTGGCGTTTTTGAGTAAAATTGAGACGCTATTATATAGTTGGCCATATATATTTACCATTATATAGTTGGCCATATTTCGGGCAGAACCATGATTTTATCAGTATAGGAATTCTGTCATTTCTGGTTGAAAAACTGCAGTTAAACGTTTTCACAGACCTCTCTTGAAGTCAGTTTCGTGCCATTAAGAGTTCTGGTCGACCATTAAGAGTTCTGGTCGAGCGTTGTATTAATAGAAGATAACACCCTCCCTATTGATTAATTCTGGCCGTTTACTCTCATTCAGTTGACGTAATCTCTCGAGTTACTCACAGTACAGTACAGAACGGAGTTAACAGTTTCACCGAATGGTAGCAGTTTATAATGAATGATTTCCTTCCAGTCCCATCAAACCCACCTTAACCTTATTGGCCGTCAACCCTGGTTTTCAAATTGTTTATGATCATTCATCTCTCTTTTCAATGATCTTTTCCGGTAATCATATTTTACCCATTTTTCATCGCCAGTTATAATTTGCTTCCAGAAATGGCTTGCTCAACTTTGACATTGAAAATTTCAGAACGAAAGCGAGCAAACCATTTGCGAGTTGCTGATTTTGATACAGCACCTTCATCATAAACCACGAATTTGTAAAATATAGGCAATATTCTGTTCATTGTGATCCATTTTTTAAATTGAATAACTTTTGATACATTACACCGATTCTAATAAAATTACGCCTGGTATTGTTATGTGCGACTAGTGGTTACTGAGTTATTTGCTTTTAACTTCATCTGTCGGAAAATGCCACAGGCTTTTTCGACTAACTAATAGTTATTACTAAACTATTTTTGATTTTAATTAAATTAAACTAATAATCAATATTTAATAACTGAATATGTTCACTATTCAATATTCACCATCATTCACGTACAAATAGATTTTTCCATTGGTAAAAGGCAGGATAGGAATGTAAACATTTGAGGAATAATGGACGCAAAGTTCTAGAGCATCAAAAACAATCAGCTACGAGTATTAAAATTGTTTTAAGAATGATTTTGGAAAAAGTATTGATTGAAAGCTAAACTTTTTGTTATTTTGTCCGAGGTGCTTAAGAGTTTATCTTTGGTTTTTGAGTAAAGTATTTTTGAAGTTGTTGATTTTAAAAAGAGTTCATATTTTTTCAAATATCGTAGTTTTATTTAAATTTTCTCTTAAATTCAAAGTAGACGCGTGCTTTTGTATATGTATTTACGTGAGTTCTCTCGTGTCACATGAAACATTGGCATATTAAATATTTTTTAGAAGTTCAACTTAACTGAATGAAAGTTGCTATGTTATTAGATATTTAATCGTTCTATAGCCAATATAAATTTGTTTTGCTGCAGAAAAATGTTCATAAATAATTAATATCGACCATCTGTCGTCTAGCAGAAGAAAAATACCTGCACCTATTTTAGATAGCGTTCTCTAATTAATCATATATATGTGGCAATATGTATACCTTCCAGCGTAGATGTGGTGATGTCTACCTTGGACACGCTGACAGAAGGATAATACGATATATCAATTGTACGAGTTCACATTTTTAGCTATTGTATTTCATCATAGTGTATGGTTGTCTGGCTTATCATAATGGTCTATAATTCAGTACATACTTATATGTATTTTTATATTCTATCTCTAATTTTTACATACGTTTTTCAATATGTAAAAAGATATGATTTGATAAATTAATTTACTTATTCTGATTCATATTTTGTTATGCTCGAAAAGCTGAAGAAGATAGTTGCGTATGGATAATTTGTTTTTTAATTAAAGGACACATTATATTGTATTATTGTGTGTAAAGAATACTATTTATATTTTTGCTCGTTGTATAAACTAAAATATCTCAGAATGATTCTCAAATTCGAATGCAGGTAGTGACATAGACGGAATGCCCTATAATTATCGCCGAATAGACAGAGTTGTCGTGCCATAAGAATTTACATTTAAATGACATTAAATAAATATTCCGGGTGATCGACTGTGGTCAGCATTTCATTAGTTTATTTTAAATTAATTACAAGTAGGTACAATCTATGGATTCACAGTAGAAGTGAAGTTAGTATGTTGATTTTATAAAATGTAAATCAGCCTCAGGTAAATCAAAAAAAAATAAAAGGTATTTTTTTTCTATATTGAATTGTTTGATTTTAGGTCTTTCTGTAAATATTTTTTCAAAATTATCTGCATACTATTTTTTATCATGTACGAGGTCTGTTCTAAAAGTATCGCAAATTTTGAATTTTTGAAAGCTGCTTTGCTTGCACGTGTTTTGGCTCGTCTTTGATTTTGGCCCATTTTCTACCAAAAACTGCATCGCATTAACATTCCTAAGGAGCTGTTGGACTCTGTCCGCGACTACCCAAATTTGCTCCAGAGGGTCATAACTGGTGACGAATCATGGGTTTATGGTTATGACATGGAAACCAAAGCTCAATCATCCCAATGGAAGCTGCCGCACGAGCCAAGACCGGAAAAAGCGCGCCAAGTTCGGTCGAATGTGAAGGTTTTGCTTACAGTTTTTTTTCGATTGTAGGGGCGTGGTGTATCATGAGTTGTTGCCACAGAGTAGAACGGTCAATAACGAATATTTCCTGCAAGTTATGTGCAAGTTGAGCAAAGCAATCCGTCCCTGCTCACGCATCAAAAATGGCTTTTGCACCATTATAACGCTCCTGCTCACGCATCGTTGCTTGTGCGCGAATCTTTGGCCAAACACTAATAATGCCGCAGTCACCGTATTTCCCAGAGCTGGCCTTCTGCGACTTTTTCTTGTTCCCGAAACAGATTCTTTGATCCATTTTTTGGAATGGGCAAAAATCGAAGACGAGCCAAAACACGTGCAAGCAAAGCAGCTGTCAAAAATTAACTGAACATTCAAAATGGCCGAACTTGTCAGCATAAGTGAGAGACATGAATACCAACATAACGCCACAAAAAATCGAAAATCAAACATACGTAACCCGCGGAAATTCAAATTTTTTTTGAACTTTTTGAGCACACCTCGTATACACAGAAGATTATTAGTTTCAATATTAGTTAAAAACGAACTTTTACCGATTTACTTTTATTTTAAAAATCATTCTTTTTATATATGTCCCACTTACTAATTTATCAGGAAAAAAATTATAAATCACTAAGTTAAATATTGGTCGTAACTAAGATTCTTGGTGAAAACTGAAATATTTGAAGCATTGTTAACTTTATTTAAATATCATGAATGTTGAGAAGTTTCGCTGTTATTAATTTCTGAATGATTTAAAGCTTTTCACATAAACTGCAGACTGCACAGTATTGATGGCTGAATTTTGTACCCTTGATATGACTGTAATAACGACAGCTATTGATATAATAATGCGAAGAGTCAGAGCAGAAAAGGTCACCGAATCCAATAAAATCAAATACGAACACTAATTTCATACCATCGTGAATATTAACTGATTAATTCTATGACTAATTGCAGTGAGCTTGTTCATATTTTTTGTATGATTGTATTAGAATCAGTACTTTCAAAATTATTTTTTTTTAATCTAAAATATATTTACAAGCTTTAGTACCAAAGTATTTACATGTGTTGTAATAAAATAGATTTTGTTTAATAAGGAGCAAATCAAAGATATTAAATTAATTTGTTATTCTTACAATGTTTTACGCTTTCGAAAGGTTTATGTGAAAATAAAATCAACAATTCATACTTCTTAGTAGGTCGACAAATTTTAGAATGAATCTAGCGTAGCTTTTCATTTTTATTATTTCAAAAATTATTGCTTTAGTAAATAAGATCCAATATTTAGTCATAGATGGCGTGAGTGAGCGTATTAAACTACAATACCATGGTCACACCATATATTCTTTTTATGAGTTTGACATATGTCAACATTAATCATACGATTGGTTTCGTCTGTGCAAAGACGGGAATTTTGTCAGCAATTTCGTACAACAACATACATTTTTCCTTTGCTAATTATGTCTAGTTTTGTGCCAGAAAAAGAGCATATGCGGGAAGCTCTGCTTTTCTGCTTCAATTTGAAGAAATCGGCTGCCGAATTGAATCGAATGCTTATAGAGGCCTATGCTGACAGCGCTTTATCGAAAACAACGTGCCGAGATTGGTTTCGTCGGTTCAAAAACGGCCATTTTGACTTGTGTGATAATAAGCGTGAAAATCAGTCTAGGAAGGTTGAGGACCATCAATTAGACAAAAAAAAGTCATTCCTGCATCGGATTGTGACGGGCGATGAAAAGTGGATATATTAAACGCAAGAAATCGTGGGTTGATCCCGGCCAAGCATCAACATCTTCCCCAAGACCAAATCGCTTCGGACGGAAGACGATCCTGTGCGTTTGGTGTGATCAGCAGGGTATCGTCTACTATGAGATGTAGAAAGGTGGTGAAACTGTCAATGCCTACCACTACCATCTACAACTGATCAAATTGCACCTTGGTCTGCGTGAAAAAACACGGATTATCAACAAAGACATGACAAACTGATTTTCCTTCACGACAACGCACCATCGCACACGTCAAAAATGGTCCGAAACTACTTGGAGACACTCAACTGGGAGATGCTACCCCACCCCGCTTATTCACCAGACCTGGCCGCTTTCGACTACTACCTGTTTTCATCGATGGGGCACGCGCCCGCTGAGCAGTACTTCGATTCTTATGTAGACGACCGAAAATGACTAGATGAGTGGTTTGCCTCGAAAGAGAAGGAATTTTTTTGGCGTGGTATCCACAAATTGCCCGAGAGATGGGAAAAATATGTAGCTAGCAAGGGCTAAAAACAGCGGATTTAATCTTATACACCAAAATCATTAATTTAGATGATTGCTGAAGAATAAAGTGGATACATGTCTGAATTTTATTTAAGTCAATCCACTCATTATTCAATTTGTATACTTTTTATTAGTTTCTTATTTTATATTTTACCAATAATTGAATTTCGTCTCATTTAGAATTTCAATTTTCAGTTTAAAAATAAAACAAATTTTAACATAAGTCACCGTAAGAACACATTAGAAATTTTTTTATAGCTCTATTAAATATCATGCATTTTGCATATCATTTTTTATTTGACTATTGAATAATATCTTTTTTTTAAATACATTTAGATAATATCAACATTAATATAAAATATCGGCTTAAATTAGGGAAAAATTAATCATCAATTTAATTACAATTGACATTTTTAATTTTTTTAATAATTATCTGAATGAGTTGAAAAATTTTGCATTCAATTTTGTTAATTGGTATAATTTTATCATAATTTTGCTTTAATTCTCATATCACTTTCACTTTCTGTCTTGATTTCTTAATATTAAAAAAAGTAGATTCAAATTTACATATATAGTTTGTTAATTTGTGAATTTTGGTGTACTTTATTTATAATACGTCGATGCAATTAAATAGAATTGTTCCTTATGGAAATAAAGATGAATACCTGTAATTGTATATTAGTACGAGCCTGATTATAGACGATTGATGTCTACACTCCGTATGTACGTGTATGCATAAGCTTACAATTGCCTATATAGCGTTCCAAATTCGGTAGAATATTATCAAATATCGGAAATACGAGTATATGTGTTTAGGTATACACCGATTCGTTGTTGGGTCATACATTTATAGAGAGTATTAGAAGAGCTTTCGTTGGATCCTTTTCATATAAAATACCTTTACCTCGATAATAAGCTCATTCTATTTTCAAGTTAAGCTACACATATAGAATACTCGAAGAGTAGAGCAGTGGAGCAGCTGTAGTGGCAGCTTTCCATCGAAGGTGAAATAGCTTTTGCGCTCTACTTTTTTTTTACATGTATTTCGTATTAAATATGTATTCGTGGTTAGCCGGCTATATCTACAGTACGGTAGAGAATAAAGGTATACAAAACAACTAACACATTTATGATAATTCGTCGTTCTCCAACACAATCAGGCTGTATATTTTCCTAGATTGCTTGTACACTTTTCTAGCCTTTTTTTTTTTTTTTTGAATACACAAGTCTTTTCGGAAGCACCTTCTTATGCATTATTGATTTGTCTGAAACAACACATAAAAAAGGCTTTCCAACTGAGTTTAGTTTTAATTTTCTTTGAAATGATATCTTTTTTATGAAATTACTCCAGCTTTGTATTTAAGTTAAACTTTTAAGAAAATATTTTTTTTTTTTAAAGACCAAACAGTCAGATATTTATTTTGGAAACTATGATTTCATATCAAGTATGATAAAAAATATTTAATTGAGTATAATTTGAAAATGCAATAAGCAAATTATTTCTATGTTATGTGCTCTGCTTTATGACGATATATTAAACGATTGCCTTTTAAAAATATTCTAACTATTTTTAGTAATTTAAATCAACATTCAAATTATGAAATTGTTTTTATTTTATTTTGTTGTCTTTCTTTACATATACTACGCAATCATACAATAATAGAGAAAGTATAAAGTTATAATTTCTAAATAATTGCGAAAATAATTAAGGTGAGAATAAAACAATTTATGAGCCATTAAAGACTCTTTAACACATTATAACTATTTTAACCCTTTGTGGTTATATTTACTTTCCGCAAAAGTACCATTTAATTTAGGTCGATATTAATTTTTATTGAAAGTTTACTAAAATTGAGATATTAAACTATACAGAATAAATAAAACTTTATAATTATTTATTATCTCTTTTCTAAATTTATGTACAAATTAATATTTTTGATCACATTTAATTTATGTAAGCGGAATGAATATTTTTTGATCGATATGTGATTACATTTTACATAAAAATTTAGAATATTTTAATTTTTACAAATTCGCTCGAAGAAGATATTTTTTTAATCATAAGACAAGTCAACAGAAGTTTCTCTATATTAACATATTTTTAATCTAATAATTTTCCTGTATACTAAAATTAAATATTTTTCAGCTATTTCTTGAGGTTTAAAGTGTTTTTATTTCTTATTTTTCCAAATTATCCAGAATGGGTTTATGAAGTGTAGAATAAAATTAAAAGAACACAAATGTGTCCGCGCAACTTTTACATTCAGCCATAAAGTATATCCACACTTTTATAATGCCGTAGTGAGACCTATATAGTGAGACCAATAACTAACGGGTTAGAACTCTGTGACTCTACTATATCTTCCTATTCGCATCTAGTCCAATTTTTCCATTCACATATCTACACGAAAATAGGAAAACTTCAATGGATATTGATTCTCTATAATCCTGCATGTTAATTAAAAATCCGGACAATTTTGCACCAAAGTCCAGAAATTTAGGATATTTTTTATGTTAATTTTCATGTCGAATCTGTTCTGGAATAACTAAAATTTTGAATAAAAATAAGACAACTTTTGTATATGAAAAACATATTTTTTGATAATTTTGTATTGTCAGATATCTCAATTTTTTTCTAATAGGAGACTTTTCCCGTAGCTCTTGTAATTAGATGTTTTATATTGTAATTTTGGAAAAGTACATGATTTTTTATCGCAATAGTGTTGTTTCTATTGAGCAATTATAATAAGAAATCTTAAATATGAGATAATATAAAGGGTTTTCGAATAAGAGTGATATGATTTCTTTAAAAAAACACACTTAATTGTATAATATGATACAATTAAGTAATGAATAAAACGTCATTCATATGGCCCCCACGACTTCTTCTGCAGGAACGAATTCGATGAACTAAATTTTCGAGCAGTTTTTCCACTAAATCAAGTCGTATGTCATGAATAGCACGTTCAATATTGACTTCTAAAGCTTAAAGAGAGTCTGGTTTATTGCTAAATACCAATGACTTCAAATAACCCCACAAGAAATAGTCTAATGGTGTTAAATCACAATTTCTTGGAGGCCATTCAATGTCACAATTTCTTGAAATAATCGAATCTCCCAACTTTTCTCGAAATAATTCGGTTGTTGCACGTGCTGTGTGGCACGTAGTCCCGTCTTATTGGAACCAGATGTTGTCAAGATCAACTTCCAATATCGGCCATAAAAAGTTGGTTATCATCGATCTATACCACTCTCCATTGACAGTAACGGTGTTACCAGCTTCATTTTGAAATAAGTACGGACCGATGATTCCACCAGACCAAAAATCACACCAAACTGTCAATTTAGGTGAATGTAATGGGTGTTCATGAATAATTTGTGGATTTTCTTCGCACCAGAATCGACAGTTTTGTTTATTTACCGCAGAACTCAGATGAAAGTGAGCCTCATCGGAGAAGATGATTTTTTTAAAAATCGTTATCGTTTTCAAGTTGTTCCAAGACAAAATCAGTAAATTCACGACGTTTACGGTGGTCCAATGGCTTCAGTTCTTGAGTGATAACAATTTTATACGGATGCAAGCCCAAATCCTCTCT
This sequence comes from Atherix ibis, assembly GCA_958298945.1. NCBI lineage: Eukaryota > Metazoa > Arthropoda > Insecta > Diptera > Athericidae > Atherix > Atherix ibis. The sequence continues at coordinate 32,961,276 of OY282609.1, forward strand.
CAAAATCGACCATGTTGTGGTTTGAGACAGTTCTTTTTCTTGAGAACGTTGTTTTTGCGTATATCTCTCCGTGATAAAATTGTAAACATTACTGAATACAATGAAAAAAAAGACAGATCATAACATATTACAAATGGCCGAAACGTCACTTAGAAATCATATTACTCTTATTGGAAAACCCTATATTTCTTATAAAAATTTGCCGCAAATAACAGATTATTTTTCCTATTTGAAATTTATATTTGAATATTGATTATATTTTTTTTTTCTGCTGGTTCAATAATTTCTGCTGATTAAAAATTAGAAATAGCCTAGAATTGGGATTGGAACTATCCTTTTTAGTAGCCAAATTTCTCTTTTTATTGTCATGTGCCTTTGATAACAACGTAGCTTTTCTTGTGCATTTTCATTTATTTTATTATAATTTAATACAATTCTTCCAAATCTTTAATCATTTTATTCCTCAAAAATCTTCTGAACTAATTATTTTAATTATTTGTACAAAATACGATGTTGCAGGATTTGTATAAATCTAAACGTTATGAAATAAAGACTAAAAAGTAAAGGTTATATAAATTTTTAATTCAATAAATTATTTTTCAAATTTTCGAATAACTTTTTATTTAAAAAAAAAATTGATTCTAAGAAACAGCTTATTTTTGTCATACACTGTAAATAATATATTTTATTTTCATTAAATCATTTTTCTCTATTTCGTTTTTATACTTTAAATCTTAAATGAGAGTATAATTTGTGAAAATTCTCTAATGTCTTTTGTGTTGTTTTCTTTCTCTCTCAAGTTTTGATTTGTATTTTAAGATTTGTTGTCTTCTTTACACTTCTTTCCCATTTATTTGTCGTCCTTATTTAATCATTTTTTCAATTTATTTTTTTATTTTTGTACTTTTACGCTAATGTTAGTGCTCTTTGACACATTTTGAATTGTTTTTATGAGATTTTTTTTTCTCTAATAATTTATTATTTTTGTAATATTTCTTTTTTTCTGAATTTTGTCAATTAGATTCATGAGGTAAATAAATATCTAATACTTGCAAACTAGCATTAATAATAATAAACAAAGGCATTACAAATGTATAATAGCATGTACACATTTTTGTATGTCCTTACCTCACGTAAAGATGTAAAAAATTGAAATAATTTCAAAATTTAGCTCAAAATGGAATTGTGCCAGAAAAAGGGAGAAAACAACATTGACGAGAATATTGAATTAGTAGGTAAATGGCGTTTTATTGTGTTAGAAAGAGAACGTAATTGGAATTATTTCAAATGTGGAACATTAGAAATGAAATCCGTGTAGAAATGGGAAGGAATGTCGAAAAGAAGAGTCAAAATGGGATGAAAAGAGCGAACCATTCAGTGACCTCATTCGGAATTCAGAAATTTGTACTTGTAAAAGTCAAAGTTAGAGGGCGCAAGTCGTAGCTCTTTTCTTTTTGCACGCTGTTTTACCGTTGGAGTTTGCGTCAGTTTTCTTTCATGTCTGATAACTGCTTAGAGTTGAGAAATGTATTTTACGGTTCGTTGCGTTTTTGTTTTGTTTTCGGTCATACAATATATTATGTTTTTAAAGTGTTCGGTTTTAATCAGTACTATTAAGGTTTATATATAATTTTATTTGTATATTTATTGCTATTACTTCCATATTTTTTCTAAAGTTAGCAATGATTTTTGTCGATAACAAATGACACTAAGAGTTGATTTGAATAGTAAACAATACTGCCAGAATGTAAAGGATATGCTTACTTGCGAGTATTACTGATCTTATCAGGCGCACATATGCTCATGTATGAGCAGACAAAATATGCACATGTCAACAATGAATAAAAGCAATACATTTGAATTGTCATTAAACAATTTTGCCTAACCATTTGTTACCCCACTTTCAGTTAGTTTTTTCCATTCATTTTTATTATTTTACCTAGTAATTCAACGTGTACGCTACATATGGTATTCGTAGTATAGTACACTTTATATTTATTGTTAAGGTATGAACATACTAATACACTGTATGTAGCTATTTTCAATAATAATTAAGGATATACTCATACGTGTGTACACAATCATATCTAAACTCAGCCTATTGTGTTGGCATTTGTCATAGCATGAGAGTAGCTAATAAAACGTCAATTATTGAATTTGTATTTTCGCACAAATATTTACATTCCAAGTTATGAATATGTATAAATTGATTCACAACTGTTTTTGTTTATTTTTTTATTTTTTAGTTTGTTTGGGGAAACAACACGAGAATTTTTTTTTTTTAAAAAATGATGGTTTTATTTATTTTGACTTTCATATGACCCTAATTTTTCTACTACTAGTAAATAATTGGTTGAATAAAATTTAGCTTTTCCAATTAAAAATAAAATAAAATTTTTTGTTAATAATAAAAAGGTGGTGGTTTTAAAATTATTTTTAAGTATTTTTGGGATATTCAAGTTATTTTTGCAGGGTAACAAAATATATTTTCCCATTACTTCGATTAAATAAAACTTGATAGTAAAGCAGATAATATTTTTTATCGGAATAATTATCAAAGCTATTATTAAATGCTTATGGAATATATTGAAAATAAAAAGGAGGTAAAAAAAAATGTGCCAATTTATATTTTTTTATTTAGTTAGCTGTTAGGATACTTATAAGATGATTTCCATACAACAAAATATAATAAAAGCATATAAAAACTTAAATTATTGCAGCTAAAATTTGAAGATTTTCTAAAGAAAGATTTTCACATATTATCTTATTAAATTGTATTATTGAGATCATTTTTTTTCTAGATGGTATTTTTTTTTATGGAAATAGAAAATTTTAAGTTATATTTTCCGAAACAAAAAATACGATAAAATGTTAAAATATTTATCCTTTTAATTATATTGGATTATTCAACAAGACTGCTGATTTTCTTTTTTAAATAAAATACAAATATTTTTGGAAATCATTTTTTTATTTATTTCATTATACTCTCTGGTCTATACCATCTACAATACGAGGTCTGTTCAAAAAAGAAATTTTGAATTTTCGCGGGTTACGTATATTCGTTTTTGGTTTTTTTTTATGGCGTTATGTTGATACTCATGTCTCTCACTTATGCCGAGAAGTTCGGCCATTTTGAATATGCAGTTAATTTTTGACAGCTGCTTTGCTTGCACGTGTTTTGGCTCGTCTTAGATTTTTGCCCATTCCAAAATATGGATCAAAGAATCTGTTTCGGGAACAAGAAAAAGTCACAAGGGGCCAGATCTGGGGAATAACTATGGTGGCTCGGCATTATTTGTGTGTTCTTTTTACCAAAAATTCGCGCACAAACAACGATGCAAGCAAAGCAGCTGTCAAAAATTAACTGAACATTCAAAATGGCCGAACTTGTCGATATAAGTAAGAGATATGAGTACCAACATAACGCCACAAAAAATTGAAAATCGAATATACGTAATCCGCGGAAATTCAAAATTCGCGATACTTTTTGAACAGACGTTCGTGTATGTATGAAATAATTTCAAATTTCTTCTAATTTTCTGTTAAGATCAATTATATAAAAGCTTAGATTGTTAGCAAAATGGTTTCGTAAGTAAAATAAAAAGGTTCTTGTTGTGGCAAATTTTGAATTTATTTACAATTCTTTGCTTTTTTATATTTACACATTATATAAAAATAAATATAGAAAATTATAATTTTACATAAAGAAACTTGTATTAAAGAATTTATTTCAAAAATTCACGAGCTAAAACTAATCTCGTACAATTTACCTGGCATTGTTTACGTTCAAGGTAATTTATTAAAATATTAAATTTTAATGTAAGTTCCTATATTAAATGTAAAGAGAAAAAAAGAAAAAATATTGAAAAATTTATCGTTTTAATATTATAATTATTCCATAAAAAGAATCCCGCAACTTCCAAAAAAATATATTTTTCTACATTTAAATCCATCTGGTGTCCAGCATATGCACTTGGAGGGAGGGGGAGGGGAGAGTTTGTGCTTATTATAATTTGCTGGTATATACACAATCATGAGATTTTACGATATTTCGTTCCTCGTATTTTCGTCTGTTTGCCCTGCCTTCTGGTGAAATCATGCTTTTAGGTTAGGTTTTGTTTAATTAAGCAAACTTATGTGGTTGGACATTAGCTGAATGAGAGGGACTTCGAATTACTATAAAAGTTGCGAGTGACTCTAAAATTCATGGAATAACATTCTCCTCTTAAACAAATTTACTCAATAGTTTCATGGCACGAACAAAGGGAATAACCTTTATATGCTAATGTACAGGATGTCTATCATCCCATTCAGTCATTGTAATTTCATCGGCCCTAGTGAGCGCGACTTGCTGAGACTGGTTTATATTAGAATAAAAAAATACTGAAAAATAAAAAAAGTTATATCAGAAATGGAATAAAACAAGGTAAAATGGCAAAAATGGCGTCCAATCGATATTTTTCACAATCTGTGTTTTATGAGTAAGTCAAGTACGATTCAAGCTTACATAAATATGAAAAGAAAAATGAAAAAAAAACCATAGACGAGGAAACAGGAAAGAAACAAAGAATATAATAATTGCCGTACTTTTCTTACAAAAAAAAAACAACAATGATTTTTTTCACACGAAAACCAAGTTGAAAGTAAAAACACCTTCACGACATGCTATAAATGTTTCACGTATTTTCATTTTTTTGTTGTTATATTTGCTTCAACCTTAGTAGGAGAGTATGTCCCTTATTAAGGATATTTCACTTTATGAACATTTTCGGTACATAGAAAAGCAACGGGAGTTTAGAGATATTAACTGAGGTCCACTCGTTGTATTATGTAATAGTTTTGTTTTATGGCGATCTAAATCACCAATAGAAATACGAATTTTTAAATTTAGCTTGAAATATAATATTCCTAAAAGATATTTTTTTAAGCATTCCGAAACGATGTCGTAACGAATCTAATTAATTGACGCACTGGTTTTGCTTATATATTTACGAGGTGTGGCAGAAAAGTAATGATATTGTGTCTTCTTTTTTTGCATCAATTTTATTTGATTTTTACATCAATGTTGTCCTATTAAAAGTAATTCCTTTGAATAGCTATACATCAGCGAAGGTGTTTTTTCCACTCTTCATAGCAGTGCAGGAAGGCTTAAAACGGTTACATTTCTTTGCATGTTATCGACCCCCATTAATCTGAGTCGTTCATAAGCTTCAACGTTAATGTACGGTCTAACCTTACATTAGCTCTTGCTAGTTTGACATTTTCATCAGTTTTCGATGTTTAAGACGTCACCGAATGGCATTCATCTTTCACTACTCCTCAGTTTTTTTTTTTTAAATTCGCTATGCCCCAAAAACCGTTCACTCTCAATAAGGAATGTTCCCCAAAAACATGTTAAAACTTTTCGTAAATCAAACTCGCTAACACAAAATTTGATGGGATATTTTTGTTCTATCTTTCATAATGCACAACAAAAACACTTACTTCGCTTATTACGTTCTATGGCGTGGCGTAGTTACTAGACGTCTAGGAGGGACAAACGTAAAAGCTCTGTCAGTGATTTTCGGCCACATCTCGCATATCAACTTTTAAACTATATTAAATAAAAAAAAAGAAGTACTGTTAATGACATGTACTATTGCAGTAATTAGTTCCCTTATACATATGTAAGTAAATAATTTTTACCATGTAAATTGGAAAATCACCTTGAAAGGGGTATTTGGAGTTCTTTTATTCTTACATGTAACGTTCTCGATGATTAATAATATTTAATTATTATTTCAATAAATTTAGAAAAAGAAATTATAAATCTACAAAAATAAAAAGAGAGGATAGAAGAGAAGTGTGTTATTTAAATAATTGTGAAAAAAATCATGGCTGACCAAAGAATAAATCATTGACAGGCTAATCATATCTATACAAGTCATTATATGGTATATAGAGAATAGCACACACAGCCACTGTACTGCTATCCTTGCTATAATTGTAAGTATGTAATAGTCAAAATCAGAAGCAGATTAATAGAAACGAGTGTACACTTCTCTTCACTCGCTGCCAAACACATACCCGTTATCAGAAAAATAAACATTATGAAAAAGCTTAAATTGATACGAAAAACGGATGATTTGGATTAGCTTTCGAGTGGAATGCTTTTTGAGTTTGGGAGTATATGGAATTGGTAGTATAGCCACAAAGAGTAATGAAACGAAAAGAAAAAATACCGTATCAAAGCATGTGTTTATATTGCTTGAAATGAGAAAATCGATTTAGAAGAGCGTAAAAGCTTTGACCAACAATCGCGTTAAGTGAACCAACTTTTATACCAAATCGTTCACATCAACCAGTATTTCGTTCACCCTCTCCTCTGATTGTTCATTTCGATTTTCCATCCTTTCAAACGTTGGGTAAAAAACTATGTCCGAAAAATTTTCACAACTTATTTATGATATTTTTCTTGTCTATAAAATTTTTAGTTTTCATATTTTCATTTCTTAAATGAGAGCAAAAAAAATGGCCATACTCGTCCGATTATTTATTGAAAGGATTTTATTCTGATTCATTCGACTGAATCAGTTCATTACACACGGATGGTTTTAAATTTGGCCATTAGAATGGTCAAATGGCATTTTTATGTTCGGTTTTAAAGATTTTTCCAAATATTTTTATTAATTTTTTATCATATATTGATCGATTTAAAAGAATATGGTCAAAATATTTAGTTTAAAGTTATGTGATTTCAGATTTTTTACATATTTCAAATTTTTTTTTTATGGAATTTATAGAAAAAACAAACGAAGTATTAAAAGGTAGCAATTTTTATTTGGTAAATTCATCTATTGGATTTAGTTAGTTAGGATAATAAAAAAAAAGTATACATTTTGTGCTATTTGAGAGGGGTACCTAGCCTAGGATGAATATCATTCAAATTCGATGAGACCAAGATGCGTAAGAATAACTCTAGATTAATATAAGAAATCATAGCTTATTATGGCGATTCAGAGCTAATCTCAGAGCTATTGGCGGTCTCTTAAACAGACTTAATTCCTGTAACTTAGAAAATTCTGTTCTAATTTTTAAATTACGCTAAGACTCTCTCATTAGTTGGGTTCAGTTTTGTTGGCTATTAAGTCGAAGGAAATTTTTTGCTGCTAAGTCCAGTTTGCGTATTAACTTACATATGTCTGAAAGTGTTATTCGCAAAATTCTGGATGGATAAAATAAATTAAAAATCTTTTAATTTTATTTATATTGAAAATAAATGGTAACAAATATTGAAAGCAATTTTTGCGTTTAATAATATTTAATAAAATCCATACTTAAGGATTATTTTTCTTGTGTTATTTTAGAACAGCTATATTCCTTTCTATTTAATGAAGAAGAGTTTAATGACCAGTTTTATTTCGTTCGCGTGATAAGGAAGAGGGGGAGTAAGAGAGCTTTAGAGTAAATGTAAAATTGATGTCGTTGTAGAATAATTACGCTGAAATGGCTATGTTGCTATTGACAGTGAGGTTGATTGCAAATTCAACTGACGTTCTAATTGCCGACAGCTCGCCATAGAAAATAAACCTCTTAAATAGAAAAATCCACTGTATAATTCACGGTGCCTATTGTCCACAAGGTGTACGACCGGAAAATATTTTATGTGATCAAGAGCAGCTTCCGCAAATATTTTAGAACTCATTACAGCGTCCATCCAATAGTTCTAGGAAAAGTTTCCTAGATGGATTGATGTTTGGCTCACTGTATCTGCTGAGTGACGTAGGGATGCTCAACTATGCGCCTCATCACGGTTTCCAATATGCGTAGGTGAGAGAGTTATAGAAAATAAGCGAAAGAGTAAATGGATCTCTTTTTAGCTCAGAGATCATTAGGGAAATGGAGGACAAATTTTTTTAGAATAAGTGGTGTATACTAGGTGTATAAGCTTAAATCCGCTGTTTTTAAGTCAGAAAAACACATGTTTTTTTCATAGAAAGCAAAAACAAATTTATTCAAAGTACTTATATACCACGACAAAAAAATTCCTTCTCTTTCGAGGCAAACCACTTATCAAGCCATTTCCGAACGTTTTCGTAAGAATCGAATTGCTGCTCAGCGAGCGCGTGGCCCATCGACGAAAACAGGTGGTAGTCAGAAGGGGCCAGGTCTAGTGAATAAGCGGGGTGGAGTAGCACTTCCCAGTTGAGTGTATCCAAGTAGTTTCGGACCATTTTTGACGTGTGCGATTGTGCGTTGTCGTGGAGGAAAATTAGCTTGTCATGTCTTTGTTGATAATCCGTCCTTTTTTCACGCAGAGCACGGTGCAATTTCATCAGTTGTTGGTGGTAATGGTGGGCATTGACAGTTTCATCAGGTTTCAACATCTCATAGTAGACGATACCCTGCTGATCCCACCAAACGCACAGCATCGTCTTCTGTCCGAAACAATTTGATCTTGGGGATAATGTTGATGGTTGGCCGGGATCAACCTACGATTTCTTGCGTTTAGGATTCTCGAAATATATCCACTTTTCATCGCCTGCCACAATCCGATGCAGAAACAACTGTCTTTTTTGTCTGGCGAGCAAGATTTCGCATGTGTTTTGGCGTCGCTCCATCTGCCTATCATTCAATCTTCTCCATGGCACGCAGACACATGGAAATGGCTGGATATTTTCAATCTTATCCATGGCACGCAGACATATGGAAATGGCTGGTTGAGTCTTCGTCCAAAAAAGCAGTTTTTGCGATTGGGTATCGTCTTCCTCAACCTTCCTAGGACGATTTCCACGTTTCTTGTCCCACAAGTCAAAATTGCCGTCTTTGAACCGACGAAACCAATCTCGGCACGTTGTTTCCGATAAAGCACTGTTACCATAGGCCTCCATAAGCATTCGATGCAATTCGGCAGCCGATTTCTTCAAACTGAAGCAGAAAAGCAGAGCTTCCCGCAAATGCTCTTTTTCTGGCACAAAACTAGACATAATTACCAAAGGAAAAGTGTATGTTGTTGTACGAAATTGCTGACAATGTGCACTGATTAATGTTGACAGTTGTCAAACTCATAAAAAAAGTATGGCGTGCCCATGGTAGCCTAATACGCTCACTCACGCTATCTATTACCAAACAGCGGATTTAAGCTTATACACCTGTTATAACTTATTTTAAAAGATTATGAAGAGAATAACTAGAGCAATAAAGGTTATTATTAAAATAAGGGAATGTATGACGTGTTTCGACCAGTGTCGGAAAAATCCGGTGTGGTCGATTAGCCTAGTCGACTACAACGATTTACCGCTTCATTCTGACACATAAAATGAGGGAATAAAAGAAAGGTCCATCCAGTAGAGCGATATCTACTCTGATTGCCTTAGTTTGTATAATATTACATTTACTACTAACCAGAATTTTTATCATATTAAAAGTGGAGTTAATTTGGTTGGTAATGTTAATCTGCAAATGTTTAACCGAACAGGGTCCAGGTGTACATTTTACTGTTTCGCTGTTGCTTTTTCTACAGATGTTAAGACAGGAAGGGTATGTGGTTGTTTTTTGCTACTCTAGGTATTCACTCTGAAAGTAATTTCATGCACTTTTGCATATAAGATTTGGTGACCAATATGATAATATTTTCGGCATAGAAATAGTGTGTTGATGGCACAAGTGATGTGGATAGAAAATGGATATAAGTTTCAAATAAGGTAGTGAACAATGGGGAAGCCTGAGGGAATGCCATCTTCTATTATGCGTTGTTGCTAAAAGTAACATTTTGCCCTAATTATTAGGGTTTGGCTAGTTACGTAATATCGCAGTATGGTTAAAGTTGCTGAGTCGACTCCTTACTCAGACAATTGAAAGAATAGATACAGTGTGGATTTTAGATTATTCTATTTCTTAAGGTGTGATAAGTCATAAAAGCATGTATGAGCGATCAGAATCTAGATGCATGCAGTTTTTTTATTTGCAAGCATCATCAAAGTCGGGGTTCGTCCGGCAAGCTTTGAACAAACACTTCTATCGATAGAAGATACTTGCGTACAGATTTCAAGTGTATTTGTCGAGAGCATAAAGCCTTTTGAAATGTGGATATTCTGTTCTACGTTCTTTGATAAGAACTATAACAAAAATTAATTTTTGCACAAACATAAAAAAATATAACTGATGACGTAAATGTAATTTAAGTATTTCAAACACATTGATTTATAGTTAATAATAATTTCGAAAAGTCCTTAAATTAATTCTCGAGTTGATTTTTTTTAAAAAAAAGAACGGAAATAAAAACTTTTCGGATAAATAAAATTTATAGATTATAATCAATAAATGAAATGCAATAATTCATCACATAAATACGATTCATTCACTATTTATTGGTATTTTGGAGAGGGGCGAGGGGGTATAAAGTGGATATTTATCAAACTGCTTGAAATAATAAAATTTTCATATTAGTGCGAACATATTTTTAACGAGTCATTCGTATTCATTCAAGAATACTATTCAAAGTTTTCAAAGTTTTACGTTAAAACTTTTCATCAATTCTAAAATGGATAACTATAAAAAAAAGGATATACTATTCATATATAGAATATTGTTTTTTTTTTTTATAATCAAAACAAGTTAAAATTAAGGAAAAAGAAACAAATTGGAAAGAAAATTGAATGAATTTAAAATTGAATTGAATGGTAAAATTTATAATAGTTCGAACTGTTTGAGTATTTATTGCTAAGAGAAAGATGACTATAAGTGTAGTTATCCTGTATTATAGATGTTAGTTTTATTAGAGAAGAGAATGGCAATGGATCCGGGTAGAACGATTGAGAAAGGATGGATGAGATATGACGTTTTACAGATTCAAGGATAAATATGAAATTGCATAAAAGAATCTGTAGAATTGATATACCATATTCAATCTGTTAATAATGGGAGACAAAACTCAATGACGCACTAGCCAGACATAAATAAACATATTCGGATAATAATAAATATGCGATTTGATTTGTTTTTCATACGACCTTCAAAATGAATTGTTTAACGCATATTTTAAAAGCGGAGCTGACATTTTATTACTAAACTTAATAAACAACTTTAGTTAGAATTAATTATGAACTTATTGGAAAGAAGGAAAGAAATACGAAATCGTACTAATTTCAATTTATCCACTTGGTAAACGGAAATACATGGCAATAAATTTCGAAAATTATTGTACAAAAGTAAATTAAGTGAATAATATTTTGTGGAGATTAAAGGTATTTTCGAAAAAAATTATTCATTGAGGTAAGAAAATACAAAATGGCAAGGACTCGTTGTTCTTCAAGCCCAAACACCTATTTAGATGTGAACGTTCTCGTAGCTTTTCGATTATAAATTACCTACAGAAATAATAATTTCTTAAAAACTATTAAATTTTTTTGACAAATTGGCCATTTTTCGATAAATTTAAAAGGGGGAGTTGTTATTAAATTGAACAAAGAAGTTCTTCGGTATAATGGCATTGGAAAAGTTTAGAATTAGGTTGCTTGTAGCTTTAGAAAAAATATGTCGCCTAATAAGATCCTCTAATAATCCTACCGAATTAAAGTTTTATGTTTTATGTTTTTTAAATTGACTAAAAAAAATGAATATCGAAATATTTCTATACGTGTAGACCGATTAGAATTTGCTTAAAAATTGTCTAACTATGATAGTAAACATATAATGGGAGGCATAAATAAATTTGCTGGAGAGTTCCATTAAAATTATTGATGGTTTCCATGACACGTATATGTTTACTATCATATTTGGAATTCAGTGATTATTAGATTCTATGATAATTCAAAAAAAATCTAAAGTGCAGATATTTTACGACCAAATGAATCGCAATATTGTATTGAAAAAGGATTTGTCAAGAATTTTAGTACTTTTGTAGGAACCCAAATATGTTCTCCGACTATTGTCGATTCAGTAGGTCAAGTGGTTGTTTTAGGAAATGGTTAATAAGATAGTGTTCATCGGATTCGATTGAAACTACAAAAAGTTGTTGAATCTATTCAATGGGTAATGTTACCGTTCTAAAAAAAAAGTAGCTTTATTTGGCGAAACAATCTTGCCTTGGCATTGCAAGAATATAGCTCTTGCTGAATAGTTAATATTATTAACGCATTTTAGAAGAAATTGTCTATAAATAGTCTATCAAGGGAGCATAGTATTAATAATGTGAGAGTTAATTCTCTATATATTTAATGGTGTTATACCGTACTTTAGTTAACATAGCACCGGTCGCCCACGATCATTGGGATTGAGATACGCCCAATCAGCGCATAACTATAATTGAAATATATCGAATACCAATAACTGAAAATTAGCAGCCAGTAATCAGTTACAAACTGATCAGCTTAACTGCTGGTAACGAGGCCTACCTTAAACCTCTGCTGTCATCAGCAGTGACAGCGCCAGAGATAATTGCAAAGTATTACTAGATTTGCCCAATATCTCCCTCCTGCGATCCGTAGATCGTACCCGCGATGTACACATAGGTGTCAACCACAGTCTGAGCAGCTCACCAATAATCGAGCACAGAACCCAATATCTCCCTCCTGCGATCCGTAGATCGTACCCGCGATGTACACATAGGTGTCAACCACAGTCTGAGCAGCTCACCAATAATCGAGCACAGAACCCAATATCTCCCTTCTGCGATCCGTAGATCGTACCCGCGATGTACACATAGGTGTCAACCACAGTCTGAGCACCTCACCAATAATCAACCACTGCCTAAGCACCTCACCAATAATCGAGCACAGAACTAGTTCATCATATTTTACAAAACAAACAGGTACGACTGCACCCGCATTAGCATACAAGCAAATACTACAACTATGCATGAAAGCTATGCAAAGCTTTAACGCCATAATCCTGAAAGATCTATTTAACATATGATCTTCCGCATGGGCGGAAATGTAAGAGTTATAGCAGAAAAGTAATGAGGCCGATTAACATTGCCATAAATATTATATTAATTAACTCGCTAAATTGATTTAGCAGAAATATTCGACAAATAGTCTATCAAAAATACAGTATTAATAATAGAGCTTTCATGATTTCTTAACCTGACCATAAAAATGCTGATTTTTTTTTTACAAATAATAATCATCACCTACACATATATATGATCAGTGTTTTTAAATCAACCTATCTAACAATATAACTTAAAAAAAAAATAAAAAAATTGTGATATAGTTATTTGTGGTTTGAGAGAAAATAGATTTTTTGAAAACAAAACAAAAACAAAATGGCATTTAATTACGAAAAGTAATTGAATCAATATTTTTATCAAGAGAGAATTGAAAAATTGATTGACTGATTGTTATGAAATAAAGAAAAAAATTACAAATCCATATACAATATATTCGTAGCACAGCATTGGGAGGAAAATGATCAAATCGACTATTATCAAGCAAGAAATATTATTTCTAATAATATTATTAAGCTTGTTGACTCTTCACTTTTTAATAAAATCTTATTATGTATAACAGGTATAACAGAAAAGTAATGAGATAGTGGGTTGTACTCCTAGAAGTGCTGCACCTCGTCCGATTAGAACGCAATAAGTAAAATTGTGTTTTTATCGTGCTTTATAAAAAATTTGTTAGCGAAATTTTGAGCAACGATGTGATATCAAATTTTTTGTTAAGCTTGTGAATGCACGACTCTGTATGGAGAACATTCCTTATCAAAAGCGCAAGTTTTTCGGTGGCAAAAAACATTTTTTTGCCGTCAATTAATATTGCAGATCCTTGAAAAGCTCAGAAAATAGAGGTTAGATCGGATAGTGCAAGCACTTGAATTCCTATTGACACAACCCCCACCCCACCTCCCCCTACCATCTCTTAATATAAATACGTGTGAGTTTTTTGACTTCTCCAATATAAAAAAAAAACACTTGAAAAACGCCATATTGGTTCTGTCAATAAGACTGCTTAGATATCCTGAATAAATTTGAGGACTTTCATTCGCCGAAATACTAAAATTTTGCTTATTTACAAAGCCAGTGAGCTATAAATGCGCTTCATCATTAAATACGAGGTGTTTTAAAAAAGTATTGCGAATTTCGTGTTTTTTTTCAAAAATTATTTATTTATTCATGATTATCTATTTGGTCCCCTCTAAAGTAATCCCCACCAGATATTATACACTTGTGCCACCGTTTTTCCAATCCTCAAAGCACTTCGAAATATCATTTTTTGTGATCTTGTACAGCTCCTCCTTCGATGCCGTCTTTATCTCCTCAATCGTAGCGAAGCGTCGTCCTTTCATAGGGCTGTTCAGTTTCGGGAACAAGAAAAAGTCACAGTGGGTCAGATCTGAGGAATACGGTGGCTAATAATGCCGCATTAGTGTGTTGTGTTTGACCAAAAATTCGGGCACAAGCAACGATGCGTGAGCAGAGCCGTTATCATGGTGCAAAAGCCAATATTTGTTCTTCCACAAATCCGGGCGTTTCTGGCGGATGGCAGGTAATATTCCTTATTACCCGTTCTATCCTGTGGCAAGAACTCATGATGCACCACGCCCCTGCAATAGAAGAAAACTGTAAGCAAAACCGTCACATTCGACCGAACTTGGCGCGTTTTTTTCGGTCTTGGCTCGTGCGGCAGCTTCCATTGGGATGATTGAGCTTTGGTTTCCACGTCATAACCATAACGCCACGTTGAAATATTTTCCTTTTAATTATATTGGGTGATTCAACAAGACTGCAGATTTTCTTTTTTGAATAAAATACAAACATTTTTCGAAATGACTTTTTTATTTATTTCATCATACTCTCTGGTCTATACCATCTACAATACGAGGTCTGTTAAAAAAAGAAATTTTGAATCTCTCACTTATGCCGAGAAGTTCAGCCATTTTGAATGTTCAGTTAATTATTGACAGCTTGCTTTGCTTGCACGTGTTTTGGCTCGTCTTCGATTTTTGCCCATTCCAAAATATGGATCAAAGAATCTGTTTCGGCAACAAGAAAATTCACAGGGAGCCAGATCTGGGGAATACGGTGGCTCCGGCATTATTTGTGTATTGTTTTTGGCCAAAAATTCGCGCACAAGCAACTGTTTATGTGTTTTGTTTTTGGACAAATGGTCGAAATTGAGCAAAAATCGAAGACGAGGCAAAAACACGTGCAAGCAAAGCAGCTGTCAAAAATTAAGTAAACGGCATAAGTGAGAGACATGAGTACGATAACATAACGCCACAAAAAAATCGAAAATCGAATATACGTAATCCGCGGAAATTCAAAATTCGCGGTACTTTTTGAACAGACTTCATACAAATGAGTATAACCAATGAGCTGAGGGCGATTCCAGTTGAAGCCCTTCAGCACTGATACGAAAAATGAAACAAAATTGCTTTAATATATAAAAATAAAATAAAGTTTTTGTAAAAGAAAAAAACTAAATTAAAAATGTTATACCCTCTTTGAGAGTGGACTTTCAATCATCTTTAGATTCTGTACAGAGGAAAAGTTCTTAAGATTCTTTAGCTATGTTATTCTTCTTTTAAAATTCGGCTGGAAAAATATAATATTATCGACCTTGACAGAATAACCGCACCAAATACAGTTCACTTGTTTTTCTACCTCTGCACATTCTGATTCCTCCCATATCTACAACTGACTTTTTGTCAACGAAAACAATCCTGACTGCGCTTACATTTTGCTATCTTTGGCCTTTGATATTAAAATATGTCTAATGGGTTTTGATTCTCTGCTATGCTAATCGAAATTAAACTGCTAAGGGAAACACCTACCAATAATATACGAGAATATCTGTAGGAGTTAAAATCATATGCGAAAGGGTTAAAAGCATATGCATCACACTATCGAATCAAATTAACGTCAATGCAGCTTTTATGTTCTCAATTCAATGACTAATTCACAAAATGAACGAATAGAAAAGTGCAAAAAAGTCTATGAACCATGATTGAAATCGTTCAGAGCCAGAGTATATGATAGTGAAGAATATTGCTTCAAGGTTAGTTGGACAAATGGCAGCTCATTTTGACATTCGTGACATTCATCTTTTTGTCTGTTCGTCTACGATGATTTTGTCCTGCAAAAACTGCACATATTCGTATGTCTAAAATCTCCACAAGTACTCATACATAGCGCCCGCATAAAGAGAGATATTTGATATAATTTCGGAAAATCCTTTTAAACTGCCACTGAATATTGTGAAATGTTATTAAATAATGGCGTAGAGCCGCTGAAAAATGCACTAACCTATTATAATTGTATACTCGTATGGTAGAAAATCAAGGTAATCAGATTTCAGTTCATTTTGAACTTTTTCCAAGTGCACATAAGTATGAGCCTACATACACGTACACGTATGTTAAAATATTGAAAATAAAAATACGAGTACATTGCTTACTTGTTCGTTTTTCTTTCTGTATTCAAAATGCTGTTTTCTTTTAATATAAGCCCGACACGATTAAATTTTTTTCTTAAGGAATTTATTCGGTATTCTTTCGTTTAATACTTGAGTCAAACAAATTTAAAAAACAAATTCATACATCATATTATGAGCTTATGCGATTACGTATTCCTGATGCAATTTTAGGTAATCTCATGTCAGCTGAAATATTTTTTTTTATTAAAAATGCATAATCCTCTCTTTTAGATTTTTTTTTTTCTTTTTTAAAAGACTCAATACTTTTTAAAAGTATTTTTAAATAATCTAGGAAAATTATTGAAAACATATCTTCTCTCTTATAGATATTTTCGAGCCCGAGAGAGTTTTTTTTTAATGAATTATTTGATTGAATAAAAGATTAGATTGATAATTTTATATCGGTTTATAAAACGAATTACTCAATTTTTTTAAATATTTTTTAATCGTATCTAGAAGAAGCACATGAAGATTACCGAAAATATAAGGACATGAAGGCATGTGTAGAAAAATACCCATCGATAATTTCTGAGGAACGAGATAATTTATTTACTAATTTTGAAAAATCTCGAAGCTATCGCAGTTTTAAACGTCGATGGGTGTATTATGGAAGGTTGTAAGTGAATAATTTCCTTGCTATAGGGATTAGGATGGTAGGATAGACGTGACTTTTTAGATTACGATTAATAACACTGTTTCCTACAAAAAAAGACGATTTTTTTTGAGTGATTCATGCCTGGGGAATTATTTGAGTGGAAGCTTTTAAGCTCACGTTCCCAGGACCTGGTTCAATGATAGAGTTTTTGTTCTTATTTTAGCAAGTTTGTCTGCTAGTTAGCTACCCGCAATACGGTCATGTCCGGCAAAGTTACATTGTTGTGTCAAGCCAGCTGATTGAGTACAATGAGGATATCCTAAACTAGCTCAGATTGAACGTCAGACGAGACAAAAGCTTTCAATGCAGCTTGGCTATCTGACGTAATGTAGATCTTAGAGTTACCTAGTTTCCTTCTGATACCATCTTTAGCATAAAGGTCTATGGTGTGTAATTTTGCCTGAAAATTGTGGATGGGGATTAACAAAGGGTCTTATATAGGCGGTAATATGGTCCGACTACTTCCCTCCAAATACCCTCATCCATTTTAGATCCGTCTGTGTAAAATAAAAGGACCTCTTTCTCGAGAGATGTTCCTCCCTTCCTCACAGTTAGATGCTCCGTACGAGCCACTTTAAAGGACTGCTTTAAATTAGGTTTCCTCCGTATAGCTTCATGGATTTCTTTTAGCTCCGATACGACCTTAAGATGGCCAACCAGGTGGCCTAGTTCAAAAGTCTTGGAATGTCCTAAGCGAAGAGCCCATTTAGCCACTTTCTTTTCATTTATGCAAATGCAAAGGTAGCAGGTCGAAAAGTGCCTCGAGAGCCGTTGTGGGGCATATTCTCAGAGCATCTGTAATACTCTTTGAACGTTTAGAAGGGTTACTTGGGCAGCACATTGTTCAGCCTTAAGACAGTTTGTTTCAACATGACTCCTAGATATTTGACCAAAGTAGATAACTCAAGTTCAGTTCTATTATCCATCTCCAGGCACTAAGTGTGCGCTAGGTTTGAGGCCCTCTGGATTAGGTCTAAAATGGTTTTTTCATATTTCCCTCTAATCATCACGACCAGGTCATCAGCATAACCTCGGACCTTAAAATCAACTGCAAATACCCCTCCTTCTTGACAACTCTTAACGTCTCTACCCAGTTTAGCTGTAATTTCTCTAGGGAGTGAAGGATTACTGCACTTGCTATTTGAAAGATATTGTATTTGACACTTGGTATTTGAAAAGTTTGGCATCAGGTTCTTTTGCGAAAACCGTTCAACACAAGTTGTTTTGGATAGCTTCAAGCCTGCACCCTACCAAATAAATGCTGGCGTTCCACAGGGTTCGGTTTAATTAAATTTCATAAATGATCTCTTATCTATTACTTCTAATCAATTTCACTATTTCGCTGATGATAGTACTCTCAGTTTTCATACTCGTTTCCTGATTTACGTCATTTTTCTTCGGTCACGTATGGTAAACTCATTAAACTCCAATAAAGACAGCAAATTACTATGAGGCTCGAAGAACAGATTGGAAGTTAATATTTCCAAAATACACACCCGTCTCCGGTCACTAAAGCGAAACCGATATCCCCAGCCATTATCCACGAATGGCACTTGCATAACTGAAACTAAAAAACTTTCCAATATTTATATGTGTGTTAATTATAGCCTTCGTTGGAATGACCACTTATTTGATATGACCTAAAATATAATCGCTTTGAAGTTGGTATTTTCACTCATACGATAACAAATTCTAACTGGGTTTCTCGGTGAGAGCTTTTTAAGAAGGGGTTTTTTCAAAGATGCAGCCGTTTTAAATTCGGAGAAGTCTACAGAGAATGTTGGACAGTCTTCCATGTAGTAAAAGGTATAATAAATTGTATTTTTGAATCTTACACGTAAAAGATTTGACCATAATTGAGGCTACCATGCATATAAAATTTGCCAAGATTTTTATCTCCTATTATTTACGAAATTTTACGAATAAATCTGATTTTAATTTAGCCTTGTTCAAATCAGGACATTTCTTAATCGAATACTATATAGCGTAATACTATAATTGATGAGTTTTTATATTGAAAAATTATAATATAATCACAAATGATGATTATTGAATATTTTATTCAATTAATTTGATTTATCGATTTGTATTTATTACATTATATTCGTATATAATTAGATATTATTCGTTATATAATTGTTGTGATTATAGAATTTTTTTACTTTATTTTGTTTAACATTGAAATAAAAGTTAACCTACATTGTAGGTATATTATTTAATTCGATTATTTTTTGTTCGTTTTAAATACGATTAAATATAATATAGTGGTGGGTGATAATATTTTTATCCATTGATGTATATTTTATTTCGTTTCAATTTTTACACATATTTATTAAAATATTATGTAGAGGTTCATTACAATGATCATATTCATTTTAATTATATTCAAAATACGAGTATGTATGCACAGAAGAATAATTTACATATAAAAAAGTAATGATAATTTTCCAATAAAAAGATTGTAATCAAGCTATTTTATAAAGAGAAGTCAAAAAAATGTTTTTGATTTATAATTTATTAAATAACATTAGAATCGAATCCTTTTTGGAACACTTTAGATATTTTGGAGATATTTTATTTAATATTGATTGAATATTATTGATTTTATACTTATACTTGGAAGTACACATTATGAGAGTACAATTGTAACTAAACAACAATAATTCTACTACAAATGATTATTTAATTTCAATGTTTACTTTTTTTGTAGTTCAAAACAAATTTGTTTTCAAACAAAATATTAACTGGGCACATGCTTTTTTTCTCTCCAATTTGAAACTAGATCAATCGAGATTTTTTTTTTTTCAAATCAGAAAATCGTTAGATATATCAAAACTTTAAAAGAAAACGAACTGTTTTAGTGATGTTAAAGCTTTTTTCAATACAAAATGGATTCTTCACGTATCTTCACCTACAATTTGAGACTAGGTCAAACTGGCGAGATAATATGTTTATTCCTTATTTGACGGAGCTTAACTAGATAATTGCCAGTTAAAAATTTCAAAAGTAAATAAATACTTTTAATGACTTAAAAACTTTTTACAATACAAAATGGGCTCGGCCAGTGCGTCCACCTATAATTAGAGACTAGGTCAGACTGGCGAGTTAATATTTTTGTTCGTTATTTGAAGGAGTTTAATTAGATAATCGCCAGTTAAAAATTTCAAAAGTAAACAAATCCATTTGGTGTCCGAAATTTTTTTATCTCTTTCAGTAACTGTTCTGATGAAATGGAAATTCATACCAGGTGTATAAGCTTAAATCCGCTGTTATTTAGTCAAAAAAATTTAAGTTTTTTTTTATAGAAAGCAAAAACAAATTTATTCAAAGTATTTGCTCTCGCTAACTATACATTTTTCCCATCTCTCGGGCAATTTGTGAATACCGCGCCAAAAAAATTCCTTCTCTTTCGAGGCAAACCACTTATCAAGCCATTTTCGGACGTCTTCGTAAGAATCGAAGTGCTGCTCAGCGAGTGCGTAGCCCATCGACGAAAACAGGTGATAGGGGTATCCCGAGTGCGTAGCCCATCGGAGTGGGGTAGCACCTCCCAGTTCAGTGTCTCCAAGTAGTTTCGGACCATTTTTGACGTGTGCGATGGTGCGTTGTCGTGGAGGACGTGATAATCCGTCTTTTTTTCACACAGAGCACCGTGCAATTTGATCAGTTCTTGGTGGTAGCGATGAGCATTGACAGTTTCACCAGGTTTCAACATCTCATAGTAGACGATACTCTGCCGATCCCACCAAACGCACAGCATTGTCTTCCGTCCGAAGCGATTTGGTCTTGGGGAAGATGCTGATGGTTGGCCGGGGTCAACCCACGATTTCTTGCGTTTTGGATTATCGAAATATATCCACTTTCCATCGCTTGTCACAATCCGAAGCAGGAACGACTTTCTTTTTTGTGTGGCGAGCAAGATTTCGTATGTGTTTTGGCGTCGCTTCATCTGCCTATCGTTCAATTCATGCGGCACCCATTTTCCGATCTTTTCAATCTTTCCCATGGTACGCAGACGCATGGAAATAGCTGCTTGAGTAACACCCACATGAAGACTACCGAAAATATAAGGACATGAAGACATGTGTAGAAAAATACCCATCAATAGCTGGTTGAGTAACACCCAATTGCTCCGCGAGCATTTTTTGCAATTGAGTATCGTCTTCGTCCAAACAAAATTTGCATTTGATGGTCCTCAACCTTCCTAGGCCGATTTTCACGCTTCTTCTCCCACAAGTCAAAATTGTGGTCTTTGAACCGACGAAACCAATCTCGGCACATTGTTTTCAATAAATCACTGTCACGAAAGGCCGTTATAAGCATTCGATGCGATTCGGCAACCGATTTCTTCAAATTGAAGCAGAAAAGCGGAGCTTCCCGCTTATGCTGTTTTTCTGGCACAAAACTAGACATTATTACCAAAGGCAAAATGTATGTTGTTGTATGAAATTGCTGACAATGTGCACTGATTAATGTTGACAGTTGTCAAACTCATAAAAAAAAGTATGGCGTGCCCATGGTAGCCTAATACGCTCACTCACGCTATCTATAACCAAACAGCAGATTTAAGCCCTTGTAACTGACACGACAACTCAAATTTTGGCCACTATAAAAGAGTAGTGGGCATATTAATACAAAAATGTTGTACTCTACCGACTTTATTACTATATAGAAATTCTCCTTTAACGTAGATCTTTTAAATCCAACAATCTCAAAACTCTCAATTTCGCGTAATAATGTTTCATTGTTACTTCGATGGAAGAATCTAGCTGATTGGCTACAATAAATATAGTTACCATAATACATTACTTATTTACTAAAGGATAAAATTGACGACAAATCCTTTCGATATTAATATGGTAACTATGGTGTTTATAATAAAATTATTTTTCTAAATAATGTCTAACCACTGGTAAAAAATTACATATTTTTCAAGAGAACTTGTTTGGTTTAAACTTTTTCAGAATAATGGTTTTTTATTTAAATTTCATTAAGGCTATTAGAATCTGATGTTATTCTTTATTTGTTATACTATCTCAAATAGATATTGCAGTTAATTCATTTTATAATTATTATTTTTGGCCTTTTAACGTTATTACATATACGGAAGCACTTAATCTTCTATTGCCAAAGTATTCGTCCGAAACTATTAAAAATATCACAACTACTAATACACAAACAAGTACAGTGAACATGTTTCGAGTGATTGTTAAAATTAATATAAATTTATAGGAAATTTATGCAAACCTCTATGCTTAAACATTAAATTAAATTAAACTCAAATTACTCTTAATAATAAAACATTAAAGGTAGGCCGCCGCATGCAATTAAGCTTCCATAATGGATTAATTATGACTACTAATTTTATGGGATTATTCATATTATCGTGCTTTGAGAGTTATCATTATTATTATAATTACTAACTTTCTCTTTTTATACAATATATTCATTGAGATGTTTTTTTCTTTCATTTTTATTATTAAAAATAGATGCAATTTACTAAATACTACAATTTATTTGAAATACTTGTTATTATTGATAAATTATGAGGAATTATGGAGGATTAATAAAAAACGAGTAATTTTAAATTATTTGGTGGTAAAATCAGTCAAGTTTTTAGATTTTTAAATATGGTAAATTTTTCTTAATTAAATTAAATCACGATCATATCAATAGTAAACTACCAAATAACTTAATTAAGTACGAGAAGGATACTATGCTTATGAGTATCTATATTATTGTAAAAATAGTGCAGTAAATTGTTTCTATTATTATATCTATTTTGTCCCCTTCAAAATAATCCCCACACTTGTGCCAACGTTTTTCCAATCCTCGAAGCATTTCAATAAATCATTTTTTGTGATCTTGTTCACCTTCTCCTTCGATGCCGTCTTTATCTACTCAATCGTAGCGTACCGTCGTCCTTTCATGGAGAAGAAGTCACAGGGGGCCAGATCTGGGGAATACGGTGGCTGCGGCATTATTAGTGTATAGCAATGCTACGGCATTAGCAGGGGCGTTATCATGGTGCAAAAGGCCAATTTTTGTGCTTCCACAAATCCGGGAGTTTCTGGCTGTTTGCTTCACGCAACTTGCGCATAACTTACAGGTAATATTCCTTATTGACCGTTCTACCCTGTGGTAAGAACTTATGGTGCGCCACGCTCCTACAATCGAAGAAAACTGTAAGCAAAACCTTCATATTCGACCGAACTTGGCGCGCTTTTTGTACCACCGATAAACTCCCTCTGAGAACATTTTGTACCACCGATAAACGTTGCTTCGGTCCAAGGTAACTTCACCATATGCCACAGTCAACATTCGAAAAACTTTTGTTGTTGATGACACTTTTTATGAGTTAATCTCACGGATTCACCAAGCTAAAAGCAAAATTTAATGGCACATCGTTGCTCCAAATCTCACTTCAAACTTGTACGGCGTGTTTGGGAGCGGCTAACGTGCAAGCTTTGCTCAATATTGCCAGATCGCTCCTAGAAATACCACTCTCATTATTTTCCTGTCACACCTCGTATAATGATTATTATATAAATAATTTATTTTTGTGTAAAACTAAAACTGGAAGTTTTCAGAATCGTAAAAATTTCGTCAATAGATTTTTTAACTGGAATTCATTACATTTTTCTTCCACACTACATGTCGATATGTGCATGAAAATAATAAAATGGCTAAGCCAAAATTTTTCGAAGCTTGTTCCTTTTTAAAATTCGATTTAGGAAAATACGTTTGCTTGGGAAGCACCAATAATGTAGAGACGACAACAAAATATACGACAAAAACTTTTCCATTCTAAATATTGCCAAGACATTCCCTTTTGATGTTTTTGTTGGAAATTCTTTTCTTTTATGTTAGGATTTTTTCATGTTTCATTTACTACTCAGTTATCCATTTATTTGGTAGACATTACAATAAAATATCTTCTTTTACTTAGTCCAAAACTCGCATTAAGTAAGATTTCATCTTCAAAAAAAAAGAAGAAGGGAAATAAAAGAAAAAATAAGCCTCCACAAATCGATAATCATTTTTACAAAAGCTAACATGGCTAAACGAAACCGAATAGAATGATTACTATTTGGGCCAGGGTTGGGTTTATTTTTGTTATACATAATTTGAACTGAAGAACACAATTTCACCACTGCGATGGTTGTGTAATCTACGAAAAGTACGAGAGTTACGAGCACGAATGCCTCCAGTGTTGGGGCCAGTATATGTGTATTATTCGCTGCTGTTTTAGATAATAATCTTGGTTGGCCTCAGTTAATATATTTTATCGTAAGATTAATATGCTTTTGGAATGTTTTAAAAAATACTCACAATATTGTTATGGATGCATAAAAACGACTAAATTGATTTTCTGGTTATTTTCATAAAACTAACCTAAGAGGAACTGAACAGAAAAAAATACTATAAGCTATTCGATCAAAAGAATTTTTACTAAATATTATCTGGTTAACGAATCGTAACCTTAAAGTTATTTTGGCAAATTTTTTTTTAATTGATGCTTTTCCAGGACACATTTTAAAAATGCTTTTGTGTATACTCTTCAAAATTGATAATGTTTGAAAATGGATTGCTCTTAAGTTAATTCTAATCTACCATATGTAACAGTTTATTATGTGTAATTTTTTTTTTACATTTAAACCGTCAAATGGTTTTTATAGATTTTAACAATATAATAAGAACAGAAAAAGGATTTAACAAAATATTTCCATTTTTGAATGGCTAACAGGAACTCCAAATTGTATTTGATTGGGATTCACATTCCTTAAGAATAAGTTTTTAGCATATATTAAAAGTTTAGATTTTGGGTAATGTAAGCTTTCTTGGCCTTCACAAGCTAGGGCACTGTCTTTTTCATAAAAGTTGTTGTTAACAGTCCAAAATTTAATCTTAGATATAAAAAATTTTAATCAATATTCTCTTATTAAATGGAACTTTTCTTTTTTGCCCTTTACTAGCACTAGCCTGTAGTTAACAGGAAGCAACACTACATTGCTCATGTTACTCCACATGCAATTGCAAATGCAAGTACTAATTACCATTCTAAGAAATAATTCTTATAGTGGTTTGTGTGTGGAAGACGCGGAACTCGAATGAGTGATCGCTCCAAACTTAAATAAATCTGGGTTAAATGCGTATCTACTGAGCCCTGACATTTAGAGGTGGACTCGAGGTTGTTGTGGTGTAAACAAAGTGGAATATCTGGGGTCGCAGCCTAAAGTGTAGGCACTGAGAAAGATTGCATTTTTTCTCAATACTCAAAAAGTGGTGAATCTGTCTAATCGACTAAGGGCTGTCCAAAGTATCGCGAATTACGTATATTCGATTTTCGATTTTTTTTGTGTCGTTATATTGGTACTCATGGTTCTCACTTATGCGGACAAGTTAGGTCAATTTGAATGTTCAGTAAATTTTTTTTTGACGTGATTGCACTTGTTTTAACTCGTCTTCGATTTCTGCCCATTTTCGACCAAAAACAGCATCGCATTAACATTGCTAAGGAGCTGTTGGACTCTGTCCGCGACGACCCAAATTTTCTTCAGGGGTCATAACTGGTGACGAATCATGAGTTTATGGTTATGACATGGAAACCAAAGCTCAATTATCACAATGGAAGCTGCCGCATGAGCCAAAACCGAAACAGTGCGCCAAGTTCGATCGAATGTGAAGGTTTTGCTTACAGTTTTCTTAGATTGCAGGGCGTGGTGCACGTTCCTCAGGGTAAAACAGTCAATAAGGAATATTACGTGCAAGTTATGCGCAAGTTGCGCGAAGCAATCCTTCATAAACGCCCGGATTTGTGGAACAACAAAAATTGGCTTTTGCACCATGATAACATGATAACGCCCCTGCTCATGCATCGTTGCTTGTGCGAAAATTTTTGGCCAAAAACAACACACTAATAATGCCGCAACCACCGTATTCCCCAGATGTGGACCCCTGTGACTTTTTCTTGTTCCCGAAACAGATTCATTAATCCATTTTTTTGGAATGGGCAAAAATCGAAGACGAGCCAAAACACGTTCAAGCAAAGCAGCTGTCAAAAATTAACTGAACATTCACAATGGCCGACCTTGTTGGCATAAGTGAGATGTATGAGTACCAACATAACGCCACAAAAGAACCGAAAATCAAATACTAGTACTTCCTTTTGGAGGTGCCATTCATGTTCTTTCTTCTTTTATGAATAAGTTGTCATTTTTGCGCACGTAGAAGTTCCTTGCCACATTTCCAATTTAAGTGTTGCACTCTTTTGATTTATCCTCTTTTTTTGTAGAAAAATTCAACTAGTTATTTATAATTATTCTTCTGATGAATAACTTACGTTCAATTTAATTTTTAAGTACGTTTTACTTAATTTTTGATCAAAGATTGATTCTGTCTTTTTGTGGTAAAGTACAGATTTTTTTTTGGAGGTAAAGAAATCCTGAATTCAATTAACGTAAAAATTGATTGCGTCAATTTTAGGAAAGGACCTCATGGCCTTACATTGAAAGGGATTTGTTTATTCAATTTTGATGAGGAATTTTACCGTATTATTTTTGGTGGTCTTATTTTTATTGCTTAGCCAAAGGACTCATCGACTCAAGGACTTATTTTTCATGAAGAGAAGTCGATAACTTGCTTAATTTGGGTAAAAGATGCATCACCAAAATTAAAGTGAAAGACTTGTTGCGAGGAGATATTTATACAAAAACACATAGAAGCTAATATCAATATGGAAGAGTTCTTCATTCCGCAGCCTATCATGATTATAGATTCAACTATTGTGTTTACAAAATAACGCTTCCAATGTAATATTCTTTCTTAGTTATTGGTTTTATACTTTTTTTTTACTTTTAGTCTATTAGAACAATGCAATAATGCAATGGCCACGTTAGAAAAAATCCTTATCAATTGAAATTTTAATAGAATAAATAACATAAATATTTTCTATAAAAAAATCATATGGTATACAAAAATTAAATACATTAACTTAATTTCATGGCAGGGGTTTATGATATACACTACGATGTATTAACGAAGAAATTTCAAATATTTTCTGAACAAATCTACGCGGCCATTTTTTCTTGAACAGAGCCTTTTTATTTACATTTAACCATATTGATTTGAAATAATGTACCTCATAAATAAAGTCTAGCTTCTACATATATTAAATTGTATAATATTAGAATAGTCAAATCATCAGTTATAGTTATTGTTTTCTATATTTTCTTTTTGTTGTTATGTTTTAGAGTTGAACTTCAGATTATATAATGTGACGATTTGAATTGAGAATATTCTTGAAATTATTATTGTAGTAGAAGGTGTATTGGCAAATTATTCGTGTGAGTATTCATAAGGAATCGAATTTTTTTATATAAAAAAAACTGTGGAAGCCAAGGAGATATGAATAAGTACGAACAACTTGATTAGCTAGCTAGCAAGGACTAAATAGATTTTTTTGGATTGTTGTTATGGAAATAATAAATATTCTTCAACTAAGTTATACTCGTATTAGAAGAGAATAATTTGTTCGTTTTCATTTGGATTCGATTATTTACGCTCAAGAATATCCTTGAATCGAATATGAATATTTTTACATATAATGAATTGATGAATGGCCGAACGAACGAATAAATATTAGGAATTGTCGAGGAGCTAATAACTGAGACGAATGGGGTTAGGTAAGGTCATCAAAGTTTTCGAGGGTGTTCCCGTAAGTGGCAGGAGGTGGTTTACACTTAATAACTGGTTGTAATGGATAAACGTACTCGCATAAAGATTGAATAGTAGTGAAAGTTTTGTTCACTTTAATTTCCATAACTGTTCTTGAAATTATTGAAATTATTTCTTAGCATTTGTATTAGTCTAGAAGAAATACAATAAAATTCGAACATCAATTATTTTGTCGATGTCACGTTTTTTTTTTACTTCATTTCTTATTTTTTATTATGTCACTCCTAGTTGGATATTTAGCTGTATTTGAAGAATTCGGACTGGTAATAATTGTGAACTTTTTCATTTCATCGAATTTAGTATTTGAGAGAATGTGGTCTAGTTAGTTTCTTTAGTTAAATTAGAGTTTTGCTAATAGTTTTTTGGTTTAATATATTTCTTATGGAAAAGTGCGCGAAAACAGTACCGATTCCAATATAAAAAAAAACATTTCTTAAATCCTTACAACGAAACAATTTTTTTTTAATAATCAAAGTAAATATTATACACACTTGGGATAAAATTAGAAGCTTCTCTGGTAGCTGTAGTGATAGCAAAAGATGATTGATCGTAACCATCCTTTTCCTATGAAGGATGAAGGTGAATCCAAAATTTTTAAATTGTTTTCATATTGTTCTAGTGTTTTTATATTTTATTTAAATTTCATTTTCAATGGTTCTACTAATTTTGCCTGAACTCTCTGTGATAAATACTTTAATTTCAAAGTAGTGCTCTTAAGAAGTCATATTAAATTTGATTTGTTTCTTTATTTGGAAACTTAGTTTTTTGTGTTATGTTTAATAGAAAAGTTTATTAAATAAAACATTTAATTTTCTGTAAGCCTATTTGCATTCAAGTTATATTAATAAATTGTTTTTGAAGTCTGGAAAGATATTTCCTAAGCTAAGAAGGAGTTTGGCTCAAGCAAATTTATTGTATAAAAGGTTAAATGAGATTCGATGAGTACAAAATCATTTTGCAAAAAAAACCATTCTTTTTTATGCAGCATTAGGAATTCTGCTAATTTGGAGGTTTCAACATGGCGATGCCTCCAAACATATCGCTTAGTTATTATTCAATGTTTTATCGCCAAATGGCCTAATGGTCGCGGCGCTACAGAATGGCCTCTTGCTCTTGTCTCAGAGACCTTACAAACAAAATATCAATGTTTTAAATTAATCAGTGCACACTGTCAGCAATTTCGTACAACAAAATACATTTTTCCTTTGGTAATAATGTCCAGTTTTGTGCCAGAAAAAGAGCATATGCGAGAAGCTCTGCTTTTCTGCTTCAATTTGAAGAAATCGGCTGCCAAATCGTATCGAATGCTTATGGAGGCCTATGGTGAGTGCTTTATTGGAAACAATGTGCCGGGATTGGTTTCGTCGGTTCGAAGACGGCAATTTTGACTTATGGGACAAGAAGCGTGAAAATCGGCCTAGGCAGGTTGAGGACCATTAATTGCAGGCTCTTTTAGACGAAGATGATACCCAATCGCAAAAAATGCTCGCGATTGGGTATCGCACTGTCACCATAGGCCTCCTTGAAATGATTGGAAAAAGGGTGCCGCATAAATTGAACGATAGGCAGATGGAGCGACGCCAAAACACATGCAAAATCTTTCTCGCCAGATAAAAAAGAAAGTCGTTCCAGCATCAGATTGTGGCAGGCGATGAAAAGTGGATATATTTCGAGAATCCTAAACGCAAGATATCGTGGGTTGATCCCGGCCAACTATCAACATCTTCCCCAAGACCAAATCGCTTCGGACGGAAGACGATGCTGTGCGTTTGGTGGGATCAGCAGGGTATCGTCTACTATGAGATGTTGAAACCTGGTGAAACTGTCAATGCTCACCGCTACCACGGTGCTCTGTGTGAAAAATGACAGATTATCAACAAAGACATGACAAGCTGGTTTTTCTACACGACAACGCACCATCGCACACGTCAAAAATGGTCCGAAACTACTTGGGTACACTCAACTGGAAGGTGCTACGCCACCCCGCTTATTTACCAGACCTGACCCCTTTCGACAACCACCTGTTTTCGTCGATGGGCCACGCGCTCGCTGAGCAGCACTTCGATTCTTACGAAGACGTCCGAAAATCACTTGATGAGTAGTTTGCCTCGAAAGAGAAGAATTTTTTTGGCGTGGTATCCACAAATTGCCCGAGAGATGGGAAAATGTGTAGCTAGCGAGGACAAGTACTTTGAATAAATTTGTTTTTGCTTTCTATGAAAAAACTAAAGAACAATGGATTAAAGCTTATACACCTGTTTTTTATGACTAAAGAACAATGGATTAAAGCTTATAAATTTGTTTTTTGACTAAAAAACAATGGATTAAAGCTTATACACCAGTTACAATTTTTGCAAAGATGGAGGCAACAGGCAAGTTGAATCGCATTTGATCAGTAAGTCGAAAGGCAGGCCTCAATTTTTTCAAGAGGCGAGCTAGAAAATATTTTACTATAGAAAATATATCCTTTATTTAAATTTTACTAGTTGATTTATCTGATCCTCACTCTATTACTCGAATAAGAATAAAATTTTATTTTTCAATATAAAATCTTTAGTAAATAATAGTATGCCTTAACAAATTAGATTTCCAATTACAATATATCATAAACCTGAGTATATAGAAAATTTCTATCACAAAATAAAAACTTCGCGAAAATTCACTAATTTTACACCATTATTAATGGCGCGAAAACTGAAGATCATATCTAGAGCGGATGGTCTTGAGCCACGATAGTTTCAGGTCACGGCATGATAATAGAATTTGCTATCCTGTTTAATTCCATTGGTACAATAAACGGAAGACTTCTGCCTGAATCATGCTAAAATCATATAATTCTGATATACATAATACAAGATTTCTATTTTATTTTTAAACATAATTGTTATCCTCTTAAAAGAAGTTTCCTTTGCGCAGCTATGCATTGGCGGAGGAGTTTTTTTTCACTCTTCGTAGCAGTGCGAGACGTCTTCAACAGAGATCGTCTTCAAATCTATGGTTTCACTTCTTTGGATGTAATCGACATTATCAGAATAACGTCGTTTCAAGTGGTTTTTGATATCCGGGAACAAAAAAAGACACACGAACTGACACTGAGACCAAGTGAATAAAAGATTTGCTCTTCCCCCCAACAAAATCTTCTTGATGGAGATGGGGGAGTTATCTAATGCGAAGAAACCTTTTCCTGAGCATTCGAAGAACTTCTCTACAGCTTCAATGGTCGGTCTGACATTAAAAGAGCCCTCACTGATTCCATATTTTACTACTGAGAGCTCTTGTAACTAAACATCGAAGAGAGAATAATAGGCAAGCTATTTAGCCAGATTGCTCGCAATTATGTGAGTCTCTTTATTTCTCTGCAACACCTCGTATAAGGTGGTCCATATATCGGTGGCATTTTGAACCACTATTTATTTGAAGTACTTGAGTGTTAAATGTCATCACGAATTGACAGATTGTTGTTGAAAGTCAGAATTTTACGAAATGGTAATCCATACGCTTGAAGAAAACGAGAAAATATTGAGAACTTACTTCCAAAATGGTGAGTCTTCAACCCAAACTGTGAGAAATTTAAAAAAAAAAATGAGCAAAGATCGAATGCCATCACGTCAACTTGTGGACAAGTTCGTGAAGCGAGTTCGTGAAACTGGTTTTTTGGTTGCCAAATCAACCTGTGATCATCCATTAACATCAACTCGTCACCGTTCTCAGGAATTGAACATTTCTCGGAATTCTCTGTTGAGAATTTTGCATAAAGACCTCGGTATGAAAGCTTACAAATTTTAATTAGTCCAACAACTAAAGCCGCATGACCATTCGATGCGTTTTCGGTTTGCTCAATGGGCTCAAGATCAATTGGCCGAAGATGAGCATTTTTACCGAGAAATCATCTCTTCGGATGAGGCCCATTTCCACCTCGGTGGGTATGTCAACAAACAAAATTGTCATATCTGGGGCTCAGAAAATCCATACGTCATCATGGAAAAGCTGATGCATCCACAACGAGTCACGGTTTGGTGCGGATCTTGGACTGAAGGCATAATTGGCCAGTTTTTCTTCGAAAACGATGAAGAAGCCGCCGTTACGGTCAATGGTGAGCGCTATCGTGGCATGTTCAACGAATTTTTGTTTTCAAAAGTTGAAGAGAATGTCATGGACGACATTTGGTTTCAACAGGATGGGGCCACTTGCCACACAGCCAACGTAACAATCCAACTTTTGGGCACTGCTTTTGAACGATATCAAAGTTGCCATTGAAGAGATACAATCCCAGACAATCGAAAATGTACTGAAAAATTGGGTCGAGCGAATGGGGTACTGTAAGGCCAGCCGTGGCAGTCATTTAAATGATGTTTTGTTTCATTCTTAAATTTCAAAGTTCAATCTTTCTAATAAAACTAGACTATTTTTTTTTATATACTTTTTAAAATGCAAATTTTAAATGGTCCACCCTGTATAATCTCATCATTCATTGCTCATTTTCTTTTGTTTTTTTCTTTTCTTTAAACAATTTTAAATAGAACAAAATAAAAATTAAAACCACAAAATACATTAAATAATAGCTTAACTTAAAAGAATTTTATTTATATAATTATAATTGATTATTAGTCATTTACTAATAAATTGGATTTTTGTTTGTTTTACTTTCAGGCACCTTAGCAAACGTAACACGTAAAGCGCCCCTATTCCCTAAGGACTTATTTACACCAGAACAGCTAGAAAATGGTGCTGTTATATTACACATACTAGGTGTTATTTATATGTTTGTCGCATTGGCGATTGTTTGCGACGAGTTTTTCGTGCCTTCGTTGGATGTGATCATCGAAAAACTAGGTATAACTGATGATGTTGCCGGTGCTACATTTATGGCGGCTGGCGGAAGTGCACCAGAGCTTTTTACAAGCGTTATTGGTGTATTTGTATCGTTCGATGATGTTGGAATTGGTACAATTGTTGGTTCGGCCGTATTCAATATATTATTTGTAATCGGTATGTGCGCGCTATTTTCAAAAACAGTCCTAACATTAACGTGGTGGCCATTATTTCGTGATTGCTCATTTTACAGTGTTAGTTTATTAATATTGATATTGTTTTTTCGTGATAATGCGATTCAGTGGTGGGAAGCATTGGTGCTATTCTTCATTTATATTGCCTATGTTGGATTTATGAAATGGAATCAACAAGTGGAGAGATGCGTTAAAAAAGTTATCTATAAAAATAAGGTGACTCGTGTTCGAAGCACTGATCAACTAATGCCTGCAGTAAGTAGTTGGGAAGTTTTGCATGCAAACCTGGTTATTTATCTATCGTTCGTTACATACTTTATTCTTTATTACTTTTCTCATTTTCATTGTTTTTGTTTTTTTTTTATAAATAAACATTCTCTTTTTTAATTACTCTCTCTCTCTCTCTATTTATTTTTAAAGTTTTTTTGTTTTCCGTTATTCCTTTTTTCCTTAAACTATTACACACACCCCCTCCTATCCCCTTCCAACCCCACCCCCACATTCATTCGAAATCATGTCGATTATTTTGGTTTTTTTTTTTATGATCAACATTATTGGTTATTTTTTTAAAATCATTCTCATAGTTTGTTGTTTTTCTTTTTATTTTTGGTTCTTAAATAATAATTATTGATATATCGTCGATTCTCTTATACAAAGAGAAAAAAAATTGAAACAATAATCGTATTTTTTTTTCCATTCATAATATACGTATCATATATCATTTAACAACAAGAAAAAAATACTTTAGTAATAAGAAAAAAATAATATTGATTAAAATATAAGGAAAAACATATACAATAAAAGCTAACAAAAAAAAAAAAAAAACAATCAATTGCAAAAATAAATTAAAGAGAAAAACAATTTTTTTGTGACAAAATTAAATTTATTAATAAAGACTAAAAAGCAAAAAGAAAAACTTAAAGAAAAGGAATATAAAAATAAAATCAATTCACTTTTTTCCACGTGTTCCAAAATTTTATTACAGTCACTTTTTTTTTTGGATATTATTTTCGTTATCAGCCACCATTTCTATTTATTTATATTCACTTTTTTTTGTTCTTGTAACATTTTAATCACTACTTTTTTTTTTTTTGTTGAAAACATGAATCTTCAAAAAGAAAACAAAGAAAAGGAAAAGAGAAAATCCCCGCAAAGGTTTGAGATCTAATCTACCAAAAATTACAGGAGGAAATAAAACCTGCATTCAATATTATACTTTTATTCGTTTTTCTTTCGTTGTTATTATTTATTCACAAAATCAGCTAGTTATTTATAGCAAAAATGTAACTATAATTTTTATGTTTTTGTTCGTTCATAAATTTTTTTTCTCTTTCTCTTTTCCAATAATTCATTTTTAATATATTTTCTCTTTGTGAAAAGAAAAAAAAAGCACAAACACGCGCACAACTAAATTTGAATTTTTGGTTTTTTTTTATGTATTATTGTATTGTTTTTATTTATTTAAGCTTCCAAGCTTTTGCCTATGGAATTGCTTTGACTTTTGCTTAATTATACGATATTTAGTTAAATTAATGATTAGAAGAAGAAAAAAACAGATTTATACTATTTTTATTATTGTTCATTTGAATTATTAAAAAAATATTTCACAAATTGTTTTTTTTTCTGATTTGCTTTTTTTGTTATTGTTTATTGTTTTGTGTTGTTTTTAATTTATGAAATTGAAAGATAACTGAACATATTATTATCCCTTCCATATTGTGGAAGTATTTCTTGATTCATTTTTAGGACATTTGAAATCGCACACTCTTGAATACTCAAAAACATTTTAAACTATTTTATTCTTATTTGTACACAGGGTGGATGTATGGTAGACGGTTGCATAAGAAAAGTATTTTTTTTTTAGCCAAATTTGAAAGTGAATGTTTGTTGAAATTTCAGCAAACACACAGGACAGTGTAATGGTATCACCATAAACTACTCTGAAAATCCACTTTAATTAAAATATTCATTTAAATAATTTATTTACCAGGTGCATAAGCTTAAATCATATAAAGCAAAAACAAATTTATTCAAAGCTACACATTTTTCCCATCTCTCGGGCAATTTGTGGATACCACGCAAAAAAATTCCTTCTCTTTCGAGGCAAACCACTCATCAAGCCATTTTCGGACTTCTTTGTAAGAATCGAAGTGCTGCTCAGCAAGCACGTGGCCCATCGACGAAAACAGGTGGTAGTCGGAAGGGGTCAGGTCTGGTGAATAAGCGAGGTGGAGTAGCACCTCCCAGTTGAGCGTCTCCAAGAAGTTTCGGAGCATTTTTGACTTGTGCGATGATGCGTTGTCGTGGAGGAAAATCAGCTTGTCATGTCTTTGTTGATAATCCGTCCTTTTTTCACACAGAGCACCGTGCAATTTGATCAGTTGTTGGTGGTAGCGGTGGGCATTGACAGTTTTACCAGGTTTTAACACCTCAGAGTAGACGATACCCTGCTGCTCCCACCAAACGCACAGCATCGTCTTCCGTCCGAAGCGATTTGGTCTTGGGAAAGATGTTGATGGTAGGCCGGGATCAACCCACGATTTTTTGCGTTTAGAATTCTCAAAATATATCTACTTGTCATCGCCTGTCACAATCCGACACAGGAACGACTTCCTTTTTTGTCTGGCGAGCAAGGTTTCGCATGTGTTTTGGCGTCGCTCCATCTGCCTATCATTCAATTCATGCGGCACCCATTTTCCGATCTTTCCAATATTCCTCATGGGTATCGTCTTCGTCCAAAAGAGCCAGCAATTGATGTTCCTCAACCTTCCTAGGACGATTTCCACGTTTCTTGTCCGACAAGTCAAAATTGCCGTCTTTGAACCGGCCAAACCAATCTCAGCACGTTGTTTCCGATAAAGCACTGTCACCATATGCCTCCATAAGCATTCGATACGATTCGGCAATCGATTTCTTCAAATTGAAGCAGAAAAGCAGAGCTTCTCGCATATACTCTTTTTCTGGCATAAAACTAGACATGATTACCAAAGGAAAAATGTATGTTATTGTACGAAATTGCTGACAATGTGCACTGATTAATGTTGTCATTGTTTGATCATAGGTGGAGTTGGAATTAACTCCATCTATGATCAAACGGCGGATTTAAGCTTATACACCTGGTAGTGTCTGATTTAGCGACTATTGGACGTTTGCGTCTAGAACACAGCAGTCTTGAGCTCGAAAATCTAGCTAGTGACATAGGCGATGTGGTGTTTAATTGTTGTCTGAACCAATTTACATGCATTTCAGTACATATTTTATTAAAAATAATAGTCAAAAAATAATATATATGTTTACGAAATTTTTCCAAACATTTTGAAATCAAGATTATTTGGTACTTTTTATATTTAAAATAGTTTCTTCTACCCCCGCCACCTCCTTCCCCTTAAAAAAATTAAAGTTTTTTTAAAATTTCTTTCAATGTAAAAATAACACATTTACGAGTATCTTAAGCGTCGTCTTAACCTTTTGGAGTAGACGACGAACTTATAGGAGATACCAAGCATTCTTAAAAAAAATAATATAAATATATTATGCAACCGTTAATCAAACAGCCATATTTTATCTCATTTTTTCACTATTATTTTTATTATTTTTTTTTGTTTTTCATAAATTTATTGTGTTTTGAATAAAACTATCTTCTAAGAGGAAAAATTTTAAAAGAAAAATCTGAATTATTTAAAAAAAAAAACATTTAAAAAAATATATTTTTAATGACTGCTCTATAAGGTATTCGCTATTATTCCAATGTGATCAGAAGAAACTGGAGAAAAAATGCTATCTGTTTTTGCACGATTGTCCTAGAAATATTATTCTATTAGTTTCAGTAAATTATAAATTTTATGTATTATAATAATTATAAAGGAATTTTATACTAAGGAAGAGAGCTGACCAGTTTAAGATAGAGGATCTCCACTATCCGATGGATATTTCAATCTAAAGCGATATTTATATACATTTCGTGACTTGGAAAGTACAGCTCTGTATGTTGACAGC
This sequence comes from Atherix ibis, assembly GCA_958298945.1. NCBI lineage: Eukaryota > Metazoa > Arthropoda > Insecta > Diptera > Athericidae > Atherix > Atherix ibis. The sequence goes on from OY282609.1 coordinate 32,998,070, forward strand.
TGGCAAACGTAAATATTTTATCCAAGACAGAATTTATTTAGTTTAAGATTTGCCATTGTACATTATAGATCGTTTGACCACCGGACAACACGTTAAATTTGTTAAAACTTTCAATGCGTTAAAATTGTAAAAACTTTCTAAAATTCTCTTCATTTTGAGGCTCATTTCTTGCTTGGTGCTTACGTTAATAAACAAAATTGTCATATATGAGGCTCTGAAAACCCACACGTGACTGTGTTGAAGCCATTTTATTCTCGAAAACTGATTGCTTGGTATGCATTTTGGTCAAAAGTAGTGCATTGGCCCGTGGAGAGATCGTTACCGTAAATTCTGAGCACTATGAGCTTCAAGATTTTAATCTAAACCATGCGTGGTTTTAAAAAGTCGGTGCCACAAGCTTTTATTACGCCAATTAGTTTACTTTCCGAATCACCAATTGGTTAAGACTTTATTTTAAAAAAAACTAAAATTATTAAATGTAAACGGTTTCGATCCTTGCTTTGCATAGACAGAAGTGGAAGTTTTCAGAATTTACATTGGAAGCAGTCTACTGTCTTGTCCTATAAGCTATCACTAATAATATAGTAAGATTAAATTCCGTGTTTCAAGAATTATATGATTTTTATAATTTTAGATGTAACCATAGAAATAACCATCATGCCAGACATATTTTATTTCGTACTACATCACTGTCGTCTACCAGTCCAAACTTCTCTATTTATTCTGTCACTCTTCCCCCCCCCCCCCTTCCCGTCAATAATTCTTAATATTCAAATTGTTCATGCTTTTAAACTTTTTTTAAGAAAAGTCTTTTAAATTTTCTCAAAAAAACTTAGCTTCCACAATGTCTTCATAATTTTTTTTCCTTTTCTAATTAAAAACGACTAGTTATTATAAATTTCTGATAGTTGCATATTAGTACTAAAGAAATTTCATTGGAACAATTTTTTATTCTGAATTCAATTTCTTGTGCAACTAAATAGCTCTTAACATATGAATAAATTGTTTCTACAATCAATTAAATTAACTTCTATGTAGTCTTTTTAAACTATTGTTAATTTAAAAAAAAAAAAGTTACAACAAAATATCCTTTTAGATATAAACATGGTGACAAGGTTAAACTTGTTCAAATGTTTATAATTATTTCATTCATATTTTTTTATTTAAGCATTTCACTTATAATCCTTAAAAATTTATTTTAAATACAATTCATAAAATCACACTTAAGATAAAAGATAATATTTCAATAAAAACTAAATATAAATTTTAGTTAACTTTGATAAATCAATCAATCGAACATTATTTAATTTCTACATTTTTGGAAATTGATTATGTTTTCGATTGAAATAACATATATTATATCATTCGGATGGGAAAATTTACATATTTCCTTATTATCATGTAAGTATGGGAAAATTCTAGAATGTTTTTCTGTTTTTCTTATTGAATTTCCATTATCGCGTTAATATACAATATTATTTTGTCTTTCTTAATTTTTTCCATTTATTTAGTTTTCGTTCCACTGAATTATTATTATAAATTTAAATTATTTAATTATGATTTTATTCAATGATCATGTACTCAATTTTTATTGTTTTTTTTTAATGCATTAGATGTGCATAAAATTGCATGATGATAGGATATTTATTATAATTAAAATACAAAAATTTTATAATCAAGTTTCGATGTATATTAAAGAATTTTCGAAGAGATGTTTTCTATTAAAACATTTTTGTTTGTTTTTGTTTATGGAAACTTTCATGTAAATCTTACTGTAGTTGTTCATTTTTTTTTAAAATTTTATTGCAAACGTCAAAGCACGAAATTATATTTTCTTATTTCTCTGTAAAATTATAAAAATGTGTTTTTCAGAAAAATTTTAAAGTACAAAAGGAGCGTTTTTAAGGAAGGTTTATAAGTGAAATTTGATGCCATTTTTATTACTGTAATTTCCCCCTCCATTGATATATATTTGACGATAGTCATTGAGTGTAGACGCGGTAAAATTATTATGGGCCATTATATAACCTTTAAGAACTTGTTATAATTGTTTATAGAAATAAACTAAATTAATTTATCTACTACTGTGAAGCTCTGAAAAATACGAGGTCTGTTCATAAAGTATCGCGAATTTTGAATTTCCGCGGGTTGCGTATATTCGATTTTCGATTTTTAGTGGCGTTATGTTGGGACTCTTGTCTCTCACGTATGCCGACAAGTTCAGCCATATTGAATGTTCAGTTAATTTTTGACAGCTGTTTTGTTTGCACGTGTTTTGGCTCGTCTTCGATTTTTGCCCATTCCAAAAATGGATCAAAGAATCTGTAACAAATTTTGTGTGAAAAACAAAATTAATTGTGCGGACGCATTCCGAATGTTGACTGTGGCATATGGTGACGCTACCTTAGACCGAAGCAACGTTTATCGGTGGTACAAAATGTTCTTAGAGGGCCGAAAAGTTGCGGACGCCCGAGCACGTCAACAACAGACGAAAACATTGATGAAGTGAAGAAAATAGTATTGGCCAATCGTCGAATCACCGTTAGAAAAGTTGCTGAGAACTTAAACATATCGATTGGCTCGTGCCATTCGATTTATACCAATGATTTGGTCGTGAGACGGGTCGCCGCGAAATTCGTACCAAAAACAGCATCGCTTTAACATTGCTAAGGAGCTATTGGTTTCTGTCCGCGACGACCCAAATTCGCTGCAGAGGGTCATAACTGGTGACGAATCATGGTTTTATGGTTATGACGTGGAAACCAAAGCTCATTCACCCCAATGGAACCTGCCGCACGAGCCAAGACCGAAAAAAGCATGCCAAGTTCGGTCGAATGTGAAGGATTTGCTTACAGTTTTCTTCGATTTCAGGGTCGTGGTGCATCATGAGTTCTTTCCACAGGGTAGAACGTTCAATAAAGAATATTACCTGCAAGTTATGCGCAATTTGCGGAAATCAATCCGCCAGAAATGCCCGGATTTGTGGAAGAACAAAAATTGGCTTTTGCCATTTTGGCCAAAAACAACATACTAATAATGCCGCAGCCACCGTATTTACCCAGCTCTGGCCCCTGTGACTTTTTCTTGTTCCCGAAACTGAAGATCCGCTACAATTGAGGAGATAAAGACAGCTTCGAAGGAGGAGCTAAACATGATCACAAAAAATGATTTTTTGAAGTGCTTCGAGGATTGGAAAAAACGTTGGCATAAGTGTATAATATTTGATGGGGATTACTTTGAAGGGGACAAAATAGGAATTCATGAATAAATAAATAATTTTAAAAAAAACATAATATTCGCGATATTTTTTTAACAGACCTCGTATGTAATGAATAGCACGTTCAATATGAACTTCTAAAGCTTGAAGAGAGTCTGGTTTATTGCTAAAGACTAATGATTTCAAATAATCCCACAAGAAATAGTGTAATGGTGTTAAATCACAACTTCATGGAGGTAATTCAATGTCACAATTTCTTGAAATAATCAAATCTCCAAACTTTTTTTGCAATAATTCGGTTGTTGCACGTGCTGTGTGGCATGTAGCCCCGTCTTGTTGGAACCAGATGTTGTCAAGATCAACTTCTTCCAATTTCGGCCATAAAAAGTTGGTTATCATCGGTCTATACCGCTCTCCATTGACAGTAACGGTCTTACCAGCTTCGTTTCGAAAAAAGTACGGACCGATGATTCCACCAGACCAAAAACAACACCAAAATGTCAATTTAAGTAAATATAATGGTGTTCATGAATAATTTGTGGATTTTCTTCGTACCAGAATCGACAGTTTTGTTTATTTACCGCACCACTCAGATGAAAGTGAGCGCACGAAAAGTTGCAATTGGAGAACGATTATTTTGATAATAAAATTGAATAATTTGTAAACATTATTCTTGCGTATATCTCACCATGATAAAATTGTAAATATTACTGAATACAATGAAAAAAAAGACAGATCATAATATGTTAAAAATGGCCGAAATTTGACTATTCAATTGGATGGAAATTGGAATATATGCAATTTCTAATCCATCCAATTGAATAGTCAAATTACGTCCAGTTGTCATCTAATAACCGTGATTGTCTTACAGTTTAAGACTTCAAATTAAAGGATAATTGTTATCCAAAGTAATCATAAAAACACGCATAATAAAAATATTCATATTAGCGATTACATGACAACACATTTCATTAAACAAAAAAAATCCCTTTTTCTTTTACCAAACATACATCAAATACTTCGATTCATTCCAACGTCCATTTGAATAAAAACCCTTGACACAAATTTTGATTTTCACAAAATGCATAGATTACGAAAATTTCATTTCTTTCTTTTCTTACCTTTTTGTTCTTAAGGGAAATACTTTCATTCAATGAAAAATGAAAATAATACTAAACAAATCCAGCAATCCTGATTGAAAGCACCTTAAAACACCTACTTTATTGTATTTATTACAATATTATTTTTTTTTTTTACAAAAAAAAACACTAAACGAAACTATAAACAAACGACCGTGAATACAATAATGAATGAAAAAGTACTCGTAGATGGATTTAAGAAAAATCAATGCCCATTCAAATGAGGATTTGAAAATAAATTCTTTTCAAAATGAAAAATTAGCCCAAGGCTAATGCGAAAATAGCTTCTTCTATCTGATGTCTACTTTAAAGACTAATAATTAATGTTTGCTTGTCGGTTTTGGAATAAACTAAGAGTAACGTGTGTAATTCTTAGCACACATCATATAAGAGTCATTTCTTTTCATTAGCAACATTCTACGCACGAAATCTTGAAAACTTCCTCTCACTAATGACTGTCTGAGAATGAGACTGACTTTTATGGTTGCATGTGCTTAAGAGTATTTCTTATATTATGCTATGCAAACCATGCAAAGCTGGATAATGTAAATTTCTAAAGATGGATAAGTACTTCTCCTAGATAGGCTTGGATAAGTTTAAAGCAAATGACAAACTGACAAATTGCATGAAAACAATACGAATAGAGCTGATTATAAAAAAAAACAGACAAAATAAACACACATACTATCATCATATGAACAAATTGTGTACACAGTACATACTAGGCCAGTAGAGCAATCCTTGAAGCTGAAAAAAACTTCTCATAACCCTTCAACAATATGGAGTACTGAAAGAAAAATAAAATAACAGACGAATAATACTGAAAAGTACATTAGAGAAAAAACTCACATTAGAAATACTAACATGCTCTGCACATCCTGGAAAAGCAACCGTGTAGATACGAATAACATACAGTAAACGAGGTGAATAAGCAAAGCAATAGGACAAAAAGAATCTATATAGGATAAAATGGGAGGATAAGCTTTGCTCTAGAAATAACCAAACTACAATATTTAACTTCAACACACCTACATATCTGAATACTTTTCTTATTTGCAGGACATAACGAAGATCCCCAACGCTTGAATTAGTATCAAAAGTATTACTTAAAGGCGAAACGATAATGCGGACTCTGAATAAAGTGAAAAAGTATTCTTGGTCGATACGAAAAAGCTTTAAAGTACAACCTTGAAAATAGAAAAACCGAAACATTACAAGAGCCGAGGTGTTAACCAATTATTGTAACATACTATGGGATAGTGTATACGCAACTTCCACACACACATATACACATCCGAATTTAAGTAATGACACTGTCGTTAAGTGTCCACAATTTTTGTTTTGAGAACATTTTTGTGGCAAAGAAAAAATCCAAATAACTGAATGGAGAAGCTTTAAGGATAATTAACTCGTGTTATCTGTTATTAGTAGGGAATTGTGCTTATCTTACCATTTTGTTAGTTGACTTCAATTAATTTCTTTTTGTATTGGTGAGGGTTTTCGGTGAGTACTGTAGTCAGATTGGTTATCTTTCTCCCATTTCCACTGCTAATGCACTCACTGGAATTGTGAATTTTTTGCTTTAAGAAAAAAAAATGCCTATCTTCCACTAAGACAAACCATTACTGACTATGCATTTTATGCACATACCAGGTGTATAAGCTTAAACTGCAAAAACAAATTTTTTCAAAGTATTTGCCCTCGCTAGCTACACATTTTTACCATCTCTCGGGCAATTTGTGGATACCACGTCAAAAAAATTCCTTCTCTTTCGAGACAAACCACAGCTATTTTCGGACGTCTTCGTAAGAATCGAAGTGCTGCTCAGCGAGCGCGTGGCCCATTGACGAAAACAGGTGGTAGTCGAAAGGTGCCTGGTCTGGTGAATAAGCGGGGTGGGGTAGCACCTCCCAGTTGAGTGTCTCCAAGTAGTTTCGGACCATTTTTGACGTGTGCGATGGTGCGTTGTCGTTGTTGATAATCCGTCCGTTTTTCACACAGAGCACCGTGCAATTTGATCAGTTGTTGGTGGTAGCCGTGGGCATTGACAGTTTCACCAGGTTTCAACATCTCATAGTAGACGATACCCTGCTGATCTTACCAAACGCACAGCATCGTCTTCCGTCCGAAGCGATTTGGTCTTGGGAAAGATGTTGATGGTTGGTCGGGATCAACCCACGATTTCTTGCTTTTAGGATTCTCAAAATATATCCACTTTTCATCGCCTGTCACAATCCGATGCAGGAACGACTTCATTTTTTGTCTGCCGAGCAAGATTTCGCATGTGTTTTGGCGTCGCTCCATCTGCCTATCATTCAATTCATGCGGCACCCATTTTCCGATCTTTCCAATATTCCTCATGGGTATCGTCTTCGTCGAAAAGAGCCTGCAATTAATGGTCCTCAACTTCCCTAAGCCGATTTTCACGCTTCTTGTCCCACAAGTCAAAATTGCCGTCTTTGAACCGACGAAAACAATCTCGGCACTTTGTTTCCGATAAAGCACTGTCACCATAGACCTCCATAAGCATTCGATGCAATTCGGCAGCCGATTTCTTCAAATTGAAGCAGAAAAGCAGAGCCTCCCGCATATGCTTTTTTTCTGGAACAAAACTAAACATAATTACCAAAGGAACAATGTATGTTGTTATACGAAATTGCTGACTATGTGCACTGATTAATGTTGACAGATGTCAAACGAATAAATTAAAAAAGTATGGCGTGCCCATGTTAGCTTAATACGCTTGCCAAACGGCGGATTTAAGCTTATACCCCTGGTATAGCGAAAATGTGTGGCAATATTTTGTGTTAACTCTTCTGCATCTAACTATGGCCTTTTTGACAAACCAATTAATTGAAAGTGTTCATCTGTAAATAGCTGTCAAATATTTTACATTACTGCGTCAAAGGTCTGCTTGAAAAGGACAATTTTTTCATGAGTGAGTTAATCTTGTGTAATCTGAACCGGTTCTATAATGGTACGTCAATGGTTTTTAGCTTTTGTTGTGAAAGTGTAACTTCGTGTTATTCACTCCAGTTATGATATTTGATATTTGAAAATTTTCTGATTTTCGTAATTTCGATAAACATCAATTTTACATGAAAATCAAGTTCAATTAATCTGAACGTTGGTAGAAATTCTTTTGTAATTTCGGTAGTTTTCTATTAATTTTGTTATATCATAATTTGGAAGGAGAGGGAATGGGGATATTGTGTTAGTCGTCATTACTTTCTGTTCTGTTTAGTCAAAATTGTAATTTAGGTCAGTTGTTGTGTCGATTTTACACGTTCGTTTATTTGTTGTACTAAAAGATTAATCACTGTTGTGGGTATTCTAACTTAATTATTTCGCTCAAATGGTTCTTTCATGATTTATTATTATATCAGAATTAAAATGAATTTATGCTTACCGCGAAATTTTCTATTATTCCCTAACTGGGTCTGGAGCAAGTGTGAGTTACATAGAAGTATTAGTGATCAATACCAAAATACGAGTATAATATAAAATGTAAAAGTTACTTTATTTGATCTTGATATTTATTGTTTGTGCAGGCATAGTTAAGGACGAAGTTATTAGGTAACGAGATTTGGTTGATTTTTCCTGTCGATTTCGTTTCCAAGGATATTAAAAATTGTTTAAGAAAACAGACGACGACAATCATGAAATTTTGTTTTATATAAAATCATAAAAGAATCAATAATGGTAAATGAGAATAAACGGACCAAAAAGAGTTACTATTAGAGAAGAACAGAGAGGACTGAAAAAAAATGAAATCAGGAAGAAAAAGAAAAATGCGAAAATAATATTAAATACCATTTGTGTTGAAGGCTTTTTCAAATTATGACGAAAATTTCACGTCATTCAATCTACACCCTCAATCCTCATTTATAGAGTAGTAGATATGGTGGGGCTGGTATCTAACCCTGAGATTTTCGATGGGTTAGCGAGCGGAAGAAAGATTATGGCATTAGAAAAAGTATTTTCTGAAAGGAAAATTGAAAAATGGACGTCATAACGAAGGCTTTTGATATAAAGTGCGTGCCTCTTCTACTGATGATGGTAGTGGTAGTAAAACTAGTAAAAGTTGTTATTTGTTGTAGTTATTGAAGAAAAAGATTATAATATGGTGTGCGGTATAAATAAATACATATAATTTTTCTAAATGATTTAATGTATTAAAGGCAAACATTTTTTTTTGTCCGCATAGAATCAAAATAATAACAAAAACTTGAAATTGTGGGTTTCTTAATGAACGTTTATCATGACATTGGTGGAGTTTATTTGGACTTTTCCAACTCGAATCCAAAATTCTTATCGAGCGTATACATTTTAATTTTTTGTATTTTAACGGAAAAACGAGAGTTAAGAGTTTATTTTTTCATTATTACTATATTTTGTGGATTTTACTCTATTATTACTGTTGAAGGAAAATCTAAATTGTTGGCTGATAATATACAACACAAGTTGAGAAAGTTTTTTTTCTTTTTAATTCCATTGTGGTCTTTTTTCTCTCTTCTGTACGAGTAATAAATACATAAATTAGTTTTAATGCAAATTTTTAGATCAACAATAGTCTTGATAACCATTTATCATTTGGTTAAGGACTGACTAATGGATTTGGACATGAGAAATGATTCTATAAATGTTAATAGTTTTGTTTTTCTTCTTTTTTTATTTTTATAGTAATAATAGCTTTTTCGTCTGTTAGTTTCGTAATAATAAATATAAGAAACAGATTTGAATTCGGTCGAATTTCCAAATCTAAATAAGAAAACAGTACTTTAAATGCAATACAAACTAGTAATTAATCTAAATAAAATGGTTAAATTAAAATGTTGTATATAAATAATATGGCATTCTCTGTATAATATAATATAAAAATTGGTAAATCACATGAACATTTTTGTATGGTATAATTTAATAGTGCGTTATATATTTATAAAACATAATTTTTTAATTAAAATAAGCTATATTTAGAAATAAATTTTTTTTTATCTTAGTTTTAGATGTAAATTGTTTTTATCCTTTTTTTTATCGAAAATATTTTTGTAAATTGTTTAAAATATTTGCAAGCAACTATAAGCGTCAAACAGTTGAACAGTAATTTTATCTTACAACAAATCATATACATTTTAATATAACTACATTTTTAGACATTTTTGCAGACCTCGGAAAATAACTCAAAAGTGGGGTCGAGCAATTATGAATTTAATTCGGAAAAATTTTCAGACCGTACCTAAAGAAGTTAGGGTTAGTCTATTCCTAGTTATTAACTCATCTTCAATAATACGGTGGACTCTAAAAGTTGGACTAAAAAGTTATGTCAGTTGAAAACACCATTTTTTTCTAAAAAAAATCGGAAAGCCTATTTAAATTAATAAGTCTTATTTAGTTTGTGTCGAGCGGGTGGACGGCATTATATTTTAAAAGACTGCAAATAGATGCTCTCAAGCCTCCCAAGCTTAAGAATTTCTCTCGAGTCTACGAAACTTCAAGCATAAAGAGTTATGTAAATAAATAAGACTCCTTTTAAGCGAAAGCTAGGAGGATTTGTTTTCAAGCTTCGGAAGAAATTCAACTAAATTTTAGACGAGCTGTTTCCAACTTAAGTCCAGTTGCTCTGAAATATGAGAAGAAATTCTCTCAAGCCTAGAAAGTTTGAAGTCAAGTTACTCAGAAAAGAGTTAGTGAAGTTAGATGGCGTTAGTGTTATGGTCTGAGGTTGCTTCTCTAGACAATACGAGGTCTGTTCAAAAAGTATTGCGAATTTTGAATTTTCGTGGATTACGTAGATTTTCGATTTTTTGTGGCGTTATGTTAGTACTTATGTCTCTCGCTTATGCCGACAAGTTCGGCCATTTTGAATGTTCAGTTACTTTTTGACAGTTGCTTTGCTTGCACGTGTTTTGGCTCGTCTTCGATTTTTGCTCATTTTCGACCAAAAGCAGCATCGCATTAACATTGCTAAGGAGCTGTTGGACACTGTCCGCGACGACCCAAATTTGCTCCAGAGGGTCGTAACTGATGACAAATCATGGGTTTATGGTTATGACATGGAAACCAAAGCTCAATTATCCCAATGGAAGCTGCCGCACGAGCCAAGACCGAAAAAATCATGCCAAGTTCGGTCAAATGGTAAGGTTTAGCTTACAGTTTTCTTAGATTGCAGGGACGTGGTACATCATGAGTTCTTGGCACAGGGTAGAACGGTCAATAAGTAATATTACCTGAACGGTCAATAAGTAATATTACCCGCAGCAAACGTATTCTCCAGATCTGGCCCCCTGTGACTTTTTCTTGTCCCCGAAACAGATTCTTTGTCAAAAATTAACTGAACATTCAAAATCGCCAAACTTATCGGCATAAGTGAGAGACATAAGTACCAACATAACGCCACAAAAAATCGAAAATCGAATATACGTATCACGCGGAAATTCAAAATTCGCGAAACTTTTTTAACAGACCTCGTATATTGATCCAATTCATCGTATAGGAGGTATAATGTTAATGAGATCGGATGACTACAAGAGTATTTTTAAAAAACCATGTTTCCCTATGCGGCATAATAGGAATGATGGTGACTCCAAACACACCCGAAGTTGGTAAAAACGGATCGAACAACAAAACATCATAGTATTGATATGGCTTTCACAGTCATCACACCTAAACGCTATTGAGAACTTGAGACATCTTAAAAAGAAAAAAAGAAAAAAACATTTTAGAAAAAGGAAGAATTTTTTGACGAAATACGAACTCAATGGAAAAATATTCTTGATCACTCATTGGTAGCAAATATTTTGCATAGCACTACATAATATAACCAACTTTAAATTACACAAGATATTTCTGATATGCTGTAGAGTATCTCATATAACTGTTGTGAGTTATCGAAAAAGTACCTAGATATGAACTTAGTTAATTAATTGTCCATTAATCAATGGCAGAAATAGAGACTCTTCAATTTTTGCAAAAAAAAATAATTCACTTGGAAGAAAAAACACTTTTAGAATTAATGCATTAATAGATCTTTATTTTTATAAAATGGGTCTTTCTAAAATTTAGTATTAATGAAGGATTTCTAGTAAATTTTAAACTTATATTTTAAAATTTTAACAATTTTCATATATATTTACATATAATAATATAAATTAATTTATGTAAAGATCCCTTGAAAACATCTGATTATTAGTTATATTTTTATATATAACTAATAATCAGATGTTTAAATTAAATATATTTAAAAGAAAGTCCAAATTCAGATTTGATTCGTTAAATCAATTTTGCCCACATAATGTTCCAGTTGGCCCACCAACAAATTATTTAAATTATACTATTTTTATTTAGTTTCTATATAAATAGATTTCTGAATTTCTAATATTTGTTATAACGATAAGATTTTGAAGGACATGAAATTTGTATTCTAGACATTAATTGATGGTCATTGTAATAATTTACAACAACAATAACCGCCAAAAAACTAAAAGCTTATTTTTACAATTTCAATGTTAATGTAAAAATTATTCATTTTTCTTTTAATTATAAACATTGATTTTTTTTTAATATTTTCTTATAATTATCAGCAAATTATTCATTATTATATGTATCACTTTGCAAAACACTATTGATGCATTATTTTGTTAAAATTTTCACTTCATAGAAAATCACAATTCACCATAGCAAAAATTAAAAAAAAAAAAATCAAATAAATTATTTATTGTATTATAACTAGTCGAAAAAAAATAATCAAATAATTTGAAATTTTGACTGTTGACAAACTTCAATTACACCAATATTATTGCATTAGCAAAACAATAAAGAAGAAGAAATAATGCTTAAATCAAAAAAAGAAGAAGAAGAAGAATATATCAAAATGCTAAAATCAAGTGTTCCCCGAAACGAAACATTTTAATAATTAGCAAAGATACATGTTAAAACTGTTAATTTAAGAAAAAATAACCATGCTACCACCACCAACAACACAAATAAACAATGAATAATAAAAATTTCAATTAAAAAAAATATCTTGACGATAAATAAAGTACACAAAATAATTCGTTTTGTTTTTCCGTATCATTCCTTAAAAACAAGTAGAAGATGCACTGCGACTACAATAAGTTAAGAATTAATCAGAGAAATCATATTTTTTGTTTTTTTACAGCTCACAAGTATACATAATCAGCTCGAAAAAGTAAGCATATAAAAGAAATATGTTGACAAAATGATAAGCAAATAACCAAAAAGGACATTATTTTGGACATAAATAAAAACAAAATTCTGAAAATTACCAAAAAAAAAACTAACAATAAAATTGATTAGAAAATTAACAAGACAAAAAATTTACATATCATCAATAAGTTTAAAGTTGAATATTGCAGATTATACAGATTTTGGAGGTGGTACTTTTATTTATCCGTATTTCATCAGCGTTTCGGTTATTTTTTATTTCTATGTACACACACGCATACATACATGCATATGCATAAATATGTTGAAGTTACTGGTGAGCAAAAATATGCGAATACATTCAGTCATCATTGAAAAAATTTAACAACAAAAAAAAACTACAAAATAGGAAAAAAATAAAAATATAATGAAGCTAATAAGAGACAGGAAAAATGCTATAACAAAATATTAATCAATAAATAGAAGAAGACCTGCATATATAATAAAAGGATGAGAGAAAAATATGTCATTCAAAATAATATGTACAATATATACGTGTACATACATTAAAATAGGACAAAAAATTAGAATATCTGCAATATTATTTTATGTATACACGTACACATATTAATTTTTCTAGAATAGAATGTTTAGCATTTTTTTTAATAGTTCCGAGAATCATTTTCAACACAATGACAGGATGAGGTTGAAATTGGAATGGGAAAAAATGTTCATCGAGCAGCAGCAGCATCCCATCATTATCAAAGTTGTTGTCATCTAATAATAGGATTATTTATGTGTATGCCTGTGTATGTGTGTTTATGCAATTCAACCATCTAAGCTAAAATGGCTGTATAATACTCGTGTACTCGTACATACAACTATATCTACGGCACGGAAACGTGGTCAGATTCTGTTGAGTGCCATTGGTTGGTGTCGATCTATTAGTTTAGTAGGTCGGTCATAAGATGGTCTTAAAGGTGAATATGAACATTCATGCATCCATACGTGATGGAAAGGAGCAAATGACACCTTCATTGTCGACACAAGTTAGCAGAGTGAATATGCTTGATGACATCTTATGCAACGTATTTATTTGCGCTCCTCATTCGGCAATATGACCTTTATATCCGTTACCTTATAAATATTTGCATGCAAAGCAGCTAACGTAACCGAAGAGCAGGGAGACTGTACAAAAGCTAAAGTGACAAACGAGATCGTCTGAGAGAGTAAATCGAAATGGCGTCGAGATGAATACTTTGCTGCTCAACCCTGGACGCAAATATTAGTAAAAAAAAACGAGTATAAGCAACTGTAACATTGTGTGTACATATAGACGGTATATTGTTCTTGTGTAGGCTAATACCTACATCAGCATTTCTAGAAAAATGGAAATTGTTTTTTTTTCTTTCTACATATTCATATAAAAGTGGAGGAATCTGGTTACTTATTTTTATTATTATTAAACAATCGTACATTTAAATTATATTTTCGCTTTGAATTACACAATTTACTTTAATACATTATTGGAAATTGTTGATTGTACTTAAGGTGCAGTTGTCGGGAATGTGTAAAATACAAATTAAACGAGAAGTAAACTGCAAAAGAAGACAACACATGAAAATAAAATGAAAAAAAATCAACAATTAGAAACTAATCTAAGAAGAAAAAAATTCATTTGCCTCAAATTCCAGGTTATGTCTGTCACTGACAGATTGTGCATCTCCCTTAGTATCTGTACATTGTTTTTGTTTTATTACTTCTTCGAATTATTTCATCAAGTTTTTATTCTCTTTCATTCTCATAATTAAAATAATCATAATTTATATAATTTTTATATTAAAAGTATTCGATTGAAGAAAAAAAAACAATTAGAAACTAATCTAAGAAAAATAATCAGTTGCCTCAAATTTCAGGTTATGTCTGTCACTGACAATTTTTTTTTTTTTTTTTAAGTTTAGATTAATGAGGTACAGGGGGAAACCTGGAAGACCTTCTACCTGCCAGGCGACTTATGCGGGATTTTAACCTCGCTAAAACCTACCTGTATCTCTACCCTTGCTCCCGGAACGATGGTTCCCCGGCGGCACTCTTTGTAAATACTACTTCGCCGGGGCGTTCTTATTTGATATTACTACTGTCCCAATATTATGACGCCTCGCGGACTATTCTTCGTACGTGGTCCGAAGATCCTTGATTAAAGATTCCGCGTACTCTGCAACTCTGTTCCAAGACGATTGGCTCTTCAGCATGCACTCCACTATGTTTTCTGGACTGATGGAACGGTCCAGATTTTTCTCCAGATCTGCCCGTGTACCCTCGTAGAAGGAGCATTGGAAGAATACGTGTTCTGCATCTTCGATCACATCGCGGCAGTGATGACAGTTTGGGGAGTCAGTGCTCTTGAATCTGTGCAAGTTCGCTATTTGTGAACTCTTCATCGACCTTCCATTTGCAGCCCCTTTTTGTTAGGACACTGCTAATAAACGTCGGGTCGATAATGGAGTTCGCGGCGCCTTTGCGGTAGGTCCTCTTGCAGTGCTTCACCTCTTCTGTCCGTCTCACGGCTGCCGCATTCAATGGACCAAACATTGAAGTCTCCGGCAATTACGACCGGGTCATGTCTTCTCACGTCCTCTGCAAGAGTGTCCAGGAAGCCCTTGAACATGTCAATCGGAGCACTCGGTCGAGCATAGCAACTATACAGGTGCACCCTCCTATCTTGGCCCTGACAAACCATATGGTGGGGTTAGTTGGTAGCTGTTCGAAAGGCAGTCTACCGCATGCCCATATTACTGCCTTTTTTGTGCTGTCTGAGACCCATGGTTGGATGTCAAGGTCGTCATACTGCTCGTACAGCATAGCCACGTCAACGTCCAGTTCTCTGACTCGCTGTGTCAGCAAGTCTTGGGCTGCCCTGCAGTGGTTGAGATTAAGTTGTAGCACTCTCATTTTCCATACTCTGGACAGCTCTTCTGGCATTTTGGATATAGGACATTTTCATGCCTCGGCTGTATGGTTACAGTCACTCTTTGGATCCTTCACCCTGCAGAGGATGCAGTTGGGAGGATCCTTGCACGTTGGTGCGTTGTGTCCTTCTTGTCCGCATCTAAAGCAGGTCTTGCTGCGGTCTACTCTCTTCCTGGAATCAAGAGCTTTGTGGCCAAAATGCCAGCACTTGAAGCATCTACTTGGCGATATTTTCTCACTGACAGATTGTGCATCTCTCTCCATATCTGTCATTGTTTTTGTTTTGTTACTTCTTCGAATTATTTCATCAAGTTTTTGTTCTCTTTTCATTCTCATAATCAAAATAATCATAATTTATATAATTTTTATATTAAAAGTTTTAGATTTTTTGACATCTTGTTTGTTTGTATGTAAGGTTCCTTAGACATGGGACCACTTATCAGGAGACCATTTGGCGACGTCAAGTTTTCGTTTGGGTGAGCGTTACCAGCTTGCAAAGCAAAACTGGTGGGTTTTTAGTAGGGTTAGATCGGGTGTTTTTTTTTAAATTTCGTGAAACATGTCAGTATTGTGATCAGGTTAAAAAACGGACTTGGTAATGAAATTAATAGATTTAATTTTTTTTAAGCTGGTTTGCTTATATTCGTTAAATAAATGTAGACTAGTTAGCATAACGCCACATAATTGGAAGAAGGGACGTGTGTGATTTCGAAAATAAAAGTTATAAGCTTTTCTGCTCAGAATTCGACATAGAAAAGCAGTTTTCGTGTCTTAGAATTTCCTTGGTTTGTTGACCAGTTAGTCGTTAACAAGGTCTCACTATTAGTTAAGTCTTAATTTCGACGTACGAGGTCTGTCCAAAAAGTATCGCGAATTTTGAATTTCCGCGATTTACATATATTCGATTTTCGATTTTTGTTATGGCGTTATGTTGGTACTCATGCCTCTCGCTTATGCCGACAAGTTTGGCTATTTTGAATGTTCAGTTAATATTTGACAGCTGTTTTTCTGGCACGTGTTTTCGCTCGTCTTCGATTTTTGCCCATTTCAAAAAATGGATCAAAGAATTTGTATCAAATTTTGTGTGAAAATAAAATTTAATTGCGCGGACGCATTCCAAATTTTGACTGCGGCATATGGTGAAGCTCCTTTGGACCGAAGGAACGTTATCGGTGGTACAAAATGTTCTCAGAGGGCCAAGAAGATGTGAACGACGAAAAGCTTGCCAGACACCCGAGAACGTCAAGAACAGACGAAAATATTGATGAAGTGAAGAAAATAGTATTGGCCAATCGTCTTATCACCATTAGAGAAGTGTCTCAGGACTTAAGCATATCGATTGGCTCGGGCCATTCGATTTTTACCAATGATTTGGTCGTGGCACGGGTCGCCGTGAAATTCGTACCAAAATTGCTCAATTTCGACCAAAAACATTATCTCATTAACATTACTAAGTAGCTGTTGGACTCAATCCGCAATGACCCAAATTTGCTCCAGAGGGTCATAACTGGTGACGAATAATAGGTTTATTGTTATGACGTGGAAACCAAAGCTCAATCATTCCAATGGAAGCTGCCGCACGAGCCAAGACCGAAAAAAGCGCGCCAAGTTCGGTCGAATGTGAAGGTTTTGCTTAAAGTTTTCTTCGATTGCAGGGTCGTGGTGCATCATGAGTTCTTGCCATAGGGTAAAACGGTCAATAAGGAATATTACCTGCAAGTTATGCGCAAGTTGCGCCAAGCAATCCGCCGGAAACGCCCGGATTTGTGGGAGAACAATAATTGGCTTTTGCACCATGATAACATCCTTGCTCACGCATCGTTGCTTGTGCGCGAATTTTTGGCCAAAACCAACACACTAATAATGCAGCCGTATTCCCCAGATCTGGCCCCTTGTGGCTTTTGCTTGTTCCTGAAACTGAAGAGCTCCATGAAAGGACGACGCTACGCCACGATTGAGGAGATAAAGACGGCATCGAAGGAGGAGCTAAACAAGATCACAAAAAATGATTTTTTTGAAGTGCTTCGAGAATTGGAATAATTATTATAATTATAATAATAATTATAAGTGTATAATATCTGGTGGGGATTATTTTAAAGGGGACAAAATAGATATTCATGAATAAATCAATAATTTTTGAAAAAAAAACACAAAATTCGCGATACACATTTTGAACAGACCTCGTATGGCTGAAGATATTATTTGCCGTTCAGTTAGTGGGCGAGGCAGTTTCGGGATACTGGACGGCAGAGAGTTTGTTCAGTCAGCTGGTCCAGCACGTGTATTTTCCATAATCCCCACATGCTTCGGCATCCAAAGCAACTCGACATTCGTTTTGTTGAGCAGGTTTTTGTCATTTAAGATGGTAGGATTGGCATCGATTGAATTTTAACAGCGTTTTTCTTTCTTTTTTTGCCATTTATTTTACTATACAAAATGTCCAATAAAAGTTCAGACATAAAATATGATATTTGTAAAGTAAGTAAAATAGCAAGAAAATGTTTATAAATATTGTTAAGTTAAAAAAAATTTCAAGAAAACTGGATCATTCGTAATATTGTTTTTGAATGTTCTGCATTTTTCGATCAATACACAACTGGGTCGAGTGGCTGGGTAGATTACATTTGTATTATGAGTGCATGTACATATTTCCAATCTGATATTATATATTCAGTGCATGTACAAATATGATTTAATTAAGTTGAAGAAAAAATTATTTTATTCGATAGGCAAACGTTGAAATTTAACAACAACAACAACAACAAAAAATTAATAATAATAAATAATAAAGAAAGAAGAAAATACAATCACTTAACTGACGAAAATTGGTAAGCCAAGAGAATAAGGACTAAATAAAAATAATAACCATAAAAATCATTTATATAGAAATAATCCAATAAAATGGTTTGTTTGCTATCCTTTCCCCCTTTTGGGGGGATATTGGAACCTTGACTAAGGAAATTATTTCTATTCTAATATTTTCTCTGTCCGAAATTTTGCTCCAATGGATGTAACAGTTATTCGTATTAATTCGAGTCCGTTTTTAATATTTTCCTTAAATTTCGATTTTTTCATAATTTGAATATTTTATGGAATCGAAAAACCACACAAATCGATTATAATTTTAGTAGCAGCTATGGGGGGGGGGGGGGGGGGGAGGGGTAGTGATTTAATTACCGAATAAGCTCAAAATAGACGAACAAAATACGAGTGAAAATTATTGTCAAATGTGTACCAATAGCACAATTAATTGTTCCTTATTATATGATTTAGTGCTCGTATATATGTTATAAAAATGAACCGACGATATTGATATTTATATTATTGTTGATTGTCCTTACGTTGAAATATATGTTATCGAATTGAGCAATGAATCATTTATTAGAAGGAGGAAATAAATAATGTTTCGTTATTCGATTTTTGGTTTTTATATTATAGCAGTTGGTATTTTTGTAATATATTTTTGTTTCCAGTTTGTTCTGTTTCTCTTTTCTTTAAATAATGATTATTATTTTTCTATTGTTCTCATTCAGTTTTACGGTCTGTAGAACAAAAACAAAAATCGACCTAAAAATCTTAAATCATTCTACCTACGTTACCATACACACATTATCAGTATTGTGTTTTACTAGAAGAAAAACCAAAAAAAAAGAAAAACTGAGGAAAATAAAATGGCCAACATTCGTTTACGAGAAATTACGATAAAAATGGGTAAAGATTCACAGGGATTCATATCGGTTTTGGTCTTGGTCTTGGTCTATTTTATCATAAGATTATACAGCCAATATGTCACACAGATCATAAATAAAAAAATATCGTGTCAAAGAAAATATTCTCGTACGCTTTGAATTTTTTTGGAATAGTAAAAAAACAATGTTATCCAATATTATTTTATTATAAGACTTTAATAATAAAAGAGTCTCATCAAATTTCAAAAGTTTTATTTTTGATTGGATAAAATTTGGTTTACAGGCAGAAAAATTCGAACTGATCTCTTTTTGTTACCGATAGATTGTTGTTAAGTTGACCCATTTTTTGTTTGAGGGGTCAAGTAATCGATAAAAAATCGGTTATACATATTTTGCGGTTTTAACAATATTTTATGATAAACGATTTCTGTTTATTTTTACCCTCTCTCTCTCACGTCTAGCCAATATCTTTGGTTAGTGAGTTTCTACTATAAAATATTTAATACTTGTGCGTAAACGAAAATATTTTTTTCTTAAATAATCGAGTACAGAAAATGCTTAGTTCACTAAATGTTTTCGTTTGTATTTTTATGAAAATTTTTATGCCGTTTATATATTTCAAGTTTGATAGTTTAATGCTTGATTACTTTCCTCAATAATGGTATTTTTTTTATTCTTTTAAAAATAGACTCTACAAAAAGATCAATTGGAAAATGTTCTTAAGAGCTGAAATTTTTTGCTTGCTCTTTAACAAAGATTTCATTGCCTGCCAGTATAACAAATTTGTGTAATTTTAGTATACTTATAATATGGAATAATATGAAAGTTAAATTGATGGTTAACATATAGTATATATTTAGTGATTTACGTGGAGTTATCAGTACTACTAAAGTTGAAGCCTTAGAAAATGTTAATAGCTTCCCATCGCTTCTAAGCCATGGACAGTTGAGGAATGATAAGAAAGTTATGGGGACTGATTATTTATTTGTAACAATTTGATTTTATTTTTGTACCTCAATATTATCCCTTTCAAAGTAGTTCTTTTAGCCACCTATACATCGGCGGAAGCTTCAATTGGAATTGCCTCCAGGTCCTCGTATATACTCCTTTAGGTGCTTTTAACAGTGATGATGTATTTTCAAGTGGTTTTTAAATTTTGGGAACAAACAAAATCACATGTACTTAGATCAGGTGAATTAGGGGGCTGAAAAAACCACAGAAATCCATTTCTTCGACAAAAACTTTTCGATGAAGGTGGCCATGTGATAGGAGGCGTTGTCATGATTGAGCATCCAAATCTAACGCCAAGAACCCTTTTTCTTTCATTAACTCTTTTATAAAAAGAATTCGTTTTTATAAAGATGTTTTTGAAAAGTTCTACATTTTCATCAGTTCTCGATATTGACGGACACCCTGAGCGAGGTTCCTCTTCCACTGCCTCTCAGCGCTCCAAAAATTCGTAATGCCATTGAAAAACTTGTAGTCTTGGTAAAAAAATTTCCCATCGACTCGTTGGAAGTTTTCGTAAGTAAAAGTTGCGCTACATTAAATTTATTTCTTTCACTTATCAATATAGTGTCGCGTAGTTACTGCAGTATTGTTAGATAGCTCCCAGTTTCATTACTTTTCTGATACACCTCATAATTGTTCTACTTTAATAAATTACATTAGAAAAACATGAAAACCTAAGATTTTTTATAAAAAATTATAAAAGTTTTCCGTTTTGAATAAAGTAGTTTACGAAAGTATAAATTTAGCTTGTATTTCGATTTTGAGCTTAAATGCGAAGCAAATCTTTTAATTAAATTTTCAAATTTGCTAATAGATACAAAATTTAAATATTTTCTTATTTATTTATGAGTTTATTAATAATATTTTTTTATACTCGTATATCCTCTACATTCATATATTGAATCC
Source organism: Atherix ibis (assembly GCA_958298945.1). Lineage (NCBI taxonomy): Eukaryota > Metazoa > Arthropoda > Insecta > Diptera > Athericidae > Atherix > Atherix ibis. The sequence goes on from OY282609.1 coordinate 33,019,165, forward strand.
GCTTACTAGTAAACTAGCGGATCAACCATATTTTGAGATGTAATTAATTTTATTTTATGCAAAGAAATAAATATATTAAAGAGTTCAGGTATTGACATGCAAACATAAAATGTTTGCAGAAAAGTAATTTAATGAGCAATATACGATTAAATCGATTAAGGATTTCCATTAACAAAGTTTTATAGTTGATGAAATGTTTGACCCAAATTTAAAATACGATAACTATTATTCTTACTAATACATCAATTATACTCTGAATATGCTATTACTACCGGATGGTACTATATCATTACTATGGCTACTACTACAACTACCTTCATATTTGTGAGTTTTTTAAAAAAATAGTATATCAGTAAATATTTCCGCTCTCAGAGATAAATAAATACAGATTTCTATAAATATAAAAAAATAGATATTGTTAATTTATTGTCCGAATTTACAAAGTTTATATTGTGTAAATACTATCAAGGTAATAAAATTTAAAAAAAAAACGAATTTATTATCCCATTACAAAATAAAGAAAAAATATTTATGTTTATAATATTCCCTTTTAAATTTAAAAATAGAATAATTATTTTCTCATCAAATTGGAAACCAATTTAGATATTTAAATAATGCATGTACATTTTTTTTATACTATTATTATATATTTAATTATAGAAGTACAAATTATCTATAAAATTTTAATGAAATTAGATTTTTTGCAATATATTTTAATTTTCTAATAAGATTTTTTCTTATTGAAAAACTAAATTCTCTTTTTACTTTTTTTTCTGGTAATAATTTACTTTATTACAGCCAATGAATTTCTTTCACCTATCAAATGTTAAATGCTATCTCGTTCTCTTTTCTACTAATCTTTCTAGATTCAAAATGTTGTTTTCTGACAAAAACTCTTTAATATTTTGATAATTTAAGAGAACAAGCCACAATTTTTAAATCGTTCGGACGAATGCGTCGGGCATTCATTTTCACAGTCACTGTGTATATTGGGCGATTCAAAAAAGAGATTACTCTCTATACTCTATTCATCAACATGGCGGAAAAAGTGTGTAAAAACTCAACTGAGTTGACAGGCAGACATGTTGCTTTTAATTGATCTAAAGAAATTTTCAGCATTAATTAGTTAAAAAATTAAGGAGTTTTAAATAATGTTAGTGAATGTTTTTATTAGAAATGTGTAATGTGATTATTTGTGTAATTTAATCGTATATATTATTTAATATATTCATTTTGGGTGAGTAATTAACTTCAAAATTTGTTTCCAAAATACTATTAATTATTATTTAAATAAAATAAGTCATAAATTTCCAAAATTTCATTAATCATTAATATTATTATAATTGTTTTATTGAAGAAAAAAAAATAGAACAGAGTCGAATATTAGTAATTGTTACTCGTTTGGGAGTCATCGTCTTCAGGTATCGTAATGGACTCTTCCGAACAACATAACCTCTAATGATATATATTTTTATATAATATGACTGATAAAATATGGAATTACCATATTCAATAAAAATATTCCAAATTTTCGGCATATTTTAAGGTTGCAACCGGGTCGAGATTTCCTGTTACTTTCTTTAATGAAAAATCAGATTATTTTATAGGAGGATTAAAATATAAATATTTTTCTTCGAAATGAACTTTTTTTGGAACCATTTTCAAGGATGGTCAATTTTCAACCAAATGATATCTCACTAAATCATTATTGTACAAACTTTAAACTATATGGGTGGTCATTACGCAGGACTATAATCACTTTTCCTATAATAAAATAGAGTATTAATAAGCTTAAAGGTGCTGTTTTTTAGTTAAAAGAACACATGTTTTTTTGCATAGAAAGCAAAAACCAATTTATTCAAAGTACTTGCCATTGCTAACAACACATTTTTCCTATTTCTCGGGCAATTTGTGGATACCGCGCCAAAAAAATTCCTTCTCTTTCGAGGGAAACCACTCATCAAGCCATTTTCGGACGTCTTCGTAAGAATCTATTTTCTGCTCAGCGAGCGCGTGGCCCATCGACGAAAACAGGTGGTAGTCGGATGGGGCCAGGTTTTGTGAATAAGCGGGGTGGGGTGGCACCTCCCAGTTGAGTGTCTTCAAGTAGTTTCGGACCATTTTTGACGTATGCGATGCTACGTTGTCGGGGAGGAAAATCAGCTTGTCATATCTTTGTTGAAAATCCGTCCTTTTTTTACGCAGAGCACGGTACAAATTTGATCAGTTATTGGTGGTTTCAACATCTCATAGAAGACGATATCCTGCTATTCTCACCAAACGCACAGCATCGTCTTCCATCCGTAGCGATTTGTTCTTGGGGAAGATGTTGATAGTAAGCCGGGATCAACCCACGATTTTTTGCGTTTAGAATTCTCGAAATATATCCAGTTTTCATCGCCTGTCATAATCCGATGCAGGAGCCACTTTATTTTTTGTCTGGCGATCTAGATTTCGCATGTGTTTTGAAGTCGCTCCATCTGCCTATCGTTCAATTCATGCGGCACCCACTTTCCGATCTTTTCAATATTCCCCTTGGCACGCAAACGCATGGAAATAGCTGGTTGAGTAACACCCAATTGCTCCGTGAGCATTTTTTGCGATTGGGTATTGTCTTCGTCCAAAAGAGCCTGCAATTGATGATCCTCAACTTTCATAGGCCGATTTACAATGCTTCTTGTCCCAAAAGTCACAATTGCCGTCTTTGAACCGACGAAACCAATCTCGGCACATTGTTTCCAATAAAGCACTATCACAATAGGCCTTCATAAGCATTCGATGCGATTCGGCAGCCGATTTCTTCAAATTAAAGCAGAAAAGCAGAGCTTCCCGCATATACTCTTTTTCTGGCACAAAACTAGACATGATTACCAAAGGAAAAATGTATGTTGTTGTACGAAATTGCTGACAATGTGCAATGATTAATATTGACAGATGTCAAACTCACTCACTCCATCTATCACCAAACAGCGGATTTAAGCTTATACACCAAAAATAATAATTTTCTTATACAAATGAGCTTGAATATATGAAACACTCTTATCACATAGTACATGCTACCGATAATTTATATTCAAGTAACGATAATTAATTTAAGCATTATTTAAATTAAATTTTAATTGAACTCCTACATATAACACAGTTAAATTTAAAAAAAACCAACGCTATTGAAGATCACTGAATGTCTAACTTACATACAAAAAATAAAAAAAACTAAACATTTTTAATAAATGTTGCTATTTCATTCATCATAAAAATAATTTTTTTTTCGCCTTCAGAGATCTATCTGAAAAATAATAACAAACTTCCCTACAGGAAATCAACTTAAAATGTAAATATAATTTCTAAGAACTGCCGAACAAACTTACGGTATACATAATTATTATCTAAAAATAAATAACTACCAAAGAAAACTTTTCAGTATGAAAAATTCTACAGAGGAAAAATAATTTTCTATGAAATAAAATAATTGATAATTTTCCATTTAGAATATTTTGTATATAATTCGAAAATAATAACAGACTCTAATGGCTAAATAATAGATTAGAATTTTCCTTATTTTTAAAAAGTGAAAATAAATCACATAAATAATATTGAATAAAAATGTTTCGTTTCGTTACAATATGATTTTCACCTAAATTTTCTTGTTGCATTTGTAAAAGGTTAAGTAATAAAAATGTCAAATTTTTTTATTTTTTAATTTGTAGATTTTTTTTGTATATTAAATAAATTTGTTAAAGAAAATAATATTACAAAATTATGATATTATACTTACTTTTTTATTGCCAGGTTAAATTTTCATGTTCATTTATTTTTATTAATAATTTTTAAATGTTTTTTTTTTCTTTTTAGTTGCAATATTGAAAAATTAAAAATGTTTAATTAAAATTGAAATCTTATGTTTTGAAGTGTGAAATGCTGAAGATTAAGAGAGAATACAAATTTAATTTATATGAAAATATTGAAATGATTTTAATTCTAATTGAAAAAAAAGCAAAAAATTATATAAGATTTGAAAAACAAACAATTCTACAATATTTATTTAATAAAAATAAAAGGTACACGTATAATCATGAAGTATAAATTATTACAAATAGAAAAAGCGGAAAATTATATTAATTGCATTTGTAGTGTTTTATATTATTAGTTATCTTTATTTAAATATTTCTTTTTTTAATTTATAATTTATATTTTTAAAAAAATGTTTGCCTTAAATTGGTATCGGAGAGCCATAGCGGGATGTGACAATTGTTTATTAGATTTGATGGGTCATGGATATCATATGATTTCCGCGTTAACTAGCCAACGAGAATAAAATAGAAGTGGACTTTAATGTTCTCTTGATAACTTTATTCTGATTTAATTATAATATTCTTAGCCTATTTATACAAAATCAGTTAATGTCCATATATGCATCAACAAAATCTATGGGATTGAAAAATAAGTAAATTTTAATTATTTCAAAACGTAATTTGCTTATTTGTTTCTTTTTTATGATAATTATTTACTTATCATATTTCTCAAATATAGCATTATACCTCAGGTGACTTGATTCGACATTTCATTATTATCCATACGTGTGCACTGCGTATGGTCTATGAGTGGAACGAGTCATTGACCAATGGATTGGGATTCATATCTGCCGATTTCGCTATTTATTTAAAGTAATTTCGTTTTAAAAAAAATAAAAGTGAAGGACGATTTTCTTATAGTGAATTAATATTTTATTCAATTAAATATTGTCCAGTCTGATCCAATCCCTTTGCCATCTTTTTGGCAGTAGCATGATTCCACGCTCATAAAATTTTTGTTCTTTGCTGGCAAAAAAACTGATCCAAGTGATTTTTGACCTCCTCATTTGAATTTATGAATAAAATATTAATTACCTCCTCATTTGAATTTATGAATAAACTCTACGTCTGGAGAGTATGGTGGGTGTGGCAGTATATCCCATCCAAACTCTAAAAGCTTTTGCCGAGTGTCCAAACTTGTCTTTTGCCGAGTGTTCAAACCTTTCCTATTGACTAATTCTGGCCTTTTTTCTTAAACAGAATCATTCAATTTGTCCAGCTGATGACATTACACTTCAGAATTGATCGTTGTGTTGATCTGTAGAAGCTCAAAATAAACGATCCGTTTGAAATCCCACCAAACAGGTAACAACATTTTTTTTGATGAATATTGACTTTCGAAGTGCTTTGAGTCGGTTCATCTTTTCTACTCCAGGATCTTTTGCGCTTAACATTGTTGTAGACAACCCATTTCTCGTCCCCAATGATGATATGCTTCAAAAATGGATCATTTCCTTGACGTCTCAGAAGCAAATCACAAACGTCAAAGCGACGGCACAAATATTTTTCCCTAAGAAGGTGAGGAACCCATTTGTGGAACTTTGAGATTAAATCAACCCGTTTCAAATGATCATGAACGGTCGAATTCGATAAATTTAATCTCTCAGCGATCTCACGCGTTGTTATTCGACGGTTTGCACATTAATACCTTTATTGTGTCTTCATCAGGTGCATCTTCGAGATAAAAATTGCCGGATCGAAGTTTTGTAAACCAGTTTTGACACTGGCGCTCATTTAACACATCGGATAATTTTTTTCTAGCTTGAACAGCATTTTTATCTTTTCTATAGTAAAATAGTAAATTAAGCCGAAAATGCAGTTATTTAAAAGTGTATCAACCAAAAACTACTGCGCAGAATCAATGGAATTTGTTCACAAGCAAGCCTTGCTATGTCAGCTGTCAAAATACATATTATTATGCGGCTTAAGTGTGAAGTTGATTGTGAAAAAATACAAGTAAGTCCTCTGTCGGGAAACTTTCCGGACAACCCAATATATGCCCAATTTACAGTTGCCGCCTGTCTGGATTGTGTTCGTACCAATCCTGGGTGGTGGGCCGTTCGCAAATATTCGCTTGCCAATCGAAGCGCATATACACGCACGTTTCGATTCGATTCCATTAGCAACAGTTTGCAATGCTGTACGACACCGTAGGCCTTAATGAACGCCAGCCTTTAAGCTTTGCTGCGTTTTTTTGTAACTGACTGACGGCAAAATAACGAAACGCGTTCTTCCGTTGGTTTAATTTGATTCGATACTTAATGCGGTTTGGTGTCAGTTTGCTTTTTCCAATCGAATTTTTTCACAAGCAAGCCTTGATATATCAGCTGTCAAAATACATATAATTATGAGGCTTAAGTGTGAAGTTGGTTGTGAAAAAATACAATTATGTTCTCTGTTGGGGAACAACGAAATTACTTTCCAGACAACGCAATACTATAATCTGATATATATTTTTCCATTTGTTGCAGTCCAGAATTATTTCAATAGCATACTTCCGCGGGTTCAGGGCTTTCTACAGGGTGGATCATTTTAAAAAGTAAATAAAAAAAAATAGTGTATATTTTTTTAAATTTCCAATTTTATTAGAAAGATTGAACGTTGCAATTTAAGAATGAAACACAACATCATTTAACTGACTGCCACGACTGGCCTTACAGTACACCATTCGCTCGAACCAATTATGCAGTAGATTTTCGATTGCCTGGGCCTGTATCTCTTCAATGGCAACTTTGATTTCTTATTTCAAGGCCTCAATTGTGGCTGGATGGCTGACCGTAACGGCGGTTCCTTCATCGTTTTCGAAGAAAACGGGCTGATTATGCCTCCAGTCCAAAATCCGAACCAAACCGTGACTCGTTGTAGATGCATCGGCTTTTCCATGGTGACGTATGAATTTTCTGAGCCCCAGATATGACAATTTTGTTTGTTGACATACCCACCGAGGTGGAAATGGGCCTCATCCGAAAAGATGATTTTTCGGTAAAAATGCTCATCTTCGGCCAATTGATCTTGAGCCCATTGGGCAAACCGAAAACGCATCGAATGGTCATGCGGCTTTAGTTGTTGGACTAATTGAACTTTGTAAGCTTTCATACCGAGGTCTTTGTGCAAAATTCTCATCAGAGAAGTGCGAGAAATGTTCAATTCCTGAGAACGGTGACGAGTTGATGTTGATGGATGATCAAGGACATTTTCAGCAACGGCGGCAATATTCTCGGTCGTACGCACTGTATTAGAGCGGGAACGAGTTGCTTTGGCAACCAACAAACCAGTTTCACGAACTCGCTTCAGACAGGCATTCGATCTTTGCTCATTTTTTTTTTAAATTTCTCACAGTTTGGGTTGAAGACTCACCATTTTCGAAATAAGTTCTCAATATTTCCCAATTTTTTTCAAGTGTATGGATTACCATTTCGTAAAATTCAGACTTTTAACTAATAATCTGTCAATTCGTGATGACATTTAACACTCAAGTACTTCAAATAAATAGTGGTTCAAAATGCAACCGCTAGATGGACTACACTGTAGGATGAAAAACTCACAACTTTTCTGAATCTGAATTGGCATGTCGCATTTATTTTGTGTTCAACCCATATTTTTAATAAATGTCACTTAATCCAGAATTTTTTTGTTGAATAGGTCTGCTTCATTTTTGGAGCTCTTCAACTCAACTATTTTTTTGTTTACCCATCTTATTAAAATTTCCAAAACAATCTAATTTTTTTCACAAACTTTAACAACTTCTAATTGTTTCCTCCAACTTCCGTTCGATCTGGTTTACTAAACTTAGTAATGGTTGTGGTGCTGTAAAGTGGGCCCTTGCTTATATCCTGAAAATTAAAGAAAATTCCCGAAAAGTAATTAAAAAAAGAAAACTTCGTGAATGGGTGCAACCTCTCCGCAATATCCAATTAAATTTGGTTTTTACAGATTATGCCATTTAAATGACCATTTCATATACAAGTCCCACTAAAAATTAAATAATTCAAAAAATAATTAATGTCTTCATAATTTGTAAGAAAAATCATTAATTGAATAATACTGTAATTATGTTGATTGTACTCATATAATCACAAATCAATATTTATGTTTCGAATTTCAACTGGGATAGTTTTAGACTTTTTTCACTTATAATTCACATTTAGTGGTGGTGGGACTCGAATAATTCCTAGCATGAGAATGTTACTTAAATGAACAAATGTTACCGATTATATAACTGAATACAATATATCTACCATAAAAATAACCAACACGTAATATATCATTTATCAACGGTGATTACCAGTTGACCGTGTTCTTATCAGCCGTAGCTGTCCGTCATTTATGGCAAGCCATCTGTTTTCATCGTTAGACAAGTGACAGGTGACTTGCTGATAAATTAGGATTGAATGGAAATAATTAATACTGGGAAATTATAAGGAGGGAAATTGGAAAAAAATGTCTAAGAATTGAAAAAAAATTAATAGTATCCTCTCATGCTGATTATGCTCTTCACAATAATATATAAAGTGTGTTCTAAATATGAGAGAACCGTTTTTTTTTATCAAAATTTTTTAAATTGGAATGAAAAACAATGATTTGATTGATCTAAATGGTTTTTATAAACTTGGGTTCTTAAAGTTTTAGGTCGGTTAGCGTTGACCTTCCCGGTTAAAAATTCTCTGGGAGGATATCGGAACCGGTTAGATTTGGGGAACTATGGGACCATTATTTTTTGATATAATTAGGTTAGAAAACATGGATCGCAGAAGTTCCATTGTACGACGTCTGTTCAAAAAGTATCGCCAATTTTGAATTTCCGCGGGGTAAATGTTGGTACTCATATCTCTCATTTATGCCAACAAGTTCGGCCATTTTGAATGTTCAGTTAATTTTTGACAGCTGCTTTGCTTGCACGTGTTTTGGCTCGTCTTCGATTTTGGCCCATTCCATAAAATGGATCAAATAATCTGTATCAAATTTTGTGTGAAGAACAAAATTAATTGCGCGGACGCATTCCGAATGTTGACTGTGGCATTTGGTGAAGCAACCTTCGACCGAAGCAACGTTTATCGGTGGTACAAAATGTTCTCAGAGGGCCGAGAAGATGTGAACGACGAAAACATTGTCGAAGTGAAGAAAATAGTATTGGCCAATCGTCGAATCACCGTTAGAGAAATTGCTGAGGACTTAAACATATCGATGAGCGTGAGACGGATCGCCGTGAAATTCGTACCAAAATTGCTCAGTATCACATTAACATAGCTAAGGAGCTGTTGAACTCTGTCCGCGACGACCTAAACTTGCTTTAGAGGGTCATAACTGGTGACGAATCGTGGGTTTATGGTTATGACGTGGAAACCAAACCTTAATCATCCCAATGGAACCCGCCGCACGAGCCAAGACCGAAACAAGCATGCCAAGTTCGGTCAAATGTGAAGGTTTTGCTTAAAGTTTTCTTCGATTCCAGTGGCGTGGTGCATCATGGATTCTTGCCACAGGATAGAACGGTCACTAAGGAATATTACCTACAAGTTATGCGCAAGTTGCGCGAGGCAATCCGCCAGAAACACCTGGATTTGTGGAAGAATAAAAATTGGCTTTTGCACCATGATAACGCCCCTGCACACGAATCGTTGTTTGTGCGCGAATTTTTGGCCAAAAACAATACACTTATAATGCCGCAGCCACAGTATTCCTCAGATCTGCCCCCCGTGACTTTTTCTTGTTCCCGAAACTGAAGAGTCCCATGAAAGGACGACGCTACGCTACGATTGAGGAGATAAAGACGGCATCGAAGGAGGAGCTGAATATGATCACAAAAAATGATTTTTTGAAGTGCTTCGAGGATTGGAAAAAACGTTGGCTCATGTGTACAATTTTTGGTTGGGATTACTTTGAAGGAGACAAAATAGATATTCATGAATAAATAAATAATTTTTGAAAAAATAGAAAATTCTCGATACTTTTTGAACAGACCTCGTAGAGCATGCAGTATTATAGGGTGCCGTCCAGTTGTAACCTTATGTCGTCCAATCGCAATTGGTCCAAGTCACTGATAAAAAACTTCTGTAACATCTATCTATATTGCTCATAAGTCACCGTTACAGCATTACCGTTGCTGGCGTTGCTGAGAGATTGTGAAAGTCGTTTGTGAATTGCCTCTAGATTTTCATGACACCAGAGGCGGCTATTTTGTTCATTAACGAAGCGGTTTAAGTTGAAATGCATTACGTCACTTATCAATTTTTTTTACAAAAGTTCGATTTTTATCTGTAGAACTCTAAAACGACCTTGCTCCACTGTGGAAAAGGCATATGACTCCTGGGCCCTGGGCTGAAGTTCATATAGCACCTGAATTTTTTACGGGTATAAATACATGTCAATTGTTATGGGCGATGTCTTTATGGATGTTTCCTGTCCATTGAACACTTATCAATATTGTGCAAAATTATTCAATAGACGATAAATAGTGCAATTCGAAAATAAGTTATTCCGAACTACTGTTTCAAGTAATTTCCCGAGCCTCATAGTAATAGATAAATAAATTACTTTCGTAAAATGTTTTTCTATAATTACACATTGTTGAAGATTATAACGCTAATCCCACACCCTTTGTCCACACCCTTTGTCTGGCAAATATCAACTTATAGAATGACAGCCTAATCAAAATGGCATCAAATTTAAATTGTGAACCTATCTTCAAGAACATCCTATACTTAATGCAGAGCAAACAGGTATCGACCGTATTCAGACTTGTACAGGATGGGCCAATTTGGACTAACTGACTTAAAATGCATATAAACTTTTTATTTTTGAGTAAAGAATTTAAAAAAGTTTTATAATGTCTTCATACTCAGTGCAAGAAAGTGTCGAAATTTTTAATTTTAATACTGTCACAGCTCCCATTGTAAACCTGATAATAAACTTAATTGACGGTTTTAGGGAGCGTAAAATTCACAGCATAAAATTTTTTGATGCACAAAATGCAACCATTTGGAACTCTCTGGAGTATTCTAGAACACACCAGAGCCAATATCCTCATCGTCGTTATTGTGAGAATACAAATAAATTTTCCAATAGAGACTTTAAAGGAAAACGACTTTTCTTATTCGATTTCCTTAATTAGAAAAGCGGAAGTGAAATTATATACAATTTGTTATGGCATCATTGAATAGCTCAGAATTTAGTTGGTTGGTTCCTAAAATTTGAATATTTTACATTATATTCATTCGTCATTTATCATCGGCGTGTGTTGGACGCATAAGAATTTTTTCGATTAAATCGATTCACTGAACCCCATTTGACTTTGTTAACGATGATTGATGATGCTACAAAAATCCACGAATACCATTCCAAAATAGTATTATTCATACATATTTTAAATATAAATTGTTAGCCCGACTCCCAATAAATCACCGCCTATTAGTTCGGTGAGTATATTCGTAGATGTGTCTGGTTGGGTTTTATCCATATTCCTTTCCTAACATTCAAAGCCAGCCGCCTTGTGATTTTCTGTTCATTTCTGAGAATAAATGGAATGTAATTTGTTGAGGCTATGGAAAAAGTCCATCAACATCTTGCTTATTCGATAAGATTAAAGTTTTCCAATGCATTCGAAGATTTTTGATATTTGCGAAACGAACTTTTATGAAGGGCGCCTTAATCTTTAAAATTGAATAAAACGAGTTGTATGTAACCTATGATGGATATCATTATTGCAAATTAAAGTACTTTGATACTCTTATTATTGTAAAATAACATCGTTCAAATGGACTCCACGGCTTCGTTTACAACAGATGATCCGAGATTGATGGGCGTATTATAGGCGGCCTTGTCATGGTGGACCGACTATCCAAATGTCAGCAGTGTCTGATTTGACGCGACGAATAACCGGTTTTCTGAGCTTTCTAAAAAGCTACAATGTTAATTGACGGTTTTCTCGCAAAAGCCCATACTCGTCCATTATTTTTATCAGTTTTTGATGTTGGCGGCCATCTTGAGAGGGGTTCAAATTCTACTGCTTCTCGGCACTTCAAAATATTTTGTACCACAGACAAACTCGGGCTCTTGATAAGGAATGTTCCCCATAGAGTCGTTGCAACTTTTCGTATGTCAAAATCGCGGATTCGCTAAACAAAAAACACAACCTTACTTATTGCCCTCTATAGGGTCGCGGAGTTACCAGACGAAGTAGAAACTTATACAGCATGACTAAAAGGAACTAACATACAAGGCAGTCTCTCATTACTGTTCTGATACGACGTATTGTATATAGATTTTATTAACAAGTGAAGAGTTTATTATCAGAAATAGAATTGTTCTGCTTCATTTTTTGTAATGCAACATCACTTTAGGATCTGGTAGTTATCGAAGGAGTTGAAAAATTGTCCATGAGGGATTAACGTACAAACCCTGTGCAGGGGAAGTCCGAAATTCTGCCAGATCGCTTTCAGTAACGCTAAGTTAAAATTATTTGACATTAAAACGTCAAAATTATTTGACATTAAAACGTCAAAATTTTTTGATATTGAAATGTTCTGAATAAATAACAACTAAAACTTACCAATTCATGGAAACTAAATTGGTAACGCTCGTGAAAAAATTTATGGTAGCCATCTTGGCACACACATTTCTCATGCCTCAATTTTTCAAATGACGATCCTTATGAAGAGTTAAATGGTTCAAATTTAATGCACTACTATCAGTCTTACTTTTAATTAACGGTCTGATTTCGCAAGAGCCCTCATTCGTTCCATATTCTCATCAGTTTTCTATGTTGAATGTCTTACAAAGCGAGGTGCGCCTTTCACTGCTTCCTGCCTCTTGATTAGGAGTATTTTCCATAGTCTCGTTGGAAATATTTATAAGTTAAAGTCAAAGATACGCGAAGGTTAAAAATAAAAATACGGATGCTTTTTTGTTCCATATTCCGGTGTTGCCTTTTTTATAACGCACCATCACTTTAGGATCTGGTAGTTATCGAAGGAGTTGAAAAATTGTCCATGAGGGATTAACGTACAAACCCTGTGCAGGGGAAGTCCGAAATTCTGCCAGATCGCTTTCAGTAACGCTAAGTTAAAATTATTTGACATTAAAACGTCAAAATTATTTGACATTAAAACGTCAAAATTTTTTGATATTAAAATGTTATGAATAAATAACAACTAAAACTTACCAATTCCAGGAAACTAAATTGGTAACGCTCGTGAAAAAATTTATGGTAGCCATCTTGGCACACACATTTCTCATGCCTCAATTTTTCAAATGACGATCCTTATGAAGAGTTAAATGGTTCAAATTTAATGCACTACTATCAGTCTTACTTTTAATTAACGGTCTGATTTCGCAAGAGCCCTCATTCGTTCCATATTCTCATCAGTTTTCTATGTTGAATGTCTTACAAAGCGAGGTGCGCCTTTCACTGCTTCCTGCCTCTTGATTAGGAGTATTTTCCATAGTCTCGTTGGAAATATTTATAAGTTAAAGTCAAAGATACGCGAAGGTTAAAAATAAAAATACGGATGCTTTTTTGTTCCATATTCCGGTGTTGCCTTTTTTATAACGCACCATCACTTCAGGATCGCATAGTTATTGGAGGAGTTGAAAAATTGTCTATGAGGGATTAACGTACAATGTGGAGGGGAAGTGCGAAATTCTGCCAGATCGTTTTCAGTGATGCTAGGCCAAAATTATTTGACATTAAAACGTTAAAATTATTTGACATTAAAACGTCAAAATTTTTTGATATTAAAATGTTATGAATAAAGAACAACTAAGACTTACCAATTCCAGGAAACTAAATTGGTAACGCTCATTTTTTTTGAATTGGTCCAAAATAAAAGTCGAAATTGTTATATTTCGAAATTGAATACATTAAACAATTGAGAATGTTTCATTGCCTTCGAAGGGTGTAAGCCTGTCTGACGTATCTGAAAATACTGCCGAAGTATAAACATTCATTATTATTATTTTTTTTTATAAAGAAGACAAAAATACTAAACGTAATAAAATATCGAATGTTTTTTAGCAAGTGCAATATTTCTTATTGTGGATTTACTCTTTAGAACTTTTCTCTAGCGATTTGAATAAATTATTGAAATTATTCATTCGAGGAATGGCGGCTGAACTTGAAGTTGAGAGGCAAAAATAATGAAATAAGAAACGAAACGCACCTGAAAACTCATAGGCACCCCTAGATATGGCCTAAACGAGTAGAGTAAAATAAAATTCAATATGCCATAGCATAAAATATTAATAAAAAAAGGAAATGAAAATCTGAAAAAATATGAAATTGAAAAAGGGGAAAAAATTTGATGATAAATATGGAAAAATGATAATAAGGGTTATATGTTGAGTATTTATTTTTGCTGAAGAATGTGTCTATCATCATGTGTGGTGGTTGTATTCGTTTAAAGTGTTATTTTAAAACTTTTCTGAATAACTTTAGCACAGATGAACAATAATGTCCTCCAAATAGCGAAAAAAAATTCCATAATAGAAAGTTATCATCCGATTGAAAAGTTTTTCCGATCATTTTTTAACAAATGCACGTGCAAAAAAAAAATATTGAATTTCTCTACGAATCTGATCGAATATTTATAAATTGTATTCATAAGATTGGATAGATTTCTGCACTTACACCCTCTATGCTATTTGTGCTTTTGAATTTTTCTTCTTCCTTATAATCCAAAAGAATAGTCTGTCAGAATATTCGATGCAAAGTACCAATACAAGTATGAGAATGTGGAGATGTAAAAAGGATATTATAGAAATCGAAGTTTATAAAAGAAGCAAAGAAAAATGCAAATAGTAATTTCTTTTCTTATAAGGGAAAAAAATTGATTCCCTTTTTATACAATATAATTTTTTGTATTTTCCATTTACTTCAATATTAGAAATAAATTTTTATTTACTCGAATTCAAATTCAAAAAGCTATAATATAATTGCTCGGCCTATTCACATTCTCATAAGTACGCAGTGTAATTGCCACCCCAACGATACGAATTCATCACTTCGGGTTTGCCATCCACGTAACTCACATGTTAAGAAGGAGTTAAAATATGCTATAATGACTTGTTATAATGACTGAAAAACAAATGTTAAGTTGAGCAATACAACTGTTATTACATGCGATATAAACACATTATAATATGAGATAGAAGTGCGTTACAGCGCGCCGCCGTTTCGTGCGATAAAAAATGAAAGTGCGTCACAATATGTAAAAGAAGTTAAAAACATGTCATAATATCTAACAACCACAGAGTCGTCAGTGGGAAGAAACGCGTCACAATCTGGAATAAAAGATGTCTAGAGAAGCGTATCATAATGTACGATAAAAACGCATTGTAATATACTATTGAGTCGGCCATATTATGCAATATTACGGAAGTCACGTTTAAAGCATATCATAATATACTATAGTGGCGAGTAGTGAAACATTATACGAGTTACGTAAAAAGTGCGTTATAATATGTGCTAGAAGAGTGTCTGAAGATAAACGCGTCATAATATCCAATAAAAGTGCATCATATAACACCATAGAATCGTGTCAAATTATAAAATAGAAGCGAGTTCGGCAGAAGTGCCTCACAATATGCTATATGTTACTTGTGCGTCATGATAGAATCGATAGGAGCGCGTCATAAAGTATGGTGAAAGCGATTAATAGCATCAGAATTGTATTGATTTGACTTAACAATAAATTCGATATGACATTTAAATCTTCAAATTTTTTAATAGTTCTAATATTTTTATTAAATAATAACAATTATCTTACTTCATTTTGATACGTTTAGTTATGCTTCGGAATAATAAAAATTTGAACTGTTGCAATTTTACCTATGCCGATGGGTTTTCACTAATTGTACAGTTATAATGTTTTGATTTAACGTGGCCTAATTGTCTTCAACCTTAAACCACGAGTCCCCTACGACTATAGGAATTGAGTGAGGCTTAATCAACGCACCACTATTACTGTCAGTTAACAGTTAGTAATCAGTTAAAAGCTGACTACTCCACCTGCTGGTGGCGAGGACTACCTAAACCTCTACTATCAATAGTGACGATGCTCGAGATAATTACCGGTTATCTCCCACCCGCGATCCGGAGTATTAACCACAGCCACCATTTTGCTGCCAAATGGCACCTCACTTAAATCGGGCACAGTGTGTTTTAACACCATGGGGCACCCCGATTCCCTTAGTATCAATTTTTGTTTTAAGAGTACTTCGGTTTGTACTCCGCTCAGTGAGCTACGGTAAGGAATCATGTAAATCCCTAGGTACCGCTAAGCCAGATCAGGTACGCGGGTTCGCCAAGACCTGAAAGTACAACCGGAATCGAGCTTCGTCTTTCACCCGGTTGTAGCCACCTTGCGTGCCATTTACACACTCATTTACGCATCATTCTCGCTCTCCTCTCAAAAAGTGCCACGGCTTCCACGCAGCACATCCAGATCTCATGGAATTTCTCCCATGAGAACCTGAATCGCCTCGGTTGACACGGTTCTACATACATTCAAACATGTATACAAAGTCAGACGCTGGACTGAATTTATGCCCACCCTTGCATACTAGTGAAAAAACACACTCTTGTACAGGACTTTCACCGCTCTAGATCGAAGTCCCCGTTCTTTGCGAAATAGTAGCACCAACATGCCAACCAAACCAGCCACGCGCCGAAAGTTCAGCCTCTCTCCAACTTTTACTCCAAGATACCGTAACTTGTTGTACAAAAAAATTCTATGATCTAAGAAGGTCAGCCTCCATTTCAATGTGTGACAAATGTAAACAAAATTGTATGACCTAAGAAGATCAGCCTTCATTTCGATGTGTGACAATTGTGAACAAAAGTCCATGATCTAAGAGGTCAGCAGCCACTTTGGTGTGTTACAAATTACAGACCTAAGAAGGTCAATCTCTATTTCAATTTGTTGCAAATCTAATCAAAAGTCTAAGACCTAAGAACGTCAACCTCCACTTCAATTTTTGACAAATATAAACAAAAGTTCATGACTTTGTTTAGCGAATGAATTTTGTTCAATAAAAGAGAACTTATTTAAAAAATATTTTAATGAGCAATAGTTCCTTTTTAATCATTTTAAGTATAGTAGGCGTTACTAATCTAATATCAATTGGCTGACACATTATCTCAAGTTCTGGGCCTAACATAATTCGAGGTCTGTTGAAAAACTATCGCGAATTTTGTGTTCTTTTAAAAATTATTTATTTATTCATGAATATCTATTTTGTCCCCTTCAAAGTAATCCCCACCAGATATTATACATTTGAGCCAACGTTTTTTTCAATCCTCGAAGCACTTCAAAAAATCATTTTTTTTTTTTGTAAAAAGTAACGATGCGTGAGCAGGGGCCATTCCACAAATCGGTTCTTCCACAAATCGGGCCTTTCTGGCGGGTTGCTTCGCGCAACTTGCGCATATGTGTAACCTACAGGTAATATTCCTTATTGACCGTTCTACCCTGTGGCAAGAATTCATGTTGCACCATGCCCCTGTAATCGAAGAAAACTGTAAGCAAAACCTTCACATTCGACCGCACTTGGCGCGCTTTTTTCAGTCTTGGCTCGTGCGGCTGCTTTCATTGGGATGATATTTCCACGCCATAACCATAAACCCATGATTCGTTACCAGTTACGACCCTTTGGAGCAAATTTGGGTCGTCACGGACATAGTCCAACTATTACGATTGGCCAATACTATTTTCTTCACTTCATCAATGTTTTCGTTTGTTGTTGACGTGCTCGGGCGTCCGGCACGCTTTTCGTCATTCACATCTTCTCGGCTCTCTGAGAATATTTTGTACTACCGATAAACGTTGCTTCGGTTCAAGGTAGCTTCACCATATGCCACAGTCAACATTCGGAATGCGTCCGCGCAATTAATTTTGTTTTTCACACAAAATTTGATACAGATTCTTTGATCCATTTTTTGGAATGGGCAAAAATCGAACACAAGCCAAAACACGTGCAATCAAAGCAGCTGTCAAAAAATAACTGAGCATTCAAAATGGTCGAACTTGTTGGCATAAGTGAGAAACATGAGTACCAACATTTAATACCAACGCGGAAATTCAAAATTCGCCATACTTTTTGAATAGACCTCGTACACATATATAAAAAAGGAAGCTAGAAGAAAATTGTAATTCTTTTTATTTTAATTTATTTGTCGTTTTTCTGAAAATAATTCTATGTAAAAATATAAAAAGTAGCCGAAACTTTTGTGTCTTTGTCATAAAATCTATTACATTTTAAATTTAATTTAATTTTTGATAATAAAAATATTATTTATTAGGATACTTATCCAAATAGGAATTATTTGGCATTGAGTTAGAGTTATTAGAATTATTTTATGATTTGTTTTTCATCATTACTCTTAACAATTAGATTTTTAAGAAAATGTCTGTAGTTCATAACACCACCCATGTTAGTTATACAAATAAGTGCTCATAAATACCGTCGAAGGATATTCGAATTGTTAAAAAATTAAGAACCTATCCTCATTGAAATTTTCTTGAAGTATAATTAAATCGAAAAAAGTTGAATGACTCCATTCTATAAGGTCAGTAATTGCTCCGTCTTCACCAGTAAATTACTACGGTTGCATGATAATCGCAAATGTTTTATTTAAAAAAGAAAATGTTGTATTGAACTTTTTTTTTACTGGAATTAAATGTCCTTATCGTGTGGGAAAGCGTTTAAGCTCTTAACCAATGATGGCTTTGAAAAAGTTAAAGTACTCAAATCGAAATGATTGTGAAGTGGTTAAAAAGAATTTGACAAAATTATATTGATTGGGAATGATGAAGAATTACTTACTGTCAGCATTTTCACGCTTCACATCGATATAAAATTACTGTGAAAAAATTTCCATACAAAAATAATGTATTTCCCAATCTCCGATCCTGTTTTTTATATTTACTTTTAAGCTAATCGGGTTGTTTTTATTTTTCTAATAATTTATTATATTACAAGACAACAGAGTCTGTTTCAGTCAATCTAGGTTATTCCATTTGAAAAATCTCACAACCTTTTTAATGGCTGTTTATGCGTTGATAATATGAGGTGGGCGGAATAGTATGGATCAGGAAGACCCAATTTGAAAAGTCTGCAGTAGCTGCATTTATAAAATAAAACCAGCGAGCGCCCTCGTTTTTTTTTATTTTTATAAATGCAGCCACTTTGATAGAGCAATGGTATTGACTAGGAAACCGTTGAGTTTTTCGGTTTGACGCAAACTGAGACATCTGGATTTTTTTGATTCAACAGACTTAGACCAGACCTCCATTGACGATGTTGAATAATAAAAATATTTTTGACTTATTCTTATCTTAACTTCAATATTCTCGATTAGATGCAAATGAATGTACATGTTTCTAGTGTCAATGAGGGCTTAATTTTAAATTATAAAAGCTTATAAAAAAAGTGGAAATCGTTTTTTAATCTCCATTGTTATGGAGAGATTTTCTCTATTGAACATATTTGTACACATTCTATTTAGGACATCTCTGCTGCTAGTTTCTTTTAAAAGGTTTTAATTTCAGTTCTGTTTTTGTGCTAGAAATATTTACAATTTGCAGCAATATTTCTTCAGTTCCTGACAATATAATAACCTCTCATATTGATTTTTACTTTTAAATAAGTCAGTATTAATATCTGAAAATTGTTCAACTTTCTAATAATTATTTGAACATTTTTTTTAATCTTTCTCAAAAGCAGTAATAAATTACACCGGAAATAAATAAGATTATTTTTTCTCAAAATGAACAATGAAATATTGGAATAAACGTCTAGATATAATAATTTAACTATAGTCTGCGTTGAGAATTGAATAAATTCTGAGATTTTTAGGTAACCCCATAAAAATGTTTGTTTTTCAAAAATTAAGTTTTGAGAATAAAATTTCCATTAAAATACGAGGTCTGTTCAAAAAGTATCGCGAATTTTGAATTTCCGTGGGTAACGTATATTCGATTTTCGATTTTTTGTGGCGTTATATTGGTACATATGTCTCTCACTTATGCCGATAAGTTCCGCCATTTTGAATGTTCAGTTAATTTTTGACAGCTGCTATGCTTGCACGTGTTTTGCTTCGTCTTTGATTTTTGCTCAATTTCGACCAAAAACAGCATCACATTAACATTGCTAAAAAGCTGTTGGAATCTGTCCGCGATGACCCAAATTTGCTCCAGAGGGTCATAACTGGTGACGAATCATGGGTTAGTGGTTATGACGGGGAAACCAAAGCCACACGAGCCAAGACCTAAAAAATCGTGCCAAGTTCGGTCGAATGAGAAGGTTTTACTTACAGTTTTCTTAGATTGCAGAGGTGATGTGCATCATAAGTTCTTGCCACAGGGCAGAATGGTCTACAAGGAATATTATCTACAAGTTATGTACAAGTTGCGCCCGAAACGCCCGGGTTTGTGGAAGAACAAAAATTGGCTTTTACACCATGATAACGCTCCTACTCACGCATCGTTACTTGTGCGCGAATTTTTGGCAAAAAACAACACAGTAATAATGCCGCAGCCATTGTATTCCCCAGATCTGGCCTCCTGTGACTTTTTCTTGTTTCCGAAACAGATTCTTTGATCCATTTTTTGCGATGGGCAAAAATCGAAGACGAGCCAAAACACGTGCAAGCAAAGCAACTGTCAAAAATTAACTGAACATTCAAAATGGCCGAACTTGTTGGCATAAGTGAGAGACATATATACGATAACAAATCGAAAATCGAATATACGTAACCCACGAAAATTCTAAATTCACGATACTTTTTGAATAGACCTCGTATAGCTTATTAAATATAATATTTTATTACAATGTTTAATGGGTCTACTCTTTGCTCTAATAACGGCGGCTAGTCTTTAAGGCAATTTACCCACCAAGTTTTGACATTCAGCATTCGTTATTTTTCTCTATTCCTCTAATAATGTCTGTGACAAAGATTGTTTAGAATGTATTTGATGTTTTTTATTTATTTCGCTTCAATAAACTCTGAAATACTCTGTTGGATTTAAGGTCTGTTGACTGTCGATATGTTGATATTTAGCATTTTCTAAATTTTTATGTCCGAACAGCTATCAAGGATATTGGTATAGCTGTTACGAGAATTTCTCACAATTTCTAAGACCCTTACAAATGAATAGTTCTTTCACACCACTAGCAGAAAGAAGGCCCCAAATTGAATTAAATTAATGTTGACTGAAATTAAGTTGGTAAGCACAAGTCAAAAAAAAAGTACCAATAACACCAGTAGCAAATGCAGTAATTCGGCTGACGCTTCGTCAAGCTAACGGGCATAGTACCGATTTCTTCGTATGGGGGTACTTGGAGGAAAAGGTTTACATTAACAAATCAACCACAAATTCGAAACGAAATTGCTGAAATAACACAAGAGGTCTGCGAAAATGTTATGAAAAATGTGCTCCTTTGTGCCACAGCCATCATAGTCCATACATAATGCTAAAGACCATATAATCAATCGATAAAATATAAATTATAAAATTATACTTTATTTAAAAGTTATTAAAAAAAAACTTCGACCTAGAATATGTTTACATACTCATATATGCTAGTATAATACGATCCTATTGAAAAAGAAATTTTCGAATTAATAGTAGTAAAATATTATATTAATAATAACTGATGCGGTTCAAAATGTATCTTGGCTATGCGATAAAGCATCAGCGACTATGTTGGGAACTAGCACGAATATACTGAATATCAGTAGTAAAATATCTCATATGTCGTGGAGTTATTTCAAATTAAGGAAAGAGAAAATGTTACTAACCGTCAAAGGTAAAATAATTATTTATGATTTCTTAAGCTTTCGAGTGTGAAAGAAAACCAAGAGGTCGTAGAAGGTTCTCTACTGTACGAATAGTTTTTAGAATCTGAGCCAGAATGTGTTAAAAGTTTTTTTTTTATCACGTGAAAAGACTATTAGCTTATTTAACGGTATTTTATAAAAAGCTAAATTAGACAAAAACCAATGATAGCCCTATAAATCCTTGTAGAAATTTAACATTGCCTTCGGAAGAAACAATGCCTTGTTCATAAATTTCATCACCAAGAAAACTGAGTTCCGAAACACCAAAAACGCATTTACTGGTCTTAATATTAAGATCGTTTTCTTTGAGCTTACAGAACACTGTTTCCAAATGTTTGATGTGTCCCTCTTAATTTTTATTATCAACCAATATGTTGCCTATATAGTCTACAAAAATAAAATTAATACCATCGAAAATCTTATTCACAAAACGTTGGAATTTTTAAGATGCGTTTCTTAGCCAAAAAGTCATACGTACAAATTTAAATATTCGAAATGGAGTGAATATCTTCTGGTGCGATGGGAATTTGGTTGTATGCCCAAATTTTTTATGCTTAAAATCCAACGATTGTAAACAAGAAATGCAAATGGCCCTCTAAGTAATAATGACATTTTCATTAATTTATTTTCAAAAGTTAGAATGGGAATACCATTGGTACAAATCAGGTTAAATTCTTTAGATGGAATTCATCTTTGGAGAAAAACCTCTAGGAATGAGTGAAATACCGTATCCAGTATCAATTAAAAAATTTATTTTACTTAAAGGGTCAAAAACAAAAAAACCACAATTAGCTGGTTACCAAAAATAACACCAACCAAGGCCGTAAAAAAAAAATTAACAATAACCCACCGGGATACCAAAAACAATTAAAAGTAATAATAATAATAGGTCAGTTCTTAAAAGTCTTTTCCTTAAAGTCCTAGAAGAAATTGGCATATTCTTGAGACTTAATATGCATTTTTAAATAATAAATGAATCAAAATTCAGTCTTTTAGACTGAATAATATAAACAATCAACTATGGGAGCAATTTCTTTTTGAAGGCTTCTCTTCTTTGCATAAAAATGAACATCGGAATTTGATCAAAATTTGGAAGAAGTTGGGGGCTATTCTGCCGCTACGATAACCTGTCACTCAAATTTTTTTTATAAAGAATTCCTTGAGAGTCATAGAAAAAGAGTTCTTGCATCAGATCGGACATTGCAGAGAAGCTGAAGGCAATTCTAGGTGAAAAGCCTTCGAGCACTGCTACGAAGACTGAAAACAACGCTTCGTCTTCATGCCACAGGGAATTACATTACAGGGAATAACATCGGTGTATAAAAATCAAATAATATTATTGGAAAAAATAATCAGTCTCATTATAAGTGCCGTATGTCGATGAAAGTTCTTGTAATATCGACGACACGGAACACAATGTACTGGGTTGTTCGGAAAGTAATTTCGTTTTTTTTTATATAAAAATTAAAGACGATTTTCAACGCCCATAAAATTTTTGTTCTTTGCTGGTAAAAAACTGATCCAAGTGATTTTTGACCGCCTCATTTAAATTTCATGTTTTACCGTCTAAATTTTTTTGTGAAGACCGGAACATATGATAATTGGATAGTGCTAGGTCTGGAGAGTATGGTGGGTGTGGCAGTATATCCTATCCAAGCTCTAAAAGCTTTTGCCGAGTGGTCAAACTTATATGTGGTTTCGTATTATTATGTTGGAACACTATAACTTTCCTATTGACCAATTCTGACCTTTTATCTTTAAAATTTATCCAACTGATGACAGTACACTTCAGAATTGATCGTTGTGTTGCTCGGTCGAAGCTCGAAATAAATAATTTCTTTGACATCCCACCAAACAGATAGCATAACCTTTTTTTGATGAATATTGGCTTTCGAAGTGCTTTGATCCGCTTCATCTTTTCTACTCCAGCATCTTTTGCGTTTAACATTATTGTAGACAATCTATTTCTCATCCCTAGTAATGATATGCTTCAAAAATGTATCATTTTCTTGGCGTTTGAGAAGCAAATCATAAACGTCAATGTGACAGCACAAACTTTTTCTGTAAGAAGATGAGGAACCCATATTTCGAGCTTTGAGTTAAAACCTAGCCGTTTAAAAAATGATCATGAACGGTTGTATTCGATAAATTTAATCTCTCAGCGATTAATGCCTTTATTATGTCTTCATCAGTTTCAACTGGCCTTCCAGAACGTGGTGCATCTTAGAGATCAAAATTGCCAGATCGAAGTTTTGCAAACCAGTTTTGGCACTGGCGCTCATTTAACACATCGGATAATTTTTTTCTTGCTTGAACAGCATTTTTATCTTTTCTATAGTAAAAAAGTAAATTAAGCCCAAAATGCAGTTATTTAAAAGTGTATCAACCAAAAACTACTGCGCAAAATCAATCGAATTTGTTCACAAGCAAGCCTTGCTACGTCAGCTGTCAAAAAATACATATGATTATGCAGCTTAAGTGTGAAGTTGATTATGAAAAAATACAATTAAGTCCTCTGTTGGGTAAAAATGAGTTTACTTTCTTGACAACCCAATAATTAAAAAAACCCTAAAAATATCATTTGTTTCAACAAAAAGCTACAAAATAAGGGAGGAATGTCTTATATTTTTGTACGCCAAGTCAGTGCTATATGTTCAAGAAAGTCTTTAAATTTTTATTAATTTTATGTAAGTTAATTACATGAAATTATGGTTGTTTCATAGATAAAAATCTCCTAATTAAATTTCAATTATCAACCCTTGTACGTAATATTGGAAAATATTTATGTATATCATACAAAAATTGATCAAACGATTTTTTAAGCGTCACAGTGACGCTTTAATAATAATAAAATGTTTATAAGGGCTTAGAAAATAAAACATGACCTTTTTATTTAATGTATTTTTGTAAAATCTTTGATTTTGAACTTCGAAAGGATTATTTTAAATTAACAGGGTCTCTACCTTAACATTACAAAAATGCACGTATAAATTGATTTCGATTTTATAAGATTTAAAAATAATATTAAAAATTTGGTTGGGAAGATTTGTTTTGTGTGCAATGATTAAAATCAATAAAATGTTGCCAAATAGTTTCTAATTTAAATAAATAAAATTTTCTTCAATTAAAAAAATAATTAAAAACGGAAGAGACTTTCTCATATTATACAATACAAGTAGAGTAGCGTTTGAAAAACATTTTGTATCGTCTTTTCTTACAGTTTACAGTATAAAAACATGAAATAATCCATTTATTTGCTGGAGAATATTAGATGGTTCGGAAATTGAATCAATCTGAAACGAGTCGTGTACGAGTACATCTGGTACACCATTACTCCATGTCACCCACCAGGACAACATTAAACAATTTGTTGAAATGGACGTTTATGCAAATTATCATTTAGCATAGTACACAGCCGAGAGCAATGTGATAATACACCACAATCTCCTCGTCTGTTCCTTCAATCTAACTTTAATGTAAACACATTTAAGTATGGAGCTTTTATCGTTCATTCATTGTGCTGGGCTTTCAGTCAACCCTTATATGTGTATATAGTACTTCTTCAAAGCATTTAAACACTAAATGACTTATTGACGTAACATTTACTCGTACATGCAAACTTGTAATATGATAAGTGGTTTATAGTGCTTGGTAGTCGGTCTGTGATTATTCTTTCCATAGAGCACCTGGTTCTCTAATTCGACTATAGTGACTAACAAAATAGTGTAAAATTCAAAATTATTGAGAAACTATATTATTTAGTCAATTGTTTCGGTGTAGTCTATTCTCCTAACTAGCATTTTAAATCAGTCAGTACTCCCAAGTGGCATTTTAAATCAAGACCTCTTACTAATAATTATCGTATTAAATTTGATTTATTATATTGTATATAGGAATTTTGTTTTGATTTTAATTTAATAGTTGTTTAGTATATACAACATTGTTCGATATTAGACTGGACTTGATGATTGGAATATTTATTTTCACCCTTATTTTCTTATAAAGTATCTAAGTTTTATTGCCAATAAGGTATTTTTTTGTTGTTGGAAAATTCTCATTTTTATAAGATTTTACATAAAAAATCACTGCGACTAGAGTGCTTTTATGAATTAGAATGCCATAAGCAGATTTAGGGCCATTAGCAGATTTAAGGTAAGTCGAGTTAAGCATGAGAAGTTTTCGATCGTGGAATTTCGGAAGCATACTGAACCTTAACTTGCCTCTATAAGTCCCGTTAAAAAATCTTATTTATAATGGCCTTTGTTTCCTCCCAAGTCATTCTTATAATAATCTTTTTAAAAAAATTATATCCACCACTTACTCAAAAATAAATTCGTCACCCACTTCTCTAATGATATCTGAGTTGGGAAGAGATCCTTCCACTATTCCGTTGAATCTTCAAACTTCCCTTCTACACCCAGATTGGAAACCGTGCTTAGGATCGTAATTGAGCATGTCTGCATCACTCAGCAAGGTACCTATTGACATTGTGAACTTGAGCGACCTGCTAACAAAATGACACTTTTATCACTCACCATGCGTAAGTAAAAAGACTAGACCAACGGTTAAAGAATTCTGTCCACACATGGGCCAAATACATCGTCAAAACCCATCTACTCTACAAATCATTCCAAAATTCTAGCCAAGAAAACTTTTCACAATCCGAATAGGTCATACAACGCTTAGTCATGATTTCTTCTTTTGTAACCATGTCCGCCCTTCATTGGATTCCTTCAATTATGCTCTGTTTTGAACATTATTAAACATTTTAATATGCTCTTTAAAAATTTAACAATTTCAGACTTTTTTCTCCAACTAACTATCGATCAGTTGTTTATGATCGTGGCGCTACGGAATGGCTTCTGGCTCTTGTCTCAGAGAACTTACATACAAATATGGGGTTTTCCAAAAAGAGTGATATGATTTCTTTTTTTAATAAAATACACTAATTGTTAAGGAAATTCAAATGTTTTTTATTTAATATGAAGTACAATCGATACAATTAAGTTCTAAATAAAAATTCATTCAAATGACCTCCACGACTTCTTGTGCAGGAACGAATTTGATGAACCCAATTTTCGAGCACTTTTTTCACTAAATCAAGTCGTATGTCATGTACAGGACGTTCAATATTGACTTCTAAAGCTTGAAGAGACTCTGGTATATTGCTAAAGACCAATGAATTCAAATAATCCCACAAGAAATAGTCTAATGGTGTTAAATCACAACTTCTTGGAGGCCATTAAATGTCACAATTTCTTGAAATAATCGGAGTTTCAATCTTTTCTCGAAATAATTCGGTTGTTGCACGTGCTGTGTGGCATGTAGCCCCGTCTTGTTGGAACCAGATGTTGTCAAGATCAACTTCTTCCAATTTCGGCCATAAAAGTTTGTTATCATCGATCTATACCGCTCTCCATTGACAGTAACGCTGTTACCAACTTCATTTTGAAAGAAGTACGGACCGATGATTCCACCAGACCGAAAACCACACCAAACTGTAAATTTAGGTGAATGTAATGGGTGTTCATGAATAATTTGTGGATTTTCTTCGTACCAGAATCGACAGTTTTGTTTATTTACCGCACCACTTACATGAAAGTGAGCGCACGAAAAGTTGCAATTGGAGAACGATTATTTTGATAATAAAATTGAATAATTTGTAAACGTTGTTCTTGCGTATATCTCTCCATGATAAAATTGTAGACATTACTGAATACAATGAAAAAAAAGACAAATCATGACTTATTACAAATGGCCGAAACCCTATATAATCACAAACTAAATCCTGTTCACACAATATCCATTACTTAGTTGATAAATACTGACTTCATGATCATTATTAGGCTTAGTCTTTTAAGGCTTTTCAAACAGACTCATTCTCATCCATGCGGTCCGAGTATCTTCGCAATTAAAATTTATCAAGAACCTAACGCTTCGGCTAACATGGATCCTTGTTATTCGAAAATCATTCATCTTTATGGATCATCATGAAAAAACCACATTTAATTATTATTAAAATCTTTCTCATAATATAATTCAGCTCTTATACACAAAAGAATGTTTTAATTTTTTATATTTTACTTTAAAAAAATTCAATATTTTAATTTTTATCTGAGTTTTTCTCTATCTTTGAATAAAAAACGACCGACCATTGTTAGAGAGTAAGTTATCCATTTTGTTGATGGAGTTGGCAGTCAGCTTTTCTGCTAACTCTTCCATGTTTGAAATAATTTCAAAAAATGTAAAAGTTGGCAGAGAAGTTGATTATCAACTTCATCAATAAAATAAAGGGTGTCCCAAAGTTCACATAAGAAGGAAATAACTGATGCCAAAAATTGAATTGTTTGTCGGGATGTATGGCATATCAGGTGTATACGCTTAAATCCGCTGTTTTTTAGTCAAAAATCACATGTTTTTTTCATAGAAAGCAAAAACAAATTTATTCAAAGTATACATTTGCCCATCTCCGGTTGGAAGATACCACGCCAAAAAAATCGACGAAAACAGGTGGTAGTCGGAAAGGGCCAGATCTGGTGAATAAACGGGGTGGAGTAGCACCTCCCAGTTGAGTGTCTCTAAGTATTTTCGGACCATTTTTGACGTGTGCGATGGTGCTTTGTCGTAGAGGAAAATCAACTTGTCATGTCATTGTTGATAATCCGTCCTTTTTTCACGCAGATCAGTTGTTGGTGGTAGCGGTGAGCATTGACAGTTTCACCTGATTTCAACATCTCATAGTAGACAATACCCTGCTGATCCCACCAAACGCACAGCATCGTCTTCCGTCCGAAGCGATTTGGTTTTGGGGAAGATATTTAGGATTCTCGAAATATATCCACTTTTCATCGCCTGTAAAAATTCGATACAGGAACGACTTTCTTTTTTGTCTGGCGAGCAAGATTTCTCATGTGTTTTGGCGTCGCTCCATCTGACTATCTTTCAATTCATGCGGCACCTATTTTCCGATTTTTCTATCTTCCCCATGGCACGCAGACGCATAGAAATGGCTAGTTGAGTAACACCCAATTGCTCCGCGGACACTTTGTTTCCGATAAAGCACTGTCACCATAGACCTCCATAAGCGTTCGATGCGATTCGGCAGTCGATTTCTTCGAATTGAAGCAGAAAAGCAGAGCTTCCCGCATATGCCTTTTCTGGCACAAAACTAGACATGATTACCAAAGGAAAAATGTATGTTGTTGTACGAAATTGCTGACAATGTGCACTGATTAATGTTAACAGATGTCAAACTCATAAAAAAAGTACGGCGTGCCTATGGTAAATTAATACGCTCACTTACGCCATCTATGACCAAACAGCGGATTTAAGCTTATACATCTAGTATGTTACGGTTTTGTTGAAACCACATGTCGTCCACATCCATATCTTGCAATTTAGCCATAAAAAACTGATCATATCATGATGGCGAGCAAAAGTAACTCTTATTGACTACCAGCTGCATTTTCAAAGAAGAATGGTCAATGGTCTGATGATGCCTACAGTTCTAAATCCGCGCCATAAACAGTAACACGTTGTTGCTAAACCCCAAATGCGGTTTAGCAACCCAAATGCGACAATTTTGTCGATATATCAAGCCATCAAGATGAAAATGAGTCTTATCGCTGAAGATGATTTTGTTCGAAAGATCAGCATCCAGTTGTTGCTCTCTAAGCCATTCAGCAAACTCCTTTTCTGTGCATGGTCAGTAGACCTCAATTCTTGAGACAATTGAACTTTGTAAGCATGAAGATACAAATCTTTCGTGAGAAAGTGCTGTAGAGAGTTTCTTGAAATGACCGCGGTGGTCGAATTGATATTCCTGGACTCTCAGCAACACTCTCACGAGCTGCTTTGATATTTTTTTAGTGAACGCCTTGTAAAATGAAGGTCAGAGTGTTTAAGATCACTAATTGATCCAGTTTACGTAAATTTTTCAGCTACTCTCTTCACAGTTGATGATGTTAAATCACTATTCGAATATTGTAACTGCCAAACCTTGATTATTTTTTAAATATCGCTCAACAATGAAAACGCGTTGTTTTAATAATTCTGAACTATCAGCTGTCACGCTGTTTTTTTTCGGTTGGCAACACTTTACCGCACAAATGGCCCAAAATTGAAATCTTGTGTGAATTTTTGGGCTACCCTATATATATTTAGAATGAAATAAAAACTATATAAATCTACTATGCAGCTTGTGTGTATAGAATAAATTTTGCATAGATTAAAATTATTGTTTGTATTTGAAAATATCACAATGAGTACTGAATCTAGTTTTACTTCACAATGAGTACTGAAACGACTATATGGGGACGCTGTAGGAAAAATGTAATAAAGTAAACGAAAAATATAAAAAGTTTACAAAACGCTCATCCTTCTACGGAAGAAGGATAGAATAAACTTACTATTAACGATGGGACTTTTTCCTTCTTCATTTAGTTTTTAAATTTTTTAAATAACTTTAACTATGAGTACACGTATGAATAGGGACACGTTTCGACTTCGACACAAATATCCTTAATAGCAATGGTATATAGTTGCCTGCGTCAATGACAATCCTTTTCTGGTACTGCTATATAGGCGAAATAGTCGTCATAGATGCCGTCATTACCATCGCCATCCTAATGGTCATGAATAGTTCATGTCATTTGTGGGACAAGGTTGAATTTCTTCAATCTTGTATATTTCTCAACTTATTCGTATACACATCACGAGCACGCATTGGAGTTTCTATATTGGAGCTTTCATCAAGTAATTTTGGATTCTCATCTTTTTTCCACATTACAAAAGGACGAGTACTTGGGCTTGTGATATTGTCAAAAGAAGAGTAGGAGCTAGGAGCAATCACAATAATACTGTCAACAATTTATTCCTCCTTCTTTCTACCCAACAACCATATTCTATGCATATTCATTCACATTTGTAAACAATTTGTAGAACTTCGTTTAGAAAAATATTATTTCTTTTCTGTTACATATTTTCAAACATTTAATCTTAATTTTTTTATTGCTCTCCTGTGCTATGTGATATTATAAAACTTAAAAAATACGAGATGCACATTGTAATATGATTTTCTTCAAACAATTATTCATCCTGTATTCAACCGAAGTATCGTGATTATTTTGCAATCGGGAATCAACTGGAAATTTTGTCCACAATACTGATTGCTATGGGAAATAATAAAGATTTCAATAAACTGAATAAAATTTTTTGGAGAAATTTATCGTCTAAACAATATTTTTTTGTCTTTTCATTTGTTGATAAGAAAAAACTATTCCCTTTTAATCTTTTTTTTTAATTGTAAATGTAATTCACTTGAAATTGAATAAGTTTTTTGTTATTTTTAATCATGCAAATAAGTGCTATCTACTAACGAAGAAGAAGCCTTTAAATATTTGGTAAATTTGTGTAGTTCTTAAAATTTTACGAAAATTTTTTGATAAACATTTTCTTGATTAAATATTTGATACACTACACTTGTCTGAGAGTCGCAGGAACATTTTTATATTTAAAGATGCAGAGAAAACTCCTGCTCCTGCAATGTCTATCTGTATTTCTAAAGACGATTCCTCCTGGCCGGCCCCGTGTTCCCACTCATTCCTACTTGGAATTTTACAGTCTCCAAGTCCATTATTGTGTGAATTTATTTGTTGATCTAAAATATCTTTGCATGCCCGAAACGATGTTAAGAGTAGAAGATGCAGCATGGTCTGTACAAGGTCTGTTTTAAAAAAATATCGCGAATTTTGAGTTTTTTTTCAAAAACTATTCATTTATTCATGAATATCTATTTTGTCCCCTTCAAAGTGATCCACACCAGATATTATACACTTGTGTCAAAGTTTTTGCCAATCCTCGAAGCACTTCAAAAAATCATTTTTTGTGATCTTGTTCAGCTCCTCCCCCGATGCCGTCTTTATCTTCACTGTAAACAAAAACTTCACATTCGACCGAACTTGGCGAGCTTTGTGATCTTGTTCGGCTTCTCCTTCGATGCCGAAGAAAACTGTAAACAAAACCTTCACATTCGACCCAATTTTTTCGGTCTTGGCTCGTGCGGCAGCTTCCATTGGGATGATTGAGCTTTGGTTTCCACGTTATAACCATAAACCCATGATTCGTGCAAATTTGGGTCATCGCGGACAGAGTCCAATAGCTCTTTAGCAATGTTAATGCGATGCTGTTTTTGGTCGAAATTGAGCAATTTTGGTACGAATTTCGCGGCGACCCGTCTCACGACCAAATCATTGGTATAAATCGAATGGCACGATTCAATCGATATATTTAAGTCCTCAGCAACTCCTCTAACGGTGATTCGACGATTGGGCAATACTATTTTCTTACGCGTCCGCGATATTAATTTTCTTTTTCACATAAAATTTGATACAGATTCTTTGACCCATTTTTTGGAATTGGCAAAAATCGAAGAGGAGCCAAAACACGTGCAAGCAAAGCAACTGTCAAAAATTAACTGAACATTCAAAATGGCCGAACTTGTCGACATAAGTGAGAGACACGAGTACCAATGTAACGCCACAAAAATCGGAAATTTGAATATACGTAACCCGCGGAAATTCAAAATTCGTGATACTTTTTGAACAGACCTCGTATATGCACACTAATCTCTGGACTTTCTTCGGAATATTTTATGTAGGTACTTTTATCCAGATCAAAGCATCATATTTGTATACATTTTATATATTAAATAAAAACACACTTAAAATTCAACTTAACAAAATTTCAATATGCTCAGAGTTTGGTACGTAACCACTTCGTGGAGAATGGCGTTTTCGAAACTCTTTGACTGTGGCTAGTTATTTGATCTAAATTTGCAAAATAAATAACAAACTAAAAAAAAAAAACAATTCCATTTAATATCAGAATATTGTTAAAAACATTAGTATGGACTAAAATTAAAATTTGCAAATAAAAATAGATAATCAATTAAAGTTTTGAAATTATGAACAGATATCAGTGGGATGGGGTTATGTCTGCACGAAAAAATTCTACACTTAAATATGCACATTGTTCGATTTGTCGCAGCTAGGAAAAAATATGGCAACATTTAGGAAAATATCATATATCGAAAGAGCTTATCCAGTCACATTATTTAATCTAAAGTTCTTTCCTAATCGCTGAACAAAATTATATATTACAATAAAAAAAAATGCACACTAATTAACGGCAAAATATATTCTTAAATAGAAGAAAAAATTCTTAGTCAATAATTTTGTAAATATTATTAATAAATTAGGTAAAGATTATTACAGAAACAATTAGTAGAGAGAGAAGAAAATACTATTAATTGCGAAAATATTCAAAAAGTGTGGTTACAAGAAATATTATACTTTGAAATTAACTTTGAAATCCACGTATGGCTTGTGGATATTATGAAATAATCATACCGCCCCCCCCCCCTCTAATCGGATGCTAAAATTGCGTTTATTTAAAGAGAAATTATGAATTTATTTAATATTTGGAAAAATTAATATTTATTAATTGTTCTTCGAATGATTATTGCAATTATGATTTTTGATTTAATTCCAATTTAGACTAGACCAATGAGACTTTGTATCCTTGGCAAAGTGTATTGTTTGGATTGCTTTGATTTGATAGCAAAATTATTGTGCAAATGGCTAGCAATGCCAGAGACTCATAATATGGGTGGGTCTGATGAGGTATATTTACATTCGTAAAGCTTTTGCCTACCATTTGTTTATGAGTTGTTAGCCTTCCATTTTGAATTAATTGCAGTCCTTGTGTTTTTGGTTTGGCCTTATTAAAGGTTAATTGATTCTCAACCGTCTGACACGTTTACCTATTTTTTTCTTTTCTTTTTTTTTCCTATCAAAAATACTTTTATTCTCAAGTACGATTAATAGACTTTTTATATAATAAACGAAGGTATATGGGGGTTAGTGTCACGAAATATATATTTTTTTCCAACCAAAATTTATCGAATAAGTATTATTTGGTTTTTGTTTAAAAAATTCTTTTAATTCAAATTTTTTTTTCTTGGTATTTTTCTCTTCAATGTCAATAATGGTCATTTATTCTTATACTATCTCATATTGTAATTTGATATTTAGATATCTATTTGATATCATGCAAAACACCAAAAAATATGACACGCGATAACAAAATGACCATATTTAAATGGTAAAATTAATATAATTTTTTTGCTTCATTTAATTTATTTGATTTTTTTTTTAGTTTTGTACTCGTCTACATTTGTAACGCCATCTTTAATAATAAAACTATGCTTAATCGATCTCTTTGGTAATTGTTATGCTTAATTAATGACTGAAAAAGAAAATTCCTATAAATTAGCTAAATATTTTTACTTGCAAGAAGATGGCAGTAATTAATGTTCATTTGGAGTAGTTTTTAAAAGAAATTTTAACCTTTTAAATTTTTTATTTTATTTTGAGCTAAAAAAAAAGGATTTGTCTTTTGTATTTTAATATATTTATTTAGTAACTGATAATATGAACTTTTGGAATAGTTTGTTCAATTTTTTTCTTATAATTATGATTATTTTTAATTTGTATGATAATTAACATCTTAAACTGGGAAATATTTATTTTAAATTGAATAAGAAATTAAATTTATGATAAGTGGAGATAATAGCTTCGTTTGAGTTTCACGATCGAGGGGGTGGATTAAAAAAGTTTGCCGAATTACAGTTAAAACAAATTAATTTTGTTTAATTATTGAGTTGTCAAGAAAGTAATTTCTTTTTTTTTAAATAAAACTGAAAGACGATTTTCTTATAGTAAATTAATATTTTATTCAATTAAATATTGTCCAGTCTGATCCAATATCCTTTGCAATCTTTCTTGCAGTAGCATAATTCTACGCTTATAAAATTTTTGTTCTTTGCTGGCAAAAAACTGATCCAAGTTATTTTTGACCTCCTCATTGGAATTAAACGTTTTACCGTCCAAAAATTTTTGTAGAGACCGGAATAAATGATAATCGGAACAAAAGTTAGTCTGAAGAGTATGATGGGTGTGGCAGTATATCCCATCCAAGCTCTAAAATCTTTTGCCGAGTGATCAAACTTGTATGTGGTTTCGCATTATCCTGTTAGAAGACTATATCTTTCCTATTGACCAATTCTCGCCTTTCTTCTTTAAGTGAATTATTCAATTTGTCCAACTGATGAGAGTACACTTCATAATTGATCGTTGTATTGCGCGGTAGATACTAAAAAAACCGATTTCTTTAAAATCCCACCAAACAGATAGCTTTTTTTAGAATATTGGATTTCGAAGTGCTTTGAACCGGTTCATCTATTCTACTCCAGGATCTTTTGCGCTTAACATTGTTGTAGATAAGCCATTTCTCGTCCCCAGTGATGATACGCTTCAAAAATGGATTATTTTCTTGGGGTTTGAGAAGCAAATCACAAACATCAATGTGACGGTACAATTTTTGTTCCGGTAAGAAGATGGGGAACCATATGTCGAGCTTCGAGATAAACCCTATTCGTTTCAAATGATCATGAACGGTCGTATTCGATAAATTTAATCTCATAGCGATCTTACGAGTTGTTATTCGCCGGTTTGCATCAATTAATGCCTTTATTGTGTCTTCATTAGCTTCAACTGGCCTTCCAGAACGTGGTGCATCTTCGTAATCAAAATTGCCGAATCGAAATTTTGCAAACAAGTTTTGGCACTGGCGCTCACTTAACACATCTTCTGCTTGAACAGAATTTTTATCTTTTCTATAGTAAAAAAGTAGAATATGACGAAAATGTTGTTTTTCACATTCCATATTTCAAAGTGTATCAACCAAAAACTATTGTACAGAATCAATCGAGTAAGCCTTGTTATGTCAGCTATCAAAATACATATGATTATTCGGCTTAAGTGTGAAGTTGGTTATGAAAAAATACAATTAAGTTCTCTGTTGGGAAACAACGAAATTACTTTCCGGACAACCCAATATATTTTAAATATCAATATAATTCCCTCTTAAGCCAATACACATTCTCCAATGTCTCTCAAGTTTTTCGATTCCCTTACGGCCATGGCTTTCTTCGAGATCCTCCAAATATCTGCTCAATGCGTTTATGAGCTTTTCATCCGATGAGATTCTGTTTTTAATTTCATAAACAGATGAAAGTTCGATGGAGCCAAATCTAACAAATATTTTTTTGGATCTTTAGTTCTCTCAAATTTTTGCTGAGTGATTACACATTGTCATGGTGGAACAACACTTTTGTTTCGTCATACTCGCCCGCTTTTTCTAAATTTCTGCATGTAAATTTGCAAAAAGCTTTTCATAGCAATTGCCACTGACCATTTTTCTATTTTTTCTGCAGCCAATTAGGAAAATTTCTTTTCCATCCAAAACAAACCGATGCCAACACCTTTCCAACCGATAAAATGGTTGATCTTCCCTTTATTCGCAGCCAATTCTACTGCCTTCAACCGACTATTTTGTTTTTTACCTTAGCTCTTCATTGCTAAGGTATAGTGGTAAACCCATTTTGTTAAAAATATCTTTTAATATTGCAAACCAGTAGTCGACCGATGTTCAGACTCGAAACAGTATTTGTTCTGCATCATACAAAAGCTTTTTAAGGCCCATGTCATCGTGTAGGATATGAAGCACATGTTCAAATGAAATACTTCAAGCTTCCTCCATTTTGCGCACATTTTTTCACAGGCCTGACAGAAAAATTGCATATTAATTTTATATACTTGGCCAATTTTCCTTCCAAATATAATAACCCAATGACTGTTTATTGGGTTATTATTTTAAAAATTAGGAGTATACAGAAAAGTAATTAATGAATTTTTTTCCAACAATTTTATTTTATTTTCATACCTTAATATAATCCTATTCAAATTAGTTTGCTTGGGCAGGTGGAGGCGTTGTTTCCAATTTTTTTTCGGTGAAATAAAATTTGAAAGTTATTTGAATAATGCTATCTGGAAATAATTATGCTTGTGAAAGGAATAAGGCATAACTATTTTAATATAGTATTAGTTATTATTAATTATTGGGTTGTTCGGAAAGTAATTTTTTTTTTATATAAAATAAAAATGAAAGACGATTTTCTTATAGTGAATTAATATTTTATTCAATGAAATATTGTCGAGTCTGATCCAATACCCTTTATCATCTTTCTGGCAGTAGCATGATTCCAAGCTCATAAAATGTTTGTTCTTTGCTAGCAAAAAACTGATGCAAGTGATTTTTGACCTCCTAATTTAAATTAAACGTTTTACCGTCTAAAATTTTTTGTAGAGATCGGAACAAATGATAATCGGATAGTGCTAGGTCTGGAGAATATGGTGGGTGTGGCAGTATACCACATCCAAGCTCTAAATGCTTTTGCCGAATGGTCAAAATTATATGTGGAACACTATACCTTTCCTATTGACCAATTCTGGCATTTTTCCTTTAAGTGAATCATTCAATTTGTCCAACGGTATACTTCAGAATTGATCGTTATGTTGCTCGGTAGAAGGTCAAAATAAACGATTATTTTGAAATCCCACCAAACAGATAGCATATTCTTTTTTTTATGAATATTGACCTTCAAAGTGCTTTGAACCGGTTCATCTTTTCTACTCCAGCATCTTTTGCGCTTTACATTATTGTAGACAACTCATTTCCCGTCCCCAGTAATGATACGCTTAAAAAATTGATTATTTTGTTGGCGTTTGACAAGAAAATCACAAACGTCATTGCGACAGCACAAATTTTTTTCCGTAAGAAGATGAGGAACCCATATGTCGAGCTTTGAGATTAAACCTAACCGTTTCAAATGATCATGAACGGTCTAATTCGATAAATTTAATCTCTCATCGATCTCACGAGTTGTTATTCAACGGTTTGCATCAATTAATGCCTTTATTGTGTCTTCATCAGCTTCAACTGGTCTTCCAGAACGTGGTGCATCTTCGAGATCAAAATTTTTGCAAACCAAATATTGGCACTGGCGCTCACTTAACACATCTTCTCCATACACATCGGATAATTTTTTTCCTGCTTTAACAGCATTTTTATCTTTTCTATAGTAAAAAAGTAGAATATGACGAAAATACAGTTTTTCACTTTCCATATTTAAAAGGGTATCAACCCAAAACTACTATGCAGAATCAATCGAATTTTTTCACAAGTAAGTCTTGCTATGTCAGCTGGCAAAATACATATGATTATTCGGCTTAAGTATGAAGTTGGTTGTGAAAAAATACAATTAGGTCCTCTGACTGATAACTGTAACTTTACCCTTACAGTTATTCCTTTACCGATAACTAAAACTGCACGGCAATCAATCAATATTATAGGAACCAACAAAAATAACAGTTAATAATTTGCCACATAAAATTTTATTTGAAACGAATTCTATCAATGGTTAATAACCTATGTAATCATAACCACAGAAAAAAATTAAAACTTAATTTAATTTGGAGCTTTTGAGCAAAAGGAACTTGAGAGAAATATTTTGAAGCTTTTGAGCAAAAGCAACTTGAGAGTAATTTTTTGATATTCTGTTGGGAAAAACGAAATTACTTTCCGAATTAGAACCCAATATTAAAATAATTGAGATAGGCGAAAGTCTCTTCAAAGTGAGATGAAGTCTGGAACTACAAATAAAGTAGCAATTGTTAAATTTAAAATAGAACTTGAATTATAATAAGTTCAACACCACAGGAAGGGCATGCAGGACCAGGCTGGTTTTTGAAAAGAACAATATGGGTAAGTGCCCAATTCGCATTCTGAGAAATTTTCTTGCCCAGCTTGTGTGAAACAAGTAAATTTTATGTGCCCAGTTTCTATAGGAATACTTTGTGATCAGAAATAAACTATTTACTAGATTTGCTTTAATATAGCAATAACAGTTGTGGAATCCATTTGAGGTAATTTTACTTAGGACTGCCTCATGGAAGTGTAGATGTCAGTTACTAAATTATCCAGTATCCAATTATTATTTTTAATATGCTATCCTGTCAAAATTCGTCATTTTTACAAAGAGTTAAGAAGAAAATTTCGAAGAAGGGAATTTGATGTGTGCTAGAAGCTTCACGGAGAGAATATCGTATTTGGTTTGATTTTTACTAATTTAACTAAGAGTTTTTTTTATTCTTCACTATCATTATAGAGTGTAAATTTTTTTTAAAAATAAAATAAAGTGACTGTCAAAATAGTTTAATTTAAAAGAGAAATAATTATTCTTCAATTCAAAAAATATTACGAAATTCAATAAAAAAAAAATTCAAAAGAAAAAGTAATCGTTCATTAGTCATATTTCTTTCATTATTCCAAATCAATTTCAAAGGAACGTGAACTTAGAAGACTAACATTGAATATATGAAAAAGCGGAAGATTGAAATGAAAATAGAAAATAACTGAGCTCCTCCTTAGTTAGCTATTGTCATATTTAATCTCCGCCAAGCTTTAGCATTCATATTAGAATAAGATATACTGTATTCAAGGCCAATTGACATTTCAAGAACAGAATAAGAACATCCCTTATTCTCGTCGCTATATACCGGTGCTTGCCTGGAAAATTTCCAGT
Source organism: Atherix ibis (assembly GCA_958298945.1). Lineage (NCBI taxonomy): Eukaryota > Metazoa > Arthropoda > Insecta > Diptera > Athericidae > Atherix > Atherix ibis. The sequence continues at coordinate 33,058,397 of OY282609.1, forward strand.
ATCCTTCCAGAGAAATAATATTACTTGTTATGCGTTGTACGAAATATTTTTGGTTGTTATACTATTCTATCATTTATGTTATTCGTCGTGATGGTGTCAAAATTGCTTGATACTATGTATTTGGTATTAACAATATGCAGCAGAGTTTTAGAGTTTTGTCTACACTGTCACATTGTTTTCTCTGTTAAATCGTTGGCTGTACTGATTAGATGAACCTTGACATTTGACATTTTATTGTTGTTTGTTTTATCGGTTAAATTTTCTTAAAATTCTCTACTTTCAAAAGCTTTCAAATTTATAAAAGAAAAGAACAAGAAGTACGGGAATTCCCCTCCTCCCCCGTTTTATGTGTTTCTAGATGATTTGATATGAAATGTTGAAAGTAAATTTTCCAATTACCTTTCTAGGTACATCAATCTACCAATTAGTTTGTAAGGGGTTTTAGCGTAAGCCATTAATTTCAATTTATTTTTAATTTTTTTTAAAATTTATTTCAAATGTATTTTTTTTTATAACGCAAGAGGATATTTATAAAAACAGAAAAAACTCAGAAGACTGACTTTTCTAAAGAAACAACACCAATGAACGATTTAATTTTAAGAAATTAACATACACCAAGTATGAAGGCATTTTTTGAGTTATTCCCTCATCATCAACCGGGCGACCGCTTTAAATCTGCTGAATCAAAAACTTCAAAAGTACCGGCTTCGCGACATGGTCTTCCAGTTGGACATTCCTAGAATGTTTTTGGCCGTCTGTGGTGTTTGTGTTGTTTTTTTTGGAGTGGTGCTTTCTAAAAATCACACCCTTTTTCGATTTTATGGTTAGAGGTTTCGATCGCTTTAATCTACAATAGAATTACTGAAATAGGCTCTGTTAACCGATCCCTATATTGGCTTGAAAAAGTTATTCAACATCGTTTAATATTTAAAATTTTTCTTGGGTGTTACTTAGTCAATAGGTCTAAAGTTCTAATCTTTCAAATTCCCTTACGTTTTAAAGGCTTTAAATAAATCAAAACCATCAACATTTCTCTAAAACATTTGTTTTTTTTCAATTCTAGTACCAGGTGTATAAGGTTAAATGCGCTGTTTTCAAGTCAAAAAAACATGTTTTTTTCATAGACAGCAAAAATTAATTTATTCAAAGTACTTGCCCTTGCTATGTACACATTTTTCCCATCTCTCGGGCAATTTGTGGATACCAGGCCAAAAAAATTCCTTCTTTTTCAAGGCAAACCACTCATCAAGCCATTTTCGGACGTCTTCGTAAGAATCGAAGTGGTGCTCAGCGAGCGCGTGGCCCATCGCCGAAAACAGGTGGAAGTCGGAAGGGGTTAGGTCTGGTGAATAAGCGGGGTAGGGTAGCACCTCCCAGTTGAGTGTCTCCAAGTAGTTTCGCACCATTTTTGATGTGTGCGATGCACGCAGAGCACGGTTCAATTTGATCAGTTGATGGTGGTAGCGGTGCGCATTGACAGTTTCACCAGGTTTCAACATGTCATAGTAGACGATACCCTACTGATCCCACCAAACGCGCAGCATCGTCTTCCGTCCGAAACGATTTGGTCTTGGGGAAAATGTTGATGGTTGGCCAGGATCAACCCACGATTTCTTGCATTTAAGATTCTCGAAATATATCCACTTTTCATCACCTCTCACAATCCGGTGAAGGAACGATTTTCTTTTTTGTCTGTCGAGAAAGATTTCGTATGTGTTTTGGCGTTACTCCATCTGCCTATCGTTCAATTCATGAGGCACCCATTTTCCGATATTTTCAATCTTCCCGATGGCACGGAGACGTATGAAAATGGCTGGTTGAGTAACACCCAATTGCTCCGTGAGCATTTTTTGAGATTGGGTATCGTCGTCGTCCAAAAGAGCCTACAATTGATGGTCCTCAACCTTCCAAGGCCGATTTTCACGCCTCTTGTCCCGCAAGTCAAAATTGCCGTCTTTGAACCGACGAAACCAAACTCGGCACGTTGTTTCCGATAAAACACTATCACGATAGGCCTCCATAAGCAATCGATGCGATTCGGTAGCCGATTACTTCAAGTTGAAGCAGAAAAGTAGAGCTTCCCGCATATGCTCTTTTTCTGGCACAAAACTAGCCATGATTACCAAAGGAAAAATGTATGTTTTTGTACAAAATTGCTGACAATATGTACTGATTAATGTAGACAGATGTCAAATTCATAAAAAAAAGTATGGCGTGCCCATTGTAGCTTAATACGCTCACTCACGCCATCTATGACCAAACAGCAGATTTAAGCTTTACCCCTGATAAATTGTAAGCTTTTCGATTTGAAATTAATTTTTTTTTTGTTTAAAAAACTAATTTACTGGTAAATTGTATTGTTATGAGGAATAATTTAGAATTGTGTAATTTTATTTCTAAAAATAACCCAAACATTTTATTAAGAAACGTCTACTTTGAGTGGAGATCATCCATTTATATAAAAAAAATACCGATGTTCACCACTTAATATGATGTTCTTCATAATTTTTTTATGTATCAGGTAATATCAGAGCAACTTTTACTTTTCATAACCCTTATTATTTTATTGTTATATCATTTTATTTTTATTGCTACGAGAGTATATTGCTAAAATAATGAATAATGAGAAAGGATTTTTGCAAAAAAGCTTACTCAATTTATAGCGAAATTTAATAAAAAATGATATAAGTCCCTAAACGGAATAAGGGAGCAATGATGAACTCATTAATCTAAAGTACGTATTAATTTATTTCTTGTTAGCCTTAAATTTCTTATTACAACCAGAGAAATAAGCGCAGAGTCTGAACGGAGAGACATGAAATTGGGTTAAGTTGTGTTATCGTAAAATATCATACATTCTCGTATACTCTTTCCGAACCACTCCAATATTATAGGTACGGCTATGTACATGGATATACTGGTACATACAAAGTAGTTATATGTTTTAACTATAGATGAGAAAATAAAATACGAACAAATGATAGGATTACATAATATCTGCGCCATGTAAACATACGTACAAGTATTATACGTTTTTAGTGTGTCTGTGATAAATTATACTGCCTTTTTGGGATAAACCTATCCAAAGTATGTTATAAAAAGTTGTACAAGGGTTTAGGGATTTTCTTGCCATTCCTTTTTCTTGGACTTTTACAGTGGTTCACAAAAATTAAGAAGCTATCAAACAATTAGTCATCAGATTATGGTTTATGAGAAAATATGTTCATTTGTTTAAGAAAAACTACGAAAAAAATCAAAGTATTTCAGTAATTTCGTCTCAAACTCAGTTTATATTACGAGTAATAAGATTTTTTCTCGCTTATCAAATCTGTATTTTTTCATTCTATAATTTATAAATTAACAAATATTACTAAAAAAAAAATTCACGAACACTATTCAGTAGGAGTCTTCGTATTTTGATCTAGACTCTATAATTCAATTGTTAAGATTTTAGTTGTTTTAAAGAATCCTTAATTACCATTGCGCTAATATATATTTTTAATTTATTTTTTATATTGCCTGCTGCAAAAAATTTTAGGTATTTTCTATAAAAGTAATAAAAAGAAAATGTAATTTATTAATTACCCCAGTAGGTATTTTAATTGTCATCTGGCAACACTGCTTACTTTCTTTGATAAAGTGCATTAGGCCCTCCTACACGTGCAGTGCAAGTTTCAACGTTTTCCAGGAAACTACGAGTATATGTTAAAGAATCATATACAATATTAATTCATTCAGAACTTACTTAGAGAATTTAATTTCCGCTTTTTTGAGTAAAAAGGAGGATGGCCTTGGGCTGTCAGTTTGAATATTGTCTAACACATACGAGGTCTGTTCAAAAAGTATCGCGAATTTTGGGTTTTTTCAAAAATTATTTATTTATTCATGAATATCTATTTTTTCCCCTTCAAAGTAATCCCAACCAGATATTATACACTTGTGCCAACATTTTTTCCAATCCTCGAAGCACTTCAAAAAATCATTTTTTGTGATCTTGTTCAGCTCCTCCTTCGATGTCGTCTTTATCTCCTCAATCGTAGCGTAGCGTCGACCTTTCATGGGGCTCTTCAGTTTCGGGAACAAGAAAAAGTCACAGCCGGCCAGATCTAGGGAATACGGTGGCTGCGGCATTATTAGTGTGTTGTTATTGGTCAAAAATTCGTGTACAAGCAACGATGCGTGAGCAGGGGCGTTATCATTGTGCAAAAGCCAATTTTTGTTCTTCCAGAAATCCGGACGTTTCTGGCAGATTGCTTCACGCAACTTGCGCATAACTTGTAGGTAATATTCTTTATTGACCGTTCTACCCTGTGGCAAGAACTCATGATGCACCACGCCCCTGCAATCAAATAAAACTGTAAGCAAAACCTTCACATTCGGGCGTCCGCCACGCTTTTCGTCGTTCACATCTTCTCGGCCCTCTGAGAACATTTTGTACCACCGATAAACGTTGCTTCGGTCCAAGATAGCTTCACCATATGGTACAGTCAATATTCGAAATACGTCCGCGCAATTAATTTTGTTTTTCACAAAACTTTTTCTTTGATCCAGTTTTTGGAATTGGCAAAAATCGAAGACGAGCCAAAACACGTACAAGCAAAGCAGCTGTCAAAAAATAACTGAGCATTCAAAATGGCCGAACTTGTCGGCATAAGTGAGAGACATGAGCACCAACATAACGCTACAAAAATTCGAAAATCAAATATACGAAACCCGCGGAAATTCAAAATCCGCGATACTTTTTGAACAGACCTCGTACATCTCCCTGTTCTCTACCTCAGGTAACATTGTTCCTTCGAACCGGATAGGTTCAACATGAGCAAATATGAAGATATCTTGTGTCGCGAATGTGTAGATGAGCTGTGGGCTCAACATAGTGAAAATCATACTAAAAGCTGTCGACCATGAAACAAGAACATATTTCATGAATGATGGGTTTGGTATCATTGAAAGCGAGTTTTATGATTTTAAAGCGGTAGTGACAAATACTTAGGCTTAAATAATATAAATAGCGGCTGTTGAACAAATTTATTTTAATTTCCTTTATTTGAACAATAAAACGCACAGTTTTCTTCTGAAAAAGAGTACAAAAAGAGTACAACACGAAAACCATTCAAAATATAGAGGAATTCATAAAAATTTTATTTATAATTATTATTGTATTTTTAAAAAAAATAAAAATGTATAAAAATACATAGAAACTTTCAGTCCGTTAATTAAAATATAATTTTTAATTTAGTCTATTTTAGATTTTATAACCTGTATTCTTTATAGGTTTTCGTTTCGTTTATGGTAATTTAAAATTATATTTGTCACTGCTCCGGACTTTTCCCAGCAAGTATTTGTCTTTTAGATTAAGTTCCTAAAATTCCGCGCTCTCCAAATGTTTGGAATTAAATTGTACCATTAGTAGGTTTTTCACAGATTCTGGTAAAAGTCGGTTCCGGTCGTCAGTCCACTGTTTATTCATTAGGCTATTATACACGCTCAGTTGTCGCGTTATGTGCCGGTATTGCGAAGAAAAAACAGCAGATTTTTTAAAATTCGGACGACGACCCAGAATAGCGCTTCGTGAAGTACGCCACCCATAAATAGTATTCATTCAAAGGGTTTTCAAAGAATGTTTGAATGAATACAGGCCCCTGATCTTGATATAGAAAGTCTGATTTGAGCACATTTTACATTTGCAAAATAAGATCAACGGCTGGAAGCAAAGACAACCACCTTTTGAATGTTAAAGAAGCTTCTTATAATCGATTTCTACAAAGTTGCAAAATTACTTCAGTTCTTCGGTACGAACGGTGTATATTGAAAAATAATTGTATATTTTTACTAAAATAGATTCAACGTCAATTGGAAGACCATCGATTCCATGATGTACACAATTATTTCAAATATGGGCTGGGCATCCTATATCAATCAGTTGGGTCGTTAGGCGACTCTACACATTATTTTGTCCTCTCCTTACAACACCCTGCCTAAATGTTTAATTTGATTTTTTAATGCTGATCTTAATACTTACTTCACTTGATGAAGGATGTTGCTGCGTTTATCTCTCGTACTGACTTTAACTTTTATTATTCAATGTACTAAGAGGGTTTCCACTGTCGGAGCCCGCTTTTTATACAATCCCAACGACAGCATAAACCGTTTTCTTAGAGGTGTCATTGGAATTGAGAAAACTATACCGATCAGTAGACATACCACTGAATGAAAGTGCAATCCATTGGTCATTGAATAAGCACTCTCAGAGCGGCAGTGATGACAACGCAACAGATACAAAGTCTATTATTAAATTACCACCAGCTGAGGGGTCCTGTGTTATCAATTCATTGAAGGATAAATTTTTGACAGTCATAAAAAATGCGGGCCCTGTGTAATCAAGTCAAAAATTTGATTTGCCTAAGAGTCCAGCATTTACTGGTCGAGGATGATAATTTTGCATTCGTGTGGGAATCATTGACGAAACGGTATGAAAATAAAAAGTTCTTGCTTAAATACTCAGTTAAAAATTTTATAGAGTCACCACCACAAAGTTTAAAAAAATTCTCGATACCACAAATCAGAGTGTGTTCAAAACTTATGACATCTTAACTACTTTGAGCAAGGATATGGATGTGCCATCAAATTTTATGTTAAGCTATGGTGTGTCTGTGAGTTTCAAGCTTTTTCAGTAGCATAAATCATTTCCAGGGGTCCGAGAAGCAGTTGAATACCAACTCAGGTAAGCTTTCAACATCAAAAATTGATGCGAATGTGGAACAAGTGACATTTCTTGTGATGTCAGACCGTCGATTGAAGATAATGAATGAGTCCTTAAGATGGTCAGAAAATATGTTCTTTGCTCAGATTGGACATTGCAGACACTTGCATTCTCCACTATGACAACACCCCCTATCACATTCCCATATCCATCAATGAATTTTTTTGGTCCTCGAGATCAATTGAAACTTTTCAGCACTGCTACTACGAACTGTGGAAGCAACGCCTCCGTTGATGTAAGGCGATGACATTGATATATAAAAGTAAAAAAAAATTTTTCCAAAAAAACAATCAGCCTCATTTCTGCCGAAAAAGGAAGAAAATAAAAAGGAATATAGATAATAAGGCAAATAATTCTAAAATGTGAAAGATGAATTAACTGGAAATTGTAATTATTCTCCATGGTAACTAAAAAAAATATTAATCGTAAATAACCAAATGAATTTCTTCAGCACTTAACTGGGTTTTAATGGTTTGCTATTAATTTTTACAGTCTATGCCGCTCATTTAGATCAATCGTTTTGAGTCTTTTATGAAATTTTTACTCTAGTTTATTGTTCATGTACAGTTCAAAATTTTAATTTTCCTTTCAAAATATGATGCCGTCAATCAATAATTTACAAAGTTATGGTTATATGGTGTGCATTTTTAATTTACTTCCTTGAAAACATATATCATCGCTGACACCATCATAAAATTTCAATTATGAAATTGCGAATGTGTGTGTGTATCGGTTTGCTTGTGAAATGAGTAGATGTGTACCGCATAACTCCATTAGATACTGTGAAATATCTTCGAAACTTTAAAACTTCAGTGGATCTAATTTGCGAACAATACATTATTTTAACTAAAAATGATTGGAAAATATCTAAAGAATTTTTTTAAATAAAATATTGAATTTAATTCATGTACTAGGTATGTTCAAAAAGTATCGCGAATTTTGAATTTCCGCGGGTTACGTATATTCGATTTTCGTTATGTTGGTACTCATGTCTCTTACTTATGCCGACAAGTTCGGCCATTTTGAATGCTCAGTTAATTTTTGACAGCTGCTTTGCTTGCACGTGTTTTGGCTCGTCTTCGATTTTTGCACATTTTTGACCAAAAACAACATCTCATTTATATTGCTAAGGAGCTGTTGGATTCTGTCCGCGATGACTCAAATTTGCTCCAGAGGGTTATAACTGGTGACGGATCATGGGTTGATGATTGTGACGGGGAAGTCAAAGCTCAATCATCCCAATGGAAGCTGCCACACGAGCCAAGACTGAAAAAAGTACGCCAAGTTTGGTCGAATGTAAAGGTTTTGCTTACAGTTTTCTTCGATTGCTTGGGCGTGGTGCATCATGAGTTCTTGCCACAGGGTAGAACGGTCAATAAGGAATACTCGTATTACCTGTAAGTTATGCGCGAGTTGCGCGAAGCTATCCGCCAGAAACGGCCGGATTTGTGGAAGAACAAAAATTTGCTATTGCACCATGATAATGCCCCTGCTCAGGCATCGTTACTTGTGCGCGAATTTTTGACCAAAAACAACATACTAATAATGCCGCAGCCACCGTATTCCCCAGATCTGCCCCCCTGTGACTTTTTGAAACGGCATCGAAGGACGAGCTGAACAAGATCACAAAAAAATATTTTTGAAGCGCTTCAAGGATTGGAAAAAACGTTTGCACAAGTGTATAATATCTTGGGGGGATGACTTTGAAGGGGACAAAATAGATATTTATGAATAAATAAATAATTTTTGAAAAAAAAAACACAAAATTCGCGATACTTTTTCAACAGACCTCGTTTATGCTCGAAAAAAAACATTTTATTATTGAAAAATGCATGTGATAGAGCAGAGGTAGTCAATCAACCTGGTCCTCATTCGCACTAGTGGACGATTCAAGTTTTCATGGTTGTCCGATGCAGAAATTCAGCATAAAATTAAATTTGCAAAGTAAAAATTTAAAAAAAAAACTAGAATTTGTTACGAAACCTGCTTATTCAAAAATTACGAGTAGTTTGCAGTTGCAATGAATTAAGTTACTACCGAATCGGTGGGCGGTAAGAAAAAAAGTGAGTATAGTATATCTTTACTATATCTCAGCTGTTTTTGTTGTTGTTGTACACGTTATAGTGGTTCAGCAATATGACTGTGGTGGTGACCTATATATGCAAGATACAACCACTTCAATATACTCTAAGAGCTGACGTGTCAAAAAACGAAATAAAATTAAAGAAGGAGGGGAGTAGTCACAAAAAAAATTCCAAAAAAAAACCCTTCAAATTACAAGTCATTATATTCTGGGGCACACTAACATTAGTTAGATAGAAATAAGTATTCTATTTTCACATTTCACATTTCTTATCTAAAAAGTAAATTATAAAAAACATATTTTTTAAATATTTCTACTTAAATCCGTATTATAATCAACAAAAAAATTACTAATTTCAAAATTATCTAAACTTTTTCATAAAAAAGTCAATAATGCTTATAAAATTTTTTCATTAAAAATAAAACACTTTGATTTTTATTTTGTACAAGATAATTTTGCATAAAATTATTTAATAGTATAACAGTGTATTATCAATTTTATAAGTCACTGTATAATCATAGTTTGTTCGAGTGTGCCGTATTATTGTAGTATGTTGACTGTAAAAATATGCACACCCGTCAAAAATGTTGTAAAGAAAACGGCATTTATTTAAGAACGCATAATATGAGAGGAAAAAAAACGGAAATTTGATTTTGAAATTTTCAAGCGCTTATACTGAACATTAAGCAACATCGCATTATTATGGAATTGTAAATAAAGAAGATCAATTTAAAATTGTCACCTTTGAAATAGTCTTCTCGCTCTCTCTCTCTACTTGCTTTATTATTATTCTACTATCTTTTTCTTATATTCCCACTTTACTGTTAGCTTTTCACCGTCGTCATCGCCATTAGTTCACGTATTTTTCGCCCTAATCCCAGATTCATTTAACGATATACACAAAATACTTATATCCAACAAAATTATTTCATAATATTATCGTTGTGTGTATATAATTTCGCATCGTACCATGTAATAAGAATATACTCTTACTCAATAATGCTCAAAATAAGTTTCATAATTTCTTAAAACATTTCAATTTTTAATTTTATTATATCTATTTTTTTTTGTTGGTACAAACAGTTTCCATTCAAAACGTTTTTTGCCATTTGAATGTGCCTTTCAACATTTGTACTCATATTTGAGAAATTTAATAAAATCAAAATGAGAACGAAGACGAATAAACTTAACGGAAAGCATTTCGAAAAGGGTAAAGTTCACAGGAGCTTTCAACTCTCTAAAATACCGAAAAAATAAAAGCTGAAAGCTTTGTTATTGTTTTTTTCTTCTCCTTTTTCATTTTTTTATTTCTGAATGTCATTTTGTTAGCTTCTCTTTAATCTAATATGAAAATTTTACGAAGTTTTTCGTGTAAAAAGATTCTTTTTTTATAAGCACTTTTTATATGTATTTAAAATTATCTTAGTATTATTATTGATTTAGTGTAGTTTTTGTTACTATTTTAATTCTTAATTAATGTAAAAGAAAATTCGTTTTGTTGTTTTAGAAGAAAAGGGATTTTTTAAGAAGTAATATATTTAAAAATAATCTGAGAGTATCTGAAACTTTTATAAAAATAAAATCGGAAGGACAGAAGAAAATAATAACTATAAACTATTAGGTTGTCAAGAAAGTAATTTCGTTGTTTCCCGACAGAGGGCTTAATTGTATTTTTTCACAATCACCTTCACACTTAAGCCGCATAAACATATGTATTTTGACAGCTGACGACATAGTAAGGGTTGTTTATGAAAAAATTCAATCGATTCTTCACAGCAGTTTTTCGTTGATACACTTTTAAATATGGAAAGTGAAAAATAGCATTTTCGGCATATTTTACATTTTTACTATAGAAAAGATAGAAATACTGTTCAAGCAAGAAAAAAATTATCCGATGTGTATGGAGAAGATGTGTTAAGTGAGCGCCAGTGCCAAAACTGGTTTGCAAAATTTCGATCCGGCAATTTTGATCTCGAAGATGCACCAGGTTCTGGAAGTCCAGTTGAAGCTGATGAAGACACAATAAAGGCATTAATTGATTAATGAACACACAATAAAGGCATTTGTTAAATGCAGCTAGTAGAATAGCTTTTAAATGGGGAATTGTGAGTAATTAAAGCAGCGGTTGATACTAACAAATTCTAACTGATCTAGCCTATTAAATACAGATCAGCTTCGCTTAGGAAAGTGATAACGCTCACCCATATTAAATTTTGAAGTCACAAAATAGGCCTTAAAGTCGTGCTAGTTGAAAGCGTCTTAGGATCATGTCCAAGGGACATTACATGCAAACAAATAACAAAATAGAATAGAAAATTTAATGGGATACACCAGCAGAAGAAATCACACAATTATTTCTAAAAGGTTGTTATAGGTTAGTCTGCTTGAACATTGTTTAAAAGCTTTACCTGGTCCACGGTTTAAGTGTTTTCCAAAAGATTAATCTAAACACTCTTATATAATATGGCATACCCAGTTTATATAATCGTTGCATAATTGATATGCCTAGGGTTGTATTAAAGATATAATTAAGCTATAATTGAACCTATTGATTTTAGGCGGATTAGTTAGGCTTTAATTTGAAGTCAGCTAATAATAAGACGTGAAATTACTTAAGCTTGTTTAACAGAAGAGCTTCAATGTTACTAAGAAGACATTTGAAAGACGTCTTTCTTTGGAAAATACTGGTTAAGTGCAACGCCAAATTTCTCATAAATCTTACAGTATTCAATAATAAGCAATCGTTAATTTGAAATGCCGTCTCTTTTATGTTTTTAAAATATAAAATTTCGTATTTATTTGAGAAAAATTTAATTGTAAAAAATATAATTAGAAACTTTCTCGTCGCTGTACGTACACTCATTTACGAGTATTTTATCTTTTTTGCACTTTTACCTGCTCGAGTTTTGTATTCAGTTATAAGGTTAACTATATTTTAAAAAAAAAAATTAAATAACAATAATTCGTAATTTCTGTAAAAATGATTATATTCATTATTGTTGTATTTGAAAAATTTAGAGAAAAAATATTTCTTTTGATGATAAACTATTCTCCATTTTGTATTATGTAATCTTACGCAATTACTTGTTTTTTATTTAATTTTTATTGATTTTTCCCAAGCCTATACGAACTTTTCGTGGTTTTATGATATTTTAGGAAAAAGAAAATTAATACACAAAGTTCGTATGCATAATTAATGGAAAAATCCCAATAAGATTTTTTCACCCTTCTAAATCGATTTCTTACACTAGAATTTTATTCTACTATTTAAAACTAGAACGAATAACCATATTTCTAAAAATATTCGTTAAATAATTTTGATGCTTGCAAAATAAACAAAAAAAATTAATTGATTTCTTTTGATACAGCGTTTATGTCTATAAATTTCATATTGTTTTAATTAATAAGAATTTTTATTTGCTGTCATATGAGTTGTGGCAAAAAAGTAATGAAACTATAATAAGTTTTTTCATCAACCATTTTATTGTATTTTTATATATAAATATTATGTTTTCCAAAGTAGTTCCTTTGGGCATCTATGAATTCGCAGTGGCGTTTTTTCCACTCTCCGTAGCAGTACGGGAAGGCTTTAACTAGAATCGCCTTGAACTCCCCAGTTATGTGCCTTTGTATGCTATCGATAATACTAAAATGATGTTATTTCAAATGTTTTTTGTTATATTGAGAAACCAATATAATCAAAGGGACTTAGATCATGTGAATAGGGAACCATGGGAATATCTTCTTCAGCAAAAACTCGTTGATGGAGATAGCCGTTCGATATAGGCAAGTCTTTGCAATGTCCCGATGTAAACCCCTTTTTCTGAGTCTTTCAAGGAGCTTAAATGTTAAACGGCAGTCTGGTCTCACAAAATCTTCCGTTCGTTCCATATTTTCTATGGTTTTCCATAGTTCATATATGCTCGTGTATTTACCGGACAATGTTGGAATTTGTACTGCATAACCAGGAGGGACTATTATGCAAGCTATCCGGAATGGAAGTCCTTATTGACGACAATCTTATTACTTTTTTGCTATACCTCGTTGATATTGATATTCTAACGAGCATACATTGACATTGATAAGAAATAAAGGAAGAGGAAAATTCACTCAGGCCTATAACGCCATTTACTGACGTTTTGTAATCAAAATTTTATGACATTTTTCAATAAATTTTACCGTTTTTATTTGGACTTTTCTTAGACTATACTTTTCTTTCCGACCAAACACTATTTATAAAAATGGATAAACTTATACTTATTAGTTTCAATATACGACGTCTGTTCAAAAAGTATCGCGAAGCTCGGCCATTTTTAATGTTCAGTTAATTTTTGACAGCTGCTTTTCTTGCACGTGTTTTGGCTCATCTTCGATTTTTGCCTGTTCCAAAAAAATGGATAAAAATATCTGTTTCGGGAACAAGAAAAAGTCACAAGGGGGCTGATGCGTGAGCAGGGGCGTTATCATGGTGCAAAAGGCAATTTTTATTCTTCCACAAATCCGGGTGTTTCTAGCGGATTGCTTAACGGAACTTGCGCATAATTTGCAGGTAATATTCCTTATTGACTGTTCTATCCTGTGTCAAGAACTCATGATGCACCACGCCCAAGCAATCGAAGAAAACTGTAAGCAAAACCTTCACATTCGACCGAACTTGGTGAGCTTTTTTCGGTGTTGGCTCGTGCGGCAGCTTCCATTGGGATGAGTGAGCTTTGGTTTCCACGTCATAACCATAAACCCATGATTCGTCACCAGTTATGACCTTCTGGAGCAAATTTGGGTCGTCGCGGACAGAGTCCAACAGCTCCTTAGCAATGTTAATGCGATGCTGTATTTGGTCGAAAATGGGCAAAAATCGAAGACGAGCCAAAATACGTGCAAGCAAAGCAGCTGTCAAAAATTAACTGAACATTCAAAATGGCCGAACTTTTCGGAATAAGTAAGAGACTTGAATACCAACATAACGCCACAAAAAAAAGCGAAAAGCGAATATACGTAACCCGCGAAAATTCAAAATTCGTGATACTTTTTGAACAGACCTCGTATGTTTACAAACTAAAAATACGATTCTATTTAATATCAAAAATATAAGAATGGACCTAACATAATATATAAATTATTTTTCTCTTTAAAAGATATAAGTAAAAATAGATAATTTATTACACTTTTGAAATTTAGAAAAGTTTTGTTATGGACACTAGATGCGAGTGGGGATTATATCAACATAAAAAAAATTCTACACTTTAATATGCACTTTGTTCGATTTATTGCCGCTAGGAGTAAATATGGTGACAAAAAATTACATGTACATGACGAAAGAGCCTTTCCAGTAGTTATTTAATCTAAGGAATTTTCACCATTTCTGTTTCTTCTATTAGTCAGTTTTTCACATAATCGTACAAATATTTTTAAATAAGCATTTATTCATTTATTAAATTCCCCTATTTAGTTATCGGTTGAACTATTTTTTGAAAACTTTATTTATCAATTTTTATTTGAAAATCATCGCAGTTTTTCCAAAAAAAATATTTATTTATGATATTTTTTAATTTATTTATAAAGTGATTTATAGTTTTAAGAAAAAAAATACTACTCATAAAATCACAATACACATTTTCATTAAATATGTAATTATTATTTGTTTCTTATTTAAGATTATTAGCCTTAATTAATTACTATCGATGAAGTTTCTTTTTATTTTGGATAATATCCCTTTTATGGTTAATCAGTATCGAAAAAAAACCATTTACGATTTTAAATTTTACATTTATTTTAATGTGTTATTTTATGATATGATATGTATATTGATTGCTATTAACAAAATTACAATTTAATTATGTTTATATTATCTTCTTCCTAAAAAAAAAGCTTAAGCAATTTTATTTTAAAGAAAAATTACCAAATATATTTAAAATTTGCTCTATTTTTATTTGTTTTTTTTTAAATAAAATATTTATAACATATTATTAGATTTTAATGTTTAGTGTCTTTTTGTAGAAATGTTAATGAGTTTTCTTTAAAAAAAAAGAAGAAAAAAATAATATGTTTTCTTGTTTTATGTGTTTTTATCTTATAACGTGTTTTATTGCAATTTGTTTGGTTATGTTCGTTTTATTTTAGTTTTTCTTAGTAAAAATTTATTCTCTGATAAATGGTGTCTAAGTACTCAGAGAACATACAAATACACTAATCTGACTGAGCTCTTCTTAAATTATAAATATTTAATTAATTCTTTTGTAAATTCAAAAAAAAACTTAAAATTAGATAAATTTGTTGCAGAAAAAAAAAATTAATAAAGATCATATATAAAACACATATTAGGTGTTAGGTCTAGTTTTTATCATTTTTCATTTATTTAATAAAACACATTTGATAGAAATACTTTTTTTTTGATTAGCAGCAATTTTACTGATTTTCTATATAGTAAAAATTCCATTTATTTTGTTTTCATTATGATTTAAAGAAGTGATGACTATCACTTTAATAACATTAATCAGCCAACATTATGACGCAAAAGAAAAAAAGAAAAATTTGTTTTAATAGTGTCAGGTCTGATAAATATGCTAGATATCTAAATAGATAGAAGATATTTATTATTGGAGGTCTGAGATCGTTTTCTTTTTTTTTAAAACTCTTAAAACTTCCTTGCTGTTCCTTCATTTGATGAAAATTTTATATAAGTTGAAGTGCGGAGATTTTTTTTTTGTGGACTGAAAGTACGAAAATATCTATTATTATTTTATACCAGTACATGGCTTCCATATACTTTTTATTAAAATATATATATATATAAAATTGAAGAAAAAGTTTCTGCAATTTTAAATATAGTTTTTTTTAAGCTTAACTTATAGAAGAATAAGAAAGTGGCTACTTAACCATAAATAAACAAATTTTAGTTGTACACTTTCCTTTTGATAGTTAAATGTAGTAAATATTTCGTCAGAATTGCTATTAGACTAAATTGGAAATTCTCTAGTTCACTGCCGATTTTGAAGAATTTTTTAATACTATTGGGTTGTCCGGGAAGTAATTTTGTTTTTTTTTTATAAAAATGGAAGACGATTTTCTTATAGTGAATTAATATTTTATTCAATTTAATATTGTCCAGTCTAATCCAATACCCTTTGTCATCTTTTTGGTAGTAGCATAATTCCACGCTCATAAAATTTTTGTTCTTTGCTGGCCAAAAACTAATCCAACTGAATTAAACGTTTTAGCGTCTAAAAAATTTTGTGGAGACTGGAACAAATGATAATTGGAAAGTGGTAGGTCTGGAGAGTATGGTGGGTTTGGCCAGTATATGCCTATGTGGCTTAAGTGTGAAGTTGGTTGTGAAAAAATACAATTAAGTCCTCTGTTGGGAAACAACGAAATTCCTTTCCGGACAACCCAATAGATTATAGAACAGAATATGAAAAGTTCTCAACATTTTGGGGTCATATTTTAACACAATATATTAATAATACTTAATCAAACGCAGTAGCACAGTGTCAGAAATTGATTGTTGGGGCCTTTTTAATTATCAATCAAGTTTAATAGTAGACCATAAGAAAATTAAATAATTATCATTTAACACTATACTTACCATTTTAAAATAAGAAATAAAAATCATCTATAATTTCAGTTTTATATTTTGCACCCAATTGTCTGCAATTGAAGGAATCCTTTTTCTGAGCGTTTCAAAGAGCTTTAAAGTAAAATTAAAATGCTTTACGCTTTAAAAAAAAGCTTGATTTCTTGGTAAATAATGTTCTCCTATACGGTCGGTGGAACTATTCGTAAGTCGTCAAACTCCCGCATTCCCTAAGCTTAGCACAAAATTTTATAGTACGTCGTTGTTTTAAATTTCTCTGTTCCACTTTTCGTAACGAACTATAAAAACACAAATCCAATTTTAGAGTCGCTTAGGTACTAGACGAGAATGAAACTTATACTGTGCGTCAAGGCGGATCTAACCTAAAAGCTATGTGAAGGAAAATTCCAATCGTACTGCCAGAGTTTTAGTCTCATTATTTTTCTGTCATCCATCGTATTTGCATGTAGCCAATCTTTGCTACTCTATGGAGTTGATACAGATTCTTCTTAAATTTAACTATTTTTTGGGGATTTTTCGAGTCATTAAAGTTTATTAATGCAGTGAGATTTCCCCTAAGTTCATGAACTGATGTGCTCTTTATTAACGTGGTTAGATCTATAAAGATGAGCCAATAGCCTAGAAAAAAATCACCTGTTGTTAGACTAAAATGACGTAATAAAATTGAAAGTGGTTTAAAAGGAATTTATTTTATATTGTATTTTTTAATATAAGAGTTTACTGGTAAACCTTTTTTCTATTAGTTTTATTTGTATTCTAAAATTTAATATTTATATCGCCTCAATCATAATCTAATTTGACCATTTCTGTATTAAGAAGTTTTAAATTAGACTATTAGGATATGAATAATTAAATTTAAAAATAGAAAATATATAATTTTTTATATTGGTTGGGTCACATCTATCCTTTGAAAAATTTTATATATAATTACGAGTATATTTTATAACATTCTAATCTGAGTATTGAAAAAAAGTATAATTAGATCCATATGTGATATTTTTATTAGGTTTCTTAAAATATCTTGATTATTCGTAAAAAAAATAATAAAGAATCAATGATGATCTTACCAGTCCTGTTGAATGGCTTTTGACGTCTAAGGGGTTGATGCATTTGAAGAGAAAATACATGTTGTTGGATAATAATGAAGACATATCATATGATTTATCTGTAAAAGGTATCTCTCCTGATCATTTAACAGATACAAAAAATCAAGGAGAACGGAACCTTCATTGAAATAACATTGGTTTTTTACTCTATTACTCATTTTCTTGGCGTTTGAGAAGCAAAACACAAATGTCAATGCGACAGCACTAATTTTTCCTGTAAGAAGATAAGGAACCCATATGTCGAGCTTTGAGATTATAGCCGTTTCAAATGATCATGAACGTTTGAATTCGATAAATTTAATTTTAGCTATTCGCCGGTTTGCATCATTTAATGCCTTTATTGTGTCTTCATCAGCTTCAACTGGCCTTCCAGAACGTCGTGCATCTTCGAGATCAAAATTGCCGGATCGAAACTTTGCAAACCAGTTTTGGCACTGTCGCTCACTTAATACATCTTCTCCATGTACATCGGTTAATTCTTTTCTTGCTTGACAGCATTTTATAGTAAAAAAGTAAAATATGCCGAAAATGCTGTTTTTCAGTTTCCATATTTAAAAGGGTATTAACCAAAAATTACTATGCAGAATCAATCGAATTTTTCACAAGCAAGTCTTGCATATGATTATGCGGCTTAAGTGTGAAATTGGTTGTGAAAAAATACAATTAAGTCCTTTGTTGGGAAACAACGAAATTACTTTCCGAACAACCCAATATTATACTTCCTTCGATAGTAATGTCTCCTCTGTTGCTGGTGTTAATTCGCGTGGCCTTATTTATCCAGATTCAAGAAATTCTCTTTTATCTTGGATGTCACTAAGCTAGTGTATTCGTCTATGCACACAAACTTGTCGCATATTTCTATCCAGGACAATTGTAAACAGTTGAAGTGAGAGTGGACATCCTTGTTTTACTTCTGTGTTTGTAGTGAGAGAGTCTTAGTATATCGCTTTTATGATATTGATTATTTGCTGGAGTATTCCGTTCCTGCTTAATGTTTTACATATTGGAAATTTTTCATGATATCAAATGCCTTCTTAAACAGAATCTATAAAAACTTTGTGTATCAGGTGTATAAGCTTAAATCCGCTATTTTTTTAATTAAAAAAACACATGCTTTTTTCATAGAAAGCAAAAACAAAATTATTCAAAGTACTTTCCCTACACATGTTTCCCATCTTTCAGGCAATTTGTTGATACCACGCCAAAAAAATTCCTTCTCTTTCGAGGCAAACCACTCATCAAGCCATTTTCGGACGTCTGAAGGGGCCATGCCATTTTCGGACGTCTGATGGGCGTGGCCCATCGACGAAAACAGGCGGTAGTCGGAAGGGGCCATGTCTGGTGAATACGCGGGGTGGGGTAGCACCTACCAGTTGAGTGTCTCTAAGTAGTTTCGGACCAATTTTGACGTGTGTGATGGTGCGTTGTCGTGGAGGATAATCAGCTTGTCATGTCTTTGTTGAAAATCCGTCCTTTTTCACGCAGAGAACGGTGCAATTTGATCAGTCGTTGGTGGTAGCGGTGGGCATTGATAGTTTCACCAGGTTTCAACATCTCATAGTAGACGATACCCTGCTGATCCCACCAAACGCATAGCATCGTCTTCCGTCCGAAGCGATCTGGCCTTGGGGAAGATGTTGATGGTTGGCCTGGATCAACCCACGATTTCTTGCGCTTAGGATTCACGAAATATATCCACTTTTTATTGCCTGTCACAATCCGATGCAGGAAGGACTTGCTTTTTTGTCTGGCGAGCAAGATTTCGCATGTGTTTTGGCGTCGCTCCGTCTGCCTATCGTTCAATTTATGCGGCACCCATTTTCCGATTTTTTTAATCTTCCCCATGGCACGCAGACGCATGGAAATGGCTGGTTGAGTAACATCCAATTGCTCCATGAGCATTTTTTACGATTGGGTATCGTCTTCGTCCAAAAGAGCCTGCAACTGATGGTCCTCAACCTTCCTAGGCCGACTTTCACGTTTCTTGTACCACAAGTCGAAATTGTCGTCTTTGAACCGACGAAACCAATCTCGGCACATTGTTTCCAATAAAGCACTGCCACCATATGCCTCCATAAGCATTCTATGCGATTCAGCAGCCGATTTCTTCAAATTGAAGAAGAAAAGCAGAGCTTCCCGCATATGCTCTTTTTCTGGCACAAAACTAGACATGATTACCAAAAGAAAAATGTATGTTGTTGTACGAAATTGCTGACAATGTGCACTGATTAATGTTGACAGATGTCAAACTCATAAAAAAAGTATAGTGTGCCCATGGTAGCTTAATACGTTCACTCACGCCATCTATGACCAAACAGCGGATTTAAGCTTATACACCTAGTAATTTTTTTAATACACCTTGTAAAATATTCTCAAATCTGCGAATTTTCAATTGCAGGAACCGAATAGCAATAAACTTTAGCATACATATAATCGACCCCACCAAGACCACTAGTAACCATAAAACATAGATTTTCTAAAATTTAAAAGTATTTCCAATATTGAAATAGTTTTTATTTTGTGGGCAATACTATTATATATAGAGAGTAATATCAGTATTAAATTTATAATTCATATCAGCAATGAATAATAATAAAACTAACAAATATTAATATTTGCATGATTGCACCTTGACAAATCAGACAAAAATGATCACAATTTGATTTTTCAATGTTTTCGTTCTGCTTTGCTTAAAAAAAAGGCTCTTTAAAAAAAATTTCATTTTCATTTTGCGCTAATATTATTCTTATATTAATTATGATTTATTTTTTTTATATTTACCAATAATTAATAAAAGCACTTTTCATCCATGGAAAATCGAATAGATATTATTTGTTTTCTATTTTTTTTTTTTTTTTAATTTTTATTTTGTTCTCATTTCGTAAAATTGATTTTATTTATTTTTATATTCATATACTTTTTTCCTACACTTAAAATATACTCGTAAAGTTAATTAATCAATATTTATGGCACCCTTAGCTATAATATAATTTAGTTTAAATATATAATATAAATACTATACAAATTACACAATATTTTTATTATAATCAGTAATCAAATATTTTCTATAAAACTAATTAATATTTATGTAGATTTAATTGAAAGAATATATTTTTTTTTATAAAAATATTCTTTTAATAATAAATGAAAAGTGTTTACGTTTGAAAGAAAATAAGAAAAAAAAAACAGAAATTAGGATAGTTAATTTTTTATTTTAAAAAAAAATTAATAATTTTCAATTGGAGAGTAATTTAGTTTATTTGACAAAAAAAAGTATAAAGTAATTATTTTTGATATAAAAATTATAGAAGAGTAATTTTGTTAGAAGTTTTTGTTATGTAACCACTCTGCGTACGTAGACACCACAGTTGGCTGAATAATTATAATTATAATAATAATAATAATACTAAATTAAATAATAATAATAATAATTAATAATAGTAATATAACAATAAGTTCATTAGTTTTACTTGTATTCGTATGAGAATCTTGTTAAAAATTTGCATTATCAAAATTAATGTTTTCTAATTAAAATGGAAAATTTATAATTATTATTTGACGTTATGAAATTAGATAAATAATATATATATATATATATATTAGACAGTTAAAAATAGATAAGGGATATCAAATTAATTGTTATAAAGTTATTTAATTAAAAAAAAAACGAATGAACTTTTTATAGCCTAGCAAATTTGATTGTACGTTCAAAAACTTCCCATTTTGAGCTTTCTTTCTTATATTTATACTATATTATATATAAATATATATAAACATATATTATTTAAGTAAATTATTTGAGAAAAAAAAACAAAATTTATTAAAAAAATACTATTTATTTTTTAATTGATATAAATTTTTTATAACAAAATAATTAACAAAAAAAAATTAGATCAGTTTTTTATTTACTTTGATACAATTTTAAAAAAAAACAGTTCTCCTGTGTTTATGTTGGACAAAAATAAATAAATTTAATTAATTTAATTCTAAATCAAGAACCAGAAATAAATTGAAAAATATATTTTTTTTATTTTTTTAAATTTATTGTTGTAGTTGTGTTTATGGAAACTAAAATGTGTTATGAGATGTATTTGTGAAAAAAAAGTTAAATATTTTTTGCTTAACACTGACAGACCATAGCCAAACCAAGTTTATTCTCTAAAATGCTTGGTAGAAAAGCTTCTGCCATTTAGATATTAATATATATTTATAAATATTCTGAATTTTCAGTTTTCAGCTTACCTGGATATAGCCTAGTGTCATTATTGTTTCCTTACCGCGAGGCCTTGTCATTACATCCGCAATAATGTAAATCCAACCGGAGTTTAATTTCATGTGGATCAAATTCAATGTCTGTAGGCAAATTATTAATTATTGCTTTATTTACAGAATCCCCTATTCGGATAGTAACGCTTGTACGTTGACTTAGCTTATAACTGAACCCACACAAGTCCCTGATATTGAGAGTGATAACGCCTAACACCTTGTACTTATTTTTTAAATCCGACTATTTTGTCCCCTTCAAAGTAATCCCCATCAGATATTATACAATATGCCAACGTTTTTGCCAATCCTCGAAGCACTTGAAAAAAACATTTTTTGTGATCTTGTTCAGCTCCTCCTTCGATGCCGTCTTTATCTCCTCAATCGTAGCGTAGCGTCGTCCTTTCATGGAGCTCTTCAGTTTCGGGAACAAGAAAAAATCACAGGGGGCCAGATCTGGGGAATACGGTGGCTGCGGCATTATTAGTGAGTTGTTTTTGGCCAAAAATTTGCGCACAAGCAAAGGTGCGTGAGCAGGGGCGTTATCATGATGCAAAAGTCAATTTTTGTTCTTCCACAAATCCGGGCGTTTCTGGCGGACTGCTTAATACAACTTGCGCATAACTTGCAGGTATTATTCCTTATTAACCGTTCTACACTGTTGCAAGAACTCATGATGCACAACGCCCCTGCAACCGAAGAAAATTGTAAACGAAACCTTCACATTCGACCGAAATTGGCGCGCTTTTTTCTGTCTTGGCTCGTGCGGCAGCTTCCATTGGAATGATTTAGCTTTGGTTTCCACATCATAACCATAAACCCATGATTCGTCATCAGTTATGACCCTCTGGAGTGCATTTGGGTCGCCGCGGATAGAGTCCAACAGGTCCTTAGCAATGTTAATGCGATGCTGTTTTTGGCCGAAATTGAGCAATTTTAGTACGAATTTCGCGGTGACCGGTCTCACGCACAAATCATTGGTAAAAATCGAATGGCACGAGCCAATCGATATGTTTGAGTTCTCAGAAGCTTCTCTAACGGTGATTCGACGATTGGCCAATACTATTTTCTTAAACTGTAAGCAAAACCTTCACATTCGACCGAAATTGGCGCGCCTTTGCTATGTCAGCTGTCAAAATACATATAATTATGCGGCTTAAGTGTGAAGTTGGTTGTGAAAAAATTCAATTAAGTTCTCTGTTGGGAGACAACGAAATTACTTTCCCAATACATTCTGAGGTGTCGCTGTAGTTAATCCTTTCTCTAAAACGAACTGCATATCACGTAATATATTGCAAATAAATGCATTTATTCAGTAATTGTGTTATTTGTCGATTGTACACTTTGACGGCAATACACAGGTTGTCTCCTGGAGATTAATTAAGTTAGTTGATAGATTTTGTTGTTCTTTTAACAATATTCATAAACTTCTCTAATAAATCAATATTAATTTTACCTAATAAGTCAGTTTGAACAAATTTATTTAGTAAAATTTTGACTCATTTGATGAGATGTCAACAATTTTTAAAATTAGTTTTAAATCAAAAATATCAAAATTTTTTCGAACAATCGTAAGTAAATGAAATTCCATAAACACAAAACTATATTTCTTTATAGTATTTTATGTGTAAACTTATTACACTAAGTTGTTATTTATTTTAAAAATTCAAACATTTAAATTGGTTTTTTATAAAAAAAATTTCTATATTTTTTTATTACAATACAAAATTTGTTAAAGTTCTTCAAATTTTTCAAGAGAAAGTTGTTATTATTTTTTATTATAAATAAAATAAATCGTTTAAAAATGGGAATAAATAATAGATATTTTTTTTAAATATATAAAAAGAATATCAACAAGAATACATGAGAACTATTTTATAATTTATATATAGTTTCTTGGTTTTTTTTTATATTATTATTTATGAAAAGAAAATTAGACAAAAAAAATTATTAATTTCTTATTGAAAAAAAAAACATTTTTTTAAATTATATACTAACGATATTTATTTTTCTTCTCTTTTATTCCTTCTTCTTCTACTACTAAACTATCATCACTACTACTACTACTACTACTGCTGCCACTTCTACTACTACTACTACTACCACAAATCTACAACCGCTATAACCTATTTATAACTACCGCTCCTGCTAATGTTCTACCACTCATAATACTACTACGTCTGCCACTGTCATAATATTGACTGAATGGCCGTTTACTTGATTGGTTAAAAAATTATGGTACCTGTTACGATGAACAATAATTAAACAACTGCCAATGATTGTGGACTCTTCCTCTTGATTGATGGCTACAACATGGACAAATTCAAATGAAAACATTTTCATCGGTTTGTAAATAATTAATGCAATAATGGCGTCTAAACAACGCATATATTATTTTTAAAACATAAAAATATCAACAACAACAAAAAAAAAACTATATTTTACTATTACTATCATCATTACAATATCCACAACTTATCATCGGACATCCTTTCTGGACATGATGAAATTCCGTTATGATAACATAATAACTGCAATCATCAAACAACAATTATTGCGGTGACGACGATGACGATGACGATGACGAATAATGATGACTCGATGTGTTTGGACCTCATCCGTTTATAGGGCAATGCTGCTAATTCATCGGAAACATCGATGGCAACCCAGCCAGGTGGTTCGGTAACATCACGTGCGGCATCCGAAAGTCGTTCTGGACCACCGGGATCGAGTAGTGGTGCCACAGGTAATAGCAGCACGAAAGCTGGTAGCACAGTGACCGGTGCAAAATTTCGTCATGGCCTCTTACAGCTTATGATACACACTATAGATCCGCTACATGATGGTGAGTTGAAATTCATCAACAAAATCAACGTTTATAAATGAGATTCTGTGTAGGTGTAGGTTTGTCATCCTATGTGTGCCATTGTGTTGTGTGTGCGTTTTTATTTTCAGTGTTCTGTCTCTGCCAATCGCGTAAACATTCATGTTCGATTGGCTAAATGTGCTGTTGTTATTTGTCTGTTATATCTATCTCTGTTACTTATATATATATTGTTGGTTTGTTGTTAATCTATCTTGTTTTTTTTTCTTCGTCAAAACTATCTATAATTTTTCACACTTTATGAATAATTAAATAAATTAAAAGATGATAATCAAAAGTTAATTTTTATAATTATTATTTAATATAGCATGTAAAAGAAATTATTTATTATGATTCAATGAAGTTTTTCGTTTTCTTCTCAATTCTATTTATGCAATCATTAGTTTTTTAAATCTTTTTATGCAAATAAATTGTTTTCGTAATTTTTCCACCTTTTAAAAATAAATCTGATTTTTAACATATTAATTGTTTATTAATAATTGCATTGGTTGGATGCTTAAAATTATACCAATTCTTAAATGATGGTATGTTTATATTGCCTGTCTTCTTTTTGTTAAATTTTTTATTGTGCATGAATAAAAGTTTTTAGCAAATTTTTCGATATATTCTATAAAATTCAAATTTTTTCTAAATCTAAGATTCAACTTCAACATCGAGTAGCGCAATACGAGTATATGTAAATTCTTGGTGTACCAATATCATAAAATAATAAACCTTATTCTTTATTTTTGCTCTTAATTTAGTGAATTAATTATTTAACTATACGAGGTCTGTTCGAAAAGTATCACGGATTTTGAATTTCCGCGGGTTACTTATAATCGATTTTCGATTTTTTTTTGTAGCGTTATGTTGGTACTCAAATCTCCTACTTATTCCAACCAGTTTGGCCATTTTGAATATTCAGTTAATTTTTGACAACTGCTTTGATTGCACGTGTTTTCGACGAAAAACAGCATTGCATTAACATTGCTAAGGAGCTATTGGACTCTACCCGCGACGACCCAAATTTGCTCCAGAGGTTCATAACTGGTAACGAGTCATGTGTGTATGGTTATGACGGGGAAACCATAGCTCAATCATCCCAATGGTAGCTGCCGCACGAGCCAAGACCGAAAATAGCACGCCAAGTTTGGTCGAATGTGAAGGTTTTGCTTACAGTTTTCTTCGATTGCAGGGGCGTGTTGCATCATGAGTTCTTGGCACAAGGTAGAACGGTCAATAAGGAATATTACCTGCAAGTTATGTACAAGTTGCTTGAAGCAATCCGCCAGAATTTTGTGGAAGAACAAAAATTGGCTTTTGCACCTTGATAACGCCCCTGCCGCGCATCGTTGCTTGTGCGCGAATTTTTGGCCAGAAACAACTCACTAATAATGCCGCAGCCACTGTATTCCCCAGATCTGGCGCCCCGTGACTTTTTCTTGTTCCCGAAACAGATTCTTTGATCCCTTTTTTTTGGAATGGGCAAAAATCAAAGACGAGCAAAAACACGTGTAAGCAAAACAGCTGTCAAAAATTAACTGAACATTCAAAATGGCCGAACTTGTCGGCATAAGTGAAAAACATGAGTAACAACATAACGCCACAAAAAATCGAAAATCGAATATACGTAAAACGCGGAAATTCAAAATTCGCGATACTTTTTGAACAGAACTCGTACATTCAATATGACAACAAATTATGCTTATCAATAAAAATCAATTTTATTAAAAAAAAAAAATTGATTATGGATAATAATGCTTACAGAATATTTTTATATTTGGGATAATATGTTTATTTAAAAAAACATTCCATAAAATTAAAATAATTCAAATAATTTTAGTATTAATCATACTTTTGGAATTTCATCGAATATATGGCATTTGTTTAACCAGTCCTCAAAAAATGCGAGTCCACTTGGTTCTCAAATTGCCGATCTATTCTTTGTAAGATCATAGAAATTCTGATAAACTCTCAGCTAATAAAATATCTTGAATCAAAAAAATTCCTCAATGACGGTTAAAATATGGTTTCCGTAGCAATAGATCCGCTTGTGATTTGGTGTCATATCTAGTCTTACTATTTTGCTAAATACAAGATACACCATTGGCTGAAATTATTATTCGGACACTTTGATTTGTATAATAATATTTTTTCAATTCTATACATCTATGGAACCTAAATTATACCTATAATAATTAATTTTTTACCAGGTATATGAACTTAAATCCGCTATTTTTTAGTCAAAAAAACACATGTTTTTTTCATAGAAAGCAAAAACAAATTTATTCAAAGTACTACAAATTCTTCCTATCTCTCGGGCTATTTGTGGTTACCACGCCAAAAAAATCCTTCTCTTTCGAGGCAAACCACTCATCAAGCCATTTTCGAACGTCTTCGTAAGAATTGAAGTGCTGATCAGCCTTGGGGAAGATGTTGATGGTTAGCCGGTATCAACCCGCGATTTCTTGCGTTTAGGATTCTCGAAATATATCCACTTTTCATCGCCTATCACAATCGGATGCTTGAACGACTTTCTTTTTTGTCTGGCGAGCAAGATTTCGCATGTGTTTTAGCGTCGCTCCATCTGCCGATCGTTCAATTCATGCGGCACCCATTTTCCGATTTTTCAATCTTTCCCATGTCACGCAGACGCATGAAAATGGCTGGTTGAGTAACACCCAATTGCTCCGCGAGCATTTTTTGAGATTGGGTATCGTCTTCGTCCAAAAGAGCCTACAATTGATGGTCCTCAACCTAACTAGGCCGATTTTTACGATTTTTGTCCCACAAGTCAAAATTGCCGTCTTTGAACCAACGAAACCAATCTCGACACGTTGTTTTCGATAAAGCACTGTCACCATAGGCCTCCATAAGCATTCGATGCGATTCGGCTTCTCTCATATGCTCTTTTTCTGCCACAAAACTAGACATGATTACCAAAGGAAAAATGTATGTTGTTGTACGAAATTACTGATAATGTGCACTGATTAATGTTGACAGATGTCAAACTCATAAAAAAAAGTGTGGTGTACCCATGGTAGCTTAATACGGTCACTCAGCCATCTATGACCAAACAGCGGATTTAAGCTTATATCCCTTGTAAATCGTAATTTATTAATCGATAACTTTTTTAAGAAAAACTTTCCAAAAAATTCTAATAAGGTAAAAAAAAAATTGAATACGTTTTCACTTTGGTAATAAGGTTTCTACAGCAATTCATTTTTTTTGACACTATTAATTCCATTGGATTACTTTTGATCCTTTAAGATTTGAGATTGTTGCTCTTACTTTTTCATTGATCTTCTATTAAAAACACCGAAATTTTTCAGGAAATTTATTCTTATATAAACTTTTTTTTGTTATATTAGAAAAATCGATGCTTTATTGATTTTGATTGACAAAATCAATTAAATTTTTTTATTTAAAATTACTTAATTTTACAATAATTTATAAATATCTATTAAAAATATATTTAGGTTTTTTTTCTCGCCCTTATGAACAAATTGACTATTTCTCAATTATTCCTTACTATCGAAATTACCCTTACAAGAGCTTCTCCTTTTATTATATTTTACCGAAAATTTAGTAAAAAAAGGCTATTAAGTGTGGTAGAAAAGTAATGATACTAGCATTACTGAGAATTAGAATAATCGAAAAATTATTCGCCGGATCGAAATTTTGCAAACCAGTTTTGGCACTGGCGCTCACTTAACACATCTTTTCCATACACATTAGATAATTTTTTTCTTGCGTAAACAACATTTTTATCTTTTCTATAGTAAAAAAAAAAGGATACCGAAAATGCTGCTTTTCACTTTCCGAAAAATTATTGTGGATTTCCCTCCACATATCTTGTACATTATAGTCCTTGCTAGCCATTCAGTACAATAGTGTGATAAGTGAGGTTGTGTTTGGTGGCGTAAGTATTTTTGGATCGCCGAGAAGTAGTGTAAGGTGAACGTCTAAAATTTATGAAAATGTGGAACGAATAAGGTCTATTGCGAGAGTACACCATCGATTAACATTAAAGCTGATGAGCAATCCTTGAAAAAACTCAGAAAAATAGTTCGTCGCATTAAATCGGACATTACAGATACTTGGATGCTTCTCCTTGGACAACGTCCCCTATCATATCAACGAGTTTTTATCAAAAAAATAAATTTCTATAGTTTCCCAGTTCGTGTGAAGCCTTTTGCTTATTAACATCAGTGATGTATAAATAAATAAAAAATCACATAAATTTTCTGCCACACCTCTTAAATGAACGATCACAAATCATTCGGCTTTTAAAATAAAATCTCTAAAAAAATAATGATTATCTAGTATTTTTGTTAAGAAGCAAAAATTTCATAATCATCCAGTTTTGTTTTTCTCAAATTACTCTTTTTGCCAATCTTATATAGAAATAGTACTCGTCTTATATAAAAGCGATTGCGTATGTTTTGTACAGAGTATAAAAGCTTTTAATCTTTATGAAAATCTTCAAAAATCCTTGATTTATTCCCGTCAAAAAAAAGGACCACTAAATATCACTTATAATCTGCAAAAAAAAAAAATATTGCGCGCAAAAAGAAATTAAGAAAAAACGTATTTCCTGAATGCCATTTGTTGTGGTTATGTGAAGTGTTGGAAACTGTATTTTCTTCCTTTTTCATAACGTAAACTACACTTTTCCAAAAATATTATGAGAAAAATAAAAGAAAATGCTCGAAAAGTTCTACACTGCCGTTTGTCTGTATTGTTGTATTTTTATATAGCAAATCCTGAAGTACTGAGGCGACAGTGCTGAAAATATGTATAAATTGTGTAAGAAAGTGCTTATCCCAACTGAGAAGGTATGACTTGGGGGTGAAAAGATACCTTAGGCATGCTTTCAGATGGTTTCAAAGAAATATTGTATTTCCAACCGCATTTGGAATTATGTATTTGTAAAGTGTGCTAGCTTAAGAATGTAGAGCCCCACTTTAATCTAAGAGTTGACCTATTATGTGAAAGGTTAGAGACTAAGCCGGTAGTGGGTTGATGCAATAAATAGTCAGAGCTTGTGAAAAATTATTGCTCTTGTAAGACGTAAGACGTTACACTTATACAGCTGCTGTGTAATTAGAAAGTATTTACATGGAAGTAAAGAAGTGTTATCCGGCTACTCTGTCATAGTAATTTTTATTACCGTAGCACTTCTATTTCGCACTTATTTCACTACATCTAACAGGGTTACTGCTTACATAGAGACATGCAAGCAAGCAAAAGAGTAAACCGGTAACAGTTTTGTTTAGCAAAAAAAAAAAAAACAAAGACAATAGGCTTAAAATTAGATACTGTTCGTGCAAAAGATTGCTTAAGATTGTAGAAATGCTTGCCATAAGCATAAATTATTCTATGTCCTTGAGTAGACAACAAAAAGAAAGGAAAAATAATAATTATTATAAAAATCAAAATGAACACAAGTAGTCGTACGAGTCCAGGGATCACTCTCAGTCGAGTAGAGCAATGATACGTGCTCATATTGCTGGGGAAAGCCTTGATGGGAAATTAACTAAAAACTTACAATATCAAAACAATTAGACTATTGATAAGTGGTAGTGTTTATAGAGTTTAAATATAATCAACTTTTACAAACTTGGTTACATAAAATATGGATGAAAATGAAAAATGGCACAAGATAAGAATGTTTTCCGTAGTGTAATATATCTGCTATTTACTATTAAGAAAATTATATTCTAATAGTTGATATGTGATATAAAACGTAGGCTCTTATTATAGATTGCAGAAAAAATGATTCAAATTTATTGCAAAAAGTTCGAAATGATTTATCACAGTTAATTGGTCTGCGTATCCCATTAGTTAGTTTATTTTCCGTTTCCGGTTATTTTGATACGGACTCGAATTCAGTTGTTCCGATTCGAGAGAATTTAGTTTCGTTTGTCATACCATATATTCAAAGGACTCATTCGATTTATGGTAGACATACAATCACGATGACAATTCTCATTCCAACTAATATTTTGAGATTAATAGATCAGATATAAATCTTAATTGGTTCATAGTTTCAGTTGAAAAATACTAAATGTAACTTTACTGGATCGCATCGCATATATTCATTTGTATTTATCATTGCCACAAGTTATTTCCAGGACGTGTCAGATTTCCATTATTTAGAGATTAGGCATACAGGGTATTTCTCAAAAAATAATTAATCATCATGGCCCAACAAAATCCGAACATTTCGAATTGGAAAATGCGAAAATCTTTTGTTACCGAATACTACTGCGTACAAAGTCAACTGGGAGATAGTATTTGGTTAGAAATAGTAGATCGTTAATGTATTGTCCATTTGTGATGTCATCTTGGATTTTATAAAATTTCGAATATACTCTAAATATTCCATTCGTATATGATTTATCATTATTAGTTAGACAGACACAGGAAAGTTGTTTGCACTTGCAAATAAATAAATCAGGTTTTTTTTTCTGCTGTGGGAAATTTTTTTCAGAGGTTAATTTTTGAAGGTTTAATGCTTAAAGCAATCTTTCAAGGATTACAATTAAAACAGTTGAGAATAATTTCGAATCAAGAGAAAATAATTATCCAAAACAGAATATCAAAAAATTACTCTCAAGTTGCTTTTGCTCAAAAGCTCCAAAATATTCCTCTCAAGTTGCTTTTGGTCAAAAGCTCAAAATTAAATTAAGTTTTAATTTTTTTCTAAGGTTATGTTTACATAGGTTAGTAACCATTGATAGAATTCATTTCAATTTTCGTTGGTTCCTGTAATATTGATTGATTGAATAGATGCCAAGCAGCTGGCTTCAAACATTCAGTAACGGATTAACTGTAAAGATAAAGTTATAGTTATCAGTCAATTAACTGCAAATTGATAATATTTTGTTCTAAAACACGAACTATAGAAAATTAGAGTAACAACGTCCTTTTAGATGGAAGAGCCAGTAGCACTCAATTCTAATAGGAACTCATTGGAAACCCAATTTTTTTTTATCTTTACAAAGCCGGAGTCAAAATAATTTATATTAGGTTGTCCGTTTTTTTTTTATAAAAATTAAAGCCGATTTTCTTATCGTGAATTAATATTTTATTCAATTAAATATTGTCCACTCTGATCCAATCTACCCATACATAATATTTTTGTTCTTTGCTAATCCAAGTGATTTTTGACCTCATTTGAAATAAAAATCTTTTACCGTTTAAAATTTTTTGTATAGATCGGAACAAATAATAAGCGTAAGGTGCTAGGTCTGGAGAGTATGATGGATGTGGCAGTATATCCATCCAAACTCTAAAAGCTTTTTCCTTTGAAATCCCACCAAACAGATAGCATAACCTATTTTTGATTAATATTGGCTTTCGAAGTGCTTTGATCCGGTTCATCTTTACTACTCCAGGATCTTTTGCACTTAATATTATTGTAGACAATCCATTTCTCATCCCCAGTGATGATACGCTTCAAAAATGGATCATTTTCTTGGCGTTTGAGAAGCAAATAACAAATGTCAATGCGAAGGCACACATTTTTTTCCGTACGAAGATGAAGAATCCAAATGTCGAGCTTGGAGATTAAACCTAGCCATTTAAAATGATAATTAACGTTCGAATTCGATAAATTTAATCTCAGCAATTCGCCGGTTTGCATCAATTAATGCCTTTATTGTGTCTTCATCAGCTTCAACTGGCCCTCCAGAACGTGGTGCATCTTTGAGATCAAAATTGCCGGATCGAAATTTTGCAAACCAGTTTTGGCACTGGCGCTCACTTAACACATCTTTTCCATACACATTGGATAATTAATTTCTTGCTTGAACAACATTTTTATCTTTTCTATAGTAAAAAAAAAGATGCCGAAAATGCTGTTTTTCACTTTCCATGTTTGAAAGGGTATCAAACAAAAACTACTGTGCAGAATCAATCAAGCAAGCCTTGCTTTGTCAGCTGTCAAAATGCATATGATTATACGGCTTAAGTGTGAAGTTGGTTTGTGGAAAAATACAATTAAGTCCTCTGTTGGGAAACAACGAAACTACTTCCCGGACAACCCAATACAATAATAACCTTTGTTTTGTTAGTTATTCCCTTCATAATTTAGTGAAAACTAATATGACCATCTCCAACTCGAAAAAAAATTCATTCTCTTTATATTGATTAATATTAATATTAAAGACAGATTATTTTACTTTTTCTCCCCGCTTTCGAACTTGCCTTTCGCATCCCAATTGGAAGCCTGAGAATATCTACGTTTCTAGATAGGTTTATCGCTCACAGAATATTTATTTTGTTTTACGTCCTCAATGTAACAGAGGTACCCAAATCCATGTTCTTCTTTATAGGGTCTTTTCTCCTTATAGTACGTCTCTGAACAGCTATTTGGCTGTTAGTAAAAATGACAAATGATATCGTCATTTTTACTAACAGCCAAATAGCCCTCGAAGCTTCAGAGCCAATTAATAATAGGACTATCCAGTTCCTTAGATACCGAAACATGCGGAAATTCTGAGACTTAAAATTATCAAAAATTATAAATTTTTAAAAGATAAACATTTTTTTCGATTCTTAGAAAATTTAAAAAATAATTTTCTGATTATTTATGCAGAGTTAAATTTTTTGGTAAAGTGTGAGGTTATAAACGTCAATTACAGGTCGGACTATTTGGCAAAAACTATAATACTCTGTACTGTGTTGCCAGATTTAAATTTTTTTTGTCTTTCATCAAATTCGAATTGTAGGTTATGTAAGAGGGCAATTGAGAATATAAACATCGTAATCAAAAAGTATATAAAGAAAAAGTATTATTTTCATATCTGAAATTGTTGTCTATTAACATATAATAAAACTACATTAAATTGTTGTATAAAATAACAGAAGTACTTCTACAAATTGTTGTCAATATCAATTCTATAAATTTTATGATTTACAAAACAACACGAAATACGAATGTTCTCACTTGTTACCGTTGATTTCCATAATTTCCATTACAATTTTCATCAACAAAATTTACATGAAAATATGTTAAAGTGAAATGAAATCGTTTAAACTGGAAGGAGAGAAAATCCAACAAATACAATATCATCGAATTAGTATATTGTATATTCGTTAAATGATAAGCGAATGGAAGAAGGAAATCATAATCGTTTTTAGCAATCCTCAAATACCACATTTAGATACCATTACGATAATATAAAGCTTTGTGCAAAAAAAAAAGATTTGAAGTTCGTTTCTTCCCTCACCCGAATGGATTATAAGCCTTTATATTTGTATGTCCTTATTTTTAATGGTGAACAATACTTTCACAATATATAGTGTAGGATTTTGTGTTTGATATTTTCCAAAAGTGGTGTTTGATATTTGGCCCACTTTCCTGTACGAGTAGAAAGGTTGAAAATATTTCAAGAATCAATTTTTCAGAAATATTTCACAACTATTCAGGGTTGACCTCAGAACCGTCTATTTTCCAGTACAAAATAGTTTTTCCTTAACAACAAAGGCGGCCATAAATAGTTCAATCGCATTTTTTCACTTTATTGAATTATTTTTTTATTTTTTTTTATTTTTACAGTAGAAAAATTTTGGAAAATATTTCTATAAATATTTTTTATTATATATTAAAATGACCGAAATATATTTTGTTTAAGATAAAGTTGGGGAGGGTTTGATACTTCTTATCAAAGATTTTCTTCAAACTTTCTGTACCATCATGATTATTGTTAAAATTTCACTACACACCTTAATCTTTATTATAATCATAGCAAAATGCTAATTAGTCAAATGAGAAGGCTTACAAGGCAAAAACAGTCGTTGAAAACGATATTTGCCTAATTGAGGATATCAAATGTCAAAGCGTTTTTACTTTAGTCTAGGTCTGGTCTGGAACTGGAAAAAGGTTATGTGAATCTACGAATTGTGGCAGAAAAGTAATGGGATTGATTTTTATCATTACACTCCGATTAGTTCGTCGGTTACACTCTTGTAGAAGTTAACGACAGTACAAAAATGACGTCTCTTCGAGTGTTTTTTTAACTTGGGCAACATAGGAATGATTCTAGATCTTAGTAAATAACCTTCTAAGTATGTAGTGTATGCATTTAAGTTTACTAAGATACTATTAATAATATTATAATTACATTGAAATGTGTTTAGTTATCAGAAAATTAAAAATACAAGTTTATGTATCTAAATCTATATTGTCCCCTTCAAAGTAATCCCCATCGACTTTAACACACTTATGCCAGCGCTTGATCCAATCCTCGAAACATTTTTTATATTCGGTTTTCGGTATGTCCATCAGTGCTTCCTGTGATTTTTCCATTACTTCCTCTCGGCTGTTGAAACGCGTTCCTCGTAATGGTTTTTTAACTCGATTGAACAGAAAAAAAAGTCACAGGAAGCTAAATCAGGTGAATTCGGTGTTTGTTGGATGGTATTTGTTGAATTTTTTGTCAAAAAATTACGAATAATGATGGCACTGTGCGACGGTGCGTTATCATGGTGCAAAATCCACGAGTTTTCTGCCCACAATTCTGGTCTCTTTCGGCGAATTGCTTCACGCAAACGTCTTATAACGCCCAAATAATACTCTTTGTTTAATGTCCGGCCTTCTGGCAAAAATTCTTGATGCACTACACCGTTGTAATCCGTGAAAACCGTGAGCATTGCCTTCTTTTTTGACTGAAAACGACGTGGTTTTTTTGGTCTCGGATCATTTGGTGAACGCCATTCACTTGCCTGATGTCTGGATTGTGTGTCGTACTCATAAACCCACGTCTCGTCTCCAGTAATGATCCTTTTGATGAATGTGGGATCGGATTCAGCCTCGCAAATCATGGCTATTGAGACGTCAACATGGTCTCTTTTTTGCATGAAATTGAGGTCTTTTGGCATCAACTTTGCTGCTACACGACAGAAACCCAAATCATTAACCAAAATGTCTTGGACGGATCCATAGGCAATGTTCAAGTCCTCCGCTATCTCTCTAATGGTTAATTTGCGGTTATTGACCAACATTTCTTTTACTTTATTAATGTTTTCGTCGGTTTTCGATGTCGATGGTCTGCCACTGCGTTCATCAGCTTCGATTGACTCACGACCACTTTTGAACCGCTCGTGCCACTGTTAAACGACCATTTTCTTTAGAGAATCGTTGCCGAAACACTTTTCCAACATTTCCAACGTTCGCGCACCATTAAATCCGTTTTTTACGCAACATTTAATACAAGTTCGTTGTTGCAAATTTGAATCCATTTCTAAAATTGTAAAAAATCGCCAACACACACAGACATAGATGTACTCTTGGCTACGTAACTTTTGCAAATCTCAATCTATGACGCTAAGATTTAGAGGGAATATTAACAACAGATGTACCAACTTAACAAAAAAAGCGCCACACTTCCATCGTTCCGGGAACTTTTTCAAGGTAGTAGACCTAAACTAAACTTAACTAGTTACCATATTAATCGTTAGCCAGTCGGTTTAATTCACACAACATTTTCAAATTATTTCTGGTTTACACATTTGTTCCAGTTATTACGTGTGCAAACATTTCAATGTGTAAGCATTCCACCAACGCTTCTTAGATCTTGTGCATATTGTTTTTCTTTATTTCTTCAATCTCTCCATTCAGTTAACATACAAACATTGTTCGTAATCATAAGCATCATTATACTCATAAAAAAGGTAAAAAATAAAAGTTCTTGTAACGAATGAATGAATAGATTGGAAATTCTGTAATTAAATATTTGAATGTTTTTGCAAAATTTCTACAATTTCATCAGAATATAATCTTCTAGTAGGTAATAACGTAAAAAAAATTTGTAAGCAGGTAAATGTGCTAATTTTCATTAGCATAAAATTTTAAATTATTTGTTAGGCTTCAATTTTTTTTTGGTTAGGAATTTCGGAATATAAACTGTTTTCGTATTAATTAACAAGTCAACTGATCTCGGTATTTAGCCATTCGAAACTTAGCTTTAAAATATTTTTTGTTGTTTTCTTTTTCTATTTTTTGTTAAAATTTTATAGAAAATTATCTATTACTTATTAGATAGGCACATAAAAGAACTAATCTGATACCTATTGGCTTTACAGTCTTCCTCTATCGCTGCATATCATCTCATTTTTCCTCTAATTAAGTAGTATAAAAAACCAGTTTATTCATTTCTAGGTGAATTTTCTTCAATCGTTTCCAATAGAAAACTTCGACTTAAATTTACTTTTTTTCTTCGGTAATTATTGCCAAAAGTTTACTGCATAATAACACAATATGTATACACTATTATCATTATTCGAATATAGAAAAAGTTAATTGTCCATGTGATATGCAATCAAGTATAGGGTTTTCCAATAAGAGTGATATGATTTCTAAGTGACGTTTCGGCCATTTTTAATATGTCATGATCTGTCATATGTTTTTCATTGTATTCAGTAATGTTTACAATTTTATCATGGAGAGATATACGCAAAAACAATGTTCACAAATTATTCTATTTTATTATCAAATTAATCGTTCTCCAATTGCAACTTTTCGTGCGCTTTTACCATTTTATGGTCGTAATAATCGTCCAACTGTGCTCGCCATTCATCGAATTGTTAAAAATTTCGAGCGTACATTTTCTTTACATAATGTTCAAGTATCAATAAAATAAAGAACTGCTCGAAGTAATGAAAATATTGTTGCCGTTCAGGCAAGTGTTGCTGAAGACCGCAATTTGTCGATTCCAAGACGTTCTAAAGAATTGGGACTATCTCAAACCACAACCTGGCGGATTTTGAGAAAGGATTTAGGCTTGTATCCGCATAAAATTGTTATTACTCAAGAACTGAAGCCATTGGACCACCGTAAACGTCGTGAATTTGCTGATTTTGTCTTGGAACAACTTGAAAACGATTACAATTTTTTAAAGAAAATCATCTTCTCGGATGAGGCTCACTTTCATCTGAGTGGTGCGGTAAATAAACAAAACTGTCCATTCTGATGCGAAGAAAATCCACAAATTATTCATGAACACCCATTATATTCACCTAAATTGACAGTTTGGTAAGGGTTTTGGTCTGATGGAATCATCGGACCGTACTTCTTTCGAAATGAGGCTGGTAACACCGTTGCTGTCAATGGAGAGCGTTATAGATCGATGGTAACCAACTTTTTATGGCCGAAATTGGAAGAAGTTGATCTTGACAACATCTAGTTCCAACAAGACGGGGCTACGTGCCACATAGCACGTGCAACAACCGAATTATTGCGAGAAAAAGTTTGGAGATTCGATT
Organism: Atherix ibis; assembly: GCA_958298945.1. Taxonomy (NCBI): domain Eukaryota; kingdom Metazoa; phylum Arthropoda; class Insecta; order Diptera; family Athericidae; genus Atherix; species Atherix ibis. Next base: position 33,096,341 of record OY282609.1, read on the forward strand.
ATTTCAAGAAATTGTGACATTGAATGGCCTCCAAGAATTTATGATTTAACACCATTACACTATTTCTTGTGGGGTTATTTGAAGTCATTGGTCTTTACCAATAAACGCGACTCTATTCAAGCTTTAGAAGTCAACATTGAATGTGCTATTCATGACATACGACTTGATTTAGTGGAAAAAGTGCTCGAAAATTGGGTTAATCGAATTCGTTCCTGCAAAAGAAGTCGTGGAGGTCATTTAAATGACGTTTTATTTAGAACTTAATTGTATCGATTGTACTTCACATTAAATAAAAAACATTTGAATTTCCTTAATAATAAGTATTTTTTGTTGAAAAGATATTATATCACTCTTATTCGAAAACCCTTTATTTCCAATGTTTAATCTGCCGCGAAGAACTCTTTTTCGGAGTCTTTCAAGGAGCTTCAATGTTATTCGGCGGTCTGAACTCAGAAGAGCACTGGACTCGTTGTTCATTTTCATCAGTTTTGAATGTTCAAGGCGTCTCTGAGAGAGGTTCGTCTCTCACTGCTTCTCAGTTCTCCTAAAATAGTTTACGTCACGGACAAATTTGTACTCTTCCATGGCACATTTTGAACACTTGCACTTGTATGCATTGTCGAGTCTTAGCGAGAATTCTGATTCGGCTGATATCGATTTAAACCGTTAGATTACTGTATGATGGATGGTTTATACACATTTTTTCATATTTTTGTCAGTTTTTTTAAACTTGTAAAACAGTCAACATGTGTGACGAAAAAGTGCACTTAAGACATTGTATGTTGTATGAGTTCCAAAATGGGGAACAACGCGATGGAGGTAAAAAAAAACTTGTGTGGCGTGTTTGGAGAAGACGCAGTAACAGCTCGAATATACCAGACATGGTTTGCGAAATTTCGTTCGGGTGATTTTTCTTTGAAAGATGAACCCAGATCAGGAATTCCATCATATGTCAATGACGAAGTGCTACGCATCATGATCAGGACAAATACCATGTTAAATTCCACAGAAGTAATCAGGACAAATACCATGTTAAATTCCACAGAAAGCTTTAGATCACATTTAAAGGCTTGGTTTTGTGTGCAAGCTCTCTGTTTGGGTGCTACACGAATTGAACGAAAAATATTTAATGGATCGAATTTCAGTATGTTCTTGAAATCTTGCTCGTCACATAAGAGGGAACCGTTTTTGGACCACTTGGTGACTGGTGATGAAAAGTGGATAGTTTATAAACATGCGGTAAAAAAGATGGCATTTGTTTACAAAGGGGAGACACCATCGACCACATCCAAAGCTGGCCTGGCGTCCATCAAAAGAAAGTTATGTTGTCTTGTTCGTGAGATCGGAGGGGTATTGTCCACTATGAGTTGTTGAAAGAAAATTATTCGGTCAATTTTGATCGCAACTTGATGCTCTGAATAAAGAAATTCAACGTAGACGTCCATATTTGGCCTACAGAAAGGGTGGAATTCTTCACCATGACAATGCTAAACCGCACGTGGCAAGAACATCTGTACAAAAAATTGCAGAGTTGGGTTCGGAGACTCTACCTCAGCCAGCATATTCTCCAAATATTGCACCATCTGACTATCATCTGTTCAGGTCACTGCAAAAATTTCTTCACGTAAATGAATATATAAATTATGAGGATGTCTAAATGGCAGTGGAAAAATACTTTGCGTCCAAAAACGAGGACTTCTTCTCCAGGGGCATGAATAAGCTGGCAGAACGCTGGCAGACAGTTGTAACTAATAAAGGAAATTATATTTTGAATTAATTTTTTAATAAAAAGTAAAAAAAAAAATTAGTTTTCCGTACTCTATGGCGTCGCATAGATACCGGAATAGGTTGAAACTTGTTCTGCACGTTTTGGAGGAACATATGTAGAAGCTGTGCATGCATTCTCTCGTATATAGTCACCGTAGTTTCTGTAGTCCTTACTTTAGCCAAGAATACCTACTTACTATTATATTATTATTTACCATGCATTCTGAACTTTAATTTTTTTAGCAAATTACCAAAAACCTCTTCAAAACTATAGAAAAGTACCGAATTCCAGGTATTTTCAAGTAAAATAAAGACAAGTCGATTATCTTCCTTGTTACGAGTAGCATGGTTGTAGGGCATTTTCCAAATAGAAGCATCTGTCCTTGTTGTATATTCTTGTTATAAAAGGTTTAATTGCTGTTAGTATTTTTGGCACAGTTCCAACCTTGCAGAATAGTTTGTTTGCCAAATAATTACAGTCAAAATTAATTCAATAAACAAACAAAAATTCGTTAGCTTCGATATTAAAATATTTACTTTTTATATCAAAGACCAATTAAAAATTCAGAAATGATTCTAGATCTTAATAAATAACCTCTTAAGTATGTATGCATTTAAGTTTACTAAGTTACTATTAATAATATTGTAATCACATTGAAATGTGTTTAATTATCAAGTTAAATTTTGTGTGTTAGTTAAATGCAGTTTGAAAAATCTTTTGAACATAATTTTTACCAAAACTACTAACTCTCACAATGAAGTATTATTTTAATTATTTCGTTTTTTTTCTTCTGAATAGTCCTTCATTATTTCGATCCTTTGAACGAAATTTTCCTCAATTTATCGTCGTAGACATAATTACTTAAATGCTGAAATGAAGTCCTTTTTAATGTCATCGTTTAATAATTAAATATTGTCTGTAGAGAAGTTAGCAGGATTTGATTATAAAGGAAAGGAGGCGTTGTATGTGTTTCGAAACTTCGTCGTACCTTCTACAAAGTCTTAACAACTACTAAGATGGATGAAAATGGACTTGCTATTGTTAAGTTGATGCGAATTTTCAATATTTTTTTTTTCTTCAATAAATCACAATTCAATTAGTGGAAATGTTTGACAAAGTGTATTTAAAAGATATTATAAATTTTTTTTATTATAAGAGAGAGAGAACTAAAAACTACAGTGAAAGTGGATCATTTTAGTTTTCTCACTAATTCGTATAGTATTTTTAATATTTAAAGTAGCCACTGTACCATTATGCTTATATGATATTTAAGCAATGAGGGTGATCAGATTTTCGACCAATTGGGGGGTATATTAAGGCAACGTATGGAATATTTTGATGAACTGCTAACACGGAATTCCTGAGGATCCTTCGAAGATTTTTTTGGGTTCTACGTAATGATTGGCGATTCCGAAGTCTATTTAACTAAGGGTTCCTGGATCGTTACCGCGGCTACCCGATTGTAGATAAAATTAAGCTCAATATACTGTGGTGGGCACTAAATCCATATGGATGAGGAAGATCCTGCACATAAAGTCTACAGTTGCTCCATTTATGGTTCCATAAAATGCGTTAGATCCTAAGTTCAGTGGAGTGACGACATTAGCCAGGACGCCAAAAATGCGCTGGTACTTTTGAACTGGAAGACCGTGGCGCTAAACTGAAACGTCTGGAGTTACTTGATTCAGCAGGTCTAGACCCTTCTTCCGGTTGTCACACCACTGATAATGATGATGATTAATTTTCGAATCAAAATAAATTTGAGAAGAAGAAAGTTTTAACGGTTCAGCAAACACTTTAATTAACTTCATTTATCAGGAAAACCTGGGTTGTATCTTAGAATATGGAGATATAAGTAGAAGAAGAGCTTTCAAAAATGGTAGAAAACTGATACTCTAAATTGCTTTTGATTCTTCAAACTTCTACTCGTAATTAAATTATAATATAATAAGGAAACTTAAATATTTGATCTGTACAAGGCGGAGTGTTAAAATCTGTACAAGGCGGGAAATTAAATTAAAAATATTTAAATAAGGACGGCAATTGAGACTGTAATCAATCTCTGGTCAGTTGACCTGGTTCTCAAACGTATTCGATATTGGTTTTTAATTATAGTATTGGGTTGTTCGGAAAGTAATTTTGTTTTACTATCCTGTTGGAACACCATACCTTTCCTTTTGTTCAATTCTGGCCTTTTTTCTTTAAGTGAATCATTCAATTTGTGCAACTGATGACAATACATATCAGAATTGGTGGTTGTATTGCTTGGTAGAAGCTCAAAATAAACGATTCCTTTCAAATCCCACCAAACAGATAGCATAATCTTTTTTGGATGAATATTGGCTTTCGAAGTGCTTTGAGCCGGTTCATCTTTTCTACTCCAGGATCTTTTGTGCTTAACATTGTTGTAGATAACCCATTTCTCGTCCCCAGCGATGATACGCTTAAAAATGGATCATTTTCTTGACGTTTGAGAAGCAAATAACAAACGGCACAAATTTTTTCCCGTAATAAGATGAGAAACCCATATGTTGAGCTTTGATATTAAACCTAACCGTTTCAAATGATCATAAACGGTCGAGTTCGATAAATTTAATCTCTCAGTGCTCTCACGAGTTATTATTCGCCGGTTTGCATCAATTAATGCCTTTATTGTGTCTTCATAAGCTACAAAGGCCTTCCAGAACGTAGTGCATCTTCGTGATCAAAATTGCTTCATAAGCTACAAAGGCCTTCCAGAACGTGATCAAAAAGTAAAATATGCCGAAAATGCTGTTTATCACTTTCCATATTTAAAAGGGTATCAACCAAAAACTACTGTGCAGAATCAATCGAATTTGACATTTGACATAACAAACAAGCCTTGCACCTTGTTAGCTGTCAAAATACATATGATTATGCGGCTTAAGTGTGAAGTTGGTTGTGATAAAATACAATTAAGTCCTCTACTGTGAACAACTTTCCAAACAACCCAATATATTAAAAAAACAACAACAAATATTTTTAGTACAAATAATTTTGCCATTGACATTTCAAATGTAAACTTTTTATGTACATAATAAAAAAAAGTGTACGAACATAAGAAGCAATAAAGGAAGGACTAATTGGCAGCAATAACAATGTCCTAATAAATATCTAGAAAATTTTAAAGGTTATTTAAAATTGGCAAATAGTCAAGTTTGTACACGTAAATAATATAAATAAAATTTATCGTCTTTTATCATTTAAAACATTCGCAAATATAGAATCTAAAGAAACGAAATCATTAAGCTAATATTAAAAGCCATTATTGGTTGTTAGATGTTCCGTTGTTTGACTTATTTAGTGTGGGTTATTCACTGTACAATGCTTCTTCTTCGCAGTATTCATTTTAATTTCGTACTAAAATTTGGTGTGCTTTAGTTAAAGTGGAATAAGTTTAACAGTTCTTTTTATTAGGATCGAACTTCAATGACAATATTATTATTATTATTATTATTTTTGCACACATCCTTATAAAAGTGGAAACTTTTGTAATAAAAATTCTATGCTGAATTGTCATTTATGTATTGTATTATAAATGCTGTTATATATTACAAAAATAAACTGAATGGAAAATATTCTAATTTTTTTCTATTGTCATTTCTATTATGCAATTGGAATTCTGTAATCATTACTTTTATATGAGATGGAGCAGAAAAGTAATGAGACTGTTATTACTGAGGGAGATCTGGCCACACTGTGGTCTTCCCGTCCACATAGATTGTACGTAGTTCTTAAAAGAAGAGTATTAAGTGAATTTATATATGCGTTGCAAAAAATGGAAATAGCAAAATTAAGAGTAACAATGTGCCATTAAATTTTGTATTAAACTTGGTGAGTCTGCTAGTCTTTGGGGAACTCTGCTTATCAAAAGCACATGTTTTTCGGTGTCATAAAGTATTTTCGGAGGGTCGAGAATCTTTTAAAAAGACGAACTCGCTTAGAGACTGATGAAAATATAGAAGGAGTAAGGGCCCTTGCGAGGTCAGTCTACCGATTAACATTGAAGTTCATGAGTGAGGCCTTGAAAAAGGCTTAGAAAATAGATTCATCGCGTCAGATCAAACATCGCTTGGATACCCCGTCATGAAAATGCCTCCCTATCACATGGCTATCTCCACCAACAAGTCTTTGTCAGAAAATAAATTTTGCAGTACCCATTTTTACCTGCTAAAATTTATTCCCTTGGTTCCGCAGCCCCACTTTTCTGCTACCTCTCCTATATGCAATAACTTAATTGAATAAAATTTATGAAGCATATATATAAATACCTCTTCTATATGCTTCCATAACTTAATTGAATAAAATTTAAAATCATACTTTTAGTTGTTTATATCGAGCGTGTAGTAAAAAAATCTAACTTAACTCTTTCAATTGATACAAAAATAAGGAAATATAAAACAAATCAGAATTTATAGGATATTTAAAAAATATAATAAGCAAATATAATTATCAATAGACTTTCTGTCTGACTTCAATTGATTTTTTACTTTTAAAATGTGATCATTTTAAGATTAAACAAAACTCATCAAATATAGAGAATATTTTTGTGCTGATTTCCTTATGTTATGTACTAAACTCAGTGACAATAAAAAAAATTGAAAATGCGAACAACTTGGAAATTCTTCTAGCAACAACCGAAAGATTTTATTTAATCTGCGTAAAAAATGATAATTTTATATAATATATATCATATAAAATTACAATCTATCAAATTTTTAACCAAATATCTTTAATTAATAACATGCAAAAATATCGTAGATGCAAGCGCAATTAAAAATTGTTATTAATTCTTCATAACGTACCATAAAAATTAAAAGAAACAAAAATAATTTATTTTAATTTTTTACATATTTTATGCTCCTAACAATGCGCATACATTGGTGTAGATACATATATAAATTTAAAAAACATTGGACACATTTTATAATGTATCATATCAGATTCGCCACAGTAGAATTTATTGGGTTGTCCGGAAAGTAATAACGTTTTTTTTAAATAAAAATGAAACACGATTTTCTTATAGTGAATTAATATTTTATTCAATTAAATATTATCCACTCTGATCCAATGTACCCTTTGCCATCTTTCTGGCACTAGCATGATGCCACGCTCATAATATTTTTGGTCTTTGCTGGCAAAAAACTAATCCAAGTGATTAGTTTAATTTTTTGAATTAAAAACGTTTTACCGTCTAAAAAATTTTGTAGAGACCGGAACAAATGATAATGGGAAGGTGCTAGGTCTGGAAAGTATAGCGGGTATGGCAGTATATCCCATCCAAGCTATAAAAACTTTTGCCGAGTGGTCAAACTTATATGTGGTTCCGCATTATCCTGTTGGAATACTATACCCTTCCTATTGATCAATTCTGGCCTTTTTTCTTTAAGTGAATCATTCAATTTGTCCAACTGATGACAGTTGTATTGATGGTTCAGAATTTGTGGTTGTATTGCTCAGTAGAAGCTCAAAGTAAACGATTCCTTTGAAATCCCACCAAACAGATAGAATAACCTTGTTTTGATGAATATTAGCTTTCGAAGTACTTTGAGACGGTTCATCTTTTCTACTCCAGGATCTTTTATGCTAAACATTATTGTAGATTACCCATTTCTCATCCCCAGGGATGATATGATTCTAAAATGGATCATTTTCTTCGCGTTTGAGAAGCAAATCACAAACGTCAATGCGACGGCACAAATTTTTTCCCGTAAGAAGATGAGAAAGCCATATGTCGAGCTTTGAGATTAAACCTAACCGTTTCAAATGATCATGAACGGTCGAGTTCAATAAATTTAATCTCTCAGCGTTCTCGCGAGTTGTTATTCGCCGGTTTGCATCAATTAATGCCTTTATTGTATCTTCATCAGCTTCAACTGGCCTTCCAGAACGTGGTGCATCTTCGTGATCAAAATTGCCATGGTGCATCTTAAACAGCATTTTTATCTTTTCTATAGCAAAAAAGTAAAATATACCAATAATGCTGTTTTTCAGTTTCCATATTTAAAAGTATATCAACCAAAAACTCCTATGCAGAATCAATCGAATTTGACAGTTGACATAAGAAGCAAGCCTTGCTATATCAGCTGTTAAAATACATATGATAATTCGGCTTAAGTATGAAGTTGGTTGTGAAAAAATGCAATTAGTCTTCTGTTGGGAAACAACAAAATTACTTTCCGGACAACATAATATTTTTAATTCAAAGCCAATTGCTTAGTATTTAGCGAAATTGATAATATGGGGGCGATTAAAGAGATGGAAAAGATGGCCAAAAGTGAAAAAGATATACGGAGAATAAACTCATTTTAATCGGTCAATTGAAGTAAAGAAGCGAGTAAATGCATTTCAAATCTTCTCCATTTATTTATGCCCCACTTTGAATAATATTCGTATGTGAGTTAAAGAATTGTTCCGAAATCAGTTTTCCAGCTGGTAAATTTATCTAATTGCCACAATGCATACGATAAAATAATATTTTAAGCTTTTTAATCCGATTTAAAAATAATTGAATTTATAAACTGAATAATTTAGTATTAATTTTTTATTTTTGGTGTACAGTAAGAAAGAGTTGGTACATGTTCAACTTTTCATTGATTTTATTGCAAAATTCAGTTGTTCTCCGCGTATGAATGCAACTGGAAAACGTTAATGAAAACTACTTGATAATAAATAAAATTTATTATCAAGTATAAAATAAAAATTATGCCTTATAAAATTAAAATTATGCAATAAGATTTAAAATCGTATCCTCGTTATAATCTTAGATAGAAAATTTGTTTTAACTTTTATAAATATTAAATTTTTTTATTTCTCCATTTGTCTTCAACTATTTCATGGTATACCATCAAAATAAGGATACAATATGAATTTTATCAATAAAAAGAAAAAAATAATAATAATGATAATACGAAACACTTTTGAGATAATTCGTTAAAATTTTGGAAAAAAACAACAGGAATTATTATTTCTTAATTTCTCTTTTGGCTCACCAAAATACACAACAACCCACGAGAAGTAAACTTTTGAAAATTCAAATTTGCATACTTTCGAATTAAATTTATTCTAATCCCTAAAATTCAAATCTATCCTTTACTTCAGTGCCTTCGTTTATATACGGAAAGTTGATATTTTTTTTTAATTTATTCAAGAAGATGGTGGGGTGAGGTATTCATTTAAGTACTCGTATAAAACTACCCGTATTCCTGTTGGGATTTAAGTGCATTCGCATTAAAAATAGTGAGTGCAGTTTCTAATTTCACTTCGTGGGAGATATTGTTTGCATATCGTTATAGAAAAGTTAAAAGAAAATTGTTTAGTTCTTTTAATATTCTTGAATTTTCAAACAAAAACTGAAGCGGAATCATTTTTGATCTCTGTATTATGAAAGTAATAAAATTTTCAAAGGTATTTTTAATGGTTTACTATAATATGATTACACATATATGCAAGGTGTGGTGGAAAATTAATTTTATTTTAATTTTATACATCAATGCAGAGGCGTTTTTTCCACCCTTCGTAGCAGTGCAGGAAAGTTTCAACTGGAATCCGTGCTGCAGACAGTATTGTCATAGTAGAGCATCAAACTATCTGTTATGTCCGATCTGATATCAAGAACTTTTTCTGAGCTGCCTAAGTACTCATTAACTAGCTTTAATGTTAATTAACGGTCTAACCACACAAGAGCCCTCATTCGTTTTATATTTTCATCATTTTTCGATGTTGAAATCCTGTCTGAGCGAGGTTTGTCTGCAATGCTTTCTTGCCCTCCTAAATTGCTTTATGCCACCGAAATACTTGTGCTTTTAAATGTGATCAACTCATGACCTGTCCGCCTGCCTCTATGCTTCTCTGACACACCTCGTAATCTTACTGTCCCGCTTGTTCACAGTAACAGTGCCGCAAATTTTTCTTTTCAAAAATGTCTTTCATTGTAGAATTGTAAAAACCTGAAAATATTGTAATGATTTTCAGCCTTGGTATTGTATTGTGTATAAAAATGAACAAAGATCCTGTTTTTTATTATATTTCAATTTTTTAATATTCACCCAATATAATTCAGCCAGCTGTATTTATAATAAGATTTTATTAATTTATTATTCACGGTTAGTTGCAAGGTCAATTAAATTCAACGTGCATTTTAATTGGGCAAAATATTACTAGGTGTATACGCTTAAATTCGCTGTTTGGTCATAGATGGCGTGAGTGAGCGTATTAGGCTACCACGGGCACGCCATATTTTTTTTATGAGTTTGACATCTGTCAACATTAATCAGTGCACATTGTCAGCTATTTCGTACAACAACGTACATTTTTCCTTTGGTAATCATGTCTAGTTTTGAGCCAGAAAAAGAGCATATGCGGGAAGCTCTGCTTTTCTGCTTCAATTTGAAGAAATCGGCTGCCGAATCGCATCGAATGCTTATAGAGGCCTATGGTGACAGTGCTTTATCGGAAACAACGTGCCGAGATTGGTTTCATAGAAAGCAAAAACAAATTTATTCAAAGTACTTGCCCTCGCTAGCTACACATTTTTCCAATATCTCGAGCAATTTCTGGATACGACACTACCCAAAAAAATTCCTTCTCTTTCGAGGCAAACCACTCATCAAGCCATTTTCGGATGTCTTCGTAAGAATCGAAGTGCTGCTCAGCGAGAGCGTGGCCCATCGACGAAAACAGGTGGTAGTCGGAAGGGGCCAGGTCTGGTGAATGAGCGGGGTGGGGTAGCACCTCCCAGTTGAGTGTCTCCAAGTAGTTTCGGACCATTTTTGACGTGTGCGATGGTGTGTTTACGTGGAGGAAAATCAGCTTGTCATGTCTTTGTTGATAATCCGTCCTTTTTTCATGCAGAGCACATTGCAATTTGATCAGTTATTGGTGGTAGTGGTGGGCATTAACAGTTTCACCAGGTTTCAACATCTCATAGTAGACTTCCGTCCGAAGCGATTTGGTCTTGGGGAAGATGTTGATGGTTGGTCGGGATCAACCCACGATTTCTTGCGTTAAGCATTCTCGAAATATATCCACTTTTCATCGCCTGTCACAATCCAATGCGGGAACGACTTTCTTTTTTGTCTGGCGAGCAAGATTTTGCATGTGTTTTGGCCTCGCTCCATCTACCTATCGTTCAATTCATTCGGCACCCATTTTCCAATATTTTAAATCTTCCCCATAGTACGTAGACGCATGGAAATGGCTGGTTGAGTAACACATAATTGTTCCGCGAGCATTTTTTGCGATTGGCTATCGTCTTCGTCCAAAAGAGACTGCATATGATGGTCGTCAATCTTCCTAGGCCGATTTTCACGCTTCTTGTCACACAAGTCAAAATTGCCGTCTTTGAATCAACGAAACCAATCTCGGCACGTTGTTTCCGATAGAGTACTATCACCATAGGCCTCCATTAGCATTCGATGCGATTCGGCAGCCGATTTCTTCAAATTGAAGAAGAAAAGCAGAGCTTCTCGCATATGCTCTTTTTCTGGCTCAAAACTACACATAATTACCAAAGGTAAAATGTATGTTGTTGTACGAAATTGCTGACAATGTGCACTGATTAATGTTGACAGATGTCAAACTCATAAAAAAAAGTATGGCGTACCCATGGTAGCTTCATACGCTCACTCACGCCATCTATGACCGAACAGCTTTTACCCCTGGTAGCTACAGGAAACTTTTCGTATTCAGTTTTAATATTCACAGATGCAGCTGGTGATGACCACATAAAATATTTTCCTATTATACAGCTTATTGACAATGGGCACCGTGAACTATGCAGTAGAATTCTTCCATTTGAAAGTTCACATTTCCATGACGAGTTGCGGGCAATTAGAACGGCAGATAAGAATGCGATTAATCTCGCAGCTATTTTTAACGATATTCACTTAGCCCTCTAAGCCATTCCGTGCATCGTCAAATTATCCGATGCTCAATAAAATTCGTCGCAATTTATTAAAAAACAGAAACGTTGAGTTTCATCATATTCCCGGTCATGTTGGCATCCTGGGTAATGAGTGGGCTAGTTCTTTGGCGTGGCTGTCCTGTGCTCATTGAAATCCAAAAACTTGCTCCGTCTACTAACATTTTTAATTAAATGCCACTTAACTCAGAAGTTCTTTTAGAATAGGACTTCCATTGTTTTGGGCTACTCCTATTCCAAGCCTTTTTTTGACCCTGTCAAATAAATTTGTATGATCGTTTCTAAGAATCAGATCTCGTTTAAAAGCATTTTCTGCACGTAAACTATTTTAAAAATAATGTACTTGAATCTAATGGTTTTTATTGTCAATATGGAATTTCTTAAATTAAATAATTCTCTATTATTCGTGGCAATTGTAAATAATAAAGTTGCTAAAATATTTAATTTGTTTGTCAGGGTTTACTTTTTTCTGAAACAAAAGTCTATAATATTCATACTTTTACTCTTTCAAAGCTTTGATTACTATTTTTATTGAGGAAAGTATGAGGGCTTATAAGTAATTAATAGAATCAATATGTAAACATAAATAAAAAGAATACATGAACGGGTTAATTGGTCAGACTAAGTCGAATCATTGGATGACTATAGTGACTAAATTTACAGAAATATTTATTTTTTGTTTGTTAAAAAACCATTTATAAGAATTCGTTAAAAATTGGAATTGAAAAAAAAACAAATTATCAAGAAACGATTAAAATCAGTTGTATTATCAGTTGACATAGAAATTCTTCCAAGGACATATCGTGACGTATGCATCAAAATCAATCAATAGATCTAGAAATAAACTCTTATGGTTACTTATTTTCTTTTTTATAAACTTACTTTGAGCTCTTACGAATGCTTATGTCACGCAGTTAAAAGTAGTTGAATTGATTGCATATCGTATAACCGCTAAGCAATTTGATATACAATAATTGATAATTTTCGTAATTAATAGGTTTGCATGTCCACTATTCAAGGTTGTATGATAAGTTTTTGGTGCTCAAAAAAAAACGGTTATTTTAATATATTTTTACACAAATTTTTCCCCAAATCGAATGACCTCATCCGCATATATGTATTGTTAATATATCTACAAGGAAAAGGAGGTAAACTATTTTTGCATAAACTACTTTGTTACGTAAACCACCATTGTTGGGTGAGGAGGAGTGTGGGAATTCAAGTTATATGGGTTTTTGGGAAAATAAGCAGAAGATTTGCTGGCTAAATCTCTACACCCTTACGATTAACTTTCACGTCCATAGGCGACATTCGTCAAATAATTAATAAATAACACACTCAATTATGCGAAGTAACCAGACGTCAAACCTGATATTCCAGCAACACCTTTCCTGTATCGCACTGGTCCCATACTTTTCTATCTTTATATTTAGTAATATTTCCAAAATTTTTTTTTCACTTGATCAAACTATTTTAACACACAACTTGCTCTTTAAAAATCAACAGTCTATCATGTGCCAAACGTAAGGAGTTTCGATAATACATATTCTTGGGGGGTGCTGCTTAACTTAAGAGGTGTACAAAATAGGGAATAACACATTCATGTTATCTCCTCTAAAGCTATTGGCTTGAGCAGTTTTACAACTACTCTTTGTAGCAGTGCTGGAAGGTTTCAACTGGATTTACCTTTAGATGTTATCGACAGTATCAATAAGACGTCCTTTTAAATGTTTTTTGAACTTGGCGAAAAAAAAAATCACGTGGACACAAAAAAATCTCCTGTAAATAGAAGGGCTGGAGGAGAACTACAGGAATTCCTTTTTCAGACAAAAACTAGTTTATTGAGAAAGTCATGTGACTAAGGATGTTGTCATTGTGGAACATCCCAGTATCTGCAAGGTACAATTTGACGTGAAGAACCCATTTTCTGAGCCTTGCAAGGACTTCTTTATAACAATTTGTTCTGAAGGCACCAATTCTTTCTGAACTATCTCCTACTATAAAAAAAAACAAATTCTTCGATGTTAATGACCTCCCTGGTCGACGGTCGTCTTTCCCGTTTTTCCCTCAAACGATGCTTTATACCACCGAAAAACTTATGCTCTTGATAAGGAATATTCCCCAAAGGGTCGTTGCAACTTTTGACAGGTCAAGTTTACGGATTCACCAAGCTTAACATAAAATTTGTTTGCACATCCTTGCTTCAAATTTCGCTGTTCCATTTTCGTGACGAACTACAAAAATACGTTCTACGAGGTCTGTTCAAAAAGAATCGATAATTTTGAATTTCCGCGGGTTACGTGTATTCAATTTTCATTTTTTATGTTGGTACTCATGTCTCTCACTTATGCTGATAAGTTCAACCATTTTGAATGCTCAGTTAATTTTTGACAGCTGCTTTGCGTGCACGTGTTTTGGCTCGTCTTCGATTTTTGCCCATTCCAAAAAATGGATCAAAGAATCTGTTTCGGGAACAAGAAAAAGTCACAGAGGCGCAGATTTTGGCCAATTTGGCCAAAAATTCGCGCAAAAGCAACGATTCGTGAGCAGGGCCGTTATCATTGGTCAAAAGCCAATTTTTGTTCTTCCACAAATCCGGCCGTTTCTGGCGGATTTCTTCGCGCAACTTGCGCATAACCTGCAGGTAATATTCCTTATTGATCGTTCTACCCTATGGTAAGAACTCATGATACACTACGTCCCTGCAATCGAAGAAATCTGTAAGCAAAACCTTCACATTCGACCGAACTTGGTGCGCTTTTTTTTGTCTTGGCTCGTGCGGCAGCTTCCATTGGTATGATTGAGCTCTGGTTTCCACATCATAATCACAAACCCATGATTCGCCACCAGTTATGACCCTCTGTAGCAAATTTGGGTTGTCGCGGACAGAGTCCAACAGCTCCTTAGCAATGTTAATGCGATGCGGTTTTTGGTCAAAATTGAGCAAGAATCGAAGACGAGCCAAAACACGTGCAAGCAAAGCAGCTGTCAAAAATTAACTGAACATTCAAAATGGCCGAACTTGTCGGCATAAGTGAGAGACATGAGTATGGGGGCGCGTAGTTTCCGTACAAGGTTGAAACTTGTGCTGCACGTCCAGAAATGACTTACGTACAAACTGTATGGAAAAAGTGTCCGCAAAGTTATCAGATGGCACTCGTTGATGTATTAATTTTCTACCACACTTTATATGCTGTCTTCTTTGGCAGAATTTTCTTTGTAACTTGATCCGTTGGCTTTATTTCCCAACTCTCCAAAAAACAAAATTTAAGCTTAGATAGATATCATCAATAATTGACTAATAAATCCCTTTTCAAATTGCTTACAAACTCAATAATTTTAAGTAAATAAATGTCCAGCAAATATTCATGTCGTCACAGCCTAGAAGTGGTATTCATATTGGCCTATATTCAAGGCCTATACCTACTATAAACAAACAAACAAATAACATTGATTGGTAGTCTATTTTCTGAACGCAGAAAAAAACACCAAATTTATCAGTTCCAAATTTAGAAAATATATTGAACAATTACGAATTCCATTTCGATATTGTTACATCTTCAAAATTTCTTATTTCGGATTTAGTTGCCTTACTGCCTTCTCATTTACATATTTCTAATCAATCCTAGTGTAAACAAATCGTTACTAAGCAACAAGAGATCAAGTAGGTCTCTTAATCATACCTACCTACCCGTAAGTACTTTCAATTATTTACTCATTTTCACATGAAATAATCCCCAATATACGACTTAGAAGGAATAAATCAATAATTAGAAGGAATTTTTAGTACAAATAACAAAAAAAAAAGAAAATTGTTGGCAATTATGTATGTAATATTGATTTAAATATTATTCATTTCTATTTGGATTTATTGTGTGGGTCGGTCCTACTAATTTCCAAAAAAGAGCCAATCAATTCTAAGTTGGATAAATTTTTTATATAATATTTTATAGTTCATCTGTTTTAGAGTATTAGAAATACAAATGATGATTTATATAGCGCCATAACAATGAGGTCATTTAGTGACTCCATATTTCATGTAGATTGATATTGCCAGCTTTCCTAATTAAACTGGTCCGATAGTTAGTTGTAGGGGAAAATCAGAGATTGTCGAATTTTATGGAGCATATTAATTAATGTACTAGGTCTGTTCAAAAAGTTTCGCAAATTTTGAATTTCCGCCGGTTACGTATATTCGATTTTCAATGTTTTTATGGCGTTATGTTGGTATGACAAGTTCGGCCATTTTGAATGTTCAGTTAATTTTTGACAGCTGCTTTGCTTGCGCGTGTTATGCCTCGTTTTCAATTTTTGCCCATTCCAAAAAATGGATCGAAGAATCTGTATCAAATTTTGTGTGAAAAACAAAACTAATTGCGCGGACGCATGACGAAAAGCATGCCGGACGCCCGAGCACGTCAACAGCAGACGAAAACATTGACGAAGTGAAGAAAATATTATTGGCCAATCGTCGAATCACCGTTAGAGAAGCTACTAAGGACTTAAACATATCGATTGGATCGTGCCATTCGGTTTTTCGCAATGATTTGGCGTGAGACGGGTCGCATTAACAAAAAACAGCATCGCATTAACATTGCTAAGGAGCTTTTAGACTCTATCGACGGCGACCCAAATTTACTCCAGAGGGTCATAACTGGTGACGAATCATGGGTTTATGGTTATGACGTGGAACCCAAAGCTCAATCATCCCAATGGAAGCTGACGCACTAGCCAACACCGAAAAAAGCGCGCCAATTTCGGTCGAATGTGAAGGTTTTGCTTACAGTTTTCTTCGATTGCAGGGGCATGGTGCATCATGAGTTCTTGCCACAGGATAGAACGATCAACAAGGAATATTACCTGCAAGTTATGCGGTAAAAGCAATCCGCCAGAAACGTTCGGATTTGAAAAAGAACAAAAATTGGCTTTTGTACCATGATAACGCCCCTGCTCACGCATCGTTGCTTGTACGCGAATTTTTTTGGTATTCCCCAGATCGGGCCCCCTGTGACTTTTTCGTGTTCCCAAAACTGAAGAGCCTCATGAAAGGACGACGCTACGCTACGATTGAGGAGATAAAGACGGCATCGAAGGTGGAGCTGAACAAGATCACAAAAAATGATTTTTTGAAGTGCTTCGAGGATTGGAAAAAACGTTGGCACAAGTGTATAATATCTCGTTGGGATTACTTTGAAGGGGACAAAATAGATATTCATCAATAAATAAATAATTGTTGAAAATATACAAAATTCGCGATACTTTGAACCGACCTCGTATGTATATTGTCAAAGGTTAAAAAAAGAGGACTTGAAAAAAGTATTAAGGTCTAGAGGGCTCCACAATGAAATGAGTTTTATTCAAAAAAAATTCTGAATTAAGTGGCATTTATTGGAAAAATTGGGAAAAAATCGGTTGAACCTGAGAGAAGAAATTGAAAATTCTATTTATTAAAAACTTATGCCACAAGAGAATAAATCGTAAAGGGAATTTGTTAAAGTTGTATTTTAGTAGTTATGATGTCGTAAGAATGGTTAGTTATATGAAATTGCTTTCTAAAAAAAAGTCCCGAATTTTTAATAATTTTCATACCTTTCGATACTTTTAACTATTCGGTGTTGTTATGGAGTAAGTCCCCTACTATTTGTCAATTTAACGCGACCTTTTTATTTGTCTATAGATTTTATCAGTTTCATTTGGTCAGCAGTTGAGGTAAACTACGCATTTTAATAAACACCGCACAAGTTATTATAATGTAAGATTTTTTTTCTTGTGCAATAACGTATGTATTTAGAACATTGTAAAAAAAGTTTATTTTAATTGCAAAATTTTATAACGAAGCAGATGAAAAATTGTTTTCTTCTTAATACTAAATCATTTATCAAAAATAACCGAACTTTATATTTATATCATACAACATACAGCGCCATCTATTAAAATATAAAATTTTGTGTTAAACTTGAAAAAAAATTCGCTGAATTGATGGAAAAAGTTTATGGTGATAATTGTATGAGTCGTACTCAAGTTAAACGTGGTTTACACGATTTAAAAATGTTCGTGAGGATTTAAATGACGACCTAAGGCCAGGTCGTCCAGAAGCTAGTAATCGTGCTGAATTGGTGGAAAAAGTCCGTGAAATCATTGGTATCGATGCAAATTTTACTACGAGAATGTTGGCTGAGGAATTAAATACGAGTAAGAACACTATTTGGAGAATTTTAAGTGAAGATTTGGGTAAAAGAAAGATCTGTGCGCGTTTTGTTCCACATGAATTAAATGAAGACCAAAAAATCGCTCTGGTGGAGCATTTTAAAGATATTGTTGAAACCGCTGAAAACGATCCAGACTTTCTTGATTCGATCATTACTGTTGATGGGTCATGGTGCTTTAAATATGACTCTGAAACTAAGCGTCAATCTGCTGAATGGAAGTCCAAAGACGAGCCAAAACCAAAAAAATTGTGTTTTCAGAAGTCTCGAATCAAGACAATGTTGATTCCTTTTTATGATTCGAAGGGTATTGTCCACAAGGAATTTGTTCCAGAAGGTCGAACTGTTAATGGAGAATACTATTAAGGCGTTTTAGATCGTTTGTGGAAAAGAATTGGTCGTGTTAGACCACCTCACAAGAAAAGTATTGGTCGTGCACCACCTCACAAGACCAAAAAAGTGAACGAATTTTTGATGAAAAAATGGATTTCTCTCATCAACCACCCTCCGTATTCGCCTGATCTATCACCAAGTGACTATTTTCTATTTCCAAAACTGAAAACCAAGATGAAAGGATCATTTTATGGTATGATGATATCCCAGCCATTCAAGCAGCCGTAACCGAGGTGCTGAAGAACATTCCTATAAATAGCTGTAACTTTCACATCTGTCATCCCATTTGCATGAATTTAGGATGATTGTATCTTTTTAATGCTGCAAATTTTCAATAGATGGCGCTGCATGTTGTATGATTTAAATATAAAGTTCGGTTATTTTTGGGATACACTGTAAGGAAAGAGTTTAATTGGATACGACAACAAATCGAATTCGAAAATACACAGTCAAATATGCTCTTTGACACAAGATATATTATTTATGTATTTGCTGTAATATCAATCGATATTTGGGAGTGGGTATCTTACCATTGATTTGTTCAAGTTATTTTATGCAAATTATTTCTTCGACAAAATTAAGCAAAATAAATAGGAAATGTATTATTGGAAATGTGGGAGAAAATATTGTTCAGGCTATTGATATTTAGTAATATTCTCTTAATGACTCGATAAATAAATAGTTTTGTTTCACATTTGTTTGTTGTTTTTTTTTAAATAATTATTTTTGCATATTTTTGATAGAACCAAAAATTATTTTTTTCTTTTAAATAAAAATATATGATCGAATATTTTATATATTATA
This sequence comes from Atherix ibis, assembly GCA_958298945.1. Lineage (NCBI taxonomy): Eukaryota > Metazoa > Arthropoda > Insecta > Diptera > Athericidae > Atherix > Atherix ibis. The sequence goes on from OY282609.1 coordinate 33,115,455, forward strand.
AAATTGAATTTTTTTTGAGCGTCTGGTATCTATGTGAGACTGATTTTAAGATGAAATAAATTATTCCCCAATTTGTTTGATAGTTGTTCGTTCGATGAGTTTCAGAGAGTAAGAAAATAAATATCTTATATTTTGTGTATGTTTTGTAAATGGGTGTCACGAATAATTGTTTATTTTGTTTTATATATTATTGGACCTATGTGTGGGTAGATTGTAAGCAATGATTGACGGTAAGGAAAAATAGAATAAAGAGTAAAAATACATGAAATTTACATTAAAATAGTCAAATAGTTATTTAAAATCCCCTTGCAAAAATAGTGAATTTACTAAATGGACGAATGTAAAACCGTTCGAAATCACAAAAATACAATCCCACATTTACCTTCTAATTAGATTATCTGGATATGATTTAATCACAGCCAATATATTAAAATAAATTTCCAAAAAAAACTAGTATTCATAAATATATATTTTCAACAGTATTTTAAGAATATCCTTTTTCGTTTCTGTATACGTTTCAATTGATAAATATGATTGTAAAGTCGAATAAGCCTATACAATTACTCTCAACACATTAGTCTACTTTCTTTATTCGCCAATGTAATTTAACAGATTCGTTTAAAAAGACTCAATACTATTATAAATTCCTTTAGTATTTATCTTTATAACCAATCTGCACTGAACTTTCTCTTTTGGTATTTGACAGTGTTTTGCCTATTACTTTTATAATCTGAAAGAACATAACTTCCAAGTTTCAGACATTACGCCTATTAAACTTGGTATTCCTCAGGATAGCCTCCTTGGTCCCATACTCTGTTATAAATAACGTACAAAAACCTAAAGTTCTATAACAAGACATTTTAAAACTCCAAATCTGCTTTACCAAATTAAAAACAAAGGTAAATGAGGAAAATGTATAGAAATGTACTTGTACTATAGGGTCTTTTCATAGGAGACCGTGTCGCCATATTTTAAATCTCACTGTCAGTTTTATAATTTAATTAAGGAAAAATACCCGCCTCAACAATGCTTGGAAATTATCCAAATTTTTATCAGAATAGTCGTTTAATACCAAGAAAATCATCTTCTTAAATAAAAACCCATTTTCATGTCTCTCATGAAACTATTCACGTGCAATCTTTACATTCCGAAAAAGTGACCGTTTGGTATGATTTATGGTACTATCGGTCCTTATTTATTTTAAGAATAGCTCGATCATGACGTACTTTTTGTGGCCTGTATTGGAAGATATTGTGGTTTACCGAATATGTGGTTTCAACAAGACGGCGCTACGTGCCACAATCGATTTATTGCAGGAAAATTTTGACGAGTCTATAATTTTAAGCAGTACCGATGTGCAATAGCCTCGAAGAAGTTGTGATTTAACACCTTTGGACTTCTGCTTGTGGGGTTATTTGAAGTCATTGTAATAAGGCCGGATTACAGAACGCAAAATATATCTAATAAAGCCGGATTTCTTGCATAAAGTGGTTGAAAATTGTAACCATCGTATTACTATAAACAGAACAGAGGCGACCATTTGAATAATGCTTCAAAATAAAATAATCAATTTTTGCTCTGCCACATTTCTTTTTTGTTTTATTTGCTCACATATCATTCTTATTTAAAAACCCTATATATTTGATGTACGATCTTAACTATTACTAAATAGAAAACTATTAATAATATCACACAAACCTATACGGACCTCTATACGGACTTGAACTTTGGAGTTCAACCAAGCCCTTCGACTCCAGCCGAATCCAATTCTTACAGTTAAGAATCCTTCGTAAAGTTGTCAATGATTTATTTGGTTGTTCGAAAAGTAATTTTTTTATAAGAATGAAAGACCATATTCTGGCCTTTTCTTTAAATAAATCATTCAATTTGTCCAACTGATGGCAGTACACTTCAGAATTGATAGTTGTGTTGCTCTGTAGAAGCTCAATATACAGGATTCCTTTGAAATTCCACCAAACAGATAACTTAACCTGTTTTTCATGAATATTGGCTTTCGAAGTGCTTTCAGCCGGTTCATCTTTTCTTCTCCAGGATCTTTTGCGCGCTTAACATTGTTGTAGACAACCCATTTCTCGTCTCCAGTGATGATACGCTTCAAAAATGGATCATTTTCTTGGCGTTTGAGAAGCAAATCATAAACGTCAGTGAGACGGCACAAATTTTTTTCCGTAAGAAGATGAGGAACCCATACGTGTATGTCGAACTTTGAGATAAAACCTAGCCATTTCAAATAATCATGAACGGTCGAATTCGATCACTTTAATCTCTCAGCGATCTCACGAGTTGTTATTCGTCGTGGTGCATCTGGCCTTCCAGAACGTGGTGCATCTTCGAGATTGGCACTGGCGCTCAATTAACACATCTTCTCCATAAACATCGGATAAATTTTTCTTGCTTGAACAGCATGTCTATCTTTTCTATAGTAAAAAAGTAAAATATGCCGAAAATACTGTTTTTCACTTTCCATATTTAAAAGTGTATCAACCAAAAACTACAGTGCTTCGAATCAATCGAAGCTTTCACAAGCAAACCTTGCTATGTCAGCTGTCAAAAAATACATATGATTATGCGGCTTAAGTGTGAAGTTGGTTATAAAAAATACAATTAAGTCCTCTGTTGGGAAAAAATGAAATTACTATCAATATGTTCGTAATATTGTAATGTCATCCACAGTGGCTAAATGTTCCTTTTCTCCATAATGCCTTCCTGCAACGTTACAAGAAATTTGATGGCCTCTTTTGCTAACCAACTATGCTCTCTTTCCCTTCCCAGAGTTATCTATCGTTAGTTTAAATTGAAATTATTCCTGAGATATTTTGCGTAATATAAGTATTTACTCGATGAGATTCAATTGCGTACGCATATGCAGTAAAGAGAATATTTCGATCTCTTTTTTAATTATTCTAGAGAGACGAAAGAGAGCGTTTCTTGATCTTCTCTAAAGTCCGCCATTTTGAATTCGGTCAAAGAAATTCAGCCAATTGAAGATTCTCTCTGTAATTTTATGCATTTTTACATGATCGATAAAAATTAATTAAAAGTAAATTTTTTGTTTTTTAACTACTACTTTGATTGGTTTTACCTAAAAAGTGAACCTGTGCAAAAGTTATAACAATTTTTCTAATACTCGTTAGTATTTACATCTGATTGTAAGTTAATTGCAATTTACTAACCTATTTTTCCAGTACGGATGTACTTTTTTTTAGTATGAAAAATAATTTTTTAAACAAATGTTATATATTAAAGTACATATAAATTAACCAGTACTAATATGCATGTACATACACGTACCTATCAACTTGAATGACTGTTATCATAAGCATGCGTATTTCGTAATTTCTTAACGTTCAAAATGGTGGTACACTTTTACTACTGAAAATATTTATTGCCAACTATTCAAAGGCTATTTTTATTTAAAGGAAAATTCAATCATTTTTATAAAGTGTATTTTTCATAAATTTATTTTTGAAAAGTTTTCTATCGATTTAAACAAATTCCCGAACTTTTTCCTGAATTTTCTAGTTGTATTAAATCTCCTTTGCGCTGTTTGTAAGGAAAATGCTAACATTTTTGGGGGTACTTTTCAAGTAGCGAAAGTACTTTCCGAACAACCCAATAATTCTCTTGGTTTCCCAAAAGAACCAATAAATTGGCAGCCGACAATTGATAAGGTATCCAAACGTCGTACCGCGAAACCATCCCCATACGCTTTAAATGTGTTAATACGGTTGATTAGTTGACTCCCATCAAATTTCCGAAGTTTTTCCTGAATTTTTTAGTTGTACTAATCTCTTTTACACTGTTTGCAATTATAAGCTATTTCAATTTAATTATTTAATAACCGGTTTCTTTTTCGTCTTTTAATAGTAGAAATATATTTGCAATAATCTTCTTGTACGCTATTTGTATATTCGGCAGAGATTTTATAAAAAACTCTCTCATATGTCCAAGTAAAATTGCAGATTTAAATGTAGATTTTAATGAATTTTATCTTTTTCTCGATTTGCTTATTTACTATCTTTACAAAGTAAATCGAATATAGAATATCTGTTTTGAAGGAATATATCTGTTTCCATATATCATTTGCAATTAAATTTATTGAATATTTTAAACCACAAGCGATTACTTGATTCAGTGTACCCAAATTTGTTTTATTCAGCTCTGACTTTAAAAATTCGATTAGGAATAATTGTGCCTGCAGACTATTTATATGAAAAAAAAAATGATTTGAATCTTCCAAAAATATTTGATGGTTTTTTGAACAAGAAAAAATGTTTTTTTCTAAAAAAAAAATTGAATGTTGAACAAATTTTAGTATAGAATTTTTTTTAAAACAATTCTTAAGTATTTTGGTTTATTGTTTTGTGTGGGTTTATATGTAAGGTGGGTGTGTCAGAATTGCATGGCTACCATTTGATAAGTTCCATGAAAGCTAAAAGAATTTTTCCTTGATTCTTTGAACTAACATTTAAATCACTTTCAATTAATTTGCAGCATTGCTTACTAGAAATACGTAGTTATGTAGTTTAGTTTGCATTATTCTACAATTAAATATTACCATATATTAGAAACAATAAAATTTTTATAATATACTATAATTGTGTAGAGATGATTGAAGGATATTTCAGACTTTTTAATTTTGTTTTACAGATAAATCAGCTGGAAATAGCTACAAAAAAAAGAAGTAATAAATATTTGTATCTAAACTTAATACGATTATTTCTTCTCGTTAAATATGTTTACTGGAGAAAAATTATTAAAAATAATAGAAAAATATTAATTACAGATAAAAAAAAAATTCAAAATTTGCATAATTTTCCTTAAGTGGTGTAAAAAAAAAGCTTTTTTGTGGCCTTAGGAAATTACTATAGATTTGTTCAAAATTTTTCATTGAGAAATACCAATTTCCATGCGATTTAAAATTTTAGAATAAAAATGAAAATTAAAAATAAAGGAAATCGTAAAATTTCAACTAAATCTGTGATGGAGATACGATTAAAGAACATTTTACAATTATGTCTGAAATATCCTTAAGAAAATGTAGTAAAAATTTTTTGTTTAAATTTTATTACATGCACATTTATCCCAAGGTAATTATTATAAATTTACATATCTTAAAAAAGAGTAAATTTTATGATAAAATTTAATGCCTAAAGTTTATTATTCAATTTAAGCTAATAAACTTACAGTTTTATATCAATTTTCATAATATTTTTATACATTTGTTTTTATTTTGTGTAATTGTAAATATTAAATTTAATTTGTGATAATAGATATGCTATAATTTAAATACTTACTTTTATATGATGGACCATTTTATTATTTTAAATTAACACAATCCTTCGAATCTCTTCAAAGATAATGGAAGGTAATTGATTTTGTTCTTCAGTTTCACGTCTAATCAAAAAATTGAACTGAACAGCTTTAACCAAGCAATTGATTTGGAAGAATGTTCAAAACCTTACCTATTTAATTACAGTTGATTTTTTTTTTTAAATTCTTAAAATATCTTTATGGTAACCGTCTTTATTTTGTCTTCCAACCTTCTAATTTTTATTACTTAGTTTTCCTTAAATTGTCAGGAATCTAAGAATTTTTTTTGGATACTAGCCTCCGTATAAGAAACTATTTATAATCCCTTTTAGTATATTTGACTAAATATAGTAATAGTATCAATGTCATTATTTTAGATGAAAAATTTCAAGATCCATACACAGAAGCGTCAGATAATTTCAAGATCCATACATTATGTTGTTAATTGTGAATGACTTCACGAACGATACCTTTAGTACACGTAATTGGTAGAATAGACCTGCCTTATGTGTTCGAGGGAAAATTTCTAAAGTGTTATCCATTTCGTAGTAATAACTTACCTCAAATCTCGCTCTAAGACTATAATAATTATAAAACTGAACTAACAATTGCTAACACTTAAAAAAAATTAAAGAACAGATTGTGTAAAGGCTTGTGCTTAATCGTAAAGCACGCTTTACCAAACATATTGCTACTGTTAGTAGAAGTGTGGCGGAAGATCTAAATTTATTGATTTCATTTCCTCGCAGCATTTGGGCTTGTCTTACAGTACATTGTAGTGCATTTTGCATTTTGACTTACATCTCCATCAAGATATTCCGAGTGAATGTTGGAACAATTAATTGGCTTTGAATGCTGATTTTTGGAGTAAAATTTTCTTCAGTGATTATACGAGGTCTGTTCAAAAAGTATCGCGAATATTGAATTTAAGGGGACATTGAATATTGGCGGAAAACAAAGCCGCACGAGCCAAGGCCGAAAAAAGCGCGCCAAGTTCGGTCGAATGTGAAGGTTTTTCTTACAGTTTTCTTCGATTGCAGGGATAAATTGCTTACAGTTTTCTTCCATCATGAGTTCTTGCCACAGGGTAGAACGGTCCACAAGGAATATTATCTGCAAGTTATGCGCAAGTTGCGCGAAGCAATCCGCCAGAAACGCATGGATTTGTTGAAGAACAAAAATTGGCTTTTGCATCATGATAACGCCCCTGCTCACACATCGTTGCTTGTACGCGAATTTTTGGCCAAAAACAACACACTAATAATGTCGCAGCCACCGTATTCCCCAGATCTGGTCCCCTGTGACTTTTTCTTGTTTCCGAAACAGGTTCTTTGATCCATTTTTTGGAATGGGCAAAAATCGAAGACGAGCCAAAACATGTGCAAGCAAAGCAGCTGTCAAAAATTAACTCAACGTTCAAAAAGGCCGAACATAAGTAAGAGACATGAGTAGCAATATAACGCCACAAAAAATCGAAAATCGAATACACGAGTACGTAACCCGCGGAAATTCTAAATTCGCGATACTTTTTGAACACACCTCGTACGTCAATAGGTGAAATTTCTGTTTATATTGTTCATTTTAATCTGAAAGTATCACTAGTTCGTTATTCTTTGGAAATGAAGAAGGAAGAAGACGTTGTTTGGCTTAAATTTGAAGATTTTTATTTGGACCGTATATGTTTAACAACAAAACAGTTCCATAGGTCACAAACACGACAAATTTTTGCTGAATTGTGTGAAAATCTCCCAGAGCACGTAATTTTGAGATTTGGTGCGTTCAATTGGTCTTCACGATCCTGCAATTTGATGCCATTCAACTTTTTCTTGTCAAGCTGCGCGAAAGATCGTGTTTACGCAGACAATCCTCAAACTTAGAGCATTTAAAAACAACATCCGTCAAGTAATAAGCGAGTTGCAGACTCAAATGTATGACAAAGTCATAAAAAATTTCCCTTAAAAAATCGAGTCCTGCAAGAAATCTTGTGGTGGGTATTTTATTTAACTACACTTTAAGGAAGAGAAATTGGATAATCCTTTATTTGCGGTATAATCCATCTTTCAATTACTCTCTTTCTCTCCGCCTGTCATATTTTCTAGTCAAAACTATTCTGATAATTCGGTTTTTATTCAATCCTTAGATATTTGCTATTCATTAGCTAAATGCAATTGCCCACTTTCCTATTTACATAACAATCCATGTGCATCTTAACTGCCAAAGCATCCATGTATGTCATCTTAAATTGAGATCTATAATTTTCCGTTAAATTTCAAGTTTACTTAATTATAATAACCTTTATAAAAAGTACCTCAAGGTATAATTAGACTTTTAGTATTTTATTGAAATTGATTACCAAAAATTACTCTTAATTCCCTTTTTTTTAGTGGAAAAGCGTCAATTTATCGGTTAGTCTTGATATACCAGGAGTATAAGCTAAAATCCGCGGTTTGGTCATAGATGGCATGAGTGAGCGTATTAAGCTACCATGTGCACGCCATACTTTTTTTATGAGTTTGACATCTGTCAACATTAATTAGAGCACATTGTTTGCAATTTCGCACAACCACATACATTTTTCCTTTGGTAATCATGTCTAGTTTTGTGCCAGAAAAAGAGCATATGCGGGAAGCTCTGCTTTTCTGCTTTAATTTGAAGAAAGCGGCTGCCGAATCGCATCGAATGCTTATGGAGGCCTATGGTGACAGTGCTTTATTGGAAACAATGTGCCGAGATTGGTTTTGTCAGCTCAAAGGCCGCAATTTTGACTTGTGGGACAAGAAGCGTGAAAATCGGCTTAGGAAGGTTGAGGACCATGAATTGTAGGCTCTTTTGGACGAAGACGATACCCAATCGCAAAAAATGCTCGCCCAGGCAATTGGGTGTTACTCAACCAGCCAATTCCATGCGTCTGCGTGCCATGGAGAAGATTGAAAAGATCGGAAAATGGGTGCCGCGTGAATTGAACGATAGGCAGATGGAGCGACGCCAACACACATGTAAAATCTTGCTTGCCAAACCAAAAAGAAAGTCGTTCCTGCATCGGATTGTAACAGGCGATGAAAAGTGGATATATTTCGAAAAGCCTAAACACAAGAAATCGTGGGTTGATCCTGACCAACCATCAACATCTTCCCCAAGACCAAATCGCTTCGAACGGAAGACGATGCTGTGCGTTTGGTGGGATCAGCAGGGTATCGTCTACTATAAGATGTTGAAACCTGGTGAAACTATAAATACCCACCGCTACCACCAACAACTGATCAAATTGCAACGTGCTCTGCGTGAAAAAAGGACGAATTATCAACAAAGACATGACAAGCTGATTTTCCTTCACGAGAACGTACCATTGCACACGTCAAAAATGGTCCGAAACTACTTAGTGACACTCAACTGGGAGGTGCTACCCCACCCCGCGTATTCACCAGACCAAGCCCTTTCCGACTACCACCTGTTTTCGTCGATGGGCCACGCGCTCGCTGAGCAGCACTTCGATTCTTACGAAGACGTCCGAAAATGGCTTGATGAGTGGTTTGCCTCGAAAGAGAAGAAATTTTTTCGGCGCGGTATCCACAAATTGCCCGAGAGATGGGAAAAATATGTAGCTAGCGAGGGCGAGTTCTTTGAATCAATTTGTTTTTGCTTTCAACAAATTTATTCAAAGTACTAATAAAGCTTATACACCTGATATAATCCCCAATTTTTTGGAACTCTTAAATAGAGTTAAATTTCTCCATCATATCTAATTTTTATTAACTAATATCAGTTGTTGTTTTTAAAAAAAAAATATTATTGGAATTTATCCAAAATGGAAATACTAAATATTATGGAAAATCTTATACACGTAAAAAATATGAACAAAATTATATTTTTGCGATTGTAAATAATTATTTTTTGTCACCATCACACTAAAAATTTATTATAATATTTAAAAAAGTAAATGCACCTCATCGTATCTTAAGTACTTAACAATACATAAAAATATTATTTACACAATTAATATTGTTTAATTTGTAATATTTTTTTTATATGCAATTACGTAGAATTAAGTAAATTTTATACATATTCTATTGTAAATAACATTTGCATGAATAGAATTAGTTTGTAGCTGTTTCGATCGATAATCAATTAAAGTGCAATTCATTTAAATAGCATTTGAAATTAATGTGCAATAAAAAATACATCAACTTAAATACAATAGAATTGTTGGTTAATGCGATTACATATTGACTACATTGAAAATAATTTTACAGGTAAAGTCGATGAGAAGGCGACTCAGCTGCACGCGATTGCATCCCTTAAAGTGCTTTTGGATGCAACTAAACCGCAACGTGGAGGTGCAACTACATCGGCTGCCAATCATGTTAAAATCAATTTAAAGGAAACTACATTGGCTAGCGATCGTCCAAATGGCAACATTGATACAATCATCGATTCGGTAATTTGTTTGGTGTGCGATGAATTTGAATATTGCATAATTGAAACTTTTTATATTGACATACTCTGGAATGTGTATGTACATATGAATGTATGTATGTGGCATCGGATGTGTGTTTGAATGTTTGTTATTATTATTAAAAATACATATATTTAACTATTATATATTTGCCAAAAAAAAAACTACAAAATACTATTTATAAGGCATCAGTTGTTTTATTATATAAGAACAAACTAATTATACAATCACTTAAATAATAATAGCCAACTACCTACTTACTATCAAGGATGATGATGTTGTTTATTTTATTTTTTTTATTAATGTTCGTTCTATGATCAAATACAAACAAAAAAATAAAGTATAAAAATTCATTAAAAGCACACACTCAAGCATAAAACCACATAAGGAAATTTATACCAACATTAGTTTCTGCTGCTCATATTAGTTTCGATTTGATTTTTCAATATTTCACCTTTTCTTACAAATAACAACAAAACTAAAAACTATTTTTATATTTTTTTCTCTAGGAAGCTATTTTCTGATATAATAACGCTACTTTAATGAATAAGAAATAGAAGAACCTTTTTTTTTTTAATTATTGATTGCATTTTTGTGCATTTTGTCTCAACAATTAATTTTGTTTTATTAATTATTTGTTCAATTATATTTTCTTAGTGCTAATAATGATAACAATAAAAATAATCGCTGAAATATTATATATAATATTGTTAATATTTTTTTTTGACCATCTAATAAATAATATAATACGAGTATGATAAAAATTTACTTTTAATTTAAATCAATTTTTTTTTTAGATTTTCACTTTTATTTATAAAAAAAAAAGTAAGTTGCAATAAATTAAAAAAAAAACCTTTTAAAAATAACAATTAAATTATTTTATACAGTGGGGGACAAAATGCGCAGTTATTATCATTACTATAACTGTTAACATATTCCATTGGGACAGTAAATGCCCAATGGAAAGCAAAATTTACTGACAGAAGTAAAATATAACCTTAAAATAGTCAACAAGAATACTGAGTTTACTCACACATAAACAATAAAAACAAAAATATGACACTTCAACATAACCAACGAACCCGCTAAGCCATCTATTTTCATTTTGGGAACTAAAATCCCCCTACCGTAAATTGTATGCGTAACTACTTATGCGAACTACTCATTTGTCTAAAATACGTCAATAAAAAACATCAAATATTAATGTTTCATTTGTTTTTTCAGTAAACGAAACTTCTGATTTGTTTTAACAAGCAAAAACTTGTACAGTAGGAAAAGTCCTTAGAAATCTTGATATCTACAAATCTACTTCTCCAGATAGTATCTAGCCAACAGTTCTGTAGAGGTGCTGTTCCAAACTGGTAAAACCAGTGTGTAAGCTTTTCCACCTTTTCATTTCTTGTGGAATTTTTCCGAATAGATGGAAAAGAGCATTTGAACGAGTCCCCAAAAAAGCGGGTCCTCTCCCTCCTCCAATTACCAACCCATTGCACATTATTGTCCTTGATATTTGAAGGTTTTTCTGGGGAGTATAGGATTTGACAGAGTATTGCTATTGCCTCCTGATACGGTATAGCAAACGCCTCTGGCTATTTCGTAAAGCAGTCTATCACTTCGAGTATGTACTGGTTTCCGGTTTTCGTAGTAGGGAAAGGTCCTGCTACGTTCAGCACTATCCTTTCCCATGGAGCACCGATATTGTAAAGTTTCATCGCACTTCTAATTCTTGTCTGTAGCCCTTTTACAGCTCCTACACTTGCGGCACAAATCTTCACCACGGCTGTTAATCCATTAAAACCTCTGACGAGGTAGCTTTAAATTGTGTATCGTTAAACTCCGCTGATGACTAACACTCTCAGTTTTTCATATTTGTTTCTCAATTCTCATTATTGTATGGTAAACTTATTAAATTTCGATGTATTCAGCATATTACTATGGGGCTCAAAGCACAGCGTGGACGTTAATATTTACAAAACACACGGCTGTCTCTTATCTCTAAAGCGAAACTGATGGAAAAAATTCCAATGTATACGATGTCTGTTCAAAACGTATCGCGAATTTTGTGTTCTTTCTAAAATTATTTATTTATTCATGAATATCTATTTCGTCCCCTTCAAAGTAATCCCCACCAGATATTATACACTTGTGCAAACGTTTTTTCCCAATCCTCGAAGCACTTCGACAAATCATTTTTTGTTATCTTTTCCAGCTCCTCCTTCGATGCCGTCTTTATCTCCTCAATAGTAGCGTAGCGTCGTCATTTCATGGGGCGAAAAGCACAGGGGCCAGATCTAGGGAATACGGTGGCTACGGTATTATTAGTGTGTTGTTTTTGGCCAACAATTCGCGTACAAGCAATGATGCGTGAGGGGAGGCGTTATCATGGTGCAAAAGCCAATTTTTGTTCTTCCACAACTCCGAGCGTTTCTGGCGGATGGCTTCCCGCAAATTCCGCATAACTTGCAGGTAATATTCCTTATTGACCATTCTACCCTGTGACAAGAACTCATGATGCACCACACCCCTGCAATCGAATAAAACCGTAAGCAAACCCTTCACGTTCGACCGACCTGGGCGCGCTTTTTTCGGTCTTGGGTCGTGCGGCAGCTTCCATTGGGATAGCATTGGTTTCTACGTCATAACAATAAACCCATGATTCGTCACTAGTTATGACCATCTGGAGTAAATTTGGGTCGTCGCGGACAGAGTCCAACAGCTTCTTAGCTATGTTAATTAATTTTGGTCGAAATCTAGCAATTTTGGTACCAATTTCGCGGCGAGCCGTCTCACGCAAACCATTGGTAAAAATCGAATGGCACTAGCCAATCGATAAGCTTAAGTCCTCAGCAACTTCTCTAACGGTCATTCGACGATTGGCCAATACTATTTTCTTCACTTCATCAATGTTTTCGCGAGTTGTTGACTTGCTCTGTGGTCCGGCAAGCTTTTCATCGTTCACATCTTCTTGGCCCTCTAAGAACATTTTGTACCACCGATAAACGTTGCTTCGATCTAAGGTAGCTTCACCAGATTCTTTGACCCATTTTTTGGAATGGGGAAAAATCGTAAACGAGCCAAAACACGTGCAAGCAAAGCAGCTGTCAAAAATTAACTGAACATTCAAAATGGCCGAACTTGTCGGCATAAGTGAGAGACATGAGTACCAACATAACGTAACCCGTGGAAATTCAAAATTCGCGATACTTTTTGAACAGACCTCGTACAAGGCATATGTTTGCCCCAAGTTGGAATATAATTACTATGTGTTGAGGCAAGCGCTTCTAAAACTTCATTGCACTTACTAAATGGGATACAGAAACAAACGATCATATTAATATGAGACAAAAATATTACGGAGTCTTAGAATCATTAGAACACCGCCATAATGTCATCTGTCTTCCCTTATTTAATCCTATTTTTTATAAACATTGTTCCAGTGAATTGATTAATTGCGTTAATACTCGTGTTGCTAAGAATGCACATCAGTTTACCTTGGATCCCCTTTTCTGACGTACGATAAATATAGACATTATTTTTTCAACTGTTCAATCCGAATGTGGCATACCCTACCTCATACTCAACATTTCTAGATCTATTCTAGTTAAATATCTCTTTTACATAAAGAGAAATAAATGGAACTTTTACACGTGTCGATAATAGAAACATTTTAATTGTTAGACACTTTGAACATTATTCAATAAATCAAATTTCACTACAGAATGATTTATGGCTCTTGTCTCAGATACCTTATATACTTAATGTCCTCTGACTCTTGTTTTAGTGACCTTATATAGGAGGGGTGGGCAAGTTCGACACTCTTCGTTAAGTTCAGTATTTTCTTTCTCTTTATTATATTATATTTTCTTGTACGTGTACAGAGCACTTAAGACTTGTAACCATATTAGTTAAATTATATTAAATTTCAGTTTGTGTATTTAATATTCATTAACTAAAATTGTCTATTGATCTGATGCCCACCCCTGTTATATACACATACAAACAAATAATCAAATTTTACATTAAATTTATAATCGCAAGTCAATATCATCTAACATTATTCATTCTGCACATACACTGCAGACCAAAAGTATGCGACTACTTTGTTTTTAGGAGAAAAGTTAAAAAGAACTCAAAAAAAATTATTAAATATGAAGAAAAAAAATATATGTTATGCATTAATTATTATCAAATTAAAAATATAATATATAAAAAAAGCTCAAATTACTTTTTCGTCAAAAACAAAACTCTTTTGTGTTTGATGAAAGCTTGGAACTCGGTCGATCAGTTTTTTTATCGTATTATTTTTCTCCTGTTCCTTCTCTCGTTCTATATGAGAGAAGAAACAGGGACAGATGTTGGTCCCTATTTCTTTTATGCTGAACAACCAATTTAGCAAAATGCCCTTTCCAGAATTTGATTGAATCGTTCTACCATTGCCATTCTGGGTGACTTCCCATAAGCTGGCACATTTCTAAGGACAGTCGAGACTCAAAATTTCTGGGTTGATCACTGTGAATTTCCAGAGGAAGTCCAAATTATTGCTAGCCTCTCCGCTATAGCTATTGCCTCCTGATTCGTTATTACGAACGCCTCTAGCCATTTCGCAAAGTAGTCTATCGCTACGAGTATGTAATGGTTTCCGCTTTCCATAGTAGGGATAGGTCCCGCTACGTTCAGCGCTATCCTTTCCCATGGAGTACCGATATTGTAAAGTTGCATTGCACTTCTGATTCTTGTCTGTATCCCTTTTACAGGTGCAAGCTTAAATCCGCTGTTTTTTAGTCAAAAAAACACATGTTTTTTTTTCATAGAAAGCAAAAACAAATTTATTCAAAGTACTAGCCCTCGCTAGCTACACATTTTTCCCATATCTCGAGCAATTTGTGGATACCACGCCTATCAAATTCCTTCTTTTTCGAGGCAAACCACTCATCAAGCCATTTTCGAACGTCTTCGTAGAAATCGAACTACTGCTCAGCGAGCGCGTGGCCCACAAACGAAAAGAGGTGGTAGTCGGAAGGGGCCAGGTCTGGTGAATAAGCGGGGTGGGGTAGCATCTCCCAGTTGAGTGTCTCCATGTAGTTTCAGGCCATTTTTGACGTGTGCGATGGTGCACATCACATTAGCTTGTCATGTCTTAGTTGATAATCCGTCCTTTTTTCAGACGTAGCACGGTGCCATGTGATCAGTTGTTGGTGGTAGCGGTGGGCATTGACAGTTTCACCAGGTTTCAACATCTCATAGTAGACGATAACCTGCTGATCCTCTGTTCATCGCCTGTCACAATTTGATGCAGGAACAACTTTCTCTTTTGTCTGGCGAGTAATATTTCGCATGTGTTTTAACGTTGCTCCATCTGCCTATCGTTCAATTCATGCGGTACCCATTTTCCGATCTTTTCAATCTTCCTCATGGCACGCAGACGCATGGAAATAGCTGGTTGAGTAACACCCAATTGCTCCGTGAGCATTTTTTGTGATTGTGTATCGTCGTCGTCCAAAAGAACTTGCAATTGATGGTCCTCAACCTTCCTAGGCCGATTTTCACGCTTCTTGCCCGACAAATCAAAATTTTCGTCTTTTGAACTGACGAAACCAAGCTCGGCATGTTGTTTTCGATAAAACACTGTCACCACAGGCCTCCATAAGCATTCGATGCGATTCGACAGCTGATTTCTTCAAATTGAAGCAGAAAAGCAGAGCTTCTCGTATATACTATTTTTCTATACATGATTACATCTCGTATATACTAAAACTATACATGATTACCAAAGTCAAAATGTATGTTGTTGTACGAAATTGGTGACAATGTACACTGATTAATGTTGACACATGTCAAACTCATAATAACAGTATGACGTGCCCATGGTAGCTTAATACGTTAACTCACGCCATCTATGACCAAACAGCGGATTTAAGCTTATACACCTGGGACAGCTCCTACACTTGCGGCACAAATCACCACGGCAGTCAATCCAATAAAACTTCTGACGAATTTTTAAGAGAGTTTTAAATTGTACATCATTAAACTCTCCCACTGTGCCCAGAATGTTTTTGAAGTTGCATTCATACTTGCAGCTTCATGACATCGACGTTTCTCTGTTCCATTTTGAAGCCACTCCAAGATCGGTTTCAAATCTCCCTCCTCCTCCTGTGCATGTTGCACAATATCGTCTTACAACCTCGACTTCTTTAGCCTCTTGTCGAGTACAATGTTTATAGTAATTTATACAAGATCTACTCAACAAAACATCTACATTGCTAGTCGACGCTTTTCAAGAAACCATATTTGAAGTCGATTATCAGCCGGTAGTTTCTCATAAAGTACAATCCAACAATGCAGTCATCGACGATATCTGCTACAATAGAGGTATGTCGATAGATTTGCTTCTAACTTAACTTCCTTCCCCCTTTCGAACGAGTATGTGCTCACCAGCAACAGTTTGCATTCCTTTTAACTTTCTTCGAATATCGTTCGTGGCCAGCCGTCCTACCATGTGAGAACTAATAACTGTTCGAGATGCTCCTGTATCCAAAGAAAATAGACACGGTGTTTTATCAATTTCTCCGTCCTGGAATACCAGTTTATTTCCATCATAAGCCTGTAAAAGTTCTTATAATGGGGGCTCTCTCCATAACAGCCAGCACACGCCGCTGTGTTATGGCGTTTATTCGTTTTCCTAATTCTAGCTGTGCGGGATTACTAGTTCGACGAACAACTGCTAGTCCTCCATTCTTAGTGTTTCGCACGTTTGTATCTGGGCAGTTCGATATAATGTGGTCCAGTTTTCTGCATCGGTAACATCTTAAAACCGACGGGCGGCCATTTAAACCTGCACCAGTATCATCGACCATAATTACTCCAACCAGGTGCGTTCTCGGATCTAGAAAAACTGCCTCTCTCCAACGCATGAGCCAAGACATTTTTCAAGATGGTATGATGTGCCAATCGTCCACTATCCCTAACTTCCAAATTCCATATACCATCGATAAATGCTAGGACCAGCATTTGATCGATGAAAAAAGTAACTTCTCAGTTTGCAGTGGCCACTGTTGGATACTTTCATTATGACACTGAATCCGATCGTTTAGCTGTGCACGGAAGACTTGCTCTAGATGACTCTCTCCGTAGCATTATTCCAACGCATCTAATTAGCGATCGTAATGAAATCACCACCAAGAGCCTCTAACACTATAAGAGCCTGATGGCGTAAACCCAATGTTAGCGCAGTTTATGTCTTTTCATCTGTCCATCGATTTTCCTTAGCCTACAGATGCAGCAATACCACCATTGGCTTGAACCAACTTCTGTAATTATTTTTCTCAATTGTTTAACTTCAGTCATCAGCTTCCCTTCCAATATGTTGACTTTAACCATCACTTTTATGATGAATCCTTCACCAATTAACCAAAGTCCTAATAGAAGAGGTCCTAACGCTCTTTTTTTTAAAGTTCCTTCAATTCGTATCAATTCTTATATTTCATTTGTAGAGAAGAAACTCTAAACTATATTCAAGCCATCACATTGCTTAACGATTAGCACCATAGCTTGTGGCAGCACTTTTCAATACTGCGACGCCATTAGATTTTTCGTTTGGGCCCGAAGATCTGAAACTTTAACTCATCTGTCCAACAAACATTTTTAAAGTCCTCAGCAGTCTCGTTATTTTAAACTCCTCAACCGGATGGAATAATGCCCAATCCAATTTTTTTTATTATTTTGAACGCATGGTAATAGTTTTCTTATCGGCACGCAACCCAGTTATTAGAAGCAGTGGCTTGTCATAGCGGCTTCCATTTGATTCGCACTGAATTTGAGGTGCTGAAAGTAATTCTTTTTACTTGTTGTGCAAATTGAGCGATTCTTACTTAAACTAGTAATTTCTATATCCTACCACACCATGGTAAACTTCAATGAGTTCCAATTAAATTATAACTTTCTCTGGTTCTATAAAGGGAACTTTTTAAAATTTTAAACTTAACCACCATAAAACCTTCATTATATTTTCCATATTTTTATATTTTTAATTGAATACAATAGAATTTAATAGTTTCAACTTTAGATAAAAGGATAAAATTAATTATTTTATTTCTGTATACATGGCAGAAAAGGGACACGATTGGAAATGACGACTAATTTTTTTTTGATATTTCAGAAAATAATGAAATATTTAAAATGATACTTATTCAAATTTACCACACATTATCTTATACCTCAAAAGAAAAAAATACAAGTTTTCGATTTCTAGGGAATATGTTGTTATCAAGTTGGTCGCACACTTTTAGCCTTCAGGGTACTAACGTAATGTTTAAATTGTAGATTTCTAAAAAAAAATAGCATAAATCATACATATTGCAATTCGCTTAAAACAAATTTATATTAAAGATTTTCAGCAACTTTATCTAGAAACTCTACTAATTTTAAGATCCAAATTTCGGTCGATGTACGGCAATATTGCACGCTTCCATTAGAATTATATTCAGCAAAATTACCACCTACAAAAAGTTAAGCTTATATTAATTTCTTGATGACATTTACCGTAAACGACTGAAAACCATTGAAAAATATGGACCATTATCTTGGTTTAATTTTTATGTCCCTCACTGTTTCCCTTATATCCATCGAACAAACAATGTTATTAGATGTGCATATGAGATTTGTATATGAATACATACTTTTTGCAAATTAAAACAAATATATATCTATATATTAGGCTAACCCAGAATTAATGTCATATTATATCAATAAAACGCAAAGCGTAAAACTTAAACTATTTATTTAACAATTACTATACAAAGTAATCTCCATGATTATCTACTACCTTATTCCATCTATTAATTAAATCAAGTATGCCTTTCTTATGAAAATTTTTGTGGTTTTGAATTAAAAAAATCGGAAAGGACCGATTTCATATAATTCATTGATTTGAAATGTTCTTCTCGTAAAAAATGATCCATCGATCGGAATAGGTGGTAATCCGACGGTGCCAAATCTGGTGAGTATGGAGGGTGCAATAATGTGTCCCAACCCATGTCATTTATTTTTTTTCGGGTCATATCGGCAACATGTGGTCTGGCATTGTCGTGTTGCAGGATAATTTTTTTGTCTCTACGCAGGTCAGGCCTTGTTTGCAATAATGCCGCTTTTAAACGATCGAGTTGTTAACAATACAACTGAGCTGTGACCGTATCGCCTCGTTTCAACAACTCGAAATACACGACACCCTTCGAATCCCACCATACACACAACAAATGTTTTTTTTTGGTGAACGCCGGGTCTTGGAGTTGGAATTGCCGTCTGTCCAGGGGTTAACCACTGTTTCTTCTTTTTAATGTTGGCATACAGAACCCATTTCTCATCTCCAGTGATTAATTCGTGAAGAAATGGGTAATTCCGTTCTTGTTCACGCATGCGGCGTTACGTTCCGTCTTGTTGCGGTCGGTCAAAGCGTGCGGAACCCAAACACCCTGCCTTCGGACTTTTCAGATTTTTTAAAAACATCTTTGAGTACTAGACCAGGACACACCGACCTTTTTCGTTAATTCGCCAATAGGCATTGTTGGATTTGCTTCAATTTGAGCTTTTAGGACTACATCGTCTACTTGACTATGCCGTCCTCTTCCGGGCTCGTCTTCCAAATCAATGTTTCCAGTTTTAAATTTTTTAAACCAACGTTGACATTTCCTGACATCCAATATGTCACTATAAATATCACAAATATTTCTCGTGGCTTCACTGGCGTTTTTTTCTTCATATGGAACTGAAATAGAATCCAACTTTGCAATGCTCCGAAGGACACACTTCTCGACGGACACACTTCCAAGCTTAACGATAATGGCAGAAATGTATCTGTAAATGGTGCTCTGACGGACGCACTTCTGCCATTATCGTTAGGCTTGAGAAAAAAAAAATTTATCAACTTAAAGCGATCGTCGAATAGTATGCTAAATATAAAAAATATGATACTTACATACGTCTTTTGTGGATGACGGTCTGGAGAGGACTGTTTAAAAATTGCATTTGCAAAATATGACATTAATTCTGGGTTTCCCTAATATATTGTATATAGGGTTTTTGAATAAGAGTAATATGATTTCTTTTTTAAAAAAACACACTAATTGTTAAGGAAATTCAAATGTTTTTTTATTTAATGTGAAGTACAATCGATACAATTAAGTTCTGAATAAAACGTCATTCAAATGGCCTCCACGACTTCTTTTGCAGGAACGAATTCGATGAACTCAATTTTCGAGCACTTTTTTCACTAAATCAAATCGTATGTCATGAACAGGACGTTCAATATTGACTTCTAAAGCTTGAAGAGAGTCTGGTATATTGCTAAAGACCAATGAATTCAAATAACCCCACAAGAAATAGTCTAATGGTGTTAAGTCATACGTTAACTTCTTGGAGGCCATTCAATGTCACAATTTCTTGAAATAATCGAATCTCCAAACTTTTTCTCGCAATAATTCGGTTGTTGCACGTGCTGTGTGGCACGTAGCCCCGTCTTGTTGGAACCAACTTCGAAGAAGTTGTCAAGATCAACTTCTTCCAATTTCGGCCATAAAAAGTTGGTTATCATCGATCCCTCACAGTAACGGTGTGAAATAAACTTCATTCACAGTAACGGTGCTACCAGCTTCATTTCAAAAGAAGTACGGACCGATGACTCCACCAGACCAAAAACCACACCAAACTGTCAATTAAGGTGAATGTAATGGGTGTTCATGAATAATTTGTGGGTTTTCTTCGCACCAGAATCGACCGTTTTGTTTGTTTACCGTACCACTCAGATGGCATTGAGCCTCATCGGAGAAGATGATGGGCGCACGAAAAGTTGCAATTGGAGAACGATTATTTTGATAATAAAATTGAATAATTTGTAAACGTTGTTCTTGCATATATGTCTCCATGATGAAATTGTCACTATTACTGAATACAATGAAAAAGAAGACAGATCATGACATATTACAAATGGCCGAAATGTCCCTTAGAAATCATATCACTCTTATTGGAAAACCCTATATATTCACACCTAAAAACTAAAATAAAAATCAGAAATAAAAAAAATTTATTTTTCTAACAATAATTTATAATTTTTCTTATTTCAATCAAAATGCTTTTTTATAATATGTATAAATATTTTTATTTACTTTGGGAACAAAATACTAGTTTGAATGGAAATATTTTTATATTAAATATATAAATACATATACAATATATATTAGTAATTATTCATTTTTAATGAAAAATATTTTTCTTTATTCTTTTTTTTGTTGTTGAAAATCATCATCAATTAAAATATAATCAACTTGTACCAAAAATAATAAAAACAACAACAACAACAACATCAACAACAACAACATCTTCTACTACTTCTAATATTATATATTATCATTAAAACAACAACTACATCCACTTCTACTACATTCGTCTACTAAATATATACATACATCCCCCTATAAAAATTTTTTTTTATTCGTTTTATTGTTAAACGCCTTTACTTTGAACAACTAATTTTTCTTACTTTCTCTTTTGTTCTTATTTTCTATTTATTTTACATCTCATTAATAACTTACTATAAAACTCTCCTTAAACTATTTACATGATCACAAACGCTTACATATTCTTTCTCTCTCTCTCTCTCTCTCTCTTTATCATAAAATCTATTTTGATTATTTGCAACAATATTAAATCAACACTTCCCTTTTTTTTCTTTATTTCTATCTTTCTTTTGTCAATATTAAATTAACACTTTTTATTTAAAATTCTATTATTTATTTATTTTCCCTTCATACATATTTTCCCTATTTACTTTATTTTTTAATAATTTTATTGAAATTTTTTTTATTTAATTAAATTTTATTTATTAATTTTTAAATTGTTCGATTTGCTAACGAAAAATGCCATTTTGAATTTTGTGTTTGAGTCAAATAATTGTTTATATTGTTTTTTTCTTTCTTTCTATATATGAACCAATTATAAATATATAATAATTTTATTTGAATTCTTTAATATGTTTATATGTTTCCCTTTTTTTGTATTATACAATTTCTATTTATATTTATTTAAATAAAACAAAAACAAATTGATTTTTCCAATAAATCAACTACTTCTCATGTATGAATTCCTGCTCCAATCGCCATTTTGAAAATCTCTTTTATTTCCTTATATGATTCCGTCCTCTCTCTCTCTCTCATTTATTTGTTTTTCACAATTAATCGATTGTTTATTTTTAATTTTTTTTTTTCTTTTGAATTTATTAAAATACTATTTAATTTATGTATATTTTTTTAATAACAAAATTTTATTCGCAAATAATTTATCATAAATGCTCTTTCTCTCTCTCTCTCTCTTCCAATATTTTTGACACTTTATGGACGCCATTTATTTTTTATCTCGTTTATCCACATTTTTTTATTTTACTTTGCTTGTTTCTCTCTTCCTTCTTTTTCATATTGTTTCTCCCATTTTTCTTGAATATTTTTGATTACATAATTTTATAAAAATAAAATCAATTATATGAAAAAAAACCTATTTATAAAATATTTTTTCCAACTTTTTTTTCTCTTTCTTCATCATCATCATCATCTTCTTCTTTTATTACTCCACATCAATATTTTTAATTATTAAATGAATGTAGCCATCAGTGGGTGGTCGTCGTGCTAGTTGGATTGAACAGAGGGTCAAGATGCAATCAAGAAGATTTAGTACCAAAGTTAGTTTCACTCATTTAAAAAAAAAAACAATTTATATTTATTTATTAATTAAATTTTTTTTTACATATTTTCTAAAAAAAAAAGTTTTATTCAACAATTATCTATAATAATTAATTAATTAATTTCGAAAATAGTTTTTATTTGAAAAAAAAAATTATTTTTTTTATTTAATTTTTAAATTTAAAATTTAAAAAAAAATTTTTTTTAAATAACAATTTATTTTAAAAAAAAAAATTGTAAAATAATATAAATTCATTCAAAAATAAAATATAACTTCTTAAGATTTACTTTGTAAAATAAAAAGTCATTGCTTTACTTACATTAATTTTTTTATATAATCCTATTGGAATTTCTTTTATTTATGATATATTCAAAACCGAAAAAAATATATATAATTTTTAAATTCGCAGTATAAATTGCAAAACGTAATTTTTTTTTTATTTAGTTTAGTTCAATTTAGTTTAGAACCAAAATTAAAATTTTTGTAATAATTAAATTCCAAATTTTTTCTTAGGTAAAAAGCTTCTTAATCTTATCTATTGTATTTTAGTATTTAAAAAAAAATTTTGCTTATAATTTTTATTAAATTTATTTGAATATTTAAGATAATTAATTAGAGATAATCTGGTTTTTTCGTAATAATTTTCTTGTGCATTTTATTTGCTAATAGAAATTTTTGTATAAAAAAAAAAAAACAAATTGGATGATATTAATTAGAATAAAAAATTTCATTTTGTAGAAATAATTCTTATTTTATTAATTTGTTTTGATCAAAACGAATTTGTTGCTAAAGTTTCGTTGTTAAAAGCTTAGTTATATTTTCTTAGAGATTTTTTTTTTTGCGTCCTAATATAAATTTATAACTTAAAGTAAATAAGCAATTGATTAAAATAAAAATTGAGATTGACATTTGATTTTCTTATTCTATACTCAAAATGACTAATTAGCATTAAAAGTATATCAGTGGTTTTTTTAAATATATATATAAATATTTGCATATATTTAACGAGTAAATAGAAATGGGATCTTATACTACTGATATATCCTTTAAGTTGGTTTTTCTTTTACATTTTTATTGAAAAATATTTAAAAGTGTGCAGTTTTTAACGTTTTTTTTTAAATTTATTGCTGCGAAAAAAGCTGATAAAATTTTATGGTTCATAATATTGTACAAATGGCGTTCAGAAAATACTAAGTTAGTATTTTTTTTTAATACATAATCTATGCTTAACAGTATAATATTTTTAAATACTAAAAACAGTACTACAAAAAGAACTTCTACTCTACAGCTTCTGTAAAATAAGAATTCTTATTTATAAATTAGGTCAATGGTGGACCTCATTTACTCATTTTAATAAATTTACTTTTAATAAAACTTCATCTTTTTTAGGACTTAAAGAAAATAAATTAAATCAGTATAATGGAAAAATTATTTAAGTAAAATCGCTATGCAGCAAAAAGAAATATTAAATAAATAATTGTGTGGAAAAAAATATCTTTTGGGAGAGTATAGTATACGTAATTATAGAATCTACAAACATTTTCAGTAAGCTACGACTGAAAATATTTGTAGATTCTATTTCTTTTCATAATTTGTATCTACTATGCGTATTTGCTAGAATTTAATCTAAATTTTTTTCAATTTACAATATTTATGGTATATTTTAGAAATAATTTCCGATTCAATATTTATGAAACGAGTACTTTTGATATTTATTGAGCTTTTAACCAATTGCTGTTGGTTTGAATTCAAGCAAGTTCTATTGGGAATGTATTTATCGACTTATTATATAAACGAATATTATTGATATTTGATAGTTTAGATATATTGAAAATTTCGGAGATAATCCAAAACACTTTGTATTAGTTATTGATTTAAATTTCAGTAAGAATTCGACTTTTTAGGCAATTGTTTTATATTTTTTTAAATTATATTATAATAAAACGAGGGTTTTTTTTCTGGCTTGTGCTCTTGTATTGTCGTAATACAGAAACTACAATAACTTTGCACACTAATCTTACAAAACTGTCTGATAAACTTTACAAATTTCTTTACAAGAATAAAACTTTGCTTACCTTATAAGCAAATAAAAATTTTCTTTTTATCGATGCGATGATATTGTAGCTTGTTTTTTTTGGATTTAAAATCAACTCCCTCATCTCTTCTTTAAACCAATTAATTTGATTAGTATTTGCAACTATTCGGTATTCGTAATTTTTTTTTCTTTATTACCATGGCTCCATTTTCATATAATATTAACAATGTTGATTTGAATTTAATTCCATTCGATTATAGTCTTATGTCGAGATAATGAAGTAAATTGCGAAAATATGCAAATTCAATTCGAGATATTCGCGAATAAGAAAGGACAACCATTCAAAATGAGTAGCTTATGTTGGTGGTCGTCTTTTTTAGTTAATCGGCCGTGAATATATGTATTCTCATTTGAAGCTTTCCTTTTTCTAGCTATTATTCTAACCAAAGAATTTACTTAAGTACCAACTCTTAATGAGATAGATTTATGAGGATATTATTTTTTCATTTCATTTGAAAATCTTATTAGATAAAATACTAGTACTCGTATATCTGTAGATGAATTTCATCTATTTTTATCGTTCTATTTTCAGTACTCGTTCAGTCTAAAATTAAAGTAGAAGAATCTCTGTCTTAAATATGGGATTATTGTTAGTTGCACCAAATACTCGTTTATTAATGATCTTATATTTTATTTTATATAAAATAGTAAATTTTTAAAATTATATACAAGTTTGTGTATTTATTTCAAATTTAACTCAAATTTAATGGTGACTTTAAAATATTTAAAAAAATATCTTTTAATTAAACTTCTTCTTTTATTGTATTGGTTGTTCGGAAAGTAATTTCGTTTCATCACAAATGTCAATGTGACGGCACATATTTTTTTCCGTAAGAAAATGAGGAACCCATATTTCGAGCTTTGAGATAAAACCTAACCGTTTCAAATGATCATGAAAGGTCGAATTCGATAAATTTAATCTCAGCGATTCGCCGGTTTGCATCAGTTAATGCCTTTGTTGTGTCTCTATCAGCTTGAACTGGCCTTCCAGAACATGGTGCTTCTTCGAGATCAAAATTGCCTGATCGAACCAGTTTTGGCACTGGCGCTCACTTAACACATCTTCTCCATACACATCGGATAATTTTTCTCTTGCTTGAACAGCATTTTTATCATTTCCATAGTAAAAAAATAAAATATGCCGAAAATGCTGTTTTTCACTTTCCATATTTAAAAGTGAACCAGGAGTTAAGCTTAAATCCGCTTTTTTTAGTCATAAAAACACTTTTTTCTTCATTGAAAGCAAAAACAAATTTATTCAAAGTACTTGCCTTCGCTAGCTACACATGTTTCCCATCTCTAGGGCAATTTGCGGTTACCACGCCAAAAAAATCCTTGTCTTTCGAGGCAAACCACTCATCAAGCCATTTTCGGACGTCTTCGTAAGAATCGAAGTGCTACTCAGCGAGCGCGTGGCTTATCGAAGAAAACAGGTGGTAGTCGGAAGGGTCCAGGTCTGGTGAATAAGCGGGTTGGGGTAGCACCTCCCAGTTGATCAGTTGTTGGTGGTAGCGGTGGGCATTGACAGTTTCACCAGGTTTCAACATCTCATAATAGACGATACCCTGCTGATCCCAGCAAACGCACAGCGTCGTCTTCCGTCCGAAGCGATTTGGTCTTGGAAAAGATGTTGATGGTTGGCCGGGATCAACCCGCGATTTCTTGCGTTTAGGATTCTCGAATATATCCACTTTTCATTATCCTATCACAATCCAACACAGGAACGACTTTCTTTTTTGCCTGGCTATCAAGATTGGCCATCTATGACCAAACATTTAAGATTATACATCTTAAATGTTTTTGTATGTTATTGCGGATTTAAGATTATACACCCGGTATCAACCAAAAACTACTGTGCAGAATCAACCGAATATTTTTACAAGTGTCTTGCTATGACAGCTGTCAAAATACATATGATTATGCGGCTTAAGTGTGAAGTTGGTTGTGAAAAAATTCATTTAAGTTCTCTGTTGGGAAACAACGAAATTACTTTCCAGTATAATTTACTGACTCTATTTTTTAATAATATTTTCTAGACTGCCGTATCAAAATAGATCAATGTTCCTCTTTTGCTTGATATGGAACGTATTTATTTGTTTATGTCATTGCGGGCTTCTTTAATCATTCCCAGTTTGTCAGATTGTGAATTCTCGACCAACGAAATCCTGTTCTAATTCCAAATTCGTCATAAGGATCTTAGCAATTCATTTCAGTATATTTTATCTTAGCTGTGAGTCTTGTCAGGTGTTATTTTAAATTCAGTTAAAATATTTTGCCTGGTTAACATAACATTTGCTACACTATAAAAATAGTAATATTCTGGAGCAAACAATCCATTTTCCGAATGTCTTTTTAGCGAGTATTTGAACATTATTTTTTGACAGATTACAGATTCAAACAAAGATACACGTCTATAGATATTGCATCTGAACAATGCATATTTTACCCATTAAGTACTATATAAGTCATTTGATTCAAATTGGTTATAGATGAATTTGTTCCAAAACATATTTACAAAAAGAACGCCAATTATTGTATAAAAAAAAATAGAGTATCTGCGAAAAGACTATTGAAAACTTTTGAAACTTATCAAAATGGTTTTTGCTCGACTGCGTATTTCTTTGTACATCTTTAGTATTACTGCTTTCTCAGATTCGAATGCTGATATCTGAAAAATCGAATAATTTATAATACGAAATTCAGTAGTATTTTTAGTATAGTTTTTTTTCTTCTATTTTATCTTTTTTATTCGCCCATTTCATTTTGAATAAAATTCTTGTAAATTTATCTGGCAGCTTGCCAACAAAAAAAAATCCAAGAAATTTTAAACGTGTCCTGTTAGACTCTATGTGCGCCTTGAACCCATAAATACCTATTGTTTCTACAATATATACAAGCAAGTTGCCTTCTTCGAGAAATTTCCAAAACTTCAAAACTATCCTAGTGACATGGATGGTGACTCTTTATTTTTAAAATTGGTTTCTTCTCTCCTAATCTTTTACTATCAACTTATTTTGTTTGTGAAGCATTTTTTCCTTTTCCTTTCGTCATTAGATCGAAATCTAATTTTGTTTTTTTTTTTGAAACAGGAAATAAAACAAAACACAAAATTTTCAACGATAAAAATAATTTATAAAAATATCTAAAGAAAAATGGGGTCAAATATAAAATAGACAAGATAAAAAAGGGAAGATGTTTTTTTTGTAATTTTCTACGTTCTATTTATAATTAGATCCTTTTTTATATTTCATATATCTCGACATAGAATTAAAAAAAAGCAAAGAAATTTCTTGTATTTAAATTTAAATAAAACAAAAAATTAGTTAAAAAGTACAAACAAGAAAATACTGTCAATTTTGTATGTTAGGTTGACATACATATTTGAAAATAAATAAATTGGTTTGACTGTAAAGTTCACTCTGCTTTCAAGGTAATCCCCCATATACTTTCTACTTGGTTATTTCAGACTATTTATCTGATAAGTTTATTTGTATAGAATTTTCGCAGATGACATTCTGTAAACGTTTCTTGTTGTGCTTACATTTTATCATATTAAATATTACTCATTTTTTTACGCTATATTAAATGTTCTTGAAAAATGAATTCTTAAACATGTTCATCCTATTATTGAAACTGAGGAAGTTATATTTCAGCATCAGTTTGCGTTTGGAGCTGATCATTCTAGTATCCAGCAGTGTCATCGGGTAATCGACTACAAAGCATGTAGGAATATTGCTCAAACTAATGAGTATTCTGATATTTATTCTATCATCGCCGACGCCCTCGGGGTAGTATCCTAAGTTTAATCGACGATACAACTACCCTTACCCAGAATAAAAACCTTTTCACAGGCATCACTATTTTACAACACCAAATAAATTCCAAACGGGTCTGGTTCAAAATGTGAAGGGTAAGAATGAATGAGTAAAAATGTGCTCATGTTACTTTTACAGTTTACCGAGAACAGGCTCTTGATGTAATCCTAAATGGTAGTTATAAAAAATTTCATTCGCAATCTATCCTACCCATTCGAATCCTTTAGCAAGAAAACTCTTCACTTCCACACTTCTATTATACATCTGTTTCCGTTTTTTTTCCTTATAAAGAACTATTTGCATTGTGCTATAAATAATCAGTAACGCACTATTTTCACTAATCCATATTCACTGTTGCACTTCACAAAAGTTGGTTTTGATGGTGTAAGTAAAAATGAACAAAATGATCCTATGAAATCCTTTTTTTACATTCGATTCCAGTGAAAAGGTAACATTTTATGTATATTTAATCGATGAAATAAATAGTTCTGAGGTAACCACTCTCAAAATTTCCTGATGTGCTTGGTACAGCCTATGACCGATATCTTACCACTCACATAGATACAACGTGTACAATTGACTTAAAGCATTTTTCGATTGTCACTTATTTCGATTACTATAGAATTATTTTAACAAAATTTACTATTATTCATAATAATTATCTTGAAAAGATTCGTAGTCCTTTGAAAATTATCTTGAAAAGATTCGCAGTCGTTATCACATCGATATGGAATCTTCTCAATCGATTTATTATCGTAATATCTATTCTAAAAATAATCTAGACCATTTTCGGTATGAAATTAATCATTTTTATCAAATCAAATATTTATATTATTTAATAGACGAATTAACAATTCTTGTATCGTTAACATATACTTTGTGTCAGATTTCAATGTAAACAATTTGTAAAAATGTCCTTGGTTGATCATATCTGAAATAGTGCACGAGAGAGTCAATAATTTAATTTGTTCGAAAAAGCCATATTTAGGAACAGTAAAAGTATTTTTCTTGCTTGGGTATATAATACTTTAGATGGCCAACTGGTACGTGCGAGTTTGACAAATTTTATAACATAAACTAATCAAAAAGCTGGCAAGAAGGAAATATTAGACATTGTAAACGTTAATGGATTATACTAGTATAAGTTTATTTGAAGTAAATAAACAAAGAAATTGCTGGTTAAAAGAGTTTTCCGCAGTACAAGAACTTAAATTCTAAAAGTACAATAATTTCGATTCTAAAATGGAAACGACGACATTGTATTTATTGTGAAAGAAAATTAAGCCTGTACTTTTTGAAAATTTTATAAAATAATTTTGACAACAAGTTTGAGAATTCTTCAGTTAAAAAAAAAATAGATGGGAATGTTTATGATTTTTACAATCATCAAAATTAATGAAATGCAAAGTATTAATGGAAACTAGTTTGGTCAAGTTGAACAAAAGTTATATTTATTCACATACCAGCATTTGCTTCAAAATATTTATTTTTATCATAAAAATGAATCAAATACTTAAATGTAAAAATATTGAAAGAAGGTACTTTCGTCAAGATGAACAATAGTTTTATATATTCACACCAAAAGAAGCTTTACACTTAAAAAAATTAATGTAATGCCAATATACACTATTTTAAATGTTTAGTTTCATCACCAAAATGCACCAAATTTATAAAATAGGTTTCGTTAAATTTAACGAAAGTTATAATTATTCATACCAAACGAAGGTGTCGCCTACAAAAACTGAGGTTAATGCTAATACACATCAACGTAAATGTTTAGTAGCACTTTAAATTGTCAAAAGATTGACCGAAAATAAATTCGTCAAGTTGAACGAAAGCAGTGTTTATTCACACCAAAATAAACATCTTTTTCATAAATATTATTTAATTTCTTATGAATTCAGAACTGTCAAATTGTTAGCATTCGATAATTTTATTTAAAATAATTTTGACATCAAGTTTAAAAATTATTCAATATAAAAATTAAAAAAATAAGTGAGAATGCTTACGAATTTATAATCATGAAAATAAATCAATTCAAAGTATTAATGTTTATTCACACGCCAGCATTTGCTTCAAAATATTTGCTTTTATCATAAAAATGAATCAAATGCTTGAATGTAAAAATATTGAAAGCAAGTAGTTCCGTCAAGTTGAACGATAGTTTTATTTATTCCCACCAATAGAAGCATTTTCCCTAAAAAAAGTAATATAATGCCAATACACACTATTTTAAATGTTTATTTTCATCACCAAAATGAAGCAAATATAAAAAATTAGTTTCGTTAGATTTAACGAAATTTATGTTTTTTCACACCAAAAAATGGTGTTTTCTTCTAAAACTGAGTTTAATGCTAATACACATGACCCTAAATGTTTATTAGCAATATTAATTTCAAAAATTCAACTTGACGAAAATAAATTCGTCAAGTTGAACGAAAGCGGTGTTAATTCACATTCACACTAAAATAAACGTCATTTTCATAAATATGATTTAATTTTTTATGAATTCTTTTCGAATAAGACGAGCTAAAACATAAACAAAATTTTCATAACAAAAATCTCCTTTGAGAGATTAAACAAAAATCGTTTTATTGCGCAATAATTGAAACACATACACTTAGTGACCATTAAAATAAAATTTAACAATCTATTACCATTCGCATATCGCATTTGATAAAACAATGTCATGGCAATATAAATACTATGTTATAAATTTCGAAAATGAAATACTTTTTCGAAAATTGCACAACTCAAAATGTTATGACGATGATAACTCGATGAAATGTGCATAAAACTTTTAACTCTTTAATGACCTTAAAAAGTGCTATTGTATCGTAAAGTTCACAATAAAACAATACAAAGTTTGTATTGTACTTTTCTTAAACATACGAGGACTGCATCACATAGTATTGTAAACATGTATTTTTTTTGTTTCGTTTTGTTGTGTTTTATTTTTGTACATAAACAAACATTGCATTTTTAAGTACATTGTTTTCATGTGCTCTCGTTAATTTTGTACATATTTTCACGTTGCTCTCAGCTTTTGTTGCTTATCTCTCCATCTCTTAACATTTTATTATTATAGTTCTTATAATACGTGGGCTACTATATATATTTCTGGCCTAATAATGAAAATGCGAATATTTATCAACGAAAAAGGTTTTATTGTTTTTCAAAATATTCTCCATCAAGATTTATACACTTTTGCATGCGCTCAAACCAATTTTCGAAGCACTTTTTCCACTCCGATTGAGACACCTCCAAAACATGGTTTTTGAATGCTTCAACAGCATCTTCTGGCGACGAAAATCGTTGACCACGCATTTTTTTCTTGATGTGTGGGAATAAAAAGAAGTCATTGGGTGCCAAGTCAGGGCTGTACGGAGGATGACCCATCAATTCGACGTTTTGTCCGGTCAAAAAGGCGCTGGTTTGAGCCGATGTGTGAGAGCTCGCATTGTCATGGTGCACAATGATTCGACTTCTCTTGTTCGTTTTTCGAATTTCTCCGAAGACTTCAGGCAAACAAATGGTGGTGTACCACTCAGAATTGACCGTCCTACGTTGCACAAGCGGAACAGTCGCCACATGACCAGTTTTGCCAAAGAAACAAGCGACCATTTGCTTCGAAGTGCTTCTTCCACGAACAACTTTCGTTGGATTTGACTCGTCTTGGAAGACCCACACGGTCGATTGCTGTTTTGTTTCGGGCTCATACGCATAGATCCATGATTCGTCACCTGTGACGATCTTATAAACGTCTTTTGAAGCACCGCGATCGTATTTTTTCAGCATTTCTTTACACCAATCCACACGAGCCTTTTTTTGAGCGATTGTCAAATTGTGCGGGATCCAACGAGAACAAACCTTTTTTACGGCCAGGTGTTCATGCAATATCGAATGTATGCTGGTGGGAGAAATGCCTAGGCATGCCTCTATCTCACGGTATGTCACATGACGGTCTTGCATTATCAGTTCACGTACGGCATCGATGTTTTCTGGAACAACGGCTGTTTTTGGACGACCTTCACGGAATTCGTCTTTGAGCGAGCGTCGGCCACGATTGAATTCGTTGTACCAGTTTTTCACAGTGCTATAGGATGGTGCTTCATAGCCATACAAAGATTTAAATTCATCGATGCACTCTTGTCGTGATAATCCACGTCGAAAGTTGTGAAAAATGATCGCACGAAAATGTTCACGAGTTAATTCCATTTTTTTGCCAAATTGATTTTTTCAAGTCACTGTAAACAACACAAATGATAGTCGTACGTCAAAACGTTCTGAGTACGTTTATGCTAAAAAATGTCAAACTTTCCAATGGAAATGTCAGATCGCACCTGGCAACACTTAGTGTTGCCTAGGCCAGAAATATATATAGTAGCCTACGTAGTTGTAATAATATTGAAACTAAACATTCTTTGTTCAAATGCTTCTTTCTAGTGTTGCACATTATAAAAATGTTTTGAAAGTTTTTTTTTGTATTTTTCTATTTTCCAATTTAGTTTTTTTTTCGAATCCCATTTACTGTTTAAAGTTGGGTTTTAACTCAACTACAGTCGCCCATCATAATCATCAAATTTAAATCGTTTATTTTAATAGTTTTACTAAATTGTTCAGTTATTATTCAAGTTTTATTTGCTAATAAAATATGGTAGCTAATTAAAAAAAAAGTCTCCTTCTGATATCGGAGGAAAAAACCGGCCCATGTCCAAAAAAATTTGATTTTTAGATTTTTTTTTTAAATTTCCTTACAATTTCTTATGTAATATTAGTTAGTGCAAGTAGTAAAATAAAATAAATTCATTCATTGCAATGCTTCGGTTTTTAATTTTGCTGATAGATGCTGATTGATGAGATTTATGAAAACGTTCACATTCTCTATTCGCAAACTATGCATAAATAATTTTTGGTAAAACTTAAGAAGAGTCGAATCTACTTTGAGATTTTCTCAAAATTTTAATTGAAATTCTAGGATTAGTTCGGATTTAATTTTTGTTTTTGTTCCTTATTATTTATTTTTTTATAACTTTTTTTTTAAAATCATTAAAAATGTATAGTAAGCAGACGAAAAATTCAGGTATGTGAATCATAATATGTATCAACTTTAAGAGGACAAGGAAACAAATATGAGTCCGGTTTAGATCTTCTAATATCGTCGCGGTTTCTGCTCAAAATATAGTGGCGTGCCGGTTTTTCAAATGTCCCAGTTGTGTGTCAAGATTGCGGGATTCATAGGAACTCAAAATTTAAAGAAAAGTGGTTTTTTTTTCCAAATTAGAAGAAAACACATTCGATATGCCGAGGAACCGTAAACACTACTTTCGTGTTATGCAATATAAATACAGTTTTTTTTGAGTAGATCGCATTATATTATAAAGGAGTTCTTTAGAATCTACTAGGTGTAGCGTAGAAATGAGGTTAACTTTATTTTTATATATCAATGTTTATTCACTTCAACGTAGTTCTTTTGGGCAGCATAGAGAATAATTGGGTTTGTTCGTAAAGTACTTTACGTTATTCGGAAAGTACCCCAAAAAATGTTAACATTTTCTTTACAAACAGTGTAAAGGAGATTAGTACAATCTAATAAAAAACTCATTCATGTTAATATGTATGTAATTACATATCAGTACTGGGAAATTTATATCTTTTTAAAAGTTATAAACCAAATTTATACTTAAATATATAACATTTATTAAAAAAATGATTTTTCATATTAAAAAAAAAGTACATCCGTACTGGAAAAATAGGTTACTAAATTGCAATTAACTTACAATCAGAAGTAAATACTAACGAGTATTAGAAATTATTATAACATTTGCATAGGTTCGTTTTTTAGGTAAAACCAATCAAAATAGCAATTAAATCACAAAAATTTTACTTTTAATTAATTTTTATCGATCATGTAAAGATGCATAAAATTACAGAGAGAATCTTCGATTGGCTTAACTTCTTTTACCGAATTCAAAATGTCGGACTTTTGAGACGATCAAGAAACGTTCTCTTTCGTCTCTCTAAAATCATTAAAAAAGAGATCGAAATGTTCTCTTTACTGCATATTCGTTCGCAATTGAATCTCATCGAGTAAATACTCAATTACGCAAAATATCTCAGGAATAATTTAAATTCAAACTAACAATGGGTGACTCTGGGAAGGGAAAAAGAGCATAGTTGGTTAGCAAAAGTGTGAAACTAATCAGCTATGCGGCCATCAAATTTCTTGTAACGTTGCACGAAGGCATTATGGACAAAAGGAACATTTAAGACACTGTGGATGACATTATTACGAACATATTGGGCTGTTCGGAAAGTAATTTCGGTTTTTTCCCAACAGAGGACTTAATTGATATGTTTTCACAAACTACTTCGCAGTTAAGCCGCATAATCATATGTATTTTTTGACAGCTGACAGAGCAAGGTTTGCTTGTGAAAAATTCTATTGATTCTGCACAGTAGTTTTTGGTTGATACACTTAAATATGGAAAGTGAAAAACAGCATTTTCAGCCGTTTTTTATTATTTTACTATAGAAAAGATAAAAATGCTGTTCAAGCAAGAAAAAAATTATCCGATGTGTATGGAGAAGATGTGTTAAGTGAGCGCCAGTGCCAAAACGGCAATTTTGATCACGAAGATGCACCACGTTCTGGAAGGCCAGTTGAAGCTGATGAAGTCACAATAAAGGCACTAATTGATGCAAACCGGCGAATAACAACTCGTGATATCGTTGAGAGATTAAATTTATCGAATACGACCGTTCATGATCAGTTGGAACGGTTAGGTTTAATTTTAAAGCTCGACATATGGGTTCCTCATCTTCTTACGGAAACAAATTTGTGCCGTCGCATTGACGTTTGTGATTTGCTTCTCAAACGCCAAGAATCGTTTATTTTGAGTTTCTACCGAGCAACACAACGATCAATTCTGATGTGTACTCTCATCAGTTGGACAAATTGAATGATTCACTTAAAGAAAAAAGGCCATAATTAGTCAATGATAAAATATTAATTCACTTTAAGGAAATCGTCTTTCATTTAAAAAAAAAAACGAATTTACTTTCCGAACAACCTAATGCTTAGAAGTCCATAACCTTAACGTATAAAGAACTAATTCGTAGCAGTGCAGGAAGACTTCGACTAGAATCGCCTTTAGCTCCTCGGGTACACTTCATTGTCGACAGTATGTCCTTTTAAGTTATATTTTGCTTGGGAAATGTCTACCTCAAACCTATGTGAATAAGTGGACTGGGGAACCACAGGAATTCTTTTTTTGTTAAAAACTCGTTTATGGCCGTGTGACAGGGGATATTATCATGAAGAAGCATCTGAGTGTCGGGCAATGTCCGATTTGTTGCGAAGAACCCTTTTTCTGGGACTTTTATAAGCTACTTATCAGCTTCAATGTCAATCGATGGGCTGACCTCAGAAGAGCTTTCACTCGTTCCAAAAACTGTGAAAAAAACTCTAAATAAGGTTCTAAAAATTTAATTCGGCATTCCCGAAAAATCTTCATGACAGTGTGCCGCTTGCCAAAGAATATTCAAATAGTTAAATAAACTCCTTTCATCGATTTACGAAATTTGTGCACTCTAAATACACAACTCTTCTAGTCTTAAACAGTTTAAGAGCATAAAAAAATTCCACACAACCCTTTGATGATAATAATAATTAATTATTTCAGAAAATGTGTGCCGCATTGTTCAATGTCAAGTAATTATGTTTAAAGAAAGGAAGAATAAGTACATGAAGCTTTCTAAATATTTGAAAGTATTCTTCTTTATTGATTATTTCTTAACTAGTCAATTCCATTCCATATAGACGAGCAAAACGAAAATAAATTCTATAGGCTGCTGTCCATCGTAAATTATGTATAGCCGACTTTGCTCTTAATGTACACCCATTTACATTTAATAGTATTACGATGATATTGGAACCGACAGAAATTGCCCATTCTCGTATTTTTTTGACTTTTTATTTATGCCTCTTTCGCATGGATATAATTACAGGTTGCAGATTCGTTTATTACTCGTACAAGTTATGTTGTCAGCTTTGAAAATGAAAGTCTGCCTGCTATTCTATTGTAGAGAAAAGCTGCTATCGAAGAATTATGACGGCTAATGGAGAACGGTCTATGGAGCAATAAAACTCACAGACACAATCATATCTTGACCTGAATTTTAGTTTTTGGCATGCAATGTTCAGAAAATACTATTGTATGATAGTTCGGACGCCCTACGGGCAAAGAAAAAGTATTCATAATCGATTCGGTGGCAACCGTATGCTGGCTGACCTTAGCACAATTATCGAAAGTCCGCTGGCCAGGGTAGTTTGGTGGCGAATGATGATGTAGAGCCAAAAAAAAAATCAAAATGGCAAAAATAAAACTCATACTGGAAAAAAGAAAACTGTTAATTTTTTTCTCTTCATTTTTTTGTTGGTATTTTTTCTCTTTCTGAAAGCTCACAATCTTGATTCGTAATCAGTCCCTGTATTCGAGAGCGATAAGAAGAAATTTGTCTGCCATGATTTGAGTAAAATATAAATGAATCGCGTGACCTTCTTGGAGTTGATAAAGTCACTCTGAAAAAGACATGCAGTCGCTTGGCATACTACACGGCGACAGCTTCTTGGCCAAAAATAATAAAACGTGTGTAATTCTGTTCATTCTTCGAGGATTTTCTATTGATTATTTTTTCTCCTCGTTCCACTTAGAACATTATTTATATACTTTTCTTTTTTTTACCACCCTAAGTTGCCATTTTTTCTCTACTTTTTTCATATCCATTAAATTTTTATACTTCCTGTTCCCTTGAACAATAATAGTTCTTTTGAAAGTTTCCACTTTCATTTTATTAAGCCTTCGAAATAAAAAAAAATTATGTCGTAAAAAATTTCTAAATTTCGCAAATTCATTACGAGGTACAGCTCAAAGGACCATTTTGATATGCACTTTAAATGTTAGTTAGTTAATGTAAAAGTATTTATTCCCATTTGAACAGAGACTTAGTTTTGTTATTAAAATGGAATCGTGATTTTTTTTCGATGGTATTTCGTTTTCGTTGATTTTAATTTGAATGTATTCTTTGCTTGTGTTTGGTGAAAGGAGAATACAAAAGTTTGCAGGAATATTCTATTAATAATAAATTCCAATTTCATATGCGATTTTATTATTCCCATATTTGAATTAAACTGATAAACCGCGAGGCATATTTGATATCTGTACGGGAAAAGACAATATGTTAATTTTATTGTATAACATTTAGTGTTATCATCAGGATATAGTTATTATGATACAAGCGAAATGCAATAACGCAAGATTATTTACACCCGCGTTTTCAACAATATTTTAGCGAATGTTTATTCACTTTAATTATTTACCAGGGGTATAAGCTTAAATCCGCTGTTTGGTTATAGATGGCGTAAGTGAGCGTATTAAGCTACCATGGGCACGCCATACTTTTTTTTATGAGTTTGACATCTGTCAACCTTCATCAATATTTTTTCTTTCGTAATCATGTCTAGTTTTGTACCAGAGAAGATCTCTGCTTTTCTGCTTCAACTTGAAGAAATCGGCTGCCGAATCGCATTGAATTCTTATGGAGGCCTATGGTGACAGTGCTTTATCAGAAACAACGTGCCGAGATTGGCTTCGTCAGTTCAAAGACGGTAATTTTTGATTTGTGGAACAAGAAGCGTGAAAATCGGCTCAGGAAAAAGATCGGAAAATGGGCGCCGCATGAATTGAACGATAGGCAAATGGAGCCACGCCAAAACACATGCGAAATCTTGTTCGCCAATCAAAAAATAAAGTCGTTCCTGTGTCGGATTGTGACAGGCGATGAAAAGTGAATATATTTCGAGAATCCTAAACGCAAGAAATCGCGGGTTGATCCCGGCCAACCATCAACATCTTCCCCAAAACCAAATCGCTTCGGACGGAAGACGATGCTGTGCGTTTGGTGGGATCAGCAGTGTATCGTTTACTATGAGATGTTGAAACATGGTGAAACTATAAATTCCCACCGCTACCACCAACAACTGATCAAATTGCACCGTACTCTGCGTGAAAAAGGACAGATTATCAACAAAGACATGACAAGTTGATTTTCCTCCACGGCACACGTCAAAAATGGCCCGAAACTACTTGGAGACACTCAACTTGGAGGTGCTACCCCACCCCGCTTATTCATCAGACCTGGCCCCTTCCGACTACCACCTGTTTTAATCGAAGAGCCACGCGCTCGCTGAGCAGCACTTCGAGAAGGAAATTCGTATAACAAAATTTAATGCGAATTCGAAATAAAACCAAATCACAATATTGGACAGAAGGAGCTTACGTTGATTAAAATTGGTAGAGCACAGCACCACACCCCCCCCCCCCCCCTCAAAAACAAAAACATATTTCATGAAGTTGTGTGAGAACAAATTTAATTTGCATTATTTATTTAAATGTGTCAGTTAGTTAAAATTTCGAATTTCTTATCGACCCATTCACATTCATAAATTAATTTATAATTATTAAAATTGAAAACTTCAACTTCATTCGATTCGATTGTGTAGCCAATTTCGTGTTGGCATGAGGTGAGAGTGCAGTACAAAATGTCAAACTGGCACAAATAATTGTATTTGACTAACGAATGCACACGTCAGTCCGAAATAAGCGAATGCATAATGCCTGGAAGCAAGATGACACTTTACCCTGGGTAGGTCCGGAACGATAAAGCAAGGTTCTTGTACTTGTACATTCATGAATACATACTCGTACTCTAGTTGAATGGATCCACATAAATTGTGTCTGTTCTACCGCAATTTGTCCACAAATAATTTTGATCTATTAATCTAATTAAATAGTTGCTCTGATTTTAGACCAATTCTGCAAATGGAATTCAATTCAATGCAATTTATTTGTGAGCTGCTCTTTGTCACTAGATTTGTTCAAATTTGTTTTTTTTAGTGCCATTCATAAATCGACTGGACATGCTCATATTCATATACTATTAAAGGATACATGTTAGATTTATACAACACAATCTATGTTTCATGAACATTGCATATCTTTCGTTGTTTAATATTTTTCCTACAATTTCTGCTAGAGTGTTATGTTAAATAAAACAAATGAAAATGTACATATTTGCTCATACAATTGCTATTTAGCATTTATTATATTAATCTCTTTAAATTGCAGAGATTTTTCCGATCAGAAAAAGAAATGACTATATTAATTTGTATAATTGAAAACAATTACTTCATACTAATATAAAGCTATGGCCAAAATAATAGCAATACTCAATAGTTTCTGATACCAGTCTACGTATGTCTTATTTTATTCAAATATGCAAAATAGTTCTCTTGGTTCTTAGTGTTTAAAATGTCCGATCTGATACGAAAAACTACTTTTCTGAGCCTTTCAATTATAAGAGGCCTTACTTGTTCTACATTTTTATCAGTTTTAAATGTTATAGGCCTTTTTGAGCAAGGATATCTTCCACCGCTTCTCGGCCTTCCAAAAACTCTTTATACCCATGAAAAACTTGTGCTTTTGATAAGGAATGTTTCTTCGCAAGTCAAACTCCCATTATACGAGGTCTTGACAAAAAGTATCGCGAATTTTGAATTTCCTCGGGTAACGTATATTCGATTTTAGATTTTTTGTGGCGTTATGTTGGTACTTATAGCGACAAGTTCGGCCATTTTGAATGTTTACTTAATTTTTCACATCTGCTTTTCTTGCCGAAAAGCGGACGCATTCCGAATTTTGACTGTGGCATATGGTGAAGCTACCTTGGACCGAAGCAACCAAGGTTCATCGGTGACACAAAATGTTCTCAGAGGGCCGAGAAGATGTGAACGACGAAAAGCGTTCCGGACGGCCGAGCACGTCAACAACAGACGAAACCATTGATGATGTTCGTCGAATTACTGTTAGAGAAGTTGCTGAGGACTTAAACATATCGATTGGCTCTGTCCGCGACGACCCAAATTTGCTCCAGAGGGCCATAAGTGCTGACAAATCATGAGTTTATTGTTATGACGTGGAAACCAAAGCTAAAGAATCCCAATGGAAGCTGCCGCACCAGCCAAGAACGAAAAAAGCGCACCAAGTTCGGTCGAATGTGAAGGTTTTGCTTACAGTTTTCTTCGATTGCAGGAGCGTGGTGCATTATGAGTTTTTGCCACAGGGGGGAACGATCAATTAGGAATATTACCTGCAAGTTATGCGCAAGTTGCGCAAAGCAATTCGCCAGAAACGCCCGGATTTGTGGAAGAACAAAAATTGACTTCTGCACCAAGATAACGCTCCTGTTCACGCATCGTTGCTTGTGCGCGAAAAAAAAACCCAGATCTGGCTCGATGTGACTTTTTCTTGTTGAAAGGACGACGCTACGCTACGATTGAGGAGATAAACACGGCATCGAAGGAGGAGCTGAACAAGATCATAAAAAATGATTTTTTGAAGTACTTCGACGATTGGAAAAAACGTTTGCACAAGTGTATAATATTTGATGGGGATTACTTTGAACGGGACAAAATAGATATATTAATGAATAAATAAATAATTTTTGAAAAAACACAAAATTCGCGATACTTTTTGGACAGACCTCGTAACTTAACTTCTGTTAACAATTGCCTAGTCTTGCTAAAGCATTATTGTTGTCGGTCATCTCTATTTCTCACAACTTCCTTTCAATAATCCAGCAAATTAGGAAAGAATTTGGATATATTCTGTATATTAATCGTGTCTTAAATTTCATTAGAGCTTTGAAGTAAGTAGGATATGAAATATTTACACTATGTAGCAGGCGATGTTTTGCAATAGAAGATGTCTGAGAAGAGTTTGTGATATACTCATCTGAACGAAGCTTTTGTCTTTTGAATCTCTGCTCTGTCTGACTAAACTACTTATGGATTTGCCCAAGACAACCCTTATGAAAAATTATATAAAAATGCTCAAAAATCCTCATTGTTAGTTTTGCAATTATGTGAGCAACTATGTGCCATCGTCAATTAGAATAAGGCTACATAATCCTACCATGAGAATGAATGTTTTGCTCTTTAAAAAGTGATGGTTTTAGAAGCATATTCTCTTCAAGAAACTTTTCGATTCTGATTAGAATAGAATAGTAACAGATTATTGAATGTTTTTAGATTGTTAAAAATTGAAATTAAAAATAAATTTGTTATATCTAGAAGCGCCACAATTGGAAATATTCTACTCGCGATTGTTATAATGGGTAAAGCGTAAAGTGGCATTCCGTTAGCAAGTGAGGAATAGTTAATGAAGCTCCACATAAGAAAGAACAGATTGATCGATCTTCGTTACCCAATAGGAATGGTATACCCAAAGTACAAGTGGTATACCCACTTGGAATTCTGGGAAGTTTGCATTGTTACGTAGACTTGGCTTATTATATTAGTTTGTCAATGTGCGGAAAAGACTGTTTCCACTTTCGGTCTAATAGGTTTGTCTACGTTTAACCAAAGATATTAGGTATAATTTTTTAACTGGCGAGCACAATTGGGAGATTTCAGCAACCACAAAAATATGGAAGAGAATTAATCACTCCACTCATTACCCAGAACGCCAACATGGATAGACAATTGAAGCGCCAAGTTGAAGCCAAAAAACGGAATACAATCTTAAAGCTATACTCATACATGCATACTGTTTGAAAGGCGTCGATTTCAAATAGGGGCAATTTTCTATTTGTACATATTGCTTTGGAGCACATTTTCAAAAATAATAGTCGCAGTTATTTAAATTAATTAAATAACTGCGATGGTTATTTAATTTAATAAAATAGACTAAATAAAAAAAAATTAATTCATTTGCATAAAAAAGTTAACATTTCAAAACATGGAACAGAACTTCTACAATACTTAATTTTCTGATTAAATTCTAAAAATATTATATATTAAAAAATTAAATAGAATCATCGAATCATTTTTATTGTAAGAAATTTACTCACATCGTTTCCTAATGGAAGCACCTTTTGCTTTAAGTTGGAATAGTATAGAAGCACTGACTTATAATATTATATATTAATACTTACTGGCATTAGTATAAAAATTCATAAATTCAAAATGATATTCTTATAAATGATTCATATACCAGGTATATAAGCTTAAATCCACTGTTTGGTCATAGATGGCGTGAGTGAGCGTATTAAGCTATCATGGGCACGCCATACTTTTTTTTATAAGTTTGACATCTGTCAACATTAATCAGTGCACATTATCAGTAATTTCGTACAACAACATACATTTTTCCTTTGGTAATCATGTCTAGTTTTGTGGCAGAAAAAGAGCACATGAGGGAAGCTCTGCTTTTCTGCTTCAATTTGAAGGAATCGACTACCGAATCGCATCGAATACTTATAGAGGCCTATGGTGACAGTGTTTTATCGGAAACAACGTGCCGAGATTGGTGTCGTTGATTCAAAGACGGCAATTTTGACTTGTGGGCAAGAAGCGTGAAAATCGGCCTAGAAAGGTTGAGAACCATTAATTGCAGGCTCTTTTGGACGAAGACGATGCCCAATCGCAAAAAATGCTCAGGGAGCATTTGAGTGTTACTCAACCTGCCATTTTCTTGTGTCTCCGTGCCATCGGGAAGATTGAAAAGATCGGCAAATGGGTGCCGCATGAATTGAACGATAGGTAGATGGAGCGAGGCCAAAACACATGTAAAATCTTGCCCTCCAAACAAAAAAGAAAGTTGTTCCTACATCGGATTGTGACAGGCGATGAAAAGTGGATATATTTCGAGAATCCTAAACGCAAGATATCGTGGGTTGATCCCGGC
The DNA here is from genome assembly GCA_958298945.1 of Atherix ibis. Lineage (NCBI taxonomy): Eukaryota > Metazoa > Arthropoda > Insecta > Diptera > Athericidae > Atherix > Atherix ibis. The sequence continues at coordinate 33,158,682 of OY282609.1, forward strand.
CAACCATCAACATCTTCCCCAAGACCAAATCGCTTCGGACAGAAGACGATGCTGTGCGTTTGGTGGGATCAGCAGGGTATCGTCTACTATGAGATGTTGAAACCTGGTGAAACTGTCAATGCCCATCGCTACCACCAACAACTGATCAAAGTGCACCGTGCTCTGCATGAAAAAAGGACGGATTATCATCAAAGACATGATGCCGTCGCACACGTCAAAAATGGCCTGGAACTACTTGGAGACACTCAACTGGGAGGTGCTACCCCACCCCGTTTATTCACCAGATCTGGTCCCTTCCGACTACCACCTGTTTTCGTCGAAGGACCATGCGCTCGCTGAGCAGCACTTTAATTCTTACGAAGACGTCCGAAAATGGCTTGATGAGTGGTTTGCCTCGAAACAGAAGGAATTTTTTTCGTGTGGTATCCACAAATTGCCCGAAAGATGGGAAAAATGTGTAGCTAGCGAGGGCAAGTACTCTGAATAAATTTGTTTTTGCTTTCTATGAAAAAACATGTGTTTTTTTTATTTAAGCTTATACACCTGGTATATGAATTTTTAGTTACCTTGTATTTTTCCCAGGCACCATATATAGATTTATATTTTTACATATATCAAAATTGTTGTCTACACTAATAGGTACAATTTTTTAATAATGTGAAAATATGGTATATTAATGAAAACTCCCTTCGATTGCCGTTAAAATGAAATAACCAAATCAGACGACCGTTAAAATAAAATAACCAAAAATATGGTTCGTAATTATATATTGAAAAATACTTTTATTTATTTTTTTAAAGTAAAATTTTATTTTTAATGATTTTTTAAAGTAAAATGACATTTTTTGTTTATTTTAAAAGCGTTTAATATACATTTTAAAAAATAGAATTTGCAGCTTTAAGTTTAAGTTAATATGTGTAGATGGATAAAGGTTCTTTACGCGGGCTTTTTTAGCTTCAATTAAATTCAAATCGGGGCGATTGTCTATTCTTATGCTCTAACTATAATCTAAGATTTGACGGTTCACAAATGTCATAAGTTTGCTCCCAACGTGGTTTTGGTTCTTTTATTGAAATAAGTAATTTACAATATATTAAAAAAATATAAAAGTAATAATATGTAAATAAATACAATATAAAAGGATGTAGTATATAATAGAAATAATATTTGTCATTTTTTAATCAAATCGAATTCGTCTCAAACAATAATTTATGCATGTATTTATCCAAATTTTCATTTATTAAATACAAAAAAATAAAAATGTATTAATTAAATTGAATTTTCCCTCCACATAAAAAGAAATTAAAATAATCAAAACAAAAAAACAGAAATATTTTCAATATCAGATCAGGAGCAGCGAGCGAATACAACAACCGAAAAGAATTTTTTTTTTGTTCTTGAATTTATTTTGCCATTTAAATGAACGCCATTTTTTTCTTTATTTCTCTCTATCTCTCTCTCTCTCTCTTTATATCCCTCTTTAATCTTTGCTTATATTCGTACACTGATAATTACAATATAAATAAATAAAATAATTTCATTTTGTTTAAAAAAGTCATTTTTAAATCATCAACATTAAGTAATAAAAATCAAAAAAAAAAAAACAAATAAACAAGAAAATATTTTTCCAGTACCAATAGAAGAAAAAAAAAACATTAATTTTTGTTTTTTTTTTCAATCCTTTACATACACTCGTACATTTTTATTCCAAAAATTAAACTGTATTATGTATTTTAAATTACGTGTGTGTTTGTAGAATACGATTTGCATATTTCGTAAAAAAAAATTTAATTTTATTTTGATTTATTTTCTGGTTTGTTGTCAAATGTTGATTGTTTGTTGTTTGCTCGTTTTGAATACGCCAATAGATGTATTCATGTATGAATTTTGACACACCCACACATTTATAATCTAATTATCAATGAATAAATATGCACCACCTTTTATTAATAACAATTTGCATTGCATTTACATTTTTTTATTATTATATTATATTTGTACTACATTTTACTCCATAATTAATTTTTTTTACTAATTATCACTATTACTATTGTTTGTAATATACGTTATTATTCCGTGTCTAAAATTTGAATATGACTAATTTCTTTTAAAATTTTTCACTGAATAAATATTTAAAAAAAAAATAATAATAATAACTCTTTGCATATTTTACTGCAATGACTACGCATGATATGAAAATAAAAGAGTTTTTCTTTTATTACAATTTGTTTTGTTTTTTTTTCAAATATTATTATTATTTTCCTTTCAATTTAACCCATAAACAAAATAAACAAAAGGAAAAAAAAATTATTTATGTACTACTACTTTTTTTTGTACAATTTTTTTTTGAAATTCATTCATTTTCGATTAATTATTTATAAACATTTTTGGAAAAAAAAACAACAAAATTTATTTATGTTTGAGAAAAAAATTATTAACATTATACAACATACTTAAATGGCAACATGTATGAAAATATTAAATTGCAATTTTCTTTTTTAAATCAATTCTTTTTTTTTGTACAATAATAAAATCATCGTCTATGTGCGAATCATCTATGGATGCTGTGGATGCTGAAATTGTGACATCATCATTAATCGACAACTTCGTCATTAATCGACAACTTCGTCATTAACCGACAACTTCTATTCTTTTCTCTCTTCTGATTGGACGAACAATTTTAGGGCAATGAACTAGAAGATCAGCCCGAAGCACTGAGCATGGCTTGGCCGTCAACTGGACGCAAACGTTTGACATATTTGCTAGTGGCACCGATCGTTTTTCCACTTTGGCTAACGTTGCCGGATACAAAAACGCCACGCGGAAAAAAATATTATGCAGTAACTTTCATAGGATCAATTGTGTGGATAGCCGCATACTCATATCTTATGGTTTGGTGGGCAAATGTAGCTGGTGATACTGCAAAAATACCCCCTGAAGTAAGTTTGTCCTTTCAGTTTTAAACAAATAGTCATAATCACCTCATTTAATTCTTTGCTACTGATTTACTATTTGAATATTATTTATTCTAATATTGCTTAATCAATTTTTAGGTTATGGGACTAACATTTTTAGCAGCTGGTACATCTATACCTGATCTCATTACATCAGTGATTGTTGCTCGGAAAGGATTTGGTGATATGGCTGTGTCTAGTTCGGTTGGAAGTAATATTTTCGACGTTACTGTTGGGTGAGTTTTACACCAAATTTTTATTTTTATTTATTATTGTTCAATTTTAAATTAGATTTTTTTCTTATTTTTTCTTGATCTATTATAATTTTAACTAAAAGATAAAAATGTTCATTTTGAGAAAAATTTTAATAATTTGTTTTGCTGCCCCATGAATAAAGGTTATATGTCCACATATGAAAAAAAAATATGTATATAAAACATATCTTAAATATTGAAAACTGTGCACTAATTCAGTAATTCATAATAAGATGCATATAATCTGCCTTTTTAATATTTAAAAAATGTATAATATTGTTTCTACACATTTAATTAAGTCTTCAAAAAGGTTTAAATAGACTCAACGTTATAATCGAGTTAGAAAAAATATTAGTAAATAATATTAACTCAATTATAAGCAGTGCTGTTGAAGACATTTACAACTAACGGGAAATTTTTTATGTGTTTGGTTTTCAAATTTCCAAAAAAAAAACAGAAAAATTATTTTAATCGATAAATCAATCTTTGCCATTTACTTTTTAATTCTTATTTAATGTAAATTTTTTGCACGAATACGTTGTAAGTGATCCTTTTTCGAAAATATCGGCTGGTATCTTGCTAATGACACGTATAATGTTGTCTTCCAAGGTTGCAAAACCTTAAAAAATAGTCTAGAGGCGTCAAATCGCACAATCTAGGCGGCCAACTCACCGATCCGGAACGTGATATAAATTGATCACCGAACTGATTTCTCAATATGTCCAGTCTGTTTTACATTTCCCTACTACTCAACCGGACTGAAACTGACATAAATGGAAAACCATTACAGAAATGGAAATAGAAAACCAGATGGAAAGGCAATATGTTATAAGGCCTAGAGGTTAGATTCTTGACCTAAACCAAGGCAACAGTAACGCTAGGTGATGATAACGTTATAGTATGGCGTTGCTTCTCTGGACAAGAAATTGGTCCAATTCATCGTAAAGAAGGAAGTTCCGATAACTACGAAACTATTTTTCAAAAATTATGCTTTTGTGTGCGGCATGAGAATTGCCGCTATATCGCAGGTTCCAAACATTTAATTTTTACCTTTATTGATCTCTTTTATACGAGGTCTGTTCAAAAAGTATCGCGAATATTGACTTTCCGCGGGTTACGTATATTCGATTTTCGATTTTTGTGGTGTTATGTTCGTACTCATGTCTCTCACTTATGCCGACAAGTTCGGCCATTTTGAATGTTCAGTTAATATTTGACAGCTGCTTTGCTTACACGTGTTTTGGCTTATCTTCGATTTTTGCCCATTTCAAAAAATTGATCAAAGAATCTGTTTCGAGAACAAGAAAAAGTCACAGGGGGCCAAATCTGGGGAATACGGTGGCTAAGGCATTATTAATGTGTTGTTTTTGGCCAAAAATCCGCCCACAAGCAACGATGAGTGAGCAGGGGCGTTATCATGGTACAAAAGCCAAGTTTTGTTCATCCACAAATCCGGGCATTTCTGGCGGTTTGCTTCGCGCAACTTGCACATAACTTGCAGGTAATATTCCTTGCTGGCCGTTCTACCCTGTGGCAAGAACTCATGATGCACCACGCCTCTGCAATCGAAGAAAACTGTAAGCAAAACCTTCACATTCGACCGAACTTGGTGCGCTTTTTTCGGTCTTAGCTCGTGCGGCAGCTTCCATTGGGATGATTGAGCTTTGGTTTCCACGTCATAACTATAAACCAATGATTCGTCACCAGTTATGGCCCTCTGGGGCAAATTTGGGTCGTTGCGGACAGAGTCCAACAGCTCCTTAGCAATGTTAATCCATGCAAGCAAAACAGCGGTCAAAAATCAACTGAACATTCAAAATGGCCGAACTTATCAGCATAAGTGAGAGGCATAAATACCAACATAATGCCACAAGAAAATCGAATATATGTGTACGTAACCCCCGGAAATTCAAAAATTCTATGATTTAATAGAATTTACTTTTATACAATAAAAACTAAAGGGCAATCAGTTATTATTTATAATTAAAAAGTTGTTAATGATTATAAGGAATGAAAAACTATATCTTCAATAGTTCAGCCCTTATTTCAAGTCTCTATTTGCTCGTATACCTGCAAAACAAGAATGCTTTAGAGTCGAAAATGTACATTTCATTTCCCTTTGATTTTCCATCACACTTTAATCGAATAATACTAAAGATAATCAATCGATAAATATAAGAAGACATACCCATAGGTGGTGGTATAACAGTTTTCAAAACATTCTATACAATCCAATAAATGTTTTTACTGAGTACAAGTGACATTTTTACATTTAGTTCGAACCGCCGAAGTGTAAAATTGTCATTATAATAAAATCAATGAAGGGAATTTTAAGAGAAAACCAAAAAAAAAAATATTATAGGAACATATAATAGGGAATTTAAACGTTATCGGAAACTAAAAAACGATAAGGGAAAAGTTAAGCTTTAATTTTTAAATTTATTGTGAGAAGAAAGATAGGACGAAACGAGGGAGCGGAATAACAGTAAAGTCCATTTTTGTTACGCTGTATAACCAATGTCTATCAAATCGGTAATCGCTTCTTATATATGTATGGGAGTATGTAATTTTATTATTAAAAGAAGAAAATAAGAAACCAGTTATACTACCCACATATATCGATAAAAATCGAACATTATCTATCGGCAGGACAGATCCTTTTTTTTGCATTCACAATTTCGGTTGAATATTGGTTGTGTTACCAAAACTTTCGTTTCATTGAGCAAAATTTTATTGTTCTTAGGCAGTTTCATAAATTTTTACTGCGCTCTACCTTGGGTTATAAATAATTTGTTTATAGTCTAGGCTAAGTATTCGATATAAAATATTTATGGTATTTTGTAAAAACATTAGAACATGCTAATATCATCCATTATTAAAATCACTATTACTCGCGTACATTGAATACTGTATGCAATGTGAACCCATGCGAAAATAATATTCTAGGCGCGTTAAAGTTTATGTTTTGCAGATTTGTTTCCGGATTAAATATGACATTTTATTGTATCTGTAAAATGTTTTCCCAAATTATCTATTATACACAGTGTATCTATTGAATACTTGCTTATAATATTGTTATATAGAAATTTGAACTTTTCTACCTGATGTTTATTTATTAAGAATATTCATATTTATCTATAATATTTCCTAATTTATAGAACGTAGCATATGTTTTATATATTAATGTTAATAATATAAATATTTGTTTTGATTTTCGAAGGTGTATACGCTTAAATCCGTTGTTTTAGTAAAAAAAAACACATATTTTTTTCATAGAAATCAAAAACAAATTTATTCAAAGTATTTACCCTCGCTAGCTACACAGTTTTCCCATCTCTCGGGCAATTTGTGGATACCACGCCAAAAAAATTCCTTCTCTTTCGAGGCAAACCACTTATCAAGCCATTTTCGGACGTCTTCGTAATAATCGAAGTACTGCTCAGTAGCACGTGGCCCATCGATGAAAACAGGTGGTAGTCGGAAGACACCAGATCTGGTGAATAAGCGGGGGGGGGGGGGGTAGCACCTCCCAGTTGAGTGTCTCCAAGTAGTTTTGGACCAATTTTGACGTGTGCGATGGTGCGTTGTCGTGGAGGAAAATCAGCTTGTCATGTCTTTGTTGATAATCCGTCCTTTTTTTTGATCAGTTGTTAGTGGTAGCGGTGGGCATTGACAGTTTCACCAGGTTTCAACATCTCATAGTAGACGATACCCTGCTGATCCCAACAAACGAACAGCATCGTCTTCCGTCCGAAGCGATTTGATCTTGGAGAAGATGTTGATGGTTGGCCGAGATCAACCCACGATTTCTTGCTTTTAGGATTCTCGAAATATATTCACTTTTCATCGCCTGTCACAATCCGATGCAGGAACGACTTTGTTTTTTGTCTGGCGAGGAAGATTTTGCATGTGTTTTGGCGTTGCTCCATCTGCCTATCGTTCAATTCATGCGGCACCCATTTTCCGATCTTTTCAATCTTCCCCATGGCCCGCAGACGCATGGAAAGTCTTCGTCCAAAAGATCCTGCAATTGATGGTCGTCAACCTTCATAGGCCGACTTTCACGCTTCTTGTCCCACAAGTCAAAATTGCCGTCTTCGAATCAACGAAACCAATCTCGGCACGTTGTTTCCTATAAAGCACTGTCACCATAGACCTTCATAAGTATTCGATCCGATTCGGTAGCCGATTTCTTCAAATTGAAGCAGAAAAGCAGAGCTTCCCGCATATGCTCTTTTTCTGGCACAAAACTAGACATGATTACCGAAGGAAAAAATGTATGTTGTTGTATGAAATTGCTGACAATGCGCACTGATTAATGTTGGCAGATGTCAAACTCATAAAAAAAAGTATGGCATGCCCATGGTAGCTTAATACGCTCACACACACCATCTATAGCCAAACCGCGGATTTAAGCTTATATACCTAGTATATTAAAATTTAATAACAGCCAAACTGCTGCGGACTGAAAGAATTGTTAATAAAACCATTTATAACTAAATATTCGATAAAATCCCATAAAAGTGTATATGAATCGTTAAAACCTATTTGTTTAAAAATTTGTTTTGGTGTAACTTACTCGTTTGATGTATTATTTATTATTAAGCTTCCAGGACTTTTCAGAAGATGATAGTACTTTCTATCAGGAATCTATTTAATTTCCAACTGTTTTTTCTATTTTCGTAAATTATCTCCCGTTCGTTATTTCTAAAGCAATTCTCTGTTTCGCTGATTAAACTATTCTCTGCAGTTTCGCTGATTAAACTAAAGCAATGCTCCGTTTCGCTGCTTAAACTTTTTTATATTCATTTCCCGATTCATGTCCTTGCATTTTGGCCATGAAAATGAAACGACAGAGTATATTAAATATATTAAATTCTGATATAGACACCATATTATTATAGGACTCGAATAACAATAGGAGGTATTTAATCCAAAACACAGAGCTGCCTCGTGTCTCTAAAACAAAACCGGAATCCTTTCAGTCAATATCCATTTGCATAACTAAAATCAAAAAACTTTGCATCCTTAGTATGGTATTTGTATAAAAGACAACCTCCTTGGGAATGATCACATATTTAATACCGCCAAGAATCCAGAAAAATGTTTACATTTCTTTAAGCGATGCAAGAAATTTCTTACTCCATCTGATCTAGCCAAGGCATATATATACATATATTCATCCCAATTATGAACATAATTCTCTTATGTGGGCAAGCGATTCTTAAACGTCATTGCGTTTGCTCGACACGATACAAAATCAAGTGATAAAATTAACAGGTGATAAAAATATTACGAAGTCATTAGATTCATGTCTCCTATCTTTCCTTATTTTATCGTACTTTCTATAAACAGTGTTCCATAGAATTTAGTCACATTCTATCCCTTCAATTCGCCAAGAATGCATATCAGTTTACCATGAATCCCTTTTTCTGAAGTACTGTGAATTATAGATTTTTTTTAAAACCGTTCACTCCTAATGTGGAATATTCTTCCTTAATAGTTTTTTTTTCGAGTCATAACAATCAGCAGTGGCTTAAGAGTTGGAGAAGAACAGCAATCCATGTTTGCGATAAAACCTCTTTGTTGGAAATGGCCACCCGATAAGGAACGTTCTAAATGATGGTGCATCCAAGTGTCTGCTTTTTCATCAGTTTTCGATTATAAAGGCCTCCTCGAGCAAGGTTTGCCTTACATTGCTTCTCGGTCCTCCTAAAAGGTTTTCTGCCACCGAAATACTTGTGCTATTATTATGTAGATACCTAAATTTACTGAGAGCGAGTTCATTTAACGAGTTCATAACTAATATGAACAAAAATGTTTCGTTTTAAATAAAAAGAGATATTATCGACCAAAAAGAAGCTTTGACAAAACACTTAAATCATTGGCATACGAAGAACATTAAAAAAATGCCAAAATCGTTCGAAATCCACATACTTATTGATTTTATTTCATTCTTATCTGAGTTAATTTTATTTTTATCTTTTAGCTAAAATATTATCAAGAAATAGGAATATACAATATATAATGTAGACATGTAGAAAATAATTACGAGCAAAAACGATGAACATAAAAGAGCCTAATCCCGAAAAGAGTCGACAATAAATTTTCCTTCAAAAAGCATTGCTATGACGACTATGACATTATAGAAGGCGACTAGAAACAAAAGTCTCGACAGCATAGTGAAGAAAATTATTATACAATATTACGAACACATGAACCAACTACTGACCTTCCGAACCATTCTGATTAGTTATTCCATGACCAAAACTATTTGTTCTGTTTTACATTCTCGCATATATTATCACCGCCCAATTTTAATTGTTATATGTACACAAGCCCATCAGAATATGGAGCAAACTAATTGTTAGCCTGATGGGAGGCATCATTTATCACATCTTCGAAAGAGTAAACTTCTTGTTTGCTATAAATTGTCCTGGTTTAAATTACTTCAAAATTTAGTGTAAAATGGTATCCATCCTGTTTTTGTTAAATCTTGTACTGTGGCACTACTCATCTCTTTGGAAATTATTTTCAGCAAGTCCCTTTAAAATGCATTGTTTCAAAGAAAAAGATTCTAGGAGTGAGGTAATAAATTATCGAATAATTGCAAAGCTGTCTTACATACCGAAATGTTATTTAAGTCGGTGATTTATTCGCAGCTCATTAAGCCAGCATGAGTTTCAACAACCATAAACCTTTTAGAATTCACATTTCATACGATTTTCAATTTTTTAACTTGTGTGCAAACAGATCGCATTTATACTGATATAAATAAGATCTTCGATAAGCTTCCTTCTTCTATTATTTTGATAAAGCTTTAAAAATTGTTTTTTTCTATAAGGCAGTCATCTCAGTTTGTCGTTATTGTTGTAGGGTCTCTGAGACAAGAGGTAGAGGCAATTCTATACCGCAACGACCATGAGGCCATTTGGGGACTTCATATTACGTGTAGGTTGGCATTGCTAGCTTCCCTAATGAAACTGGTCAATGGTTGGTCACATACACATATGTTTGCTTCTGTACTTGATGACATTGTTCAACTAATTACAATAAGTGGTCTAAAATTCTTATTTATGTTAACGCAATGAAGATTTTCTTCTATGTCAGATATAGACATAACATGACCTATATTCAGGAAGACTTGAATATCTTCACTAATTGGTGTTCTTCTGATAGTCTACAAATCAACTTTGAGAAGTGCGACGTCATACCATTTTCTGGAAGCCTCAGTCCACTTATTTTTGACATGCGGTTAATAGGTTCATGCATACTAACAATAGCACACATGAACCTATTAACCGCATGTGGAAGGAAGACTGCAAATAATTGTTATAAATTTGACTTTACCTTAACATAGGTCCGACACTTTTTTATAATTTTACAGATATCTACAGATTTGTGTAATACTATTAACTAATGTGAGGGCCTATGAGGAGTAAACATCCATCGACGTTGTTCTTGAAGGCTTATTATTGTAACAAGTCTAGTGATGGAACCAGTGATGCTTAAGTCGTCGATTGATATTACTGCGAAAGTTATATAAGTGGAGGATAGCTCTCGAAAAAAGGGGTATGATTGAAGAGACAAAAATTATACTTTAAGATCACTATGAATAACACTATTGGGAATATAAAAAAGAGAGCATCGGCAATTTTACAAAATATTTTTGACTGAAGGGATTGGATTGGACTGGAATTGTAAGTCCAAATGGGTTTTAGTAGGGTAATATTTTAAACTAACTTTCCTGTCTATGGTAAGTTTATAACTGTTGTCTAGAAGTCGAAGTATTTTACTGCATCGTCTATTTATCTAAGTTTAGTTCTACATATCAAATTTTAATGTCTTGATGTTAAGATGTATGTGACGATATGATTCATAGCGGAGAGTAAAGTTACATGGACACATATGCTTTGATTCAATTTTACTTTCCACTAAATAAATTATTTCTGATTTCGGTTCAAATGAATATATACAATAGAATAGAAGGTTCTAGTACAGATTGGAATATCAGATGTATGAATGTTATAGAGGATGTTATCTTCTTTTATATGGAAATAGCGAAATTTAAGAATAATTTTAGTATCAGGTAACTTATGGAACCCTCTTGAGTTTCCAGAGTAAGCCCTGATACCAGGATAGACCTAAACATTTTTTGTGTTCACTTTAGTTTTTTGTGTTATCTGAGACGAATTCTTAATTTTCGGCGAATATTTCTCATCTTCTACTGCGAAAAGGCGGCTTCATGTTGACCCTTTTAACGTCTATAATATTAGTACTAATAAAACAGTAATAATTTGTATGCATTACGGGTTTAATAAGATTTAAATGAATTGTTTGTTTACAATACGTTTCATTAGATTTACTTGGGCATCTGTCCTTATAAGGCTTTTATTCGAAAATGTTCACAAAGGTGTTTTTGAATCGAAATTTGAGGTTAAAAACTTGGGTTAGTTTTTTAGTTTTTTTCCGATAGATCTTTTTTTTAATAGTTCTTTGAATGTCTTATTCTGGATTTGATAAGTTCTCATATGTAAACAACTATTACTTTACGGAATGTAGAATAGTGCAGCGTTGACTGATGGCGAAAATATCTTGTGATTATGAGCTTGAGTTTAACACATATGTGTAGATACATTAAGTATATGTATGAGATCTGTTCAAAAAGTATCGCGAATTTGGAATTTGCGCGGTTTACGTATATTCGATTTTTGATTTTTTATGGCGTTATGTTGGTACTCATGTCTCTCACTTATGCCGACAAGTTCGGCCATTTTGAATGTTCAGTTAATTTTTGACAGCTGCTTTGCTTGCAAGTGTTTTGACTTTCAAAAAAATGGATCAAAGAATCTGTATCAAATTTTGTGTGAAAAATACATTCCGAATGTTGACTGTTGCATATGGTGAAACTACCTTGGACCGAAGCAACTTTTGTCGGTGGTACAAAATGTTCTCAGAAGGCCGAGAAGATGTGAACGACGAAAAGCGTGCCGTGGCGTGTGAACGCCACTTTTCTTCGATTGCAGGGGCGTGGTACATCAAAACGGTCAATAAGGAATATTATTTGGTGGAACGGTCACTAAGGAATATTACCTGCAAGTTATATGCAAGTTGCGCGAAGCAATCCGCCAGAAACGCTCGGATTTGTGGAAGAACAAAAATTGGTTTTTGCACCATGATAACGCCCCTGCTCACACATCGTTGCTTATACGCGAATTTTTGGCCAAAAACAATACATTAATAATGCCATAGCCACCGTATTCCCCAGATCTGGTCCTCTGTGACTTTTTCTTGTTCTGGAAACAGAGTCTTTGATCCATTTTTTGCAATGGGCAAAAATCGAAGACGAGCCAAAACACATGCAAGCAAAGCAGCTGTCAAATATTAACTGAACATTCAAAATGGCCGAACTTCTCGGCGTAAGTGAGAGACATGAGTACCAATATAACGCCACAAAAAAAATCGAAAATCGAATATACGTAACCCGCGGAAATTTAAAATTCGCGATACTTTTTGAACAGACCTCGTATACAATGTGTTCATGTAATTCTGTAGACAATACAAATATCAGTAATGTTATTATTAAAACTTATGATTGAAGTTTGTGGCTCTATTATGATCAGAATTTGATTTATTAAAAAGGAATCAAATAAATTTCAATTGGTTCGGCATTAAAAATGTCAAAATCCGCTTATTAAATTTGACGTTTATAATTTGATCTTCAAAAACCATGTGCCAGTTCAGTTGTCCATTGGTAAAAGATATTTATCGCAAAAACATCAATGATCCTAAAGAATATATTGCTGTTTCGAAGGAATAATCATAGTTTTACTGGTTTTCTAATTATATAGGATATTAAAAATATTGCTTGGGGATTTCAGAAACAAATCGAAGAAAAATTGTCTAAACAATTAGCTCCGTTTACAAAGAAAAGGTTTCCAAAAATTATCAAAGTAGCCAAGATGTATTCATGTGCCAATAATCCTTAAAATAAAAGAAAACATGTTTATGAATGTAAAGTATTATTATTTTTTATTAAATTAATTTCTTTATTCGTTTCTTTGTAAAAAAAAAATGTTAACTAATAAATTTATGTTCATGTTGTTATTGTGATTAAAATTATTTTTAATGAATATTTTACTAACAAAAATTCTTTTATTATTATAAATTTACAGATTACCAATACCATGGTTGTTATATGGTATAATTTATCAGGAACCAGTCGAAGTTAATTCAGTGGGTATGGTCTGTTCCATAACCATATTATTTATGATGTTACTATTTGTCGTACTGTCAATAGCATGTTTCCGTTGGCGTATGAATAAAGGTTTAGGCCTAACAATGTTTTTCTTATATTTTGGATTTGTTGCGGTATCACTTATGTTTGAATATAAAATAATAACATGTCCTGTATAAAAACCAAAAAAAGAAAAACGAAATTATTATTCAGTATTATTATTATTATCAATAATAATAATTATAATACTAATAATAATATAAACGATAATAATAGCCATAATAATAATAATAATAATAATAATAATAATAAAATACACAAAAAAAATGTAAACAAAATATTATATACAATAATAGTAATTATTTACACGCATACATACACATATAAAAAATTTAAATTACGTGTAAATCATGATATATTATTATTATTATTATTATTATTATTATTAATATTATTATTATTGTTAGACCTATTATTAATATCAATAAAAAATAGTTAAATAATCGATAATAATTACTTATCAATTTACATTTACAAAACCAAAATAACAATGATAATAAATTAAATAAAAACGAAAATTAAAATCAAAAAAAAAAATTCAAGAAAATTTATTAAAAATAATAGAATAGGGAAAAATTATATTTAATATTTAGAAGAAGCAAAAAAAAACAAAAACAATAAGGAAAAAATATCGATTTAATTTGAAATCAAAAAATTAATATACGATAATTTTTCAAAACGTACCGTTTTTAGAAGTAAAACAAAATGGAAAAGGAAACCAACCAATTATTTTAATTATATATAGAGATACACATAAATATGTGTATGCAATTTACTTAAGGAATTTAAATTAATAATACCAACAATAACAAACCAAAAAAACGAACAAATGTTTAGAGTTAAAACGAGTATGATTATATAATAGACAAAAAAAATTATAATAATGAAAATTAACAAAAAAAAAAAAAAAACAATAATTATTTAATATTAAAACTTAAAAAATAATAATAATAATAATATGAAAATAGAAAAACTAATTATTGAAAACAATTTGTAGATTATAAATGCGAAAAAAATAAACAAATTTAAAATTTAATTAAAACTTATACTAAATAAAAGAAGAAAAATTTGATTAAAATTTCAAAAAATTAAACATTCAAATTATTAACCGTAGATTTTCAATTTAGTCACAGAAAATAATACATTTATTCTCTTTCTCTTGCTCTATCTCATTTTTTTCTTCCTATTTCCTTATAGCATATACATATGTATTTGTAGACACATATACACACATAATTATATAAATAAATATATATTATCATATATAAAAATGTAATTGCATTATAATACATACATACATACATACTTACCACATATGTTGATTAAAGAGAACGACAACAAACAATTTTTGATAATATAAATGAAATAAAAAAATGGAAAGGTTTTTTAGAAAAAATACAATAAATCCTCAATAAAATATTTCTTTGCCGTAAAATAGCATTTATTCTTAAAACAAACAAAAAATGAATCAAACTAATAAAAATGACAGAAAAAACCTATATTTAATTAAAAAAAAAAAAATTATTCTACTTATGTATCTAAAACAATTCTACTGTTTCCATATATACATATTTATATATACCTATACATATATGGTACACATATATTACCACTTTTATTATGATTGGATAAAAAAAAATACAAAAAAAAAATATGCGAAAAGGAAAAGAATATTTTACTTAAGATTTATAATTACTATTCAAAGAAACAAAAGTATAAATAAATCTTTGTTAGTAATTATACAACAACAAAATATATATATTCAAATATTTATTAACAAAAAAAAAGACAAATTATTCTATGGTCATCTTTTTAACTATTTTATTATTATTATTATTATTATTATAAATTAAAAAAAAAAATAATGATTAAAATTTTACCAAGCTCATTAGAATATTTTCAATTATATATATTTTTTTTCCTATTAATAAAGAAAGAAGAAAAACCAGAGAAAAAAAAGTTATCTAAAAAGAATTTTTTTAATATCAATTATTCTATACTAAAAAAAAAGACAAAAAAAAAAACCTTAAAACTATTATTAAAAATTCCATATTTCTATCGGTATTTTTCTCTATAAAATATATTTTCTTTATTTTGATGATAAAATTGATGTTAGAATACACGAGATGGAATTTTTTTTCTTCCACCTAAATAAATATATATTCCTAATAAATAAACTTTCAAAATAATTAATTATTATAAATAAAAGTAAAAAAACTATTTATAAAAATTATAATATCAAATAATTTTAATTAATAAGAACAATTTCGATTTATTATTTATCTACGAGTATCTATCCTACCATAATAATAAATATGCTTACTACAAAAATTATTTAATTTTCAATAAAATATGGTAAAAATAAAAATATTTATTAACAATATTTCATAACAATAGACGGTTTTTTTTAAACAAAAGTGCCATAATAAAAATATAAAGCCCTTATTATTATAAAAAAAAACACACATACACAATCACAACTATTGCTACCATTGATAATAATTAAAAAAAATAATTATTAAATTATAAAATAATAATCATTAAAACTTTTTATGATATTTTTCAAATATGTAGAAATAAAGCTTTTACTAATTTTCTAAAATATTTCAATTACATTTTTTCGCATCTTAATTTATTGGATTATTTAAAAATAAACAGAAAACAGTTAAATATCTTTTAAAAATCTTTCAATAATGATAAATAAAATTTATTATCAAAATGTTTCTCCATATTTCATATACTGAAATATTTTCCATCATTTTCAAATTTAATAAGAATAAATATTCGAAATAGATGCTTTGGAAAAAACGCCCTCTTTCAACAGAAAATATATATTTTAATAAACTAAAACAAAAAATATCCTAAATAAATAAATAAAAATGAAAATAAATATTTTCCTAAATATAGATTTTTAATCATTAAAAAAATATTAAACTAAATTATAGTTTTCGTTTTTGACCTATTATTTAAAAATTGAGATCATTTGATTTAATGGTTTTATTTATTTTCACCATAGGCCAGAAAATTTTATTTAAAAGCTTAGTTTAGTTAGTTGTGTAAAAACAATAATAAAATAGTACTATTTATTCGTTATTTTAAAGTTATTTTCTTCATATATTTGCTATCGATGATTTCGGGAAGATTTGCATTTAAAATAGTTTCAGTTATTTTAAAAAAAAAAAAAAAAACTTCTAATTAATAGGAAAAGTTTAAAATTTTTTTTTAATTTATAATTGTTTATGCTTTAAAATAAATTCACCACTAATTTATGCTTTAAAGAAAAAAATTCAGCAAAAAACTTAAGGTATATATATAGAAAACGTTAAAAACAACCACATATCCTTTCGGAATTATAAGCTTTTTATCATATAAATTACGCTTAGCTATCAATTAGAGAAAAAATATTAAAGAAAAAATAAATTAAAGAAAAAATTAACTATTATTAAAAATTGATAAACAATTTTATTAGACTTAAATGAACATTTAACATTTCAGAATATTTCATGCGTTTATTAATTATAAATTTAATGCTATACTGCTTCTTTTTAATAATATCCAACCTGATTATAAGAAGTCATCTGAATCAGATGAGCATTTCTAATTTACTTGTGGATTATAATATAAAAAAATCAAAATTAAAAATGTTATTTAAAAAAAAAAAAAATTTACAGTTTATGGAAATAATTAAAATTTTACAAAAGTTATTTTAAAAATATTTTATATATATATATTTATATATATATGTCTATGTATATATATATATATATATATATATTTAATAAAAACAAAAATTATGATATTTAATACGCTTTTTAGATTTAGTAAGGGATAAACATTTAAAATTGAAAAAAAAAATTGAATACCAATTCACACCATAAACTTTTAATATATATAAAAATAGTGTATAAAAAAAACGTTAAACGATTGTTAAAACCTGAATTATATTATGTATTAGAATACTAGAAAGAAACAAATTTCCAAAAAAAAAAAAAAAAAAAAAAAAACAGTGTGAAAGGAGATTCATACTATCAAATTATAACAGATCAAAAAAAAATTATACATATATCACAAATTTATAATTAATAACTGAGAAATTGTTAAAACGGCAACAAAAAATTATTACAACAAAACAAAATACGATCGACATTAATTTATAAAATAAAAACACAAAAAAACAAATAGTACGTTGGAATTTAAAATAATAGTTTATAATCTAGAGAATTTAAGATATTAACAAAAACATATTTATATAGATATTATATCTATGTTAAAGAAAATAAAATCTAATGAAAATAAAAAAATAAATGATAATATGATAATAATATAAAAACAAAAATAATAATAATAATAATAATAATAATAATAATTAAGAATTATGATGGAAAAGCAATAATATTTATAAAATTTAAGGTAGTAAAAAGAGAAATTAAATTAGGCAACGTAAAAATATATTTAATTAAATAAAGAATTAATATTGAAGAACAAAATTTTTTTGAAAAAAAAATATTATCAAAAAAAATTATAAGCTTTTTCCCCTCTCTTTCTCTTTCTCTCCTTATATCTAATAGAGAGAAATTCAGAAGAAAAAAAAAATAAATTCTTTCTATTATTTATTATTTAAATTTAAAAAAAAAATTTTTTTTTTAAGAAGAAGAAAGAAGGAATTTGTTGAAGGTTTGGAAAAGCAAAATTTTACTTTTCTTATTTATGATTATTGATTATTATTTTAAAAATGGAACAGTTTTTAATACACTTTTTTTTCTTTAATAATTAAATATTATAGTAGATATACTTTAGAATTTATAATAACGCTTCGAAAAATCATAACTTAAATATAAAAAACAAATAGAGAAATACTGAATTATTTTTCCCTTAATACGTTTAATAAATTACAAAATAAATCATTGCCAATATTTCTTCTTTTCTTTTTCCAACTGATTAATAACTTAAAAAGTTAACTAGGTCTTCAAGATATTTTTATCATAAATCGTGAAAAAAATAGTAATAATACTGAAAAATAAAGAAGTGTAGAAAAAATTTGGAAAAACCTAATGCAATATTACAACTAATGTCAAAATTCTTCTTTTTAAACTTTTAATGAAAAAATCAAAATATGTTAGTGCACTCTGAATATCTACTGTAAAAATATTAATAATATATATTTGGAGAAATTCGATGAAATGTGCTGATTTTTTTTTTAAATTCTTCAATTTTTTTCTAGTTGTTTTTTTTCTCCAAACTAATAGTTTAGTTATAAATTCCTTCACATTTAATTTTGAATCTCGACTATAAAATAACAGAAATACCTCATAGAAAATTTTAAAATATTTAAAAAAAATTCTACATCTACTTTAAAAATCTACTATTTATTTTACTATTATCAAATCAGTACTAATAGAAAAATACCAATTTTTCGTATAGAAACTTTATTATCATTCCAATAAAATAAATTTCCTTTCCAAAATCTTTAAAAAAAAATCGAATAATATTTAATAAAACTTAATAATAATTTTAAAAAAAAAACTCCTAAATTAATTCAACATTGGATATTTCTCTATTTGGTAAATAGAAGAAAAAGAAAACTTCTAATCTGTAGTGTTTACCCAATTAATTAATCTCAATTTCATCAAATTTCTCGAAACAAAGAAGATTGAAAATTGCGTCCTGAATTTATAATGATTATTAATAATTCATAATATATTAAGAAATATGACAACAACAAGAAAAATATATATAAAGATAATAAAAGAAAAATACTGATATAAAATAAAAATAAAAATAATATAATTAAATAATGAAAATTTAAGATAAATAACTTGTGTTAAAGAGAAATCGAAAATTGTTGTTTCAAATGAAAGAAGAAGAAAGAATAAAAAATTACTAACGAATAGAAGAAAACCAAATTTTTTTTTAAATATATTAAATAACGTTTAAAAATAAATAACAAAACCCGCCGTAGTAAATAAATATTATTTAAAACAAGAACGAAAAAAAAACTGGCAAATTTTATTAAAAATGGGAAGAAAAATAAGAAAGTTACGAATATGTTGTTGTTCTGTTTATAAAAATTATCTATTGATGAAACATTTAAATTTATTTCGTTTTATTTTATTAAGAATATTTAAAAAAAAAAAAAACTTCTACTTAAATAATCCATAAATTGATTCTTGAAAAACTGAATTCAAGATGAGAAAAATATTTAAATAGTTAACATAATAAACGGCTTAATAGTCTGAAATAAAATAATTTTAATAATAATTAATAAACGGAGTTACACAAACAAAAAATTATCAAAAATATTTATAAACTTATAAACATAAGAGAAACAAATAATAATTAATTAATATTGATTTTCAAGTAGAAACTTGTTCGATATCTCGTTTGAGGTTGTGGTACCAAAATTTTGTTGAAAATTTATAATATTAATGTATACTTTTTTTTGTTTACAAAATCGCCAACGTATAAGTTCTTTCCATCCCTGAGGCGTTCAATTCACAACTCTCCATATCTTCAAAAAATACCACTTAATCCAGAATTCATTTTTGAATAGAACTCCTTCGATTGTAGGAACTCCTAAACCCAATTATTCTTTTTTCTAACCCTTTTTTTTAATTTTCTAAAACAATCTAATTTTCTCCACCAAATTATCGTTTAATTGCTCTCTTCAACATATGTTCGAACACTTTCATTTGGATGCCAATCCAATGTCCAGAAAGGCCACTAACTCTTGTCTCAGAGACCTTAAATTTAAAAAAGAATCAATTTTTTGATACAGTAAAAGATAAAAAATGTGTAACCTAATTTATTTGCGTCTATTTAACTGCCGCCAAATAGCCGAAGTTGTTTTCGTGATAAAGTTTTACATTCCAATACAAATATTACAAGTATTGATTTTGAAAATAAAAGATTAAAAATCTTTCCTTTTTTTGCTATTATTAAAGGAAGGAACAATTCCTTTTTTTTGCTACTATTTTATCGAATTTTCCACATTTTAACAATAAATAAAAACTTAATTCTACGCTAACTGAAATTTTTCTAACATGTTTAAATTATACTGCCTTTCTTCTAATAATAGTATTATATTATATTGTATAACTATTATTTCACTTTTTTTTAATTGCTTCTAAATATCATAATTACTTGAAAAATCCACCATAAGATGAAAAATAATTACAAGACTTTTATTTACGATTATCGTAAAATTATAAATAATAAAATATTCAATAAAGCTAGGACATTTTAAAGGAGGCCTTGTAAAACATTGTATCCTAGAAAAATCAAATTGCATTTTCAAAAAAAAAAAAAATGATTGAAATGGTTGATTTTTTTTTTAAATTAATTTAAATAATCAGAACCATTAATATTAATCAATTTTGCAAGTATATTTTTGTTTTTTATTTAAACATACTCGGGAAAATATGTTTTTATTTGAATATACTCAATAATAGTTCATATTTAACAATTAATTTCATTACAAAAATAATAAATAAATTGCTAAATTATTAAATGCTCAAAACGAGTCCTCTGTTGCTAATGTAAAAATTAAAAGTCCATAATTTCGAAAAAGAACGCCTAAAAATAAAAAAATATCATAAAAATAATAATGCATACTTATAGCCTGGTATCGAATATTGAGGATAGCAAAATCTATTAACGACATTTGATCATTTTTAAATCGACATATACGTATGTATATATATGAGTTGAATAGTAATTAATATAATTTAATATTATTAGATGAAATTATATATACATACATATATGTATATACATGAATATATACATAATAGAATTAGTAATAATAATAATAATAATAATAATAATAATAAATAATAACATTAAAGTAATTAAATACGCTTTTAGTATGTAAGATTTATTAAATGAACAATTATATAAGTGAAATTTATTTTATTTTATTTTTTTTTTCAAAATAAACGCAAAACAAAATAAATATAAACGAATACAAATTTGAGAATTCCTTAAAATTTACAAAATTTATTCATTTTGCGTACACATGAATAGTAAAAACTTTTAAGTATTTATCAAAGTAGAAAAGAAGAAAAAATTCTGGATTAAATTTTTGTAATGGGAAATAAAGAGAAAGAGAGAGGAAAATTCAAAAAATACATATATTATGAAAAACAAAAATTAAAAATATGAACAAAAATATGTTATAAAAATAAATTAACACAATTAGCAGGAGAAAAAAAAATTATATATACATACTTAAGTAAAATTAAGAAATGGAAAAACAATTGTTAGAAGATGAAAAAGTTCTAAACTTTTAATAAATTTATAAAGCAAATAATAAAAATGAATACGATCGCATTCCAATTAATATAGATTAGTGAGAAAAATTATATTCTAGATAAAGTTGTATATATAAAAATAACTAATTATAACAATGATAATAATAAAAATAATAATAATAATAATTGAGAAATGAAAAAAAAAATTATTATAATTATACTAACGAAAAAGATAATAAACATTTTACAATAAAATATTAATAAATAGAAATTTTGCAAAAAAAAAACCTAATCATATTACATGGATTTCAAGAAGAAGAAAAAAATACAAAACAAAACAAAATAATTAATATTTAAACAAAATATTTACAATAATAATTAAAATAAAAATTTAATGAAATATTATAAATTATAAATAGCTAATAATAATTATGAAAAATTGCAAATCAAATTATATTACCATACATGAAAATTAATAAGGAAAAATTCATAAATAAAATCCTTTAAAGTAAAAAAAAAAAAAAATCACAAAAACAAACAACTACAAAAAAAAAGAATTAATAAAAATTATCGAAAGTTTTGAACAAGTACTAAAATAAAAAGAATCAGATAAAAAAAAAAATTTTAATATAATAATAATGAGAGCAAACAAAATAATAATAATAATAATAACAAGAATGTATATAAATAAGTATATATACACAAATATAACAACATATATGCGTAAATATATATAATATAAAAAATTTAAAAAAAAAATGCAATGAAATTCGTTTTAATTATATTATACAGAAAAAGAAAGTAAATTATTATTATACATAAATATATATATATATATATAAATAAATAAATAATTAATTAATTAATGAAATAATAATAGTTGTAGAATACGTTACTATATGCATAATTGATAATATTATTATGTACACAAATTAATTTAATACAACACATTCACATATTTATATTATACATAAATATACATCCATGCGTATATGTAAAATTTATATAAAACTGTATGCATTTAATATATATGCATTATATACAAAAATATAAAGAATAACGACGAATGTAATTGAAGGAGAATGAAAACCCAATAGAAATAATATTTAATAAAAATAATAATAATATATTAAATAATATTTTAAAATGTAAATGAAAAGTATAACAATTAATAAACACAAGATATAATAATAAACTGATGATAAATAACAATAAAATAGTTTCGAGATTACTTAAAAGAAAATATACATTTTAATTAATCCAATTTATAATAATAATAATAATAATATAAATCGTTATGACCAAAAATGAAAAATGAAAAATTAATTAATTAAATTAATGAATAAATAAAAATTGAATAAAAAAATATGTTTTTCAAAAATTACTATTTACTTGAACCAAAAAAAAAAAAAATTCTTAATGAAAACAAATTTAACTAAATACTAAATACTAAGTTTAATAAAGTAGTTACTCTTTTCCTTCTAAGTGTATATTTAATTTGAAAGCACATTTACTATCAAATATTTATAACCGATATATTATTCTATAATACATATTTACATAAATACATATATATGATACGTATTCAAAAAGAGCTTTGATATTTTTTTTTAAGATTTTTTTTGCTGCACATCATCACTGTTATTTGTTTATGGTATATGGTATTACTAATTTAAACTTTACAAACAATTATTAAATTGATGCAATTATTTGTTTTTTTATATTATTTTCCGTAATTATAAAATTTTTTTTATAGTAAATATTCATATAAGAATTTTTTTATAACCTAAAAATCAGAAAATACCATGCCTTTTTGTTATTTTTTTTTCTCTTAATATATACTATAGTATAAAAAAAACTTCACAATATATAAAAAGGTGTTAAAATAAAAAATTAATTTTGAAAAAAAATTTCTTATGTTTTCAAATATTTACTTAAACATTTTTTTTAAAGAAAAGAACAAAAGAAAATATTAGCATTGAAAATTATTTAATAATGAAAATTTTTTCGGTATTATATTATTTTTTGTTGTTTTAGCACTTAAAACATCCTTACACATAGATAACTATTTAATTAAGCTTTAACGAGAAATCTAAACTATATTTATAATAATTAAATGACTAAAAATTGATTATTTTATTTTTTTTAAACAACTAAAAATTACAATAATTCAACAAAAAAAAAAATGAAACTGACAAAAAAAAATCAATTACCAACTGATGACAAATATTTAAAAAAAACACACACACACAATTAGAATAATAATTAAAAAATAAAAAACAATTTATAAAATTACAAGTTAAATTAACAATATAACGATACATATAAAGAAGTAATATTTTTAAGAATTATAAAAATTTATAGAAATAAAGAGAAAAAGAAATAATTAAAATAAATATAAAACTATAAAAGATAATATTATATACTTATATACATACGCAAAAACTAAACAACGATAAATTGACTAAATTTGTTTTCTAACATGATTAAATGCATAGTAACATAAATACATAAATAAATTCAGAAATACATAACATACATACATACGAGTATATATATATATACCATTATACGTGCAAATCAAAAGTTAATAAAGTATAGTTTGTAGATAATAATTTCGACAAGAAAAACAAAATATATATTTAAAAAAAAATCATTACAATAATTATTAATTAATTTAAAAAAAAAAGAAACCGAAAAGTAATGCAAATTAAATAAGACAATTTCATATATATTCATATGAAAATAGTATTTAATAATATACATATTAAAAAATAAAATGATAATATATATACATGCATATATAAAAATATTGAAAAGAAATAAAATAATAAATTTGATTGATTATGAATGAAATTATGAGATCTTTTTTTTTTTGAACTAATAATTATTGAAAGTAA
This sequence comes from Atherix ibis, assembly GCA_958298945.1. Lineage (NCBI taxonomy): Eukaryota > Metazoa > Arthropoda > Insecta > Diptera > Athericidae > Atherix > Atherix ibis. The sequence continues at coordinate 33,183,336 of OY282609.1, forward strand.
TATTATATATATATATATATACAATATATATATAGATAAATATATATACAAAAAAATGCATATAATGTACGTAATGAACATTTAATAATGCAAATGATAGAGAAAAAGAGAGATTAATCAACTATATTATAATGTTATCTAGTTATGTAGGTGAAATTAACAATTATTATTATTGAATTATAATTATTATTATTATTATTATGAAAACGTTTTGAATATAATTAAAAAGAAGAATAAAATGAGCAAATCTACATATATGTATAACAACAATAAAAGGAATAGAAACAATATTAAATGAATGAAAGAGATAAAGAAAATAATAATTATTTAGAGTGTGTGTTGTTTAGTAAACAAATAAAAACAAATAACAATATAATAAAACCAATAATAATAAATTTCAATTGAAAATAACTAAAATCAAAACAATACAGAAATTGTAAGAAAGGAAAGCAACAACAAAAAAAAGGAAAAACGGCAAATTGAAATCTTATGCAAACAAATAACAGCAACAACTGAGAAGAGAGAGATAAAATTCAAATAAAACAATAAGAATAGTAATAGAAAGAGGAGGAAAAAAAACAATATTTCATCAAAATTTACCAACAACAGTTTTTTCTACTCCAACTTGTTTACATATATTCTCATTTCGATTATCTTTCTACAATATTATTCATAATTTTATCATAAATTGCTAACAAGGATTATTTTTATATAAACTAATATTTTAATTATATTTTTATGTAATAACCTTACCGATTTAGATGTGGGGAAACCAATTTGTCTATGGTAATTAAAATTAATTTAAAAAATTCGACCCTTTTACTGACTATTTTATAATTTTTTTTTTAAACAATATTTAATACTATTAATTTTTAATTAAGTTAATGATGAAAACTTTAGCATATTCAAATCTTGTTAAGAAAATAGTTGAATAGAAAAAATTTATAGAAGGATAAACACATATTGGGGCTTTGGTAACTTCTTAGTTGTTTTAGAAATTTCCATAATCTTCACGAAACATTAACTACAATAAATTTCAATTTACGTCCAACTGTTTTTTTAACACGGTAGATACGTTCGAGAAAAAAAATACTCCACACCCTGTAAAATTAAGGATAAATTATTCCAAAACTTTAAAAATCCGTGTAAGATGGAAAAAATCAACTATAGTTGTTCTAAAAAATCTAGCACAAAAACGAATAATATAAACCCATATTTTATAAATTCTCCAAAATGGAATCGTATATACTGGGTTTTCAAGAAAGTAATTTCGTTTTTTTTATTTTAATAAAAATGAAAGACGATTTTCTTATAATGAATTAATATTTTATTCAATTAAATATTGTCCAGTCTGATCCAATACCCTTTGCCATTTTTCTAGCAAAAAACTGATCCAAGTGATTTTTGACCTACTCATTCAGGTTAAACGTTTTACCGTCTAAAAAATTTTGTAGAGCGCGGAAGAAATGATAATCGGAAGGTGCTAGGTCTGGAGAGTATGGTGGGTGTGGCAGTATATCCCATCCAAGCTCTAAAATCTTTCGCCGAGTGATCAAACTTGGATGTGGTTTCGCATTATCCTGTTGGAACACTATACCATTCCTATTGATCAATTCTGGACTTTTTTCTTAAAGTGAATCATTCAATTTGCCCAACTGATGATAGTAAACTTCAGAATTGATCGTTATGTTGCTCGGTAGAAGTTCAAAATAAACGATTCTCTTGAAATCCCACCAAGCAGATAGCATAACCTTTTTTTGATGAATATTGGCTTTCGAAGTGCTTTGAACCGGTTCATCTTTTCTACTCCAGGATATTTTGCGCTGACCATTGTTGTAAACAACCCATTTCTCATTCCTAGTGATGATACGCTTCAAAAATGGATCATTTTCTTGGCGTTCGAGAAGCAAATCACAAACGTCAATGCGACAGCACAAATTTTTTTCCGTAAGAAGATAAGGAACCAATATGTCGAGCTTTGAGATTTAATTTCAATTGATCATGAACGGGCGAATTCGATAAACTTAATCTCAGCGATTCGCCGGTTTGCATCAATTAATGCCTTTACTGTATCTCCATCAACTTTAACTGGCATCTTCGAGGTGAAAATTGCCGGATCGAAATTTTGTAAACCACTTTTGGCACTGGCGCTCACTTAACACATCTTCTCCATACACATCGGTGAATTTTTTTCTTGCTTAAACAACTATTTCGACAAAAAAAAATATGCCGAAAATGTTGTTTTTCACTTTCCATATTTAAAAGTGTATCAACCAAAAACTACTGTGCAGAATCAATCAAAGCAATCCTTGCTATGTTAGCTGTCAAAATACATATGATTATGCAGCTTAAGTGTGAAGTTGGTTATGAAAAAATACAATTAAATCCTCTGTTGGGAAACAACAATATTACTTTCTTGATAACACAATATTATGGTATTTTTGCCTGTTTGTTCTATAGAAAAGTTCAAATAATTTCAGTTCGTATATTTTATTTCGAGTCTTACAGTTGCTACTTTAAGAAAACTAAAAAAAAAATAAAGAAATTAGTATTGGAAGTAAAGAAACAGTAAAAGTTCGTGGACAAAAACGGGTTAAAACTTTTAAAAAAGATTAGAAAATAATAAAATCAATTAAAAAATCATTCATAAATAACGGTCAAAAATATAACGTTGTTATTAATTTAACGAGAGACATTAAAATTGGCCGAACGTAAGTTTCCTGAAAGCCCAAAGACAAAAATATAAGGTCCTATAAAAATTATAAATAAAAGGATGCTTTAGAATACGGGATTTTTTTTATGATACGTTATAAATCACGAAATAAGTCTAATGTTAAAAAAAAATTTTTAATAAAAAATTGTTGAAAATGTAGATAAAAATATAGTTTCTTTTTTTTTAATTTTTTAATTTATATAAACACCAGTTTTTTTTATTTTTAAAGTGCAAAATGTTCTCTAACTTAAATAATTATATTTTTTTTATATTAACAACTATAATATAAATAAAATTATTATTGTTTTGTAGAATTTTAAATATAATCTAAAAATACGTATATATAATTATATATAAATAGTAGTCAATAAAATAATTAATAATTAATATTATATATTTCGCAATTTAGATTAAAACCTTAACCACCGATTTATATATATGTATATATATATTTATACATATTTATATATGTATATATATATATATACATATTATTAAAAACAAATGGGAAAAAATAAAAATATAATAAAATATTTAATAACACGAAATACAATTTTTATGTAAAAAGAAAAAAATAATAAGGAATTATGAGAGATAATATTTTTTTATTATATGGTACATTAATTATTGATTTATTATTTGTTATCAATAATAAAAAAATACTTATTGAATTAATTTTGCAATTTTAAGAGATAACATTTTGCATTTTAAATACATTTATTTTCTGATCACATTTTAATATGGAAACATTTTTTTTTTAAGATTTATTAATTCAATAAAATTATTAATAAAAAAGATGAAATTATAAGGATATATTGTATCGGAATTAACAAAAAAAAAAAACAAATAGAAAAATGGGTAAAGAAAAATAATGATTAAAATATAAAAATCAAGCAATTCAGATAATGGAGAAAAAAATTGATGTTATTTAATAAAAATTAGCTCAGAACTTTCAAATAATATTAATTAAAGAATAATGATAAATGAGAAGAAAAAATATAAGTGAATTAATTAATAGTCTTTTAAAAAAATATACCAACTGATACCGAATAAACCAAATATCATATTTCGATTTTTAATTACAACGCTTTTTTTCCTTCTACATAGAAGTTCCTATTTCTCTAAATGTAAGTTACTAATTTGCATAAGTTTTACATGCATTCATAAACACACATATATTCATGTATAAATTACCTTATATTCATAAAAATAATGTTGATTTGGAAAAATGATGACATCTTACATAAAAATTGAAAAATTTCAGTTTAATCAAATTACAATATTATTAATCAGTTAAAGAATACCAAAAAATGAAAACTTTCCTTCTCCAATTTTTGACACAAATTGTTTCTCATTTGAAAAAAAATGTATGAAATTTATTACATTTTGTAATTTAGGAAAAGAAAACTAAAGATTTTTGCCAAAACTCTTATTAATATTAATTTAAAAAAAAAGAAATTCAATGATGGGGAGAAAATATTTCCAATTTACAAATCTAACTTTTTGAAAAAAAAAATAGTTTTCATCTAATCTTCCTACATACTTTTTCCTTTCGAATACTTTTTCAAATATATTTAAATTCTTAAAAAATTATATTTCTTTAATCGAGCATGATTTGTGATTTTATATTTATTTCATTAAATAGAATACAAAAATGTAAAGTGAACAATTTTGCTAATAGCTCCCTGATTTTCGCATATACTTATTCGAACAGTTTACCGAATTAAACTATGAAACTTTCAGATACTAATTTGTCAGCCATAATAAAGTTTAATTTTCCATTGCATTAATCGCATTAACATTTTATGTAAAAATAATTTATTTATCACTTTCCAAATGGTCTCGAATATATTTATTCGAATACATTACAATTTCTAGCAGAATATCCCTTTTCTAATTAAAAAGAAATAAAAATTTTATTTAGCTTTTAAACGAAAAAGAAGAAATTTAATTTTTGTTTTTAATAAAAATGTTTTAATATAAAAAAATGATTAAAAATATATATGTCCTAGAATTCCCTAGTTTTTACTAAAAAGTAGCTGCAATTGAGTTGGATTTTCACTTAAATTGAAGGAGAAAAATAACCATTCCAAAAATACGAAACATTCATATCGCTTCACAAATTTGCATAAAATAATTTAAAAAATGATAGAGAAAAATTTATAAAATCATTTTTTATACTAAATAAAACAAAAAAAAAGAAGACCAAAGTCAATTTAGATAAGAAATAAGAAATAGAACTGAAGACTACGATCAAATAATTATTATAATTTGGTCTAAATGAAAAAAATCTATTAGAATATGCACAAATTACAATATTATTTTTTTTTTTAAACTTTAGAAAAAATTATTTCAAATAAAAATTAATAATTTTCAAAAACATCATCATTTAACAAAATTTTTTGAAGAAAAAAAAAGGCAAAAATTATTTTAGAAAATAATTAAAAATCTGAAAAAGATTTTCTTAAAACTAAATTTGTATGTATGCATAAATTGGGATTGCAGGGGATTTAAAAGCAATATGATTAAAAATTCAAGACATATCGTTACTCATTAAAAATTTAAAAAAAATTTCATTTTATTTAAAAAAAAAAAAAAATAAGCGGAACAAACAAATAAAAATACTAAAAATTAAATATTAATTATTGAAAGGAAAACATATTATCATTAAAAAAAAAGAACGAGAAGAAAACATTATTCCACATTACGTAAAATTCGAATGAACAAAAATAAATAACCACGATATGGAGAAAAAAAATATATATTTAAAAAAATTCTACAATATAAATAAATATTAAATTAAAAATAATATAATTTCGAATTGAAAACAAAAATGAATAGAACAGAAAAACGTTTATAAAAAAAATTATATTATATAATTAATCGCGTGGATAAATGATGATATCTAATCTATCAAATTTTAATAAACGCAATCGGCAATTGGGCGTTTTTAATATAAAAAAAAATTATATGAAAATAAAAAATTATTTTATAAAAGGATATTTAAAAAATTGCAATAATTGAGAAACTAGTTAATGATAGAATTTAAAAAAAAGAAAGAAATTCGCATATCATTGAAGCTGACATTATAAATAAGGAAGGGGGATATGGAGTAGGCAGTATTCTAAAAAAGGAAATTTATGCAAATATACAGGAAAATTTTGATTGGAAATTTATTTCTTAAAAACAAAACTTTAATGATGAAAAAAAATTAAGAAACTATTAAAGAATAAATATATAATATTTATGAATTTAAATTGATTATGTCTTTTGAGTCTATTTGGCAAAACTGTTCTTACAAGTATATAGTATATCAAATAATTATTATATAAATTAAAAGAAAAGAAAATATTTCATAATTAAAGATATTTTCGATGATATAATTTTGAACATATTCTTTTGATGAGGTTACACACTAAGAGACACTTCTAATACTCTATATACGAGGTGAGGCATAAAAGTAGTGGATTTACAAATATTTTCCTTGGGCAGCTATACATCGGCTGATGCGTTGTTTCCACTCTTCATAGCAGCGCTGGGGGAAAGGCTTCAATTGAAACCGACTTCAGCTCCCCAATTACACTCTCTTTCTCCCTTTTTTAATTCCAATTTACTTAAAAACATATATAAATAAACAAATTAAATAAAAGGATAAAAAATCTAGCCCGCCAAAAATTAATCAGGATTTTGGATTAAGAAAGAAATTCAAATATAGAAAAATTTATAAATATTTCTTTCTTATAGAAAGACAAGCATAATAAATAATTTTTATTTATTTCTGATAAAACAATTAATATAAATATGATCCAAAAAAAGAACATTTCTACGAACATTAGTATATTCATTATTTAATTTTTATATACTAATATTAGAAAATAAATAAAACAGGAAGAAAGAATTTAGTTATCCACTGCCAATGATTGTGCCTTTTTATTGAATTTTTTTTTTAAATAAAAACAAAAAATTGGAAAATATGTGCAGGTGTTAATAGATTTTCCTCTATTTTTTTGCCATCTCTTGTTTATCACATCATTTAAATGTTATTAATATGTCGCTTAATTTAGCAACTTACAGATTTTAATACAAGATATTCAATAAGAATTTTTCTCCGATCTATTCTTGTTTTCGGTTTATAAATAATTTTTTAAGTCAATTTTGACTTTTTTTCAATCCTGTACTTGTAAGTTGGCACTACTCTTCTCCTATAAAATTCATCTGGCCTTCTAAAATATCTCACAAAAAATAAAGCTTCTCATAAATAATTATTTGATTATTTATTAGTTTTTTCTTTAAATATCGTTTTTTAAAAATACTTTAAATTTATATAAGAACAAATTTGAAGAGTGAATAACTTGAAATTGATGAAAAAGAATGTATTTGTTTTTTTAAATACAATTACTATTAATGGTAAAAAGGTACGAAAGTGGTTGGATCTTAGATAAAATGAATACTTTTTTTTTACCGAAAACAGTAATTAAATTTTCAATTATAAATAAAATCCTTAAATAAGGATTGTTAAATTTTTTAACATTGTATTGAGAATGATGGAGCTTCCAAATTATAAAAATTGACAATAGAAATTACCAATAATTATCATTTTCTAGTTAAGATAAAATGATCACAATAATATTGTGTATAAAGTTCTTGTGATTCTTAATCATACTCAAAAATTTTACTAAACTCTAAACTCCAGAAATTGGATATTAACTTCTGCTTAATTTTAAATATGGCTTTCCTATTTTCTTCTATAAGAAACCACTTCCAAAATATTAGTTAAATCAATTAAAAAATATCAAATCCATGCAACAACAAAAAACTATACTTGATTATACTCGTAATTCGATTTATCGCCGATAGGAGTTGAAAGTAGACATAAAATCATGTTTAATCCGATTAAACATATTTTTCCTGGATTTAAATTATTGTATTTGAAAAAAATAGTATATATATTAGATAGTATTAATTTGGTATTGTAATTTCATAACTGCATATTCACAATATGCAATATAATTTAAAAAAAAAAAACTTTCGGCAAGAAAAATATTCCAATGAAGCTTAAAGAGTTTCAAATATATTTTGGGTTACTCCGGCTCGTCCGTATGCATTGTTTCGTTTTGTTATAAGAATTGGAGTTGAATTGGATTTCAATTTTTTTTTATCAAATGCATATCAAATTTATGGTGGGCAGCACTTGATAATTAAAAGAACAGGTTTTGGAAGAGCTGCCAAAAATATGGTACTTTTTATAACCAGTTTTTTTCATGTGAGAAACTTTAGACTATAGAAGAATTGGATAGGCCTTTACACAAAAATTCTGTCCAAATTTTTTGGAGAATACATTTCGTAAGAATGCACTCACTTGCAAAATAACCTTTCACAAAACACTTCGTGTTCTCAAATAAAATCTTCCTATTTACTGTCGTGAACAATAAAACTATTTATGCAATGTATTAATTTATACTTAGTTATTCGTAAACTATTTAAAGCTTTATTAAAATCGCACTTAAATTTTCATTTCGTGATAAGTATCTAAATGTCAACATTAACCATTTCGGGATGCTATCAGTTTTATGGAGAATGGCGTGTTTAAAAACTCTCCAAAAGACTACAAAATTCTGTCGTGTTTAAATTATATTTTTATTTGCAATAAGTGAATTAAAATGATTATTAATTATGCGTTTGGATCGTTTTACGAAAATTAGCTGTCAGTCATGTCTACATAAAAAAATCTACACAAATTATACTCGTATGCAAGCAGTACGATTTCTCACCGCATTTGCAATAATTCATATAAAAATTTGCGTATACATATACAAAAATCTGACCTATCCAGATATTTTTTAATCTACATGAGAAACTATAGTATGTGTAGCAGGCAGTCAATTGCTATTAACAAACGTTTTTGTATATAATTACATGATAACTTTAATACGTATTGCAATATATCATAAAATAACTTCCTTTATTACAATATTATTCATACTTTTATCAATGTTATATAAACTTTGACGATGAGTGTGAATACTGGTGGAGAATGGTAACAAGTGCCATGACAATTTCAACAGAATTTCATAATTCATAGAGAATATACTACAATAGCAAAAAAAAACAATTTATATTATTTTCTATTAAAATTTTAATATTTAAAAAAAATTGTTTAAAAAATGAATTGTGTTGTTTTAAAAGCGGAAGCTCAATGGAAGGCCTTCCAAAATTGACTACAGTTTCCCAGAGATATCCAGAGCAGTAAAATGGCGACCTATTCAGCTTGTCTATTAACAATAGAACTGAATTAAATTAAATAAATAATAAAATTTTACAATAATTCATTTACGATCAATTTTTTTAGCTAATCACTATGGTTTATGAGTTGATAACTAGGCAAGAAGATGTTTTCATATATTACAAGTTAAAGGTATTAACTCAATAATAATCCAAATCATTACAAAAAAAACATGTCCTTTTTGTAGAAAAATTAATATTTTACCAATAAAAATTTTGAACAAATTTCATTAATTATTTATTAAAACAAAAGAAAAATAAAAATTATTCGAAGGAAACACAAAAAATTCTATTGATTCGAAAATATCTTCAATTAAGTGGAGTACACAATTCTCTTAGAAGGAATAATTTAAAAAGTTAACGATACTATCCAATTCATACACTATACTCACTACATACATAATAATCTACATTTAAAGATCTAGAAGTACATTGTCAAAGAAAAAAATTTATAAAAATTATACTATTTTATTCTAATCAGTAATACACTCTTTTAGTTTATAACTATTCACTTCAAATATTAAAATAAAACTAAAACTTTTCAAAATCCTACATTTAAAAAAATAAAAAAACTATTTCATGATTCTTATTAAAAAAATATCTAAATAAATTAATAAAATTATATCGTATCAATTGCAAATTAATAAAAATTAATTCTATTCAAAATTTTCTATTTTCTCTATTGTATTAATTAATTTACACTATAATAACGAAAAAAAGGAAAACAAATATACTAGTTAGTGTTATTGACAATTTCCTGATAGAACCAAAAAAAAACCAGCCTAATCGACTGTTAAACTGAAAAATTAAAAAAATTGTTAAAATAAAATTGTAAACATAATAAATGAAGAACACACACAGAATAATTATATATAATAAAAGTCAACTTTTGTGACAAACAATATTTAAGAGAACGGAGAGAAGGCAAAGTAAATTTTATGAAATCTCAACAAAGTAGGAAAGAGAGCGCGAAGGGTAAATAACGTAAAGAAAAAATGCCATGAAAAAATGTGTAGTTGGAAAAGGGAAACGATAAACAAGAACAAGAAAATTATGTAAATTTGTTTATATTATTATTATTATTTTTATTATTATTATTATTATTATCGCTGATTATATAAAAGACGATCAGGTGATAGTTAAATTAAAAGAATAACAGATATATATATATATATATATATATATATAAGAATATATATGAAAAAAATAAAACAAAACAAAAGTTAATAAAATATTATATGAAAAACTTATACATTGATTAATTTGTTTGATGATTATGCAGACAATATATAAAAATTAAAATGAAAAATGCTATATTAATATATTTAAATTAGTTTGTTTTAATATTTTTATTCATTATTTATTATTAGAACCAAAAAAAAAAAAGAAAAAATCATTTAGTAAAAACATTCAAATATACGAGGTCTGTTCAAAAAGTATCACGAATTTTGAATTTCCGCGGGTTACATATATTCGATTTTCGATTTTTTTATGGCGTTATGTTGGTACTCATGTCTCTCACTTATGTCGACAAGTTCGGTCATTTTGAACGTTCAGTTAATTTTTGACAGCTGCTTTGCTTGCACGTGTTTTGGCTCGTCTTCGATTTTTGCCCATTCCAAAAAATGGATCAAAGAATCTGTATCAAATTTTGTGTGGAAAACAAAATTAATTGTGCGGGCGCATTCCGAATGTTGACTGTGCCATATGGTGAAGCTACCTTGGACCGAAGCAACGTTTATCGGTGGTACAAAATGTTCTCAGAGGACCGAGAAGATATGAAGGACGAAAAGCGTGCCGGACATGTGAACGACAGTTTTCTTCGATTGCAGGGGTGTCTAGCCACAGGATAGAACGGTCAATAAGGAATATTACCTGGAAGTTATGCGTAAGTTGCGCGAAGCAATCCGCCAGAAACGCCCGGATTTGTGGAAGAACAAAAATTGGTTCTAACACCATGATAACGCCCCTGCCTACGCATCGTTGCTTGTGCCCGAATTTTTGGCCAAAAACAATACACTAATAATGCCGCAGCCATCGTATTCCCCAGATCTGGCTCCCTGTAACTTTTTCTTGTTCCCGAAACTGAAGAGCCCCATGAAAGGATGACGCTATGCTACGATTGAGGAGATAAAGACGGCATCGAAGGAGGAGCTGAACAAGATCACAAAAAATGATTTTTTGAAGTGCTTCGAGGATTGGCAAAAACGTTGGCACAAGTGTATAATATCTGGTGGGGATTACTTTGAGGGGGACAAAATAGATATTCATAAACATTTAAATAATTTTTGAAAAAATACAAAATTCGCGATACTATTTCAACAGACCTCGTATATTAATTCTAATTTGCAAAAGTTAGTTCATATGTGTATGTGTGCTAAATGGATGGAATCCAGTTTTTCTTTTAAACAAATGGTGGGCTATCTTGAAAGAAAATGTACATATCATTGGCAAATATCGGAAATTAATTATTGAAAAAGAAAAGTTAAATTAATAACAATTAAGTGTGAAAAACAATATCATTCATATGATAGCCATCACTTGATTTGCAGGCCTTTAGATTTTGAATTTATATTGTTCTCAAATAGGCTCAAAGAAAAAAGTTCAACGACGTCAAATTGCGAGATCTTGGCGGCCAATTCACATCACCGTTTCGTGAGATTACTCCGAATTTAGTGTGCATTCATATTCAATTTGTTAAATTTTGCCCACAAAAATTCGTAACGTGTTACAGAATTTACTGTAATTGTCGAAGAAGAACCATATGGAATGGTTCGACCAGCCCATAAACCACACATGAGGGTTTTTCAAGCCTCTGATTCGAAAATTTTGTCTTTTAATATAGCCGTCGATGTGAAAATATGCTTGGACGCTAAAGATGATTTTCGATGAAAAATTTTCTGGTCTTTCAATCAATCAATTGACTAATGTTCTGCTCTGTACATGGTCCAATGGCTCCAATGACTCCATGGCTAAAATTGTACTTTATACTTGACAGTAACTTTAATATGAATTCATTGTGAACAATTCAATAAGATTATTTTCAAATTGAAATAATAGTAAGTCATTCTTGACAGCTACAAGACGAACACTTATTTTTAAACCGCACGAAAAAATCAAAGGTACATAGAATTAGGAGCACAGTTCACCTACTAAGTTATTCATTCCATCCGAAGTTAAATCTACGAGTAAAATATAATACCTGCCAAACGAAACGCCCGAGGATATCTTCGGAAATACTTAAACAAATATTTAAGTAATATTTAAACTTAAATTTATTATAGTATCTTTCGCACAAAATTCTTTCATTAAGTTTGAAATTTTCGCATCATTAAAATAATCCCAAAACCCAAAAAGCATAAAAACCTTCCTTCCTCATATAGACACCAAAATATCCTTCCCATTTTATTAAAAATTCTTTAAAAATTAATCCTGAAATGTCTTTATTCTATTATTGAAACCGAAGATGCAATTCCTTTGCATCGGTTTGAAACTGATCATTCTACTATCCAACAGTGTCATCACGTAGTCGACTACATAGCGTTCTCGCTAAAGCGGAAGGAATGCTGCCAAGGCGTCCCACTCTGTTTGGCATCCTGAATTGCTTTGGAAGCTGCAACCATTCTTACCATCTGATTATTTTATTAAAATTATGTAGAGGCAGACGGAACTATTTTTAAGAAATAAAAATATTAAATATAAAATTAATATCAAGAAATAAAAATAAATGATAAGCGATTTTTTCTTCAAATTTTCAAAAGTAGTCTAATTTTCAATTTTGTTCACTCGAAATCGGTATGTTTGGTAGCCGAGTCAACTTAGTATTTGATGAGGTTAAGCAGAAAGCTTGTGTGGACTGGAAAAAAATCCAGTTAAGCCGAGTCAACTTAGTATTTGGTGCTCACGGTTTTTTATTCACAAGAAATTTTTCCAAAAATGTAAGCAAACAGCACTGGACAACAACAACAGCACCGAGAAAAAAAGCGGAAACATGAAAATTTTACCAAAAATCACTTCCTTAAGTATAATATTAAAGAATAAGTTTCAACCGACGTTGATTGGCCGACTCAAAACACTTTCTAAACTCTTCGTTCATATTTTTTACAGATGCTGTAATAAGAACCAATTGCATTTTCTCTTCCAAGTAGGTCGGCGACCCGTAAACATACGTACATGCATACATCAGTATCTCAGCCGGGGGGTGGACAGGCTCTGAAGCAGCGATTACTTTGCAGCAGCAGCACTGCCGCAGCATTCGCCATAGGCGCAAAAATGCCTGTGGCGAGCAATTTTATTTTTTTCTGGGGCAAAGTCTTGGATTGAAGGGGTCGAATTTTTTTTGCTCTGATCAAAATGAGTAATACCTCAAACGAAAGATCTCGACGAGTCCTTTGTCAGAATCTGATCCAGAGTCGTGGCGAGGATGTCCTTTTCGAATTAAAGGCCAAAAACCGCTCGAAAATTGACCAACTTCAAGGATACTTGACCTATGTTTACTTATCTAAACATAGGTCAAGTATCCGCCGCTCGATTTTTAAACTATTTTTCCCAAATAGCTTCTACAAAGAACTATTTACTTATCTAAACATATCTAGGATCTAGGACATCTCCAAAGCCCTGGACAGTTTTTCAAAAATCTAATTTTCAAATTTGGAAAAAATAGTCTTTTCTAAATTAAGTTTTTGGATACTTACCGTTAGCATTTTTAGCCAAGTTTGATATCACCTGAAAATTAAGGAGTTGTACTATCTAACAATTCTAAAATAATTTAGAAAATCGTACTACAACTAAAATTTTTTCAAGGTCAAACTTAATCAATTTTTGAAAAACATTGCCCCTTTTTCAGAAGCCATTTTCTCAAAAACTAACGGTTACAAAAATCTGAAACTGTTAACGTATAAAAGTCCAACTTCTCTGCTTTATGATCAAATAAAATATTATGCCAATTTAAAAGTTCTTAAACAATTTATTTTGAACAAGACCCTATCAAAAAAAATGTTTTTTCGAAATTAGTGCCATTTACGAATTTCGAAAAAACTTGTAGAACAAAAGTATCCTATATCTTTTGTTTCTATAACATATCCGAATTTGGTGACAATATCTCGACATAAGCCAAAAAATGGGTCGAAAATTGCTGATTTTACCCCCAAAAAAATGAATTTGTGGACATATTTTTCCCCTATTCTGCCTACACTTAGGGGAGCATAAACGAAGTCATTTGAGATACTAAACCTGAAAATCAGTTGAATACTTGTCGAGATATACAAATTCTAATTTTAGATTTTTCGAAATGTTCACGCCATTTTCTAAACAACCACGCCATCTATTGTGTTGATTTTTAGTTTCCATACAGTTTGTGTGAGTGCCTCTTAGATAAGTACTTCGAAAATGGTTATCAAAACCTGAGGAAAATTATAAAAAATCTGGAAAATTCTGTTAAATTTATGGGCCGACTTTTCCGATTTTTCTCTGCCAATCAACTCTGTAATAGTGTTTGTATACAATTTCCAAAACTATTTTCATACGAAATTTTTACATTTTCAACAAGTATTAGAAAAATTTATTCACCGTAACTTATTCAAAACAAAAAAAGATATTCAGAAAAATAATAAGCCTGTGGAGAGCTATTTTTATAGATTTATAAAATTAGGATTTCGCCCGTTTTCTGTTAGACTTATCAAGCTTTTATAGTTTTACCGACAAGCTAAAGAGTTTAACTATCTAACAACATAAAAATAGTATTATACTAATTGTTTATTTTTTTTTTAAGTCAACCTTGGACGTCACAATGCCAGTAGCAAGGCAGAGGCAAGTTGAAGCAGCGGTCAAACGCTTCGATCGATTAGCCATTGGAGCGCACCGCACTTCACCAGTGGACTCATACTACCTTTACACATCTCACATTAACCCAGGTATCCCCTTCACAATCTCCTAAACAAATCGCTTCCACCGCTTATTCTAAAAGAAATGCATCCTCCATTTCCCTATTGGTCTCTGAACTAGAAGGAGATGTATCTACCCTTTTTCCGATTTTCCAACCACCCACCGTACGCGGACTGAAAACCGTTATTGGGAGTGAAGTTGAGGGTGTCTACGTCGTCACTCAGTAGGTACAGTAAGGCAAACACTGATCCATCTAGCTACAGTAAATTGTTCCTAAAACTACTGGACGAACTCATTAAGTCATTGCTAATGTTCATGGATGCAGCTGTCATCCAGCTTGTCGGCAATACGCACCGTGAACTATACAGTAGATTTTTTCCAGCTATAAGCTCGCCATTCCATACCGAATTTTGGGCGATTAAGGCGGCTGTTGAGAATGCTATCAACCTCCCAGTCAATAGCTAAATAGCTATTGACCATTCCTCATATTTTAAATAACTGACAATTAATGCAGAATTCTTTTTGAATAGGACTCCTTCCATTATGGAACTCCTAGATTCAATAATTATTTTTTCAATCTCCCTTTTTAGTCTTTAATTCAATAATGTCTGACTTTTCCCTCCAAATAACCACCAACCAGTTTCATTATGGAAGCTGTCAATGCCAACCTACACGTAACATGAAGTCGCCAAATGGTCTCATGGTCGTGGTGATACAGAATGGCCTCTGGCTGTTGTCTCAATACCTTACAAGAACAACAAAAAAAATCGAATTTTAGCCCCAAAATCACTTTTTTTAATTTAATGATCAGTTTTTTTTGGGCACATAATAAAAGGCATTAATACAAGATGTCTCAGACATAGAACATAAAAATCGGTCCGTCGATATTAAATTTGACTTTTCTTTATATCAAAAGATGTAAATAATTTATTTTTTTCAATAAATCTTTTTTAATAGCATAATTTTTAAATTGTTGTTTAAAATTATTATCAATTAAATAAATATACACAAGGGAAGTCTGCCGATCGACGTTAAAAACGGAGTCCATATGGAACACCGCCGAAGTTGACCAGCTCAGCGTAGAACGCCTTACAAACGCCCATCCTCTCGAAGAAGCCCCTATCCATCATCCTACTACGGTGACCGGATAGAACTTAAAATTCAAAATAACCATACCATCGCGTGATATGTATCCGAAAATAATTCTACGCAACAAATATACAAATAATATTTTACTAAAAGTGTACTGGCATCACATAAAATGACCGATGTTTTCTGAAATAATTTAGGTAAATTTTGACCAAAAAACTCTCGCATATCTGATAGTTGTTCTAATGAATGACCAACTAAGTTTTCACATCTTCTTGCGTTAAGTTCTAGATTTAAAAATCTAATTCTGTTGCATCTTTCGACATCTCGTTCTCTGGTATCTTACGGTTGGATATTTAGATATTTTAAGGTATTCAATAGAATATGGTACCTGGGCATACGTTGGAAACTCAAGAAGACTTTACAGCTATGAACTTTAACCTACTTTCTGATCCTAAAAACTTATCTATTGGGTGTAAGGGAAAGTTCTGTCGTTTTTTTCTAAAGAAAAAACTACATTTTTTTTCACTTTTTATTCAAAAATTTATCCTAAATATTATTTTCTTTATTAGTTACAACTGTCTGCCAGCGTTCTGTCAGCTTATCCAACCCACTGGAAAAGAAATCCTCGTTTTTGGACGCAAATTATTCTTCCACTGCCATATGGACACCCTCATAATTTATATATTCATTTCTATCGAGAAAGTTTTGCAGCGACCTGAACAGATGATAATCAGATAGTGCAATATCTGGAGAATATGCTGGCTGAGGTAGAGTTTCCCAACCCAATTCTGCAATTTTTTGTACGGTTTTTCTTTCCACGTGCGGTCTAGCGTTATCATGGTGAAGAATTACACCTTTTCTGTTGATGAAATATGTACGTTTACGTTGAATTTCTTTATTCAAAACATCAAGTTTGATGCACGCCAAGTTTGGATGTGGTCGGTGGTGTCTCCCCTTTGTAAACATATGCCCTTTTTCTTACCTCATGTTTATAAACTATCCACTTTCATCACCAGTCACCAAGTGGTCCAAAAACGGTTCCCTCTTGTGTGACGAGCAAGATTTAAAGAACATATTGAAATTTGATCCATTAAATTTTTTTCGCTCAATTCGTGTGGCACCCAAACAGAGAGTTTGAACACAAATGAAGCCTTTTAATGTGCTCTAAATCAGTAGTCTAATGAATTCCAAGCTTGAAGGCCACTTCTGTGGAATTTAACATGGGATTTGTCCTGAGCATACTGCGTAGCACTTCGACATTGACATCTGCTGGCCTTCCTGATCTGGATTCATCTTTCAAAGAAAAATGACCCGAAGGAAATTTCGCAAACCATCTCCGGCATGTTCCAGCTGTTACGGAGTCTTCTCCAAACACACCACACAAGTTTTTTTTTGCCTCCATCGCGTTGTTCCTTATTTTGGAACCCATACAATATACAATGTCTTAAGTGCACTTTTTCTTCATACATTTTGACTGTTTTACAAATTTTAAAACAAAACTGACAAAAATACGAAAAAATGTGTATAAACCATCAATCATACAGTAATCTAACGGTTTAAATCGATATCAGTCGAATCACGATTCTCGCTAAGAATCGACAACGCATACAAGTGGAATTGTTCAAAAACGACAGAACTTTCCCTTACACCCAATATAAGATCGATTCTCTCAGACATAAAAAGGTACTCAAATATCATATACTCTCCCTATTTGCGCTGGAATTCCCTACAGTAAGAGTATCATATTAAAGACTATCCTGTAAAATTTTTACAAACATGATATCAAAATCTCATCTGAAATCATTTTTGCCATCTGTCCGACTGCGCGCTTACAAAAATACTAATATTGCATCTTATATTCTTCAATGGTTTCTGTTACAAATACTCTTCCTTGTAAATTGTATAAGATATTTAGTCTTCCCGCAATGCAAAAGCACAAACAACTAACGTTAAATCCGCTAAATAGAGTGAAAAGACAATAACTTAACAATCGATACTGACAATTATCTAGATTATTAGACAAACTGTCAAAAATAGCACGTGACAAGAAAGTACTTATTTATACAATGCTACTTTAACCTATATGAAAATATGGACACGAATTGTGGGATCCAACAAAGCGTTCCAATGTTCTTCGTATCCAATCATTACGAATTGTTAATGCACCTCTTTCTATGTGAGATATTAATATTCCTCATATAAGAGATTTTAGTGTTTTTACAAGAAAAAATCCATTCCCGTCTTGCCTCTCGCTAAAATCATCATATTAAACACTTATTCACAACATCCATGCCTACAGGTATATAACGATACCTCAAAAGTACGTGACCGTGTGATTTATCAAATAATTACAATTTCAGAAAAAATAAACTTTATTTTCAAGGGGTCAAAGTTTTGATCAAATTTGGATCCCTGGCTTGCTCTGGAAAGTAGGTTTTGGCATCCGAGTTTACTATAACCAAATCATTTCTTTTTAACCAGTCCTTCCAAGAAAATAAATCCAATGAACTATTCAATATCTATCCTATATTGGCTGATGTGCTGTAAGAAAATATATTTAGCCCCATACTTTTCAGTATTTCCGAGTATACTTTGGATATTGATCTCTGTTATAATGCCTTCTTATAGAAAACACCGCTAAAATGCTTCTGAAATTTCACATATCCAAATTTCTACCCTTCACAAAACCAAATAGTTACCACAACGTGGAGTATAAAATTAAACAAACTCGAATTGTTACACGTAACATTTACTCTTTTAATACTCTAAGAGGTCTGTTCAAAAAGTATCGCGAATTTTAATTTCGATTTTCGATTTTTGTGGCGTTATGTTGGTACTCCTGTCTCTCAATTATGCCGATAAGTTCGGCCATTTAGAATGTTCAATTAATTTTTGACAACTGCTTTGCTTGCACGTGATTTGGCTCGTCATCGATTTTTGCTCAATTTCGACCAAAAACAGAATCGCATTAACATTGCTAAGGAGCTGTTGGACTCTGTCCGTGACGACCCAAATTTGCTCCAGAGGGTCATAACTGGTGACGAATCATGGGTTTATGGTTATGACGTGGAAACCAAAGCTCAATCATCCCGATGGAAGCTGTCGCACGAGCCAAGACCGAAAAAATCGCGCCAAGTTCGATCGAATATGAAGGTTTTGCTTACAGTTTTCTTCGATTGCAGAGGCGTGGTGCATCATGAGTTCTTGCCACAGGGTAGAACGGTCAATAAGGAATATTACTTGCAAGTTATGCGCAACATGCCATTTAGTTAGGAAGAACTAAAATTGGTTTTTGCCATTTTTGGCCAAAAACAACACACTTATAATGCCGCAGCCACCGTATTCCCCAGATCGTACCCCCTGTGACTGTTTCTTGTTCCCAAAACTGAAAGAACGACGATACGCTACGATTGAGGAGACAAAGACGGCATCGAAGGAGGAGCTGAACAAGATCACAAAAAATGATTTTTTGAAGTGCTTCGAGGATTGGAAAAAACTTTGGTACAAGTGTATAATATCTGGTGGGGATTACTTTGAAGGGGACAAAATAGATATTCATGAATAAATAACTAATTTTTGGAAAAAACACAAAATTCGCGATACTTTTTGAACATACCTCATACGTTAATTTATATTATATATTATTAACATACCTCGTACGTTAATTTATATTATAAATCTGTTTATTAATATTTTGTAGTTTTAGATATCACTCAATATTTAAGATAAGAAGGAAAAAAAATTGCAATTTGCAAATTTTTTTCCTTCTTATCTTAAATATATTCAATCGTTCTAATAATGTACTATACCGAACAAGTCTATATTCTAGACACTTTGAAATTTGGTTTTATTGAAACAGTACAAAACGACGGCGTAGCAAGCGTAGAAAAGTATATTAAGGAGAATTATTTAGTGCAAATTTAAATATCAAGTATTGTCAAAAAATTTCATCTGCAAATTTATATAACAAGTATTGTCAAAAAATTTCCAAAAATGGATAACAATCGAAAAGAAGAAATTAAACAATACCTCGATGATCCCAAACTATTGCTAAAGAGAACCCTAATCGATGCGTTGAAGGAAAGGTATATATTTTAATGAAATTTACTATAACAAATCTATTATATATTTATTTTTTACATTTAGGGATCCTTTTTTTAAAAATTTCAAGCTTAGAGAAGAAATACCATCAGGCGTCCAGGATCCCATCGGTATCAAATTGGTCGATCTTTGTGCTGAAATTAGGAAAATCAAAGATCTTTTAATACAACGTATGGAAAAACTACGTAACATCAAGTATGATCAATTGGATTTTGTTCAAAATCATTTAATTATTGAAGAGGATAAAAAAGAACAATTTGCTAATGAAATTATGACAAACAGCAATTCCGAATTAAGAAAAGATGTAGAAGAAAGTCTTCTTAAATTCTCTAAAAATAATATACGTAATCAGTATTCAAAACCAGTTGGCGGAATTGTATCTGTATCTGAATCATTGGAAAAAATTTCAGAAAGGCTGAATTTTTACAAAACACAACATGATGCTATAAAGAGTACAGTTAACAAAGAATTAATTGAATACGAGAATTATATTTCTAATATTCAAGATGAAATAAAAAAAACTTAATTTAGAAGAGTCCTCGGAATCGCCATTATTAAAAGTTCCAAATAATTTCAATTGTCTAAAGTTTTGAAAAATTTAATTAAAAATAATAATAATAATTTTTTTTGATGTACAATAAAATATTTTTATTTATTACCCAAATTAATTGAATTTAAAAAAATTTGAGAAAATACAAAAAAAATTTTATTTTTATAGCACATCATGTAATTGAATTTTTTTTTTATATAAATTAGTTGCTATAATTGTTTGAAATTATGTTTTTTTTTAATGTCGATGTTGCTGGTGAACTAGCTGATGGACCAATTCCAACGGTATACTCCTTGGAGAAGTGCAACTCGTTCAGCGGGTAAGCAAATTGGGTAACTCTGGTAGCAGAAGCAATGTTGTGGGAGATTCTCACCCAATCAACGCACTCACAGACCTGTCTATAATGGATTTCGTCTGCTTAGCCTACTAGAACCAGGTAGTTGCACGCATCTCAATTATAACAGAGCTTGCTACCGAACGCATTATCAACACAGCTCACTTCCTTCCAACGCATTGATTTGACTTTCCGCTTGAACTGCATCATGCAGAAAACACTCAGTATGGCTACCTCCCTATGAGCAGTGTATCAGCTCTTTTCATAGTCCTCTTCAAAATTCCTCATTTTATAGCAACTATGGCAAGTGGCCTCAGCATGCTTACTCTAACCATACCTCACCATCTTTCGCTATACCTCTTTAACCATCTTTCGTGCCTCCCGCATAAAGCAGGCAAACATTCAATCTGTCCATCCGTGGCGGTCTCAGCCAGAATTTGTGCAACTACCTAGTCCAGCCACATGACCACGAACATTCATCATAAAATCTTATTACCCTAACTGTTGTAGTGGTAGCACCCGGGATCCTCGGCATCTCCCACCTCTACCCCTAAGACTGTACCCGCGATTAAGGTGTTCAACAACAGCCACCACGTTTCACTCAAAAAGGCTCCTCACCGTTGGCCGGGCATGGCGGACGAACCACCGTGGGCCTCCCAACCACGTGGTAAAGGATTTTATCATATATAAAATTTCACCCCAAAGAGCTACAGTAGGAGGAACCTTGTAAATTCCTTTGGCACTCCTAAGCCAGCTATGGCCCGCGGTGTTGCCATACCAGTGGGCACTTCCTGGCTTGGTGTCCAATGGATCACTCGCCAGAAAGTTCCCCACTATATAGTTAGAAGATTAAATGTGCTGGGCCAGCTTAGGACGCGGGTGCGCTAATACCCCTAGGCGCTTCTGGCGTAGTCCTTATGAATCATTCTCCCAAAAGAAGCCCCTTATATGGAGGTAGCAGTAGCAGCTGAAATCTCCCCTGAAATCATTTTCTAACATCTCCAATCGAGAACGTATTCCAGGCAGTATAATTTCTCTACCGTTTACTTCAGCCTATCCAATTCAGGTCCGATTCTTCATAATATTTTCTCAAAACGCGTATGGCTCGCATCTAGCCTTTCTATGCGTTGGTGGATTAGTTCCGCATTTCTAGGCACCGTATGTTAAAATTCTTTAATGTAACAACTTCATCAATATACTATCCAGATAATAGTGCCATCAACTCGGACCGGTGCACTCTTCATCCATAGCTGATAACTGTTAAAAGATATAACGATGTCACTGGTACAGTATGCGCCATATTTACTATATTTAAAAAAAAAACTGAATGATTTTTGGAAAAAAAACATTACCTAAAAAATATATTAAAGTTAAATAAAATTAAACAGATCAAAATTTCTGATCATAAAGGGTATATTACAAATTCAGGTAGCAGTAGACTCTCTAGTGTTTATCTGTGAAGAGGATACATTTCTAGTTGCGTCAATGTTTTTTTAATCGTTTTTTAAACGCTCATTCCGGGAACCAGCCTTATATTTTGAGGACATGGTAATGTGAAATATTAAGGTTAATGAGAATATGATCATGTCGTCTCCGTTGGTTGCAGCGAATATTAGTATTAGTAACAGAGGTAGATATTATTACAGAATTAGTCCAAGGATACTATTCTTAGAAAGACCGGCGATTATAGAGAATATTAGTGAGTATGTAAGGTTAACAGCGACTTGGCTTTGAGAAGTATGATTGTATAATGTATGACTTAAATCCGCTGTTTGGTCATAGATGGCGTGAGTGAGCGTATTAAGCTACCATGTGCACGCATACTTTTTTTATGAGTTTGACATCTGTCAACATTAATCAGTGCACATTGTCAGAAATTTCGTACAACAACATACATTTTTCCTTTGGTAATCCATGTCTAGTTTTGTGCCAGAAAAAGTGCATATGAGGAAGGCTCTGCTTTTCTGCTTCAATTTGAAGAAATCGGTTGCCGAATCGCATCGACTGCTCATGGAGACCTATGGTGACAGTGTTTTATCGGAAACAACGTGCCGAAATTGGTTTCGTCGGTTCAACGACGGCAATTTTGACTTGTGTGACAAGAAGCGTGCAAATTGGCGTAGTAAGATTGATGACCATCAATTGCAAGCTCTTTTGGACGAAGACGATACCCAATCGCAAAAAATGCTCGCGGAGGAATTGGGTGTTACTCAACCAGCCATTTTCATGCGTTTGCGTGCCATGGGGAAGATTGAAAAGATCGGAAAATGGGTGCCGCAGATGGACCGACGCCAAAACATGAAAGTTGTTCCTGCATCGGATTGTAACAGGCGATGAAAAGTGGATATATTTCGAGAATCCTAAACGCAAGATATCGTGGGTTGATCCCGGCCAACCATCAACATCTTCCCCAAGACCAAATCGCTTCGGACGGAAGACGATGGTGTGCGTTTGGTGGGATCAGCAGGGTATCGTCTACTATGAGATGTTGAAATTTGGTGATACTGTCAATGCCCATCGCTACCACTAACAACTGATCAAATTGCACCGTGCTCTGCGTGAAAAAAGGACGGATTATCAACAAAGACATGACAAGGTGATTTTCCTCCACGACAACGCATCATCGTACACGTCAAAAATGGTCCGAAACTACTTGCAGATACTCAACTGGGAGGTGACACCCCACCCCGCTTATTCACCAGATCTGGTCTCTTCCGACTACCACCTGTTTTCGTCGATGGGCCACGCGCTCGCTGAGTAGCACTTCGATTCTTATGAAGACGTCCGAAAATGGATTGATGAGTGGTTTGCCTCGAAAGAGAAGGAATTTTTTTGGCGTGGTATCCACAAATTGCCCGAGAGTTGGAAAAATGTGTAGCTAGCGAGGGCAAGTGCTTTGATTAAATTTGTTTTTGCTTTCTATAAAAAAACATGTGTTTTTGACTAAGAAACAACGTATTTGTTGTGTTTTTGACTTTTAAGCTTATACACGTGGTATATTAAAGAATTAAGTATGGCATTTAGAATTGTCTTTCCCAACAATTTTATTTCCTATTACGAGTATGCTTATTGGTTGGAATAAGGATGGTAATTACACAGATTCGTTAATCTCACTTTTACACTTTGAAAATTTACTGAGTGAGGAAAACAATGTGGTTCAAAGCATACACCTATAATGTTAGCGATAAAGATGATTCACTTTTCATGTAAAACAAATAAAAAGTTGAAAACATTTGAAAACTTATTATAGAACTTTTGTATAGAAAATATACGCTTTATGGAAAAATGTTATGATTAAAGAAATAAAATTGAAATATCAAAGATTAGGGAGGGGAATGTTAAAAAAATTAGATCATTAACATGAAGTTCAAGAGGAGCTCGGTCAATTATTACTGTGCGTGTAGAACACTTTCCACTGCTATTGGCATGCTTGCAAACTACCTTCGGCAGTCATGGGACGTTTGAAGTCCGCAGTGAAGATGCCCTCACATCCACATAACAATTAAAGAACATCATGCCAGGAAACAAAGTTTTAATTTAGAGACTTCCAAAGTGTTAAGTTCTCCATGGGAGGAAAATAAGGAAAATTCTTAAAAAACTTATCGAGGCCAAGGAAATAGAGAGGAAATCAATATTTAATACAAAAAAAAAGTTGAGAATGGGGAGGGTCTAAAAATTAGCAAAGGGATCAATTTTATACAAATATTGGGTTGTCCGGAAAGTAGTTTCGTTGTTTTCCAACAACCCAATATTTGTATAAAATTTTACTTCACACTTAAGCCGCATAATCATATGTATTTTGACAGCTGACATAGCAAGGATTGCTTTGATTGATTCTGCACAGTAGTTTTTGGTTGATACACTTTTAAATATGGAAAATGAAAAGCAGCATTTTCGGCATATTTTACCTTTTTACTATAGAAAAGATAAAAATGCTGTTCAAAAAAGAAAAAAAATTATCCGATGTGTATGGAGAAGACAGTGCCAAAACTGGTTTGCAAAAAAGATGCACCACGTTCTGGAAGGCCAGTTGAAGCTGATGACGACACAATAAAGGCATTAATTAATGCAAACCGGCGAATAAGAACTGAGAGATTAAATTGATCGAATTCGACCATTCATGATCATTTAAAACAGTTAGGGTTAATCTCAAAGCTCGATATATGGGTTCCTCATCTTTTTACGGAAAAAAATTGTGCCGTCGCATTGACATTTGTGATTTGCTTCTCAAACGCCAAGAAAATGATCCATTTTTTAAATGTATCATCACTGGGGATGAGAAATGGGTTATCTACAACAATGTTAAGCACAAAAGATCCTGGGGTAGAAAAGATGAACCGGCTGAAAGCACTTCGAAAGCCAATATTCATTAAAAAAAGGTTATGCTATCTGTTTGGTGGGATTTCAAAGGAATCGTTTATTTTGAGCTTCTACACAACGATCAAATCTGAAGTGTACTGTCATCAGTTGGACAAATTGTATGATTCACTTAAAGAAAAAAGGCCAATAAATAAACTATTGGGTTGTTCGGAAAGTAATTTCGTAATAAAACGAAATTACTTTCCGGACAACCCAACACAAAGACAAAGAAAAACCGAAAAAAAGAAAGGAAAAAAATTAAGTAACCAACAATAAAAAAGAAGTAGGAAATGTTGGAACAGGCCTTCGACTTTTCTGGAAGAGACCTAAGATGTAGGGTCTCTCTCTCTCTTTCCCTACGACCATTTTTTTCCCAAACCACCCATGGCACCTCCTTGCCCAATTATATGGAGTGCCTCTAATAAGAATATAATACAGACATTCAGTTATCATAAATTATAGAAAGAAAATCATTTTATTATTATGATGACAAAAAAGTGGAATATTTTGTCGTATATTAGTATATTTTTCCTGCTTGTTTGTTCGGTTTCACAATAACTATTGTATTATTATAGGATTTATCAATTAGAACTTTTTTTAAAATTTTGTATGAACATTTTGTTATTCTTTATTGAATAATGTTGTAGAGATTTTACCATTTATGACAAAATCTTCATACAGACATTGATCCTTTTGTAAATCATGACTACGATTACAGACATTGATCCTTTTGATCATATTTTTGCATAATTGTAGCTCTATTTCATAGATGACGCGATTAATATTGGTTTTGAGCTCTTGAATTGTATTGGGACTATTTTCATAAAACTTTTTTTTGACATAGTCCTACAACGAGAAGTCCAACGGCGTTAAATCACAAAATCTTGGTGGGCAATTTACATTACCTTTTCTCGAAATTACGCATCCTTTTGGTTTTTCATTAATCGATTATTTACTGGGTATCCTGTTAAAAACACAATTTGTCGATATCTATATCATTAAAAAAAGCCATACAAAATTGGTTAACATGTCTCTGTAGCGCACTCCACAGACAATAGCTGTAGCACCAGCAGCATTTTCGAAAAAAAATACGGACCAATGCCTCCGTGGAAACGCCCACAAAGCGTAGCACATAGTAACACGTGATGACTGTAGTAATTGTGTAAAAACTGCTCTTGGATTTTCAGATAACCAAATGCGATAATATTGCTTGTTAACATAGCCGTCTAAGTGAAAATGAGCTTGATCGGAGAAGATGATTTTTACTGAAAAACCAGCACTACTGGTGGTAGTTCAATGATCCAATCAGTAAAATTTCGTTCTGGTGGCTTTGTTTCTTGCACTAATTTTATTTTATAATGCTTAAGAGCCCTTAAATGGTCATTGTGGATAGGAGCAATTGATGAGAACGTCATGAAACCGATAAAACTAGATCCTCTGTAACAGTTTCACTCACCAAATCGATATTTTCGGCTGAAGTTATTCTTCCCCTCCTATGGAGAACTTAACACTTTCGGATGTCTGTATTATTCCCTATATGTTCGGGCATAATTAAGGTATACAATGAGATATGTAAATACTTCTAATATATTATTTTTATGCGCAATAGATAAATGGTGAAAAAATTGAAAAATGTACAAAATAAAGTGATGCGTATAAATGGAGATTCATCGAAATTTTTAATGTTCAATTCTTTAAAATGGCTGGCTAAGTGTTAAACATACGATGTTAATGAATGTTTTTATATTAGTATTAAAAATAAAATATAATTTATTACCTGAATTCTTAACTAATAAATTGAATTATGTAAATATTACTCAGAACTACTCATTGAGAAATGGCCGAGATTTTAGATTAGAATATACGAGGTCTGTTCAAAAAGTATCGCGAATTTTGTGGGTTTTTTTCAAAAATTATTTATTTCTTCATGAATATCTATTTTGTCACCTTCAAAGTAATCCCCACCAGATATTATACACTTGTGCCAACATTTTTTCCAATCCTCGAAGCACTTCAAAAAATCATTTTTTGTGATCTTGTTCAGCGCCTCCTTCGATGCCGTCTTTATCTCCTCACTCGTAGTGTAGCGTTGTCCTTTCATGGGGAAAAAGTCACAGGGGGCCAGATCTGGGAAAAACGGTAGCTGCGGCCCAGATCTGGGAAAAACGGTAGTTGGGCAAAAATTCGCGCACACGCAACGATGCGTAAGCAGGAGCGTTATCATGGTGCATAAGCCAAATTTTGTTCTTCCACAAATCCAGGCGTTTCTAGCAGATTGCTTCGCGCAACTTGCGCATAACTTGCAGGTAATATTCCTTATTGACCGTTCTACCCTGTGGCAAGAACTCATGATGCACCACGCACCTGCAATCGAAGAAAACTGTAAGCAAAACCTTCACATTCGACCGAACTTGGCGCGCTTTTTTTTGTCTTGGCTCGTGCGGCAGCTTCCATTGGGATGATTGAGCTTTGGTTTTCACGTCATAACCATAAACCCACGATTCGTCACCAGTTATGACCCTCTGGAGCAAATTTGGGTCGTCGCGGACCGAGTCCAACAGCTCCTTAGCAATGTTAATGCGATGTTGTTTTTGGTCGAAATTAAGCACGCATCGCTGCTTGTGCAAAAATAGAACAGTCAAAACACGTGCAAGTAAAGCAGCTGTCAAAAATTAACTGACCATTCAAAATGGCCGAACTTGTCGGCATAAGTAAGATTCAAAATTCACGATACTTTTTGAACAGACCTCATACATAGACAATATATCTATTAAATACATATGAGTAGCGTGGAATAAGTGTGCAGTCGAAAAACGTAGTTTACTTTTTATCGTTGTTTCTCTTACACCCGTCTCATTTTTTTATAATTCCTTCATACTGTCGTCGCCTAGAACTATCATCTGTAACCATTCACCTTAATGAGTAGCAATTACCAATTATTTAATAAGTAATTGTGACTCTTGGTCAATAATTGCTCGTAATTGATTTTGATTTGTGGTCTTTGGAATGAACATCTAAACAAAATATTTCGGTTTCTTAAATCAACAATATAAAAATAACAATGTAATGAGGAAAATTTCCATTAATTCATGCATCTTCTGTTAAAATATTCCAAATTTATTAACTGTTGTCTTAATTTTATTTTACAATATAAGAAAAAAATATTTTCAAAATTAATTGATTATTTTGATAAGTAAATATTCTTAATTATTCCGAAACTTACATCTTTTAGATTTAGCCGGTTTAATGTTTATAATTAAGGAATATTCAAAATTCACTGTAATTATTAAAAAAAAAGATATTTCTTTTAATAAAACATCAATTTTAAATTTTATGAAATACAAAACGGCCATAAGCACACTTGACAACTCTCCACATTCACTGACTCTGCACTATTCGAAATTCGAAATGCTACACACTATTTGTTTGGTTTCTTTTATGTAAATTTATCCACATAGCAGTGTTATACAAATTTTTCGAAATATATAGGTATTTATATAAATAAATTCCTTAAAATATATATTATTTATATAAATTAATTTTCAATAACATGAAACCCTTTTTGTGATATCGAAACTTTTAGGCATTATCTGTTGTTCGTATTTATTGTTATAAAATGACATATTCCGATTTAAATGACAGTTCATCTTAAATTCCATCTGGCAATACGGTTTTTCGGCTAACCATGTTGTGTGATAAAAGTGTGTTTTAACTTTCGATAATTTGTGCGGAATTTCGTGTATATTTATTTATTTAAATTAATTTAACAATCAGAAAAACCATTTAAAATGGGTGACGATTTTCTAAGTAAACCTTTATCGCTTGGAGCGGCGCCTGGTAAACAATATATTACGCAATTTTTAGTTAATCTGACATTTAGTGCTGAACTTATTCAAATCAAGGCGATATCTTAAATTGTTCAAAATTGTAATTTTTCAGATCCTCCAAGCGGAAACCAATCAACTAGAATATCACCGATTTCACCATATTTAAATTATGATCCCAGATTTTTACAGCAAGCACAACCGGAATTCATATTTCCCGAAGGTGCATCTCGACAGCGTGGTCGCTTCGAGTTGGCCTTCTCGCAAATAGGATCATCTGTGATGCTTGGTGCTACCGCAGGAGGAATGGCCGGATTTTACAATGGAATGCGTTCAACGACAGCTGCAAAACAAACTGGAAAACTTCGGCGAACACAGTAAGTTTGCAATTAATTAAAATTACAATCAAAGTGCTAATTGTTTACATATTTCAGGCTTCTTAATCATGTTATGAAACAGGGATCGGCGACAGCAAATACTTTAGGAACATTGGCTGTAATGTACTCATCTTTTGGTGTGCTTTTGCAATGGGTCCGTGGAGAAGACGATGAAGTAAACACTGTTCTGGCTGGTACAGCTACCGGATTGCTTTATAAATCATCTGGTAATTAACAACCATCTATATTTAATAAAATATAAATTCAATTATTTTTTATACGAAAATAACTAAAATTAATTGTGCAAAAAAATTTCAGCGGGTTTGAAAAAATGTGCAATTGGCGGTGGAGTGGGTCTTACATTATCAGCGCTATATTGTCTATATTCATTGTCGAAAGATTCACCTAGAAAATTTAATATGAGCTCATACGTATAAGATTCTAACAGTTTAGAATATCTATAATTATAATTACATTAATAAATGTACCTAATTTGAAATAAATTTTAGTTTAAAATTGGATATATTTTTTGATTTCAAGTGAAAATAAAATTCATTCACAGTGAAATGTAATCGATCTCAGTTATTATTAAATTATAAAATGTTGAATTGTTAAATCGTAATTGCATTTGGTCATAAATTAATTTTAGAAATCAATTATGAAAAGATTTTAATTATCGAATTAAAAACAAAGAGTGATTTTCAGATTTGATAAAAAAGAAAGGTATATTAGGATAAATAGAAAACAATTCTTTTTTATTATTTTTAAAAATCTTAATTGTTATTGTTTTATAATAATTTCAATTACGATATTAACTAATAAATAATATCAAATTACAAAAAAGAAATAATTTTACTCAAAAAAAATAATAAAAAATACTAATAGAAGAAAATCAAAATTGCTTCTTTGCTTCTTTCTCTATAAATGAAATGAAAAATTATAATTTAGAAATAGTTTATTAGTAAATTCTTTTTCTGTTAATTTACTCAAAGTAACTTGACAAAATTTATTAAGATTAATTTGCAACTCATACAAACAAATTGTTCGAATTATATTCTCTTTTCAATTCAATAATTATCAATTAAGATGAGCAATTTTATGCTCAAAAGATAAACTGGCAGTTCAACGGCGATCGGTCATAAACAAAAACATTCCATTGCTTGGAACGATCAATTAACAACGCCTTCGTCATATTAAAGATCGTTGGAAATGTGATGTAAAGTTACTTCCCAACCCTGGAAAATTCAATTCCAATGCGATTGGTGAGTCAGTTATATTCAATACATCGAGTGCGAGTAGATTAATTCATATACGAGATAATAGCGCTCACAAAAAAAGTTTGGTAATCTTACAGGTGGGAGAATGCAGGTGAGAGTATTATATTCACTCAAAAGAACGACAAAACGTGAGTTCTTGTTAAATATTGTGAGCAATCGAAAGGTAGACGGTTAGGGAGTGAAACCTGTTTTCGGTTGAGAGTACAAGTGAGGCAGTGATTGTGTTTGTTTGTTCTACAAATAATGATGTTGGTAAACAAATTCGTTTCTGGACGGACCACCGATCTTGTTTATAGTAAACAATTTTAATATTCAATAAAAAGTACAAAAAAAATTAAATTTAAAAAACTTTTGAAAATGGATCAATATCGGAGTGAAAAAGTACTTGCCATTATCTATCCTGTTATCATTGGATTATCGTTCGTTTGTAGTGTCACCTCCGCGGTGGCATGGACGCATTGGAAATATGCTCTGGATACTTGTGGCGAAAGGTATTCAAGTTGTGGTTGCTTTCTTTATGGACTTTCCGCAATAACATATTACCGAGGTGGTCACGCTGCATATTGCCATTTAGCAGTATATGGACTAGTAATTCCAGTAATATTTGCAGTCATTTTTGGATCTTACCATGTATACAGGGTGTGTATGGGTGTTGGTAAGCATCGAAATGCAACAGCCAGATTAAAACAAAGGTGTGTGATATTTTAATTAGAGAGATGCATAAATTCCCATTATTATTGTTATCTTAAAATTCTCAGATCGGGCGATATGATGGTTATTACAACACAAAGTGAAATAACCTATGACGATATATCACCATACTATTGGATTCCAGTTAGTGTGTTATCGGCATTGATGACACTGTACACCCTAATTTATATATCCATTTTTACCGGCGGAATAATACAATCATGTGATCAATATCGAAAAGTATTACTGAAATTTGTATACGCCAGTGGAAACATGGTCTCAGCCATACAAGGACGGATTTCATGTGCTGCGGTCTTTGACTTTATGGACTATTTGCACCCTGATCCTGCACCAGATCGAAGGAGATATGACAGAATAAATAGTCCTGCATGTTATCATATTGCCATTATATGTGGTTGGGCTTGCGTACTAGTATGGCTTTGTGGAACAGTTACGAATATTCGATTAGCCAGGAGTAGTAGAACTGTTCGAGTATAATTGTCAGAAAAAGAGTTTTACATATATAAGGGATTAAAAACTGAATACATATATCAATACACATGAAATTTGCCATAAGTAAATTGAAACCACCAAACATTCCATGAGATTTACTACAGTGCAAGGTTTTTTTTTTAAACTACAGCTTAATATATATAAAATTGTTACTTTTATAGTTAGTAAATGATATTTTTAACTTTTTACCTATTATTAAAAAAATATACTTTATTAAAAGGTGAGATATTAATTTTTAATTAACAAATACCACGCCCATGCTGACATTTCAATCTGAAATTTTTGTAAACAATTTATATTGTTATGTTGTGAACAAAGTATGATCTATTCGATAGAAAATTGGCCATTTCCTAAATAAAATATGAGCTATGTGTTTAAATACTGGAATTGTCGATAAGTATTTTTAAAAAAATAATCACGAAAAGTATTATGTATAATCCCTTTTAAAAATTTATATAGTTAGTAAGCAATTATTGACAGCTTAATACAAAAACAATTTTGTTTATTTAAAATTAATTTCTTTTTTATTTTCACAATTTTGTAATTAATTGAAGTACAAATGAAGATATCTATTCTGCCACCAAAAAGCATACAAATGGCGTCAGTGTTTTAAGTAAGATCTTATTTTGAGTATTTTGGTTTATGACAGTGCCGGGCTCTTAGAATAAAGTTGTTCTATAATCTAAGGGCCGGGATACTATAGCTGTCAAACGTGGTAGAGTAAATTTTATATACGGCTGTTCAGAATTTGGTGTAGAATTTAATAATTTGACGTTTTCGTGTGATAGTTGCAATATCATTATATCCAAAAAATAAAAAATAATGGCTGCAATGGATTTAGAGCTTAAAAAGGTTTGTATATTGCATATAATTTCATATAAGAATCTTCGATTACAATTGATTTGTAGGCATTCACTGAAATGCAGTTAAATAAAATTGAAACAACAAAAAAGGCAAAAATGATAGATGTACAGTGCAATGTATTTAAAACATCTAAACAAAAATATTCTATAACAAATAGAGAAGTTAGTAATTTGGATCCTAATTCAAGGTATGAGTAAGAGATCGATCGATTTATAAGCACAACCTATATTATAACATAAATTGATTTTATAGGGTATATTCATCGATTGGCCGAATGTTTGCTTTATCCACCGTTCCTGAAATGCAAGAAGAGCTCAAATATAAACAAGAGAAATGCGAAAACTTAATTGTACAATTAAGTGAGAAGAAGGATTTTCTTGTTAAAAATCTAAAAGAACAAGAAGATAGCTTACGAGAACTAGTTCAACAAAAAAAGGATACAAAATAGATAGATATTTATTATTAGTTTGTTTTTGTTTTGAAAATGTCAATCATCTATTTATTTAAATAAATCTTTAAAAAAATTCATCTAAATTGAAATTTGCGTATGATGCGAATTCGTTTCCCAAATTTCTTTCATGCTGCGGTCGATATTCATATTTTTCTAATCCCAAATATTCTTTAAGCCATGGTTCAGTTACTTCTCCAGAACAGAATATCACTTTTCCATTGATTTTACTAAGCTTTTTAACAATAATTGATATCTGTTTTATACAACTTTCGGATAAAAATGGAGGATCAGCAATTATTATATCAAAATTATGAGTATATTTCTTAATTATATCAGCTTGGTCACCATCGTTAAAATCGTAAAACAAAAAGTCATCACCATAAGATGCAAATCGTTTGTCATATTCAAATATTTTAACTGAAAATTTACATAATATTGTTAACACTTCGTTTTGAATTGTATATTTTTTTTTACCATTTTTATGAATATTTTTTATGGGAACATATAAAGATGGACAAGATAAAAGTCCAATCAATTCCGAGTTATTTTTTAAAAGTTTATTGCAAACTTTCGCTATATCCTCCTTTGTTTTATTATTGTACCAAAACTGACTTAATTGCTTCATTATAATGAAAATAATAAATAAAAATTATTCTTATTGTAATATTGTTGTTAATATGGTAGATGAAATCAGTTTACCCAATTTTCTTCAAAGTGAGCATTTCCTTGTCCATGAATTGTTTGTTGTTCCAGACGTTCCCTATCTTCTTGTTCTTTATAAAACTCAGCTAAAGCACGTAATGTATCAGCAGGAAGGCATATTTGTTCTTCTTCAGAATCTAGAAGATGGTTCTCCTCCAAACTCATTTTTAACCTGTTTCACATAATGTTTTGTCCGGTCAAATTTATACCTTTTTTCGACAATTCTCTAAACATAACCAAGAATTTACTTATGTTACGACCATTCCTATTTTTATTAATATATACCTTTAAACACAATAAAAAAAATATTGTAAATTTTTGAAATATATTAATGTAATACGATTAATTTATTAAGAATAATTTATAACAAACTATAAAATAGGAAAACTAATATATGTTTAAAAAAGCTACATTATCACTTATGGCAATTCTTTAATGAACCGTTTAAAATTTCAGTTGGCATTACTTGACAGAAAGTTAAAAAGTCACTCAGATTTGTGTTAATTGGGCCACATAATTCGCTTTTTGGATTTAGTTAGAAATTCTGTAAAATAGACGTTGTTACCATTTTAAAGAACTTAACATTAATTGAGACTGTTCTTAGCGCAATTTTTTTTAGTACAAACTTTACAATTAGTATTATTATTGGTGGAAATATAAAAAATTACATGAATTTCGGTGTATTAATAATTTAGGAGAGAAAGTAGGAAAAATTAAACTTTGAAGAATATACGAAATAAATATCGGTCTAATCTAATCTATAATGTAAGTAGTAAAATTATATGAACGTGCAATTATTAATTTTTTTGAAAGCTTATAATCAGTAAAATTATTATAATTTTATATTGAAAATCAAGTGAACATGACTATAGGAATGACACGCATTTCTAACCTGTTCTTACAGTGCGCGCTCAGCAATTATGGTTTTATCTTAGATATTCGTCACCGAACATCATTCTTAATTCCCCCCGCACTTTTTTATTGTATTTTAATAAGATGACGACATAAAATGTATTAAATCTAAATATTGTTTAAAAAAAATTGAATTTTTTATTGATGAATTTAATGTTTTCATAAATTTGAAAAAAATTCTAGAAAAGAATAAAATTTCAAATTGGTTAATAATGATTTCCATAAACACATATGTATAATTAAATATGATATGTTTTTATCTAAATAAAAATTATAGTTAAAAAATTATGAATTTTCTATGTCTCATTTAGTAGTTCACTTCCTACTCTGATTGTCAAAAAAATATTTAAGAAAAGTAATTCAATAATATTTTAAATGATATTTAAAATTAAATGAAAGTTATTTGATCAATTTTAGAACAGCGATGGGTGACGATAACATACCATCCAGTACTACAGATCACGACAGAGATTCGACGAGTGAACCTCAAATTTCTATACGTACTCGATTAATTGAACATGTGAAAGCGAACAAAATTGATGTCGCGTTATGGGCAACACGATTCCTTACAACTGTTTTTTCTGTAGGATATATTTTACCATTCTTTGGGTAAGTAATTAAATGAATATATATTTTCCAATAGCAAAAATGATATAATTTTGATATCATTTGCTTTCAGGAGTGCACAAAGTTATTATAATAAAGTGTTATTGGCAAATGCAGCTACAAGTGCGCTGCGTTTACATCAGCGCTTACCAATTTTTGCATTTACGCGAGAGTTTTTATCACTTTTAATTATAGAAGATTCATGTCACTATTTGTTTTATTCGCTGATATTTCTCTACGTTAGTCCAACGTTGATAGTTCTATTTCCAGTATTACTTTTTGCAGTTTTACATGCATCAAGCTATTCACTTAAACTTTTAGACGTAAGTACCTTTTATAATCTAAAAAAAAAATGGTTAGTATATAATTTTGCAAATATTTTTTATTATATATTTATAAGGTACTTGGACAAAACTCATGGTGGGGAGCGCGGTTTTTCATATCAATTGTAGAATTCCAGACAGGAAATATTTTGAGGTTGGCGGCATTCTGTGAAATATTTGTAATGCCATTTGCAATTGTGTTAGTTTTTATGTAAGTTTTTATAAGAAATTTATTTTATTTTTATTCATGATATTAATTTATATTTAAAAATTCAATTCCATAGGGGACGAGCTGGTATAATGACGCCTTTTATCTATTATCAATTTTTAACAATGCGTTATATGTCAAGACGAAATCCTAACACACGAAATATGTTTAGTGAGTTACGAATGACAACAGAAAATTTAGCTAACAGTTCACCAGCTTTTATAAGAAAAATTCTACAAGGTGGAATAGCATTAGTATCGCGTTTAGCGCCACAACATACAGCTGCTCCACAACATACAGCTGCTCCACAACAGTAGATCGTCTTTTTTTCTCTTGAAAATGTTTTTGTTTTAGTTTAAAATGTTTATTAGTTTGTCTGTTATATTTTTTCTGCATATAAATTTGAGGATAAGAAATATTTTTTTTACCCACAATTACTATTTTCATCACGGTGGAATTTATTGAGTTGATTAATTTAACAAAATATTTCTTATTGCTATTTTCATCACGGTGGAATTTGAGTCGATTAATTTACCAAATTTTGTTATAATGCACACATAAATTATTCACTATAAAAATATATTTATATTAATACTTATTAATTATAACTTATCGATAACTATTGCTTTAATTATACTTGAGTCGGTTATTAGTACATATATAATATATATTATGTAAAAATAATTTTGTTCAATTTAATTTTTTTTTATTAAATAGGAATATTACAAATTAGGTTTTGTACGTAAAGTATTCAGAAATAATATCTCTAATGAGAAGAAAAAGAAATGTTGAACATAAATTAAAAAAAATATCTAAGAAATTATTGTATTAAAAAATAGGTAATTTTTTTTTAGAAATGTACCGTTTTCTGGTATAAAATTAATTATGTTTTAAAGTTTAAATTTTCTGAATTTTGTCATATTTACAAATAAAATAAATGAAGTGTGTAGGGTAAACATTTGTTTTATTTTTCTTTTCTTCAAAAATGATATATACCATATAAATTGTGAGCGTGTGAAGGGTAATAATATATTTCTGATAATTTTTTTAGGTGTAGGATTATAATAGCTGTATTATAATCCCACACCTTAAAAAAATTATCAGAAATATAAAACACTCTATTTACATATATATACTACTGGTTTTGCCCGGCGCGATTTGCCACGCCAAAATAAATAAGTAAATATATTTTCGTGCTGAATCTATCAAACGGATGAATTTTGACCAAAAAGTTTTGGCTCAAGTGTCATGCCATATCAAGTATTTTTCGAGGTTTTACTCGATCATCAAATATGTTGTATGACGTAAATTGTTCGTGTGTGTTTTCATTTTACGTAACAAGCCTGCGATACGCGGTGTTTTTACATGATCACCTATTTAAATATAGATAGGTGATCATGTAAATATATACCGTGCCCAAGTCCTGCTTAAATTCGGTGATCGGAGTTCGACGTTAATCTTTCGTGATTATATAATGGCCAATTTATGAGCTCTTCTATTTTGATAGCCCGGCGGAACATCGATTTTTCGTGTTTTTCACGAGATTTACTTACCCCGCCGTCAACTGATAGTATTATCAGAATTTTTTTTTAAATTTACAATATTCGATATGATTATATCACGCGGGAATATATCTACAATTTCTGAGATACTCGCATCTACAAGAATTTCGCGGTCGGAATAGATCACAAATCATCGCGTTTCACATGTCTACCATATATCAAAAGCAAATTTTCATTACCTACTCGAGAATTAAAAAATCGTTCACAAAGTTTCAACCTAATCGAATTAACGGAAGAGAAACACATGGCGAACATGCCCACAAAAGACCCAAAGTGCATTCATGTTTATATGTGTGTATAGAGATAAGTTCCACACAAAATTTGCCTTCTTGACAGAATATAAAGTTCATCCTTTTAACAGAAACTTCTTAAAGCATTATGAAAATTTATTTCAAATTTATGCATTCAATTAAATTACATAAAATTTTTAAAATATTACTGACTTTTTAAGCTTTATTTAAATGATATGAAAATTAGTAAATTCCTTTTACTATTTTAAGTTTTATTTATTTCAAAGTTCATTTTTTTCGCAACTAATGCTTCATGGTAATTTAGCAAATTGTAATTGAACATTATTATTCAGTTACATGGTGGAATACAATCTGCACTAAGTGTAGTGAATTCAACTGTCAAATTAGTTAGTTATTTTTTGAATTGCGCTTAAATGTCTTACAGTTTACTTTTTGTGTTAGCTTTTTTATATTCTTATATATTCTGTCAATTAATTTTTAAATGTGTTCAAACAAACTGTAATATAGTATTAATTAGCCAAATAAAATAAAACGAAATATCCACTTAATAAATCAATTCAAATGGTCAATTATAAAATGGATCATGCCTTAGGGACAGTTGTCTCTTTCACATCAGTGGAAAATGACTGTAAATAAACATTTAATTTTTATGATTTATCAGTGATTAAGTGATTTAAGCAATTAGAATAGAGTGTTTAACAGAAAATAACTATTAGAAATAAATTATTTGTGCTAAAAAATTACAGTCATCGCTGTGGAATTCTCATATTATCTATAAAGGAATTTTATTCATTATTTATATTACATATACACATATTTACTTTAACATCGTGAAAGCTACATCTTTATTGTCAAAAAATTCTCTTATTTATAAAATGGAAATGTAATTTAAGGTTTCTCAACTTGTTTCTTAATGAATCTTTAACAATTCAAGTCTTTCAACAAAGCTTTGAATTTAGACTTTGCTTGTACTCGTATACGAGGTCTGTTCAAAAAGTATCGCGAAATACATACACATATATTCGATTTTCGATTTTTTTGTGGCGTTATGTTGGTACTATATTCTGTCACTTATGGCGACAAGTTCGGCCATTTTCAATGTTCAGTTAATTTTTGACAGCTGCTTTGCTTGCACGTGTTTTGGCTTGTCTTCGATTTTTGCCCATTTTTGACCAAAAACGGCATCGCATTAACATTGCTAAGGAGCTGTTGGACTCCGTCCGCGACGACCCAAATTTGCTCCAAAGGGTCATAACTGGTGACGAATCATGGGTTTATGGTTATGACGAGGAAACCAAAGCTCAATCATCCCAATGGAAGCTGACGCACGAGCCAAGACCGAAAAAAGCGCCAAGTTCGATCGAATGTGATGGTTTGCTTACATTTTTATTTGGTTACAGGGGCGTGGTGCATCATGAGTTCTTGCCAGAAAGTAGAACGGTCAATAAGGAATATTACCTGCAAGTTATGCGCAAGTTGCGCGAAACAATCCGCTAGAAACGCTCGGATTTGTGGAAGAACAAAAATTGGCTTTTGCCATTTTTGGCCAAAAAGAACACATTAATAATGTCGCAGCCACCGTATTCCCCAGATCTGGCCCCCTGTGACTTTTTCTTGTTCCCGAAACTGAAGAGCCCCATGAAAGGACGACGCTACGCTATGATTGAGGAGATTAAGACGGCGTCGAAGAAGGAGCTGAACAAGATCACAAAAAATAATTTTTTGAAGTGCTTCGAGGATTGGAAAAAACGTTGGCACAAGTGTATAATATCTGGTGGGAATTACTTTGAAGGTGACAAAATAGATATTCATGAATAAATAAATAATTTTTGAAAAAACACAAAATTCGCGATACTCTTTGAACAGACCTCGTATGATCTTATACAATAGATCAATTTTTCTCGAACAATTTTCTCATTTATTTAAACATCCATAAACTCTTCATATTTCCTACGGATAGTTATTTTTCAATTATATGATAGAAATACAATTCCAATGGCAATTGCAAATTGCAAAATTTACGAATTTTGCCAGAATCAACCAATTAAATACAATTACAATATAATTTATTTATAAATTATGTTTAATTAGAGTTTTTAATAAAACAACAAATAATGTATTCACTTACCTTATTTCTATATTAATTACAACTCTCATTAACAACACATCGAAATGTATAGCAGTACTTAAACTACGACTGCAAATTAAACAAGATCTAATTGGGCGATAAAACATTTGTCAGTTTCCGTCTGTCGCCGGAATATTGTACAAACCCATAAAATTGTGAAAGTTTTAAGATTTGGTGTCGAAATTCTGTTCCTAAGAGTAATTATGTGCAAAATAGGGAGTTGTATGGACTATTTTTCTAGAATGAATGATTATAAAATTTCTTTTTTTATTAATGTTTATTTAATATAATGTTAAGCATTATACAATGAAAAGAAAAACTTAAAAGTTATTTGTATATTTAAATATTTGATTTTTGGTATTGTA
Organism: Atherix ibis; assembly: GCA_958298945.1. Classification (NCBI taxonomy): domain Eukaryota; kingdom Metazoa; phylum Arthropoda; class Insecta; order Diptera; family Athericidae; genus Atherix; species Atherix ibis. The sequence goes on from OY282609.1 coordinate 33,223,703, forward strand.
ATAACTGCAAGTCATACTGTGGCATTTATTTCTTATATATCGTCACCATTTTCTTCAAGGGTTTTAGGATTAGTAGACTCCAGACGCTACACTATTGTTTTCAGTTCTGTATGGCCTCGAAATTTTTTTGACATTCTTTTTTTTTATTGGAAATTAAACCTTACCCCTTTCAATAGCCGTTATTGAAAAGGGATTTGATATATTTTCCAATAAGGCAGTGATGATCGTAAACGAAGTTATAGCATTCTCCTCCAATATATTCTCACAGCTTTACCTGTATACAATTTTCCCATAATTTCGTTTAACTGAAGCCCAGAAAACAATCTTACACCTGTTTCTGATTGCCCATCTTATTTCACGTTTTAACTAGACAATTAATCAATTGCTCTCTAGCTGAGCTTCGGCTAAAGGAAATCGCTTTTTTGAGCACTTTTTCCCATAGTTGGGTTGTCATTAAAATAGTAGAAAAAATGATTATAAACAGATCAAATGGAAATCTACAAAGTTTTTACAATTAAAAACTATATGAAACAAAATTATTCCCCTAAAACTCATCAAAGAATAAAGAGACAATGACCTAGCGATATATTAAAATGTTCTAACTCTCGTTTGTTAAAGAAACACCGATGATGGGTGGTTACTTCCACATCATTGCTTCAATATATTTGTAGTTGTAGATATCGCTAAAAAATTATCAGCACAGATCAGAACCAAAGAATTCTTAGTCGTCAACGGCTACAATAAATAACAGAAATTGAATTTTGAGAAAATAATTAATAGCTTCTATTCGTTAAATAGGATTTAAACCAAGCAAGTAATAAGATAATCATAAATTTGAGCAAAACTCATAAGTTTGAGCAAAATAACAGAATTTGGAAGTATATCGAATGCTTACTATAATTTTGGAATTTGTTAATTACATAATATGTAAATTTTAAAAAAATTTTTGTTGTTGATCTACAAAACACAAAAACCATGTTGGTTTATAGAGATTATACTGACATATACGAGGTCTGTTCAAAAAGTATCGCGTATTTTGAATTTCCGCGGGTTACGTATATTCGATTTTCAATTTGTTTGTGGCGTTATATTGGTGCTCCTGTATCTCACTTATGCCGAAAAGTTCGGCCATTTTGAATACTCAGTTAATTTTTAACAGCTGCTTTGTTTGCACGTGTTTTGGCTCGTCTTCGATTTGTGCTCAATTTCGACCAAAAACAGCATCGCATTAACATTGCTAAGGAGCTGTTGGACTCTGTCCGCGACGAACTAAATTTGCTCCAGAGGGACATAACTGGTGACGAATCATGGCTTTATGGTTATGACGTGGAAACCAAAGCTCAATCATCCCAATGGAAGCTGACGCACGAGCCAAGATCGAAAAAAGCGCGCCAAGTTTGATCGAATGTGAAGGTTTTGCTTACAGTTTTCTTCGATTGCAGGGGCGTGGTGCATCATAAGTTTTTGCCACAGGGTAGAACGGTCAATAAGGAATATTACCTGCAAGTTATGCGCAGGTTGCGCGAAGCAATTCGATAGAAACACCCGGATTTGTGGAAAAACAAAAATTGTCTTTTGCGCCATGAACATGCCCCTGCTCACGCATCGTTGCTTATGCGCAAATTTTTGACCAAAAACAACACACTAATAATGCCGCAGCCACCGTATTCCCCAGATCGGGCCCCCTGTGACTGTTTCTTGTTCCCGAAACTGAAGAGCCCCATGAAAGGACGATGCGACGCTACGATTGCTTACCGGATGAACGAGTTGCACTTCTCTAAGAAGTATACCATTGCTAGTTCACCAGCAACAGCAACAATCAAACCTTACCGATATGCAACTAATTTTATTAAAAAAACAATTTCAATTACATGATGTGCTATAAAAATAAAAAAAATTTTATATTTTCTCAAAACTTTTTTTATTAATTTAATTTTGGTAATAAATCAAAATATTTTATTGTACATAAAAAAAAATTATTTTTATTATTTTTAATTAAACTTTTCAAAATTTTAGACAATTGAAATTATTTGGAACTTTTAATTATGGCGATTCCGAAGACTCTTCTAAATTAAGTTTTTTTATTTCATCTTGAATATTAGAAATATAATTCTCGTATTCAATTAATTCTTTGTTAACTGTACTCTTTATAGCATCATGTTGTGTTTTGTAAAAATTCAGCCTTTCTGAAATTTTTTCCAATGATTTAGGTACAGATACAATTCCGCCAACTGGTTTTGAATACTGATTACGTATATTGTTTTTAGAGAATTTAAGAAGACTTTCTTCTACATCTTTTCTTAATTTCGAATTGCTGTTTGTCATAATTTCATTAGTAAATTGTTCTTTTTTATCCTCTTCAATAATTAAATGATGATTTTGAACAAAACCCAATTGATCATACTTGATGCTACGTAGTTTTTCCATATGTTGTACTAAAAGATCATTGATTTTCCTAACTTCAGCACCAAGATCGATCAATTTGACACTGATGGGATCCTGGATGTCTGATGGTATTTCTTCTCTACGCTTGACATTTTTAAAAAAACTATCCCTAAATGTAAAAAATAAATATATAATAAATTTGTTATTGTAAATTTCATTAAAATATATACCTTTCCTTCAACGCATCGATTAGGGTTCTCTTTAACACTAATTTCGCATCATCGAGGTGTTGTTTAATTTCTTCTTTTCGATTGTTATCCATTTTTGAACAGATGAAATTTTTCGATAATGCTTGATATTTAAATTTGTATTAAATAATTCTTAATATACTTTTCTACGCTTGCTACGCCGTCGTTTTGTACTGTTTCAATTAAACCAAATTTCAAAGTGTCTAGAATATAGACGTGTCCGAATAGTATTATTATTATTAAATAATAATACACGTAGTACATTATTACAACGATTAAATTGGAAAAGTTTACTAAGCAAATTTCAAATTTCAAAAATTGAGAGATATCTAAAATTACAAAATATTAATAAACAGATTTAAATAATAATATAAATTAACGTACGAGGTATGTTCAAAAAGTATCGCGAATTTTGTGTTTTATTCAAAAAATATTTATTTATTCATGAATATCTATTTTGTCACCTTCAAAGTAATCCCCACCAGATATTATTCACTTGTGCCAACGTTTTTTCCAATCCTGCGGCATTATTAGTGTGTTGTTTTTGGCGAAAAATGGCAAAAGCCAATTTATGTTCTTCCACAAATCCGGGCGTTTCTATCGAATTGCTTCGCGCAACTTGCGCATAACTTGCAGGTAATATTCCTTATTGACCGTTCTACTCTGTGGCAAGAACTGATGTGCACCACGCCCCCGCAATCGAAGAAAACTGTAAGCAAAACCTTCACATTCGACCGAACTTGACGCGCTTTTTCCTGTCTTGGCTCGAGATGATTGAGCTTTGGTTTCCACGTCATAATCATAAATCCATGATTCGTCACCAGTTATGACTCTCTGGAGCAAATTTGGGTTGTCGCGGACGGAGTCCAACAGCTCCTTAGCAATGTTAATGCGATGCTGTTTTTGGTCGAAATTGAGCACAAATCGAAGCGAGCCAAAACACGTGCAAACAAAGCAGCTGTTAAAAATTAACTGAACATTCCAAATGGCCGAACTTGTCGGCATAAGTGAGAGACATGAGTACCAACATAACGCTACAAAAAATCTAAAATCGATTAAACGTAACCCGCGGAAATTCAAAATTCGTGATACTTTTTGAACAGACCTCGTAGACAGGCAAGACGGAAATGGATTTTTAGTTGTAAAAACACTGAGAAGAACATTGGAACGCTTTGTTGAATCCCGCAATTCGTGTCCATATTTTCATATAGGTTAAAGTATTATTGTATAAATGAGTACTTTCTTGGCACGTGCTATTTTTGACAGTTTGTCTAATAATCTAGATAATTGTCAGTATCGATTGTTAAGTTATTGTCTTTTCACTCTATTTAGCGGATTTAACGTTAGTTGTTTGTGCTTTTGCATTGCGGGAAGACTAAATATCTTATACAATTTACAAGGAAGAGTATTTGTAACAGAAACCATTGAAGAATATAAGATGGAATTTTAGTATCTTTGTAAGCGTGCAGTCGGACAGATGGCAAAAATGATTTCAGATGAGATTTTGATATCATGTGTGTAAAAATTTTACAGGATAGTCTTTAATATGATACTCTTACTCTAGGGAATTCCAGCGCAAATAGGGAGAGTATCTGATATTTGAGTACCTTTTTATGGCTGAGAGAATCGATCTTATATTGGGTGTAAGGGAAAGTTCTGTCGTTTTTGAACAATTGCACTTGTATGCGTTGTCGATTCTAAGCGAGAATTCTGATTCGACTGATATAGATTTAAACCGTTAGATTACTGTATGATTGATGGTTTATACACATTTTTTTATATTTTTGTCAGTTTTTTTTTTTAAATTTGTAAAACAGTCAAAATGTGTGACGGAAAAGTGCACTTAAGACATTGTATATTGTATGAGTTCCAGAATGGGAACAACGCGATGGAGGCAAATAAAAACTTGTGTGGCGTGTTTGGAGAAGACTCCGTAACAGCTGGAACATGCCGGAGATGGTTTGCAAAATTTCCTTCGGGTCATTTTTCTTTGAAAGATGAATCCAGATCAGGAAGGCCATCAGATGTCAATGGCGAAGTGCTACGCAGTATGCTCAGGACAAATCGCATGTTAAATTCCACAGAAGTGGCCTTCAAGCTTGCAATTCATTAGACTACTGCTTTAGAGCACATTAAAAGGCTTGGTTTTGTGTCCAAACTCTCTGTTTGGGTGCCACACGAATTGAGCGAAAAAAATTTAATAGATCAAATTTTAATATGTTCTTCAAATATTGCTCGTCACACAAGAGGGAACCGTTTTTGGACCACTTGGTGACTGGTGATGAAAAGTGGATAGTTTATAAACATGTGGTAAGAAAAAGGGCATATGTTTACAAAGGGGAAACACCACCGACCACATCCAAAGCTGGCGTCCATCAAAAGAAAGTTATGTTGTGCTGTTGGTGGGATCGGAGGGGTATTGTCCACTATGAGTTGCTAAAAGAAAATTATACGGTCGATGTTGATCGCAACTTTATGTTTTGAATCAAGAAATTCAACGTAAATGTCCATATTTGGCCAACAGAAAGGGTGTAATTCTTCACCATGACAACGATAGACCGCACGTGGCAAGAAAAACCGTACAAAAAATTGCATAGTTGGGTTGGGAAACTCTACCTCAACCAGCATATTCTTCAGATATTCTATCATCTGATTATCATCTGTTCAGGTCGCTGCAAAACTTTCTTGATGGAAATGAATATATAAATTATGAGGGTGTCCAAATGGCAGTGGAAGAATAATTTGCGTCTAAAAACGAGGACTTCTTTTCCAGGAGGTTGGATAAGCTGACAGAACACTGGCAGATAGTTGTAACTATTATAGTAAAGGAAATTATATTTTGAATTAATTTTTGAATAAAAAGTGAAAAAAAATTAGTTTTTTCTTTAAAAAAAAAACGGCAGAACTTTCTCTTACACACCCAATAAATAATATATACTATAAAAAATATGTTTTCATTATATTTTTCAATTGAGATTGTCTTTAACTTAGTTTGACTATAAACACAACTCAACAATATCGTTATTTAGCTAGTATTAATTGAACTTGAAAAGCGATATTAATACAGAATTTAAACAATTTCAAGATTAACTACGATTCGATTCGATAATTAAATAAACTTAAATGGTATCCAATTCGGATTACCATAATACGATACGTGTATAGTGCATGAAATCCTCCAGCATTGGTAATTGTGAGTTGGGAATTTATTGTATTTTCATTCAGTCAGACATAGTTAACATTTCGAGATTAATTAATATTAATCCCAAATGGGGGCTTTGATTGTTATTTTACAACAATTACATGTACACATCCATCCATGTATTCGAATAAAATATATTTAAATTATTTGGAAATTTCATTTTGCACATACTCGTACGTAAGTTTTCATTTTTGGATGCTTCGGATTTTTATATGTATATAAAAATATATTTTTCATGAGGATTTAAAGTTATTGTTTTTAACCATTTGATTTAAAATTATGGCTATTAATTAAATGAAAAATATAATGGAAAATAGTTTTGGGTTAAATTAAAACTGATTGTTTATAAATGCTTAATAGTATTTCGTTCGAATTATTTAATTCGTGATAAGTAAATATTCATTGTCTGGACAGTGGAGCCAAAAGTCAATAAAAGTTGAAAAATATGTGTGTTAAATCCCTCAATTCCATTTGGTTTTTAATGCAAGTATTTAGTTTTACTTAGTTTAGCGTTCAAAGACATTCTATGAGCGTGTTCTAAGTAAGGGACTTCTAGGATATTCCGCTAAGAAAGTGTCGTAAGAATAAATCCATAAATGAAATCAGTTGCATCTTCGATGAAGCTAACTTTATTACCACGGGGCTACTTGTACATATCTGAAAAATGACGATTGAGTGTTGTCTCTTTAAATAAAATGTTGGTACTATACTCGTAAATACAACTAAGCATACTGTTTTATCGTAAAGCTTTAGCCAATGTTTATCATCTTAAATACGAGTATTTCGTTATTCTTAGAGAAGAAAAAAACTGATTTTGAGTAACTGCTTTAAAGTAATGAAAATTATATTTTTCAAGATAAACACACTATTTTATAGTATTACCAATAAAAAATTGACGAGACATTTGACTGAGATTTATTATAAATACCAAATCAAAGTACATGTGATTTATAAGATTTCTGAATGGTAAATAATAGTGGAATGAAATCAAATCAAAACTTTATTTCTTTCTTATTTGGCATTTATTCGAATTTCATCTGTTGATCAAATTATGATTAAAAAATACTCTCCGTCAAAACTAGTTGATAAAAGTTAACTTAAATTTAAAATATAAAAATTTCTTTTAATCTTTTTTCATCATTGCTAATTGTATTGTACTTTAATATTTTTAAATTAAATAAACATTTTTTAAAAACAATAATGTAGATTCTGTTTTCAATTTAGTATTATTTAATGCGCTTTTGTTCTTCGCTTTCGTATCGTTATTTCTATATTTTTAAGACTCATTTTCTGATTAAATTTAAGACTCAGCGTTAATAATTCTTATAGTGGCGGTTTTAAAATCACCAATCTAAAAAAGAAGATACATAATAGCCTATGAACATAATTAGGAATTATTCTATTATATGAAATCTTCGTGATCCTGTTTAATACAAATATTCTTTGAGCCAATACCACCGCGTTATTTTATAGTTGTCCGAAAAGTAATTTCGTTGTTTCCCCACAGAGGACTTAATTGTATTTTTTCACATTACGAACTTCACACTTATTGCTTGTGAAAAAATTGGATTTTTTCTGCACAGTTGTTTTTGGTTGATTTTTGGCATTTTCGGAATATTTTACTTTTTTACTAAAGAAAAGATAAAAATTCTGTTCAAGCAAGAAAAAAATTATCCGATGTGTATGGAAAAGATGTATTAAGTTTGAAAAATTTCGATCCGGCAATTTCGATCTCGAAGATGCACCACGTTCTGGAAGGCCAGTTGAAGCTGATGAAGACACAATAAAGGCATTAATTGATGCAAGTCGGCGAATAACAACTCGTGAGATTATTGAGAGATGAAATTTATCGAATACGACCGTGCATGATCATTTGAAACGGATAGGTTTAATCGCAAAGCTCGACATATGCATTCCTCATCTAACGGAAAAAAATTTGTGCTGTCGCATTGACGTTTGCGATTTGCTTCTCAAACGCCAAGAAAATGATCCATTTTTTAAGCGTATCATCATTGGGGACGAGAAATGGGTTGTCTACAACAATCCTGGAGTAGCAAAAGATTCTGGAGTAGAAAAGTTGAACCGGCTCAAAGCACTTCGAAAGCCAATATTCATCAAAAAAAGGTTATGCTATCTGCTTGGTGGGATTTCAATAAAATCGTTTTGTTTTGAGCTTCTACTGAGCAACACAACGATCAATTCTGAAGTGTACTGTCATCAGTTGGATAAATTGAATGATTCACTTAAAGAAAAAAGGCCAGAATTGGTCAATAGGAAAGATATAGTGTTCCAACAGGATAATGCGAAACCACATACAAGTTGGACCACTCGGCAAAAGCTTTTAGAGCTTGGATGGGATATACTGCCACACCCACCATACTGTCCAGACTTGGCTCCTCCCGATTATCATTTGTTCCGGTCTCTACAAAAATTTTTAGACGCTAAAACGTTTAATTCAAATGAGGAAGTCAAAATTCACTTGGATCAGTTTTTTGCCAGCAAAGAATAAAAATTTTATGAGCGTGGAATCATGCTACTACCAGAAAGATGGCAAAGGGTATTGGATCGGACTGGACAATATTTACTTGAATAAAATATTAATTCACTATAAGAAAATTGTCTTTCATTTTTATAAAAAATAGATCACAAGTGTTTGTTTGTTTAGGACGCTCGAATGCTAATTGAATCTTCTCGCTCAATATTTCCACTTGACTCTGTATTTCTACGATCTAACTTAATCCGCCAATCACTCAAACAACGTTTCTCATTTGCACTTCCCGAATTTTTTCGTCGTTCGCTCTATTACTTCCCGACTTTAAATCAGTCGTCTTACTTTCCGGACAACCAAATAACTAATATTAACTAATTTTATTAATAAATTGACTTGTTGTCATTGGTGTTTCAAGCATAACTGAGTGTTTAGTGGTAAGATGACACAGGATAGGTTTCTTGCAAGAGGGCTGTAATGAAAGAATAGGCAATAATTAATTTTTTTATACCGAAATATGAATTTAACGAACTATGTTATTTTGGATTGTATGGATGGAACTCTTACTTTCTACGTCATACGTCCATATTAGTTTTAGTAACACCTTGTATGGAAATAATAAATTTTTGATTGTCAATGTTGACCTGTTGTTAAAAAGTTGAAGGTTTTTAATCTCTTACCACGGCTAACGACTTGCAACAGCACTGCCTGCAATTCTTCCTCGGTAAACTTGTGTCAGATAATAACCTTCGTAGGTAGTGCTTTGAAGATTTAACCGCTGCTTTGCATAAGCCTCCAAAATGATGATTAATGATTCCACTGTACAAATTCTTCCACACAGAGTCTATGGACAGAATTACTCGACTGAGCCTCCTTATACATGATTCTGTACGCACTCTCACACAATTAGTGGCATTATCCGATGGTATCGTTGAAGGATTTGTTCACTAGCCCATGAATGTCTTCAATGCTTCCAAAAATGTTTTTGTAGCTAAATCGCATACTAAACGAACAGTGCTACGTAACTTTTCTCTGGATAATACCCACGCTGCTTTATATGAATCCAGATGGAGTCGAAGTAATCCACTTCGGTATGATGGAAGGGCGCCGATGGCCTTACATGTTTTGGCGGTAACTTACTCATACTTGGTGCATTACTTGGGTTATTACATGCATTCTTGAACTACTGCCTCGCACAGGCTCAGCCTCTTAATTATCGAAGCCCTTTATCACGTTTGATACAATAATCCTTGCATGGTGACATGTAGTGTTTGGTGTGTGAGTCAAGTCTGTGTTGAGGAATCTCAAGAAATGGAGGCGTTCACCCTAGATCATTTTCTATTTGGAAGGCCCTTGACTGTAGATGCCGAATTCGACATCAACATTATCAAATTTCTCAAATTCCGTTGGAAAATCACTAAGCAAGTAACCCAACACTTCTTGCAGTGCCGGTACAAGAAAAATTTATCGCAACTGCAATCAAGAAGAAAATGAAATAAGGCTACAGGAGAGTTAAGCACTGACGGCTTAGTGTTTTTAAAGGAACATACTCTGCCGTCGCGCACATTGAATCTGAGTTGCGGAGATCCGTATATGTACCGGGGTTACCAGCAGAGTGGTGCATAGAATCTGCCTCCTGCTAATTCTCGAGTTTAGAAAGGAATATTTAATTTATCATTCTTGGTATAATAATCAACTTTTACCATATCGTTGAGACAAAAAAATTACTTACGTTAAGAGATGGACGAGTGATAATGATATTGAGGTGCAGAAAAAGGTTCTTCCAGGGTTACTCAAACAAATTAGGATTACTGACAAGTCGGTCCTGTAACCAGTTTCACGCCACCACTCCGAACTGTATCCCTTCCGACCATATGAGATAAGAAAGCCATCGTCACCAATAGTTTCTCGCGAAAATTCCGAATCGGGTCCTTCCCGGTCATATTTCTCTTTTCCTGCGCAAAGGCCATCCTCACCAACAGTTTGAACAACCATTTGCAACACACAGAGTACCATGGATCGACCGGGGACGATCTTAGATATACGATGTTTATATTGGACGAAGTGCGTGTCGGCAAATCATTCAGCTATAAATAATAACTATTAAAAACTTGTATTTTTATTAATAAAGGGCAGGAAAAAATAGTTCCTGCACAATTTAATAACCGATCAATAATAAACTATAAAATTATTGTTTGATATTTCAAATTTATACAAAAGATAGATTGAGAATATTAATTTTTGTATGTTTCCATTTAATTTAAATATGAAAAATTTTCTCTTACTCTTATCAATTGCAAAATCTTTGATTAGATCTTTAAAACTAATTTTGCGGAATATATTTGCTTCTATATATAGCAGAGAAAAGGCATCCAACCTGTTTTGTTGCATAGACGTTCTGATGGGATTTTTAATATACTTCAACTTAGAAAATTAACCCTCAGCTGAGTAATTTGTGATCATTAATGTTAATAATATATGAAAGCTAATGTCGACAATTATTTAATATAGTTGAGTATGACTGAATCTTAAATTTGCATTTTTCGTTGTCAACATCGGGCAACACTTCCTATCTCTATGCTGTAAGATTTGTATATTGTTTTCAGAGGCCTTTTTGAAAATTTGTGTGCCCAGCCAAGGAGCTTGTTATAACTTAAAAATGCGGGATTGACAACAGATGGCATAACTTTTACACATGGTTTGTGTTAATAAGAACTCATATGGCATTTTGAAGGTTAAACATCTGTCATTCATTCCCGATTAGTCATTGAACGAAATAGTGTAAACAACAAAGTTTTTTTTTCTTCAAAAATGTCGAATTTTGTACCCAAAAAGTCCCATTTGCGGGAAGTGTTGATTTACTTCTTCAATTTGAAAAAAAGTGCAGCTGAAGCACATCGATTGCTCACCAAAGCTTGTTCCATCGATTTCAACGTGCAAGAGATGGTTTGTGCGGTTCAGAATTGGTGATTTTGACACGGAAGACAAAGAACGACCAGGTCAGCCAAAGAAGTTTGAAGATGAAGAAATTGCAAAATCATTGGGAGTCACTCAAGCAGCCATTTCAAAACGTTTGAAAGCAGCAGGATTTATCCAAAAGCAAGGAAATTGGGTCCCATATGAATTGAAGCCGAGAGACGTTGAAAGGCGATTTTGCATGTCCGAAATGCTGCTTGAACGGCAGAAAAAGAAGTCGTTTTTGAATCGAATCATTACTGGCGACGAAAAATGGATTCATTACGACAACCCAAAGCGCAAAAAATCGTATGTGAAGCCCAGCCAACCAGCCAAATCAACGCCAAAGCCAAATATCCATGACGCCAAGGTAATGCTCTGTATTTGGTGGGATCATAAGGGTGTGATCTATTATGAGCTATTGTAATCAGGCCAGACGATCACAGGCGACCTCTACCGAACACAATTAATCCGTTTGAAGCGAGCATTGGCCGAAAAACGCCCGGAATATGCGACCAGACACGAAGCCATAATTTTCCATCATGACAACGGTCGGCCTCATGTTGCAAGACCGGTTAAAAATTATTTAGAAAACAGTGGCTGGGAAGTTTTGCCTCACCCGCCTTATAGCCCAGACCTTGCCCCGTCCGACTACCATTTGTTTAGATCCATGCAAAACGCCCTCACCGGAATACGCTTCACTTCAGAACAGGACATCAAAAATTGGCTCGATTCATTCTTGGCCTCAAAACCGGAGCAGTTTTTTTGGTGCGGAATCCATATGTTGCCAGAAAGATGGGAAAAAGTAGTGGCTTCCGATGGACAATACTTTGAATAAAATATATTGTAACAATTTTTATAAAAATAAACACTCAAAGTTTGCCAAAAATCCCGCATTTTTAAGTTATACACCCAATATACTCGTATTCATGTACTGTACAGAACCTACCGCTATTGATGATGCAATATCATTACCGAACAGCGTCATGATCGATAAAACGGTGGTTATTGAATAGAACCAAACGACTTTCTACGCTTTAATAGTTATTGAATAGAACCAAAATAGATAATACTAACATAGGTGGGCCAACTTGGACTAACTGCTTTAAAATCATTAAAGAACTTTTATATTTATAAATATTTTTATTTGTTTGTTTTTATAAAATGAAAGTGTAATTTATTAAATTTTTTCTAATCTAAGTGTAAAAAATAATATCCCTTAAATGACTTCCATTTTCTTGGCGGCAATTAATGGCTCTTTCTAAGGCATTTTGTGCATTATCGTGTGGAACATTTCTAACTCCAAATTTGCAATTTCTGTTCGAATATTCTGGTTTAGTTCTTAAATGTTTTATAGTTTGTTCTCGTAATCCCGTTTCTTCAAGAAACCCCATAAATTAAGGGGCCGTTAAATCTGGGAAACGACGTGCCCAAGCGAAATTTATATTTTTGGAAATTATTCGCTCATCGAAAAGTTCTCGAAGAATCATCATTGTCGCATAAGTGATTGCGGATTTTGTCAATAGATGGTATTAGCACATTCTTTTGTTATGTCAACGTGTTCAAAGCACCTAATCTATACTGTTTTCTTGTTGTTTGGACTTCCGCCTTTAATTAAATAAAAAATTGTATCGTTTAGCTATTTAGTTTTGTTTTCATCCAAATTTAAAAATCGAAGGACAAGACGTGCAATTTAGACATATTTTATTATATTATTTCCGAAAAGATAAGAACGTATCGCAGATACACAAGAAGTTATGTGCCGTATATGGGAATGAAGCCTTGAAAGAAAGGCAGTGTCAAAATTGGTTTGCTAAATTTCGTTCTGGTGATTTTTCACTAAAAAATGTCGTCCAGTTGAAGTTGATGAGACCCATATCAAGGCCATTATCGATTCAGATCGTCATAGCACAACACGTGGGATTGCAGAGAAGCTCAATGTATTGCATACATGCATTAAAAAAAAATTATAACAGCTTGGCCATGTTAAGAAACTCGATTTATGGATTCCTCATCAGCTTAAGAAAATTCATTTGATGCAACGGATCCATTTCTGAAACAACAACGTTAATCGGAAACGATCGTGGGTGATGCGAGATGAACCACCTCAGATGATATCAAAAACTGAGATGCACCAAAAGAATATTATGCTGTCAGTTTGGTGGGATTATAAAGGAATTGTGCACTTTGAACTTTTAGCAAGAAACCAAAGGATTAATTCCACCGTGTAGGTTCAATAACTCATCAAACCGAGTAATGCAGTTCAAGAAAAGCGGCCAGAATTGGCAAATTGTAAGGGTGTTGTTTTGCAGCATGACAATGCAAAGCCGCACACATCTTTGTTCACTCGCCAAAAATTATTGAAATAAGGTTGGAATGTGTTGTCACATCCACCATATAGCCCTCACCTAGCGGCTTCAGATTACCATTTATATCGTTCCATGCAGAACTCATTAAATGGTAAAATTTTTAATGACGCTGATGATGTAAAATCACATTTAATTCAGTGTTTTGCAAGCAAAAGTAATAAGTTTTACGAACATGAAATTATGACACTGCCTGAAAGATGGCACAGGGTCATCGGCAAAAACGGACAATACCTAATTTAATAAAGTTATATTTTTAAGTAAATATTTTGAATTTTTCTTCTTATTTAAAATCCGCAATCACTTAGTTGCCAATCCAATATGTTGGAACTCTTTATATATTATTACTCAATGCCTATACATAAAATAGGGGAGAAATGACCTAAAAAATTATAGGGGTATAGCTAAGATATCTGGCATTACGAAATTATTTTAGTCTTCTGAAACAATATATGTCAGTATAATCTCTTTAAACCAACATGGTTTTTTGTTTTGTAGATCAACAACAATACATTTTTTAGAATTTACATCCTATGTAATTAAAGTTATATTTTTGAATGTTTCTTCTTATTTAAAATCCGCAATCACTTAGTTTCCAACCCAATAAAATGCTTGTGATATTTTCTTTGTGTTGTAACAATAGATCGTCCGGAAGAAAAATAAAATTTAACAAGTTTTGACACGCTCTTGCATTAAGTGTGAAGACATTATAAAATTTTATAAAATTATTTTTTCTTCCGGATGAAAAAAAATAAAAAAAATTTTCAAAATAAAAAATGTATATGATTGTTAAATGTTGACCCACCCTGTATTAAGAAAGGTTAATTTAAATTAAATTCCTTCCTGTCATTACCTAACTTAGTTTGCTTAATAGTCAATCCGGCACTGTCTGTGGAACACCAGATCTTATAGGCGATGTTACAGGCAACCAAATTGGACAAGTTCATCAAGTCCTAAGCTAATGTTAATCGTCAATTAAAGGATGGCCCACGAAATATTAGTTTACAAATAGAACTTGAATGTGCATATATTTTTTCTTATGGTAATTTGGCAATTTATCTTCTGCGAAATTTTCAAAATCTCAAATTCTTTATTGATAAACTTTTTTAAGTTAAATTTAAATTTTTTTTAATAATAGTAATTGATGATTGGAAGACCTTGAATTTGTTCACGTAATTTCAAAAGTCATCAATTACTATTATATTATTAAAATTAATATAATAATTTATTTATTTATAAAATAATTATATCAAAAATGATATGATTCCTACACGGTAAACATAGAGAATGGTCAAAAGTATCCTAGTTCGAAGAAGAACATATAAAATACAAAACCTCTTATCAAATCTGTTTGAAGTGTCCAACAAGTCAGACTGCATCATGCTCTTGAACAATATTAATTAATTAGAATAGGTAATTGAATACAGAATTTATTAAAGTAGAAATGTTCTTGTACACACGAAGTTCTCATGCAATTTCAAGCAAAGTAATCGACTTAATCGCTGTTGGTTTTTTTAAAAATGAATATAACACTTCGTAGCAAAATTGCATTACTTGTACTCGTAGATTGCTAATGACAACATTCATGCGGAAATTGTCTGTCTTAAAATGATAACTATTTAAAGAAGTAAAATTAAAAATATTATAATAAGTATTTATAATATTCTATATATTATTTTTTAATAGCAATGATAATTAAATATATTTATTTGATGGCATAGTTATTAAAGGAAATTGCTACGAATCCATACTATTCAGTATTTTTACCATATTAAAATTCGTTTCTTATCAAGTGGAATATGGCGAAAAAGCTTTTAAGAAATTTTTATAGCTGTTATTATGTAAGTTATAACATTATATTCTATGCAATTATAATTACTCGTACGAGTAAATGGGGGCAGTATTAATTTGCAAAAGAAACACTTCAAGCAGTTATTATCTCTTCAAATTATATTATATGCGGAATATAATTCTCGTTTAAAAGATAAACAAAAGTGAATTTAAATTGAGTTTTCTCTAAATTCTTCTCGATAAATGAGGAGTTGGAAATTCACACTTACTTAGATATTATTTTAAAACTGAATTTTTAACATTATGATATGGAAAATATCCTTGCGTCGGATGGAAAGCATATGAATAAATTAATTTTAATTTGGATTTCATCTTGTATGCTTTGAGTTCAAATTCAAATATAATCAAAGTTTCTTAGGTTCGTTTTATGTGACATGTATATACATATTCTACATATCAGAGTGTAATCTTCTACCTCACGTAGCTTAAACGTTAGTCCCTCTTAGACGTATAGGACAAGTTTTAACCTTGTCCCCATGGAGAATCGACGAGTTTGGTATACAAAAATCTCCAACGAGCCTATGGCAAAAATTCCATATTAAGAGTACAATTTTTTCGGTTACATATAGCATTATTGGAGGGCGGAGAAAGCATAGAAATTATTTTTATAGTCAACGCCAGTTATTAATCAAATAACCCTCCTACTTTGTAGAAGAACAAAAACCTATGGAAAAATTCCATACTAAGAGCACCATTTTTTCGGTTGTATAAAACATTATTGGAGGGCGGAGAAGGCATAAATATATTTTTCTTGTCAACGCCAGTTATTAATCAAATAACCCTCATACTTTGAAGAAATACAAAAATCTCCAACGAGCCTATAGCAAAATTTCCTATTAAGAGCACAATTTTTTCGGTTGCATAAAGCATTATTGGAGGACGGAGAAATGATAAAAATATTTTTTATTGTCAACACCAGTTATTAATGAAATAACCCCATACTTTGAAGAAATAAACAAATCTCCAACGAGCCTATGGCAAAAGTTCCATATCAGAGCATAAGTTTTTCGGTTACATAAAGCATTATTGGACGGCGGAGAAGGCAGTAGAATACAAATCCCACTTAAATAGACGTTCAACATTAAAAACTGATGAAAATCTGGAACCATTCAAGGACCTTTTTTTAAAAAGACTTTATTTTATAAAGAAATTCTTTCAAACATTAGAAAAAGGGGTGTTTCACGTCAAATCGGATATTGCAAGAGGCGATCGCCATCAATTTTTTGTTATCGAAAAAATGGATTTCTGTGGCTCGTTGGTCCCCTATTCAACCGATATCATTCGCAAGATCGAAAAATATCATGAAAGGACGTCATCTTGGTAATGTCGAGTAAGCCCAAAGAGTTGAATAAAATACCAGTTGAAGCCTTCCATTTAACAGAACACCTCTGCCGATGTACTCGTTTTGTGTTTTTTTTTTTAATATGGAAAAAATTGAATTTGGTGTGTTAATAAAACATTATATTTTGAGGAGAAAACAATATCTGAAACCAAAATTATGCGTAAAAAGGATAATTGGGACTTTTCACTATTGTATGGAATCATATCGTAGTGGTTTACAGAATTTCGTTATGGCCATACGAGCACAAGTGATGCTGAGTGCCGAAAACGTCCAATTTAGGATTAATAAGATTCACTATTTTGTTTTAATAGACCGTCGAATGGAAGTTTATGAGATAGCTGACATGGTAAACATTTCAAAAAAACATGTAGGCAACATCTTACATGAAATTAAGAGAAACCTATCGGTGAGATAACTGTCGCATTTGCTAACACCTGATTATTTCTTTCATCACGATAATGCACGTGAGCCCATTTGTGTCATCGCCATGGCAAAATTCCATGAGCTAGGATACGAATAGCTCTCGGATCCACCATATTCGCCAGATCTACCTCCCAGCGATTATTTCCAATTTCCGATTGTGAAAAAATGACTTACTAAAAAAATATTTTGCTCAAACGATAATGTGATTGCTGCAACAAACGCCTATTTTAAAGCGTTGGAGGGATCGTATTTTTTAGACGGGACATAAAAGATAGAAAACCGTGAGACTAAGTATATCGGCGTTCTTAATAAAATGGGCAAATCTGACAAAACGATCTGTCATTTTAGCCCTGAAGAGGATGCAATATGGGAGCACCTACTAAGCGATTCCGAGGTCATTGCTAGTGAGAGACTTCGGCATCTTAGTTCGGGATTCGCTAATCCCTACGAGATTTCCCGGCTACCAGCAAATATGATATTCAGGTTTGCTAAAATTATCAATATTACTATTATTAAGTTAGGGGTACTTACCACAAAAGACCTCTTTGGTCGAGGTGGTTTGAGACACTCTTGACACCCTTTATATATTTGGTAAAAAAAGTTTTACAAAAAAGAAATCCATTATTTTTTCGCTAGATGGCTGTTGTGATAATAATACTCGTAAAGTATTAATCAAACAAGTTCAGGGTTGAGCTCGTTGGAAAAGCTAAATTCCGTACTAAAAAAAAATTATTTTACAGTTTTTTGACTGTCGATTCAGTTGTGAGTTATAGGGTGTAAAAGATGGAAGTTAACAAAGAGAAAATTCGGCATATTTTACAAGCCAAGCGGCTGAACTTGTTAATTGTGTTTGTGGTCTCGATACTGTTAATTACGCATAATTTTGGTTTCGTCGATTCCGTTCCGGTATTTTAGATGTTAAAGATACACCCCACAAAGGTAGGCCCGTCGTCAAAAATGTCTATAAAATCATGGAAATGTTCGAAATAGACCGGCATTTTAGCAGTCATAGCATCGCTCAGGAACTAAAGATCGGCCACAAAAATAACTGTCTAAAGCTGGATTCAAAAAGGAGCTCGATATTTGGGTACCACACGAAGCCTTGGCCAAACAGGACGAAATCGACTTATTTCTCAAACGGATGGTAACTATGGATGAGAAATGGGTAAGGTATGACAATATTGTGCGAAAACGATCGTGGTCAAAACGTGGTGAAGCGGCTCAAACGGTGGCCAAACCAGGACTAACGACCAAGAAGGTTTTACTCTGCATTTAGTAGGACTGGAAAGGTATCATCTACTATGAGCATCTTCTATATGGCCATACACTAAATTCGGAACTCTACTGTCAACAATTAGACCGTCTGAAGCAAACGATTGAGCAGAAGCGGCCACAATTGAAAAGGTGTTGTGTTCCATCAGGATAACGCCAGGCCACACACGTCTATAGTGACTCGCCAGAAACTCCGGGAGCTTGGGTTGAGCAGTTTTGGTGCATCCACCTTATAAGAAATGGGTTACATACAACAATATTGTGCGAAAAAGATCGTGGTCAAAGCGCGGTGAAGCGGCTCAAGCGGTGGCCAAACCAGGACTAATGGCCAGGAAGGTTTTTCTATGCATTTTATGGGACTGGGAAGGAATTATCTACTATGAACTGTTTCCATATGGCCAAATACTAAATAAAAATATATTTTTCTTATCAACGCCAGTTATTAATCAAATAACCCTCATACTTTGAAGAAGTACAAAAATCTCCAATGAGCCTATGGCAACAATTCCATATTAAGAGCACAAGTTTTTCTGTTGTATAAGGCATTACTGCTTCAATATGGCCAAATACTAATTGGGACCTCTACTGAAGCTAGCCATTGATCAGAAGCGGCCAACAGGAGAGGTGTTGTGTTCTATCAGGACAACGCCAGTCCACACACGTCTATAGTGACTTGACAGAAACTCCGGGAGCTTGATTGGAAAGTTTTGATGCCTCTACCTTATGGTCCGGACCTGGCACCAAGCGATTACCATCTTTTTAATCATTGCAAAACTTCCTTAGTAATAAGAAATTGTCATCAAGAGAACATTGTGAAAATCGCTTTGTCGAGGTTTTCATTAATAGGGACCAGAGCGTCTATGAGAGAGGCATTATGAAGTTACTTTTAAAATGGCAACAAATTACAAAACAAAACGGTGCATATTTGACCCCAAATCGAACAATCCGAACCATAAATAGTCATTTCCCCCCAAAACCAACATATTGTTTTATTATTATTATTAAGTATATCGAGCTCAAAAGAGACTATGTTGATAAATAAAATAAATTTTACAAATAAAAATGGTTTTTCTTATCAACGCCAGTTATTAATCAAATAACCCTCATCCTCTTACTTTGAAGAAGTTCATTGGCAAATTGTTTTGCAAAAAAAAAATCAGTTTTATTAGTTTTCTGCCATATCTGGTATTCTGCGTTTTTTATAAAAGTCAAAACTCTTAATAAATGATCAACATTTAATTAATTAAGAATCATTACTTATATGTATATATTGTCGAGATTTATAGCTAAATATACAATAATAATAATATGTATGGTACAATATAAATGAGGACTGTGATTAGGAATGTAGCAGTTTACTTGGTAATCAATACTAATCAAGGAGACTATTACAATTGTTTTTCAAAATAAGCTGTAATGCGATACAATGTAAGGTTTCGTAAATCCATCCTCTTTCATATCATAAATAAATAATTCTCATTTGCATAAATAATTAATAAAATGTCAGACAAGCCTTATCAATAAGTAAAAGGCAGACACTATAAGTGCTCGTATTTTGCACTTCTAGTTGTTCATTACCGATTACCTTTTTATTAAAATTCAAAAAAAAACATAATATAATACTTTAGAATAAATTTCAAATAAAAAAAATAATAAAATAGGTTACAATATTATGCAGTATTAGAAGATGAGTATAGAAGTCTACAGAAATATTTCTTGTGTAGTGACAATATGTCTGGGGCCAATAATCTCAACAACAAAAAATAAAGAAGTATTCCGGAATTTTAAATATTGTATAATTTGCATAGCAAAAGAATCTCCATAACGCTTTGTATAATAATATGGACAATATTAATTTGGATAAAAGCTAAAGATAAGAGCTGAAAGTTTAGTAAAATTCATTGAAATTTCGATATTTGGATCTAAATGAAAATAGCTGCATAATCAGCTATTCTAATGCAAAGTTGACTGTGTGTAGATATTCTTCCAAGGCTAACAACAGTCGCTGCATATTTATAACCAAAATATAAACTAAGTAAATGTAAGTAAATATGAATGCAATTTATTTTTTGGGGATCTTTTTTCCTTTTGCTTATAAGTTTACAAAATGTGTGTAAACATTCGTACTATAATAAGTGCAGTTTTCAAAGAATTTACTCAAAAAAAAACGGAGCAAAGAATTGATTGAAACTATTATGGAAAAGTTTGTCTGTCATTTTTTATAAAGTTATCTTTGACTAGTTGCTTTGTTAAATGATGCAATTACCAGCACTAATCCGAGATAAAATTATAGAAATGCTTGTGAAGAGTCTAAAAATGTGAAAAATGAAGAGTAGAAAATATACCATATATTACGAGTATATCAGGTCAAAATGTAATTTTTCTTACCATAAATCCGCAAAATTTTTCGTTTTGAACTTCTTAACTGCCTTTCGTATTCAAGTCAATTGAGTACAATATTTCTTCATCTAAGCCTTTGTAATGTAATGTAATGTGATGTAATATAGAGAGTAGTCTCAGACTACTATCTAAATAGTCTCATACCACCTCGACCAATAAGGTCTTTTGTGGTGAATAACTGTTATGGTATGAAAAAAATATAACGAAAAATTCTTTGGATAAAAATTTTATGAACGTTAAATGGGAATAATGGAGTCACCCGAAGGTGTTAAGCCCTCCATGGGAGGGGAAGGGAGAAAAAAATAGTAATAAAGAAAAGAAGTGAGAGGAAATAGAAATTTAAAAGAAAATTAAGAAGAAAAACAAAAAAAAATCTCAAAAAGGGAGAGGAGTAGTGAATGAGAGGAACGGTAAAGAGTCACAAAGATGAAAATAGATAGGCGATAAAAAATCGGAAGAACAAAAAAAAATTTTTGAAGAGAAAAAGAAAATAAAAGAATAAAAAAACAAAACAATTCCCAAAAGAAACCCAAAAAAAAAAAAAAAATAAAAAAAATTGTCGAAGGCGACTATCAACTGAGTTTGGAGAGCCTTAGATGAAAATGCTCTTCCTGGCCTGCTTCAACCGCCCTATGGCACTCCGTGGCCAAAATATATCTGGAGTGCCTCTTTTTCTTTTGCCAAATCAATTTTGACAAATTTTTTCACTCCCACTATCGACGTACCAACCCCCACGATAATCGCCTTATTGGCATTATAATGCCAGCTCATACGTGCTGTTTTGCACGCACGCTCGTACGGCTAGTTTCGCAATTCAACCGATCAACCGTCATCGAATCATGAAATCTTATGTGAAGATCCTATGCACGGCCTAGCTGTTTTTTGATCCACCTTTCTGGTAATGACTAAATCATCAATGCCATCGATAAGGCTACCGTTGCATAACGTCAAGTCATAATAGTAATATTCAGCGTCTTAGAAAACTTCAATATCATAATATGACAGATAGCCGGGAAATATCGTAGGGATTAGTAAATCCCAAACCAAGATGTCGAAGTATCTGGCCGGCAAGAGCTCGCAATATCAGAGAAGGTACTCCGACGTTTTATCCTCTTTATAGCAAAAACGCAAGATTATTAAGATGATATCTTAAATGGTAGTGCCCAGTGAGTAGCGTTAGGTCGGGTGCAGTGTGCTCGTGACCACAGTGCACACTACAGTCACGTCGTAGACTTACATTGAAATTATTTTGTTTTCGTTTATACGAGGTCTGTTCAAAAAGTATCGCGAATTTTGAATTTCCGCGGGTTACGTATATTCGACTCATGTATCTCAGTTATGCCGACAAGTTCAGCCATTTTGAATATGCCTCTAATTTTTTTTTGTAAGGTCACTTAGATATGTGCCAGGGGCCACTTCATAGCTCTGAAAGAGACTGGTCTACGGTTAATAGTATAAAATATTGGGAATTTTGCTATAACATATTTTGTGAAGCAGATTAGTGTTTTGTTAAAGTATAAATAGGGGACTAAGGAATGGAGTCGTTGGGTCCAGAAGCTTCACAATGGGAGGAATCCTGCTCGCGAAGTAATTCTTGTTATGTGGTATTCAAGTAGAATATGGATGATAGTGAAATGGGTGCCACAGGATTCACATAAGCGATGATTGGTGTTGCCAAAAAGGAAGTTATAAGTAAGAGCAGTATGTCCAATCCGGATTCTGAACAGCTTCCGCGCCCAGAATTTTGGTATGGATATTGAAGATACTGGTTTATTGGTGATTATCCAATGAGTCGACAAAAATGTGTCGCTATTGGTCCAGTCATCATGTCTATGGATGGCTAAATGGTGTTAGTTGCCATTCTGTTAGCAGGCGAGGCAGATTGGGAATGACTGTGATCACTGGTCCACGGAGTGTTTCTCCAGCCAACTTGTCAGCACTTTCATTGCCCACAATTCTCATATGTTCCGGCACCCATTGCGATTCGACACTTCTGTTAATTTGGCTTTAAATATTGGTCACAATTTCAATGGCTGTTTTGATGGCCCGCAGCTCCCCGTAATATGGACCTGCCCTATAAGGGAAGATTCCACAACATAGTACGCGGGTGCTGCAGCCAAAAAGTTCGACGACCAACAAAGATGTATTTTTGCTGTCAGCGGCGGCATCGGAGAGGGTAATTTTGAAGATAGAAAGAGATAGATTTTCAACTAGTTTTTATCAGTATAGATTCCACCGGAGATGTTCGGAGTGCTCTACTGGCTAGTCTAATGCAACGGTTTACCACCGCCTCAACTAGCATTTTCCCTGCTATTGGCACACTGACACATATAGTGAGGAAATATATATTCCCCCGAAGAAAGGTGGAAATTTTTCTTAGGAACTGGAATGGCTGTTGCGACCTTCCAGTATTTTGGGAAAATAGATATTTCCAGAATTTTGGTAAAGAGGTTGACAATTCTAATATGAAAAATCGAAGGTGCTTCTTTAATCATTTGAAAAGAAACCTTGTCCCTGTAAGGTGTGGTTCCCTTTAGGGAATTCAACGAAAAGTGGAACTCCGCAAGCGTTACGGGCTGGTTCAATATTAGGGTGGAAGCAACCACAGTTTATGACGTCCGAATATGAACAAACAAGTTCGGCAAATGTACAGCAGAGTCAGTCGCACCCAGCGCAGTTCTACATGATTGAAAATCAGACACCAACAATAGTCCCTGTGCAAATTTATGCAACCAGTTTGTCGGCCAACATTATATGTGATTACACACACATACGCAATCGCAGCAACACGCTCAGTTACAAAATTTCATTTTTGTTTGTTTATATAACTAAATAAAACGCAATCGCAGCAACAAGCTGCTATTTTAATAAAGGAGTAGTTTGGCTAATGCATTACCAAACTACTCCTTTATTTAAATAATAACAATTTTATTGGAACCTTTATATTGGTGATCCCGACATGATTGTAGTATGCTGATGAACTACAGTATACACTGTAGTCACGACATCGGGGTTTTTGAGTTTCAGGACCCATAAGGCCATGTTTTAGAAAAGGCGATGAATTTTTTAGAATAATTCATTCCGGGGAGTTATTTTAACTTCGCGTTTCCAGGACTTAATAATGGATTCCAGGTAGCTCCTTAGATTGCCACAGAATGGTTCTGGTCCAATGAACAGAGTATTCGCTCCTCTTTTGGCAACTTAGTCTGCTAGTTCGTTACTCTCAATTACCTCATGACCTGGAATCCACATCAAAGTGACATTGTTGTATTTAGGCAGCTGATTTATGAGACGAGATAAGAGTTTTCAATACAGCTTGACTGTCTGACGCCCATGTAGATCTTTGCGTTACGTAGGTTTCTTCTGATAACCTCTCTAACACAAGTTCTATGGTATGTATTTCTGTTTCAAAAATAAATGCGAATTTTCCAAGAGCCTTAGATAAATGGTAATAAGGTCTAACTAATCCCATCCCAATAGCCTCTTTCGTTGCAGATCCGTCTGTATAAAAAACAAGGACCCTTTCCTCCTTCCAAGTCAGACGCTCCGTAAAAACCACATAATATTATTTTCAACAAAAAAATATTCCATTTCTTCTTTATAATTAAAATATTTTCGTAAAGACTTAAAGAAATAAATTTCATTAAATTTATAGCTCATTGTCTTAAATTTCTGACATAGAAACTAATTAAATATTATTTCATTTACACTTACTATGAAATTGTGGAATTTCATTTACGTTCCAATAGGAAATGTTTAAAATTATTTCTTTGCTACATACTTCATCTAATACTAAAGAATTTTGTCTATAATTAAGAAAAACTATTTTGCCTTTTCTCTGCAAAGAGAGTTTTCTCGGTTTATAATAAATTCTTCCTTGTTTTCTCGGTTTTATAATAAATATCCTCCATACAATTTTACAATTATATGGAGGATATTTAACAAATTTTATCAAATATTTCACAGAAGAATTATTAATTTAGATTTAAATAGAAAAGATAAAATTGTTAAAAACCCACTCTATTTTTGTCAGGTTAATAAAAATTCCCAAATCTTTCAGTATACAAGGTTATAAAAATTAATTTACGCGTTTATAAGTAAAATGTTACTTAAATTTTTAATGCTGTCATTTTAATGATTACGGAAAGTACCGATATTAAAAGTTAATTTCATAAATTGCCGAAAGTACAGATATTTTTTTACCTCCAATAAATGGTAAATTAATTATCCAAAGCATAATTATTTATTTTTTCTCTCTCCAAGAGCTTTTACCTTTATTATTTTCATGGAATATATTTGGATCGATTATAATGGAATGCTTTACATTAAAATACAAAATTTTATTACGAAAAATGGTTTTAATTCGGTAAATTTATCGTGTTTTGTGTAATAAAAGTTAGGTCTCAGTAATGGGGCACAGCTGCGAGTCGAATTATTAACCATAAAAACTATTGTATTTTTTGGTTAAAACAACAACAAATTATAGTTTATTATTCACTGATCCTAGTTATATTAAATGGCTTCATTTAAAAAAAAAGAGGATATAATTTCCATTATAGCGCGTGCATTATATGACATGGCGCTAAGCTATTGGAACCAACCCCAATTGGTCCATTTCACATGTGAAAAAGTTCTATAGCATCTCTCAACATCATTCACCAGTCACCATAACAGTTTTACTAGCAGTGTCTTTAAAGAAATACGGACCGGACCAATGACGTTTTTCCCAGAACCCTTCATAACACAACTACTCTAGGAGTTAAGTTACGAGTTATCTTAAATCAAAATGCAAATTCTTCACTTATTATAAATTTCCTGTATAAACTTTAAATTCCCACAGTCCTTTTCCTGTAGAGTACGCCATTTTCTCCTTGTTCTTATCGTAGATTTCCACCTGCCAGTAGCCACTTTTCAAGTCTAAAATGGAGAACTGCTTATCGTTTGTGAATTGCAGCTGTTAAGTAACGAATCCGCTTAAGTCAAAATGCAATTCGTCACGCATTATAAATTTCCTGTAAAAATTAGCATTTTGTCTATGAAGTTCTAAAACGTTTCCACTCCATTATCGGTGTCGGTTAAGCGTCCGGTTCTGAGACGGCTGGGGTTTCAGCTATTGAACACTGTACTATGTTTTTAAAAATTATTAACTATATGATAAACAGTAAATTTTCGAGCGAAATCATTTAGATTGACATAAGTTTGTGGATAATTGATCCTTAAAAAAAATAATTATCCCCCTAAGCCAAAATGTACCCTACGCCTTTATATCAAAACTGACCAAAGTCAACAAATAGCCTCATACTCTTTTTGGTAGTGTAAGGTAGTCCCTGGGAACACTGAATATCGTTATGTAAATTTTTGTACTACAATTCTATCTAGCGATCAATCTGACCTCCGCAGGCCAAAAATTGCAGTATGTTGCCATTCAGTATAATACGTTTCTTGTGATAGTGGCTTTTTTAATAGATTTGTTCCCCTTAGAGCTTCATGCTCCAAAAAAATCTATCACACTTATTAGATAACTTCAATAATAACAATCGCTGTTGTTATGCTCCAACAAAATCTATCACACTTATTAGATAACTTCAGTCTTTCCTGAATCGCTGTTCAAACTAAAATTGCTCACTGGCGAGCAGCGCTCGTATTTATACTGCTCTGGCGTGCTTCTAGAACATTCCGGAATTGAACTTTCTGGATTACTCTGGAACTTTCTGGAAACGCTTTTCTAGAATCTTCTAGAACACACCAGGACCACGTTATGTCGTAACAATATTGAAAAGTAATTCTGGTTTATAATGAATTTATGTTTGTAAAGAACAAAACAGAAAGTATAGAATATTTTTGACCAGAAAAGAAGTGCTTCGTAGTACTTTCTTTAGAAGACTGACATAATCTATTGTCAAAGAATTCAAAGTTTTTGATTTTTTTATGAAATACGTTTGAAATTATCCCGGTTAAAATGCCGGATTCTGTTTGTACAAGATTTTGCTCGACTTTCAGATTTTGTAAGTGTTTAGTTTTCAAATTTCCAAAAGTGTTTTGGAAATTTGAAAACTAAACACTTACAAAAGTGTCGATAATCAATGCATACCATTTACTTTTTGAAGATTATTTCATGTAAATGTTTGCCACAGGCTACGTTTTAAGTGATCCATTCGAGAGGTCCAATTTTGAACCACTTTTTCGAGCATTTTGGTTGGTATCTCGCTAATAACCTGTATAATGTTGTCTTCCAAGGCTGCAAGACGAGGCGTCAAATCGCACGATCTAGGCGGCCAACTCACCGGTCCGAAACGTGAGATAAATTGCTCACTGAACTCATCTCTCAATATGTCCACTGTATCACATGCTGTGTGGCATGTAGCACCGTTTTGTTGAAACCACATATCGACCAGATACACTTCTTATATTTTGGACAAAACTGTAAATGGCGCCCGGTTATGCTCAAAATCATCGAGCATAACCGGGCGCCATTTACAGTAACGTTGCGGCCAGCGTCATCTTTAAATAAACACGGACCAATGATTCCAACTGCTCATAAACCGCAACAAACAGTGCATTTTTCTGGGTGCAATAACAGTTTTTGTTTTGCCTGTGGTTGTATGCAACAATTTCGCTTATTTACATACCCATTCAACCAGAAATAAGCTCCGTCGCTAAACGCAAAGTTTTGGTAAAAAACGGATTTTTCTCAAGTTGTTCTATGGCCTACCCATTGAAAATTCGATTCTTTGACAGGTCGTTCGGATTCACTTTCAGATCAAGACCGTTGTGTAAAATCTTCCACATAGTCGAGTAACACAATCCCAATTGCTGTGAACGGCGACGGATGGACAAATCGTGGTCTTCACGAATACTGGACGCTACGGCAGTAATATTTTCCTCTGTACGCACTCTACGCACACGGGTTGGTGGTTTGATGTCCAACAGCGTAAAATTGCTATGAAATTTTATCACTACGACTTGAATTGCTTGCTCAGTAGATCGATTATAACGACTATAAAATGGGAGAAGCGCGCGAAACACATTTTTCACAGAGCACGAATTTTGATAATAAAATTCAATAATTTGCAAGCGTTGTTCGGGTGTGTAAGTCTTTCTATCATGAAAACTGAGCACTTTTGACTTTGATACACGTCACGTGTCACACGTGATCTGTCAAAAATAAAAACATGAAGATAAAAAAACAACAACAAATTTACCCGACACATCCAATTCACCTGAACATTAAAGAAGGAATACGAAAAAAACAGGGGTGAAACGGAAAAAACTCAATTTTATTGGATGTACAAGTTTTTAACGAAATTCAAGAAATATTTATCTTATTTGCAAGTATTTCTTTTGTTAAAGTCTTCTCTTAAAGGCACATCAGATATTAATTTCGAATTCTATTCATGCTTAGAAAACGTTCTCTCACCTGAAATTGAATTTATTTTCTTCCTTTTCAGTTTGTTTTTGAATTTCCCCTTTTTTGGATGAGTAGTTGTTGTTGAAATATTACCGCTTTATAAGTAAATTTTTTTTTGGCCTTCTAAGTAGATAACTTTTTTTAAATTTCTCGTTTGTATGTTTTTTATATAATTAAATGGTGCAAAGAAAAGTCTCTGAAAATTTCGATGGCTTCAAGTATTTTAACTTTGAAGAGTTGTGAAAATATATCTTTCTTGTCTATGGTGTCGAGTGCCTAGAGCTAAAATTCCAAATATTCTGATAATTAAAGTTTTTTTTTCATTACTTCAAGTTGAGAAATACTAAGCGTTTCATTGTATTGTCTACTTTAAGACGCCTTCAACTTTTTGTCCATGTAATCGTATATAAAATTATTCTTCAATAATTAAGTAATTAAGAAATATGCTATAATCGTTTTTCGCTTTTTTTCATATATAAATTAGTAATAATTTCTTTAGTTAATTACTATTTAAAAAGTTTCTTAATAATAATTGTTCATAAATAATAAATGATGGCTACGTATGATGTCTAGCAACGAACAAAATTTATTGAATTATTCTATTCCAGTGATAGCAATATTACATTATGTAACGTGACTTATCTGTCGTTAAACATAAAACCACGAGTCACCTACGACCATAGGGATTGAGTTACGCTCTATTAACGCACCATCATTACTGGCAGTTTACACTCAGTAACTAGTTACAAGCTGATTACTCCAACTGTTAGTGGCGAGGCCTATCTTAACCTCTACTGTCATAAGCAGTAGAGGTTAAGATAGGCCTCGCCACTAAGGCCCGAGATAATTACCAGCGATCTCCCATCAGCAATCCGTAGACCGTACCCGCGATATAGGTATTAACCACAGCCACTACGTTGCTGCGTAAGGCGCGTCACCATTGTCAGGCATAGTATGTTTAAACACCATGGGGCACCTTGATTCCTGTAGTAGCAATTTTTGTTTTAAGAGTACTTCGGTTTGTACTCCGCCATTCATATCGTTCTCTAACACTCCACTCACATCCACACTATCATCATTCACCGCGATTCCACACATGCACCTAGGTCACGCAAATCCCCGTACATGCCACACTCAATGAGAAGATGTTTGGCACTCTCCTTCGCCGCTCCACAAGGACATCTAGTCTCCGCAGCCATACCACGCCCGTACAGAAACCCATTCATACTACCATGTCCCGTGAGTAAATACCCAAGGTACAGACCAAATTTAAATCCATATGCAAATGCAAAGCACACATCCGAATTGAACATGTGCGTCCATCTGCCATTCACGCTCTTATCCCATCGACGTTGCCAAATTTCATACATTCAATTCAGAACCAGTGCACGCCGCTGGCGTGGACTATGATCCTGAACCTCTTCATTCATAACCGGACAACCAGCAAGCGGAATTCCACACCGTAGACGGTAGTGGATGCTTCCACGTAGCACCTCCAGGTCCCATGGAATTTCTTCTATGAGAACCTGCATCGCATCGGTTGATACGGTTCTACATACATTCAAACATGCATACAAAGTCAGACGCTGGACTGAATTTATGGCCACCCTTGCATACTGGTGGCGCATAATGTCAGCCCACACACATTACGCATACATTGCACATGGAACAAACATACTCTTGTACAGGACATTCACCGCTCTGAATCGAAGTCCCCATTCTTTGCGAAATACTCGCACCAGCATGCCAACCAAACCGGCCACGCACCTTAGATGTTGCAAGTGAGGCCGAAAGTTCAGCCTCTCTCTAACCTTTACTCCAAGGTATCGTACTTCCCGCGCATATTGGACTCCGACCGCCTAAACGGATATTGGCCCGCCAAAAAACCCTTCAAAAACATACATACAGTTTCCTTTTCTGAAACATTCACTCCCATTGTATTCCCCCATTCAGACACCATCTGCATATAGCAGCTTTCAGCTATCTCTACCGCATACCTACTCCCCCCCTCAATGAAAAGTAGAAGATCATCCGCATATGCGATCACACCGCAACCGGTCTCCTCCAACTGCACCAAGAGACCTTCATCATCATATTCCAAATGGCGGGGCCGGCCGAAACCTCCTCAAGTCGCTCAATGATGCTATCCCATCGCAGGCAATTGAAGGCACTCTGGAAATCTACAAACACACCACATACGTATTTACTCTCACTCTCAGCAACATACCGTCTTACACACATCCAAGAGTCCTCAGTTGATTTACCTTTCGTAAATCCATACTGAGAGCCGGATACATTGAAGTCTGCCAACTTCACATTTAGCCGGTATACCGGTCATCCGCTCGAGGACTTTGCTATAGGCCGAGTAAGTATATCGGCCTATAGGAAGACGCATCAGTTCGTATCCCGTCCGGAGACTTGGGAAGGATAACCACGTCTCCTACCTTCCATTCACTCGGAAATACACCACTCTCCAGGCATTCACCGTAGAGGCTACTTACATGTGCGGGAATAGTCCGCCAAATACTCCTCATCATTTGACCAGTCACACCATCCAATCCTGGGGCACTTCGCACTTTCGTATCAGTAGGAATTTTATTTTTTTAGACCACGAGAATATTAGGCGATTTTAAGTTTTTTATAGGTGGGCATTATTAGTTTCCTAAGCGGGGCTGCTAAGTTGTTGTTAGGCAAGATTAGCATGTTGTTTTATTTAATCAGGTTAAAAAGAGGAGTTGGATATGAAATTCTTTGATCTAGAAGATTCACCACCGGAGGTGCCATATTTTCAAAGTAATTTATTGTTTGTCGACATTCTGATATATCCATGGAATAGTTAGTAGAACGCCTCAAGGTTGGCAAAAACAAGGTAATCGGTGAGAGCAGTATGAGTATACCCTATCTGAATTCTGAACAGTTTCTGTGCTTGATTGTTTGTATAAAAGTTACCTTAGCCATAAGCCAGGGCCCATTTTCATAGCACCACAATCATGAATTTCTTTTCAAATTGGGGGTAGTCATAATAGTTTTAACTAAATTATGGAGAGGATAATTTTCAAAAGGAACGATTATTATAAAGAATTCTAATTCGGGTTTTGTGATGGTGCAGAAAGATGGGTTTTCGACCAGTTTCGATTAAAATTGAGTCCACCGGGGAAGTCCGATGTGCGCCACTGGCTAGTCTGATGCAACGGTTAATAGCTGCCTGGATATGCCTTAATATTCTGACACATAAGAAAGGGAATGGAGCCTATTGGCACTCTGACACATAAAGAGAGGGACTAGAGCTACATTCCATCCAGAAGGGCGTTATTTACTCTAAGCCTAGTAATTTATATATATTTTTTTTAAAATAAAATTATATAATATAATACAAATTTAAAATACTTTAAATGACGCAAAAAATATATTTCGTTAGTTAAAGGAATTCATGAAAGTATTTCGAAATATACAATAAATAAATTTGTAATTTGTGCAAAAAAGTGTGTTCGTACGCGTGTGCTTCAATAAATTTCAGATGTAATCCGTAGAAATTTACTATTCCCTCAAAGAATAGTATATTTTTTGTTACGTAGCCATAATCTAAGAAAACATCTTCGAATAAGTAGCATTTCTAAAAGTGGAGAGTTACGTGCATTTAAGGGCAAATATGGTTTATGTGTTCTAGAAATAAATTACATATGCGACAATAGTTTCCTTTTTTCAAATCCATATTTTTACAATTCTGTAAACATTTTTTCCAAATCAAATAAAATTTATTACACATAATATAATGCCAACGTAAACGCTTTAATCATTTTATGGATTCCCATTATAAGACGTTAACATTAAAAAAAAAAAGATTAATAACTGATGAAAGTATCATTTAACTTGTTAAATTGTAAAGGTAATTACTTTGGTAAAAATTCTAAACAAATAAGCTGAAATATAAAACATTGAAATAAGCTTTAAATCTGAAAAAAAGAGTTTGAAAATGAGGTGTTAAGTCCATTTTTTATGGTTATGACCATCCATAAAATAGTCATAAAGACGACGAGACGTACAAAGGACATCACTTTCTTGAATTTATATTTATTTATATAGATTTAGTCCGATTTCGCTCTTGTTACAATATACGCGTAGTTACAGTTTTTTCTATCGAATACCGAGTATCCTTCTTATCTGGATTAAGAGGTTGCATTTCCAATGATCCATGATAAGATATCTTTTGATTCAAATCCAAACTAAAAGCATTGCTCTACTTTCATTTGCATTTTGCCCATTCTTGAATTATCCATGTTCAATGATATGCAGTTGATTTCAATTGTTTCTGAACGGACTGGCACACATTACACGAATAAATTTGTATTTTCAGTTTCTATATGCATTGAAGTGTGTTTTTTAAATATATATTTTGCTCTAATATTCAAAATAATGTGTAATAATGCATATTAATTTCTAGAATGAGAATTATTTTCATTATAAGTGAGCTTAGAAGCATTTCTTAAAAGGAATCATATTATTTGAATTGCTGCTCGCTAGAAATATGTCATATGTGTACGTGAGAGGATACCATTTTTAAAGTTCCATTTCAGGTCATTCCGATATGATGGACACACCGACACTGAAAATTCACCCAGATCAGCAAGAAGGATTTTAACCAAAATGCTTACGTCAAATGGTTAACGGCTTGTACTAAAATAAAGAGAATACTAAAAGAGCTTTTCATTTGTGTATTCCTCAACTAACAAAGAGAACAGTCCCGTGTCGTAGGGGATTTGGAAAAAAGTTTGTTTTCTCACGCAAAATGTTCTCTTTTATTTAATTGTTGCTAGAAATTTATACTTATGTGGCAGAGACTCATGTTGTAGATACACGTGCTGTCAAGACTTATGTTGTAGAAATTTCTCTCATTTTGTAGCGCCACGACTATGAGGCCTTTGTAGAAATTTATATTGCAAACACAGATGTTGAAGGAACACTTTTATGCAAATACGAATTTTTTTTTTTTTTTGTTAGGTCTCTGAGACGAGAGCGATAAGTTATTATAGAGCGCCACAACCATGTGTAGGTTCGTATTACGAGCTTATATAATGAAACTAATCGATAATTAATTGGAGGGAGCAATTAGACGTTATTAAATTTTATGGATCATATTAATAGCTTTTAGCTAAATTAAAAAGAGGTCTTGGAAAAGTAGTTGTTAGGTCTAGGAGCTCCATAATGGGAGAGAAGTCCTATTCAAAAATAAATTTTGGGTTAAGTGGTATTCACTTAAAATATAGGAAATGATGAGTTGAACGTTGTTGTTGTTGTTGTTGTTGTTGTTGTTGATGATGAAAGGCATGTAAGACGACATTGATTACCGAAGATGAAATTATTAGTAGGTGCGGTATGCCTAATCCGAATTCTGAGACGTTTCCTTACCCAGAATTTTAGATTGGTTGTTGAGTAGAAGTGTGGCCAATTTGTGGAAAGAAATCTTTCATTACCAGGCCAGTCTATTTGTCTACGCATGGCTTAATATCTTTTATGCCATTTGGACGTAGATGCGGTAAATTTGGTATTTCAGTGGGAACAGGACGGGGAGAGCCAAACCCTGCCAAGAATGCTAACATGATCGGGAACCCAATTCAACTCGACCTGTCCATTGTTCGAATCTCATCGAGCCCCAGATTATTTGATGAGCCATGAATGGTCTCCATCGCAGCTAAAGGCCTGCATAAATATTTGCGCTATAATGTTTCGGAAGGTTAATTGTAGTCCTAAAAGCCGATACACATATGGTTCGTTTAAGGTCTCTGAAACAAGAGTCAGAGGCCATTATATAACATCACGACCATTAGACCATTTGGCGATTTCATGTTTCATGTGGATTGTTTTTGCTAGCTTCTATATAAAACCGTTCGATAGTATTTTATACAGAGCAATTAGAGATTATAAAATTTTGTGGAACCCATTTAATTTATTTAAGGACGTTTAATGCTTGATCAAGGATCTTAGTCCTATTTAAAGGAGTTATAAGTCCCAGAAAGTCTGCAATATAAGTGTCCTCTTCAAGAAAATAGAGATTGTGACTTAATCGGCATTTGTTTGAAATATGGGGCATTGTAAGTTGAACGCCGCAAAAATGTATTGAAGGACAAAGTTGATTACCGACAAGAAAATTATGAGTAAGTATCGTGTATGGCTCAATCCGAATTCTGAATGGACACAGACATGATGCGCTCACTTTTTGCTGAATATACCAGCGAAACTAATTTTTTGCTTATTTGACAAACGAAGTCGTATTGAGCAGTGAAACAAATTAGCATAATAACCTGTGTCTACCTTACATATAAAAAAATAGCAAATAGTACCTTAAAAATACATTTACTTATAGATTGGAACATTAATGTAGTTTTATTGAACATGGCATACCGGTCGTTAGACATAATACCACGGGTCGCATACGCCCGTCGTGATTTAGATACGCCCAATTAACGCAATCACAGACCTGTCTAGAATGGATTTCACCAGGTTAGCCGACTAGATCCAGATAATTTCACGCATCTTAATCGCAACCCAGCTCACTACGAACGCATTATCAACCCAGCTCGCTACCAACGTATCAACAACCCAGCTCACTTCCTTCCAACGCATTCATTTGATTTCCTGCTTAAACTACATCATGCAGGAAACCTCAATATGACTACGTCCTTATTAGAAGTGTATCAGATCTCATCTTTACAATTCCTGCGGTAAGTGGTTTCAACCAGGAGACCGCTTCCTCATTAATCCACACACATTTGTGCAACTACCTGGTCTCGCCATATGACCAGCTACATCCATCATAGGAAGATCCATTTGCTAACTGTCAGTAACCAGTTACAAGCTTATTATCCTAGCTGTTGGTAGCAAGACCTACCTAAACCTCTACTAGCATTTGCAAAGATAAAACCCGGGATCCTGGAATCCCTCACCTCCAGTCCTAAGACTGTACCCGCAATGTAGGTATTAAACCACAGCCACCACGTTTCAGCCAACGGCACAACGGACGAACCACCGTGGAACTCCCGGCCTTGTCGTACCGAATTTTATCATATAAAACACCCGGTAAGTGTGGTTCACTCTGAAAGAGCTGCAGTAGGAACCTTGTGAATTCCTTTGGCACTGCTAAGCCAGCTAAGCTCCGCTGGTTTACCATACTCATAGGCACTTCCCGGCATAGTGCCCAAATAAACTCTGCTAGGCCAGCTCAGGATGCGGGTGAGCTAATACCTGTAGGCGCTTTTGGCATAGTCCTTGTGATTTATTCTTCCAGAAGAAGCCCCCTACGCGTGGTATAAACTGAACCCATATGAAAATATGGAGGCAACTAAATTTCTTTTTCTGTTGAACAACCGAATTTGTATACGTTTGAGAAACAGAATCCTCTGATGCACCACGGATAGTATGCTACGATACTGTCGTAAAATATCACTACCGCATCACAATTGGCGAGAGTAATTACAGTTGAATGACTAATTCTTCTCCAAAAAAAAATAAATGATTTAAGTATAAGATTTAGTTTTAATTATAGAGTGACAAAATGTTTAAAATTTTAGTGTTCTCACAATGAAACTAATCATCTCCCAAAATGTAATTTTTCAGAATAGCCATTCACAATTTTTGATATTGAATATTTTTTGGAACTAATAATAAAGATTTTTATTTATACCTTCGTTCACGTACAAAATTCAGGGAATACAGGAACTAATCGTTTTAGAGCTTTATGGACAAAACGCAGATATTTACAGGGAATTTGAATTATGACTTTAAGATGACTCGTAACTTAACAAAAAAGCAGCTTCTTGGGGCGTAAAAAACCAGAGGCAATTCACGAACGGACCTTTGCACCCTCATAGAGTGGTTGTGTTATGAGGGGTTGTGGACAAAGGTTATTGATCCGTATTTCTTTAAAGAAATTGCTTCCAACACTGTTACGGTGACTGGTGAGTGATATTGAGAGATGCCACGACACACACTACACGCACTATAGTTTATATAAGCAACCGATGTTCTCTGACCGAATTATGTCGAAAAGTGGTAATGTCTTTTAAAGCCGTTGCTCCCCAGATTTAACTGCTTCTAATTTATTCCTATAGGAAAATTAAAATGGGAATGTTTACCTTAATCGACCGCCAACAATGGGACAAATTAGAATAAAATATATATGATATACAACGAAATAAATGAAATCACCGCGAACATATGTGCAGCCGTGTTAAAAAATTACACTAAAAGAGCAGACATTTGCTACAATCCCTTTACTTTCCATACTTAATAAAATATTTTCTTCGAAGGTTCTAAACTGGACCGACAGTTATTAACATTTATTAAATGTATGATAACACAGTAACATAGTTCAACCGTCAACGTTGTTAAATTAAATGCAAAAAAAAATGAATTTATTAAATAATTTTCTTTCTAATAAATTGAGTGCAAGAAATGTACTAATTCTTTAGTGCAAGAAATGCACTAACGAATTAGTACTTTTAATATATTCGACCAATCAAAATGCTTCTTCTATTTGTATTTAATTGCTTAAGTATCTTATTTATCGCCAAAATCAAAATGTTCTAAATGCATACTGTAGCAGAAAAAGGCACCCAAATTGATGGTGAAGATTGGCCAACAGATAAAAAAACTGATCCAAATGATTTTTGACCTCCTCATTTGAATTAAACGTTTTGCCGTCTAAAATTTTTTGTAGAGATGGGAACAAAATGATAATCGAAAGGTGCTAGGTCTGGAGGCTTTTGAGAACATGGGGGTGCCCTACTACCTACGGAGGATGGTCAGATCATACTTCAGGGACCGACTACTACACTACGAGACGGAGGATGGACCAGCGGAGTATGGGGTCACGGGAGGGGAACCTCAGGGCTCTGTTCTGAGGCCACTCTTGTGGAACGTCATGTATGACGGCCTAGTCCATCTGGAATTACCGCCGAACACAACACTCGTGGCTTTCGCGGACGACGTAGCGGTTGTCCTTGTAGCCAAACACCTAGAGGAACAGGAAGCCGCATTCTCCACCACCATCCGAAGGATAAGATAGTGGATGACATCGGCAGACCTGTCTTTGGCGGAAAATAAACCGAGGCACTCCTTGTGAGTAGCCGGAAGAAAATGGAGACCATCACCAAAAGAGTAGGCGACCACGACATCCAGTCGCTACCCTACATCCGGTATCTAAGAGTGGTCTTGGATGCCAGACTCAACTACAAGGAGCACATCTCCAGCGTCAGCAAAAAGGCATCAGCAGTACAGGACGCGCTTTCGCGGATAATCCCCAATATCGTAGGCCCCAGGCAAATCCGAAGGCGAGTACTGGCAACTGTAGTTACCTCCGTCCTGCTATACGGAGCATCAGTGTGGGCGAAATCGCTAGAGTTAACAACATACCGCAAAACAATGTCATCAGTCCAGCGGCTCTCAGCGATAAGAGTAGCGTCAGCATACCGAACGGTATCACACGATGCGGTCAACGTCGTGGCATCATGCCCACCCATCGACATCCTGGCAGGAGAGCGTGAACGCCAACACCGTAGGAAGAATGAAAAGTGGCGAAAGGTCCTCTGTGAAGAGAAGAGACCCGAGAGTCTTCGCCTCTGACAAGAGAGATGGGACAGCTCGACGAAGGGTGGTGGACTTATCGGCTGATCCCAGATGTCACCAAATGGGTCACTCGCGTGCACGGGGAAGTCGGATATAACATCACCCAACTCTTGACTGGACATGGATGCTTTCGGGCATACTTGCACAGATTCAAGAGAACTGACTCCCCAAACTGTCATCACTGCCGCGATGTGATCGAAGATGCAGAACACGTATTCTTCCAATTTCCTTCTACGGGACACGGGCAGATCTGGAGAAAAATCTGGACCGTTCCATCAGTCCAGAAAACATAGTGGAGTGCATGCTGAAAAGCCAATCGTCTTGGAACAGAGTTGCAGAGTACGCGGAATCTTTAATCAAGGATCTTCGGACCACGTACGAAGAATAGGCCGCGAGGCGTCATAATATCGGGACAGTAGTAATATCAAATAAGAACGCCCCGGCGAAGTAGTATTTACAAAGAGTGCCGCCGGGGATCCATCGTTCCGGGAGCAAGGGTAGAGGTATAGGTAGGTTTTAGCGAGGTAAAAATCCCGCACAACTCGCCTGGCAGGTAGAAGGTCCTCCAGGCGAGTACCTTTTGAAGGTTTCCCCCTGTACCTCATTAATCTAAACATAAAAAAAAGGTGCTAGGTCTGGAGAGGTGTGGCAGTATATCCCATCCAAACTCTAAAAGCTTTCGACGAGTTGTTATACTTGTGTGTGGTTTCGCATCATCCTGTTGGAACACTATACCTTTCCTATTGACCAATTCTGGCCTTTTTTCTTTAGGTGAATCATTCAATTTGTCCAACTGATGACAGCACACTTTAGAATTGATCGTTGAAATCCCACCAAACAGATAACATAACCTTTTTTTGATAAATATTGGTTTTCGAAGTACTTTGAGCCTGTTCATCTTCTCTACTCCACGATCTTTTGCGCTTAACATTGTTGTAGTCTCGTGATGATACACTTAAAAAGGGATCATTTTCTTGACGTTTGAGAAACAAATCACAAACGTTAATGCGACGGCACAAATTTTTTCCCGCAAGAAGATGAGGAACCCATATGCCGAACTTTGAGATTAAACCTAGCCGTTTCAAATGATCATGAACGGTCGAATTCGATAAATTTAATAAATGTGATTCGCCGGTTTGCATCAATTATTGCCTTTATTATGTCTTCATCAGCTTCAACTGGCCTTTCAGAACGTGGTGCATCTTCGTGATCAAAATTGCCGTTTTGGCACTGGCGCTCACTTAACACATCTTCTTCATACACATCGGATAATTTTTTTCTTGCTTGAACAGCATTTTTATCTTTTCTATAGCAAAAAAGTAAAATATGCCGAAAATGTTGTTTTTCACTTTCCATATTTAAAAAGGGTATCGTATCAACCAAAAACTACTATGCATAATCAATCGAATTTTTTCACAAGCAAGCCTTGCAATGTCAAAATACATATGATTATGCAGCTCAAGTGTGAACTTAGATTAAAGAATACCTGGATAGGCCCTTACCGTATATGTATACGCAATTTTGTGTACAAATTTTTACTAGGGGGATACGACTGTCAAAAATTTTTTATGTAGACATGACACCCACTGCCATCTATGTGTCGTAATGGAAATTTATTTAATTGCGAAAGCATAATTTATATTTATTTTAATTCACTTACTGGAAACAAAAATACAATTTAAATACAACGATAGGTCATTTTTATTTTTTGTACAATCTTTTAATACGAAATGGAATTCTATTTTAGGTTTATTATACATTTCGTAAATATCAATCAAATATAAACCGCCTCAATTTTGTAGACTTTCGGAGAGTTTGAAAACTTTAATTCTCCATGAAAGTAGAGACTTGGGGGTTAGCTTTGTCATTTGTGAATCCGATGTTGAGAATTCAATGTTTACCATAAAATAGTACAGTGCCGGTATATATAAAGTGTGTGTAAGAAAGTTTAAGGGACCGAATTTTTCTGTCTATTTTCCATTGCTGTTTTCATTGTGTTATAATAAATAAAGTTTATTCTTCGGTAAGCTTATTATTTAAATAAATTTGTTTTGATTGCTCTATTAGATCATATTATAATGCATTTACTAAATAATATTATTTCATTTTTTTTTAGAATATAAGTTATTAATTATTTAAGTACATTAAATTTTTCATTTTCTATTTTTGTTTTAAAGCATTTCTTTTAATGTATACGATTAACTTATATATTATCATGTATTGTAATGTTCTATGTAATTAATGCTTTATTTTTTAATTTAATTTAAATGCACAATGCCTATTTAAATTACCATTTCCATTCATAAACACACATTTATATTATAATTAAGGTTTTTCCATCTATGGTACTTATGTTTGTTTAAGACTAAAATTTATATTTAATAAGTTGCGGTGTTGTTTGATTTCAACATAAATAAAATATCACATTTTCTTATTTAATTCTTTTTGCATTTTTGAAATTAATTTAAATTTGTACACATAATTGTTTTCATATAATCAAATAACTTGCAATTTTTATTTTTATATACTCTTCCACACTTTATAATTCTGTTTTAATAAATAATATACAGTGAAATAAATAAAATGAAAATACATAATAAATAAATAAATATTTAAAAATAGAATACTGTGTTTTATTGCATATTTACAAAACTAATTCTATCAAACAAGACCCGCAATATTAAAAAATCTGCTTCTTTACGCATACGTGTATGTGTAAATGATATCACACATGAAAAATGGTTTTAAACGAACCGCTTCAATCGCATACTGAACTTTTAAATTGGCCCCCAATGATTTACGCCGTTTCTGTTGTATTGCATGTGTGTGCGTTCTATGAATGTATTGCCAACAAAATTTGGACAGAATTTTTGTGTAGAGGCCTATCCAGTACTTCTTTAATCTAAGAGTGTGAATTTGGTTGTGAAAAAATACAATTAAGTCCTCTGTTGGGGAACAACGAAATTACTTTCGAACAACCCAATAATACGACAATTATGTCTATTGCTGATCTCACAAATTTAATTATAGAAAAATGGAGTAGTATTCAACAAAACTTCACGAAGCATCTGATATTAGACAACCCGTAATAAACAATCTTTTTATTAGGTTGTGGTGGATGCCGGATAATGTAGGTATTTCTGGATATGAATATGCTGATAGTCTTGCAAAAGACTTTGAGAAAAATACTTTTCTTCTACGCAAAGAAAGAAAATAACTTCTTCCAACTTCATCTATTTCTCCATTTAAACCTAAAGAAGGTCTCAGAACTTTTTGACAGGAAATTGGAATAATTTTTATAAGAATTTAAAAAAAAAAAACATCGCATATGGTGTGACTGTTTTTGAAACGACTTTTTATTAACGCTTGCAGAGTCATCTTGTGACAAAATGCGAGTGTTATAGAAACTTTTTCCGATAATAGTGAAAGCTCTTATACGATATTTACTGGTCAATTGATAGACAGTAAACTTTAAGTTATGGAATAAATTTAAATTTGGAAAAAATTCACTTACTTCTCCAACTATCGTAAACCATACAAATGTTCAAAAGCAGATGATTTTGTATAACAGTTAGTAAGTTCTCCAATAGAAAGAAACAAATTTTTTCCTGTTTGGAAAGTGTTTCTCCTCTTTAGCTTTTTCTATTATTTACCAATAAAAATCACTACAATTGTTTAAATATTCTCCATGCTATTTTACATCAATATGAGTTTATTTAGAAATTATCTTTTTTAAATTATGTGCTTTGACTAATAAAAGTATCAATATTTTTTACTCGCACTTTTCCAAATACAAATGAATTTTGTTTTTTTTCGATAAATTATATTAAATATATTTAATAATTAAATCAATTTTCATAGTATTTCTAAATAAATTACTTAGAATTATAAAATTCTAAATAAATAACATCACTACTCCACATTATTTATCCATTCAGAAACTGTGTGTGAACATCTTAAAGACCAGACAGACGACTTTTATAAAGTTCAACTTAATATTGTTATAAATTGTAGACGGGTTCAGACTTTCAATAGGATTTATTTAAAAAATTCTTACAAAATTTAAATTGAACAGTTTTATCGAATTTTATTTGCTCAGTTGTGTTTTCTTTTCTTACCAATGAATGTATGTATGTATAGCTATATTAAAAAAGACTGACAAAATAGGATTAATTTTCAGATTTCAATATAAATTATTTAGTAAAGAATTTCATCGAATTTTTTATCTGATATCATCAAATAATTTCACATATATTTCAATTAATTTAAATCTATTTTATATTGGTAAATATTTTATTCAGCGTTTATGTAAAAAACTAAAAAACTAATAACTATGAAATATTCAACTATTTTTAAGAAATAAAATTCTTATTATTATTTAATCGTTTAATCATCAAAATCTCAATTGAAATAATTGATTTTCGAAAAACCTAATAAATATTTTTGCTTACTCATTTATTATAGAAATATATTGGTTTGGGGAGAAAGAAATCAATTTATATTGAACGTATTATTATTATTGTATATTTAAGCTATAAATCTCTACAATATAAAAGTAATGATTCTTAATTGATTAAATTTTGGTCAGTTATTAAAAGTTTTGACTTTTATAAAAAAGCAGAATACCAGATATGGCAGAAAACTAATGAAACTGGTTTTTTTTTACAAAACAATTTTATCTTATTTTTATGCACCAATAGAACTTCTTCAAAGTAAGAGAATGAGGGTTATTTGATTAATAACTGGCGTTGACAAGAAAAAACATTTTTATTTGTAAAATTTATTTTATTTATCAACATAGTCTGTTTTGAGCTCGATATACTTAATAATAATAATAAAACAATATATTGGTTTGGGGGAGGGAAATGACTATTTATAGTTCGGATTGTCCGATTTGGGTCAAATATGGACTGTCTTGTTTTATAATTTGTTTCCATTTTAAAGGTAACGTCATAATGCCCTGGTCCCTATTGGCGAATAACTCGACCAAACAATCTTCTCTTGATGCCAATTTCTTATCACTAAGGAAGTTTTGTAATAAAAAAAAAAAGATGGTAATCGCTTGGTGGCACAGATTCGGACTATAAGGTGGATGC
The DNA here is from genome assembly GCA_958298945.1 of Atherix ibis. Taxonomy (NCBI): domain Eukaryota; kingdom Metazoa; phylum Arthropoda; class Insecta; order Diptera; family Athericidae; genus Atherix; species Atherix ibis. Next base: position 33,266,760 of record OY282609.1, read on the forward strand.
ATCAAAACTGTCCAACAAAGCTCACGGAGTTTCTGGCGAGTCACTATAGACGTGTGCGGCCTGGCGTTGTCCTTTCCTATTAGCCAATTTTAACAGCTTCTGGTCAATCGCTAGCTTTAAACGGCCCAATTGTTGACAGTAAAGGTCCGAATTTAGTGTTTGGCCATATGGAAATAGCTAATAGTAGATGATTCGTTTCGTGACAGCAAAACCTTCCTGACCATTAGTCCTAGTTTGGCCACCGTTTTGAACCGCTTTACCGCGCTTTGACCACGATCGTGTTCGCACAATATTGTCATTTTTAAGAAATAAGCCGATTTCGTTCCGTTTGGCTAAGGCCTTGCAGATTCGATCCATCATGTTTTTTTACGTCGATTCGTGTGGCACCCAAATATCTAGCTTATTTTTGAATCCAGCTTTATACAGTTGGTTTACAACGGTTTTGTTGCCGATCTTAATAAGCCGGTCTACTTCGATCATTTCCATGATTTTATCGACCTTTTCAACGACGGATATACGTTTGCGAGGTGCATCTTTAACATATTGAAAATACCGGAACGGAATCGACAAAACCAAAATTGCGCATAATTGGCTGTGACAGTATTGTGACCATGAGCACCATTCATAATTTCAGCTGCCTGTCTTGGATTTTTGCCTGTATCAAAGCAAAATTTTTGTTAACTTCCATATAACTCTTAAATGATCAACAATCAAAATACTGGTACAGAATACGGAATGTCACTTTTCCAACGAGTACAATTCTGAACTTTACGAGATATACGAGGGTCGTTCAATAAGTCCTTAGAAAAAGATGGAAAAAAACTGTTTTAAAAAAAAAAAATTTTATTTTTCAACATAATCTCCTTTTAGCTCTATACACTTTTCCAACCGTTTTTCCAAAAATTTTATCCCGTCCAAAAAATAGGATTTCGGAAGTTCTGCAAAATACTCATCCGTTTGAGCAATGACGTCCTCGTTGGAAGTGAACCGTCGTCCGCCAAGCCATTTCTTCAGATTGGGGAAAAGAAAATAGTCACTCGGGGCCAAATCTGGTGAATAAGCGGGATGCTGCAACAATTCCATTCTCAATTCCACAATTTTGGCCATGGAAACAGTGCAGGTGTGCACACGCGCATTGTCCTGATGCAAGAGGATTTTTTTCTTCTTCAGATGGGAGCGTTTCTCTTTGATTTCCTCGCTCAACCGTTGCAATAACGACGCGTAATACGCTCCTGTTATTGTTTTTCCTTTTTCCAAGTAGTCGATAAAAATGATGCCCTGCGAATCCCAAAAGGCACAGTTGTTGCCTTCTTCGGAGCCCGTTCACCCTTGAAAATCCACTGTGATGACTGTCTTTTCGTTTCTGGAGTGTAGTAGTGTATCCAGGTTTCGTCCACAGTGACATATCGACGAAGGAATTCGGCAGGATTGCGATAAAAGAGTGCCAACATAGTCTCAGAGTCCACTGCACGATTGCGCTTATTCTCCTCTGAGAGCAAACGCGGCACCCATCTTGCCGACATTTTTATCACAGACAATTTTTCATGCAAAATTGAAGCGACTGTACCTTGTGATATGCCCGTGGCCTCAACTAATTCGCGCACTTTAATTCGCCGCTCGTTCAAAATCAGATCGTGGATTTTGTCGATGATTTCAGGAGTAGACACCTCAACTGGGCGTCCTGAACGATGTTCATCTTTTGTGGATGAACGGCCACGTTTAAATTCATTCACCCAATTGTAAACCGTCGCAAACACAGGTGCAGATGTGCCATGAACTGCATCCAACTCGGCTTTGATTTCTTTCGGGCTTAAGCCTTTCAAATGGAGATGTTTGATGACAGCCCTAAACTCGTTTTTTCCATTGTTATGCACAAATAAATTGTTATGCACAAGTTTTATGTTCCAGGTTCCGAAGTTTTATTTTAATAACTTTTAAATGAAATACAATTTTATATTTTATTGATTGATTATATGGTCTTTGGCATCATGTATGAAATATGATTAAGCACATTTTTCATAACGTCTTCGCAATCTTCTTGTGTTATTTCAGCAATTTCGTTTCGAATATTGTCCTTAAGCGTCGTTGTTGTGGTTGATTTTATAGTGTACACCTTTTCCCCCAAGTACCTCCATACGAAGAAATCAGGAGGGTTCAAATCAGAGGATCATGGAGGCCAGTCGATATCACACCTTTTTGTAATTATTTGGCCGAACTTGTCGGCATAAGTAAGAGACATGAGTACCAACATAACGCCACAAAAGAAATCGAAAATCGAATATACGTAACCCGCGGAAATTCAAAATTCGTGATACTTTTTAAACAGACCTCGTATATTTATTTAGCTTGAAAAAGTTGTTTTTAGCTTTTTCATTAAATTATTGTATATTATATTTTTTTGAAAGATTTAAATTATTATTAATTTCTTTTATGTTATTAATTGATAAATTAGCTCATCATTTTGTAATAATTGGATTGTTATTTTGATCTGCTTTCACCAAATCAAAAAATATAATCAAAGTCAAATGTTTGTGGGTAAAAATCAAGATCAATAAAATAAAATCTATAAATTCTTAATCTAAACAATATGCAAACGTGGACATTTTACCTTAATCATAAAAAAAAAACAAATGTAAAAGTCTTTTTAATTGGGTTTTAAAATAATTTATTATTAAATGCATTTTAAACTCGTTTTTTTTCTTCTCAACAATGTTTTTCTAAGCTGACAATTCATTACTTTAAATTATTACATTTTATGCATTCTAGAACTGCATGCTTTTTTCGTTATTTTTATTATAATTATTATTGTTATTGTATTTATCTAAAATTACTATTATTATTATTTTTATAACTAATTTCATTTTTAAATTATTATAAGTTTATAATATTCAAAAGGACTAACAAATAAAATAGTATAAATTGATTTTTTTTTATGACTCATTTAGTAGTAATTAGTTAATTATCTATTTGACTTTCATTCATATTCAAATTCTTTTTAATATTTATACTTTTAGAAAAATACCATTTCCTCTTAAAAAGAAACAGTTCCTTCGTTTTTTTTTTTAAACGTTTATTGAATTTTCAATTAATTTTTGCTTACAATTTTCGAATTACAATTTCATAAACATAATATAATATTGAAATAGAATATTTCAAATTTACTAAATCGATTTTATATATAATATATAATTTTTCTAAAATTATTTCTTTTAAGAATCTATATTTTTATTATTAATATTTTTTCTCTGTCACTTTATATTCTATGAATATAATAATATTATTGTACTTTAATATACATTCAAATATTTTTTTTATTTTATAGGATTTTTATTAATTTGTTATGCATTTGTTTTTTTAAAATACTAAGTAATTATAAGAAGATATTTCTTGGTTTTACTTCTTTGAATAAAATGTTTCTATTGTATTTAAAAATATTTTATAAACACTTTTCTTAATTAGTGCTTTGGTCAAACTATAATCAAAAGTTTATTTATTGAGTTAACGATATTACAAGTAAGATGTAGTTCAAAAAGTAATATTGTAATAGTTACTATTACCATTTATTTGATAAGAATTATGTATTGGGGGGATGGGGGGCGGGGGGACTGTGCATACGATTATTTACAAAAATTTTGCATTTATTGAGAAAATATATTCTTTAGTCTTTTTATTTATGCTCAAATCAATAGACGAAATTTTTATTATAAAAAATAATTAGATTAACACGAAGAAAAAAAACATAACGAAAATTTCTTAACATTTACTACTACTACCACCTAAATATATTTGAGATAGGAAAAATAAAAATAATACGTGTCTGATCATATCAAGATAGTTCAAAAACCTTATTAAAATAGAAGCAAAAAAATCAAGTTTTATCTCACTTTTTTTTTACCGGTAACAGGTTTTTCTAGTAAAAAAAGGGGAAAAAAACACTAGACAAATCATTAATCGATGATGTTATCACTTTCTCATATTCGGACGCTGGCTACTTTTTGTGAATATTTATTTTCAACTTTTAAACAAGTTCTGAAATCTAGAAGAATTCTAGTTATCTTAGAAAAGATTATTAATTTTTTTAAATATTCTATTATAAAAATGCCTCCCATATTTCCAACATAAATACTTCTCTTTGCTTGGAATTTTCCGCAACAAATTATCTAACAGAGAAAATGTATGCGCATCAATTATTTTTAATAAAGATCTGATCTACCTCTTTATGTAGATAAGTAGGTACTTTGAGAAGTTTAAAGTTAAAAATAAATTTTCTCTTATAATACATTCATATATATAAAAATATATGAATCGATATATGGATTTATTATAAAAGGAAAGATTTTACAAAAAATGAAAACAATTTACTTTAAAAGAAGAGTATATTATATATTCAATATTCTTATAAAAATCGACATTTTAAATATACCGTCATAATTCGATAGATAGTTAGTTGCCCATGCTTTTTCTTTATTTGTACATACAATAATTCCATACTGCTTTACTAAAACTATACGAAAGAAAAGAAAATGAATAAAAAATCTTCGGAAATTTATTTTTTAACAGAATTTCAAAGAAAAAAAAATTTTGAACAAAAATATTGCCATTATAAAATTAGTTTATTTCTTTTCTCAAACCTTTTATGGTGTTTCCCAAAAATTTTTAAATGCATTCCTTATTTTTTTTTTGATGTAATTTTTATTCATTATTATCATTATCATTATTATTTATTATTATTAATATTATTATTATTATTATATATATAATTTTCTTTTCTTTATTATTTTTATACAATTACATTAATAATTATTATTAATTTGAAATAATTATTATATATTAATAATAAACTTATGCTGGTAATTGGAGTTTCTTCCCTTTTAAAACTTTTGTTACATACAAATAGAAAAAGTCACAGTACAATATCGTTTGAACAACTCCAGCGAATATAGCAATTAATTCATAATGGGACTCAACAACATAACGATATATCCAATTAACTAAATATAATGCACGATATGATCCCAATGCGAATAAATAATGGCTTGTGATCGATTCAGCTTCTCCAGTCTTGCTAACCAAAAATAATTGTGGTAAAATTGCAACCGATTCCAAATAGATTGAGAATGTCCATAGCACTTCGGTGACAGAAAAGTCATGGTTTATGACAAGTGCCAAAATTGCGCAAGGTATAAGTAGAAATTCGATGCGGAACGAATCATGATTATGGTCGTATGTCGCCTTGAATTTTGCATACATTAAATAGAGTGTCGCCACTGATGCTCCAATAAATACGACTTTCATGCACGTGTTATACAAACTTATATATGTTGTAACGAGATCCAAATACCTCGTCGTATATACAATTGTGAAAAGGATTTGTGACTTGCCTGAAATGCCGGCACACGATCTTGTTTTCCATATTTTTATCAATAATATTATTATAGCAAGTAAATGTGCTAAATCTCCGGCCAATCGGAATATATTCATCGTTGCTTCAACTTTGACTGTTTGTTTTTATTATTATTATTAGTGCTGCTGAGTCAAATTTTTATTTTCCAATCAAATGCTGTCACTTTTTAGTTGATAAAAATATTTACTTTCGGCTGATATTTTTCTTATATTGCCTATTATAATTATTCTTGGCTCATTTGAGTTCTTTTTCGCCAATTCAATAGCAGCAAATACACATCAATCCGTTTCGTATGTGTTAAAAAAAAAAGAACTAGGCAGAAGATATAACCAATGAAACAATCAAATTATATGAAGATCAAACGGTTGTTGATTCAATTAACTAATAATATATAAGCAATTATTTACTAATTAATAAACGAACTTTTGTAAACAGCGTAAATATAGGACAAGTCCTTTTTCACAAAACAAATCACCGCCGTAAATTCTAAAAATGACGTGGCCGACGTGGCTTAAGAAATTTGACAGTTCTCCTTTTGCAGCTTAGGAAGCTTCGACGTGTTTACTGTATACGCGTGCTCGTTGTCGATGTGTGTGCGATTGTCGTATTAAAGCCGACAATAGTTCTGCTTCTAATGATAATGTAGTAGTCGACGACGCCGGATTCCTTTAATTTTCGTTCTTATCTATAATATCCTTTACCACTTCCGACTAATATAGAAACAAACATATTTATTTAGAATTTGTTACTTATTAATTTTTATTAAAAATACCTCATTAATAAATCAAAAGAGAAAACAGAAGTGAGTTTTGTCTTCGTAATCAACTAAGCATTCACCTTAAATTTTAACCTCTTTGACAGCTGTCGTTACAACATATATTCTGAACTTAGCTACAGACCAAATGTACACCTAGAATGAACCGATTCCACTCCTAAAATCTTATTGCACAGTTCTACATGTTCCCATATGATACCGGTATTATATCCCCTCCACAAACTTTTTCACACTCACTATAGCCTTATAGTCATTTTCTCATATTGTATTTTTTTATAATAAATTAGTTAATAATATTAAAGAAGTGAGTTGAAAAAATAAATTTCATATGTTTAAAAAAACTCTGTTAATACAATAGAAAAGATTTGTCTAAATTGTGTTTATATTGTCATATAAAAATGTTCGTTAATAATGTAATATTCTATAATACCGCGTTTTTACATCAAAAATTACATACAAATTTTTTTTTAATTTAATTCAACTATTAATAATATCGGTTTTTTCAATAGCAACTTGACACTTTTGATTTCTTACTGTGAACGCACCCTTTAACCAATCAGTGCGCTGTCACTGTCAAAACAATCAGAAACTTTAACATTTTTATCATGCAAAGACTCACGAACGAAGAACGTTTACAAGTAATTAAAAATTACTACGCAAATTCCGGGTCGATGATAGCAACTTTAAGAGCGCTTACGCCAATTTTGGGTCGTCATTCTCGCCCGAGTAGACAAGCAGTTTACAATTTGGTGAGAAAATTTGAGTCAACTTATTCACTGTTGAATGTTCCCGTGCCAGTGAGACAACGCAGCGGTCGCAGCGCCGAGAATATTGCTGCCGTTGAAGCGTCCGTCGCAAACGCCCCAAATCAGTCGATTCCACGACGTTCTCAGGAATTGGGCATTAGTCAGGCCACACTATGGCGTATTTTGCGAAAGGATCTTGTCCTGCACCCTTACAAGATCAAGTTAACTCAAGAACTAAAGCCACTTGACCATATGAAGCGACGCAGGTTCTCAGATTGGGCTCTAGAGAAGTTTGCCGAAAATGACGATTTTCATCGCAAAATCATCTTCAGTGATGAAGCTCATTTTTCGTTGAATGGCTTCGTCAACAAACAAAACATGCGTTATTGCAGTCCTGCAAACCTTCATGAAACACCACTTCATCTACAAAAAGTGTCTGTGTGGTTCGGTTTTCATGCCGGTGGCGTCATTGGGCCATTTTTCTTCGTTGATGAAAATGACCGTTACGTTACAGTCAATGGTGAACGCTACAGAGACATGTTGCAGCATTATTTCTTCGATCAATTGCATGGGCTGGACATCAGTGATATGTGGTTTCAACAAGATGGTGCTACATCTCACACAGCGGGAGAAACAATCGACTTATTGAAGTCCAAGTTCGGTGAACGTGTTATATCGAGAAAAGGTCCTGTCCATTGGCCGCCGAGATCTTGTGATTTAACACCTCTAGACTTTTTTCTGTGGGGCTACGTTAAATCGATAGTCTATGCCAATAAGCCGGCGACATTAGAGGACCTAAGAGCCAACATCGAACGAGAAATAGCGGCCATTCCCGTCGAATTGTGTGGCCGAGTCATCGAAAATTGGCTGCAACGAATCGACCGCTGCAAGCGTGCCCGTGGTGGACATATGGCCGAAGTCGAGTTCCATTCATAATTGCATTGAAAACAAATTCATTTTTTCAACAATTAACTTTGATGTTAAAATTTTCAAGCTATACTTTACTCAGTTTTATGGGTCTGATGAGAAAAAAAAAACATGATAGATTATATACTGTTTTAATTAAAAAAATAATCCAAAACAAATTTTTTCAACAATTTAACAATAAAATATTATTGGCCGATCTTAAACGATGATCCAACATTTTTTTTTTTAGTCGGACCCATGCAATATCATTACTTTTAGTAATCAGTACCGCGCGAGACAACTTCTTTGCAGGTCGGCCGTAACATTATTGTATGCTCGTATTGAGCTGTATAACAACCCTTTACATCACAAAGTGGTGGAAAAGCTTCGACAACTCCCTTGTCGCACAAGTCTTTTAAAGCCATTTGGTATTTAGTTGCACCAGCTCTATCTAACCAACGCTTACAAAATGCAAGAGTACTGAAGTTTTTATTGATTATACTCAATAGTGATTTCGATGATGAAAGACGAAGTGGCACAAATGGAGCATCAAAATTTTTCATATAGTGAGAGCAGTCCATGTCATCGTGTACAACACCACGTCCAGTAGAACCAAATGTTTCGATAGCATAGAATTCATTCTCTTCCATTCGTGTTGCCTCACCACCCTTTACAATAGGTACGGTTTTTCCAGAATGGATACCTAATTAAAAAAAACTTAAATAATTTGTTCTCGATGCTATTCTAACAAAGCGGCTTTTTACTCACGATATGGACTTATCGAATGACCATTTAAATTTCGAATACTTTTAACTTGGTATGTTTTACCATCGAGTTCGACTTCATAAGATTCCATAACTTCTTGAATTGCTGCTCCAATATCGCATAATCTGACGTCAATACCGGCTTCTCGAATGCCGGCATTTGTTGCGTCCTTGACGGCTTCCAACAATTTATCATATTTGGGATTAAAAGTTAGCGTAAACGCACAATCAATAATTCGACCTTTGATATGAGTACCAAAATCGATTTTACACACATCGTCGGCGCCGAGAACGGTTGTATCACCAGCATTTGGTGTATAATGGGCAGCACAATGATTTAATGAACAACCGGTGGGAAAGGCAAGACCAGCTTCAAGACCATTTTCGCCAATAAGCTTTCTAGACGTTTTTTCAAGCTCTTCACAAATCTCTATCATTGTCATACCAGGCTTTATCCATTTCTGCATATATTGCCGAGTCTGGCGATGCGCCTCAGCGGCATGACGAAGCTCTTTGTAAATGTCTTGGTGCATAAGATCCAATGCACGTTTCTCGTCATTTGTAAAGCGATCCTTTGCTGTTCTATCATCAACAGCAGGATGTTGAAGGATTTCACCCTCTGGAAAGTTACCGTCTGGATAAAGATCACCTATTGGAATTGTGGGTGGATCTGTTTGACCACCTCCAACTTTCTTTGCTTTATTTTTATTTTTATTTGGCTTTTTCTTCTTTTTCTTTCCGATTTCTGTCGGCTTTTCAGCGTCTTCGGCTTCTTCTCCACCGGATGCCTCATTTTTCTCTTCTCCACCTGCTTTTTCAGCAATTTCTTTACCATTCTCCTGCTTTTCTATATTATCAACTAAAAGAATAAATAAATTTATTTAGAAAAAAAAACAAACTAATTTGAAAAGGGTAAAAATTATAATTGAACGGAATCTTGAAAATATCAAAAAAACATAACCTCAATGAATGCAGGCAGCATGGTAATGCTTAAAGCCTTTACAAAAAGAAAAATCTTTGTCAAAATTGGAAAATATTTTTATCTCAATTAAAAATATAAAATGAGGGATTTCAATCACAAATACCTTTCTTCGACTTTTTATTTTTGTTTTTGTTTTTTTTCTTTTTCACATCTGCCTGATTATTAGTGTTATCATTTTCTATTGCAATTTCCGGCTCGGAGGATGCAATAGGTTCCGAATCTGATTGGCTATCTTTCATTTTTGTTTCAACAGCAGCCATTTTTTGTATATTTTGTTTTTAATTATGCCGTATTATAAAAAAATACACTTAAGTCATGAATTCACGGAGCCGTAAACACTAACAAAGCTAGCAAATAATTTAAATGAATTATTATAGTTTTTCGTTCAATTTTGGTCATAAGCAGTGTTACCAATTAAATAAAGAGCTACAAAATGGTTTGCGTCCTAGTTTGGGGTGAATTTATTTTATACGCACTTGTCGAAAAACTCCACTTAAACATCTATTTGATCTTTATATATTTTTATTTAATTTAATAATATTTCATTATCAATTAATTATTATTAACTTATTTAATTGGGAAAAAATAATCAAGTAAATTTTTGTATAATTAAATTAAATGTGAAACAGTATAATTGATGTGGTGAGATGGGAATTTTTGCACTGTGGCCAGTGTTGTATATGTAAAATGTCAATTTGACTTTGACAGCTCATTTTAGTTTTGCGTTTGAATATTTGTTTTTATTTACGTGAAAGTTTTTGCATTTTCTGATGATATAAAAATGAGTGGAGTCAAATTTGAAAATGATGCATATTTATTAACAGAAGAGACAGAAGTTTCGGGTGCGTAAATCAGAAACATAAGCATAATGAAATTTTTTTTATTTCCATTAAGATGAATCTGTATAATTGCAGACGATTCCAGTACCGATAATAATTCGAAACGTTTGCTTTTGCGAGAACAAGATAGATTTCTGCCAATATGCAACATAGTTAAGATAATGAAAAAAGCAATTCCAGAAAATGGTAAAATCGCTAAAGATGCGCGAGAATGCATTCAAGAATGTGTATCGGAGTTTATTTCGTTCATAACATCGGAAGCAATCGATTTAAGCCATGCTGAAAATCGAAAAACAGTCAATGGCGACGACATTTTACATGCGATGGATGCGCTCGGTTTTGAAAACTACGTAGAACCTCTTTCATTGTACCTTTATAAATACAGAGAAGTGTGTGCAAATATAAAGATTGTAGTTGAAGAAAATACATATAAATAATTTTAGTTTTATATTATTCATTTTATTTTTAACACAACTTACTTATTTTTAGTCTACAAAGTCGGATAGAAGTCTTATTTATACCGAAAATATGTTTGATGAAGATTCATCGAATGATTTCAGTAAGAGTTCTTTAAAATAATATATCTTTACAAACAAACTGGGAGGAAAAAAAATAATAAATGTTATTTATTTAAGAGCATCAACAAAACGGAAACGTATCGGATATGCTAGGAACAACAACACCAAATGATACTATTCGCTATTATCAAAATGATCAATCAACGAACTTCAATCTTTAACAAAAATAAATCTTTATTTTGTAATTATTCTTTAATAAATTAGTATAAGTTGGGACAAAAAATGGAATTCTATTTTGTATATTGGTAGAAGAATCGTTTTTGATTTTTATTAATTTATTTTATAAATTGATTCATTTTTTTCAATCCATTTCAAGTATGAAATTGCTGAGCACTTCTTAGGTATACTTTCTTAGTAAATTGATTTTATAATTAAATTTATTTTAATTATAAATTCATTTTGGAGAAAATGAATTTAAAATATATGTCTCAAAAATGTATTCATCTATTTAGTTTTGTTAATGTGTATAATTTAAGGGAATTAGTAAGACTTGAAAAATTTTGCAACTTGGTTTTTTGTTTAAACATTTACAAAATTTGTAAAGCATGAACTTTGGAAGAAAGCTTTAATGTTATTGAGATTAACGTAATATGGCAATTTCGAATCGTGGATGACTCAAAATTAGCAACTTGGGCTCTACTGGTTCTTAATAATAATTCAAAGCAATCAACTTGATAATAATTCGAAGCAGTCAATTTGCTGCTTCGAATTATTATTAGGTGATAGTTGAGTATGTTAGCTTCCCAGGAAACCTGGTTACTTTTTCCTGTGAATTTTTTCTATTTTTAAGCAATCAATTTGTTTGTGTGCAGATATATTGACATGGTCTACTAGAATTCATTTCATTGTTTAGTTTTTATAATATTTCGAAACGTTAATCTGGTGTATAAGCTTAAATCCGCTGTTTGGTCATAGATGGCATGAGTAAGCGCATTTAGCTACCGTGGACACGCCATACTTTTTTTATTATTTTGGCATCTGTCAACACTAATTAGTGCACATTTTCAGAGACTTCGTACAACAACATACATTTTTCCTTTGGTAATCATGTCTAGTTTTGTGCCAGAAAAGGCATATGCGGGAAGCTCTGCTTTTCTGCTTCAATTTGAAGAAATTGGCTGCCGAATCGCATCGAATGCTTATGGAGGCCTATGGTGACAGTGCTTTATTGGAAACAATGTGCCGAGATTAGTTTCGTCGGTTCAAAGACGGCAAATTTGACTTGTGGGGTAAGAAGCGTTAAAATCGGCCTAGGAAGGTTGAGGACCATCAATTGCAGTCACTTTTGGACAAAGGCAATACTCAACCGGGATCCCTGCAACATCTCCAAGACCAAATCGCTTCGGACAGAAGACGATGCTGTGCCTTTGGTGGGATCAGCACAGTATCGTCTACTATGAGATGTTGAAACCTGGTGAAACAGTCAATGCCCACCGCTACCACCAACAACTGATCAAATTGCACCGTGCTCTGCGTGAGGAAAGGACGGATTATCAACAAAGACATGACAAGCTGATTTCCCTCCACGACAACGCACCATCGCACACGTCAAAAATGGTCCCCGCTTATTTACCAGACCTGGCCCCTTCCGACTACCACCTGTTTTTGTCGATGGGCTGAGCAGCACTTCGATTCTTACGAAGACGTCCTAAAATGGTTTGTGAATGGTTTGCCACGAAGGAGAAGGCATTTTTTTGGCGTGGTATCCACAAATTGCCCGAGAGATGAAAAAAATGTGTAGCTAGCGAGGTCAAGTACTTTTAATAAATTTGGTTTTGCTTTCTATGAAAAAAACGTGTTTTTTTTACTAAAAAACAGCGGATTTAAGCTTATAGACCTGGTACTTTTTAGCAATTTCATTTTTTGAATTCTTGAATTCCATCTTCTTTCATACTCGTTATAAATAACATAACTAAATTTTATGTTGGTTGGTAAGCATTTTTCCGTTGATAATTGAAAAATATCAAATTTTGCAAATAAGAAAAAAAATTATAAAAAACTTAACCGATAAAAATGAAAAATTTTTGGAAATTTTTAATACTGATTTTCAAGCTTAAATGATAACCCATTGTTATTTTTTATTTTTTTGAAATTAAAGTTAATTTACTATCAATAATTTAATCACTGATTTTGTACTAAAGCACTGAAATCCTATGCTGGTACGGTGAAGAGTACCTAGTACTGGTTGAAAATGTAAAAAATTTTGTATGAAAATAGTTTTGGAAATTGAATAAAAACACTATTACTTGTTTACAATTTGTAACGTAAAATCTAAAAAACACTATTGGTAACGTAAAATCTAAAAAACACTATTGGTAACGTAAAATCGGAAAAATGTGTCCATAAATTTACCAGAAATTTCCAGATTTTTTGTAATTTTCCTCAGGTTTTGATGTCCATTTTCAAGTACTTATCTAAGAGACACAAAAACTGTAAGGAAACTAAAAATCAATACAATAGATGGCGTGGTCGCTGTAATATTTTATTTTGTCATTAAGCAGAGAAGTTGGGATTTTATACGTTAGCAGTTTCGGATTTTTGTGACCGTTAGTTTTTGAGAAAATGGCGTCTGAAAATTAACAATTTTTTTAAAAATTGTCTATGTTTGACCTTATAAAAATGTTAGTTATAGTATGACTTTCTAAACTGTTTCTGAGTTATTAGATATTACTTCTACTTAGCTTTCAGATGATACCAAATCATATTCTAACGGTAAGTATCCAAAAACTTAATTTTAAAAAGATGTTTTTTTTTTAAATTTAAAAAGTTGATTTTTTTTTAAAGTCCTGGAGATGTCCTAGATCCTTGATATGTTTAGATTAGTAAATAGTTCTTTGTAGAAGCTATTAGGGAAAAATAGTTTAAAAATCAAGCGGGGGATACTTGACCTAGCTATGGCTGGTTGAAGTTGATCGATTTTCGAGCAGTTTTCGGCCTTTAACTCGAAAAGGACATTCTCGGCAGACTCTGGATCAGATTCCGACAAAGGGGCGACGAAAGATCTTTCGTTTGAGGTACCGCTCATTTTGATCAAAGCAAAAAAAAATTTTGACCCCTTCAAATTTTGACGTCGCCCCTTGAATAAAAAAAAATGGCTCGCACAGGCTCATTTTTGCTTGTAGCGGATGTTGCGCTGCTGCTGTGCTGCAAAGTAATCGTCTTCGGTCGTCGTCAGGTCAATCACAAACCATCACGTTGCGTCGTCCCTCAAAATTTGTTTTTCCCACTTGGCGAGTTGAAAATTTTCGATGCGGGCAAACCCCCTGCCAAGCACTATCTACACCTGCGCTTGCTTAACCTTGTTAATTAGTTCGACCACGTAATTGACTCGGATAAACACCTTGTTGTGTACAATTGATCAGAATTTATACTTAAGCTACACTTGACTTAGATTTTGATGGCAAATTTTCCATTTCGAATTGGAATCTTGTTGAATTGACTTTTGTTGCTTGGTTGTTGACTGCGAAAATTGTTTGTTGATTGAATATTTCTAAAATCCTCCGGGAAGGATCGGAGGTAAAGAATAGCCCTGTAATGACATAAAAAAGGGGAAGTGAAAAGAAATAAAATGATGATCAAAGGGCAGAATGGGGATTAGGAGGGTAGTTTATAATTGGACAATTCAGGACGATATGTATTCCAACAGGACAGCCAAACCGCCTGAGCAGATGGATGAGCAAGCGTCTGGCGAGGTTTGGTTGCCCTTTAGTGCGCGCGAGAGTACACGTACGCGCATTGAAACTACTTTCCAAACACTTTTGCTGGAGCGGCCGATGTTTGTTTTTGCTAACGCGTCCGCTCGCTGGTCTCCGGTGATAAGGAAATGGAAATCGCACAGAAAGTAAAGCGGTAAAAGGTAGGTAAAGGTAATTAGCAAATGACCATGCTGCTGCTGCAGTGGGAATTCAAACCCACGACCACTTGGATGGTTGTCCAGTCGAGGAGTACGCTATCGACTAGCTGAGTTTGTTTGTTTGTTTTGTTAACGGGCCCACCAGACCTCGCCAGACGCTCTATTGCATCCATCTGCTCAGGCGATCTGATGGTCCGAAAGGGAAGGATAAGAAATAAGGAAATGACAGTCTAGTGGTGAGGAATTAGCGTAGGGACCATATTGCTGCAAATGGGATTCGAACCGACGACCCTCTGGGCTGGTAGTCCAGCACGCTATCGACTGTGCTACCATACCATACCATATTTTGTTAACGGGCCACCAGACCTCGCCAGACGCTTTCGCATCCATCTGCTCAAGCGGTCTGATGGTCCGACCCAGCTATCAGTAGTCTGATGGTTCGGTAGCGAAACGGAAAGGATAAGGGAATGGAAGGAAGTAGAAAAGAAAGTAAAGCGGTGAGGTAAATTAGCGTAGGACCATGCTGCTATAGTGGGACTCGAACCCACGACCCTTTGGCTGGTAGTCCCAGCACGCTATTGACTATGCTACCGGGGCCGGCCTGTGCTACCATACCATATTTTGTTTCGGGCCCACCAGGCCAGAAGCTTTCGCATCCATCTGCTCAGGCGGTCTTGATTGTCCGACCCAGCTATCAGTGGTCTGATGGTCTGGTAGGGAAAGGGAAAGGATAAGGGAATGGAAGTAGAATAGAAAGTAAAGCGGTGAGGTAAATTAGCGTAGGACCATGCTGCTACAGTGGGATTCAAACCCACGACCCTTTGGCTGGACTGTGCTACCTGGGCCGGCTCAGCTGAACCAGCAATTTTTGACTTTCACAGTTGGCCAAATCATGTACTAAAGCTGCTGCTTACAAGTAAGAATTTTGGACAGAATCCAATTGGTTCCTATCAGAACCTCTCTAAAGGAGTTTAGAAGCTGTTTTTTCTCTTTTATTGTCTTTTCCCACATTTTCTTTTTTTCTCAATGAAAAGAATTTTATTTTTGGTTCTGAAAAGAACCGTAGTTTTTTTTCTTCTATTTTATTTTTGTTATTATTTTATTAAATTAATTTTATTTTTAATTACATTTTTTTTTATAAAAAAGTTCTCCGAACTGAACAGAAAGCATAATCAGAGGGTAAAAAAAACTTGTTAAATGTTTCCTATTTTACGAATTCATTCGTAACAATCACTTTAATCAATTGTTAATAATTTTATAATTTTCGGCACTAAAAAGTGCTTTTTTGTGTAATTATTAGCCAATAAATTCGAATGGAATAAATAAAAATGCAAACATTTTTATAGTAACAAATTTTTATTTTTTTTTAATTTTTCAACAATTTCACAATAAATAATGTAGTTTTTTTTTATTTTTTATTCAGAAGGCAGCAATGCACAAATAACTTTATCTGTTTTTGTTTGTTTTGTTTGTTTATTTTATTTGAATTTTAATCGGACAGAATCTTTCTTTTTAGGATAAAAGACCTGTTGCGATGGCGACGTTGATGGTACGACGCGATTGCAATTGTGGCAGGGAAGTATGGATACGGAAAAGGGTGTAGTAATTTTAAGGTAGTATGTGAACAAAAAAATGGTGATGTTAAAAAAATACAATTTTTGTCTTTGAGTATGCATCCCTTTTTTTGAATTGTGTAGCATTTGCATAATTTCTTTCTATGTCATATATGTGTGCGTGTGTGAATTGAAATTGTATTGTTGTCATTATTTTACATTTCATTTTTTAAGGCATTTTCTTTCACTTATATTTCTACCAACAACAAAAAAAAGTAAAAAGAAAAAAAGAAAGCAAACATTTTCTTTTCTTCTTTTTTATACAATTTGTTTTATTCTTTCTTGAATCAATACACACACTCACTGTGCTTTGCTATTTGTAACAAATAAAATTTTCTTTCATTCAAAATTAATTAATTAATGGATTTATTAAGGAAAAAAATCTCCTTTTATTATAATTTTAATTCTATACTAAATGATATTCACTATCCGAAATTTCAATCTGACATACTTCAATAAAATTTATACGATTTTTGCTTAAGTGCTGCTATGTACATCCTTGCATTTGTAAGATTTTTAGCTTGGCGGAAACGTGGGTGTGGTGTTTTTTTTTTTGTTATTATATTTACTGTGCTTTATGTTCGATTGGGTGGTTACTGTTTTTTTCACATTTTTTTCTCTAGCATAAAAATTGTTTTTAAAATAAATAATAATTACACTTATGCCGATATAATTTTATCTTATATTATTATTATAAATATTATATTTGTATTCCAATTTTTTTTTTTCGAATTATCTGAATTTATTTTTGTTCTCTTTATTCTTTCATATAAATAATATCAATTAAATAATATTAATTACTGGTAAAAATTAAAATTTTGAAGAAATTTTTCATATATTTTTTTTGGGTGATTAGATTTTCATCTTGTTGTGAATTTTATTCAAATAATAGCATTTCATATTTAATTAGTTAGTTAATAATAATAATAAAGGAAAACTAATAAAACTAACAGAAAACCCATTCGAGATAAGGAAATAAGAAGAAGAGAAATTTTAGTGAGAGAAATAAAATGACTTTGTTGTTTTTGCCAAAATACAAAATATGAAATGAAAAAGAGATTTCATCTCTTTTCAGCATACGAATTTCACAATTGCATCTTCCTACTTTGATCTCTTCTTCAGTTTCTCAATTTGCTCATGTTCAATATGAAAATACATCTCTTTTAATTGTTTCTTCTGTTTATTCTATTACAACTACTCTATATTCATTCTCCTTTTGAAATATGTTCTAGTACTTTTTCCGTCGATTTTTGCATTTTTCCTTTTTCTCTCTCTGTCTCAATACTTTTATACTGTTTCAATTATTTTATTTTATCTTCTTTTTTCTTCAATTTCTTTTCCATTTAAAATATAAATAAATGAATTATAATGGAATGTTTAAAATGTTTGATATTTTCTATATTTCTTCTGCTTTTTATGATTCATTAGTATTAGTAGTAATTGAGTAGCAGAATAATTTTTTCTTAAAAATTCAAAACAGAAAAAAAAAAACTATAGTTAATTTTTATGAAATTGATAAAATATTTTTTATTATTATTTTTGTTTGTAATAAAAAAAAAATAATTTTTAAATTTAATTTTAATATGATGAGAAATTTTAATTTGGAGATCACAATATAAGTGATATATATTGTAAATAAAATATATTTTTTTTAATACAGTATTCGCGGAACTGGTTGAAAGTTGATTGCAGCCATGTTGGATTTTCTTTTTCGAATGAATTGCTACACAGTGGAGGAGAGCGTTGAAAGGGTTAAATTCAAAGTTTTGGTAAAAGTAAATAACTTTTTCAAGGCGTACTCCATTTTTGGCTCAACAACTTCGTAAACAAGTCAATTATCGTAATTTAGACGAATATAAATCATAATGAAATTCATCAGAGGTCGATTTATTCTGCACAAATAACTAACTGAAGTATACTTTTGGAAGGGGGCTTAATTAGTCGTTATATCTTTAAGAATGATCTATAAATGATGATTGTTAAAAACAGATCATTCGGAATTTTCTCTATTCGAAATTTGTGAAAAAAAGCATTTCACCTTGAATTATTGTAGAAAAAAAGAAAGGGTGGAGTTTTTCAAAAAGTTTAAGCAAAAATTTACACACATGCTAGAATAAAATATTGTATTAAATGTATTGTATTTTGTTATAAAAAAAAACCTGTAATCAAGAGCCAAATGTATTAAAACAGAAAACGAAAATATTGATATCACAAAATTATAGACTATATCAATATTGAAAATAAATTTTATTAATTTTAGTTTGGAATAAAATTAATTAAAATTATACACGAAAAGCGTTAATTAACGACAGCAATGCTTTTTTGTTGTTGTTGGTGTTGTAAGGTTTTTGGGACAAGAGCCAGAGACCATTCTATAGCGACATGATGGCATTGCCAGTTTCCCTAATGAAACTGGTCGTACGTAAGTTGAGAATAGCAATTAAAAGTGGTTAAATTTTATATGTTTTAGAAAATTAAGGGTCGGACTTCGGAGGGATTGGGTCCACAATCGAAGAAGTCCTATTTAAAAAGAAATTCTCGGTTAAATGGCATTCATTTAAAATATGGGGAACAGTTCAGGTCCACAGAAATGTAATGAAGGAGGACCCCAGGTCAGTTGTTGCCGATCCGTGTGGTATACCATTTTGTACCGCCACGATCTTGAGACCATTTGGGTAACTCCATGTTACGTGTAGGTTACTCTAATGAATTTGGTCGATGGTAATTTAGAGGGAAAAATTAGACATTGTTAAATTATGTAGAGCAAATTAAGATGTTTAAGAAGGTTAAATGTTTTAGAAAATTAAGGGTTGGACTTGGGAGAGCCGTTTTGGGTCCACAATCGAAGAAGTCCTATTCAAAAAGAAATTCTCGGTTAAATGGTATTCATTTAAAATATGGTGAACGGTTCAGCTTCACAGAAACGTAATGAAGGAGGACCCCAGATCAGTTGTTGCCGATCCTTGTGGTATGGCCGATCCAGATTCTGAGAAGTTTTCTGTACTTCACCATTTTGTACCGCCACGATCTTGAGGCCATTTGGGTGACTCCATGTTACGTGTAGGTTACTCTAATGAATTTAGTCGATGGTAATTAAGAGGGGAAAATCAGGCACTGTTAAATTCTGTAGTGCAAATTAAGATGTTTATGAAGGTTAAATATAGGGCTTGATAATAGAATTGTAGGATATAGGAATTCGACAATGGAAGGAGTCCTTCCTATTAAAAAAGAAATTCTGGGTTAATTGGCATTCATTTAAAATATGGCGAATGGTAAGTTCAGCTCCACAGAAATGGCATGAAGAGTAAGTGTGAGAATTTCGGGTAGGTTGTTGAGTAGACTGGTTTAGTGGTGTCAGGACAATGTGTGGAAAGAAATCTTCCCACTGTCGGACCAGTCTATTTATTTACGAATGGCTACAGACGCTAAATGCCATTTGCTTAACAGGCAGAGGAAGTTTAGAAAGCCTCTTACGCCAAAAAGTCAGACAATTCATTACCCCAGACTCCAATATGACCGAGAACCCAATACAACTCGACATTTCGATTCTTTACCAGATTGCGACGAATCACATTGAACATCTGATCAGTTGATCATCCGTAAAATAGCTATTTTCCTGTTGATTTAGAGGTTGATCGTATTCTCTACAGCCATTTTAATCGCCCACAACTCGACTGCGCTGCTTTTTTATTCATTGGAAATATGGATAGGGCATTTAACTAGCCCTATAGTTACTATATCTTGCCTTCGTTTATTACAACTCCACCATTGTCATTTGACTAAATCACTATTACGAGAACGTCAAAAATAGATAAGATATAGCAAAGATCGCTCAGCAGTGGCTCTAGCACATGAACATTTCGAAAATAATAATTTTTTTTTCCTCGAATATATTATTTTTCTTTAATAAATTCAAAGAACTTTTTTAATTATTTTAAATTTAAAGATTTAAAATAAAAACTACATTATTCATTTAAAATAAAATACTATGAACGCCATTTCAGCATCTAGTGGCGGTAACCAGAAGCCTTTCGTTTCCTTTACAGACACAAAAAGGATACCGATAGTAAAAAAGGTCCCAACGTACTGTTACTGACACTGTACTTTTATTAGAGTGAGTTGAAATATGACCAATATTGTAGCAAATTTTTCTATACAACTCTTCTTGGATCTATGGAAACATAAAAATTTGCTGATATTTGGAAACTTAACGAAGCGCAAACCAATTATCACTATTGCCAATATTATTTGAAATTGTGATTTTATTTAATAATTACTACTAAGAATCATTGAAGAAAATATATATTTTAAAAATTTACTAAATATTCTGAATTTCACTATTTCGAATTTTGTGTAAATTAATTTCGAATCTATTTCGAATTGGTATTAAGTTTTTGTTACTTTGGAATTTTGCTTAGTTAAGTTAGAAAATCAAATTTCGTGCTGTTTTGACATTGACGTGCCGTATTTTTCTCTCTAATGATCATACCGCCAATCGAATTCAATATGATTACGCACATCTCATACCGCCATAGAAAAAAGCCATAAAACAATATTTTTAATAAATAAAAAATGATTTTCAAACGACCAATGTGCTTTTGGTTGTTAATAAGATTTTTTTTAAATACACCCCTTTGCCAATATATACATATGTACGCAACAATAAATACAGTTTTTTATAAATAAATTGAAATAAAAATTTTAATAAATCAGTTTTTTCTTCTTTTGCTGTCTCTTTTATTTTATTCTCTTTTTATGTTCCTATTAAAAAAAAATAAATAAAAAAAACGCATTCCCTGCCAATTTAAGAAAAAAACAACTTTTTTTTTACATTAAGTACATTATAACTACCAAACTCTACTATTCTTTAGGCATTGTGTATGAAGTTTTTTTACTTAACGAAACAAAACTACAAATGTTCGTTCTTTATTTAATAAATTTCTTTTTTAATTACTCAATTTTGAATTTGGAAATTTCACTATTCTAATATAATTTATGATTAAATGCACACCACACTACATAACTAAATATTCTCCTTTTTAATTCAATACAATCAAAAAAATATTTCTTTAATTATTTTCAAGCCCTAATCAATTATTTATTTATGTTAAAAATATTCTAAACCTAATGATAAGATTCTTAATTTTTCTTCTTTTCTAAATGTTACTAGAAATTTCAAAATTATTTTGATAATTTGATAATTTTATCTAAATTATTAAAAGATTTTTTTAATCTAAATCAAACAAAAATTTGGAATTTTTTATGTAGTCTCTTTGTTTTTTGTTTTTTTTTTTGAATGAAGTTAAAAGAGAAGTTTCGTTCAAAGATTCTTTAATTATTTCAATAAGTTTGTGTACGTTTTCGTTGAAATTGATTTATTGATTGAGAAGAAATGTTAACGAAAATAGAATGGAAGGTTAAATTTAATTATTTTAATGGTCAGTAGAAGAAATGTAGATGCTTGAACAAAAAATTAATATACACGGTGTGTCTAAAAAATAACCGAACTTTGTATTTAAATAATACAACATGCAGCGCCATCTATTGAAATTTATATATCTATATTAGATACATTCATCCTCTTTCAAACGCACCTAAATTCATGTAGATCGGATGACAGATGTGAAAGTTACAGCCATTTCAAAAAAAGAAAAAGTGTGCTAATGTTACAATACAAAAAAGAGCAACTATAAAATTGTGTGTTAAACTTGAAAAAAATTCGCTGAGACGAATTGATGGAAATAGTTTATATGAGTCGTACTCAAGTTTATGTGGTTTACACGATTTCAAAATGGTCGTGAAGATTTAAATGACGACCTAATGGGCCAGGTCGTCCAGAAGCTAATAATTCTGCTGAATTGGTGGAAAAAGTCCTTGAAATCATTGGTAGCGATACAAAATTTTACAACGAGAATGTTGGCTGAGGAATTAAATACGAGTAAAAACACTATTTGGAGAATTTTAACTGAAGATTTGCGTAAAAGAAAGCTCTGTGCGCGTTTTGTTCCACATGAATTAAATGAAGACCAAAAAAGTGAACGAATTTTTGATGAAAAAACGGATTTCTCTCATCAACCACCCTCCGTATTCGTCTGATTTATCACAATGTGACTATTTTCTATTTCCAAAACTGAAAACCAAGATGAAAGGAGCATTTTATGATGATATCCCAGTCATTTTTATTTTGTAACATGAGCACACTGTTTCTTTTATTGAAATGGCTGTATACAACATGCAGCGCCATCTATTGAAAATTTACAACAGTAAAAAGATACAAGAGAAAATGTATCTTTTTAATGCTACAAATTTTCAATAGATGGCGCTGCATGCTGTATTATTTAAATACAAATTTCGGTTATGTTTGATACAGATCGCGTGTTTGGATGAACTAAATTGATACAAAATTTAAGATCTTTTAGGTATGAGCCCAGATTGTCTGCATCTATTCAAAATTATTATTTTGTTAAATACACTTTGAGAGTAAAATAGACTACAGATTAAGACTGGATTAACTACAATCATCGTGGTTTTTTTGCACAAGACACCAATAGTTTTAAAATTTCACTTTTATTAGAATAGAAAATATAAAAAAAAAACTACCGATTGTTAAGAAGTTATATCTTCTTTTAATTAAGAATAAATTTACATAATTTTAGGTAGTAAATTTATTTATTGAAATGTATTTGATTAAATTTATTAGAACATTTCCTAATTGTTAGTTGAACTAAAATTGATATGAAAAATGTCTCAAAAGAAAATCCCATAAAAAAAATAGAAATGAAATTTTAGTGCTTAATTTAGGAAATAAAATTCATTGAGGAAAATTAATTTAGAAAAATATTAATTTATCAATTCTATTTATCGTACAAAAAAAATATATATTCCCAATTAATTTTCTTCAATTAATTAATTTCTATTTTCTTATTAAAATTGATTTATTTCTGTTTGCAATTTTTTCTATTATTAATTAATTTTTAAATTAGATAGAATATGATAGTTAGGTTGATTACAATATAATTAAGAATTATTATAATTTTTGTTATATTTTAAACTTTAAATGTAATTATTGATTTTTTTTTTATAATTCAATTATTCAAAATATTTTAATTAATTAACCGCCCGATTAAATTTAATTTCTTGTTACAGTACAGTAGTATGTATTTATGTATGGTAGGCGCTGTTCTTTTGTGTATTTTCCTATAAGGATTATTTATTTATTCTTTTATCAAAAACTATTCTTTTTTTTCTGTTTGTTTGTGTTAAAAACTTTTTTTTTGTTTTTTCTTTTAAACTAAGCAATTCTAAAATAATTTTATTAATAATGGCGAGCAAATATATTATAATTTATATATATTATTTGTTCTATTTCATTTTTATTTAATTTGGGTTTTTTTTTCTTTCTTTCTTTATTATTTCCTAATTCTATGCTTGGATTAAAGTAAATAAAATTTATATTTAATTAATATAGTGTAATTCACTTTCAATTATCATTATAATTATCATATTATTATTATTATTATTATTATTATTATAACTTTTCATTTAAAATATTCTATTTCAATTAAAATCTATGCACTTCAAATTCTAATATTTTATTTTTGTTTAGCTTAAAAATATACACAATTTTTTTTGTATTTTATTGATAATAATATTGTAGTTAAATTAATTTGTAATTTTTTTTTTTTGCATTTATATTATAATTGATAAGATATATAGTATTATATTGTATGTATAAATATATGTATGCTTTTAAGCATTATGCCATGTATAGGTATTGTATATATATATATACGAGATTATGTATATTATCTAATTTTATTATTATTATTATTTTGTAATGTCTATTTGTTTATTTTTGAATTTTCTTCTATTTCCTGTTTTATTTAATTAGTTTTAAAATATTTTTGTAATATATATATATATATATGTGTATTTATGTATATTTATTTATATATTGTTATTTTTATTTAATTTTCCTAAATTTTCGTCACAGCACAAATTCCATTTTAATTATTTTTTTTTTTTTTTTATTTATTTATTTAAAACATTTCCATAAAACTACACACTAAAAATCGACATCTATATTATATACAAGTAAATATGCACGCAATTTTTATGTAAATATTATGTATGCGTATAGACAGGTATACACAATAACAGAGAGAGAGAGAGCGAGAGCGCAGTATTAATAAAAGGATGAAAAAAATTTCAATTTTACTTTTACGCTTGGTTTTTTTTGTTTTTTTTTTAGGGAAAAATGTTATAATAAATAATAATAAAACAAACAAACAAAATTCAAGATTTCCTATTTTTTTATTGTAATTATGCTGGGGTACACATGTGGTATTGATACCACGAACACACAGATACTATGTAGAATACTACCCCCCCTGACACACAGCCGTTCATGGTCTAGTTTGACATTTCGACTTTGGTATTTTGGCGGCTAACAAAATGACCGATTTTTTATCATTGAATTTAAGCTATTAATTACTTTCCAATAGATTGGAAAGTGCAAATAATATTTTAAAAACTACGAGCAATCAAAAGTCGTAGAAAATAATGCTATGTACGAGTATGTGTGACTGTCAGCGCAATTTTCTTTTTTCTTAAAAAAATTGAGAAATCGCAACAGCCATGAGTGAATAGCTGTATTCCATTGGACCAATTTTTGCTACTCACAAGTACTTGCGAGTAGTTGCCCAATGGAACGCAAAATTTACTGACAGAAGCAAAATATAACCTCAAAATAGTTAACATCCAAACCTATAATCTAAGATCAAAAACCAACTGCAGTACGTCCTCCATGACTTGGTCGATGTAAAAACATACTGTATTCGGCTAAAAGAGTGCTATAGTTACAACACTTATTCGTTAAATTATTGTTTAAAATGAAAACCACATATCGATAATCCTTTCTGCGACAACTCTGTGTAATTTCCAATTACATGTTTATAATTTTCAACTCTAGCTTTCTTAATATATGGAGGCACAACAAAAATATGACACTTCAACATAACCAACGAATCCTCTAAGCCGTCTATTTTCATTTTGGGAACTAAAATCTCCCTAAAGTAAATTGTACGCAAGCGGACTACTCAATTTGTATGAGCAAGAGTAGCTGCGAGTAGCTAGAAGTACTTGTGAGCAGAAAAATTGGTCCAATGGAATACAGCTAGTGTCTTCTGATCAGAATCTGTTTTTATTTTTTTAATAATTAAAATATAAAATAATAAATAATAATTATTATTATATATAAATCATATGATGAATTGAAAATAAAACGTAATTTTTCCTTTCTACCAAACAAAACAACGTCATTTTTTAGCTTCCCTATTTACCGCTGCCGTAATCGTATGGGAATATGGCGCTGAAGTCAGGTAAAAGTATCAGGTTCCTGTGTAGAGAAGTGCAGATACTAGGTTGGTGTATAGGGAAGTCACGAAAAAAATTTGTAGTATCGATACCCGAAATATTTATCGAATAGCAAGCAGATTTTATAACTGGTTGCATATAAGTATTAGGCGACATATACATGGTATTCATTGTAGTATCGGTAACAGATTTGTGTCGTTAGTCATTGGTAACTATTTACTTAGTGATATGAGGAAAAACACAGGATAAAAATTAATCCGTTTCAAATTTACTGAACACAATCAGTTGGTAAATAAAGCTAAGTAGCAAGGTATACCGGAATAATGATAAATATCCTTAACAGCTGTGCATCCCTAACTTTGATTAAGTAAATTGGAAGAGGGGAACGACGTATGAACAAGCCTTAGAGAATATAGATATGTATAAGGAGTAGACAATTGTTCAATGCTCTTATAGGGGTCATAGCGAACGTATCATGAACCATTTTTGCTCTACTACTACCATCTATTTGGGGTAATGTGTATTGTAAAATATAGCATGTAATTGAATGCAATACATCATTTTAAAAATATTTTCTTTCTTATATTAGTAGAAAAAAATACTAATACTCAATAACGTTATTCAACATACGCTGTGATTCCATTTAAAATTTCTTGCCGCCATCAATCTGCCTTTTTTAGACCGAAAATTGAAGTTCCCGTATTTTATTGTAATTTAAACTCTTCACGAGTACAGTTTGGAAAATCTAAGGTAATTCAGAGTGTTACTTGAGTTAGTGGGCAAAAATATACCTAAAGCACAATCTAGTTTTTTTTTTTGTAAAAAAACACCCACGTTAAGATATAAAGGACGTGGGTGTTTTTTCCGAAAAAATAGGGCTTATTCAAAATACTGGACGACGCAGGATTCATAATTTATTACAATGCCGTTGTGCTAAAACCCCCATCTAGATGACAGTTCTTGCATGAATACGGGGGATTCGTGTGTTGTAATTTTCCATTCTTTTTTTTATGGCGATCAATTAAAGTAAATGTTTATCATCCATTGATAATTACAGAATTTACATTATAAATGAATTAACTACTTTACTTTAAATAGAATATTGTGCGAAAAATATTTTGAAAATATGATTTTTTTTTAAAGAAACACAAAAATTCAAGTTCACTTATTTAATTGTTATTCATTACGAAAAGGTAGATTCTGATAGTGTGCGAAAATGTCATTCACCCGTAAGGAATGGAGTTCTTTTTTCGTTGATAATCGTACAATTATCGGTCGGCGAAGTCTATCAATTCGACATCTTTCTCAGCAATTCAACATTTCAAGAAATTTACTGGCACGAATAACTTCACCCGATTTATAAAGATTTGTACAAGAACTTTCCTATCGAGTTCTTTTTATATTTGACTTTTGTAAAACAGTAAAAATCTAAATCTGCCGTTCAGTCTCTGGTACTATTTTAAGTCTTGCAATTCATATGAAAAAACAACATCATTTTATTCATTATTCATTCAAAAGTAGTGCACAGGTAAAGTGCACAGCGAGCTTAGATTTAAAAAACACTTCGATAGGCCCGAACGTTAGATTTTCGTATCAGTACACAACATTTTCTGTCGAAATTATCTCAAAAGCCGCAAGAAATCGAAATTTATTTTACTTTTGAATACATTTTTTTATATAGACATGATACGCACTGACATCTACTTTTCGTAATAGAAAAATTTAATCAAATCCAAACGCATAATTAATATTCATTTTAACTCACTTATTCTAAGCAAAAATATAATTTAAATACGACAGAAGGCAACATTTATTTTTTGTACAATCTTTTGATATTTTATTTATTTTGTTAATATCAATCAAATATCAAGCGCCCCAATTTGGTAGACTTTCGGAGAGTTTTTAAAACACGCCGTTCTCCACGATAGTGGTAGCATACCGAAATGCTTGCATACTTTTGTTGTTTTTCAAGTGGTTATTTTGGCACTAATCGGAAAGTGCAAGTAAAAGTGTGGTTTTTATGTTTTTTGACGTATTTACGAAAAAGTAAGTATTTATATAAATAGTTATATTGTTGATAACATTTTACAAGAAGTTTTTATTTTAGAAAATGAAGTGTTTTATAAAAGTGTTGCTGCTGGTAATTCAACGGAATGAGGAAGCGGGTAAGTTTTCATCTTCATTTTTACTAGAGAAATTAACAAAAATTTGCTTTATGAATTGCTTAAAAACTGGCTTTTAATGATTTATTTTGAAATGTAAACTTCACAGTAAAAGAATGTTTTTTATTATTTTAAAAATATACGCCAAAGCAATATATGTACAAATATAAAATTGCCCATATCTGAAAGTTATACCTTTGGACAGTATGCATATGTGAGTTACAATAGCTTCAAAATTTTAGTCTGTTTTATGGTTTCAACTTGGCGTTTCAATTGTCTTCCCTTATACTACATCTTAGATTACGTCAGATTTTCGTATCAGTACACAAAATTTTCTGTCTAAATTATTGCAAAAGCGGTAAGAAATCGTAATGCTTGCATACTTTTGTGTAGATTTTTTTATGTAGATATGACACCCACTGACATCTAGTTTTCGTAATAGAAAAATTTAATTAAATCCAAATGCATAATTAATATTCATTTTACCTCAATTATTCCAAGCAAAAATATAATTTAATTTATTATTATTTTTTAAATAACAATTGAATATTTTAGATTTATTATTTAGTTTGTAAATAACAGTCAAATCTCAAACGCCTCCCTTTTTGTAGACTTTCGGAGAGTTTTAAAAAACACGCCATTCTTCATGAAAGCGGAAGAATACCGAAATGCTTGCATAATTTTGTCGACATTTAGTTTCTTATCGCGTAATGAAAGTTTAAGTACGGTGTTATTAAATTTTAAATAATTTACGAACAAGTAAGTATAAATTAATACATTAGGAAGTATAAATAGTTTTATTATTCATGACAGCAAATAGGCAGTTTCTATTTATTTCGTGACAGCAAATAGGCAGTTTCGAAGTATTTCGTGATAGGTTATTATTCTCGAAAATATTTGCACAAAATTTTTGTATAGACTCCTATCCAGTTTTTCAATAATCTGCGACTAATTAATAAGAAAATTTTCAAGACTGCGAATATTTAAAATAAAATTGTTGACGTACATAACTGCCTGCACATGTCATGATATTACCTGCAGGTGGCAGGGCATTCTCTTGTTCCCTGAACATTTGAATTAAGTGCAAAATTATCATATAATGACCAGAACAAATTAAAAGAAAATTTTCATTTAAAGACAAAAACCGAAAATTATTAAAAATACGTAGACGATGACACCATTGCGCGTCTCTGTTATTGTTGCATATAGATTCGATTATTTAAAAAAAAAGGCTATCACAAACTTGATTAAATCTCATTCCCACGCCTTTCGTTCTCTCCTTTCAACATTATTACAATAAAGGTACTTTCTTTAATAACCTCCCCCTCCTATCAAATTGATATATTTTTCTCTTCATTTTGTAATTCATCTAAACGATACTCATGCAAAAAAAAACACCTCATCTGTCCTTAACCAATTATCTTTATGTCAAAGAACACTTGCTGAATCATTTGAATTTTTATTTGATATCAATTTCAAATTTCAATTTTATAAAATATTTTTTATATAGTATTTTTTTCGAAGACACTCGAAAATATTTTATCGTCAGTTTTCTTGCCATCAGATACGAATTTTAGTTTAGAAAAATATGATTTTTCGCTATTTACCATTCTCATCATATTGATTAATTTCATTTAAAACATATTATTTACTATTTATTATTCTTATTATTATTATTATTTGATCTGATTATTTCTATGCTCATGAAAAATTTAGATTAGTTTTAGTTCCCATACGCACCCATTCGAATATTCTTTCAAATGTTTTCCATTTAATTACATTACAAAATATCCAACCTAACATTACATGTCCAATCCTTTGACAAATTACAATCCTTTCTTGAATTGAATTGAATATCTCGTTAACTTAATATATGTGTGTATTACTAGACTATCTTTTAATTTTAGAATAATGTAAGTGTTCGCCTCAGTTATTAAACAATTACTATTCTTAATAATTATAGATACTATGCTGCTTCTACAAGTGAAAATTGACTTAAAATGCTCAATAGCCTATTTTTATAATTATTACCAACCATTACTATTATTATATGTTATCATTAATTTTAATTGCAATTTTGAACATTTTGATTATATTTAAAATAAAATATAGTCTTATTTTTTGAATTTGATAAATCAATAGAATATGAAGTTTTAGAATTTCAAGAGTCCAAAAAGTGCCACTGTCTATATAGACTAAAATATTACAATATACTTTTTGCAAAACCCTTTAACTTTATCTGAATAGTCGGTACGGAATCCTTTTTAATTATTTGTCTTCATAAGTACGGAAATCTTTTTGCAAAGGAAATAAATTCTATTTATTCAATGATACAGCGTTTTTTTCTTTTTTTTTCCAAATAGACAATTGGTTTTATTTTCTTCTATTTTCTTTTTAAAGAAATATAATTTCTTATTTCTTATGGAAATAATATTTTGTCTTGAAATGAAAATTGATTTGTTTTATCTTTAACTATCTACGAAAATTGCTATTCCCTATTCTATATCACTCCGCATATAATTGATAAATGTTCTCTTCTTTAGTAATAAACAAATATGTTAGGTATATTTAAGCGAGTGGAAATATTCTAATTCTTTACTTGAAAGACTCTCAAACACATCCCGAATCACTATCAATATTAAGATGATCTTCACTAAAACTATTTCTACCTAAAAGTTGAACTGATTCCTGTTGGTCATGTTCGATTTGGATTTTATGTTGGGACGAATTACGTTTATGCTTACTGTTGGTACAATTTCCACCAGGACAATGGGTTGAATTGCTACCAGAACAATTCATTGCAATAACATTCGATATAGGGATTAATGGGCCACCAGTGATCTTTGTCATTGATGTGGAACAGCTTGGAATACATCCGATACCAACAGCAGTAACAATATCACCCGGCGTTACAACAATTTTCAAATCTTTCGAATTGGTACGTCTGTGTCGAAGAATACTAGCCGCCGATAATGGTACCTCGACCAACGGTTTCATATCTTTAACTTGATTATTGCTCAAATCTTTGGAATTGTTACGCGAATGATTGTATTTGGACTCGTTGGTCTCGTTTGAATTCTTCATCTTAAGTTCGAGATTTTTCAACAAATTAACACTCTTCTTTAGCTTGAATAGATCATGATCAAAACGTATATTGTTTGGCGTATAAATTTGATCGTATGAATGATTTCTAGAATGTTTCTTAGCACGATGGCTATCGTCGTCCTTTTTCAAATGATTCAGAATGTACTTGATATTTAGACTTTGATCGTCGCGAGAATTATTTCTTGAATGTGTTAGCTTTTGACGAAAATCTAAGCTTAAATCGTGAGAATTATTTCTCGAATGAGATTTTTTCAATTTCGGGTTTTTCAATTTACAACTACCAAAACTACTTATATTACTAGCATGATTATTGATATTATTATTATTATTATTACTATTACTACTATTACTATTACTATTATTACTATTATTGTTATTGTTGTTGTTATTATTATTATTATTATTATTATTATTATTAATATTGTTGGTGACGCAGCCACTATTATTACCATTCGCTGAATAGTCGTTTGTTGTATCGGTATCACGTGAAAAACATCGAATCATTTTAACATCGCACGAATTACTGCGGAAATGTTTTCTAGATTTTATTTGCGGCATCGATGGCAAATGCGGTGTATTATCACATTTGTCGTAGCTAAAAAAATTATTTGAACGTTGGTTTTTTTTTTGTTTTTTTTTTTGCAAATATGTGAGAGTAAATTATTGTCTTAAAATTAATAAATTTTTTCTTCAACTAATTTTGCCTTTTCTTTCTAATCCGAAAAAAGTTGTATTCAATTCGATAAAAAAACATTCAATATTGATAAAAATTGTCAAAAAATAATAAGCCTAGACTTACCGGAATTCCAATTGGATACTCTTCGAATCGTTTCTCATATGTTTCGAGGCAATTATAATCTTCTTATCATCTGCTATAAGACTTTCAGGGGAAATTATTTCGCCACCATACGATGCTAATGCTTGATTATCAACAAAGCCCTTCTCTTCGAATACTAAAATGGACACAAAAGTTCATTATTAATTTCAGACGATTTTGTTGGAAGATTTAAAATGACTTACATTTGTCCAAGCTGATAATTGAACCAAGCACTTCGTTAGCTGTTAAAGGTGTCATCTTGTCCATATGCTTACGCCGTCGAACCAACCACCAGTCGATCAGGAATATAGCTAGAGCGACGATTTTAATTCCACCGCACAAGCCGACGTATTTATAGCGGAAAGTTTCAATGTCGTAGATTAGACATCGACCACCCTTTTCACCGCATGTCGATTGCCACAGTAAGCACGTGGAATCGATTAGATTACCAAAAACAATTGGTGCCGGTATATAGCCAAACAATCGGAATATCACGAACTGCATACCCAGTGCAAATGAGCGCTCCTCTTCGGACACGGAGCGCAGAACGATCATTAGCAAAGGCATTTGGGTAGCTGCCACGATGAATGTCATAAAGAATAGCAGAATGAGGAATGGATATATGGTGCGGCACGGTGTTGAACATGGACCGGCTGTTGCAACAGGAATTACAGTTACTTCGGCAAAGTTTTCGCGTGCGTTCAACGCTTGGGCAGTACTACCGCCACTTCCTGTATATATGCTGGTGATATTTGCTCGAACACCTATGCAGTAAACCAGAAAGATAAAAAAATTATTACCTTTAAAATAATCAAATGAATCAAGTCGACCGGAAAACTCAACAGATTCGTGCAAAAGTGCAACTCTTTTAAATATACGAGGTCTGTTCAAAAAGTATCGCGAATTTTGAATTTTCGCGGGTTACGTATATTTGATTTTCGATTTTTTGTGGCGTTATATTGATACTCATGTCTCTCACTTATGCCGACAAGTTCGGCCATTTTGAATATTCAGTTAATTTTTGACAGCTGATTTGCTTGCACGTGTTTTGGCTCGTATTAGATTTTTGCCCATTCAAAAAAAAGGATCAAAGAATCTGCTTCGGGAACAAGAAAAAGTCACAGGGGGCCAGATCTGGGGAATACGGTGGCTGCCGTATGTTGTTTTTGGCCAAAAACTCGCGCACAAGCAACGATGCGTGAGCACGGGCGTTATCATGGTGCAAAAGCAAATTTTTGTTCTTCCACAAATCCGGGCGTTTCTGGCGGATTGCTTCGCGCAACTAGCGCATAACTTGCAGGTAATATTCCTTATTGACCGTTCTACCCTGTGGCAAGAACTCATGATGCATCATGCCCCTGCAATCGAAGAAAACTGTAAGCAAAACCTTCACGTTCGACCGAACTTGGCGCGCTTTTTTCGGTCTTGGCTCGTGCGGCAGCTTCCATTGGGATGATTGAGCGTTGGTTTCCACGTCATAACCATAAACTCATGATTCGCCACCAGTTATGACTCTTTGGAGCAAATTTGGGCTGTCGCGGACAGAGTTCAACAGCTCCTTAGCACGATGTTAATGCGATGCTGTTTTTGGTCAAAAATGGGCAAAAATTGAAGACGAGCCAAAACACGTGCAAGCAATAGCAGCTGTCAAAAATTAACTGAACATTCAAAATGGCCGAACTTGTCGGCATAAGTGAGAGACATGAGTGCCAACATAACGCCATATAAAAATCGAAAATCGAATATACGTAACCCGTGGAAATTCAAAATTCGCCATACTTCTTGAACAGACCTCGTATTGTATTTAGCGGGGAAATTGGAAAACTTCATAGCAAACTTACATGCACAATTGGTATAATTCGAATGTGACGAGAATGCAGTACAGCCAGCATGACATGGACTGAAATATGTCAGCCCGTTATTGCCGCAGACCGGTTCCACGTCGCCCATGTGACATTCACATCCGAAATTACAAGCAGCTGTCAAATTAACCTGAAATGGTTCGGGCGACGGATTGTGTGTCGAACTGTTGTAATACGGGATTGTCGTTCCCGCCATCTTTAAATTCTCACAGCCCAAAAAGAAGAGTAAAGCGTAGCAGCACAGGCAAACTATGTTCGATATTAGCACAAATTGGACAGCTCCCTTCGGTTTGAGTTGGAATCGTTTCAATACGCAACCGCCAATAAATATTCCAATGCATGCACCTGGCACAGCAATTGATCCAGTAAACACGCTCGCTTGACTTTTGCCAAGGCTGAATTGTGTCTCCAAATATTTCGGAAGGAACACAACAAAACCTGAAACTATCATCAGCTCCATGCAAGCACCCAAACATGTAACTATGTACACGGGATTGCATACAAGACGCCACATTGATTGTGGTATATCTGAAAATATACACAGCATTTAACGAAATAAAAATAAAAAGGTTTTGTAAGCAGACAAAATTTAAAATATAAAACGCGATACAAAATTAGTAAATAATAATTGCAAACCTTTAATATCCTTTCCATATCCAGAGTCGAACTTTTGTTTGGTCTTTTGATTCTCAGTCGATTCCTTTTGTTTTTCCTGAGTTTGACGTTGCAGACTATTCGAATTATTCGGTGCCATCATTTGTTGTGGTTTTGTTTCCATTTTTCGAATTTTCTTCTTTTCATGCGTAAGCACCTTAAAAAAAATTCACAAACCAAAATGAGCGTTTTTGTTCTTTTCTGTTCAATTTATTTAACGTACTTTTGGAAATGAGAAAAATGGTATTGCCACAATAATTAGAAGTAGCCCGCACAGTAAGAATCCACCCCACCACATTCCAACCCAACGACGATCGCCTGGACCTATTTCGAAATTCAAAGTATATTATTACAATTTGCACAAACACACACAACATAAGGAATGAATTTGTTTTCTAGTATTTACCAATCGATATTACATTCGACGAAAAAGAATCCATGTGAAAAGATAGTAAGTAGGCACCAAGTAGAAATCCTAAAACGGGTCCAAAAGCAGCCATGCTATACATACAACCTAAAAATGAAAAGAAATATTTTATAATAATTGATGGTACTAACATTCATTCTCATGTTATTATCGGCAATGGATCTTACCGATATACATTGATGAGCTCTCCGTTTTGACGTGATCATCAACATAGGTTGTGCCCAATGTAAATAGTGGACTACCACCACAACCGAGCAATAATTGAGCAATTATGAATAGTAGAACTGGTCCAAAAGTTGATGATTTACCCTGTATGCAATTGTCACCACGCAAATTATTATGTGGTGCTAGTGGCGGATTCGAGAGACCACTCGACAATCTCCCTAGACCCATGTCGGCTTCGCGTAACGATACCACTCGGCAAATATTGTCAGAAGTTTGATTTTGGATTGTTATGCCGGGGTTCGCTTCACCAGTGAAATGGG
Source organism: Atherix ibis (assembly GCA_958298945.1). Classification (NCBI taxonomy): domain Eukaryota; kingdom Metazoa; phylum Arthropoda; class Insecta; order Diptera; family Athericidae; genus Atherix; species Atherix ibis. Next base: position 33,302,107 of record OY282609.1, read on the forward strand.
GCACCATAAAAACGAGAGAGCCGACACCCATTATTACAGCACCGATTCCGATCCATACTGGAATATGACGACGACTACCCAAATAACTAACAAATATAACAGTTATCACATTGCCGATCTCATAGCTCGATGCTATAAGACCCGAATAGCTTGACGGAATCTCGAATCGTTTCTCGATGGTTGTTATCACCGAATTAATATACCCCGAACTGAGGGCCTGCTGTAGTGTGACTAGTATGGAGAGCAGCAAAACAAACACTTTAATTCGGGCAAATTTCTGTATAATAACAGGACGACAATTTAATATTCCACAGTCCCGATTAAAATCCTCATCAGCTTGTTGATGGGCAGCTTGGGCTGCAGCTTGCTGGGCTGTCTTTTCTCGATCAATTAAACTGCTCGACGGTTGGCGACTGTGGCACTTGATCACCGCATCCGATATGTTATGATGGTGTCCACAGGCGGGAAGTTCAGGCTCTGGTGATTCAGATTCAGGAGGAACATCAACACTGCTATCATCTCCATTCGACTCTGAATAGAGACCCGTCATTTGGTACATTGATTCCTGTCGCCTAAAATTTTTTTTTTTGTAATATATTAAAAAGTTGGCTCACTTTAATTCAAAAAATTTTTGAAGAAACTATTTTCATTAAATTTCCAACATTTTTTATTAGCAACAACTAAATTTAATAAAAGTGCAGCGATGGAAGGTTTCTGATGAATATTTTTTAATAAAAAAACTCTACGTAAACAAATTGCCTGTAAAAATTCTGCTATTTGCATTTCCTTGACCGCAAAGTCAATTGAAACCAAAATTCAATTTGCATCTTCCCCCATTCCCCCCTTTCAGAAGTTCAATCGTACTTCAAATTAGGTTGAGGTGCCTTTTAGAAAAGGAAATCAGATTTTATGCTGTACAGGAAGTGCAATTTTAGCTTATTTTGTATCCGCTTCTATTCTGGCATGAACAACAAGCAGAAATATGGCACAGACATCCATCCTGAGGGCAATCTTGTCCTTATTATTATATTTTTAAAGTTGATTGATTTTTGCCATTTTTCTCTAAGCGAATTCTATTTTTCTTTATTCGAAGTGTTTTTTTTCTACATGATTGGTTACAATAAACTAGCAGCACCAAGCCAATCATAAATATTGACTTTCAATATATTTTTATTAAATATATTCTATAACGAAATGCAAAAAAAAATCGTAATTACTTTAGGAAAACTCACCTGTGACCTTTCCGATGTCCAGCTTCTTTTCCAGCAACTGTTCCAGTTCCTCCAGCGTTTGCCGTTGATCCACTTGGTGCTCCACTAGATGACGAAGTCGCAGCAGCATTAGATATGCCTGACGATACCGATGGTGCTGTTGGCACCACACCAATAATATTATCGCTCGGCTGTTCGAAGTTCGACTCGTTAGTAGATTGTCCACCTTGGTTCTGGGATAGTTCGGTAAAAATATGGTGGTCTTCTTGCTCTTTCTCCGCCATTATTGAGGTAGGCACTTGCTGCTGCATTTGATGATATTGCAAACGATGTGATTCATTCGATTCGGTATTTTCCCATTGCTGAGACTGGTTTTCTTGTTGCAGTTGTTGTTGTTGCTGCTGTTGCTGTTGCGACTGCTGTTGAGGATGCTGATCCTGTTGCTGTTGATGTTGTTGTAAAACAACACCAGACGTTTGCGTCATGGCCGTATATTTCGGGTGTAAACGATTTATCATAACATTTGGATTCAATTCTGCAATTATCGGCATATGCAACAAAAAAGAAGAAAATTATTTTTAGTTTCAAATCAAATAATCTTATAATCAAGAAGTTTTCACTAAAAATTTTGATAGATTTTCCAAAAATACTGCACTAAAAATGTGACAAATACTATTTTTTATTGGGAAACATCATTCGCCTGCTGCCACGATTACTACTAATAATACTACTATTATTACTACTACTATTACCCAAAAATCGACTAGTTTACTACCATTTGAAGCGAATGACGAAAAGTTCTTGCAAAGTTTGATTGTTTTATTGCGTCTCAAATTTTAACTCATTCATAATTAAGAGAAAATAATAATCGTCTATTAGAAAATTAAGGACTTAATCGCATTGCCTATAAAAGCCAGACTATAATTTTTAATATTTTCTTCATTCTCGAACGTCTTTTTTTGTTCTATTGTATTTAAGCTATAAGAAGTTTAATTATAATAACAATACGAGTTTACTGCATTAAGAACAAGATAGAAATGTAAATTACATAAATGCGTTAATTAAATCTGGCATAGAACCCAAAAATTTATTATTTCATAGAATAGTAACAAAAGGATTAATAAAAGTTCATCCAAACGTACGTCCAGATGAGTTGCTGATCAGAGACACCAAAATAAAAATTTATTCGTACAGACAATCCAACTGCTTAGAACACCTAGAATCACTTTAAAAATAATCATAATTTTTTCTCATCATTTGTTGAATTTTATAAATTAGTTCTTATTTACAGACTCAACAAAGAGTTTCCAATTAAAAAAACACAAATGAACATTGCTCGAAAGCCATTTCTAAAGAGAATATCTTCAAAAACGCAGTAGACTATCTGGGGTTATCTAAGACGATTCAACATAGTTTATTACACTTTCAAATTGGTTATGTATGGTCATCGCTTTTTTCTTCTATTTTAAATTTAAATAACACAAACAATTTTGTAAACATGAAATTATTTCGAAAGGCAGTCCAAAGAAAATGAAATCGAAATTATGAAAAATATTCTTAATATTAAAATGGCATAATAACTAATGCTACTATTTAGATTCTTTGTTTCTCTTCAATTTTAAAATAAGTTAAATTTTGATGGTAAAAATGTATTTGAATATGAAATAAAGTGAATATTACATTATCTCTTAATCGTTCCTGTTCGACAGTTACATTAGCCTTTAAATTTAAGTTACACAAAGTTGGAAAAAAAACTAAAAAAAAACGTTAAAACTTATTTAATAAAAAAGTTTAAAGTATTCAAAATCTTTATAAAAAAATTATGCTAATATAAAATATACTCGATAAGCCTGCCAATCTTTCAATATACAATTATTTTTTAGTAAAATCATTGCAACTGAAGTGGGGAGGCAATTTTTTTAAACGTAAAATTAGCTAAAAAGCGCTATTCTCTTTAACTTAAATTGCTCGAAAGTAAAAAAATTGGCATTTTCCCAATAAAAATATATTGTAAAACAACACGAAATTCCAAAGATCAATTTTTTTAAAAAACTCAATAGCGTTTTTTATTTTAAATTTAAACTGATTGAAAATAGTAAATTCGCACTTTATTTTTAAATTCAAACGAAATTGCAAAGGTGACAGGAAGTGAGCTCAACAACGATTAAAATTGGCATCTTTACCTTTAAAATTAAATTTCACGAAAATTCCGAAGATGATAATTTTTTAATACGAAGTTCGCTCGGCGGAGTTTTTTAATTTCAATTCAAACTGCTTTAAAATATAAAATTGGCGTTTTCAGCATTAAAATTAATCACATGAAGTTGGGAATATGATTTTTGTATAAGCTCAGCAGCGTTTTCCTCTTAAAACTTGAACTGATCGAAAGTAAAAAATTGGCATCTTTACATTAAAAAATTAAACCACACGAAATTCCGAAGATGGATTTTTTTGAAGTGTGCTGAATAAAAATAAAAATTGGCATCTTTACCATTAAAATAAAACTGCACGAAATTACGAAGATGATATTTTTTAATACGAAGTTCCCGTGGCGATGTTTTTTGTTTCAGCTTAAACTGCCCGAAAATATAAAATTGGAGTTTTCAGCATTAAAATCAATCACATAAACTAGCGAACATTATTTTTGTATAAGCTCAGCAGCGTTTGTCTCTTTCAACTTAAACTGCTCGAAAGAAAAAAAATTGGGATTTTGTTATTAAAAAATTAAACTACACGAAATTCCGAAGATGGTTTTTTTTAAAAAGCTCAACAGCGTTTTTAATTTTAAATTTAAACTGATTGAAAATGGGAAATTTACACTCTACCTTTAAATTCAAACTGCACGAAATTTTAAAGGTGACATGAAGTGAGCTCAACATCAATAAAAAATGGGCATCTTTACCTTTAAAATTACACTGCACGAAAATTCCGAAGATGATAATTTTTTAATACGAAGTTCGCTCGACGGAATTTTTTTGTTCCAATTCAAATTGCCCGAACATACATATAAAATTGGCGTTTTCAGCATTACAATTAATCACATGAAGTTGCGAATATGATTTTTGTATAAGATCAGCAGCGTTTTCCTCTTAAAACTTGAACTGATCGAAAGTAAAAAATTGACTTCTTCACATTACTATATTAAACTGCACGAAATTCCGAAAGTAGATTTTTTAGAATTAAGTTAGATGAACAGCGATAAACATTGGCATCTTTACCATTAAAATGAAACTGTACGAAATTGCTAAGATGATTTTTTTAAAACTCAGCAGCGTTTTTCCTTTTGAAACTTAAACTACTCAAAAGTAATAAATTGGCATCTTCACATTAAAAAATTTAACTACACGAAATTCCGAGGATAGATTTTCTTAAATGAAGTTAGTTCAATAGCGTTTTTAATTTTAAATTTAAACTGGTTGAAAATGGGAAATTCGCACTCTCCCATTTTCTTTTATATTGGAACTGCACGAAATTGGAAAGATGACATAAAGTGAGCTTAACAGCAATAAAAAATTGGCAATTGACTTTTAAAATGAAACTATGAAATAGCTAAAAAGTGTTTTTCTACACTGCTCGATTCTTTAAATTTACACTGCTCGAAAAGCATCCTCACCTTTGAAATTAAACTGCACGAAATTGCAAAGATGATATTCTTAGAAATGAGGTTGGCTCAAAAGGATTTTTTCTCTTTAAACTTAAACTGCTCTAAAATAGGAATTGTCATTTTTAAATTATGTGTAAAATTGCACAAAAATTGCGATTGATCGACTTTAAAAAAAAAATTAACAATTGTTGTCTTCCTTTTAAGAATATTTGTATGACTGATGTTAAATTTATTTTTATGAAATTGCTTAGCCTAATTGCTGTTAAATTTTAATATATGCAAACGTAAGAAGATACAGTATTTTTTCAAAATGCTCAAAAATGTGAAACCGACAGACAAATTATTTAAATCAGCACCGAAAAGAATTTTTTTATATTCTTGAGATAATTTGTTGGATTTAATTTTTATTTTTAAAAATTCACTGTTTATCGTAGAATTATAAAAGAAGATGTTAACGATACATGAAAAAAACGGTCGAAACACTTTCAAATCCAAAATATAGTAGAACGTTTTCATTTGTATTACGATTCAGTAAAAACTAATATATTTTCTTAACATTAATTGGTATTTCTAACGGTTTCCTTTTCTTATTAATGTTGTCATATTCTGCTAGTCATATTTACTTCCAATAAGAATATCCTAGTACTCTTAATAGTTGATTTATTATTTATTTAATTATGAAAATGCCACCCACAACCTACTAACTAGTCATAACTATGAGTAAATATAACAATTCATCGTTTATTAATTCATGCAATTCGATTTATTGATATTTTTATAATATTTATTTATGCGTTGTTTTCATGAGCAGAGAGAAATATTACCACCTGTGCAGGTAGGAAAGTTTTACTTGCAACATTTGACAGATCTAAAAATTTTCAATTTGTGAATAAGTTTAATGGAAAATTACGAATATTGTTAAAACATCGCAAAGGACCCATTCTACAATACTACACGGACATGATTTTAACAAGTACCAAATTGTTTTCTTATTTTGGTAAGTGTTTCTACTGGGAAATAAAGACAAAATAAACATAATCATACGTAATTGGGTGTTATATAATCTTATAAATTTCTCATTTAAATCTAGTGTTGTAATTTTGTCTCATTATCAAAAACAAATTGGATTTCTAATTCAGGATTCCGATATTTTCTTTGCAGGGCGTCTATTTTGGTTTAAATTTTATTGATTTTTTCTTAGGTCATTTTCGTTCGTAATGGAAATGCCGACAAAATTCACAATCAAATCGATTCTGATACATTATTAAAAACGACTACACGCATCAAAGTATATGTACAGCAATACACATTGTGAATGTTTACTGTGAGGAGGAGGGGGGGGGGGGACGTTTTTCTTTTATATTTTCCAATAATAATCAAAATTTTGTACGCTAAAGCTTTTAACATTCCGAAAATTATTGGTATTTGTTTCTTTATGAAAAGTCCATTCACGTATTTGATAGTCATTTTTATACTTACTTCTAAATACAAATTTATTACGTAATTTTCGTTCACAAAATATAATATAAAAATATGTTTTTTTTTTTGTGATTAGGTTCAATTGTTTGCTTTCATTTTTTAACAATCAGCATCAACACCAACATCAGCATAGAAATTATTATAAATACTTTTCCCTTCATTTCTACATAAAAAAAAACAACAACAATGCATGCACACAGCTGACTAGGCTTCGAATATGCTTTCGATTCCCTTTACTTTTGTTTTCCAGAGTCAATATCATAAAGCACAATATGGGAGCAAATCAAATTTTCTCTCATTATATAAACTGAGAAACATAACAAATTCATTTAATAGATGATATAAAAATCGATTTGAATATTAATAGAAAGGAGGAAGGGAGAGGGGGCTATTCTTTTTAGATACGTGTATTTAACTATAGCATTTCACTCAGATTATAATGTGAGAGACAATCGAGTATAAAATTAGAAATTCATCTTCTTTTGTGTATTTGGATTGATTTATTTTTTCCCTTTTTTATAATAAGTTAATTGACAACAAAAATGTATTAGTATTTATGATTATTAATATGTGTATGGTTTGAAATGAAAGTTCTGAGAAAAAAATCGAGAGATATTTGCTATTGAACAGAAATTTCAAAATTAAATAAAAAGTTAAATTGCTTTAAATTGTATTAATTTAATAAGAAAATTATGATTGAAAATAACTAAAAATTTATTGTAGGATCGAAGTTTATTGGGACCAAGAAGATATATTAGGTTGTTCGGAAAGTAATTTCTTTCTAAAAAAAATTAAAATGAAAGATGATTTTTTTATAGTGAATTAATATTTTATTCAATTAAATATTGTCCAGTCTGATCCAATACCCTTTGCCATCAGTAGCATGATTCCACGCTCATAAACTTTTTGTTGTTTGCTGGCAAAAAAACTCATCCAAGTTATTTTTGACCTCCTCATTTGAATTAAACGTTTTACCGTCTAAAAAATTTTGTAAAGACCGGCACAAATGATAATTGAAAGGTGCTAGGTCTGGAGAGTATGGTGGGTATATCCAATCCAAGGTCTAAAAGCTTTTGCCGAGTTGTCAAACTTGTATGTGGTTTCGTATTATCCTGTTGGAACACTATACCTTTCCTATTGACCAGTTCTGGCTTTTTTTCCTGAAATGAATCATTCAATTTGTCCAGGATTGATCGTTGAAATCCCACCAAACAGATAGCACAACCTTTTTTTTGATGAATATTGACTTTCGAAGTGCTTTAAGCCGGTTCGTCTTTTCTACTCCACGATCTTTTGCGTGCTTAACATTGTCGTAGACAACCCATTTCTCGTCCCCAGTGATGATACATTTAAAAATGGTTCATTTTCTTGGCATTTGAGAAGCAAATCACAAACGTCAATGCAACGGCACAAATTTTTTTCCGTAAGAAGATCGAGCTTTGAGATAAAACCTAACCGTTTCAAATGATCATAAACGGTCATATTCGATTAATTTAATCTCTCAGCAATCTCACGAGTTATTATTCGTCGGTTTGTATCAATTAATGCCTTTATTGTGTCTTCATCAGCTTGAACTGGCCTTCCAGAACGTGTTGCATCTTCGAGATCAAAATTGCCGGATCGAAATTTTGCAAACCAGTTTTGGCACTGGCGCTCCCTTAACTTATCGGATAATTTTTTTCTTGCTTGAACAGCATTTTTATCTTTTCTATAGCAAAAAGTAAAATATACCAAAAATCCTGTTTTTCACTTTCCATATTTAAAAGGGTATAAACCAAAAACTACTGTGCAGAATCAATCGAATTTTTTCACAAGCAAGCCTTGCTATATTAACTGTCAAAATACATATGATTATGCGACTTAAGTGTGAAAGTGGTCGTAAAAAAATACAATTAAGTCCTCTGTTGGGAAACAACGAAATTACTTTCTTGACAACCTAATATAATATATTTGGGAAAAGAGCTTTTACTACTCAGCTTAGAAATTCTGGGCATGTTGGTGTTGGATTAAAAGCAATTTTTTTATATGTTCTATCCCAGATGTCATAATCAACCTCATCACTTTTTGCTAAGTTTAATGGCTTTTTTGAGCGATTTATGGATTTTTACTTTTATATTGTTGTCTAAGGGTGTAAATTCAAAACCTGCTTGATTGGTGACCCTTTCTCTTTAGTTTGGTTGCTCCTTCGGTCCACCAGTTTACAATTCGTTGCGGATCGGATGATTGAAGCATCACAGGAATTGAAAACTGAATTATCTTCCGGCGGACCTGTAACTTCTACCCCATTCTCTATGCCAGCAATAAGGATGCAATTGACGCTGGTTTATCGGCATAGACGAGTGAAATCACGTAGCCCCATAAAAAACAGTCTAGAGTCTAGAGGGGTCAAATCGCACGATTTAGGCGACCAACTCACGGGTCCGAATCAACTCACCGGTTACGTGCTGTGTGGCATAAAGCGTCTTGTTGAAACCACATCTCGACCAGATGCAGTTCTTGAATTTTAGGCACAAAAAAGTTCGAAATTATCGAGCGATAGCAGAGACGCCATTGACGGTAACGTTGCGGTCAGCGCCATCTTTAAAGAAATACGGACCGATGATTCCACTGGCCCATAAACCGCACCAAACAGTGCATTTTTCTGGGTGCAATGGCAGTTCTTGTTTTGCCTGTGTTTGTTTATCTGACCAAATGCAACAATTTTGCCTATTCACATACCCATTCAACTTTTTGGTAAAAAAACGGATTTTCACGGTGACGGATGGACAAGTTGCGGTCATCACTAACACTGTACGTTTTGATGTCCAATAGTGTAAAATTACTGCGAAATTTTGTCACTATGGCTTGAATTGCTTGCTCAGTAGGTCGATTATGATGATCCTAAAATGGTCAAAGTGCGCGAAAAACACTTTTTACAGAGCACGAATTTTGACAATAAAATTCAATAATTTGTAAGTGTTGTTCGGGTGTAAGTCTTTCCATGAAAAAAAAAAATGAAAAATCAAACAGCAAAAAAATTACCCTATATATCGTTTTAAGGCCTCTGTGGAATTAAAAGTAGATCTTTATCGAACCCGACGGACTAAAATTTCAAGCAGAAACATTCATGGCGACTGGAATTCGTGCACGAGGACCAGTCCTTAAGTCGCCCTTGACCTGATCACTTGACTTGGACCCGTGAGCACATCTTGGCAAACCCGCGTACCTGAGCTGGCTTAGCGGTGCCTAGGAATTTACAAGATTCCTTACCGTAGCTCAATGAGCGGAGTACAAACCAAAGTACTCTTAAAACAAAAATGGGTACTACGGAAATCGGGGTGCCCCATGGTGTTAAAACATACTGTGCCCGATAATGGTGAGGCGCCTTAGGCAGCAACGTAGTGGCTGTGGTTGATACCCATATCGCGGGTACGATCTCCGGATCGCAGGTGGGAGGTAACTGGCAAATGTAGTAATGCATTACAATTATCTCGGGCGTTGTCACTGCTTATGACAGCAGAGGTTTAGATAGTCCTCTCCACCAACAGTTGGAGTAGTCAGCTTGTAACTGACTACTGACTGTTAACTATCATTTATGGTAGTGCGCTGATTGAGCGTACTCTCAATCCCAATGGTCGTGGGCGACCGCTGCTATATTGTCTTAGGATGATGTGTGGCACCACTAAATATATAGATTTAAATGATCCGATGTGGGCGGATGTCATTTTTTCTGACGAGTCCAAATGTAAACTCCACGTAAGCGATGGACAATCGTTTGTCAGATGAAAGAATGGCGAACGACTGTTAGAAGAGTACCTTTAATTGATACCACCAAGAACAGAGGATGTTGGGGATAATTCTCTGCACATCAAACACGAAATTTACCATTAATTGAATGAGATCAACCAAGTATTAAATTTTTTTTTGAAAAAGAAATTGAAAAAATTTTGTATTTTTTTAAAAAAATTTTCGTATTTGAAAATTACCTTTTCAAATTTTTTCCCTTTTAAGAAAAAATTAAAATTGTTTCCCTTTTTACAAAAATTATTTTATTTTACAATATTATTTAAATAATATTAAAAAAAAACCAATAATCATTTTACAAACACAAACATTTTTAATGTGAGCAAAATATTTTGTCCACAGCACTGTGTAATGCAAATAAATTCAAAAAAAGGTAATATTTAAAGGTTTTTGCTATAAAAAAAAAAATAAATACAGACCCGCTATAGTGTATTGAAAAAAAACGTTTCATATACAGAACATTCTATTAAATTTTTGCACGGCTGAAAGAAAAAAAGGCAGCGTTTACTACCGGTGGAAGCATAGTCCTTATGGTAACAGAACATTTGTACGACCGATGGACATACGGCTCTCAACGTTAATTATTTTAAATTTTTTTTTGAGTCCCTACTTTTATTTTGTAACTTTCAACTTATGAAATATTCTTTTGCATAAGTTGAATGTAACAAATAAAAAAAAAGCGTAGACATCATTTTCCAAATGCAAATAATCATAATAAACGAGCAGAACATCTGATAATATCAAAGCTGATGTTAGTAGCGGCACGGCACTTCTTATCCGCCTACGATTTTAATGGTTGTGTACTTTTGTTCGAAAATTAATGAAATTGTCCTGATCAAAAACGATATGCTATTTGCAAAACCAACTAAACTTCCTATGGCCTCAATTATCTGCGGTTGGCTAGGTAGCTTCTTACACAGAATTTCGTAAAATTCTATTATTTTCTCAGCCCAAGTTCACGAATACTCAAGTACTAGTAAGTACATATTTGAGAGGTGGTATACACGGGCTACACGTAAAGTTAAGCTTTTTATTTTCAAAAAAAAAAAAAAACAACAAACAAACAATAATAATATTAATGATAAAAATGAACCAAAAAATACGAATCAGTTGTGCTTACGTCAACCATTTTTACTTTCTGATGTTTGTCCTTCACTGCTTACAGAAATTTCATTCTTTTAGCAGCGATTCAAATTTGGTTATTTTCTCCAAAAGCTGTGTGTGTATAGCCATACATACATAAGTATTTAGATACGTGAATTATGAACTTTTGAAAGAACACGAACATTTTGCTTTTCAACAACTCCGAGGTGCACACATTATAAAATAGGTGATCCTATTTTTTATTTTCTTTTTATAATTTCCATTAAGTTTACCATCAAATATATATATCACAATGAATCACCACACTACACTGAAAAGTAAATTTTCTTTTCATTTTAATTTATTTTGTGATAAGATTAAAGACATTTTAAGGCAATAAATGTGAATTTATTTTGATTTCAAGATTTTATTTACTTGCTCGAATGCTGGTGGTGGTGGTGCTTTTACTTCTAATTCTTATTCCTCTTACTACTAATTATTATTATTATTTTGTGGGAGTTTTATTTTAAAATCAAATCCAATCGATTACAACTAAAGTATGTAAAAGGTTCAATATTATCTTTTGCTAAATAGTAGAATTTATAATAAGTTTCTTTTTGATATAACAACATGTCCTGATTATTTTCATGATTCGTTTTAGTAAAAATTGTTTTTTAAACTTATATAACTAACGCATAAAACCGTGGAAATAATAAAGGATGATAGCCATCTGTCTGTTGCTTAGGTTATAGACTATAAGAATAAATAATTGCACTTTTGATATCCGAATTTTATTGAAGCCAAAAAATCCAATTGTAACTGCAATGAAACAAAATCCATCTTTGCCGAACCCTTACCCTTAGCCATTTATTAACTCAAAATTAAACTGCAAACTCCGCAGTTTTAAATTTATATTAAACGCTTTAAAAATTATTAAAATTTAATACAAATATTTTGGTTTGGGTAAGTAAAAATAAAGAATAATTAATGAAAATACCAATTAAAAAGATGATAAAAATTGTTTTTAGCTGTTGTGCCTGACATCTATTTTTCATCCATAGAACTAAATATAATTTTTTTTTCTTCAATTTAAAATAGTTTTGACATATTGAATGTAAACAATCGTTTTGTGTGGAATAATATTTTTTCCGCATAATAGACGGCGCCAGCAGTGTAAATGATGCTACAAAATTTCAGATCAGAAACGTCAAATAAAAGCACAAAGCTGAAATTTGTGCCCTCAAATTGAAAAAATCTGCGGCTGAAGCGTGTCGAATGATTGTAGCAACTTATGGTGAGGCACGACAAAGTGATTTTGCAGCACGACAACTCTCGGCCATATGTTGATTAGGTGGGTAAAATCTACCTGGGAACACTGGAATGTCGCATGGCCTGACTGAGCAGCACTTCCAATCTTTCGAAGAGACCAAAAAATTGGTGCTGCTCAGTCAAAACAAAAGAATGCACATGCACACACGATTTTAAAAATTCTTATAGGTCGGTGCGAGATAAAGAAATCCATATAGTCCTGAACAGTCAGGCAGTAATTAGACGTTTCGAGCAGGCTAATTTAAATAAAGCACTTACTTTGGAATGTGTCCATAAATATCATGTACATATGTCACACTCAAAATGAGATGACCTGCCATTACAAGGAACTGCCAGGGAATCTCTCGGCTTAGAACCATACGCGGGTTCCTTGCAGAATGGTGATAAAAAATTGAGGGGATAAATGGGCCATGAAAGAATATCAAAGGTAATGTACCACTACGAACGGTGATGGGAATCATTGGGGATGAAATGGCAGAAATCCTGTCAAAACATGGAGCTGCCCTTTTAAGTCACAGTCCAGAACCATACTCTTGAGCAAAGGGCCCGTTGACTGCAAGATTTAGACGGTAAATTGGTTATGAAGCAGCCGTGAATTTTACAGCTCAGAAGCTCACGCTGTATCGAGCAGAGGAATGATGAAAAAATTACTATGGACAAGAGTAGATCGGAAAGCTTGAATCGGGGATGCATTCCAAGTAGTCCGCAGGTAAAGCTATGCTTTGGTGTCTAGAAAATAACTCCTGTAGTTTATATCTAGAGGAGGTAGAGCCTATCTTACGCATCTTATTAGTAAAATTCTGCCAATTTTTTGACTGCCAAGTAAAATTTTTACTCTACAAAATATCGAACCCATCAATAAAGAACTACCACGATATTCATTGTTTTTATTTGGCTTTAAGCTTCAACTCGAAGCACAAAACTTTCAACAAATGCTAAGGAATATCGCAACAAATGCTGGAAAGCAATCCTAGCAAGTATAGGAAAATATTTACCGATCTATATGATTAAAATATTTACCGATCTACAAGGTCTGTTCAAAAAGTATGGCGAATTTTGAATTTCCGCGGGCTACGTATATTCGATTTTCGTTATGTTGGTACTCATGTCTCTCACTAATGCCGACAAGTTCGGCCATTTGAAATGATTGTTGCAGGAGCGTGGTGCATCATGAGTTTTTGCACAGGGTAGAACAGTCAATAAGGAATATTACCTGTAAGTTATGCGCAAGTTGCGCGAGGCAATCCGCCAGAAACGCCCGGATTTATGGAAGAACAAAAAAAACACGTGCAAGCAAAGCCGCTGTTAAAAATTAACTGAATATTCTAAAAATTAGAAAATTCGCGATACTTTTTGAACAGACCTCGTATATGGTTAGACATGAAAGTATAATAAAAAGAAAAGAAACTAGTAAAATTCATAGAACGTTAAACAAAGCACTCCTAAACCATATAAGAAAAACCAAGCTACAGGTTAGGGAGAGAAAACTAGATTTTCTTCAAAGATCTTTTAGTAGTAGTAAGGTTAAATTCCGTCATTGGCTCGTTTAAACCATAGTTAGACGTAAAAGAATTAACGTGTAGAAGAGGCAATCTTCTTAGGTTATAATTCAGCCGTCTAAACGAAACCCTATTTGTAAGTGTCTGACAGTAAATTTTCGAGTTTAAAAGTTGGTGAATGAAAACTAAATCAGCAACTTTGCGTCTTTTCTCTAGTGTAGGCATTTGAAGCACATTGAGCCGATCTGTGTAAATAGGAAGTCTAAGATGATGAAGCCAATGAAAATCCTTCAAAGCAAACCTAACAAAGTTACGTTGCACCGATTCTATACGCTTAATATGAGTACTTAATTGTAGATACCGAAAAGTTGTAAGAGAAAGTGCGAGGATTGAGGCATCTGGAAAGTCCAAATTCTCCTGAATGACAGTTGCATTATTGAAATTTTTAATTTTTGAAAAAAGTTCTTAATTATTTTTATATTATAATATCATCAATGACAAGAATGAAAAGTAATGGGCCAAGATGGCTGCCCTGTGGAATACCAGTAAGTGCTTGAAAATCTCTTGATAAACTAAATCTGGAAGGCATAAAACCATGCTGATTAGGTAAAATTAAGCAACTACACTGATTGATGAACTGCGAATATCACAACGACACAAATAACTGTGGGATAATCGATAATTTTGCTATAATAGGTCTTGTAGTTGATAACCTAAAGTGTAAAATTTCAATCGAAAGTGTAAAAAATTTAAAAATTGCATTTTTCATCAACAACTTTAATAAAACAAATTGAAAATAATGAACAAAATTTAAAAAAAATTTGTTCTTTTTGAATTTTAATAAATCATTTAAGATTATTGATTTTAATTTAGGAAGTTAATTTTCAGCCTTCAACTGAAAATAGAAATGATAAAATTTAAAGTTTTTTTTTAAATTTTTGTTCCAGTTTGCGATCAAGGACAGTTCATCTACAATAACCCAGAGTCTTCTAAGATCTTAAGCGATTGCGGAACTTCAATTGAGTCCAAACGACAGCTGATAAGAATCATGTGCCCTCAACAAAACGGAAGAGAAGATCATTTGAGTATGAATGCAGCCTATTAATTTCATATTTATAACAAATTACATTAAGTACGCAGATCTGTTAAGAAAATTTGCATTCAACAATATGTGCTTCAGATTTATTTGCATTATGTCAGTGCAATTTATTTTGTAATACGCAAATCTAAATATTTTGTATGCTTATCAATTAAAGAGGAGGAGAGTTACTTAAAAAAAAACAAAACACTAACCATATTAGATGACAAGCTTACCGGAAGTACTTTAATAGGAAAATTGTTGTATTTTGATAAAGCCCACTTACGAATGTGTATCAACAAAGCTGATCAATGTTAAGACCACCAAAGAAAACTATTCCAAATCAAAATAGTGTGGAAAATAATCAAAATAATATATTTTAATAATACGTTGGTTGCAGAAAAAAATTATAAAGCTTTGTTGTTTACGCATAGACATATTATTCATTATTGATAAAAAAAATATAAATGATGAATAATTTCTATTGTTAATTAATTATTTTCCATATAAATATAAGGAATTAAAAAGTTTTCTGTTTTTTTATTTTATTCTTTCTATAATGAATTAGTCTTTGTCATATAAATTACTACTATTGAAAATAATTTCCTTGACTCTGTATGGGATGTGCAAGTTAATATATGGAAATTTATACTTATTTAATAACATTTTCAATAGTCCATGCACAAACAATCAATCGTGCCCATGCACAAACCATCAACAGAAAAGGATGGAATCAGGATGTCACTCTATAAAAACCAACTTATAAGATTTAACTGACATAAAGAAGCCATGCCAAATAGTTTAACAATATACCACATCTGACCATTTAAATGTTAATATTTTCTTTTCTTTAATATGGATAAATTTAAGTTTAAGTTCTTTTAGAAAAAGTTATGGTTGAAGATTGGAATTGATTTTCAGCCGTTAGGAAATTTAAAAAATTATAGGCCCTTACCAGAGCGGCCCATGAATATATAAAGGTAGCGTAGCTCCTACACATTTTCATCTATAGTATGGCCGCTTGAATTTCCGCGGGTTACGTATATTCGATTTTCGATGTTTTGTGGCGTTATGTTGGTACTCATATCTCTCACTTATGCCGACAAGTTCGGACATTGTGAATGTTCAGTTAATTTTTGGCATCTGATTTGCTTGCACGTGTTTTGGCTCGTGGCTTTTGCCATTTTTGTCCCAAAATAACACACTAATAATGCCGCAACCACCATATTCCCCAGATCTGGCCACCCTGTGACTTTTTCTTGTTTCCGAAACTGAAGAGCCCCATGAAAGGACGACGCTACGCAACGATTGAGGAGATAAAGACGGCATCGAAGGAGGAGCTGAACAAGATCACAAAAAATTATTTTTGGAAGTACTTCGAGGATTGGAAAAAAACGTTGGCACAAGTGTATAATATCTGGTGGGGTTTACTTTGAAGGGGACAAAATAGATATTCATAAATAAATAAATAATTTTTTTTAAAAAACACAAAATTCGCGCCACTTTTTGAACAGGCCTCATATAAGAGAATTTAGTAGCCATGTGGTGTCTGTCAGGGTAGCATATTAGTTCCAATTCTTTATAGGATTTATACCCTTTATATTTCTATTAATGATGATATCCTAAGCGCGACTAATGAAGACGATACAGCCATTCTTACTCAGTATAAAGATGATTCCCCAGCCACCATTACTTTGCAAAATCAACAGATCGATAGTTTGAATAAATGGGAAAAAATGTGGTTATGTTACTTTTATATTTTATCAAGAACAAGTGTACGTTACCTTGGACTTAGAATGGAGAAATGGTTAAAGTGGAACTCTCACACGAAAATAAAAAGAAGTGAACTTAAGGATGATATAAACAGTTACTCTGGCTCATAGACAAACTGACAATAAAAAGTAAATTATTACTACACAACATGACACTAAAACCAATATGGACTTACGGACTCGAAGTTTGTGGTTCGACTAAACATTACAATTTCCATCGAACCCGAACTTTACAATTTCTAATTTTTTGATTTTTTCTTTTATGTACTGAAACAGTGTTTTTAATCATGATCTAAATATTCTCTGCGTTTGAAAACTGTTCATCTCCACCCTTCCATTATATACCCATCAACATTTAAAACGGTAATGGGCACCCGATTTTTTATATTTATAAAAAAAATCATCTTGTTCTTGAGGAGACCTTGGGTGGATGCTTTCCTCTTTAGACGTTTCGTTAGAAAATCTGCTTGGTACAAATTTTATATTTACAAAAGAAGAGCATCAATCCAAAATTAGAAATGTACAAAAATATGAAGTTTTTTTATTTGTTTCTCGCTCTTTTTCTTTCCTAATAATCGGCGTCACGATATCTTCGATTTTCGACTTTTTGTATCTTATTGCCTTTCATCTGGTATATTCTCTTTAACCTAGCACTAGAAATTAGGTGACTGTGGTTCTACTCAACTTCTGGCATATACCGATGATATTGATGTATTGGGTTAATCAGAAAAAAAACTATTTCAGACACCGACACCAAGATTACACGTGTACGAAAGTACATCTTCGCGCGCACATCTATTCGAAGGACCAGTGCACTTATATTAGTCAGTCTAAATTATTCCGCGCATCATGGGCTTCCCTAAAAACTCAAGATCTTAATTCCTTGAACATACTATATTATTACAAATTTCAATTTCTCCCAACGTCATTTCCAAGTAGCAGTTAACTCAGAAATATATCTTATTTGAGGGAGTACCAATGACATCCCATCTGATTCTAATACTATCATTGACGCTTTTCCAGATGACACGGCCATACTTATTACCAATAATTTATATCTCATTTAACAATCCTGGTGAAGGTAAATAAACAGAAAAGTGTTCATATTACTTTCACTCTTTACCAAAGACAACCAATTCCTTTATACCTTTGTGGCAACATGATTCCACAGTATGCTAAAAAACGTTGCTTAGCACTTCACCTAGACAAGAGACTAACTAGACTAAAAACGGTTAAAGCTAATAGGCGTTACCTATAATTACTTAGACTATTGGGCAAATGTTCAAAGGTAACAATAAATAGTGCACTCCTAACCATAAGACCTATTTTTACGTATGGAATGGAGGTTTGGAGTTTAACGAAATGGTTCAATTCCTATCACATCCAGGCGGTAAAATCTCAGATCCTCCATTAAATCGTTGATGCCCCCTTTTGTGTTCATAGTAATGCAATATAGAGCGTAATCTCAAAATTCCATTATCAAAAAAACACACCCTGTTATCATAATCCACTTGTAAGAAAACTATCCTCTATTAGGAGATTTAATTAGAGACATCTAACTCTCGTTAGTTGGACAAATGCCGATGCTTGTTACAATAAAATTGTAGTTGTGGATATCAATAGAATGCAAATAAAAAAGTTATTCCGCTCGAAATTTTATGAAATACTTCGAATATGTCGAAGCTACTGCTCCATATTCATCGACGGACCTTGATCTTAATAATTCTTTTGTATTCTTCGACCACTTGGGTCTTCAGCAATAATCACCTGTATTCGAAAGGATGACTAGTTCGATGTCTGCGCGACGAAAAGTCTATAGTGTCAATATCTATGGAAGTACCAGACTGTGCTGGGAACATCAAATTAGAAGAGATTGGCCCGAAAGCGAGACGTATAGAATTGTGTGCTATTGCAACAGACCCAAATCCCGTTTATCGCGACGATAATTAACCGGAGTATTGATAGAAGCCATTCAATGAAAATTTAAAAAGTCCAGTTTGGAAAACAACTTTTGATATGATTTGAAAATGTCAGTTCCCCAATTGTTTGTTCATATGTAAAGTCCGTAAGATATTCGCTATGGTTCACTTAATGGCGCAACTTTAAGAAAAGTTTTTGGAAAAGGATTTGTTTGATTAATACCCGTCCTTGACAAGAAAAAAAGATTTTTATGTGTAAAATTCACTTCATTTTTCAACATAAACTCCGTTTAGCTGGATACTATTAGTCTAACGTTTTTCTATCTTTTGTATCCCATCTAAAAAATACGATCTCTCCAACCCTTCAAAATTGGTGTTTGTTTCAGAAATCACCTGATCGTTTTGAACCAAATCTTTTTCCACCGAGCTATTTTTTTTTTATATTCGGAGAAAGGAAATAATTGCTGAGGGCTACATCTAGCAAATATGATACATGTGGACGCAATAAAATTTTGCCATGGAGATGACACAAGTGTGCGCGGGTGCACGTTTTTGGTCAGATGTTAGCAAAAGCGACAGTAATCTCACCTGGAAAAATTGATTCGTAAGTCATACAAAAGCACGAAGAGTTCTCTCTTTAATCTGGCGCTGGCAAAAGCGATCCGTACCTCAGAAATAAGCATGAAGGGTTCTCTCTTTAACCTGGCAGTGGAAAAAGTAATCCGGGATTCAGGGATTCTCTTTAATCTGGCACTAGAAAAAATAATCCGTGATTCAAGTGACTCAGGGTAATCATGAGGAGTACCACATTTATTAAGTCTCTCAACTTTTAGCATACGTCGGATAAACATCGACATTATGTGTCGATCGGAAAGAGCTTTACGAGACGCCTTCATTAAGATTGAGACACCAAATTAGAAGAGATCGGTCCAAAACCGAGACCATATAGAATTGTTTGCTTTTGCAACAGTCCCAGACCCGAATCCCGTTTATCGCGATCATAATTAACCTAAGTATTGATGGAAGCAATTCAATGAAAATTTAAAAAGTCCAGTTCGAAAACAACTTTCGAAATGATTTGAAAATGTCAATTCCTACAACAATACGAAAAAGAGATACTGAAATTTATTGAAATAACTTCTAACAGTGTCTTATTTATGATTATTTTTTCTTGAAATTCCATAGACAATTGATAATAATAATAAATTAACGATATTTCTACTAATCAGTTTGGTATCAAGTATGAGAAAGAAAATATAACAGTTGTCTGACAGCACTTTGACACTTGCTGAGAGATAAGAAATAAAAGAGAAATTCAACTTGTTAACTTAATGAAAAGCTAGAGAAAAAATATGGGAAAAAAATCCATTCAAATTAATCATTAGTCGAAAGTTAGTTAATTCGAGAAAAGCCAACTATCTATTATCTATTATCTATTACAGAATATGGCGTTAACTTATTTATTGTCTAAACTACACGACCACATGCTAAACTTAGCTAATCAATGATAAAAGAGCGAACATAAAAGAGGAAGAGGAGAAAGAGAAACAATTTTTTTTCTCTTCTTTATCAAAACAATGTTTTGTTTACTTTAATAATTTGTTTCTGTCGGAAAGACAACAAAAAATACAATTTTGACAATAAACTACATACAAACTGTCTAGTCTGAATGGTGACTTTCGTGTGACATCTTCAAATTTCTGCTTTTCTTCTCTTCTTATTCAACAATTGTTTTTTTTTTTTTAATTTTTACTGTCACATAGACGAGTGATAAATATATCAATGTCGATTGGTATATTCACATAATTACAATATAATTATACAGGGTGTTACAACTCTGACTGACTGTTTCTGAAAAATTGTAAATTTGTATTTGTAATATTTTTTTATTGACACATTATATAACGGGTCTACCAATTAGAACTGTGGTTAATACGAAATGAAAGAAGTGCTTAAAATATGTTTAAATTATCTTATACAATTTTTGGTTAATAAAGAGTTCAAATGAACACAAAATTTTTAAAATATCGCCTGAAAAATTAGATTAAACCGCATGAAAAATTAGATTTATTAAAGTCAATTCAATTATGAATAATATACGAGGTCTGTTCAAAAAGTACAGCGGCATCTTGGATAATTACGGCGACCGCCCGGTTGTAGATGGAATGAAGCCCAATAAGTTGCAGCGGAGAGTATACATGGTGAAGATCCTATCCAGAAAGTCTGCAGTTGTTCCATATAAAAGGTCTGTTCAAAAAGTATCGCAATTTTTTTTTTTTTTCAAAAATTATTTATTTATTCATGAATATCTATTTTGTCCCCTTTAAACTAATCCCCACCAGATATTATACACTTGTGCCAACGCTTTTTCCAATCCTCGAAGCACTTCAAAAAATCATTTATATCTCTTCAATCGTATCGTAACGTCGTCCTTTCATGGGGCTCTTCAGTTTCGGGAAC
The DNA here is from genome assembly GCA_958298945.1 of Atherix ibis. Taxonomy (NCBI): domain Eukaryota; kingdom Metazoa; phylum Arthropoda; class Insecta; order Diptera; family Athericidae; genus Atherix; species Atherix ibis. The sequence continues at coordinate 33,323,324 of OY282609.1, forward strand.
AATAAAAAGTCACAGGCGGCCAGATCTGGGGAATACGGTGGCTGCGGCCAAAAATTCGCGCACAAGCAATGATGCGTGAACAGGGGCGTTATCATGGTGCAAAAGCCAATTTTTGTTCTTCCCTGTGGCAAAAACTCAAGATGAACCATGCCCCTGTAATCGAAGAAAACTGTAAGAAAAACCTTCACATTCGACGTCCGGCACGGTTTTCGTCGTTCACATCTTCTCGGCCCTCTGAGAACATTTTGTACCACCGATAAACGTTGATTCGGGCCAAGGTAGCTTCACCATATGCCACAGTCAACATTCGGAATGCGTCCGCGCAATTAATTTTGTTTTTCACACAAAATTTGATAAAGATTCTTTGATCCATTTTTTGGAATGGGCAAAAATCGAAGACGAGCCAAAACAAGTGCAAGCAAAGCAGCTGTCAAAAATTAACTGAACATTCAAAATGGCCGAACTTGTCGGCATAAGTGAGAGACATAAGTACCAACATAACATCACAAAAAATCGAAAATCGACAAAAAAAATTGTGTAATTGTTGGTCTCAATTATCGTTCATCTGAGCTCACAATTAAAAACTTAGTTCATAAATTATGCGTCTACTGGTTCAGTACAAAACATCCCAACAATAACACGTGCTTGTATAAGCCGATCAGCTGAAAATATTGATTAGGTGAGTGAGTGTTGCAGAGAATCCACTTTTATTGGTTTTTACGATAAAAGTGGATCCTATGGAATACAATTGGACCTGTATTTTTGCACTTAAGACTTATAAGGTCCAGGAATTAAACCCAGCCGATCAAGTTTTCGCATTTGGGCGTCCGATAATCCTATAACAGTTACTGAACAACCATTACATTCATCACGTGTTATGATATAGCGCGCTTTATGGACCAGAGATACCAATCTCTTTTTTTCGTGAAAATCTGGTTGATGGTTGTCAATAAAGTGCGCTACAGAGACATGACAACCAATTATTATGGCATATCTGTGAAGGCATGGATGAGGACGACTTGTAGTTTCAATATGGCGGCGCCACGTGCCACACTGCCTAAGAAATAATCGATTTATTAATAAGCAAATTCAATGGACGTCTTATTTCGTGAAGAGGTCACAAACATCATGTGATTTAATTTCGTTGAACTTTTTTTTGTGGGTCTTTGTGAAAGATGGGATGTATAAGAATAGTCCACGCACAATTCAAGACCTCAAAACCAATATCAAGTGTGAAAGGGAACCTCAATTATGCAGAAAATGAATAGAAAATTTTGTAAAAAAGATCGATGTCTGTAAACGTAGTTGTGGTAAATAATAGGTCGATATTGTTTTTTTCATTCATTAATGACAAATTCTCTACAATATATTTCAATAAAGAATGATGGAATTTTTACACAAATTGCGTGTTATATTCAGACTCTGCACATAAACAAATTATTTAATGACTACATATGGTACTCAGTCCAAGAATGGGTCAAAACCTTCGAATTTTATTATATTCCCTATTATTACAATGCACAGAAATCTATTATTACAATGCACAGAAATTTCTTTGAAAGTTAAAACAGCTCCCATGATTGGGAGCCTAATAACCCGTTTTGGGGAGCGAGGTGCAGTATTAGATCCGTCACGACCAAATGTTTTTCCACCTGTTTGCATCTGTGCGTGGTTGTCGAGATGCTTCTCACTTGGGCATTTTCAGAAAATTGGCTGAGACGGATTTTTAAATTTGTCCAAGATTAATTACCACGGAATTCAGAACAATACCTACGATATGCCACTAGATTCATATAGACATCCACAGATATTTCCATCTTTTTAAAAAATCTAATTATTAGCTAACAAGTACATTCCCATTTATATTGTTGATGAATATCCACAAAGCAGCCGGACCATGGAGTTCATCCAATTTTTTATGTCCAGCAGTTCTGTACATCCCTGACATATTGTGAGGGTCGCAACAGATATTCTTCGAGAATTATTTCGAAAAATGACTATTTCGCTTTGTCTCCTTGGTCTTGAGATTTCTTTTTTTGGCCCTAATAAAAAGGGACGCATTTATATAAACAAACCACTAGCAATCCAGTAGCATAAGTAAAATATTCGTGCAGAAATTATAAATTTGAAGCCAGAAACGTTGCGTGCCGTAATGCAAAAAGTTTTATTAAAAATCCAACATGTAAATTCAAAAGATATCATTTTCCATACTTATAAGAAATTAGAAGAACAAATTCCACTAAAATATTAAAATTACAAAACTTGTAATGTATGCATTTTAGATGAGTCAGTTCATGTTGGCCCACCCTGCTGTATAAAGATGGTTGTCAATAATTGTTGAGAAATTAAAAGCGTAAATAAAACTACTGAAATCAGCTGGTATGTGTTGGTGGAGAAATGTTGTGACATCGATGGTCAGGTGCATATGACCGAGACGTTCGAGTGCATTCCACCTTGAGTTTGATGATATTGAAATCGATCAATAGGCAAGTTTGGATTCTTTTTTCTTCTTCTTTATTCTTCTGTTGACCTTAGATAAGGTTTCAATACTCTCCAAGGACGAAACATATCCCCATGGATTCTATCATATTAATTTATAAAAACTGTGCTCTATTTAACACGACACTTTCAGGGTTCAGAAAGTAGAAATAGAATCGGAGATGCAAGCGCGTGCAACAGAAAAACAAGAATTCACTTTATTCTAAGCACATCTCACTGACAATGAGATATTATGTTGGAACTATCTATTATTTTTAGGTATTACAAAGCTCTGGAATTAATTTGGGATACTTAATGCTAGACATTTTCTTTTTTTTAAATATCCTAATGAAGTAGGTTGAGAGCATCGGATTACGATTTTTTCTTTAATGTGACAAAACCCATATCATATCATTATTTTTATTATGTAATATTTGATAATTTTCATATAATGAAATTAGGCCAATTTTTATAATCATATTATTACGTTATAATCACGAAAACTCAATGTCATAATATTATATCCGAAACATCAAATAAATGATTACGTATACACTTTACGTGTTTTAATAGTTAATTTTTAATAATAAATGTAAAAATCAAAATGAACCGAATTTTTTATAATTTTGTTATTATTAAAAAAATATTATTCATTCTAGTTATTGGTAAATATCCAATCAAAATTTTTCGTATTATATCATTGCCATGGGCTTTAGGAAAATCAAAATCAAAATTAAATCTGTAAATTTGAATAAATATTCTTAAATTGATTATTAATGGCGTTCATTTGAGTATAAGAAAAGTCCAAATACTCGTAAAATTGTATAAGATTATCAATGATATCAGGTGGATTTTGATAAGAAAATATTTTTGCATATATGTAAATAATTGAATAATACGATTGGGTTTATTTATTTATTTATTTTTTTCGCGGTATTCGGTATTAAATAACATCTGCACAAAATGTTTTTATATAATCGAAAAAAATTTCTAAAATTGAATATTCATGTTGGATCATGGAGTTATATATTAATTTTTTCTAATGGATGTTTATAATTATGGATAATATAATTTGTTTTTTTTTTTACAAAAATATCTTCGTAAGATATTTGCTAGGGTGTCCACTTAATGACGCAACTTAAAGAAAAGTTTTCGGAAAAGGATTTGTTTCATTAATGCCCGTCCTTGACAAGGAAAAAAGATTTTTATGTGTAAAATTCACTATATTTTTCAACATAAGCTCTATTTAGCTGGATACTATTAGTTCAAAAAATACAATTTCTCCAACCCTTCCACCGAGCGGATTTTGAAAATTGGTGTTCAAAATCCTTTTCCACCGAGTTATTTTTTTTATATTCGGAAATAGGAAATAATCACTGAGGGCTAAATTTGGCGAATATGGTGCATGTGGACGCAATTCGTATCTGAAACTTATGGAATTTTGCCATGGAGATGACACAAGTCTGCACGATTTTGGTCCGGTATTACCTAACGCGACAGCAATCTCATCTGAAAAAAGTGATTCGTGCCTTAGAAATAAGCATGAACGGTTCTCTTTTTACCCTGATCCGTGACTCAGCGATTCTCTTTAGTTTGGCGCTGGAAAAAATGATTCGTGACTTAGGGATAAGCATGAAGAGTTTTCACTTTAATATGGCGCTGGAAAAAGTGATCCGTGATGCAGAAATAAGCACGAAGGGTTCTCTCTATAATCTGGCGATAGAAACAGTGATCTGTGACACAGAGATTGTCTTCAAAGCATGAAAGGTTCTCTCTTTAATCTGTCGTTCTCTCTTTAACCTGGCGCTCGAAAAAGTAATTCGTGAATCAGAGATATTCTTCAATCTAGCGCTGGCAAAAATGATCCGTGTTGCAGGAGTAAGCGTGAAGGATTCTCTCTTTAGTCTGGCGCTGGCAAAAGTGATCCGTGCCTCAGAAATAAGCATGAAGGGTTCTGTCTTTAATATGGCGCTGGAAAAAGTTATCCGTAACTCAGGGAACGCATCTCACCTTTTAGCATGCGCCAAATAAATATCGACATTATGTGTCGATCAGAAAGAGCTTTACGAGAGGCCTGCATCAAGATTGAGACGACAGCGAAAAATCTTGGGCTACACATAAATGAGGGCAAAACACAGTATCGCAGCCAAAATAACAGCAGATCCCACTTTAGTCAGTCGAAATTATTTCGCTGGAAAATTCTAACCAAAACAGCGAACCTACTGCTTTACAAGACACTGCTTTTTGCCAGTACCCATGTATTCTTGGGAACTTGGGTACTCAGCTGGAACCATTCGGAACTCTTGTTCGCGTTCGAAAGGAGGCTGCTTCGAAATATTTTTCGCTTCCTACATGAGGACAGATGATTCCGGAGCCTATTTAACGACAAGATCCGGGAGCGCTACCATAAACGCGCGTGGACGAGGAAGAACCTACCCTTAATCCGTATGGACGAGGAAGATCCTAGCCTCAAAGTGGTGCCATTAATGGTCCTGCCTTTCGCCAGGATGGCAAAAATATGCTAAGAATGTCGTCCAACTGGAACACAGCTGCGCGAAGTCGGGACTTCTGAAGTTGTTTTATTCAGCAGGCCTACATCGGACTCATTATTCCCGGTTGTCGCGCTGTTGAGGATAATGATGAAAATTGGTCTATTAAAATATTATTTTCGGGTTGTTTTTTTTCTCAATAAAAGGCTTTTTCAAAGAATCTTGACGATAATTAACATTTCGCCATTATTTATACTAATAGAACTAAAGAGTTTTTCTTTAACACTTGATTAAAAATACATAATTTCTTTTATTTATATTGAAAATATGATTTTGCTTTAGTCAAAAGATCTTTTAATTAAAAATATATATGGTATAAAAATAGTTTTAGTTCCGTGTATTATAACATTGTGAACAAGAATAAGTGAGACGATAGAGAATGTATTAACACTGACCATACAAGTGTGTTTTTTAGATTCCAACCAACGAAGAACTCGAAAATCGACCGCATTTAGAACATTGTTGAGACGATGATTTTTTAAGATGCAACCGTGAAACGGAATAGCTGAAATCGCATAAGTTGAGGTGTATGACCTCCACCCATTGGGTTAACGGTCGTCGTTCTACCGATTTTCGCATTCAAACATATAATCGTACAATAAATATTGAATGTAAAGAAACATCCAGACGATTGGGAAGACATCAAAAAACACCTGTACCAGCATTCGTACAAGTATATGCAACATGACACGACGACTTGTATTCTGGAATATTTAACGTCGATTTAAAAATTTCTTATGTCCCTTATTTACGGAATGTTACGGATTCTTCGAAAGTCATCGAAACGAAAAACTTTACACACAATACAGCATACCTGATCATATAAAACTACTAACAAGAGAGCTCTGATAAAATACATATTGGAAGACTTAAAAGAAAGCAGCTTTTATTATTTATTTTTTTGAAAAAAAAAACACAAAGAAGCTTATTGTAAAAATTGTTCGAATTAAATTGTATATAAAGATGAGCTGCTGCTCTAAGTTTAACAAATATGCCAATATACATTCATAGATACAAACGCACATGAAAAACGAACGTAAACATTGTGAAATAATGAAATTCAAAAATAATTGAGTTCAAAAACAGGTAAATAAATTCAAGTTTATGGAAATTATTTTCTAAGAGCAACTCAACCTGTCATCGTACACTTCACTTTTACGGTATCTTTGAAATTGCTTCTTTTTTCTTACCTTCCTCTAATCACCCTCTCTTAACAGGTAATCATTTTGTTGGAAGAAAAAAACAACGACGAAATGAAAGCAATTCAATTGATTTGAATATTAATGCATATCAAAATAAATAAGCACACGTGAAAAGAAAATCATTAGAAAATTTGGAGCTTTTGTCTAAAGTCAAAGACCTTGACTGTCTGTCGTGCACTATCATCGTTAAGGACGGAGTTTATTGTCTCGATTATTTACTAACTGAAGAGCCCAGATCAGCATATTGTAGAGTACACTTCCAAAAACGATAGATACACTGAAACCGAACATTATTCCCAAAGTGCTTTTTCTATCCGAATTAATAACAAAGAGTAAAAATATTTATTCGATAATTTATTTGGTTTTTCACTTGCAAATTGAGTCTTTTTGGTTGTATTTGTTTAAAACACTCGTAGTTGATGGTATTCATACTCTAAACTCGTTTGTCTTAACATTATTCGGAAATTGTGCGTGAGCTTTAATGTAAAATTTATTACAATAATAGTGAAGCCTCATTTCTTCTAACTACTTATCCCCTTATATTTAGTAAGTGTAATAATCGTACTAACACAATTTCAGTCAGATTCTTTCCATGTTATAAACAATATTTAATGTATTCAAACACTTGGCTTCAAATGCATAATTTGAATGATAATAAAAGTGTAAAGCATACTAAGAACTCATTAAAGTCTAGACAATAAATAAGCTTTTTCTGTTAAATGGGGTATTTTCTTTACAATATGTGCTAATCAATCAATGGAAATATTTTTATTCTGAGTTTTATCTTATCAATTCATACATTATCGTATTACAGTTCGTAGACTTTACTTTTATGTAAATGACCCTCAACAGCTGGCAAGAGTAGAGCAAAATTTTTTCGAAATTATAAAAACAAGTCAAATTCTGAATTGTTTTTTTTTTCTGTCACCATTGCAACTTTTTTTATTTACTTCCACTCAAAAGTTTGTAAATAGGAAAAAAAAACATGGCTGCGTAAAGTGGATCATTTCGAAAAAATTGGTAAACAAAAAGTCTCGCCTATAAATAGAATGGCGACTAACTGAATTAATTGCGACACTTTTTGGTCAAATCATTGGGCAACCATTAATAACTCAGTCTATTCAAGTTCCACACTGAAATTTTGGGCACCTAAGCTATGATTGAAAAAACGAGAATAAAAACTTTTTATAACGACCAACAGTCACATCATGAATAAAAGGGACTTTGATATTATGGTGGATGAAACTATGAAGGACATAAAAGGGATCACGACAATTTAACGAAGTATTTTCGACTGAAGGGATAGGATTCGATGGGAATTGGAAGGCTTGGTAGAGCTATTCTGTAAGTCCATATTGGTCTATTCCGTAAGTCCACATTGGTCTATTCCGTAAGTCCATATTGGTCTATTCCGTAAGTTCATATTGTTCTATTCAGTAAGTTCATATTGTTCTATTCCGTAAGTTCATATTGGTTTATTCCGTAAGTTCATATTGGTCTATTCCGTAAGTCCATATTGGTCTATTGCGTAAGTCCACATTGGTCTATTCCGTAAGTTCATATTTTTCTATTCAGTAAGTTTATATTGTTCTATTCCGTAAGTTCATATTGGTCTATTCCGTAAGTCCACATTGGTCTATTCCGTAAGTCCATATTGGTATATTCCGTAAATCCATATTGATTGCAAAAGTGCTTTGAATAAAGGTACTATGCTGTCTATAGTAAGTTAAAAACGCTTGTCTGGAAGGCAAACTAGTTGTAGGTATATATGTCTTTTGAGCAGGTTCCATGTCAAGCCCTAGATACCGAACTTCAGAGTACTGAGATGTGTAGTGGGTAGATTGTATGCACTATGAGGAATCGATACACTATACTCAGAGAAACAAAATCAATATATACTTGCTGTTAATATAAAATAAAATATTATAAGTTTTTTAAGTTTATTATTAAAATAAAAAAAGTGCAAATAAAAATAATAAAATAATATTAAAATATTAAAAATTCTATTGCAGAATTATTAATTAAAAAGAAAATTAAATAAGGTGGATCAAAATTGAATTTATAAATGTAAATGGACTTTTGACAATTGGAAACCATAAATCTAAACAATACATTAATTAATTCAATAACAAAAATACAATATTAAACATATGACTTTTCTTATTTAATTATTTAATAACTACACATAATAATAAAACAGCCCGTGATAACCTGTGCTTCACTGCCATTAAGAAATGTAAGAGAACATGGTTCATAGCGTAGAGCAAAGATCACATGGATACGTTTGCGTTCGTTCACTTTTACTCTAAACTCGGTAAACCAGTTCTGAAGGATTTGGATTTGGGTTTGGAGAATTTAAAAAACAAGTTGGCTGCAAAGCGTGTGTGACAAAGAAGATATTGGAACAGATTGGAATATCGGATGTGTAAATATTGTAGATAAGGGGCCCAAGTAAACTTCTCTGTGGAACACCAGCGAATATCGGAAAGATATTAGACAGTCATTTTAGGACTAGGAAATAGATGGAAGGAAGACTCTTCTCTATCAAAAGCTTAACTTTTATCAAGAAAGATACCGGAACAATACCATTTAACGAATTAAATAATAAAAATATATCCTATAAAAAATTGGTTCTATTATTTCCTTATTTCTCTGGTAAATAAACACTCATGTAGAACTGGTGAAAATAGAGAAATTACTATTCGAGATTCAGTTCCATCATATTCGTCCTTGCATATACTATGTTTATAGGGGCAAAACGGAAAAAATTGCATATTATACAATTCGTCGATGACACACACACATTCATGCATCTTCATTTATTTGTAGGTGTAATAGTAGAAATTTTAAAAATGTGACGCGAATATTTATGCAGTTAATATACTCTTAGGGGAGTGCTTGGCGAACGACAAAGGGCCACTGGAACGAGCAGACACAGGAAAATCAATTTTGTCTTGAAGACTTTTATTTAATTGTTCGTACGCTGCTCTACTCTGTAGAACCTGCATTGCCCATTTATGATGTTGATTTTTCCTGTCGTTTTGTAGTTGGTCACACAACAGTCCAAATTTTTTCTCATTCTATAAATGCTTTTCTATTTCTCCGTTATCCTTTTCCCTTTATACGCACACATTTCACCTGAGCGCACAAATTGGAACAAGTGAAAACATACAAGTTTCACCTGTTCTAATATGTTCTGCTCAACTTTTTTCTTTCATTTTCTGTATTCTATTTTATTATTCATCAAACCTGACGATAGGTACTCGAATTCAGTAAGTCCATATTAAATTAGGTGAGTTTTTGCAAACATTTGACAAAAGTTCCGTGCAAATTTTTGTGTATAGTTTTTTTTTCATTCTTTAAAAGAAAATTTTAAAGGCTGCACAAAATTTAATTTTTATTAAAATATTTTTCTGTAAGTTTTAGAAGAAGGAGATTCTAAGAGAATGTGAAACTTTTATGAAAATCGGAGCACGCAATCGTGACATTTTAAAGGTCAAAAATAATATTTAAAATTTTACTGATACTTTCATCGATACTTTCCTAAAGAGGGCTTTAGAAATCAGTAAAAGGTAAAGGTCATGAAATATTAATAATAAATTATTTGACAAGCTTTTGTTTTAAAGAAAAGAATACTTGGTTATGTTTCAAGTTATTTTTTTATTTGTTTAGTTTCCAATCGATATTTGTCATCATATATTAAAAGACTGGTTTAAAATAACATGGTGTCATAGAAAAGTTAACTTTCAATCAGTACATGGACATATGTATATAGCTACTATGTATGGGATCAAGGAAGATCCTTCATCGACTAACTTCCAAGTTCTTCAAAATAGCTCGAATTGAGTAATTTTTGAGTACAAAAAAGGCAAATACATTTTTTTGGCACAGTACTCTGATTCAGCGATACTGAGACTACCCAGTTTAATACGCAAGGGGCTCTTGAGTTCGAATCTAGCTAGAGCTGGCAATATACCCTAATCCTTTTTTTATTATGGTATATTGCCAACTATAGCTAGATTGAAACTCAAGAGCCTTGCGTATTTTTTTTTTTTTGCTAATCCTTTTTTCCTTTTAAAACATATTTAACTATTGACCAAAAACCCAAGGTTTCTACATTACCAAAACTCTCTTTTCTAGTGGGATTATCCTAGTAGAAAAAGCTTTTAACACTAACAGTTCCTTTCTCCCTATAAATTTTCTTTTTAATTTAGTGCAATAAAGTGATAGTCAGACAAATTGATCGCTTGACACAGAATGACTGACAATAAAGCTGCTTCCCGGGTGCATACCAACTGCCTGATGTATGTATGACCTTAACACTAGGTCAGACTAGGTCAGACTGTCTGGATGTGATTTTTTCCAGGTAAAAATGTTGAGAGGTGATTTTTATGGTACACGGTTATAACTTCGGTTAGAGAGTAGCTCGGTAAAAATTACAAAAATAAGAAAACGCATTTGTTGACTGTCCAAATTTTTTCGACAGCTAACAGGCTCGGCACGTGCTCACACCTTCAAGTTGAGACTAGGTAAGAGTATCAGAATTTAATTTTTTACCACCGGCTTAAGACTCCAAATGGAAAATCAACTCGATCAAAATTTCAAAGGTAAGCAAACCCATTTGATGTTCGCACTTCGACCATTTTTATTTTCCGCAGCAATTTTACGCTATTTGACATTAAACCAACAAGCCGTGTGTGTATAGTGAGTACAGAGAAAAATATTGCTGCCCTAGCGTCCAGTGCTGGTTAAGACCGCGATTTGTCCATTCGTCGCCGTTCACAGCAATTGGGACTATGTTACTCGACCATGTGGAAGATTTTAGGGAAGGACCTTGGGTGAAAGTGTATAAAATATAGTTCGTACACGAACTGAATCCTTGACAAAGCCCCAGAGTTCTATTCCGTAAGTCCATATTGGGCTATTCCGTAAGTCGATATTGGTTTCAGTAGTGCTTTGAATAAAAGTACAATGCTGTCTATAGTAAGTTTAGAATGTTTGTCTAGAAGCCAAAGTAGTTGCAGGTATAGTCTGTTTAGTTCTTGTCTGTAAGTCTTGTGTGCGGGTTCCATGTCAAGCCCTGCCAACGCGTCCAATTTTCGGTAAGTGGGCCTTAGAATAACTTGAGGAAAATCCGGTTTTTCGATGAGGTGGACCTTAGAATAACTTGAGGAAAAACTTTCCGTTTAGCGGCGAAGCATTTTTGGTTGAACGGGTATGTGCATAGACAAAATTGTGCCTCAACAAACACAGGCAAAACAAGAACTCAGAAAAATGCACTGTTTGGTGCGGTTTATGGGCAGTTGGAGTGATCAGTCCGTATTTCTTTGCAGATACCGCTGGCCGCAAAGGTTTATCGTTAAAGGCGCCCGCTATCGCTCGATGATTTCGAACTTTTTTTTGCCCAAAATGCAAGAATTGCATCTGGTCGATATGCGAAACAATGGATATATTGAGAGATGAGTTCGGTGAGCAATTTATCTCGAGTTTCTGGCCGGTGAGTTGACCACCTAGATCGTGCGATTTGACGCTACTAGACTATTTCTATAGGGCTACGTGAAGTCATTCATCTATGCCGATAAACTAGCGTCACTTGCAGCCTTGGAAGTAGACGAGTGTTATTAGCGAGATTCTCGCCGAGATGCTCGAAAAAGCGGTTTCAAATTGGACCTGTCGCATAGATCACTTTTTAGTTATAACCAACATTTACGTAAAATAATCTTCGAAAAATAAATGGCAACCTATGATTTATCGATTCAAATAAACATTTCATACACTTTTGTAATTTGTCTATATTTATTTTGGAAATTTAAAAATCAAATACCTAAAAAATCACCCGTTATTATCAAAATAAAATCTAACAAAACCGCACGTCTGGTTCTCTTATTAGGATCGATGAAATATTAACAAAAAAATTTATTGGAGGAAAAATATGCTCTCATAAAATGCTGCCAAAAAGAAATTTCAACAGTTCTATATTATGCTAACACTTAGAATTGATTAAAGTCTGAATGTTATTTTGGGAAAATATACAGTCGAAAAGTTAGGATGTCTTCTTAATCTGTAAATACGAAAAGTCCTACTGTGAAAATTACAAATAATTTGTGGGAAACAAATTACGTCAATTGAAATATTGGAAAATAAATTTTACACCATAATCACACTTTCTTAATTTGCATAAATTTCAAATGAAAACAATTAATTTTCCCAAATGAGTTTTACGTAATCCCAAAGTACTGCGCGACTATTGACATTTTTGGTTTCTGCTCAAATGAGAAACCATTCGAATTTCAATGTGATTTCTGCTCAATTGTATCGTTCCATAGAATATTTATTTTAATTTAAATCCAATCGATCGATTGCCAATCTTTAAAAGGAAAGCAATAATCAAGCCACCATTCTCGTTTATACAATATAAAAAAAAATACAACAACGCAACCGAAATTCGAAATAATCCTTTTTTTAGTCGTTTCGAGCCTTTTTTAATCAACGTCTTTTGGGTTGGTTTCTGTTTTTTGCTGAATTGTTATTCGAAGGCTGAATTTTGTGTCCTTTCTGTGTAATTGTAATTCTGCCGCAAGCTTTTCCGTTTCTATTTCCACCTTTCGATTTTTTTTCTCCACACTTCAGCTATTAGCGATAATGGCTTTTGATAACACGCGCATTTTCATATATGTATTCGTTTGTCGCATTCGTATGCGAGCAGTTTGTGGTCATGTATTTATGTGAACACATTCATTACGGTCATTAGTGGAATGTTATTTAGAGAAAGAAAGAAAAAATGATAATATTCGTGACTGGTTCATTTTGTCAAGGTTATTCATGAATATAAAATTCCGGATTGGCTTTATATATTGCAGAGGAGCCATTCAAGTTTTGTGAAATCGTATACTCACTCTTCGAGGACGAACTGATTTAATATGCTTTCGATGATTGTCTTTAAAAGAGTGAGGAGAAATTTTTTCGAATTTTTGTCAATATTTTTTGTAAATTACGTTAATTTTTCCAACAATTTCGGAAGACGTTAAGGAAAGTCACAATATGTCGATAGTGATTTTTTCCTTTATTTGTCCTTTTATATCAAATAATTCTTTTAAGTATGCGATTGAATATGATCTCTCATTACCTTCTCAAATCCCGTACAAGCAAAAGGTTTTATTGTACAATGTATTATATCCAACCCACTTTGCAAAAAAAAATATTTTTCGCTTCATTAATGATCTCTTATCTTGAAAAAGATTCTTTAACATCCCTGAACAGGTACAAAAAGGCAAATACTGATCCAGACTTCGGCAGGAATTTTCCACGCATGACCTAAATAGCTCCCACATCCAAGAATTTCATTACGGAATCTTCCTTCTGCGGGCACTCGATATTATGGCGAGCTATAGGTTCATTTGAATTTCGTTAGCGATTGTACTTTGCATTTTTTATTATAGAAAGATTTTCATCTAAAGTGCCAGCCCATAGAGTAATTCTGTTATTAACAAAATTTCAACATAAACTGCTTAATAAAAGAAGTGTTGAATTGCATTGGGTTCCGGGTCATATGGGAATTTTAGACAACGAGCGGGTCGATCAACCGTCGGGGGAAACTCCTTGTCGCTCGGTGTTCACAGCAGCTCCCAACTTTTCACACCTGCTATTGCGAGTACAAATGATTTTCTGCATCGTATTGTAAGGGGCGATGAACAGTGGATCAATAACGATAATCCAAAGCAAAAAAAAAGCGTTTATTGGGACCAGCTCGGCGTGGTATATTATGAGCTGTTGCAACTGGGTTAAACCATCGCCGGAACTCGCTACCGAACACAACTGATGTGTTTGAGCCGAGGATTGAAGGAAAAAGGGCCACAATACGTGCAAAAATACGACAAAGTGATTTTGCAGCACAACAACGCTCGGCCACATGTTGCTAAAATGATTTAAACCTAACTGGAAACACTGAAACTCGTCGTATTCTCCAAAAATCGCCTCTTCCGAGCATTGAAGGAAAAAGAGCCACAATAAGTAAGACTTTTGTCATTCGTAGACACAAACTAGTAGATTAATTCTTGACATCATTATAAACGGCGCGTCATCCGGGAGTGAGTCCGGTCTAAACCTCAGAGCTCCCAATATTCCAGCTTCGCGCTGCGGAGCTCCCAATATTCCGGCTTCGCGCTGCGGTCTTCCACTTGGCACTTTATGGCTATCGCCGTCACTCCAACAAAGACAGGGACCACCCCGTCTACTGGAATAATAAATGGAGCCACTTTAGACTTTTCGGGCAGGATCTTTCTCATCTAGACGAATTAGGGTCCAGCTCACCCAAGCCTATTGAACTTAATTTTATCCATAACCGGGCTGTCGCGTTAACGCTTCAAGATCACGTCTTTAAATAGGCTTCGGAATTGTCCGCCATCATGTAGGGGACTAGCTTTTGTTATTTCCTCGATGCTTGGTGACGGCGGCATATCTTATTCAGCTGGGGGGACCTCCGACTCGTGTATCAAGTCAACCAACTTAACAGCCTTACCAAAATTTTGCGCACGAAAATAGAAAATTTCCTCTCCGGAAATCACCCTCTTTCCATTTGGCTGTTCTGTAACGTGTAAGTTATTGGAGTGTTATAAGATGAGGAATGAAGGGGATGTCATTTGAAAAGAAATGTAGCATGCTTTACAAAATTTAACCATCTCTAGCCGAAGACTGTTTTTATCCAGCCCACCCAATTAGATCGCCATTTTTAAAGAGTCAAAGTAAATATATTTATGGAACGGTATTCCGCTTATGGGAAACTTTTAGTTATTAATGTGTCACAATAACAGAGACATGTCCATTAGTTGGAGGAAAGACTTATTGTCCAAGCCTGGTCTATGGCATACTGTGACGTCTGAAAATTTTGCTGCTGAATAAGACAACATGTCTAAATCTTGGACAATTTTCCAAATTTTTATAGCCAAAGTGGTTCCCTTACAAAATACAGTTGACACAACAACATCATCTTCCGTAAGATAATTGATGCCGTCAAGTTTATAAATGATTACCCTGATTTTCATGAAAAAATTTAATACTCGACAAAGCGCTTTTTGGGGTTTCAATGGATATGTTTATAAAAAAAAACAGTATGTTTTGAGAAACAGGATAGTGCGTTTTTTGGTAATTTCATCCAGAAGAGTTACTGAACGTTCCTTTTTCGAAGATGGAAATGGAGGTTCTGTGACTGTAATTAGAAAACAACACCGGCACATAATAGAAAACTTTGTTTTCTTTTTTACTGTAAGGCTCTTTAGACATAAGCAAATAGCCACTTCATAGCATCCCAGCTATCAGACCATTTGGAGACTTTAAGTTTCGTGTGGGTGGGCGCCGTAGCAAGTTTTCTGAGCGAAACTGATCTTTGACGCCCGATTTGGATTCTTCGGTCTTGTTGATCAATTTTGAAAAAAAATTGATATAAAGTATAAAATAAATTGTAATTAAAAAGTAAATTTAATTTAAATTTTTTAACTTTTCTTTCTAAAGAGGAATTATTTGAAAACTTTACAGCAACAAATTAAGTATACCTTTTTTATTGGTAAATAATTGAAAATAAAACTTAACGCAATAAATGCGAGAATATTACAATATTTATGAAGAGAAAATGTATCAAAAATGTTATTATTCCAAAAAGTGTTATTTCATCAATTCAATTTGCTTATAAACCAGAAATCCTACAGTGAATATTGAAGAGAAAAAAACGTGCACAGTCACTTTTCATATTTTTTGACATGTTAAAAAAAAAAAGAAAACAAAACAAAAATTGAACTTTTCATAAAAATAAAGACAGCTAAGGCAGGTGGGACAAGTATCCGCAACTATATTGAAGAAGTAGTAGAGCATATTAGTATGAAGAAAAGCTAAAAGCGACTACCATTTTCGGAAATGCTGTTTGGTTGATTGATTAGTTAGCATTAATGGATGAGGGCGTCCAGTACACATTTTGACAATGACAAACGGAAGAATCTAAAACGAAGAAATAAATTGCACACAAAAAAAACAACAACCTCACGTCCAATATCCGTCCGATATCGTTACAAAAAAAAACGAGAAGAAAACGTTATTAAGGTTAAAGAAAAGCAAAAAAAGCAAGAAAATAAAAGCATTCATAAATAATAAATAATAATTCAATAATGATTGGACAGAAACCGTGAACTTTTTCAAGTTCAAAATCGATCACGGAGCTTCCCCTCTTCCTCAACTCACGCCTAATATTAAATGTTCTCCTTGTAAAGGAAAGGTGAATAAAGGACATTATTATTATCGGTCATGTTCATACCAAACTTTTTAATTAATAATTACTATAATTTTTTAAGGCAATTTATCGTTGTAAAATTGTTTATTGAGACGTAAAATTAAATTGTATTTAAAAAAAAAAGAAAAAAAAGGAAATTATTAGAAAAACTTTTGGTAAATTTTTGAATATTTTCATTAATAATGAATAAGTTGGATCAGAGTTTTTATTGGCATTTGAGCATAAGCGTATATATAATAATTGGGCTTGTATGAAAATAATCGGTACCTCGACCCACTGTTAAGGAATATTTATGTGTGACGCGCTGGACAAACTGCCGATGCAAAAAGGATTAACTTTGGTTGATTTTGCAGACGATATTGAATATTACCGAAGCTGTACTAGTAACCACCAGGAAAGTAAAGGAGTTTATTACTCTTATCATTGGTGACTGCAATATTAACTAACAGCCATCGATTCGATATCTGGGATTTCAGATAGATCTGAGAATTGCTGCTGAAAAGGTAAGTTAAGTTCCGAATGCATCAGCAAGGAACATGCCTAACCTTGAACAGTCCAGACAGAGCCTACGCAGGGTTCTATTCAAAATTATCAGCTCTATGATATTGTACAAAGCCTCTATTTTTACGAAAGCTATGGGGCGAAGGAAACGTACAACCGTCAGGTGATGACGGCATATAGTCGAAAAATACTTCGATTCTCAAGGGCATTGCATAACCCTGTCTGTGTTACAGCCAATCCAGATTTTGACGGATCAAAAGAGCTCGATTGGCGATAAATCTCCCTCGGATGAAAATATACAATCGACGAGGGATAGAAATAAAATCACTCAGCTCACCGTCAGCAGAGATGAAAGAAATGGGACAGTGGTGATATAGCACGGACATTGGGATTTATCGATTAAAGGAAGATGGATGTATCTTTTAATTCCTGGTATAGCCATGTCACTACATGGCCCAGACCATGTATTCTTCAACTGTTCGCGCTTTAACGGACAAAGGAAGGAAGTGAAGAGAATTGTCGGTGTACAACGACTTTAGATGATTTCGCCTCATCCTTGTAAAAAAACCTGAAACTATTTTAGAAAGTCTCCGCTATTTTATTCGAAAAAATATAAAATATAAAAGTTTTCCTCGTAACTTAGTTTTATTTCTCATTATAAAATCGAAACAAACGTTGTCCAATAGCATCCTTGCGCGTGCCAGTTCCAACTAAGTTACGAGGAAAACTAAGTTTTTACATTGACATTTACGGCAAATAATGAAGAAAAGTTTGAATATTAGTGTGGAGACTATCAGGTCATTGACAAAATGAAGTTCCTACTAGGAAGATGTAGATCCAAAAAAGTTTCCAGTTTGGTTCGAAATTAAGTAATTTTACAATACAAAATAAACCGAAATAAATTCTTTGTTTTTATGTTCGGTTTCTGAGATATTATCAGCATTTTAAGGAAATCGATTGGTGATTAGTTGGTGAGGAACAGTCAGACATTTTTAAATATTCTAGAGCACCGCTAATTAATAAATATGCCACAAATGTGGCGCTGAACTTTTTACAAGCCGATATTTCTATAGGAATATCGTTGAGGTATCCCATCATTGGACGATTCGCAAATGGTTTCGAGGGCCAAGAGACTGTCTGTAAAAATGGATGCATTGTTACTCACTTGAAGATTTATAGCCTTCTTTAAAATGAGAAGGAGGTGTTTTAAGTGGAAAAATATGACCATCAACAACTGCATTCGTGACAAATAGAACTGAATTATTAAGACTACCCAATAGTTCTTGGAAGAGTTGCCTAAAGCTTGCTGGATTGGGGTTTGCCTTCATGCACCTATGAAGTAACGGAGATACTCCAACTTTGGTCTCATCCCAGTGCGGATGTGGATTCTAGTCCGGATTGGAAATTCAAAAGTCAAAAAAAAATTATGAATCTCCTGCACACTCTCACTGAAGTGACAAACTAGCACCATCTACTGACCAAATGGCATTCTACGTCTTTGGCCATTTGTATACAAATAGATTGGGTGAAATACCATCACCCTAAAGACTTTTTTTTTTTAGAGAATTAAGCAATATTCCTTGCTCACAGAAGCACCTGTCTTTATCGGGAAAAACTGAACAAAGTAAACTGATTTACAGCCTCATCTGAATTGAATGTCTTTTGAAGTGGAAGTCTACCGGGGTAAGGTCATTCGAGCATAATCTTTCTCTAACGAATGTCTGCATATGATATGTTATTTTTAATAATTCGTATTATTGCAAATATTAAATATTGATCCACTGGCTGCGCAAAATAAAAATTAATTAAAACTATCAAGACAAATCTTTAAAAATCACATTATACTCAAATGTTAGCATGTCTTTCAATTTGTTTTATGGCAGTCGAGCTACTTTAGTCGACTGAATTTTGGTAATCATATGGTACAATAATACTTTTATGTACTATCAAAAAAAAAAGTCTTTCTAGTTGGTAAAATTTATTTTTTTTAAATTTTCCGTTTTTATTTTCTATCTAACACTCCAAAATGTTCATTGTTCTATGATTTGAGCAGAAGCACAATTTGATAATGTTTGAATACAAATAGTAATTGTATCAGAATAAATTCGCCGTATTGAAAAATGTGTTTTCTAAACTTTTAATTATTATTCAAAAATTGTGGCTCAAGATCTTGTAAAACTATTTACTTCACACGAGGACCTGGTAAATAGACCACATTTTATTAAAATTGAAGCAGGATCGACTACTTCCTCTGCCCATATGCCTTCCGACAAGAAGTAGTTACCCGTTCCCATATTGTACACATGAGAACTGAAGAAAGTGCTGATTTACAAGCAAGCAGTTTTGAAAAGACCAGAACAAGTGGAAGTCTGACGGCGCAAGGTCAGGCAAGTATGGTGGGTGTGGCAATACATCCCATCCAAGCTCCAAATTTTTTTTTGCTGGGTGATCAAACGTGTGTGGTGTTTTGCGTGGTCGTGATGGAACATAACCTCTTTACGATTAACGAGCTACGGACGTTACTGTATGATGTAATCGGTCAAAATGTGCAATTGCCGACAGTAGGCTTCTGAATTTATGGTTTTGTTCCTTGGTAGATGCTCAAAAAACACCACCACATTGAGAGCATAACCTTCCTCTCAAAAATTTTCTTTTTCGATGTCGTTTGCCGGCCATCATCACTTTAATGTAAACGATCCTCTTCTATCACCATTTATTGTAAACGATCCAAAGCTATCAATCGCTTCAAAAAAAGATCAGTTTCCTCACGTTTAATAGGCATATTGCAGATGTGGAACCTGAGTTCATAAGGAATCCAAATATCGAACTGGCTTATATATCCCAGCTTCTGCAGGTGCTCATGAACGGTTGAATGATGGATGTTCATTGTTTCAAAAGTTGCTTTAACTCAATTAATACCTTTTATTGTATTTTGTCCTCATCAAACTCTGTTGGCTTCCCTGACCGGGGAGTGTCATTCAGATCAAAGTCCCCAGTACGGAATTTTGTGAACCATTCTTGGCGGCACTAACGTTCTTTTAGAGCATTGTCACCGTAAAAACTTTACTCAACTTTTCACAAGCTTGACACGCAAGTGAATAAACAATAAAATACGAGTACTCGTAGGTGCAAAAAAGCAACGTTTGGTCTTCCATCTTCCACTTGTTACAAAATCCGTAATAAATAAAAAAAAACAAATCATTTTCTTTAAAACGAATCGAAAACTATCAGCTATTAAAATGACATAACAATAATATATTGGGTTGGTGCAAAAGTTATGACCGTTATTTGCATATACAATTAAACATTTTTTTTTAGATTTGTATTATTTATTTAATCAATTATATAATTTCCATCCGTTCTTATAACCTCCTCCCATCTTTCTATCAACTTATTAATACCATAAGTGTAAAATTCCTTGGATTTTGATGCGAAATATGTAGAAAGGGATGTTTTTACCTGCTCTATTGTATCAAATTTTTTATCATTTAAAATTTTTTGCAGTGATTGGAATAAATGGAAATCGGAAGGAGCAAGATCTGGAGAATACGATGGATGCTTGATAACGTCCCAATTCAGCTTGTATTGGGTCATTACAGGCACATGTGGTCGCGCGTTGTCGTGATGAAACACTACCCTTTTTCTGTTTACCAATTCTGGTCTATCCTTTTGAAGGGCGATGTTCAATTTGGATAATTGCTGACAATATCGTTCTGCTATAATTGTCTGATTGCGTTCCAAGAGTTCAAAATACACAATACCCTTGCAATCCCACCAAACACAAAGCATAACTTTTTTTTGATGGATTTCGGCTTTCGAAGTTGTTAATGGGGCTTGTCCAAGTATAACCCAATGTCTTTTTCTTGTCACGTTGTTGTACGCAACCCATTTCTCATGTCCCGTTACCAAACGATGCAAAAAAGGTTCATGTTTTTCTCTCGCACTCAAAGCAACGCACATTGAAACACGATCCAATAAATTGGCAGCCGACAATTGATGAGGTATCCAAACGTCGTACCGCAAAACCATCCCCATACGCTTCAAATGCCTTAATACGATTGTATGGTTGACTCCCATCATCGACGCGATCTCCCTGGTGGTAAGACGTGGATTGGTGTCAATTATGACTTTTAACTTGCCCTCATCAGACTTCAATGGCCGCCCGGTACGTGGTTTATCAATTAGTGAAAAATCCCCAGATCGGAATTTTGTAAGCCATCTTTGTGCCTGCCGAACTTTGATGACATCTGTTCCATACACTTCGCAAATGTTTTTGGTTGCCACACTCGCGGTATTGTCTTTACGGAATTCATAAAGTAAACAATGACGTAAATGCACTTTATCGACCGACATTTTGAAACAATAGAGTCACTGTACTCTGACCAGGCCAAAACTGAATAGAAAGTTGAGGGAAAGCATCCTTTATATAATGCAATCATTTACAAGAAGCTACTATTCATCATTTCTAAAGAAAAAATTTTTTTACCTAGGATCATAAAAAACGGGCATAACTTTAGCACCAACCCAATAGATGCGAATAAGTCTAGTACTTACATTTTAAAAATAAACAATCGCCATCTGTTGCGAAAGTGCGTCATGACTCGATATTATTTACATTTCGTATTAAAATGCTTTTCATATAAATATTTTTAATTATAATAATTTATGTTTTATGATTTTCATTTTAATACGGTAACTCGAATCTTTACATTAGAAGTTTTTATATTTATTTCTAAATTATTCAAATTGAATTTTTTTTAAAAGGAAAATTTTATTACTAATACGTGGTTTATGACAGAACTGCAAGGATGACGGTAGGCAAATCTTTTCATTTTGAGGAGACATTTTTACTGTAGAACTGTATGGCACCAACACTGACTGACATTGATTTTAAATAACATAGAACATGAAAACTTGCAATTTTCCATTTCCTTATTCGATCAAAAGTAAAATGTCTAATCGTATTTATTTTAGGTCAAACTATTCGATATACTTGCATGTACACACACTCAGAGGAGTACATGTGAACATGCAATTGCATCGTGACTTTTTATTTTTTTGCTCATTTCTGATGATAGATTGGGGCTCATTTCTAATATATTGTATTTATTTTTACTACAAACAAGCTAAAGAATTTTTTTTTTAAAACGTAACGCTGAAATTGTAATAAATAAAATTACCGATTTCGACTAAATAATTAATAGTTAATAAATTCAACATGGCTCGGATAAATTATGATATAATAAATTAATTCTAAGTAAATGTGTAAAATTTCCCTGCTGTTATGGAATATGTTCGTATATAGTTAAAGGATAAAAAATTCTAATTAATTAATTGTTTTTGCACTGCAGCAGTTATACGTCGATTATGGAAAATTATGCTTAGTTGGAATGATGAAGCATATACAATAATTACAAGTGTGGCCCTTTAGGTCCTCGATACGATATCAGCTATAAAATTCATTGTACACTCGTATAATAGTCGTAAATTTTATAGTTGATTACAGTCAATTTTATGAGGACTATGAACATTCCAAATCAATTTCTTTTTTTTTAGCCTTGTGAACTAACTCAAGGGATATACTTTTACTCATAGGTACACCTACGAATAATATGCGTGAATAGAAGAATTTGTTAATTTTCATTGTGCCTTTTGCGTTGTAAAATTGAATGTAAAATCATCAATATTAATGAATATTTTTTTCTCCAAATTATTGCGTTGTAATTTTTATTGAAATTTTTTTAGGCATACGATGTCTGTTCTTTTTTTTTATTTCCGCGGATTAAGCATATTCGATTTTCGATTTTTTGTGTGGCGTTATGTTGGTACTCATATCTCTCAAGTTCAACCATTTTGAATGTTCAGTTATTTGTTGACAGCTGCTTTGCTTGCACGTGTTTTGGCTCGTCTTCGATTTTTGCCTATTCCAAAAAATGGATCAAAGAATTTGTATTAAATTTTCTTTGAAAAACAAAATTAATTGCGCGGACGCATTGCGAATGTTGACTGTGGCATATGGTGAAGCTACCTTGGATCGAATCAACGTTTATCGGTGGTATAAAATGTTCTCGGAGGGCCGAGAAGATATGAATGACGAAAAGCGTGCCGGACGCCCGAGCACGTCAACAACAGACGAGAACATTGATGAAGTGAAGAAAATAGTATTGGCCAATCGTCGAATCACCGTTAGAGAAGTTGCTGAGGACTTAAACATATCGATTGGCTCGTGCCATTTTACCAATGATTTGGGCGTGAGACGTGTCGCCGCAAAATTCGTACCAAAATTGCTCAATTTCGACCAAAAACAGAATCGCTTTAAGGAGCTGTTGGACTTTGTCCATGGAGACCCAAATTTGCTCCAGTTTTTAAAATTTCGTTTATGGTTGTGACGAGCTGCCGCACGAGCCAAGACCGAAAAAAGCGCGCCAAGTTCGGTCGAATGTGAAGGTTTTGCTTACAGTTTTCTTCGATTGCAGGAGCGTGCTGCATCATGAGTTCTTGCCACAGGGTAGAACGGTCAATAAGGAATATTATCTGCAAGTTATGCGCAAGTTGCGCAAAGCAATCCGCCAGAAACGCCCGGATTTGTGTAAGAACAAAAATTGGCTTTTGCCATTTTTGGCCAAAAACAATACACTAATAATGCCGCAGCCATCGTATTCCCCAGATCTGGCCCCCTGTGACTTTTTCTTGTTCCCAAAACTGAAGAGCCCTATGAAAGGACGACGCTACGCAACGATTGAGGAGATAAAGACGGCATCGAAGGAGGAGCTGGACAAGATCACACAAAATGATTTTTTGAAGTGCTTCGAGGATTGGAAAAAACGTTTGCACAAGTGTGTAATACACATATCTGGTGGGGATTATTTTGAAGGGGACAAAATAGATATGCATGAATAAATAAATAATTTTTGAAAAACACAAAATTCGCGATACTTTTTGAACAGACCAAGTATTCTTGCGAATACATTTTATTTTAGGCATATTCTTACGAAAACAAGGATTTGCCGTTGCATAAACGCACTTTTTATAATTTCATTCTAACAAAAAAAATTGTCATCTGCATCATCTCCTGAGAGAAGAGATTATTGCGCAGAAGTATTTTTCGATATTTGCAAGACTTTTTATCGTATGTGGGACATTCTGGGCCTTTCTTCTACAAACTGTCTCATAATAAATTTGGATCTCTCCCACTTATTGCCAAGGAGCTGTTAATATAGTATCCTCAGTAAAGAATAGGATTTACCCTATTTTAACTGGAGTCCCACGAGGCTATATTCTTGGTCCCATTTTATATAATCAATATTTATACTCATTGCCAGATCATCGTTAGCAGTTATGAATATGATAGCGCGCACATATCCCGATGAATACTTGAGAACATGAAAAAATCCTTAATCTCTTATTCTAGGGTATAGTCCTGAAAAGTCAGGGAATTACCGTAGGACCATGCCTCAATGGGATTCGAACCCACGACACCTTGGAAGGTACTCCAGTATGCTTACGACTATGCTACAGAACCAGCAAAAAAATACTATCTCTTAGGTTGAAGCAATACATTTCCCAGAAGATACAACCGAACTTAAATCGTTTATTAACTCCTAACAAAAATAGTTTGACAACTAATTCGTATTCCTTTTATTTAATTTTAAATTTTGGCATATAAAATATAAAATTTTGTGTATTTTATTAAAATCTCTTATCAATCACGAATCAATCGAACTAAAAAGTTCAATTTGATTTGGTTTCGAAAAATTTGTCGATGATATTATGGAACGAAAAATAAATACGAAAATAACATTGATAGGCTACACGCTTAGTTAAGAGCAGCCAGAAATCTTAATATTGCCTCTTTATAGCGTAATCCCCATTCAGACAAGAAAACAAACATTTCGCTGATAATACACATACACGTATGGTATGCTCCAAATAATGAGCTTTTATATTAAAACACATTCGAGAATATATTTTATCAACATGAGTCTATATATACATTAAATGCAAACATCTCCAAATAAAATTTCAATCTTGAACTGTGACCTTTCTGACAATTCTCTTATGTAAATTTTATCAGTGCCACTTGTTATAATTTTGTACTTAATCATTAATTTCTTCTTTAGTTATTGATATTATAAACATGGATTTTCTTAAAAGAATATTTCCTTCACTTTTTCTTTAAATTAACACAATTTCTATTGAATTATCTCGAACAATACATCTAAATTAAGTGAATACTATAACAAAAAGGGCAATAGCACAGTTCAATCGATGGAATTGTAAATAATTACATTAAAAAATTGTATGGAATTTTCATATTTACACAATAATAATAATGCAATCATTTCCCTATTAATGTCTTCAATACATTTTTCTATATAATATATATTATTGCTGTTGTATGTCTGTCCAGATGGCGCTGTTTGCAAACTACAGAACGGTAGTGTAGCAAACTACTTACTAATAGATGGCGCTGTTGGAATACTTTTTATTCCAAAAAACTTTTTAGTATAGAATGTTAGTTTGAACTGTAATTTGTTTTTTAAAAAAAGTAGTTAACGGTGCGTTTTCAGTGCAACATTTTGCACAGAAATTTTTCCTATGATCATACAAGTTTATAATTTAATTATATCGGGAGAATTTTGGTTTTTAATGTTTTTATTTTATGACAGATCACGCGTGACACGTGGCGTGTGTCAAAGTAAGTGGAAAGACTTTTAGCCGAACAACGCTTACAAATTTTTGAATTTTATTATAAAAATTTGTGTTCTATGAATAATGTGTTTCGCGCGCTTCGACCATTTAATGGTCGTTATAATTGATCTACTGAGCAAGCAATTCAAGCTATAGTGACAAAATTTCGCAGCAATTTTACGCTATTTGACATCAAACCACCCACCCGTGTGCGTAGAGTGCGTACAGAGGAAAATATTGCTACTGTAGCGTCCAGTGTTGGTGAAGACCAGGATTTGTCCATTCGTGTTCGTTCACAGCAATTGGGACTATGTGAAAGTTTTTACGCAAGGATCTTGGTATGTAAGCGTATAAAATACAGCTCGCGCAAGTACTGCAGCCGAACGACTTACCAAAGCGTCGAATTTTCTGTGACTGGGCCCTTTTGAACAACTTGAGGAAAATCAGTTTTTTTACCAAAAAAATTACGATCAGCGACGAAGCACATTTCTGGTTGAATGGGTATGTGAATAAGTAAAATGTTCGCATTTGGTTTGATGAACAAGCACAGGCAAAAGAAGAACTGCCATTGAACATAGAAAATCGATGTTTTCAAACTTTTTTTTTGTTAAAAATACAATTATTGCATCTGGTCAACATGTGGTTTAAACAAGATGGCACTACATGCTACACAGCATGTGAAACAATGGACATATTCAGAGATGGTGAATTGCCCGCCTAGATCGTGCGATTTGACGCCTTTGGGCTATTTTCTATGGGGCTACGTGAAGTCACTCATCTATGCCGATAAAACAGCAGCCTTGGAAGACAACATTACACGTGTTATTAGCGAGATTCCCGTCGAGATGCTCGGAAAAGTGGTTCCGAATTGGACCTTGCGAATGGATCACTTAAAACGTAGTCTGTGGGCAACATTTACGTAAAATAATCTTGAAAAAGTAAATAGTAAGCATTGATTTATCGATTCATATAGACTTTTGGAAATTCGAAAAACGCTTAAAAAATCACAGGTTAGTTGAAATAATTGAACTTAAATATATAATTTGGAATATTTGATTGTCCTTAGAGTGCATTTTCAGTGCCATCATTTTTGACTGGTTATCACTAGTTATAAAATAATTACAGATTGAATCCATTAGATTCCCAAATGAAGGTCTTTATCGAAAATTGTCTATCGCGTAAGTTTTACTATATTGATTTCCTATCAGACCACCAATATCGATTAGTAAATAATGTTTTGAATAAATAAACCATCACGAATATGCTGTGTACAAATACGACAACACAATCAATTTGGACACGTTATTATCTAAAATTATAGTTTTTATTTTTTATGCAACTGACAAAACTATCACTTTATCTTAGTAATGGATTTCAATATTGGTAGTATTGGTAATGTCCATGTTAAATTCAACTTTTATAAGTTTTTGTATCAAGAGTATGTGATAAGTTCACCTCAATAATAGGTGTTTCTAAACAATGTTTACCACTAATAGAACTAATAAAATAAACAAAAATTAAAGTAAATGTTTTGAAAATTCAGAAAGAAAGTTTTCATTATCATTGCTTCATGGGTAAATATTAGTTAATTAAATTGATCAATATACAGTGCTGTACAAAAAATATCGGACATAACCATTATTTAGGATGGTTCCCTTGAATTTCTGTGCTTATTTGTATTTTGTCCATAAAGTAATTGCAGCGATGTTCACAAGTCTCTTTTTGGCGTTAAAAAAAATTCAAATATATCCTTAATAGTATGTTACTGGGGGATCCTTAAAGCAAAAAAAAAACACAGAGAAACCGGTAGTATCAGTTGTAGAAGAGAATCCGATAGGCCGCACAAAGCAACGGGAGTAGAGGATCATTTTCTAAGACTTGAAAGTTTCCGCAATTGTGTAAATCCTTTAACAGATTCATGAAATAACCTCTTCCAGAAGAGCTTATTTCATTAATCTATTAAGCGCTCCAGAAGAGCTTATTTCTTTAATCTATTAAGGTTATAAGGAGATTACTACAAGGAAATTTACGTGTTCGCCATCCAATTCCGGAAACACATTTGACAATGCCGCTCCGAGGACATATGGAACCAGATGATATTTTCAGATTAGAGAAAACTTAAGCTTCATGCCAGTGATGGGAGACTGAAAACTGCTTGCCGCCAAAATCAGAAGGACTTATAGTGTGGATATGTTTTTTCTGGGTTTGAAAGGGGAACGTTGAGCTTGATGACTTCAAAAATAATGAATCTGTTGGGGTCACTTGTAAAGGCTTCGTTACTCTGAAGACACTTGTGATTTCGTAAATTCAACAAGATAACGCTTCATCCCAGATGATTTCATAACACATTTAGGATATAGCCAAGTAGCTTATGTTTAAACCCTAGCTTAGGCTATTTTCCTGTCTTTTATAATAACGCCACCATAGGAATTTTTCTGTACTACCACAATGCGAGCCTAAAAGAGACAAATCTGATTAGGGGCTTTTTACTAGATACGCTTAATCTCTGTCAGCCTATTACTTTGACGTATCAAATGACGGCGCTGTCATTCTTATACGTTTACATTCTGTTGGAGTCACAATTTAATGATGGAGATGCATACGATTCAACAACGCGTCGAGATACTCAAATCTCAACAAATCAGATTTTAACATATATTTTTTTTGGCCTAAGGTCATGTGGACTTGAACAATATCGGGTTCTAACCGGATGGAGCGGCTTGCTACACAGCAGTTGAAACAAGGGATTTATTGCAGATGGGGCAAAGTTTAATCAATGGTATTCTTAGGCACCACTTAGCCAGCACAGGTACATGGATTCACCACTATTCAAACATTTATTCCTCTCACGTGTACCACTCAGATCAACTATATGGCCACTTGGGTAGATCTTGCAATGGCATTGATCGCTCTAAGCCATGGCTGAGATGCGGTGAGGATTAGTGACACCACGCTAAAGGATATTCTAAGAGGCCCATGCCGGAAAAGATGCAGGGGTCAGAGTCTCGTTTCACCTGGGTAAGAGTGGATGGCATATTTGGGGAATTTGAGCATATGCTTAACCGACTGGCGTCCTCTCATCATTGCCGATGATTTTAATGACTGGGCTGTCGAGTAGGGAAGTAGGTTGATAAACCGAAGAGGGGAGATATTGCTTGAGGCCTTCTCTCTTCTGGGTCTCATTCTGCTCAATTCGGGAGGGGAAGCTATCTTTTCCAGGGGTGAAAAACAATCAATTGTAGACATAACCTTTACCAGAGTAGTGATTTTAATCAATCCTTGCCCAACGAAGTAATGTCTTTGTCTTCCGATGATTTCCACCATACTAAAACAAAAAGAAAAAACAAAATAAGATCCACTCTTTTCTCATTCATTCTAATTCCACACATACACGTATACAGATCTCTAAGACCTCATAAAAACCACACTCCACAAGTAGTTGACAAGCACTCTCTTCTGCAGCATATTTTTTCATAATTTATTTTTAAAACTATTTTTAAGATTTCTCTAACAAAAACACAAAAAAAAAAATTTGAAATTTAAGTAAAATAATTTCAACAGATTCTATTCTTTTTTAATATTAAGAGCGTTTTTTTAAGATATATAGTAAATATGTAAAATTTAAAAAAAAAACGATCATTGAGTCCATTTTTTTTGTACACAACTGTAACTAATTGTCTATGAATTGTTCTAAATCGATTGAACGGTTGCGTTGTAACTAAATGAATTTTCACTTTACCTATAAATAATTGATATAAAAAAAGCAATGCAAATCAACATTAAATATTCACATTCGAATATTTTACCACAACCATTTCTGGAAATATTGCTATGCAGTAGTTGAAATTACCGAGTTTAGATAAATTTTCATTTAACATAAATTGCCTATGAAAATTACACGATGCTCTGTCTTCCTTTTGATATATTAAAGGCACTCTCGATGAATACGAGTACAAATTGTATAGATTGGCAAAGGTACGAAGAGAGTGATATACGAACAATAATAAAATATATTTTTGGCTACATATTAAATATGCTAGTGTGTGTGTCTGTGTACAAAGGCAAGGTGCTTACCTACTCGAGCCGAACAAAATTGCACAATGCAGTTCATTGCCAAAAATTAATTCGCTTATCCTGACAGTTCATGTTTATATATCAGCTGTTTGGAATGGGGTGTGCTTTTAACAATGGGACACTGAAAGCCTACTGGAAAAAGTAGGGTTAAAGCGTATTCTTAGGCAACCTACTTGCATTCATGCATGCATACTCAGCATACGACATGAAACAATTTTAATTTACATAAACTATAACGCCAGTGGGTTCAATTTTGGCAACCAAATCGAAATTCTTGTCCTATGAGCCCAACTCTTCTTCGTCCAACCAACTAAATAAATAGGCGTGGAGTATTATTATTATATTTTTTTTGGGGTTTTTTTTTAAGTAAAAAATATTTACTAAACGAAATGAATACTGCAGAACGAAACATTTGACCTAACAAGAGAATAACATCATTCCTTTTTGACAACATGGCAAACGAAATTAGAAAATTATGTTATTTTATACTCATACCTATACATGCATCGATATTAACACAATCAATACCTTGAGAATATGTTGAACTTATATTAAAGAAGAAGAAGAAGAACGAAAAATTTAAGTTGTGAGTTTTTGTTTTATTTGCAAGAGCAAAATAGAAAGACTGACGCGACTATCGTTTTATTGATGAAATAAAATTTGGCAATCTAACAGCTGTTGTCTGTAAGAATTTCAACCCGATTTCTTCACATCAACGAGCTTTATTGATTAAGTTTGTCAAAAGAAAAACAGACGAAAAATAGTTTCTTTTAAAGTTACGTACTTTCTTCTTTTAGATAATAAATAAAAAATATTTGATTAAATTCAAGCAAAATACTTGGTTCCATCCCAAATAGTGAATAGAGTAAATTTATTTTATTATTAAAAAACTTTATATTAAAAAAAATTTAACCCAATTAAATAAAAAACAAAAAAACTGGTAGACATTTTTAGTGATTGTGAAATGTGAAAAATGTCAAGGACTTATCAAGGTAAAATATTTCACCGAATGCCCCGGTATTATTTTAATATACTAATTAGAGAAAATATTTATTTCTCTAATTAGTATATTGTATTAAAATAATAGCGAGGCACAACCAGTTAAAAAATCTAAATGATATTGTTTAGAAAGTTTTTAAAAGCTTCTAAAAATAATAGTTTTCATTTTTAATAAGTATTATTATTAATGAAAAAATGTCAACAATTACTGTTTTCTGTTTATTGTACTTTATTTAGTTTTTATATTGTACAATAGAAAATGCTCATGTAATTGTAAATATTTTAAGGTAAAAATAACTTTTATCTTCACATTGGACAAATTTTCATGTTTTTTTCGATAGGAAGTTAAGTAAAGATTAAATAAATTAAATTGGATTTAAAGGACAAAGCAGAGCGACTAATTTAAAGTTCGAACTAAGACAAGAATGATTAGTTTTAAGTTCGAACTAAACAGACTACAGGACATATTGTTGTTTTACGTGGCATCCCTATCGTTAGACACAATACCACGAGCCGCCTTTGACCATAAGGATTGAATAACGTACAATCAGCACACCGCCATTATTGACCATTTATAGTAAGCAACCAGTTATAAGCTGATCACTCCAACTGTCTGTGAGGAGGCCTTTTTAAGCCTCTGCTGTCATAAGCAGTGACAGCGTCCTAGATAAGAGCTGGTATCTACCATCAGCAATGTTGGTATTAAAGCCAGTTACCACGTTGCAGGCTAGGACGCATCACCAATGTGGGACACAGTGTGTTACTCGATTCCCGTGGCATCAATTTAAGTTTTAAGTGTAGTTCGGTTTGTACTCCGCTCGCTGAGCTACGTTAAGGAACCTTGTAAATACTTAGGCACCACTAAGCCTGTACAGGCACATGTATTCACCACTATTCAAACTCTTATTCCCATCACGCATACTCAGTGCACCACTCAAATCCACTCTATCGCCACTTGGGTAGATCTTGCAATGGCATTGACCGCTCTAAGCGGTGGCTGAGATGCGGTGAGGATTAGTGACACCACGCTAAAGGATATTCTAAGGATCCCTGTTGTCTTCTCTGTCAAGATAGAGATATTGAGACTATAAGTCATGGTACAGGAAGTAGTAGATGCCCGATCTTTCTTAGGGCCCTCGAGATAAACGAGAAGAAAAAATAAAAATAATACAGGTCTATCTATATCACTACGAGGTGGCGCAACATATCTTGCTGCAAAGCGTGCGTGAGCTTAATGTACACGTAGATGTCGCTATTCTCCGTGAGCAGTATAAGGCTATGAATGACAGTACCTGGATTGCGGATGCTGTTTGGTTATGTGAGGAGAGGCCCATGTAGGAAAACATGCAGGGGTCAGAGTCTGGTTTCACCTAGGTGAAAGTGGATGGTATATATATTTATGTGTGCTGTTGCTCACCTAACGTGGGCATTGGGGACGTCGAGCATATACTTAACCGACTGGTGTCCTCTTATCATGGCTGTCGAGTGGTGGAAGTAGAGTGACAAACCGGAGAGGGCAGATATTGCTTTAGGCCTTCTGTCTTCTGGGTCTCATACTGCTGAATTCGGGAGGTTAAGCTATCTTTTCCAGGGGCGACAAACAATCAATTGTAGACCTAACTTTCACCAGAGTAGTGATTTCGATTATTCCCTGCCTCACGAAGTAATGCCTGACGGCGCTTTCGTGTGGTGATATAGATATGTGATTAAGTAAGGTGATTTTTGTGGGTTAAAGTCACACACTTTGTCTTTTGATAATTTCCACCTTATTAAAAGAAAAAAAAGAAAAAAAGATCCACTCTATTCTCATTCACTCTAAGACCTCATAAAAACCACACTCCACAAGAAGGTGACAAGCATTCTCTTCTGGAGCACCGCACAGAAACTCTGCTCTTTGATTCATGCTACCGTGGCCAGTTGTCAGATAACCTAAGAATAGGCTACATTCAAACTTGTTTGTCGAAACAAACCTGACACAGGGTTTTCTCATATTTTTTAATAAACCTGTAGGTTGCCAAATCCAATACATTCAGTGTAGGACTAGAGCTCGCCGTTGGCGCACTCCCAGATCCTAGATTTCCTCATTCAGAATAGGACAACCATCCTCGAATGCAAAGCCATTTCTCTTAGTAAGACCTCTAAACTGACTACAAACGGAAACTACTACCTGGAAGACATACAAATTCAATGAATAATAATAAAAAAGCATTGACTTCTCCATTTGATTTGTGAGTTACAGTTTTAGGAGTGAGAGTTTGTGAGTGAGAGGTTATGAGTGACAGTTTATGAGTGAGAGTTTGTGCGTGACAGTTTTGAGTAATAGTGTACGAGTATGAGTGAGAGCTTCTGAGTGACAGTTTGTTAGTGCCAATTTGAAAGTGACAGTTTTGAGTAACAGCTTGTGAGGGAGAGTGTGCATAACAGTTTGTAAGTGCCAATTTGTGAGTGACAGTTTATGACTGAAAGTTTGTGAGTGAGAGTTTATGAGTGAGAGTTTGTGAGTAGGAATTTGTGAGTGAGAGTTTATGAGTGAGAGTTTGTGAATGCAAAATTAATGAAATATTTTTTATACTACCATCATTTTTAATGTGTTTTGGTATTTATTTTGATGCTTGGCAATTTTAAGGCCATGATTGACTGCCAATAAGGTTATGTTACGTGTATGGGGGGGTTCATTATGAACTGCTACCGTTCGGCCAAACAGTTAACTAGATATTGTACTATAAGCAACTCCAGAGATTAGGCAAAATCAATATACATGGTGGCAGCGTCGGCGTCCAAGTTGAGCTTAATTATTACTAATCGTATACAAATAGATTAAACAAGATTTCTTGTAAAGGCCAGGTATTAATCATACAACCTCATATAAAGATAGTATGATGATTAATACCTGACCTTGAAGCATCCCAAAGCACTAGAAACAACACCTCCGTCAAAGTAAAGCTATCCAAGAGTACCACTTTGAAAGCGGTAACATTTCAATAAAATAAAATTGTTGTAAAAGTAAATCAGTTCTAGTTCGTATACTATTTTTGAGAAATATGCAAGTAGCTTTAAATAGCTGTCACGCAGTTCTGGTATTACTCGCATACGGATGAATTTTTAATAAATAAAAAATGTTTCGAATTATTAAAATTTTTTTTCCGCTTAATTTCAAATTAATTGCCTTTAAAGTATTTAAAAAAAAATTATAACTGCTGCCAATTGGGTTGTAAATGATGGGCGGAAAAATTTCGTAAATATTTTCTTTTCGAAAGGTGAAAGGAATCATGTTTTTTAACTAATTTTATTCAAAGAAAGTGAAGATTTATTTTCCGTAATATTGTTATATATGTTATTTATGTAGATACATACGCATCGATACGCGTTAGTTAATTTGTAGAAAATATAATTTTAAGGCAGCGCAAAAGCAAAACTCGTAATTATAAAAAGACAATTTTACTATGGATTCATTAAATTCTTATCTAATAATTAATTAAAATACCTACAAAACCATAAAAATAATATTAATTTTTAGAGATTCTTTTTTAATGAGTAATTTTCAAAACACCGTGCCACAATAACGAAAAGTACGAAAAACTAAAATTATTTTTCCGTATTGCACTATGATGAAAATCAAAATCTGTGCATGACTGGGTGGGTGGTTGAATTCGGTTGATTATGGAATGATTGAAACAGTGTTACTTGTTGTTTTTTTTGCACCCGGAATATTTTGTTTTATATCTTTTAAGGTTTAACTAAGCGTAAATTTACATTTGGAATAATAAAAGCCACTTTAAAGTTTGCACATTTTTGTTTTCGTTTTGATATTTTAGCATAAAAAATTACACATTTTATTGAAATGAAAGCGTGAATACGAAACAGGTAGCATTAAACAACTCTTGTTAACGGATGGTCTGTCTGGTTTTCAGATTAAGTTTACCATAGTTTTGAGCAACCAGTTGACAATCGCATATCATCAAATGTGTGTGGGGTATGTGGGTGGTAGTTGAATGGAGTAATCGACCTTGTTGTCATGTAAGTAATTTTCTACAGCAACAAAAAAAACCCAGTAGAATTTGGATTTTTTTTATATGTAAATCCAAACAATATAATTGCTTAATTCGCTTTTTGACAATAATTATGACAAAAAAGGAAGTACGTTATTGGCTCATATGCTTTTGATTATTTAAAAAAAATCGTTTAACAAATTTTTCCATATTGTAAGCCCCACCACTTTGATAAATTCTTTGATAATATTTTATACCTAAATAACGTAGCCTATGATGGCAAAAAACTTTAATATTTAAAGAATTGTTGAATTTCTTTTGAGTGATGAAAAATATTTTTAAAATCAAGAGCATCGCGCGATAAGTTTCGGTATAGTAAGAATTTGGTATGTCGTTAGATTCTGATTAAAAGTGGTTGACGCTTTTCAAAGAAGGTAAAGCGAGAGCGCTAAAGATAAATCAAGACATAATCACCCAGTGGAGGAAATTTTACCAACAAAAAAAAACTTTTAAAATAATCGCAAAAATTATATCTGAAGCTGACTGGATTTGAGTGAGCGGATTGACAGAGATAAAAGGCTTTTTTAACGTACTTCGTGATAGAAGAAATGCACAAAAGTTATCAAAACCAAGATATGTGGAACCCGGGGCTTCGGACCTCTGCTGTTCCAAATTGTAGATTTACAGAAAATAAGCACAAACCCCTTAGCCCTAAGTTTAACTCCCTCATCAGTTTTTAGCAATTTCCGAACTGAAAAATAAAAGATCTCGTGGCAAACAATTTTTTAATGATTTTTTTCTTTTCTTTTCTTTTTTATCTACAATTGTAAGTTTTAATAACTTGAGAAATAAGAAGGGGGAGTAATAAATATAATTCGTAAAAGCTTCGTCGGCCATGGTCCCTTTTGTGCGTCGATGAGTGTCGATCGAAAATCAATACCATGAAAATGACTTAGGTTCCATACTTCTGCCGCTTGCTTAAATAAGGAGATATCACCAAGTGTATTAATAATTGAGCTGTTATGTTGCTGAGTGCCACCTTTAGTAGCCCATAAATTATATTCCCATAGCAGGAAAGGCTCGACTCCAGGAAAAGCAGTCTATGGAAAATTTACTTGAATACGAACAGCAACTTCACCACTTTTCATCGACTTTAATGTCGTATATGATAATATAGCAAGAGTAAAATTTAAACACTTCCATGAGAGAATTCAGCATCCTTTAACCAGGTTAACATGGCGCTAGAAATAGTATATAGAATATTATGTCACGCAGGGGTTAGAATATTATGTATGTTCCAGAAAGAGCTGGACTAAAGTCCTAGGACTAGACGTTAAAGAAGGCAAAATAAAGTACATGATGGAAGTGTTGGCATTCAACCAAAGCCGGTCGTACACAAATACGACACAATAATTTCGAAAGAGCTAAATTTTGGGTCAAACCGCTCCTGTATTGATCACATCAACAGCCTAAGAATGATCATTGAACAGTCGAACGAATGGAACAGCCCGCTCTATCTTCTCTTCGTTGACTTCGAAAGAGCCTTCGACATGATTTCTCGCGACGCCATCTGGAGTGCTCTGGCTGAACTAGGCATCCCGCAGGCCATAATCGATCTAATCCGAGAACTATACCGCGAGGCCCCGTGTAGAGTGCGTCTCAAAGGACGAAACAGCGATACATTCAACATCTCGAGAGGAGTCAGGCAGGGTTGCATAATCTCGCCTATCCTCTTCATAATCGCCCTAGACCAAGTTCTTCAACGCACGAACAGCACAGCCAGCAACGGTATACAGTGGACACTGCGTGAGAAGCTCCACGACCTGGACTACGCCGACGACATATGCCTCATGTCCCACACCTTCAACGGCATTCAGGAGAAACTGAATGCACTGGCCTCCAACGCAGAAAAAGTTGGGATGAGAATCAACATCAAAAAGACCAAATTGATGCGTGTCGGCGCCACCTGCGAGAGACCCTTGATGCTACACGGTACCCAAGTTGAAGATGTCGAAAAGTTCTGTTACCTTGGCAGCATGCTCAGCAAGGATGGTGGAACTGAAATAGACATCCAAACGCGCATCAACAAGGCGCGACAAGCGTACACCTCACTTGGGAACGTATGGCGTTCCAATCATCTCTCCATAGCACTCAAACTTCGAATATTCAACTCAAACGTCAAGCCAGTCCTGCTGTACGGCTGCGAAACATGGAAAGTAACAGTCAGCACGACTCGCAAGCCACAGGCATTTGTGAACAGATGCTTGAGACGCATAAGTAAGATCTTCTGGCCGAACTGGATAACGAACGATGAGCTGCTTCTTCTCACGAAGCAAATACCCCTGCTAGATAACATCAAACGCAGGAAATGGAGTTGGATTGGCCACACCTTGCGAAAACCACCTACGGACATAGCAAGGATGGCACTAGATTGGAACCCACAGGGCAATCGCAGCAGAGGACGTCCAAGGACCACTTGGAGAAGATCAGTCGAGCGCGAACACCAACAAACTGGCAAATCATGGTCGGAAGTAAAAAGGCTCGCTCAAGACAGATGCAGATGGAGAGAGTTCGCAGAGGCTCTAGTGCCGCTATATGCTCCATAGGAGTGACTGTGTTCTCATGTCTATGTGTAACATAGAAATGAAAACCTGTCAAATAAAAAAAAAAAAAAAAAAAAAAAAAAATTTTGGGTCGGAAATCGCACTCGATAGAAATATGGGGAAATAAATCCGAAAGAGCTTGGTTGTTTATTTATGAAATTATCTCGCTTAAAAATGCTGACCATGAAATCGATAGTCCGGCAGTCCTCCTGCATTCTTCGGAAACCTGAATCCTCAGCAAAACCCATTGCAATACTTAGCGAAGAATCTTATGACATTTTCTTGTCAAGGCCCGGTATTAATCATACAACCTGATAAGTATCCCAGAGCGCTGCTACGAAGAGTAGAAATAACACCTCCGCCGAAGTAAAGATACGCAATACTGACTATGAAATCGATGCTCCGGCAGTCCTTTATTCTTCGGAAATCTGAATCCTCAGCAGAACCTATTGCAACACTTAGCCGCGATCGAGGAAAGGATCTTACGAAGAATCTGTGCACTCTACTTGATAATGGACGATTCCTCAGCCTGTTTATCAATGGCATCATGATAGCTCTACCACAATCGCCCGGTTATGACTGAAATCAACCTCAATAGGCTCTGGTGGGCTGGGCACTTAATGCATAAGCGTGAGGAAGATTCTGTTTGGAAAGTCTCCAGTGACGTCATTTATGGTCCCAGAAGATGAGGCAGATCCTGCCTTTGATAATTGTCGAATTGGAAGACCCCGGCCTGAGGGCCATTGTCTCTGTCAGCGCTGAAGAGTATAGCAAAGAGTTTGTTCTCGAAGAAGATTATTATGGAAGCACAAACGACATAGAAATTTTCATGCACGAAAGCGACATTTAAGTCACGGTTAGGTAAGACTGTTAGGTACATAAAAAATGGCACCAACTATTTTGCAGAGTTTTGGTTTAAAGAAATTGAAGTCGACAGGAATTGGAAGACGCTATATAGTACCCCCTCCCCCCACGATATTTCGAATCCGTACGTCCAGATTGAATGAATTTGAAAACGTCTGTTCAGTTGTAGTCTATTAATTTTTGAATAAAGCTTTAAAATCAATCTCCCGTTAATGTTAAGTCCAATATTATGTAATTTATAGTAAATGGGAACAATATTATCATTGAAAGAATCCCCCATTATTTTTTGTCATTGATTATATGGACACTTCTTTGATTATTGACTTCAACTCTTTTTATTTTTAAAGAGGAAAATTATTATCATTGAAAGAATCCCCGATTTTTTTAAGGAAGCTAACTAAAGACTAAAATTAATTTTGTAAATGTAAACGTTTCCTTTCAATATCGAAAATTTTATTCAACACCCCAGAAAAACTAAGCACAAGAAAAGTGTAAAATAATAAAAATTCCATTGAAACTTTAAAAAATAATAATATTTACTTCAAGGAGAATAGTAATCTTTAAAAACGATTTATTATCAGCACCATCGGGAGGGAAGCTTCAACATGGAAGAAATATTCTCAGGATTGGTTTTTGGTTTTATTTTTGCTACTTTCTGCAAATAGCAAATAAATTATTCACAAAAAAAAGGAGTAAAAAAAAAAGTTAAACATCGCTTTCTTATTGGCATTTCCTCAAAGAGAATGAACTTTTAATGACTGGTGGAGAGTCCTTTAACAGAAGAGGAAAATGTCCCTCTTCCTTGCATATTTTTATTATATCCATTCTGCACGGATTTGTTGAAATTCTTATCCTTTTTGCTGGAACTTTTGCTTTTCTCTGAGTATTTTTTCCCAGAGAAAAGCAAAAGTCTTCTCCAAGTCACGATAAATAAGTGAGTCTGGAAAAGTGTCTCGGTTTTATTTGTTCGTGCAGATGATGATGAGTCTCGAGAAATTCATCCTACAACATGTCAAAACTTATAAAACGCCAGTTGCACTTCGCCCTCAAGTATGTATCCATGAATCCTAGAATTATGAAGGAAACTACCCCGCCTACATAAGTACGGCATTCGTTATTCTCTACAAGTGCAAATGCTTTATGGTGCAGAAGCACACTTGACATACCCACACCAACTACCTATCACTAAGTTTTATTGCCATGGCAGATAATATTTAAATTATAAGACATTCAATGAAGGGAGGCTGCTGGCTGACTCGTTTTTTTAAATTCTCCACAATGAAAAAAAAATGGGTTTGAATGGAAATATTTGCGATTACTTTTGATAAAATTATTTTTTACTCATTCTTTATTTTGATTTACATTAGCTATATTCGGGTTTATATGTTTTGTCTGTTTTTAACTGAACCACTTAGAAAAATGAATTTGTTTTCCTATTTAACAGAAGTTGCAGCCATTAAGTTCCTTTAGTAAAATAGATTTCTTAACTATTATAAAATACTGAACAAACGAGCAGGCAAAACGAAAGAGTAAGATAAGAAATTTGTTAGGTTGTTGTAGCAAATAGCCCTCTCCAATAGGTATAAGCTATGAGCAACTGTTTCAGCACCATAGCTCCCTCCGAAGGTCCATACAGGGACAATAGTATTCTGCAGAAGTTTAACTATTATACATCGCTGGACTGCTGGCGGAAAATAAAGATTTCAAAAATAAACATAGAATTGGATTTGAGGCAGAAGTTGTATGATTAATACCTAATCCTCGGTCCATACAGGCAAAACGAAAGAGTAAGATAAGAAATTTGTTAGGTTGTTGTAGCAAATAGCCCTCTCCAATAGGTATAAGCTATGAGCAACTGTTTCAGCACCATAGCTCCCTCCGAAGGTCCATACAGGGACAATAGTATTCTGCAGAAGTTTAACTATTATACATCGCTGGACTGCTGGCGGAAAATAAAGATTTCAAAAATAAACATAGAATTGGATTTGAGGCAGAAGTTGTATGATTAATACCTAATCCTCGGTAAGATATGGTGCTGCTACTATTAAAACAACTCGATTTTTCGTAAATATAACATTTCATAAGAATTTTATCAAATTTTTCAGCAGCTGCTTTATTTAGTTTGCGATTCACATCCATTCAAAGTGATCAATTTTTAAAATTTTAAAATAATAGAAAAAATTGAATATAGAGCAACAGTGATAAAATATTTGTTTTTGGAAAAAGTAAAGGAACCGTGACATAAAAGCGGAACTCAGAGAGGTTAATGGGGACTCTGTTACTTCGTTTTTGACCATAAAATATTGCATAGCTGAATTTAAACGTGACCGTACAGGCATTTTTAATGAAAAATGTCCAGGTCGCTCAAATAAGGTCTCCACATAAGAAAATCCACGATATGGTGAAGAGTGAAACGCGTGAGATTGCTGAGGTTGTGAGCATCTAAGAGAGGGCCATGACAACTTTATCGGTCAATAAAGTCATTGCTGCAGTGTTTTGGGATATTTACGTCATAATCCACGTAGATTATCTTGGAAAGGGCCAAAGGAATAATGACGAGTATTATGCCAAATTAATAAATCGTTTCAACGATGCTAGGAAAGAAAAACGGTCGTATTTGGCAAAGAAAAAAATTTCCTTTCACTAGAGCAATGCACACGTGCTATGTCATCGCCGAGGCAAAATTCAATGAAAAAATGGCTTGGCGGAAAACAATTTGGCTCAAACGATGGGATTTTTGCTGAAACAAAGGCCAATTTTGAATTGTTGGAGAAATCGTATTTTTTGGGGGGGAATATAAATAAATTTGTACAAAATGTATCTCACTAAAGGGCGGCTTCGTTCAAAAATATAATGATTGTTACTAATAAAAATGCGTTCTCCTTGTCAAGGCCAGGTATTTATCATACAACCCTCATAATTAAAAATAAAAACTAAAGTAAAATAACGCTTATTGAATCAAGATGGCTCAGAAGTTTGTTTATGATTCTATATATAAGGTTATTCTGGAACAAGACATGGAGCTCCACGACCATGAGACCATTTGGCGACTTCATATTACGTGTGGGCTGGCATTGATAGTTGAAGAAAGCAATCAGAAGTGGTAAAATCTTATGGAGAATATAAGATTGTTTTTGAGTATCAAAGAAAAGGCTTCGAAACGAATTATGTATAAAGATACACTCGTTAAGGATATAAGAGACTGTAAGTTGCTCATCGAAGGAATGATATGAAGGATGAAGTTGGTTACTGAAGTTGGTAAGTGAGTTAAGTCTCCTTGCCCAGAATTTCAGAGTGGTCAATAGCAGACTGGTTGGCCTAGTCTATTTGTCTACGAATGGTCAAAGATGTTAAATGCTAGTTGCTCAGTAAATGTGGCAGGTTCGCCTCCCCGACAGTCGATCAGCTCGCCCATTACTGAGATTATCAGCATGACTTGTAACCCATTGCAATTCAACATTTTGGGATGGTTGAAAATTTAAAAAAAAGATGCAACCAAAGTCCAACATGTTTAAGATTAGATAAAAAGTATCGAATGTGGTTCATGACTGGCTGGCTTACTTCTACTGCAAGTGATGGTCTTGATTGCAAAGGAAATCAGTGGAATTTAAGTTTTTCTTGGGTATTTAAACTGACTGACCCAAATTTCTACTCGACAGGATGCTGCCCTGAGAGGAAAGACGTTAGACAACAGAAACAATTTTCAAAAATGAATAAAATATTTATAAGTGAGTGTAATCTCTCTCTCTCCGTAAATGGGAAACTTTAAAAACTTCTCGTTGACACAATATCAATTATTTCGCATATAAAGTTGGCTAAAAAACACGGCTTTCGTTTAAATTGATCTCAAATACCAATTAATGTCAATTAATTTCACAGATCCATAGTCTGACATCAATCATTTCAAATGGGAATGAAAAATAATCAAATTGATTCCAAATGGAATGCAACTGAACTGAAATCTACAGAATATCGAATGGAAACAATTTTGCATTTTACATTTCTCGATATTTGTGTATGCACTGTTGGTACGATAAATCGATATTTTACTATACGTTTATTGATAAAACACATTTTAATAGTGATTTTCTATTTCTAAACTATGCCGGCTTTTTATTGCAAATATTCAGCAAACGTTTTTTTTATTGCAAAACGTGCATATGGCCATTGGGAATATTTTTGCAAAATTTTCGCCAACAATCAAATTGATAATAAAACGTTTTTTGCCAAGGCATCTCGCGAATGTTTCAGTTTAATATCAATTTAAGTCCTTTATTGAATGTGAATATTTTGTGAACATAAAATAATTGTTAAACAAGGTCAAAAATAAGTCAAATCGAAATTATACGCAAACAAAATGTATATGTAAAATTTTTTATGATAACTACTTAAATATCAAAAAGTCTCTGGTACTTTAATCAATAAAACTATACCAAATACTAACTAATATAATCCATAACATAAACGCGTAAAATAATTTTTGCCCATCAAACCGTTAATAAATATTGTTTGATGAAATTCTATTCTAATTTTTTACTAGTTTTGTTTTGGGAGAAATCAATTTTTTTTACTT
This sequence comes from Atherix ibis, assembly GCA_958298945.1. Taxonomy (NCBI): domain Eukaryota; kingdom Metazoa; phylum Arthropoda; class Insecta; order Diptera; family Athericidae; genus Atherix; species Atherix ibis. Next base: position 33,366,123 of record OY282609.1, read on the forward strand.
TTGACATCCCAATTAATCCCAAAACTATTTTAAGATCCCAAACAAAAGTCTAAATAGAATCCAGAAATTTACAATCCAATATCCAAAAACTCCGGGGACTGATTACGATATGGGTTATACCTGGACAAACGAGTTACTGGGAACCCTGACGCGAGTTTACAAATAATTGAAATTACCATAAGTTATAGAGATAATTCCTTAGACTATTATATAATCGGTCAAAACTGACACTAAATAACAAGCAACGCAATTTTAAAACCATTCTAGACATATGGTTGTGAACTTTTTACTTTTATAAAGTGTTCCAATTCCTATCGAATCCAATCCTGTCAATTTAAAATCCTCCAAAAAATTGTTCATACCAATGCAATTTTTTATACCAAGATACATAGAAACATTTAATAACAAAATGCAATTTTTTATAGCGAGAAACGTTCTAAATTTAATACAGAGAGCATGGTAGTTTTATTAAAAGCACTTGTAAAACCAATATGGACTTACAGAATAGATCAATATGGACTTACAGAATAGACCAATATGGACTTACAGAATAGAACTCTGGAGCTTTACCAAGCCTTCCAATTCCCATCGAATCCAATCCCTTTAGTCGAAAATACTTCGTTAAATTGTCGTGCTCCCTTTTATGTTCTTAATAGTTTCATCCACCATAATATCAAGGTCCATTTTATTCATGATGTGATTGACGTATCATCATAATCATCTCATTACTATCCACTGTTATCTTTCCCATGAATATTAGTCAATGCTTAACCATGTCAAGAATTATATTACTACAATTTAATTAGAAATTGTGCCATAATTAGTTTTTTTAGTGGTATTTACTGTCAACAAGATGTTGGAGATGCACGACTTTTTACGGCAAACGTCAGCGACCTCAGCCTGAGCTTAATAGCAAAAAACCAACATAACCTCAAATTATTGCAAAAGTCAATAATAGTGTTTCCAGCATAATATTGTACACTTCTTCTCTGGATCAGTGAATAATAAACAATTATTAATAATTTTATTCGTTAGTGGACTAATGGCCAGTCCACAAATTATTCACGAGGAACATTTACATTCCCAAGAAGATGTAGCATTGCCTTGTTGAAAAAAAGTTTGGTTTGGTTTATGGCACAGTGACATCATCGGTCCTAATTTTTTTTCTTCAAAATAAGAATGGAGTTGCCGTTACTGTCAATGGCGAGTCTATAATTTCAAGTAATGCTGATGTGCAATGGCCTCCAAGAAGTTATAATTTAACCTTCTTGTGAGGTTATTTAAAGTCATTGGTCTATGACAATAAACCAGCAACCATTGATGCATTAAAATTGAATATTGAACCCCAAATAAGGCCGCATTTATTGCACAAGGTAGTCGAAAATTAGAACCATCATATTCGGTTCTGTAAACGAAGTATAGGCGGCCATTTGAATGGTGTTTTCTTCAGAACTAAATTGCATCAAGTATACTTCAAAATAAAATAATAAATTTTGCTCTGTCACATTTCCTTTTTGTTTTATTTGCAACAAAAACATATCACTTGGTAGAGAACCCCAGAATTCTAGTCTGTAAGTCTATATTGATTTTTGGAAGATGAAATAATTTTCTATATCGTTGGTTTATTTCTTTTTTTTTAGATCTTTTGAATGGATTCTATTTCAAGCATTTGTCGGACGTTTGATTATTGTGTCATGCAATTTCTATTAGTATGTAATGACTAGAACTAAACCGACAATATCAATGGTTTATGGCAAAGAGTAAAAGTTACATGGACACATTTAAGTTTGTTTATTTTTATTTATTTACTTGATGAACAAGTTCTATAGTTTGAAATTGGACTTGGAGAATTTCGAAAGCATGTTGAGCGCTTTTGTTTGCATAAGTAGAACATATTCGCATATCGGATGTATAAATGTCGTAGAAGAAGTAGGCAAGTAGAATATCGGAGCAATTCGTTTACTTAGAAATACCGGTTTTCAAGGAATTAATTTGGTATCAAGTGAAAGAAAGGATCCTCTTTCGTTTACAGGGTAAGCTCTCCGGATGTCAAACTCGATCAAAAGCTTGACAAATATCGAAAAATGCGCGGAGACAGTACTTCTTTCTTTTTAAAGAAAGAGCGATGTTTAATATTGGGTTGTCGAGAAAGTCGTGACGCATTTTCGTAACAAATGGCGTTTTATTTTATTTTTTGAAGGTCTATAGTAATCGCATCTATATTAATTATTCTTATGTTATCTCGCAGCTAAAAAATGATTTTGCTTCATTTTAAAGAATTTTATTTCCGTATTTCAATAGTTTTTGCTTCATTTTTTTCGTTATTTTTTCCGTATTTTACAACAAGATGGAAGATCAAACGTTACTTTTTAACTTTTTTAACCATTGATTTTGATTACATGTTAATTTTTTTTACTTCTAATAATAAATGGCCCCCCTTGGCTTGCATTTACTTCAGTGACTTTTGCGTTCTTTATTCATGAACTGTAGACTCTTAATATTACACTATAAAGTGGTTGAGGTTCATTTAGTAGCGCAGTAAAACTGTTTACAAAACAACAGAATCGGCAGATTTATCGGTAGTACTCACAGGCACATGGAGTGGCGGTATCTTCCACATATGGACCGATATAGCTCTGCAAATGCCAAAAGCAAAGTTACACAAATATAAGATATAGCAAATATCCTTAGAATTATACTGTCGTATACGTATCCGGAATTGTTCATTTATAAGTCCCGGCTAAGAGATTTAAAAAAAAAAGTATTGGTGTTATGTTGGTTTAAATAAAAAGCTTTTTGTTAAGTTACGCAATTGCTTGAAGAATTTTTTTTTTTTTTTAGATAATTCTTCTATCTAGATTATTATTTTTTTAAATATATTATCTCTCAAATATTGTAATAATTTGGTATTTAGGTTAGTGCTAAATCTGACCGATTTTTTTATTTGTCTGCATTTATATTAATTGCTTTTATCTGAGAAGAGAGATCAACGGCGGTTAGTAAATATTTTGGCTTAAGTAAATCTACTTATAGTAATAGGAGGTTATTCAATTTTACTAAAAAGAAAGCACAATCACATGCCCAAAATTAGTCAAAACGCAAAAACACAAAAAAATCCCCTAAAAAAGCCATCACCTATCAGGAACACGAAAATATCAATACCAACTTTCGGAAGGAAAAACCAATCGTAGATAAACACCCGTATTGATCAAAGACAACAACCCGAAATGGACAAAAAGGCTGCTTCTTCTACTGGCAGCTACAGTGGACCCATCATCTGCTAAGCGAAGACATAAACATGACCTTAAAACCGATTAAAATGTAATTAGAACATTTGTTAAAGGTTCTTCATGTACTGCGACATTTTTATCGCAGGACTATATTATCTCACGAGGACATTTGCCGCACAAAATTATGAAATTTCATAGTCGCTACATTTACATTTAACTAATCTTGAAATAGTTAAAGGACTTTTAGCCACTAGTTCTTTTAAAATATTTTAAATGTCTCTTGAGGTCGTAAAATCTGCTTGTTACAATTTCACTGTATTTGTATATAACTAAAAAAAAAGTTATATTGTACAATATCATATTTAAAAATTTTATCAAATACAAGTAATCGGAGTATTATGCCGCAGTACTAAAACTATCACCAAAGATGACCTTGTACAAATTTGCTTTTTAATGCCATTCCAAACATATGCTGCCCATATGTGGTCTCATTTTGTATGTTCCCCACATGTTTACAATGCTTTCATAAATTCTCCTAGATTCCTAGTCATAATTAAAAATATTATATTCTAAATAATGGGGACTAGATTTTGTCGCACTCACAGTCCGTTGATATAACATTTGGCATTTATAAGCACAATAAATAAGATGGTGCCCCTTTCGACTCTGTCAAATTTTATGACTAATTATTGGCTAGAAACTAAAGTTGACCAACAAAAAAGCATAACCGAATTTCTTATTGTGTATTTGGATTCAAATTACTATCGAATGAAGGCCAAAATCAGAATCAAATGATGAATGTAAGTATGTTTTCGTTGGCAGTCGAGTAAACGAAAATAGTTACGGACAATTTCGATGCCCAACAAAATGCATGGTAGGTATAGTGAATAATTTATAACCCAGCTTGGGGATGATATATTCTTAAGATTACTATTGAACAATTCATTTTCGACTAATACGATTACAAATTTAGTTTTTTTTATGTTTTATTAAAACAGCCGCACTACCACCTGCTTAAAAAAGCATTCATTCGAAGATACATGACATTGTACCAATTACATCAGTTCGTATGTTTCTGCCAAAATTCTTTAATAAATTTTTTTCTTTTTTTCAACATAAAATAATTCCTCTCATAAGTAATTTAGGGAATTTATGTCATCATTGAATTATTTTAATACCATTAATTGGGATTTAGTTCTTTAGAATTTTCGAAGCAATTATTCGAAATATGAAATTTTGTTAATAAACACGAACACTTCTATTATCGATGAGAATTTCTTCCAAAATCTCTCAAATTACGTTAATTCCATACTCTATTCATTAAGAATATAAGAATCTAAATACAATCTTCCAATTATAATGGAGACACAGTCGTAAAACACTTGATTCGAGGATAAAAGTTAAGCTAAATTTGAATTTGTAAAATTTCGAAAAAACAGGAAATATTTTTTTTGTAACTTTTTGCAAATAGATTGTAAGAATCTGCACTGTGCACCCTGAAAGGGGGGTGGGGTTGGTGGTTTGGAGATAAGAAAATTTCACAAAATCACCCCAGCAGACCCCCCTCCCCCTTTGCAAAGAACAAATTCTGAGAAATCTTAAATTTCTCAAAATATTAATAAAAAAATAATAAATGATCGAAGATATACGACCGAATTTAAACCCCCCACCCCCCTCCTTCCAATCATAAAATCATCTTGCAACTGGCCACGCTAGAACTTCTTCATTGTTACCTTATACGATTCGGACAAATGTTTTTTCCCCCCGTCTTTTAGCATAATAGAAAACGGTATTACACAAGGATCCACTCTTTCTACTATTCTTTTTAACACATACATCAATTCCTTATCACAATCACTTTCCCCTTCCGAATAATTCCTATGTGCAGATAATATTTTAATAATGGTCTCTGGTTCAAACCTACAAGATATCGTAATCCAGATCGGTGGCACTATTGCCAAAGTGAAGGCTCAGATCGGGGAAAAAGGCTCGGATGGAGACAAATCCACCATATCCCCACGTCTGCAGGAAACGTAATTCTAGCAGAAATGTTTCATCGCTTATCGCAGTCTAACCCCCCCCCCCCCCCCCCCCACCATTCCAATCAAATTCCATGAAAGTCCAGAGTATTTCGATTACCCGTGGAGGAGGAAGACGGAATTTACAAATCAACAATACTAATGACAAAATCAATGCTATCCACAGGATGGTTGAGATTTTGGTCAGTAGTAAGTGTAAGATCAGACAAAGAGATGTAACCAACACCCTCTTGGACGGAACGTTGCTTTATTCCCTCACTTTATGTGTCAGCATGTCAATAGCGCAGTTAAGGCGCATCCTCCAGGCAGCTGTTAACCGTTGCATCAGACTAGGCAGTGGAGCACATCGCATTTCCCCGATGGACTGAATCTTAAACTGGTCAAATATTCATCTGTTTGCATCTTCTTTGCTTTGATAATTATCCCCTCCATAATTTATTTAAAACTATAATGGCTGTCCTCAACTCGAAAAGAAATACATTCTTTAATAATTTCAACATTATAGACAGATCCTTTCACCCTCTCTCTCCCTCTCAACTTCCAAACTCCCTTTCTACATCGGGATAGGAAACCTTGGTTGGTAGCGATATCTACAACTCTAAATAGATTTAAGAAGGTTTTTTCTTAGAGGCAACTTTTTTTCGAACAGTTGGAGAGTCTCGAAGAATGTTTATTTCTATTCACGGATGCGACAACCGACCTCAATGCAACTTCCTTTACTTTCCGTACAGCGCAGCTCCGCACTATGGGGGAGCTGTGGGCTATAAAAACGACTATCGATATTTTATGAAATCGACGAAATATCATCATTTTTGCTTAAAGCTATTAGGAGTGCAGTCCTGCATTCATAGATGCCCCTAATATGCCTCGCCTATTAACAGAATGGCAAACAGTATCCTCAGGCACAGGCAGAAATACAGACTGGACTAATAGTGAGAACTTCCTAGTATCTTATTGGGCAACTATCAACAAACCAGTCTACTCAACATCTTTGCTTAAATTCTGGGTTCAGAAGCCGGTCAAAATCTGGGATGGGGCTATCCTATCGTCAAGCCATAGGTAGAAGTACAGACTGGACCAATAGTGAGAATTTTCTAGCATCTTATTGGGCAACTACCAATAAACCAGTCTACTCAACATCTTTGCTTAAATTCTGGGTTCAGAAGCCGCTCAGAATCTGGGATAGCCCCATAACGTCCTTTTTGGAGACCACAAAAGTTCGTTTTACCAATCCTAAGGTCTTCTGTTAAATATTCCATATATATATTGAGTAAAAGTCAACAAACTAAGAATTTCTTTCTGGGCAGGCTTTCTCCCATTATAGAGCTTCTACGTCCAACAAGTTCATTTTCAAGTTCCTTTTTTGAACCAAATTTATATAGCAAACAACCGAACATTTTTACTGAACAAATCTTTTTTTCTCATAACTTATTATTATTAATTTCAATTTACTTTACGCATCGAAAAATAAGGATTTTGGAATGGATTCAAATTAATCACAACGAATATCATTTTTCAGAAAACGACTCCCAAACCATTATTTTAAGACGCTCCCACGTTTGTTTGTTTGTTTTTTTTTGTCGGTGTGGCAGAATTATAATGAAAATAACAAACAAATTTACTCAAGGAATAATAACTCCGACAAATAAACTGAAGGCTAAAAATATCCGAACATAAAATGGATAAAGAATAAACAATTTTTTCATTGATGTTTATAACTAACAACGATAGCAATGCAATCCTCCGAATAGAACTTTTTTGGGGAACTTTTTTGGACATATGGAAAAACAAAGCAGAACATGGAAACTTTATTTTTGGGGAAGCTTCTTCATTCCGTACACCATTCATGCGAACAAACTATGGACAAAATATTTATGCGCATGTACTTGAAATATATTTTATTTGTCTGTTCGATGGATACGCCATATGGAAGAATATTTCGTACGCCTTCTGTTGGTCTTATTAGCCTTGAACTTGAAATTGCTCCTCGTCCCATTCACTCCACCTCCACCCCCGCCCTCTGATGTATATATTACCATGATTATTTCACAAATAAAAACACCAAATTTTGAATATAAATATCCTTGTAATTAGAAAACAAAAACATATCAACTCAAATATTGATTATACTACCTCACAGACAGCTATTATCTCAATTTTGTGAATAATTTTATCATTATCAAATTGTAATTTAGGTAATTTGTAAAAATTATAGGACCAATAATATTTGAACTAGTTATATAGAATAGCATTTTTTGAGCGACTAAAAATAGGGTGAATTTTGTAGTCCATTTCGAAAGTACGAACCAGTTAGTCATGGGACAGTGTCGGCGGAAGATTGGAATCATAGTTAAGGGGGTTTGTTTTAATTATATTTGAAATATTTAGTATCTGAAATAATCTCTACTCCCTTCACGTTTGAACTGTAGACGCCAAATATTACCTAGCACAGTATATTGTTTTGTATACAATTTTATGCTGAGGTACTACATTGGAAGACTAGTAATTTTGATGTTATGACCAAAATTTTCGAGCAAAATAATTTACTCTGACTTAAGTAGGCTCCGTAGACTGCCAGCAGCCGTGCGTGTTTTTCGCCCCCAAAAATGATGTCATAGTCCCGCTTTATGAGGCCCCCACCATCTTCATGTAGGGAGCTAAGTTTCCAAAGAACACATGAGGACTTGGAAGATTTGATGTTATGACCAAAATTTTCGAGCAAAATAATTTACTCTGACTTAAGTAGGCTCCGTTGACTGCCAGCAGCCGTGCGTGTTTTTTTCACTCAATGTTGTCATTTGCCTGCTTCATGAGGACCTAACATCCTCATGTAGGGAGCCATGTTTCAAAAGAACACATGAGAACTTGGAAGATTTGATATTATGACCAAAATTTTCGTCAACATAATTTACGCTGACTAAAGAAGGCTCCTTTGGGTACCAGCAGCCGTGCGTGTTTTTTCCCCTAATATTGTTATCGGCTGCGTTCCTGGAACCCAAAGAAAAATAACTAAGTCTTCTTACATAGTGCTAATTGGTCTTGTCTTCGAGAGCCGACTTTGTCTTGCCTTTATTTATGTGCAGCCCAAGATTTTTTGCCGCCGGCTCAATCTTTATGAAGGCTGCTTGTACAGCTGTTTCTGATCGACACAGAATATCGATATCGTCGGCGTATGCCAAAAATTTTGTCAGACTCCCCTCATGCTTATGACTGAGTCACAAATCATTTTCCGTTACTGGATACCATTGTGGATGTTAAATGGCTCTGGAAGTGATTAGGTTGCATTGACTCTTCATCTGACACTAGTCATGGTCTGCCTCTTTGATTAAAGAATACCTGGATAGGCCCGAATGTCAGATTTTCGTATATGTATACGTAATTTCCTGTCTAAATTATCTCAAAAGTGGCGAGAAATCGTACTGTTTGTATACATTTGTGTAGATTTTTTTATGTAGTAGAAATTTATTGAATTCCAAAAGCATTATTATTATTCATTTTAACTCTCTTATTCTAAGCAAAAATATAATTTAAATACGACAGAAGGCTACATTCATTTTTTTCGAATCCGCAGACATTAAATGCAATTGCACTTAAGGTTTATTATTTATTTTGTAATTTTGTAGACTTTCAGAGACAACGACGCCATTGCATACATTTTGCTGAATTCTGTCAACATCATAAGTGACGCCACTGATAAGATGTAGCAATTATCCTTAGAGCACATGAAGTGGAGGATTCGTATCCACATACATAATTTTAGTGGTTATTGAATTCACTTCGAACACGTTTTTAAGTTTTGGAGGTATTTTGGAGGATAGGACCACTAAAAGGATATTAGCAAAAATGATTTAACATTAAAAAAGAAGTAAAGTTTTAGTAAGAAAATAATCAAAATATTTTAATTTCAATTAGTTTTTTATTAATATTGATTTTTGACCGATTCTTGTTTTTTTAGAATTGTTCAAAAATGCCATCGATTTATTGGTTGGCATTGTCGGATGGAAATGGAAGCCATTCTCTCCAAACAACTTCCCATAAATTGACTGCATTGAATATTTTGTGTTTACGAGTACTAACCGCATTCTTTAATTACTTTCAAAATTTGTTTGATCATTATTCTGGTGCAACGTCTACCTGGGAGACATATACTCCTAAACATATGACATCAACTCCGCAATATATTCAAGCTGCTATGCAAGAACAACATGTGATCGGAATAGGCTTTTTAGGCAACCAGAAGATAAAGCCTGTAATTATCGAATTTAAGGCTATTGACTCGTACGTGTGCGAGGCAAATACAATAACATCAGCCTCTTAAATGTTCATGTTCCTATGGAGGAGACTATCGATTCCCAAGAGAATACCTGTTCCAAAAATCATAATTGGGGACTTTACCAGCAAGATAGGGAGGAGCCCGTATTCAGGCAGTGCGTTGGCAAACAAAACTTGCATGAGCTTGCCAATTATAACGGATTTAGAACCATCCAGTTAGCAGTGACAAACTAACATAAGACCACCTGAAAATCTCCAGGTGGGACCACTCACAACCAAATTGACCGAGTGTTTATTTACCGCCGGCATCTCTCAAATCTAGAAAATATTAGAACATTTCGGAGTGCCAACGTTGAGTCGGATCACTATCTTGTTGGAGCGGAGTTATGAGCCCCAATACCATCTTCGACTATGAATAGAGGTGACCAAAAGATTCGAGTCAATAGGAGTGCTCTGCTAGACGAACGTATTTAGTGGAGCGATGGTACTAGCCCGAACGCCTAAAACATAATGGCAATGTCGATTTGAAAGACCGCGGCGCGACGCCGGAATGTCTGGGGTTCTTTGATTTAGCAGGCCTAGACCGGAATCCCGGTTGATGAAGATCAAAAACCAAATAAAAGGACGTCATTGTGGTACTGTCGATACCATATGAAGGAGTGTTATCGAGGAGCTGAAGGCTAAAGTTAATAAGACTTTTCATCTTTTAGTACTTAACCAAATGTTAGATTGGTTCTATAGATTCAAGCAAGTAGAATGTCTTTATCATAATCTAACAATTTTTCTTGGACTACCATTTTTTTTTCGATAGAAAAAAACTCACCTACATCTCGTTTCTGAATCAATAATATAACTCATAATTTTCCAACTTTTTTGGATCATAGCTGACGGAGTAAAATTTCTTATAACGACATATTTTTCAAACGGAGTAAAATTTCTTATAACGAGACAAAATCACATTACGGGTATATGGAACTTTACGATCACGATGTATCAAGCTATATATTAGGGAGCATCCCTTCGTAAATTTGACAATGCTCCCCCCTTTCAGCTATTGAACCTAAAAGGGAGCATAGACAATTTTACGAATAAACAGATTGAATTCTACGAAAGTTGGAAGGCTTAGTAGAGCACTAGAGTTCTAGTCTGTAAGTCCATATTGGTTTGAGTAGCGTATTGTGTATTTTACTGTCTATTGTTAGTTTAGAAAGTTTGTCTAGAAATTGTAGCACTTGGTGGTATCGTATGTTTAGATATCTAGGCACCGAAGTTCAGTATGTTCTGATATGGCATTACCAATAAGACACGACAAAGACTAAAAGTTACCTGTTCAGTTTTAGGTTAAACTAATCTTCAGTTTTGGAAGATTTAGATTTGGGTATGGATAATTTTGCATACATGTAGTAGAGAAGGTGTTCGGACAGATTGGAATATCGTGTGTATCATTAAAAACTATTTGCTGATTTTATTAATCAAACTTTTCAGTGTGTTCTTGTGAGTATTGCCCCAGAAGGCAACGTACCTTAAATTGGTCTTGGACTAAACTTAATTTTCAATACTTTAGATGAAAAGCCATATTTAAAAAAGCACAGAATAGAAAATATTTTCTCATAGAATTTTACTTAACAAAATATTGTCAACTTTCAAATTACATAGTTGAATTTACGAATGAATTGTTTTGTCCGATTTTTATTTCTATAAGAAATATATTGGAATTATTAGAATCATTAGTAATGGAATTTTACGCGAAAGTAAAGAAATCGGATTTTGCAAAATTATTTTGACACTTAAGTCTGCAAGCTCATAGAATATTTTGTCTTTAAAAAAAAAGAGAGTTTAAAACGAGACATAATATATCATGTTCAGACGAAATGTAAACGGCTGTAATGTGATTGGTTTTATTTGAATTTCGATACACAATGCATTTAAATATCCTCTTCTTGTCAGTCTTCTATCTATTTTACTTTTATCTATTGTATATAAATAGATTCCATCTTATTTTAAATGTTTTTCCCCAAATATAGCACCATATATGTCTCCCAACTAAACGATATTTAGCTGAAATGATTAGATTCAAATTTCTATGTTTATTTTCTACTTGATTGCATATTCATTGAAACCAAGCCCATGCTCGTATATCATTTCAATTTATAATATTCTATTTATGCACATACTCACTCATAAAGCACTTTTTGTTGGAATGGATTTATTATTTCAAATGGAATATTAAAAAAAAAATCTCTTCCAAACAGCAAAAAAAAAGTAAGAAGAAAGAAATTCGATAAAAAAGAAGACCTATTCCAACATGAAAATGGATGCGTGTGCCATGCCTATTCGGAAATTTGAATGGGTTTCCATTTTATTCCATGAATGCTCGTATATTTGTAATCTAGATTTTGAAAGCTTTATGTGTGTTTTGTGGAGAGCATACAATATGCCAATTTACTTGCACAACCCTTATTCGTAAATTCAAAACAAAAAAAAACATATACACGACTATTTATGCTATGTGAAGATTGACGTCAGAGGTTTGCTTTTTAACAAAACAAAAAAAAGCACTTGTTCCGAATCCACTTGCAGGGCCCAACCCGACATCTTCTCTTATAATTTATTATTTTTTTTGTTCTTTACTCTCAATTTATAATCGAAAATTTTCTTTAATTTCTTCATCAATCAATCAGCAATCAAAAACATGTACTTTCTTATTATATAAATAAAACGTACAAAAATAAATTGCAAAAAATCATCATATTGTACAATACCCATTTTCGACGTTTATATAGCCTAAAGCTTGTATGCTCATACCTATAAGAACCCAAACAAAAATTTATTTTCTAAGGAATATGGTTAAAATTTCTACTTCCCTAAAATGCTACTTTTATATTTGTTTGAGATTTTAAGTTTGTAAAAATTGATGCAACCGAATTTCATTATGTTAATGGTTTTTCTTTTAGAAGTTTCACTGTCAATATTAAAGGATGGATGTATTTTTTTAAATACAAATTTCTCAAGATGCCCCTAACCAATTCGATCAGAATTAATGCCTTACTTTATTAATAAGTAATTGATCCTTTATATTAGTACAATTAGATTGCACAAAATTCCTTGATTAATGTCAAAACAGGCCGGCAACACTTCGATGGTATCTACTTTGCTACTAATACGAAATTTTCCAAATTCTATTTTTGGCGCTACAAAAAAACCATTTTTAACAAATAAATCAATTACCAAACAAAAAATTAATAGAAATATTAAGTATAATAAAATCCTTGTCAGCATCAAAATAAAATTTGATTTGTCAGTTAAGTTTTTGAGACCACATTTTGTAGAATTCACAGGGCAAAAATTGGTTTACAACAGGCAGTAAGACTTACGTGGACAATTTTACGTTTATAAACTAACTATTGTTCATTTGGTAAACTAGTTTTAGACTCAAAAAAAAAGGTGTTTATTGGATTTATAAATATTGTAGAGGATAGGGCCTAGTAAGCTACCTTACGGAATACCAGTGAATACCGAAGAGTTATTGGAGAGTTCGATTAGAGACTTTGGCACTCCAGAACAATTTATTAGACTGACTAGGTGTGAGTTTCCTCTACAGTAAAAGTTATTGTAGATAATGGGGCCTAATAGTCTGCCTTGCGGAATATCATTGAATACCGAAGATTTATTGGAGAGTTCGATGTGAGAGTTTGGTACTCCAGAAAAATTGATTAGACTGACTAGGTGTGAGTTTCCTCTAGAGTAAGAGTTATTGTAGATAATGGGGCCTAATAGTCTGTCTTGCGAAATATCATTGAATACCGAATATTTATTGGAGAGTTCGATGTGAGAGCTTGGTACTCCAGAAAAATTGATTAGACTGACTAGGTGTGAGTTTCCTCTAGAGTAAGAGTTATTGTATAGAATGGGGCTTAGTAGTCTGCCTAGCGGAGTACCATTGAATACCGAAGAATTATTGGAGAGATCGATGAGAGAGTTTGGCACTCCAGAAAAATTAATAAGACTAACTAGGTGTTAGTTTCCTCAAGAATAAGAGTTATTGTATAGAATGGGGCTTAGTAGTCTGCCTTATTGAATACCGAAGAATTATTGGAGAGTTCGATGAGAGAGTTTGGCACTATTGAAAAATTGATTGGACTGACTAGGTGTGAGTTTCCTCTACAGTAAGAGTTGTTGTAGAAGATGGGGCCTAGTAAGCTGCCTTGCGGAATACCAGTAAATACCGATTAGTTATTGAAGAGTTCGATGAGAGAGTTTGACACTCCAGAAAAATTGATTAGACTGACTAGGCTGACCGTGACTAGTGTGAGAGGAAGAGTAAAGGCAACCAAATTACTTTCACAGTAATAGACTGTTGACGCCAGAAAAATTGGCTGGTTACTCAGGCATAAGCATGAGAGTTAACATCCGCATTAAGTCTGCCCAGCTTTTAGCATACATTGACGTTATCGATATTACGTATCGATCAGAAAGAGCTGTACGAGAGGTTATTACAACTCTTTCTGATTGAAAGGGGTGATGATAGCTTCGAAAGAGTTAAATTATTTTCCGAACTGGGGTCAAGGCTCACAACCGACAACAACATGGACTAATCTTCCCAGTCCTTATGTATTCTTCGGAAACGAGTAGTCAGCAAAAACCCCAAAGAATGGACCATTCCGGAGCCTATTTAATGATGAGATCCTGGAGCGTTATCGCGACAGCCTGGTTGTGGATAAAATTAAGCTCAATAGGTTACGGTGCGCTGAACATTTAGTCCGTATGGATAAGAAAGACCCCTCCCGAAATATCTACAGTGGCTCCATTTAAGGTCCCAGCAGACGACGTAGGCCCTGCCTTCGGTGGAGTGACTGTGTTAAACAGACACATGTTGGGCGTGTCGGACTGGACGCCAAAATTATCCTAGGAGTGGAAGACTCCGGCGCGAAGCCGGGACGGCTGATGTTTTTTGATTCAGTAAGCCTAAGACCGAACTCTCGGTTGTGGTGCCTTTTATGATGATGTTGATGAATGGGGAGTTCGCTTCAATTATTTTGAATACCGATTTATAAGGAATGATCCTCTTAAGTCCCGATTCCAAAATAGGTCCCGTATCAAAACCGATAAAATACTTGACCGGCCTACGTCTAAAGGCACACCGGAATAGTACTCTTTAAAATCTACGGAAGTTGCAACGAAATTAACACGACTCAATGGGCATTGCTGGGTAGTGCAGTGTTCCGAACTGATGGTTGCGAATTAAATTTGAAGAATCCAGTATGAAATCATTTTTGACAAAATTGAAATGATTAAAAATCACGTTTATTCGAAAAATTTTAAAACTATTCATTTCTTATATGGAAAGATTCTATGAAAACTATAAAAAAAAAATAACATATCTTCCATTTTACTATAAGAAATCCATCGCATCTTGGAGACGAACTAATTAAATTTAATTTCAAATTATTCCTATGGGATAGTCTATCATTTATATTCTAAAAAAAAATCTTCTTAAACTATTGTACAGGTAGAAGTGTTTAAATCTACTCTATCACAACTTATTCTTAACTCTTATTATATGAGCATTATTGTCTTAATTATAGTAAAATAAACACTTCAGTTAGAGTTAGGAACTTGCCTTTAATAAAATATTTGTAAGACCCCCTCGCAGTCTCTTGCAAACAAAAACAAGTTGAAAATTCAACTTGATTCCTTATTCATTACCTTCATTATGCGAGAGTATTTCAACAGTTTATAATGTTTCCTATTAATCCTGGTCACGATTTTAATCTGCCGGCAGTGATAGTATTTCGAATAAATTATTCTCTGATTTAATGGAAGGTCTAGTCTCACGGGAGGCTCTTAAGCATTTCTAATGGTTCACATATTTTTCCCTATACCAATTTGATGGGGTGTTTTCTTAATTAGAAACTTTGGTTTGCGTGTGAAATTGTAGTTTAGTTTTCTATACGACACCAGGACATTCATTAGATTATATTTAAAATTTTCCCCAAAGCTTTCTTTGCTATAATATTTTTAAATATTTACACACACTACCTATTCAGTTATTATTATGTATTTTATCGTCCCAATAAAAAATATCAGTTTCTCCTTATTTAGAGATGACATCTTTTGCTAAGCACTAAATTTCTACTCAAAGAAGACTTACCGTCATTATGTTGAGAAATACCAAAAGCGTCAATATTAGTTACTCGAGAAGAGGGCAAAATAGAAATTATTAAAAAAATATCGTATGCAGACTTCGATTTAATCTGGAAGGATGCAGTTTATGTTGAAGTTCTTTCATTTTACAATAATTGAAGAAATATTTCCAGAATAAATAAAATAAAAAAATTCAAATGTTATTTTCAATAGGGTATCGTTCGATCTCAAGTTTCCAATGCGAAGGGAGGATAATAATATGCAAATAATCTCGCATCTGAAGATTAGCATCTTATCGATCTTTCTCAAAAAATGGATTTAATAGAAATATTACACTTATAAAGAGGGGCTTATATAAATGGCTAAGAAAAATTGACCATTTCGAGAGCGCAATATGCAAAAAATTAGATCAGCAAAATAGTTTTGTTTGGTTTTTCTAAAATGATTTTCAAATTATTCCCTCAATAACTGTAAGCGAAATGATACAGAAGATCGACCAGAATAATCCCCGGGGCCTCTTTGCATCATTTTCAGAATTATCGACACTGTTTGCTGGGATGGATTATTTTATAATCTAGCAAAAACAAGCATTGACAAAAACCGTCTGTTCATGTATCGCTCGTTCTTAGTAGATAGTTGTTTTTGAGAATTGCACTAAAACGAAAAATCTGATCTGAAGATGGACAGCGGTGTCTCTCAGGGTTTCATAGAAGACGCAAATCTATTGGAATAACTTGATGTAGATACTGCCTCGAATGTTAATAGATCTTCTGTCGGTAAGCGTTTGCATGTAATGGGAATGGTCCAAAAAGTAGAAAATTAGGTCCCATTTCAATTGAAGGAGACACATCGAGAGACGTTTGGTCAAACGCAAGAAGCTTCTCGGACGACAGAAAAGAAAGGTTTTTTGCAACGCTAAAACGTGTATTTGCTGGGTTCAGAGGGGTGCTATTTACTATGAACTCCTGAAACCGCTCTAAACCATCACTGGTGATGGTTACCGGCTGCAGCGAATAAGATTGAATTCAGCTTTGAAAGAAAAACAGTCGGAATGGAACGATAGACATGACAAGATGATTCTGATACAGGAAAATACCAGGCCACACGTTGTAAAACCGATCCCGAAATACTTGGAATGAGTTGAATGGCAAATCTTGCTTTACCCGGCGTATTGCTCCTTCAGATTTCTATTTGTTCAATTCCATGCGGTCGACCCTCTCCGAAGAGCAATTCCCTTCTCATAGAAGTACCGAAAAATGACTTTATGAATTCCATTCTGTAAAGATTCTGGTTGGTAGTAACTGTAAGATTAGACAAAGTGAGGCAATCAGAGTAACCTACTCGGTGGAACGTTTCTTTATTCCCTCACTTTATGCGTGAGAATGCCAGTAGCAAGGCAAAGGCATGTTGAAGCAGAGGTCAATCACTGCTGTCGACTAGCTAGTGGAGCATACCGGACTTTTCCGGTGGATTCTTTCCTTATTGAAGGTGGTCGGAAACTCATCTTACACTAACTTTACAAATCCCGCATTAACCGAATTTATAAAAACCTTCGTTCTCCCAAATATTCCCTTCATAATCTTCTAGAATAAATCTCTACCACCGCCTATTTTAAAAGAAATTCATCCTCTATTCCCTTATTGACCTCTGAACTAGAAGAAGATCCATCTACCTTTTCTCTCGAATTTCCAACCTCTATCCCGTGATTGGGAGCGAAGTTGAGGATGTCTACGTCATTAAGTAGGTACAGTAAGGCAAACACCGATTTATCTAGCTACAGGAAATTATTCCTAGAACCGCTCGGTAAGTCAGTTCTAATATTCACGGATGAAGCAGTTGATGACCATACAAATCGTTTACTGTCACCCAGCTTATCGGTAATACGTATCGTGAACTATACAGTAAATTTTTCCATTCCATGCCGAGTTTTGGGCGATTAAGAGGACTGTCTTTGAGAATACGATCAACCTCCCAGTCAACAGCAAAATAGCTATTTTTACTGATAGTCTATCTGCCCTCGAAGCAATTCGTGGATCGTCAAATGATCCCGTGCTCATTGTGATTCGTTGCAATCTGTTAAACAATAGAAACGTGGAGTTGCATTAAGTTTCCGGTCATGTTGGCATCTGAGGTAATGAATTGTCTGACTTTTTGGCCGGAGAAGCTTTCCAAATTTGCCCTGCCTGTTAGTCAAATGGCAGATGGCGTATTTAGCCATTCGTAGACAAATAGACTAGTCCGAAAGTGGGAGATTCCTTGCATACCGCACTTACCCAGACCAGTGCATACCCCACTTACCCATGATGCCATTTCTGTGGAGCTGAACTGACCATTCGCCATATTTATAAATGAATTCGATTGCCAAACTCCTAAATCCTAAAATTCCATTTCTTAGCACTTTATTTAACCATCTTAAACATCTTCATTTGCTCCAAAGAATTTAACAATGTCTGACTTTTCCCTTCAAAAAACAATCGACCAGTTTCATAAGGGACGCTGGCAATGGCAATCTACACGTAACATGAAGTCGCCAAATGGCTTCATAATCGTGGCGCTACAAAACGGTGTCTAACTCTTGTCTCAGAGACCTTACAACAATAAAAAAAAATGAATTAGTGAATGAAGGAAATTAAAAGAACCGGAATTTCTTTGAGGTATCAGTTTATGGCCAGAAAGATGGGCGAAAGTTGTTACTTCCGATGGGGGATACTTTG
This sequence comes from Atherix ibis, assembly GCA_958298945.1. Taxonomy (NCBI): domain Eukaryota; kingdom Metazoa; phylum Arthropoda; class Insecta; order Diptera; family Athericidae; genus Atherix; species Atherix ibis. Next base: position 33,384,522 of record OY282609.1, read on the forward strand.
GACAGTTTTTGTAATATTGTAGAAATAAACCCCATACTTATTCTCATCACCAATAAAATTTCGAAAAAAATGAATTGAATTGAATTATTTCGACGGAAACCCACGATTTTCTGAAGGAGCAATTTTTAAATTTTTAAATAACCAAAAAAGTGACTAATAGAAAAAGTTAAATCTCTGCTCAGAACTGATCACATATAAATTAAGGACAATGTGGATTTAAATTAAAATTCAATACTTCAATTTCCTCTCAATAAACAAATGAACGATTAAAAAAAAATCGAGGCCAATATAGGATTAAGTGGATGTATATAATATGTGTATGAGGAGTTCTGTGGTTGGAAAAAATTTTTTTGCAATCTTTCCCATCAAACCGACAACCTCAATTATTGTTGAATTAAAAAAAAAATGGGACTTTTTTTTCAATTAAATCCAATTACTTCTGCCAATAAGCAAGAGAAAAAAACAACTAAAAATATAAATATTGAAACCAAAACTGGAATCCATATGCCAACAACCTATATTTATGACTGTTGGAGCATATGAAATGGCATGTAAGTATTTATGTAGATATTTTCATATTCGCATTTCAAATGAATAAGCCTATCAAAAAAGATATTCTGTTTTTATTCAATAGAACGAACTCAATAGAAAAAGTAGAACAACCCACATACCCCCTCAACAACATTCAAGGGACGCCACCTTTTCACTGAATGGTTCTATTAATAGCGTTGAATCAATAGATTCATTCTTAGAGTTAATATTTCTTAAGCTTTCTCCCACGAAGAAACCTACTTTCAATCACTCATACACATACACAAGCATAAGTATAATATTGTGATGCTGTGCTAAAAAAATCTTAAATGTTTATCTACTGGAATTATTTAAATAGGAAAAAATACAATAACATTTGTGAATGATGTTTTCAATAAAAAAAACGTAGATATTATTACCAAAATCGATGCTGCAAAATGTTACCTGTGTATACTATCTATAAGCGTAACTAGAAGATTTTTGCGATAGATATTAAGTTTAACTTTGCAAAAGAAAACAAACAAAATAGCAAATATTTTTAGGAAAAATAAACAATATTGTTCAGCTAAGCTTTTTGTATTTTCGTCATTACTCAAAAAGATTTTTTAAGTTTAGATAATCCTGATATTGACGTTGTAGTGAGAATGAAATTACTTCAAAGAGAATTATTTTTTTAACAATAGAATGACGGTAGAGATTGACGATTGCACTCTGGAAGCCATTCATGACCCATCGAATGACACTGTTCTTAACAATAGGAGAGTTGAATGGAATTGGGTGTCGGGTTGCCCGGTGTTCACAGAAATTCCTTACTTGCCACACGTGGTAATCATATGTCAAATAACACCTTTAGTCATTCGTAGACACACCATTCCCCAACCAGCCTTTACTGGACAATCTTACCAACCATTTTAGGAACAAAAACTGCTCAGAGCTCGGATGGGAAATTTTTCTCTAACACCTAAACTTCCTTTCCAAAAGTCATTCTCTTTGCATTGACAAATCTTGTAACGTTTAACTCACTATCACCTTATCCAACATTTCTTTTCTAAATGAGATTCCCTTTTCCAAATCCTCTTTTTAATTTTTTTAAAACAAATTAATATGCTCTACAAAATCTAAGCACCTTTAAGTGGTCCATCCAACTAACCAAAGATTGCTGTCATCCAATCCACACACTTGCAGGACACCAAATGGCGTCATGTTCGTGTCACTGCCTTATGGCACCTGGCTCAGGCGCCATAAGGGACCTTACATACAAACAAACAATTCAGAACTATTAATTCTGTTTTAAAGAAAAGCTGTTTAACAATTTGGTGATTAACAATGAGCAGCCGATGCTGAATTTCGTCACAAGTTTTAATTGTGCAGACGTTCCGATTGTCAGGAAATTCGGACACAAGATCCCAAATTTGTTTTTTTTTTTGCATGTAAAGTTCCATAGGCATTTGGTTGGCGAAGGGCCGGTAAAAGTCTTAAGAAAGAATTTTTTGCGACTACCAAAAAACTAAGTAAAAGTCTTAAGAAAAATTAAGTAAAAGATAACAATTTGTCATATTTCGTACAGTAAATTAGTTTGTTTGAAAAAATTAAATATTGGATTTGGAATCGGGGTTGTTGGATTAAAGAGCTACACATAGAAAGAAATCCTATTCGCTAAGTTATTCTTGATATATTGGTATTTGTTAACTGGATTGGTAGATGGGACGAGGGTGTACCCAACGAAATTCGTAATTGCTATTATTTCGCAGGTTGTGCGGAATAATGTTGGGAGTCACGAAAATTTTCGAGGGCGCAAGACTATCACCGAAAATTACAAATTTGTTTGCTAATAGAAATAATAATCGATACTGCTGCCCTAATTGGCGTCAATTCGCCATGAAAAGGGGAAGTACAAGCTGGAAAAATCGCGTAATTTAATTCACGATGGACATCCATTGTCATCTAACTATTCTAGGAACATATTCATGCAGAAAGATGAATTGGTGTTTGCCTTTTTGATTCCGTTTATTAAAGGAGATCCTCTCAACTCTGCTTCCAAATCAAGGTTTTTAATCTGAACTGATAAAACAGATGTTTTTAAACAAGCGGTTGATCGGTGATTTGTATAAGTCTGTCGGCGAGGTCAAAATAGAGTCTATCGATGAGGTCCACTATGCTCCACTGTAAAGCCTAATGCAACTCCTAAGACCGTAGAGCCCTGCTTCCGGCATCCTGACACAAATGATGAGACCGTGTACTATCAAATCATTTAAAAGGACTAGTTACAGTAATTTTTAAAAATCTTATTTCTTATTTAATTAAAATAATACCAAAAAATGGCATTGAAAAAAATTACACTTTAGGATTCGCCTCTAAGAGAATCTTTAAACAATCTATAAATGGATAGTCTTTTCTTTAAAAAAAAATCATTTCAAATGGAGGCTAAACTCAAAGCTTATTTGATCATGTATTTTTCTGTCTTTTACTGATGATGTTTGCTATCAGCTAGCCGGCAACGCAGATAGCTACAGCAACATGATAGCGCCATATTTTTGGCCACAACTGGATCGCTTGTTAACATATACGAGGTCTCTTCAAAAAGTATCGCGAATTTAGAATTTCCGCGGGTTATGTGTATTCGATTTTTTGTGGCGTTATGTTGGTACTCATGTCTCTCACTTATGCGAGAGCCGAGTTTTGACAACTGCTTTGCTTGCACGTGTTTTGGTTCGTCTTCGATTTTTGCCCATTCCAATAAATGGATCAAAGAATCTGTTTCGGGAATCTGGCACCCTGTGACTTTTTCTTGTTCCCGAAACAGATTCTTTGATCCATTTTTTGGAATGGGCAAAAATCGAAGACGAACCAAAACACGTGCAAGCAAAGCAGTTGTCAAAAATTAACTGAACATTCAAAATGGCCGAACTTGTCGGCATAAGTGAGAGACATTAGTACCAACATCGAATATAAGTAACCCGCGGAAATTCAAAATTTGCGATACTTTTTTAACAGACCTCGTCGAATGTCTATTTTTATGTTTATTTTCGTACAACTTGTATAGTAATCGATTTATTGTGAGAAAAGGTTACTAACGTCTAACTAGTCACCCCCCAAAGATCATATAACCCAATAATAGACAATTTTTTCCCTTCTAAGTCTTAGTTCCATAATACGAGTACCAGCAAACAAACATCTTAAAAGTACTTAATCATAATTGACTAAATATATTCATCGATAAATTATTAATATTCCGATCGACATTGTACTTTAATTTTCAAAGGAAAAAAAATTATTACGTATAGAAAAATCAATACTGACTGATTGTAGATCAAAATCATTAACAAATTAATTAATATTTAAAATTTCAGAACGTTGAATAGAAATATATTAAATAAATTTAGTTATTCTTCTAACAGTATGTTTCCAAGACGTAGAAGACTTTCCGTGGATGAGAGTCTTAAGTTAAATTACGTTCTAGCACCTCAAAATTGGGAAGCTGATCAAATTCTTTTTAAACGCATTTTTGTAATTTTCCACAGTAATTATAAAATATCAAAATTAATATTAGTTTTATAAATTGCATAAGTTAATTTGGCACCTGACTGATAAGTTATCAAAAATAAATTAATTTGGAAACGCTCAAGTAAGAAGATCGTGTTCTGTTTGGTTACTGTTTTTGGGTAATAAAAAAACATGATAATTTGTCATATTAAATTCATGCACTAAAATTAGACTCATATGGGCAAAAAAAATTATCAAATATTAGAATTCTGAAATTAAGCTAATTGTTAAAAAAATTTTCAAAATTTATAATTTGCATAAAATTTATTGTTGCTAATTTAATTGTCAAAATTCATTTGACAATTTTAAAGCTTTGAAATTTTATTAAAAACAAATACATTTTATTTATTTTATTTTTTATTATTGTATTATTTGTGGTAAAATTGTTATCAGGTCATTTGGCGACAATAAAGGTCACCCGCTCTTTTCTTATATACCACGGCATTAATGCAACTCAACAATTATATTATGTCATTAGCTAGAATCCAACGCAAAGCAGCCACGTACTAGTCGCTAAGTCATATTTTTTTATAATAGAATTTGACGACAAACATCTTTTCAATAATATAATTGTTGAGTTGCATTAATGCCGTGGCATATAAGAAAATTGGGTGATAAGCTGATGGGATAAAGCGGCTGGAGCGACTGCACCGCCCAGTGCTCACAATTATTCCCAATTTGCCTCGCCTTTTAACACAATGGCTATCCTACCAGAGAAAGATAGTCCCTGAGTGTATGTCAAATTCAAAGAGGAAGTATGCAGTTTTGGTGGATAGGGGATTGAAGGTTATTAAACAGGAAGTTGCATTCAAGCGCAGTATAGCCTATTGTAATCCTGAGCAGCTGAGAAGGTTGGATTGTTGGTAGTTGGCCCAAAAGCTCTGTTGGTCCTCCCTGAGTTTCTACTCACAATGGAGATGTTGTATGCCAGTCTCTTAGTAGCTCGCTTGATAGATTGGGGGTAGCCCTGTGACACGGCGCTACGTGCCACACTGCCCAAGAAACAATCGATTTATTAAAAACCAAATTTAATGTGATTTAACGCCGTTGGACGTCTTCTTGTGGGTCTTTGTAAAAGATAAGATTTATGAGAATAGTCCATATACAATTTAAGAGCTCAAAGCCAATATCAGAGGTCAAAACCAATTTAAGAGCTCAAAACCAATATAAGAGCTTGGTCATCCGTCAAATAGAGCTTCAATTATGGAGAAAAGTGATCGAAAGGATCGACGACTGTAAACGTAGTCGTGGTGGACATTTGCCCCGATATTGTTTTTTATTCATAAACAGTAAAGTCTCCACAACATTTTTTCATACAAAATGTTTGTTTTATTCAAGATTTAAAAAAATAGTTCTAATTTGTAGACCGTGAAATAGAATTGTAAAAATATTGTAAAAATCATATAAAAATAATGAGTCTTTAAAGAAAAACGATAGCTTAAGGTAAAAATTGTATTTTTATTTGATATGAAAATTCGTTTTTGCCAAAATTGTTACGTCAAGTAATTGGTACACTTTTGAACTGTTATTTTACGATAGTTCTAACCCGCAGTTATGGATACCTTAGCACTGTTTATATTGTAATCAAGTTTTATATATGAGAAAAATGAGGAGTTTTTATGTAGCCCAATAGAATAATTTACGAGTAAAGTTTATGGGAATGAACTGAATTGACCTCGCGTGTTTCTTATCACAAACCTGCGTGCTCAGGAATAACAACAAAATTCTTACGAGCATAGAATTCTTAGCTTTTAGTCGCTCCTACCCCAAAACGGCCAATTTGTGGGTGGAAAATCACAATTTGACAACAACAAAATATCATCTATCAAAATTTGTTCCTGTACGGAAATGTAAAAATTAAAATAAATTTATTATCTTTGTTCGACTATCGTTTGGAAATATTCGTCAAAGTTTAGACAACTTGACCTCTGCCTACATTTTTTTCCAGTTGAATCTTTGCAGCAGCAAGTTTTGTTTGCGTTCACCTTGAAACTTGCTCGTCTCACAAATATTACCAAAACGATGGCATTTTATCCAAAGTGATTTGGATTTTGGAGCACCAGAGAAAAACGTTTACATTTGCTAAAAGTCAGTTGCGTAACTTGATATGATAAACGCTTTTCCATCTGGCAAAAATTTACACAAATAAATTAATCGAAAATTAAAGTTGTTCAAAATTATACCATTCCAAGTAAGTGTTCGTTTGTACAGAGTATGTATCCTCAGTCAAAAAGATTGTGTGGGTGAATATTGAAGGATTTCGACTCGCAAAAAGTCTCAATCATAAACAAAAAGATCACGGTTGCTAAACAAAACAAGTTTTGACAAAGTGGCTTTTTATTACGTGTGCAAAATTTAACAACAAAAACTTTTCTGTTATTGTTAAAAGACTTTTACCACTGCCATTAGGAGTATGATGCTAATGAATTATATTCGAATAGAAAGATACGAATGGGTTAACAACAAGTTATCAAAATGGAATTAAGGCGTTCCAGCCAAAATATTTAAACTTAAAATTAGACACTTTTTAATACTTTCAAGTTATGAATTTTTCCGATGCAAAGAAGGTCTTAAAAACACCTAAAAGGTTACGCAAATGTAAAATTACACACATTTAAGAATAATTTAATTAATTGAAATAAAATTGTTGTTGTTTTTTTTCTTTAATAAACATTTTTCTTTAGTTGTTATTGTATTATTTTCAATCCATGCCCACAAAAGTGTCCTACAGTTTTCTTTTAAATAGTATCCGGAAATTACCTTCAAAACTCAGGTATGTGACATAATTTGTATTTGAGTTGAGAAAACTTTAAAAGGTTTTTGTTGTCTACTATTTCTACACTCTTTTAAAATAACAACATTTTCACCATTATTGAAAATTACTTACTTAATAAAAGTAAGTTTCTTTATTAACTTTTTGATAATTTAACAATGAAGGAAGTCTGTCGCCTTTTGGAGAAAGTGCGCCCCTTCCTTTAAAGCAAGAAGACAAGAATAGATGATCTACTAATGCTTCGTTCCCAACCATGATCTACGAGGGTTGTATGATTAATACCTAACTCTCGGCAAGAGATGGTGTAGATAGTCTCAAATCAACTCTATTTTCTGTAAATTTAACCTTTCACAAAAATCCTGACAAATTTTCTAGCAGCTGCGTCATTTAGTTTGTGAGTGACAAGCCATTTAAAGTGAATAATTTTTGTAATTTTACTTCAAAGGGAAAAAATCGATTTTACAACAATGGAAAAAAAAATAAAAGTAGAACTCAGAGAAGTTTATGCGGACTCTGTACCTTCGTTATTGACCATAAAATATTGGATAGCTGAATTAAAACGTGGCCGTATAAGTTTTTTTATTATGAAGAACGTTCAGATCGTTCAAATCAAGGTTCACCACATCAGAGCCGATTGAAAAAATTCACGATACGCTCATAAAAAAATTAACTAAGTAATAGTGCGTGAGATTGCTGAGGTAGTGGGCATCTCAATTGAACGGGTTGCAGAATATTATTTGCATATGAGAACGCTTTCTGCAAAATAGGTTCAACGAATGCTCACAATTGACTATTAACACGCGAGTGTGTCAACTACAAAACATGGCGATGTTAAAAAGCAGTCCAAATGATTTTGGGCATCGGTTTGTTACTGTTGACGAAACATGGATTAATCAGAGCACACCTGAGATCAAAGAACAGTCCAAACAGTGGGTTTTTCGTTGCGCACCAGCATCAAAGTAGGCCAAGGCGACTTTATCGCCTAACAAAGTTATGGTCACAGTATTTTGGGATGCACGTGGCATAATCCATGTTGATTACTTTAAAAGGTGGATAAAACTTTATGTCAAGTATTATGCCACCTAATTAATGGGAAGTATTATGCCAGCAACGATTTTTTGCTATTTGCGAAGAAGATTAAGCTGAAACGATGAGGGGATTGCTGAAAAAAACATCAATTTTGATGGAGTGGAAAATTCTCATGTTTTAATTTGAGGGGACACAAAAAATAGAATAACATCGAAATAAGTGTATCGAGCTAAAAATAGACTATATTAAAAAGCAAAATGAATTTTACATACAAAAATATTTTTTTCTTATCAAGGCCAGGTATTAATCATACAACCCTCAAGTATGCTTTCTTTTGCAAATAATCCAAATTATCAATGAAAATATTCTGTTTTTAAGATTATAATTTGGTTGAAAATTACAATAATGATTTTTGTAAGCATTATCGGAACTACAGTCTAGGCTTTTTGAATCACAGAATGCCAGATGTCCTATAGATCAACAATCTGACCATTTACTGGTCAACGAAGTCGGGCCATCGAATTTTCGCTATTTCAAACTATTTCCGAGTTTAAACAAATAATCCAATAATGATATTTAGCTTTGGAGATCGAATCATCATCCTGCACTTTCGATTTTCCACCATAAATTTCTCATAAATGACCTAATAATGACAGGACTTTGTCACGCTTATACCAATTAGGACAACTGCATTCTCTGTTATATAGAAAATTCATTTTCCCCACCAAATGGGTGTTTTCTTCTTGTGAAGGCCAGGTATTAATCATACAACCTTCGTTATTGATTATTCAACAATGCTTTCTTTTGCAAATAATCCAAATTATCAATGAAAATATTCTGTTTTTAAAACCATAATTTGGCTGAAAATTACAATAATGATTTTTGTAAGCATTATCGGAACTACGGTCTAGGCTCTTTGAATCACAGAATGCCGGACGTCCTATAAACCAACAATCTGACTATTTACTGGTCAACGATGTCGCTCCATCGAAGGCAGGTCCACTTTTCTCTTCTTGGACCATAAGAATTTTCTCTATTTCCAATTATTTCCGAGTTTAAACAAATAATCCAATAATGATATTTAGATTTGGAGATCGAATCATCATCCTGCACTTTTGAGAAAATCTTTTTTTTCACCAAAAATTCCTAACAAATGACCTTATAATGACTGGACTTTGGCACGCCTATACCAAACAGGACAACTACATTCCCTGTTATATAAAAAATGCATTTTGCCCAGAAGGTTGTTTTCTTCTTGTCAAGGCCAGGTATTAATCATACAACCATCGTTTTTGTATTATGCAACAATGCTTTCTTTTGCAAATAATCCAAATTATTAATGAAAATATTCTGTTTTTTAGATAATAATTTGGCTGAAAATTACAATAATGATAATAATGATTTTTGTAAGCATTATCGGAACTGCGGTTTAAGTTTTTTGAATCACAGAATTCGAGAATGTAAAATCTTCATTTCAAACACTGCGAATCCTTTTATTTTTTTCTATATTTTCGGTCGATTGCCCAAAATAATTCTTATATTTTTTTCTATACAATCCACACTCCAGTGTAAACTCGATAAAAACTGACCCAAATATAAGCGAAAATTAAATATTATAAAGAAACAAAAAGAAAAGGATAATTTTAGCTAAACCAGCAGGTGAACATTATTATTTAGATAAGATTTTTGTCGTACCTAAATTTGCATAAAATAAACGTTCAAAAAGCAATCGTTTATATAATAAAATTAATTTAGTTTCTCCTCTACTTTAACCAATTCCACTAAACAGGCAGCCACATAATGTATTTTAGCGTTCAATTATATTTACATAAAATGCTCGAGAATATTGTTAAAAAGTCCTTGCTTCGTCAAACAAAAACGTATTAAAATACACCCCAACCGTCCCTTTCGCAAAGATCCTTAAAGTTGACCCATTTTCGAATAGTTAATAATCAAATGCGTGTACATTAAATAATATCACGTCTCGACAGAATTAAAAGCAAAAAAAAGGATGGCGAGAGAAAAAAAACAAACAAAAATAACAAAAGAACGGAATCCGATTCACTCAGACATTTGACCTTTGACTGCCTCCATTTGAAGAGCCACTCACTTATGAATATTCAACGACATTGCCATCTTAATAGAAATCCTGCCAAAGATAATTTCGATTTATACTGCTTTATTCCAATAACAAACTAATTTTCTATTAATATAAATTTTCCACTTGAATTCCTCTTGAACTTGAAAATTGAATAGTGAAGAAAAGCTCATAAATATCAGCGTAGGCTGCAGACGCTTTCAATTAACTTTTCTGCGTACATTATAAACAAGTATTTTCCTATAATAACATAGATGGTTAAATTATTGGTATTTGTGAACATCCGAGGAAGTTCTAGGGAATAAGAAAGAGTTGACTGCGTCAGTTAAATAATAATAACAGTAATCCTGCTGATAGTCAGGTTATTAAATAGCAATAAATTTTCCTATCAACGTATCAATTTACTTTACGCTAGAGAAATCAAGGACGATCATAATAGATGAATTCTGTAGAATCGACTTAAAGAAGATGATTGTCTTAGGGGAGGAACTATTAGAATTTTTTCAATGACATAAAACGTCCACAATAGTTACAAATCGATTGATTAGAAGAAAAGAAGAAGAAAAATCACTCGATATTTTCTTTCCGATAGGTAAATGTCCAAGTTTTTCGAAAATTCATCGATAGAGATAGAAGGTTGAGGAGCAAAAAAAAATTCATGATTGTGGAACACTACTTTGAGATAATTAAATAAAATCACAGTTAACAGAATTGTAGATTTATGTACTTTTGGATTCTTAAGCAGTTTAGCAGTTGAATTGCGTTGGATATCGAATCATGTTAGTAGCCTTGCAATGAGCGGCCTCATCAACTGGAAGAGGAGGCTCTCTTCACCGTAAATATCAAATTTTCGCATCTACTGATTAAACGGCAGAATCTAGATCGGTCATACCACACGGATCGGCAACCGACCTTTTTCTGTGGAGTTGAACTTACCATTTCCCATATTTTAAATTAATGCCAAGACTCCTCTTCCAAGTCCTACCCTTAATTTTCTAAAACATATAAAATTTAACCACTTTTTATTGCTCTTCTCAACTCACGTGTGACCAGTTTCACTAGTGAAGCTAAAAATGTCAACTCCTTGCGTAATATGAAGTCGGCAAATGGCCTCAAGGTTGTGGCGTTTCAGAATGGCCTCTAGGTCTTCTCTCAGAGACTTTCCTCAAATCATTTTTTGTATTATTTATTTATTATTTTTAAACAAATACGATTTTTTTTAAAAATATTCCACTTCAACTACTCTCTCTCTGAGACAAGAGCTAGAGGCCATTCTGAAACGCCACGACCTTGAGGTAAGCTAAAAAATTTCTTCCAAAAAAAAAAGTTTTTCTTTTTTTTGTATATAAGGTGTCTTAGACATAAGGTAGGACCCGTTTTACAGCCCGAAGGAAGTAAGGTAATTTCAAGTTTTCGTGTGGGTGGGCCTTACCAGTTTTCTAAGCGAAGCTGGTCTGTCTTTTGTAGGCTAGGTCAGTTAAAGTTAGTTGCTTGGAAATGAAATTTTTGGATCTAGGACCTTAAGATTGGCAAAAAGAACTCCTGAGCAAAATGGGCTACCCTGAATTTTGAGCAGCTTCCGAACCCACAATTTCAGTACAGATGTTGAGTAGGCTGGGTAGTTGGTAGTTGGCCAATGAGATGCTAAAAACGTCTAATTATCAATCCAATCTGTATTTTTACGTATGGTTGAAGATGCTGTTTGCCATTCTGTTGAGAGGCGAGGCATATTAGGGATAACTGTGAGCACAAGATCCCGGAGGTTTTGTTCAGCCAACTAATGAGCAACTTCATTTACTCTGATTCCTACATGCCCTGTCACCCAATGCAACTAGACACTCCTATTCTTAAGTACATTATGTCGAACCTCGTCGAGTAAAGTGTCATTCAATGATAGCTTTGAGGGCAAAAATTTGATATAAATTTTAATAAAGGACTCTCAGTCACAGTTTTTATAATTTTGATTGCAATATTTTCGTCAATAATTCAATATAATCGTGTATAGTTAATTAAGGTTACTATGACTGAGAGATCTGTGATCAGATCTTTTCGACTGGGGAAATATTGAGTTCAGTTTTATCTCCACTACGAAATATTCGATACATTTAGTGTTTCGTACATCAAAGTGAGTAGAATTGTCATAAAAAATATCGGGTGTTTTTTTTGCTTTTTGGTTACATGTGTCAAAGTCAAAAGTGCTTAGTTAGACTTACACCCGAACATAAGGCTTTCAAATTTTTGAATTTTATCATCAAAATTCGTGCTCTGTAAAAAATGTATTTCGCGCATTTCGAACCATTTTATGGTTGTCATAATCAACGTACTAAGTACAATAATTCGCAGCAATTTTATGCTATTTGATATCAAACCACTAACCCGTGTGCGTAGAGTGCTTACAGAGAAGCAAATTGCGTCCAGTGTTAATGAAGATCACGATTTGTCCATCCGTCGCCGTTCACAGCAATTGGGATTGTGTTACTCGATTATTGGAACAGTTTACGCAAGGATCTTGGTCTGAAAGAGTATAAAATACAGCTCGTGTAAGAACTGAAGCTGAACGACCTGCCAAAGCGTCGAATTTTCGGTGAGGTGCCTTCGAAAAACTTGAGGAAAATCCGTTTTTTTACCAAAAAATTGCGTTTAGTGACGAAGCTCATTTCTGGTTGAATGGGTATGTGAATAAGCAAAATTGTCACATTTGGTCTGATGAAGAACCACAGACAAAAAGAGAACTGCAATTGCACCTAGAAAAATTAGCTGTTTGGTGGCCTTTATGGGCCAATGGAATCATCGGTCCGTATTTCTTCAAAAATTACGCTGGCCGAAATATTACCGTCGATGGTGCCCGCTATTGCTCGATGATTTCGAACTTTTTTTTTGCCCAAAAAGCAAGAATTACATCTGGTTGACATGTGGTTTCAAGGAAACGGCACTACATACCACACAGTACGTGACCGGTGAGTTGATTCGGACCGGTGAGTGGACCGCCTAGATCGTGCGATTTGACGCCTTTAGACTATTTTTTATGGGGCTACGTGAAGTCACTCGTCTATGCCGGAAAACCAGCGTCACTTGTAGCGTTAAAAGACAACATTACACGCTTTTGTCTCTCATTTGTAGAAATTTAAAACCCAAACACTTAAAAAATTACCCATTACTTAATTGATGATCAATCGGAACACTCCCTTTATATTATGTATTTAAAATAATAAGTTTAACTAATTAAGATTTGAAATAATAAAACGAATTAGAATTTCTAAAAACAAATCAGTTTTAACTATGCAAAATATTTGCAATGCTTTTGTTAATCCATCTTTAATTAAAAGAATCTTTTATTAGATAAAATAATCTAATTTTTTAGGCTCCAAAACGAAGGATTCAAAATTTATTGTATAAGACGAAAGGGGGACGATAAAGAATTAACTTTAAGACTGAATGTGAACATGGAAAAGTTCTTGGAGTCTAAGAAGAAGTTCATTCCCACTCATCCCGATTCCTTTCCATTCAAAAAAAAAATATTTTCAAAATGACTACCTCCTCTTAGCTTATACTTAATTAAAGCTAAGAGAGAAGCACAATTATTAAAACAAAAAATTATTAGTAAATGAACTTAAATGCTTGACCTCAAAGTACAGTGCGAATAGTAGAAGGGAAACAAAGCAACGCTGACTTCTTGTAAAAACTCCATTTTTTTTCTATAATTTCCGACAATTTTAACCTGAAGTAATATTACAACTTTGTTTCGTCCTTTTTTCAAAACTTAACAATGTAAATATACAATATTTATAAAGAAGTTGCTGCACTTGCGGTACTTACATTTATGTGTGTGCTTCCTCCTTTCTGTAATGAAAAAAAAATTACATTAATTTTTAATCATTTCTAGTTTTTGTATTTTATTATTATTATTATTTGTAAATCATTTTTTATTTGTTTATAATTTAAATAAATTATTTTATATTTTCTAATTATAAAAAGGAAATATTTGAATAAAAAAACCATCAAAGATATCCAATCTTATACGAACATCAAATAACCAGAAAAAGTAAGCAAAATATTTTAAGGGTTGTTACCTTGTAAACTTATTATTTTTATAGTGTTTATTATAAAAATTCAAATGAAACCTTTTAGAGAATTTCAATTGGGTTTATTTTATTTGTTGACATTAGAAAGTTAAAATTTTCTTAAACATTTTTTATGGGAACTTGTTGTAAAGAGGGGACAGTGCCTATGACAACAAATGGAAGGTATTAAAAATAAGAAAAATAATCTTTTGCACAGCACATTTTCAAATACGACTGATTGGATAAGAAGAATATTGTTTTTTGTTTATCCAGACTGGTGTCTACGAGTATGGAGCAATAATTTCTTGATTTCATTTAGAAAGATAATTTTTTGCTAACAAATTTAGAATTAAAAAACTCCTTACAATTTTCTATTTAATAAGTTTACTCCCCTTTATACCATAATAACAATAACATTTCACAATATGATAAATTACGTTATTTGGAACCTTACTTGGACAAGAGATTAACATGGAAAACCCAAAGATAAGTAAAAAAACTTACCTACAACTTCTTAGACTACTGTTGGACAAACTCTCGAAACTATTGGGTTGTCCGGAAAGTAATTCGTTTTTTTAATATTGACAGAAAACTGATCGAAGTGATTTTTGACCTCCTCATTTGAATTAAACGTTTTACCGTCTAAAATTTTTTGTAGAGACCGGAACATATGATAATCGGAAGGTGCTAGGTCTAAAAGCTTTTGCCGATTGGTCAAACAGGTATGTGGTTTCGCATTATCCTGGTGAAACACTGTACCTTTCCTATTGACCAATTCTGGACATTTTTCTTTAAGTGAATCATTCAATTTGTCCAACTGATGACAGTACACTTCAGAATTGATCGTTGAAATCCCACCAAACAGATAACATAACCTTTTTTTAATGAATATTGGCTTTCGAATTTTTTGAGCCGGTTCATCTTTTCTACTTCAGCACTGGCACTCTCTTAATACATCTTTTGCACTGGCACTCACTTAATACATCTTCCCCATACACATCGGATAATTTTTTTCTTGCTTGAACAGCATTTCTATCTTTTCTATAGTAAAAAAGTAAAATATGCCGTAAATGCTGTTTTCCACTTTCCATATTTCAAAGGGTATCAACCAAAAACTACTATGCAGAATCAATCGAATTTTTTCACAAGCAAGCCTTCCTATGTCAGCTGTCAAAATACATATGATTATGCGGCATAAGTGTGATGTTGGTTGTGAAATAAAAAAATTAAGTCCTCTGTTGGGAAAAAACGAAATTACTTTCCAAAAAATTGCGTTTAGTGATGAAGCTCATTTCTGGTGAATAAGCATAAAAAAGAAAAAACTTCGAACGAAATTACTTTCCGGACAAACCAATAAACGGAAAAACGAAATTACTTTCCGATAAAATTTAGAAGTAAACTAAATTATAAATCTATTTGGACTTATGGCCATTACATTTTTTCCAAAAACAATTCCTTAATAATCACATCATCAAAGCACAAACACTGCCGCCTCTATCATTTACGAAACCATATTGATTCCCTTTACAAAAAGTTAACGCACAAAATAGTATTCATGTTACTTTTACTCTTTGCCAAAACGACCATTAGTTTCCATACATATCACGGCAATAACGACATATGGAATAAAACATTCTGGGTCAATTAAGTGTTCCACTTCAAACAGATTTGACGTTTCCTTTTTTAATTGAAATTCTACGAGCAGTGTGATCTATGAAAAAAAATTCGTAGTTGACTGTCATCCCATATAAATATTATAAGATGCTTGAAAATAGTGAAGAACCATTAGATCGAGACCACAGTATATTATATAAAAGGAGATATTGATAGTTCGATAAGCAAGTGCGTGGCAAATTTTCAAAATTTTTACAGGGTATTTTGGTTTGAAAAATTGGAAGGGAAATCAATTAAAATACTTGCTAGTACTTTTAACTTCTTGATTATAATTCTAGATAGAATCTAATAATTCGTTCGGTATTTAGTGTCTGTTTAGTTTGTCCAGCAATCTGATAAGTTCCCGATAAAATCCGATATATTGTAGTTACTCTTTTTAATCTATGTATTGTACTACGTGGCATCCTCCACGGTGCGATAATTGTGATCTTGTCTACGCCTGCTGAATCAAAAAACTCCAGACACCTCGGCTTCGCATCGTGGTCTTCCTGTTCGACGACACTCCCAGCATATTTTTGACGTCCTGGCTAACACAATAACTTCACCTCGTCTTCTGGGACCATAAATGAAGCCACTATAGAATTTCCTAGCAGGATCTTCCTTATACATGCGAAAAAAGTATCCAGCCCACCGCAGCCTGTTGAGTTTAATTTTATTCTAAGCCGGTTGGTCTTGGTAACACTCCAGAATCCCGTCGGGAAAATAGGCTACGGAATTGTCTATTCGCATATGGGCGGCCAAAAATGATCCTCGGCTCAAACGCGAGCAAGAGTTCGCGATGATTTTTGCTACGAATCCAAGTTTCCGTAAAATATAGGACTGAGAAGACTAGTGTTTTGTTCAGTAGTAGCTTTGACGTTATGGTCAGAATTTTGGAGCGAAATAATTTAGACTGACTGAAGTAGGCTTCGTTAGCTACCAGTGGACGTCTGCGAATTTCTCTGCTCATGTTGTTATCGGTTGCGACGCTTGACCCCAAATACGAAAATTATTGAACTCTTTCGAAGCTACAATCTCCAACCTGTCGCCCCTGCGGAGGGATGTTAAGTATATGCCAGCTTCTCATCCCAATGATGGCATAAAAAGGTAAAATAGCTAACAAGGGGCAAAAGTAGATACGTGGTCGATAAATTTGATATTAAAATTCATATTAATATCACATAGTAATGGTGGTGTATGTACAATATAGATGAGGAAAGAAAAGGAGTGAAGTGGAGAAGGAGGAGAAGAGGAAAATGGTCAGGAAGTTACAAGATTGCTGACCACTGCTCACTGAGCGGGGTACAGACCTAAAGTACTCTAATATAAAAAAAATAGGTACCACGGGAACCGAGACGCCCAACAGAACGAAATTCAAAATATTAAATATGTGTAGATCTTGCAGGATTATGGCATTGAAGCTCTGCATAGCTTTCATGCATAGTTACAGTATTTGCTTGTACGCTAATACGGGTGGAGTCGTACCTGTTTGTTCTGTAAAATATGATGAACTAGTTCTGTGCTCGATTATTGGTGGTCACGTGGTGACTGTGGTTGACACCTATATCGCGGGTACGATCTTTGGATCGCAGGAGGGAGATAACTGGCAAATGTAGTAATTTATCTCGGGTGTTGTCACTGCTGATGACAGCAGAGGTTTAAGGTAGGCCTCGTTACCAGCATTTGAGGTGATCAGCTTGTAAGTGATTACTTACTACTAATATTCAGTTATGGTTTATGCGCTGATTGAGCGTATCTCAATCCCAATAGCCATGGGCTATAAAAATCTAAAGATGCGGTATAGCACCATTAAATATAGAGTACATAATCTCCCACCTAATTGGTCTTCCCTTACCATGAACTTTGTTTCGCCTTCATTAATGAGCAGTCCAATATTTTTCACTGCCGACTGAATCTCGATGAAGGCCTCTCGTACAGCTCTTTCTAATCGTAGACTTTAAATTCGGTGGATCTGTTGACCATATGTTATTCCAACAGTTTTCCATCGAATACCTCCGAGAGAAGATCTCTTCTGTTGCTGATGTCCCTGGAGTGAAGCCTCTCACATATGGACCTATAATTTTTTGAGCAACTGAAGCTAAATTGCTACACTATGTGATATCTCCTTGTTTGAGTATGGGACAGCTAATGCCAAAGTGTCTGTCATCGGGTCTTAATAATTTCTTAACGCTCCAAAAAAAAGGGTCACTTTTCACTAATATAATTTTGACTTTTGCCCTCAAATTAAATGAACAAAGTTAGTAAATTTTTCAATAAGAACAACTGATTTATTTTTGTTTTCAAAACTATCAATATCAAAAGGAATATTTTATATTTAAGAAGAAAATACATTAAAAAAATCTCTTGTCACTAAAAGAAAAATTCCTCCAATATTTTGCTTATATTTGAAAATCGCATAATATGCAACATTTTCTTTTGGATAAAAGTCAGTAACATTCTTCAGTCTCACCATTTTTCAGTGAATATAATATAAAAAATCCCAATTGAAGATATAATTTAGAGAATATATATTTTTTTTTATAACAAAAGGTAGGAAAACCTGTATAATAAAACGGTTTTTATTTATTTGATTTTATTTTGAATTGACTACAGGTGAATTTGATGATTTAAGCTTGGTTAATTTATGAGAACTTTTTGTTGATTACAATGCGGAATTTATTTTTGCACAATCCGCTAGATTTTCTATGCAAATAAATCTTTTTGTACGTAAGAAGAAAGAGATGCAGAGGGAAGAAGAGGGGAAGACAGAGTGAGAAAGAAAGGTCAGCGTCTACTTAAAATAAATAAACGATCTTATAAAACAGCCTTTCGAGATCAAAATATCTTCTTTCGAAGATCATTCTTACTTTTTAGTCTATAAGAAAGAATCCCACCGTTACTCTATTCTCATGGGTCAGCTGTTTTCAATGAACATTTTTAATAATACTAAATTTCCAATGAATTAATTTGGACAATGCGCTACTAAAAGTACAGTAGTCTCTTGATTATTAATTGTTTTTTTCTTCATAAATTTCTTTCACTCACTATCTCTCTTTCTATCACTTACCATATTGAGATGGTATAGCAGTAAAAAAAAGAAAAAAGAAAAAGTTTAAAGAGAATTTTTATGGCAGCTTTTTAGATTACAAGGAATTTAGTTTTGGTTGGAAGAAGGTAGCCTCTACAAATTTTCATAAACTTGCTCGAAAACATCAAAAATGAAGCTTTTTATTAATTATTATTATTTTTTTTAAATCTTAATTATGCGCACTAATAAAATATAGTTAGTTATTTAGAGAAATTCAAAGAGCGAAATTGTACTTGTTGAATTGGCATTGTTCTTGGAATTTCTGGTCATTAATTCGAAAACATAGGCCGAAAATAGTATCTCTTATATTTTAATTTAAATCAATTTTCGAAGAAAATTTAAATTTTTAATTAATTTTATTTATTTAACAGATTATTATTTATTTAAAAAAAAGAAGCTTAATGTTTAGAGAATGTTTGAGGTGAAATTTTTCTCTCAAACTCAGTCATTATTCTTACATAACTGAGACCTGAAAATATTCAAAATATTTTTGTAGATGGATTTAGTTTGAATTTACTAACTACCAGGGGAATAAGCTTAAATCAGCTGTTTGGTCATAGGTGGCGTGAGTGAGCGTATTAGGCTATCATGGGCACGCCATACTTTTTTTTTATTAGTTTGACATCTGTCAACATTAATCAGTGCACATTGTCAGAAATTTCGTACAAAAATATAAATTTTTTCTTTGGTAATCATGTCTAGTTTTGTGCCAGAAAAAGAGCATATGCGGGAAACTCTGCTTTTTTGATTCAATTTGAAGAAATCGGCTGCCGAATCGCATCGAATTCTTATGGAGGCATATGGTGACAGTGCTTTATCGGAAACAACATGCCGAGATTGGTTTCGTCGGTTCAAAAACGGCAATTTTGACTTGTGGGACAAGAAGCGTGAATATCGGCCTAGGAAGGTTGAGGACCATCAATTGCAGACTCTTTTGGACGAAGACGATACCCAATCGTAAAAAAAGCTCGCGGAGCAATTAGGTGTTACTCAACCAGTCATTTACATGCATCTGCGTAACATGGGGAAGATTGAAAGATCGGAAAATGGGTGCCGCATGAATTGAACGATAGGCAGATGGAGCGACGCCAAAACACATGCGAAATCTTGCTTGCCAGACAAAAAAGAAAGTCGTTCCTGCATCGCATTGTGACAGGCGATGAAAAGTGGATATATTTCGAAAATTCTAAATGCAAGAAATCGTGGGTGTTGCGTTTGGTGGGATCAGCAGGGTATCGTCTACTATAAGATGTTCAAACCTGGTGAAACGGTCAATGCCCACCGGTAGCACCAACAACAACTGATCAAATTGCACCGTGCTCTGCGTGAAAAAAGGACGGATCATCAACAAAGAAATGACAAGCTGATTTTCCTCCACGACAACGCATGATCGCACAAGTCAAAAATGGTCCGAAACTACTTGGAGACACTCAACTGGGAGGTGCTACCCCACCCCGCTTATTCACCAGCCCTGGCCCCCTCCGACTACCACCTGTTTTCGACGATAGGCCACGCGCTCGCTGAGTAACACTTCAATTCTTACGAAGACGTCCGAAAATGGCTTGATGAGTGGCTTGCCTCGAAAGAGAAAGAACTTTTTTGGCGTGGTATCCACAAATTGCCGGAGAGATGAGAAAAATGTGTAGCTAGCGAGCGCAAGTATTTTGAATAAATTTGTTTTTAGCTCTCTATGAAAAAAAAATTTCAAAACCGCGGATTTAACCTTATACACCTGGTACAATATTTAAATTTAATCACTATGCATTATTAATTTCATAATATTTTAATGTGGTAGTTATTGGGTCTGGGAATATGTTCTTGACCCTTTTTCTTTGAACAAATTTTGTCGTTTATTTTTATAAAATAACATACAAAGTGAACTTTTCCTCGAAGGAATAATTCTGCTTCTTTCACTACGATCCGTTTTTCGAACTATTTTTTCCAGGGCTCTACTGCTTGGACCGGAACAAGTATAAATCTGAACAAGCAATATCTAGCGAATACCAAACTTCCCATTGAACTCTTTCCAAGTATATTTGGATCGGTTTTATAACGTGGGTCCTGGCATTACCCGGTATCAAAATCATCTTGTCATAGCTGTCCTCTCATTCCGGCAGTTTTTCTTTAACGCTCGATTCAGTCTTATTAGCTGCAGTCGTTAACAATCATCAGTGATGGTTTCGGGCGGTTTCAGGAGTTCATAGTAAATAACACCCCTTCTAATCCCACCAGATACTTAGTACGACTTTCAAACCGTGGATATTGGGTCTTGACTGACGTTGATTTACCTGGTACTTCTGGCTTTAACCATTTTTTAGGTCATGTAGGATTGTCGTAGTAAATCCATTTTTGGAAAAAAACGTTTTATTTTCTACCATTTGAGTGTCATTTTGCATGTTACCAAACTACTCTCGATGTATCTCTCCTTCAATTGATATAGGACCCAATTTGCTACTTTTTGAACCATTTCCAATGTATACAAACGCTCACCGACAGTAGATTTATCAACATTTAACAAAGTTGACGAATCCTCAAGAATTTGAGTTGGAGCTTCGTCAAGTAATTCCTTCCAACAGTTTGGCGTCTTCAAATTTCTTCGAAGCCTTTCGGGGTTTCCCAACCTGCTTTCAATGGAGAATTATCACCGTAAATTCCAACCACTAAGAATATAGTTTTAAAATAGAAATGCTACTTTGTCAGGATAAATATATAAAAGTTAAACAAATTTCTTCGCGTTGCGAACGTACAGGGTGCGTTTTATGTTCCCTGCCGAAGTTTTTTTTTAAAGAGCGGCGCAAAGGCGAGCTCTTTTAAGCACATTTTTCATAATATTTTCGGAGACTTCTTGTCCTTAAGCATCGAGCTTATGGTTGGTTTGTTAGTGTACACATTTTCCTTCAAGAACCCCTATACAAATCCGGGGATATCACAACTTTTTAACATTATTCGGCCGGATAAAAATTCTCTCAAAATTTGCATCGTAGCACGAGCTGTGTGTGATGTGGTACCGTCTTGTCGGAACTACATATTCTGTAGGCCTAATTGATCCAATTCGGACAGAAGAAAGTTTTCCAACATGTTCCGATAGCGGTCACCAGTAACTGTTACAGCATTGCCTCCAGCATCCTTAAAGAAATATGGCTCAATAATGCTGCCGTCCCAAATGCCACACCACACAGTTACTCTAAGAGGGAATAATTTCAACATGCTGTTGCGGCGTTAGCAGTTCCATAATAAATTGTTATCGACCACTCTCTCTACGACTGTCAAATGTCAACAGCCAAATATAATCCAAACCAAAATGGCGACTAAACAAAATCGATCTGGAACATAAAAAACACCCTGTATTTCAACTACTGCGTTCGAAAGCTTCCAAATACACACTCAAACGTACAAACGTAATGTGACGACAGTATAACGTCGTAAGGCACTTCGAATGGCAAGATGATTCCTTACTGTCTCATATGCCACTGTCTGTGTTATCGCTTACATGCTGCCATGTATGTCTCACTGATGGTGAGTCGACGGATGAAAGAGACAGAATAAATCATCGATAACGGGAGATAAATGTTAAACATCGACTCACCATCAGTAGCGAGGAAAGAATTGAGACAATGGAGAGATGGCAACGTCACTGGTATTTATCAATTAAAGGAAGATGGAAATGGACCAAATATGGTGCAATTTCTGATAGGGCATGGACGCTTCAGGGTATATCAACATCGCATTTGGGGTGGAAGTTGATGTGACATATCGCAGGCATGTCGTGGTGCCGTAGCTAAATACGCATTCCAAGTAATAAAGAAGCTCCATCAGAAAGAAAGTATAAGAAAAGGTCAATTTGAAGCCGAAATAGGATAATAAACTCAATGTCCGTCTACTACCTATGAAGTAATACCTGACGATGATTCTATAGGGAATCATAATTGACGAAAAGGATGGTGCATTTTAGTGGGTAAGAATCCCATACACTGTAGGGATCGGTATCTCTACAGCGTGTTTTAAAGATTTTTCACTACCAACGTATAATAAAAAAACATACACCCTCAAAAAAAAAGCTGAACTGTTTCATCAAACGCCAATCTAGTATCACTAGCGACATCATTTTGCAAAGAGGAATGACTTATTCCCATACCCAATAGTTTATCCAGATTTTTCCTAGAAATGATCCGTTAAATTGTTCTTCATTGATAATACTGCTAAGATGTCTAGACGATTATTCAAGAAATGTGAACGACTTTTTTAGAAACAAATTACTTACTATTATGATATTCCTAAAAAGAAGGTTGCACTAAAAACCGTTCAGAAAATATTCATTATAATCTAAAATATCTCATGACGTATTAAGTATACGCAGTTTCAGCAGTTTTCTGAAGAATGGTTGAGAAGCTCTTCAATGGACATTAATCTCCAACTTGGCTTTTATAATAAAGACTGTAGAAATTCTATTTTGGTATCTGTTGGGAAATTATCAATTTTTAGTTTTATTTCAGTCGTACTCCTTATTAAGGGTTAACCAAAAATTCCATGTGGATTTTGTATGAACATGTTCTCCTCTATTATGGTGTGGTCATTAATGCCACTACATGTTTCGTAATGTCATACTCATTCTGGTATATTAACTGATAATTTCCAAATACCCGAAGATCCTTTGACGTGAAGATGGTACTGGCTCCGTAAGCTCTTGTCTGGTTATTTCAGTATTGTAAATATAATATGTAACGAATTGTTGAAATGTGAAACTGCATTAAAATAATTTCTAGTAAGAACGTTCGTTAATGATTAACTTAAAGTGCTCCTTTTGTCATTGAAGTTGACTTTTTGGGATCAAGGTTAATGTTTCCATCATGTTGATAAAATTCCTTCCCAATAATCACATTTATAATATGCCAAAAGAATAGCAAAAAATTCAAGAAAATTTCAGTTATTTTCCAACAATTCATAAACTATGTTAAATACATTTTAGAGGCAATGATAGCGAATAAATTAAATATTCCTCCATGCAGTGTTGGAGACTTAAAATAGCTAGTCGTAAAAGCCGACTAGTAGGAAATGGATTTCTTTGATCAGTTGAATAAGTGAAGGGATTGAACGTCTGGAAAAAAATGTGGTCATTAAGTAAAAAAAAGTCCAAAAATTATTGTATGGATGCATGCGGTGTTCGATAATATAATTAAAGTTAAAGGTTCAATACTAACAGAGGGAAAGTGTGGTAACAAGAAATATTTTTGGTAAGTTGCAGGGAAAAAATGACAAGAATTTTTTTCCGACAAAAATTCAATGGAGATGATTGCATGATAGGGATCCGATCTGCAGGGAAAACCTCTGAGGCACTTAAGAAGCTTCATTATTAATCGATGGTCAACAATCCTAACTCGTTCCACATTTTTATCAGTTTTCTGATATTCAAGGCCTCCCTCAACGAGGTTCGTTTTTCACTATTTCTTAATCCCACAAAAATGCTTAATGTCACCGTAAATCTTGTACTCTTGAAAAGATATGTTCCCCATAAGCTCAATGATTCACCGAACTTAACACAAAATAGTCATAAAAGCCGATTAAAAGGAAGTGGACCATCTTGGACCAGTTGAATACGTGAAGGGGTCAGTCAGTAAAATAAAGTCCAAAATTGTTATCCGAGTGCATGTGGTTTTTTACAACACAATAAAAGTTTATGGTTTAATAATAGCTGAGGGAAAATGTAGTAAAAAGAAATTTCTGTAATTCGAAACCGCCGTTTTCCAATAGATGGCACCACCAGTAAATTCTGGTCAAAATATCGAATCAGAAACGTCAAAGTGTAAACTAAGAAATCGAATAAATCTGCGCCTGAGGAACGTCGAATGATTGTAGAAATTTATGGTGAGGCTTGTGTAGGGTTTTCCAATAGATGATTTCTAAGTGACGTTTCGGCCATTTGTAAAATGTCATGATCTGTCATTGTATTCAGTAATGTTTACAATTTCATCAGGGAGAGATATACGCAAGAACAACGTTTACAAATTATTCAATTTTATTATCAAAATAATCATTCTCAAATTGCAACTTTTCGTGCGCTCACTTTCATCTGAGTGGTGCGGTAAATAAACAAAACTGTCGATTCTGGTGCGCACTCCACAAATTATTCATGAACACCCATTACATTCACCTAAATTCACAGTTTGATGTGGTTTTTGGTCTGGTGGAATCATCGGTCCGCACTTCTTTCGAAATGAAGCTGGTAACACCGTTACTGTCAATGGAGAGCGGTATAGATCGATGAAAACTAACTTTTTATGGCCGAAATTGGAAGAAGTTGATCTTGACAACATCTGGTTCCAACAAGACGGGGCTACGTACCACACAGCACGTGCAACAACCGAATTATTGCGAGAAAAGTTTGGAGATTCGATTATTTCAAGAAATCGTGACATTGAATGGCCTCCAAGAAGTTGTGATTTAACACCATTAGACTATTTCTTGTTGGGTTATTTGAAGTCATTGGCCTTTAGCAACAAACCAGACTTTTTTCAAGCTTTAGAAGTCAATATTGAACGTGCTATTCATGACATACGACTTGATTTAGTGGAAAAAGTGCTCGAAAATTGGGTTCATCGAATTCGTTCCTGCAAAAGAAGTCGTGGAGGTCCTTTGAATGACATTTTATTCAGAACTTAATTGTATCGATTGTACTTCATATTTAAATAAAAAACATTTGAATTTCTTTAACAATTAGTGTTTTTTTTTTTAAAAAGAAATCATATCACTCTTTTTGGAAAACCCTATATTAGTCAGAGAACGTAAATGGTTCAAACGTTACAAAAGTGGTGATTTCGATATGGAATACCAGGACTGTCCCGCACCAGTGAAAAAGATTGAAGACGCAGAATTGGACGCATTACTGGTTGAAGATTCATGTCAAACGCAACATTGGGCGTGACTCAACAAGCCATTTCCCATCGTTTGACAGCTTTGGGAATGATCGAAACGCACGGAAATTGGGTGCCATATGAGTGAAGCCGAGAGACTTCGAACAGCGTTTTTTCACGTGCGAAAAACTACTCCAAAGGCGAAAAGGGAGGGTTTTTTTGCATGTTATTGTGACTGGCGATGAAAAGTAGAGCTAATTCAATAATCCAAAACGAGGAAACACGTGGGGGCGCTGCAGCCATGCATCAACATAGACGGCAAAGCCAAACATCCATAGCTCAAAGCTCAAGCTATGTTTTTGGTGGGAACAGCTCGGCGTGGTACATTTTAAGCTGTTGCCCGACGCAGTAGCTCGCTACCGCATACAGCTGATGCGTTTGAGCCGAGTATTGAAGGAAAAACTGCCAAAATACGAGCAGAGACTCGATCAAATGATTTTGCTGCACCACAACGCTCGGTCACATGTTGCTAAGGTGGTTAAAACCTATCTGGAAACACTGAAATGGGACGTCCTGCTCCACCGAACTACTACCTCTTTCGATCGATGACGCATGACTTGGCTGAGCAGCACTTCCGATCTTTCGAAGAGACCAAAAATTGGGTCGATTCGTGGATCGCCTCAAAAGACAAACAGTTTTTTCAACATGGAATCCGTATGCTGCCAGAAAGATGGAAAAAGTTGTGTCTAGCGATGGACAATACATCGAAGCTTGAATATGTGAACATTATTCCACAGTAAAGCCACACATTTTGAAAAGAAAGCGCCGGAAAAAAATATTTTCTTGAATGGATCATTCATTTATAGTTTGTGGAGCAAAATTACATAGTCAACAAATCTTGATAGCGCATATCTTGAACTAATATTCATTATTTACAGTTCAGTCAAACGAAATTGATTATAAACTGTTGAACGAACAATCAATCCTAAGAATTTACATTGTTATCTTTTGAACAGATCTTTATGATAAGATACATTAGTATTTAATTAAACTAGTTAAATAGGGAATTTGGCAAAAAGATAAATAAACATTTTCTAAAAGAATCCAATTACTATAAGACCTTTTGTAAACAATTTCATACAAATTGTTAGTGAACGCAAAACAGTCATACTCTCCAAACTGATGACGAACCACATTGCACCATTCCAACGTTACTTAACCTCACTTTGATGAAGATTTCAAAGGCAAAGACAAGAAGAGCAAAAACGCAATATGATTCATAAAATCTCTTTGAACTGTCTCTGCATAATCCATACCTGTTCTTTGAATCAGATTATATAAGGTATTATTTCGTTTGTGGACACTACTCTTCGCTGACATCAACGTTTGTGGTGGACTTTTCCAAAACTAAGAATTTTTTTTCATTGGTCAATGAAGTGTAACTAAAATATTATTAGGTGAATTTTTTGTAAATAGTATTGTAATTTTGGTAAACGATAAATGTTCGTAGAAGGGCATCTTACCATATAAACAGGCTAACTCTAGTTCATAACACCTCTTTCAGTGTACAACCATTGCGGCTATAATTACGAGTACAAGTACGTTTAATTAAAAAAAATAAAACCAGAGGTCTTAATATTAAAATGTGACTTGGGGGTCGACAAGTATATGAATTTGCACTTTTTTAATTAGCACAGAAATTTCTTTCCGCATTTTTGAGTCGAACAATTTCATTCCGGTTAAGTATTGTGTGTGTTCAAGTATATAAAATTGGTGTATGTGTAAGTAAATAAGTGAATTCGAGTATATACGACATTTAATCTGAATTAGCTAATTGATGTTTCGATCTGTTAACTTTTTAATTGCTAGCTCTCAAGTGAATGCCATACTGGCACCCATTTGGCTATATCTTCTCGTATGTACCAGTCAGCATACTGTGAAGCGTGAATATTTATTATTTCTACAGAGTATACTGTATACTCGAAAGTCAGCGAACCTATATTTGTAAGGAATGCTACCTTAGCATAGAGTAAAGTATGTTTTTTTTTCTTTTTACAGGTATAACGATGCTTTGTTATCAATGATTTAAGCAAAATAAAATTAATTAAAAATTACAATAGTTTTTCACTTTATTGACTATTGTCACTATAATTTTGCTATTCGTCTATTCTAAATCTAGAGTCGTATTAACATTACTTATTTGATTTCGAGGTTATTATATGGTAGTTCATTAAAATATTTTTTTTTGAACGTCATCATTAAAGCTATTTTGAGACATTCAATTTCACACTTAAAAGCGAGTGCATATTTCAACGAACTTACTAAGTTTTCTGTTTACAAAACATAAAATTTATTTGTAATTTCTACTTTCAGCTTTTCTAGCAGTTAATAATGTTGCCTTGTAATCTGCTCAATATGTCTCGAAAAAGTTAGTATGCCAGATCGGATTCAATTGCAAGGAGAGAAGTTTTGGCAAGATACCGAAAGGTTTTATTTTGCAAAAATAGATTTACTTAGCCAACCTAAAACGATCTAAAGAATGGTCAAAGCTAGAAATACTAGGTCTACCAGGGGTATAAGCTTAAATCCTGTTTGGTCGAAGATGGTGTGAGTGAGCGTATTAAGCTACTATGGACACGCCATACTTCTTTTTTATGAGTTTGACATCTGTCAATCGCATTGAATGTTTATGGAGGCCTATGGTGACAGTACTTTATCGGAAACAACGAGCCGAGATTGGTTTCGTCGGTTCAAAGACGGCAATTTTGACTTGTGGAACAAGAAGCGTGAAAATCGGCCTAGGAAGGTTGAGTACCATCAATTGCAGGCTCTTTTGGACGAAGACGACACGAAATCACAAAAAATGATCGAGGAGCAATTGGGTATTACTCAACCAGCCATTTCCATGCGTCTGCGTGCCATGGGGAAGATTGACAAGATCGGAAAATGGGTGCCGCATGAATTGAACCATAGGCAGATCTCCATCACTTGCGAAATGTTGTTCGTCAGACAAAAAAGAAAGTCGTTCCTGCATCGGATTGTGACAGGCGATTAAAAGTGGATATATTTCGAGAATCTAAACGCAAGAAATCGTGGGTTGATCTTCCCCAAGACCAAATCGCTTCGGACAGAAGACGATGCTGTGCGTTTGGTGGGATCAGCAGGGTATTGTCTATTATGAGAGGTTTAAACCTTGTGAAACTATCAATGCCCACCGCTACCACCAACAACTGATGAAATTGCACCGTGCTCTGCGTGAAAAAAGGACGGATTATCAACAAAAACATGACAAGCTGATTTTCCTGCACGACAACGCACCATCGCACACGTCAAAAATGGTCCAAAACTACTTGGAGACACTCAACTGGGCGGTGCTACTCCACCCGGCTTATTCACCAGACCTGGCCCCTTCCGACTAACACCTGTTTTCGTCGATGAGCCACACGCGCTCGCTGAGCAGCACTTCGATTCTTACGAAGACGTCCGAAAATGGCTTGATGAGTGGTTTGCCACGAACCAGAAGGTTTTTTTTTTTGGCGTGGTATCCACAAATTGCCCGAGAGACGGGCAAAATGTGTAGCTAGCGAGGGC
This sequence comes from Atherix ibis, assembly GCA_958298945.1. Classification (NCBI taxonomy): domain Eukaryota; kingdom Metazoa; phylum Arthropoda; class Insecta; order Diptera; family Athericidae; genus Atherix; species Atherix ibis. Next base: position 33,413,737 of record OY282609.1, read on the forward strand.
AAGTACTTTGTATAAATTTGTTTTTGCTTTCTATGGAAAAAACATGTGTTTTTTTTGACTAAAAAACAGCGGATTTAAGCTCATACAAGCTCATCAACGCCAAGACCCAATATCCACGATTTGAAAGTCGTATTGAGTATCTGGCGGGATTAGAGGGGTGTTCTTATGAAATCGCCCGAAACCATGACTGATGATTGTTATCGTCTGCAGCTAATAAGACTGAATCTAGCTTTGAAGGAAAATCGTCCGGAATGGGACTATAGACATGACCAAATGATTCTGATACCGGGCAACGTCAGGCCCCACGTTGTAAAACCGATCCAGAAATACTTGAAAAGAGTTCAATGGGAAGTCTGGTATTCGCCATATATTGTTCGTTCAGATTTCAACTTGTTCCGGTCCAAGCAGTTGAGCCCTGTTTCTTGTGGGATCAGAGAAATGTTATTTATTATGAACTTCTACATGACAACGCCCGAAGCCATATTGCAAAACCGGTCCAAAAATACTTGGATTTAGTCGCCAGATATTGCTCCTCTAGATTCCCATTTGTTCAGGCCCATGCAGTCAGCTCTTTCCAGTGAGCGGTTCCCTTCTCATGGAAGCATCGAAAAAAGACTCTATGAATGGATCGTGTTGAAAGAACCAGAATTCGAGGTATCCTTCGAGATATCCATTAAGTTCTCGCTTCCGATGAGGGATACTTTGAACACTTTATGTAATATTCTATAAATAAACCCAATAAAATTTCGAACAAAAATTGTGTAAAAAAGGGCAAGAACTTATTCCCATACCCAATAAAATTCCGGATAAAAAAAATTGAATTGAGTTGAATAATTTCCACGGTAACCCACTAGTGGATAGTATTTCCAGAAGGAGAAAGAAGAACCTACGAGTGGATAGTGTTTCCAGGAGAAACACTATCCACTCGTGAGGTAAAATAACCAAAAAAGTGACTAACAGAAAAAAAGGCAAGAACTTATTCCCATTCTCATAACAAAGCTTTTAAATATTATTCTTGATTTAGTATAATCAAAATTATGATAGTAGTTTTGGTATTGAATATAAATGCTCAAAATAATAATTACGCGTTTGCCCTGACTGAGTTCGAATCCAGCTATGCCATAACTGGGGTACTATTTAGTTGTCATTAACTGGCCTGAGTTGTTGTGCCACTAAGAACGTATATTTCAATACAGAAGTTACTGAAAATGGCAATCTAGTAAAATAATTATATTATTCACAATATGAAACTAATACGAAAGAAAAAAATTAAAAAATTTCAACCAAGAGATTTCTACTATCGAAAATACGAGTAGGGCACAACTCGTGCCCGTAAAAACTCAGTAATTTCTGATCAATTGAAGCTTAAAAAACATACATTTTTACCTTCAATGGAATTTCACCTTGTTTTGTGATTGAGAAATTTTCTCTCCAAAAAAAATTTCACTGATTTTCTTTTTTCTCCAGCACATCATCACCATAGAAAGATAATAACAAAGATGCGAATAGGAGTGAATATGATAAGCAACAGAAAACATAATTGCGTTAATCTCTTCCCAAAGCATAAAAACAAAAACATTAATTACAAATTAAGTACTTAGTAAATTTGATAATAACAATAAACCATACGTCTCAAGTGCTATTAAACCATAGTGTTTAAGACTGCCTAGTGTTTAAGACACAACAACAACAAGCTGCATTTTAAGATACCATCCGCAACTTCAAAATAAGAAATGCATAAACTCTTGAGCGTCTGTTTGCATTTTAACGCTCGGTTATTAACATGCACTCTGATGGCGAGATTAGAAACTGACACTCTAAACTCATATGCGGACTCGTTCTTGTGCATTTATCAACTCGTCTATTGTGCTTTCTACTAAACACCCTGTAGTGCTTGTCAACCAAAAAACCAATACTTGTATGTACATTGCAGGGCAAAAATATGCAATCACATTGGTAACAACATATTCTCTAGAAATTTTTGATTAAAATCTTAGTAAATCGAAATTTTCTTTTTTTCTTTCTCTTTTGATGCATAATATACAATATTTTATATGGTAAATAAAAATTAATTTGAATTTAATTTTTTAATTTATTTCTGAAATAATAAAACAACTCATAATTTCCATGTGAAATGAATAACTTCACGCCCCTGTTTGTAGCTTGTAAAAATAAATGTAAAAATTTTATAATTCTATTTCGGGAAGTCCAAGTATTTGATATTCTTACTTACTTAAACATTATCCTGTACATATTTTTAAAAAAAACTGTTACTTTAAGAAAGGTAAATGCTATTGTTATTCTATTTAAGGAAAGTAAATCGGAGCTGTTTATAGCGAGTAAGTATAAAATTTCAAAGTATTGTAGGCAAGGTCCTCTGTCTAGTATATGTGCCCGGGTGTATGCCTGAGAAGCTAATTGTAGCGACTGAAAGTGTATGCCTGAGGAACTAATTTTCTAAATGTAAAATATTTCAAAGAATGTGTATAATGATGAGAGAGGTCATCAAAAATGGAGATTGCATGTGTGGTCGGAATTTAGATGCAATCCTAAATCCAAGCAATTTATATACAAAATTAAATCATCGCTCTATATTTTCTAAAACAATAAAAAGAATTCGAGAGTTACAACACCTCAAATACGGTGCTGTGGCATTATTAGTGTGTTGATTTTGGCTAAAAATTCGCGCACAAGCAACGATGCGTGAGCAGGGGCGTTATCATGGTGCAAAAGCCAATTTTTGTTCTTCCACGTATCCGGGCGTTTTTGGCGGATTGCTTCGCGCAACTTGAGCATAACTTACAGGTTATATTCCTTATTGACCGTTCTACCCTGTGACAAGAACTTATGATGCACCACGCCCCTGCAATCGAAGAAAACTGTAAGCATAACCTTCACATTCGACCGAACTTGGCGCGCTTTTTTCGGTCTTGGCTCGTGCGGCAGCTTCCATTGTGATGATTGAGCTTTGGTTTCCACGTCATAATCATAAACCCATGATTCGTCACCAGTTATGACCCTCTCGAGCAAATTTGGGTCATCGTGGACGAATTTCGCGGTGACCGGTCTCACGACCAAATCATTGGTAAAAATCGAATGGCACGAGCCAATCGATACACATACACGTATGTTTAAGTCTTCAGTAACTTCTCTAACGGTGATTCGACCATTGGCCAATACTATTTTCTTCACTTCACCAATGTTTTCATCTGTTGTTGACGTGCTCGGGCGTCCTGTACGCTTTTTGTCGTTCACATCTTCTCGGCCCTCTGGGAATATTTTGTACCACCGAGAAAAGTTGCTTCCGTCCAAGGTAACATTCAGAATGCGTCCGCGCAATTAATTTTGTTTTTCACACAAAATTTGATACAGATTCTTTGATCCATTTTTTGGAATGGGCAAAAATCGAAGACGAGCCTGTCTACAAAACAAAAACCACAATAACCCGATCTCAATCCCATAGAAATTCTCTATGGAATGACCTAGACAGAAGCGTGAAGAACGGATATTTTCGATCTTCCATGGAGTATCTTTCTACAATATTGGAACAATATTTCAGATGATACGATAACAAAAAAGTGATTTACCGAATGCTTAGAAGCGTACAAATCAAATGCTAAAATCCAATCCATAAGTATGCGACGATTTTGGTTTTAATGGGAAACTTAAATAAAACTCGGAAATTAAAAAAAATAATTTTTAATTTTCGAGTTTTATTTAAGTTTCCCATTAAAACCAAAATAGTCGCATACTTTTGGCCTGCAGTGTACGTTCTCTTGTGTCTACTTGCGAATGCGCTTACATCAAAACAAAGAAAATTTTACTTTCTCACATTCTGATTATGACACTTTTTATTTGCCACAGTATAATTTCTCGAGTAAGAATTCCATAATAATAAGTTTTCTTAAGATTATACTCAACAATATGACAATATAATGACTATTTAACATTAGAAATAATATAAAAAAAACAAGTGTTTAGTTCGGTTGCCCGTAAATATTTAAAAAGCTTTTTTGATCGTTGTGCATAGAAAACGTGTGTACGCATTCGTACTATTCATCCGAAACAAAGCACACTTATGGTACACAACACAACTAAATAAGTTATTGAATGTCTATAAAATAAAATTTAAAAAAACACACACACACACATAACTGTTGACCGTAAAAACAATTTTTATGTTTACTTTTCTATGCTTTGTCGACATAAGAAAACATAGATTAACTTTTATCTTCGTCATTTTTGTTTATGAAATATCTTCATTTTTAAAAGCTTTTGTTAGTTAAATATAAAAAAAACGTTTTTTTTTAAATTTGTTTACACATACGGAATTGTACGTGTATCTATCAACTTGGAATGGATTGCAATCAACTTGACTGGTTCTACAGGGTCAATTATATTTTCTAAGAATTCTTATTTGACAGATAAGAATTGTTTAAGAAATTAATTCTTTGTCTCTACTTTTAAAATAAGAATAGTAATAAAAAAAATCTTTCTTCTCTTTTAAACTTACAAATATTACGAGGGTTGTTCAGAAAATTTTCTATGTTTGAAGTGAAGATTTTTTTTTTAAATTTTTCTAAATACAATTTTTTTTAAATTCTCTATATTTAATAGTTTTAATAGGTAAATCAAAATCACTTAAATGCCGAATGCGAAGAAAGATTGCCTTTTGGTTTATTATATTTTTATCTTTTCTATAAGGAATCACACTTAGTCTAATAATTGTCCGTCACTGTAACTGCTACCAATAGGAATCTTTTAAATAATCTAAATTCCTTTATTATTACTTTTAAAAAAATTTTTTTTCCAAAAACTGCCACATAAATCTAATAGAATCTTTCTAAAATCCTCATTAATATGTTTTATGTTATATATATTGAGATGTTCGGAAAGTCCATTTTTAAACTAGAGCGTAGTGTTATTACAAATGGGGCTAGTGATTACAAAGTTATTTGCTTTTAACTCAATCTCTCAAAAAGAAGCCACGAACTTTTTCGACTTAACAATAAATTGAGTAGTCAAGAAAGTAATTTCGTTGTTTCCCAACAGAGGACTTAATTGAATTTTGTCACAACCAACTTCACACTTAAGCCGTAAAAACATATGTATTTCACAGCTGACATAGCAAGGTTTGCTTGTGAAAAAATTCGATTGATTCTGCATAGTAGTTTATGGTTGATAACCTTTTAAATATGGATAGTGAAACATATAAAAATACTGTTCAAGCAAGAAAAAAATTATCCGATGTGAATGGAGAAGATGTGTTAAGTGAGCGCCAGTGCCACAACTGGTTTGCAATATTTCGATCCGGCAATTTTGATCTCGAAGATGCACCACATTCTGGAAGGCCAGTTGAAGCTGATGAAGACACATAAGGCATTAATTGATGGAAACCGGCGTTAATTGATGGAAACCGGCGAATAACAACTCGTGAGATCGCTGAGAGATGAAATTTATCGAATACGACCGTTCATGATCATTTTAAACGGCTAGATTTAATCTCAAAGCTCGACATATGGGTTTCTCAGCTTCTTACGGAAAAAAATTTGTGCCGTCGCATTGACGTTTGTGATTTGTTTCTCAAACGCCAACAAAATGACCCATTTTTTAAGTGTATCATCACTAGGAAAGAAAAATGGGTTGTCTACAACAATGTTGAGCGCAAAAGATACTGGAGTAGAAAAGATGAAGTCTCAAAGCACTTCGAAAGCCAATATTCATCAAAAAAAGGTTATGCTATCTGTTTGGTAGGATTTCAACGATCAATTCTGAAGTGTACTGTCATCAGTTGGACAAATTGAATGATTCACTTAAAGAAAAAAGGCCAGAATTGGTTAATAGGAAAGGTATAGTGTTCCAACAGGATAATGCGAAACAAGTTTAACCACTCGGTAAAAGCTTTTAGAGCTTGTATGGGAAATACTTCCACACCCACCATACTCTCCCAGGCCTAGCACCTTATCATTTGTGCCGGTCTGTACAAAATTTTTTAGACGGTAAAACGTTTAATTCAAATGAAATACTGCCAGCAAAAAACAAAAATTTTATAAGCGTCGAATCATGCTATTGACAGAAAGATGGCAAAGAATATAGTGGATCACACTGGACAATAGTTAATTGCATAAAAAACGAAATTACTTGCCGGACAACCCAATAATAATCTATGAGGCATGGTAAAAAAAAGTAATGACATGGGCATCACTGAGAGCGATCTGGCAGCACCGCGGATTTCCCTTCACATAGCATAGATCGTATGTTAGTCCCTCTTACCTAAACGTAAAATGAAAGTTTCAACCTCGTTCAGTAGCTAAGCGAAGCTCAAATGTGTTTTGTAGTGAGTTAAGATTGATAGGTTCGTGTTTTTCACACAAGTTTCGGTAGTAAAGAACATTTTTGGACAAGTTCCGGTAGTAAAGAGCATACGAAAAGTTCCAATAAGTACAAGCTTCGGTAGTAAAGAGCATTTTTGGAGGTACGAGTAGCAGTGCATGCTAAATCTCGCTCAGCGACGCCTTTGATATCGAAAAATAATAAAAATTGTAGAATGAGTGAAACCTCTTGCGAGGTCAGACCGTAGATGAACGTTTAAATCCTTGAAAGCCTTACAAAAAGAATTCTTCGCATTATCATACAGCCATCTCTGTCAAAGAATTTTCGTCGACAAAAAGGAATCGGTTTAATAAACATGAAAAATGAGTGCTTTTAGAAATCAATTTAAGGACAATACACGATTTTGTGATGGGATAGAGATTGGGTGAATTTTAGCCTCGTCAATGGCATTCAACAGTGGCTGACGAAACGGTTTCGCAATAATCAGTTTTATATGCAAACCAGACAACAAATTTCTGATTTACGCCTATACGACGCCGGTTCAAAAAGTATCATGAATTTTGACTATTATCATACAGTCACCTCTGTCAAAGGATTTTCGTCGGCAAAAAGCAATCGGTTTGCCGGCAAAAACGTATTTCTGTTTTGTTGGGAAAAAAACACTTGTGGTTCCTCAACTCCCCTGTATTTACATGATCTAAGTCCGTGTAACTTCTTTTATTCTCAGAGACCAAAAAAACAATCGAAAGAACGTCATCTTAGGAGTGTCGATAACATCCAAAGAAGTGTATTCGAATTTAATACACCTAGTCAGTTTCTGCATATAGAATATCTGATCCTTCGTTATCAGCTCATTATTCTGCATAATTTAAGACCTGGACACACAATGGAGACCGTTATAACATAGCTGCTCTAACTGTTGGTAGCAAGGTCTACCCAAACCTCTATTATCATCTACAACGATAGCACTTCGGATAACTGGTATTTTCCACCACCAAATCCTAGAACTGTGCCCGCGATGTGGGCATTAACCACAGTCACCACATTACATCTAAAGGCACCTCAACCCAAGTGGTACTGCTTTTTGGTGCAAACCCCCGTGGTACCACTTTTTGATGCGACCCCAGTGGTACCATTTTTGATTTAAGAATATGTGGTGGCTTCTACCACTTAGAGAGTAACAATAAGGAATCTTGTAAGTTTCAGGCCCTATTAGGCCGGCTTAAGTCCGCAGTTTCCCCAAAACCCGAAGGCACTTCTGGTATTGATCATTCTCCCAGAACTAATTTCCTTGCCGGAGATTCTTCTGAAAAATAACCTTGCTTGATTAGTACGAAAAATGATGACAAGCTATTAAAAATGAGCTCGAGTAAAATGCAGGAAGGTGAGGAGTGATGGACTGTCACTAATCAATTACGCAATCGTTACCGGAGATGACACGTGGGTTCATCATTAAGACTCATAGAGCAAACAGGCACCGATACAGTGGTAGAAAAAAAGGAACACTCCTCCGAAGAAGTTTAGAATCACACAATTAGTTGAAAAAGCTATCTATGGCCCCGGTATTTGGGATACGAAAGAAATTCTGCAACAATATTTTAAAAGAAAAACTAATATTTTATGACACAAAAAATAGGTTTTTCAGAAAAAACGGGAAAATCCAGTTAAGTTAGACTCTAAATAAAGACACTTCAGACTAAGACCCTAAATTTAATAAAATTTTCTGCTACAACACGCGAATATATAAAGGCTCTTTTGAAGATGTATTTATAGATTTTCCTTTTTTTAATGTTCCCTTGTACACTAAATTACTATAAAACAGATTAGTTGATTTAACTTAAAAAAAATAGTTGGCAATTTATTTAAAATTAAAAGTGGCGATGATTAAGACCTTTGAACGCTTAAATGGAATTTTCAATAATATAAAAAGGTCTAAATGCTAGAAAGAAAGTAGCAAACAATTATATTCGAATTAGTTATTATAAAATATACTCCAGAGTACTCCATGATAATATTAATAATAAAAGATTTTTGAATTAATTATAGAGGAAAATTAATAGATTTTTTGTTTGTTGATAAAGCTCCCAACGATATGTTTTGTATTTTGTACGTTTTTGAGTAACTCTTCAGATTTTCTTACGCTTTGGAATAAACCCCATCCGAAAGGGAACTTATATGCATGACCATATCAACTTTTGGTATGGATTTTATTTTCTCTTTTCTAATCCATTGGAATGAAGATTGCACAAGCTGTTTAAATTATATTATAAACAACCGGAAATACCTTTCCATAATCTGTCGTTACGGTATAACGTTACGCTACACTATAATGTTAACCAAAAACCTAATAAATACTACAATATTATTAATAATATATAAATTAAGGGTGCAAAAAAAACAACGTAATTATAAAGCAATCAAAATAATGTTTTATACAAGAAACTAGAGAAGAAACTTACAAATTATAATAAATTTTTATATAAACAAAAAATCAAGATAAAAAACTGTTTGTTGATTATTAATTTAGTGATATTTTTTTTAAGTCAATCGCAATCGAGGTTAGTCGATTTTGATAAGTAAAAATATTTTATATAATATATAATTAATTCCATTTAAAGGTTAGATTGTAATCTTTAAAGGGGAAGGTTTTTTTTGGGTAATTGAAGAATAATTTGACTATTTTTATAATAAATTAGACTCGGGGTTTTAAATATGTTCTAAAAGTTCATTTTCTTAGATAGTAAAGTTCAAAAGGTCGTGGTTGCCTTTATTACTGCCGCTATAATACCAACTATCAGCTAACAATTAATAAGGTAATTCTTAACATGTCTAGGATGAACAAGAGTTTGTTTGGATAGATTTGAGTGAGTGGGATTCATCAAACCCACAAAATTTTTGTATCTTAAATCAACTAACCAACCACTTAAGCAGGCAAACTGACAGAGTTCTTATTTTTTGTTTATATTAATTTTAATGAAGTTTTCTTTTATGGTCACATGGGATTAATAACATTTTTTTTTTTTTTTGCACTTTAAGAATGATCTCAAATTTATTGAACGTAAATAAGACTATAACGCATAAATTAATATGCGGATGATGGTGATCTTTAGCCGATTCAAAAAATAAGACACAATTAAAAAGACTTCCGCTTATACTGTTACAGAATTAAGACTTTATAAGCTTTTATTTTTTATGTATAATACAATTAAATTTAAAAAAATTGTTTTTCAGTTAAAGCTTTGGAAAATAAATTTGGGCTAATTAGGATTTTTTGTTTTTTGTAGTAGGTACTACTGGAATATACGCCAGGCGCCACTGCTTCAATAGTCAGGAGTGACTTCTTCAACGCCGCGGACTAGCAGGAAATTTATTTATTTTTTAAGGAAAATTAAAATAATGCCAGGGGTAAAAGCTTAAATCCGCTGTTTGGTCATAGATGGCGTGAGTGAGCGTATTAATGGGCACGCCATAATTTTTTTTATGAGTTTGACATCTGTCAACATTAATCAGTGCATATTTTCAGCAATTTCATACAACAACATACATTTTTTCTTGGGTAATCATGTATAGTTTTGTGCCAGAAAAAGACCATATGCGAGAAGCTCTGCTTTTCTGCTTCAATTTGAGGAAATCGGCTACCGAATCGCATCGAATGCTTATGGAAACCTATGGTGACAGTGCTTTATCGGAAACAACGAGCCGAGATTGGTTTCGTCGGTTCAAAGACGGCAATTTTGACTTGTGGAACAAGAAGCATGAAAATTGGCCTAGGAAGGTTGAGGACCATCAATTTCAGGCTCTTTTGGACGAAGACGATACCCAATCGCATAAAATGCTCGCGGAGCAATTGGGTGTTACTCAACCAGCCATTTCCATGCGTCTGCGTGACATGGGGAAGATTGAAAAGATCGGAAAACGGGTGCCGCATGAATTGAACGATAGGCAGATGGAGCGACGCCAAAACACATGCGAAATCTTGCTCGCCAGACAAAAAAGAAAGTTGATCCTCTATCGGATTGTGACAGACAATGAAAAGTGGATATATTTCGAGAATCCTAAACGACAGAAATCTTGGGTTGATCCCAGCCAACCATCAACATCTTACCCAAGACCAAATCGCTTCGGACGGAAGACGATACTGTGCGTTTGGTGGAATCAGCAGTGTATCGTCTACTATGAGATGCTTAAACCTGGTGAAACTGTCAATGCCCACCGCTACCACTAACAACTGATCAAATTGCACCGTGCTCTGCGTGAAAAAAGAACGGATTATCAACAAAAACATGACAAGCTGATTTTTGTCCACGACAACGCACCATCGCACATGTCGAAAATGGTCCAAAACTACTTGGAGACACTCAACTGGGAGGTGCCACTCCACCCAGCTTATTCACCGGAAATGGCCCCTTTCGACTACCACCTGTTTTCGTTGATGGGCCACGCGCTCGCTGAGCAGCATTTCGATTCTTACGAAGACGTCCGGAAATGGCTTGATGAGTGGTTTGCCTCGAAAGAGAAGGATTTTTTTTTGGCGTGGTATCCACAAATTTATCAATAGATGGGAAAAATGTGTAGCTAGCGAGGGCAAATACTTTGAATAACTTGGTTTTTGCTTTCTATGCAAAAAACATGTGTTTTTAACTAAAAAACAGCGGATTAAGCTTATACACCTGGTAGTAATAAATATCGAATTAGATTTGATCATCATCATTATCGAAGGCAAGGCAACTTGGAGTGCGGTTTAGATTTGTTAAGAGCTCCAGACGTCCACGCTTCGCGCTGCTGTTGTCTAGTTCGAAACTTCAAGCATGTTTTCAATGTCCTGGCCAACAGCATCGCTACACCGAAGGCAGGGACAACCCCGTCTTCTAGGACCATAAATGGAACCCACTGTAGGCTTTATGGGTTAGATATTCTTCATCTTCAAGCATGTTTCAAGCATTTTCAAGCATGTTTTCGAGGTCCTGGCCAACAGCATCGCTACACCGAAGGCAGGGACAACCCCGTCTTCTGGGACCATAAATGGAACCTACTGTAGACTTTCTGGGTTAAATATTCTTCATCGATACAGAGCCTTTATTTCATCCTCAAACTTAACAGATATGCACATGTGTGTAAAATCGTTGTTATAATTTTTATAACCGTTTCATATCTTTGAACAGTTTCATCATGAGTGAACCATTAAAAATTTGATTTTCTTTTAAGGTAAAATACCTTACAAAAAAGTAGATTTGAAGTGCCCCTTGATACTCGTAAAGGTGAAATGAAAACTTTCTAAAATATTGACAATAAAAAACAAATTAAAGACGTTTAGAAAAAAAACTTTGTAAAATAGATAATCTCACTTTATCTTTTCTTCAAAAAAGAGAATTTTTTTCTTCAAAAATATAATCAAAATTATTGTATAATTTTTTTTATTAAGAGCAGGAATATTAAATTTGCTTGATTCTGTAAAGTATCTAAAGAAAAAAAACTGCCAACGCATTCAACTGGTAATCCGGACAACGTTGGCATTGAGACTGGATTGGTGATGTCATATAACAAGAAATTAATTTAACTGTTAGCATTCTTAGACAGATTCTGAATATTTTTATTGAATTCGAATTTGGTTTTGTACAAGTTAGAAAGGCCACAACACAACACCTTTGGTATCCAAGAGCAAGTTAGTCAGACTTTAATGCCTGCAGTTAGTTGGGTTTGGCTTCGTTTTTACAATTTCAAGGTAATCAAGAAGTAGATCAGCAAAATGCTGCCAGAAATATTCGAAACGTGGCAATTTTCAATCAATTTCGTTCAGATCTTTCTATTAACTTGCGAAAACCGAAAATTGTGCAAGATCCCTCCTCGAGGAAAGTAGCAATTGCAATTTACGATTTTTTAGCCAAACAATCTGTTGAGAAATTATTCGATAATACTTCTAAGTTGGCTGAAATAATTGTAATTGTTGTAATAGAAAATGCTGTAATCGTATTTAATGTTAGTTAAATCAACAATGGCAATTAGAAAACGCAAACTTTTGAAAAAAAATTGCGCAAATCTTTAATGAACTTTCTACGCGATCCAATGCATAGAAGAGAATTGCCCGTTACAGTCGAGTTAGGTTCAGCTTCAATGAGATCAGATTTTCCGCGTTAGTCGAAATCTAAAGACTTCCATCAAACAGTCCCTAGTTGAACTTTCTAATTTCGAATTGGGCGCATAATTGTTTTTTAAATGGATATAAAAAGTAAGTTCACGTATTTTTATTCAACTCTTTCGTGTGCGTGATGACGCTTGGCTTGTTTTCCTCTTATGTGACCATCTACCACGCACTCACCTTATCTAATAGATGGTACTGGCTGAACATTTAATGAACCTCAAAAGCGAATCGAAGTGACCAAAAACACAAATCCAAGTACAAATGTACTCAAATTTTCACTCCACATCTAATTTTGTATCAACAAAAAATGTTTTTTAACTGATTTCGTAATAGTTTTAGATTATGGCAAAAAAAAATAAAGATATGGACGCAGAAAACGCCTGTTCAGAGGTGGTAATAAACATGAAAAATGAGTGCTCTTAGAAATGAATTTAAAGACAATACACGATTTTGTGGTGGGATAGAGATTGGGTGAATTTTAGCCTCGTCAATGGCATTCAACAGTGGCTGACGAAACGCTCTCGATATAATCAGTTTTAATGAGAATTTATCATCGTCGTGTGATTTTTTTCTCTTTTTTTCCCTTTTAGATTATAACTAAGAAAATCTCATTTATTATTATAGATTTTGATGTAAATAGTGCAAAGAATCTCATTGAAATTATTGAAAATAAAAAATATTTACCAATAACTAACTATGCTTATTAAAATGACTAATAAAGATAAAGTCCTATAAAATACTTTTTTTTCTTCTTTTTCTACCCGTATAGGGGGAATATCTGAAAACACAATAAGGGAACTCCTTTTAATAGTGTGGGACTTTAATGTACTAAAAACACCTCCAACAACATGCCATTATCAATTATGGCAACGTGAAAAAAGGTTTCTGCTCTCCTAATTAGGGAAGTTTGTTCCTTTCTAAGGAGACGTACTTTGTTGATCACATCTTTAAGAGTGAATGCAAGCTTTGATCGTGTTTAACTGCTTCCTTTCTTAGTTCATAACAAACCAGATTAATTTTTAAACCACGTTAGAGATCTTTATTTCTTATGTACGAGTACCGTGGAGCGTTTACTTTACTTCATAGAGCTTTTGTATTATCTGTTTCTGTTGAATTTGTTTGTAAAGCCCCAAAGAGACTTAAGTATATGATTGTAAATTAAAATTTTCTTCTGCATTGAAAGTTCAGAGCTCCTCCCTAGCAGTCTATACAATAATTTATATTTGTTATTGAGTTCTTTTTTTTCTACTTTACATGCTCCTCTCAATTTAGTTTGGTAGCAAGGGTCATATCTAAATACTTAGCTGTATTGGCATAAGGTACAATTAGTCCATTAATGGTAATACAATACATACCTCCTTCGTACGAACACCTTTTCAAAAATTATTAACATTCTGAGTAGCAGAGAAATTGGGTGGTAAAATTTTACGACTTTCCTGGCTAAGAAAAAAGGTGAATAAAAAAAATTGGGAAAACGGAGTACAAATGGTAAACCTAAACCGCGGATAACCGCCGATGACGCCAATAGATGGCGCCACCAGTAAATGCTGGTCTAAAATATCGGGTCAGAAACGTCAAATCGTAAGCTTAGGCATCTGTCAACAACTCGTCCAAATTTAAGCAAAATAGGCGTGATTTAAGCAAAAAAAACTGAGGAGTGCCGAATGACCTTCTTATGGTAAGGCTTATATTAATGAGAGAACGTGTCGCGAATGGTTCCACCGCTACAAAAGTGGTGATTTCGACGTGGACGACAAGGAGCGCTCCAGACTGGTGAAAAAGTTTGAAGACGCAGAATTGGAGGCATTACTGGACAAAGATCCATGTCAAACGTAACAAAAGCTTGCACATTCATTCGGCGTGATTCAATAAGCCATTTTCCATCGTTTGAAAGCCTTGGGAATGATCCAAAAGCAAGGATATTGGATGCCATACGTGTTGAACCCGAGAGACGTCGAACGGCGTTTTTTCACATGCAAAAAACTGCTCTAACGAAAAAAAGGAGGGTTTTTCTGCTTTGAATTGTGACTGGCGGTAAAAAGTGGAGCCAATACAATAATCCAAAACAAAGAAAATCGTAGGGGCGGCCATGCATCAACATCGACGGCCAAGCGAAAATTCCATGGCTCGATGCTTATGCTATGTATTTGGTGGGACCAGCTCGGTGTGGTGTATTATGAGCTGTTGAAACCAACGCAGGAGCTCACTACCGAACACAAATAATGCGTTTGAGCCGAGCGTTGGAGGAAAAACGGATACAATACGAGCAAAGACACGACAAAGTGATTTTGTAGCATGCCAACGGTCGGTCACATGTTGCTAAGGTGGTTAAAACCTACCTGGAAACACTGAAATGGGACGTCCTGAAAGGGCGTAATTTTGGTACTGCCAATAACATCCAGAGGAATATAACCAAGAAGCTGAAGTCGCAACGCCTCCGCCGATGTATACCCGCCAAGGGAACAACTTTGAAGGACATAGCATTAATGTTGTCATTCTTTTCTACCACGCATCTAATATTTACGAATATCCTTATTATTACAGAACTAAAATTTAAACGAAGGGCCACTTTATTGCTCTTCCAAACTTTTTCTGAATGTTCCCCTAAAAATGCCGATGACTTTATTTAGAGCAAAAGCTGAACACGTTTAGACATCAAAAAGTGTGTGGAAAACATTCAATTGGGTTTGGCAGAATATACACTTCAGAGAGTAAAGCGGACACAACCACACAAAATTTTATTTTATTTTTTAATGCCGATTTTAGCAATAGTTGTACTGAAATCTTGCTTGTTAGAGCAAAGAAAAACTTAGTGACAACTCAATGACAGTCCAGCTATGTTACCGGTGGATTCAAACTCAAAATTGCTACGTACTAGACGCCCATGTCCCAGCGTCGCTAAGTAAGGACACACCACAAAAGTTCTATTAACAGAATTTATTACTAATAATTAAGAGAGTAGACAAAACAAATTTTGGTATTCCAAATATGATAAATAAATTATTTACAAGTGATTCTTTAAAATGGAGCAGTTTTCCTTAGAAATAAAAATTCTGACAATGTTATTCGCTTAAACTCGAGCAAACAATTATAAAACAATTCTTGTCAAGCACTCAATTTTAATCTTGTTTAAATAATTAAACATTAAAATTCAAAAGGTTATCAGTCAATTTGATAAGAAAGTCTTCGTTTTTTTTGCTGAACACTTATGGAAATTATTTTTATATTGTATATAATTAAAAAATTTTATAAATTTGTTTTTGACTGTTATTTATTAAGAAGCAAAAGTGGAAGGGGGAATAATTTACAAATTGTGTTTGTTATTATACAAAATAAGTGCGTGCCCAATTTTTGTTGACAAAATAATTAATGGGCTTTTTTTAAATGTAAATACGAATATCTTCACGTTCAAATAGTACACGTTTTATTATAGTATCCCCATTCCAGTAATCTCCACAATTATTTTATTAGTCTAGTGTATATTAAATAATTTTTTTTTCTTTCATGGCGTAATCACGTTGTACTTAATTATTTGCACTGTGTATTATGATAGAAAGCTTTTAATTGATTTTATAGATAAATAGGACTATAAGCTCTTAAAATATTAGTTAATAATCTGTAGTTGGTTTTTTTTGTCTTTAAAATAAACTACATTTGAAGGAATAAATATGTTGGCAACAACTAACCCCCCATTCTCTGTAATACTTTTTATCAGCGCTGGCAAGCATACACGTATGTGTAACCACCTTCAGCTCATTTGATGAAATTTTTCTCAATGGCTTCAATGGACTCAAAACATTTTTTACAAAGTAGTTGTTGCAGCTTGAAGAACAGAAAAAATCCCATAGAGCCATATCTGGTCAATATGTTATGGTGCTTGATCGATAACATTAGTTGAGCTTTGTGCGAATCAAAAACAACAGCCTTTTTCCGTGGAACACTCTCAAACGCCTATTAACGCTCAGATTGTATTGTTTCTTAATGGTTTGCCCCTCTGGAAGAATTTCCAAGCAAATATTACCTCGATAATCAAAAAAAAAATTTGCCAACACCACTTTAATTTTTGAGCGACTTTCACGTGGTTTTTTTCGGTTTCAGCTCGTTATGTAAGTGTAAATAAGAAACTAGTTGTCTGGTGTGCATATAAAACTTATGGGCCCACGTTTTGTCATCCTTTTTTATGCGTTACATTTCTTCAGCAACCTCTGTTTATAATAAAATCAGCTCCTTCGGAACAAGCCGTGCTGCGACACATTTGAAGATGTGCTCCTTCGGATACATGACCCAGACCACTTCTGGGTCATGTATAAAAACATTGTACCACTCGTATAATTGTGTTTCCAATAAAACTGACTCACCCTAAGCCTTCTTCAACATAAGCAACGAATTTACTACAAAAAATTTCGAGCAATTTTTACCTTAGATATTTTTTTTTCGAAAATCCCAGAGCACATTTTCAGCTAGTTGACGAACGAATCGAAACACCACGTGACAATTACTTACATGAATGCCAACTTAACAGAAGAACAGGTTTTTTTTCATATATTGTGTTTTACGCGGGCTTTTTAAATCAACAATTGAAGTACTTATTTGACATACCAATACATTTCGCGATATGATTTTTCTTAGGGTAATTGGTTTTGCATTTTTAGGGTAATTTGTCTTGTACGCATTGCGGCGACTTTCTCGAAATATTTTCAATTCTTTTTTTTAAAGCACATCGATTTTGTTTTTCTTACACTTTTATTCAGGTTGAAAGTTTTAAAAGTAAAAGTCACGTTTTTATGACGATTTATCTATTGGCTAGTAGCAACCAAATAAATAATTGAATGTAGGTCAATCGGTGCAAAAAATTCTCCATAAAGTAAAATATTTATTTCGGATGTAAACAACTACGAACAATCATTGACGCGAAAGTACTATCGTTCGCGGCTTCATATTCCATATGTTTAATTCATGGCTTCAGAAGAGTTTATATCCTTTTTTGAAATGTTCAATATTTTACCATACACATAACATTAAAGAGATAATGCTTCATAAATCATTTTATTGCATATAAAGTTATGTTATAAAAATATCTGTTTCCATATCCTTTAACCAGTCAGCCCAAAAGACAGACCATAAAATGTATAATTTTTCCCTTCAGATAAAAAAATCACTTTCATATCAATTTTTTGATTTTTATTTTTTAATATCCAAAATATAAATATAACGTCGGAATTAGGGATAAATAATTTTAGATTTAGACCAATGCAAAGAAAAATTGATACCATGGAAAAATGCTTTTATAATAACATTAAATGGCATGTTATTCATGAGTCTATAAATTTTTTTTTAATAATTGAATTTATTTAACTCCTAAAAGATGGAGAGGAGGGGGGGGGGTGTACACTTTAACAATATACACTTGCGGACAGATAATTAGAAACGACAAGTTTTTTTTAGTAAATCCTTCGTAAAATCTGAATGACTTCACGGAAATTGAAAAACAAAGACTTTTTAATTTAATAAATTAATATTTAATAATAATGATTAATAAAACAAATTTTTTTCAAAAAAATGTATTGCGCTATTGATATAAAACAAAAATGGCGCTTCATTGCCTGGTCATATAATTAGAAACTTAATATTAAAAGTGTATTATACATATGAATTAGATAAAAAAATAAAATTTTAAATAAGGATATCTATTGCAAATTACTAATATTTTGTTGGATATCCTTTATTTTTTATAACTGCCAAACAACGCCTTGGCATACTGTAAATTAGCTGTTGCACTCTGCTAATGGGGATGTTATCCCATATATCCTTTATATTGTTAAAAAGGTCGGTTGCGTTCTTGGAAGTCCTGGTCCTTAATCCTCTCTTAACATCCCCCCACAGATTTTCGATAGGATTAAGGTCAGGACTTTGCGCTGGCCACTCCATTACGTCTACTTTTTCGTCCATAAACCAACTCTTCACTAGGCGTGAAGTGTGTTTAGGATCATTATCCTGTTGAAACGTATACGTAATGGGCATATTTTCAAACGCGTAAGGCTCCATAACATTTACCAATATATTTTTGTACACATGTTGGTCCATGCGTCCATCAATACGGTGTAGTGGACCAACGCCATACCACGAAAACGCTCCCCAAACCATAACACTACCACCCCCATGTTTAATTGTTTTTTGTGTGTAGTTGGGGTTTATTTCTTGGTTTTTGGGGCGACGGACATAAACCTTACCATCGGACCCAAACATGCAAAACTTGGATTCATCGCTCCACAACACTTTTTTCCAAAATCCAATCGGTTTGTCCTTGTGAGTTTTGGCGAAGCATAATCTGCGCTTTTTATTTATCGCCGAAACAAGTGGCTTTTTCTTAGCCACGCACCCACGCAAACCAGATTCACCCAGTCGACGTCTAACGGTCCTGTCCGACAATTTATTTGTCAATTGACTTGACAAGGACTCCTTAATTTTGTTGGCCGTCAAAAATGGGTCAGCTTTACTCGCCCGCAAAATCAACCTATCTTCTCTTTTGGTTGTTTTTCGACTCCGTTTTCTCCTAATTTTGTTGTTGCATGAGCCAGTGCTGGTATACGTTTTTATAGCTGTAAAAACCATTTTTTTTGAACATCCCAAGTCCTTCGCAACAGTTGCCATTGAGGAATTTTTCATCGCATATTTATTTATTATTAGTTGCCTAAATTCTGGTGTGCAGCTTCTTCGTTTTCCCATTATTTACCTAATTTTACATAATTTCGAATGAGTTTGTAGCATAATATAACATAACTTTATTACATAATAAAAATTCAAAAATATTACACTTAATTCAAAACACTGGTTCTAATTATACGTCCACACTCTATGGCAAAGTATTAAGAATGAAATTAATATCATTCCAATAATTACCGTTGCATACATTATATAAAAAAAATTTCATCAAATTCTATTTATAGAACAATGCAGAATATTACAGCAAAAAAAAACCGTACTATTTTGCTGCAATTTTATACCCGAAAATCTGATACGAATTCCAAAAAAAATAATTTTTGAATCGTTTCTAATTATCTGTCCGCAAGTGTACATTTTTACTAAGCAATTAAATTGGAAATATTTTTAGTGAAATTCCTGGAAAAGCTTCGAAAGATAAATTTTGTTAAAGAAAAATTTATATCAAAAATAAAATTTTGATTTTTGAAATTTTTATCATATAAAACGAATAATCAAAAAATACGCAATTAATAATACTCTCTTGTAACTAACATAATACACTGTAAAATATTTAATTCTATCTTATAATAAGACGACGGAAAAGACTAAAATTAATATGATTAAAGACTTGTTTCAATGACTTATGGTTTATAGTTTTTTTTTGAGGTTTAAATTGTACACTTATTCATACGACTACAATCAGCTTAGCTGGTACGAGTATTAAAAACAAATGCTTATAACATTAATCCATACAAACTGTATAATATAATCGTAAGTAAAGCTTTACATTTCTGTTGTTGTTTGATTATTTTTTTCTCGCATATGCTCTTTTTCTAGCACAAAACTAGACATGATTACTAAAGGAAAAATGTTTGTGTTGTACGAAATTGCTGCAAATGTGCACTGATTAATGTTGACAGATGTCAAACTCATAAAAAAAAGTATGGCGTGCGCATGGTAGATTAATATGCTCACTTACGCCATCTATGACCAAACAGCGTATTTAAGCTTATACCCCTGGTAATTATAACTGAATAATTCTGCTTTGCTACTAAATAACTTTTAATTAAAAGAAGATAAAATTAAACTATTTTCAGAAACCGCCGTTTTCCAATAGATGGCGTCAGCAGTAAATGCTGGTCCAAAATAATGGATCAGAAACGTCAAATCGTAAGCTTAGGCATCTGTCAACAACTCCTCATCATTACATTTGTGACTTTTTATCGGCGTTATATATTTTTTTGTGCGTGTGAATGTCGAAATTTGTGCCAAATAAGCGTTATTTGCGAGAAGTTTTGTTTTTTGCCTTTAATTTGAAAAAATCGGCAGCTGAGGCGTGTCGACTTATTGTACAAATTTCTGGTGAGGCTTGTACTAGTTGGAGAACATTTCGCGAATGATGCCAACGCTACAAAAGTTGTGATTTCGACTGGGAAGACAAGGACCGTCCAGGACCGGTGAAAAAGTTTGAAGACGAAGAATTGGAGGCATTACTCGATGAAGATTCATGTTAAACGCAACATGAACTTGCAGATTGATTGGGCATGACTCAACTCAACAAGCCATTTCCAATATTTTGAAAGTGTTGAAAATGATCCAAAAGCAAGGAAATTGGCTGCCATACGAGTTGAAGCCAAGAGACGTAGAACGGCGTTTTTGCACGTTCGAATAGCCTGTCCAACAGCAAAAAAGGAAGGATGATTTTCTGCATCGTATTGTGGAGCCATTATGCAAAGCGAAGAAAATCGTGAAGACGCCGCGACCAAGCCAAACATACAAGGCCATCGACGACCAACCCAAACATCCAGGGCTCGAAGCTCATAAATAGCGTATTTGGTGGGACCAGCTCGGCGTGGTATATTTTAAGCTGTCGCAACTGGTTAAACCCATCGCAGTAGCTCCCTACCGAACATAACTGATGCGTTTGAGCCGAGGATTGAAGGAACAACGGACACAATAAAAGAAAAGACACGACAAAGTGATTTTTAGCATGCCAACGGTCGGTCACATGTTGCTAAGGTGGTTAAAACCTACCTGGAAACACTGAAACGGGCCGTCCTGCCCCACCCGCCGTATTCTCTAGACATCATTCCTTCCAACGACTACCAAAAATGGGGTCGATTCGTGGATCACCACAGAAGACCAGCAGTTTTTTTTAATAGAACTCCTCCTATTCCAAGTCGACTGTTCGATATTCCAATCTAATCTTATATGCTCCATAAAATTTGACAACTTCTAATTGATCTCTACAACTAACCAACGACCAGTTACTTAAGGCAGAGCTGGTGGCAATGCCAACCCCACACGTCACATAAAATCCACGCAAATAACCCCATCGTCGTGGCGCTACAGAAATACCTCTGGCTTTTGTCTCTCAGAAACAATTTACTTTTTTTTATTGAATATGAACTTTTGTCGACAAAAATTGAATACTTCAATTTTATTGATTAACCTTGATTAAAATATTTACTTAAACCGCAGCTAAACAAGATTGAGAAAAACAAACGCCCACCTTACAATGAAAAAAAATAGAAAACACAAATAAATTCAGTTTAATATAATATCCCCTGCCATCCCCAAATCGTTCCTTTTCCAATAGTGTTGGTGTTTCGTTGATTTCGCTTTTAATAAATTACGGAAAATTACATTTTTTTTCTTTTTTTTAGATAAAAAGCTTATTTCCAGTAAAATTCTTTTATAGAACTGCCTGCCTCTGGTCTGTTTGCCGATAATAAATCCAAGAGCATAACCAGAACGAAACATTTGATCTCGAATACGGGCACAGTTGTCCTCCCTTGTTATCTTCAAAGTTTTCTCTTTCAATTGATTGCGTCGGAATCTAATAATTTCGAAGTGGCTATTGAACATTTCTGTGGATTTCGAAACTTTTCAATTCTTCTTATTAAGAGGAACATGCAACACGTAAACAAATGCTTCTTCGACATGAATACCATCATAAGAAAGGTTAAATATATTTATGGCATCCCCTTTCGGAGAGGAAAAACCATCGTCGATAAATTGATTTCGAATTCATTGAAAAGGTAAAAAGTTTTCGTTTCATAAGTAAAACTTGCAAGTTGATTTTCAGAAAAAGTATTTATGGTAAATAAAAATTTTATTGAAGAATCGTCTCAATCAAGTAGCGCTTTAAGGGTAAGAAATTTTCAAAACATTCCACAAAGTTTGTCTGTTCGTTTTTATTAAATTGTAACTAATTTGAAATTTGCTCTCAACAACAGATTTTTATATTTTTTTCAGTTTTCGATATTTTAAAACATTTGCAGCAATTTCGTACAACAACAAACATTTTTCCTTTAGTAATCATGCGTGAAAAAAGAACGAATTATCAACAAAAACATGACAAGCTGATTTTCCTCCACGACCACGCACCATCGCACACGTCAAAAATGGTCGAAACTACTTGGAGATACTCAACTGGGAGGTGCTACCCTACCCCGCTTATTCACCGGACCTGGCCCCTTCCGACTACCACCTGTTTTCGTCGATGGACACCAAACTTGACACAAAGATGTGTCGTCCAATTTTTTGTAAGACTTGGTAAATCCATCTTTATTGGCCCATACCAAAAATACTACAATCCAACGAAATCAGTAACAGATCAAATCTTCTCTGTGTGGCAGTTAAAATATGGACAACAGATCCACCGACTTTGTAGCCATTCAGGATAGCATAGCCAGAGTAAAAAAATTTAGACATCCCAGAGATAGTTCGGCATCCCAGAAAAATCGATTTGACGAAGTAGGCTGACCATGACTAGTGTGAGAGAAAGAGCCAAAGCAGTCTCATCACTTTCAGAACCATTTAATATCCAGAATAGTCTTTTGTGCGTTCTCTTTTTGCCTGTGATTTGTGACTCAGGAGTGAGCATGAGGGTTAACAGCCTCATTAAGTCTGCCCAGCTTTTAGCATATGTCGACGACATCAACTTTATGTGTTGATCAGACAGAGCTGTACGAGAGACTTTTATCCAGATTGAGCCGGTGGTGTTGACGACACGACCAATTAGCACTTGTCGCATACAAATAGATTTGAAAGAGGTTATCGTCCACAATAATACGGAAAAAGAAATCCGCGGACGGCTGCTGGCAGCTAACACAGCCTACTTCAATCAGTGGTAATTATTTGGCTCGTAAATTCTGAGCATAACATCGAAGCTAATGACGTACAAGACACTAATCTTGCCAGTTTCATGTATTCGTCGGAAACTCCGGTTCTCAGCAAAAACCATTGGAAAATCAAGTCCGGGTCTGAGAGCAGGATCCTTGCGTCCGCCCGATTGTGGATAAAATTAAACTGAATAGGCAGTGGTGCGCTGGACACTTATACCTTATGGGAGAGGAACGTCATGTCCGAAAAGTCTACATTCATTTAAGGTCCGAGAATACGAGAGAAAGACAGCATCGCGAAGCAGAGACGTTCGGAGTTCTTTGATTCAAAGGCCTTCAGCCGAACTCCCGGTTGTCGCACCGTTGATAATGATTAATGAACTCTCCAATAACTCTTCGATATTCGCTAATTTTCTGCAAAACCCAATCCTCCACAACATTTATGCGTTCAATATTTTAATCTTTCCCATCCCCTTCTTTATTACATTAAATTTACTTCGAAATTTTATGTAATAAATGATGTGATATTTTATTTTAATAAAAAGATCGTTTCGCTATCAAATAGCCTCTAGCCATTGTCTCAGAGACATTACGTATAATAAATACTTTAATTAAAACTCTTTCGTACGAGATTTATTTTAAATTCTTACGAGTAAGAGATCCCTCGGCCATCGTCTCTTTTGTTGCCTAAGAGTGTTTATTACGAGGACATGACAGGAAATTTGTCTTCAAATTATATAATTCACTTACAAAAAGAACATTTCAGTTATGGTGGATTACACAAAAATATACATAAAAAGGAGCAACCGTAATTCTGCGGGAAATTTTAGATACTCGTAGAATTTTACGGAGAACTTTGGTAAGAAAGAATCGGATACAAAGGGTATTGGAAAGCTTACTTAAACCACATAGTTCTAGCCCATATGTCCAGATCCATTTTAAAATTTAATTATCTAAAATTAATTTATTAGCAAGTGAAAGTTTAGCACATTTGTCAAGTAAGTGCATAAGAATTTGATACTGTTTTTATGAAGACTAAAGGTTTGTTAATAAGTTTTTCTTCATTGAATATAACTGTTCACCTTGTAAGTCAATTTTGCATAAAATACTATAATTTTGTAGCTTTTTGGATAGTGCCTTAAGGAAGTATCTATCAAAATTGTCCATACCAAAATTCAAGCCCTTCATCTCCAGAACTAATTTACCAAAAGGAACAACGAACCTTGTTCGTAACTTTTATGCTTCGCCGTGAAGCATGTCCTCCCATATATCTTAATGGCAGTTTCACACAACAAAATACTGAAGTTCAGTGTCAAGTACGGAACTTACGCAAACGCTTAACATAGCACCCATAAACAAGATTTAAAAGATTAGAACTAAACAGACGATATCATCAACTACCGCAACTTCTGCTATTGAAACCTTTGGAGCTCTACTAAGCCTTCAACTTTCGCCGAATCCAATCTTCTCAGTCAAAAATAAGTCCTTATTTTCTTTTTAAATTAATTAATTTTATGTCAGTAATAATTTTGTATAACTTCGGCGCCAGCCTAGAAAAACTAGTACTTCCCCGTTGACTATGGCACTGATCTGCGGAACTGAACGTATTTAAAAAGTTTTACACAAGATTTAAAAGATTAGAACTAAACAGACAATACCATCAAGTACCGCGACTTCTGCTATTAAAACCAATATGGACTTACGGACTAAACCTCGGGAGCTCTACTAAGCCTTCCAACTTCTATCGAGTCCAATCTTCTCAGTCAAAAATAATTCCTTATTTTCTTTTTAAATTTATTAATTTTATGTCAGGGATTATTTTGTATAACTTTGGCGCCAGCCTAGAAAAACGAGTACTTTCCCGTTGACTATGGCACTGATCTGCGGAACTGAACTTATTTAAACAGTTTTACACAAGATTTAAAAGACTAGAACTAAACAGAGGATATCATAAACGACCGCAACTTCTGCTATTGAAACCGATATGGACTCACGGACTAAACATCGGGACCTCTACTAAGCCTTCCAACTTCTATCGAATCCAATCTTCTCAGTCAAAAATAATTCCTTATTTCCTTTTTAAATTTATTAATTTTATGTCAGGGATAATTTTGTATAACTTTGGCGCCAGCCTAGAAAACTAGTACTTTCCCGTTGACTATGGCACTGATCTGCGGAACTGAACTTATTTAAAAAGTTTTACACAAGATTTAAAACACTAGAACTAAACAGACGATATCATAAACTACCGCAACTTCTGCTATTAAAACCAATATGGACTTACGGACTAAACCTCGGTAGCTCTACTAAGCCTTCCAACTTCTATCAAATCTAATCTTCTCAGTCAGAAATAATTCGTAAAATTCTCGAGGCTTTCCTTTTTCTTTTCTTAATAGTCTTATTTATATCTCGTTATAAAAAGTTTCATTATCGTGCTTCCAATCATACTTATGGCCTCCAGTCCTTTCCTTATAAAAACCCATCAACGACTTAAACGTTACAGGTCGCTGGAGGCTATCGCAAAGCTTTACTATATCTTATTTTTGGCTTTGCTTTTGTTGTAAAACATTTTCAAGTTATTGACCCATGGCTACTCTATGACCTTAGGTACTTGATTTCAGAGCTTCTTAAATGATTACTGCAAGCAGACCAATGATTTTACTTCTATTTTTATGTATATTAAGGGCAAAAGCTGTCTTAAGATAGTCTAGAATATATCTTTTGTGTGAGGCTTTTTGCACTAACCCAATAACATTGTTGGAGGGTACTTGAATTCTAAAAATAATAGGCGCTAAAAAACATATTTTGAAATTGAATTAGTTAACTGGATAGCTAATGTTGTCAAAATAAACACAACTGTTAGGAGTTGATACTTTTGAAGAGATGGTCAGTCTTTCCGGGGTAAATCTATAACGCCATCGTATTGGTAGTTTGGTATTTGTGGTCTTGATCGTATCGACATTAGTGGGCGAACTCCTTACAATTATTTATAAATGAATTTTTGATTATTAACTGATCCGATATTAATCAACTCCCACTAATAAAAATATTGGGAAAAAAATACTTTTCAAATAATATCATAAGCAGTCCATTTTTAGATATTTTTTTTATTAAAATAATTTAATTTGCAATTCTGTCAACAACAAAAAAAAAACTAATTATAAACAAAAATTATATAAAATTATTTATAAATTGATTCATTTTTTGTTGTTGAAAATATTTGCAAAAAAAAAGAGTTTGATTTAAATTTCACTTCCGTAAATAAATTAACTACAAAAATTGGAACAAAACTATTTGCTTAATTTTCTTTTTATGCTATAATCAAAAACTTTATTGAAAGAATTGCATAATAAATGGAAATTATCTAACAATAAATAAGAGAAATAAAATTCTCCAATTTGAAAGAATTCTTCAACCTCCTCTTCTTAAGATAAATTAAAAACTTGTCCTAATTTCAAAAAAAATCATCGCCATTTGGTTTTGATTGATAAAAAGAAAGTTCACGGTATGAAATCAAGACGAAAATCAAGACTGCCGCTTTACGGATTTATTGACTCGAAAATTTCTCCTCCCTCACTTTGAAAACGTTTGCCCCAAAAGACTTACCATAAATATACGAGTATGATATAATTTTTTTTAAGCTATCTGTTCTTTCGTACAAAAAAAAAAAACTAATATTTATGCACAAATATTGGATGTTCAAACTCAGCTGGCTATAGGAAAAAAAGATATTATAGAGAAGGGAGAGAGATGAAATGTATCTTTTTCTTATATGTTAGTTTGTTGAACGGTATCGTTAAGAATATTTGTATAACTCCAGGTGGGATCATCGGACCTACGACCAAAGTTATTGAAGAGTCCAATCACCATGTCAGAATAGCAAATAATATGAACACCCAGTGAGTCATGAAATATTTCATTTTGCTACCTGGTCTATTGGTCTACCTTACCTGTCTCCAGTGAGTCATAACCAAAATGAAAATTACGTGCGGACTAGTTTTATAATAAAAAGCTACCACACAACAATTCTGGACAATGCAGTCCCCGATATCACCCATCTGGGAGTGCATTGTCTAGAATTGAATTATACAATCACCCACTACCCTTTCCAAGCGCGCTCCCCCCCTAAACATAAAATCTCACACACATAAATAGTGCATAACCGGTTCTGTACGAAATTTTATTAAACTCATTTTGATTTGTCAATGTTTACGTTCATGTCGAAGCTGATATTACCTGCTTCCTTAACTTGTAATGGTTTTTTCTATACTCTTTCTTTCACAATTAATAAATCCAACCAATAATGGAGTATTTAAATTGTTTTATTAGACGATTTATGTGTAGTGAGGCTAAAAGTTTAGATTGTTTTATTACATGACTTCTTACGGAGGCTAAAAGTACAAGAAGCAGACATAAAGAATTCCTTTTGGGAAAAAAATTAAAGAACTGCAGACGCAATTTAAGTTTCTATTGACAAGCAACAATTTCACTGCGTACTATAATTCGAATAAAAAAAAAGCTCCAATTTCATTTTAGGAATTTTGTTATTAATTTTCACTGCAATTGCAACAATTATTCTACTTAAAAGGTCCAAGCAAAACCATTCTGTATCTTCCAAGAGTAACCTTTTCGGTATCTTTCAGGAGATTATTTATTGAAAAAAAATCCAAATATAACAACACTTTGATAATCTTATAACTTATGACCTGTTGAACAACGATTGAATGGACGTATTCGGTAAATTAGAGCTGTAAGAGTGTGGATCAAGTGTCTACAAAATAAAGGAAATTTAATTTTTTCAATTCACTATCAAAAATTACACATTCCTTAAGAAGGGGGGCGGGGGCGGTGGGTTGTTGAAATGTGCCATGTTAAAAAACGTCACCAGATTAAGGATGACATGTATTGATGACTGGATAAAAAGTGATTGATTGTGTACAGTCAGGAGGACAGATGGGGTTAAGGGATTCGCGGCAAAGGCTAAAATTTGGCTAGGAAAGTGCAAATTTCGCAATATTATTAACAATGACTTTGGACCAGAAGTATTTTTGGGGTAGAGTGGGACAATTGGTGAATGTACGTATTGCGGAGATTAGGGTTACCAGAACAGGGAGACGCCAATTGTGGTCATCAAAAAAAGTGTAAAATCGTCACCATTCAAGAAAAATTGAATAGGCAAAAGACAAGAATTTTTAGGTTTGAAAGCAGGACATTAAATCGTATAAGTTTCGAGAGTCGATCACCCGGCTTTAGGGACCGTTTTGGTAAGGGTGAAGTTTTGTGTAAAACGAGTAAAGGCCAGTGGAAAATATTCTTAAGGAGATATTTTGGAGAAACTGGTGGACTCATTAGACCACATATTGTTTGCAGGGAAGTAGGGGTTATTCTCAGCAGGGCTCCGTATCAGCACATTTAGTCAAAACCACGCAACCATAACTAGAGCTCCATAGACCCTAAATCTTAATTTTTTGGGTCTATAAACTGTTTAACATTGATTTTGAAACAAAAGGCCTACTTGAAGTCCTATAGAAATGTTTAGTACCTCGTAAAAGATTTGATAAGAGCAGCTCAGATAAATGACCCAAAAGTTTATAATACATACGAGGTCTGTTCAAAAAGTATACGTAACTTGCGGAAATTCAAAATTCGAGATACTTTTTGAACAGACCTGTATCCACAAATTATAGTAGATTGTAGAGAGAACTAGGGAATATAGTTACCCGATTATAGGAGGAATCCTATTCGAAAAGAATGAAACTCTATATTGCGTGACAGTCCGCCAGTATATGTGCTATGGGTTTTTTTTCCAAATAGGAAATTATGGGTGAAAACAAAATGTCCACACCGAATTCTAAGTAGCTTTCGTGCCCAAAAAATTCAGTAAGGATGTATGGTAGACTGGCTTATTGATAGTACGCCAATGACTTGATAAAAAGGTATTGCTAATTGTCCAGTGTGTCTACGAAAGGCCAAAAATGCTAAGTACCCCTTTGTGATCATAAAACGTAAATTAGAGATTACTGTGGGAGAGTATCTCGCTCATTACCCAGAATACCCACGGAACCCAACGCAATTCGACAGCTGATTGGGTCGAATGTTGATGAAAACTGGGTCATTTAATGAGCTACGAATAGCTTCAAGGACGGTAACACGACCATTGAAAATAATAATGTATCTGCAGTTGGGAATGTTAGTTGACATCAATACTGCTGTCCTGATTGGTCATAGAAAGGTGAACTATAAGTTGGAAAAATCTCACAATTTAGGTCACGATGTACATCACCAAGAACCCCAATGACTTTCGTGTGCTCATTAACAGACACATCCGTGTACAGAAAATAAGGCATCACCGACGAGTTCATCTAACTATTCCGGGAATAGATAACTGTAGAAAGATGAATTGGTGTTGGCTTTTTTTAACATTCTAAGTGGAGTACACTCTCAGCTCTGCTTCCAAACATGGTTTCCAGTTTTTGTTAAGTAGGGTGAGTGGTTAAGGGAGGGGGAAGGGTGGGGGGGTCTTGAAGGAGTAACGAATGCACCTCCTTTTGAAATAGACTTTGGAAATTATAGTTTTAAGTGGGTTATGTTAAGGGGTATCTGTCGAAACAGAGATTTTTATATAGAAAATGGGATTACGACCAGTTTGAATCAGAATGGAGTCTATCGGTGCGATCCGATATGCTCCACTGACTAGTCTTATGCAACGATTAACCATTGCTTCGACTTTTTTAAGTCCTGCTTTTGGCATACTGATACATATGGTGAGACTGTTGAGTATCGTGCCATTTAAAGGGGCATTGGTTACTCTACTAACTAGAATCTTGACCATATTAAAAAAAAAGGAATTCATTATATCAATAGAACTTTTTAAGTCAAAAGTATTCTCGTTTAAATATTTTGACGAAACCTTAAATGCGCAAAAAGATTTTTAACACAAGATGGGTATCCACAAAATGGGATGGAAGACCACAAAATATTCTACTTTAAAATAATTATTTTAATATGTCCATAATTATGGAAACCATTAAAATAATTATTTTATTATAAATATTCTTCGAAATTCCTAATCCATTAAGTTTTTTTTATGGATTTTCCATTTACTTCATTTCCGTTTATTTTTAAAAACAGCAAATTTGAAATCTTTTCAAGTTCCATTTTTAATTTGGTACAGCATCCTGTTTCGATACGATCTGCATTCTTTTTTTTCCCCAAGAAAACATTCTATGAAGTGATGAGAGATATTTTTTATTACACATTTAAATATAATTCCATCCAAATTGAATACGAACGGCATGGTTAAAATGATCTTTGTTATTATTGAGTTCACATAATAATGAGGAAATTTTGAAATTCACCTCTTCTACAAACATACTTAATTAAGTAGTATAATTTTTACTTTAAAAATTCCAATTATAACTTCCTTAATGCCGAATACTATTCGAAACTATCAATTTTATACAAAATTTTTATTGAATAATTAAAAATAAATGATGATCTTTGGGAATATAAAAAAAAATTATAAAATCGTCCATTATTTCAAGTTTATTTCAAATTAACTGCTTCCAAATACATACAATCATATTAAATGGGCATAGTTATCATAAATTATCTACTTTGAACTAATTTATTCGCCAAATTCAAATGAGAAATAAATAGTTGAGCGCTCCGATGTGTAGCAAGGATCATGTTATTATTATCAGTGGATCTGTTAAAACATTTTACAAAATAGTTTAGGGAAATATTATTGAGGATTTTCTTAAGATAAGTTCATAACTTGTTTTAAAGTAATTTTTGTATTATTTCAACACTGACCATCCTTCAAATGAGACTTATGGAGAGTTCTTTTGCAACGATGGAACAGCACAAAGTACGCCATATTGGATGGACCTATCAGGCAACACTATAATTTTGACAGGTTTGATTTGACAGCTGTCAAACAGAAATGTTATGAAACTTCAGTTCAAGTAAATTTTTACCATGGAAATAGTTCAGTTGTAACATTTGAAATATCTTTTCCATTATGAAAACTCAACGTGCGTAGAGAAAAAAAATATAAGGCGTATGTCACATTAAACGGAGCCGTAAACAACAAAAAATTGTTGGTTCTAAGGAACTCAAAACCTTAAAATTATTGAAGAGATACTTCTTCAAAATTAAAAATTTAAAAGATCATTCTTTTTTTAAGATGAACGTAGTCAAGCAACAAACGTTAATCTGGAGCGTTATCTTGCTATGATAACCGGTTTTTTTATGCCAACTTTTCGTCACTGGGTCTGGATATATTGGGTTGTCCTGAAGGTAATTTCTGTTTTTCCCAACAGAGTTGGGTGGGATTTTAAAGAAATCGAAACAAAACGATCAATTCTGAACTGTACTGTCATCAATTGGACAAATTGAATAATTCACTTAAAGAAAAAGGCCCAGAATTGGTCAATAGGAAAGGTATAATGTTCCAACAGGATAATGCGACACCACATACATAATTTCCCATATACAAGGTGAGTCACATTAGATGGACCCATCAGACAACACTATAATTTTGACAGATTTTGACTGACAGCTGGAAACTTCAGTCCAAGTAAATTTTTGTCATGGAGCAGTACACGCCACCCAAACGCCCTGACATTATTAAGCTGCTCATCGGTCCTGTCTTTTTTGTAGATAACCGATTTTTTGAAGTCAACTATTCGTGAAAATGGTCTGGATCACTTCTGATTTCACCAAAACGGCGCTCCGCCCCACACAGCTTGTTCCTTAGTCGCTTAATATTTAAAAAAAATAGTTATTCTGACTGGCCTCCATGTTTTGCTTGATTTGACGCCACCGGACTTTTTCCTGTAAGCCTAGACTTCTTGAGATCAAAGGTTTGCATCAAGAAGCCAAGGACCCTAGAAAAACTTCAAAATGTGATGGAAAATGCCAAAAAACGGGCATGTTAC
This sequence comes from Atherix ibis, assembly GCA_958298945.1. NCBI lineage: Eukaryota > Metazoa > Arthropoda > Insecta > Diptera > Athericidae > Atherix > Atherix ibis. The sequence continues at coordinate 33,445,980 of OY282609.1, forward strand.
GGGATTTGAGATTAGGGCAACCAAGTGCGCATTATCATATTTAAAAAGTTATCGTAACAAATTGCGCTTGAATTTAAGTATATGATTTTTTTTTTCAACAGAAAAAAATGTTTTTTTTGTAATTTTTTTTTCCAGAAGTAACGAAGTCCATCTAATATGGCTCATCCCGTATTTCAAAGGATACGATCAGCCGAATGCCTAAGTTTTATTTAACTTCTTTCCTAAACCCAAAGTGGTCACATACTTTTGGCCTACAGTGTATATATTTTTGGATACAATTTCATTCGATTTATGCGCTTGTAAACAAATACAAAACAAAAAACGAATATTTCGAAGATCTCACTCGGTTTTTCAATCGATAATTACAGAAAATTTTGTGGTTTAAATACAATTTTGCATGATTGCAATATGACCTTGTTCACTTTGGTAACGGAGGTTAGGTTATGACTCCGAAATTTATTCAAAGCATATTAAAAAAAATATGTTACACGCATTTTTTTTTTATAAACTAGCTATCAACAAAGAGCCGATATTGTTGTCGATTGAAATTTCACTAAAATACGAGCAAAAGAAAAAATAATATTCAGTTTCACCAATTGTAAAATGCTGAAACATTTTTTTCTCTATTAAAATTTCAACTCTGCCTATTATGGTAAGCTTTAATTTTTTACCTTCGCCTATTTTGGTCTACAAAAACCACCGTCGTCTACCTTAGTGAAAGTTCTTCAAACTTATAGATTGAAAATGACAAAAAATATTTAAATTACATTAATGAAATAGAAAACTTATTGTAGAAAATAGGTTTTTTTGATATTTGTAAAAAAAAAGAATTAATAAAACAGAAGGAAAAGTCCAGATTTTTCCAATTCAAAATATTGTCTCAATAAAATATAACGTTTTAATCATCAAACTCCTAATTTTGATAAAGAAAGATAGCCCATCACGTCTACCGTTTTTTTTTTTTATGAAAATATGATTTAACATGAAAGGCATTTTTCGCAAATTAACGAAATCGAAACCTTTTTTTAAAAAAAAACACACAACAAATTGGTCATCAAGAGAGAAATCTTAGCATAAAAATGTGGGTTTAAGAATAGTGTAATGTCCCCATTACCGTTTGTTCAAAATACAAAACGTCGACGACCCCGGAATTCTCCCACGATTTTTTTTTCTGTGATTTCTTCTGAGTTGACCTCAATCGCGAAACTGCCACACAATCAGGCCGATTCCATTACTATAAAAAAATGTAAAAAATAAACAAAAAAACAAGACAGCAAAGAAAAGAAAAAATAAATTAAATAACAACAATGGTGAGTCAAATTTCAGTGAGTCTTGTTGAAGCTTTTAATTATAAACAAGAGAAGAGACTATTTTTTTTGGCGTGTTTCTCTACGTTTTATATGATGACTAGCACACACGTGAATACCCCCAACTATAATATAATATGCGTGTGACCAACAATGATGAGTTGAAGAAAAAAAAACCCCTAAAATACGGCTATTGGCTATTAAATCCCGTTTGATGTTAACTACTTGCCACAATACAGTTTCGGTTAAATTATTGGTTTTGTTTTTGTTTTTATTATATTTTTCTAAGGAAATTACTTGGCAGATTTTTCAAATTCTAAATTATGACAAAGAAAACTAAAAGTGACGATACAAAAAAGAGTTGAGTTTACATCACACGATTTTGTCTCTTTTATTCAAAGGCAAAATGGAAAAGAGAACTAGAATAATAATAATAATATATGCACGTACGAGTATATGTTTAAAAAAGGCCAGAACACAATTCCTCCGACCAATGACGATTTTCTCGTATGGGATTGCACACGTTTTAGTCTAGTTTAACTCAGGCAAGAGAATAACTAATTTTGAGCAATACTTAAAAATTGAATGATAATAAATTATTTTTCAGAGAAAAACTTGTTGAAGCAACGAGAGAACACGAACGCTACGATTTTCTCAAAAACTGAATTATTTGATCGAACGAGATTTTTCACCCGATCTCCCCGTTGAAGAAACTATTGTAGATCTCATTGGATTTGTGCTCTCGTGGGGCTTAAGTATTGTGCGCGCTTTCGAGTTTACTGTACTCACTACAGGTTAGGTTATGTATGTGCTCATTTTTTTCGTACTGCACCGCTACTTTTCGTGTCGATCTGTCAAAAGCTTCCATTCGCCATTTAATGACCTTTGCAGGCATGCGTAACGCTGGAGAAACGAGTTTGTGCCGACACAAACTATCGTGAACAAAGACCTCTCTTTTCCATTCTTTATAAAAGAAAACAGCGTACATTACTGGAGAAGTTAGAGCGGGATAGGAAGGAAAAAATTATATTCCAAGAGTGCTCTTTGCTATTTACTATTATTACCAGACAATAAATACTTCATATTAAAATTGTTGAGTAGGCAAATCTAGATCGGCATACAGAGTGTGTAGGAACAGAAATACAGAGAGAGTGAGACATCGACAGCAATATCAAATCGAAAACAAATCGCGCCAATCGCACATTTTCCAAGCATAGGAATTACGTTGTGTTGGTGACTTGAAAGTAAAAGTGGTTTTTTTTCTTCTGAGCTTTCATAACTTGGGTTGAGCAATCGGCCTGATGTCTTGTCATACTCTAGCAAAATACTGGATTATGTGTGTTTTAATGGTAACGCGGAATCCAACTTATTCTCGCGGAAAAAATTTACAAAATGCATGCATGCACATTTATATCCATTATCTTTTCTCCTTTCCTGTAATTTCTGTTTCTTCTGGTAGAGCATTTATATCCATTATCTTTTCTCCTTTCCCTCCCCCCCGGACAATGTGATTCGAACGGTTTTAGCAACTTTGTTTCTAAACCGTTCGAATCACATTGTCCCATTGCTATGAGACTGACTCCCAACGTAGTAAGAGTGATGAATTTCGACCAATTATGGAAGATTGTCCTTCGTTAGATTGTTCAGATATTTTTTTCCCATCGTTACAATTATAATTCACTGTTTTATAATTGGTCTAATTTTGCACTATTTCGACCCAAATAACATTACAGTTTTAGGATTTAACATTTTTAATATTTCATGTATTTTGGAACACAACAAAATATGTACAAACTTTTTAGATCAAAATTCAGATCATGTCGAAAATTGAATCAAATTCAATTAAAAACCACATTCAAAAATTTCTATTCTTTTTCTTATAGAAAATTTGACAACCGTTTTGTGGTTCAGAAAATACGACCCCGCCATTTGACAGCTGTCACACATACGGTTTTTTTTTTTACCTAATAAGAGTGATATGTATGTTTTTTTCTTTATTAAAACAAACAATAAATGTGACAGACCGAAAGTTATTATTTTATTTTGAAGTATAATCTATGCAATTATATTCTGAAAATAACATCATTAAAATGGCTGCCTCTGTTCCGTTTACAGAAACGAATTGGATAGTTCCAATTTGTCGATCACCTTGTGCAATAATAAATCCGGTCTCATTTCACGTATTTGGCGATCAATATTTAATTTTGATGCATCAATGATTGGTGGTTTATTGACATAGACCAGTGACTTTAAATAAGCTCACTAGATTAAGTCCAAAAATCACAACTTCTTGGAGGCCATGGCACATCGCGAAAGTCTTTTCGCAGTAAATAGATTGTGGCATGAACTGTGTGGCACGTAGCGTCGTCTTGTTAGAACCATATATTCATTAAATCAATATCTTCCAAAAGTTCGTTAACAGCGATCTGTACTGCTCACTATTGACATTGACGGCAATTCCTTCCTCATTTTGAAAAAAATTCAGGACCGGTCATAAACCACACCAAACGGTCACTTTTTCTAAATGTAAAGGTTCCTCGTGAATAATTTGTGGATGGGCTTCAGCCTAGTAACAACAATTTTAAATATTTGCCGATCGAGAGTGATGAAAATGCGCCTTATCTGAGATGATTTTGTTCCAGTTGTTTCAGAGCAAAATTAGAAAATTCACGGCGTTTACGATGGTCCAATGGACTTAATTCTTCTGTGATAAGAATTTTGTAAAGATGAAAGCCCAAATCCAACCGTAAAATACGCCATTTTGTTGTGGCAGACAGTCCCAAATATTGCGAACGCCTTGAAATCGATCAATTTGGGTCTTCATTAATAATTGCCGCAACGGCAGCAATATTGTCGGCACTTCGACCGGATCTTCGTCAAGATTGTTTTTAAAAAAAAACTTGCGTTCAAAACTCTCCACAGTTCGACAAATACCGAGCACACTAGAGGCAGATTATAACGACCATAAATTGAAAGAAATGCACGATAAGTTGTAATAAAAGAACGATGTTGATGCACGTCTCTTTCCATAAATAAATTGCAAACCTTACCGAATACAACTGACAGTGTCAGAAGATTTTTGACATTTCAAATATGGCCACATATTTAAAAACATATCACCCTCATTGAAAACCCCTTATTATCTCTATGTTGGATTTGCTTGTATTTGGTGATGTCGGTTTTTTTGCTGTTTGGTTTTTCATGTTTTTATTTTTTGAGAGATCATGCGTGACAGGTGACATGAACGTGAAAAGTGCTGAGTTAGCATTGCCATTTCATCATGGAAAGACTTACACCAGAACACAAAGCTTACAAATTATTTAATTTTATTATCAAAATTCGTGCTCTATGAAAAATGTGTTTCGCGCACTTCAACCATTTTATGATCGTCATAATCGACCTACTGAGCCAGGCAATTCCAGCCATAGTGACAAAATTTCGCAGCAATTTTACGCTATTGGACACCAACCCGTGTGCGTAGACTGCGTACAGAGGAAAATATTGCTATTGCTGTCGTAGCATCCAGCCTTGGTGAAGATCCCAATTTGTCTACCTGCCACCGTTCATAGCAATTGAGATTGTGTTGCTCGACTATGTGGAAGATTTTACGCAAGGATATTGGCGTGAAAGCGTATAAAATACAGCTCATGCTAAAACTAAAGCCGAACGAGCTGCCAAAGTATCGAATTTTCGGTGAGTGACTCTTAGCACAATTTGAGAATAATCCGTTTTTTTACCAAAAAATTGCGCTTAGCGAAGAAGCTCATTTCTGGTCGAATGGGTATGTGAATAAGCAAAATAGTCGCATTTGGTCTGATGAACAAACACAAGCAAAACAAGAATTAAGAAAAATTAACTGTTTGGTGTGGTTTATTGGTGGCCGCAACGTAACCCTTAATGATGCTCGCTATCGCTCGATGATTTCGAACTTTTTTTGTTCAAAATGCAAGAACTGCATCTGGTCGACATGTGGTTTAAACAGCAGGGCGCTACATATCACACAGTACGTGAATCAATAGAAATATTGAGAGATGAGTTCGGTGAGCAATTTATCTCACGTTTCGGACCGGCGATTTGATGCCTCTAGACTATTTTATGCAGTCTTGGAAGACAACATTACACGTGTTATAAGCGAAATACGAGCCGAGATGCTCGTGGTTTCAAAGTGGACCTCTCTCATGGATCACGTAAAACTTAGTCGTGGCCAACATTTTCGTGAAAAAATCTTTTATAATTTATTGATTTCTTACCCGTTTTCTTAATTTTTGTTTTTTTTTGGAAATTTGAAAATTAAACACTTAAAAAATCACTCGTTACAACCCCAAAGCTGGATATCGTACATCCAAACAAGCTTAACTATTTGATTGTAAGTTAAAATTTTATTCTGCATGGTCAGCCCCTAGCAGCTAATTAAATTTTCTTTAGTTTTTATTAAGTTCTTCTTTTAAAGCAAAAGTTCATGAAAACTGAAAAATTTCTACATTTCCATATATAGGGTAGTCCATCTAGCGGTTCCATTTTAAACTACTATTTATTTGAAGTACTAGAGTGTTAAATGTCAACACGAATTGACAGATTGTTAGTTGAAAGTCTGAATTTTACGAAATGGTAATCCATACGCATGAAGAAAAATGGGAAATATTAAGAACTTACTTCCAAAGTGATGAGTCTTAAACCCAAACTGTGAGAAATTTAAAAAAAAAAAGAATAAAGATCGAATGCTATCACGTGAATTTGTGGGCAAATTCGTGAAGCGAGCTTGCGAAACTGGTTTTTGGTTGCCAAAGCAACTCGTTCCCGCTCTACGACCGAGAGTATTGAACATTTCTCGCATTTCTCTGTTGAGAATTTTGCACAAAGACCTCGGTATGAAAGCTTACAAAGTTCAATTAGTCCAACAACTAAAGCTGCATGACCATCCGATGCGTTTTCGGTTTGCCCAATGGGCTCAAGATCAATTGGCCGAAGAGGAGCATTTTTACCGAAAAATCATCTTTTCGGATGAAGCCCATTTCCATCTCGGCGGGGGGTGGAAACAAACAAAATTGTCGCATCTGGGGCTCAGAAAATCCATACGTCACCATGGAAAAGCCGATGCATCCACAACGAGTCACGGTTTGGTGCGGATTTTGGAGTGGAGGCATCATTGGCCCGTTTTTCTTCGAAAACGATGAAGGAGCCGCCATTACGGTCAATGGTGAGCGCTATCGTGGCATGCTCAACGAATTTTTGTTTCCAAAAGTTGAAGAGAATAGCGTAGACGACATTTAGTTTCAACAGGACGGGGCCATTTGCCACACAGCCAACGTTACAATCCCACTTTTGGGCACTGCTTTCGAAAACCGAATAATCAGCCGTAATTCTGAAGTCAATTGGCTGCCTCGGAGCTGTGATTTGAGCCCGTTGGATTATTTTCTATGGGGAGTTAAGGATAACTGTTACGCAAGCCATTCAGACACAATTGAGGCCTTGAAACACGAAATCAAAGTTGCCATTGAAGAGATACAGGAGCGGACAATCGAAAATGTACTGAAAAATTGGGTCGAGCGAATGGGGTACTGTAACGCTAGCCGTGGCAGTCATTTAAATGATGTTGTATTTCATTCTTAAATTTCAAGGTTCAATCTTTTTCATAAAACTGGAAATTTAAAAAAACATACATTACTTTTTTTTAAATTTACTTTTTAAAATGGAACTTGTAAATGGTCCACCCTGTTTTAATAAACATATAAGTTTCATTAACTATTAAAATAACTAATATTTGATTTATTGTAATTGTTGGCCTATATTTTTTGTTTGTTTAACGAATAATAATAATAACAAAGACCAAAGCTTATAGTTGTACTCGTATTAACACAATCATCATAATCATTATGATGTAATCCGATAGAAAATTGAATGAGATAAAAGTAATTAAAACAAAACAAAAATTGTGCAATATAATATAAGTACTGTACGTAAAAGTTTAAATTAACTTGATTATTTGAATCGGTTCGTCTGCAAAGATTCTTTCGGTTCTTTCTACAATATTTTTTTTTTCAACTCGATCTGAAAGATACAACAAAGACAAAGCTCCGTGATTCTTTATCACACTGACCAAAGCTAGTTGAAGAACAAACATGGCAACCGTGGATTTTATTATGGACGGTAATCTGGCTTCTGGGATTCGGTGTGACTGCACGAAGAAATCGATGCTCTTGCACTTTTAAAGTTCGACTAGGTACAGATGCACTTGGAAACTTTAGATCAAAATGAGTTGAGGAGGTAAAATATGTGACGGTTCTGTATCTCTGCCATGACTTACACACATTGTAAAATTAAACACTGAATCAATTGTTCGAAACGTATATGAAGCGACTATTATCAGCGAGCAAACCAAAAGATGTGGGCAAACAAAACAACAATTAAAAAATAAGGAACAATGACAACAAATTGTTTTGACAATTAAAATCTTATCAACACACATTTACTTTTCATAATACATACGATACATACTCTATACGTACATATATTTATGTAATAATATATAATTAACTAACGTTGAATGATATTGAATAAAAACGAGAGAAGAGAGAAGCGCACAAATATGTCAAATCTGTTATTTTTGGGTCATTTCAGATGTTAAATAGCATACGAATTTAGAGAAGTCAAAAATCCAAAAAACAGGAGAGTAAATTAGAAGAAAACTCAACGTGCAGCTAGCAGCTGATTAGAATCCAATTGCATTTGCAAATGAGAGATTGTATGCTGGTAAGAAGTGGAGCATGCGGCCGCAGCATGAATAACACCATCTTTTGCGAGAGCGAAAAAGAGACATCCCACATTTCCTTTAACCGATTTTTGAGAGCACCATATATTCATGCATGTACACTTGCATGGGTGTATGAACATATTCCGAAAATGTCATGCCATGCGCATTTCGAACAAAGCTGGTGAATGTTTACAGTTTTACTGAGTGCAGTTTATTGTTTTTGTCGAAACAAAAAGAACCTTAGTCAGACTTCAAATTAGCCTAGCTAGCTTCACATTGCTTTGCTGCATCGAATCCAGTTTCCTGTAAAATGTACATACCCATTCACACAATCAATGCTTACTCAAGCAACACACATACGAAAATCTCTATGCGTGCGTATATCCATCCAATTTATACACACACATAAATGCCCATTTCATTGTTGATCAGTTGCAATGATATTAGTTTGTGTACTGATGCGATTCTTTCTGGACTGCTGCTGTACAAACATGCATTGGACAAAAGGAGACTTTTTCAGTGCTGCCATAGTTAACTGTCAATAATTGTTATCGTAAAATTTTCCAAACCAACACGAAAATTGCCATATTGTTTAATTGTTGATAAATTCACAAAATCTTGTTTCTGGTATTATCAAAAAGTATTAGTAATAATAATTTCCCTAAACGCTGACACGACGAGTACGTATTTAATCATATGTGTAGGTTAAAGATTTTTTTTTTCAAACAAAGCAAATAAACGATTTGCAATTTTAAAAGCTACACGCACTTGCCGATGCGTGAGATAAACAATTCAATTAGCTTAGAACCAAAATAAAAATAACAACAAATTTATACGTTTATATTATAGTATTGTAAGAAAATTGTTATAATTGTAATTAATACACATAATCTGGAGCAGGGTATTTTTAATGTAAACTTAAGAGACGAGTTAACACAATTCTGATGTTAACTGTAAAATCTTAAAAGTTTCACAATCTTTTAGGAATGCACAAAACTACGACTTGTTTTAATTTTGTCGTTGTCATGCGAATACGTGCCTGGCCCATAATGCACCATATTGCTTCTGCCATGTAATAACATGATTTATTTACATATGTACATTAAACTAAGCATTACGTGTCAGAATTGTCATATTTGTCATATGGCAACCGACGATGTCATGCCACTACGTGTCATGCACATAATGCACTATATTGCTTCTGCCATGTAAAAATATTATTCATTTTCATATGCGCATCTGATAGCACATGGCAACAAAGTTTTTCGTGCTTTATCATGTGTACAGTTGCTATCAGATACCGTCACTTCACATGGCAGCGAAACTTAACTCCTATCATACTACATGGCAAAATGTATTGTTTTTAAATACTTTTTCCAATCATCACTATTTCTACTAAATGTGCGCAAAAGACCCTTTCAAAATTTGTAAGAATCACTAAAGCTAGCATTAGACCTTAGATTAAAGAAGTACTGGATAGGTCTCTACACAAAAATTCTATCCAACTTTTGTTGGCAATACATTCATAGAACGCACACACATGCAATACAACAGAAACGGCGTAAATCATTGGGGGCCAATTTAAAAGTTCAGTATGCGATTGAAGCGGTTCGTTTAAAACCATTTTTCATATGTGATATCATTTACGTGTAAAGAAGCCGATTTTTTAATATTGCGGATCTTGTTGTTTGATGGAAGTAGTTTTGTAAATATGCAATAAAACACAGTATTCTATTTCAAAATATTATTTATTTTTTTATTTCAGTATATACTATTTATTAAAACATAATTATAAAGTGTGGAGGAGTATATAAAAATGAAAATTGCAAATTATCTGATTATATCAAAACAATTATGTGCACAAATTTAAATTAATTTCGAAAATGCAAAATGAATTAAATGAGAAAATGTCATAGTATGTTTATGTTGAAATCAAACCACACCGCAACTTAGTAAATATAAATTGTAATCTAAAACAAGCATAAGTACATACAAAAACCTTAATTATAATATAAATGTGTGCTTGTGAATGAAATTGTTTTTAGATAGATTTGTGCATTTAAATTAAATTAAAAAGGAAAGCATTAATTACATAGAACATTACAATACATGAAGTTCTTGATAATATATAAGTTAATCGTATACAACATTAAAAGAAATGCTTTAAAACAAAAATAGAAAATGAAAAATTTAATATACTTAAATAATTAATAACTTATATTCTTAAAAAAAATGAAAACAATATTATTTATTAAATGCATTTTAATATGGTCTAATAGAGCAATCAAAACAAATTTATTTAAATAATAAGCTTACCGAAGAATAAACTTTATTTATTATAACACAATGAAAACAGCAATGGAAAATAGACAGAAAAATTCGGTCCCTTAAACTTTCTAACACACACTTTATATACACCGGCACTGTACTATTCTATGGTAAACATTGAACTGTCAACATCGGATTCACAAATGATAAAGCTAACCCCCCAAGTCTCCACTTTCATGGAGAATTAAAGTTTCAAACTCTCCGAAACTCTACAAAATTGAGGCGGTTTATATTTGATTGATATTAACGAAATGTTTAATAAACCTAAAATAGAATTCGATTTCGTATCAAAAGATTGTACAAAAAATAAAAATGACCTATCGTTGTATTTAAATTGTATCTTTGTTTCCAGTAAGTGAATTAAAATAAATATAAATTATGCTTTTGCAATTAAAGAAATTTCCATTACGACACATAGATGGCAGTGGGTGTCATGTCTACATAAAAAATTTTTGACACTCGTATCCCCCTAGTAAATATTTGTACACAAAATTGCGTATACATATACGGTAAGGGCCTATCCAGGTATTCTTTAATCTAAGCATTAGACTATACACTACATGACAGAATTGCCATACATTCATATGGCAGCCGACGATGTCATGCGACTACGTGCCAGGCGCATAATACACCATATTGCTTCTGCCATGTAAAATATCATTTATTTTCATATGTGCATCTGACAGCACATGGCAACAAAGTTTTTCGTGCTTTATCATGCGTACCGCCGTTTTCATGTGCTATCAGACAACAAGTACCAATAATTAAAATCACTGTCAAAATTTAGAAAAACCTTCACAATCTTATGGATTTTGCAACAAGCGACGATTAAATTTAATTCGTTATCGTTGTAAAAATTAAATACAAAATAAAGGATTAAAAGTTGATGAGGTTAAATAAGCTTTAAAATTGAATTTACCACAAAATATAAATAATTAATTGATTAGATGGAGTTTGTTTAATAGTTGCAATTGGGTTGGATTTGTTGACTTGGGCGAGATTCGTAAACGATTTCGGGGCATAAAGTCAACTTTTTCTTATAGCAGTTTTGTTGTTAATGATGGGCTTTTTCAGATCCTGTAAATGGTCGCCAAGTTATCTTTTCCCAAATATCAGATTCCATTTATAAAGTACTTACTACGAAAGTCCCATACCAACCAGAATTTGACTCTAAAATTTACAATGAATTCATACCACATCTTTAAGATCAAAGCAAATTTATCCTTTTGTAAACATTGCTTCTCTGGTCAATTTCTTTTTATCAAAACAAACAAATCTTATATAAATTATTGTATATAATCATGTATATTGATAAGCCGAAAAAGTTCGTGGCACTTTTCGAGTAAAAACAGAGCCGTTCTAAACAGAGTGATATAATCAATTTATTCAAACCAGACAATATTTCGGACAGTATTTCTGTGGTTTTTGAAAGAAAACTGAGTCAAATAATTTTCGAGAAAGTTCTGCAAAGATCGAAATAAGTGCTTTGTTTGGGGCTATAGGGTGGATTCATCAAAACTTGCCAGTTCTCTTAATTTTTGGCAACTCATCAAAGATGTGTGTGTGGTCGAGCGTCATCGTGATGGAAAACAACAACATTCCTATTGATCAATTCTGGCCGTTTTCTCTTAATCGCTTGGTGTAATTTATCTAGTTGATCATAATAAGTACCGTTTGATCAAACGGTAGCATGTCATAATGAACAATTCTCTTCCATTCTCACCATACACTCAGCCATAATCTTATTGGCCATTAATCCTGGCTTTGAAATTATTTGTAATCGTTCATCTCTCCTTTTCCATAATCTCTTTCGTACGATATGCTCGTATTTTACCCTTTTTTTTATCACCAAATTATGATCCGTTTGAGAAATGGCTCGATTTCATTGCGCTTCAGCAGCGCATCGTACATCGAGTTTCTTTTTTAACCCAATCTTTTGCAAATGGCTTCAAACGGTATGATCATGAATGTTTAATTCATAAACTATGCCATAACTGTTGATATGTCCTGTCGCACTTGATTTGTTCGAGAATTTTATCACTTTTATCGGTAATTGGCCCAATAAAAGTGGGCTCATCTCTGACGTCGAAATTTACAGAACGAAACCATTTGCGTACTGTTTATTTTGATACAGCATATTCGCCATAAGCAAAACACATTTTTCACAAGACTGTGATGCGTTGTCGCCTTTTTTTTTAGACCATTTTTAAACTAGAGCGTAGTTTTATTATAAATGGGACTAGTGATTACAAAGTTATTTGGTTTTAACTGAATCTCTCAAAAAAAACACACGAACTTTTTCGACTAAACAATATCCTGGGTTGTTCGGAGAGTAATTTCGTTCTTTCCAAACAGGACTTCATTGAATTTTGTCACCACCAACTTCACACTTAAGCCGCATAAACATATGTATTTTGACAGCTGGCATAGTAAGGCTTACTTGTGAAAAAATTCGATTGATTCTGCAAAGAAGTTTTTGGGTGATACCCTTTTAAATATAGAAAGTGAAAAACAGCATTTTCGGCATATTTTGCTTTTTTTACTATAGAAAAGATAAAAATGCCGTTCAAGATAAAAATGCTGAAGATGTTTTAAGTGAACGCCAGTACCAAAACTGGTTTTGCAAAATTTCGATCCGGCAATTTTGATCTCGAAGATGCACCACGTTCTGGAAGGCCAATTGAAACTGATGAAGACACAATAAAGGAATTAATTGATGCAAACCGTCGAATAACAACTCGTGAGATTGCTGAGAGATTAAATTTATCGAAAACAACCGTTCATGATCATTTGAAACGGCTAGGTTTTATATCAAAGCTCGACATATGGATTGATCATCTTCTTACGGAAAAAAATTTGTGCCCTCGCATTGACGTTTGTGATTTGCTTCTCAAACGCCAAGAAAATAATCCATTTTGGAAGCGTATCATCACTGGGGACGAGAAATAGATTGTCTACAACAATGTTAAGCGCAAAATATCCTGGAGTAGGAAAGATGAACCGGCTCAAAGCACTTACAAAGCCAATATTCATTAAAAAAAAGGTTATGCTAGCTGTTTGGTGGAATTTCAAAGAAATCGTTTATTTTGAGTTTCTACAGAGCAACACAACGATCAATTGTGAAGTTTACTATCATCAGTTGGACAAATTGAATGATTTACTTAAAGAAAAAAGACCAGAATTGGTCAATAGGAAAGGTATAGTATTCCAATAGGATAATGCGAAACAACATACAAGTTTGACCACTCGGCAAAATCTATTAGAGCTTGGATGGGATATACTGCTACACCCACCATACTCTCCAGGTCTAGCACCTTCCGATTATCATTTGTTCCGGTTTGTACAAAATTTTTTAGACGGTAAAACGTTTAATTCAAATGAGGAGGTCAAAAATCACTTGGATCAGTTTTTTGCCAGCAAAGAACAAAAATTTTATGAGCGTGGAATCATGCTACTGCCAGAAAGATGGCGAAGAGTATTGGATCAGACTGGATAATATTTAATTGAATAAAACATTAATTCACTATAAGAAAATCGTCTTTCATTTTTATTTAAAAAAAAAACGAAATTACTTCCTTGACAAGCCACTATAACAAATTTGTTTATATAAAACCTCCCCTTCTATCCCAAAAATTTTTTTTCTGGCAAGATTGCACATACCGCCCAGTATACAAAACAAGGTACGAAATTATGTTTACATTTGATGAGTTCGAGGATGGAATAAATAAGCTGCTGATAAGAATAATTTGTAAATTAATACATTTTTCAAACGGTAGATAACGATAGAGTACCGTTTAATCATCAGAAAAAAACAAAATAAGAAAAAATTGAAACATTTTACAGGGTGGACCATTTAGAAGTGCCATTTTAAAAAGTAACTGAAAAAAAAGTGGTGTATGTTTTTTTAAATTTCCAGTTTTATTAAAAAGATTGAACCTTGAAATTTAAGAATGAAATACAACATCATTTAAATGACTGCCACGGCTGGCGTTACAGTACCCCATTCGCTCGACACAATTTTTCAGTACATTTTCGATTGTCCGGGCCTGTATCTCTTCAATGGCAACTTTGATTTCGTGTTTCAAGGCCTCAATTGTGTCTGGATGGCTTGCGTAACAATTATTGTTAACGGCTCCCCACAGAAAATAATCCAACGGGCTCAAATAACAGCTTCGAGGAAGCCAATTGACATCAGAATTTCGGCTGATTATTCGGTTTTCGAAAGCAGTGCCCAAAAGTTGGATTGTAACGTTGGCTGCGTGGCAAATGGCCCCGTCCTGTTGAAACTAAATGTCGTCTACGCTATTCTCTTCAACTTTTGGAAACAAAAATTCGTTGAGCATGCCACGATAGCGCTCACCATTAACCGTAACGGCGGCTCCTTCATCGTTTTCGAAGAAAAACGGGCCAATGATGCCTCCAGTCCAAAATCCGCACCAAACCGTGACTCGTTGTGGATGCATCGGCTTTTCCATGGTGACGTATGGATTTTCTGAGCCCCAGATGCGACAATTTTGTTTGTTGACATACCCACCGAGGTGGAAATGGGCCTCATCCGAAAAGATGATTTTTCGGTAAAAATGCTCATCTTCGGCCAATTGATCTTGAGCCCATTGGGCAAACCGCAAATGCATCGGATGGTCATACGGCTTTAGTTGTTGGACTAATTGAACTTTGTAAGCTTTCATACCGAGGTCTTTGTGCAAAAATCTCAACAGAGAAGTGCGAGAAATGTTCAATTCCTGAGAACGGTGACGAGTTGATGTTGATGGATGATCACTGACATTTTCAGCAACGGTGGCAATATTCTCGGCCGTACGCACTATCTTAGAGCGGGAACGAGTTGAATTGGCAACCAACAAACCAGTTTCGCGAACTCGCTTCACGAATTTGCCCAAAAAATTCACGTGATGGCATTCGATCTTTACTCATTTTTTTTTTTAAATTTCTCACAGTTTGGGTTGAATACTCACCACTTTGGAAGTAAATTCACAATATTTCCTAGTTTTCTTCAAGCGTATGGATTACCATTTCGTAAAATTCAGACTTTCAACTAACAATCTGTCAATTCGTAATGACATTTAACACTCTAGTACTTCAAATAATTAGTAGTTTAAAATGGAACCGCTAGATGGACTACCCTATATATGGAAATGTAGAAATTTTTCAGTTTTCATGAACTTTCGCTTTAAAAGAAGAACTTAATAAAAACTAAAGAAAATTTAATTAGCTGCTAGGGGCTGACCATGCAGAATAAAATTTTAACTTACAATCAAATAGTTAAGCTTGTTTGGATGTACGATATCCAGCTTTGGGGTTGTAACGAGTGATGACCGCTTCGGTGTAGGTTAAGCATTAAAATAACAACAGCAAGGGAAAAAAAAGTACAAAAATTTCTCCAATACAACTTAAAATAATCAGTATATGGATATGAAAGTGTAAGTTTATTTGTATCAACGAATTATTATCAAAAGTAAATACCCAAAACCACTGCCGAAATGAAGTACTCGTAGTTTAATTACCAGAGAATAAAAGAGACAGAAATCAAAAACTTATTGATTATCAGCAAACTGTGGTTGATAATCAGCTGTTTTTTTGGAAGCATTTCAGCAAATCGCTACCAAAATTGTCATGTTTCGCAATGGAATTTATAGAAATTTCGACCAAAAAAAAAAAAAAAAACCATGATATTTTTCAGATGATCCAAATAGAAATAATATTTTATCAAAAATGTATTTTTCTATTATTATTTATTATTTTTCTCCTTTTTTTTTCTTCTGACTAATAACATACATAAATCTGTCAAAAAATTTCATTCAAAACAAAATATAATTGCGAAAAGTATGCGTTAAGATAAAAAAAAAAATCTGTGTTGGATTTGGAAAATCGATAAAAGTCGACGTCATAGCGAGGAAAAATCCCCCCGAAATGGTAGAAGACTAGGGGGGGGGGGGGGGGGATTGATACGGTGTTCCATTGTTATTGCACCTTTAAAAGGATCTGTTGTGACATGAATGCGCGCATTTAGCACACACAAAAAAAAAATATCAGACCTACGCACATACACACAAAATTTATGTAAAAAAAAAACACTCGTTTGCATTTACATACACACACTGGTCATAGTCAGAGCTGAGTTAATGCGAACATTAAAAGAAAAAAAATCCTACAAAATAATTGAAAATGAACCTGTGTTTTATAGACAGTTATCTGTAAGGGGGGATAAAGGAATAGCTCACATATACACTATAAGCTTAATCTACACGCTAAAATTTAAGTTGATTTGATTTTTTTTTTTTTGGATCACAAAAAATCAATTGATTTGATTTTCTTTTAAATAGATTTAAAAAATTTACAGTTCAATTTTACTTACACGAGTTACACATTCGAAGAATTATTTTCTTTTACTTTCCGAATCAAAAGCAAATATTCGAAAAATAAAAAAAATGTTGCGGTTTTTTTTCTGGTTCCGTCAAAACATGGGCACACACACACAATCAAATGTGTTCAGATTTTGTCTATCCTTGCTTGATTCGATTCGAACGACAAAAAAAAACTAAAAAATATTCCTGCTTCTTGGCGAGAGGCGAGAGAACCGAAAAGAACTTGACAATTTTATAAATTTCAACACTCTAGGAGAGATCTATCTATACACACACACACACGTCGTATATGCATTTGTCTCTCGATAAACCGTTATTGAAACAAATTTTTCTTACTTTTTTTTAATTTTTTATTCCGCAATATTTCCAGAATTAACAAATTATGAAGAACAGGATTTCGTCATTAATTCACTGAATCAATATGAAAATAGCAAATAAACACAGAATTTCTCTTTTTTTTTATTTCGCATTGATTAGTTTTGCTGTAACCAAAAAAAAAACCAACAACAACAACAAAAAACCGGGAGGCAAGAGTTATTAAATAATATTTTTTTTTTTTTTGTAATAATCCAACTTGAATCGGAAATAAAACTCAAAATTATTGTTAAAAAAAATCGAAATTAGCACATTTTATTTGTTTTTCTTTTAACTTTCCAACAGCAAATCAATCAACACTAAAATAAATTATAATATATGAACTATTATTTTTTTTTTGTTTTTATTTAATTTTTTGGTAATATAGAACACAATTTTTTTTGTTGTTGTTTTGCATTTATTTTTAATTGAATTTAAAGTAAATATTCTTTGATAATTCACTGAATAAAATAAAAATGTCTTGTTTTTTTGTTTTTGTATAAATATTTTTTTTTTATTTACAAAAAAAAGAAGAGTATTACGGGACACACGCCGCAAATATAACCAAATTACTTCAATATCTCCGACTGACTGAACAGCATCGAACGGGAATTGCTGCTGTACACCAATGCAGTTGGTATGTATAGAAAGAGTGAAAAGTATTGGCCGCTGGAGGAGCGAAAGAGAAAAACTCATTCAGTATTGGCCGCTGGATAGGCGAAAGAGAAAAACGCATTCATTGAAAAAGCAGAGCGCACGCAATCAACACGAAACGTCAAAAAGCATCAACAGAGCGGTGAGCTTACGGAGGAGAACGAGTGTGCATTCGATTGTACGGGAGCTTTCAATAACATATGATTGGGAAGTTGGGTTCGAATCCGTACTATTTACGATATTCTAACTGAAAATGATAACTATAGAGGTTGTAACACAATGTGATATTTTTTATCGAAACAAATTTTTACAAACAATTTTTTTAAATATTTTTATCTGCAACTAAAATTGTATTTTAACAAGGAGATTTACATAACATTTTAATTAACAATCTTGTGCATCATGAAGTGGGAGTAAACACCCATCGGCATTTCTTCAACTAATGGAAGTTAGATTCCTCTAGAAAATCTCTAGGCTATTGTCTCTTACCAGGTGTATAAGATTAAATCCGCTGTTTTTTAGTCAAAAAAAACACATGTTTTTTAATAGAAAGCAAACAAAAATTTATTCAAAGTACTTACCTAGTCGCTAGCTACACATTTTTCCCATTTCTCGGGCAATTTGTGGATACCACGCCAAAAAAATCCTTTTCCTTCGAGGCAAACCACTCATCAAGTCATTTTCAGACGTCTTCGTAAGAATCGAAGTGCTGCTCAGCGAGCGCGTGGCCCATCGACGAAAACAGGTGATAGTCGGAAGGGGCCAGGTCTGGTGAATAAGCGGGGTGGGATAGCACCTCATAGTTGAGTGTCTTTAAGTAGTTTCGGACCATTTTTGACTTGTGCGATGGTGCGTTGTCGTGGAGGAAAATCAGCTTGTCATGTCTTTGTTGATAATCCGTCCTTTTTTCACACAGAGCACAAGTCAAAAATGGTCTGAAACTACTTGGAGACACTCAACTAGGAGGTGCTATCCCACCCCGCTTTTGTCAGTTTCACCAGGTTTCAACATCTCATAGTAGACGATACTCTGCTAATCCCACCAAACGCGCAGCATCGTCTTCCGTCCGAAGCGATTTGGTTGGTTGGCCGGGATCAACCAACGATTTCTTGCGTTTAGGATTCTCAAAATATATTCACTTTTCATCGACTGTCACAATTCGATGCAGGAGCAACTTTCTTTTTTGTCTGGCGAGCAAGATTTCGCATGTGTTTTGGCGTAGCTCCATCTGCCTATCGTTCAATTCAAGCGGCACCCATTTTCCGATCTTTTCAATCTTCCCCATGGCACGCATGGAAATGGCTGGTTGAGTAACACCCAATTGCTCCGCTAGCATTTTTTGCGATTGGGTATCGTTTTCGTACAAAAGAGCCTGAAATTGATGGTCCTCAACCTTCCTAGGCCGATTTTCACACTTCTTGTCCCACAAGTCAAAATTGCCCTCTTTTGAACCGACGAAACCAATCTCGGCACGTTGTTTCCTATAAAGCACTATCACCATACGTTTCCATAAGCATTCGATATGATTCGGCCGCCGATTTCTTCAAATTGAAGCAGAAATTCCCGCATATGCTCTTTTTCTGGCACAAAACTAGACATGATTTCCAAAGGAAAAATGTATGTTGTTGTACGAAATTGCTGACAATGTGCACTGATTAATGTTGACAGATGTCAAACTCATAAAAAAAGTATGGAGTGTCCATGGTAGCTTAATACTCTCACTCACGCCATCTATGACCAAACAGCGGATTTTAGCTTATACACCTGGTAAGTCTCCGATGAGTGTTTCCGGGGAGGGCAGTACAGGACCGGAGTGACATTTTTAATAGCGGAAAATGCACAGGTTCTGAACAAAGACAACATTTAGATCACGATGTATTAGGTTGTAACGAACATAAAAGGGGGCATCAAAAATTGTACGGAGAATCTTGGATTTGTTGTTACGAACATAAAATGCGATAGGAATTGGAACCTTTCGTTGAACCCCAAAGTTCTATTCCATAAGTCCAAATAGGTTTTATTATTTTATTGTATATTAAAAGTTTACTTTTTATTGTGTAGTTTCGAGCATTTGTCCCACAGTAGTCTAAGAAGTTGTCGGTAACGCCTCTAAGTGGCTTTAAGTTGTTTTATTCTAGTGTGAGGGTTCTATGTTAGTCTCTTGTCCAAGTTAAGTCCCAAATAACATACTTTATCATATTGTGGAATCATGTTGCTATTAAGGAATAAAGGGGTAGGTTTTTCTTAACAAAGTGTGCAAGTAATGTGAGCACTTTTCTGTTAATTTACCCTCACTTTCCATCTCTTAAATCAGGATTGAAGGTTGTGTATATGGGATTGTAAATTGTTGGAAGCTACGATATATCAATAATGATAGTATTAAGATCAGATGGGATATCATTGGTATAAATATTACATAAAATGGGACCAAGGATACTGCCTTGTGAGACTCCGACTAGAATAGGATATATTGCCGAGAATTCTGAGTTAATTGCAACTTGGAAATGACGTTGGGAAAGATATGAATTTATGATGAAGTAGTAATGTTGAAGGAAGAAAGCTCTTGAGTTAACACAAAATTAGGTTTTTTTTGCATTTATCTAATTGAACTTTATAATAATGGACAATTTTATTGATCTTATCAAGAATTACCAGACAAATAATTAATATATTTTGTTATCAAGAATTACCAGACAAATAATTAATATATACCCGTCGTGAGACATACTACCACGAGCCGCCTACGACCATAGATTACGCTCAATCAGCGCACGACCATAACTGATTGTTAGCAGTCAGTAATCAGTTACAAGCTGATTACTTCAACTGCTAGGGGTGAGGCCTATCTAAACATATAGGCCTCCATCAGCGATCTGCCTTCCATCAGCGATCTGCAGATCGTACACGCGCTGTGGGTATCAACCACAGCCACCACGTTAATGCTGAAGCACCTCTCCATAATCGAACATAGAATGTTATTCATATGCGGCCCCTCGATTCCCGTGCTACCAATTAAGAGTACTAAGGTTTGTACTCCGCTCTTAGAGCTACGGTCAGGAACCTTGTAAATTCGTAGTCACCGCTCGGACTTTACTTTGTACCATGCACTATGCCCCCGTACGAAAAATCATGTTATTATTATTTTTAATATCACATCGGCCAGCCACGGCATATCCACTGTCAGATATATACTTTTGCCTCTTGTTAGCTATATTTCTTTTTATATCATCATTGAGATAAGAAGCTGGTATATACTTAACATGTCGCCGCCGGGGTGGAGATAGGTTTGACAAAACCTATAAAAACAATCGAATAATAGGGAATAATGGAGTTTTTACGAAATCTAAGTTAAGATATTCAGTTCAGTATTTTCATTAATTTCAATGAGATAGATAGTTTCTGGCGGATTGTTTCGTGCAAATTGTGCATAACTTGCAGGTAATATTCCTTATTGACCGTTCTATCCTATGGTAAGAACCCATAATGCACCACGCCCCTGAAATCGAAGAAAACTGTAAGCAAAACCTTCACATTTGACCGAACTTGGCGCGCTTTTTTCGGTCTTGGCTCGTGCGGCAGCTTCGATTGGGACGATTGAGCTTTGGTTTCCACATCATAACCATAAACCCATGATTCGTCACCAGTTATGACCCTCTGAAGGAAATTTGGGTCATCGCGGACAGAGTCCAACAGCTCCTTAGCAATGTGAATGCGATGCTGTTTTTGGTCGAAAATGATCAAAAATTGAAGATGAGCCAAAACACGTGCAAAGCAAAGCTGCTGTCAAAAATTAACTAAACATTCAAAATGGCCGAACTTGTCGGCATAAGTGAGAAAAATGAGTACCAACATACCGCCACAAAAAATCGAAAATCGAATATACGTAACCCGCGGAAATTCAAAATTCGCGATACTTTTTGAACAGACTTCGTATATAAGGGACATCTCTCTTGTATATAAGCTAGATGACACCGCAATAATGGCGGCATAATAAAGCACAATCAACGCATATTATCTTCATCTACAAAAAAGTTGATCCTGTATATATTACCATAAATGGACTAATTGTACTTTATGCCAATACAGATAAGTATACAGAAATGACCCTTGATATCAAACTTAAGTGAGAGAAGTATATAAAAAAGGAAAAAGAAGAACTCAATAATAAATATAGAAAATTATATTGACTGCTGGGGAGAACCTCTGAGTTCTCAAGGCTAACCTCTGAGCTCTCAAGACAGAATAACATCCTAATTTACAACCAAATACTTAAGCCGGTTTGGATATACGATATCCAACTATGGGGTTGTACAAGCAAATCTAACCGAGATATAATACATAAAAAGTACTACGTGGGTTAGTAAACGCTTCATGGTACATAAGAAATAAAGATATGCAAAGTGATTTGCAAATAAATTATGTTTGTGATGAAATAAAAATGAGAGCTGCTAAACATGATCAACGATTTTATTCATACGATAATCCTGAGATGAAAACGATTGTTGATATGATCAATAGCGTACGTCGTCTTAAAAGGACTAAACCTCATGAATAAGAAGACTATCAACTGCGAAGACAATTCACTTTATTAAGTCTTTATCCGAAACAACTCCTAAAATTTTCGAATTAATTTTAAAAAAAAGATAAGTCGTTAGTCGATTTTAATAGAAAGTGGTCATGGCACATTGCAGGGAATTGTTTTTAGTGGCTTAAAGTCCCACACTATTAAGAGGAGTGCTTTTGAGATTTTCACCTACCCAGTGAGAAACAAAAAAAAACTACTTAACCATTAATATCCCTTGAATTAAATTAGTTAAAAGGTTTATGGAAAAATTTCTATTTTGAAAGTATAAAAAATACTGCACTTTTCCAATATCTAATGACTCATCATCTTTTTAAAAAATCTGAAAATCGATCTAATGAAGAAAAAGTGACTAAATTTTTACTCAATAGAAAAAAGTGACTTAATTTTCACTCACTAGAAAAAAGTGAGTAAATTTTTACTCACTAGAAAAAAGTGATTAAATTTTCACTCACTCGAAAAAAGTGACTAAATTTTCACTCACTCGAAAAATGTGACTAAATTTTCACTTTCTAGAAAAAAGTGATTAAATTTTTACTCACTCGAAAAAATTGACTAAATTTTTACTCACTCTATACACAAGCATGCCAGCTAGCGTGACATATGTTTTATTCTTAATTATTATTTGAATAGTTGTGAGGAAACCACGTGTAGATATCAAATTTATATGAACAAATATTTTTATAAAAAAATCACAGAAAATATCTGAATTTTCTTTCTAAAGATAAAAGGAATTCTTTGAAAACTTTGATGTTAGTCATCGAAATAGTCTTTAAAATTCTTTTAAAATATGGTCATTGGATTTAAAATAAGATTAGATGATTTGAAAAAAAGAAAATTTAGATAAGAAAACAAGAATTTAACAAAGGGCGTTGCTAGGAAGTAAATGAAAAGTTATATGTTCAAGAAACAAATCCTTTCATCTCTTATCGGCTTATATAGCATTAATAATAATAAGCAAGTTTTTTTTTCTTTTTATTTGTAAATTAGCCTGACTGAAGGACATAAGTATGATATGAGATTCTATATTTTAGATATTTGGAAAATATCGCAGGCTTTTTATCATTAAAAAAATAATTTCAAAAACCAATACAAAATATTTTTTTTTTTTAGCAATATTGGAAGGAAAATCCATTTGGCAGAGTAATAGATAAATCGTTGTGAATCTGAACTATTAGTATAGAAAATAAGTAGATTTGTAAATAGCCTTTCAGAGGAAATTAAATGCTTTCCGCATCTTCCTTAATATATGAGGTCTGTTCAAAAAGTATTGCGAATTTTACTTTTAAAATACGTAGATTTTCGATTTTTTGTGGCGTTATGTTGGTACTCATGTCTCTCACTTATATTGACAAGTCCGGCAATTTTGAATGTTCACTTAATTTTTGAAAGCTGCTTTGCTTGCACGTGTTTTGGCTCGTCTTCGGTTTTTGTTCATTCCAAAAAATGGATCAAAGAATATGTATCAAATTTTGTGTGAAAAACAAAATTAATTGCGCGAACGTATTCCGAAAATTGACTGTTAGCATATGGTGAAGCTACCTTGGACCGAAGCAACTTTTATCGGTGGTACAAAATGTTCTCAGAGGGCCGAGAAAATGTGAACAACGAAAAGGTCGAGTGTGAAGGTTTTGCTTACAGTTTCCTTCGATTGCAGGGGCGGGATGCATCATGAGTTCTTGCCACAGGGTAGAACGGTCAATAAGGAATATTACCTGCAAGTTATGCGCAAGTTGCGTGAAGCAATCCGCCAGAAACGCCCGGATTTTTGGAAGAACAAAAATTGGCTTTTGCATCATGATAACGCCCCTGCTCACGCATCGTTGCTTGTGCACAGATTTTTTGCCAAAAACAACATACTAATAATGCCGCAGTCACCATATTCCCCAGATCTGGCCCCCTATGACTTTTTCTTGTTCCCGAAACAGATTCTTTGATCCATTTTTTGGAATGGGCAAAAATCGAACCAGAGCCCAAACACGTGCAAGCAAAGCAGCTGTCAAAAATTAACTGAACATTCAAAATGGTCGAACTTATCGGCATAAGTGAGAGACATGAGTACCAACATAATACCACAAAAAATTGAAAATCGAATATACGCGATACTTTTTAAACAGACCTCATATGTGAGGAGCAAAGCTCTTCCATCATTATGCGAGGAATATCGTTGTGTTATTACGTGTACTTCTATGGCATTAATGAAAAAAAGCCATTTTAAATAAATCGTATCAGAAACAATCAAGTAAAAATTATTTGTTTGTAAGGCCGCTTAGACATGTACCGCGGGTCATAGGAAAAAATCCGGACTGAGATTTCTTTTGACAACTGCATGGTACGTATGCGAAAACTTAGCCACGTTTCTAATAAAAACTGGATAAAAGATTGATTAGGCTTATTGATATTTTGCTAAACATTGTGGAGTAAATTAGTTTGTTTGAGAAAATTAAATGAAGGACTTAGAAATGAAAATCAAAGCGCTCCACAATGAAAGGAGTCTTATTCGCGAACCTGCAGATGGGACGAGGAGTTTTTTCCATATATTGTACCCATAGGTGAGAGCAAAATGTCCAAACCCAATTCGTTCCCGAAAAATTCAGTAAGGATGTATGGGTAGACTGGCTTATTGATAGTACGCCAATGAGTTGATAAAAAACTATTGTTGATTATGCAGTTTGTCAACGAAAGGCCAAAAATGCTAAGTACCAACATAACGCCACAAAAAATTGAAAATCGAATATACTTAACCCGCGGAAATTCAAAATTCGCGATACTATTTGAACAGACCTCCTTCTCTTTAAGCACACTGTTCCAAAATAGCTGCACACCTTCCTCCGTCAAATCAATTATAACAATTTTTATCAATTTCATTAATTAATATTTAAGAAATTTATTTAAAAATATTTGATTTTGATTCGTTTCAACAACAATACAATTGCTTTAGTTTAAGACTCGTTTTAAACGATGAGTGTGATTGGTTCTATTTTCTAGTAGGAAACTTTACAAGTGGTTCTCGTTTGAAGTACTTCTATTAGATATGAAAAGAATATGAACTGTAACCACTTCACAACGAACAAATTATTTAAAAAACCGCACAAAAAGCAATTCTAAAATGATGACTTGAAAATTTCCATTTGTTATAAAACAAAAAGGTATAAAAACTGATGAAATAGTTTTAAAAAAGCTAACATTGTAAACTGCTTAAATGATAACAAATCATAATGTAATCTATAATAGATTTTTTGGAGTGTATTTTAGAATGCATTCTTTTGATTGCAGATAGAAATGATCAAATTTCACCAATTATGCAATCAATGAAGACAAAAAGTCATAACAATTAAATGCAGAATATCAGTTGTCTTTGGTTCGTAGAAGTCATTCATTTCCTAATGGGCGTTTGTATGATTGAATTTGCATTTGCATACATCCATGATTTTATCAGTGCACATAAACTGAGTATTTCTGTAATATGACAACAACCATCGATATTTGCTTAAGTGAGAAAGGGACTCAACCAATGAGAATGTTGCAAATCTGAAGTTGTTGATCGTATTGTAACCGAACACTTGTTATATCGTATCGCTACGATAGAGGTCAAGCCTGTTTATCAAAGGAAAGACTGAGACAGACTACAAATTATTTAGAAATACTAACCAATCAGAAAGTGCATAGAATTTTGAAGTACTTAACATTAATATGAGCTATCTTCTTCTAAATTCTTACAGAAAAAACTATTCTTTCGCGAATGTGCGTTTGTTTCTCTGCACACTTAAACCAAAAAACGAACGAGAAAACAATAGTCTGAATGAAGCTAGTAAGAAAAAACAAAATTTTAAGTAACCAATAAAAAAAAAGGTTTTCGAGAAGTTAATAAAAAATAGTTTTAGTAACTCTTGTAAAAAGAAACCTACGAAAATGCTTAAAAATTATTTTTAAGTATTTGTACAGGGTGGACCATTTAGAAGTTCCATTTTAAAAAGTAAATAAAAAAAAACTAGTGTATGTTTTTTCAAATTTCCGGTTTTATTAAAAAGACTGAACCTTGAAATTTAAGAAACACAACATCATTTAAATGACTGCCACGGCTGACGTTACAGTACCCCATTCGCTTAACCCAATTTTTCAGTACATTTGCGATTGTCCGGGCCTGTATCTCTTCAATGTCATCTTTGATTTCGTGTTTCAAGGCCTCAATTGTCTCTGGATGACTTGCGTAATATTTATCGTTAACGGCTCCCCACAGAAAATAATCCAACGGGCTTAAATCACAGCTCCAAGGCGGCCAATTGACATCAGAATTTCGGCTGATTATTCGGTTTTCGAAAGCAGTGCCCAAAAATTGGATTGTTACGTTGGCTGTTTGGCAAGTGGCTCCGTCCTGTTGAAACCAAATATCGTCCATGCCATTCTCTTCAACTTTTGGAAACAAAAATTCGTTGAGCATGCCACAATAGCGTTCACCATTGACCGTAACGGCGGCTTCGTCATCGTTTTCAAAGAAAAACGGGCCAATGATGCCTCCAGTCCAAAATGCACACCAAACCGTGACTCGTTGTGGATGTATCGGCTTTTCCATGGTGACGTATGGATTTTCTGAGCCCCAGATGCGACAATTTTGTTTGTTGACATACCCACCGATGTGGAAATGGGCCTCATCCGAAAAGATGATTTTTCGGTAAAAATGCTCATTTTTTGTTATGCTCGGATGGTCATGCGGTTTTAGTTGTTGGACTAATTAAACTTTGTAAGCTTTCATACCGAGGTCTTTGTGCAAAATTCTCATCAGAGAAGTGCGAGAAATGTTCAATTCCTGAGAACGGTGACGAGTTGATGTTGATGGATGATCACTGACATTTTCAGCAAAGCCGGCAATATTCTCGGCCGAACGCACTATCTTAGAGCGGGAACGAGTTGAATTGGCAACCAACAAACCAGTTTCGCGAACTCGCTTCACGAATTTGCCCAAAAAATTCACGTGATGGCATTCGATCTTTACTCATTTCTTTTTTAAATTTCTCATAGTTTGGGTTGAAGACTCACCACTTTGGAAGTAAGTTTTCAATATTTTCCATTTTTCTTCAAGCGTATAGATTACCATTTCGTAAAATTCTGACTTTCAACTAACAATCTGTCAATTCGTGTTGAGATTTAACACTCTAATACTTCAAATAAATAGTAGTTCAAAATGGAACCGCTAGATGGACTACCCAATAATAATACTTAATTACCATAAGGTTACGATCACGTCTTATTATAAGAAGTGCCTAAATTGGATTAATATTTTTATATCTTAATCAGGGGTCGGCAACCTATGACCCATTTGATAGTTTCAAGTGACCCACTTTAGTTCCGAAAATAAAGTATAATACAGAGTGGTCTATCAGCGGTTGCAAATTTAAGAGTTGCATTTTAAAATGTAAATAAAAAAAAACTAGTGCATATTTTTTCAAATTTCCGGTTTTATTAGAAAGATTGAACCTTGAAATTTAAGAATGAAACAGAACATCATTTAAAAAACTGCCACGGCTGGCCTTAAAATACTTTTTCGATTGTCTGGGCCTGTATCTCTTCAATGGCAACTTTGATTTCGTGTTTCCAGGCCTCAATTGTCTCTGGATAGCTTGCGTAACATTTATCCTTAACGGCTCCCCACAGAAAATAATCCAACGGGCTCAACTCACAGCTCCGAGGCGGCCAATTCGGTTCAAAATCAGAATTTCGGCTGATTATTCGGTTTTCGAAAGTTCTCAATATTTCCCAGTTTTCTGGGAATGATGTTGTGTTACATTCTTAAATTTCAAGGTTCAATGTTTCTAAAATGCAACTTTTATATTGTCCACCCTGTATATAAAAATTAATTATAAAACAGAAAAGTATGGGCTGGACTCAACATTATCGAAATTAGCGTTGCGTAATTATAACTCATCGCATTAATTTCCATGCATTTAAATTTTGAAGCCGTTATATTAGGCAAAAACAGGAACAGGGTAATTAACGAAAATTCAGATGCATGTATTCGTCTTAAAACGACTAACTAAAACCAGACTTGACTAAATTGACGTCACAAGTTCAACATCAGAGGAGCCATTGATATCGAAGAGAACGTTTATAAATATAGTTTATTCAACTGTGTTTGCAATTATTTTCTTAAAACAAAAAACTGTTTTAATACGAAAATATCTCTGAAAATATACCAGGTGTATAAGCTTTAATCCGCTGCTTTTTAGTCAAAAAAACACATGTTTTTTCATAGAAAGCAAAAACAAATTTATTCAAAGTACTTGCCCTCGCTAGCTACACATTTTTCCCATCTCTCGGGCAATGTGTGGATACCACGCCAAAAAAAATCCTTCTCTTTCGAGGCAAACCACTCATCAAGCCATTTTCGGACGTCTTCGTAAGAATCGAAGTGCTGCTCAGCGAGCGTGTGGCCCCCATCGGCGAAAACAGGTGGTAGTCGGAAGGGGCCAGGTCTGGTGAATAAGCGGGGTGGGGTAGCACCTCCCAGTTGAGTGTCTCCAAGTAGTTTCGGACCATTTTTGACATGTGCGATGGTGCGTTGTCGTGGAGGAAAATCAGCTTGTCATGTCTTTGTTGATAATCAGTCCTTTTTTCACGCAGAGCACGGTGCAATTTGATCAGTTGTTGGTGGAAGCGATGGGCATTGACAGTTTCACCAGGTTTCAACATCTCATAGTAGACGATCCCACCCTGCTGATCCCACCAAACGCGC
Source organism: Atherix ibis (assembly GCA_958298945.1). Lineage (NCBI taxonomy): Eukaryota > Metazoa > Arthropoda > Insecta > Diptera > Athericidae > Atherix > Atherix ibis. Next base: position 33,475,069 of record OY282609.1, read on the forward strand.
AGCATCGTCTTCCGTCCGAAGCGATTTGATCTTGGGGAAGATGTTGATGGTTGGCCGGGATCAACCCACGATTTCTTTCGTTTAGGATTTTCGAAATATATCCACTTTTCATCGCCTGCCACAATCCGATGCAGGAAAGAATTTTCTTTTTTGTCTGGCGAGCAAGATTTCGCATGTGTTTTGGCGGCGCTCCATTTGCCTATCGTTCAATTCATTCGGCACCCATTTTCCGATCTTTTCAATCTTCCCTATGGTACGCAGACCCATGGAAATGGCTGGTTAAATAACACCTAATTGCTGCGCGATCATTTTTTGCGATTGGGTATCGTCTTCGGCCAAAAGGGCCTGCAAATGATGGTCCTCACCCTTCCTAGGCCGATTTTCACGCTTCTTGTCCCACAAGTCAAAATTGCCGTCTTTGAACCGACGAAACCAATCTCGGCACATTGTTTTGGCCGAGATTGGTTTCGTCCATAAGCATTGTCACCATAGTCCTCCATAAGCATTCGATGCGATTCGGCAGCCGATTCCTTCAAATTGAAGCAGAAAAGCAGAGCTTCCCGCATATGCTATTTTTCTGGCACAAAACTAGACACGATTACCAAAGGAAAAATGTATGTTGTTGTATGAAATTGCTGACTATGTGCACTGATTAATCTTGACAGATGTCAAACTCATAAAAAAAACTATGGCGTGCCCATGATAGCTTAATACGCTCACTCACGCCATCTTTGACCAAACAGCGGATTTAGGCTTATACACCTAGTATACTTCTGGCTGGTCAAACAAATCAGTATAAATGTTCCTATAAAATTGAAACTCCTTCTCCGGCTGGATCAAAGAATGAAGTATTTAAATTTTGGTCTGTTAAAAGTATTGTAATTTAAATATTATAAAACTGGAAGTAATAGTAGAAGAAGAACTGTATTAATTACTACAGCTCATACAAATAATGGTATTCGATCTTATATGATACCTGTTTGATAGTAATGAAATTTACAACTACTAAAATTGAAGAAATACCTGATAAATGTAGTGAAAAAATAGATAGTTGTAAATCTGATCCAGTAGTGATCCACTAACTTAAGCAATTTTTTGAGATAAATGGGAAACTGTTCACTTGTTAATAGAAGAGTTAATAATTGTGGTCAAAATCTTATATTATTTTTCGAGGAAACAATATATCAGGTGCTCCTCAATTAATGGTATTTAATCAATTTCCAAATCCATCAATTTTCCAAATAAATAAAATTATAGTAAAAGGATTACATGATAAATTTGATCATCTTTAATTAATGCACAAGGATGACCAAGTTCAGCTCGAATTAGTCTGCTTCGAGCATGTTCCATAAAATATCTTTACAATTTGTTTAAAAAAGGTCATTTTCGTTTATACCGAAACTTTAAGATAAGATCTCAAAGAATCAAACTGATATTTATCAAATTGAAGGTTATGTTCATTTAACCGAAAAATCTTAAATATATCTGTTACTATAAAATATATTGATATAATTAAATAAATTTTTGTAATTTATATTTAATATTGAGTAACTTACTTAACTAGATTTTATAGTTGAGAAATATTAGGGTAACCCATTATTAATGTCGTATTATATCAATAAAATGCAAAGCGTAAAATTTAAACCATTTATTTAAAAATTACTATACAAAGTAATCTGCATGATTATCTACTACCTTATTCCATCTATTAATTAAATCAAATATGCCTTTCTTATAAAATTTTCGTGGTTTTGAATTAAAAAAATCGGAAAAGACCGATTTCATATAATTCATTGGTTTGAAATTTTTTTTCTCGTAAGAAATGCTCCATCGATCGGAATAGATGGTAATCCGACGGTGCCAAATCTGGTGAGTATGGAGGGTGCAATAATATGTCTTTTTTTTCGGGTCATATCGGCAACATGTGGTATGGCATTGTTGTGTTACAGGATAATTTTTTTGTCTCTACCCAGGTCAGGCCTCTTTTGCAATAATGCCGCTTTTAAACGATCGAGTTGTTGACAATACAACTGAGCTGTGACCGTTTCGCCTCGTTTCAACAACTCGAAATATATGACACCCTTCGAATCCCACCATACACCACTCTTTCTTCTTTTTAATGTTGGCGTACAGAACCCAGTTCTCATCTCCAGATTCCGTTCTTGTTCACGCAAAACTTTGCATGCGGTGCTGCGGTCCGTTTTGTTGCGGTCGGACAAAGCATGCGGAACCCACACACCTTGCCTTTGGACTTTTCCGATTTTTTAAAGACATCTTTGAGTACTGGACCAGGGCACACTGAGCTTTTTCGATAATTCGCCAATAGTCATTGTTGGATTTGCTTCAATTTGAGCTTTTAGGGCTACATCATCTACTTGACTATGCCGTCCTCTTCCGGGCTTCTCTGCCAAATCAATGTTTCCAGTTTTAAATTTTTTAAACCAACGTTGACTTTTCCTGACATCCAATATGTCACCCCATAAATATCACAAATATTTCTCGTGGCTTCACTGGCGTTTTTTTTTCATATGAAACAGAAACAGAATGCAATTTTGCATTGCTCCGACGGACATACTTCTCGACGGACACACTTCCAAGCTTAACGATAATTACAGAAGTGTATCCGTAAATGTTGCTCCGACGGGCAATCTTCTGCCATTATCGTTAAGCTTGAGAAATTTTTTTTTTTATTAACTTAAAGCGATCTTCGAATAGTATGCTAAATATAAAAAATATTTACATACGTCTTTCCTGAATGACGGTCTGAAGAGGACTGTTTAAAAATTGCATTTGCAAAATACGACATTAATTCTGGGCTTCCCTAATATTTAGTATATTTCCCACTTTTAATTTTATATACGGTCATACATTTATGTATAGCAGCGAAAAGAATAAACCAGAATAAATATTAACTTAACTGAACCAGAGAATAAAAGTTAAATTTAGTCAATTTTATTTAAAAGTTATTTATTTATAAAGCTTAGGTTATTATATAAATAAAATACTTTAGCACACCAAATTCACTTTAAGAGAGGAAAAACAATCTTCGATTAGAAATATAAAAAATATTGTTTTATTTATTGTAATTAAATATATTTATTATTTACGAGCTTCCCGCCCCAGAAATATACGTCAAAACCATGTTTATACTGATGGCAAAATGTCCGAATTTAGCAATCTCGCTGAGTTACTAACGAATGAGTATTAAAAAGAGAGACCAAATCGAAGAGACAATGAGCAAGTAATAATCTGTACATGATGGGCATTGAAATAAGGAGACATCTAGTGACATTTCCATGTTATTAATATACACAATAAAAACTTCATATTTATTATCCGTTAGTAGGAACAGATTTAATGAAAATAATAGCTGAATTCCATTGGACCAATTTTGCTACTGATCAGTACCACGGAGTAGATTCCCAATGGAACGCAAAATTTACTGACAGCAGTAAAATATAACCTCAAAATAGTCAACAACAATTGTGATTGATCGGGCTGAAACTTGTTCTACTCTTTTGAAATAACTTCAAGATATTTGATATATGTAATAAATAGATTATATATATTTTTGTTAGCCAAGGAGGCATTTATTTGCAATTGAGAATGTTAAAATAAATATGAAGTTACACAAATACATCATTGAAGTTTCAATTAATTTAACAATCCATTATTATCTATATTTTCAAACATTTGTTGCCTCGCAAGTGCACCATTGGTGCTGTCAATTTCGTCAGATTCTGTGTAATTCTGTGTGTTGTTGACTTCATTATCTAAATATTCTATGTCACAGAAATCATTTTCAGCAATACATGTATTATGTAAAACACAAGCAACAACAATGCAGTTGGTTACAAAGCCTAAATTTGGACTTTCGAAAAAATGCAACCTACGAAATTCAAACGCGTTTTCAATAACGATTCTTGTTGATGAATGTAAGTAGTTGAATTTTAGTTGTTTTGCAGTTAAGTTTCCGAAATCCTTAAAAAGGGGAAATAAATATCTGCTTGCACCGTACGATGAGTCTCCAAGTAGCAAACCTCCTGGTATAATTATGGACTCATCCTCAGTAATGCGCCTGTAAAACGCCGATTTTCGTAGAAGCCGTGCATTGTGCATTGCACCAGGTTCACCAAAGTGCACATCTATTTTTTCCTATTGCAGTATGCTTGTTTGTCATGTTTAGGAGGATTGATTTTAATATGAGAACCATCAATAGCCCCAACAACACCGGGTACACCATTCATAGCTGCAAATCGCATCTGTTTTTTTTGCATTTCGGATGGTGTTATAACCATTTTACGACGCGGTATAAAATTCGATGGACACTACTTTCTGTGACGTCAAATCTGTCTGCAATTTGTCGGTACACTTTCAGTATTTGGCAGAAACCACAAATAAGATCAAACCAACTGCAGTATGTCCTCCATGACTTGGACGGTGTAAAAACACACTCCAGTAATATTTGATTCCATTTCTTTTCGCTTTTGCTGCACGAATCATAACAAAAATATGACACTTCAACATAACCAACGAACCCGCTAAGCTATCTATTTTCATTTTGGGAACTAAAATCCCCCTACCGTAAATTGTATGCGCAACTACTATTACAATGTACTGATTTGTACGAGGTAGAGTAGATGATGACAGCTAGAAGAAATGCACAGTAGCAAAATTGGTCCAATGTAATACAGCTAATAAAAATTGTTTTATTTATAATTTAGAATTTTCATTATTGTCTGAATCTTGCCTTGCCGAGATGCAAGAATGTACAAGTTGTTATGTATTTATAGAAAAAAAAATTGTGCTTTTCATTTATATAAATTTTTCAACATAAAAGTTGCATGGAGAAAATTTTAAAAATTTTATTTAAATCGAAATAATATACATTGAACACATACAATTTAAATAAAATGTTTATTTTTATTTCTATCTTTCTCTTATTTTCATTTCTATCTCTCTCTTTATATATATATATATATCATTATAAATAGACATAAAACTATATTTTTAAACAAATATTAATTAGACTTAGACTACAATTCTAAATAAATATAAACAATTAAATAATTTAAACAATTATTAAACAATAAATTTTCTTTTTCTTTTCTTTTTAATTTCGATTTTGAAAATTTATTTGCCTATATATACGAGTAATATATAGTATTTTTTATTCGAAACAGTATCATAAACTGCTCCATTTCGAATTGTACAACATATTAATTTCTAACTTTTATAATAAAATATTATTTATATATTAAATAATTAATCACATCTATTATAAATTATTTCAAATAAGTAGTAATTAACGTATAAAGAGAAACTTTTTAAAACTATCAAAGAAATTACGAATAAGTAAAAGAGAAACTATGAGAAATTTTTTTAAATCTATTTCGGAATGTCTTAAGTTTTAACTATTTAATTATTAAGATTAATTTGGATATTTTATTATTATTGCTTAGAGAATAATGAGAATAAATAAAAGATGCTAAAAAAATTCGGTGTAGAAAAAATAAACTTGATTCAAATTGAAACTGTGAATTAACAAGATTTATTTTTGCACGACTATACGAGGTCTGTTCAAAAAGTATCACGAATTTTGAATTTCCGCGGGTTACTTATATTCGATTTTCGATTTTTTTGTGGCGTTATGACGTGGAAACCAAAGCTCAATCATCCCAATGGAAGCTGCCGCATGAGCAAAGACCGAAAAAAGCGCGCCAAGTTCGGTCGAATGTGAAGGTTTTGCTTACAGTTTTCTTCGATTGCAGGGGCGTGGCGAATCATGAGTTCTTGCCACAGGGTAGAACGGTCAATAAGGAATATTACCTGCAAGTTATGCGCAAGTTGCGTGAAGCAATCCGCCAGAAACGCCCGGATTCGTGGAAAAACAAAAATTGGCTTTTGAACCATGATAACGTCCTTTGGCCAAAAACAACATAACTAATAATGACACAGCCACCGTATTCCCCAGATCTGGCCCCCTGTGACTTTTTCTTCTTCCCGAAGCAAAGCAGCTGTCAAAAATTAACTGAATATTCAAAATGGCCGAACTTGGCGGCATAAGTGAGGAACATGAGTACCAACATAACGCCACAAACAAAATCGAAAATCGAATAAACGTAACCCGCGGAAATTCAAAATTCGCGATACTTTTTGAGCAGACCTCGTACATAATTTCTTTTTAATATATATATAAAGGATTCGTTGCCATTGTCAACAATCCTTTCTTATGAAAAGTCTCTTATAATTTCAGAATAAACATAAAATTAAATAAAAATCCTAAATGTGTATTGTTTAAAAGAAGATTTTTTGTATGCAAAATATAGTAAATATTTGTAATAACTTTTGAACATTGAATTAGATAATACCAAATAAATCGATTTTTTTTAAAAGTATTTAAGTTAATAAGAAAAATAAAATATTATTTCTATTCCACAACATTATTAAAATACAAGATTCTTGTCTCGTTTTCTTCCAACTTTAATTGTTGGTATACAATTTCTATAAATCTTTACTTGATTCTACATTCATTAGAAAGAAAAAAGTACATGTAACATTGTCTAAACCGTGTTCATTCGATGAAAACACAAAAACAAAAAATATTTGAAGCAATCGAAATAATAAATGCTATTTTCCTAATTAATTTTTTTGCACAATACTTTTTTTTTGGTGTGTGTATATAAAGGTTGGTATATCTTTTATTTTTTTTTTGTTCATATATAAATTTAAAATACGTATTTTGGTGGTCGTTTTTTGGTTTTTTCCTTTCTTAATTATATTTCTATACGTATAAAAGTATAAAATACATCAAAATGCTACTTAGCAAAGAAAATACACTTCGATTATTTCAATTGTTGAAGAAATTGACTTAAAAACGTGTGTCACTGTCCGTATTTTCTACAAAGGACGAATGTATTACTCGTCCATTCATGGAATCGGTAGTTACGAAGCTATTTGTTTGCGGCACCTGTTGATTCGGCAACTGCTGAGGAAGTTGCTGTTGCTGTTGTTGAGGATGGTCGTGCTGGTGTTGGTATTCGTCATGGTTCTCCTCTTTTGAAGCATCCCCACTGACTGTTTTGGGCGGGATATAGAACCACCATGCGCCAAAGAAGAACGACACCGATAATGCTTTGCCAATCAGAGCCAATATAAACATGTATCTGAAATTGAGTGTACACAACAAAAAAATAAAACAAAATTAATATGAATAAATTCGAATATTTTTATAAAATATTTCCGTCCGTGAATTTCCGGGTGGGTTTGTTCGGTCATTCTGATTGTGGATAGGAAAAAACCTACTTGCTCATGTATCCGTTATCATAAACAAGACATGCTCCGTGCTCGTCACACGACTCCTGCCACAGAATACACGTCTCGTCAATTAGGATCCCGAATAGCATTGGTGCAGGTATAGTACCAAGAACTCGTACTTTAATCCATTGGATTCCGAGGGCGAATGACCGTTGATCATCATGAACACATCTGCAACAAATGCCAATTTATTATCAGTTCTTCTTTTTATAATATTTTGCTTAGGTCCAATCAAATCATTTTTTCTTATATCTTTCAATAAGTTTTTATATTTTTATTTTTTTTTTTTGAAATAAATAACATAATTTAAAGTTTTATTTATTTTGATTGTAAATAAAAATTTGCGAATTGTTTTCGTTTTGATTTTTGCTTGTACGAAAATGTGCAATTGGCTTTTTTTTGTGGTTATTACTTTGAAAAGAATATCGAATTTTAGTTTGTAACTTTCTAGTCCTGCTCTTTTATAGAATTTTTTTCTATAAACTACCTAAAATGTATATAGTTAAGATTTTTTAACTTTCTTTTCTTAATTTGTAAGGGGAAATTTTATAAAAAAAAGTTCTCTTTGCAAAATAATATAATTTGATTCACTTTTTTTGCTCAAAATATATTTAATGTGCGTGAATGTTCTTTTTTTTACAGTCAAAAACTTTTATTTTATGGCAAACTATATTTTTATAATAAAAATTTCGTTGAGAATATATTTTGAACTTTATTATTGTATGGAACACCTTTTATTTCAAAATTAAATCCGTCGTTCAATTTGGGACACACTACCCGGTGCATTTTTTTTTATTTTAATATTTGCCCAAACGATTCTTTTTTTTATGTAAATAGAAAATAATGAATAATTTTTGGAGATATTTTAAAATGGAGCATACGAGGTCTGTTCAAAAATTATCGCGTATATTCGATTTTCGATTTTTTGTAGAGTTATGTAGGTACTCATGTCCCTCAGTTATGCCGACAAGTTCGGCCATTTTGAATGTTCACTTAATTTTTGACAGCTTCTTTGCTTGCACGTGTTTTGGCTCGTCTTCGATTTTTGCCCATTCCAAAAAATGGATCAAAGAATCTGTTTCGGCAACAAGAAAAAGTCACAGCGGACAAGATCTGGGGAATACGGTGGCTGCGGCGTTATTAGTATGTTGTTTTTAGCCAAAAATTCGCGCACAACGATGCGTGAGCAGGGCCGTTATCATGGTGCAAAAGCCAATTTTTGTTCTTCCACAAATCCGGGCGTTTCTGGCGGATTACTTAACGCAACTTGCGCATAACTTGCAGATGATATTCCTTATTGACCGTTCTACCCTGTGGAAAGAACTCATGATGCACCACGCCCCTGCAATCGAAGAAAACTGTAAGCAAAACCTTCACATTCGATCGAACTTGTAGCGATTTTTTCGGCCTTGGCTCGTACGGCAGCTTCCGCTGGGATGATTGAGCTTTGGTTTCCACGACATAACCATAAACCCATGATTCGTCACCAGTTATGACTCCTACAGCTCCTTAGCAATGTTAATGCGATGCTGTTTTTGGTCGAAAATGGGCAAAAATTGAAGACGAGCCAAAACACGTGCTAGAAAAGCAGCTATCAAAAATTAACTGAACATTCAAAATGGCCAAACTTGTCGGCATAAGTGAGAGACATGAGTACCAATATAACGCCATAAAAAAAATCGAAAATCGAATATACGTAACCCGCGGAAATTCAAAATTCGTGATACTTTTTTAACAGACCTCGTATACACCTTTTTGAACATATGGATTATGTAATAAACTTACCTTAAGGTTGCTGATAAAGCTGGCATCGTTGCAAGAAATGTGAACAGCATTAACATGAAGCAGCCAGCAACGAAAAATGGCAAATAACTACACGTCGATTTACACATTGTATTGACGGCATCATAGCTGGTTTGATTTGGTGCTTGTATGCATTCACAATTTAAATAAATCCTAGAGTTAACCATGCTCTGCTCCTTCTGGCATCCAGCGTAGCATGGAGAGTAATACATGATATCGTCGCTGCCACAGATCGGATCGTAACTCATCTTACTGCAGGAACATTTTGAATTGCAATTCGATTCGAGATATGGAATGTAGCCATTCATAGTTTGCAATGCGGCTGAAGTATGCGATTCCAAAGACGTACTCCGCTGCGGTGTATATGGTGAAGTAACTCCGGCGAATGCTAGATTCGGACAGGACAGTAAGAGACATGCCGTAAATAGTGTCGCCACTATTGTCGCAGAAAGGCATAGTTTTATTATTCCCGAACACGAGAGGTTGAGTTTTTTCACAAGATAGCCACCCAAGAACGTACCACCACCACCTGCCGGAACGGTAATCACACCTAAAAAGAAATTTTTTAATTATTTTTTTTTGCCACTCATAATACACTTTTGATGCGTTTTGGTTATTTTTTTCGCAAACATTTCCATCAATGGATAATAATTATTCGCTTTACTTACCCATTAAGAGTGCAGACCAAACAGGTGAAATACTAAATTGATTTTCAATTTGTTTTGGTAGAAATGCAGCAAAACCGGCGATTATGAGACCCTCAGTGGCACCAGCCAAATTTAGAAAGAAAAACGTTGGGTTCTTCAGAAGAGTTAACAGCGCCTTTGGAATTTCATTTAGTTTAGTAAATGTTTGCTTAACGGATGTGTTTCCATTGTGCGCCTCGGACACACGCTCTAGCTCTTCGGATCCTGGCAATGAAGTTGGATATCCCAAAATCGGAATTGCAACGAGAGCACAAACAATAGCTGCCACTACAAATCCAACCCACCAAGCACCAATCCACACTTTGCTCTGTGGTGTTAAACCCAATCTGAAATAGAAATAAAGCCATCGTTACCGAAAAGTATTATCCGACTCTATTCCAAGTCGATTCTGTTATCAAGTGCTCGGAAAACATAAAAATTTTCGACACACACACCCTTTTCTCTGAGATTGTAATTATTTCAAAAAGCCGCAGAAATGCTACAATTGAATGACGGGGGATGGCCGAAAATTTTCTACCAATAAACAAGATTTCAAGTTGGTTTCGTGAAGTGTTCACGTTGTTTTTGGCGATATTCAACATGACGCGACTCAACGCATAAAAGGTTAAAAGTGCTGATTACACTTGGATTTGTTTTCTTAGTTCTTCTTTACGTATCCACGGAGATGAAAACTCTAATGTGCACCGATTCTGTTAGCCGGACTAACTTTTGTTATTTGAACAAATTTTTTTTTCACTGTTTACCATAATTGATTGAAAAGTAAAATGAATGTGGTGTTCGCCGGTGAATTTTGAACATTTTTTTCATAGTTACTTTTAAGGATTCAGTCACTAACCATTACAGTGCGATAACGTAGATGCTTGTGGAATTGCATACTTGAATTGTGATGGAGGAATTATTCAAAGAGTTACGGTTTTTTGTTCTATTTTACTTTATTTTATTCCTTTTATAGAGGATGTTCAGTTCAGATTTGCTATACCTAATTGGGAGATCCATTTCGGAAATCCAATTATTGCACTAAAAAGGATAATGAACACATTCAAACATTTGGTAAAATTCTGGAATATAAAACGTTGCTTAACTCTTCTCAATGAGATAAACTACAAATCCTTCGACCACTATTTTATTATAATTATCGTTTTTATCGTCTACACACTATTTGTAATGTTTTCTCAATTAAAGAGGACAAAAAAATTGCAAATTAATTTTAACATTTTAATTTTTATCATTTATTTATAGTGGACAACTTCAAATATAAATTTGTAGCAATCAGAAGGATTGTGAAGATTTTTGCAAAATGTACTGTAATGGTGGGATGGGCGAGAATGGAATTTTCCATGCCCAGAAAATGGATAAGTTCACGAACGAATAGAGAACATTGAAATCAATTGTAAATAAGTACGAGGTCTGTTCAAAAAGTATCGCGAATTTTGAATTTCCGCGGGTTACGTATATTCGATTTTCGACTTTTTTTGTGGCGTTATGTTGGTACTCATGTCTCTCACTTATGCCGACAAGTTCGGCCATTTTGAATGTTCAGTTAATTTTTGATAGCTGCTTTGCTTGCACGTGTTTTGGCTCGTCTTCAATTTTTGCCCATTTTCGACCAAAAACAGCATCGCATTAACATTGTTAAGGAGCTGTTGGACTATGTCCGCGATGACCCAAATTTCCTTCAGAAGGTCATAACTGGTGACGAATCATGGGTTTATGGTTATGACGTGGAAACCAAAGCTCAATCATCCCAATGGAAGCTGACACACGAGCCAAGACCGAAAAAAGTGCGCCAAGTTCGATCGAATGTGAAGGTTTTGCTTACAGTTTTCTTCGATTGCAGGGGCGTTGTGTATCATGAATTCTTGCTACATTTGAACCATGAGTTCTTGAAATTTAAAATTGGCGACACTTTTTGAACAGACATCGTAGTTTGCTGACAATCCAAAAGTCTACCTCTTTTTCTGTACCGTTCGTTTAAATTATTCTTTTAAGTTTTGTGTGAGGATTAATGTTTTGTCTATTTGAAGGCCTAATTTGTTTTGATTGGGGAAGAAACTTCTATTTACTAATATGGGGAGGGGGCCTGCCTCTTTTCTTGGGACTATAAATGACACCACTGTAGATATTCCGGGCAGACTCTTCTTTATCCATATGGATTAGGATCTTCCTTATCCAGTATTCTTTATGATTTCATCGTTAATTACTATGCGGGATCATGCTTCCTTAATCGGGTGATTTTTTTGCCGTTTCGTTTTTCATGTTTTTATTTTTGACAGATAACGCATGACAGGTGACGTATTTCAAAGTCAAAAGTGATCAGTTAGCATTGTCATTTCACCATGGAAAGACTTACACGCAAACACAAAGCTTACAAATTATTGAATTTTATTATCAAAATTCGTCCTCTGTGAAAAATATGTTTGGAGCACATTAACCATTTTTTGGTCGTTATAATCGACATACTGAACAAGCAATTCAAGTCAATTTAAGCTTGAATTACTTGCTCAGAAACAAAATTTTGCAGCAATTTTACACTATTGGACATCGAACCACCAACCCGTGTGCGTAGAGTGCGTATAGAGGAATATATTGCGCCGTAGCATCCAGTGTTGGTGAAGACCGCTATTTGTACATCTATCGCCATTCACAGCAATTGGGAGTGTGTTACTCGACTTTTTTTAAATGTGGAAGATTTTACGCTGAAAACGTATAAAAATATATTCTTTTCATCTCGGTCTGAAAGCGTATAAAATACAGCTCGTGCAATAACTGAACCCGAACTACCTGCCAAGGCGCTGAATTTTCGGTGAGTAGGCCTTAGAGCAAAATCTGTTTTTTTACCAAAAAATTTCATTCGGCGACGAAGCTCATGTCTGGTTGAATGTGTATGTGAATAAGTAAAATTGTCGCATTTGGTCTGATAAACAACCACAGGCAAAATAAGAATTAAGAAAAATGCACTGTTTGGAGCGGCTTATGGGCCAGTGGAATCATCGGTCCGTATTTCTTTAAAGATGACGCTGGCCGTAACGTTACCGGTAATTGCGCTCGATGATTTCGAACTTTTTTTTGCTTAAAATACTGCCTATGGTCGACATGTATTTTCAACAAAGCGCCGCTACATGCCACACAGCACGTGAAATAATAGACATATTGAGAGATAAGTTCAATGAGTAATTGATCTCATTTTTCGGACAGGAGAGTTGGCCGCCTAGATCGTGCGATTTTACGCCTCCAGACTTTTTTTTTATGGGGCTACGTGAAGTCACTCGTCTATGGCGATAAAGCAGAGTCACTTGAAGCCTTGGAAGATAACATTATACGTGTTATTAGCAAGATACAGTTTTGCAGTTTTTATGTGTTTTTTTTTTTGGAAATTTGAAAATAGCGGCTCTTAAAGAAAAATCCTGCACAAAAGATTGTTTGCAGGATTTTTCTTTAAGAGCCGCTTTTTTTTACTGAGAACCCAAGTTTTCTAAGAATACACGAGGGCTGACCACACTAGCATTCCGTATAAAATTAGCTTCGATTTTATTATCAGCAGTTTTTAGAAAATTAATTTAGATTGACTTAAGAAGATTCTGTTAGCTGCCAGCAGCCATGTGCAGTTTTCTTTTTCTATGTTGATATCGGCTGCGATCTTTGACGCCAGAGAGAAGAACGATTTTACCCTTTCGAAGCGATAGTCTCCTATTTATATGCAGCTACTGCTAATTGGTCTTACCGTCGACTCCTCGCCAGGGGGTCCCTTCTGAGTGAATGATGCAGCTATAATATTTGTATCAGAAGTGGCCTTCAAGCCTTGGAGTTTCCTTACTGCCGTTCTTTAAGTGCAATTGCGGGCCAAGTACTAGTTATTTGAAACTGGTACTATGAGGGGTCGGGAGCCTCGTTCATCTCCCGTGTGCGGTGAAGAGCCTTTGACTGAATCGTCACAACTGTGGTTGGCATCTGAGGAATGGCGGGATTCTGGGTGCTTCAATTGCAGATGATAGTAGAGCTTTAGGTAGGCCTTGCTATTAACAGTTAGGGTTCAAAAAGAGGGAATCTGATGGAGTGTTTCGCGCATGAGGTAGTCTAAGCAGAAATTGAATAGAACGTTGGATTAAAGCTAGGTGGATTGCTGCTATATGATTGAGATGCATGCAACCACCTGGATCTAGTCAGCTGTGCTGGCGAAATCCATTACTAGGCAGGTCTGTTTGCACGTTGATTGAGCGTATTTTAATCCCTATGGTCGTGGGTGCCCGTTAAATAAAATAATTATTCTTACCTTCGACGCTAACTTTTCCATTATATAATTTGTTTTGATTTCATTAATAAGTAGCTAAAGATCCTCTTGGCGAAGACCTCTCTTTATTATGCTCTTTCTAATCAATTCATAATATCAATGTCATCAACGTATGCGAAAATCTGGGCAAACTTAATGAGGATGGTATCACTCATGCTACCCTGAGTCACGATGCACTTTTTGCAGCGCTAGGGTAAAAAGAATGCACGAGAGTTGAGTGGTTCTTGAATTGATTCGGCAGCTTTTATTCAACCTTGCACCTCAGTTATAGTCAGCATTCTCGGGAATGCTGAACTTTTTGTTTTTTATTCTTTGTCAGAAAATTCGCATGCAAGTGCTAAGCTTTACTCTAGATATGCTATCATATACGGCTTTAAAATCGATGAATGAGCGGTGAAGCTTGCTGTCCGTATTTAAGGAGTTTTTCCTTTGACTGGAAAAGAAAATATCTGATTTGTTATCAGATATTTTGGTATAAGTCTATGCTTTTTGGGAAGAATTGGGTTATCATGTTTATATACATAAGAGAGAATATCTTCGAGATGGTAATCAAAAATGTGAGCATCAGATAAATAATGTGTAGATGACAGTCGTCAGTTATCTATTCGCTATCTCATGCAAGAATTATTAAGTGTTGAACTGGGAGACTTGCGTTTCTTAAATCGATGAATCCCCCGCCCTTATAGTTTATTCGACGCTTAGTAGGGGCAGCATATTTTTCTTAGCTGGTGATACTTACAATTCCTATTTAGTTAAAATATTCCACATATCGCAACCTAAAATGGGTATTCCTTAATTTTAAGTCAAAAACTGTAGGCCTCTTACCTCCATAATTCTCAATATCGCACTGCACATACTCCAATTAATCCAATTTTTAATTATTCTACAAAATTACAAGCCTAAAAACCATACACCTGAGATTTTCAAACAAAAATATTGAATTCAATCTGCACAATTGATTATGATTACTCAAACTTGTATTCATGTGAAAGTCACATGTAGTGTTGGTCAATAGTTTTCTTTAAAAAAATTGAATTAAAGTAAAAGGAAATGAGCAAGGAAATGAAAGTGAATGTACCTAATTGAAAATATATTTTTTTTAAAGAAATTCTTCTTCTATGCTAGCATTAAGAGTGCCAAAACGCTTACTCATACAATATTATCGAATTCTATTATTGCTGAAATATCATTTCCAAAAAATAGGTATGAGAAAGATAAATAAATACAAAAATTCATATTTGGTCAAATAAAAATCTATTTGACGATCTACGGTGGTAGATTTTTCTTTTTCTATGCTTTGTTATTGTTTTTGGTTTCGTTTATGCCATAGGGAATTGCTATTAACTTTTATGAGAACACCTGGATAGGGTAGAATGATATTTGGGAGCACCCTCAATGCAGTATAACAACGTGCAATCGTGTGCAAACACCAACGGAAATTCCACACATTCTTCTAAGCAGGACCTTTGGATACAACTTTTCATATTTGTTGTTTCTTAACCGTTTTGTGCATTTCATTTTCCTTGGCATATTAACTTTTGATGGTTCGAAAACGATGCTACCATATTCCATGCACATCCCATACAGTTTATCAGATATAGAAGGAAAAAAATTATAATAGAGTGTAAATAGCATATAGCAACGAAAGCATTGAGCACACACAGAACACTGGTGAGAATTATTCGAACATGAAAGAAAACCGAATTTTGTTGAACGATTACTTTCCATTATTTCCGTATTTATCATACCCTTGGGTAGTATTTACAGTCTCTTACTGGCAGAAAAAAGTCAAAAAACCAACCCCAAATTTGGTTTGCATTGTTATGGCTAGAAGCGAGCTAGGACACTTCGGTTTGGCTCAGCACGACTTAACTAGATTCTAGCAAGAGAACTACGAACATACCCAACCTACTCACTTCACCTATCGTTTAGCTAAGGTATGAGATGCAAAATGCCTGGATGACTCCAGATTCCTATTGTTAGCTTCACTGTACTCGTATATTCTCACCACGTTCGATTCTCTTGTCCTGCTCTTAACGGTTCTCTTCATATCCAACCTGCAGTCCTGACTAATACTACTTTACCTTTTTTTCCGTCCCCGAATTCTTCTACATTGCATCAATAGACCCTCTGCGACTAGCTATACTCATTCCAAATTGTGCAAAAGTATTTTTATGTAATAATAGAGTGTACAAATAACCCGCAGCGCTACGCTCAGTCACCCTTTTCGGTCCTTGATTTGGTTAACCTTTACTGTTGTTGTTCTCTGACTCTTTGGTGCCGACTGTTGATATTTTCTGAAGCTGTTGCTCCCGATGTATTGTGTTTTGGATTTTTTGACCCATTTATCCTGTTCAGGTGATTTTCATGTAGAAATTTTTCTCTGAGAGCTTTCTTTGATATTACTTTTATGGAATGTGCAGATATACGTATCCATGATCCATGGGTATGGTTTCTTTTGGATTTGTCTCTCATTTTGGATGCACACTGTTCATTTTGGTGTGGAGTTTATTATTCTCCAGTAAAATAATGTTTTTTTCAACGCTTTTAAATGGTGTGTTTTTTCTATGAAGCCACAAAAACGAAAACAAGGAAAGCGAGCTTGAATATGAAATATGAGAGCATTCTACTGTGGTGAATAGTATCTAATTTGGGTTTTCTCGATTTCAAAATGAAAAATCTGCCACGGGGTGATGGTCTTTAGCGAACCATAATGTAGATTTATTTTCCCGCTCATTAATAGACCCTGATTCAAGAGACTTTCAGACTACATTCGTAGTTATATTATTTGTCACATTACCATCTAAAGGATGGATAATCCAAATAGGAATACAGCACCGTACATTTGCGAAAAATCCAAAAAAAATAAGAGTTGAATAACTGTGCGAAAACATCAACAATATTGTTTATTTGTTAATGCTTTTAAAATAACACATAAAATTACTCAAATAATATTTCACGATTTCACTGAGTTAATTATCAGAGCTACTGGGAGGAAATGTTATTTTTTTCTTTCTGTTAGTATTCGTAAAAGGAAGGTATTTATGGAAAATCTAACTTCTTGGCTGAGATATTAAAAACTTCAAGAAAGAACCTTCAATGAATTTACACTCATCAATAGTACAGGTAGGAAATTATACCCGGCGCCGGTATAACACGGTTATATGATTGTTTTTGTCTATGCGCTCCAAAAAGTTACCGAAATTTAATTAAAAACTTCTAGATTTTTGAATTTTTACAAAACTATAAAAAGTGCTCACATAAGTTTAGCTTACAAATCTTTAACGCTAAAGGGGACTACTAAAGTGCTTATGTAATTCCCGTTCAAATTTTAGCCTTTTTTTCATCAAAGGATCATTTTCTAAAAGGACAATATTGTAATTATTCATTGTCTTCAATAAGATATAGATTCTCAAGGGAGTTCCTCCCCACATTACGAGCAATGTTAATTGGCTTTTGGTATTTATAGTTTTAATCTGCCCCATACAAAAAAAAACGGATATACGAGGTCTGTTCAAAACGTATCGCGAATTTTGAATTTCCACGGGTTATGTATATTCGATGTTCGATATTTTGTGGCGTTATATTGGTACTCATGTCTTTCACTTATGCCGAGAATTTCGGCCATTTTAAATGTTCAGTTAATTTTTGACAGCTGCTTTGCTTGAACATTCCAAAAAATGGATCAAAGAATCTGTATCAAATTTTGTGTGAAAAACAAAATTAATTGCGCGGACGCATTCCGAATATTGACTGTGGTATATGGTGAAGCTACCTTGGACCGAAGCAATGTTTATCGATGGTACAAAATGTGCTCAGAGGGCCGAGAATATGTGAACGACGAAAAGCGTGGCGGACGCCCGAGCACGTAAACAACAGAAGAAAATATTGATGACGTGAAGAAAATAGTATTGGACAATCGTACAATCACCGTTAGAGAAGTTGCTGAGGACTTAAACATATCATGCCATTCGATTTTTATCAATGATTTGGTCGTGAGACGGGTCGCCGCGAAATTCGTTACAAAATTGCTCAATTTCGACCAAAAACAGCATCGCATTAACATTGCTAAGGAGCTGTTGGACTCTGTCCGTGATGACCCAAATTTGCTCCAGAGGGGAGTCATGGGTTTATGGTTATGACTTAGAAACCAACGCTTAATCATCCCAATGGAAGTTGCCGCATGAGCCAAGACCGAAAAAAGCGCGCCAAATTCGGCCATGAGTTCTTTCCACAGGGTAAAACGGTCAATAAGGAATATTGACTGCAAGTTATGCGCAAGTTGTGCGATGCAATCCGCCAGAAACGCCCGGATTTGTGGAAAAACATAAATTGGCTTTGCACCATGATAACGCCCCTGCTCACGCATCGTTGCATGTGCGCGAATTTTTGGCCAAAAACAACACACTAATAATGCCGCAGCTACCGTATTTCCCAGATCTGGTCCCCTGTAACTTTTTCTTGGTACCGAAACTGAAGAGCCCCATGAAAGGTCGACGCTACGCTACGATTGAGGAGATAAAGATGGCATCGAAGAAGGAGCTGAACAAGATCACAAAAAATGATTTTTTTCAAATGTTTCGAGGATTGGAAAAAAACGTTGGCATAAGTGTTGGGGATTACTTTGAAGGGGACAAAATAGATATTCATGAATAAATAAATAATTTTTGAAACACAAAATTCGTGATACTTTTTGAATAAAGCACGTATTTCTGCGTGCAGCAATTCAAGAATAGATAATACGTTTCTAATTACTATCTATAAGATAGTATCTGCTAATTCACTAGAAAGGATAGTCACATACACGCAGAAAATAATGAGCCCCTACCAGATTATTACTAGAAAGGATAGTCACATCCGCAACAGAATAGATCTTCTTACTATGATAATGAAAAAAGCTGCTTGAATACTGACAGTAACTTTACTACATTTTCATCCACCTTAGCGCCATCTATGAGCTAGCGTAAAACTGTAAAATTATCATTACCATCCTCATAAATCCTTTTTATGAGCTAGCGTAAAACTGTAAAATTCTTGTGAAAAATACGTTTCTAATTACTATTTATAAGATAGTATCTGCTATTTTACTAAAAAGGATAGCTTCATACTCCCAAAAAATATTAAGGCTCTACCAGATTGGCCTCACTTCTGGGAAATCCGCAACAGATCAGATCTTTTAACTGTGATAATCGATGGAAAAAGCTTCTTGACTATTGACAGTAACTTTACTATATTTTCATTCATTTAAGCGCCATCTATGAGCTAGAGTGAAACTGTAAAATCCTCAGTGACATAATATATATTCAATGGTCTCAAGCAATGCGACTCACTTCTGTGTACTTCCTTTTACATGGCGCTAAAAAGAGCTTCCTGGGGTTCATTACCATCCTTATAAATCCTTACCAAATTTTTGTGTAAACTAATAAGAACGATAATACCTATTAAGGGTCTTTACTAAATTTAAGTCAGGACTCAGGTGTACGTAGGTAAAAATCTATTACATGACGAAAGGTGTCGTCGTTGCAGATAAAGTTTTACTCGCAGATCGGAAATTAAATTTTTAAAGATTAAGGTCGCAAAAGTAACAGTCGAAAACAATATGAAGGAAAAATTTGCCCCTCGAAATTTGTTAGTTAGTCTATGTTGTTTCACTCAAAAAGAACTCGAAGGTACTGCTGTACAGGAACTTGGTTAAGGCTATGACTGAAACTTGAGTCCCCACCAAGAATCAGCCACTTTCGAGGAGAGAATCCTTCAAAGAAAAGATCGCTTAGAGTTTGTAAAACTATACTGCTTGAATAAGGACAGCTGCTGCATCACCTTATCATGAACTTTAAAGATTCTTATGACGATAGAATCGCAACGAAACTGATAAAACTTGCTAAGTTGATCATGGATTACTATTGGAAGCAATTATCCGGAATATCAAATAGTTTCTGGTAAGGAAATGCATATTTTGTTTTTTCTCTTTAACCTGGAGTTGAGGAAAGTAATTCGGAACTCAGACATTAGCATGAGGGGCCCATATTTACCAAGTTTATCCAACTTTTTCCGTATGCCGGTACCGATGGACCCACAGGAAGAAATTTGAGCTGCACGTAAATTAAAGCAAAATAAAGCACATGTAGACGACGCCGGTGTTAAATATAAGATCAACTATGCAGATAGGAGATTATAGCTTCAAAGATACTAGCCAATAATAGTATGGAAGAACAAGTGAGCGCACGGTTTTTGAGCGACAACAAAGTCAATCTAAATTATTCCACTAGTAACATCTTATCATTGCCAGTCCAGATATATGCTTCAAAAATTGGACTCCTCTTTATTGAGAACTCTTAGCCACATTCGAGAAGAAGATCGTCCGAAAAATCTTTGTTTTTATATATGAAGGCTACTGATTCTGCAGCCTATTTGACGACGAGATCCTGGACCACCCAGTTGTGACTAAAATTACACTTAAAAGCGGATCACTTAATCCGAATGAATGATTAGAATCATACCCGGGCAGCCTATTATGACGTTATTTATGGTCCTAGGAGACTGGGGAGGTCCTGTGCTTGAGGAAGCGATTTTACTGGCTACGAAAAGTTGTTTGATGACGTTTGAGAAGAGAATCCCCTGAGGATTATTTGGTCATCTGCGAAACCTTTTCATTTTCTGAACACGCATCTGGAATGGGCCAGTCTTCTTTGTCGATTAAAGGCGAGACTAAGTTCCAAATGGGACAATTTCTGCTCGAAGTGATCACTGCCGCGAAGTTCCGACAATACCTTTCCGTAGGCATCGTCCTTACCGTGCACTTCATTAGTCATCGCTTTCGCTTCCAATATCAGCCACATCGTTGTGGCTGCTGCTCTCATTGCTGTACTTCGTTTTCATGGCTGTATTCTCTTGAATTCCATTTTTTATTATTTTTATTATTTTCTTTTATTTTGTTCTAATAATTTTTTCTTACATTTTAAATAATTCGCCAATTGCTCGAATAGTGTTATTTGTGTTAAAAATTTCGACCAATTGGGCGAATTTGACACGAACATTCTCGAATGATCCACTCGCGTAGCTTTATGGTTAAATTAAGCTCGACCAACTATGATAGACGGATATTAAATGTATGATTATGATAACGACAGGCAAACTAACAATTACTGGATTGGCATAACAATTTTTCCAGAATACGAAAAAGAAAAAATTTTAAAATGTTAACAATTTTCCTTTTTTAATAATATAAAATTTGATATTCGATAATATTAAAAATAAACAATAAATAATACAACTGATATAAAGAAAATTACTTACAAATCTGGATTAGTTGTCCAAAAGTCTGTATAAATGATTAAGAGTTGTCCTCCAACGACATAGCCAACAGCTGGTCCAATAATTGCCATCGTATAGTAAATTCCTGAAAATCGATAAATATATACATGTAAATAATTGAGTAATTCGAAATAGATTGTTAAATTCAAATTAAGAGCGATCTTCTTAAAGCGTTTATAAGGTCATTGCATAATAATCGAAAACAAAAGACTCATTTGGTTTTGAGAATCGCTTAAACGTAGAAACTGTATTAAAAAATTTCTATGGGAATTCTATGAAACTGCATTTAAATTCTCGTCCTTCTTGCCAAATTTAAAATAGTTTCAGACATGTTGGAGAAGATTATAACTTCATCTTTTAGCTTCCCTTCAATAAAATATGTTGTTTAGTATTAAATAGATGAACGTCCCTGACACAGCTTGTTTGTATGTTTGCTGGTCGTTTACAATTCCGAGAAAACCTTTAGTACTCAATGCAAATTTATAGACCTTTTTAAGTGTCACAGGTGGTTTCTAGTCATTGGAACAATTTATGGTCATGCACCGTTCATGAATACGTACAATAGTCTCATCTATTAAGTCTCCAGTCTCTAGAACATACAAACAAGAGAACAGACATTCGCGTTTATCCATTCTATTATCCTTGGTAAAAACCGCACCAGTTGAGAATACTGACGTTGTGATACTACCTCCACAACCAATCCACCCCACAGTTTTCTATTCAAAGGCAAATATATTCGGTCGGTGGGTCTATTGCAGGGAGTATGGCGTCTCAGTTGCATAGAAAACGTATACTCTACATTGTTTGCATGTACATACATTAGCTGGGCACTTCGAAGGTGATTACAAACCATTTTGTCTCTACATCATATGAAATAGCGAAACGCTGAGTATCTTTTACAAGTTGCCAAAGAGAAGACAGTGTCTATCTTATTTTTGGACCAACAAAAATGCTAATCCGGCGGAGTGTTTGAACATTTCACATTTCAGATGGTATACATCCACTCCTCTACAGCATACAAATAAAAAGCTAAAATGACTTTAGATAAATACCACATAATTACCGACATAAGGAGCACTGTTTGGTATTTGAAATTGAGCAAATATACAGCGAGGTCTGACCTCTTAACACCTCCATCATGCTCGATATAAACGCGTTCCAAGAGCCTATCCGAATGGCTAAGGTAAACACTTTTCGAAAAAGAAGAGAAATCTAAAATTCCCTTATTCTGTACGAGTGCAATTCGAAAGGATTTAAACTGTTCAACCAATAGCTAGGCAAGAAAATATAAAGGAATCAAAACCCCTTTTAGATAGTCAGCCGTATGTCAAATTAATAGGCAATAGCTTTACAATAAAAAAAAATATAGTCTAGCTAGAGGTAAGGAGGTTAGGAAATTTATTGTATATAAAAAGTGTTTAACTTGAGACGGTTTTATAAATAAGCACGTGTCTAATGTGCCCCATGTTTGATTTATTGACGTTATTTAAATTTTGTTGCTGCTATTGCTGTTATTTGTTGCATTTTATTCACTATCCTTGCGTTATGAAGAGAGCTCACTAAAAGGAATAATATCTGCTTTCGGTTTTTTAAACGATGATAACTTTATTCAAATCTATTACGAACATTTTGATATTTTCCAACATTAACGATGATAAAAACCACACAAAAACAATTTTTTTTCATCCTTTTAAGTAAACAAAAATTTAGTATTCTTTAGTCGTAAATATTTATGATTTTGTTAATTTTTTGTGATTGTTTACGCAAATTTTAATTATTTTTTTTAAAAGAGCGTATGCTTATGGATATAAACACAATTGTAGAAAATGCCAAATATTTATTATTAAAATTTCATAAAAAGTTGGCATTGTTAAAAAAAAAGTTCGCAAATGTCCTTGTTGGAAACATTTTCCCTCCAAAAGCTGACACAGAGTCAATGTTATGTTTTTTTATTACAAATATTTTTGCATATTATTATATATATAAGGAGAAAAAAATGTCAAAGAAGGAAAAAAAAAGAAAAAAATGAACATAAAGTTCCAGTGGCCAATTGCGACTGTACTCAGTGAATATCTGTTGTCACTGATGTGGTATTCTTGTGGCTAGTTATCTGGCGACGATTGGTTTGCTGAGGGTGGGGGGAGGGGTGTTGGTGTATGAAGTTTAGTAAGGTGATGTTCCCTCGAAACAAAACAAGCACCCCAGAGCACACAAAATTCTAAGTGGAGAACCCGAAGGTTCTTAATATTTCCAAAGAAAGGGGAAATAAAAACTATTCGAGAAACAAGAAAAATTGGAAAATTAAAATTTAACGCCGTGTGGAAGAGGAATAAGAAATGAAGAAGGTATAAAAATTGGAACAAGTAATAATTTCGAACAACAACAAACAAATTTATTTAACGAAAATATTTTAAAAAAAATTATCTATAGAAAAAGAACAGCAAGGAATCTTATCAGAAAATCACACCAAGCAAGAAAGTGAAAAAAAGAAGAAGAAAAACCGACGGAGTGGTCCGTACGTGTCTCTCAGACCGTTTTCCAAACAGCCCATGGAACTCCTAGACCAATTGTTTGGATTGTCCCTATTGATTTAGACAGCGACGACGAACCTCCACAAACCATTATATGGTATTACATTATTTTCATAGCAGAGCCACCACGTCGGGATCTCGGAGACTAAGAAACCTTTAATAAAAAATTGGAGTAGTTCTTGCCGTTTTCTTCTTTTCCCCTACCTTGGACAACCTAAACATGTTTGGATACTTCAAGTAAAACTTTGTGTTATCTGGTATGACTTTTTTTATTATGTGAGAGAAGAGGCTATAAGGGGGGGGGGGTAATCCCCTCCGTCCATAGCTTCCTGTCAGTGCCAGTGACAATCATGCTAACAGCAGTGAATAGGTTACTTTTTGAGTACGGTGGTTATTGCACGCACTTTTTGGGAGTTTTACGGTCAAAGACTTCCTTTTTTTTATTGTTTTTCTACTACACCCAGAAATGTTTTGTATCTTTCTAAATTTTTTAAAATAACATCGATTTATCTCCTACTGAAAGCGGTCTTTTCATCTAAGGCGCAGTCTACTCTTTGAAAGTTTTCCAACCTGCTTTTCACAGAAAATTCTTGATTCATTTGTACAATGGGTGTTAGCCACCTCAGCCTTCATTTTTTAATTGCTCGATATCTTCACAAAGATATTTTTACAGAGATAGATGCCATACATCTTTCGAATGACTTTTCCAACCAAAAGCAGATTTATTACTGACCAACAATATCCGTGTTTCTGAGCTATATATTAAAGGAGGTAGTATTTAGAACTTATAGGTCTGCACTTTGATAATTCTCGTGAAATTGATTTGAAGAAAATTATTTTCCTCAAGCTAATTAGGACTCTATTAGCGAGCATAATCCTTCGCTTTATTTTCGCGGTTCTATTAAATGCCCTTACTAAACAAACTTCTTAACAAGCTTAAAGTTGTATTTATCTATTGTGTCATTTTATCTATTGTGTCCGAGCTGGTGTAGATGTGTCTTATTTTTCTAAGCGATCATATATTTGGTTTTGTTCCCATTTTCACCTAGACCC
Source organism: Atherix ibis (assembly GCA_958298945.1). NCBI lineage: Eukaryota > Metazoa > Arthropoda > Insecta > Diptera > Athericidae > Atherix > Atherix ibis. Next base: position 33,500,082 of record OY282609.1, read on the forward strand.
ATAGAATTGGCTACAAAAGCTCCAGTGACACTATACTGCCTATGTCCAATGACATCTACGAGTATATCATCACCATAGGCAAGTAGTTAAAGAGGTTTAATAAAAATAGTGCCCTGTTTATAGTAGTCGACCTGCTGCACTATTATTGTGAGACAGATTACAAGATAAAGCATCACCTTGGCGATCGCCATTAGTTGTTCGAAAAGTAATGGGGGTCATCGCCCGGATCTGTTGTATTTTGAAAATCGAATTGATTGTTGGTCAACCACATTTGCATGTCCCTATTATGTATAAGAAATGTAGCCTCAGACGATAATTGATGATGATTGACAAAATTTATAATGGTGAAGGCCCTACAATTAATAACACCTTTTAAAACACGGCCATTTCTATCAACGAATTTTCATCAAAAAAGGGATTCTTTTAATTTCCCAGCCCACATATTAACCTGATCGCAATCCGTATAACTTTTTTTGTGTTCCCCAAATTAAAAAAAAAACACTTGAAAAGATGTAATCTTGGTACTGTCGATTACATCCAGGAGGAGCTGCAGGCGATTCCAATTAAAGTCGTAACATTTCTTTGGAGCAATTTAATCAAGAAAATAAAGCTTATTTTATTCTATGGTTAAAGAAAAGAGAAGACATAGAAAAAGTCGGACATATGTGACGCAAACGTTAAAAATATATACTCAGTATACGGTGGGGAAGGGGGGGGGGGTGAATACAATAAGTGAACGCATGTGCCAAAAGCCTTCTAACCGACCTTCCGAGACAAACGATGCCCAAATAAAGGCTTTAGCTGAATCTACATTATACAATTCGAACAATCTCACAGATCCTTAATAAAGATCAGGCAACTATTGTAAGCCATTTAAACCAGCTTCGATACGTCAACGGATATGATGTTTGGTTGCTGCACGATTTAATCGAAAGGAATTTTTTTGGGTCGCATTTCAATTTGCAAGAAACGATTCTTAAACTGCTTTTTACTGGTCATAAAAATTGGATAGTTTACAACAATGAACAATAATTAATTATTCCAAAGGTTAGACTTCATCCAAAGAAGGTGATGCTACGCATATAATGGAATTGAAAAGAGTTTCTGTATTATGACCTACTGCCAACCAGCCAAACCATTAATTGAGAGAACTTCTCTTCTCAGGGGCAAGGGTTAATAATTGCAATTGTGAGAAAGAATCCCGAAACGGCCTACCAAAAAGCATTGATAACACTAGACCCCACGCCCGTTTGAACTATTGAAAATTGTCGGAGCTTCGATGAGATATTTCCCTTCAACAACCATATTTGGTCCCAGCTGATTATCATCCATTCCGGTCCCAACAGAACTCCTTAAATGGTTTAAAAAAAAACCGTTGACTTCTTGGAGGAAATTAAAAGCTACTACGACCAGTTTCTCAACTTAAAAAATCCAGACTCCTGGTACCTAGGCATTATGGAGTTATCAGACTTTTGGCAAAAATTCATAGAAAATAATGCAAATTATAATTAGGAACAAAAACAATCTTTTTAAATTAGGGGGGAAAAATCCGATATTTTTCTTCTAGACCCAGACTATAGCGTAAAATTAATATTAATTTTAAAAAAATTTAATATGTGCAACGAAAAATAATTTTTTTTTAGGTGAACATTTTGAAAGACTTGGTAGTATGGGGAACCGTCACCTACGAAAAACAGCTCCTATGTTATTATTATAGAACTAATATAATACTAAATATTAATTTTTTTCTAAATTATTGAGACTATATTTTTTAGTATCTTGTTTTGGAATATTTGTATTTTCCCGAGATAACACTGCTTGGCACATAACCACAGTTGTATGCCGTATGTCCAAACTGGTTTTAGTGTCTAGTAATATGTGTATATTAGTATTTTATTATTCATTGACATTTTCGACTTATGTCCTAACAGCCAATTCGTTTGCCTATATTTGATTTCTAGTTCCGTCTTTCTATTTTTATATGTTCCTTCCATCTTAGTTTTGTATCCTGAGTCATTTTTAAATATTTCACTTAGTTTAATTTTCCACTTATTTGTCCAATTATAAACATTGTCAGGTGTTTGTTGAAGTTTCTATGTAGTTTTGTTTATGTTTAGACCCTTGGTTTATAACACTGTGTCGTCTACAAACGTGGTCATACCAGGTGTATAAGCTGAGTGAGCGTATTAAGCTACCATGGGCACGCCACCATTTTTTTGTTTAGGAGTTTGAGATCTGTCAACATTAATCAGTGCACATTGTCAGCAATTTCGTACAACAACATACATTTTTCCTTTGGTAATCATGTCTAGTTTTGTGCCAGAAAAAGAGCAGATGCGGGAAGCTCTGCTTTTCTGCTTCAATTTAGAGAAATCGGCTGCCGAATCGCATCGAATGCTAATGGAGGCCTATGGTGACAATGCTTTATCGGAAACAACGTGCTGAGATTGGTTTCGTCGGTTCAAAGACGGCAATTTTTACTTGTGGGACAAGAAGCGCGAAAATCGGCCTAGGAAGGTTGAGGGCCATCAATTGCAGGCTCTTTTGGACGAAGACAATACCCAATCAAAAAAAATGCTTGCGGAGTAATTGGGTGCTACTCAACCAGCTATTTCCATGCGTGTGCGTGCCATGGGAAAGATTGAAAAGATCGGAAAATGGATGCCGCGTGAATTGAACGATAGATACAAGAAGCGGCGCCAAAACACATGCGATATCTTGCTCGCGAGACAAAAAAGAAAGTCGTTCCTGTATCGGATTGTGACAGGCGATGAAAAGTGGATATATTTTCAGAATCCTTAATGCAAGAAATCGTGGGTTGATCCCGACCAACCATCAACATCTTCCCCAAGACCAAATCGAGTTCGTTTGGTGGGATCAGCAGGGTATCGTCTACTACGAGATGTTGAAACCTGGTGAAACTGTCAATGCCCATCGCTACCACCAATAACTGATCAAATTGCACCGTGCTTTGCGTAAAAAAAGGACGGATTATCAACAAATACGTGACAAATTGATTTTCCTCCACGACAACGCACCATCGCAAACGTCAAAAATTGTCCAAAACTACTTAGAGACACTCAACTTGGAGGTGCTACCCCACCCCTCTTATTCACCAGACCTGGCCCCTTCCGACTACCACCTGTTTTCGTCGATGGGCCACGCGCTCGCTGAGCAGCACTTCGATTCTTACGAAGATGTCCGAAAATGGCTTGATGAGTGGTTTGCCTCGAAAGAGAAGGATTTTTTTTTGGCGTGGTATCCACAAATTGCCCGAGAGATGGGAAAAATGTGTAGCTAGCGAGGGCAAGTACTTTGAATAAATTTGTTTTTGCTTTCTATGAAAAAAACATGTGTTTTATGACTAAAAAACACCGGATTTAAGCTTATACACCTGGTAGATACATTTTTCGATTTCGGAATGTCGCTGGTGAACAGCACGTATAGCATAGGTGTCAGAATGCTTGCCTGTGGTACTTTCTCTTCTACTTTTCTTAAATCAGAATATTTATCCTCTTGCTTTATTCTAAATAATCTATCTGATAAGTATGATGTTAATAGTTCTGCATACTGCTTAGGGAGCATTTTTCTCAGATTGTTGGTTAAACCTTTGTGCCAAACCTTATCAAAGGTTTTTTCTCCAATGTCTTTTCTATTATATCTGTTATACGATGGACTTGATCAAAAGTGGTATACTTTTCCCTTAGTCCAAATTGATGCACTGGAGTTAATTTTTTTCTTTCTATTATAAGCTTTATTTAGTCTTTTTAAGAGCAGTTTTTTTCGAATAATTTTGATATGATCGGCAGTTGCGATATGCGCCGGTAAGATTTGACTTATATAGTATTTAGAGGTTTTCCTGATTTCTGTTGGATTATTACTTCTGCCCCTTTCCATGCGCTAGGGACATGATTTAGTCTAAATGCAGCGTTTATTAAGTATGTTAGCATAGTCAAAGCTTGCTGGGGTAGATGCTTTCATACTTCTGCAGTTATGACATCAAAGCCTGGATTTTTTTTTTATTGAACTTTAATTCTTATCTTATTTTATTTGCCACTTCTTTTAACGTAGCTCTTTTAATTTCGACTGCTTCTTGGTTTTCCATTTCCTCTAAAGTAGATCACATTCGGTTTAAATATTTTGGCTAGATGGTCAGCAAAAATGTTGCTTCTTGCACATGAATCGTCTTCTTTTCGTATAAGTCGTATTAGTAATTTTGGCCTTTTGAACTTCTGTGTATCTTCTTCTGCAGTTAATTTTTCCAGATATCTGGTAATTGGTCTTGTTTAAACCTTAGTATTTCTTCTCTGAGTTTTTTCGTTTTGCTATTTAGTAGCGTTTTATCACGATATTTGCACGATATTTTTTGGTAAACTAACTATTTGTTTTATTTAATCTTCTTTAAGAAATCAAAAACATTAAAAAGCAATTTTATAATCACCTGCGACAATTGCAATTTATAAATAGACTGAAAACCATCATATTTGCGTAAGCGATAATATTGGGTTGTCCGGAAAGTAATTTCGTTGTTTCCCAACAGAGGACTTAATTGTTTTTTTTCACAACCAACTTCACACTTAAGTCGTATAATCATATGTATTTTGATAGCTGACATAGCAAGGATTGCTTTGATTGATTCTGCATAGTAGTTTTCGGTTGACACCGTTTTAAATATGGAAAGTGAAAAACTAATTTTCGGCAAAATTTTACTTTTTTTTACTATTAATTGATACAAACCGGCGAATAACAACTCGTCAGATCGCTGAGAGATTAAATTTACCGAATACGACCATTCATGATCATTTTAAATGGCTAGTTTTAATCTCAAAGCTCGACATATGGGTCCCTCATCTTCTTACGGCAAAAAAGTTTGTGCCGAGGCATAGACGTTTGTGATTTGCTTCTCAAACGCCAAGAAAATGATCTATTTTTGAAGCGTATCATTACTGGGGACAGGAAATGGGTTATCTACAACAATGTTAAGCGCAAAAGATCCTGGAGTAGAAAAGATGAACCGTCTCAAAGCACTTCGAAAGCCAATATTCATTAAAAAAAAGTTATACTATCTGTTTGGTGGGATTTCAAAGGAATTGTTTATTTTGAGCTTCTACCGACCAACACAATGATCAATTCTGAAGTATACTATCATCAGTTGAATGATTCACTTAAAGAAAAAAGCCCAGAATTGGACAATAGGAAAGGTATGGTGTTTCAACAGGATAATGCGAAATCATGAATATCAATTTTGTCCCCTACAAAGTAATCCATACCAGATATTATACACTTGTGCCAACGTTTTTTCAAAATCATTTTTTGTGATCTTGTTCAGCTCCTCCTTTGATGCCGTCTTTATCTCCTCAATCGTAGCGTAGCGTCGTCCTTTCATAGTGCTCTTCAATTTTGGGAACAAGAAAAAGTCACAGAGGGCCAGATCTGGGGTATACGGTGGCAGCGGCATTATTAGTGTGTTGTTTTTGGCTAAAAATGGCAAAAGCCAATTTTTGTTCTTCCACAAATCCGGGCGTTTCTGGCGGATTGCTTCGCGCAACTTGCACATAACTTGCAGGTAATATTACTTATTGACCGTTCTACCTTGTAGTAAGAACTCGGTCTGGGCTCGTGCGGCAGCTTCCATTGGGATGATTGAGCTTTGGTTTCCACGTCATAGCCATAAACCCATGATTCGTCACCAATTATGATCCTTTGCAGCAAATTTGGGTCGTCGCGGACAGAGTCCAACAGCTCCTTAGCAATGTCCAACAGCTCCTTAGCAGCTCCTTAGCAGCTGTCAAAAATTAACTGAACATTCAAAATGGCCGAACTTGTCGGCATAAGTGAGAGACATGAGTACCAACATGACGCCACAAAAAAAGTCGAAAATCGAATATACGTAACCCGCGGAAATTCGAAATTCGCGATACTTTTTGAACAGACCTCGTATAACCAGTTCGCTGGTTATGACGTCAACACCGGGCGACTTGTGAACCTTCAGTCGACTGATTGCTTTTATGGGTTGATCGTTTGTTGCCGCCAGCATATATTCTTCAACTGGCGGAACCTCCAACTCGTGTTTTGATTGGTCATCAAAATAACATAAAAGAAATAATTCCAAACATTTTTTTTTAAAAATAAACAGAATTTAGTCCCTAATACACAACACACCTAAGCCCTTTTTGTTTGATATTTAAAAAATGAAATGTTCTTGAAATATTTACGTTTCGATACAAAAAATACTTCTGCTCGAGGACTTTTCTGCTCGAGAACAAAACTTACTTTGGGTCATAATTCCATAACAAATAAGCTCCAAATGTCTTTTTTCTGTAAAATTGATTATTCTTCACCTACATTAGAAAATCATTTTTCTTTCAAATTCACTTTCAGTTACAATTTTTATGCAATTTGATAGTTTGTGAAACAGCTATTAAAGAAAATTTTATAGTGCCAGTGGCTAATTTACAAGTCTTATAATCAAAAATCCTGTTTACAATTTAACATTTACTTGAAAGGTTATAAAAAATTTTACATTCCTTTTCTATAAAAATGTCTGCGATACTTTTTGAACCGACCTCGTACAAATTTGACCACTCGGCAAAACCTTTTAGAGCATGGATGGGATATACTGCCATACCCACCATACTCTCCAGACCTAGCACCTTTCGATTATCATTTGTTCCCGTCTCTACAAATTTTTTTAGATGGTAAAACTTTTAATTCAAATGAGGAGGTTAAAAATCACTTGGAGCAGTTTTCTGCCACCAAAGAACAAAAATTTTATGAGCGTGGAATCATGCTACTGACAGAAAGATGGCAAAGGATATTGGATCAGACTGGACAATATTTAATTGAATAAAACATTAAGTCACTATAAGAAAATCTTCTATCATTTTTATAAAAAAAAATGAAATTACTTGCTAGAAAACCTAATTATTCGAAAATTAAGCGCAAGATGTTAATAAAATGGTATTAGTAATTTGTGTTAAAACAATTTACACATTTGTAGATTGCTTTTGATTCTATAGTCCTTCTTCTATTATCTCCCTTTCATAATAAAAGCACAATGCTTTCAATAATAAGAAAACAAATTTATTTAAGAAGTTAAACCAGTAGCCCATATTTGGTTTTTTCTGCAGTATCAGTTAACAAATTACAAAAGTAGACAAAGCAGGCAAACGTTGAAAAGAAAGAACAGTCTTTTAGTATCATGACAAATAAAGTATTTACAAACAAGTCAAACAAATCTCAAATAAATGACAGAAGTTCACATGAGCCGTGAAGCAGGAAAAATATTCATCAGCAAAAGAATTACTAGTAAAACGGCTGTTTTCCCAGCATCCTGTGTCGCCCCCAGTAACACATCGGAAATCCAAGCGACAAATCAGTGGGGAAAATAAATGCAATAAAATTCATGTTCACTCAATTTACCCTTAAATAAACTGTTGCCATCACATGATTTATGAATGTGAAAGTTTTTCCTTCACTTTAACTTCTCGGAAAATACGATGCGTTGTGCTTGCAGCGGCTGTTTACGATACCTTCCCATACGGGATATTTTCACTCTTGTTTGTTGGCTTGTTGTCGGTTTCATATTATACTTGTTCCGCTTAGAATTCGGTCCGGGATTTTATTTTTTCCTTAACATTGCAATCAAATTTTTTCTTTTTACAGAATCATCATCGTTCTTGGCGTCTTCGACATATTTGTCGTCATCGACTCGTCCATTTTTGCCTTCAGTTTTGAACGGTTTTTGTGGCCGTTACCATTAAAGCTCCACAGAAGGTTTTCAGAAGATTACTAGGAATACGATGGTACGTCATCTTAGTAAATAATCCCCACACAGGGAGGCAATGTAAACAAATTGAACGGCAGCGATTTAGGTAACGAAGGAAGTTATATTCTTCGTTTTCTTCGTTTAAATGGACTATCCTTAATGGTAATGGGGAGTAATTTTTTTCCACTGGATCAGTTCGAAGAAAATTGTATGGAAAAATCGTCTAATTCACTTTATCGAATAGTTTGAACTGAAATATCGTAATAGAGCCCACCCTAATTGAAGGATTTTCGTAAATGATTGATGAGAAAAGGAGGGCCCGTTGCTATCGCGAGGGGAGGCGATACTTTGACGATGCAATGCACAATAAATTTCTAAGTGCTCGTATATAGTAAAATTTATTTTTCTTTATTGATTATTATTATTATTATTATTATTATGAGTATTCGTATTCATATTCGTTTTCGTATTAGTATTATTATTTCTATTAATAATATTAGTATGATGCCCCAACAATATCCTGCCTGACAGACAAATAAGTGTTTAGGACTAAGGCATTAATTTGTTTTTATTCCGCTATTGTTCTTGGATAAATGTCCAGATTATTGTTAAATTTACCAAATAAAATTACAAGAGAACAAGGCATATTACTTACCCAAATATATAGATGACATTTTCTTCGAAACGTTCTCGTCGATGTACGTTACGCCGAGGGTAAACAATGGCGATGCTCCAGCTCCATGTAACAATTGTGCCAAAAAGAACAGCCAAACAGTCCATGTGAGATTTTCATTTTCGGGTGAATTCATACCAGTTGAATCATCACAATCCTATAGATGCAAAATAAACATAATCAAATTAAATTGGGGTCAGTAAAAGAGATTTACTTGTTTTGTTAGAATATTTTTTTCCTGCGTGAATGTATGGATTTACCTCAAATATTTATTTTTTTATAAACTCGACTACACCTGCACCTGTAGTTTATATGTAAATTCAATTTTATAATATAGCTTCCGTAAAATAAAGCGCAATAATTTACCCACAAAAAAAAACAAAAAACAAAAAAAATTCAATTCAATTATTTTCCTGTCAGAATTTGTTTATTTAAAAAGTTTTATGAACTAAATTTTATATGAATGAATAAGACTTTAAAAGTTTAATATTGAAATATGATTTTTTTTCCCTTAGTTTTTTTTCGAACATTTTCTCAATTTAAAATACATCAAAAATTAGGCCTGAAGAGGAGATGTTACAGTATCATCGATATGAGATCATTCTTTTCGAACTCATCAAATTAATATTTAGTATGTTTTTTCATCGGCTTTTAATATAAGTTAAATTTTTAAGAATAATTCGAAATTTTCCAATATTAAAATGTTGCCAATATCATAAAAAGCTAATACGAGGGTTGTATGATTAATACCTAGTCCTCGACAAGATATGATACTGCTACTATTAAAAGAAGACTATTTTTTGTAAATGTAGCCTTACACAAGAATTCTGTCAAGAAGCTACGTCATTTAGTTTGTGAGTGACAGCCATTTAAACTGAATAATTTTTGTGATTTTACAACAATGGAATAAATCGAATATCGAGCAGTAATAAAATATATGTTTTTGGAAAAGAAAACGAATGATGACATAAAAATTAGAACTCGGAAAAGTTTATGAGGACTCTGTTCCTTCGTTATCGACCATCATATATTCGACAGATGAATTTGATGAAGCAGGTCCAGGTCGGCCGAATAAGAGCTCGACATCAGAAATGATTGAAAAAATCCATGATGTGGGGATTAATGATCGGAAAAGTGCGTAAGATTGCTAATGCTAAGGGCATCTGAATTGAACGGATGCAGAATATTTTAGCAATTTATTTGGATATGAGAATGCTTTCAGCAAGATGATTGCTACGATTGTTCCAAATTGACCCTAAGCACGCGAGTATGTCAACTTAAAAAGAATATTTGGCGATGTTAAAACGCAATCCAAATGATTTTGGGTGTCAATTCATAAATTTTAACGAAATATAGATTCATCACAGCACACCAGTATGACCAAAGAAAATTCAAACAGTAGACTTTGAATGGCGAACTGGCGCCAAAGAAGCCCAAGGTGACTTTATTGGCCAACAAAGAGAAGCACGCGTAATAATTCACGTTGATTAACATGAAAAGTGCAAAACGATTAATGACGAATATTATGCCAACTCATTGGATTGTTTCAACGATGCTGTGAAAGAAAATCATCCATATTTAGCGAAGAAAAAAATGATCTTTCATTAAGAAAATGCATGCTTGTGTCATCGTTGTGGAAAAATTCCTTGACTTAGGATACGAATCGCTTCCGCACCCACCACATTCATCTGATTAAGCCCTCAGTGATTATTTCCTATTTTTGAATATAAAAAATGACTCCAAAAGATGGAAAATGACTTCAAAAGTGTATCGAGTTAAGAAAAACATAAGTCAAAAATGTTTTTTTCTTGTCAAGGCCAGGTATTAATCATACAACCCTCGTATACCCACTCACAAACATGGATGTTGGCTACCTCCAATGTTCTTAAGCAATTACCTATAAAGGCGATTGTCTTCATTGGTATATTAGTTAACTCAATTCTTATAAACATATCTTCTGAAAATTAGCAACAATTTAAATGATTTTTAAGCCCAATAACCTGGGAAACTGATTTTTGACTAATTTCGATATTTGTCCTGTTTTTTTTACCGAAATTGGTAACCGAGCTTACTCCGAAAACCGAAGTGGATATTCCCTTTCACATTTTAACTAATATTAAATTCATTTGATTAAAACTGGTATTTCTAAGTAAACGAATCTGATAAACTCTCAATATTCGCCATTGTTTCACAAGGCAACATACTTGACCCCATCCTCGAAAATATTTATATATCCGATATTCCATAAAAAGGTATGTTCGATGTTGCGTTGTTTTGGAATCGCTGATTTTAAGTAGAATTTTCGAGGATTCCCGTTCCAGTTATATTTCTGCAGTATTAACAAGTGGCATCTGAGGTTCTTGCATATCATAGCTTTATTGAATTAACCAAAAAAGGTACTTTTTGAATTAATATATTTATTGCCAGCGGTATTATTATCATATAAATTTGTTTAGCTTAATGAGTGGAAGAAAAAGCAAAACTGCTGGAAGAATTACCAAAAAGCACAAACAAACTATCTATTGGAGATGAAATTCTGTGATGATTTAATAAGGGAGAGAACACTGTGGAAATATCAAAGGTTCATGAAACAATTCCAGATCGAGATGGAAACAAAATAAGAGAGGCTGCAAATCTGCAACATCTTTATATGCTAAGACGATGACCCGGATAAGGAATGGTTTTATGGTCAATTTGGATACTGTTAAGTTAAATGTTAATCTAGACGAAAGCAAAAAGCTTATTTGAAGATATTAAAGGGAAATCGTTATGCCATGACAGTCCAAGTGGAAGTAATGATGACATGGAGGAAAAATTTGAAGCTAGCAGGGCTGTTTTGAAAGGTTCATTATACGCGGAAATCTATGCAGCATTGCTCTCAAAGGCGAACCTGCTAGCGCTGATACAGTTGCCGCACACCACTATCTAGCTTCAAATCTAGCGACAAAGTTAAGAGAATTAATTCATGAAGGTGGATATTCTCCGAAACAAATCTTAAACAACGTGGACAATACCGGTTTATTTAGGATATAAATCGGTCTTGTCCACGTTAACTCCAGAATTCAAAGCCAGTAAATATGGGCTGAGACATCTTTTAGGTGGTAATACAAATGGAGATTCCAAGTTTAAACCGCTTCTTGTTTATCAATCAGAAAATCCTAGAGCTACGAAAGGCTATGTAAAAAATTGACTTCCAGTCCACTGGCGAGCAAATAAAAAAAGGATGGATAACAACATTAGTATTTAAAGATTGGATTTTTATTCCCGAAATTTAAGCTTACTGTAACAGAGAGAACTAAGACTTTATAGCTTTGGTTCTAGAGTAGATAATGCTCATGGCCACCCAGTGTATGTTGATGATTTACCAGAAACTGTCAAGTGATACTGACGGACCAGATTAACCTACCATGCTAGAGTTTTGGAAAAAATTCCATATTATGAAAGTCATAGAAATTATTTCGGATTCGTGGGATGAGGTTAAACCGAAATTATTTCGTATTCATGGGATGAGGCGTAAATGGTGTTTGGCGCAAAGTATGGCTTAAACGTGCTCATCGATTACGTGTTGAAGGAGTTGATGATGTATCCGCTGTTCGTCAAGAAATTTCCAGCTTATCTGAACATTATAATTATGAAGGAATGGAGGGGACGGAGCTCGATGAATCGCTTACGCTATAAAACCTAGATATGGCCAAAATATGTTCATTTAGAACAAGCTGAATAATAAAATTTAACCGCAATAAATCTTTCTAAGCGATGTGTTTGATTGACGAAGCTATGGAGATTTTTTCTAAAAACGATCCTGAAGGTGAAAGAAGTTTAAAAGTGTCTCGGGCGGTAACAAATTATAAAAAAATTACTACAAAGAAATTTAGAAAATGATTTCATGTATTTATTCAATGAACTAATAAATTTTATGTATATTCTGTTATTTAAATTAACTCGTTTATCGATAAAAAATAAATTTTGCAATGCAGGAACCTATCTTTAATTTGTATATGGTTTACTGTACATAATCATAATTTGCTTTGTGTTGTTTCAGTTTGCGTCGTGTTTTTTTCATAATATTCCCTCAATATGAGGTATTAATGTATATACAAATGGAATAACAAAGCTTTAAACTTCATGAAAATAAAGATTAATTCGATAATGAATCGAATGAAAATTATCGTCAAACAAGTGACCTGCAAGTATCAATAGGGAATATTGGAAAACCTTTAATGTTACGATAATTTAATTGAGCATATCCCCAATCATACAACCATTTAAGAAAATAATATTGTAAAATGCCAACAAAAAAAATTCTTACTATTCAAAATAACATTTACTCAAGTAATAGTAAAAATTATATTTTCAAGTATCATATTATGTGCAGTTTTATTATTAAATTTCTTATTCAATATTCACACTAATAATCATTTGATACTAATAAAAATAAAACTTTGTTGAAAATGCTCCCAAGAGGTCTAATATTTTTTTATTATACGTCTGTGAAAAAATACGAACGAAGAAAACCGATAAATATTATTTAAATTGCACGAGAGTTCAAGCTAACAGACTGCCAAGGTTTACATGAATTCTCATAACAAATTTATTATAAATAGTAAAATTCATTAAATTTTAAAAATATTAAGAAAAAATACCAAATTCAACTTGTACAAAGCGTCTATTTTATAAATATTCAATTTTAACTAGGAGTACCTTTACAATATTAGGTATCGTTAGTGAAAGGAAAATTCCAAGTAGACTGGCCTATAAGGACCTATTAGGTAAAACCACCAAAAAAAAACCAACAAAAAAAACAAACAAAAAAAACAAATCCGGAAGGATTTTTGTTCATTTTTAGCAAAGACCCTTGGTGGTTGGTTTAATTTCCGTTTCTCAACACTTCCCCTAAATAATTAGCTTGACTCTGTCATATTTCCCGAAGTTTCATTCTTTATTTGGCATTTAGCAATTTCTCTATTCGCTCTAGCAAATATACTATCTAAAAAGAAAATATAACATTAATATTAGTATTTATGGCACGTTAATACCTGTATCGGGGGATAGTTAAAGTCAACTGTGGCAGATTTATTTTTTCAGGGAATAGCATAACGAAAACGTACCAGTTATTTTAAGACCTTGGGGCATACGAGCGAAAACATAATATTTTCAAAGAAAACGCAGCGCAGACTGTGCTTGTGCCAAATTTACCTTTATTGTATGTATGTAGGAATGTTGTCCTATATTACGCAAAATGGGATAATATAAAAACGACAGGATATTCGGTAACTGTTTGACAAGCTTTGTGTATAGACAAGTTAATAAAGATGATGAAAACGTTGAAGACTATAGAAAAACATGAATTTCTAGCAAAAATATATTTTCCATGTATCTTCGTAACGATACGATATATGTTTATTAGTAGGAATCTACAGGTGCAATTTGGTAATATGTGGAAGCAGTTACTGCACGTACGCAATGTTAATTTTTGGTTGGAAAATACGAATATTATACTTACAGCAATAGTGGAATTCGCTCCACTTCCGCAAACATTCACTTCTGAACCGGTAGCTCGATATGGTCCGACCAGAAAATGTGGCAGTGCAAACGTTAACGATCCCATAGCCATTAGAAGAACACCCCAGCCTATCCACCGTGGTTTAGATGCTCCTACTCGGCCACCCAAATATGTGACAGGCACCAAACATAGAAATGAAGCGATATCATATCCACTAGCCACCAATCCAGTCTGTCGGGATCGTAGTCCATAACGGCGTTCAATTGTTGTGATAACCACGTTTATGAAACCATTAACGATGAGACCTGATATAAATAGAATAAAATTTAGCTATTTTTTTTTAATAAAAGAAAAACTTTATTTTTGGGTTATTATTCAAAATAAAGAAGAATCTATTTTATAAAAATATAATTTCTTTGTGCAGAAAGTAAAGTTTTTTTTTTAATCATATAAAATAATATCACTTAAGGATAGTAGAAAAAAAATTTTAAGGATAGCTGAAAAAAAATCAATGTAAGTTTTACATTGATAAGAAATTCTAACAAAATTGTCTTCTATTAAAAAAAACTTAATGAGTCCAGTATTCATAATCAGTAATTGTTAATCTGAGAGATAAACAATAGAAAAGAGAATTATATAAATAGAGAGGAGGGAAGAGAGAAAGGAACTGATATATATAAATTAACCGGTATAGATATGAGATTTAGAGATAAATAGGAAAAGGGAAATATACCCTGTAGAGGGACAGAGAGATAAGAAGATAGAGTATATACAGAAATAGGGTGAGAGATAGGCATATAGAGAAGATAGAAGAGAGATATAGATATAGTGAGATAAGGAAATATGATGACAGAGGTATAATGAGAAAGGGGAAACACGAGTAGAGAATAAGGCAGATAGATGGATAAAGAGAGATAGAGAAATACAGTAGAGAAATCACGATATACGAGGTCTGTTCAAAAAGTCGATTTTCGATTTTTTTGTTCGGCCATTTTGAATCTTCAGTTAATTTTTGACAGCTGCTTTGTTTGCACGTGTTTTCGCTCGTCTTCGATTTTTCCCCATTCCAAAAAATGGATCGAAGAATCTGTATCAAATTTTGTATGAAAAACAAAATTAATTGCGTGGACGTATTCCGAATGTTGACTGTGGCATATGGTGAAGCTACTTTGGACCGAAGCAACGTTTATCGGTGGCACAAAATGTTCTCAGAGGGCCGAGAAGATGTGAATGGCGAAAAGCGTACCGAACGCCCGAGCACGTCAACAACAGACGAAAACATTGATGAAGTGAAGAAAAAAGTATTGATCAATCGTCGAATCATCGTTAGAGAAGTTTCTGAGGACTTAAACATATCGATTGGTTCGTGCCATTCGATTTTTAACAATGATTTGGTCGTGAGGCGTGAGACGGGTCGCCGCGAAATGCGTACCAAAATTGCTCAATTTCGACCAAAAACAGCATCGCATTAACATTGCTAAGGAGCTGTTGGACTCTGTCCGCAACGACCCAAATTTGCTCCAAAGGGTCATAACTGGTGACGTATCATGGGTTTATGGTTATGATATGGAAACCAAAGCTCAATCATCCCAATGGAAGCTGCCGCACGAGCCAAGTTCGGTCGAATGTGAAGGTTTTGCTTAGTTTTCTTCGATTGCAGGGGCGTGGTGCATCATGAGTTCTTGCCACAGGGTAGAACGGTCAATAAAGAATATTACCTGCAAGTTATGCGCAAGTTGCGTGAAGCAATCCGACAGAAACGCCCGGATTTGTGGAAGAAAAAAAAATTGGCTTTTGCACCATGATAACGGCCCTGCTCACGCATCGTTGCTTGTACGCGAATTTTTGGCCAAAAACAACACACTAATGATGCCGAGTAAGGCAGGGTATTCCACATGCGGATTAAATGGTTGAAAAAAGAATCTCCATATCTTACAGGATTCAGGGTAAATTGATGTGTATTCTTGGCGAAACGTGTATTACTGTGAAGTAATTGTATGGGCGGAATGCTATTAGCCAATTCACTAGAACACTGTTTATGGAAAATACGAGGAAAAACAGGAGACTGCGTAATATTTTTGTCTCCTATTCATTATATCGTTTGTATCCAATTCACTAAGTGCAATGACTTTTTAGAAGCGCCTGTCCATATACGGGCATTGTATTCCAGCTTGGGGCGCATATATATGGATGTCTTGTGGAGTGAATGATTGCTTGCATCGATTGCATCGATTATTTGAATGAATAATAACACACATACCAAAAATGGGCAGTTTTTTGTCTTCCGTTATGCCAGTGCCACTCATGGATAATGGCTGGAGATTTCCGTTCGCTTTAGAAACAGGAGGAGACAGCTCTGTGTTTGAAAAGTATTAAATTCCACTCTATTCATCGAGTCCCATAGTAATATATCGAAATTTAGGGAGTTAAACACAGACGTTGTTGTTCCATCTCCATGGGCGAAGAGTAATGACGTGAATCAAGAAACGAATATGAAAACTGGAGAGCACAGGCATCAGCAAAATAGTAGATTGGATTAGAACTAACTAATGAGAGATGATTTATGAAAATAAGAAAAAGAGTCGTATATAAAACCAAACCCTGAGGAGCACCAGCAATTATTTGGTGGACTGCAGACTTGAATCTATCAAAAACAACTTCTATTAAACGTTTCAAAAGATAGCTTATAAGCCATTTGAGGAGGCCATTTTCGATACCATATGCACGCATTTTCGACATAAGAGCCTGATGCCAACCTCTGTCAATTACCGTTTGGTTGTAAACTCCGGCCTGGAGTTGGTTTGATAGTAAAACAATGTTTTAATTTCTTGTATAGAATTTAAAAAAAAAAATATAATTGCTAGTAAGAGTTGAAGGAAGGGGATGGGGAGTGGAGAGGTTGATAGTCACTGAAGTCTTATTAATTTTTGTTGGGTACCTCTACTGTACGAGTGCTGTACTACTCCTTGGACTTGTTGAGGTTACACTTTTCTGTTGAAAGACACATACAATTTAGGAGAGAACTCCACAAGTGTAATAATCCTAAACTTCCCAGAAAAATGTAGAGTGAATTTCTTCTTTTGGGTTATAAATGCCATCAAATCACAAATGCTGTTTTCCATTTACTCGGAAAAATTCTAGAAGAACAGAATAGATGGCAAACAGAACACCTCTTCAGAACTATGTGGGATATTTTCCTCTAGCCAAGCGGATTTGTATACATCAAGATCTCCAAGGACTATCCTTATTGTGCGGAGTGTGAAAATGAATTTGCCCCATAAAAAATTTAACGCGCTCAATACAGACGGAGTCAAGGCACAATATGGACGAGAGGAAGATACAAAGAAGTGATCTGCATAAAAAATTGGATTTGTCTATTGAGCTGACAATAGAATAGCGAGATAATGAGATCAAGAAAAAGAGAAAGAGGGAAACAAGGAGGAAGATAGGCAGATAAATAGAGATATGAGGAGATAAAGAGAGATATAAAAAGAAAAACTTAAGGAGATAGGCTAATAGAGGGATTGGGGGATAGGCAAATAGAGATAAAGAGAGATGAAGAAATAGAAAAATGGTGATAAAGGGATATAGAGATGCAGAGAAATAGTCAAGGAAAGATGGAGTGTTAGGGAGGTAGAGGATAAGAGCAATAGAAAGATATGTGGACATAGAGAGAAAGGAAAACAGGAATATAGAGAGGAAGAAAAATAAAGCTAGGTAGTAAAATAAATGGGGATAAAGGGAAATAAGGAAGAAGGCAGATTGGGAAATAGGGGGATAGCTAGATGTAGGAGTAGAAATATAGCGAGGTAGAAAATTAGGCAGCTAGAAAGATATGTGGAGTTAGAGAGATGGGAAAAAAGTGTAAAAAGAGATTTAGAGATAGGAAACAAGTGAAAACGAGATAGAGAGATAGAGAAGAAGGGAACCTAAGACGTTTCAAAAATGCCTTTTTTGTATCTGAGATCGATTTGGTGAATCAATTTGTATCAAAAAGTACTTGTCGCTACTACTTTTGTATCAGTCCCAATATTATTTGATTCAAATTAATTCACTAAATCACAAATTATATTTTCTACAGGACTATTATTACGAATTATTATTCGCAAAAATAATGAGGGGTGGTTTCCCCCACGGACTCATTACTTTATTGTAATAAACAAATTTTAATAGTTTACATGCTCTCTCGCTCATTGTAAATTTATCTCAAAATGAAGGTTAAGAAAAAAAAACCATTTTAATGGAAGATATTTAGTGAAATTTCTATTATTTATAATCAATGCAGGTATAGTGTCCAACAAAACGGATACAAGAAATCTGATCTAAAATTCAAATTAATAATTAAATTTTTAGATCGATTATGGTACTTATTTTTTGTGTTGTATTATCGATTTGCTTAGTATTGAAAAAAAATCTCATTATATGATATATCAAGAAAACACACATTTTTCTGAAATGTTGTAAATAGAAGTCAACCACCAGATACCTATTCGATTAGAAACCCAGTACTGATATCCTTTGAAAATCGAATTAACACATTTTACAATAACACGAATAACTGGTCATATATATTCCGTACGGCAAGAGTGTCAGAAACATTCCTAAATAATCCGAAAATTCATTTCGATGGGTCGCTAGAAAATGCAACAGGCTATGATATTAGTAGAGACTTCCGGATATCAGGAATGTTCTGACACTTGTTATTTGAATGTGCTCACACCTAACTAACATACTTTTCGATTCAGTTAACTTATTTTATGCGATCTTCTTTTATATTGCGTTAATACATTTATTTGTGTAAGTGTATAAACTATACTGTAGAGAATCTCGTTCAACTATTTGTAAAATGACTTATTTATAAGAGGTGTCCATTGAGAGGGAAAATCGCAAATGCTATAGTGAAAAAATCTCAAAAAATATGGTATACTCGACTGTAATTGTGTACATATCAGAAGAAATAGAAAAGTGAGTTAAATATGACTATTACTGCCCATATTCTATATATGGCTTATGACAGAAACTAATTTATTATTTTGTAAAACCATTTATTGCTTCTCCATTGTTAAAGCACTATTGAATACTATCAAAACCCAATATTATTGTTGTAATTGTAAAAATACTCGTAGTATTCGTTTTCTCATTTCTCGATTTATCTGAAAATTGTATCTATGGCAGTCTATAGACATCCTTGAGAATCTGATTGGATACGTAGCAACGACAACAAATCCCCATATCCTGTCGTAAATAAATTCGTAAATTCTAAGCAAATAAGAGATTTTACATTGAAATTTCTTCCCCTAAATTTGGATATTTCCAATTTCATACCAAAGCCATTTGCTAAGTGATAGATTTCACGGGATTTTCGAACAATTATTATTATAATATTTCAAGATTATATATTTTATTTATTTCTTTTAAATATTTCAAAAAACAATTCTTCTATTTTGTGTTGATTTTTTTTTTCAATTTACAATCGGTTTTTTTTTTGTGAGGACTTAATTTTGGACTAAATGAGGCCGCCAATTATATAAATATTATAAATATTTGTTTTTATTATTTGTGTGTTTGTATGAAATGGGGGAGGGGGGGTTGTGCGGAGAAGTTCGTGCTAGTTGATACCAGACCTCACAAGTAGGCTTGCTTGATTCAGATGTTCAAAGATAGAAAATATCTTACCCGAAAATAAATTAAGTAAGGCGAATACTGTTTAGGAAATTGATTTGTTGTATAGGAGGGGTGGGGGGCTGTGTGTGAGGAAGCGTCAGTGCATGTCTAAAATTGTCATTCATCTTTGTCGGGTGGTATCCTCATACTGCTGAAGCTGCCACTTAGCGAATATTTGAGGCATACTGGGGTTGAGGGAGTATGTCGAGCGAAAAAAATGGCGCATCTAGTCTACAGAGGAATCGCATATCGATTATCGGAGCCCTGAAACTCACCTTAGTTTGGTGGTACCTTAAGTCTACAGACGGAGAAGGTACCAGACCTCACAAGTAGGCTTTTTTGATCCAGCAGTTCAAAGGTAGAAAAAATCTTACCCGAAAAGAAATTAAGGGTAAGGCGGAAACTGTTTAGGAAATCGATTGTAGTATAGGGGACTACGAAGGTTATGCATTAAGGACTAGACGTGCTACTAAAGAGGAAATCATTACTGAGCAGAAGTTTAGGGATCGTTTTAGAAAATATCAGCCAAATTATGTAGCACCAGCGCAAGTCTAAAATTATCATTCTTAATTGTCGGGTGGTATTCTCATACTGCTGAAGCTGCCACCTAGCGAGTAGTTTGATGAATGTCGAGTGAAAAAATGGCACATCTAGTCTACAGAAGAATCAGCATATTTATTATCGGAGTCCTGAAACTCACCCTAGTTTGGTGGTACCTCAAGTCTATAAATATTTTTCACCTGCAAGCCCTGAAATCCCTCCTAGTTTAATACTTCTATTTTGACTAGCGATGCTCGTTATTAAGAAAAATTATCAATAAATATTGCCACTCTTGCTGAGATTCGCTCAAATGTACCAAAATTTTTGATTAGAACAACATCTAAAGCTGCTCTATTCTTATTGGCAAAATGTACTCGTGGATAATTAGAGAGAGTTTTCAAGACCATCTAGTTTATGCGGAAATAATTTTATTTATAGGAACAGGTCAGTCTCGTTTTTTCTCAACCTGCTCAGGTAGAACAGAGCATTCAACGGCGCTCCCATCCAAGGCTTTCAATCTGGATTGGGACGCTTAGTGGAAAGCTTAGAATTATTTATAAGAGGATTACTATCATTTTATCGGTTAGTGTATGGTATATTGGCGATTAGTTATGTTTTTCTTACTCTTTATTTATCGACACTGGAACATCCTCCACCATCGCGGAGGGTATACGGTCAGAACTTCCTATGAACATAAAGATTTTTTGACGCAAAAAGGGAGCTATATTATTGTCACTGCAATACTTAGCAATTATGAAATGAGCGTTGAAGCAAAGGAGCGGTGCTGCAGTAACGCTGCAGTATCTTTGGGTGCAAGCAGTGAGCCTACGTACTCTATTCCTAGTAATTGCAAGTAACTCAGCTCTACCCGAGAAATGTATCGATGCCATAAAATCGGGAAGCCCCACGAGGAGAGTATAGTTACACTTCTTGTTGAAATGTGCGGTGTAGAGGGCCCTTGTGTGAGCATCATGATGACTGTAGATTATCAATATGATTAGCTAGGACCTCACCGCACTGCTTATGGAAGGAATACTCGCACCATTGGGCGGGGGAGTAAGGATATGGATATTGTGCTTTGGTAAGAAGGCAAAAAAAAATATTGAATTATTGTAGAAAATGTGTATTATACACAGCAGTAATCAGTTCAAATCCAGCTAATGAAATTAATTTTCCCACAAAATCCTAATAAAAACCATACAAATGTTAAATTTATACAGGAAAGCAGGCGGCAATAACTCATTAGGTGTGCCTACTTCAGACAAAAAGTCCAGGATTATAAAATGCCCTTTTAGAATTCCTAAAATTTGAAATACTAGCAGGATTATGGTACACTAGCGGTACGCTATTCTTAATAAATTAAAGAAAATCGTCAGTTAGGAACTACGCGACCTCGTCTCCTGAAATCGAAAGTAAAAAATTTCAATTTTAATGACAATATTTACGTTTTATAGAGAATATCATTTGAAAATATGACTCAGATAATACTTATTTTTTAAATTTTACTAAAAGAAGATTTCTTCGATTGTTTTTGAGAATATTTTTTCTTCAAATAAAAAAGTTAATTGATCTTTTTTAGAAAACAAAGTCCAAACGGGAAGAAAGAATATTCCAGATTAATTTATAATTTATACAAGCTAGCTTCTTTTTTTTTGTGATACCGGATCTAAAAATGTTTGTTTGGTTGTATGTTAGGTCCTTTAGACATGAGATAGGCACCATGACCGTGAGGACAGTTGTCTAAACGAAGCTGGTCTGTTTTAAGTAGGCTAGGAAAATTAGAGTTAATAACATTTTGTGAAGCATTTGAATGTTTTATCAGGTTAAAAAGTAGAGTTAGAAATGAAATTGTTGGATCTAGGAGCTCCAGAATGGGGGAAATCCAGCTCGGAGAGAAATTCTTAGTTCGCTGACATTGTCTATCCCAGCTGATCCGACAAGCCATTGGATGCATTGCACCCAACGCAACTCGACATCTATATTGTTGAGTGGGCTATAACAAATTAGGTTGAGTACAGGATCGTTCAAAGGGTCGCTAAAACGGTTGATGGCGATCTGGCTGTTAGTAAAGATGATGATATTGCATCAATTGATAGCCCACAGTTCCCCATAGTACGAAGATGCTCTATACGGAAAGACTCCACAATGCAGATTACGGATGTGAGGCCCATTGACCTCGATAATTGCGTGAATAAAAAATAAAAAGTCTTGGAAAAAAAGTTGCCTGTAAATATACGAGTCGCTAAAAGCCTTCATAAACCTATTTAGAGACGTAGATATTCTCAACCCGCGTCCAAAGAAGGCTTCTAATCTGGATGTGGAAGGGAAGTTTGGAAGTGAAGAGAAAGAGTGAAATTAGTAGGAATGGTGCCAACAGTATGGAGCTACTGTGCACACTACCAGACGATGGAGTATCGGGTGATTTTTTGCTGTTTGGTTTTTCATGATTTTATTTTTGAGAGATCACGTGTGACACGTGACAGTGTTAAAGTCAAAATTGCTCAGTTAGCATTGTCGTTTCATCATTAAAAGACTGTTTCGTGCACTCAGACTATTTTATGGTCGTCATAATCGATCTGCAGAGCAAACACTCTAAGCCATAGTGACAAAATTTTGCAATAATTTTACGCTATTGAACATCAAATCACCAACCTGTGTACATAGAGTGCGTATAGAGGAAAATATTGCTGCCGTAGCGTCCAGTGTTGGTGAAGACCGCGATTTATCCATCCGTCGCCGTTCACAGCAATTGGGATTGTGCTACTCGACTATGTGAAGTATTTTACGCAAGTTTTTTAGTTTAAAAGCGTATAAATACAGGTCGTGCAAGAACTGAAGCCGAACGATCTGCCAAAATGTCGAATTTTCGGTGAGTAAGCGTTAGAACAATTTGAGGTAAATCCGTTTTTTTGCCAACCAATCTTTTTTGTCCCAAAATGTAAGAACTGCATCTGCTCGATATGTGGTTTCAACAAAAAGACGCCACATGCGACGCAGAACGTAAAATAATGGTCATAACATATGTGAAATGAGTTCGGTGAGCAATTTATCTAACGTTTCGGACCAGTGAGTTGATTTGACGCCGATAAATCAGCGTCACTTGCAGCCTTGGAAGATAACATTAGTTCAAGTCCGTACATCTGGACGTACGGACTTGAACTCTGGGGTTTACTACAATCTAGAATCCTACGTAAAATCGTCAATGCACCATATTATGTGCGTAATATTGTTATCGATAATTAAGCGAACGTGCAACTGAAAAGTTTGATGTAGTCAGGCATAGTATTGCTAAAAGTTTGGGTACCTCTAATCGACACCGTGCACAAGAATCGGGAATATCTCCATCATAATGGTTAACAACTTTCAAAAACTATTTGCTTTTTTACCAGTATAAAATTTAATTGACATAACAGCTGCAGGCAAATGACCATAAATGGCGGCTAGACTGGAGTGCACAAGTTTGACAGCTCGGTATAGACAACTACCATTTTTCGCAAAAAATCATTATGAGCGACGAAGCACACTTCGACTTCGCTGGCTTTGTTAATAAACAGAATAGTCGCTATTGAAGCACCAAAAAACCCTCAACTCATACAGCAAAGACCACTATACCCTCTTAGAGTTAAGAGTAGCTAAGATTTATTTGACAATGCTGGAGGCAATGCTGTAACAGTTACTGGTGACCGCTATCAGGATATGCTGGAAAAATTTATTCTGCTCGAATTAGATCAATTAGGCCTAGAGACCATGTGGTTCCAACAAGAGCGTGGCACATTACACATAGCTCGTGCTACGATGCAAATTTTGAGAGAAAGTTTTTCTGGCCGAATAATGTCAAAAAGTGGTGATATCGACTAGCCCCCTCTATCCCCTGGATTCTTTGAAGGTACTGGAAGGAAAAATGGTATACTAACAAACCAACTAGAACCTCGATGCTTAATGACAAAATTCGAAACAAAATTGCTGAAATAACACCAGAAGTTTGCGAACATATTATGAAAAATGTGCTTAAAAGAGCTCGTCTTTGCACCGCGGCCATAGGCGGGTGTTTGACCGACATCATATTCCATACATAATGCTAAAGACCATATAATCAATCAATAAAATATAAATTATAAAATTGTATGTTATATCATTTAAAAGTTATTAAATGGAAAAACTTCGACCTGGAACATAAAAAGTTTGCAAGAATTGAAATTCTAGTAAATTTTATGGCATAAATTTCAATGACTATGAAAAAACAAAATTTGATATTTTGACATATTCCAAAACTCAAGTTTCCATAAAAGTAAAAGCTTAACTTAGTGTTTTTTTGATAAATTCCAAATTTACAGGATACAATGTCAGTATTGATCTAACATAATTTTTAGATACTATTTCCGATTACTTATACCAAAACTGCTCCTTTTGATTGATCACTTAATATTGAAACAATCAATCAAAAGGAAGAAAAAAAAACCAATATCTAAAATCGAGGGTGAATTAATTGATTTCTTTTTTTAAATAAAATAATGGATAGTTTTAAGGGTTTCTAAATGCATAGTTTATCTACACATATAGTTGCCTTTCATCCAAAGCAGTTTTCTTATATAATATTCATTTTTTTTTTCTTTTGGGGAAAATATAAAATTAAAACTTTTCTTTTAATAAGTAAATATAAAATACACTCTATTCTCGTTTTATGCGGTTGTTTTTATGCGATTTTAGAATAATTCGGTGAAACAAAAAAATTATTTTTAACAATTTTAGTGCGTAATTGTGGATTCACGAAATTTTGTTTAAATTTTAGTGCGTAATTGTAGATTTACAAAATTTTGTTCAAATTTTAGTGCGTAATTGGTATGCATTCAATTGGTCATACTGTTCTAGCCTTGAATATTTGTCATACTGTTCTTATTATATATTATGTATGTTTTTATTACTCAGTAGAAAACAAAACTCTGAGAAAGAAGGTTACTACTGGAAGATACGTTTTTTTAATAATTTTTTTAGTCCTCTTAAGCAAAATGTGTGATAATAATAATAAAAAACAAAAAAAGAAAAGTTGTGAAATTATAATTCTGGATCGCTTGGCGAAAGGAGAGGGATCTACAGCAGTACGTAAACATTGTAATTTAGGCGAATCTACTATTAGAGCTATAAAAAAAATGAAATGGCAATAAGAAAATCAGTCATATCTGGTACAAAATTGAGTGATAAAATTTCATTATATTTAAGAGACACTTTAATAGAAAAAACGGAAAACGCTCTCGTAATTTGAATTGAAGATTTTACTCAAAAAAGAATTCCAATCAGAAAGCCCTTAGATTTTACAAGCAGCTGAAAGAATCAGAGCCATCCACATTCTCATGTGGAAGTAATCCACAATTCTCTGCCAGCACAGGGTGGCTAACTGGTTTTTTTTAAAAGACATTCTTTTCATAATCTGAAGATAAAAGGTGCAAACGAAGAAGCTGCTAGTAAATATCCTGAAAAGTTAGCTAAAATTATTAAAGATGGCGGATATTACGCCCGTCAAATCTCCAATACTGATGAAACAGGATTATTTTGGAAAAAAATGCCAACCCGTACCTACATAGGAAAGTCCGAAAAAAACTGCCAGTGGTTTCAAAGCTGCCAAAGATAGAGTTACTTTATTGCTGTGCAGCAATGCATACGTATATGGCGATCGAATGTTAAAACCGCTGCTTGTAAATCGATCTTTAAATTCACCTGCATTAAAAGGAAAATACCTAAAGACACTTCCCGTACATTATATGGCAAACAAGAAGGCCTAGGTAACTACTGCTATTTTCACTGAATGGTTCAATAAATGCTTTGTACCCGAAGTAGACAAAAAAATGAAAAAGATGGGACTCGAATTTAAGATCCTATTACTTCTTGATAATGCACCAGGTTATGCTAATTTAGAACATCCAAATATAGAGCTAGCTTTTCTCTCTCCAAACATAACCAGCCTTCTCCAACCATTATATCAGGGAATTATTTCAACATTTAAAAAAATATTATATAAAATTCACTTTTCAATTCATTTTCGAGAAGTTTGGAAAAAATTTAATATTTTGGACTGTATAAACCATGCTGCATTAGCAATTGCTGAAGTAAAATCACAAACATTAAATGCATGTTGAAAAGCAGCTTGGCCTGAATGGGTATCAAATAGAAATGAATTAAATCAAATAACAATCATATCATCAGCAATTATTTCACTGGCTAAAGAAATAGGTGGGGAAGGTTTTGATAACTTTGACGAAAACGATGTTGAAGAATTGCTTGTGGACGAAGCCTTAAGTGCTGATGATATTTTGGAAAGTGTGGTATTAGGTGCTATCGCAGATTCTGAAAAAGATAGTGAACCGGAAGAAGAACCTGTTCCAGTCGATGCAAAATTAATTCAGGAAGGCCTTGGAATTTCCAGTAAATTGGAAATTTTTTCCCTTATAAATGATAATGATTCAGAACCGCCTTGAAATTCCAACGTGATCTGAAATTTTGTATGTCTGGCTACCGAGAGCTTTACAAAGAATTAGTCAAGCCATCACAGTGTTTGATTACTGACTACCTTGTCAAAGAAAAACAAAACAACTGCAATTCCTGATGAAGCATTACCATGCAGATCTGATGTGGTGGTTATATCTTCTGATGATGAAAGATAACTAGAAGATATAATCACCCACTGATGAAAGTGATTTCGCCCCAATCCGCAAACGAATCCGTACATTATCAGATAGCGACCACCAATGATAAAAAAAAATTTTTAATGTGATTTCAAATGAAGTTTTGCTTATGTTTTTATGTTTTCAATGAAATATTGTTTTGTTTATGTTATTTACATATGTGTATGCATATTTTTTATTTTCAATATTTATATTTACAAACATTTCTGTTGTCCAATATTTTGAGCAATTTTTCATATTTTTTGATTTCTTCAAATATCAATTTGAAGAAATCGGCTGCCGAATCATATCGAATGCTAATGGAGGCCTATGGTGACAGTGCTTTATCGGAAACAATGTGCCGGGATTGGTTTCGTCGGTTCAAAGACGGCAATTTTGACTTGTGGGACAAGAAGCGTGAAAATCGGCCTAGTAAGGTTGAGGACCGTTTTTTGACTTGTGGGACAAGAAGCGTGAAAATTGCAGGCCCTTTTGGACGAAAACGATACCCAATCGCAAAAAATGATCGCGGAGCAATTGGGTGTTACTCAACCAGCCATTTCCATGAGTCTGCGTGCCTTGGGGAAGATTCAAAAGATCGGAAAATTGGTGCTGCATGAATTGAACGATAGGCAAATGGAGCGCCGCCAAAACACATGCAAATCTTGCTCGCCAGACAAAAAAGAAAGTTCTTTCCTGCATCGGATTGTGGCAAGCGATGAAAAGTGGATATATTTCGAGAATCCTAAACGAAAGAAATCGTGGGTTGATCCCGGCGAACCATCAACATCTTCCCCAAGATCAAATTGCTCCGGACGGAAGACGATGCTGCGCGTTTTGGGGATCGTCTACTATGAGATGTTGAAACCTGGTGAAACTGTCAATGCCCATCGCTACCACCAACAACTGATCAAATTGCACCGGACTCTGCATGAAAAAAGGACGCATTATCAACAAAGACATGACAAGCTGATTTTCCTCCACGAGAATGCACCATCGCACATGTCAAAAATGGCCCGAAACCACTTGGATACACTCAACTGGGAGGTGCTACCCCACCTTGCTTATTCACCAGACCTGGCTCCTTCCGACCAGATGGGAAAAATGTGTAGCTATCGAGGGCAAGTACTATGAATAAATTTGTTTTTGCTTTCTATGAAAAAAAACATGTGTTTTTTTTTGACTAAAAACAGCGTATTTAAGCTTATACACCTGGTATGTGCGGATTTCCATAGAACACTTTTACCGCATAAAACGAGAATAGAGTGTAATCCTTTTAGAGATATTTTATTTTAAGAATGAATTTAATTTACAATATTTTTTAATAATGTTATCTAATTTATTAGAAAAAGCAAAAGGAGAGAGTTTCAGAAAAATTCACTTTCAAATCCCGTCTGATTATTTCATTAAACAACAAATTATCATTAAATGACACAAATTTGAGAAAATATAGAAACCATGGTCACCATTAAATCGGATAGTATATCTTTAAGGAGCTGTATGTTCTTTTCATTATATTGTATTTGACAAATTTAATAAATTAATTGAAGTGTTTGTTAATGCGTTTATAAAAGGGGCAGCATTTTATCAGTAATAATTTTTTTACTACCCGTAGTCGTTAATTCACCCACATAATCAAAAATCACTCATCTAATGTTATTATTAAATCAACTTCATACAAATTTATTTCCTATCAATTGGGTTTTTTTCTCTCTCTCTCTATTATTTTACATCGATTATACTCAACATATACTTTTGTCCGATGCAATATACCCAAAGAATAAGTAGCCTCTTAAGGACTATTTACTAAAAAAATATGAAACATTTTCCGTTCCTTTATTATATTTACAGATGGGATATAAAATTTGGGGGGCAAAAAATACCAACGTTTCCTAGTTAAATTCGATTATCACTTGTTGTAATTTGTAAACGGTCGATTTTTGGGATCAGAATCTTTCTTACCTACTATGGAATTTTGAAATAACTTAAACTTTTTTTTTTGTTGCTAGAAGGTTGTTGTGTTTCTATAGAAATAAGAGCATATCTCTTAGGGATCATCCCTCAACGTTTGTTTAGAAAAATGGCAGTTGATGGAAGTTTTTCTATACTCTTACTGAATGACACGATAGTGAAACATTACACTAAACCCATCATACATACCACTAACCACCATTGTCCCCATCTCCATGGAGGGATGGAAAGCACATGTTACTAGGGTGTGCCACGTTTACGACTATTTTCTATTTATATGAAAAGATTCCAACAACTGCATTTACTTGTGTACTTGTACAGTGTCTAAATTGAGTTTATGTTTTGACATTGTTGATGCTATAATAATAGAGACGACGATGGCATAGAAAGAAATTGAGATGGAAGTGTCTTGATAAAAATTATTTGTCGCAGAATTTATCAGTATTTATTTTATTTATTTGCTTCTTTTTCATCCCAATAGTCCTATATCGTAAATGATTTCTTCTGGCGTTTATATTGAAGGGGTAGGCAAACGATGAATGAGAAGAAAAAAAAAACATTTTTGGCAGTAAGTCAAGTTCTATAATTGCATTTCATTTTGCTCTTTATGCCCAAATATCAATTGTTGTTAAGGGGAATCAAATTATCTGGATTAAAGAATATTGTTCGCATCTCAACTCGACAACGAAACAATTTCTTTTTTCTCTCCATAAGAAAATTTTCCCTTTTTTCCATTTGATAGTTGATATCAATAATATTTCTTCTATAGTTTAAATTTTATCCAATTCATAATATACTATTACACATGTAAGCAAAACAAGTCATATTATCATTTTGGAAATAAAATAGAAACTATAAAAATAGGAAAATTTCTATGGATTTGATGTCGCCAATTTTTATCAAAATCTATTTGATCAAAAACTTTCTTCTCAGCATTTTTTACTGTCTATACTTGTAAGGCAGAAGTTTTCTGGAAGCATTTTTTTCGTAAATTTTTTCAACCGTAAAAACTTTGTTTTTGTTTTGACGCATAATATCCAAAAAGGGAAAATTTAAAAGCAAAACAAATTTTATATTTGCCAAAATATGTATTCACATATATCCTTTTTTAAGATTGGGAAAAGGATAAAAATAAAGAACAATTTCTAAAAGCAAATCTATGAAAAACTCCATCAAAGTTGCTTTTATCATTTTATCAACAAAAAGAAAACAAACAAAAAAATAGTAGTAGTCCGATATCGCAAATATGCGTTTAATTTTTTCCAAATGATAAGGAAAAAATATATCCCTTTTGTTGGAAAATTATTTTTTTATAATTCTTTTTAAATATATTACAACATTATAAAGGATTTAACATGTAAATTGTATAGTTGACATGGAAATGTATACTGTTCAGGTACTTTTTTGTGAAGTTTAGTTCGTATTTTTACTATTTTTGTGAATATTAGTTCATTATTTTTTGTTTTTTAAAAGAGCCAGAGGCCATTTTATAGCATCATGACCATGCGGCTATTTGATAACTCCATGTCTTATGCAGGTTTCCATTACCAGATTCTTTTTTAAAAAAACTGGTCAGTAGTTAATTGGACAAAAAATTTAGAGGTTGTTAAATTTTGTGGAGCATATTTAAATGCGAGGCTTAAAAGCGTCACGACCATGAGGCCATTTGGCAAATCCATGTCTTGTGTTGGTTTCCGTTATCAGCTTCTTCAAAAAAAAACTGGTCAGTAGTTAATTGGACGAAAAATTTAGGGGTTGTTAAATTTTGTGGAGCATTTTTAAATGCAAGGTTTTTACTATGCCATTTGGCAACTCCATGTCTTGTGCAGGTTTCCGTTATCAGCTTCCTTAAAAAAAACTGGTCAGTAGAATTGGAGGAAAAATTTAAGAGTTGTAAAATTTTGTGGAGCATATTAAAATGTGAGGCTTTAAAGAGGACTTTGGAAAAAAACTTGTTGGGTTAAGGAGCTCCACAATAGAAGGAATTCTTTCCTTTATAAATGGAAAATAGAAGCTCCACAATAGAAGGAAACTTTATAAGTGGCACTCACTTTTTTCGAATAAGAGTGATATGATTTCTTTTTAAAAAAACACACTAATTGTTAAGAAAATTCAAATGTTTTTTATTTAATGTGAAGTACAATCGATACAATTAAGTTCTGAATAAAACGTCATTCAAATGGTCTCCATGACTTCTTTTGCAGGAACGAATTCGATGAACCCAATTTTTGAGCACTTTTTCCACTAAATCAAGTCGTATGTCATGAATAGCACGTTCAATATTGACTTCTAAGGCTTGAAGAGAGTCTGGTTTATTGTTAAAGACCAAACTTAAGTTCTCCAAACTTTTCTCGCAATAATTCGGTTGTTGCAAGTGCTGTGTGGCACGTAACCCCTTCTTTTTGGAACCAGATGTTGTCAAGATCAACTTCTTCTAATTTCGGCCATAAAAAGTTGGTTATCATCGATCTATACCGCTCTTCATTAACAGTAACCGTGTTACCAGCTTCATTTCCAAAAACTACACCAAACTGTCAATTTAGGTGAATGTAATGGGTGTTCATGAATAATTTGTGGATTTTCTTCGCACCAGAATCGACAGTTTTGTTTATTTAACGCACCAATCAGATGAAAGTGAGCCTCATCGGAGAAGATGATTTTCTTTAAAAAAATTGTTATCGTTTTCAAGTTGTTCCAAGATAAAATCAGCAAATTCACGATGTTTACGGTGGTCCAATGACTTCAGTTCTTGAGTGACAACAATTTTATACGGATGCAAGCCAGGTTGTGGGTTGAGATAGTCCCAATTCTTGAGAACGTCTTGGAATCGGCAAATTGCGATCTTCAGCAACACTTGCCTGAACGGCAGCAATATTTTCATTAATTCGAGCGGTTCTTTGTCTTATAGGCACTTGAACATTATGTTAAGAAAATGTACGCTCGAAATTTTTAACAATTCGAAGAATAGCGAGCACAGTTGGACGATTATTGCGACCATAAAATGGCAAAAGCGCACGAAAAGTTGCAATTGGCGACCGATTATTGAATTATTTGTGAACATTATTTTTGCGTATATCTCTCCATGATGAAATTGTAAACATTACTGAATACAATAAAAACCATATAACAGATCATAACATATTAAAAATGGCCGAAACGTCACTTAGAAATCATATCACTCTTATTGGAAAACCCTATATATGGTGGGGAATGGTGAGTTGAACACCACATGGTAAATGCCCAATCCGGATTCTGATAAGGTTTCATCTCGCTAAACCATTGATTTATAGAAGAGACGATAATGTAGCGAGAATGTAATTTGGATAATAAGTCTATCACAGAATGGATATCCAAGATATACCACATTTGAATGGTGGTCGAGAAGTGTGGCTTCGATCAGAACAACCGAAGTGGATTTAAAAAAAATATATGTCATATAAGGGACTTGAGGATGGTTTTCATTGTAGGAAGAAGGAAATTTTTGTTAGAACCCAAAACACACGAGCAAAAAGGGTAGATCATGGTTCTAGGATTCACCTGCATTAAAAGGAAAATACCTAAATCTTTAAATTCACCTGCATTAAAAGGAAAATACCTAAAGACACTTCCCGTACATTATATGGCAAACAAGAAGGCCTAGGTAACTACTGCTATTTTCACTGAATGGTTCAATAAATGCTTTGTACCCGAAGTAGACAAAAAAATGAAAAAGATGGGACTCGAATTTAAGATCCTATTACTTCTTGATAATGCACCAGGTTATGCTAATTTAGAACATCCAAATATAGAGCTAGCTTTTCTCTCTCCAAACATAACCAGCCTTCTCCAACCATTATATCAGGGAATTATTTCAACATTTAAAAAAATATTATATAAAATTCACTTTTCAATTCATTTTCGAGAAGTTTGGAAAAAATTTAATATTTTGGACTGTATAAACCATGCTGCATTAGCAATTGCTGAAGTAAAATCACAAACATTAAATGCATGTTGAAAAGCAGCTTGGCCTGAATGGGTATCAAATAGAAATGAATTAAATCAAATAACAATCATATCATCAGCAATTATTTCACTGGCTAAAGAAATAGGTGGGGAAGGTTTTGATAACTTTGACGAAAACGATGTTGAAGAATTGCTTGTGGACGAAGCCTTAAGTGCTGATGATATTTTGGAAAGTGTGGTATTAGGTGCTATCGCAGATTCTGAAAAAGATAGTGAACCGGAAGAAGAACCTGTTCCAGTCGATGCAAAATTAATTCAGGAAGGCCTTGGAATTTCCAGTAAATTGGAAATTTTTTCCCTTATAAATGATAATGATTCAGAACCGCCTTGAAATTCCAACGTGATCTGAAATTTTGTATGTCTGGCTACCGAGAGCTTTACAAAGAATTAGTCAAGCCATCACAGTGTTTGATTACTGACTACCTTGTCAAAGAAAAACAAAACAACTGCAATTCCTGATGAAGCATTACCATGCAGATCTGATGTGGTGGTTATATCTTCTGATGATGAAAGATAACTAGAAGATATAATCACCCACTGATGAAAGTGATTTCGCCCCAATCCGCAAACGAATCCGTACATTATCAGATAGCGACCACCAATGATAAAAAAAAATTTTTAATGTGATTTCAAATGAAGTTTTGCTTATGTTTTTATGTTTTCAATGAAATATTGTTTTGTTTATGTTATTTACATATGTGTATGCATATTTTTTATTTTCAATATTTATATTTACAAACATTTCTGTTGTCCAATATTTTGAGCAATTTTTCATATTTTTTGATTTCTTCAAATATCAATTTGAAGAAATCGGCTGCCGAATCATATCGAATGCTAATGGAGGCCTATGGTGACAGTGCTTTATCGGAAACAATGTGCCGGGATTGGTTTCGTCGGTTCAAAGACGGCAATTTTGACTTGTGGGACAAGAAGCGTGAAAATCGGCCTAGTAAGGTTGAGGACCGTTTTTTGACTTGTGGGACAAGAAGCGTGAAAATTGCAGGCCCTTTTGGACGAAAACGATACCCAATCGCAAAAAATGATCGCGGAGCAATTGGGTGTTACTCAACCAGCCATTTCCATGAGTCTGCGTGCCTTGGGGAAGATTCAAAAGATCGGAAAATTGGTGCTGCATGAATTGAACGATAGGCAAATGGAGCGCCGCCAAAACACATGCAAATCTTGCTCGCCAGACAAAAAAGAAAGTTCTTTCCTGCATCGGATTGTGGCAAGCGATGAAAAGTGGATATATTTCGAGAATCCTAAACGAAAGAAATCGTGGGTTGATCCCGGCGAACCATCAACATCTTCCCCAAGATCAAATTGCTCCGGACGGAAGACGATGCTGCGCGTTTTGGGGATCGTCTACTATGAGATGTTGAAACCTGGTGAAACTGTCAATGCCCATCGCTACCACCAACAACTGATCAAATTGCACCGGACTCTGCATGAAAAAAGGACGCATTATCAACAAAGACATGACAAGCTGATTTTCCTCCACGAGAATGCACCATCGCACATGTCAAAAATGGCCCGAAACCACTTGGATACACTCAACTGGGAGGTGCTACCCCACCTTGCTTATTCACCAGACCTGGCTCCTTCCGACCAGATGGGAAAAATGTGTAGCTATCGAGGGCAAGTACTATGAATAAATTTGTTTTTGCTTTCTATGAAAAAAAACATGTGTTTTTTTTTGACTAAAAACAGCGTATTTAAGCTTATACACCTGGTATGTGCGGATTTCCATAGAACACTTTTACCGCATAAAACGAGAATAGAGTGTAATCCTTTTAGAGATATTTTATTTTAAGAATGAATTTAATTTACAATATTTTTTAATAATGTTATCTAATTTATTAGAAAAAGCAAAAGGAGAGAGTTTCAGAAAAATTCACTTTCAAATCCCGTCTGATTATTTCATTAAACAACAAATTATCATTAAATGACACAAATTTGAGAAAATATAGAAACCATGGTCACCATTAAATCGGATAGTATATCTTTAAGGAGCTGTATGTTCTTTTCATTATATTGTATTTGACAAATTTAATAAATTAATTGAAGTGTTTGTTAATGCGTTTATAAAAGGGGCAGCATTTTATCAGTAATAATTTTTTTACTACCCGTAGTCGTTAATTCACCCACATAATCAAAAATCACTCATCTAATGTTATTATTAAATCAACTTCATACAAATTTATTTCCTATCAATTGGGTTTTTTTCTCTCTCTCTCTATTATTTTACATCGATTATACTCAACATATACTTTTGTCCGATGCAATATACCCAAAGAATAAGTAGCCTCTTAAGGACTATTTACTAAAAAAATATGAAACATTTTCCGTTCCTTTATTATATTTACAGATGGGATATAAAATTTGGGGGGCAAAAAATACCAACGTTTCCTAGTTAAATTCGATTATCACTTGTTGTAATTTGTAAACGGTCGATTTTTGGGATCAGAATCTTTCTTACCTACTATGGAATTTTGAAATAACTTAAACTTTTTTTTTTGTTGCTAGAAGGTTGTTGTGTTTCTATAGAAATAAGAGCATATCTCTTAGGGATCATCCCTCAACGTTTGTTTAGAAAAATGGCAGTTGATGGAAGTTTTTCTATACTCTTACTGAATGACACGATAGTGAAACATTACACTAAACCCATCATACATACCACTAACCACCATTGTCCCCATCTCCATGGAGGGATGGAAAGCACATGTTACTAGGGTGTGCCACGTTTACGACTATTTTCTATTTATATGAAAAGATTCCAACAACTGCATTTACTTGTGTACTTGTACAGTGTCTAAATTGAGTTTATGTTTTGACATTGTTGATGCTATAATAATAGAGACGACGATGGCATAGAAAGAAATTGAGATGGAAGTGTCTTGATAAAAATTATTTGTCGCAGAATTTATCAGTATTTATTTTATTTATTTGCTTCTTTTTCATCCCAATAGTCCTATATCGTAAATGATTTCTTCTGGCGTTTATATTGAAGGGGTAGGCAAACGATGAATGAGAAGAAAAAAAAAACATTTTTGGCAGTAAGTCAAGTTCTATAATTGCATTTCATTTTGCTCTTTATGCCCAAATATCAATTGTTGTTAAGGGGAATCAAATTATCTGGATTAAAGAATATTGTTCGCATCTCAACTCGACAACGAAACAATTTCTTTTTTCTCTCCATAAGAAAATTTTCCCTTTTTTCCATTTGATAGTTGATATCAATAATATTTCTTCTATAGTTTAAATTTTATCCAATTCATAATATACTATTACACATGTAAGCAAAACAAGTCATATTATCATTTTGGAAATAAAATAGAAACTATAAAAATAGGAAAATTTCTATGGATTTGATGTCGCCAATTTTTATCAAAATCTATTTGATCAAAAACTTTCTTCTCAGCATTTTTTACTGTCTATACTTGTAAGGCAGAAGTTTTCTGGAAGCATTTTTTTCGTAAATTTTTTCAACCGTAAAAACTTTGTTTTTGTTTTGACGCATAATATCCAAAAAGGGAAAATTTAAAAGCAAAACAAATTTTATATTTGCCAAAATATGTATTCACATATATCCTTTTTTAAGATTGGGAAAAGGATAAAAATAAAGAACAATTTCTAAAAGCAAATCTATGAAAAACTCCATCAAAGTTGCTTTTATCATTTTATCAACAAAAAGAAAACAAACAAAAAAATAGTAGTAGTCCGATATCGCAAATATGCGTTTAATTTTTTCCAAATGATAAGGAAAAAATATATCCCTTTTGTTGGAAAATTATTTTTTTATAATTCTTTTTAAATATATTACAACATTATAAAGGATTTAACATGTAAATTGTATAGTTGACATGGAAATGTATACTGTTCAGGTACTTTTTTGTGAAGTTTAGTTCGTATTTTTACTATTTTTGTGAATATTAGTTCATTATTTTTTGTTTTTTAAAAGAGCCAGAGGCCATTTTATAGCATCAT
The DNA here is from genome assembly GCA_958298945.1 of Atherix ibis. Classification (NCBI taxonomy): domain Eukaryota; kingdom Metazoa; phylum Arthropoda; class Insecta; order Diptera; family Athericidae; genus Atherix; species Atherix ibis. Next base: position 33,536,846 of record OY282609.1, read on the forward strand.
GACCATGCGGCTATTTGATAACTCCATGTCTTATGCAGGTTTCCATTACCAGATTCTTTTTTAAAAAAACTGGTCAGTAGTTAATTGGACAAAAAATTTAGAGGTTGTTAAATTTTGTGGAGCATATTTAAATGCGAGGCTTAAAAGCGTCACGACCATGAGGCCATTTGGCAAATCCATGTCTTGTGTTGGTTTCCGTTATCAGCTTCTTCAAAAAAAAACTGGTCAGTAGTTAATTGGACGAAAAATTTAGGGGTTGTTAAATTTTGTGGAGCATTTTTAAATGCAAGGTTTTTACTATGCCATTTGGCAACTCCATGTCTTGTGCAGGTTTCCGTTATCAGCTTCCTTAAAAAAAACTGGTCAGTAGAATTGGAGGAAAAATTTAAGAGTTGTAAAATTTTGTGGAGCATATTAAAATGTGAGGCTTTAAAGAGGACTTTGGAAAAAAACTTGTTGGGTTAAGGAGCTCCACAATAGAAGGAATTCTTTCCTTTATAAATGGAAAATAGAAGCTCCACAATAGAAGGAAACTTTATAAGTGGCACTCACTTTTTTCGAATAAGAGTGATATGATTTCTTTTTAAAAAAACACACTAATTGTTAAGAAAATTCAAATGTTTTTTATTTAATGTGAAGTACAATCGATACAATTAAGTTCTGAATAAAACGTCATTCAAATGGTCTCCATGACTTCTTTTGCAGGAACGAATTCGATGAACCCAATTTTTGAGCACTTTTTCCACTAAATCAAGTCGTATGTCATGAATAGCACGTTCAATATTGACTTCTAAGGCTTGAAGAGAGTCTGGTTTATTGTTAAAGACCAAACTTAAGTTCTCCAAACTTTTCTCGCAATAATTCGGTTGTTGCAAGTGCTGTGTGGCACGTAACCCCTTCTTTTTGGAACCAGATGTTGTCAAGATCAACTTCTTCTAATTTCGGCCATAAAAAGTTGGTTATCATCGATCTATACCGCTCTTCATTAACAGTAACCGTGTTACCAGCTTCATTTCCAAAAACTACACCAAACTGTCAATTTAGGTGAATGTAATGGGTGTTCATGAATAATTTGTGGATTTTCTTCGCACCAGAATCGACAGTTTTGTTTATTTAACGCACCAATCAGATGAAAGTGAGCCTCATCGGAGAAGATGATTTTCTTTAAAAAAATTGTTATCGTTTTCAAGTTGTTCCAAGATAAAATCAGCAAATTCACGATGTTTACGGTGGTCCAATGACTTCAGTTCTTGAGTGACAACAATTTTATACGGATGCAAGCCAGGTTGTGGGTTGAGATAGTCCCAATTCTTGAGAACGTCTTGGAATCGGCAAATTGCGATCTTCAGCAACACTTGCCTGAACGGCAGCAATATTTTCATTAATTCGAGCGGTTCTTTGTCTTATAGGCACTTGAACATTATGTTAAGAAAATGTACGCTCGAAATTTTTAACAATTCGAAGAATAGCGAGCACAGTTGGACGATTATTGCGACCATAAAATGGCAAAAGCGCACGAAAAGTTGCAATTGGCGACCGATTATTGAATTATTTGTGAACATTATTTTTGCGTATATCTCTCCATGATGAAATTGTAAACATTACTGAATACAATAAAAACCATATAACAGATCATAACATATTAAAAATGGCCGAAACGTCACTTAGAAATCATATCACTCTTATTGGAAAACCCTATATATGGTGGGGAATGGTGAGTTGAACACCACATGGTAAATGCCCAATCCGGATTCTGATAAGGTTTCATCTCGCTAAACCATTGATTTATAGAAGAGACGATAATGTAGCGAGAATGTAATTTGGATAATAAGTCTATCACAGAATGGATATCCAAGATATACCACATTTGAATGGTGGTCGAGAAGTGTGGCTTCGATCAGAACAACCGAAGTGGATTTAAAAAAAATATATGTCATATAAGGGACTTGAGGATGGTTTTCATTGTAGGAAGAAGGAAATTTTTGTTAGAACCCAAAACACACGAGCAAAAAGGGTAGATCATGGTTCTAGGATATCAGAATAAACAGTCCTCAGCCCTGAACCTAGTTCATTTATAGTAAATTTTGATCATCCTTCTTATAAATAAATAGAAAATATTATTTATAAAAATTTATTTCACATAAGAATGTATTAGCAAAATCTCAGGAAGAGCAGCCTTTTTATTCTTTCTACCAAAGCTGCTCATAGTAGAAAAAAAATTGATATTTGTTGTTGTTGGTAAAAATAAACAGAAAATATTCGATTACTTAGAAAACATAAACTGAAATTTATTTTTTTGTTCATTTTTTAGAAGAAAAAACATGACTAGGCAATTTTGTAGGTTATAATCGAATAAATTATAGTTAAAACAGCTACTAAAATACTAAAAAAATATCAGTAAATAGTATAAAAATTGCTGTATCATGATAAAAATTTAGTTGTTTTTTCTTTTTTTTTAAATTATAAAATAAAAAATTTTCAGTAATATCTGAATAAATTTTTATATAGCCTTACATGAAACTACCCGAGAAAAAAAAGAAAAAACTAAAATGCATCTGACTAACAAGGTTTTTTAAATGAAGCAATTCATAAATAGTTTCAACGAAAATCTTTTACCCTCGGTTTGAGTACGCCAATTAAGCGTATATCAATTGTAGGTGGACAAGACAGACTAGCTACGCGTATAAGTACCCAAAATGAATAATTTAACAAATTCGATAATTGTTATTTATCTCGTCTAGAAAACCATAAAGTATGAGTTTAAGTGTTTGGCGTTTTTAATGCACTAAAAAATTCTCCAAGAACACCAAAAACATAACATTTCTATTCAATTATGGTAGATTCTTCCTTAAAAAAAAATGCTTCATTCAAGTATTCAAAAAAGTGTACAGTTAAAAATTTAAAACGCCTTCACAATCCTATTCATGTAATATTATTGTTGAAAGTCTTCCTGAATTTCGAATTCGACTAGAAAGCCCATGGGTTAGTTCAAAAATGGTACTTAAAATTAAAACTTCAAATCCGTCCGCATATCTACACTGGCTACTGACAACTGGCTTAACTATCCAGTGTGGGACTCCTCATCCGGTTTTTTTCTCAATTATCTATTACCGAAAAGTACGCAAATTATCGACCAGCCCCGGCCATTCGAATTTATTAAATTATTCTATAACGATGAGTGGCCCCCGGTCCTTCAGTTTAAATAATATTTTATAAGATTTATTTTTCGGCGAATAAGTCAAATTGTTCCATGAAATAAATTGATTTACAATAGCCACCATTACGTAGAAGAATATTACTTTAATTTAGTTCATTTTTTTCGTCTTCTTCTTTTTTCAAACGAAAAATAAATTATTATTTATTTAGCGTGGGATGAATCACTAAAGATGACACATTCGGCAGTGTCCATCAGTGCATTTACACTGGAATCACAATTTTATGGAATGTATATTTCTACGGGCATTAATGAGTGTCCAGATCGGTGATGGTGTCTGTGGATGAATAATGATTACAGATAGCACGTGGTACCAGCAATAAATAACCTGCCTACATTGATCGATGCGTATAAAACTCTCAATAAATCCTTGTATCTGCTCCAAGGGAACAAAAAATTTCAAAAAATTAAGTAGCAATCGTTTGACTTTATATGAACGGGGAAAAAAAATCCACTACCAAAAAATGTTCGGGAATATATCGCGACTGAACGTGATGCAATTTAATCGAGACTATCAGCTAGTAGTCAAGTTCATGGATGGATTTCTACTTTGTTCAGATGAATTAAGCTGTATACGTAGTAGACGACGAGCTTCTATATATGCATGTGGATATGATATTATGCATAGGAAAATACCAAAAAGCCAATTGGTTTTGAAGAAGGAAAAACCACTCACGTCCCGCCAACATAATGCGAACTTCTTAAATTCAATCATGCACGGGGTAAATAGCCCATTTTCTAAATAAACATATTCGAAAAGGATAAATGCTTCTGATGTACGACCATAAATTCATGTAGCCAAGATGCTGTAAACTTCACGTTACAGGTGACTCCCACCCGTTCGATGTCCTATTCTTTTCGTTAAGCACGAATATGGATTTACTCGTTTGGTTTCCCTACCAACAATAGAAATTGCCATCTGTTGATGTGGCTTCTGTATTTATTTCACTACAAAATCAATTTTCAATATTTTGATAAACAGCCTTAACTAGTGCAAGACTATTGCAATGTTCAAATGTCACCTGCATCCATGAACAGATTGTTTATTACTTTTGGCCTCAAACTGTTACGCCAAACTGTTTCGCTGATTACAAATGACAATTATTACCGTTTAAAGTGCATGGATTATTCTACGCTTAATTAAGGACGGAAATATTACCAAAAAACACCAAAATTCTGGCAATTAGAACATTTCCATAAATTAGCGGTTACACGAATAGTAATAATGAATTTCATATTTTACATTAAAGATTTAATAGAAAAAGAAGTCGAAATCCAGTTGTTTGTTCCTACTTACGAGCTTTATAGGGCTAGAAAAAAATTTAAGAAGAAATTCTGTAGGTTTTTCTACTTACTTTATAGGGTGAGAAAAAAATTTTGGAAGAAATTCTGTAGGTTTTTCTACTTACTTTATAGGGTGAGAAAAAAAATTAAGAAGAAATTATGTAGGTTTTTCCTACTTACTTTATAGGGTGAGAAAAAATTTTGGAAGAAATTCTGTAGGTTTTTTCAACTTACTGTCTAGGGTGAGAAATAAATTTAGGAAGAAATTCTGTAGGTTACTTCTATTTACTTTATAGGGTGAGAAAAAAATTTAGGAAGAAATTCTGTAGGTTTTTGCTACTTACTTTATAAGGTGAAAAAACAATTTAGGAAGAAATTCTGTAGGTTTTTCTACTTACTTTATAGGGTGAGAAAAAAATTTAGGAAGCAATTCTGTAGGTTTTTGCTACTTACTTTATAAGGTGAGTAAACAATTTATGAAGAAATTCTGTAGGTTTTTCCTACTTACTTTATAGGGTGAGACAAAAATTTTGGAAGAAATTCTGTAGGTTTTTCCTACTTATTTTATAGGGTGTGAAAAAAATTTTGGAAGAAATTCTGTAGGTTTTTCCTATTTATTTTATAGGGTGTGAAAAAAGTTTGGAAGAAATTCTGTAGGTTTTTCCGACTTATTTTATAGGGTGTGAAAAAAATTTTGGAAGAAATTCTGTAGGTTTTTCCACTTACTTTATAGGGTGAGAAAAAAATTTACGAAGAAATTCTGTAGGTTTTTCCAACTTACTTTATAGGGTGAGAAAAAAATTTAGGAAGAAATTCTGTATGTTTTTCCAACTTACTTTATAGGGTGTGAAAAAAATTTTGGAAGAAATTCTGTTGGTTTTTCCAACTTACTTTATAGGGTGAGAAAAAAATTTAGGAAGCAATTCTGTAGGTTTTTGCTACTTACTTTATAAGGTGAGAAAAAAATTTTGGAAGAAATTCTGTACGTTTTTCTACTTACTTTATAGGGTGAGAAAAAAATTAAGAAGAAATTATGTAGGTTTTTCCAACTGACTTTATAGGGTGAGAAAAAAAATTTAGGAAGAAATTCTGTTTAAAATAGAAAAAAAAGTCGTAATCCTGTTGGTTTTTACTTACTTACTTTATAGGCTGAAAAAAAATTTCATAATAAAACTTAACGATAACCGGCTTGACACTTTCTTCTTCCAAATTTTTATTTTTATTTTTTTAAAGAAGTCCAAAATTGACAATTTTGAATTAATTAACCAATAGTAATTTTTTTTAAATAAAATTTGCATATTTAAAAATGTTCAAAAATCTATTAATTTGTGTCCAAAATTGGAAAGCACAATGAATTCTGTTCAAAATTCAAGTTTCTCTAAAGAAAAATGTCCAAAGAACAAATTTTTTATTTTTTTTATTGTGAAAAATCAACAGGAAGCAATCAAAAATGCCTGATAAATATATTCTTAAATTTTCAGCTTTTTTTTAAATAATTAAAATTAGGGATACTAGATTTGTGTGCCCAGAAGAGGTGAATTCTATACTTAAGCTCCAAGAGATTATAGTTACAGTTTTTGCTGAACTATATGCTCTTGGAGCATTTGTGTGAGTATCATGATGGCTGTAGATTATCAATATGATTAGCTAGGTGCCCACTCCATTGGTTATGGAAGGAATATTTCCACCATTCCGGATATATCAGAATCCAACCCTCTTCGATTAAAGCGAAGAAGTTAGGATATGGACATTGGGCTTTGCTATCTCTAATAAGAAGGCCGAAAAAAATATTGAATTATTGCAGAATAATGTGTATCATACACAACAGTTATCAGTTTGAACCCAGCTTATGAAATAGCCCAAGTGCTTGAAGCTTTTCATTTCCGCACAAATGTTAAATTATTAAAATGCCCTCTTAGAATTAAAATACTAGCAGGATTACGGTACTCCAGCGGTACAATATTCTGAATAAATTAAAGGAAATCGTCAGTTGAGAACTAAGAGACCTCGCATTTTGAAATCGAAGGTAAAAAATTGAAATTTTAATGACAATATTTACGTAATATTTCTGTAATGATTTCTTAGAGAATATCTTTTGAAAATATGACTCAGATCATACTTATTTTTTAATTTTTACTAAATGTAGATTTTTTCAATTGTTTTTGAGAATATTTTTTTGTTCAAATAAAAAAGTTAATTGTTCTATTTTAGAAAACAGAGTGCAAACGGGAAGAAAGAATATTCCAGATTAATTTATAATTTATACAAGCTGGCCAATCGTTATTTCTGCATTTTCAATATTTTTATTTTCTTTTTCTGAAACCAGATCTAAAAATGTTTGTTTGGTTGTATGTTAGGTCCCTTAGATATTAGACAGGGGCCATTTTCATAGCACCATGGCCATGAGGCATTTTGGCAACTTCAAGATCCGTGTGAGTGGGCATTACCAGTTTTCTAAACGAAGCGGTTCTGTTTTTAGTTATATAGAAAAGTTAAAGTTAATAAAATTTTGTGTAGCATGTTAGTACAGGGTGGTTTTCATGTTCCAGATCGATTTTGTTTCTCCGCCATTTTAATTTGGATGACATTTGATAGTCGAAAAGAGAGTGGTCGGGTACCATGTTTTAATTGGTAGAGTGTTGCTGAATGTCCGGGTACTTGTCAGCGACGCCGTGCACAAAAATTGAGAATATCTCGTACATGTTTGCTAAAAATTCTCAGAAAAAATTTGCCTTATTACCTGTATAAAATTCAATTGACACAAAAACTGCGGCTAGACTGGAGTGCACGAGTTTACAGCTCAGTATAGACAACCACCATTTTTGGCAAAATATCGTAATGACCGACGAAGCACACTTCGACTTGGCTGGCTTTGTTAATAAATAGAATAGCCGCTATTGGGGCAATACAAAACCCTGAACTCATACAGCAAAGACTTCTGCACCCTCGTAGAGTAACTTTATGGTGCGGTATTCGGGCTGGCGGCATCATTGGGCCATAATGCTGTAGGTAATGCTATAATTGGATCTACAGAACATGTGGTTCCAATAAGACGGTGCCACATTACACAAGGCTCGTACTACGATGCAAATTTTGAGCAAATAATTTTTGCTATCAACTGGACCTCACGATCCTTCGATTTAAACCCTCCCGATTTCTTCGTATGGGGGTACTTGAAGGAAAACGTGAATTCTGTACTAAAGCTCTGTGGTAACGAAATCAAACACTTTTGCCACTATTTTTCGAAAACATGCTCGAGTCAAAAAAAAAGGCTTACGACATGACCTGACGTCAAATTTCCTTTAGTGTTTTGAATTTTCAAATTCTATTTTAGTACTAGTGTAACATGAAATAATAACAAAAACAAAAGGAAACGTAAGAAAATTCTCCATTCAGACATCTTCCAAGTTAATCCGAAAATGCATATTTCTTTAAAACTGCCGTTAAACGTAACATTTTTAATAAACAAAATTCTTGTTTTCTATTGTACATTTTAGTAGAAAAGTCACTTGTTCATATTTGCATTAAAGTGAGATCCGGAAAAAGTCAATGGATAAGTATTTATGGAATATTTTACTAATGAAACTTTATACTTGAAGACTTCAAAACTTGAAGACTAACAACACAACTAGGCCTAGATTTAGTAGTTCCATTCATAGTGATTCATTAAGATTTCATAGCATTCGCTTTCAGCCTCTAGCACAACGAACGATGCAGATTCATTCACCTGTTTAGCCATAAAGCATTTTCTTGGTCGACCTTTTGCCTAGCAGTCCATCAGGCAAGCAGAAACTTAAACCTTTTAAAAGGCGGCAACATACATAATGGCAGCAATCAAACCAAAACACTTGACAGAGACGACCTATTCGATATTTTTAATGTAGCGATGATTAAACTGCACTATGCTCATGTAGGTGAGTTCATGTTTCCAAGTACACATTTGTGAAATAAATTCTTATCCAAAACAAGGAATAAATGCCGTATAAAAATGCTGGTTCACATGTATTTTTCTATAACCTAACCTATACTTTAACACAAAAATAAAAAGTCTAATTTCCACAAAAAAATTAAAACCAAAACAAAACAAAATTTCTCTCGTGCAGAGAGTCTTTATCATTTGTCTCGTGACAAGAAAATTGAATCACGTCATAAACCAATTTACTCAGAACTATTGAAAACGTCACAAAAAAATCAAAATCGAAATTCAGAAAATTCCAATTTTGGGGGCATTTCACATATCATTTTATTAAAAGCAATTTATAGTAAAGTTGATTGAATTCAGCTCAGCCCTGGGGTTCTGCTTCTTTTCGTTTGTAAGTAGTTCATTCGCTTTCATTATAGGGGAACAGGACACAATTCGCTCAATGCTTTTTTCATGAATTTCCTTTGCTTATTTCCGGAAAGGAAATAAATCAAAACCAATAATAAAATAAGTAAAATCCACAGGTGATTCTTATTTATGCAACCACTTAAGCGATTTCAAAGCACAAGAAGTCAATTATTCGAAAATATTTCTTTTTTTTTACGCTTGTATCATTTTACAAATATCAAACTAATGCTACTGTTGTGGTGGGGTTATATATTTAATCAGAATAATTTGTGGGGTTCAAGTCTCCTGATTTAGTGTACGCAGTAGAATAATTTGTGGGTTCCAAGTCTCCTGAAGCGTATAGTACGCAGTACTCTTGATTTTAAATCCAGCAAATGACATGACCGAGATGCCCTTTAATTGCCGACAAATAACCTGAAGTGTTGTGGCACCAAGCGTTTATATTTCATTAAAAATGTGACTAATTTTCTATTATTAATTTCCAGGAAAAGTAAAAAAATTTCATTTGCAATTCTTACGAGCATAAAAGTCCAAAGAAATGTTTTCACTATGCACATTTGTAAGGTTTTTTCATCGACATACTTACTGGTTGTTGTCCACCTCTAAATTTTTTTTTAAAAAACAACAAAAATTATTTAGAATATATACAATAAAATTAAAAAGAAGTTCACATCTGAGCTATGAAAAAGATTAAAAATTTACTAAAAGCCTAATAAAAAAATTTGTATACGCGCCTGATATACGAGGGTCGTTCAATAAGTCCTTAGAAAAAGATGAAAAAAAACTGTTTTTTAAAAAAAAATCCTTTTAGCTCTATACACTTTTCCAACCGTTTTTCCAAACATTTTATCCCGTCCAAAAAATAGGATTTCGGAAGTTCTGCAAAATACTCATCTGTTTGAGCAATGACGTCCTCGTTGGAAGTGAACCGTCGTCCGCCAAGCCATTTCTTCAGATTGGGGAAAAGAAAATAGTCACTCGTGGCCAAATCTGGTGAAAAAGCGGGATGCTGCAACAATTACATTCTCAATTCCACAATATCGGCCATGGAAACAGCGCAGGTGTGCACACGCGCATTGTCCTGATGCAAGAGGATTTTTTTCTTCTTCAGATGGGGGCGTTTCTCTTTGATTTCCTCGCTCAACCGTTGCAATAACGACGCGTAATACGCTCCTGTTATTGTTTTTCTTTTTTCCAAGTAGTCGATAAAAATGATGCCCTGCGAATCACAGTTTTTGCCTTCTTCGGAACCCGTTCCCCTTGAAAATCCACTGTGATGACTGTCTCTTCGTTTCTGGAGTGTAGTAGTGTATTCACAGTGACATATCGACGAAGGAATTCGGCAGGATTGATATGAAAGAGTGCCAACATAGCCTCAGAGTCCACTACACGATTGCGCTTATTCTCCTCGGAGAGCAAACGCGGCACCCATCTTGCCGAAATTTTTTTCAGACAATTTTTCATGCAAAATTGAAGCGACTGTACCTTGTGATATGCCCGTGGCCTCTACTAATTCGCGCACTTTAATTTGCCGATCGTTCAAAATCAGATCGTGGATTTTGTCGATGATTTCAGGAGTAGACACCTCAACTGGGCGTCCTGAACGATGTTCATCTTTTGTGGATGAACGGCCACGTTTAAATTCATTCACCCAATTGTAAATCGTCGCAAACACAGGTGCAGATGTGCCATGAACTGCATCCAACTCGGCTTTGATTTCTTTCGGGCTTAAGCCTTTCAAATGGAGATGTTTGATGACAGCCCTAAAGTCGCTTTTTTCCATTGTTATGCACAAATAAATGTCGTTAACTTTAATCGACGATAGAAATTGACCTACGCTATGGATGGAGCTGAAATTTTGACGGCTTTCCTGTCGATAATGCTACTTACAAAAAAAAATCTTTACCGACACTACGAGCGCAATTTCTCGGATTTTATTTTCTAAGGACTTATTGAACGATCCTCGTATCTAAAAAAAATCACTACCTAATTTATTAAAGAATTTTCCTCTGCCCCGCTCTATCCGCTGCCTGTTAAACTAGCAAAATTTTCAAATGAAAAACTACAACAAATCTCTGGCCTATTATAATACATAATTTAATAAATAGAGGGTAACATAGTCCCAACCTATAAGGTCTTTTGTGGGAAGACCTATAAGGTCTTTTGTGGGAAGTAACCCTAACTCCAATAATAGTAATATTGATGAATCTTTTCAATATCATATTTGCAGATAGCCGGAAAATCTCATAGGGATAATAGTGAATCCCAAACCAAGACGCTGAAGTCTCTGGCGGGCAATGGCCTCGCAATCGCTGAGTGGGGGCACCGACATTTCATCCTTTTCAGAGCAAAATTGACAGATTGTCATGTCAGATCTTCCCATTTTATTAAGATGATACCTTAAGAGACAGTGCCCAGTAAGTAGGCCGGTGAGTAGCCTTAGATCTGGCTTGTTGAGTTTCAGGACCTCTAACATCCTGTTTTTAGAAAATGCTTTTTATTATTCTTGTGTTTCCAAGACTCAATAATGGACCCCAAGTGGCTCTTTGTATTACCACAGAAAGTTTATGGTAAAATGAACAGAGTTTTTGCTGCTCTTTTGGCAAGTTTATGTGCTAGATTGTTAGCCTCAATACCTTCATGACCAGCTGATTTAGAACCATGAGGATATCCCAAACTAGATGGAATTGGACATCAGACGAGATAAGACCCTTCAATGCAGCTTGGCTGTCTGACATAATATAGATCTTTGCGTTCTGCATGGTTAATATATAATTCTGCATGAAAAATAGATGGGGATTAGCGCTACCTCCTTCCAAGTTAGAGGCTCTATAAGAGCCACTTTGAAGGATTGATTTAAGTCAGGTGTCAGCGGCATAACATCCGAGAAATAGTTGGCTTTCTGAATTTCTTTTAGGTCCGTTGCGACCTTAAGATGTCCATTCAGGTCGCCTGGTTTAATAGTTTTGGCATGTCCTAACCTAAGAGCCCCTCTAGCCGCTTTCTTCTTAATATGCAAAGACAAAGGTAGCAGGTATACAAGAACCTCAAGAGCCGTCATGGCGCATATTCTCAGGACACCTGTAATACCCAAGCACGCCAGTCTTTTAAATATCTGGACCAATCCATATTGCACCGAAAATCTATTAAAATTTTGATCTTTATCAAGGTTAGCTAACCGAACTACCGATAGAAAATTTCTACCCGACCCATCCCAAAAATGTGCGACGGCTAAAGATGAACGAAAAATTTAATAAGGGGCAACCAAATAGCTAGTGCCCAAATAATTTTAGTTTCTTATGTACCCAACGCTCAATCCCTAACAACTAATTTCTTAGTTTGTCTGTGTCAAAATAAATGAACAATGAAAGCAAAAATATTTCTAAAACTATCTTTTTTCTAATTATTCAAGTATTATTTTGGAAATACATGAACTATTTCAACAAATTTTTGGATTGAAATCAAAATCAGTGACGTGAAAAAACTAAATTGTATATGGAGACTTAAAAATTATTTGGGGAAAATAATAAATGGCCGCCTCTAAACTTGTAGAAAATGTCTGCTTTTTCTGAAATATTTTTCAACACGCTTTTACATATTTCTGGGCTGCGTATGTTTTCTTTAAGTTGTTCAATTGTCTCAGGTTGGTTAACGCAGATCTCTCTGGGTTAACCATTACCACTTTTCGCCCTAATTCGGTCAGAAAAAGCAGGAACCATTGGTTTAATGTTCTGTTTGGACCATATATTGAACAACCCCATCACTAAGTAATCACCGCAGCAGCATTGCCATCAGCATCCTAAAAGAAATACAGAACAATGACACCTTCATCTTAAACAGCACACAAACAATCACTCTACGAGGTTACTAAAGGTCGTACGTGAATTGTCTATGAATGTTCACATCCGCAGAAGCAGCTATTTTGTTAATTAACGAAGCCGCTGAAGTCAAAATTGGCTTCGTCATCCATTATCAATTTCCTGTAAAAATCAGAAACTTATCTCTGAGACGTTTGCACTACATTGCCGGCGACGCATATGCTCTCTGGGCTAAAGTTCTCGTATCACCTCAATTTCTTACAAGTATAAAAATAAATCTTTATGGAAAATATTCTAAACGACGGTTTGAGGACGATTCAAATCTTATGAATTCAAATTTATCTACAATTTCACGCATTGCAGCAATAAAATTTTCGGTCTAGCGTCCGGTTTTAAAACAGCCACAAAAAATATTTTTAATTAATCAGCATTTGAGTTATTCACTCTCCGATAAAAACTGCAACGTGTAGGCCCGGTATTCTGATCCAATTTTTCATATATAATAGCTTTCTGAGTATCACAATTGATGAATTACTTACGTGCTGGTGAGGATCATAGCGCTCCATAATAATTTTGTGGCGTCTAGTAACAGAATGACAGCCTACCAAAATGGCATCAAATTAGAGTTGTGAGCTAAATTTTAGAACACCCTGTATTAGTAAATATGAAACAATCTAAAATTGAAGTAATGAACACAATTCCGACTACAAATAGCAACGATTACTAGAACTGTGATTTTATTTTGACTATTGTCAGCTGATCAAATGTTAATTACACACTTGCCGCTAGATGGCCCTATTTATAAATGGCAGATGCCGATTGGTTTTTAATGTTGAGACAATGTTGTTGAGATCAAACTTGATCTCTGCAAAATCTAGTATGCAGAGATCAATTTTGATCTTACATTTAATAATGAATTAAGGATCAGGATCATTGTTGAATCCAATTTTACTCTTAAAAATATTTAAACAAAAATTGAGAATTTTAACATTTTCTAAATAGTTTTATGGCAAAACAAATTAGTGTCATTTGCCATTTCATCATGGAAAGACTGACACTTAAAAAACGTTTACAAATTATTAAAATTTACTTTATTAAATTTTAATAATTTGTAAACGTTTTTTAAATGTCAGTTATCGGGCCATGATTACCGATTTTTTTTTTAAAACGTAGTATCCTTAGACCAAAACGACATGTGTTTCCAGCAGAATCGCACTCCTTCCCAACTTTCCGTGTTCAATGTAGGCGTCGTTTGTATGGGATGACATTATGCATGTCTGGCTCTGTATGCGTGCTTAAATGCATGTAGAACCGTGTCAACCAATGCGATGAAGGTTCTCATGGGAGGAATTCTGTGGGACCTGGAGGTGCATTTAATGCAGTCTACGACGGGGTGTCCCGTTGCGAAAGAGGAGGTTCAGGATCTTAGCACACACAAGCGGCGTGTGCTAGTTCTGAACAGAATGTTTGAATTATGGCAACACCAATGGGATGAGAGTGTGAATGGTAGATGGACGCACTTGGGCTTTGTGTCTGCATATGGTCTGGAATTTGGTCTGTTGCTTGGGTACTTACTCACGGGACACGGCAGTATGAATGGGTTCCTGTATAGGAGTGGACTGGCTGCGGAGACTAGATGCCCTTGTGGTGCGCCCGAGAAGAGTGCTAAGCACCACCTCATTGAGTGTGGCCTATACGGGGATTTTCGTGACCTAGCGGTATTGTAGCGAATGCTAATGGTGCGAATGTGAGTGGTGTGTTGTGTATGGAAAAGCGCTATAAATGCTTGAAAAGGCTTGCCGTGGTACTGTTTGAGAGAAGAGCTAGAATGATACGGGAATGAATGTGTGAATGATACACAAGTTAGCTACAACCGAGTGAAAGACCAAGGTCGATTCTGGTTGTACCTTCGGGTCTTGTATCTAAGCTGGCTCAGCAGTGCCTAGGAATTTACAAGGTTACTTAGCGTAGCTCAATGAGCGATGTATAAACCCAAATTTTCTTAAAATATAAATTGGTGCCACGGGAATCGGGTGGTGAGGCGCCTTAGGCAGCAACGTGGTGGCTGTGGTTAAAACCCAACATCGCGGATACGTTCCCCGGATCGCTGGCGGAAGATACTAGTAATTTTCTTATGATAGCAGACGCTTAGATAGGCCTCACCACAAACAGTTGGAGTGATCAGCTTTTAACCGGCTCTTGATTGAACGTAGCTCAATCTTTATGGTGGTTGGCAACCTGTAGTTTTATGTTTAACGACAGATAAGTCACGTTAAATAATAATATAATACTTCCCAACGTTTGCTAAAAAATTCTAAATGTTTCGAAATGCCAAATTTTTTTATAATATCACTGATATTTATAAAATTCAATTGTTGATTAAATTTTTACACCACAACTTCTACCACCGAAAAAAAGTTCTACTAGAATCGAATTTTCCTTTTTGATAATAAGTTTAAAATATTTTTTTCTCTTTTCCTTAAACTATTGTCTAAAAGATTCTCGCAATATACTAGGTTGTCGTTATATACTCTTAAAGAAAATAAAAAATTTCCAATGCATTCAATTTGGTTCTTTTCCTTTTATTTCAGACTGATTCATAAGGTGAAATGCTAAAATTTTATTATGCTTAAAAAATCTAGAAAAATCTATTTGTATGTCGGATGATGACATAAAGGCTGATGTGGGACAGACATTTATCTAGTGTTCAAGTTCTAGTCTCAGGATCATCACCTTCTGTATTACCCATTTATCTTTAGGACTTAAGATTCTTCAAAGCTGTTGACTCATGCTTCCAAAAAAAAAGGAATTCAATGACATTTTTTAGTTGATAAGTCAAGTACCTCCCTACTTTTATCGATAGATTTATGACACTGAATAGCATGAGCGGTGTGGGAACGTTGGCCAGGCCAGCAAACATCATCACGTTTCACCAACCTCATTTAGAAGAGTCATGCATAGACCCTCTACTGACACTACCCTCCTAATGACAATGCTCCGGTAGTACTATAACTGCTGCCGGCACGAGGATACGATATACTCACTTTTACTGTGAAAACAACCAAACTCAAGTCGATATCATCCCGTATCACGGTTGCTATTATTCTTGAATCAAATAGCATCCCGCAGAATGAGGTATATCTTCACCACCGAAACCACTATCAAATGGGGATACCACTTCATGCGAGTAGTAGACACCATCTTTATCGAACGTGCCCTCTGGTACTCGTATTATGGAAGAACAATTCGAATTCAATTTGTTTCCGGGCTATCAACTATCAGTTACAAATATTACAAAATCATGTTCTGGGTTCGAAAATGTCGACTTCTCTAGAGCCACCAAGCACAAAGATGAATGGACAGGTTGCACGGCTACAGCAAGCCACTTTCGAAGGGATGTATTGGAAAGCGTGCAAACTGTTCCGAGAATATAAGGCATCACTGATAAAATGGGTCGATTCATACGTTCCACTCTTACGGATGTGTGCTGCAAGAGCACTAGCTCTTTTAAACAAGTCTAATGTGAAAATTGAACGACCTACAGAATAGCCAAAGTATTATTCAAGTTACGATTTGTTTTGATGGCGGCATTGGGGGAAGAGCTCTACTACCTAAAACTCAATTGGGGATGAGACACAGTATATCAGCCGACTGCGTTTATTCAATTGAAGGATAAATGACTGAGACGTGACTTGTTGATTTTTCCCTCTATCCTACGTATTATCGAATACCATCGACTACTCATTCGCATTCCGTCTCTGCCAATTTTTCAATATTTTCCCTATTATCCGTGGAGCAATTTTCTTTTTTCTTTACTAATTCAAAATGGCCAGGAAAATATTATTGCATTGCTTTAAGTTATGAAGTAGGTCACATGGAACTGAAGATTTCCGCCAAATCCTATCATCAAATTTATAATAATAACGATTAAATGCAAAATTTGAGAACGATAATGAACAAAAAATTCTTAAGGTAAGTGACTTTTTCGAAAATTTAGATTAACTTCCGTTTCGGAAAGGCAAATAAGGCAACAACAAAAAATGCTCTCCCTTTTCGAATAATAATAAACTGACTATATTAAAGGTGATTTAGCGCTCAAAAGATTATCATATTAAAATGTCGAATGTTATTTTTCCAGCTTTCACAATCACAAAATCCATTTCCGGTTGAGTGCGAAATTTGAATGTCCTTCAGAAAGTGTAAGAATTCTCGTCGGTTATGGAAAATGTCCACGCGCTACTTTAAAAATTTTATTAATCAACATTTGAAGGAACGTTTTATAAAAAGTCAGTTTTTTTACAATAAAATATTCAAAAAAAAATATAATAATAATAATAATACAATATATTATGGAAAGTGTTTGTGCATTACTTTATGATAAAGCGTTTTATTATTATCTTATTGTGTATTTCAGTTAAAATACGTTACCTAAAGTTTCATTAACTAATACATTGCTTTGATTTATGCGAATAATAAAAAACTAATTAAATAAATTCAGTTAATATTTTTTATTATTATTTACAGTTAGTTTGAATTTTTATCAAAGATTACAAATTGCGGGATCAGTATTTAATATTTAATGCGTCGAGAAGGATTTAAAGGGGAGGAAGTAAAGGTTATACGAGATTGATATGGTTGGAAAGACGAGAGCGAAACTTTTTATAACGAGACACAATAGGTGGCTACAACCGGGTGAAAGAGCGGAACTTTTTTTAACGAGACACAGTCATATAACAAATGAGGTTATTACGAGCATAAAAAGCGATTCATCGACACATTTTCCGAAGTAAAGGCTTCTCAAATAGGGTTCATATGAATTGTCAAAATCGTCTGTCACTGTCACTTGTATTAAATTAATTCATAGAAATAAACACGCCTCAAAAAAATAATCGTTATTTTATTGCAACTTTTCGTGCACTTTTTCCAATTTATAGTCGTCATAATGAACTTATTGTGCTCGCTATTCATCGAACTGTGTAAAATTTTGGACGCAGTCTTTATTTATCCAATGTTCGCGTGCCACTATGGCAAAGATACAGTCGATGTACCGACAATATTGTTGCAGTTCAGCACCCAAATTTATCGATTTCAAGGCGTTCTCAGCATTTGAGGCTGCCGGCCACAACAATATGGCTTATTTTTCGGTTGGATTTGGGCGTACATGGTTCTGAACCTTCTTCAGTTCTTTGCCGATAAAAACAGGTCCTTCTATGAACAAGGAATTATGATGCTTGCTGAAAGATGGCAAAAGGTTACCGAGCTAAATGGATAATAATATATCATTGATTGATTAACTCTGTTCTTTATACAAGGTCTGTTCAAAAAGTATCACGAATTTTGAATTTCCGCGGGTTATGTAAATTCGATTTTGGATTTTTTGTGGCGTTACGTTGGTACTCATGTCCCTCACTTATACCGACAAGTTCGGCCATTTTGAATGTTCAGTTAATTTTTGACAACTGCTTTGCTTGCACGTCTTTTGGCTCGACTTCGATTTTTGCTCAATTTCGACCAAAAACAGCATCGCATTAACATTGCGACAACCCAAATTTGCTCCAGAGGGTCATAACTGGTGACGAATCATTATGGTTATGACGTGGCAACCAAAGCTCAATCATCCCAATGGAAGCTGCCGTACGAGCCAAGACCGAAAAAAGCGCTAATGTGAAGGTTTTGCTTACAGTTTTCTTCGACTGCAGAGGCGTGGTGCATCAAGAATTCTTGCCACAGGGTAGAACGGTCAATAAGGAATATTACCTGCAAGTTATGCGCAAGTTTGGCGAAGCAATCCGCCAGAAACGCCCGGATTTGTGGAAGAATAAAAATTGGCTTTTCACCATGATAACGCCCCTGCTCACGCATCGTTGTTGTGCGCGAATTTTTGGCCAAAAACAACACACTAATAATGCCGCAGCCATCGTATTCCCCAGATCTGGTCCCCTGTGACTTTTTCTTGTTCCCAAAACTAAAGAGCCCCATGAAAGGACGACACTACGCTACGATTGAGGAGATAAAGACGGCATCGAAGGAGCAGCTGAACAAGATCACAAAAAATGATTTTTTGAAGTGCTTCGAGGATTGGAAAAAACGTTGGCGCAAGTGTATAATATCTGGTGGGGATTACTTTGAAGGGAACAAAATAGATATTTATGAATAAATAAATAATTTTTGAAAAAAACTCAAAATTCGCGATACTTTTTGAACAGACCTTGTATAAATAGTTTATTGGGTTTATAAAATCAAAATATTGGAAATTTCTAGAGAATCAGGAAATATGTTGTTCGAAGAATTTAGAAATATATTGTTCGAAGGATTCCTATGTATAATGTAAGAACGGGTGGGTGACTGCTTTGTGGCGGAAGGCACATGGGCATATGAAGTAATCGATTCTGCTTCAATTTTAATAAAATTTGGTCTATTTATCAGGTTCTCGTGTGAAGTAAATATTTTTACAAGATCTTGAGTAAATAATTGTGAATAATAATTAAAAGTTTAGAATTTTTTCTTATCGAATAAAAACACATTTTTTAATTCGGTGAATTAATTATGATACAATTACTATTTTTCGAAAGGCTGTTATTAAATAGATTGAAAACTCATCCCAACCCATCAACTTGGCTTGAGAACGAAACACTCTACTCTGGACCAGATCCACCGAATCACTTACGAGGTTGAAAAATTGTTTGAAGAAAAAAAAAGTATGCCCAACGATCTTCCTAGATGTTGCATAGATATTCCATAAGATATGACATTAAGAACTTAAATAGAATATATCAGAAAGGAAATTCAGAGTCAGATTCGGAAACAAAAACTCAGACCTAAAGAAAATCTAGGCTGGGGTACCGCAAGGAAGCCTACTTGGGCCTTTCTGTTTATGCTGTGTACCAGAGACATTCCACAACAAAATGTATTATTGGCTACGATTGCAGATGATACCGCAGTAAAAGTCACAGATTGCACTAAATAACGTCAACGACTGGACTAAACTCTGACATATAAAGCTAAACGAAACCAAATCGACCCACATCATTTTTACATACCGAAAATAAAATCCTATTGGTGCATCTATCAATGAAGCCAAGTACCTAGGAATAACCGTAGAGCTAAACTTAGTTATTGGCTGTTAGGACGAAACTCTGAACTTCTCATATACAAGCACATATTGAAGCCGTTATGGACCTACGGTATCCAGCTGTGGGGTTGTATAAGCAAATCGAATATTCCAAAATAAAGTTCTTCATGGCATCCCAACAAAGACCTATAACAGGACCCGCACATTATTTCAGCAGCTGAAGAAATAAAAAATAAAGTAGGCGCAAATTATGCAGGTAAAGCATAATTTGCGCCTACTCCAATAGGAGAACACTAAGTTGGACACGATCCTTGATGGAAGCGACAACATACGTCGCCTAAAAAATCTAAGCCCCACGAATTAGTAGGGTAACCACTGCTAAGGCAATTAATTCCTCTAAAAAAACCAAGTTTCAAACGCGATCATATTGAAAAAAGTAACAGCGAAACTGAAGTCATCAGTCGATCTAATTAAGATTAGTCATGACACGATGTCAAAGGCGGTGTTTTTAGTGCATAATTTGCGCCTACTCCAATAGGAGAACACTAAGTTGGACACGATCCTTGATGGAAGCGACAACATACGTCGCCTAAAAAATCTAAGCCCCACGAATTAGTAGGGTAACCACTGCTAAGGCAATTAATTCCTCTAAAAAAACCAAGTTTCAAACGCGATCATATTGAAAAAAGTAACAGCGAAACTGAAGTCATCAGTCGATCTAATTAAGATTAGTCATGACACGATGTCAAAGGCGGTGTTTTTAGTGGGTTAGAGTCCCATACTACTAGGAGTACCAGGAAAACTCCTATTGTCTTTGGAGATTTTTACTTATCCGTTGAAAAAAAAAAATGGCGAACAAAAAATTTGGCGAACTTTCGGAAAAAAAATACTTTTTTTATTTTTAAGACCCATAATCATATGCTAGCCTTTGGGACGATACATTGTGGAAGAAATTTAACACTTAAGACCCATAATCATATGTATTTTGACATCTGACATAGCAAGGCTTTCTTGTGATAAAATTCGATTGATTCTGCATAGTAGTTTTTGGTTGATACCCTTTTAAATATGGAAAGTGAAAAACAATATTTTCGGCATATTTTACTTTTTTACTATAGAAAAAATAAAAATGGTTTTCAAGCAAGAAAAAAATATCCGATGTGTATGGAGAAGATGTGTTACGTGAGCGCCAGTGCCACAACTGGTTTGCAAAAATTCGATCCGGCAATTTTGATCTCGAAGATGCACCACATTCTGGAAGGCCAGTTGAAGCTGATAAAGACACAATAAAGGCATTAATTGATGGAAACCCGCGAATAACAACTCGTGAGATCGCTGATAGATTAAATTTATCGAATTTGATCATTCATGATCATTTGAAACGGGTCGATTTAATCTCACAGCTCGACATATGGGTTTCTCATCTTCTTAGGGAAAAAAATGTGTGCCGTCGCATTGACGTTTGTGATTTGCTTCTCAACAATGATCCATTTTTGAACGTATCATCACTGAGGACAAGAAATGGGTTGTCTATAATAATGTTAAGCGCAAAAGATCCTGGAGTGGAAAAGATGAACCGGCTCCAAAGCACTTTGAAAGCCGGTATTCATTAAAAAAAAGGTTATGCTACTTGTTTGGTGGGATTTCAAAGGAATCGTTTATTTTGAGCTTCTACCGAGCAACACAACGATCAATTCTGAAGTGTACTATCATCAGTTGAATAAATTGAAAGATTCACTTAAAGAAAAAAGTCCATAATTGGTCAATAGGAAAGGTATATCATGAGTATAAGCTTAAATCCGCTGTTTCGTCATAGATAGCGTGAGTGAGCGTATTAAGCTACCATGGACTCACCATATTTTTTTTTATGAGTTTGACATATGTCAACATTAATCAGTGCACATTGTCAGCAATTTCGTACAATAACATACATTTTTGCTTTAGTAATCATGTGTAGTTTTATGCCAGAAAAAGAGCATATGCGGGAAGCTCTGATTTTCTGCCTTAATTTGAAGAAATCAGGTGCCGAATCGTATCGAATCCTTATGGAGGCCTATGGTGACAGTGCTTTATCGGAAACAACATGCCGAGATTGGTTTCGTCGGTTCAAAGACAGCAATTTTGACTTGTGGCACAAGAAGTATGAAAATTGGCCTAGTAAGATTGAGGACCATCAATTGCAGGCTCTTTTGGACGAAGACGATACCCAATCGCAAAAAATGCGCGCGGAGCAATTGGGTGTTACTTAACCAGCCATTTCCATGCGTCTGCGTGCCATGAGGAAGATTTAAATGATCGGAAAATGGGTGCCGCATGAATTGAACGATAGGCAGATGGAGCGACGCCAAAACACGTGCTAAATCTTGCTCGCCAGACAAAAAAAGAAATTCGTTCCTGCATCGGATAATGACAGGCGATGAAAAGTGGATATATTTCGAGAATCCTCAACGCAAGAAATCGTGGGTTGATCCCGGTCAACCATCAACATCTTCTCCAAGACCAAATCACTTCGGACGGAAGACGATACTGTGCGTTTGGTGGGATCAGCAGGGTATCATCTACTATGAGATGTTGAAACCTGGTGAAACTGTCAATGCCCATCGCTACCACCAACAACCGATCAAATTGCACCGGGCTTTACGTGAAAAAAGGACGGATTATCAACAAAGACATGACAAGCTCATTTTCCTCCACGACATCGGACCATCGCACCCGTCAAAAATGGTCCGAAACCACTTGGAGACACTCAACTGGGAGGTGCTACCCCACCCCACTTATTCATCAGACCTGGACCCTTTCAACTACCACCTGTTTTCGTCGATGGGCCACGCGCTCGCTGAGCAGCACCCCGATTCTTACGAAGACGTCCGAAAATGGCTTGATGAGTGGTTTGCCTCGAAAGAGAAGGAATTTTTTTGGCGTGGTATCCACAAATTGCCCGAGAGATGGGAAAAATGTGTAGCTAGCAAGGGCAAGTACTTTGAATAAATTTGTTTTTGCTTTCTATGAAAAAAACATGTGTTTTTTAAATAAAAACAGCGGATTTAAGCTTATACACCTGGTAGTGTTCCAACAGGATCATACGAAAATACATACAAGTTTGAACACTCGGCAAAAGCTTTTAGAGCTTGGATGGGATATACTGCTACACCCATCATACTCTCCAGACCTAGCATCTGTTTATTATCATTTGTTCCGGTCTTTACAAAAATTTTTAGACGGTAAAACAAAAATTTTATTAGCGTGGAATCATGCTACTGCCAGAAAGATGGCAAAGGTTATTGGATCAGACTGGACAATATTTAATTGAATATAATATTAATTCACTATAAGAAAATCGTCTTCCATTTTTATAAAGAAAAACGAAATTATTTCCCGGACTACCCAATATTTCCAAACAGTTGCCTAACGTACAAAAATTACTATAAAATTTGCACTGAAATTTAAATTCGTGGCATCACAGCAACTCTAGCCATCTGGCGACAACTAAAGATCATTCAATTCCGATTATGTCACTAGTTGTATTCGAACTCAAGACCGCTGCATACTAGACGCAGGTGGTTCAGTGCTGCCAAATCAAGACACTAATAATGTGCAAAAATTTTCCAATAATTTGGAAAATCAATAATAAAATCAACTATTCCTCGCATATTGCCACAACACAAATTATTACATTACAGCAACTCATTATGGATGACTAAACAAAAAGGTATAAACCACTTCAATGGCACGAACATGTTTTATTATCATTGTTACAAATAACAAGTACTAATAAAACTAAAACATTTTGTATTAGCACATTTTATTATATATAATCTTTCAGATGTTTATCATGCATTAGAAGCTTCTTATCTGTTACAAGTAAATAACCGTTCAGCTTGTAATTTATCAAAATTAACCGAGAAAAAAAACTAATGTAACTGATTTTTGTTGATAAGAAACGATGCATTTGGTTTTCTTGTATTTATTCGTTATAATAAAAATCTTGGCGTGGATATTTTTCCACGAATATACAATAGAGAAAATTGAAATTTTTGTTCTGCAATATTAGTCATCAGTTTTTTTTTCCCAAAAGGATATGACACTGTCTATCATAAAGTGGCTGACTAAACATTTTGAATACTGATTGTCAATTATAGTTTTTATTAATTTTTTACATCTCAAATGAATCAATAATAACAATAAAGATTTTTGAAGAATGATTTAGACTGACTTATATGAGTATTAATTGAATGACTAAAATTATCATTAAATTATTGCCGATCATATAATAAACTCGCAAACTGACCACCGAAGAGAATTTGGCGTTTTCGTTTTATTTTTGTATTAATAAGATTTAATCGAAAAGAGTTATTATTAAAGAATTTATTTCTCTTTTAATTCAATATACGAGTACATATGTATTTATAAATTAATTAAAATTGAGTTCTCATCTTTAATAATTTTATTTTTAATGACCTCAACACGATCAACATTGTTACTGGCCTGAACGACGCTGCGCACACAGATCAGACTAGTGCGATCTATGGTATGGATAACGATCAGATGTTATTTTCTATGATAAGAATTCGTCATTTTTTTTATTGCTTTCAAATTAATTTATTTTAAACGATCAAAGACTTAACACTTTTAATATTTATCTTTGATAATCATTTTTCATGACCTCAGTACAATCAATATTGTAATAAGACTGATAACTTTTGAGTTCAATAAAGCTACACGACCTTTCTTATTTTTAAAGTCTAAAATCGATCAGATGCATTTTCAAAGTGAATTACTAAGTATTCTATTTATTTGTTGTTGGGGTACTTCGTAAATAAGTTAAATTTTAGTTTAATTGTTATAAAATTCTTTGCGTTATGTTATACTTGTGTAAATAGCTGTGATTATATCAAAGTGGTTTAGGTTTAAACTCCGATACTGGCTTAATTAATTGTTAAATAAAAATTCCACGCATAATTTTAATTGAGATTTTTAACAAATTAAAAATCATTTAAATTTGCATGTAAGAAAAGCCAGTTCGTTTCCATACCATACGTGGTGATTCTAAGGAAGTAGAATCGAGGTTTTAACATACGAAAAATGTCATTTCATCTTTTATACAAAAATAAATATTTCTTATGAAGTCAAATCATAGGTAGCAGTGCCAGATCGAAGACTATGGCTTCAAAGGAGCTATCACAGTCCAAAAACCATATGGAGAAAAAATCCATACCCAACTGTTGCAGCCAACACAGCTCAAAATGTCTGTGCATTAGCCTTGGCAGTAAGATTCTTAATTAAAATGTTATGCAACAAGCAGATTTACATAAGATTTTAATTTACAATATTGTGCATCATGAATTGATAATAAACACCCATCGGCGTTTCTCCAACTAACGGAAGTTAGATTCCTCTAGAAAATCTCTGGGCCATTGGCTCTTTAATCTCCTATGAGTGTTTTCGGGGAGAGCAGTTTAGGGCAATTATCTCACAAAAGGATAGGATAAACGGAAGTGATATTTTTGGTAGCGGCAAATGCACACAGGTCCTGAACACAGGGAACATTTAGATCACAATGTATTACGTTGTTGCGAACATAAAAGGAGGCGTCAACAATTTTACGGAATATCCTGGCTTGTAAGGCCTGGGGCCGTGATAGGGATTGGAACATTTCGTTGAAACCCAAAGTTCAATTCCATATATCCAAAAATAATTTTATAAATTGTATATTAAAAGTTTCATAATTCCATATATATCAATTCCATATAATTTTATAATTATATTGTATATTAAAAGTTTACTTTTGATTTTTAGTTTCGAGCGTTTGTCCAATAGTCTAAGAAGTTGTAGGTAACGTCTAGTGGCTTAAAGTTTTTTAAGTCTAGTATGTGGGTTCCATGTTAATCTTTTGTCCAGGTAAAGTCTCAATAACATACTTTATCATATCTTTTATACCAGGATTGGAGATTGTTGGAAGCTATATAATGGCCGTATCATCTGTATAAGTTGCAATGATCGTATTAGGATCAGATGGGATTTCATTGGTATAAATATTATACAAAATGGGACCAAGGATACTACCTTGTGGGACTCTGGATAGAACAGGAAATAATTCTGAAGATTCTCAGTTAGTTGCAACTTTGAAATGACTTTGGGAGCGATATGAAATTATGATAAGGTAGTATGTTGAAGGAAGAAAGCTCTTGAGTTTTCAGAGAAGTCCAGGATGCCACACACAAGTAAAAGCTTGGGCGATATCTAAAAATATTCCTCTTTCAAGAGAGGATGCAATATGATCAACAACGCGATGGCATTGCTGGATTGTGAAGTGTTCAGATCGAAAGTCAAATTGGTGATCAGGAATAATTTTTTCATTAACTAGAAATGGGTAGAATCGTTTTGATAGGAGTTTTTCAAAAATCTTACCAAGGATTGGTAGGAGGCTGATAGGTTTATAGAAAGAAGAATTAACGGGTTTATTTGGTTTAGGAATCATTGTAATGACAGAAAATTTCCAGAGTAAGGGAACATAGGTTGTGCACAGGATAAAGCTTTTTGCGAAATTTACTTCAGGATAGGAGCTGTTATTCGATCGTAACCAAGAGCTTTTTTATTGGGAAGGCGCAGAATAGTAGATTTAAATCCCGAGGGCTTAAAATTTTTGGGAGGAAGACTTATAGGAATTGGGAATTTGATAATTTTTTTAGTATGTGATTTGTCTGCTATATCATCATGTGGAGCAAAAGTATTTACCAAATATTTAGCAAACACCTCAGCTTTTCCTTTATCTTTTTTTGTCCAGTTATAGTCATTTTTTTCAGTGGGTGTGTTGTTTTTTTGTACGAGAGTATTCGTTTAGTGGCTTGCCATAAAGAAATATTGTCACTAAACGAGCTTGTATAAATTTCATGCTGTTCATTATAGTACCTTTTAATTTCCATATTAAGTTCACGTTATAATCGGTTAAGTTTCTGTTTATAACTAGGCTTTCGTAAGCGTTTCCACTGTGTTCTCATTTGCCAATCCTTATGTATTCTTCGGAATTTTGGGTACTCAAAAATAATATTTTGCGAAACCCTTGACCGTGTTTGAGAGGAGGATTCTCCAAAAGTCTTTGGTCCCCTATATGAGTATGAACGATTCCAAAGCCTTTTTAGAGAAATGAAATTATGAGTACTACCACTAAACCACACCTCCCCCCCCCCCCCCTTAAAACCAATAGTTAAAGCTCAAATCTAGGGCTGCATATTTTATATGTATGAATGGGAAAGATTCTGCACGGACAGTCTACAGTGGCATCATTTACAGTCCCAGAAGATAAAATATGACCTGTTTTCAATGACGCAAAGGCGTTAGGTAGAAAGCTACGAACATGATGGAATTGTCGGGCGGGGAGATCACAGCGCGAAAACGGGACGTCTTGCGTTAATTGATTCAGCAAGCCTAGTCCAGGCTGTCACGATGATGATGATGAATATTCAAAATTATAATTTTAAGAAATTAAAAGAAATATTTTTCAATTATTACAAAAGAGGAGCAAGTGGGTGTAAATACCCATTGGTGTATTTCCTACCTAATGAAATATTGTAAAATGTAAAGAGATCTGGCGGCCAATTTCTGAAGCATTTTAAGGGATCTTGTGCACCAATATAACATAGGAGGGTTTTGTTAATGACAGGATTATAGTAGTAATAAAACTCTTTATAACGAGGAAAGCCCACATCACGGGCTTTGTTAGGCATATGGAATGCGGGTCTAAACGACCTTTCGAAGGATTTTGAATTGAATGGATTGAAGATAGCAATTGGAACCTTTATTAAAACTCCAAATCTCAATACTTGAAAACCGTACGCCCAGATCAATATTAGGTTTTAAATTGAAAGTTTGATCTTCATTGTCATTTTGATCGACTCTCTTATAGTCTAAGTACTTGTAGATAACTTCTGTTAAGTTAAGTGTAGTGTTCGAGTTCCAAGTGAGGCGTTTATCTAAGTGTAGTCCTAAGCACTTCTGCATTTTCTCGAACTGAACTGCCTTTAAAGCTTCAAATGAGAACTAATTTATATTTAAGGGAAGTAAGGATAGCCGTATCATCAGAAAAAGTGAAAAATATCTCACATTGTAAAGATTTATATTTTATTGTTGAACTGTTTTATTTTTAGATTTTTTCAAAAATATATAAATATTGTATTACTGCGTTAAGATATTGATTGTTTGAAAATTATGTAAAAAGTTATTTTTCTCTAAATTAATCGAATTTGTCCACTAAGAAGCGATGTAAAAACTTCACATTTTTCAGTTAAATTTTCTTTGAGATTTTAATCCTTGGAGTTATACTATTTTCATAGAAACTTGCCGGAAATGATTAAATATAATTTTTTTTTAAATTTCGTTTCTGAAAAAAATAACCAATATTTTGTGTACTCTATAAATTTGATGTCATTTTGAAAAAAAACTTACGCAATCTAAGATAGTATAGCACAAAGATAATTTAAAAAAAGAACTTTTTATCTTATTTCATAAAATTTTAAATTATTTAGTTTATCCAAAACAAAAAGCCAGAAAAGGATATTATTTTTTTTAGTGGTCTACTTATCATCTGACTTCTTTTGATCGTATACAATATACATTTATGAATAATAATAACAATAAAGAATAGATGCACTTATTTTATAGTAATTTTTTCTTTTGTAATTTCTATCGAATCATGAAAGTAAAGGTTGTCTTTTATAGAAGGATAACAGGATGTTATTCTTTTAGGTGAGCGAATTATTTTAAGTAGGAAAACTTAAGGGAAGATTATAGTGTATGAGAACTATGACATAACATAAAGTATATTTTCAGTTGCTAAAGTAAATTTAAGACAATGAAATAAAGAAGATTTAAGAGAGAAGAATATTTTTGTTTTAGGGCGAATACCAACTATTAATATCGGTCTAACTATGGGGCGAGAAAATATCAATACATATGTAAATATTTTTTTTTTGGGTTGCGAAGAGGCTATTAAATCAAAATGCTTTTTCTGCAGAGCGTTTTGAGTATAAAAGAAACACATAACAATTATTTTTTCAAAATATGTATTATTTTTCAAAATATTTTATATTTATGAATTAATTTCATCATGTGTGCGTAGAGGCCGATGACTTTTCAAAAACACCCTATACCTCAAAGAGAGAGTGAAGAATACAACTTTTTGATGATATGAACCAAGCAATTTTTTGCTCAATTTGAGACCTTTAGATCCGGATCACCTTGTCTAAAAATATTGTATTTATTTCGTCGAATATTTCAATTTAATTTCCAAAAAAAATTGTTCCCTAAATTATTTTTATTGAAAATGTGCATTTAAATATTAAGTTCAAAATTTTCCATTAAAAAAATTATTTTATTGAAAATATCTTATTCGATTTCGAGAAGTCATTTATCAAAAAATTTAGATGTCAAATATCGATTCTTATCGTTTAAGGTATGTTGCGGAAGGGGCTTGGGTGTTAGGGGGAAGGGGTTGTTCCGTACGTTTGAATATATTTGCATATCAACTGAGTATCAGATTGTACCACGGATTTAAATTTGGCGCTGGTTTTTTTTGTGCAGTATTCTATGATTGGCCAATAAAAAATGTTATAGTTTAGTTGATATCTGCTGTATAGAAAAGACCAGAGCTGCCAATCGAAAAACATTTAAACTCTTCAAACTTCTGTCATTCTTAAATACATTTACAGTTACAATATTAAAAAAAAAAACAATTATAATAATTAAACTAAAAAGAATTATATATTTTTAATTTAATTGTAGCATTCAGAGAAATTAACTTAAGGAAAATTTTGTATAGTTACTTTTAAATCATAACTAATCATTCAGTTCTATGCGGTATCGTTAAAAACACAGAGCTGCCAATTGAAAAATATTAAAATGACGCAGAAACAAAAAACAACTACAAAATGACGCAAAAAAAGATCCTTTCTACTTCTATCATTTTTCAATAAATTTACAATTATAATATATTCTAAAAAAAAAAACAATAATAATAATTTAACTAAAAAGAATTAAATTTTCTTAATTTAATTTTAGCAGTCAGAGAAATAATTAACTTAACGATAATTTTGTGTAGTTACTTTTAAATCATAACTAATCATTCAGTTTCTATATTGACTAAAAACACAGAGCTGCCAATCGGATAACAATAAAATGACACATAAATCAATTATGCTAGTTCGTTTGGCAAACCCTATATAATTATTTTCAATATATTTACCTTTTCAATAAATTTACAATTATAATATTTGTAAAAAAAAGAACAAATAATTATTATTCAAATAAAAAGAAATAAAAAAAAATTGTTATTTAAAAAATATATTCTTTAATAATTGATCGAATAATATGCTTTTTCTGATCTACTTGTAGTAGTCAGAGTAATTATTGACTTTTAGTAAACTTTAAATTATTACTAATTATCTTATTCTATATTGATTCGCATCGGTTAAAAAAAACCAGAGCTGCCAAATGCAAAAACAATAAAATGACGCGGAATATAATTATGGCACACCCCTTTTTATCTTGTTTAATGTTTCAATAAATTTATAATGAGAATATTTAAAAAAGGAAAAACAATCAACAAACATATAACTAAAATTTAAAAAAAATTATTTAATTTTAGTAGTAAGAGAAATAATTTAAAATCGTAACTAATCATCATATATATAGTTATTAAGATGGATTCTAAAATAATATTGTAGCTTGGACTTGATTTTCAATAAATAATTCTATATTCAGTTTTAATAAAATTAGTTCTTTTTTAATAGTAAAAAAATTGCAATTATTAAAAATTGATAGTTTACGAAGTTACTATTAGCTTTAGTTATTTTAGAAATCTATTAAAATTTTATTAACCAATACTAGAATAGAACTAATCCAAATAAGCTTTTAAATAATTTTTTAAAAAAACTGCAATTATTAAAAATTGATAGTTTTAAGAGGTTGTTAATTTCAAAATCGTGTCATTTTTGAAAAATTACTAAAAGAGATTGTGTTTTTGTGCAAAAAATTAAATAGTAAAACAAATAGAAAATTTTAATTATTAAAATTATTCCAACAGTTTTATTCGCTTTAACTTTAAATCAATACTTTTCTAAAATTTAATAATTATATTTTTCGTATAACACTGACTTTGATCCAAGAATAATTTCAAATAATAAATAGAAAAATTCACATCATAAATAAAAATTAATACGAATATTATAGTAGGTGGTGAGAGGCTAGTTATCTTTAAGGTACTCGTGGTGATATATTCACGTTTAAAAATACGATCAGAATTAATTGTACACGTTGAAAAACTGATCAAACAATTTGCTCTGCAAATAATAACAACTGGTTTCACCTTTATATAACACAAGATATTGGCATAAAATTATTCCAGACATATTGTACTATCACACCAACAGTATTTTTCTACAATATTGTACAATTGCTCATTTTTTAATTTATCTAAAAATTAAAACGGAAAAAAATTTTTTAGTTAATCAGCAGATTACAGAACGTAAGCAAGTTGGTTGTAAATGAAATTGAAGAAAAACACTTACACACTAATTAACGTTTTTATTAATGGGGTAAAAGATGTACTTTCTCTTTACTATTATTTTTTTTTTTAAAAACCATACAAAGAAAAACTCACCTTGTAAGGCACCACCCCAACACAGCCAAAACAGTGCCCATTTTGCTGATAAAAAACGTTGAAAGAATTTAGGTTGTAATCGTCCCCAACCGAAGATCTTTGTATTTTGATTATTGTTGTTCATTTTCAAATTATTATGAACACTTAAATATTTCTCATTAGTTTTTCTTTTACAATTATTATCATCGTTATGAACATCATTTTCTGTTGACATCTTACAATATAATATATTCTTTAATCAACTCTTCTTAATAACTTAATTGCATTGAATTAATTCAACTGTGTGTTTGTGTTAGCACGTACTTTTTCCAAATAGTTACACGTTCAAATAAAACGATAATTTAATAATTATTTAACGCATGTTAATCTATTTACGAGTATATGCAAATTTAAAATAGGTTCACGATGATAAGAATACCTTCAACTATTATGGATGATAATTCTTGTGAACAAATAAGATTTTCGATGATAAAAAGATAAAATGATCACTTGGAGAAAAAATGTTAAAGAAAATAAAAAAAACTATCTGAATATTCGGTCCTGTACGTTCAAAAATGAATATCTACAAAGAAATTAAATTTATAAACACGATAGGGTAATATCTGATAACGAACACAGTACCAAGCCTTGGTAGGATTTTGTTTTTTCTAGAATTACTATTTACAAACCGACTATCACAACCTGACACGATCGCATTCGAGTCACTACTGACTACCACTGAACAAGGCGGTTTTATCAAAACCAACTGAATAACTAAATAATTCTCGTTTAGATTCTAATACGAAATCGGTCAGTACAATGTGTGGGGGTGTTTTGTACGTTTGCGTATATTTTCATGCACTTGTATCTATTACGTGCTGCTATTGTGTTCGATTTAATCCGCTGTTGGATGCTGCAACAGTGACCATTGTTCAGACGAAACTAAAAGCAGTGTTAGTGGAAAAAAGTTCTTCCCTCAACCAACAGCCCCTTACGAAAACTGCCCCATGGCACAGCGCAACACATCCGCAACCATATTCAAATCCGTGTGAGTACCACGAGACGATGAGCACATGTTTAAGCCACGATTCCATGCGACAACGTATCGCAACGCTGGCATTTCATTCACAAAATACTCACATCAACTACCTTTCTCACATTCAACTCCTTTCAATGTATTATAGCGCATGCCCCTGAATAAAATGTTCAACCGAAATCCAGAGATTGGCAATACGCTTCCCCAAATGCACCGTGTACCTATTGGTAAGGGCAACTCTTCTCTTATTCACTCCGCCACAATGCGATGGGAATAAGCCACGGCTGACAATAATCTTAGAAAACTTCAGGACGTACTGGAACATCAACGTACACATATGAGTTAAGGCGACCTTACAATACGTTTCTTTGGAAATCTCTTTTCGTGTTTTGTACTATCAACCGATGGCCTTCCGCTTCTTTATTCTATTTGGCGGGAACCATTGCCGAATGCATTCATTTCTCAGCTCTATTCTGTTGAACATGCCATGGTCCGTCCACCCAAACGCATCTTGATATGCTTTCGTTCTTTCAATGAATAAGACGATTAAAATTATTATTTTTTTTTATTATTATTATTGTCCGTATATAGATGGGCATTCTTTTCTTTAATTTTTGTCCTCATCAGCACCGTATTATTATTATTATTATTATTATTCTGTTCCCCTTTTATCAGACTATAGTCTCTAAGGAATATTTCCCACCTCTTAGCTGTTGATTCTTATTCATTTGTACCATCATCTGACCAGCATTATTACTACTTCCCAATAAGAGAGAGAAAGAAGAACAAATCATAATTTGGAATACAAAGCAAATGCTGCAGCATACGTAATAGTGATTTGTTTGTGCGTTATTCATGTACGATCACATCGGGGTAAAAAAAATTTATTCAAGAAAATCCATAGTAATCCAAAAGAAAACAGACACTCACTCAGATGGGGATTCGGTACTATTGACTGGTCTCCTATTTTTTAATCGCATTTAAAACAAAAATACTAACATGATCGTAGATCTACGCATTCACACGTGAAGATGCATTTTAATCATACGCACAATTATAAACCTGTTTTATGAGATTGTATTCAAAGGTCACTGAAAATATTAAAGCCCTAATATTAATACCTATGACCAGGTTGATGTATTTATGTATAAATAAAGTGGAAGTTGTTGGTGTTTTTTTCAATATAGAATAAGAATAAAAAATCTCTAGTATGATTTACGATAATATACCGAATAGATTAGAAATAACTATTTCCACTCCCCTCGGAATGAAGTTTTCTTGATTATAGAATATAATAAATCTTTGGAAAGAGTCCACCTCTACATTCTAGCATTACAAATTGTCCAAATTTCCATTCGATAAATTAATATTAAAGATTTTCTCTTTTTCTTGTGTTTAATTCCTATTGGTTTTTTTTTAAATATGAAAAGAGAAATTGAAGCTCTTTTTTCATAAAACCCAATAATACTATTATTAATATATTTTATAATATATTTAGATTGTCATGGAAAATATATAAAATAATTATAGGTAATATTTCTGGTGTTCCGCAAAGGAGTATACTGGGTCCACTCTTGTGTGTACAGTTTATATACACGTGACATTCCAATTGATAGCAAAACCACAATATACCACATTCAAAATCCTTACGACTGCCTTACACATAGGAGATGGAGAGTGGAGCTTAATGAGAGTGAAGGTCATCCTCTGCCAAAAGCCACAAAAAGTATCGCGAATTTTGTGTTTTTTCAAAAATTATTTATTTTTGCATGAATATCTATTTTGTCCCCTTCAAAGTAATCCCCACCAGATGTTATATACTTTTGCCAACGTTTTTTCCAATTCTCGAAGCACTTCAAAAAATCATTTTTTGTGATCTTGTTCAACTCCTCCTTCGATGCCGTCTTTATGTCCTCAATTGTAGCGTAGCGTCGTCCTTTCATGGGGCTCTTTAGTTTCGGGAATAAGAAAAATTCACAGGGGGCCAGATCTGGAAAATACGGTGGCTGCGGCATTATAAGTGTGTGGTTTTTGGCCACAAATTCGCGCACAAGTAACGATGCGTGAGCAGGGGCATTATCATTGTGCAAAAGCCAATTTTTGTTCTTCCACAAATTGCAGGTAATATTCCTTATTGACCGTTCTACCCTGTGGCAGGAACTCATGATCCGCCACGCCCCTGTAATCGAAGAAAACTGTCGTTCACACGCCCCGGCACGCTTTTCGTCGTTCAGATCTTCTCGGCCCTCTGAGAACATATTGTATCACCTATAAACGTTGCTTCGGTCCAAGGTAGCTTCACCATATGCCACAGTCAACATTCGGAATGCGTCCGCGCAATTAATTTTGTTTTTTACACAAAATTTGATACAGACTCTTTGATCTATTTTTTGGAATGGTCAAAAATCGAAGACGAGCCAAAACATGTGCAAGCATAGCAGCTGTCAAAAATTAAGTGAACATTCAAAATGATCGAACTTGTCGACATAAGTGAGAGACACGAGTACCAACATAACACCAAAAAAATCGATAATCGAATATACGTAACCCGCGTAAATTCAAAATTCAAAATACTTTTTGAACAGACCTCGTAAATGGCACTATCTGTTATTGTACCAAAGCACACGACTTACATGGAACCCTCGCACGAGACTTAAATGTCTACAATGAAACCGTCATTATCGACAATTACTTAGAGAATTAATTAAATTACTGAACAACAAAATTCTAAGATTAGAATCTAGACGTATGGTTCTGAAATATTGAAATTTGGTGTCCTTGATGGTCGCATTCTATGTTCGTAACAAAGCTATTCATCTTGACTAGACGTTCTTTTGCTCATGATTAGTGATCTTCTCAAATCTATAAATCTATTACTCAAATGATTAGAACATGTCCCAATAAGTTTTTTTAAAGCAGGTAATTTTCGGTAAATCCTCTTTATTCATTGTCTTTCAGATATGATCTGTAATCGCATATGTTATAATTTTGAAATTGTATTACTAATATTTTGTGCGAAATTTTAAATACATTTTCTTGAAATAATATTATTGATACTTTCTTTATTCTTGTATACAAAAAAAAAACCTAATTTCATATTAATTCCTTGTAATAATTGTGTATTGGGAAAAAATATCCCCAGCTGCAATTATTTTTATCGACCCAGCAATATTTTGTAAACTTTATTAATATTTATGGAATTATGGGAAAATATTGCGGCATTTATGAGAAAAGACATATTGGAAAGATTGTGGATAGAGAGAGGGCGTCAATTTGTGGAGAGAACAATCCTAATTGCTGTGAACGACGACGGATGGATAAGTCGCGGTTTTCACCAATACTGGACACTACGGCAGTAATATTTTCCTCTGTACGCACTCTACGCACATAGGTTGGTGGTTTGATGTCCAATAGCGTAAAATTGTTGCTAAATTTTGTCACTATGAATTGAATTGCTTGCTCAGTAGGTCAATTATGACTACCATAAAATGGGTGAAGTGCGCGAAACCCATTTTTCACACAGCACGCATTTTGATAATAAAATTCAATAATTTGTAAGTTTTGTGTTCTGGTGTAAGTCTTTCCATGATGAAATGGCAATGCTAACTCAGCACTTTTCACTTTGACACACGTCACCTGTCATGCATGATCTGTCAAAAAATAAAAACATGAAAAACCAAACAGCAAAAAAACCGACATCACCAAATACAAGCAAATCCAACGTAGAGATAATAAGGGGTTTTCAATGGGGGTGATATGTTTTCAAATGGACCGTGTGGCCATATTTGAAATCTCAAAATCTTCTGACACTGTCAGTTGTATTCGGTAAGGTTTGCAATATATTTATGGAAAGATACGTGCCTCAACATCGTTCTTTTAGTGCAACTTATCGTGCATTTCTTTCAATTTATGGTCGTTATAATCGGCCTAGTGTGCTCGGTATTTGTCGAACTGTGGAGAGTTTTGAACGCAAGCTTTTTTTAAAAAACAATCTTGACGAAGATGCGGTCGAAGTGCCGACAATATTGTTGCCGTTGCGGCAATTATTAATGAAGACCCAAATTGATCGATTTCAAGGAGTTCTCAACATTTGGGACTGTCTGCCACAACAAAATGGCGTATTTTTTTTACGGTTGGATTTGGGCTTTCATCTTTACAAAATTCTTATCACAGAAGAATTAAGTCCGTTGGACCATCGTAAACGCCGTGAATTTTCTAATTTTGCTCTGAAACAAGTGCTGTTCGGGTGTAAGTCTTTCAATAATGAAAGGGCAATGCTAACTGAGCATTTTCGACTTTGATACACGCCACGTGTCATTCGGGATCTATCAAAAATAAGAACATGAACAACCAAACAGTAAAAAAATCACCCTAATAGACTGACAAACTGATAGGAATTTATAGTTTTAATAGGAAATTACGAAATTGTGGAATAATTATTCTTTCGCCTATTGATGGCCTGCACCGAGAAAGCCTTGAATGTGCATTCGGAAATTCATTGTCAGAAAAACAATTTGAAATATTTTACTGTCGATCTAATAGAAAAATGTTTGGACATTCCGGAGGACTTATTTTATAGCTGGTGCAATTCGAACGGCCTACACGTACATCTTAGCCACGAGAAATGCGAATTGATGGCGTGTTCAGTCATTTACGGATTTGGGAAATAAGCTTCATAAAACACTTCAATTTACAAATCGCATTATTTATATCGCTCTAAAAAGTAGCCTTATTTTGGCTATGTAATACGATAATCGAGACAATGTCCTAGTATCCATCCTCCGACTCACTTATACTGTTTCTTAGTGAAGCCAATACTGGAATATGTTTCCGTGGTATGTTCGCCTTACTGCGATATACACATAGTAGGCGTTACGATCCGTTCCAAGGAATTTTGTTAGAATTGTGTTAATAGATCTTCCATGAAATGATCTCTATAAACTCCCACTCTACGTAGAGTGCCTTAAATCGAATGTGTTGGCTGTTAATAATTGCAAGGAATTCAACATCAATTTAAAAAGGGACTACCTGAAAAAGCTCTTGTTTTCAGTTCTGCCTTAGGGTTCTTTTTGTGGAAGTGTGTGCTTCGAGTTGAAGCGCAAAGTCAATTTCAAAAACACGCAACAGATCAAGCGATTAGGCGAATAGGAAGAGTTTTCTTGATCAATCCAAGAGACTATGAAAGTTGGTGCAAGGACAGCCATTCTATAAAATATGTACTACATTAAGCAACATTAGAATTACGCAATGCTATAGAGTGTGATAAGTGAAGTTTCATTTTGTAGTGCATTAGAAAAAATGGAACAGCGAATTTTTAATCAACGATGTGCCATTAAATTTGGTGTTAATCTTGTTGAATCCGCGAGACTGGCTTACGAAAAGTTGTAACGAGCCTATAGGAAACATTCCTGATTAAGAGCAAAAGTTTTTCGGTAGCATTAAACATTTTTGCACAAACTAGAGACCTTTAGTTTGAGTATAATCAGACTGAAGAAATTCACTTTCTCCTTGAAGGCAATATTCATATTTCAAGTGTGAGCGGAATAATAATTCATTCATATTGACAATCGTCAACATGTGCGCTGATGATTATGATAGTAAATTTATTAGGTCGGCTTCAGCCAGTTATTATTAGTAAACATGTATGTTGACTTTCGTTAAAGTAAACATACAAGAGAGAATACTGTATGGAAAAGGTAGTACCCTTTTGTAAGCTTTTTTCTGCTGTCGACACTCTAAGATAATAATAATACTATCAAAAGGGTAGCAAGAGGCGCATGGTCTCAAAAACACTTCGACCAAAGAGGTATTTTATGGTGAAAAACTTTAACTCATATAATAGTAATATTGAGGATTTTAGCGAACCTCAATATCGTATTGGCAGATAGCCGGGAAATCTGGTAGGGATCAGCGAATTCCAAACCAAAAAGTCGCTAGCGGGAAATGGCCTCGCATTCTCAGAGTAGATACTGCGACGTTTTTGTCCTCTTCAGAGCAAAAACGACAGATTGCCGTGTCAGATTGCCCACATCTTATTAAGATGATATCTTAAAAGACAAGGTCCAGTGAGTTGAGTTTCAGGACCTATAGCGCTCTTTTTTTAAAAAGGCGATGCATTTTTTAGAGTAATTCATGCATGGGGAATTAAGTCAGTGTGATCTTTTCACTTTGCATTCCCAGGACTCTATAATGAACCCCTAGTGGTTCTATGGATAGCCACAGAAAGGTTCTGATTTAATGAACGGAGTATTCACTTCGGTTTTAGCGTCTGCTAGTTCGTTATCCTCAACACCCTCATAACGTGGCATCCACACCAACACTCTAAGATAATCATAATATAAGATTTAGTTTGTGCTTTAGACTATGGAGATATAAGGAATGGAACAAATGTCTAAAAGGCGAGATATTTTATGCAAACTATCATAAGCAAACTAACATTATGAATTATCGTAGATCAACCAAATTCCACTCGTAATTGAATTGCAATGAAATCAGGAATTGTCAATTTTGGCCTACAAAGGGCAGATTGATCACTGCAATAAATTTTAGATGGATTTATAGCGTGAAACAATTTTAAGAACGATTGAGTTTTTTCTAATAAATATATTTCATGATTGAAAATATTTTTAAAACATATTTCGGTCCATGTTTTATTAAAAATAAAGTATTTTTTTTATAAAGTAAATTTTGCAATGCACATAATCCTCAATATATGATACCATTAGCTCACGCATGGTGTATGACATATTCGTATCAACTACACCAAATAAATGCACTCCTTATATAATATATCTTTTCACTAACTCATATGTGTATGGCTATTATTAGTTGCAAGGAATACGACCTTTGATTGAAAACTTTAATTTATGTTATGTATTTTTTCCCTTATTAATATAATTGATTCTTGTTTCACCTAAACCGTATCCTAAAAACCACCGAAATTGTTACCTTGTCATTTGTAAAACAAATTTTAAAAAATATTTCCAAAATTGAGTTGCATCCAGAAATTGATTCGAGAGTCTGCCGCTCAATAGAGAAACAAATTAAAAACAAACTAACATTTATTCATAGAATCCTGAAACAGTATAGTCCCTATTATTTTCAAAAAAATCGAAGCCATAAAAGTTCTAATAAAATTATTTAATAACTTACCTTTGTTTTTATTTTATAAAATCGAAAGATTCCAATTTCGATCTGAAAGTAAAATTATATACCATAAACTCATAATTAATAATAAAATAAAAATGCATTTTCTTTTATGGTATATGAACAAATGAAATAAATAAATTTATTAAAGGAGAAAAAGTTTTCGGTTTTATTTGTCAGAAAATATTTGTACGCCAATATTGGTTATGCAGACAAAAAATAACTTTGGAATTAACCGAAACTATGTTTCAAAATTATAGTTACTTTAAAGCTAACAAAATATTCGGTATAAGAAGGTATCTACAAAATAATTTTTGGAATTTTTTTACTGAATATATTGGGTTGTTCGAAAAGTAATTTCGTTTTTTTTTTTTATAAAAATGAAAGACAATTTTCTTATAGTGAATTAATATTTTATTAATTTAAATACTGTCCAGTCTGATCCAATACCCTTTACCATTTTTCTGGCAGTAGCATGATTCCACGCACATAAAATTTTTGATCTTTGCTGGCAAAAAACTGATCCAAGTTTTACCGTCTAAAAAATTTTGTAGAGACCGGAACAAATGATAATCGGAAGGTGCTAGATCTGGAGAGTATGGTGGGTGTGGCAGTATTTCCCATCCAAGCTCTAAAAGCTTTTGCCGAGTGGTCAAACTTGTATGTGGTTTCGCATTATCCTGTTTGAATACTATACCTTTCCTATTTACCAATTCTGGCCTTTTTCTTTAAGTGAATCCTTCAATTTGTCCAATTGATGACAGTAAATAACCGAGTTGTGTTGCTCGGTAGAAACTCAAAATAACCGATTCCTTTGAAATCCCACCAAACAGACAGCATAAACTTTTTTTGATGAATATTGACTTTTGAAGTGCTTTGATCCGGCTCATCTTTTCTACTCCAGGATCTTTTGCGCTTAACATTGTTGTAGACAACCCATTTCTCGTCCCGTGATGAAACGCTTCAAAAATACGTCGTTGTCTTGGCGTTTGAGAAGCGAATCAAAAATTTTTTTCCGTAAGAAGAGGAGCAACCCATATGTCGAGCTTTGAGATTAAATCGACCCGTTTCAAATGATCATGAATGGTCGAATTCGATAAATTTAATATATGTGTATCAGCGATCTCACGAGTTGTTATTAGCCGGTTTCCATCAATTAATGCCTTTATTGTGTCTTCATCAGCTTCAACTGGCCTTCCAGAATGTGGTGCATCTTCGAGATCAAAATTGCCGGATCGAAATTTTGCAAACCACTTTTGGCACTTGCGCTCACTTAACACTTTTCTGTACAACCAAATATTTTATTAAGAAGACAATTTGAAAAAATATTACTTAATCCTTTTATGGCTAGTAAGCGTAAGAGATTCACTTAAGGTAGATTTTGTTAAATTTCTTCCACAATGTACCGTCGCCCAAAGGCTAGCACGAAGGTACAAATACCATAATCTATAATTTTCCAAAAAAAAAAAATTTCGTTCGCCATTTTTAATTTAAACGGATAAGTGAAAATCTCCAAAGATACTAGGAGATATTCCTGGTACTCCTAGTAGTGTGGGACTCGAACCCACTAAAAACGCCGCCATTGTCATCGTGTTATGACTAATCTTAATTTTTTCAATATGACCGCGTTTGGAAGTTGGTTTTTTTAGAGGAGATAATTGCCTTAACAGTGGTTATCCTACTAATTCATGAGGCTTAAACCTTTTAATGCCTTTATTGTGTCTTCACAATGCATTTATTGTGTCTTCATCAGCAAACGAAATTACTTTCCGAACAACCCAATAATAATAATAAAAGTTGCTAAAGCTTTGTAGTTGCATCTAATAAAGTATCAAACCTAACAAATACGTACAATATGTGCATATTTAAGAGATTTGGTTTTTTACGCCAATAAAAGACCGTAACTTTTAATTGATTCCAAAATATTTACAATCTTATTTTTTTTTGATCTTTTGATCAAAACAATAATATTATAAAAATATTCATTCACTCTATGAAAGTATTATTTTTTTTTTAATTTTAATTCTACAAGCGTCCGGGAGGTTGCATCTCAATCAATCATAGTATGTATTCCATGCTGTGATTAAAGCAGATTGTCAATATTGTTTAAAGTGAAAATTTTCATCAAATTGTTATTTCCATTTTCTTTTTTAACCCACTAAAATTAGAAAATTAGCATCTTTATTTAATATTAATCGTATAAAACACCTTTATTTGTGGATACAGTCTGGTTCCTGGGATAAACATTGAAAAACGGCAACAACCACCAATTTTATACATTAAATCGTAAATATTATTTACAATATACTTTATACATACACTATCCAAAAAGTATAGGAACAGTTAAAATTTTTAAGTTTCCAATACTCTTCCGACTGGTTAAAGTTTTCCTCAACTATTGCATTTTCGTCAGAGTGTTTCGAGGTAAAAAAAGTATAACCACAAAACTAATAATTTCTTTTAAAAAGTATTTAATTAATTATAAAGATATTAATAATATAATATAAAACTAATAATGGGTACCATTCTACAATATTCTTACAAAAATTGGCATTTTTTAAATTGTATTTTGAAATTTTACTGCAAATAAGTAATTATTATCTAAAATTGAAATGATCATTAAAATGTATCCACATATTGTTAGTATCATTATAAGTAGATTTAAAGAGAAACATAACTTTGAAAATAATGTCAGAATACCAGCAAGAACAAGGTTGATTTCTTATAGCAAACAAAGAGCTGTTTTTAAAGTTACTACAAAAAATTATAATACTACTGAACTGGGACGATAAGGATCATCGAAAATATTGTCCATTAACCTAACTAAAAAAGTAGAGTATCTACAAAAAATTTTTTAAAATTAATCGGAAAAAATAATAAAATTTGCAAAAGATTGTTTTATGATTAAATTAGAGTATGGCGAAAACCTAGTAGCCCACTAAATAAAAATATGATTCCTATCATAAAAATCAATTGTTGTGGAGTGATGGCATCATTGCATCTGGAGTTGGAAAACTGCTCGTTGAAATTATACCACAAATGGCTTATTTAGTTGTACTAAAAAAAAACTTTCAAAAAAATGTTAAAAATGTTGGTTTTAAAGATAATTTTTATTTCCAACTGATAACATACTGAAATCACCTTACAATCCTCTCTAGTGATTATGTATGGGATAATTTATATAAGCAGAAACATCGTATGAGTAAGAAAATGGAATCGAAGAAAATTATCGCGGCGAAGAATGTACTTTATATTATTATTTACTGAAATGTAAATTCTCGAAGCTACTACAAATCAGACCATTTAGTAACAACAAAAAGAGCCGTGTCACTAGTTAAATTCGAACGCAAAACTACTGCTTATTAAATCACGGACACCACTCTGTCTTAATATATTTTTATTTTAAATTTAATACATATAATTGATACAGCATTTGAAATTCCAATACTGTCTATACAAAATTAAAAAGTGAATAGTTTCGAAAACAGCTCAAAACAGCGACTTTAAGACGACAGTATTCTACAAAAAAAAAAAAAAAAAAACAAAAAATTTAATTGACATAATTTACAAAGAATTTCATCAAATATATATTTAATATTTGA
This sequence comes from Atherix ibis, assembly GCA_958298945.1. Lineage (NCBI taxonomy): Eukaryota > Metazoa > Arthropoda > Insecta > Diptera > Athericidae > Atherix > Atherix ibis. The sequence continues at coordinate 33,579,980 of OY282609.1, forward strand.
TTGGTATTAATAATAATTCATTTAAATTATTTGGTATAAATAAAATTTGTTTCTTTTCTTTAAAAGAACTGTCTACTACTTGGGGGGAGAACTTTTAATAGAGCATTTTCGCTTACACTGTTGAAAGATGAAGGAAATTCATTAAGATAATTAAAAAAATTATTTTTGTATACAACAAATCGTATTTTATTTAGATTTCTTTTTTTTTCTTATAATAATTTAACACATTTTTAATTATTGCACGGAAACTATTTATATGAATATCGTTTGTTTTGTAGAAAAAGCAATAGAACCTACTCTGAAGACAATTTACTTTGTTCCTTGTCGAAAATATAATTTGCATACGCCTCCGCTTCTAATTTCTTTTTTGTATCGAGTCTTGGCTTTATTATCAATTTGTAAGTACCTATCGTGCCGAAAGTGAAAAACATTGCCTTGGCCATTAGACCAACTGGAGAATTTCGTGTTTGTCGCCATACCTCCAATAATTTCATCTCTGAAAATCAAATGCAAATTATAAACATTGTCACAAGCAATATTTATGAACATACCACTTGTATTTATTTAAATTATTTGGCGGTGGCTGCTTTCAAGTTGTCGATGATTTTAATCGTGTCCGATTTTACGGAACTATCAGAGTCTTCCCGCCGATACCGCAATATTAGAGGTTTCCAAATATATACACCGCCTAATACGCCTATAACAGTAATAACCATTAATTGTCTAACTGTAATACTTTTAGGACGACGTATTCGCATTTCATGAATTCAAATTTAATTCGAAGCAAAAAAAGACAATTTATTAAATCACCAAAATATTATTTACCACAAATAAGCTGATTGTTACGTCAATATTGAATACCGGCAACTTAACGAAACAATCTCATATGTCTCTAGTTTCGATATTTCGACCAATTTCTATCTGGCAGTGCTTATGCTATTAATGTATGAATGTTGGCAGCAGTTTCTCATTTCAAATGAAACTGTTTAGAGCGTCTTGTTTGTTATTTCCAGCAAGTATTGTTTGTGATTGTTTGATTCGATATTTATTGTAAATTGTGCTGTGTAATTAGAATTAATCTTAATTAATACAAAAAAGTTGCAAATATTTAGAAGGTACGTGTAAATAAGTATAAAAGTATTGTTTAAGTGTTAAAAATGTTCGGGCTTGAGAAATTCGATGGCAGTCAGAGCGGACTACAACGAATCAGAGAATTTCTATTAAGGCAACGGTTTGTCGTTTGTTTATTTGTTTGTCCATTTGTGTTTGGCAGAATATCTTTTATTTTGCTTGAAACTAATTAAAACCCATTTATTGCATGTTAATAATTCACGATGGTCCGATTTTGTTGTTGCATTTTGGATATCTGATATTACTAATGTGTTTGTTATGTAATTTTTCATAATTTCTATATTTTTACAAGATTTTATTAATTAGATAAGTAGTTTAGTCATTTTAGGCAAAAAAACCTAGAATCTCCAAAAAAATATAAGTGAATTTAACTATTTTTATTTTGACATAAAAAATAACGGGTAATTCTTTGAACACAATTGTGACTGAAACTGAAAACTGCATCTAGTCGGACTGTCAAAAGTAAGATGTTTATAACCTCCACAGTCTTAAAGGAATGCACAGAACAGTTGCGACTGTTTTATCGCTTTACTGAACTCCGTTAGAGCTTTTGAATTTTATTTTGTCAAAAGTAAGTCCAATTATATTTTACATCAACTCAAGATAAATATTATATGCATTATAGCAATTTATGTTGTCACCACCGATTATCCCTGTCGATAGTGATACAATTTGAATGATTGTTGGAAAGCGATAACAATCTTTGAAGCATCCTATTAATTTTTGGACGTCTTCATTATCTCTATTTATGCGTGCATCTCCTACATGGCATTCCATAGACCCATCTGCACAGGACACTTTGTTGTGTACTTCTTCCGCGAGAAATTCCACCCTCAGTATTCATTGATTTTATTATATCAGTTTATATAGACTGAAAAATTTCTTGCATCGCCTAAGGAAACATAAACCTTTGGCAGCATTCTTGATAATATTAAATGTGTGCTCATTCTAAGGGAGGTGGTCATTAACACGCATATCAGGAATGGAAAGTTTTCCGTCTTCAGTTATGGCAGTGCCATTCATGGATAATGGCTGGAGACTTCAGTTTTGATTTAGAGGCAACGGAGTACTGTGTGGATTTGATTAGAAGTAACCGATTGGAGATAATTTATAAAAATGAGAAAAAGAATCGGAGATAGAACCAAATCCTGGGGAACACCAGCAATTATTTGGTGGACTGAAGACTTGAATCCATTCAAAACAACTTGTATTTAACGGTTCGAAAGGTAGCTTCTAATCTATTTGAAGAGGTAATCGAGATTTTTGCAAGTCAAGCGTAATAATGCTACACTTCCAAGAAAAATTAAGAGTGTGGTTCGCCTTTTCGGCTAGATATGCCATCAAATCACGAATGCTATTTCCCATTTATTCGGCAAAATTTCAGAAGAAGAAAATAGGTGGATAAACGAACACATATTCCGAACTATGTGGGATATTATCCTCAGGACAAGTGGATTTACATATATCAAGATCTCTAAGGACTATCCCTACTATACGAACGTGAAAATGAATTTTCCCTCTAGAAAATTCAACGCGCTCTAATAGATGCGGAAATACGTTTCATGTTTGGACACTTCACTATTATTTTTCATACATTACTCCTTTCTCCTTCTATAGAGCGATGAACCCCACAGTTAATGAAATACCTAATGATTATTTAGATCTATATCTTCTATAAATGAACAAAGACAGACCGACCAATAACGGTGACATAAAAGATCGTGGACGCACTGCGCGACTTATTACCGTGTCTTAATATCTCGAAAACTATTAGTTGTGCATAAAAAATCCATACATATATGAATTTGGAGGGAAAAAATCACTTATATTTTTTTATAGATTGAATCCTAAAATGACTGGACTAAAGTGTTTTTGCCATATATATTCGATTGCATATTAATTTGTTTCGATTTTCATCATATCAGGCCTAGAAACAGGATTTAATTTAAAAATTGTACTTTGATCATTTTAGGGCACCAATTTTTAGGGAGGAATTGAATTCATCATCAGAATCTACTCATAGTGGTATAATCGGAATGGATGAAAGTTTTCAGAAACTTCTGGATATGCATAAAAATAAGAAACGCATCGATATTGACGATAATAAGGAAAACATGGAAATGATGAATATTAGCAATAAAATGAAAGTTTCCCCACTACTATCTAATAAATTAAATATTGACGATTCCCCAAGGACATCGTATTATAGTCACAATGATTCAACTTTATTAGAAGAACCATCCATGTGGCGTCAAACAACAGATGAGAGTTTCGAAGATGTGGAACGTATGTGTAATCTTACAATACCAAATAAACAAATGATTGATGAAGATGAGGAAACTAAAGCATTGAATAGGCTTTTAAGTGAATTCAATGAAACGCGTGCCACAAATCATATGAAAATGAATTTGGCTGATCAAACTCAATTGAATGATATTGAAGCGCCATCGGGCTTTTGGGAGAATACAATGAATGTTGATCAATCTGCCATACAAACTTCTCCAGTTAAAATGGTCGGTCTAATGCGTCCGTCGACTATTATGGAGGAATCATTGGAGGTGTCTGCAGACTCTGACAACAGTTCCAATAGCTATAGGAGTGCACAGAAAATCGATACCACATCGACTGATCAGTATGACACGGCAAATGAGACAGCCCAAGCCAAAAGCTGTTTTGGAGCATACAATTCAAGAATATTAACAAAATCCAACGACGATACGATGGCTGGATCTGAACCGTGTTCATTTCATTCCCGTAGCAATATCAGTGTGAGTTCAACGGAGACTAGTACATCTAAACATGAATTCGATTTGTTCCCACAGAGAAAATACGCATTTTTCGATGAGCCTTTAATATCGTCTCAAAAGTCCGCTGATAGCGATTCAATTGAATTGCCAAGACGAAAAATTTTAAGCAGTGCTAGCTCATCTTTACTTGATGACAGCCTTAATGTTGTAGTGGAAGCTCCAAAATATGTGAATTCATTCGATGATAGTCTAAATATGCCGACAGTTCGAACAAATGCGAAGGACATTTCTTCCGAAATGAATGAAGAATATGACCTCATCGATTTGGAACAATCGGTGTATATTCCTGTGAAATGCGAGCAATCCGAACTAGATACTGTTATATCCGCTGATGATTCATGTATCTTAGTATCGGAAGATGACAACAGTTTGGCTAACGACTCTAATGCAAGCAATTTAAATGTTGGATTTTCAATGCAATTTTCGCATACTGAAGACAGCGATGGGAATTGTTCGAGCATTGTAAGTCCCCGCGAAAGCGGATTAAGTATTTCTGGTGAATTCAACGATACCATAGAGAAAATGGAGTATATGATGAAGAAAGGATTGAAATTGCTCTCGGAAAAAGACAAGAAAACACCAATCGGATTGGGAGGAGACTCATATTCACCATTGTCCAGGAAAATTTTAACAACACCCTCACCAATAGCGTCGCCAAAAACTCCAAGTACAATTGTTGCTAAACCAAAACGATTCCCGCCTACCACATCCATTGAACAGTTCAAAAAGCCGATATCATCCACTAAGAAAGCACTTCCAAAAGCTGTTTCCGCACTCAAGAAGCCTACCAATTTTGGTCACATTATAAGTCCAGTTGGAGCCTACATCAAAAATACTCCAACAGCGCCTATGACATCATCAATAAAGCCTACGGGCGGTTTTTGTAAGATAAACGCAATACGTGAACTTAATTTCAATGCGGGTAAGCAAAATACACCTAAAAAACCCGAAACGAGTAAAGCTACGACTAGCAGGTTTCCTAGGAAAGCTTACGTATCTGCAGAATATAAGCACGTGAGTATAATATTTTACAGAATGCAAAACCAGAATTATTTTGATTCAAAATTTCTAATAAAGTACAAAATTAATAAAAAATTATTTCGCAGGTGGTTGATGAAAGAGTCCCAGTTACGATACCTGGAGGAGAGAAGATTCACCAGTACTTATATTCTTCGAAAATACCCTCGGTAATCCGGCATGAGGGGAAAATTAAAATGAATTTGACATCTGACCGGAACGCAGCGAATAATCGGTCAGTAGACAGCAGTTTAGCTGACCTCTCTTTAATGTCCGGAGATGTTTCAGTACTGGTTCTGAAAGATGCTAAACGTTTTTGAGAAGTCTTCGCGACAATTGTGGTTTTTTTTTAATGGTTCTAAATCAATTCTGTTTCTTTTAATGTGCTATTATTTTAATTGGGAGATTTTAATTTTCCTTTGTAAAGTACTTTTTATTTTTAAAGAATAATTTTAATCAGTTTTTTTTTTAAAAATGTTATTTACATTAATGTACATAAATATATATAAAAATACAATTTCTTATATAACGAGTAAGAATAAATATTTAATTTGAATAAAAGTTATTTACTTTTTAATGCTCGGTTGACTTTTGATTCTGTTGGCCGATTAAGTTCTGCACAAATGTATTTTCCTACGTTTATAAGCTCTGTGAGATTGACCCCAGTTGAGAGGCCTACACCTTCCAACATGTAAACAACATCTTCTGTTGCTGCATTTCCTGATGCTCCCTTGGCGTAAGGACATCCACCCAGTCCAGACACTGACGAATCAACAACTCTTATTCCTGCAAATCATATCAGATATTGTTTGCGTTTGTTCATGAAAACTTAGATTGATTTGGTTCGTACCATAGTCGAGTGATTTTAGAATATTTGCGAGAGCTTGCCCGTAAGTATCGTGACAATGTACAGCGAAATTTTCAGCCGAATCGACTTTTAGGACTTCTTTGAGCATTTTTGCCATACTACCTGGAGTACCAACACCAATAGTATCTCCAAGTGATATTTCATAACATCCCAATTTCAGAAGCGTTTCAGCAACCTTTGCTACCGCCACTGGTTGAATTTCTCCCTCGTACGGACAACCTACAACAGTCGAAACATAACCCCTAACTTTGATATTTGTCTTCTTCGCCGCTTCCATTACATCGCGGAATCTTTCTATACTCTCGGCCGCTGAACAATTCACATTCTTTTGAGAAAATGTGTCCGAAGCAGCTGTGAAAACAGCTATTTCTTTTGCACCAGCTTCTAATGCCGAATTAAATCCTTTCAAATTTGGTACCAAAACCGGGTAGGATACATTCGCTAACTTATCTATTCCCTTAAAAACTTCCACATTATCAGCCATCTGAGGAACCCATTTCGGACTAACAAAACTGGTAACTTCGATTGTTCGCAATCCAGTCTTCGATAATTTATTAATTAGATCTATTTTAACAGATGCTGGCAGGATTTTCGATTCATTCTGTAAACCATCACGGGGACCAACTTCAACAATTCGAACCGAATTAACAGGTATCTACACGAAACTCTTTTTGATAATTCATGACTGATATCAACATTTTCGATTTATAATACAATAATTACCTGTGATATACATCTGATACATTTTAAAAACCTATTAACAATTTTTGGATTTCTAATTAAATGCGTTTTTCCAACAATCATTATGTGTCTTTTAAATATAAATATTGTACAATAAAATTAATATTTAAAAAAAATTGCATATAAAAATTACATGAAATGTCAGCAAACAGGTGGGTTGACAACAGATCTCATCAGCTGTTTTCAATTATTAACGAATGGTTTCGATAAGGCAGTGAAGAAATTATGGTAATTGTAGTTAGTTACATGTTATAGAAATTTGTTTGTAAAGGATGAGAAATTAATATTATTCATTTCTTAAATGGTTATTTTGAAGAAAATTTTTTTATATATTGTATTGAAGTTTGCGGAAAAACACAAACTATTTATTATTGGGAATGAAATAGAAAAAAATGTTATGTTTAGTAATGAAGCCATCAAAACTTAATGCAAATACAAATAAGTTTGTTAAATTGTTTATTTATATTATTCAGTCGTCTTATTATTAGCATAAAATTCTTTTCATTAAAAACCATATATGAACGTTCGTTTTAATAATTGGTATAATTTACAAACGAAATTATATTTATTAACGAAGGCTCTCACGTAGTAATATGTCTTCGTACATTCTTTTTTACTATACGTCAAGAAGAAGAAATATACATATAAAAATTATTTATTGACAAGAATTAAATTTGAATTTTCATTTAGAATAAAATGAAAAACAATTTTCATTTCGAATAATTATTATATATTTAAAATTACAAGCCATATATTTATTAAATATTGTATGTTAAAGCATTATGCAACACGATTATATTTAAAAAAACGATTAACGAAAGAATTTGTAAAATATTTCTTTATTATTCTTAATTTTAATTTTCCTTATCAATAATATATTTATATATTAATTTATGCTTAGATAAGAAAAATTATATTACCATGCTGTTAGGATTTAATCAAATCTAAACAATTTTAGATAAATAAAACACGATATTCAACCTTTTTCCCAGTCAATTTATTCCAAAGAAGATAAAATCTACTACACATTTATGTTTATTTTCTTTATCTAAAATAATCCTTATAGAAAAAGTGTTATTGTCAATTTTTCTAATATAATAAAATAAGTCCAAATTGAAAAAAATTCGAAAATGTTTAAATAAAATCAAGGGACTTATCTAAAATATATCCTATCAATTGCTCTAGTCTTCAGCTTATTCAGTTAATTGATGTTATTGTATATTTCGACAAAAATTAAATAAGCTCTTGCTTCCTTAAATAATTTCATTAAGTTCAAATGTTATATGAAAATATTGTAATTTATTTTTAAAATAAATCTCACTAAAAAGAAAATCTTTAAAGGCAACATTTTTTGGTTAAGTTATTAATGTCTGTAGATATTTTCAGAAAGAAGAAGAAGAGTTTTAGTAGCTGCATGTGAAAATTGGTCTCAACACTTCGTTATCTTTAAATATGTGAAATTATTTTGCATTAGTTTCTAAAGCGATTTAAATTCTATTTGATATTTTTTAAACTATAAAAATAGATTAAAGTAAAACTAAGTAAAACTGGAAACCAAAAGATTTGCTGAGGTTAAATAACCAGCGAGGAACGCACATGGACACAGCACTGAATAACGCAACAGGCGGAAACGGAGGAACGCCGGCACCGATACAAAACGTGCAAGTATATTCAGCCACAGTAGGGTGTGTCGCGGAATATAATGAGCACGAGGATTGGAAAAACTACCAAGAAAGGTTGGAACAATACTTTATAGTAAATAACATACTGGAGCCACATAGAAAGGTGGCTACGCTCATAACGGTCATTGGGACAAAGGGTTATAGAGTACTCGCAAATTTGTGCGACCCAGTATTACCATCCCAAAAAACATACGAGGAATTATGTGCTATACTGAAAAATCAATTCTCAAAGACAATATCGGTATTTCGTGAACGCACGGAATTTTTCGACTTAAAGCAAGGCGAGAATGAGTCGATTAGCCAGTGGTATATACGCTTGAAAGATAAAACCAGCACGTGCCAATGGGGTGCGCAGCTCAACTTGATGTTTACGAATAAGTTCGTAGCGGGTCTAAAGAAAGGCAAGATTTTAGATCGCGTGTGCGAAGAAGACTATACAAAGAGGTCTGAGCAAATCGTCGAAATTGCGAAGAAGAAAGAGGCATCAGGAAATAAACGTACATAAGGTAAGCTTTGATAGAAAAAGTAAGCAAAGTAAAGCCATAAACCAAAGCAAAGCCGGTAAAGAGGGCTATAAAAAGAAATTTAGCAAGGAGTCAAAAGGCGGCAAACAATGCAATCATTGCGGTTATAGCAACCACGAGTCCACAGACTGCAAATTTAAATCCTATAAATGGAACCGTTGCGGTATAATAGGGCATTTAGGAAAAATATGCCAGAAAAAAGGAAGGAAACAAGTTAAACAGCACTTCGTGGAGACAGAAAACCACGACTGGACGAGCGAAGAGGTTCACTTTCAAGTAACAAAGGCAGGATACGTCAAACCGACGCAAATCCAAATAAAGATAGGAAACAAGCAATTGCTAGCTGAACTTGATTCAGGAGCAAGCAGATCGGTAATTCCGGAGGAATTATACAAAAGGCATCTATCACAGCATAAATTACAACCAGTGAATACTACGTTAAGATTCTATGACGGGAGCGCAATTGCAAAAAAAGTAAAATGTCAATTAATAGTCGTAAAAACAGGCTGTAGATTATTGTTGGGTAGAGACATGATGGAAGCACTAGGATAAAAGATAGTGGAAATCAACCATGTTGAATTAAAAGGACCAAAACTACAAGAAATAATCGACAAGCACAAGACACTTTTCGACGGCAAGTTCGGAAGGTATAAATATGGAAAAATAAACATAAAGATGCAAGATAATGCGAAACCAGTGTTCTGCAAATCCAGGGCGACACCGTTTGCTTTCAAGAAGACAATCGGAGATCAGCTAGACCAACTGGAAAAAGAAGGAATACTCACCAACGTAAAACACAACGAATGGGGCACACAATTAGTGCCTGTGCTAAAGAAAGGAGGTGGAGTAAGGATCTGTGGCGATTACAAGGTCACGATCAATAGGTACATGCAAGATGTAAAACACCCCGCACCAAAAGTGGAAGAAGTATTCGCAGAACTGGGAGGTGGAGAAGGGTTCACGAAATTAGATATGTCAGCGGCCTACAATCAGCTAGAGCTGACTGACAGATCAAAGAAATTGTGCGCATGGAGCACACCTAAGGGTATTTATTTGCACAACCGATTACCCTATGGAACGAAAACAGCAGCAGAAGAGTTCGACAAGGTAGTAGAAAAAGTATTACAAGGAGCCAAAGGAACTGCAGCATTTCGAGACGACATAGTGGTGACGGGCAGAAATAATAACGAGCATATGCAAAATTTAAACGAAGTTTTGCAGAGGTTAGAAGAAGCTGGACTAAAGCTTAACCTCAAAAAGTGCCAGTTTTTCCAAGAGTAAATCAGATACCTGGGGCACATCATAAGCAAGAATGGGTTGTCCAAGGACCCAGAAAAAATCGCAGTAATGGTCGAAGCAAAAAGACCAGAAAACATAACAGATGTAAAAGCATTCACAGGACTGGTGACATTCTACGGAAAATTTGTGCCGAGATTAGCTAAAATTTTGAAACCGATTTATGAAGTATAAAACAAAGAAAGATTTCAATGGACAAGAAATGCAGAAAAGGCATTTATTGAAGTCAAGAAAGAACTAGCATCGGACAGAAATTTGGTACACTACAACCCAGATTATCCGATAAAACTAGTGACAGACGCATCCGACCAGGGCATAGCAGCAGTACTAATGCACGAAATGCCAAATGGGGAGGATAGACCAGTTACCTTCATATCAAGGACGCTAACGAAAGCGGAAGGTAATTACGCAATTTTTCACAAAGAGGCTTTAGCCATTTATTGGGCTTTTCGGAAATTGTACCAATATGTGGCAGGTATGCATTTCAAATTATGCACTGCCCACAGGCCATAACGATTTTTGGCGAACATAGGGGCATACTACAGATGGCAGCAGGAAGGTTGCAAAGATGGGCTTTGTTTATGAGTGGATTTGACTACCAGATAGAGCACATAAAAGGCAAGAACAATGAGCCAGCCAACGCATTATCGCGTCTACCCAGAAATAAAAGAGATTTAGTTCAAAAGGAAGAGGACTATCTACATTTCATGGTGGAAGACCAGCTACCGCTAAGGTTAGAAGACTTAGCGAGAGAAATTAGAAAAGATCCAGTACTGAGCAAGGTATTTTTATACACGACAACGGGATGGCCTAGTCAAATTGAGGAGTCAATTAAGCCTTTCGCGCAAAGAAAGCAAGAAATCTTCATAGAAAAAAATGTGCTAATGTGGGGATACCGAGTAATGATACCGGAGAGCTGCAAGCAAATATTGCTGAAAGAAATACACGGAGGTCACATGGGCATCAGCAAAATGAAGGCGATCGCTCGACAATATTTTTGGTGGCAAAGTTGGACAAAGACATAGAAGGCTACGCAAAAGGTTGCATGGCATGTCTGACAGAATCCAGCAGGCCGGAAGAATCAGGATTAAAGAAGTTTACTGACAGCAAATATGTGTTCGAAAGGGTGCACATAGACTTTATAGGACCACACAGGGGCAAGATGTATCTGATACTGATAGATGAATACTCTAGATGGCCAGAAATTGTCCACATAACAAAAACAGATTCGACAAATACGATCGAAAAAGTGAAGGAAATATTCGCAAGATATGGTATACCAGACACACTAATCTCAGATAATGGAGCATAGCTGGTATCAGAAGAATTCGAAAGATTCTGCAAAATGAACGGAATTTTGCACAAAACGGGTCCGCCATACCATCCACAAACAAATGGATTAGCTGAGAACGGAGTGAAATCTTTTAAAAAAGGCTTAGAAAAAGCATTAAAAAGATAACAAGGCTCACGACAGCGCAAATAATCTAATCAGCAAGTACTTATTCGCCTACAGAAACGTACCACACCTAACAACAGGGGAATCACCAGCGAACAAATTTTTGGGCAGAAGCTTAAGAAGTAGATTAGATTTGCTAAAAATACCAAAAACAGCAGAAAGAATCCCAAAGCTAATACAATATTTCAGAGGACACAGAGATGTCACATTCTCAAAAGGAGAAAGGGTGATAGCTCGGGATTACAAGAATCCTATGAAGCCAGGTTGGCAACCAGCAACGGTGGAGGAAGTTATAGGGGAAAAGACATACATATGTAAACCCGACTTTCAACCAAACCTAAGATGGAAAAGAGGTGACGATCAGATGCGCAAATCAGGTCAATTCTACGAAGCAGTTACAAGAGTACTTCTAGAACAAGAAAAGGCAAACAAATATGAAGAAGAGCCTGACACAAAGGATGAGCCAATCATATCTGAATTGAACCTAGAGAAAGCAACAGAAGACTCAAAAGGAGTAGTTGTAGAACCAACCGCAGTCCAACAGGAAGTACAACAAGAAGGCAATCATCCAAGGGAGATCCAGCCGACACCCAAGAAAAGCAGACCCAGAATCAAGTACGAACCGGATCCAAGTTTAAACGTAAAGGGAGCCATGAGTTCGAAAAGCCGTGAACAGAATGAATATGTAAGGTTCAAGCTAAGCGGGGAAGAGTGTAGTATATCTATATATAGTACACCCAGCCATGAGTACAAACCGAGTGGCGTGATGTTTCATACACGTCAATGCCACACAGCAATAGATAAGTTAGTCACGTAGGCACCACCATGCCTTTCACATGTCTCTGTATAACTATAAGAATTATCCATTAATAAACGTGCTATATATATCATTAGCAGAATGAGCATATATTATAATTACTGATCCCTTGTTCCTCAATCCAAGTCTAATATGTTACATTTTCCTATTTTTTTTTACATTTAATGGAGACTGATTTTTTCCGTTTAATGGAGACTCTAAAATGGCGTATCTTTGCACTGACTCATGAAAAATATTTTTTTGTGGTGAAAAATACTCATTCTTTTAAATTCGAAATTTTTTTCATATTGTCATTTTCCAATTTGTAATGAACTTTTTTTTAAATTTTATGCTCCAGTAGTTCTACTTTCCCCCCAAGTCATAACTAAATCGAATAGAAATTAATAGAAAATAAAAAAAACCAAAAATTATATATTCTAATTTCAGAATTTTTAAATATATTTAATATATTTATAAAATTGGACGTATAATTATATATATCTTAGAACTGTTTAATTATTTTGCTTTTCGTTGTCTGGAAGGAGTATTTGGTGTGGGTGGTTTTACGGCCTACATAAGAAAAAAATAGAAAAACAAATTAATAAAAAAAAGAATTGAAAAAAAACATAGCAATTATATGTATTGCTTACAGTTCTTAATGGTCGTGGAGTAGTTGAGACAGCAGGTAAAGTTGCTGATTTGAATGGGTCGTCAGTGCCAACAACAGTTACAGCAACAGGTCTCGTTACGTCCAATCCTTGTTCAGTGCTGGCACTTCTCGATTGTGAACTTGAACGTTTAAACATTCCAGATAATCGACCTTTAAGATCCTTTTTGCTTGAACGAATGTCACTTGAAATACTTAAGTCGGAATCGGAACCTTGAACCTAGCAAATGAAAAATAATATGTAATCTTTTGTGTCCTGTTGGTTACGTTCAGATTAATTAGATTTACCGATCCTTCACTTTCTGCACTCTTTCCGCTCTTTGTCAAACTTCTCAACTTTCCCATTAGACTTCGCTTCTTCTTTCTAGGGCCTCTAGGAATATCACTTTGGGTTGATCCTCCGGACAGTCGTGAATCCATACTGGATTCGCGCATTGTTCCGCCAATTTCCGAATCAATGGACTGCATCGAAGAGAAACTATCCTCATCTTGCCTCCATATTGACTGAAATAAGATTTTACTTAATAATAATCCAATATAGACGCGTGTTGATGCATGTCGGCAATGCTTACTTGGTCGGTATGTATCGACTGGTCAAGAGAAAGACTTTTCCTATACAAACTGCCATTTTGTGCCGATGATCTATTTAATTTGCCAGTTGATGGGACACGATGAACACCACCTAGATTGTCCTTTTCCGTAGACGATGCCCGCCTAAGACCACTTCGCCTAGATTTGTCTCGTTCTCTTTCATCTTCGCATAATCTCTGATATCGTCGCAATTCTTCCGATGCTTCTGTTAGTCTGGCCAGAACACTTGTCAGTTGAATGTTATTCGGTCCAGGAGAAGGACTGCGTCTCTGACGGCCATGTTCTGCTTTTAACTTTGATGAATCACTCGCGTTGGAATTAACAACTGCAGATTGGGTAGCTAACTTCAATTCGGGTGCAATTTTCACCAGCTCATCAACTGTTTGCAAGAGTGCCCCAACTTTACGCTCGCCATCCTGTTCCAGACGTCTTTTGAGCAATTCTCGTTCGTACCGCTCACGATCTCGCCGAAGCTTCTCGTTAGAAGTTCGCAGCCTTGCGTGCGCATCACGCAACTCCAATAAATCATATTGGAGCTCGGAAATTTTCTTTCGACCCTCTTCTTGTTCCTCTTCATTGGCACGCTTCAACTGGTCCAATTTTCTCTTTGATTCTAATCTCTCCTTATCGCGTTCCCGCTCAACTTCGAACAGTGTCTGCCGTAAGTCTCGCGCCAAAGTCGACATCTCCTGAAGTAGCCGTTGTTGATCCTCACGCTCCTTCTGCCATGATAGCTCCAATTTAGTTTTCATTCCTGGAATTTTGGTTCGTCCAGAACCTATTAAGCGATCCTCTTCGATTTCATTGATTTTCGATGTCATTTCGGAAATTTTTATCTCAGCTGCACTCCTTTGAGAAATCAATTCGGTTTTCACTTTACTGACTTCCAACCGGGACTCACACAATTGATCTTCCAGACATCCAACCTGAAAGAAATTGATTTGTTGTAAATATTTACGCTTGCTCAGAGAAAAATAACGTTTATACATTTTGCATAATCCTTTTAGACGTATTTTTATAATACACTGCGTTTAGGATAAATTCTACTAAATTTTTTTGAAAATAATTTTACTTACTTGCTGTTCCAAAAATAATATTTTACTTCTATCATCTTCGTCGCCACTGTGAACTGATGTCCGACTCTGTCGGCCACTGTTTTGTTTTAGTTCGGAAATAGTTTTTTGTGCAGCCTCGAGAAGCTGCTTGAATGTGTCTCTGTCTTTTTTGAAACGTTCACATTGTCGCTATTTAAATATTCAAATGGAAGATTGTCAAAGATTAAGATTCGTAGCAGTTGTTCGATAAATAAGTACCTGCATTGATGTTAGCTCAGCTTGGACATTCTTAACTTGCTGCTCAAATCGTAGCCTAGTAGATGCCACATCCGATTTAGCTGCTAACTCAGTATTTTCCAGTCTAGAATAATATGGGAAACAATAATGGAATTCCTTTTAGGAAGAGTACAGTTAATTTAATTTGGTTTTGGGAACAATTTTCCCACTTACTTAATGCGCAACTTTTTGATTTCGTTTTCCAAATTGCTATTATGTTCATTCATTGTTCGGTGAACTTTATTTACTTTGTCGAAATCGTCCATTTTCCTCCGCAACTCTTCGTTGTCTTTTTTCAACTGCCCAGCAAAATCGGTATTCATCTCGTTCTCCTTGCGCACTTTTTCGAATGCATGCTCCTTTTCTTCCAGTGCCCGTTTCAGCATTGATTTTTCATGTTCCAAAGAATTCATTTTGGAACTTTTCGCCTCCAGATCGCTGATCTTCTTTTGAGCATCCTTCAGCCGTTTCGTCAGTTCCGATTTTTCAGATTTCAACGAATCACTTTCGGACAATTTTAATTTCAAAGAACTCAATTCAGTTTGAAGATTTTGTTTTTCTGCCGCTAGTTGAGCTTTAATCAGGACATGCTCCTCATGCAAATTTTCGAATTTCCCATTCAGCTCTGAATATTTTTTTGCCTCTTTAGACAAATTTCCTGTTAACTCTTCGTTTTTCTTTTTCATTTCCTGCAGTTCAGGATTAGAATTCGAATTAGTTTTTGCACCAGATTTTGATTTCAATTCTTGAATTTCTTTTTCCAATGAACTTTTGGTTTTTTCGGCAGTTTTCCTTAGCAAATTTAACTCATTATCCAAATCACTAACTTTACTCTCCCATTTCTTCGATTCAGCTTTTGCTTTCTCCAAATTACTATCTAAAGTGGACATTTTTCCTTTGTCTTGCTTCAATTGATTCTCCAAACTTCCTTTGACTGTTTCCAATTGTTTTATCTATAAAGCAAGCAATAAAATAGGTCATCTTGAATTTAATATAAAAATAGCAATTTAACTAACTTGCATATCTAATTTCTTAACTTTATCTTCCGTTTCCTTAATCTTCGTGGTAAGTTTTGCATTATCACTTTCCGTTTTCTTGAGTTTCTGTTCGAAGTCAGCTATTTTTAT
The DNA here is from genome assembly GCA_958298945.1 of Atherix ibis. Lineage (NCBI taxonomy): Eukaryota > Metazoa > Arthropoda > Insecta > Diptera > Athericidae > Atherix > Atherix ibis. The sequence continues at coordinate 33,596,014 of OY282609.1, forward strand.
CGCTTGACTAGTTACCGTATCCCGACTAGTGCTAAGTTTTTCTATAATTAAAAATGGCAACAAAAATTCAGCTAGAAAATTGTTAAGATTTTTACTTCAAAAATGAGATTAAACATTTATTTTAATTTTACAGAACACTACAACTACAAACTAATAACAATCAGATTTTGATAACAGTATTAATTAATTTCGAAAGTTATAGAGACCTAAAATTTATCGTAGTCTCTCTTGTTTGCGTGAATGAACTTTAATAAGTTGTGAGATCAGTGATGCTCGATAGGATTTTATAGGGAAGGAAGTAGAAGACCACTTTCTTGAAGAAGCATATTTGTAAACTTAAGAATTAAACCTTTCTATAAGGAACTGGTATAGATCAGATTAATACATTAAGAATAATAATTAAGCAGGCAAATGAATGTGCAAACAATACTACGTCTCATGAGATCATATCTGGTCCTCAGAAGTAGAGCCTTAAAGAAAGCTTAATATGACAGGGCTGTTTATTATACGTGTAGGTAGTTCTGTTCTTAATTGTCTCAAATATAGATTACGCTGAAGATCTGACCTCCTGTTAGTCAGACACTCAAAAATGCAATAAAACTACAGGATTTGAAAGAATCGAAATCAAGAGGCCTTAGAATTAACTGCAGAAAAACAAAGGCAATGAAGATTATGGTAATTCTGCAAATGCACCAAAGTTTTTTAATCGTTGTCGCTGGCATATTTTAAAAATATTGTGGCAAACTTAAACTGCAAACACCGATCTGCATTCCAGATGCAATCAACAGCACCCATCTCAGATGAAATAAAATCAAAAACATGTTAATGGATTTGCCAAATGCTCAGAAAAAAACGTAGATTTTATGTGCAGGCAAGCACTGGAATGGAATCTGCAGGACCGCCGCAAATGCGGACAGCCAAAAAATGTCTGGAAGAGGACCATGCCAAGTTAAATCGCTAGTGTTTGAAAAACGTGAAACAAATTCAAGCCTATAGACAAAAATTGACAGACTTGGAATTGTTTCACAGAGGAGGCTCTATGCTCCGCAAGGAGTCACAGAAACTAATCCATCCATCTACACTTAAGGAACTTTATGATCACGATAAATAAGACTACTATAAATATAAAAGGGGATATTGAGAATTTTCAGAAGTATTTTGACTGAAGGGATTGACTGCGTTCAAAAATTGAAAGTCTTGGCAGACCCCCAGAGTTTGTAAGTCCATATTGGTTTTTTGTGGGTTAAGAATATTTATCTAGAAGACGAAACAGTTATCAATATCGCCCGGTTAACTCTAGTCTTTTAAGTGCTGTGTGTCATGTCAAGCGTTTGTCCAAGTTCACTTTAAGAAACCAAACTTTAAAGTTTTGTGGAACGGCATTGTGTAAATAAGATATATTGGAGAGCATGGCTGACGGCGGGAAGTAAAAGTTACTGTCCACTTTATTGTCTACTTGGTAAGCCAATTCTAAAGGGTTTCTAGTTGGTCTTGAAATTTTTTAACAAATTAAAAGATTAAGCCACATCTTTAACTTACGGGCTATTATTAATCCATCAAATAATAATAAGTGTGAAAACATGCTTACTCATTTCGACATTGACAGTATTTAGCTGCTCTTTGGTTAGTTTTAGTTCCGTTTCAATCACAGCCTTTTCCTTCTCGAGAGCTTGAACCTTATCGCCACCGGCCCTAACAACAATTGCTCTCATCTCCTTGATTTCATCCTCTAGTTCTTCTACCATTTTCTTTAAATTTGCCTTCGGTGTTAGGTCTGAAATTTTTTTCGGCGTTCTAGGCGGAAGCTTATCGTTTGCTTCCTGAATAATTATCTTCAATTTGGTACTCAGTTCATCCCGTTCAGTTTGGATTTTGCTTAAGTTCTCTTTTAGTTTATTAAGTTCAGAGCTACTCACAATTGGACCATTTTTCTCAGAATTAGTTAAAGAATTCTTTCTCAGGGATTGTAGCTGCATCTTCTTTATTTCCAAAGATAATTGTTCATTTTCCTGTTCGAGTGTCTGTGTCTTCCCTCTTAGAACCGATGCCTCTTGCTCAACCATTTCTAGTTGACGTCGCAAATCGACTTTTTCAGTATTCTCTAAAGAGTCCGAACGTGTCAGTGTTTTAGTTGACTTATTTTTCGATGCTGTTATTTCCGCTTGTAATCTTTCAATATTTCGATCCTTATCGATAATCAACTTTTGTAATTCGCTAAGTTCATCTTCTAACGCTTTAATTTTCTTATCATTTTGAGTATTCGATGTCTTCGATAGTAGTGAGGGTAATTTTTTCGAACTACTATCATTTTTCGTCTTTAATTTTTCTTGTAACTCTCGAACTTGTTTCAAACTTTCAATGTTCTCCGCTTCAAGATGTTCAACTTTTTGTCTTAACACAGAAGCTTCCTATTAAATAATTAATTTGTTCTTCTTGTTTTTAAATTTGAATCTAAGAATAATAAAAAAGGAAATTATTACTTGTTCATTTAATTCCAATAGTACTCTTAGTTCGGCAGGATCATCCTCGTCAGATATTCCTTCATCATGTTCTACTGGCGGCTCTGGCGTTAGTCTCGAAGGTGTTGGACTTAGCTTTCGACCTTTTAAGTTTATTTAAAAAAAAAACAATTAACCTTAATTTTTTTTGGTTTAAATGGTTGTACTTTTTTAATTACTTTTGGTTAAATCAAAATTCGAAATGGGTTAATTACAATACAATAAATTAGTTCGCTCAAAAAGAATAGATTTCGGGTTATTTATTAATTAAATTAAAACAATTCTTTCGTTAATTTCAAATTTTAAGTGGTTAGTAAATCATAGAATATTGGACAAATGAGCAGCTGTAAAAAATGGCAGAAGAGAATTTTTGTTTTTTGTTGTTTTTTTTCCTTAAAGAATATTTAAGCAATTTTAACAAAAATTTTGTACTTTATATTGTTGTATATAGCTTGTAGAAAAAAGTAATTTAAATAATAAAAAAAAACACAATAACAGTAAATAGTAAAATTTTTGGTAGAGATAGCATTATAAAAATTTCTATTGCTATTTCGATTTTCAAACGATTTCCAAAATAAGCACAATTTTTTTTTGTTTTTAATTAAAATGGAACTATACTCATACTTCTTGCTTTTGTTGCCATTTTTTTCAACTGCATCATCAACGATTCATTTTCGTCCTCGACGCGCGATGCCTTTTTCCTTAGACTTTCAGCCTGTAAAATTATGAACAAACAAAAATAATTTTTAAGGATTTACTTGAAGACTTTTGTAAATAGTAATTTTTTTTTCTTCTTTGAAATTATATTGAGCTGATTAAGTGGAGGTTATTGGTATTTACCAAAATTCCGTAAAAAAATATCGAACTATTCGTAATGTGGTGTGTCATAGGGTATACCATTAACTCATTACCGGGTATTATTTTCCGTTTGTATGTAAAAATCTCCCGTTGGTTCAGAATTACTAAATAGATGCTGTGTTTTTTTCTAAAGAAAATGTCGTATAAAACCTTGTATTTTGTGCGGTGAGACTCTTTATACTCGTAGAAGCGGTAAAGGGGATTACTTTGCTGTGGGAACAAGCTCTGCTGTGAATTTAAATCCAATCAAAATTGTAAATATTTTTCTCGGATAAATTATGTTTGTTTTTAGTATTTTTTCATTAGTACTAATAATAAAACTTGACTATTAAATTAATCTACTGTCAAGAAAATCAGTGATGGAATACATTTTTTTTTATTTTGAAATTTTATCATAGATAATAAGATAGCAAATGTCGAAATGAAATATGGTATATAATCAATAAGTCAAGGATAAAAAATATCTAGGAGAACAATTTTATCCTTTTAATTCTTCATTCATTTTTCATACATCCCGTTATATTACTGTAGAGCAGGGGTCACTAACCGTATGCTTGCAGGAACTATGGCACCCGCCGACTGATTTACATGTAGCCGCCACTGTTTGCCCATGACAAAAAAAAATGATTTGTAATTATTTATTTTACATAAAGAGAATTTACACAATAACATTTGTATGTTTGAATCATATTTTTAGAATTATATATATTTTTTTTTCTATATTGTGTATTATTAACTATATTCAACTATTAATTTACAATGAAAAAAATGGTGATGCCTTTCGATCGGTATTCTAGGATGTGCTCTTGGGCACGAAAAGGTGGTGGACTTTTCTGTAGAATAACCCTCCATAAGATACAAGTGAAGTCGAAATCTTAGATTAAAGAATACCTGGATAGGCCCGTACGTCAGATTTTCGTTTATGTATACGCAATTTTCTGAATTAATTATTGCAGAAGCGGCGAGAAATGGTAACGCTTGTATACTTTTGTGTAGATTTTTTAATTTAGACATGACACCCACTGACATATAGTTTTCGTAATAGAAATTTATTGAATTCCAAAAGCATACTTTTTATATTCATTTTAATTCACTTATTGGAAACCAAAATACAATTTAAACATAACGGCAGGCAATATTTATTTTTTGTAAAATCTTTTGATAGGAAATGGAATTGTATTTTAAGTTTATTATTTATTTCGTAAATATCAATCAAATATCAAGTGCCTCAATTTTGTAAACTTTTGGATAGTTTTGAAACACGCCATTCTCCATGAAAGTGGTAGCATACCGAAATGCTTGCATACTTTTATTGCTTTTCAAGTTGTTATTTTGGCACTTATCGGAAAGTGGAAGTGAAAGTGTAGTTTTTATCTTTGTTGAAGTATTTACGAAAAAATAAGTATTTTTATAAACAGTTATATTGTTGATAACATTTAATAGGAAGTTTTTATTTCAGAAAATTAAGGATTTTATAAAGGGTTGCTGCTGTTCATTCAACGGAAATAGAAAGCCGGGAATTCCTTTCTTTCGGTTAGTTGACATCTTCATTTTTACTAGAGAAATTAACAAATATTTAGTTTATAATGTGTTTAATTGAATATTAATAATTTATTTTATCCAAAAAGTGGTTAAAAAGTGAAAAGTTCGGCATTCAATATATGCAAACAAATGTGATATTGACAGTTCAATGTTTACCAGAAATTAGTTCAGTGCCAGCGTACGTAAAGTGTGTGTAAGAAAATTTAAGGGAACGTATTTTAATAGTGCAAAAAATATTTTAATTTCTGTTAATTCTTTACTAAGTTGCGGTGTGGTTTTAAGTTCAACATAATATCATATTGTCTCATCTAATTCGTTTTGCATTTTTGGAATAGATTTTTATTTGTGTACATAATTGTTTTGATATAATCAAATAATTTTCCATTAATATTTTTAAATGCTCTTCCACTTCATAATTATATCTTAATAAATGATTTTAAACAAACCGCTTTAATTGCATACTGAAGTTTAAAATTTGCATCAACTGATTTATGGCGTTATTGTTATTTTGCATATGTGTGCGTGCTTACGAATGGATTGCCAACAAAATTCGGACAGAATTTTTGTGTAGAGCCCTATCCAGTTCTTCTATAATCTAAGGTCAAAATATTATTTGATTTGAACAGCCGCAGAGCCTTATGTCAGTTGTGTTTTCATTTGTATAGAAGGGGGCTTGTTAAAAAAGCGAGTTATTTTTCCCATACTATGTTAAGAAAACTGACATAGTATGGGGAAAATAACTCGCTTTTTTTAACAGGCCCCCTTTTTAAATTAGAATTAATCTTCTTAAATTACCTTAATATATTTCAATTAATTGTTACTAGTAGTGAAAAGATTATCCTCAATAGATGTAGTAGCAAGCATGGTGTGTGATTATGTGACGATATGACCCGGTTTTGAATGGTACCATCCTGTTTTTAGATAGTTTGTCCCTATTGCCCCAAGCACAGCTTCGGGACGCCCAAATGTCCACTTTTTAGAAAGAAATCAATCCACAGCAAGAGTGCAACAAATAAATAATTGCTCGCCAATTGCACAAGAGTGCAACAAATAAAAAATTGCTCGCCAATTGAAAGGTTCAACAGAACATGAGTGCCGTGCTACATGAAACGTGATCTGCATGGAGTAATCGGAAACATAAACAAAGATATATGCTCTGAAGATGAAGCAGATGTTGAGATGGCCTAGAAAGACCTAAAGAGTACTATCATTGGAACGGTCGAAAAAATACTAGGTCTCAGCCGCAAATAGAGTCGAAACATCTGGTTTGACGATAAGTGCAAACAAGCAGCGGAACAATAGAATGCTGTATTCTCAGAAAAAAAGAGCTAGCGTAGCGAATTATCATGAATTGCGATGAACAGAGAAGAGGATTTACAGACGAAAAAAAAAAGCCCGGGCGAATGAACAGATCCGTGAAATAGGAAGCACCCGCACCAGACGCTAAAGTTTCAGCTAGCTATGAGTAGGATGAGACGTAAAAAGGGTGATCCAACAGAGCCTCTTTCAGTCAGTTATTGCTGCACTGGGCACTAGTCTTGCCAGTCCTAATGTATTTTATGGAAGCTTAGAGAATGACCATTCCAAGAATTTTCACATGGGGATGGATGGTCCAGGATCCTATTTAACGATAAAATCCTGAACCGGTACCGCGACCGCCTGGTTGTGGATAAAATTAAGCTCAATAAGTTGCAGTGGGTTTGACACTTTGTCCGTAGGGATGAGGAAGATCCTGTCGTATAGTCTATGGTGGCTGCATGCAATTATGATCATCAGAAAATGAGGTAGGCTCTGTCGATGATGTTAGCCAGGACGCAAATACATGAGTATCGTGGTATCATCCTACTCATAGCTAGGTGGAAAGTTTCGCCTAGCTATGAGAAGGATGACATCACGATGCTCATTATGCCGCAGTAAAAAGGGTTATCCAAAAGAGCCTACCGTGGCATGTAGAACTGAAAGACCGGTTTTGATTCAGCGGTGCTAGACGGTACTCCTTGATGTCGCGCCGTTGATAATGATGATTGTTGTAATCAATTTAAATTTCTTGTACGCAAACCCTTCATTTTTAATGTTAGCTTACAAGCTAAATGTTTGTTCATGAAGCAAAGAAGTAAGACTTGGAAAGTGTCGTACAGAATTTAGCGATACCTAAATACGGGATCCCTCCGAATCTTGCTGTTAAAGTTCTCCAAGTATGATTTTTGTGTCATACTTGGGATAGGCCTTGAGAGGCCTTTTTATCTCTTCGAAAAATAAGAGCACATTCTCCTCAGTAGGAACATAAACATTTACGCACGTAGAGGATCATCGTCTGGCGCAACATAAAGCTCGTGCTGTTTTGGAAAGCAGCTTGATATATATTTCAGTTGGTCATCTCAAAAATACTAGTACCTGTCCACCGTATACCTTGTAATGCTTTTAGGCTATCATGGCACTTTGGTAGAATATCGGCTAATTGCTGAGCAGCTCCGGATTTTTATTGGGAACGCACATTCTATTATTATTATTTTTATAGGATTAGGGAATCAACCTCTAGCGAATATCATTCCCAAAATTTCAACTTTACGTTTTCGGAAACACTTGGTGAGCAACTAAATTTGCATCGTTGGTGTAAAACCGACTTATCAGCAAAACGGCCGGCGCCTACCCTATAGGAGGTACTCTTCCTTACAGTTTCCCTCTTCCTTCTACATCTGAACTTGGGACTTTTCCAAATGATAAAAATAGTACATTTAAGTACTGCACAAAAGAACTAATTTTTGATTTTTCTCACAGTAAAGTCAAAAACTCCTAAAAAGCTATTAAAAAATGACCGAAAGTAAAAATGCTCCTAATAGTTATGTACTTTTATTGCGGTGTGTGTAAATATAACTTAAACATTTTGTCAGATTTTTCCACCCAGTTTTTCTATAATCTAATGGGAGAGGTCCATTTGTGACTTGTAGTATGGCATAAGGGTTATTCGGCAGTGATTTTTCGCGATCTAGTCCGAAGTATGAAAAATGTATGGGGAATTAGAAATATAGTTCAATTACTCCGTTTCACATCCTTATAACTGGATATTGAGTTTATTATTCATATGATGATGAAATATAAACTCAATATCCAGTTATAAGGATGTGAAAAAACGGTGCAAAAAATTTCGTATATCGAATCGTATATCGATTCAAAAAGTGTGAGCAAAGATAGAATCCTGGCTCTCGTAAACTTTTTCCTGGCTCTCATGCTGGGTCTGCTTCGAAATTTTTTGCACCGTTTTTTTTTTTTTGTTCTAGAGGTAATATCTGTTTAGCTAAGATAGATGTTGTGCACCATCCTTCACCAATTTAGCCCCCTTTTCTTAAAGTTTACTTTGTGTTTGGACTACTATAAACGGAATTGGTGAGTTGCTGCTACAATTTACCTTTTTGGGAGTTGATTTCTGTGAGAATTTATATATTTTTAAATGTTAAAATGGGCTTTAATAGGTATTAACTTATTTTTCGTGCATATAATAGAAAAAAATTGTTTATGGTCTCATCTGGGCCATTACTTGCCTTACCCAATTTAAGATTTCAGTTACTTTTTTAGATATTATTTTTTCTATTTTATTCTTTAAATTAAAATTCATTTTGAAAAGAAAAATAATTGCAAGATATTATAGATTATATATTGTATTATAAATTAGAAAAGCAAATAACCTCTAATTAAAGGTATTTTCCCCTAACGAACGAATAAGCATAGTTTAGGCTTAACATATAAAAATTCGGTATGTATTGGAATAGAAAATTTTGATAGTATGTTACCTTCCCTTATCGTGTGCAAGAAATTTCGCAGAAGACTAAAAATTGAATCGTAATAAGTAATATGAAAATTTTGTATAAGAAAATTCTAACTACAAATACATACTAAATTTGTACATGTAAAAATATGTTTTTAGCAACAAGAGTCTCAATAACAACAGAGTTTTTACGATCGAAAATTGTTCATTTTTTTTACCTGCCGATGCAATGACTAGTGCACCGGATATCACATTTGGAAATAGTAACGTTGTAAAACTTTGTGCAAAATTGTACAATGAAGAATGCATTCTGGATGGTGGCGATACACGATTTAATGAGTTTGCAACGATTCCCGCCGAGCTATCGGCAACTGATTTTAGAAAATCGAAATCGGTTGCTATGCATTTATCTACTAGAAGTGGTTCTTGATCGATTGTTTGTGTCGACTTTTCATATTTGCAATATGGCAGATCTTCAGTCATTGTTTCAACTGAACTTGTGGTTATAGACATAAATTGCTCATCTATATCGGTTGAAGTGTCATTAGTGTCAGTTTTGAAAAACGTTTGAACTTCTGCATTCAGTTTGCCGACGGTTTCGGTTGAAGTTGCTATTTCAGCAACAATCGCTTTAGGCAAGGAGCACTCTGTGGATGCGTCTTGCCTTGTAACATAATTAAGTTTGCATTCGGAAGCTACATTAGCAGTAATTAATTGATCTGTATTGCATGCAACGGTCTTGCCAGAAACATGAAGTAAGCCAGTGTCTATTTCGGTTGCCACATCACTACGTGTATAAGTCAACAAGTCGGTTTGTGTGCCTCTCGGAATGTCCAAGGATATGATTGTGTCGGTTTGAATACCTCGGTTCTCCTTGGGTAAAATGTTGCGTTTTTTTCTCAGTCTCCGTGTCTAATTAATTTAAAGTCGAAAATAAGAGAATACAAAATTCCTATTGACCTGAAATAGAATAAATTTTTGCTTTTGGTCATTAGAGAGTCTTACCTCTTCTTCAGCGAATTTAAGCTGCTCCTTGAGATCTGCCTCCCGTTCCATAGAATCTTGAAGATCACGTAGCAGCTGAGCTGGATCCTCTTGAGAACCTCCACGTGTCAGAGATTCTCTTGAGAATTTTCCATCTGCAGACGATGATTTTCCTATTACACCTAAACTTGGTGGACGTTTCTTATTCGGATTCTTAGCTAAATCAGCTTCAACCTAATGCAGTTATATAGAATGTATAGAATGAATCTAAAGAAAATTATTTTTGTAAATAATATTTTTGTTTACCTGCAGTTTTCTAGCATTCTCTGTAGCGACACGAAGGTCCTCCTCGAGTTTTTTCACTTTAGCATTTAAATCAACATTATTCTGCAATCCCAGAGCTTGTTTTTCATTTTCAAGTTGTTCTATTTTTCGTTCCGACTTTTTCAATTTAAAGCTGAGTATTCGACAATTCTTTGTAGTTTGTTCCAAATCCTTACGCAATGTTGTGAACTCTTCAACTTGATCCTCTCTAAAATTATCGTGCATTTCATCGATTTCTTGCTCCATGCCGTGCAGCTCCTTTTTGATGTCTTCATTCTCATCCATCAGCTCTTCGCACAATTGCTCGGCTGCTTGAAGTTTCCTCCTCAGCTCATCTTCGATCGTCTTGGCTGGTCGAGAATCTAGATCCTGTTCTAATTCTTTAACTTTGATCGTTAAACATCGTTTATCGTCTTTCAGCTCTTCGAGTTGTGTTTTTAGTTCATTGACTTTTTGCTGTAGTTTAAGTGCTTCTGAAGCAGCTGTACGATTTGGACCAGTATCCATAGAAGCAATTCGCCGAAGTAGAATGTCACTTTTTTCCCGTTCAGCTTTTTCTGCACGCGTTTTCATAATTTGTAGCTCATGTTTGAGTGATTTCATCTCCTCTTGGAGGTCGTGATCGTGATCGTTTGGATCCACCAAAGTCGTATCAGTCGTCTCAGTAGTGGTCGACATTTCATCATCTTTCCGCCGTGCTGCTGTATTCTGTTTGATTTGAAGCATAAATTGAACATCCTGCGTCGCCTTGGCTGTGTCTTCTAATCGACGTTGTTCAGCTGTCTTTTTTACTGGCGAAATTTCCTTTTTCTTTGATTCGAATGTTAGTGTTTTTTTGGGTTCAATTTCAGCCGGTTTCTTAGGCGGAATCGGTGGAGGCACACTCGTTGTCGGTTTTGTGACAACAGTCTTCTTAGCGACATTCTCTTCGACCTTTTTCGACTCGTTATCTGATGTATTCTTTTTTTGATCACGCTCCGTTACAGATTCCAATGATTTGTCCCTAAAATTTTTAAAACAGTCAATCTAACATTTATAATATTGGGTTGTTCAGAAAATAATTTCATTATTTCCCAACAGAGGACTTAATTGTATTTTTCACAACCAACTTCATACTTAAGCCACATAATCATATGTATTTTGACATCTGACATAGAAAAGATAAAAATGCTGTTTATACTTAAGCCACATAATCATATGTATTTTTTACTATAGAAAAGATAAAAATGCTGTTTAAGCAAGAAAAAAATTATCCGATGTTTATGGAGAAGATGTGTTAAGTGAGTGCCAGTGCCAAAACTGGTTTGCAAAATTTCGATCCGGCAATTTTGATTTCGAATATGCACCACGTTCTGGAAGGCCAGTTGAAGCTGATGAAGACACAATAAAGGTATTAATTGATACAAACTGGCGAATAACAACTCGTGAGATTGCTGAGAGATTAAATTTATCGAATTCGACCATTCATGATTATTTCATCTTTTATCTCAAAGCTCGACATATGGGTTCCTCATCTTCTTACGGAAAAAAATTTGTGCTGTCGCATTGACGTTTGTGATTTGCTTCTCAAACGCCAAGAAAATGATCCATTTTTGAAGCGTATTATTACTGGGGACGAGAAACGGTTAGCCGACAACAATGTTAAGCGCAAAAGATCCTGTAGTAGAAAAGATGAATCGGTTCAAAGCACTTCGAAAGCCAATATTCATCAAGAAAAGGTTATGCTATCTGTTTGCTGGAATTTCAAAGGAATCGTTTATTTTGAGCTTCTATTGAGCAACACAACGATCAATTCTGAAGTGAACTGTCATCAGTTGGACAAATTGAATGATTCACTTAAAGAAAAAAATCCAGAATTGGTCAATAGAAAAGGTATAGTGTTCTAACAGGTTAATGCGAAACCACTCGGCAAAAGCTTTTAGAGCTTGGATGGGATATACTGCCACATCCACCATACTCTCCAGACCTAGCACCTTCTGATTATCATTTGTTCCAGTCTCTACAAAAAATTTTAGACGGTAAAACGTTTAATGCAAATGAGGAGATCAAAATCACTTGGATCAGTTTTTTGCCAGCAAAGAACAAAAGTTTTATGAGCGTGGCATCATGCTACTGCCAGAAAGATGGCAAAGGGTATTGGATCAGATTGGACAATATTTAATTGAATAAAATATTAATTCACTATAAGAAAATCGTCTTTCATTTTTATAAAAAAAAACGAAATTACTTCCCGGCCAACCTAATAATTGCAATGAACATGAATTAACAAATTCGACATTTCGAAAATTAATTAAACATTTTTTAGGTATTTTCATATAAACTCATAGGCAATGGGGACTTTTGGGATTTTCAAATTTATCCTAAATTATTATGAGTTCATTTTCTATTGTGAGTTTTTTTAATCTAAATTATTATTACCAGTATCCCATATGCATTGGTATTTATAAAAAATACTAAGCGAAATATCTACAAGCCACCACCTATGAACTCGGTTGGGAATCGCAAAAAACCGAAAGTTAATCTAAAAAATAGATTAGATATTTGATTTGAAATTAAATCAGTGGAAAATTATTCGAAATTCCTAAGCAGACGATTTCTTATTGCTATAAACTTCATAATAATCTTAGTAGCTAAAGAAGCTATTTTTATAATGCATTGTTGGCACCGATTCATTATCGTCACAATATACTCGTCGCAATCCCAAGTATAATAAATAAATAAAAATACACGTAAATTAGGTTGTTGACTTTATTTGATCATTTATTCAATTATAATAGCAAAAATCAAATTGTAATTAGAAAAATTTATATTCATTTCGTACTTAATTTAGCATAGTTTGGAATAGTTTCAAAAATATTGGTTTGTAAAATACTTTTAAAAAAAACAACAGAGAGAGAGTGAATATTCTCCCCATCAATAATTGCCCCAGCAAACATCGTAATTTGTCTTCAAATTAATCAAACAGAAAACGTGAGTTCATTCGAAGAAGGTAAAAAGATTTTTTTTTTTATTTTAGAATTTTTCGCTTTTTAAGATCAATGTCTTCTAATATATGATGACACTTCCGACAACGTAGAATTGTAAATAATGTTGGTATTTTTTTTTTTGGGTACTTTTCCAAATGGGTTCATTTTCAAATTAACTGAGAAACTGTTGTGATTACCGAAAATGTCAGTAAACTTTCCTTCATACAAAAACACTCTATCCACAGTCTGCATTGTTTTAGAACTGCAAACGGATTATACACTGTAGGCCAAAAAGTATGCGACCCCCCCTCCCCCTTCTTTGGTTTTAGGGGTAAAATTAAATACAAACTCGGAAATTAAAATGAGCAGCAAAAAAAAATATTCATCTTGAATATGGGAAAAATATATTTTTTTAAAAACAGGTTAAAAGTTTCCTCCTATAAAGGCGTGAAACAGTGTTTATAGGTGACTAAAAGCCAGTACAAAATTAAGGGATGCTTTCCGAAATCTTCTTAATCCGGTATAATTTTTTTTTTAAATTTAACAATTTTTTTAAAAAGTATACATAAACAAAATTTAAAACAAATAAAACTTAAATGAGCAATAAAATTCTGTGCTCATTTAACTCAAACTCATTGAGGAGAGAGCGGTTTTTTTTCTCGGTCGAACCATTTCTTTGTTAGGTTTTCGTACATCTTATGTTCTCCTTAAAACAATATGTTATTTAAGTGTATTTGCTGGATCTTAGTGTAAATTTTGCTGTTTGTATATAGGCAATTTTTTAGATGCCATTTCAATTTTCGGCTTCTTTTAGCGCAAGAAAAATAAATTCAAGATTTTTGGCTAAGATTAATTTTTTTAAGGTAAAACTGATCAGAGTTTGTTGTCTTCACAATGTTGGATAACATATGGGTATTTTTACGCATATTCTCCTTCTTGAACAGGAAACCAAAGCTCAATTATCCCAATAAAAGCTGCCGCACGAGCCAAGACCGAAAAAAGCGCGCCAAGTTCGGTCGAATGTGAAGGTTTTGCTTACAGTTTTCTTCGATTGTAGGGGCCTGGTGCATCATGAGTTCTTGCCACAGGGTAGAACGGTCAATAAAGAATATTACCTGCAAGTTATGTGCAAGTTGCCAAAAACGCCCGGATTTGTGGAAGAACAAAAATTGGCTTTTGCACCATTATAACGCCCTTGCTCACGCATCGTTGCTTGTGCGCGAATTTTTAGCCAAAAACAACACATTAATAATACCGCACAAGACTTTTTCTTGTTGCCGAAACAGATTCTTTGATCAATTTTTTGGAATGGGCAAAAATCGAAGACGAGCCAAAACACGTACAAGCAAAGCAGCTGTCAAAAATTAACTGAACATTCAAAATGGCCGAACTTGCCGGCATAAGTGAGAGAAATGAGTACCAATATAATGCCACAAAATAATCGAAAATCGAATATACGTAACCCGCGTAAATTCAAAATTCGCTATACTTTTTTAACAGACCTCGTATGATTATGCGGCTTAAGTGTGAAGTTGGTTGTAAAAAATTCAATTAAGTCCTCGGTTGGGAAACAACGAAATTACTTTTTGGACAACCCAATAAATTATGTGGACTATTCCTATTCTAGACGAATCTCGGTGTACGATAATTTCCCCAAATTTTACTTTATTTTTTTTATTGAATCGATCGAAATTTGTCGTTGTTGTCAGAATTTGTGTTTTTACCATTATTGTATTGTATTATAATAAAACAGTTTTATAGAAGAATTTTCTCAATATTCTTATCGTCTAAGAGAGGAATCGGATTACCCGATATATATTTTTGAATTGGATGACAGTTTGTACGATTTTAGGTCTTCGATCGATCAGTTTTTTTTATCGTGTTCTTTGAAATACTTTTCCAAATTTCAAAATGATTCTCAACAAATCGTACTCTTCTGTCTAGCTCATCCCATGGAACATCTATGGGGTAAAGATCGAGAGATTGTGGTGACCATATTATATTACAGAATGTCTACATAATTTCGAACTATGTTTAGGTAATGTTATCCTGATTTTTAAAGAATTTATCACCAATTAACCAAAGCCCTAACGGGTCCGTAAAATATTTAGATACTGTTTTTTTTTTTAAGTCCTTCAATTCGTAGCAAGTCTTCTATATGATCTGAAAAAAATCAGCCCCAAATCAAAGCTGCCGGTAGATTCCTCTTTTAGGTCCAAAGATCCAAAAATTTTACTCATCCGTCTAGAGTGCATTTTTAAAGTCCTCAACAGTCCGGTTTTAATGGAATAAAAAGGACGATCCAACTTTTTATTATTTATTTCGGAAGCATAATAGTGGTTTCCTAACAGTCACCCGACAAAATAGACCACAAACTCTCAATCCTCTTTTCACCGTCGCTAGTGATACTGCAATAGTTTGGCGCGGGTTTTATTTAATTCGCACCGAATTTGAAGTGCTCGAAGTCCCAATTTCTTGGTACATTTGATGTAAAATTAGGATTATAACATTTTACAGTTCTGATTTCACTTCGTTAACCAACTAAACTTTAACACAAATATCATAAATTTTTTTTTTCAATATTTCTAAATTTTTACTTAAACAGAACTTAATGGATTGAACTTTGGATAGATATTTTGAAAAATAATACCAAACATAATCATTTCTATATCTTATCTACAATAAAGTAAAATGCTTTAGGAAACTTTATCGTAGATAAGATATAGAAATCGGGTATAAAAATTTGATGAGAACTTGGTTATTACAATTTAACATGTTTTGATAAAAAAAAGGGTTTATTTCAGGAAATAATAATAAAATATTTAATGTGCTACTTATTCTAATTTACCATTCATGAAAAGAGATATAAGATTTATTGTAAGCAAAGCTTTCTAGAGGTGATTATCGCATACTTTTGGCCTACAGTCAAGGTGATTATCGCATACTTTTGGCCTACAGTGTAAAAACCTTTTGGTTTGTATTTGGAGAATCTTTAATATTTTGAAGGATTTCGGAACAATTTCATTTTATATTGTTTTTTATTTTTTGTTGTTGGAAAAAATAAATAATAAAAAAATGCTCATACCGTTCGAGTTTCCGTGGGACTGATCTTTCTCGACTAGATTCGCGTTCTGTACTATTTTGCTTCTTAAGAAGATTCATTTTCCGAAAACGTTCAGCCAGTGAATCGGTCTTGAGAATAGTAAGATTTTGTGTGACTTCTTTTGGTGCATTTGATGTTGATGTATTCGACGATGATCCAGATGAAGATGGCAACGACTGAAGATTTGGTGATGGCGATGAGGATGGTGGAATGGGTGGTTTTTTAGCTTTGGACGAGTCTTCGAACTTAAACTGTAATTAGAAATAAGGTCTTTTCTTTAATCTATTCTTAAAAATCATCAGCATTTACGTACATCTTGTTCATCAAATGTTGTCGTATGCCGTCGACGCGGCAATTGAACACTAAGTGAAACCGTAGCATTTTGATTGTTAGTGACTTTCATGGAATCGTCTAAATCGGGCGTTGATGTCCATGATGATGGTCTCTTTCGAAGTTCTATATTATATTCAACAACTTAGTCCATTGGTAAATCATAATATATTGAACACATTTTGATAATAACATTGAAGACGACACAGAAATAAAATATTAACAAATGACATCAAATACAGCAACAATTAACATATAACAATACGAACACATATTCCATATTTGATGGAGTTGGTGTGTTATTAACATATAAAAAAAATTAAAAAAAAAACAAATGAAACAAAAAATCATTATATAATATAATTTTCTAATAAATAAATTTATGTTCATTTATTTTTAAAAACCATACATTTAGAAAATACCAAAATCTACACAGTTTCCATATACTTACCGATATTATTACCACTATTATCATTATTATCCGAGTTTACTGTTGAAAGATTCTGTGTAGATGTCCATGTTCGGCCAGATGATTTTTCTAATGCTCTGTGTAATTAGAAAAATCAACCAAAAAACGATTATGCTTATGGATGATATAGAAAAATATTATGATGATTACCGAGAACCTGTTGAATCAGATAGATTTGGGGACGATGATGCTATTTCTTCGATACCTCGCCGGCCGCCATGCTCCTTATAGTCTCGAAAACATCTTTTACATCGTGTTGGCCATCGAACTTGTGGATGAAAACCTAATGGACATAATTGATCTCCCTTCGCTAATGGATATAAATGATGCATTACTTATCTTCAAGGTGCTTTTACACTTTTTATGTTGATTAATTAATACCTTAAAGATAAAGGAAATATTTCATCATGAAAAGGAAATTCTTTAAATAAAGTCCTTTTAAATTAATTTCATTTTTTATTTTCACTTCTTTGTGGTGGAAGTTGTGGGAGTAGAAATAGTTATGTGCAGATATTCTGAATATTTCTATTGCGTTCACCACTCAGGTTGAGTTTTAAGTCTTTGCCAGTGATTATTGCTGACACTGTTAAGTGGCCATTTTTAAATTGAGAAATTAAAAACGTATTTGAATTCGGTTTTAGGTTTGAAATTTTTTTTTCTCGAAAATTCTTGCTATTTATACAAAATTATAATAAATTTGCCATTGATGCATTTATGAAGTTATCAATAATTTACAATAAGTGAATTTGAAATGTGCCATTATTAAGCATTATGATTATTTAGTAGTAAAAAATATTCTTGAAATTGGAATCCCTTGGTTTAAATACACTTAGACCGGATTTATCCATTACTCATTAGTAGCATGTGTGCACCAACATTATGACGAAAGAATACGTAAGTTATTCGAATTTCACACTAGGACCTCATTCATAATGTTTACCCTGACCTCGAGTTTGAGTAGGTGCGTTATCACTACACCTAACTATATAGGGCCTATGGCATATATAGTAGGCTTCTGAGAATGTATCGCTCAGAAATCCCACGTAAGAACGTCAAACTCATTATTTATAAGCAATTTATAAGAGCGTCTGGTCATCTATTTCCCCAACAGTAGCAACGGATCTTACGATAAGCCACAGGGCTCGGCAGATCTATACAGACAAAAAAGTTTTTTAGCTTAAATCCGCTGTTTGGTCATAGATGGCGTGAGTGATCGTATTAAGTGACCATGGGCACATCATAATTTTTTTCATGAGTTTGACATCTGTCAACATTAGTCAGTGCACATTGTCAGCAATTTCGTACAACAACATACATTTTTTTTGGTAATCATGTCTAGTTTTGTGCCAGAAAAAAATCATATGCGGGAAGCTCTGCTTTTCTGCTTCAATTTGAAGAAATCGTCTGCCTAATCCCATCGAATGCTTAGCGAGGCCTATAGTGATAGTGCTTTATCGGAAAGAACGTGCCGAGATTGGTTTCGTTGTTTCAAAGACGGCAATTTTAACTTGTGGGACAAGAAGCGTGAAAATCGGCCTAGGAAGGTTGAGGACTATCAATTTCAGGCTCTTTTGGATGAAGACAATACCCAATCGCAAAAAATGCTCGCACAGTAATTGGGTGTTACTCAACCAGCCATTTCCATGCGTCTGCGTGCCATGGGGAAGTTTGAAAAGATCGGCAAATGGTTGCCGCATGAATTGAAACGATAGGCAGTTCATCGTCTACTATGATGTGTTAAAACCTGGTGAAACTGTCAATGCCCACCGCTGCCACCAATAACTTATCAAATTGCACCGTCCTCTGCGTTAAAAAAGGATGTATTACATGCAAAGACATGACAAGCTGATTTTACTCCATGACAACGCACCATCGTACATGTCAAAAATGGTCCGAAACTACTTGGAGACACTTGACTGGGAGGTGCTACCCTACCCCGCTTATTCACCAGACCTGCCCCCTTCCGACTACCATCTGTTTTCGTCGATGGGCCACGCGCTCGCTGAGCAACACTTCGATTCTTACGAAGACGTCCGAAATTGGTTTGATTAGTAGTGGTTTGCCTCGAAAGAGAAGGTATGTTTTTTTTAAAATGTCATCATAAAGGTAAATAAAATATTATATATGTATTAGAAATAAATTCAAGGATAGGAGAAAGTTAAGAACCAATAAAGGCAAAGATTGAGCTATGATTAAATATTCTTAAGAGAAAATAGTATTAAGATTGTATTATAAGAAAAATATAAAATGTCAAGGATATGCAATAAAGTAAACTTGAACTTGAACAGCGAGTAGAGTTTAGTCTGAACAGCAATTCGTATATGACTGGTTGAAGTCGGTAATAGAGTAAATGACGAATAAAGTCGGAAAGTGTAAACGAAAAACTCTATTTGAATGATTGGAGGATAAAGTTAAATCTTAGAAATACAGTCTGAAGTGAAAATACAGCGATTAAATTCAACTAGAATTCGACTGTCCTAAACAAACAAACACTTGTGAACTATTTGTGAAATACAGCTTAGTCGATTAAAGAATATTCTAAATAAACAAAAATAGTCTTTTACTCTATGCATTGAATCTACACATACGTAAGATCATATGAATACCCTAAGTCCATATGGGTTTTAAATCAAGAAGAATTGTATTTTGAGTAATTATATACCATATGACGTCTTTTAAGTTAAGTATTTTAAGTCTATTATGTGGGAGTGTTACGATATGGCAATAAAAAGTCCAAACTGACGCACTTCCTTAAATTAGAGTAAACTTTAAAAAAAACCCTAACTATGTAGGTTTTGATAAGATTGAATGTAGATTAGAAGGACTTTTCGAAGTTTGGTGACGTTACTTATTTGAAAGTCTATCCGTTTTACTGTCCAGAATAAAGTAATTTGTATTTCTTTCAATAGGATGGATAGGCTTTCTTTAATTCATTTCAGATAAAATAAATTCGGATTTTATAAAAATTACGAGGATAACGTTTCATCAGGAATTAATGAGGGAAGGATCGTTGCTTATGAGAAAAAAATAGTTATATACTATGACTCAATATCGTTAATTCCATTCTAATGTTAATACAGGTTGACACAAAATGAACTTTGTGGTTCGAATTCTTTACAACTTTTTATTTATTTTTTTTTAAATTGTTATAAAGAAGAAGTAGGGGAATTTGAAATTTCAAATGTGCGTTTTGAATGCTCAGAGACACAATAATGATGCACTAAAATATTGAACGTGTATAGGAAGAGTATTAAGGGAATTTCAAAAACATCAACAAGGAGACGTTCAACACAACTTGGGCTATCACGAAGATCGTTGCAGATAATTTTAGGTATATTACGGATGTTCCCATATAAAGTTCAGCTTGTGCAATAATTGAAGCTTACAAAATACCAGCAACAAATTTCCAACTAAGTGGCTACGGACGGTCCAAGAGCAGATTATCAGCGACAATTACAGCCACTTAAGTGTACTGTTTGGTGCGCTATATCAAGAAGAAGGTATCACAGTTTCCATCAACAGTGATCATTGGCCCATATTTCTTCGAAAACGAAGATGGTATCGTAGTTTCCATCAATATTAGACGATGTTGGAAAATTTTTGTAAGGCTAGCTGTAGAAAATCATCGAATCCTGTAATTCCAATAAGAAGGATCCACACCGCATATTGCTTTGTTAAATGATATTTTTGGCAAACGCATTATTTCGCGTAGAAGCGATTTCAATTGGTCTCCGCGTTGTGCTGACAGTTTCCTTTGGCGATATTTAAAAAAAACAGTGAAAGTTAATAAGCCAAGAAACACCTCCTTTCTTGGCTTATTTTGCAGTGAAGTCAAGGACATAACACCTGAAATTTTACCAAAGTTTATGGAAAATGTTTTCGAAAGAGCAAAAAATATTCCCCATTAATTTACTATATTTAAAAAAAAAACAATAATTATCCCTTAAAACGAAATGGTATAAGGAATTTAAACTACAACGTCCCTTTTGCGCTATCCTGTACAACTAATAGGATTCACAGACGTAATTTTCTTATGACTGGACAATAGTTCGAGTTCATTTAATACTAAATTGGAGAACGAATTTTTTTATATGTTTTGCAATAACTCTCCAGGAAAATATAATCTCAGATGACGTCCCGATAATAGAAAAGCTAAATCAATCCACTCAAAAGCTTGTTATAAAAGATGACCTAAAAAATGCCAGATAAGCCGCTTTTACGTCGCGATCTTCCAGTTCGACAATTCTAGCATAAAGACATGCCTACCTCGGCTTCTCGGACTGTAACTGATGCGATAGTAAATTTAGAAGACACACTTGCCACGACTTCTGGAACTATAAATGATGCGTAAGTAAATTTTTTGGCAGGATTCCTCCCATAGATATGGATTAAGTGTCTATAGTCTATTGAACTTAATTTTAGCCACAACCAGGCGGTCACGGTACCGTTCCATGATCTCATCGTGAAACAGTGTTTGTGAATGGTTCGTTTGGATGTAGGAAGACAAAGACTCTTCGGAGATTAGCCGTTCCCAATGGCTCAAGTTTCCGAAGAATACATAAGGACTGGAAAGACTCATGTTATGTATAGCAGAAGCTTCAATTTTCTGTTCAGAATTTTTGAGCAAAATCATTTAGATTGACTAAAGTAGGCTCCAATTGCCGCTCAGCAGATTTCTTGCTCCATGCTATTGTCGGCTTTGATTCTGAAACCGCAGAGGAGAAAACAATTTAACACTTTCGAAGTCATAGTCTCAAGACTATACAGCCCAAGATTTTCTGCCGCCGATTTAATCTTAGTGCAAGCTTCTCTCTGAAGCCATGAATCACTTCACCCAGCGTTCGGCTAATGAGAACGCATGAGACTGCGTCTTCTTGTCAGAAGCTCCTTGTTCTGAAAGACATTCGGCTGCTGTTATTCTTCCACGCTCTGTAGTTCTTTCCAGCTTCGTTAATCTCATTTATTTCTTTGGGATGCTGAATTCTCTCATGGAAATGTAAAGTCTTATCCTTTATCCTAAAGTCTTAAAGCTAGCGACAAGCATACCTAGCTGATACATGTGCTCTCTGAGTATGGTTGTCATTGATCATACTCCTGTGGAACATAACATTCTTAAAATTTTTATCCAAATTTTAATACCATCCCTCATTTTAGTCCAATACCCAGAAAAAAAACCATAATAACCTTTTCTGCTAACCTCTTAGTTATAGATCACTTTTTCTGGCGCCAGGTTAATGAGAACGTATGAGAGTGCGTCTTGTTGTCAGAAACTGCTATGAATGTTGAATGGTTCTGAAAGAGATTCGGCTGCTGTTATTCTTCCACGCTCCGTAGTCCTTTTCAGCTTCGTCAATTTTATTAATTTCTTTGGGATGCCAAATTCTCTCATGGAAATGTAAAGTTTTATCCTTCCTATGGCTTTAAAGTCATAAGCAGCTTTAAAGTCTATGAAAACGAGTAGGTTTTAAAGCAACAGTTTCAGGTGAGCAAATTTATCTTCAAGACGCTTATTTTGGAAATTATGCTTCATAGCAATTTATTTTGTTTGTATGTAAGGTCTTTGAGACAAGAGCCTAAAGTCATTAATGTAGCGCCGCGCAAATGCGGCCATTTGGCAAGTCTACGTTTAGTACCGGTTCGCATTGTTAGCTTTCATAATGAAACTGTTCGATGAAAATGGTTCAATTATCAACTGCTACAGGGAGAAGAGCTGATTTGTTACCGATTTGCCTAGAGTTAAGACTCTCCATTATGGGTCTATGAATGCTTGCATAACCGTAGCCCCCCATCAATCATAGAATCAACAAATTGTAAATTAAAAAACTGGGAAAAATTTGGCAAATCTTCTTAAAATCCATTAATTTTTGTACAATTACCATTAGTGTTTTTGACGTGATATTTTTTCAGTTACCATAATTTTAAACAGAATTTCTTGATTTCTGATATTTTATTGTATATACAATAATACGTGAATAATTTAAGAATGATCCGAAAACCAAAAATATTTATTGGCCTTTTTTGAAGAGAAAAATAAGTAATAAAGAATGTACTCCCTTTGGAACAGAAATGTTTTTTGGTAAATACTAAAAAACGATGCCATAAGTGAAAACACATTTTCCCAAAATAAATACACATTTGAATAAAAAAAAACAAAATAAACAGGCGTTTTCAGTGACAGAAATGTCAGAGAATTTTGTAGCAAATAATTTTGACGCCCCCATTTCAGAAATTTATCTTTGCAACCCCGCATATTTGTGCAATAAAAGTAGGAAATTAAAATAAGAAAAATTCAATCATCATTCGAATGGTTGATGTTCATTTTTCAATATTATAAAAAATAAAAGCTCATTCAATTAAAATTAGCAATTTTATTATTTTCTTTTTCTTGTGTTTTGGAGGCGAAGAACGTAAGAAGAAAAAAACTTTCTATACTGTAGCTCTAACAGGTTGTAGTCACTGGCAATTTTCAAGGTAAATTAAAAAGTATTCACGCACTCCCACTTATAGAACAGAAGTATGGCAGCTATCGAATACATGGAAGCCAATCAATATACTAGTACTATTATTTTAGATGAGTATATGAAGAAAAAAACATTAAGTTCTTTATTTAACTAAAGATGCAAAAGATGTGATTACTTAAAAGTGATGAGAGTGAACAAGGCAAAACATTTAAGTGGAAATAGATGAAAAGCACTTCTCTCACATACAAACCAATACCAAAAAATATTTTCGTGCAAGTACTTTTCAACAAATATTAGCATTGGACTTTGGGTGATTATTTAAAGAAAACAAGAGAATCACCAGAACTTGGCCAAATGCCAAAAATCTAATGTTTCACAGTATAATAAATGGACCACGTTTCTGCTAAAAATCTCTTTCATCCCAAACAGTTCTAGAAAATAAAATGATTTGAAATTTTTCCTATCACCTTTCTTATGTTTTATGTTTTCTATCTTCTATTTTCAATTTGCAATTTCCTAATTTTTGATTCGTCCGAAAAATCTTTAGCCCCCCTCCCCCCCAAATTTTTGTACCGGACTAAAGATTCTTCGGAGGATCCTTTACCCGAACGCGACTAGGAGGTCTCAATGGTTTTTGCTGAGGACCGAAATTTTTGACGAATACACGAGGACTTGCAAAACTAATATATTGTAGGACAGTTATATTCGATGTTATAGTCAGAATTTTCCAATAAATGTCCTTTTATATAAGCAAGTCCATAAAAATTCTACTAAGCTACATGGTTTGATTGGTAGCAATGAGCATATTCTAGATTTTACTCACAACCGAGCAGTCGTGATAGCGCTTCATGATTTCATCGCTGAACAGACTATGGAATAGTCAATGGTCACGAAGGCGGCTAAAGATTTTTCGGAATCCTCGACCTGAATGCGGCTAGGAGGTCTCAATGGTTTTTGCCGAGAACCGAAAATTCCAAAGAATACACGAGGACTAATAAAACTAATATCATACAGGTCAGTTAGCTTCGATGTTGTAGTCAGAATTTTCCAATAAACGTACTTTTGTACTAGCTGGTCCATAAGAATTCTACTAAGCTATATTGTTTGATTAGTAGCAATGAGCATATTCTAGATTTTACTCATAACTGAGCAGTCGTGACAGCGCTCCATGGTTGCATTGTTGAACAGACTGTGGAATAGTCTAGACTCACGTATGGGGGTAAATATTCTAAGAGGTCTCAATGGTTTTTGCCGAAGACCGAAAATTTCGAAGGATATACGAGGATTGACAACACTAATAACCTATACAGCAATAGTTTAGATTTTATGGTAAGGATTTTCTAATATATGTCGTTTTGTTGTGATGGTTTGATTAAAGGAAATGAGCCAATTCTACTAAAAAAAATTATGAGTTTTTAATTGTGAATTTAATAAATTTTTACTGATATGAAAATCTGGAGAAAATATTAAATTATTCAAAAACTTGCATACTGGTGAATCTATAATATCCCAATTAGAATTTTTGGAAGGATTTTTTTTATTTACGAAGGTAAAATGATAAGTTCTTGTCTTATGCAAAGATACAACTGATATCAGCAAAACGATATTTTTTTTATCATCTGGCATTCTTAAGAAGGTGTCATACATAATTTTTCTTAAAATTTGCTAATTAGTTTAGTTTTGACAGCCATTAAAAGGAAACAAAAATTGAGTCTTTTATTAATATTAAAAAAAGTAAATTTCGTATGTGTTAATAAATTACTATTTTTTGAGGAAAAAAATACGATATCTGAAACCAAAACCAAGCTTAAAAAGTATAATGGGGACTTCTCAGCACTGCATGGAATAATATAGAAGTTGTTTACTGAATTCCGTTGCGGTTATACGAGCACATGTGATATTGAGCGTCCAGTTTAGGTCACCACCGACGATACGATTAATAAAATCCATGATATTATTTGAAAAGACCGTCGAATGAAAGTGTATGAAATAGCTGACATGATAAACATCACAAAACAACGTGTAGGCAACATCTTACATGAAATTTTAGATATAAGAAGCTATCGGCGAGATGGGTACAGCGTTTGCTAATACCTAACCAAAAACGTGTTCGTGTAACAACTCCAATGGTGTGTTTGGATATGTTTAAGCGCAATTGAAATGAATTTTTGCGTCAATTCATAACTATTGATGATACATGAATTCATCATTACACACCAGAAACCAAAGTTCTGTCAAATAAAGGCAAAAACAGTTCAATCGGCAGGAAAAGGTTATGGCTACTATGAAATTAGCGCACCAGTTGAATAATTAAATCAAGACAAAAATACAGCATTTGGCGAAGAATAAAATTCTCTTCGTCATCGCCATGGCAAAATTCCATAAATTAATATACGAATTGCTTCCCCATCCACCTTATTCGTCAGATGTATCCCCATCATACATTTCCTTTTTCCAAATTTGAAAAAATGGGTCTGTGGAAAAAGATTTGGCTCAAACGATAAGGTCATTACTGAAACAAACAAAAGATAGAAATTTTGAAGGGTTGGAGAGATAATATTTTTTAGATGGGATACAAAAGATAGAAAAACGTTGGTATAAGTGTATCGAGCTAAACTGAGAATATGTTGAAAAATAAAATTATTATTATAGATAAAAATGTTTTTTTCTTGTCAAGGCCAAGTATTAATCATTTACCCCTCGTACTTTTCCGGGGGAAATGCTACTTTTTCAAGAAAAAAAAATTGGTTTTTAGACAAAGTCTTACGAAGAAAACGTTTAGATTTGGTATATATTAAACACTGATGCAAATATGTATAATTCTTTTATTTTATAAAAAGGATATTATAATTCTTGCCCTACTAGCATACAATATACCTTAGAAAAATCGATTTGCCACCAATAATACTCGTATAAAAGAGTCCTTTTAAATTTTACATTATCCTCAGTATTTGTTTAAAAACTATTGTAATTTAGATGAAAATATCTTAGATCAATACAGTTTGGTATTGGCGACACAGCTGGTCTTCGAATTCTAATATATTCACTAAATAAATATTAATAAAATATTTAAAGCATCAGTTATACAATAGATACTTTATTCTGAAAAAATTTTGAGCTGATATAACTGCAATATAAAAAGGAATAAAAACATAAAAAAAAAATGAATCACTGGGTAAGTTCCTACGATAAACAGAATGAATCTAATATCTGTAATAAAATTTGTCTTTCTATTTTCGATGCTCCAATGCATTGGCTACTTATTTTTAGATAAAATTTCCTTGCCTACCAAGTACATTAATAATACAATTAGATGGGCTGCAGAATAATTTTGAAATAAAAATTTATTCTTGTTTATCTGTTGTTTTATAATTTTAATTAGATAATATTATGAGCATTTAAAATGTAGGCGAAATTCTGAGTTCTTATTTTAAGTACTTATTAGTAAGTTGTTAATTATCCGTATTGATGCAACCTGATACCTCTATGGATTTATGCAGTTTTATTATGATCAAATGGAGAATGCAGGAATATTGTACTTGATACGTTAAGGGTATTTGACAGAGTTTGGTATCAAGTTCTGTTGGCTTCGATAGGAAGCTATTATTCGGGCAATTCACACTGAGTTATTTTGGCTGACTTTGAGTTTGCACAATAAATGTTGGTGTTCCCTAGAGCTTCATTCCATCTCCTACTATTGGTTAGTAGAAAAAGTTCACGGGCAGTGGGAGTTAAAAGCAAATAACTCAGTAGTCACTAGTGGTATTGTAACAATTAAAAAAGTGACACTTAAAGCTTTGTGCATCGCAAAAATCGGTGTACTGTAACAAAAGTTATTGAATTTCAAAAATGGAACAATCTCACAATACCACTTCGACAAAGACGACAATACATCGAAGGCTTGTGAAAAAAATTGTGATATTTATGGTGAAAGTGGTATATCAAAATCAACAGCACGCAAACGGGTCGCTTGCTTTCATTCTGGAAATTTCGACGTCAAAGATGATCCCCGTTCTGGTGGGCTAATTACTGAAAAGATGATGAAATTTTTGAAACAAAATGAGTAAAACCGGCATATCAACCGCCATGACATAGCTTATGAGTTAAATATTCATCATAAAATCATTTTAAGCCATTTGCAAATGTCTGTTGAAGCAACTTAACAGCTGTTGAAGCTCAATGAAATCAAGCCATTTCTGAAGTGAATCATAACTGTCGATGATAAATGGATAAAATATGAAAATATAGTTCGAAAGAGACTATGGAAAAAGAGAGATGAGCGATCACAAACAATTTCAAAGCCAGGAGTGAGGACCAATAAGGTTATGCTGTGTATATGGTTAAAATCGTTATTGTCCTGTGATTAACTCGAAAGATTACGCGAAGCAATTTAGAGAAAACGGTCAGAATTGTTCTATAGGAAGGGTGTCGTCTTTCATCACGACAACGCTCGACGACGTACATCTTTGATGATTTGCCAAAAATTAAGAGAGCTTGCCTGGGCAGTTTTAATGCATCTTCCATAAAGTTTAGACATTAGACCCTTAGACTACTACTTGTTTCGATTTAATAAAACCAAGCTAACTTCAAGAGAATCCTGTAAAAACCACTTGTTTTCGTCTAAACAATATTTTCCTTATCTTGATAAATTATATTTTATTTATTAATTCTGATCAATTTATTGTTTCACATATGATAGTACCCTCTGTTTCTTATATTTATATCCTTGCTTTTCGACGGTGAAAATGTAAAGCTGTTATTGGACTATAGATATAGAAAAATAAGTGACGTTGAACCCACACACTAGACTGGGAAAACAAGAACTTAATAGTCGGTACCGACAATTAGTAAGACTCTATGACCAACAGCCAAAGTACATATTTATACAATACAATTTAAACCTATATCGAAATACGGACTTGAATTATGCGATTCAGCAAAGCGTTCCCATTCCCTTCGTATCCAATCATTACAGTCCTGAATCCTTTTTCAAATTACCAACGCTCCTTTTTATTTGTGTAATTGCACAATTAATCTCGACTTTAACATTCCTTAAGTAAATTATCTTGTATTATCTTATTATCCACGACTTTTCTCCATATAGGCAATCAGCGACGCATCGTGTGATTAGTTAAATAGTAAAAATTGGCGATATAAATTAGCTTTTCATGTAGAAGCATCGCTGTGTGCTTACTCCTACATATTATATTATCAAAATATCTACTAGTTACTTGTGTAGATGTAGGTGCCAGTAAAAAATTAAAAAAAGTGTGTTCGGACGCACATCATTTTGATATTCAACTATAAAAACACAGCGCTGTTGCCTGTCTCTAAACCAAAATCGGAATCCCATGCCATTATCCATTAATGACACTTGTACTGTATAACTGATACTGTAAGATTCAGTAAAATATGTAGTCATTCTTACGAAGGTTGTTTTAGCGACAACCTTCGTAAGAACGACTACATATTTAATATTACCAAGAATACGGAAATATTTCTAAATTTACTCAAATGATACTAAAAATGCCTCACTTCTTCTGATCTAGCCAATACCTACAAAGCATATCTTTGGCCCTAGCGTTACATCAAATTCACAAGTAGACGTGAAACAAAATTGGGTTCGAAAATTGTTCATTAGTCATTCCTGTTGTGACTGCGACATTATAAGTCTCTTTGGGACTGATTAATTCTCTCATTGGTGTATCTTGCTTCATATCCTTTTTTATGGCTTCTTAAATAATATAGAAACTTTTCTCATCTATCCGAGGAATGATTTCATAATGTATTTTTGCCTCGCAGGTTCATATCGAAAATGAAGATTTCTTTATTAAACAGATGCAGAAGATATAACTCTCAGTGTGAACGTGGTTGGTGGCATGATGTACGGTATCATATTAACTAGTGTAAACTAGCCCGATAATAATCACCCCGCCAACAATGCTTATCAATTTTAACTACGAATTACCTTAATTAGAGAGTCCATGCTCTAATAAAATTACAATAAAATAAGATAACTTCCAAATTTGGACTGTAGTAGACAGGTTGATTGCTCTTCATTATTTCAAAATTGACTGCTATAATTTAAGGACATTAAAAAATTGCCTCACTCAAATTTGTATAGACGCATTATCGTGTCCCCACTTCTTATATCTCTATTATCTAAGCTGAAGTCGCTTTTACGACATACTGTGAAATTAAAGTATTCATTCTTGAATCGTACAATAAGAATGTCTTAGATAACGAGGTATCAATAATTCGTCTGAGGACATGTAGTACAATACCAAAGTTCAATACCATAAGTCCAGATGGGTTTTCAAATTATATTTTATATGGAAAGTTTTTTTTCGAAAATGAAAGTTTTGATATATTTACCAATATTCTGAGTAGTTGCCAATAAAGTCTATTAATTTGTAAGGTTTCTTAGACATCTGTCTTGGACCGCTTTATAGCGCCACGACTATGAGGCCATCTGGCGAATTCGTTATTCGTGTGGTAAGTTATTTAAACAAGACTGGTCTGAGGTTAATAGGGTAGAATAGTGAGATATATTGTAAAAGATTAAAGAGGGGACTTAGGAATAGAATTGTTGGATCTAGTAGCTCGCGAAGGAATTCATATAGTATGTTAGTAGTGGTCAACTAAGTGCCACAGGGTTGGCATTAAGGATGGTTAGTGTTGCCAAAAAGAAAATTATGGGAAAGAGCAGTACGTTTAATCCAGCCTATGAATGTTTATATCAGAATTTCGGTATGAATGTTGAATAGGGTTGTTTATTGGCGGTTACCCAATAAGTCAACAAAAATGTGTCGCTATTGGTCCAGATAACGTATCTGCGGGTGCCAGTGTATTAGTAGGCGAGGCAGATTGGGAATAGCTGTAAGCACGGGTTACCCAACCATGCCCTGACACATAACGCAACTCAACACTCTTATTGCTAACTATTGGGTCATTCGATGGACCGCAAATGTTTTTGAGGATGACAAGGCTGTCGCTAAAAATAGGCACACACTCAGTTTTTCCCAAGTCATTACAATCAGTGACTATTTAAGACCGAAGTACATTGCAGTTTGCGATACCTCCCATGCGTGTCGTGCCATCTGAAAATATTTATGTTTAGCAGGAGTACATGAAAAAAATAATGTTTTGGAAAATGTTTAGTTTGTTTAAAAGCGGTTGTGAATTAAAGTTCAGTTAGTGAAATAGTCAGGTAAGTACGAGGTGTCGTTAAGCTTTATACAAAATAGAATCATTTAAGGATAAAATACAAATGATATTCGAACATGAATTATTTGAAAACTATTTTGCAGTTTATCCGCGATCTAAATTTTCCATTTTAATTTTTATTACTAAAAAGGCACTTGATCTAAAGATGTCTGATTTATCGTGTCGGATATATTTCCAATTAATCGCTCACTATGATCGATAAGATATACTGGCAGGGTCTGCATGGACAATACAATAAATTGACCAGAAATTCTTTCCAAAGAACCGATAATGATTCAAAAACAACCTCCCAAACAGCATAAATAGATTTATAGGCAAAATTTATCTATTCACTATTCATTTTTCTCAAGCATTTATTTCAAATTTATGATTTTTTAAGAGAAATTCAAAATGCTAATAATTATAAATAAACGAAAAAAATATCAAAATAACAACAAAAAATACTGAAGACAATTATTTGGCATTAGCTCAAACTGAACTAATTTTTAACTAAGATTGTACGAGTATCTAACATAACTAGAAATAGCATTGCGATTGTGTTTTTAATAGAAGAATTGTCGCCATGGTGAAATTTGATTGTCGTCATTGGTGATGTTGTTTAACACAACAGAATGAAACGTTGCCAAATAAAAGCGGTACAAACACTATAGTTTGTCCTACAAATTGAGTTAATTTTTTTTGTTGTTTTTTCTCAAATTTAGAAATATTTTCACATTTGTGTAAATTCACAAATTATTACTCATCATATTGTGAATTTTTTCCATACTATTTTCAATTGGCTTACGGCCCTGATATATTATGAGTTAATCAATAGGGAATTTGTAGAAAATTGCTATATTTAAAGAAGGTGAGATCTTTCTTGGAAATCTTAAAGTCCGTTTAGCTTGAGCCTATGGTTAACCCAGTTTTCTTTAGGTATAATGCAAAATGAACTTTTTTGATTCTGGTCGTATCCGATTTTTAAATCAATTGTTAAACTTATAAAAATACCTGATTTTTTGTAATGATTATAAGAGAACATTTTTTGCAATCATAATCAAGGGTGTGACAACCGGGAGTACGGTCTAGGCCTGGTTTATCAATAAAGATCAGACATTCAGCGGTCGACCAATCCTAGCATGTTATTAGCATTTTGGCTAACGCTGTTGCTATATCGACCTGCCTTACCTTCTGGGACCATAAACGATGTCACTGGGTTTTCCGGTAGGATCGCCCCTTATCCATAGCTTAATTTTAGCCACAACTGACCTACATATATTTGGGATCGTCCAGCCTTATGTAGGCGGTTTAAGTTTTGCGGATGATGTTCAGCCTGAACGCGTTTGAGTTCGCAAGGGGTTTTGATATGGACCGTAGTTTCCGAAGAATACATGAGGATTGGTAAGACTAATGATCTGTACAGTAGTATTAGGTTATTTAACGTGACTTATCTGTCATTAAACATAAAACCACAAGTCGTTGACGACCATAGGATTGAGTTACACTCAATTAACGCACCACCATTACTGGTAGTTTACAGTCAGTAACCAGTTACAACCAGTTACTCTAATTGTTACTGGCAAGGTCTATCGAAACCTCTACTGTCATAAGCAGTGACAGAGCCCGACTGAATTACTAGTATCTCCCACCAGAGATTCGGAGACTATACCCGCGATATGGGTATTAACCACAGCCACTACGTTGCTGCCTTAGGCGCCTCACTATTGTCAGGCACAGTGTGTTTTAAAACCATGGAGCACCCCGATTCCCGTAGTACCAATTTTTGTCTTAAGAGTACTTCGGTTTGTAAGAAATCTTGTAAATCTCTAGGCACCGCTAAGCCAGCTCAGGTACGCGGATTCGCCAGGACCCAAAAGTATAACCAGAATCAACCTTGGTCTTTCACCCGATTGTAGCCTCTTTGCGTGCCATTAACACACCCATTCACGAACTATTCTCGCTCTCCTATTTAAAGGAATTCTCGCTCTCCTCTCCAAATCTATTCATACCGTTTTCTCATACCTGGTGACGCAAATCCCCGTACAGGCCACCCTTAATGAGAAGATGCTTGGCACTTTCCTCCGCCGCCCCACAAGAGTATGTTATTTAGCCTCCACAGCCAGTCCACGCCCGTACAGAAACCCATTCATAGTGCCATGCCCCGTAAGTAAATACCCAAGGTACAGACCACATTCAAATCCAGACGCAGACAAAAAGCACACATCCGAAATGAACATGTGCGTCCATCTGCCATTCACACTGTCATCTCATCGACCTTGCCATATTTCATACATTCTATTCAGGACCAGGACACGCCCCTGGCGTGGATTAAGATACTGAACCTCTTTATTCATAACCGGACAACCTGCAAGCCGGACGCCCCGCCGTAGACGGTAGTGAATGCTTCCACGCAGCACCTCCAGGTCCCATGGAATTTCTCCCGTGAGAACCTGCATCGCATCGGTTGGTACGGTTCTACATACATTCAAACATGCATACAAAGCCAGACGCTGAACAGAATTTATGCCTACCCTTGCATACTGGTAGCGCATAATGTCAGCCTACACACACGATGCATACATAGCACACGGAACAAATATACGGTTGTACAGGACTTTCATCGCTCTGGATCGAAGTCCCTATTCTTTGCGAAATACTCACACGAACATACTAACCAAACCGGCTAATGATCTGTACAGCAGAAGCTTCGATGTTATTGTCAGAATTTTTAGTTTATTTTCAACGCTTACGCTGCCACCATCTACTTTGTTTCGCGCTCATTAATGAGCTGCCTAAGATTTTTCACTGCTGGCTTAATTTTGGGGAAGACCGTTCTTACAACTCTTTCTATACGACACATAACATCGATGGCTTTGGTTTATACTGCTCGACCTTGTTATGGTAGCCTTGACTATGGCATTAATGATTTGGGTGTTACCAAAGAGGTGGCGCACAAATCATCAAGGATCTTCCAATAAAATACTGGCGAAACCAGTCGTACGATCGTGCTGCATTTACAACTATGATATCATAGACAGCATGGTACACTCGTATGTACCAAACAGCACGACGCGAAGAAAATAGGTACGCCGGGAATTCGATGTTATACCATGGAGAGCGTTTTTTTTTTAAATTATTTTTTCTATAAATAAAGTTAACTGTTAACAATATAATGAAACTAATTATCTTCGTATGTGTAATTCTGAAAGGAATTGTCTAAAAATATAAAACTTTACCGTATTAATAATTTATATTTTTAGAATAGCAATTTTAAGAATTGCAATAATATTTATTAAAAATGAAAAATTAACTATTTTAAAAAAAATTTATATGGCATATTGATAATAAAATTTAACTGAATTGAGAAAAATTTATATTAAGAATATCAAAATTAAATGTATTAAAATTTTTTTATATAATATTACGAATGAGCAATAATTAAATTCCAAATTCATATAGCTAAATAAGAACGAAATACCTTGAGAATTAATATAAAAACTGCTAGCTAACTGAATGTACAAGTTATAATAAGAAAATGTTTTTCTATTGAAATTAATACAAGTACTCGATTGCCCTCTAAAGTGCTAAAAGAGAGATCATTGTCGTAAAGCAAAAGGGGCGCTCCAGATATATTTTGGCCAGGGAGAGCGCATGTTCATCTAAGGGTCTCCCAACCAGGTCGTACGTCGTCTTCACACATTTTTTTCTTTTCTTCTCCTTTTTCTTTTATATTTTTTTTGGGTTCCCCTTTAGACTCTTTCTTTTTTATTTTTTTCCTTTCTTTTTATATTTTTTTTCTCTTAAGAAAAATAATTTTTTTTTTGGATTTTTTCTTTTCTTGCCTATCTATTTTCATCTTTGCCACTTTTCACCTTCCCTCTCATTCTCAATTCCCATCCCTCTTTGAATATTTTTTTTCTTTTAATTTTTTTTTATAATTTCCTTTTTCACTTCTTTTTTCTGGCGATTGTTTTTTCTTCTTCCCTTAACACTCTCGGACGTCTCCCCTTTATGTTTTGGCATAAATTTTTCAGTTCATGGTGGGTGTGAGAGCACATTTCAGCCCAAATTTCGAATTCAGCTTCGTCAATTTCATTAATTCCTTTGGGATGGCGAATTCTCTCATGGAAGTTTAAAGTTTCATCCTGGCTATACCATTATCTGCAGTTTTAAAGTCGATAAATATGTTTTAAAACAACAGTTTAAACTGGAAAAATCTATCTTCCAGAAGCTTACTTTAAAATAATGCGGCATAACAATTTGTTTTGTTTGAGTGTAAGGTGTCTGAGGTAAGAGCTAGAAGCCAATATATAGTGATACAACCATAAATAACTGAACCACGTTTAGTATAGCTTGTTCTTATAAAATTCGCTAGTGAAACTGTTCGATACTAAATTAGAATAACCAATTTGAGATTTTTAATTTTTATAGAACATATAAGATTATTTTAAGTATAGCACTTGGAAGAGTTGTACGGTTCCAAGTCCCCTATTTAAGTGCCTTAAACAATATTTGAGCATTATTTCCTCCTTATAACCAATTTAATAAAATGGAAAAGTTTGGATTCGTCTAAGAATATTTAATTATGAAACCAAATACAATTAAATAATAATTTTTTCAAAGATCTTATTACAATTTATACTAGGGATTCCTTCATTGCTTTCAACTTTATAGTCGAAAGAATTTGCTAGCATGGTGTGGTGGCGTTCTACAATTTACACATAGTAGACGTTTCGAATCGGTTCAACGGAATTTTGTTAGCTATGTGTTAAGATATCTTCCGTGGAATGATCGCTTTAAACTCCCATCTTACATGGAGTGGGTTAAATTGCTTCGGACTCCTTGACTAGAAGAACTACGTATGGTTGCTCACTTAATTTTTATTCTTATTTATTATTGTCCATTACAGTTTCATTAAGGCATGTTGGGCATAATCTGAGACTCTTGCCTATGCTACATGACAAGGTCTCTTCATCTAACTATGATCTGCAGTAGTATTTGAACAGAACATGTTTGGCTATTAATAATTGCAAGGAATTCAATATAAATTTAACAAGGGAGTCTTTAAAAAAGTTTTTTTTTCAGTCCTGTCTTAGGGTTTATTAGTTTTTTTTTTATTTGAGGCGTTTCTTTTTGATAGGTGAATTGTTTCTCAGTAGTTTCTGTGGCGGTGTGTGCTTCGAGTTGAAGCTTGAAGTCGATAATTAAACCAACAAATTTTATTGTTCTTGCTATATTTTGCGACTATATTTTTTCAATTTTTAGTAATATCAAAAACTGAAATATAAATTCTTAGTGCCACGATAACTAAAGAACACCTCTGCTATGTCACTAGCTAGATTCGAATTAAGCCCTATATTAGGGCATAGTGATTTTACTTTAAAGAACCTTTAAATTATAATAACAAATTATATAAAGAAATAAGTACTTTTTTTCGATTTATATTATAACTGTGATTATATTCAGTAAAAAGATATGTTATCTAAAACGTCCTCAAGGATATGGTTTGGATTTATATCTTCTAAGAAAACATATTTTTTTAGATATTGTAGTTTTTAAGGCACAATCAAATAATGTTTAGACCGTTTTATCGAGATCCACGTTAAACTTTAACGCAATTTTTATTTATTATCTTTTGGCAAAGATCTGGCAGAAATGAGACTAGTTCATTCCCAGATGATCTTTAAATAATAATTTTTATAAAAATCCTTAGCCTTTTTATACAGATTTATTAATCTAATGTTTGGAATACGTTTTGTTAAGACCTTTATTGGGAATACGACTCGCGTGCATTGTATGGTGCGTGATTAGGTCCTCGTTCTCGTTCGGATGAATTCAGTTTTTGGAGAATAGGCACCTCTGTTATGACTGCCCACGGGCGTAAGTTTGACTGCTTCTATCAATTAATGAACGTGATTTTGTGTTTTTCGCCTAATTTTTTTGTTAGTTCATTAACCATGATTTGGTTGAAAGTTAATGAGAGAAGGCAAGCAACGAAGAAAATGGTTAGGATTACCGTGGAGGTAAGAGAAGAAATAATCAGAAAGTACACCGATGGCGAGAACGACAGTATCTAAGATTGTGAAAAAACAAAGACGTTGCTAAGTCTGTTAACATTGCGAAGTGGGTGAAATCGATTATCAAACAAAGATCAGTGATATTAGAGAATATTGGGAAATTGCTTTTGATCTGGATAACAGAAAAACCGCGTGATGGCGATAGGGTTTCGGAGGCAATGATTTTCAAATAGGCAAAACTGATGCATGTCGATCTCTTGAAAGATAAGGCAGCAACAAGCTCAGAAATTGAAGTGTTTAAATCTTTCCATAGCTGGTTTGATAATTTTAAGAAGAGGACTGGAATTCACAACCAATGCTGTTAAAGATATTGCCAATTATTTTGTTACAGAGTTTGGGGAATTTTTGAAGGCTGAAGGTTTCGTTCCCCCATAAGTTTTTATTTATGATGAAACAGGTTTGTTTTGGAAGAAGGTATCTATATTACGCAAGACGAGAAGGCTTTATCAGGACATAAGCTAATGAGGGATAGGTTCACTTTCTTGTTCTGTGGCAATGAAGGGGTGGGTATTGTAAAATGAAGCTTCTATTGATCTACCACTTTGAAAACCCAAAGGGCCTTTGTGATGTGGAGGTTAAGCAGCTAGATTTGGATAACCAGAGAATATTTTAGCGTGTCCTTTAGTATTATATTTGGGCCAAGTGAAGTAGGTTTTTTTGAGAAGAAATCCTTTCTTCTGAAGACCCTCCTCATAAAGGGTAATGCCTCAGCTCACTCTCCAAGCATGCTAAATTGTGTTGCCGGAGTTTGACTTCATCACTGTAAAGTTTCTCCCCCCTAACACTACTCCTCTCATTCAGTTCATGGCAGGTCATCGGTAATTTCATGTAACTCTTCACTAAAGTATTATATCAGAAGTACTTTTGGAAAAGTCCCTTTACTATTGTTCTTTGCATCTCTCATTGATAAACCCGGCAGGAAGTTTCCTACAGAACAATGAAATCTGAAAGGAAGTTAGAGGCTGTGTCTATAGTGTGGGATAATATCTTTTTGGGCAGGTCCAATGATCTGGATGGGAAAAGCTGACCAATGAGGGAAACCTAACTAATGAAGAGATGCAGGAACTTGGGAAGGAGAATACACTCTCTTCAGGCTCGGAGAAGGAGGAAATAAAAGAAGCAATTCTTTGGCAAATATTTGCATATCAAAAACTTTGAAGAGAAGTACCACACAAACCAAACCCAAACAACACGTGCAAGCTAGGCAGCTGTCAAAAATTAACTGAACATAAGTGAGAGACATGAGAACAAACATAATGCCACAAAAAATCGAAAATAGAATATACGTAGCCCGCGGAAATTCAAAATTCGCGATACTTTTTGGACGGACCTCGTACTCGTAATATGACGATAAATAACAGTAGGATTTTTTTCATTGTAACGGATAAATCATTTTCGATTTATTTGTTATCGAAAAAATTTTATATTTGCTATACAACGGATTAAGGATGCATACTGAGGTACTATTGTATTTGTGTTTATTATAGGAATTTATTTATGCAATACCAATTCACGATTCTACGTTTAGATTGCCTAATTAAATAATTCTAACTAATCGTTAGTACTTTAGTTGATACTATTATTTTGTCAAAGGTGGATGCAAAAAATAAAGCTGCTGAAGAATTTCTTATTAGCACTTTCCCATGGCATAGTATTTAAGCTTAATTATATCAATCGTAAAGATTTATAAGTAAACTTCCTTTCCACGCTTAGTCAATTCCAAAAAAGATTTACGAGAAATCAATAAACCTCCCCCTAGAGGAAGATATCTAAATAGTAATTTTTTTTATTACAATATTATTTTGTAAAGTATACAAAACGGTCCAAGTATTCCTCTACCATTAAAAAGGTCATTTACTGATATTCTACATTTTATGCAATCAAATTACATCTCCACGGTGTGAACTGGATTTATTTTTATAAAATTTTACACGTATAACATCTTTAACGATTACCCACCAACTGATACCGTCATTAACACCTTCCACAAAGAGGGATATAGAATATTACGAACAAACGACTATCCTTAATTTATTCTGTCAACAACAAAAAATAAAAAAAACATAATATTTTCTATAAACATCACGTAAAAATAAACAAGAAAATTATTGTAAAAAGAAAATTTATAAATATGTTAATTGGAAAAAAAAAGAAGAAATAAAATTTTTAAGGAGAGGTAATTGGGGAAAGGTGAGGGAATATCCATACGTCAAAGAAGATGAAATTTATTTGAATCTTTTCCCCCAACAATACCGAATATAATATAGTACATACAAAAGCGTTTAGTTAATACGAATTACTTAAATTCTCAGAAGAAGCACGAGCCAAACAAAACTATTTGATTGCTAAATTGATAAATGGTGTATATTTAGCTGCTGAAAATTCCTAAATACTTTTCCAAGCTGAATTACATTAAACACACAACAACCACAATGAACGGGGATAGTTGAAAAATCGGGAAATTTCGAAAACGAATGTAAATCGCGTTTTATTCTTGCTAGCTAATCTAACAAACAGAACAATAATAATAAGTAAATTTTGCCAATGCAGTAATAAACAGCGAGAGCGTACTACAAGTAATGAACATTGGCTCCGGATAGTCAAGCCAATACAAGAAGATCATATAGGAGGCTAGTATCTAAAAATATACCCCATAAAAAAGATAGCGGCGGCGGCATCTTCATCTCACCGGCGGCTTGGCTTGGCTTATAAAGCGAAAAAGAAGTCAACAGAACAGAATGCAAATGGCAACTGATGAGCTGACATAAACTCTGTTGATTGAATTATTGGCACAGTTAATGAACACTTTGCCCCGCACCTTATGTTTAATCCAGAAAAAAATTACATTCTACTAAAATAGTGATCAGGTATCCTTAATATCGAAACTGTACCAGTACCAAATCTGAATGGAAGCAGTCCGATTTTATAATCTACTCTACAATTGAAAGTTGGTATGCGCATCCATCTTAATCACACATATATAAATATGTAGAAGCGACATGCATACGTTCAAACACAAATTATTTTACATAAAAATCTATTTACACTGCAGGCCAAAATTATGCGACCATCTTGATAACAATATATTCTCTAGAACTCTTTAATTAGTATTATTTTCTTGGATGTATAATATAATGTATAGTAAATTAGAAATATTTTAAAAATTTATGAAATATTTTAAAAAAAAAAGGAGTTGTAATTTCCATTCAAGTCCCTTGTTCTACCATAAAAAGCTAAGTGTAATTAACAAATTCCCGTCCTTGATTGTAGTAGGTAGGAGTAAATGTTAAATTTCTATAATGCCGTTTCGGAAATTGCAAATATTTTTAAGAGGATTAAATTT
The DNA here is from genome assembly GCA_958298945.1 of Atherix ibis. Lineage (NCBI taxonomy): Eukaryota > Metazoa > Arthropoda > Insecta > Diptera > Athericidae > Atherix > Atherix ibis. The sequence continues at coordinate 33,635,938 of OY282609.1, forward strand.
GATAATTTTTTCTTAATATTTATCTAAAACTATTGTAGCTAATACCGCTCAATAAATATGAGTTTTTATTTTTAGTTAAAAAAAAGTCTTTATTGAAAAAAATACAATATTTTTGAGTATTCCATTTAGTGTAAAAAATGAGCAAATTTTTTGATGTTCCTACTCTGGAGTAAGCAACGTATAAGTTGACAGTTGCCCATGGCCAAAGCAAGCATTTTCAAACTGTAGTCGCTGAAGTTGATGGGCAAATTGGAGGGAATCATGGGAATGCGCGAAAACATCATATCTTATCCTTGATATTTTACCGTTGATAATTGTTGCTTCAATCACATTTGCCATTTGTTTGTTAACGGCAAGTCTGGTTCCGATGAAGCATTATTGGTAAACTAATTTGCAAAGTTAAAATGTGCGTTGGCATTCCAAATGGGTCCAATGAATTTAGAAACTCTATTGGATAATTAACAGCTTAATCTGCATTTGGAAATGTCTCAACAGATTTGTATTTTGTTAGCTTTCCAGGAAGTTTCAATTGAATCCAATCGTTCATTTTATTGACGTCATCATTCTTCGGTGCTAAGATTGACCATCCGCAAACCCAAGGGTTATTCTTAAAGTTTCGCGTAATATTTGCGAAAACCAAATTATGGTATATCCTGAATTATACTTTAATAAATTTTGCCATTGTGTGAGAGAATTTTTTTTTGTTTTGGCCGCCATTTTGATTTGGATGACATTTATCTATTCGCATTTGACAGTCGTAGAGAGAGTGGCCGATAACAATTTATTATGGAGCATCTAACGTCGCAACCATATGTAATTGAAATTATTAAAATATTTTATTTAAATAATTGTTCAGTTGTGAATACGCGGAGAAAATTAGGTGTCTTTTTTGGTGTTAAAAATATGCCGAGTAAGTCAACCATTCTAAGTGTAATGAATAATTTTTTGAAATTATACATACACTGGGAGAAAAAGCAAAGACTGGATGACAATTAAGCCAACGGTCACCAGAAAAGATTGATGCAGTGAGGCAGAGTGTTGCTGAATTCCGGGTACCTGTTATCGACACCGTGTACAAGAATTGGGAATATCTTCAATAAAGATTTACCATTTTCAATTGATACAACAGCTGTAGGCAAATGACCATGAACAGCGGCGAGACTGGAGTGCTCGAGTTTCACAACTCGATATAGACGACCACCATTTTTGGCAAAAATCAGTATGAGCACACTTCGACTTAGCTGGCTTTGTTAATAATCAGAAAAACCGCTATTAGGGCACTGAAAATCCTCAAATAATACACCAAAGATCACTACACCCTCGTAGAGTAACTTTATGGTGCGACATTTGGGCCGGCGCTATCATTGGGCCATATTTCTTTGAGAAAGCTAGAGGCGATGCTGCTACCGCTATCGGGACATGTTGGAAAACTTTCTTCTGCCCGAATTGAATTAATTAGGCCTACAGAACATGTGGTTCCGACAGAAAGGTGCCACATCACACACAGCTCGTGCTACGATGCAAATTTTGAGAGAATTTTTCCCGATCGACTAGCCCCCACGATCCCCTGATTTGAACCTTCCCAATTTCTTCGTATGGGGTACTTGAAGAAAAAGGTGTACACTAATAAAATCAACCACATACTCGATGCTTTCATCGAAACAAAATTGCTGTAATAACACCACAAGTCTGCGAACATATTATGAAAAATATGCTTAAAAGAGCTTGCCCCTTGCGCCACGGCCAGAGGCGGGCATTTGACCAATATCATATTCCACATATAATGCCAACGACCATATAATCAATCAATAAAAAACAAATTATAATATTATATATCATTTAAAAGTTATTTAACAAAAAAACTTCAATCTGGAACATAAGACGCACCCTGTTTATTAATAAAAAATTAAAAAAACATGCAAAACAATTTTGATTTTTATTGCGGTTAAGCTTAAAATTTCAAAGAATAACTATAGAATGTTATCATTAGATCGCAAGTTATCGGTAAGTAGGCTTTCAATTACTAGTTTTAATGAGGATCCTTAAACTACTAATAAAAGAAATCATAAACTCGCAGAACCTTAAATTCAGTACCAATTAAGTAAAAACCTTGTGTGTGTAACAAATGTGCAAAGCGATTGAGATCTTGTGGTCTATTAGGACGCGTGGCGGTTAGGAACTCATTACTACGTCCTCAAAATACAATAATAAAAAGGATTTAATTGATCTTTAATCCATTTCAAGTGGACCGCTGATGCTTTAAAAATGTACTGTAGATAAATAAGTCAAAGTTTCAGTTATTTGGGTCTTATACAAGATTCTACGTGCATTGCAGTGCTGAAAAAATATTACCGGGAGCTGTGGTACCAACCGGTAAATAAGGCGCGGGCTCGATGATGGTTCTGGGTTGCTTCTCTGTGAAGGAACTTGGAGACTTAATGGGAATTGAAGAAAATTTTAAATAAGAAGAGTGGTATCTTAATATTTTAGACATAAGTGCTGTTCCATTAGGACTTCGGTTCTTTGGTGAAGGTTTTGTTATTTAAAAGGATAATCATTTTAAACATAAATTTGAAATTATTTAGAGATTATCTATATTATATGACCTCCACAATCAAGCGATCTCAACCCCATAGAAATTTTATGCGATGACGGAGACTTCTGAAAAATCATTTAATTGAATTTTCTCCTACAAGCCAAAGTGGTCATCGATCTCAAAATTTTGTCGATCAACAAGCTAATGAATACCACAAAATCAAGTCTTCTCTGATACATACAGGAAAATTTATAAAACTAACTACCAAAATTTCGTCTGAAAAAAAAAACACCTTTCAGGTGTAAACTTATTTTGAATATGATTAGGAACTGTAGTGAGTAGCAGATGTACTGAACACGACGAAGAGTAGCAACACAAAAATTCTTGTATACTCCGAGCATAAAATAGAATTCTTGGGCTTACGAATTCCCTCAGCTATTAAGATGATTGCGCAGAAGCAGTTCGACTCCGAACCGAATTATCCGACTAACCTAATTTAAGTACAAATTGAGGCGGGCAAATCGATTAGTATTCTGATAGAAAATGCTTCTAAAGACCGGAAAACTAAAGGAAGAAACGAGAACAGAAAACTAAAAGAATAAAAAAAGGTTTCTTGTGTATGCGAAAATTCTTATTATCCTTTTAATAGGCTTGACCATTCAAATATAAGATAATAATTTATTTTTCTGGACTGAACAATTCATAAGTAGTTTTAGGCAATTTTCGGAGGTCTTTACTTTTTCTATTTAAATGGTCAATTGCAAAGAATTTTTAAAGAAAACTCCGGATGCCAAGTTCAGATACTACTCCGGGTTTAGTGCTAGAAAAATCTGAAAATCGTTGATTATTCGCAAAAATACAACGAAAAAGTCCCAAAAAAAGGAATGAAAGGGGAAAATAGAGTAAAAGGGATAGAAATAGTAAGAGGAGGAGGGATAGGAATATTAATAGGGAGAGAGAGAGAGAAAAACGAATGCTAGAATAGTGTCATAATTTGTTACGTAACATTCAACAAAGAAGAGACTCTCCCTCCGCAACGGACACTATCACAATGCACTGCGTGCGCACATTTCCTTCACAGATTCACGGGGATGCTTTGGCCGTGCGACTGACAAACCGAAAAACTCAAAAGAATTTTCCACTTTTCCTTAAGGTGTATGCGTATCCGTTTAATTGAATTGGTTAGCTTTAAGGTGTATGCGTATTTTATATTTGATTGGATTAGTTAGCCAAAGAGTTTTGCATAAATTTTAATTCGGAAAAAATATACATTTTCCAAACTATCAATTTGTGAGCATGTTTTTTTTGGCTTTTTCTAACAATCGCAGTTAAATGTGGAAAAAATTCCAAAAAAATATGACAAAAATATTTGCATCAAAGAAATAACAAAAACGAAAGATGGAAAAAAATGTAGGCTTATTAGCTGACACTGAACACTGCGGGAAGTTTATGTGATGATAGGCAGTTTAGTTAAAAATAGAAAAATCCTAATTTACTTGTATACGAATATGTGTATAGTAACCACTTGGAGGAATATACATATACCAACACACAAGAAAAAGGCAAAGTTCTTACCACCAAGAAAAAAAAAACATAAATAAATTAAATAAAACAAATAAAAATAATGGAACAAAAATTAAGAAAAGCTTTCACAATATTCGACTTTGCGCATCAATTCATTGATACATTTTCGTAATATACGTATACTAACAAGTGTAAATTAATATTCACAATTCAATTTTCACTACCACCATTTCACTTTTCTTTGCAATAAGAAGCTTTTTTCTTTTTATTACATATTTCAAACAAAAAAAAACGTCTTCAAACTTTTACATTTTAACTAGAAAATTTGATTTTTTCTATTTTTTGAAAATATTTTTTTTTTACAATTACATTTAAGAGCTTTTTTATTTTCTTTCAAATTAATTCAACAAATTGTATTCGTAAATTTAAATATTTATTATTGGATTTTTTTTCTTCGAACGCGTTCCGTGTTATGTGTGAGTGCACTAAGGTACCCGTTTACATGTATGTGTGTGTATATGAACGAATGATTATCGTTTTAAAAAATTTGGACTAGACTGGAACTGACTAAACGGATGAATATCACGATCTCTACTGAATGACAAGATCGAAATTTCATTAGAAAGTTTGGGAGTACCGATGGGATGTGATCTACCTCCCCAGTTGATTTTATTTGTATTTTTAGATGAGAATGTGCCCATGTTCATATATATCTAAATGTAAACAAACGCTATCGACTGCGCCTTGTAAAATTCTCGCTAAATTTGAATTTAACCTAAAGCATCGTCTTATTGTGGGGCCTAATTACTGAAATACTTCAAATAAATTTACAAATGATTTTCTTCATAATTTCATTTTTTGTGTATAATTTATTTAATTATTAGGCCGCATGCTTTCAACGAGTTTCTAAATAAGAAAAGCAACTTTTAATTTAAAAGAAGCGTGTTATTTTTCCTTTAATTAAATTATTGTTCGTTTATTCTAAGAAATGCTTTGTAATTTGCATATTATTGAAAAAATCCATGTAAACTTTTTAACAAGTCTACAAACAAGAAATTCAATGGGAATTTGATAAATTGGTGATATTTTATCGAATATTTTCTAACTAATTTTTTTACTCTTCAATGAATATATAATAAAGTATTTACCATTATTTTTTCTACCTTTTTGTTTATTAGTCAAAAGAATATAATGAAAATTAATCGATATTAATCAGTTAATAAACTTTATTTGGGGTAAGCATTTTCTTGAGGCAAAAGATAACTGCCGTGAAATAAGAAAATAAATTGCTTCAATTTTATGCAAAGTAATAGCAGTGATTTCGCCTAATGCGTATGCAATTAAAGAAAATTGTTGAAAATTCATTAGAAACTCATAACCTGCAATATTTGAATATTAGATTAAAGAATACCTGGATAGGCCCCTAAGTCAGATTTTCGGATATGTATGCTCAATTTTCCAGCTTAATTATTGCAGGAGCGGCGAGAAATCGTAACGCTTGCATACTTTTGTAAAAAAAATTGTATGTAGACATGACACCCACTGACATCTAGTTTTCGTAATAGAAATTTATTGAATTCCAAAAGCATAATTTATATTAATTTTAATTCACTTATTGAAAACAAAAATACAATTTAAACACAACGACAGGCAATATTTATTTTTTGTACAATCTTTGATATGTAATACAATTGTATTTTAGGTCTATTATTTATTTTGTAAATATCAATCGAATATCAAGCGCCTCAATTTTGTGGACTTTCGGAGAGTTTTTAAACACGCCATTCTCTATGAAGTGGTAGAATACCGAAATGCTTGCATACTTTTGTTGTTATTTTGGCACTTATCGGAAAGTGGAAGTGAAAGTATAGTTTTTATGTTTTTTGAAGTATTTACGAAAAAGTAAGTATTTATATAAATAGTTATATTATTGATAACATTTAATAGAAAGTTTTTATTTCAGAAAATGAAGTGTTTTATAAAGGGTTGCTGCTGGTCATTCAACGGAATGAGGAGCCGGAAATTTTTTTCTTTTCTAGAGAAATTAACAAACTAGAGAAATTAACAAAAATTTAGTTTATAATGTGTTTAAATGGCTTTTAGTGATTTGTTCTGTCCAAAAAGTGATTAAAAAGTGGAAAGTTCGTCATAGAATAAAAGTAAATAAATGTGCTGTTGACAGTTCAATGTTTATCAGAAAAAAGTTTACTGCCAGTATACGTAAAGTGTGTGTAAGAAAATTTAAGGGAACAAATTTTTTTTAATAATGCAAAAAATACTTTAATTTCTGTTTATCCTTAATTGAAAAGCTAAATGTAATGATAGTATATTCATATGTTAACATAACAGGTTTCCACAAAATAAATGATTGAGGGAAAAGTGGATTGCGGTAGCAGCATCGGGAATTCCCCGGAACCACGACATAGTGTGCTCCGTATATATTTATTTTATTCATATTAACGTAATTATTTATTTTAAATCCCCCATTTCTATAATTTTTCAGTATGTTTTGCCATTGCTATTTTCATTGTGTTAAAATAAATAAAGTATATTCGATAGGCTTATTATTTAATTAAATTTGTTTGCATTTAAGCTTTCGCTTTTATAATGGATTTACTAAATAATAATGTTTTGAATTTTTTTTAAAATATTAGTTGTTAATTTATTTAAGTACATTAAATTTTCCACTTTGTAATTTAGTTTTAAAATTACATGTTCTATGTAATTAATGCTTTATTTTTAATTTAATTTTTATATGCTCTTCCATTTTATAATTCGAACCACTTCAATCGCATACTGAAGTTTAAAATTGTCTCCTAATTATTTACGCCGTTTCTGCTCACGGCCGCAATTTTTGTGTAGAGGCCTATGCAGCTTCTCTATAATCTAAGATTTGAACCTTCTTAAATTGACATAATGGACAATATACCCTAGACATCTATCATTAAAGGCTCTTGTCCAAGATAACTACCTTTTCATAACTGGTTTTTTTCAGAGAAAATAGAATTATTTTCCAAATTACACTCAAAAAAAAATTATTTTAATTAATTTCCCTCAAAAATATTATTTTCACTTTTTTTTAAAAACATTGTTTTTTTTTAACTTTGAAAGTTTGCTTATAGGTAACATAAAAAATAATTAGTGTTATACTGTGCTAATTTTTTTATGTTATACAAATCAAAATAATCCATATAACAGTAATAAATATAGTAATTATTAATTAAATTCTGATTATATCCGAATGAATGTAATTTTCTTTGATTTTCAGAAGAGTGCGAATAATAAGATTAAGATTCGTTCTAATACTATTTTATTCTCTTTATTTTATGACTTCCAATTCGATTTTTCTCGCAGCTCGCTGTCAAACTAGAAAACAATTCTCATCGCCCAGAGAAATATAAGTTCGAGCCGTACAGTGAGTGAGTCAGCGGCAAAACGAAACATCCAGCTTGAGTAGAAAAGGCCACAAACAAAACAAAGCGTAAACGTAACAGCAAACATATTGTTTTGTTCCTCAGTTATTGTACGAAGAAAGAGGACGAAAGAAGAGAAAGAGACGAATTATTTTTTGCATTTTTTGACATTTGCACGATTGCAGTATTGTTTTTTGGGTACGCGCAATAATCTCGAGAGCTCATTACGTGAGTGGACGGTAGTGTAAAAGCACATAAGTAAAGAGAGCGTTTTCGTGACGAAGAAGAAATACGATTAGTGAAAATTATAGAAAAATAATACAAATTTTATTTGATAATATTATTTATTTACAAAAATTATAGCTATGAAAATTCGAATCAACGAGTTTTCTAACGTTAAATAATCGATGAAGTTTATGCCAAATAAAAATACAAATATTCCGAAGATTCCGCGTTTTCTTTTCCGAATAACAACGAATATTGTGATTTGTTTCTAGAAGGAATTAGAAGAAAAAAAATAGAGGAACGACAATTCATAAATCGAGAGTACAAATAGTGTGTATTCTCCTCTTTGTTAAAATTTTAATGCGTTTTTTTTTTAAATAGAAATTATCTATCATTCGGAAAGTTCTAGTTTTTAGTGTATAAAATAATATAAGAGCTGAAGTGTATATGTTTGTTTTTTGTTAGGTGAAATTAAGTTGGTAGAAAATTAGTGGCTTGTAGAGAAAGAGAGGGTGTACAAAATCGATTGGAATAGTTGATTAATACTTACCAACCATACGGGACGTGTGTGCATGAAAATGCCCCATTGTCACCGAATGAAAATCAGGAAAAACAAAAGCCAACAACCGTTGTCAGTGACATTCGCGATCAGTTTTATTTTTATCGTTTTCAATAGTTGTCTAGTTAATAAGTGCAATGCCGAAGCAACAGATATTGCGCTGGACGCGAAAGCTAATCTCACACATCGAATCGATAGTCTCAATCTACTATTGTACACTTTACTACTAACTTTAACAGTCCTGACAATTTGGCTTTTTAAACACCGTCGAGTTTCGTGGCTGCATGAGACTGGATTAGCTGTGATATATGGTAAGTTTAAATAGTCGGAAGATGAGTAGAGTGAGTTTAATACTTATCCTTACCATCTAGTACTGCCTACACCCCAGCTTCCCCCTCACATGTATATGTAGATATACAAAAACTTCTATGCCCTTAATTAGAGAAAGAACTCGCATTAACATAATTGTCCTAGAAACAAGAGGAAAAATCAATGAATGACTAAAGTCAGTTTGCTATCACCCCTAGAAAAAGCCATTATAGTAAACTATACTGTCATATCGTATGATTATTTCCAAACACTACTCCCCTAAAAGTGTCTCGTTTGTCATTTTTGGAAATTTATCGTCGTCCGCTCGATAATATTAGAGGATAGATAAGTAATAGTTAGAATGAAGATAAGAAGACAACAGAAGGAATAAGGAATTAACCAATGGCATAACATGTTTCTTATTGAATAAAATTTTATAAATAAACCGATGGGAAAAAATGTCATTCGTTTCAAATCGTGTCATGCCTGCCGTAGTGTGCCGGTTTTGGAATGAGTTCATAGTTGACGTTCATCATTACCAATGCGTATACATATCTATTGATTTTTTGACTGAATTCGATTTTTCCAGTACAGTATCTATTTACGTGTATTTATAGGTAAAGACACCGATTAGGTAAATGACAATACTTATCGTATTTTTTTCCTTACATTTACACTTACAATTTTGATTAAAATGTGTTTTCCTCTACGATTTGATTGGTTTTTTTCCCCCGAAACTAAAATCACAATAAAAAATTTTAAGCTAAAATTATTGAAACGAATTGTATAATAATTAAACAGGATATATAATCGTTTAAATTTCAATTTGGAAATAAAATATTTTTTCTTACCTACTTCGTGTGTGTGTAAGCTTTTTCGAACTAAAAATATTTAAGAAAATCTACAATTTTCTAAGAGATTTGACGATTTACAATGCAAACATTTCTCCTTAGAGCAATTGCCAAAATCAAAATACCATATATCTATCGATGACGTGTTTGCATATAAATTAATTAAATTTCGTTACCATATGTTTGGTTAATTTCTTTAATTATGAGTGATTTTATTTAATCGTTCATAGTGTTAAAAATTTTGTGTACTCTTGAATTTGGTTAGATTCATAGCGTTTCTCAACCCTAACCAGAATAAATATAAAAATATATTTTTTTTCAGCATTAAATATGAAGAAAAAAAATACCTTCTTTTTATATTTGTCTTCAACTAAGACTATTAATAAATGTTTTAGTTAAGAAAATAGTCTTATATAAAGAAAAATAGTTTTTTTTTTAAATAGTATGCGAAATTTAAATGATTCACTTTTCCAATAGAAAGGAGGAGAGCACGACTGCTTCGTCTAGTCGTACTTAATAAAATGTGTTTTTTGCACCGCATTATTGGGAAGTCTTTTTTGCTTTAAGTTCCACGAATAAACTTTAAGGATTCACATAAGTAAACTCTTTAACATTTTATTTATTTCTTATATTTTAAAAAAAAAATCCTAAATAGTCTTCAGAGAAAACGCAATTTTTTTGACTTTTATGTACAAAGCTAGACTATGACTGTGGTGTTGGAATATTTTTGTTCATATTGACTATCAGAAAATAAATAAAATTTTTATTGAAACAGTGCAAAAAGCAATTTTTTACAAATAGAAATTATAATAATTTTAGGTAGTCCTTAAACGTTTTTTAGTTTACGTAAAAGATTTTTGAATATTCTTGGTTTTAAAGAACATCTTTTAATGCTTTCTGAAATCTTTTCGTTTGAAAAAAAAACTATAACATTTTCTGTTAAAAAGTTTAAAATTTCGAAAAATCAAATTTTTTCAAAACTTAATAATTTGAAATTTTACTATTAGGAACTGTTGAAAATAAAAATTGCGTTTGAAATTGCTATAGGCCAAAAACAATACAATAATAATGCCGCAGCCACCGTATTCCCCAAATCTGGCCCCCTGTGACTATTTCTTGTTCCCGAAACAGAGTCTTTGATCCATTTTTTGGGATGGGCTAAAATCGAAGACTAGCCAAAACACGTACAAGCAAAGCAGCTGTCAAAAATAAACTGAACATTCAAAATGGCCGAACTTGTCGGCATAAGTGAGAGACAAAAAATTGAATATACGTAACCCATGGAAATTCAAAATTCCCGATACTTTTTGAATAGACCCCGTATTTACTGCCAGCCAAGACGCTTTTAAAGCTATTTGCGGGTCATTGAATGATCCTACACTCAACGGAATTCGACCTAACCTACTTAACAGTAGGAATTTTGAGTTGCGTTGGGTGCCGTGGAATGTGTGAATGAATGTGCTGATCAGTTGGCTGGAGAAGCTCTCCGGCATCCTGTGCTCCTAGCCTGGAAGAATTGCAAACAAAATTATATGTAGAAACACAAACTGGACTAATACTGAGACCCTTTTAGCATCTCATTGGCCAACTATCAACCAACCAGTCTACTCAACATCCTTATCGAAATACTGGGCACGAAAACACCCATCCACAAAAAACTTGAAGTGTCCAAATAGGTCTGATGGTCGGGTTGCAGTAAAGTGGCTCCTGGCTCACGTCTAAGGGATATTAATTGGAAATCATTTTTGAGAAGTTAAATATTTTCTTAATCATACCTTAATATTTAAGGTTACCAAATTTAGACTTTAATTTTTATAAAAAAATTCAGAAAGTGTTGGACAATTGATTTTTTTCAAATATATTTTTTAATAATAAACAGTAGGTTTTATTTTTTTTTCTTTGTCGAAATTTTTATTTTGTTTCTTTATCCGAAGAGCTTAGTATTTTTTTAAATTTAAACGCGTTTAAATAAAGTTTTTATAATTTTCTTATGGAAATTTTCAAAAAAAACAATGATTAGTAAAATGTTAGTGGTTAAAATACGAATATAATCTTAGGTATGAGCAGAGTTATTAAATTCGATTTCATAAAAGTTAGATCCAATTCAATTGTTAATCTTCGATAAATTCCTTCGTTTGAAAAAAAACTGCAAGAGAAATAATGCTGAAAGTTTTCTAAACATGAGATCTCATCTGCTGTAGTAATTTTATTCGTGTACAAGAAAATACTATCAATTGTAAAATTTCTTAATTCCGTTTCTTTCGAATTTTGCTGTTCAAATTTTAAATTTATTAAAAAAGTGTAAAAAAAATTTAAAATTTGAACAAAAATATTAAAAATTTGTATAAAGGGCGACAGCCAACTCTTCTAAAATGACCGCAAACAATAAACTTACTAATAGTGAAGAGTTTTCGAGACCTCATTTAAGTATGTTCTAAGCAATCCTATTATATTAAAAGTATTAAATAAATGATGAAAATTACTTAATATTTGATAATGTCCTTAACAAATTTTGAAGGCGCCTACAGATTTGTGGCCGGTGCTTCCCTATTTTTCGAACTATTAATGACATTCACCAAGGTGATGGTTAAAAGGCAACAATCCCTTCAACTGCGTGTCTATTCTGATGATAAAGACAAAATGATATTATGTTAATAATGCATAGCCATCGCAGTGTCATTGAGGCTTTTGCAGCCCAGGAGACAGTAAAAAGTTATATGAGTCTAGGTATAAATAAGGCCAAAGCCAAATATATGAATTGCTCATGCAATGAGACATATCTAAACCAGCTAAGGTAAAATGTCATAATTAATAAATATAATTTTGACGTTGTGATGGAGTTCGTTTGTTTAGGGATTTTAATTGACTTACAAAAGAAAATCTGTGCGAATTTAGTAAGCTTGAGTAAACTATTTCGGTCCAAATAAATTTCACGGGTGATCAAAGTGTAGATTTACAAGACTTTTATACCTACACGTATATACATGTAGCCTCTAAAAATGAACCATGTGTGCGGTGATGAAGTTATTCTTGGTCGCATTGAAAGAAAAAGAAGACACATAATGGAAAAGAATAAAGAGGCGCCAGTAAACATACTCTTCTCCAGAAACGCAATTGGCTAACGTCCAAGCGGTAAACTGTCCTTAAATATCTTCGATGTCTAAAATTGGAGGAAAAAAGTCGTTATCAAACAAATTTGATAAACTCGTCCTACCAAAACTTAAATCCACAAAGGGTTGTAGTGCCAATAAGTAATAATAGAGGAAGTAAGTTTGTCCAATTAAATACCGCAAATTTATAAGACTCTAACACTATCGGCTCAACATTTATGTCCTCGAAACATGGACAATGGCGGGCAATTATGAAATTGATCTTTTTGTCATTTTGAAAGAAAAGTCTTTTACAAGATTTATGGGGTTGTCTGTGAAAATGGAACCAAAAAAAGGGCGCAAAGTTCGGTCGAATGTGAAGGTTTTGCTTACAGTTTTCTTCGATTGCAGGGGCGTGGTGCATCATGAGTTCTTGCCACAGGGTAGAACGGTCAATAAGGAATATTACGTGGTAGTTATGCGCAAGTTTAGCGAAGCAATCCACCAGAAACGCCCGGATTTGTGGAAGAACAAAAAAATGGTTTTTGCCATTTTTGACCAAAAACAACACACTAATAATGCCGCAGCCACCATATTCCTCAGATCTGGCCCCTGTGACTTTTTCTTGTTCCCGTAACTGAAGAGCCCCATGAAAGGACGACACTACGCTACGATTGAGGAGATAAAGACGGCATCGAAGGAGGAGCTGAACAAGATCACAAAAAATGATTTTTTGAAGTGCTTTGAGGATTGGAAAAAACGTTGGCACAAGTGTATAATATTTGGTAGGGATTACTTTGAAAGGGACCAAATAGATATTCATGAATAAATAAATAATTTTTAAAAGAACACAAAATTCGCTATACTTTTTGAACAGACCTCGTATAGCTTGGAAGAGTTCGGACAAAGGTGAAGTTGCACGTGATCGTTTCTTGTCTGCACAGATGGAAAATGAAAAATTAGATATAGCTTAAGAGGGGCCCGTAAAAAGACTGTTCCTTTGGCGTCGAGAAGGATCAAATAGCTTTGGTATCTGAAATTGCAGAAAGAAAGCCGTCAACAGAAAAACTCGGCGAACCCTACCTGACGAGACCCAAACCCATAAAGGATTGTAGTACTAATTAATAATAATAGCGGAAATATTTTGGTCTAAAATAATCCCAACGGTGGCCAAAGCTCAGATTTATAAAACCTCAAGACTGCCGACTTTGATATACGAGGTCTGTTCAAAAAGTATCGCGAATTTTGAATTTCTGCGGGTTACGTATATTCGATTTTCGATTTTTTGTGGCGTTATGTTGGTACTCCTCATGTCTCTCACTTATGCCGACAAGTTCGGCCATTTTGAATGTTCAGTTAATTTTTGACAGCTGCTTTGCTTGCACGTGTTTTGGCTCGTCTTCGATTTTTGCCCAATTTCGACCAAAAACAGCAGCGCATTAACATTGCTAAGGAGCTGTTGGACTCTATCCGCGACGACCCAAATTTGCTCCAAAGGGTCCTAACTGGTGACGAAGCATGGGTTTATGATTATGACGTTGAAACCAAAGCTCAATCATCCCAATGGAAGCTGCCGCACGAGCCAAGACCAAAAAAAGCGCGCCAAGTTTGGTCGAATGTGAAGGGTTTTCTTACAGTTTTCTTCGATTGCAGGGGCGTGGTGCATCATGAGTTCTTCCCACAGGGTAGAACGGTCAATAAGGAATTTTACCTGGTAGTTATGGGCAAGTTGCGCGAAGCAATCCGCCAGAAACGCCCGGATTTATGGAAGAACAAAAAATGGTTTTTGCCATTTTTGACCAAAAACAACACATTAATAATGCCGCACCCACTGTATTCCCCAGATCTGGCGCCTGTGACTTTTTCTTGTTCCCGTAACTGAAGAGCCCCATGAAAGGACGACACTACGCTCCGATTGAGGAGATAAAGACGGCATCGAAGGAGGAGCTGAACAAGATCACAAAAAATGATTTTTTGAAGTGCTTTGAGGATTGGAAAAAACGTTGGCACAAGTGTATAATATCTGGTGGGGATTACTTTAAAGGGGACAAAATTGATATTCATGAATAAATAAATAATTTCTGAAAGAGCACAAAATTCGCAATACTTTTTGAACACACCTCGTATAGCGTGGAAGAGTTCGGACAAAGGTGAAGTTGCACGTGATCGTTTCTTGTCTGCACAGATGGAAAATGAAAAATTAGATATAGCTTAAGAGGGGCCCGTAAAAAGACTGTTCCTTTGGCGCCGAGGAGGGTCAAATAGCTTTGGTGTCTGAAATTGGAGAAACAAAGCCGTCAATAGAAAAACTTGAATTACCCACGGGCCAAAGTGGAGATTTATAAGATCTTAATACTACCGTAAATGTGGGTACTGGAAAATTTAACCCAATCAAGGTAGCAAGGTTACGCTAATCTGGATCCATTATTCTGAATGAATTAGGAAGGACCCGTAAAAATAATCTTTTCCGGAAGTCCAGTTGCTAATCTGGCAATGGGAATGTTAGTCCTTAGATAAAATGAGTGTGAAAAAAGCCAGCAACAGGGAAATTTGGTAAACTCTTTTAGATGAGGTCTAAATCTAGACTAAGTTGTAGTACCAATGAATAGAAATAATAATTATAATTAATCAATGAATAGAAATAATAATTATAATTAATTTTCAATAATCAACGCATTCAGTTGTCAATTGCAAAAAATCTACACTCTGCATTTATGAAAATACTATTTCTATAATATTTTTAATAGTATTAAATATATTAAAAACGCTTTTAAAAATAATATATATTTTAAGTAGTACAAATACTAGAAATTCCCTTTTATCTGATTGCACGCTCTAAACTACAATTTTACCATATGTTCATTATTGATAAATATAAATATTCTACGATGTGAAAGCGTGTCATAGTATTAGAAATATACTAATTAGAAAAGTCTATATGGTTTTTATCGCATAGGTAAAATGTAAAAATGGGGATTTTTCAATAAAACAAGTTTAAGCAGCTTTTCCAAGAATTTTTATTGGATAATTTTTCCTAAGCTTCTTATGCAATGAATCTAGACGTATTTGAAATTATTTTTATTATAGAATAATATTAAAATAAAATAAAATTAAACACTATATTTACCCTTCAACTTATTTGGATTCCATAAAATATAAATAAATGGTATATTGGGGCTTTACCATTGTTTATCAAAACCAATTTGTTTT
The DNA here is from genome assembly GCA_958298945.1 of Atherix ibis. Taxonomy (NCBI): domain Eukaryota; kingdom Metazoa; phylum Arthropoda; class Insecta; order Diptera; family Athericidae; genus Atherix; species Atherix ibis. The sequence goes on from OY282609.1 coordinate 33,651,654, forward strand.
GAATTAATTATTTTTTGTTGTAAGGTAATTAAATGCAAACTTTTCTAGTATTCAGGAGTGTATTTAAATAACATCTAAGCTCCCTGAAAATATGAGAACTTAATTATCTTTGACCTGTTTTTTCCCCTGTTTGATATTTGAATAGAAAAATAATTACAAAAGTTATGGAAAAAAATAAGCAGCATTAAACAAACAAAAAACCGATATAAATTTTTAGTTTTGTGACTGATAAAATTAACTCTTAACTAACTAGTGACATTCCGGATTATTCGGCCATGCGGAATTAAAAAGTGTCTGTTACGTGAATATTCATTTTATGCGCAACTAATTAATTTATTATTAAACTTAAAGTTTTGACAACTTCTAGGAAATTACAAAACATCATTTTGTCCATATCACGAGTGCGAGTATCCCAATTACGTGTAATCATTTCTTTTAATTTCTCTTTATTACGGTCGTTCAATAAGTCCTTAGAAAATCCGAGAAATTGCGCTCGTAGTGTCGGTAAAGATTTTTTTATTTGTGCATAACAATGGAAAAAAGCGAGTTTAGGGCTGTCATCAAACATCTCCATTTGAAAGGCTTAAGCCCGAAAGAAATAAAAGCCGAGTTGGATGCAGTTCATGGCACATCTGCACCTATGTTTTCGACGGTTTACAATTGGGTGAATGAATTTAAACGTGGCCGTTCATCCACAGAAGATGAACATCGTTCAGGACGCCCAGTTGAGGTGTCTACTCTTGAAATCATCGACAAAATCCACGATCTGATTTTGAACGATCGGCGAATTAAAGTGCGCGAATTAGTTGAGGCCACGGGCATATCACAAGGTACAGTCGCTTCAATTTTGCATGAAAAATTGTCTGTGAAAAAAATGTCGGCAAGATGGGTGCCGCGTTTGCTCTCAGAGGAGAATAAGCGCAATCGTGTAGTGGACTCTGAGGCTATGTTGGCACTCTTTCATCGCATTCCTGATGAAAGAGTGAACGGGCTTCGAAGAAGGCAAAAACTGTGCCATCGGCCGGCCACGGTCTTTTGGGATTCGCAGGGCATCATTTTTATCGACTACTTGGAAAAAGGAAAAACAATAACAGGAGCGTATTACGCGTCGTTATTGCAACGGTTGAGCGAGGAAATCAAAGAGAAACGCCCCCATCTGAAGAAGAAAAAAATCCTCTTGCATCAGGACAATGCGCGTGTGCACACCTGCGCTGTTTCCATGGCCAAAATTGTGGAATTGAGAATGGAATTGTTGCAGCATCCCGCTTATTCACCAGATTTGGCCCCGAGTGATTATTTTCTTTTCCCCAATCTGAAGAAATGGCTTGGCGGACGACGGTTCACTTCCAACGAGGACGTCATTGCTCAAACGGATGAGTATTTTGCAGAACTTCCGAAATCCTATTTTTTGGACGGGATAAAAATTTTGGAAAAACGGTTGGAAAAGTGTATAGAGCTTAAAGGAAATTATGTTGAAAAATAAAAAAAAATTTTTTTATAAAACAGTTTTTTTCCATCTTTTTCTAAAGACTTATTGAACGACCCTCGTATATTGATATCTAGAAATACAATTACAGTAAACAAGCAGCAATAACTTTAAAATATTCTTGACATTTCGCACTTTGGAAGTTACTTTCTGGTTATTTCCATATCCTAAAATTCTATCTCTTAGACCGATATTTCAGGACGGTGTTCCTCAAGAAAGTATTCTATGTCATATGCTTTACGACATTTACATTCATGATATTCCGTATCACAACGATATCCTAATCGTAACATATATTCATCCTTGCAAATCATCAAGATCTTTGCACAGGAATCGCACCCACTTCTGTGAAGCCTGGTTAAAAAGGTGGAAAGTGTTAAGGAGGGGGGGGGGGGGGTTTGTAAAGGTTCTCTGCCAAGAACATATTTTTGATACAACACCAAATGGCAGTAATATTTCACAAAAAACGTGCGGGCTCATATGTGACGATTAATCTGAAATTCCCAGACGAAAATAAAAAGAAGTGAATTTAACGGAGCATAAAAACAATTATTGCGACTCCTAGATAATATTTGACAGTAAATAGTAAATTATTAGTATACAACACGATACTCAAACCAATATGGACATATGAACTCGAACTTTGGAGTTTGACTAAGCATTCCAATTTCCATCGAATCCAAACCTTATAATTTCGAATACTTCGAAAACTTGCTCCTTTTTATGTACTAAACAGTGTTATTTATTTTGATCTAAATGTTCCATTCATTCGTGAACTGTGCATCTCTCGTTATAAGAAATTCCATTCGCATCTATCCTACCATCCTGATCCTTTAGCACAAGAATTGTTCACTTACAATCTTCCATTATACGGTCATCGACCTTTAACTCAGCGATGGGCACTGTGTTTTTAAAAATTATAAAATAAATAATCCTGTGTTTAAGAAAAAAATCGGTGGTTGTTTTCTCCTACATGTATTTATGTTCTTGTATCTTCCTTTAAAAAATCTGCTTATTACAAACTGTATGTAGTTGGAATATCATTTAAATTAAAAAAAAAACCTTGACACTGACAGGATCAGTTTTACTCTACTTCACAAAGCTTACTTCAAAAAATCTCGAGGCCATTTTCTCGTACTGCATCGATAAGTTCTCTTAGCTAAAATAGTAGATGAGAATTGGACGTAGAAGAGGATTGTTGTGGGAGTAGAGAGGGGCATGGAGTTTTTACAATGAGAAACACATAAGTCACGGACAAAGGTGATGTTTAGATGGCAGTGTATAAAATTGTTACGGACGTAGAAAAGGGTATCAACAAATTTACGAAGGATTTTGGGTTGTATTCGATGGGAATTAGAAGGCTTGGGAAACCCCATGCGCCTAAAAAATCATCGGCTTATATATACTATAGAGGCCTTACACCAGGAAAATCAGCAACAGATCAAATCTTCGCTCTGCGGCAGTCAATGAAAAATTTGTTTTAATATGGTTCACAAATCCACCATGTGTTCATAGACTTTAAAGCCGTTTATGATAGCAGAACGAGGTGAAAAATCTACATATCCAAATTTGGTATCCCAAAAAATTGATTAGACTGACTAGGCTGACCATGACTAATGTGAGACGAAGAGTAAAATCAGCCGAATCACTTTCAGGGCCGTTCTTGCACTTTCGTGTATTCTCTGTAGGCTGCCGCTGGAAAAATTAACTCATTAAGCTGGCCGTGAAAAATCTTGGGCTGTTTATTAATCAGGGCGAAACAAAGTTCATGGTGGCAGCGTCGGCGTCGAAAACCAGACCAGGTAGCACTACATACATACAGAAACGAGATTATAGCTTTGAAAGAGTTAAATCATTTTCCTGTTTGTGGGCAAAGTTAGCAATCTTCGAAGAATTTTTGGCCCCGTACATGAGGATGGATGATTCCACAGCTTATTTAAGAACGAGATCCAGGAGCGTTACCGCGACCGTTTGTTTGTGGATAAAATCCAAGTGCGTTACCTAAGTTCAATAGGCTGTAGTGCTCTGGATACTTAATCCGTATGTATAAGGAAGATCTTATCCGGAGAGTCTATAGTGGCTCCATTTATGGTCCCAAAAGACGAGGTAGGCCCCGCCTTCAGTGGAATGACTGAGTTATCCATGACGTCAAAAACATGCTGGAAGTGTCAAACTGAAATACCGTGGCGAGAAGCGGATACGAGTGGATATCTTTGATTCAGCAGGCCTAGGCCGGACCATTGGTTATCGCTCCGTTGATGATAATGAAGATGATAGTTAACATATATACGGTGGCAAAAATACACCAAAAAGACGATAAAAAGGCATAAGATTTTGAGAAACCTACATTTTGTTGTAGGATAGTTTTGACAGTTTTTCTTTTTATTTCTTTTAGCAAAAAAAAATTGTTGATTACCATTAAAATCCCAAGGTTTGTGCACGTTTAATTGTAGATCCCGAAAAGTTGTAAGAGAGTGTGCAAGGATTGAGGCATCTGGAAAATGTCATGACTTCGCATTTATCCAAATTCAGCACAAGACCATTTGAAGCGCACCAATTATTAAATAAGTTTAAATCCTGAATAAGGGTTGCATCATTGAAATTTTTAATTTTTGAAAAAAGGGGTTATATCATCCGCAAAGATTAAAATTCCGGAATTCTTAATTACTTTGACAATGTCATCAATAGCAAGAATAAAAAGTATTGGTCCAAGATGTCTACCCTGCGGAACACCAGTAAATGTTTCAAAATCTCTGATTTCTAAATAGGACATTATAGGTCCTAACAGATAAGTATGAACTAAACCAATCAAGAAGAATTGGAGCAAATCCCATTTTTCTTTAGTTTAAACAAAATAATCGATTGAGGAATTTGGTCCAATGCCATACTAAAGTTAGTGTAGATGAAGTCAGGTTGGAAACCTTTACAAAAACTATAAGATATATTAGAAGTAAAATCCAGCTATTCAAGTGATTTATCTTAAACCAGATAAGCTATCTGAAAAGCTGAAGTCTTTTACTGTACCAGGCGTAAAAGATCGGTACTTTAACTGGAATTAATCATAGTGTTCATTAATAAATAAGATCAAAAATTCAAATGCCTTCAAAAATCATATCAATATTGTTCAAGCCTTGCTTAGTATATCTAAAAGTCGCCACATATCGGATTTATATAAATTATTTTTACATGAACAAATTCAATTTCGTTTTCTAAGCCCTTGCCTTTATTGTTTTTTTGTTTTGTTTTGTTTTAATCCAGATATCATTGTCTTAGCGTCTAAGGCTACGACTTAGAGAGGGTTATATCGGCGGTATGAGAATTCATTAGTAATTTATCTAAAAGTGGACGCATTCTAGATATTTTAAATTTTATAGCGGTGATTCTGAGTAAAGCGGTAAAAATTAAGGGAGTTAAAATTTTTTTGTGAGGTATCCGTGGGAATACTAGACTATTCGACCGATCAGCTCTTTTCCCCGGAAATGTAAAATATAGGAATTCTGCTGGAAAAAAAAGTTATTGCCAAAACGGTAGCTCCCAAGGAGGTGCACAATTGATAGTGGGACGTGTGCTTTGTGTCTGCATCAGGATTTGAATATAGTCTGTTCCTTGGGTTCATGTACGGGTCTGGACTGGCTGCGGAGACTAGATGCCCTTGTGGAGCAGAGGAGAGTGCCAAGCACCTTCTCATTGAGTATGGCCTGTAAGGGGATTTGCGTGACCTAGGTGCATGTGGAATTGTAGTGAATGGTGATAGTGTGGATGTCAGTGGTGTGTTACGTATGAGAGAACGATATGACTGTTTTAATAGATTTGCCTTGGCACTTTTTGAGAGGAGAGCGAGAATGGTACGTGAATGAGTGCGTAAATGGCACGCAAGGTGGCTACGACCAGGTGAAAGACCGAGGTCGATTTCGGTTGTACTTTTGGGTCTTGGCGAACCAGCGTACCTGAGCTGTCTTAGCGGTGCCTAGGAATTTACAAGATTCCTTACCATAGCTTAATGAGCGGAGTACAAACCGATGTACTCTTAAAACAAAAATTGGTACCACAGGAATCGTGTTAAAATACACTGTGCCCGACAATGATGAGGCGCCTTAGGCAGCACGTGGTGGCTGCGGTTTTTACCTATATCACGGATACTAATAATTATCTCGGGTGCTGTCACTACTTATGACAGTATAGGTTTAGATAGGCATCGCCAGCTTGTAACTGCTTACTGACTGTATACTTCCAGTAATGGTGGTGCGTTGATTGTTGTAGGTTTTATGTTTCATGACAGATAAGTTACGTTAAATAACATAATACTACTGTAAGCGCAATTTGATCAATACTAATTGTGAGAAGCTGTATAGAATAGGGCTATTTTAAATACCACTCTCGGAATAGTAGATGGTAGTTAAATATTGCTGATAAAGCCATATATGTTTCGTAAGAACTTCTATTTTAAGGTTGTGATTGGAGTCTAAATTGGTAACTGGATGGTCTGTTCAGATTTTTGCTAAAATACTATTCCGAGAGTGGTATCTTCCCCCCCCCCCATAAAATATCACATCAACAATTTCAAATTGAATTTATCATTTTTAAATTAGTTTATTACGTATACGGTCTATAATAACCGAAAAATAAATATTTATTTCCTGAAACAAATATTTAAGAAAGTTGTGGTCAACATAACATACATTTGATAGCATGACTTCTAGTTTAAATAATTTGCTCAATAGTAAACCTGTTAATACAATTTAATTAAATTTGAAACCATAATATAATATAATAAAATTATACACCATAAATTTTTATGTTTATTTTTTGCAATGTTTTTATTTGTAAATTTTTGATGAAAACGATACGCTTTCGTTTACTTTTATTCGCAATTCTTTCTTTACGTCACCCGAAAACTTTTGATTATAGAAATTTTTTCTTTCAATTTTCTTCACAAATGAATAGTCATTTTTATATTCTGTAATCGTAATATCGTGACACAATCAACATGGAATATTTTAAATTGTTTTACAAAATACCTACTTAAGATTAATTTTCAGCTATTTCACTTTCATAATTTTATCGCATATTCAAATATGATTTAATTATTTAAGTTTTTCGTGGATTTGAAATATTAGATATAAAATGTTTTTTTATGAAAATATTGTGTATAATTTAATTTGATACTTAAAAGTAATTACGCTAAATATTCGGAAATATTTTTGTTCAATTAATTGTATTTATGACCATTTAAATTAGAATTAATTGTATTTGTGACCTCTGTAAGAGTAATCTTATTATGAGTGCAAAAATACAGTCTTCAGACCACAAAAATGAAAGTGTTTTTTTTTAAATAGAAATATCTTTTTTCCCCTTGTTTCGTTTTTATATTTGCTTGATCAAAATCACATTATTAAAACTTTTAAAAAATAGTCACTTTTTAAAATACACGTTTAAAAAAAAGTGACTTAAAAAATAAGGGCTTCCTTAAAAAAATATTCTTTTTGTATTCGTTTTGTTTTTGTATCTGCCAGACCCGTATTATTCCGATAGTCACAAAAATACTTGTATTCAGACAAATATCAGAAAACGATGACCACAAACATTTAAGTCTTTTAAAGAAGCCGCCTTTTTGCCTTTAGTTTTGTTTTGTACCTGCCTGGTCAGATCCGCGGCATTACGATAGTCATGTGACTTTCTACCTTGAGTCACTGCCAGCCCCAAAATTAATAAATAAAATTTTTAGTATTTTAAAAGCAAAATTTGCCTTTTTTTGTCACGAGACTAGTATTCAGTCACTATAAAGAATTCAGAAAATGATGACTACAAATTTTTTTTTATTTTATATTTGCCAGGTTTGCGCTTTAACGAACGTCATGTGATTACTTGTACTAAAAGTTGTAGCTTTTTTTTTATAAAAAAAACCTTCCTTATGTTTGTTTTTATATCTAACAGATTATTTAAATTATTTTACTACATAATTAGATGGCGTAGTTATCGTAATGTCAACGGGGCTTTTTTTTAGCTTAGAAGATAGTAGTCAATTTTTTTGGATCTGAGTATAAATAAAAATAAAATTAAATATATTACACAAACAAAATGTGACAATACATAAAGAAAACACACATCGTGAGCAAATATCGGAATTTTTTATTGAAAATGATAATGTACAAAAAAAACATGATCATTCTTAATGATAACCACGACTCAGTTTGCAGGCCTCTATCTGAATGTCTAAATTTTCAATGATTTTCCCCAATAAAAGTAGATCAACGGCCTCAATTTTTTTCCTTTCCAATAGCTTCAAAGAAAAAAGTTCAAAGGTGTCAAATCGCAAGATCTTGGCGGCCAATTCACAGCAGCGTTTCGTTAGATTATTCGATCACCGAATTCAGTGCGCAAGGAATCTGATATTTTGATTGTTGTGTGGCTCGTAGCGCCGTCCTGCTGAAACCATAACTTATTCAATTTCGGCCACAAACAATTCGTTAACATATTACGATATTGTTCTGAATTCACTGTAATGGCTTGTTCACGATAATTTTAAAAAAACAGCGGCCCACCAAACAGTGACTTTTTTAGGATATATTGATTTTTTGTAAATCACATTAGGGTTTTTTCGAGCCCCCGCTGTTGATATGAAAAGATTTTTATTAAAGCTATGGTAGATATCTTCATTGTAGATTAAAGTACATTCGGTATCACTACAATTTAGAAATAATATTGTTCAAATGGCCTGAAACGGCTTCATTTAGCCTTGCCAATTTAAGTTGATTTTTCCGCATAAATCGGACTGAATCTCACCAATGCCTGAAATAATCTTGTTCTTCACCTCGGAAAGTTTTATTGGCAAAGACTATATATTTATCGTACCCCCGTAGAAAATAGTCTAAGGGTGTTAAATCGAACTATATTGGCGGCCAACTGACATCAGCACATCTCAAAATAACGTGACGTGGAAGCTTCGTCTGCAATAAGTACCTTGTTTCAACTGCTGTGTAACATATATTGTCCATATTGTCCAATTGAATCAAAAAAAAGCTGTTATCATCGCTCGACACCTGTCACCATCGTGCGAGCCTTATTTCGAAAGCAGATGATGCTGCCCGGCCAAAATTTTTCTGGTTGCAATGAAAGCTCCTGAATTTTTTAGCTTATTTACGAAGCCACACATCCAAAAACTACGCTTCACCAATTCTGTGATACAATAAATTTTCAGGAGCTTTTGTTGGCAATACATTCGTAAAAACGCGCGCACATGCAAAATAACAGAAACGGCGTAATTCATTGGGGGTCAATTTTAAACTTCAGTATGCGATTCGTTTAAAACCATTTTCATATGTGATGTCATGTATGCGTAAACAAATAGATTTTTTTTAATATTGCGGATTTCGTTGGTTGATGAAATTAGTTTTGGAAATTTGCGATAAAATACAGTATTTTATTTTAAAATATTTTTTATTTATTAATCATATTTTCATTTCATTTATTTCACTATATATTATTTATTAAAAAATAAAGCATTAATTACATAGAACATTACATCAAATTCTTAATAATATAGAAGTTAATTGTATAAAACATTATAGCAAATGCTTTAAAACCAAATTACAAGGTGGGAAATTTAATGTACTTAAATAATTAACAACTAATATTCTTAAAAAAATTTAAAACATTATTATTTAGTAAATGCATTACAAAATGGTGTAATACAGCAAGCGAAAGTACAAATGCAAACAAATTAAATTAAATAATAAGCCTTCCGAATATACTTTATTTATTTTAACACAATGAAAACAGCAAGGAAAACCAATTCGTTCCCTTAAATTTTCTTACACATACTTTACGTACACCGGCACTGAACTACAATATTTTCTGGTAAACATTGAACTGTCAACATCATATTTGTTTATATTTATTGAATGACGAACTTTTCACTTTTTAATCACTTTTTCAACAAAATAAATTATTAAAAGCCAATTAAACATTATAAACTAAATTTTTGTTGATTTCTCTTGTCAACTTTTCGAAAGAAAGAAAATCTCGGCTTCCTCATTCCATTAAATTACCAGCAGTAACCCTTTATAAAATACTTCATTTTCTGAAATAAAAACTTCCTATTAAATGTTATCAACATTATAACTATTTATAGAAATACTTACTTTTTTGTAAATACTTCAAAAAAATATAAAAACCGCACTTTTACTTGTACTTTCCAATAAGTGCCAGAATAACAACTTTAAAAACAACAAAAGTATTGAAGCATTTCGTTATGCTACCACTTTCATGGAGAATGGCGTGTTTTAAAACTCTCCAAAAGTTTACAAAATTGAGGCGCTTCATATTTGATTGATATTTACAAAATAAATAATAAACTTAAAACACAACTCCATATCAAAAGATTGTACAAAAAATAAACATTGCCTGTTTAAATTGTGTTTTTATTTCCAATAAGGGAATTATAATGAATTTAAATTATGCTTTTGGAATTCAATAAATTTCTATTACAAAAACTATATGTGAGTAGTGGGTGTTATGTCTACATAAAAAATCTACACAAAAATATCCAAGCGCTATCTGCGACGACCCAAATTTGCTCCAGAGGGTCATAACTGGTGACGAATCATGAGTTTATGGTTATGACGTGAAAACCAAAGCTCAATCATCCCAATGGAAGCTGCCGCACGATCCAAAACCGAAAAAAGCGCCAACTTCGGTCGAATGTGAAGGTTTTGCTTAAAGTTTTCTTCAATTGCAGGGGCGTGGTGCATAAAGAGTTCTTGCCACAGGGTAGAACGGTCAATAAGGAATATTACCTGCAAGTTATGGGCAAGAAACGCCCGGATTTGTGGAATAACAAAAATTGGCTTTTGTCATTTTTGGCCAAAAACAATACACACTTATAATGCCGCAGCCACCACATTCCCCAGATCTGGCCCCCTGTGACCTTTCCTTGTTCCCGAAACTGAAGAGCCTTATGAAAGGACGACGTTACGCTACGATTGAGGAGATAAAGGCGGCATCGAAGGAGGAGCTGAACAAGATCACAAAAAATGATTTTTTGAAGTGCTTCGAGGATTGGAAAAAACGTTGGCACAAGTGTATAATATCTGGTGGAGATTACTTTGAAGGGGACGAAATAGATATTCATAAACAAATAAATACAATAATTTTTGAAAAAACAAAAAATTCGCTATACTTTTTGAACAGATCTCGTATACCAAAATCTGACGTATCCAGGTATTATTTAATCTAGTACTCTTTCGGTTTTTATAGTACTCTTTTGGTTTTGCCTCAAAATAGGCCTCAGTTTCGGCAATCACTTCATCATCAACAACACTTTTTTCTTCTTCAAATGAGGCCGTTTCTTAGCGATTTCTTTCTTCAAACGATTCAATAACGCTATATAATAGTCGCTGTTGATCGTCTGTCCCTTCTGGAGATAGTCAATAAATATTATACCATGCGCATCCCAAAATACAGACGCCATCACCTTGCCAGCCGACTGTTGCGTCTTTCCACGCTTTGGATTCGGTTCGTCGCTCGCTTTCCACTCTGCCGACTGCCGATTGGACTCTGGAGTGTAGTGACGGAGCCATGTTTCATCCATTGTCACATATCGACGCAAAAATTCGGGTTTATTGCGCTTGAACAGCTCCAAACACTGCTCAGAATCATCAACACGTTGTTGTTTTTGGTCCACAGTGAGCTCACGCGGCACCCACTTTGCACACAGCTTTCGCATGCCCAAATATTTATGCACGATATGTCCAACACGCTCTTTCGATATCTTCAGAGTCTCAGCTATCTCGCTCAACTTCACTTTACGGTCATTTAAAATTATTTTGTGGATTTTTTTGATGTTTTCTGCCGTAACCACCTCTTTTGGGCGTCCACTGCGTTCTGCATCAACTGTGCTCGTACGACCAGTTCGAAATTGACGAAACCAATATTCCACAGTTGAAATAGCTGGAGCAGAGTCCGGATAACGTTTGTCAAACCATGCTTTGGTTTCCACTGTATTTTTTTTCATCAAAAAGCAATGCTTTATTAATACACGAAATTCGTCTTTATCCATTTTTTTTCAATAACAAAAGTTGCTTCACTCAAAATGCTATATCTCACGAACCAATCGACCGATTGCTGTCAAATTTTGACAGGAATCATTTGAAGGATGGTGCTTTGTGATAATTAAGTAGATTTTTGTGATAATTAAGTAGGCGCCATCTAGACGTCAACCTTATAAACTTTTCAGCCGAGTTGTTAAGGCTATAGCAGAACACAAACGTACAATAATGACAGTGCTGTCAGTTTTTATGTGTCGCATAAGCCCTTGAAGCATCCAGATGACAACTGAAGCTTTTCCCGACAAATAAAAAAATCTTATGTTTATAAGAAAATCCTCCGGTTGAAGATAATCTAGAGCTGCTGTACACACTGCCAGGACGACGACAGATCTTAGTCTTTCAGTAGCCATCCTGTATTGTATATTTGAAATATCAGAATGTCCTATAGGCGCTTAATATGTGTCCGGAACCACTGTCATTAATGAAGATTATTCTTACAAAATATTATACTGAAGGTCGAAATGCCTAAAAGAATTAAAAAGAACCTTAGATTATGACATAATATATTTGGAACATTAATCTCTAAAAATATAGTAAAAACATTGATATTAGACAAAATATAAAGATATTTTGATAAAAGTTCCTTTTAAGTTTTTATAGAACTTTCTGAAATAAAACATCAAAAAACCAAATTCCTTTCGAGTAACAAAAAAATGATTAATAGGAATTTGTGTAATTTCTCCATTGATAATAAATTTTCTTACCCTCAAGATATGCTTTTAATTTCGTTCCGAAACAATTCTCATTAAAAGGTAAAATCGTAACTTTAACTTTTCGTAATCAAACCATAAAAATGAAGGAATTCGGAAGTGGTGGGGCATTTCTATATGTACATATGTATATTGGATGGTATTGAATGTTAAAGTATATAGAATTGGTATTCTGCGTTATCCTTTTGCTCTTTTTGCCCTTTGATGATTTATTTCCGTTTTAATATCACAATAAATAGCAAAGTGATTTATGCTAAATTTGAAGTCAGGAAGAAAAATCTCCTTCTGCGGGAAGAATGTTGGTTTTATATATTATTTGATTAATATTAAGACGAATATTTCATAATACACACTTTTTAGTATAATTCTCTGTTATTTAATAAAAGTAGGTACCATGAAAGACGTTATAATTTAGAATAAAGTTTAGTGAGATTGTCTTGTATTTGATTGTAAGGAAGATTTCCAAAATATTTGCAATTATCTTTATTATACAGCGACGTGACAGTGAGTCATTCAATGAATTTGATGAGATTATTTTATTAAATAGATGGATTTAAGCCCTTTTTCGATATAACATCATTAATTTTGTGTATTATTAAATATTTTTCGGTATTCTTTGTATGTATTGAGCTATAGAAAACGTCATGACGCATTTTTTCTGTTTTAAAAAGTGTATTTATTTAAATCAATGATATATTTGCCATTTTGGTCGATAACTATTTAGCATGTTTCAGCGAGCTTCAAAATTTCTTGTCCATAGAAGGGCCTGATTTTATCATCAAAAAACTGAATAAAATAAGCTGATTTTACAGTCTGATCTGAATTGAACGTCTTTTGAAGTGGAAGTCTTCAAAAGACTGATTTACAGCCTCATCTGGTAACACATGCCATCTAAACTCGAACATTATTTTTGATGGGTTATCAAACTTGTGTGGCGTCTCGAGTAGTTATGATGGAACGCAATTTATTTACGATTAACGACCTCTGAACGTTTCTGGATGACAAATAAGTTCAAATTGACTCAATTGGCGATAGTACACTTCTAAATTAATAGTTGGGTTCTTTGCTAGAACCTCAAAAACCATAACCCTTCGAGATCTCACCACAATGAGAGCATAACCTTTCTCTAACGAATGTTTGCGTTCTAAGTCTACTGAGGCGATATCACTTTTATGCTTTTAGTCCAGGTATCGAATGAACTAGCATCTAACAGCACTGACATATGCTACGTTATTTTTAATAATTCTTATTATGTCAAATGTTAAATATTGAAAAATTACACCCAATGGCTGTGCAAAATAAAAATTAATTAAAACTATAAAGACAGATCTTTAAATATCACATTATACTCAAATGGTTGGTATGTCTTTCAATTCGTATTATGGCAGTCGAGCGACATTAGTCGACTGAATTTTTGTAATGATACAATAAGATTTTGATGTACTATCAAATAAATAGTCTTAGAGTTGGTAAAAATTTTTTTTTCAATTTTCCTTTTTTATTTTCTATTCAACACTCCAAAATGTTCATTGTTCTATGATTTGAGAATCAGAAGCTCTATTGATAATGTTTGGACACAAAAAGTAATTGTATCAGAATAAATTCGCCAAATTAAAAAATGTGTTTTTATTTGATAAGAAAAAATTCTATACTTTTAATTATTATTCACAAATTGTTGCTCAAGATCTTGTATAAATATTTACTTCACACGCTAACCTGGTAAATATACCACATTTTATTAAAATTGAAGCAGGATCGACTACTGCCTATGTCCATGGTACTTCCGCCACGAAGTAGTTACCTATTCCCATATTGTACACATGAGTCCTTCGAACAGAAGGACCTGCTTTTAGTGACAAAGAGCTGAACAAGGTGCTGATTTACAGTCTCATCTGAATGGAAAGTCATATCGCGCAAGGAGTTTTGAAGAGACCGAAACAAGTGGAAGTCTGATGGCGTAAGATACCGAGATAAGTGGAAGTGACAACACATCCCATGCAAGCTGCAACATTTTTTTTGACGGGTGATCAAACGTATGTGTGGTCTAACCTTGTCGTGATGGAACACAACAACTCCCTTACGATTAACGAGTTACGGACGTTACTGGATGATGTATTCGTACAAAATGTGCAATTGCCGACAGTACACTTCTGAATTGATGGTTTGGTTCCTTGATCATAACCTTCCTCTCAAGAATTTCCCCTTTCGATGTCGTTTGAGGCGCATCATCACACCCGGACCAAGACCGTTTGCGCACGACATTGTTATTGACGATCCTCTTCTCATCACCAAGCTATCAATCGCTTCAAAAAAGGATCGTTTTCCTCACGTTTAATAAGCATGTCTCACGAGGAGCCTAAATATCAAGTTTGCTTATTTATTCCCACTTCTTCAGATGGTCGTGAACGGTTGAATGATGGATGTTCAATGTTTCAGAAATTCCTGATGTTATGTGACGCTGATTTGACTGCGGTTGGCCTTCCTGACCGAGAAGCGTTGGTTGACGTTCTTACATAGCATTTTCTACATACACATAAACTAAACCCAAATTTTTCATAAGCTTGACGCACGTTCTTCCCTTAACAGAAGTAAGACAATAAAATATGAATAAAATGTAAAGTTTGGTTTTCCAATCTTCATCTTATAAAATCCATTAAAAATATAAAAATTGATTAATTTTTTTTAAAATGAATCTAAAACTATGAGCCGTTTAATGACATAACAATAACATGTGAAATTCTCCAAAAATGAACAAGTGCCATTGGGTAGCACGACGACCATGAGGCCATTTGGCGACTTAATCTTTCGTGTGGGTTATCATGTCCAGTTTCTCTAATGATACTATACGATTTTCTTAGTTTTTTATAATTTAGAAAATATTAAGCTAATTTTTATTGTCGATATGGACATAACAATGAATCATTCATAAACAATATCTATGATTTTACTGATAAGTTATCAGTTTCTTTGTATAAATATTTGTATGATAATATTTCGCTTAATCATGAGAGAAAAACAAATTTTTAATTGCCAATAAAGTTAAAATAAAAAAACAAACGTAACGAAAAACCAATTGAATATTGATAAGAAATCGAATAGACCAGTATTAATATAATAATTGTCTTATCGAAAAAAGTTAAATTTAGTATTTTTTTTAAATACTACCAATTGAACTATTATATTTTTTTTTTTAAATACTACCAATTAAACTATTACATATTTTTTTAAATACCTTACCAGCATACCTGGGGTATAAGCTTAAATCCGTTGTTTGGTCATAGATAGCGGGAGTGAGCGTATTAAGCTATCATGGGCACGCCATACTTTTTTTTTATGAGTTTGACATCTGTCAACATTAATCAGTGCACATTGTCAGCAATTTCATACAACAACATACATTTTTTTGGTTTGTGCCAGAAAAAGAGCATATGCGGAAAGCTCTGCTTTTCTGCTTTAATTCGAAGAAATTGGCTGCCGAATCGCATCGAATGCTTATGGAGATCTATGGTGACAGTGCTTTATCGGAAACAACGTGCCGTGATTGGTTTCGTCTGTTCAAAGACGGCAATTTTGACTTGTGGGATAAGAAGCGTGAAAATCAGCCTAGGAAGGTTGAGGACCATCAATTTCAGGCTCTTTTGGATGAAGACGATACCCAATCTCAAAAAATGCTCGCGGGGCAATTGGGTGTTACTCAGCCAGCCATTTCCATGCGTCTGCGTGCCATAAATCGTTTCCGACGGAAGACGATGCTGTGCGTTTTGTGGGATCATTAGGGTATCGGTTACTATGAGATGTTGAAACCTGGTGAAACTGTCAATGCCCATCGCTACCACGAACAACTGATCAAATTGTACCGGGCTCTGCGTGAAAAAAAGATGGATTATCAACGAAGACAAGAAAAGATGATTTTCCTCCACGACAACGCACCATCGCATCAAAAATGGTCCGAAACTACTTGGAGACACTCAACTGGGAGGTTCTATCCTACCCCGCTTATTCACCAGACCTGGCCCCTTCCGACTACCACCTGTTTTCGTCGATGGGCCACGCGCTCGCTGACCAGCAATTCGGTTCTTACGAAGACGTCCGAAAATGGCTTGATGAGTGGTTTGCCTCGAAAGAGAACGAATTTGTTTGGCGTGGTATCCACAAATTGCCCGAGAGATGGGAAAAATGTGTAGCTAGCAACGAGGCAAGTACTTTGAATAAATTTGTTTTTGCTTTCTATGAAAAAAAAATGGTTTTTTAATTAAAAAACAGCGGATTTAAGCTTATACACCTGGTAGATAACAAATAACGTAAGAGTATAGTAGAAATAAAAATTATAAAAAAATTATTTGAATATTATATGAGAAATTCTGATTACCGAAAATGTCATACGTTGGAGATTCGCTTATCACTGATATCTCTTAATTATTACCAGTCATCCGGAAAGTTATAAACAGTAAAGATAAAAATCAACTTAAACAAAAACATAATATTTTAAAAATAAAATGGCCTGTTGTTATTTGGAAATAAAAAAATTTTTCGACAGATACAAACCTTATTTGTTAACAAGTGTTATTATTACACAAAAATTGGATATTCCGTCTGTTTGTAATTCCGAATGTCACATTATTTATATTTAATGTATTCTAAAAAGGTGAGGTACTTGACTTACTGACTAATTATTGGCTGTTTCTATCTTTATTGATGTTTGTATTTATCCCTTTTTTTGTGATCATAATAAACAGTCACTTTCGAGAGAGCCACGTTATTCATATATAAGAAAAAAAGAATATCTAAAAAATGTGACACCTCCCAGTCAACAACAATATATTATATATGTCCATTTTCACTGACAGTTTAATAGGCCTCAAGGCTTTTTCTTGGATTGTGTTTGTATGTAAGATCCCTTCGACATTACTCAAGAGCCATTTCCATAGCACCATGAACACGAGGATATTTGGCGACTTCAAGTTTCGTGTGAGTGGACGTTATCAGTTTTTTTTAGTAGGCTATATCAGTAGGAGTTTGTTAAATTTTTTGGAGCATGTTAGTATGTTTGGCCAAATTAAAAAGTGGACTTGGAAATGATCTTATAGGATCTACGAGCTCAACAATAGGAACTCTGTCCGGAAAAAGTTATTAGTTTACTGACATTCGCTTAATGTATGTGGAATAGTTACGAGAACGCCGCAATATATTTTGAAATGTAAAAATCATCTGTCACTGTCAGTTGTATTAAATTTATTCATGGAAATGTACACGTCCCAAAATAAATAATCGTTATTTGATTGCAACTTATTGTGCACTTCTTCTAATTTATGATCGTCATAATCACCTTAATGTGCCGCTATTCGTCAAACTGTGGAAAGTTTGGAACGCAATCTTTCTTTACACAATGTTCCGGTCGAAATGCCATTCAGGCAAGTATTGATGAAGACTCCAATTTATCGATTTCAAGGGGTTGTCAATATTTGGGGCTGTCTGCCACAACAATATGGCGTATTTTTCGGGTGGATTTGGGCTTATATTCTTACAAAAAATGCTTATTGCACAAGAATTGAATATATTAGATCATCGCAAAGGCGGTGAATTTTCTGAATTTGCTCTGGAATAACTTGAAAATAATACTGATTTTCCAAGAAAATCATTTTCTTAGTTGAGGCTCGTTTTAATCTCTCTGGATCAGCGAATAAATAAAATTGTCGTTACTGGGCTGAAGCCCATCCACAAATTATTCACGAAGAACCTTTACATTTCGAAAAAGTGACCGCTTGGTGTGGTTTATTTGCAAAATGAGGAAGAAGTTGCCGTTAATGACAATGGTGAGCGGAAGAAGTTGCCGTTAATGAGGAAGAAGTTGCCGTTAATGCCAATGGTGAGCGATACAGAGCGCTAGTGACGAACTTTTTGTAGCCTAAATTGGAAGATATTGATTTAATGAATATGTGGTTACAACGAGACAGGCCTACGTGCCACACAGCCCATGCAACAATTGATTTATTGCGGGAAAAGTCTGGCTAATCAATAATTTCAAGAAATGCAGATGTGCAATGGCCTCCAAGAAGTTGTGATTTAACATCTTTGAACTACTTTTTGTGGGGGTTATTTAAAGTCACTGCTCTATGTCAATAAACAACCAACCATTTTGCATTTTAAGTGAATATTGAACGCCAAAAACGTGAAAAAGGCCGGATTTATTATTGGACAATCGAAATTCGGTTCTTTAAACGGAGCAGAGGCGGCCATTTGAATGATGTTTTCAGAACATAAATCCATCGATTATACTTTTAAAAAAAATTTAGTTTTGTCGCATTTATTTTTTGTTTTATTTATAAAAAAACAGATTACTTTTATTCAAAAACTCTGTATAAAATGCTTAATAATTTTTTTAAGTTCACTAAACTTTATAAAGAATTATTAAATTTGTGCTTCGGAAAGTAAAGCTAAATAAAAACACACTTAAAATTCCGATTTCTATAAAACTTTTATTTCTAAACACCTTGTCATCATGCATAGAATATAACGTCATTCAAATGGCAGTCACGAAAGTACTTGCAGGACTTGATCCTTTTGAGGTAATTTTTTATGATTTTTTTTTTCACTTTACGGGTTGCTATTTGGCCAATACTTTACGAATGTTGGTCTATTCCACGAAAAAACTTGTGCTCTTGATAAGGAATGTTACCAATATGATCGGTGCAAATTTCTATAAGTCAAACTTGCGGATTCACCAAACTTAGGTACGAAACCCCTTAAACTAAACGAAATTTAAGGGGCCAACGTTGCCTTATCACGCTTTAAAGAGATTTAGGCTGAGTGGACTAATTTGACCCCATCCAAGGGGTCGTGGGTTAGAATCCAGCTGGTCAGGCATGGCCCTACGCTATTTCCGAAACATCCAGCTTTCCTTGCCATTTCTACTTTAATTTCCTTAGCCAAAAATGGCCATTAGTGTCGTTGCGCTTAGAATATACGAGGTCTGTTCAAAAAGTATCGCGAATTTTGAATTTTCGCGAGTTACATGTATTCGATTTTCGATTTTTTGTGGCGTTATGTTGGTACTCATATCTCTCACTTATGGCGACAAGTTCGGCCATTTTGAATGTTCAGTTAATTTTTGACAGCTGATTTGCTTGCACGTGTTTTGGCTCGTCTTCGATTTTTGCTCAATTTTGACCAACAACAGCATCGCATTAACATTGATAAGGAGCTGTTACACTCTTTCCGCGATAACCCAAATTTGCTCCAGAGGGTCATAACTGTTGACGAATCATGGCTTTATGGTTATGAACCATAACCCATTTGCTCCAGAGGGTCATAACTGGTGACGAATCATGGGAAGCTGCCGCACGAGCCAAGACCGAAAAAAGCGCACCAAGTTCGATCGAATATGAAGGTTTTGCTTACAGTTTTCTTCGATTGCAGGGGCGTGATGCATCATGAGTTCTTGCCACAGGGTAGAACGGTCAATAAGGAATATTACCTGCAAGTTATGGGCAAGTTGCGCGAAGCAATCCGCCAGAAACGCCCGAATTTGTGGAAGAACAGAAATTGGCTTTTGCCATTTTTGGCCAAAAACAACACACTACTAATAATGCCGCAGCCACCATATTCCCCAGATCTGTCCCCCTGTGATTTTTCTCGTTCCCAAAACTGAAGAGCCTCATGAAAGGACAACGCCACGCTACGATTGACGAGATAAAGACGGCATCGAAGGAGGAGCTGAACAAGATCACAAAAAATGATTTTTTGAAGTGCTTCGAGGATTGGAAAAAACGTTGGCACAAGTGTATAATATCTGGTGGGGATTACTTTTAAGGGGACAAAATAGATATTCATGAATAAATAAATAATTTTTGAAAAAAAACCACAAAATTCGCGATACTTTTTGAACAGACCTTGTACATTTCAGTACTAATGCTACTTGAAATTATATTTTTAAAAAAATGACTTACAACTAATATTACTTGAAATGGTAGCAAACAAATAAATTTGCATCCAACAAGAAAATACTTAAGTTACACTAAGTACTATCATAGGAAAAAAAATGGAAATTATCAAAAAAGGTTCAATGAAATAAATTCAGTATTTTATTATTATTTGATAAGTATTCATATTATTGAAAAGAAAACAAACATGGAAGTGGAATTTTTCCTATTGAATCAAATAATTTCGTAACTTGTCTATACAAATATTGTTACAAGTGTTCGATTTATTGAGTATTATTCGAAAGAAAATTTTTCACAGAATATTCCCATTCCTCAACGGATATAATAAATCGATTTATAGTAAAATAAACTTGAACAATTTCAATAGAAGTAAAATTCGTGTTTTTTCTGTTTTGTTTCGTATTTTAAAATTTATTATCATATAAATACTATCTACTTTTACTGTGAATATTTTCTGTCTTATATTAAGAGTGACATTTTCACTAAAAAAAAGTCTATGTTCTTTTTGAACGATATAAAATTTCAGGGAATTTACTCTTAATATTAATCATTGCCTTATACATAGAAATTTCCAAAGAAATTCTATTATTTATGTCTTTAAATTTAAATATTTATTGTACATTGGTAATAAGCTCGTTTCCAAAAATTTTAACTGCCCAAACGTAACTTTGGACTCTTGACAAACACTGCAGATTTTATTAAAAACATATTGAAAATCGATTTTGTATATTAAACTTGTTCTCCATTGAAAATTCGAGTCCTTGTCACTATGATTTACCATATCCCCCCCCTCAAATTTTTAGTAATAGAATTTTCGTATCAAACAATTTTTTATTCTTGCTCTTTTCAAGATGACAAAGTGGTAATTTAAAAAAAAGCTTAGAATATAATTATGTCAATATTCAGTATCTATGTTCGATTGATTCACACAGTAAATTGATATTCGTTCGTTGAGTTAACAATTGATTTTCAAGCTTACGATTGACTGGTACTACACGTATTAACATTATGAATAATTGAATTGATTTTAAAATGATACACTTTATTTGTATACAAGTATTATTTTGTTATTTAATGTTCTCGTGAGACTTAAATAAAAAATTTTTTTTTCAATATTCTTATACGTATAATTTTGTTCCTTTAACACTTCTTTTTTTTTGGTTAATGCATTTATGGCCATTTCTCAGTAGAAATTCTATCCAAAATCAAATAACAAAATCCGGTACCTTAAAGTACTTTACTTTTATGGTCAAAACATACAAGTCGCACTTTTAGAAACAGCCGCAAATTAATATTTGATGACAGCACACCGCGTAGATGAGATTATTGACACTCTTTTGAAATAGTTATAAGGGCTTTTAGATTTAACCAAATGAATTTACTTCAGATTTAACAAATTTTGATGAAGTCCTAAATACTAACCAGTAGTAAGATGAGTTAGAGGAGGTCCTGCCAGCTGAAAAATATATGCTACCACGACCAAGCGTCAAGGAAACAATAGTAGCGATTCGTTGCCTGAATAATAACAAGTGACCCGGTGTCGAACGAATCCAAAAGCAAATTCAGTAACAGATCAGATCAGATCTTCTTTTCCGGCAGTCGATGGAAAAATTGTTGGAATATTTTGTTACTCCAATATTTTACAGAAAAATTGTTGGTAAAACTCTACACATCCATGAGAGGGTTCGGTATCCCAGAAAAATTCGTTATACTGACTAAGCTGACCATGGCTAATTCGCGAGGAAGAGTAATAGTAGCCCACAATAAAACTCACAATGGTTTCCAGCAAGGAGCAAATAATTCGCGAGTCAGGGGTAAGCGGGGTGGTATCTTCCTCATTAAGTCTGTCCAACATTTAGCGTACGCCGACGACATCGATTTTGTGTATCGATCAGAAAGAACTGTTTACGAGAGGCCTTCACCAAGATTGAATTGTTGGTAAAAAATCTTCGTCTACGCATATATGAAGGCGAAACTAAGCACATGATGGCAGCCATTTTCTCGACGTCTAAGACAAGACCAATTAGCACTAGTCCCACTCAGATTGGAGATTATAGCTTTGAAAGAGTTAAATCATTTTCCTATTTGGGGTCAAGGGTCATAACCGATAAAATCCGCGCTCGGCTGCTGGCAGCCAACAGAACCTACTTCAGTCAGTCTAAATTATTTCGCTCGAAAATTCTGACCATAACATCGAAACTACTGCTGTACAAGACCGTAATCTTCTTGGTCCTCAAGTATCCTCAGGAAAAACCATCGCGAACTCTTAACTGCGTTTGATAGGAGAATTCTAAGAGTTTTTGACCCTTTACATGAGGATAGACGATTTCGAAACCTATATAACGATGAGATCCTCGAGCGTGACAGCTACCACCTGTTTGTGGATAAAATAAAGCTCAATAGGCTGCGGTGGCCTGGAAATTTAATCCGTATGGATGAATAAAATCATACTCTGAAAGTCTACAGTGGCTCCATTTATGGTCCCAGAAGACGAGGTAGGCCCTGCCTTCGGTGAAGCGACGGCGTTAGCCAGGACGCTAAAAACATGGTAGGTGTGTCGAACTGGAAGACCGCGGCGCGAAGCTGGAAAATCTGAAGTTCTTTAATTTGGCAGGTCTAGACGGTACTCCCGGTTGTCGAGCTGTTGATGTTAATGATGATGACATGAATTTCCTATTTCTAGATAAAAGTAGACCGTTTTAAAAATGTGAAAGCTTACAACACTAGTTTTGAATTGATTATTTTAATTTAAAAAAAAATTAGCATTGACTTTCTAGCACAGCGTACAATAAGCAAGAAGATGACAGTAAAAGTCAAAACAACACAGACTTAAAGTAGAGAGAAAACAGAGAGCACATGAAAGATGGGATGGCTCTCTTGAAAAAGCATATGTAACGTAAAAATGTGATAGAGCCCAAAATAAAAGGAATGTCATTAAGCCCCAGAATTTTAGAATTGTCGTTGAGACCACCGTTGGTACAATTTGTTTGTCTATGCATGGAAAAAAGCGCCAAATCCCATAGGGTAAGTAGGTGGGGCAAGTTTCGAAAACGACTTTACCCTATCCTTGAAAATACTAAAATTATCCCCGATCAGAACACACCACAAACCAACAATGTCAGTCTGTAGCTGATTAAATTATGTTCTCTCTTTAGCGAAACGAGCACTGTCCAGGAGTCCTTCCTTCCACGTACTATCTTATTTTAAAATGATATCCCTTCCATCGTCATTTCCAAATAGCTGTTAATACAGAAAATTCTGATGGCTCTGTTAAAAAAGCATATGTAACGTAAAAATGTGATAGAGCCCAAAATAAAAGGAATGTCATTCAGCCCCAGAATTTTAGAATTCGTTGAAACCACCGTTGGTTGGTTTAGGTTGTCGTTGAAACCACCGTTGGTACCATTTGTTTGTCTATGCATGGCAAAAGGCGCCAAATCCCATAGGGTAAGTAGGTGGGGCAAGAAAATTCTGAAATATACCTTATCATAGCTGATGTTCCTCAAGGCAGATCCACTCCGATACTATATTTTGTACTTTTGACAAAACCCAACTGCTTTCTATGCGAACGATACCACTCTTCTTGCATCCCACTCTAATATCCAAATAGCTCCCAAAAACCTACAATCTCATATCAAAAATCTACAAGACTAATTTAAGAGGTGGAGAATGAAAGTAAATGAGCAGAAGAGTGTCTATATTGTGTCCATCAATCTCTGTATACTTTAATGGCAACATCATTCTACAACAAAAAAACACAGTATCCTATCTGGGACGAAACCTACATAAACGACATACTTGGAATCCTCAAACTAAATCAGAAAAACTTGAATTTAACAGACATTATCGACTACTACTTAGACTACTGGACAGCCGATCAAAACTGATATTTAAGAAGAAACTTTTAATCGACAACACAATTTTAAAACCGATCTGGACATACAGAATTGAACTCTGGGGTTCTATTGAACATTAAAATGCCTCTCCAAATTCCTCTCCTTTATGCTCCTCCATTCTATGTTCGTAACAAAGTTATTCATCGTGACTTAAATGTTCCCTTTTCGTTATAAAAGTTTCATTCCCGATTATCGTAACTTAAATGTTTCTCTTGTTGGAAAGCTCTCCCCTGTTACTTTCTCTATAAACAATCGTCGGCTTTAAAATCGCTTGAGATTTCTTGAATCTTTAATATCACTTCTTAGGTAGAGAAACATCGATAGGTATTTACTCTTACTTGTACTTGTTCCTCTCCTGTCTCCGGTTGGTTCCAATGTTTGTGTAGTTGTCGATATCAAATTAAATTTAAAAAAAATTTTTTAATTATTTGTTTTTAATCAAATATAATGAAAAAAACATAGTCTACTATATTTTGCATATAGGGTTTTCCAAAAGGAGTGATATGATTTCTTTAAAAAAAAAAACACACCAATTGTTAAGGAAATTCAAATGTTTTTTATTTAATGTGAAGTACAATCGATACAATTAAGTTATGAATAAAACGTCATTCAAATGGCCTCCACGACTTCTTTTGCAGGAACGAATTCGATGAATCCAATTTTCGAGCACTTTTTCCACTAAATCAAGTCGTATGTCATGAATAGCACGTTCAATATTGACTTCTAAAGCTTGAAGAGAGTCTGGTTTATTGCTAAAGACTCATGACTTCAATAACCCTACAAGAAATAGTCTAATGGTGTTAAATCACAACTTCTTGAAGGCCATTCAATGTCACAATTTCTTGAAATAATCGAATCTCCAAACTTTTCTCGCAATAATTTGGTTGTTGCACGTGCTGTGTGGCACGTAGCCCCGTCTTGCTGGAACCAGATGTTGTCAAGATCAAGTTCTTCCAATTTCGGCCATAAAAAGTTGGTTATCATCGATCTATACCACTCTCCATTGACAGTAACGGTGTTACCAGCTTCATTTCGAAAGAACTACGGACCGATGATTCCACCAGACCAAAAACCACACCAAACTGTCAATTTAGGTGAATGTAATGGGTGTTCATGAATAATTTGTGGATTTTCTTCGCACCAGAATCGACAGTTTTGTTTATTTACCGCACCACTCAGATGAAAGTGAGCCTTATCGGAGAAGATGATTTTCTTAAAAAAATCGTTATCGTTTTCAAGTTGTTCCAAGACAAAATCAGCAAATTCACGACATTTACGGTGGTCCAATGGCTTCAGTTCTTGAGTGATAATAATTTTATACGGATGCAAGCCCAAATCCTTTCTCAAAATCCGGTTGTGGTTTGAGACAGTCCCAATTTTTGAGAACGTCTTGGAATCGACAAATTGCGGTCTTCAGCAACACTTGCCTGAACGGCAGCAATATTTTCATTACTTCGAGCGGTTCTTTGTCTTATTGGCACTTGAACATTATGTTGCAAAAATGTACGCTCGAAAT
The DNA here is from genome assembly GCA_958298945.1 of Atherix ibis. Taxonomy (NCBI): domain Eukaryota; kingdom Metazoa; phylum Arthropoda; class Insecta; order Diptera; family Athericidae; genus Atherix; species Atherix ibis. Next base: position 33,677,308 of record OY282609.1, read on the forward strand.
ATTTAACAATTCGACGAATAGCAAGTACAGTTGGACGATTATTACGACCATAAAATGGCAAAATCGCACGAAAAGTTGCAATTGGAGAAGGATTATTTTGATAATAAAATTGAATAATTTGTAAATGTTGTTCTGGCGTATATCTCTCCATGATGTAATTGTAAACATTACTGAATACAATGAAAAAAAAGACAGATCATAACAAATTACAAATGGCCGAAACGTCACTTAAAAATCATATCACTTTTATTGGAAAACCCTATATTATTAACAATTCAAAGTTGGATAGACATTTTAATCTATATATCGTGAATAATATGTCATTTTTTAGGCTATTGCTGAATTGAATGTATAAAATAAATTCACACTCACACAAATAATTTAGATAAGATTAAAAAAGACTCGAGAAATGTTCAAATAAGAGTTTCTTGAATAATGATAAGGAAATATGCACATTTCTAATCAAAGCCGATATTAGAAAATGTGTATATTTTTTTTCTAGGCACTGTTGGATAATTTTTCGCTAAAAGCCGATTATAGTACAACAACAGTGAAAGTATAACAAATTGATTATGGATGGAGGAAGAGAGCAAAATCAAAATTCGAGTACGGCGATTTGTATGCAAATGTCCGAACAAAGAACAGAAGCAGTCGAATTTATGTTCTCTAACGAAATATGCGCATATCATTTTCATTTCATCTTTCAAATTACACGTGTTTACATGCATCATGAACTGTGTATTGTTGTATAATCGCCCAATTAGATACGCTATAATAAAAAACAAATAATTTTATATGCGTCTGTCAAATTGATGTTTATTCATACTTAATTGACAAAAAAAATGAAGTGACTGTATAGACCTATTACGTATACGTACATAAATTGTATGTATGAGCACGTACCGATAATTATACTCGATTTTTGTTTGGTTAATATTCATTGTCTGTGAATTTGCATGTTCTCTGAATCAATTCTAGAACTACTTCCGGGGAACCAATAGCTAAGTAGTACCACATTGCAATCCAATATTTCCAATTTTTTTTTGTTATTTTCTTTGTACAATTTCGGAATTAGGACCGCTTTTAAAATTTAAGTCTTGAATGGAACAAGATGTGTCATTTGGGTTTCTTGTATTCTGAAGAGAATTTTATTACCGAGATTTGAAAAGTAAAATCAAATAAATATTTCGAGAGATAATTGAATTTTAATATGTTACACTTCAAATTGAACAAAATATGTAACATTGGAATTAATTAACTTAAGAATCTTCTTGTATAGACGATTCTACTTCTATCAGATTTCTCCGTTTTTTTTTTTAAATTAAAAAAATCTTCGTCATTTTATAATAATCATATTTGAAAGAAAGAAATATATTCAATTCACCTTAAATTATTTTGACAAAATTACCATTTTTTTAGGATTTTTTTTTTAAGAATCGCATGTTTGATTTAAAAAAAATGATGATCTTAAGATGGTTTATTTAAGAATAGATATTTAGGCAAGTTAAGAACATCTACCTTCCAAGGCAACATTTATTAATAATGCGGAATTTTCTTAAGTATGAACTTATTTTGCACCAATGAGAGTAGTTCGGATGTTTTTCTTTTGAACTTCCCTTAATTATAAATAATTTAACTGGTTGGAAAAAATCTCAGCATATTGAAATAGAATCTTAATTTTTTAATTCATAATGTTAAGTATGTAAATTTATCGCGAAAATGGTAAAGAATGCGTTTTGTTCTAATTTTGCTTAGCTCTTAATAATGTTGGGAAGATAATTTTATATAAAATTCAATTTGCTTTTGAAGACCGTGTAATATATTATTGAAATACTGGTAAATGCAGATAAATTTTTTTTTTGTACTATCAACATTTATTTGAGACGATAAGTCTTGGCAAATCCGTGGTCTCGTTAGTTATTGTACAGCTTTTGCATAATTCATAGTATTCGGAGGTTAAACGAATTTAAGGTTTTTAAAAATTCGTAAACGTAGAATTTTTGTGTAGAAAAGAATCAATTTTACCATCAAAAAGTAAATTTCATGTTTCTCTTTTTTCAGTGACCAAAATCGATTAAAGAACAATCAATACAATCGTAAAAAGTTCAAACTTATACTAGGTTTTATAAGAAATTTCAACTGCGATAAAATTCTAGAAAATATTATACGAGTACAAATGAATTCTAGCCATAATATGTATTTTTTTTGTAAAATAATTTGGATAACATCTGATATTAGCATTGATTTTAGATTTTTGAGAAGTTTTCTTTTTGAAAAAAAAAGTAATCGAAAAATAATACTACAAAATAATTATCAAAATTTCACATTTCGCTTAACGCAAAATGAAATCGGGTAGGAAATGCTCCAATTGGGCCCAATGTCTAAGCTTACTGACTTACGCAGCACATCTAATATTTTAGAATATTCTAAAAATACTGTTATACAGCACGTCCCACAAGAGAGTTTTCTCTGGGATAACTATAAAACGATGATCAATACCAGAAATGCTGGTATTGATCATCGTTTTATAGTTATCCCAGAGAGTTCCTGATGAAACCGCGGTCCTGAGCCGGTCTAGCAGTGCCTGGAATATACAAGGTTCCTGACTGTAGTGCTCTGTGGTGCCCCACAGTGGTTGGTTACATTGTATCTGATCAAGAGATGAAGAATTTTGGTTGAAACGTGGTAGCTGTGGTTAATTCCTACATCGCGTGCAGTCTTAGGACTGGTGGTGAGTGATACCAGACATATCGAGTGCTATCGCTGCAGATGATAGAAGGGGTTTAGGTAGGCCTTGCTATCAAAAGTTAAGGTAACTGACTTCTAACTGGTTACTGACTGTTAGCAATGGCTGTACCTATGATGGATGTAGCTGGTTCAGTGGCAGGACTATACCGAAGCACAAGAGGTGTGAGATCGCTCACTATTGTGGAATTGGCGGGTTTGGAATATAAGTGGAATGTTAGAGTAGGCATGCTGAGTCATTTGTTATAGAGGAAACCGATTGCAAAGATGAAACCGACTAGCTGAAAGAGGAATATGGAAGGGTGTGCTGGGACAACTTTTCATAGGGAGGAAACTGATCTGGATATTTCATTGTATGAAGAAAAATAGAGTACTAAAAGTTGGATTTGAGCGAGCTGGCTGCAACATTCTGGATCTAGTCTGTTAGACTGGCGAAATTCATAATTAGTACAGGTCTGTTATGCACGGATCGTGGGCATTATGTCCAACGGTATAAACCTGGTATCGTTGTTTTTTTACAACGGTTATCAGCTGTGTCTTTAGAGTGCACTGACCGGAGTTGGTTGCATTGTCATCTGATAATGCACTGGTTGAAAAGGGCAACGGTGCTCAGTGAGTTACTTCGCCTAAAGTCATCACCGCAAATATTACAAATTAATCAAATAGAAATTAACAAGAAATGTTTGCAACATAGGCGCATCCAGTAGAATTTGAATCTACGCTCCCATGGGGAGCTATTTTAACTCAAGAGAAGAGAGGGTGATTGAATATTTTAACAAGACGTTCTCAAAACCGAAACGGAATTTCTGTGTGACCCATAAGTGACTCTCGGCGCTTGTTAAATGAATAAGCCACATCAAGCCTTTTTCGGTTGGGCCGACAGTTTATGGTTTGTACTATCACTCTTCTTTTAGATGGTTAACGAATTTCCGACAATCTGAAAAAGCATGGCTGTTGGAGCAAATTCAAGAGTTTGACTTCGAGTATTTAAACCGACCACTGCGATAGGTTAGAGAACCGCGAAATCATTGCCATTCGAATTTTAACCTTAGAGGGCGATATAGCAACAGCACAGGCCGGGGATACGGCCATTAAAACTGTCTGTTGGATTGGTTGAAAAATTAAATTAACAGCAAAATTAATTAAGTAGAAATTAACTATACATTTTATAACAACACCTAAAAGTGTAATTTCCAGACACAATAAATCGCCTAGTTTTCATTGAAAATGAAATTTTAAATATTGTTTTTTTCACCGACTAAAATTAGTTAGTAAACCGGTTGTAAATACTGATTTGATTAATTAACCCCTTCTAGACCAGCTGAATCAAAGAACGCCCCACGTCTCGGTTTCGCACTAAAGTCGTCCAGTTCGCCGATTCCAGCATGTTCCATCGACGGCATTACCTGTGTCGTCATCTAAGATAATAAATTATGCTACTATAGATTCGTACGGATTAAGTGTCCAGTCCACCACAGCCTATAGTCGTCGATTTTAGCCACAACCGGGCGTTCGTGGTAGCACGCAGTTATTTTAACTCTTTTTTGACAATTTAAAAAATAAAAATTGCTGACAACATACAAATTACTCCATAAAAGTTAAAGGATCGAGGAACACTCGTATGTGAGAGATTATATTGTAATGGCGGGTTAATTATCCGTAAAAGGATGCCTTAACAGATATTGATAAAATGTGACTAGATAAGCTATAGTAAAAGTAATAACAGGAATAAACACGCCCTACCAATGTTACTGTGGTTCCGCTATTAATCATTTGCTAAATAAATAAATTAATTAAATTCAGGAGAATTAATTAACAACTTTGTGTGTATCATAACGAAAGTAGGCTCTTAATAAATTTATGCTCGATATAATTTGTATATTTTAATAATATTTAATACCAAATTTGTATGTTTTGATTAATTTTTGATAAAAATTTTATTTCAGGATTAATTGTGGGTGCGATAATACGATATGCGGGCACAACAACCCCAGTTACTCATTTGGCGGTGGAACCGGAGGGTGATTCAAAATTCAATCAAAGCCTACCACCGGATACTCTGCGGTTAACGGTACATAAAATAAAGATTATCCAAACGATTCGATATATTTTGGAGATAAAAATAAATGATTTACTTTTAGTTTCCTGGAAAATTGCATCATGAAACATCCGCTGACTCAGTGGCGAATAAAACGTACGCGTACGTTTTCCGGGGACAGGTTGTCGATATCGATGAGAATGAAATCGATTTAAAAGCGACATTTGATCCGGAAATCTTTTTCAACATAATTCTGCCACCGATCATATTCCATGCGGGCTACAGTTTAAAAAGAGTGAGTAAGAATACAGTACAATACGATGGAAAAATTACAATATAAAGAATAAATAAATAACAAACATTAATTAAATATTTTATGTCATACGGTCAATTACTTTCAATTATTTAATATTTATTTTGATTTGATTATTTTGCAGAAATACTTTTTTAGAAATTTGGGAGCAATTTTAACGTTTGCTATTATTGGGACCACATTATCGGCATTTCTTATTGGAGCGTTGATGTATGGTTGTGTAAAGTTAATGCCTGAGAATTTAAGAAATAGCTTTACATTTTTGGATACTCTTTATTTTGGAGCATTAATATCACCGACAGATCCACTCACTATATTAGCAATTTTCCATGACATGCACGTAGATGTTAATTTGTATGCACTCGTTTTTGGAGAGTCGGTTTTAAATGATGCCGTTGCCATTGTACTCAGTAGGTATGTATTATTCTGAATCGATTAGAATTAGTTGAGTTATTATCATTGATTAATAATGGTTATTAAAATTATTTTTATTATAGTGCTATACAAAATTATGGAGAGCATTATTCAAGTACGGGTGGATTTGAAACGAACGCATTCTTCCGATCGCTTGGAGATTTCTTTGGAATTTTCATGCTGTCACTATTAATAGGAGCAACCATGGGTTGTCTAACAGCTCTAATATCCTTTTTCAAATAAAATTAATATAATTTATTATAAATAGAAAATATGAAAATCTTTTCCAAGTTATAAATTTAATGGGAAGATTTTAATTTGAGATCGAATTATATTAAAATCTTTCCAATAAAATTATTGCAATGTAGAATAAGACAACAATTGGACAATTATTTATTGCAATTTTCATAATTGAAATTTAAAAGTGATATAAAGTAATAAATCCTTAACTCGTTTCACACTTGACGAAATTTACTCGCGTTCGAGATTTTCCCCTTTTAGAATCAGCACTGTTCGTTTTGATGTCTTACAGTACGTTTTTAATAGCTGAAGCATCCGAATTAACAGGCGTTGTTGCTGTACTATTTTGTGGAATATGCCAGGCGCACTATACCTACAATAATTTATCAGAGGATTCTCGAACACGAACGAAACAAATATTTGAATTGTTGAATTTTCTTGCAGAGAATTTTATTTTCTCATACATCGGAGTATCGATGTTTACGTTCCCAAAACATCATTTCGATCCGTTCTTTATTTCAGCTGGATTTGTAAGTATTTCATTTGATACATTTTTTTTTAATTTTTATTAGATAAAAAGCTGGAAAGCTTTTTGTTTATTTTCAAAATGAGTTTGTAACTAAGAATGTGCATTATGAATCTGTTGTCTTAGGGTTTTCCAATAAGAGCGATATGATTTCTAAGTGACGTTTCGCCCATTTGTAATATGTCATAATCTGTCTTTTTTTACATTGTATTTAGTAATGTTTACAATTTCATTATGGCGAGATATACGCAAGAACAACGTTTACAAATTATTCAATTTTATTATCAAAATAATCGTTCTCCAATTGCAACTTTTCGTGCGTTCACATTCATCTGAGTGGTGCGGTAAATAAACAAAACTGTTGATTCTGGTGCGAAGAAAATCCACAAATTATTCATGAACACCCATTACATTCACTTAAATTTACAGTTTGGTGTGGTTTTTGGTCTGGTGGAATCATCGGTCCGTACTTCTTTCGAAATGAAGCTGGTAACACCGTTACTGTCAATGGAGAGCGGTATAGATAGATGATAACCAACTTTTTATGGCCGAAATTGGAAGAAGTTGATCTTGACAACATCTGGTTCTAAGAAGACGGGGCTACGTGCCACACAGCACGTGCAACAACCGAATTATTGCGAGAAAAGTTTGGAGATTTGATTATTTCAAGAAATTGTGACATTGCATAGCCTCCAAGAAGTTGTGATTTAACACCATTAGACTATTTCTTGTGGGGTTATTTGAAGTCATTGGTCTTTAACAATAAACCAGACTCTCTTCAAGCTTTCAAAGTCAATATTGAACGTGCTATTCATGACATACGACTTGATTTAGTGGAAAAAGTGCTCGAAAATGGGGTTCATCGAATTCGTTCCTGCAAAAGAAGTCGTGGAGGCCATTTGAATGACGTTTTATTCAGAACTTAATTGTATCGATTGTACTTCACATTAAATAAAAAACATTTGAATTTCCTTAACAATTAGTATGTTTTTTTTTAAAAAAGAAATCATATCACTCTTATTTGAAAACCCTATATAGTGTATTTTTGCAATTTTATAAAAAAAAAAATTCTCTTAGAAAATAGTAAATTTCCTGATGTAGAGAGATGGTTGTTTAATCCTCTCTTATGTATCATATTACTATTCCCCGTGTTTAAGATATATGCTTGTTGTTATAATATATTTGTCTATCACAAAAAAATAATAGGGAACTATTCGTTATATTCCTTTTTTTGCCATATATGCGTTAAAATTGAACAAATCAGCGATTAAATGTAAAAGGCAGTTGCCTAGTTGGGGTTTTTTTGTCATCCAAGCAGTCTTGAGTTTGAAACTACCTTCCCCTACAAATTTCAACTCCAAAATGAATTTTAATTTCAATTAGAATTACGAACTTCTATTTTTTTTACTCATTCAAACCTCTGGCTTGTTTCAAAATATAATAAACTGTGTTGAACAAATTGTTTAAACTTGCTAAAGTTCTTTATAAACGACCTTAACGCGGTTGAAGTCATTGATAGTTGTTCCAGAAACCTAATTTTATCTGGTGTCCTTGATAGTGGAAATGCTTATTTACTTTATTTATTTAAAGGTTATTTATTAAAACAAAACGGTGTGTTATTCTTGAGAGTCATGTCTTTTTTTTCTACTTGAAAAAGTTGTAAATGGATATGGTCATTATTTGTAGTAAATTTTCATTTAAACAAATATTTTGGATTCAAGAGAGTACCAGGTGTATACGCTTAAATTGGCTGTTTTTTTAGTCAAAAAACACATGTTTTTTTCATAGAAAGCAGAAACAAATTTATTCAAAGTACTTGCCCTCGCTAGGTACACATTTTTCCCATCTCTCGGGCAATTTGTTCTCTTTCGAGGCAAACCACTCATTTTTCGGACGTCTTCGTAAGAATCGAAGTGCTGCTCAGCGAGCGCGTGGCCCACCGACGAAAACAGGTTATAGTCGGAAGGGGCCAGGTCTGGTGAATAAGCGGGGTGGGTAGCACCTCCCAGCTGAGTGTTTCCAAGTAGTTTTGGACCATTTTTGACGTGTGCAATTTGATCAGTTATGTTGATAATCCGTCCTTTTTTCACGCAGAGGACGGTGCAATTTGATCAGTTATTGATGGTAGCGGTGGGCATTAACAGTTTCACCAGGTTTCAACATCTCATAATAGACGATATCTTGCTGATCCCACCAAACGCATAGCATCGTCTTCCGTCCGAAGCGATTTGGTCTTAGGGAAGATGTTAATGGTTTTCATCCCCTGTCACAATCCGATACAGGAACGACTTTCTTTTTTGTTTGGCGAGCAAGATTTCGCATGTATTTTGGCGTCGCTCCATCTGCCTATCGTTCAATTCATGCGACACCCATTTCCCGATCTATTCAATCTTTCCCATGGCACGCAGACACATGGAAATAACTGTTTGAGTAACACCCAATTGCTGCGCAAGCATTTTTTGCGATTGGGTATCGTCTTCGTCCAAAAGAGCCTACAATTGATAGTCCTCAACCTTCCTAGGCCGATTTTCAAGCTTCTTGTTCCACAAGTCAAAATTTCCGTCTTTGAACCGACGAAACCAATCTCGGCACGTTTTTTCCGATAAAGCACTGTCACCATAGACCTCCAAAAGCATTCGATTTGATTCGGTAGCCGATTTCTTCAAATTGAAGCAGAAAAGCAGAACTTCCCGCATATGCTCTTTTTCTGGCACAAAACTAGACATGATTACCAAAGGAAAAATGTATGTTGTTGTACGAAATTGCTGACAATTGGCACTAATTAATGTTGACAGATATCAAACTCATAAAAAAAGTGTGGCGTGTCCATGGTAGCTTAATACGCTCACTCACGTCATTTATGACGAAACAGCAGATTTAAGCTTATACCCCTGATACCTAAAAAAAAAATTAAAAACCCTAATATTTAATATTAAAATAGTCTTAATTGATTTATGTACAATTCTACGAATATCAAAAGTATATTTGGTAGAACTTTTGTATTTTCAAAGACTCCATCCAACACAAGCCCCATTAAAAATAGTTCCAATCATTAGAACCTTCCTATTTATTTGTTTTTCTCAAATCATATTCATAATTATGTACTAATATTTCTAAAGTTTCGGAATATAAAAATTGCGTATTTGATAAATATTGTTTTTTTTTGTATTTAACAGTTATGTGCAGCTGTAGGTAGAGCTGTTAATATTTATCCACTTTCATTTCTATTGAATCTTGGGCGAAAACCAAAGATATCATACAATTTCCAGCACATGCTATTCTTTGCTGGTAAGTAATAAAATCTCCAAAAAAAATTTCCAATCATTTTAATTTCATTACAATATTAATAAATATTATATGCGGAATAAATTTATAGGACTTCGTGGTGCTATGTCATTTGCTCTTGCAATCAGGAATACAGTGTCAGAAGCTAGACAAACGATGCTAACAGCAACATCACTAATTGTTATCATAACCGTGATAGTTCAGGGTGGAGCTTCAAATTTCCTTTTAACTTGGTTAAAAATACCGTAAGTAGATATTCTTCTAGAAAAAACAAAAGAAATATTTTATTTGGTAATTTTTTTTTTCATTTTATAGTTTTGGAATTGACGATGAGACTGAACAATTGAATAACTATCCAGGTGTAAGAAGTGTAAGTAGAATTTCTTATTATAAATATAATCTACTCCTAAGCATGAGTAAATAAATAATATAAAAGGCAAGAACGATGATGGCTTTAAAATCTATTTTAATAAATTACTAAATAATTGATAATAATAATAACAATATAACGAAGGCTGTTTGATAAGTAACCTTTTAAAAGAAGAAATAAACAACAATATGTTATTTATATTTTTAAAAAAAATATTTATTTTTCTATATGTGCTTTTGAGTTTATGCCTACATGGAGTGAGGCTTCGTGAGTGAATCTTTAATTCAGTCGAAAAGAACATTTGTTCAAAACAGACAGTATATCCATTATCGAAATAAATTCTATTTTATATTGAAACAAATCCTATTTTATATACTCGTACTTTTCCTATTAAGACTACTTATTTTAACGAATATTATTGAAAGAATTTTATTTTAATCTTTTTTTAAATATTTAACCAAAATAATTTTTCGGAAATTCCGCTTAATCTTTAAGTAGAAAAACCGTAAATAGGCGGGCATATTTACAATTTGAAGAATGTTTCTATTCATATTCATTCATCTTATTAAAACATGTAATTGATGTTACCAGGTAACAAAATACAGGTCATTATGTTCTCAGAAATTCACCTTGGATACTTGGCTTCATTTTAAATTGTTTTTGGATACTATGACCACTGTTGAGGGAATTATCTAGTAAATTTCCTTTTCGTGTAATCAAACTCAACACAAAATTGTTAAATTTTGTTAAACATGGATTCCAATGTACGTGTGTTTTCTGATCATACCAGATGTATAAGTTTCAATCCGCTGTTTTTAGTCAAAAAAACACATGTTTTTTCATAGAAAGCAAAAACAAATTTATTCAGAGTACTTGCCCTCGCTAGCAACATAATTTTCCCATCTCTTGGGCAATTTGTGGATACCACACCAAAAAATTTCTTCTCTTTCGAGGCAAACAACTCATCAAACCATTTTCGGACGTCTTCGTAAGAATCGAAGTGCTGCTCAGCGAGCGCGTGGCCCACCGACGAAAACAGGTGATAGTCGGAAGGGGCAAGGTCTGGTCATTAAGCGGGGTGGGTAGCACCTCCCAGCTGAGTGTCTCCAAGTAGTTTTGGACCATTTTTGACGTGTACAATTTGATCAGTTATGTTGATAATCCGTCCTTTTTTCACGGAGAGGACGGTGCAATTTGATCAGTTGTTGGTGGTAGCGGTGGGCATTAACAGTTTCACCAGTTTCAACATCTCATAGTAGACGATACCCTGGTGATCACACCAAACGCATAGCATCGTCTTCCGTCCGAAGCGATTTGGTCTTTGGGAAGATGTTGATGGTTGGCCGGGATCAACGTACGATTTCTTGCGTTTAGGATTCTCGAAATATATCCACTTTTCATCGCCTGTCACAATCCGATACAGGAACGACTTCCTTTTTTGTCTGGCGAGCAAGATTTCGCATGTATTTTGGCGTCGCTCCATCTACCAATCGTTCAATTCATGCGACACCCATTTTCCGATCTGTTCAATCTTCCCCATGGCACGCAGACGCATGGAAATAACTGGTTGAGTTACACCCAATTGCTCCGCGAGCATTTTTTGCGATTGGGTATCGTCTGTCCAAAAGAGCCTGCAATTGATGGTCCTCAACCTTCCTAGGCCGATTTTCATGCGTCTTTTCCCACAAGTCAAAATTGACGTCTTTGAACCGACGAAACCAATCTCGGCACGTTGTTTCCGATAAAGCACTGTCATCATAGACCTCCATAACCATTCGATGCAATTCGGCAGCCGATTTCTTCAAATTGAAGCAGAAAAGCAGAACTTCCCGCACAAAACTAGACATGATTAACAAAGGAAAAATATATATTGTTGTACGAAATTGCTGACAATGTGCACTGATTAATGTTGACAGATGTCAAACTCATCAAAAAGTATGGCGTGCCCATGGTAGCTTAATACGCTCACTCACGTCATCTATGACCAAACAACAGATTTAGGCTTATAGCCCTGGTAGCATCTGATGTTCAGTTTTTTTTGGCAATATTCGTAACCTTCGGAATGGAAGTAAAATACCAGGTGAAATGGTATTTTACTTCCAACCTTCGGAATGGAAGTAAAATACCATTTCACCTATTTCGGCAGTTGTAGACTCAAAAAAAATTATAAGTCTCTTAACAAAACTGCTTTCTTTAAAATTACAATTTATAATCATCAATGGTGGTTTCTTCGAATTTTTTGATTCAACAACCCTAGACCGGATCGCTATTCTTTACTCGAACACCATCAACCCCGGATATTTCGAAATTGTTCATTAGAAGGCAAGGCCATAAATTGCTCTAAGATTATATTATTAAATAGAGTCAAATTCCTCATGCACTTAATCGAATTATTCTCCGAAGGATCCTTCTTTACAACGCGCCTAAAAGCTCGCAATAATTTTTGCTGATGACCTAAGTTACCAATAAATACATAAGAACTGTCAAAGATAAGGTCTTGTACAAGGTCTGTTCAAAAAGTATCGCGAATTTTGAATTTCCGCTGATTACGTATATTCGATTTTCGATTTTTTGTGGCGTTATGTTGGTACTCATGTCTTTAACTTATGCCGACAAGTTCGGCCATTTTCAATGTTTAGTTAATTTAGCTGCTTTGCTTGCACGTGTTTTGGCTCATCTTCAATTTTTTCCCATTCCAAAAAATGGATCAAAGAATCTTTTTCGGGAACAAGAAAAAGTCACAGGGGACCAGATTGTGGAAGAAAAAGTCGGTGGCTGCGGCATTATTAGTGTGTTGTTTTTGGCCAAAAATTCGCGCACAAGCGACGATGCGTGAGCAGGGGCATTACCATGGTGCAAAAGCCAATTTTTGTTCTTCCACAAATGCGGATTGCTTCATGCAACTTGCGCATAACTTGCAGGTAATGTTCCTTATTGACCGTTCTACTCTGTGGGAGGAACTCATGATGCACCATGCCCCTGCAATCGAAGAAAACTGTAAGCAAAACTTCACAGTCGACCGAATTTGGCGCGCAGCTTCCATTGAGAGGTCTTGGCTCGTGCGGCAGCTTCCATTGAGATGATTGAGCTTTGGTTTCAACGTCATAACCATAAACCCATGATTCATCACAATTTATGACCCTCTGAAGCAAATTGGGGTCATCGCAGACAGAGTCCAACAGCTCCTTATCAATGGTAATGCGATGCTGTTTTTGGTCGAAATTGAGCAAAAATCGAAGACGAGCCAAAACACGTGCAAGCAAAGCAGCGGTAATAAATTAACTGAACATTCAAAATGGCCGAACTTGTCGGTATAAGTGAGAGACATGAGTACCATCATAACGCCACAGCCCACGGAAATTCAAAATTCGCGAAACTTTTTGAACAGACCTCACTTATGACAATAGTCACTACGACTTTACGATAAAAAGTTTCGAGTCTAAAATTACAATTAAATTCTCTAAAAACCTGTTTGACGACTTTTTGTTAAAGTTGTGAAAAGCTTATTCAGAGCTAATTTATCGAATAAGTTCTTGACTTGTGCTTCGAAAGCTTTTAATAAGCCTATTCGATGGTTTAAGTACTTGCTTTTTGACAACTATGTTAAATGCATTGAAGTTTTCCGTTTTTCCTTCGTATATCTTTAATCCTTAAAAATGATTCTCAACAAGATTGGTGAAGCTGTTTTTTTTCTAACAAATATATTCATTTGTTTGGAACTTTTTATTATATAGATCCTAAGCTCCCTTTAAAATCCTATAGAAATTGTTGAACGCTTGTTATATGAGCTAATATTTGGCTCTTAAGTAAATCGTGACAAATATTGATGCGACTACATTTAATAAAACTTATCAAACAGCATTTCGTAAATGATAACAACATCGAGGAAAGTTTAAAAATAATAAAAACTTTAGAGAAAAACATAATAAAATGTATATTTTTTGTATACTGTTTATATGCGCGCGAATAATAAAACGAAATCGACCTAATCAGGTTTACAATTCAATGGAGAATACGGCTGGGGTATGTTTAAATACAAAATATCATAGAACAAACTTACTCATGAATGTTTTTTTTTATTTATTCTGTTAGCTTATTCTAATAATTATCCTTTCTCTCGAATAAATGTAATCCATTTTTTTTCAAGTATCATTTCATTTACTTATTATCACAAGAAAAACGTAACACAATTTTTCTAATTGTACACGTATATAATTTATTAGGTATAGTAAAAATCGTGTTTGAATTAATTTTCTTGTTAATATTTAATTTAATCAAATGAAAAATTATTCGGAACTATTTCTTGGCATTATCGAAAATTTATTCGGAACTATTCGGTGTTAATCATTAATAACTTTATGTCTGATTACAATTAAATTATGTTAAATTTAAATGTTTTTTTTACAATTCGAAGAATTAAATGGTGTGATTCTACTTGTTATGAGTGTATATGTAATTAAATGATATTCGTGACTAATTATAAATACAAATAATATCATTATTTTCTTAATTTATTATAATATCATTATTTGAATTTTTATTTGTTTTATCGGCTGTAGAAAAAATATGTGGTCTGCTTTTCAATTTGATCCTAATTTATTTACGGGCAAAATTTTAATTTCTACTGTTCTTTTTTTCATCTATTGTTCAAAAAGGTTTCGGCGTTTACTATCTATTATCTTAAATTGTTCTAAAATAATGGCTCCAAGTATACTTAGCCTGTGTATTATCTTCATTTTTTTCTTTAAAAAATTCTTAATTATGTGCAATATTTCTGAATATTTTTACCTCTAATAAAACATTAATTTAATAAAAAACAAATATTATAATTAAAAAAAAACACTTTTAAAAGTAATGTATCTAACAAAACATGAAGCTTTTAACGTCTAATAGAGCAACCATGAAAATTTCGTTAGCAAACCATCGTCTTTTCTTTCGTTAGCAAAAATAATTCTTTAACTGTGCTCATCGAAGTTAAAATTAATAAAAACAAATCATCAGGTATTGAAAGATTGTTCATTCGTCAGATACTACACATTTCTCATTTCAATTTGAAAATTAAGTACCAAAATTTGTATTTTAAATTTAAAAAAAAAAACACAAAACAAAAACGAATTCTATCAAAAATAAGTGGTTCGTATTGAAATTGTAAAAATTCAGTTCAATGGGTTCTGCTTCTTCATCGTACCTCACTTATACTCCGAATACAATTTCCATAATCTTTGAACCTTCAAAATTGCAAATATCCACGAAAGAAAATTACTGTTTACCATCAATTTAAGTTTAATCTCTAATTTTCATTTCTGTTTGTAGTGTTTCCAAACAGATTTTCATACTTTTGATGTATTTTTATATGACAACATTGTAGATATTGACATCAAAGGCAAGATTAATGCATAGATAATGTTTACTGAACTTTAAAATTAAATTAAGCATAATATATAAATAATAAACTAATTAGATGACATTTGTTTATGAATCGACAATATTCATACATGAGTTTAGTTAAAGTTATTAGTCGCAAGTACCAATTTCGTTCTAGGCTTAGAGATAAAATGTATAAAGAGTCGAAAAGACACTACGTGTATACGGATTTAACCTTAGATTATAGAATAATTGGATAAGGCATCTACAATAAAATTCTGTCCAAATTTTGTTGACAATACATTCGTAAGAACGCACACACATGCAAAATAACAGAAACGGCGTAAATCAGTGGGGGCCAATTTAAACTTTAGTAAGCGATTGAAGCGGTTCCCTTAAAACAATTTTCATATGTGATGTCATTTATGCGTAAACAAATAGATTTTTAAAATATTGCGGATTTTATTGTTTGATCGAATTAGTTTTGGAAATTTGCAATAAAACACATTATTCTTTTTTAAAATATTTTGATTTTATTTATTTCACTATATATTATTTATAAAAAGACAATTATAAAGTGGAAGAGCAAATAAAAATATAAATTATATCAAAACAATTATGTGCACAAATAAAAATTCATTCTAAAAATGCAAAATGAATTAAATGAGAGAATGGGATATTATTTTGAAATTAAAAAACCATACTATAACATAGTAAATATTAAATTTAATGTTAAAATAAGCATTTTTTGTATATATTGAAAGCTTCTTTATAATATAAATAAGCATTTGCATTTACATTAAATTAAGAAATAAAGTATTAACTTATTTAAATACACCACCTGCTGTCAGATTTGTTTTTCTTCAGCATTTCAGAAAACTTTCACAACACTTACAGAAGAGTACTTTAAGAGAAGCCAAAGGCCTTATACGCTATCAAACTGTTTGATGTGAATTCTCCTTCTCAAGCTGAAAGACAGTCTTCGCAATGTATTCGACCACTTTTTCACTATATTTATTAAATGCAGATGGGTTAAATAAATAATCATGGTCACTTAAAATATTTATTTAACTCATCTGCACGCAATTTCCCTTAAATTTTCTTACACATACGTTACGTACGCCGGTACTGAACTATTTTCTGGTAAACATTGAACTGTCAACATCACCTTTGTTTACATTTATTCAATAACGAAATTTAGTTTGTGATGTGTCTCACACATTTAGACACATCACAAACTAAATTTTTGTTAATTTGTCTAGTAAAAATGAAGCTGTCAACTTCTCGAAAGAAAGAAATTCCCGGCTTCCCCATTCCGTTGAATGACAAGCAGCAATCCTTTATAAAACACTTCATTTTCTGAAATAAAAACTTCCTATTAAATGTTATCTACAATATAACTATTTATATGAATACTTACTTTTTCGTAAATACTTCAAAAAAGATAAAAACCACACTTTGACTTGTACTTTCCGATAAGTGGCAAAATAACAACTTTAAAAACAATAAAAGTATTGAAGCATTTCGAAATGCTACCACTTTCATAGAGAATGGCGTGTTTTAAAACTCTCCGAAAGTCAACAAAATTGAGGCGCTTAATATTTAATTATATGAAGGGGGCTCAATTTTGTAGACTTTCGGAGATACAATTCCATTTCATATCAAAAGAGTATATAAAATAATACAAATTGCCTGTCTTTATGTTTAAATTGTATTTTTGTTTCCAATAACTGAACTAAAATAAATATAAAAAGTATGCTTTTGCAATTCAATAAATTTCTATTACGAAAACTACATGTAAGTGGGTGTCATGTCTAAATAAAAAAATCTACACAGAAGTATGCAAGCGTTACGATTTCTCGCCGCTTTTGCAATAATTTAGACAGAAAATTACGTATACATATACACGTATATGAAAATCTATCCAGGAATTCTTCAATCTAAGGATTTAACTGCAATTATATACAGTAGTCAATGCTAATTTTTTTATTTTCCATTAGAAGTAATTGTTAATTCACTATAAAGTGGTCTGATAGACCAGTACTTGTTTGCAGTCATCCAATAAATTAATTTATTGAAGAAATTCATTTAATAAATGTATTTACAGGTACACTTTAAATAACAATTGTTATAAATCTATGGTTAGCTCCACAAATTTCTGATAATTGTCCATTAATGAAAAATCAAATTATGTGAATTATGTGAACGGCAAAATTAATTTTTGTAAATGACAAGAAAACGTCATTTAAAAAAATATATTATCTAAAATATTGTTTAAAAGTATTTTTATTTTACTTTCTTTCCATTATAAATACAATATATTTTTTCTGTATTAAAAGAGATTTAAAACATTTCCGATGGTATCTTCAGGTTGGCAGTAATAAACATATCGGATATATTTTAAAATTTCTAACATTCCATACGAACCAATATCTCTACCAGTTATCTATTCCAACCGCAAAATTTTTTTGCAATAATAATAACATATTTAGATTTGCTGAACCGGACAAAATAGAAATCTAAAAACTGTTCTAAGTTTATTAAAATTGGTTCAAAGTACAGAAATAAAAGATCAGTCAATTTTTATGAAATTTTTGGTAAGTGGACATAGCTATTATGCCTAATGATTCAAATTTTGCCATTATCAAATAACAAGAATTTTATCTCGTCATTAAAAAAAAAAAACAATTAATTAGCTACCCAGTAAATGGGCTTCAAATGCACTCGATAAAATTGGAAAAGTCAAAACCCCACGTTATACAATTCAAATATGACTTTAATGAAGATTGCTAATTTAGTGCCATAAATATGAAAAAAATCTGGAGCAGATAGACCACTATTTCTGAAAAATGTAGACCAGACTTTGATATATCCGATAGGTATATCTTTTCTCTTTAACCAGAGAAAAGAGGAAAGTTATGAAGGATCTGTTAAAATTCATTGTTCCTATTAAACATAATTACAACAAAAACTTAACAACAAATCGATATGACGGACATCAAATGCAGCTGACGAATAAGACATTTTTATATTGCTGATGATTCATTAACAAATAATAATAATAATATATTGTAAGATAACAGTTATTTGTCATTTTTGCGAAAATTCTTTAGAAATAATGAACCTTTTGCTGTAATAAAGAATCTAATTTGAAGACTGATTTTGATGTTATTGGGTTGTCCGGGAAGTAATATCGTTTTTTTTTAATAAAGAGGAAAGACGATTTTCTTATAGTGAATTAATATTTTATTCAATTAAATATTGTCTAGTCCGATCCAATACGCTTTGCCATCTTTCTGGCAGTAGCATGATTCCACGCTCATAACATATTTGTTCTTTGCTGGCAAAAAACTGATCCAAGTGATTTTTGACCTTCTCATTTGAATTAAACGTTTTACCGTCTAAAAAATTTCATAGAGACCGGAACTAATGATAATCGGAAGGTGTTAGGTCTGGAGAGTATGGTGGGTATGACAGTACATTCCATCTAAGCTCTAAAAGCTTTTGCCGAGTGGTCAAACTTGTATGTGGTTTCGTATTATCCTGTTGGAACACTTTACCTTTCCTACTAACCAATTGTGTCCTTTTTTCTTTAAGTGATTCATTCAATTTGTCCAACTGATGACAGTACACTTCAGAATTGATCGTTGTGTTGCTCGGTAGAAGCTCAAAATAAACGATTCCTTTGAAATCTCACCAAACAGATAGCAAAACCTTTTTTTGATGAATATTGGCTTTCAAAGTGCTTTGAGCCGGTTTATCTTTTCTACTCCAGGATCTTTTGCGCTTAACATTATTGTAGATAAACCATTTCTCGTCCCCAGTGATGATAAACAAATCACAAAAGGCAATGCGACGGCGAAATTTTTTTTCCATAAGATGAGAAACCCATATGCCGAGCTTTGAGATAAAACCTAGTCGTTTCAAATGATTATGAATGGTCGTATTTGATAAATTTAATCTCTCAGCGATGTCAGGAGTTGTTATTCGCCGGTTTGCATCTATTAATACCTTTATTGTGTCTTCAGCAGTCTCAACTGGCCTTCCAGAACGTGGTGCATCTTCGAGAACAAAATTGCCGGATCGAAATTTTGCAAACTAGTTTTGACACTAGCGCTGACTTAACACATCTTCTCCATACACATCGGATAATTTTTTCTTGCTTGAATAGCATTTTTATCTTTTCTATATTTGAAAAGTAAAATATGCCGAAAATTCTGTTTTTCACTTTCCATACGTGTATTTAAAAGGGTATCAACCAAAAACTACTGTGCAATAATCAAGCAAGCATTCCTATGTCAGCTGTCAAAATACATATGAGTATGCGGCTTAAGTGTGAAGTTGGTTGTGAAAAAATACAATTAAGTCCTTTATTGGGAAATAACGCAATTACTTTCCGGACAACCCAATATTACTTTTTTCCACTTGCCAAATCGGTTAAGCCACACAAAAGTTGCAATATTAATTACGAGGCTATTATATCTTACCCAATTATCTTTATTGTATATGCCTTTAGATGATAGCTACATTTGTATCTATGCATTCTACAATATTTATTTCAATTTTTATTTTAAAGGGAATTTTTAAAAAACTGTTTATTATTCCTTAAAATTTCTCCACTTTCTGTTTTATTAAGTTAATCGTTTCGGAATATATTCACTGATTTGTATTAAAAAAAATTTCGTGATCAATTTGCCCTATACCGGCCAAAACAAAGTTTGATTTGATTTAAATTAGAGTATGGATAATCTAAGGTAGTTGAGATTGTTAGTTTTCTTGTGATCGATTATGGAATAGCAGGATGGGAATAGTTATTTTTACGCATATAAAAAAATACTAATAGCAAATTTAGTGTTATTATATAAAATTCTACATTATTTCTTAATTTTTTTTTATACATTAATACAATATAATTCATATTATGTTTATTCGTACATTGTATAAAAGGTATTGATTAAAATAACTTATTAAATATATATGCTATAAAAAATATGTAGAACGATTATTGCCGATTTATTTAAAAAAGTTGTTTTACATCCAACAAAAAAAATTTTATTTTAGAATTAAACTAAAAGTACTATTAATGCCAAGAGTTAAGCTTATTGAAAAAGAAAAATAATATATCGAAATTATAATATATAATAATTTAATATTAAAAATAAATTTTTTTAAATTTTTATTTGGAATAAATTGTGGAACATCAATATTTACTAACGGAGCGGCATTGCTCTTTCATGGCCACATCATGAGAATCGATCCTTTTGGCCTAAAAAACTAAACTTTTCAGCTATTACTCGATGGATGTTATTTTTTATATGCTCTTAAGTCTTCAAGACTGTCTGCGACAATACGAGAAAAACTACAACAACGGCAAATCGCACAATTTTGAAAGCCAATTGACATCACCAAATATCGAAATCGCGTGTCCTATGAACTTTTGATGCAATAAAGCCAAAATTTGTCGTATTGTGTGCTCTGCGATGTCGTTTTGTTAAAACACAAAACGTCAGTAATCCTACGGTCATAACCTTAGATTATAACGGGTGATTTTTTAAGTGTTTGGTTTTCTAATTTCCAAAAAAAAGTAGGCAAATTTTATTTGAATCGATAAATCAATGCTTGTTATTTACTTTTTAAAGATTATTTCATGTAATTGTTGATCACGACTACGTTTTAAGTGATCCATGCGAGATGTCCAATTTTGCACCACTTTTTCAAGCATCTCGGCTGGTATCTCACTAATAACACGTGTAATGTTGTCTTCCAACTTGCAAGGCTGCAAGTTGCGTTGGTTTTCGGCATAGATGAGTGACTTCACATAGACCCATAAAAAATAATCTAGAGGCGTCAAATCGCACGATCTAAGCGGCCAACTCACCGGTCCGAAACATGAGCTAAATTGCTCACTGAACCAATTTCTCAATATGTCCATTGTTTCACGCGCTGTGTGGCATGTAGCACCGTTTTGTTGAAAGCACATGTCGACCAAATGCACTTATTGCATTTTGGGCAAAAAAAGTTTGAAATCATAGAGCGATAACGGGTGCCATTAACGGTAACATTACGGCCAGCGTTATCTATGCACACGGGTTGGTGGTTTGATGTCCAATAGCGTAAAATTGCTGTGAACTTTTGACACTATAGCTTTAATTGCTTGTTCAGTAGGTCCATTATGACGACCATAAAGTGGTTGAAGTGAGCAAAAAATATTTTTCACAGAGTACGAATTTTGATAATAAAATTAAATAACTTGTAAGCGTCATTCCGGTTTAAGTCTTTCCATGATGAAATGGCAATGCTAACTGAGTACTTTTGACTTTGACACACGTCACGTGTCACGTGTGATCTGTTTAAAATAAAAAACCAAACAGCAAAAAAATCACCCAAAGAACTGGGTAGGCCTCTACAAAAAAATGCAGTCCAAATTTTTTCCAGAATACATTCTTAAGAACAACACACTTGCAAAATAACCTTTCACGAATTTCTTCGTATTTTAAAAAAGAAACTTCCTATTTACTGTCGTGAAGAATAAAATTATTTATGCAAATGTATGAATTTTTACTTAGTAGTTCGTAAACTATTAAAAATTTAATAAAACCGCACTTAAACTTTCACTTTGCGATAACTATCTAAATTTCAATATAGAGGATAGTAATAAAAGTTTTTAAAACACAGAATAGCGTGCTTTAAAACTCCCAAAAAGTCTACAAAAGTGAGGCGTTTGATATTTGAGTGATATTTAAAAAATAAATAAAATATCAAAAGATTATACAAAAAATAAACATTGACTGTCGTTGTGTTTAAATTATATTTTTGGATATTAATTATGCTTTTGGAATTCAAAAAAATTCTATTACGAAAACTAGATGTCAGTGGGTGTCATGTCTACATAAAAAAATCTACACAAATGCATGCAAGCAGTACGATTTAGCGTATACATTGGTATATCGAAATCTGGCCTACGATCCTATCCAGGTATGCTTTAATCTAAGGTCATAGCGCTCATAATTGACAGTAATAGTCTGTCCTCCTTTATTTTCAAAGAAATATGACATGTTTGTCTTTGTTAGTTTTCAATGTCCGATAGCTGGTAATTTAGCTTATTAACCGAGCGAGAAATGAGCCTTACCGCTAAAGAAAATGTTTCGAAAATGAAGCACTCCAAAGCCTGTTAATCTACCACCCAATCGCCATAGCTTTTGCGCATTCTATTAAAGAATCTATTATGTAATTTTGCATAGCAGCTGCTGAGTCTTATACAATAGAAGAATACGATATAAAATGCTGTCAAAATCACGTCAGAGTACTTGTTTTAATTGCAATTAACAAACTTTTCTATAGATAATATTCTGTGACTCTGTTCCAGCTAAATTCTTGTCTTATTATAATTCATAAAGCATATAAAGTTCAATACTATTTATGAAAAGGTACTGTACCAAATCGGAACAAGCTGTTAACAGAAGGTACCATATATGAATATTGCAGTTGATGCCTGTAGATGGCATAACGATCTCTTCCAAACAAATGGCCGATAATAGTGAAAAGTGGCCCGAACATTTGCATTGAATTTTATAAACTTATTTAATAAGTAAATATATTTATACAAACAAAAAAAGTAAATATAGAATTATTCATAAAATGGGGTTTATTACTTCAAACAAAGCCCAATAGATCATATTATAAACATATATGGAGACTTTCCTAATAGGTCAACACGTTGAAATAGCGACTGATCTACTTTGTTGTTCACTTCCTTTGCCAACTTCGAAACCTTGCCATAATCGACCCATGCTTTCGTTTAAAGCAAATGCGACTATTCGGATAATTTTTTGCCCTTTCAGCCGGCCTGTATACGAATTTTTCATCATCATAATTCCCTCCTGTAATTCTATACTCTAATAATATAAGGCTGCAAATACGATGTTGCATGAAATTTCCTTAATTAAAACGCGGTTTATTTTAAACATTATTTCGATGTACTTTTCGCTACTGTTTTCAATCACCAAACTGATAATTGCTCCTATAATTAAGAAAAAATTGTTAGTAATAAGACAGAACTATTCTGTAATTTATCGTTAGACATAGTATTATGAGCCGCCTACAACCATAGTGATTGAGATACGCTGCTCAATCAGCGTCATAGTTAGACTTGTAATGAAAATTCGCCAGCTCAGCTGACAAGATCCAGATAGTTGCACTCTGCATGCTCATTTGCCACATCTACTTCCTCTTTGATTTATTGTTTTAATTGCCTTATGCAGTCGCACACTCACACATCTTTTACTTCTCGTAAACCCCCTCCCGTTTTTTTCTTATGGCAAGTGGTCTCAGATACCAAATCTACCATTCTCTGCCTTCCTGTTCACATCGTTTTAACTCCCCTTTTTTTGTGCTTCTATGTGGTCCTGCCACTGAACTAGCTACATCCAACACAGGTACAATGATCCTAACAGTCAAAAGCCAATTACAAGCTAGCTATCCTAACTGTTGGTAGTAAGGCCTACCTAAACCTCTACTATCATCTACAGTGATAGCACCCGGGATGTCTCGCATGCTTTACCACCAGTCCTAAGACTGTACCCGCGATGTAGGTATTAACCACAGCCACCAACGACGTTTCAGCCAAATGCACCTCACATTGGTTCCGCACAGGAGTAATATATTATTTAACGTGATTTATCTGTCATTAAGCATAAAACCACGAGTCACCTATGACCATAGGGATTGCGTTACGCTCAATCATCGCACCACCATTACTGGCAGTTTACAGTCAGTAACCAGTTACAAGCTAATTACTCCAACTGTTAGTGGTGAGTCCTATCTAAACCTCTACTATCATAAGCAGTGATAGCGTCCGAGATAATTACCAGTATCTCCCACCAGCGATCCGTAGACCGTACCCATGATATGGATCAAGTACCAATTTTTGTTTTAAGAGTACTTTTGTTTGTACTCCGCTCATTGAATCTTGTAAATTCCTAGGCACCGCTAATCTAGCTCAGGTACGCGGGTTCGCCAAGACCCGAAAGTACAACCGGAATCGACCTTGGTCTTTCACCCGGTTGCAGCCACCTTACGTATCATTTACACACTCACTTGGCTCAGTACAGTATGACCAACAACCGTGGAGCACCAGACCCCATAGTACCACTTTTTGATTTAAGAGTACATAGTGGGCACTGCCAATTAGATCGCTACAGTCAGGAACCTTGTAAATTTCAGACACTTCCATTACCGCAAGTACGCCATGACCCTTAGGCACTTCGCATATTGATCATCGTTTGATTATTGTCCCAGAAGAATCCCTCTTACGGAATAGTAACAAGGCAGTAGAGATAGAGTTAAAGCACTTATAATTAAAATAAATTTTCTAATATATAGTTTTTTTTTAACATTCTACAAAATTTTAACTACAAAATCGCTGAAAAAATTAAAGCACTGGAAAATCTTTACTTTAAAAAAAAATCAGTTTTCTTTGGCTAACATTATCTGACACTCCACCCCTATGGTTGCATTTGGTTCTTTTTATCTATAGATTTTCTCAACCGAAATCACATCATTATAAATTTCTTCTTCTGAATTTTTTATTAATTCAATTTTAATTTCTTACTTAAATTCAATAAAATTTTAGAAAAACAAAAAACAAAACTGAAATAACGTTTGATCTATGTTAATAATAAAATTTAATTCCGCTAGCAAAAAAATTATCTCCATTCAAATACGACACATAATAAAGTAGTGGTTATTATTGTTATTGCTATTTAATAACTATTATTATTATTATTTTAACCATACATTTTTTTTATAAAATTGTTTTGTTTGCAATTTAATTAAAGCCTATTCATGTATTGCTTTTTAAGAAAATTTCTGCATTTTTGAATAAGCCCAACCAAAATTATTATTTAATTTCAAGCAGTCCATTGATACGGGATTAAATTTGGGCCAGCTACCAATAACAAGACGCCAGAGCTCTTTGGTGAGAGTTTTATTCCCATTTTCTTATAGGTTTTGCTAATAATAACCTAGTAAATAATACACGTACATTTTTCGATAAACATTTCCATTTTATATATGAGACGAGATTTTTCTTCCCTACCTTCCTTTCTTTCTTTATTTATTTTTGTTGTTGTTTTTTTTTGGTCTAAAAATATTTCTTTGTTTCCGTTATTTTATTTTGCTTTTATTGTTTTGTTTTTTTCAAACCCTTTTTTGAATTTAAAGTTTTACTGTATTCAATATTGTGCATTAAAATTAATTCTAAACAGAAGCGCTCTAATATTCATTTTGTATGTAATTTTATATTATATTTTTTTTAAATATTAATATAAGTAATAATAAAAGAAACATTTTATTATATTAGGATACGGAAAATGGTGATTTGGAAGGTGCAACTACACCTGGAGGAACGAAGAAATCGAATGAAAAGGCTTTTCTGGCCAGAATTTGGGGAAGTTTCGATACAAAGTAATTTGAAAAAAAAAATAATAATAATAAAACAGAAAATATTATTTATTAATTTACAAATAATAATGGTCGTTCGATTTAATTTTATTTTTTTGTGATTAGGTATATGAAACCCTTATTGACACATTCAAGACCAACATTATTGGAAACGTTGCCAGTTTGTTGTAATCCAGTAGCACGATTATTAACAACCACTGAACAATTAACGCAGGTGAGTTAAAAATTTATTTCAAGCATATTAGTTTTATTTGGGGTTTGAAGAATGTTTTTTTTTATCTATGATAGCACAAAGCGTTTTTTTTAAAAATCAAATTGCAAAAAAAAACCGATAATATTATTTCTCTGTATAATAACGAACCAAAACACGAGCAAGCAAAGCAGCTGTCAAAAATTAACTGAACATTCAAAATGGCCGAACTTGTCGGCATAAGTGAGAGACATGAGTACCAACATAACGCCACAGAAAAATCGAAAATCGAATATACGTAACCCGCGGAAATTCAAAATTCGCGATACTTTTTGAACAGACCTCGTACACTGTTTGATGAAGTGAATCTATACTAACTTTAGTGAAGCTTTTGACAAAATACCTTTTATTAAAGCTCTAAGAAATTGGGCTCTCCTTCAATGCGTATTGATTGGTTTGGTTTCTATTTAACATAAATGCTCAGCGTTGCCATATTGGTCCCTTGGTTTTTATTCTGGCAATTGATAAACTATCAACTAATGAAATATCTTGAATCAAGGAAACTTCTCAGTGACCTTCAATATGGTTTCCGTAGCAATAGATACACTGGTGATTTGATGGTATATCTACTCGAAAAGGAGAGTGTAGGATTATGGCACTTGATACTTCAAAGGCATCAGACTCTTTTGTCGAAAATGCGTGCATATGCTACAGCGATTGCCTCCTTAAATGGATTGGAAGATAAGTTTCGAATCGTTCAGTGCAAGTTGTCTTGGATGGCTTCAAGTCTTCAGTCCACGAAATATATGCTGGCGTACCCCAGGGTTCGTTTCTATTTCCGACTCTTTTTCTTATTTTCATAAATGATATCTTATCAGTGATGACAGCAATCTCAATTTTTCATACTCGTTTCCTGATTCACTTCATTGCTCTCCGGCCATGGAGATGGAATGACAACGCATGTTAAACTCATTAAATTCCGATATAGATAGTACGAGTATATTACTATGGGGCTCGACAAATAGACTGGAATTTAATACTTCGAAAATACAAAGCTGTCTTCTATCTCTAAAGCGAAACCACAATCTTCAGCCATTATCGAGGAATGACGTTCGCATAACTGCAACCGAAAAACTTTTCAGTCTTTGTATGTGTATTAATGACAACCTACGTTGGAATGACCATATATTAATTATTACCAAGAATTCTGCCAAATTTTTTAGCGTTTCCTTAAACGATGCAAGAAATTCTTCACTACATCTGATCTAACCAATATATTCAAGGCATATACACATATTCGCGGTAAGCTGGAATACAATTCCCAAGTATGGGCAGGCGCTTCTAAAACGCCATTGCACTTACTATATGGGATACAAATTCAAGATATAAAATTAATAGGAGACAAAAATATTACGGAGTCATGAGCCCTTACTGGTACACCGACGTAATATCTCCTGTCTTTCCTTATTTTATCGTATTATAAACAGTTTTTCAGGGAATTGGCAAGAATGCACATGAGTTTCTACTGAATCCTCTTTTCGGACGTACTGTAAGATATGGTTTTTTGTTAAACCCTTCAATCCGAATCAGGAATGCTCTGCCTCAATCTGTTTTCCCAAATCATTACAGTCAACATCTATTTAAGAGCAAAGTGCACTGACCTCTCTCTTTATCCCTCCCAATTCTTCCCACATGCCCGATGTGCCATAACATTATAAGGATATTCACAATTCCTTTATGAATGATTTAAAACTCATACAAGAGGACTTAAACATATTTTACAATTGGTGTATTTCGAATGGCCTTGATGGCTAGCCTAGAAAAATATGAATTTATGACATTCTCTAGAGTCGTCAACCCTGTAATATTAAACGTCTTCAATCTTAAGGATTTGGGGATGAAACTAGATAAGACATATGAATTTATTCCCCATGTGAACTGCAGTGTTTCCAAAAGTAGTGCACGTTTAGACTTTGTAAATCTATGGTCAGAGGAACTGTCAAGTAGAAGTACCTCAGAATACTTATGTTGCTTCTTAGTTAGACCAATCTTAGAAGATGTATCTGTCATCTGGTCGCCCTTTAATGGCACACTTATTAAACGAATTGAATCGGTGCAACGCAATTTTAATTGCCTTTCGTCGTACACATATGGGCCTAATTTGCTTAAAATGCCTCCATTAGACAAAAAGACGAAAAAGTTGCTGATTTGATCTTTATTCACTAATTTTTAAACTCAAAAATTAACTGTCAGACGAGAACAATGCATTTTTTGCGTCTAATTATGGATTCCATAAACCAATTAATGGTATGTGTATTTCTGTTTGTGGTTGTAGGGAATACGACTTTGCTATTTCTAAAGACTCATTAAAAAGATTTTTTTTGGCTCGACTTTGTCTGGAAGGGGTAGTTTTAATCATTCTCCCACCTGAGTCATATCTAATTTATTGGTAAATATTTCCCAACTTGTTGTTGTAACTTAAATCTGCTCGAGTTTCAATAAATATGCTCCAGATTTTTCGATTGCGACCTTATTTGTCCTAATCTGATCTGTTGGGTTTAAGGAAAAGTTCTGTCGTTTTTTTCTAAAAAAAAAACTAAATTTTTTTCACTTTTTATTCAAAAATGAATCTAAAATATAATTTCCTTTAATAGTTACAACTGTCTGCCAGCGTTCTGGCAGCCTATCCAACCTCCTAGAAAAGAAGTCCTTGTTTTTGGACGCAAAGTATTCTTCCACTGCCATTTCAACACCCTTATAATTTATA
Source organism: Atherix ibis (assembly GCA_958298945.1). NCBI lineage: Eukaryota > Metazoa > Arthropoda > Insecta > Diptera > Athericidae > Atherix > Atherix ibis. The sequence goes on from OY282609.1 coordinate 33,706,021, forward strand.
TATTCATTTCCATCAAGAATGTTTTGCAGCGATCTGAACAGATGATAGTCAGATGGTGCAATATCTGAAGAATATGCTGGCTGAGGTAGAGTTTCCCAACCCAACTCTGCAATTTTTTGTGCGGTTTTTCTTGCTACGTGCGGTCTAGCGTTGTCATTGTGAAGAATTATACCCTTTCTGCTCCGCCAAATATGGGCGTTTACGTTGAAATTCTTTATTCAAAACATAAAGTTGCGATCAATATCGACCGTATAATTTTATTTCAGCAACTCATAGTGGACAATACCCCTCCGATTCCACCAACAACACAACATAAATTTCTTTTGATGCACGCCGGCTTTGGATGTGGTCGGTAGTGTCTCCCCTTTGTAAACATGTGTCCTTTTTCTTACCACATGTTTATAAACTATCCACTTTTCATCACCAGTCACCAAGCGGTTCAAAAACGGTTCCCTTTTTTGACGAGAAAGATTTGAAGAACATATTGAATTTTTTTCGGTTAATTCGTGTGGCACCCAAACAGATACAATAGTTTGGACACAAAACCAAGCCTTTTAATGTGCTCTAAGGCAGTAGTCTGATGAATTCCAAGTTTGAAGGCCACTTCTATGGGATTTGTCCTAATCATACCTAGTCATTGACATCTGATGGCTTTCCTGATCTGGGTTCATCTTTCAAAGAAAAATCCCCTAGACGAAATTTCGCAAACCATCTCTGGCATGTTCGAGCTGTTACTGCGTCTTCTCCAAACATGCCACACAAGTTTTTTTTTACCTCCATCGCGTTGTTCCCTTTTTGGAACTCATACAACATACAATGCAGTTTTTCTTCACACATGTTGACTGTTTTACAAGTTTAAAAAAACTGACAAAAATACAAAAAAATGTGTATAAACCGTCAATTATATAATTATCTAACGGTTTAAATCGATTTCAGTCGAATCAGAATTCTCGCTAAGAATCGACAACGCATACAATTGCAAGTGTTCAAAAACAACAGAACGTTCCCTGACTTATACAGTTCTCATCTGCTTGAGCTGCCTTAAATTTTATAATATAGCTTTTTCTTATCTTCAGAATTGTGTATATAATATTCATTGTATGTAGTGGAATTTGAATTAATTTTTACTTTTCTTGATACTCGTACCATCTAAAATTGAGTTTTAGTGGAATTCAGTTACTTTTTTTAAAATTTTTATTTTCCTATTATTCTGTTCTGAATGAATTCTTCAAAATACCAGTCTCCTTTTTTCTGATTGGTTTATAATTAAAAGTTAGTAGACTTTTCAACATAATTTTTTACCGAAAATTATGTAATATTTTTTTGCAATTTGAATTTTCAACAAAAGAAAATGAAAAAGAAACGCAATAATGTTTATGTAGTATTAATGCACATTGTTTTTTGTAGAACCTCCCTCATTTCATTCCATTTTCCATAAATACACGCACAATATTTTAATTTCGTTTTTTTTTTGTTGTTGGTTTTTTTTTCACAAATAACTAAAATACTGAAATTTCCAATACATAAAATTCGTTATAAAAATTTTATTTCATATCGAAACAAACAACTCAACAAATAAACAAACATTAACCGAAAATGTTATACATTTAAATTAAATGAAAATCATATCGGAACTGTTTTAATTTTGTTTTTATAAAAATGAAAACAAATAAAAATGATAATGGACAACGACAGGATGGTGGCATTAGAAGATCTGATTCGGATTCTGATTTATGCATTGAAGATGATGACTATCGAAATTCGGGCACAGGAGTTTCCGATCCACGAAGAAATTCAATCAATCGTGTAAGTATACGAGTTGTTTCGGACGATCGGAATTCATATTTTGCTAGCTACAAAAATCGTGACTGATTAATACGAAACAGAATAAAGTACTATGCCAAAAATAGATACCAAAAATCAATAAACAATTAAATTTTTAGTCATTTTAAATGAAAATTTGAATTTAAATGAAATAAGAAAAATCGAAAAACAATAACACATACATGCGTACACATGCGAAAAGATTATTATTATTATTTGTTACTCTTCTTCTTAAAAATTATATTTATTTTTTCGTACCTTAACCTTAATTGATGGATTGATTAATTCGTTAGTTATAAAAATGTTATTTAATTTGTTTGTTTTTTTTCATTTATTAATTTGTGTAATATTTTGTTTAATATTCAAAATTTTAATATTATATATATATATTTTTTTCTTCTAATACTCGTATTTATTAAAATAAATAATGATCTCATGTTAGGAAAAAAAAGAGAACAGATTAAAAACGAATGCGAATGGTTCGTGAAGAATTTTAAAATTTAGTTCATTTATAAAAAAAAGGGACCAAAAATTAATTGACGAGAATTTCAATAAAATTAAGTTAACAATTTTAACAAATAAATGAAAGAAGAAAAAAACCAAAAAGAAATAGACGATGTTGCGGTGGAAAATGCGGTTAAACTCGTCATTGATTTTGTTGTCTTTTTTTTTGAATGCCATTTTTTTGGTTACCTTTGTTTCTGTCTCTTTTTGTTGTTCTTTAATCGAGTTTTTGTCTTTAAATGAATTTCGACCAATTTTTAATCGATTAACCAATTTTTGTCTTTAAATTAAATTTTTTCTTGGTGAAATATGTTTTATTTTTTGTTTTTGTTTTTGTTCTCGTATAAAATTTTATATTTTTTATTTATTTTTCTCTATCATCTAAATGTGTTTATTATAAATTGTAATGTAATATTTCCTTTTTTTTAATTGTATTATAATTAATTAATTCATTAAGCTAATTAGAGTGAAAAGGGGGAGGGTGAAGGGATTAGGGAATTTAGTTTTGAGCAAAACTGATGGTAATTTGTTTCTTCTCTAAAATATTTCTAATTTAAAAATTTATGTTATTTTGCATGCTGGCAATGTTATTATTTACAAAATAAAATGGACCAATTTAAAAACGAAATAACAAAAACAAAATATATATATATATATATATTACATATATACCGAAAACAAATAAAAAATTATTATGAACTAATTAAATTTGAATACTTTTTGACAAATAATAATCATATATAAAATGAATAATAATAAATTAATGAAAAAAATTGAAATAATGAATTTCCGCCATTTTCGGATTGTTTCTACAATAAAAAATTTAAAAAATATATATATACACATATATATATAATCATAATAATGATAATGATGGTGTAATATTAAAAAATTGATAAAATTCGATATTTTCTTATCGAATAAATTTTGAGAAAAAAAAACCACATACATATATATAAATGAAATAAATTATAAATTTACAAAAATCGAATACGAATGTTAAAAAAAAAATCTAAACGAAATCTAATTTTTGAATATAAAACTTTTGTTGCTTTTGTTTTTAATTAAAAAAATAAAATAAAATAATATCTATAAAATTTGATTGAAATTAACGTAAACGGTGACATTTTATTTGGAAAAAATAAAAATAATTTATTAAAAAAAAAAATTACAACAACAAACTATCCGAGAAGACAAGTGTGCTGCAGGAAGCTAATCAGATTATTGCTGATTTAAATGTTGTGACGAATGACTTTATGTGAGGTGCTGGATATTTTATAATAATTTTATGTTGGCTCTATCACTATTATTATTGTTATTATTTATACTTAGTTGGACTTATTCTTGATAATTTTTAAGGTCGGCTTTTTTTTTAAATAAAATTCCTTCAATATGAAAATAGCAAAATAGTAATTGATATGCCAAATAGTCTAACATATTTATTTATTTCCATAAAAGAATTTGTGTAAATTTTTTTCCATTTAAATAGTTAATATATATTTCTTATAAGTTTCTGTATTAAATTATAGTAAATATTTATAAATGTTGGTATGCATTTATTCTAATTGTTTTTGTCTTATTTTATTTTTATATTTAAAAAAAAAACAGATGAATTTCGGAAAGTATTTTCATTATTTTACTAGCAACTCTAGAATAAATTAACATGTTTTACGTGTTGTTGATTTTAATGTACGTAGTAAACACGCTAGATTGTTCGTTCATCTGCACATAATGTTTATCTCACTTTTTATTTAAAAGCCATATAATCAACAACAAAAAATCATTGAATGCAAATATATTAAGAAGAGTATCTTTCGAGCATTCACATAAAATAATTAATAGCTAATAAAAGTGAAAATTAAGTGCCTTTTTGTCTTAGAACATAGATGGCGTTGATTAAATTTTAATAGTACGTTTTTTATTTTGTCCAAAAAATAGACTATATACTATTAGTAGAATGATCTATTTAAATTGTATATTTACCGTTCAAATACATTCGATTTTTTGATAATTTAAAAAAAAACATCAAAACTTCTATAAAAATTTGGAAAAATGAAATTTTTCGGATGAAAACGTTCTAAACAGACGAATGCGGCCTGCTCGCAAAGACTATTCTTGCTAGAATTCTAACGGCTGAGTTGAACATGTTAATTATAATAGAGTAACTTCAGATTATGTACGATTTTTTCTTAGATACACAAAAAATGTTCACATTTTACATTTGGATTTTATATTAATATTTAAAAAATAAGAAATATTATTGCTTGGACAAATTTCGAAAATTGACCTTTTTTTTAGATTTATTTCTAGTTTTATTTCTTTAAAAAAATTTTTTTTTTAAAATGTTCATTTTAGAGATGCATCTTGAAAAAGTAATTTCCAACAAAATTTGCCTAGACTGTTGAATATTGAGTTATAAATAAAAATTTCTTGCTCTCAACAAAAAGTCTTCGTAACATAATTATTTGAAGAAATGTTGAAAATTGATTATTTTTTTCAATTTATTACATATTTAAGAGTTTCTTAATAGAAGCAAATAATTTAAATATAAACTTATATTAAAATAATACTAGATATACGTAATTTGGCCGTGAATTGAATTGGGAATCTATTATCAATGTTTCTTCTATCACACACGTTCAAATATTAAGTAATGATAAAATTACTGTTTGTTTATCCTTAAAACAATTTCGTCGCCGAATCTTTTTTATTTAGGATTGTTTTTAAGCTCGTTACAATCGCCTGTATAACCGCTAAGATACCAATACCGACCGAATGAATAGTTCGAGAATTTATTAACTAAATAATGCAAATTTATTAGAAGTGATTATTTCCTAGAAAATGAGTAACCAAATATTCTGGAAAAAACTATTGATTATTGAATATAGAAATTTGATTTATTATTTTCTCTTTAATAATATGAAGGTAACAAAAAATAAGACACCAAATAAGTAACGATCCCTTCTGCTTAGACCCAGAAATCGTAGAAGAAATTACACAAGAGGTCTTAGATTCAATGCAAATTGAAAAGGACATTGAATAATTTGAAATTATCGTTATTATTTGGAATAGCACTCCTCCAAATCAATCTTATAAATTTTCAATCAAATATTCGTTTTATTCAACAGCACCCGAGCACCTTTTTAGTTGATTAATTTTCCGCATCGTAACGTTTTTGAACGTCCACGAACTATCTAGTTTTCCGCTAGAGTACGTCAGTGTACGTAATCATTTTGTATAAAATTCCTTACATCATGGTATGCACAAAAAATCATTGTTCTTTCAAGATGTTTTCCCGAAAGAACAATAAACTTTTGTGCATACCAAAAAAAAAAAAATTCCCTCTCAAAACAGTCCATAATTTTTTATACATTTTAGAATATTAAAAAGGATATTCACAAAATTTGGACTTGCATTTATTTTTAAGAAAAATTAAAGAAAAAATGATAATTAATTTTAATTAATATAAAATATCGTTCATTTTTTACATTATTTAATTTTTTAAAATTCCATGGCCGACTTAAAAAATAAATTGTTGTCGAGTTTTTTGTACAATTACAAGAAAATATACCATTGTAAAGCTAGCTCGACTTGAAAGTTGCCCAACAAAAATTAAATTCCACTTTCACTGGCAAAGACTAATTGACTCACAGCTGAAGCTTGAGCGGTAAATAGTCTGGATTGAGTCTGGATTGTGTGGTGAATAGTCTGAGAAATTCCAGATAAAATAATTCTCAAACATAAAAAATCTCTCTCTTCAATTCCACGGACCCGTACTACATTTACATGTGGAGACCGTGCCACAAGGATTTACCAATCTTCTTCCGTTTTCTCGGGTACCATTAGACTTAATTTCCATTACTGGAAGAACAGCTTCCTGAAATGTTGCTTGATAGTCGTAATTTATTCCCTTTTTGAGGGTGTTTAATGACCAAGTTGTCATCAATTTTCCTTACATAATCAGATGCAGCTTATCATAAATCTACTATCTGAATTTTATTCAACTCAGAAATTATTGTTCCGATTTTATTTGCGAAATTCTCTTTGTTTCACTGCTGCCAATTTGGTTTACAGGTTGTTAAGCGTTGTATTTTGGATTTGAAATACTTACTAAATATATCCATCAGAGAAACAAGTCGAAAACCTATCTATTTCTATATTCGAGAAGCTCGAAAAAATTTAATTTACAAAAACCTCTGCCTTCCAAATTACTCCTCCACACTTTAATCAAAAACATTATCATTTCCCCTAGCTCAAAAAGGAATTCATCATCGTTATCCTTATTAATATCCCACCTTGAAAGCAATTCATCCATCCTCCCCCTCGTTTTCCAAACATCCCTTCCACACCCAGATTGGAAACCGTGATTGGGAGCAAAGTTAAAAGTGACTGCTTCTCTTGACAGTTTCAACTAATCCTTCCACATATAGGAAACTTTTCCTTGAACATTTAGACGGATTAAAAGATCATCGGCTGTTGTTCACGGATGCCGCCGCTGACACCGATACTACATCTTTTTCGTTCGTCGACCTTTTTATCTGCAGCACCCGCGCACTATGTTGTGGAATTTTCCCTTACAGGGCAGTTCCATATTATGGGGAGCTGTGGGCCATCAAAACAGCAATTGAAATTGAAACCAATATCCCAGCCAACAGAGCGTTATTATTTTTAGCAACAGCCTTTCCGCCCTTAAAGCCATTTGTGGCCCATCGAGTTACCAAGTACTTAGCGCAATTAATAGAAGTGTCGAGTTGCAATGGGTGACGGGGCATGTGGGAATTGTAAGTAATGAAAGTGCTGACAAGTTGGTTGGAGAAACACTCTGTCGATCAGTGATCACAGTCATTCTCAATCTGCCTCGTCTACTAACAGAATGGCCACTAACACCATTAGTCATCCGCAGACACGATGACTGGACCAATAGCGACATATTTTTGTCGACTCATTGGATAACCACCAATAAACCAGTCTATTCAACATCCATACCGAAATTCTGGGCGCGGAAGCTCCTCAAAATCCGGATTGGACATACTGCTCTTACTCATATCTTCCTTTTTGGCAAAACTAATTGTCCCTTATGCCAATCATGTGGCACCCATTTCACTATCATTCATTTTCTACATGAATGCCACATAACTAAGAATTATTTTGCGAGTTGGAGTCCTCCTATTGTGGAGCTTCTGGACCCAACAACTCCATTCCCTAGTCCCCAATTTAAACTTCTACAACATACTAATCTGCTCCACAAAATATAACAAAATTCTCAATATTCTATTCTACTAACCACATACCAGTGTCTCTCAGATAATTGACGGTCGTGGTGATATTAAGTGGCCCCTGGCACATGTCTAAGGGATCTCACAAACAACAACAACAGCAACAATATATCCATCAGCACATTAAAAGTATTTGGTGTGGTCTCTGTGACCGTTTTGCTTGCCGCCCACTTTGATAGCTTAGCACACCAATTGAATTTTATTAAAATTCAAATATTTTCAATTTGCCAACTGCCATAGATAATATAATAGTATTTTCTGTCCACCGATAATTCTGGTATAATCTCTATGGCAGTTGCCAAATTTAAATTTCCTAAGGTTGCCATTTTTATCGGGTCTGGGTGAACAGCCGTACTCTACCTTTACACCACATTTCGATAAATCATACGCATGTCTAGGCTATTTTGATCTAAAAATTGTATTAAATTAGTGTGTCTTCACTAATTTCTACTTAAATTTGTGTTAAACAGGCGATGTGTCCTAGGTATTCTCATCATAGAAATCTGCCGTTCAAAAATAAACGATAGAAAATTTCTTGAAAAATACGACTTTAGGGTTACCACCTTACATCAAGTTCTCAATCAACACTCGTTCATAACTCAAAGTAATTGAAAATTGCTCATTTTGCTCAAAACATTATTCGTTCATTATTTCATACTAAATAGAAAAATGCATGATTAGATAATTTAAAATTAGTTAATTTTATTCGGTTTTTATTTATTTTTCTACTTTTCTTTTTTAAATACTATTTTTATTCATTATATATTAGCATTTTTCAATATCAGTCTAGTCGTTGCACTTTTATTACTAACCTTAGTTAAGGCTATTTTTGATTGTTTTTAAATAATTTTATTAAATTGTTTTTTATTTTTTATTATAAAATAGACTATTTTTAATTATGTTTTTTTTTCAATCAATATTGAATTTATTTATCCAAAAGAGGCTAGTCTTTATTCACTATTTTTTTTTTCTTTTTAAGATAACCTTTACGTTTTTATTTTAAGCATATTCATTATAAAATTTTTATTATTTATGTTTTGCCTTTTTTGGTGTTTTTTTTTCTTTTTTTCAGGGAGCGAAAAATATTTGATGATAAGGAACACAAACACCTTCTATTCAGTTTAATTTCGAATAATTTTATGTTTTGTTAAAATGCATACTTTGGTTTTGTTCTTAATTTTTTTTTTGTTTTGTTAGTATTACTTATGTAAAGAAGTATACATATACATACAAAAAAAAAACATACATAAGAAATCAATTTAAATAAATAAATAGTAGTGTTAGGGAATCTTTGAATTTTTGTTTGTTTGTTTTTTATTTGTATTTTTTTTAACATTTATATTGCTAATAAAAATGTGGTTTAGAATTTGTGATTATTTTTTAAATAACGTTTATAAAGCGTATTATAAAAAAGTATATAATCTTATATTTATTTATTATATATAAACACAAACAGATTTTATGAAATATTTTGTTGCTATTAATGGTTTTTGTCCAAACCGAACATCAATAAATCGGTACGTGTATGTGTGTGCTTGTTAACAGTGTAAAAAAAATCTGCTACATTTTGCTTAATATTTTATTATATTTTCTATAATTTATTCAATTTATTTTTTATTCGTTTCCGTTTATGCTTCTTTTATTTTTAATTATTTTAAAACTTTAATTTTATTTAGTTTTTGTTTTCTTTAATTATTTTTATTTTTACAGATAGTTTTTGAGTTATGATAGACTGTTTTCAACACCTACTATTATAAATGTTTCTTTAAATCTATTTCAATAATGTTATTATTATTATTATTATTATTATTATTATTAAATTTTTTCTACCTTTTTTGCGTGTTTTTTTTTTGTATTTTAGTTAATTTTATTTATTAATTTTACTTTTATTATACATGTTCTTTGTCGTAATTATTTTTTGTTTAAATCATGTTGTGGAATTGAATTTGATTAGCTGAGGCAGAGTATAATTTTTTCGATTCAATTAATTTATACTTAGTTGAAAAAAGATAGTAATAGATACGCGTATATGACAAGGATATTAAATGAATATTAAGTCCTTGTTTTCGTTTTCTTTTTCTAAATAGTAAAACAAAAAAATAAAACGACAAATTATTAGATAGAAAATAATATTAGAAAATTTACTTGATATGCAAACAATATAATTGCGGCATTAGTAAAAATTAATAATAAATAAATTTAAATAAAAATAAATAAACACAAATACGTATTACTCAGAACAATTTTCTTTTTGATAAAATATATTGATAAAAAAAAAACAAATCAACAAAAAAAAAAGATTACACATCAACTATAATAAATTAAATATAACAGAAATAATAAGTAGTAAACGCATAAAAGTATATTAAAAAATGATTTTAGAAAATGTTGGTATTTAGAAATTGTTTGTTCATATTTTTTTCCTATATCGTTTTATTTTTTTGTAAAAATCAATAACTTGAAATAAATTCTAATAATAGTAATAATAATAATTAAAAATAAAAAAAGACTTGCAAACAAAATGTTTATGTTTAATATCTTATTAATTATTATTGCCTACACAAAAAAAGTTGGAAATATTGGAACAAGTCCAAAGTCCTGTCTCGACACGAGTTAGACTTTTGGGACTCTATGGAAAAAGTCTTTAAATAATTTTAATAATATATTATAATAATTCTTATAAAATAAAAACTAATTCTATTATTATATATAAATTTCATATTTTTATTTTTTTTCTATTTTGTTTTTCTCGATTAAAATTGTATCAAATTTTTATACCCATTTTTTTTGTTTTTGTTTTCGTTAATAAAATATCAAATTATTTTTTTAAAAATAAATAAAAATTATACAAAATATAATATTAAATATATGAAATTTAATAAGATTTATAAATTTTTATAAAATATCTAAAATAATAATAGAAAAAGAAGAGAATATGATAAAATTAAACTTTTTGTTATAAATTCTGATAATGAAATTATGCAGTTATAAAAATTATTGATAAGATATTAGAATTTGAGAGATAAATCAAAGGTGGATATATGGAATGAGAAATGTTTATGTACACACAATAAATATGTTAAGAAAATTAATTACAAAAAAAAATTCTCTAAATAAATTTAATAATTCTAATTGCAGTACATAAATAATGTTATGTATAAATAAAGAATTTCTATTTCATTTCTAGATATCATAACAATTTATTATATAGTATATAGAAAAGAATACAAATCTAGTAAGTATTCAGGAAAAAAAAACAACAAACAAACTAGAAAATAGTCTAGAGATATTATCTCAAATATATTATAATAATAAAGAGAAATTTTTTTGTCTATGTATATACAGTTCGATGCTATTAAAATTATTTAAAAAAATATATGAAAAATAAATAATTTGTTTGCTTAGGAATAGAAAAATTCAATAGAAACCAAAATGGAAAAGAAAGAGAAAATATAATGATATACTATAAATTAAAAATCAATTGGAATAATATTATTTAATTTTATTGACTGGAAAAAATCTTCATATTTGCTTATGGTGAACTTCACTTAATTAAAATGCTTCGGACAATTTTCAAATTTAAATTTTACAATAATTATTATCGATGATACGATCATTGGGTATTCAGCCTAGATTTTCTGAGAGAAAAAACCATTTTACGAGTGCTGCTTTACGTTGAGGTCTTCGAAGCCCCAAATACGTGACATGACAACAGTGATTTGAACGGTGTCAAAAAAATAAACAATTCTGGACATTATCAATAAAAGAAAAAAATTACACAATCAGGAGTACGACCTAGATTAGCTGAATCACATAATTCCGGACGTCTAAGCCCTATGTCGAAAACCCTGAATTTTAAAATAAGGTGTGATTATTAGACTGAAATAGCTGACCGGTGTGGGGTCATTCGCAGGTATGCCGCTTTCGAATCAATATCAGCCAATCTAATAGTTCTTAAAATTTCCATTAATATCTTATAATAAATAGTCAACAAAAAACAGCTGACAACTCAGAGATCTAATCTAGCTTTGTTAAATGAAATAATTCCCAAACAGCTGGTACATATAAAATATTGTCTAGACTTGCTAAATCGAACCACTTCGGACGTGTCGTGGCCGGCACAATTTCAAATAGTTGACAACCGGGCTTTGAATCAAAAATTGCAGGCATGTCTGATCGAAAGCAGCTAATAGAGGGTGGTTTTTTAAAGTGTTTGGTTTTCAAATTTTCAAAAAAACAGAAAAATTGCAAAAGTTTATGAAATTTTTATTTGAATCAATAAATCGATGACTTTTTAAAGATTATTTCATATAAATGTTGCCCATTACTACGTTTAAAGCGATCCATGCGAGAGGTCTAATTTTGCACCACTTTTCGAGCATCTCGGTTGGTATCTCGCTAATAAGATGTGTAATGTTATCTTCGAAGACTGCAATTCGACGTTGGTTTATCGGCATAGACGAGTGACTTCCACATAGACCCATAAAAAATAGTCTAGAGTAACTTCCACAATCGCCCGATCTAGGCGGTCAACTCACCGGTCCGATAAATTGCTCACCATTGAGAAATAGGGGGCGTCATTAACGGTAACGTTGTAGCCAGCATCATCTTTAAAGAAATACAGACCGATGATTGCAACTGCTCATAAAGCACTCCAAACTTACCGGATTTAACTTACCGGTCCGATAAATTGGTCACCGAACTCATCTCTCAATATGTCCATTGTTTCACGTGCTCTGTGGCATGTAGCACCGTTTTGTTGAAACCATCAGTCGATCAGATGCAGTTCCTGCATTTTGTGCAAAAAAAAGTTCGAGACCATTGAGAAATAAGGGGCGCCATTAACGGTACCGTTGCGGCCAGCATCATCTTTAAAGAAATACAGACCGATGATTGCAACTGCTCATAAAGCGCTCCAAACAGTGAATTTTTCTTAGTTCTTGTTTTGCCTGTGGTTGTTCATCAGACCAAATGCGACAATTTTGCTTATTCACGTGCCTATTCACACAGATATGTTGTTCGAAGGCCCACTTGCCGAAAATTCAACATTTTGGCAGGTAGTTAGACTTCAGTTCCTGCACGAGCTGTATTTTCAGCGCAAGATTCTTGAGTAAAATCTTCCACATAGTCGAGTAAGACAATCCCAATTGCCATGACAAATGGCTGTCTTCACCAATATTGGACGCTAGAAGAGTAATATATTCCTCTGTACGCGCTTTAGGCATACGGGTTGGTGGTTTGATGTCCAATAGCCTAAAATTGCTGTGAAATTTTGTCACAATGGCTTGAATTGCTTACTCGATTATGACGATCATAAAATGGTCGAAATGTGCGAAACAATTTTCACCGAGCACGAATTTTGTCAATAAAATTCAATAATTTGTAAGCGTTGTTCGAATGTTAGTGTTTCCATTGAGCATTTTTGGTTATGACACAAGTCACGTGTGACGCGTGATCTGTTAAAAATATAAACATAGAAAACCAAACAGCAAAAAATCACCCGCTATAATATTACGATTATACGCAGTCTCAATGGATAGAGTAAAATACGAGTACTATTTTTCATGAGGTCAAAAAAATAAATTAATAATATATATTTTGTGCATGTCGAAATGGTCGGCAAATTAATGAGAAGGCACTGACTGCTTTGAATTAGTTGATTTGATGATGATGAAAAGTCGCGATTGGAATTTCTGACTAAATTTGGTATCAATCCATCCTAACTTAACAACAGCTTTGAATATGTTTTTAACTTTACCAGTCACTATGTTACAGTGTTAGCGGGAAGTTGCTTCATGGACCTGAAAATAACCAATTTGTTCGCGGATCGTTTTGTCCCATCTTCCTCTCTTTCAAATTGAGCCTTACCTGCGCTTGTATTGAAGTGACTTGAATTTTCTATGGCATAAATTTAGTTTTGCACTCGTACTGCTGGAAAAGTCCTTAGACTTTAATTTTTATTAGGCAGTAACTGCTTTTATGAGAATAATTTTTATTAGGCAGTAACTGCTTTTATGAGAATAAGTTTTTTATATAAACTTTTCTTTAAAAATTCGATTCTTAAACCTTTTATATGGTATTCACAATTTTAGAAGACTCTCTTGAATATCATTCAAGCTAAAATTGGGACAAAAAATTCAAAATTCTCAAATAATATTGTAGAATTTTTGTTGTAACATTAAAGTAGCCAAAAAGCCAAAAGACTTTTAAAATTTAAATCAAATCTATTTTTTTTACTTGCCATAACATTCTCCATTCTAATTCGCCAATCGTATTGGCTATAATTATTAAAATTATAAATTTATAATTCAGAATATTATGTAAATTTTTAACTTAAACAAATATAAATATGCTCAGAATATGTTGGAATTAACCAAAAGAGGTCAAAAAAAATCCCATCGTCATCATTATTAACGGCACGTCAATAGAGGGATTCCGGTCTAGACTTACTGAATTAAAAAACTTCAGTTTTAATTACTGAATTAAAAAACGTCTACCAGTTCGACACTCTCAGCATGTTTTTTGCGTCCTGCCCAACTCTTCGTCTTCAGGGACCATAAATCTTCCTCCTCCATACGCACTAAGTGTCCAGCCCATCGCAACCTACTTAGCTTAATTATAACCACAACCGGGTGCTAGCGGTAACACTCGAGGATCTTGTCATAAGGGATCTCCACACTCGAGGGGGCTAAAAATTCCTCAAGGGATTCTCCTCTCCAATACGGACAAGGGTTGGACAATAGTTTTTGCTGAGAGCCCAAGTTTCCGAAGAATACATAAGGTCTGTCAAGACTAGTTCCTGTACAGAAATAGCTTCGCTGTCATTTTTAGAATTTTCGAGAAAAAATCTATTGTGAACTAATCGGCTATTTCAGACTTGATGTCTGATCGACAATTTTAGACTTTCGATTGACAATTTCAGCACAGAAGCTTCTTTCCAGAAAAGCTTGGATTATATTGCTACTATGAGACACATTGCGATTATTATTGTTCTTATTATTTTCTCCAAAAAAATAAAGATAATAAATATAATAATTTAAAAAAAATTCTTTTTGAAATTTCATTTTTAAAGAAAAAAATTATTAATTTTTCGAAATAATAGCATCGAACTGAGTTGTTTTGAACGGCTGTGAGATTTGAAGCCACTTTATTCGCTTATAATTTTAGTTGTTCTCGATTTATTCACAAAATGTGAATTTGTTTTTTTTTTCATTTTCTCGACATAATAAATTTAATTTATAAATCGTAAACTTTGGGTCATACAGATACGATGAATAAGGAGAACATACTTTGTAAATAATATGAAAATAATAAAATAACTTATTAATAATATAATATTACTGAACAGCGAATAGTTATATATATGCAATTATGTATTATTACATAAAATATGATGGCAGAAGAAAAATATGAATACATTTTTTTTTGCAATAAAAACAAATCAAATTCTTATAGAAATTTTGCATAATAATTTCAAGAAGAAAAAAAAACTTATGGCAAAATCATAAATCAAATGAATTCTAATTAATTTTAATGTGTGTGAGGATTGATTTTGTCTTCTATTATTTTAACATTGCTTGTAAAAAATATATTATAATAAATAAAATAATAAATAAATGAAAAAATAGTTAAGAAAATTTAAAGAAAAATTAATTCTAAAAAAGTTGCCGTTTTATTTCTGAACAACAACAAACCATAAAATTATCATTATTTCCTATTAATTAAAATTTTAGTTATTTTCCCAATTTTTTTTAATGTTCTTTTTTATTATTTCAAAATAAAAATATTTACTTCACATAATACAAAAAGCGAAAAAAATATTTTTGAAGAATGAACAATCGTTGTATGATGATTGATGGGGCATTTAACTGATCCTCCTCCTATGCCATATAAAGACGTAAAGGGGAGGAAAAGCTAACAAAAAAGGGTAACATTTTTTGCATAGTATAACTAATGAATTACATTAGATTATTCATACTCATAAAGCGGGTCGCACCAATAAATATTGAAGCATTCCACTTCTGAGTTGACCGTATTATTAGAAAGCTTAAGCAACTTTCTTCACACATTGAGTCGATTGATACATACTGTTCCCGCTGTGCTGTGGCAATGAAATTTTTATCATCATCATAAACGGGAAGTGACCATGCTGATCTGTAGGCTGGAAAAGCATTCACCGGCGCCCAGTTATCCCCAATCTAGCTAGTTACAGAATAGCAAGCAACATCATCAGCCATACACGTACATCGAAACTCCGACTGGACCAACAGCGATATCATTATACAGTGTCACTAGCCAACTATCAACAATATATTCTAGTCAAAATTTTTTCAAAAACGCTGGGAACGAAACCTGCTCAGAATCCGGGAGAGGGCATACTGTCCTGATTCATAACGTTCTTTTCGGAAACCATACACGTTCTATCTGTCAATCCGACGTCCCATACATCCAGCATGTTTTTGGCATCCTAGCTAACGCCGTGGCTCTACCGAAGGCATCTCACACAATCTATCATGGTGTGCTGTAGGTCAGAAGAACCGCCCCTGCGGCTTGATGTTAAGTATATACCAGCTTGTCATCCCAATAATGGCAAGTGGCTAACAAGGGGCAAAAGTAGATATCCGACAGTGGATATACCGTACCATCAGGTGAATGTTTTGCAGATGCAATTCATACGATTCTATGGTGCGTGGTACAAAAAGCCTGACAGTGATTTAGGGGTGCGAACCCTGAAATTCCGGTAGGCGTTCCTACGGAAACACGAATGGAAGATCGCTATAAATTCAGAGTAATCTGTTCCCCCATTCTTCGGCGGACCGGTTTAACGTTGTCAAGATCCTAAGGACCGCCAAGATTGGGTTCTTATTATTGGCGTAGGTTTTGCGGTGGCTGTGGGTATTAAATGTGAATCAGCCAGATAGGGAGAAATCGGAGGTGAGTTTCGCACGCTTTCCAATAAGTTCCGTCGATTTTCCTATTTTAATTAACACATACACGTATGCTTAGCGTAACCGTATGGGTGGGTGGATTAAAAAAAGGGAGTCGTAAAATGTCCGTTTCTAGTGGTTATGGGGGGAGGGTATGACCAATAGGCTTAGGTACCTCTTAGGACAAGCACAGGTAGAGCGTATGTAGAAACTGTATGGTCAGAAGATTAGTTGGGGTCCCTCTGCATGTCCTGTAGGCATGGTCGGCAGTTGTGCACTTTTTTACAAAAGAGAAATGGGTCAGGCATTATTAGCCGAAGGTCGAAAAAAAATCCGTTTAGTACCGCAACGGGAACTTTCGAAATATTTCGAAGCATGCAGGCCACCAATATATGATTAAACAGGTTCACTATGGAATGCTGAAGAAGCCTCCCCTAAACATAATGCAAGATACCTTATCATTACCCAAATTTATATCATCATCAACGGCGTGGCAATAGGAAGTACAGTCTAGGCCTACTGAATTAAAGAACTCCAGACGTCCCACACTCAAATAGAGACAGTGGGTGTCATGCCTGAATAAAAAAATTTACACAAAAGTATGCAAGCAATACGATTTCTCGTCAAAGACCGGAGTCAATATAGAGATTATTATTTTTATTAAATACCTTCTATTACTTGCCTATGCTAATGATATGGACGGTCATTGGTTACGGCCATCATTAAGGCTTCTGTAGCTTGGGTAGTGTTATTGAGTATTCTGTAGCTTTGGAAACAGTATCCAAATTTATGGATATACACATAGGTACAAATGCGACTTGTATGTTATACAGCCTTTATAGTTTGCAGGGTGGCGACCTGCCTTTATAGTAGAGCGGCATTTTGCGAGAGTAGATTTCACTTTTCAGTATTTTTAATAAGCAAAAAATTAATTTACATTGAGTGACAAAATCACCTTAAATTAATTTAATTTTCATTTCTGAAATAATCGACAAAAATCCAGACTTCATTGAAGCTGCATAACCATTCCTGTTAGACGGCGAACTCCGAGAGAGGCCAAATACCATAAGGAAAACAGAGAACCTTCGAGTAAATTCATTACCAATCGCACTGCTCAGAGCAGTCCAAAAATACTCTCTCCTAAAAATGCGCAAGCAGGCGCACAAGTGCAGCGCTCAGGCCGGTCGCATTATTCTCTCAGCCAGATAACAAATTCTAGCTCCAGTCTCGCTTTTGCGTTCGAACTCATACAATGGTCAGATCAAAAAGTTCTCTTTCCCACCCGTTATTATTCCCATAATAAAAATTGCTTTCTGCTGAAACTGGGCGCTTGGTGTAAAATTCGAATTTCAGTACAATTTTACGAACAATTTTTAATGTTGATCGGCGACATCTCTGCTGGGTCGTATACAAATTTTGTTTCTAGCAACATGAAATTTTATTTCTAGCAACATGAAATTTTATTTCTTCGCAACATTTTTGCTGGTTGCATTTTAAAGTGATTTTGCATGTTTTTTTTAAGTGTTCTTTTTTAAATTTTTATTTTAAATTTTTAGATCTATAACTTCCCATTGAAGAATTATTCTTCCAACTCAGTTTTACTCAACGTGAATCATTTTAACTTTGACTCTGATAAGTGCCTTTTATTTCTGATTATATCTTATATTTTGTTATAAGTTTTCATAAAAAACTGATAAGTGCCTTTTATTGCAGCAATTTATTTTTCGAACAAAAAACATTTGAATATAACTAAGAAATTTAATTTGAAAACGTGAAAATTATTGGAGGGATGTGAAGGATAACAGATTCATACATTTTGGTTGTGTTAATCTTTTCTCAGAGAAGAACAGGAGGGGAACAAATAAAAGCTAAATGGTCACTACTTCACTGGCCTGTCCCAATAAGGAATACCATCTATTGAGCTCTCTTTTCAACAACACATTTTTTAAAAAAATACTATTAGTGATTAATAATTATTTGGAATAAAGTAATATTTTAAAAGAATTTAATTTAAACAAAATTGAAATTTATTCGTAAATATACGTGCCCACTTTTGGTAGTTTTTCTCTTTGTAAATATTCTTTCTAAGATACCATCCAAACTAAAAACGCTTGAAATGGTTTTTTTTATCTAAGGCGCATTATTTTGAACAATTTTATCCAAGACTCTTTAATTTATTTAATTTTTAGCACAATTTCCATCGCAGACATAAGGAAAAGCTAAAAATTTGGTATAAAGCTGTGTGGTGGTTGTTGTTATAGCTCAAAAACGGCTTATAGCTAATTTTCGACTATTCTAAAAAAAGACCAGCTGATTGGAAAATTGTACAAACACAGTTTAGTATGCAGTCGACCATTACTTCATTGCGAATTATACGAGGAATTAGTTTTTGATTTAGTGTTTGGCGAAAAAGGCGCGGAAAAGCGTGTAAAGATGAATGAGATCGTGATACTTTTCGAGGGATACTCCCGTTCCGATGCGGAAGATATAAACGCAATGCGAGCAAACTGTACGTGCACTTTGATCAAAAGCAAGGAGAAGTACAACATCATCGTCGACACGATGACACTCTGGGATCGGGACCGCTTGTTAGAGGGTATGTACTTTCTGCGCTGATCGTTTTGATCAATAATCGCTGTTGCCTCATGCCTCACAGTAGTTCTTGCTTCCACTAAATACAGAGCTGCAGAGAAACGATATCCAACCGGAAGATATTCAAGCTGTCATCAGCACCCATGGTCATTCCGATCACATCGGCAACAATAATTTGTTCCAAAATGCGGAATGGTGCGTTGTGGGCCAGTGCGCCTCCAATCGGGACAAGTACCTGAACCACGATTTCGATCGAA
Organism: Atherix ibis; assembly: GCA_958298945.1. Lineage (NCBI taxonomy): Eukaryota > Metazoa > Arthropoda > Insecta > Diptera > Athericidae > Atherix > Atherix ibis. Next base: position 33,725,401 of record OY282609.1, read on the forward strand.
GTACGACAACTGTTTTCATGTTATTGTCGATAATCTAAAACAAAACAAATTTACATTATCCGATTCCGTAGCTCCATTCCAACTCACTGATGAAATATCCGTAATCGCTAGTCCAGGGCACACGCCCTCGTGCGCTTCAGTCATGGTGAAAAATGCTAATCTAGGCAAACGGGTCGTGATTGCAGGCGATCTGTTCGAGAACGGGGATGACATATTCGACAGTTCAATCTGGATGGGCGCTGGCAGTGAAAATCCTGCCCTACAAGAAGAGAACCGTCTCAGAATAGCCGAAATGGCCGATGTTATCATTCCGGGACATGGCGCCCCATTCCAAGTAAGCGCGAACATAATCGGAAAGTTAAGGGCCGATGTGGAATTGAATAAATAAAATTAAGCAGAGACATCACTGGGAATTGTCGTTTTTTTCTAATAATTTATTCATTTAAAAAAAATTATTTCATCCAGTCGAATGCTTTTCTGTGGTGTTGTATTATGTACGTACTTATTTACAAAAATTTTCAAAATAACAAAACAAAATTAAACGATCACGCATGTAAGTGCAGAATTGAATTTTCAACTAAATTCATGCAAAGCTCTACTTGCTTATGCATTAATACCGCCTACACGCGGAGTAATCTGTCTCGGGATAAAACCCACCTTGTTGACTACTTACTGACTAATCTTAATATTTACAACGATTTGGCGGGCGATGGTTGGTCCGAGTACAGATTACGTCGGGTGCGGCTGCAATTAATTCTAATATCGTGAACATTATGTCTCGATTGGGTGGTCGTGCTTAACTCCGCCATTGTCAATAACCGATTTTGAAATTAATTTCATTCTTTTGTAGAGTTCCAATTGCTGTGGATGTGAAATCTTTTTGAGGTTGCGCCTGGTTCGTTCCGAAGCCTGCAAATATTGTCCAAAGTTTAGAATAAATGCGAAAAAATCAAAATCAATAGTGGAAACCTAACCTCAATGCACCAAGCCTGTGCCAAAACGATTTCGTGGTCTTTTGTCGACAAATTCATATTGGCTGATCGCGTTGCCCGGGACAGCACAACACTCATCGCGTAAATGTCCATTGTTGCATCGGCCAATCTATTGAGTAAGAACTGTTCGTGGATGATATTCTTGCCGTGCTTCAACAAGAGCAGTTCCACTTCCTGGCCGAACATGTCAATGCATTTTGCCAACGTTTTCGCTGACTCCTGCAAGTCATTGTGAACGTACGGACTTAAATCACTGCCTCCAAGTCCAACAGATCGAATGGCTCGTTTCGAAGACTCCTTGAAAATTAAGCCCAAATTGGTCACTGGTGACTGTAAGGCCTTTTGTAGCTCTTTAAGATGGCCGCCGGCATACTGAATGCCGCTCAATGCAACGAACAAGCGTAGTATGTCATTGGTGCCCTCGAATATTCGGAAAATTCTGAGATCCCGCATAACGCGTTCAAGTCCAGTTGATTTCATGAAGCCCATGCCGCCGAGAATTTGTATCGCTTCATCACACACAAACCATGCAGCTTCCGAGGCGAACACTTTCGATATTGCCGCCTCTAAATGATAGTCTTGGCTTCCCGAGTCCATGTTCTGTGAAATTGCATACGCCATCGAATGAGTCGCGTACTGATACATTGCCATTCGGGCCAGTTTCTCCTGTATCGCTTCGAATTCGTGAATCTTCTTTCCGAACTGCGTTCTTTGGGCAGCGTGCTCTGCGGCCTTTTCAATACACCGCATCATAGTTCCCGACAGACTTGCTGACATTCCAAACCGTCCGTTATTAAGAATATTCATTGCCACTTTGAAACCATTGCCTTCTCCACCGAGGACGTTCTCGACCGGAATTTTCACGTCCTCAAAGTATAACTCAGCCGTATTAGAGCACTTGATTCCCATTTTCTTTTCTGGCGGACCATTACTTACACCACCAAAGCCTCGCTCAACTATGAAAGCAGTTATCTTAAAGAAAAAAAGGTATTTATTCGCAGCGATTCGACAATAATTTCAAAATATAAAATTGTTGTAAATGAGACCAACCGAAACGCTTACCTTGTCACGCTTTTCACCCGTTTTAGGATCTGCGACTTCCGTTTGAGCGAAAACCGTAAATATGTCGGCTATGCCGCCATTCGAAATCCAAATTTTCGATCCATTAAGAATATAATGCTTTCCATCGGCGGATTTCACTGCTCGACACCGAATGGATGCAGCATCTGACCCGGAACTAGGTTCCGTCAAACAAAAAGCGGCGTACACCTTTTCGCACGATACTTTTGGTAAGTACTTTTTCTTTTGTTCGTCTGTACCGTACAGTGTAATTCCCTTAAATCCGATACTCTGATGTGCACCCATTATAATGCCGACGCCGAGGTCATGTGAACCGACAATTTCACACAATCGGCCGTATTGTGTATTGTTGATGCCCAAACCGCCATATTCGGGAGGTACTTGTATGCCGAATCCGCCCAGCTCCCAGAGAGCTGTTGCGGTCTCTTCATTCAATGAGGCATCGTCATCATTCTTAACAGGGTCGTTATCAGTCTGCAAGGAAGAATCGGACATATTAGTTTCGACATTTTATAGTGAATAACGGTATTTACGGCTATGGCGGAAACTTACACTGAAGAATTTCTCAAGAGGATCTTTCAGCATCAAAATATTCTCCTTTTGCTCAGCTGACAGCGCTTCAGGGTACGGAAACACTTGGGCAGGTTGCACTTCCCCTTTAAAAATGTTAGCCACAAAAGACAGGTTCTGCTTTGCCGACTGCGTTTCCGTTGCAGTTTCACCCGCATTCGGTTTCGGCTGAGTTGCAGCAGCCGCCGATGCAAGACATCTTCCGGTGTCAAAATAGAAACCAAAAAAAAAAGAAAAGAAAAGATACAATTATTAATTTCTTTTCGATTGTATGATTCTTAATTTATATACAGTCTCGATGTAACAGGCTATTTGTGTAGTGTTTACTATTTGTACTGACAAAAAAGGTCACTCGGTAAATCCGTTCAGCAAAGAATGAACACAGAACGGCATTGAAGAGGCAAAGTTCATATTTATTTCTAATACAAACCGCGATTTGGATTTAATTACTTGTTACGGCACGACCAATACGGTTTTACATTGTGATTGGGGATGGGGGGTGCGATAAAATCCGCAAATTCGATTTGAAGCCAATACAAACTTTTTTCTCTACGAATCGAAATTCTCGTATTGACCTTTGAACAAATTGGCATTCGTCCATGAATCGGTACGCACACTTGTACAATAGATGGCATTGTTGTGCTATCATCCATCAACAATAACAAATCCGCGATTCTTGCTCATTATTCGAATACGAAACGATAGAAAACGTTTTTACATATTAAAAATATTGATTAGATTAAATCAAATTGAAGTAAAAAATTTCACGAAACATTGTAAACACACGAACTGTACGTAATCGAATCGACGATAGTTTTCGTAATGTTTCTGCTGTTCTTTCTCTTTTGTTTAGTACCTTGGTCCAAAGGTCATTAGCGAAATCATTGAAAATATTTTACAGACCCATTCAAGTAAATGGTAGATTTAATTGTTATGGATTTTTTTAATAATCACAATTAATACTATGTACCTTCTGACGTCGTTATAGGCTGCACTTTTAATATTTCGCACAATTCCCACTGAAATACGATACATTTTCTTTATGAAGTGTTATGAAAGAAATTCTTCGCACTAATCAACAGTTTCGATTTGGTGTGATTATAAAATTAACTCTCACTAATTGCTAAGGAAATTCACAAAATTTCTTTTAATTTTGTTATTTTCTTTAATTAGTTGTGCTTTAAATTTCGAAAATTAATTCACTGTTGTGTAGTTCAGGCGGTGGTATCCTCGAATAAGTCGAGTCTACTGAATAATATTCAGTTTTCAAAATGTATGACGTGACAATTGTTGCTGTGGCCACTTGCCAAGTACTAAGCAATTGACAGCTGAGATAGAATGGGAAAATTGTTATGGGTGAAGTGAGCGGTGGATTGCATAGTGAAACAGCTGTTTCGTTAGGTAGAGTGTGTATGTGCGCTGCGGGTTTGTTTGACGAATTGCATTCGAGTAGTTTATGTTGCTTGTTTGTTTGTGTTCAACTCTTGTTGAACAGGAGGGGATTGTTGATTAATTTTTTGTTGAAAATCAGTGTGATGGGCTTACACTGTGAAGTTAAAAAAATTACAGTTTTTCATGTTTTTAAAATTAAAGTTCGATTTAAATAAAAAATATCAAAACCCGCACAAAAACCTATTGGAAATTCAGAAAAATTTCTCAAACATTGTTTATAAAGAACAGAATATTATTCAATAGTTTTGCAAATAAATTTTTTTGAAGATTTTTTAATTTCACTCCTAAAATTATGAAGTGTTCTTATTTTGATTATCTTTTCAAACTAACTAACTGAAATGCTTTTGATGAGCGTAGTATATACAAATTTTTTTTAAGCTGTAGCGACTACAACCGGTTTGTATATTTTTTAACTAATTATTTAAAAAAAAACTCATTTAAAGCAAGCTACACGAAATCTTCTAAATACGAGTTAATCCCATGACGACATTCGGGAAAAATCCTGTTAGCAATTTACGTTTGAAAAAGGCACTTTGTTGTAACATTTCGAACAAATTTATTTAGTTTTCGGAAAAAAACCTTATTTTCAAAGAGAATAAATAAAAAAATTTCATTTGTTTTTGATGCTGTTTCGAACACAATTTTTCTTTCTTCCAAAGTAGTAAGTTTGACTGTTTATAAAAATCAACTTCTTTTTAAATCAATACACTGATTTTTCAAAGAAATTTGGCTAATATAAAAAGTCATTTGTAAAAATAAAAAACATTATCTTTTTTAAACACAAACTGAGAATAGTCATCTTCAAATTTCGAATATTCAGCGTTTGCAAAGAATAATAGGAAGACCACATTGGTTTATACGAACTGCCTCCGTCAATCCTGAAATCGAGCGTTAAAGTAGATTGGCTATTCACAGATTATAGCCGAAGAGAATAGGCCAAATATTACGCGAACCGAATATTATAAACAAAAGCAAGAAATTATTTTACGGAATAAGTTTGTACCAATTTGTTGCTAATGTTCAAAAATTCAAACTTAATGTATACGAATGCTATTTACCTTATGATTATCAATAAATAGTAGTAACACCAATTTGAAATGGATTATTCCCTATAATATGAAAGAAAACCATATTATTATCTTAAGAATAACAACAACAAAAAATGTATGCCACCACCTAACTAAGAAATTCACAAAATTTAACATGTTTTGATTTGTTTCTCTAAAAATACCTTAGACTAGTTTCATTGGGGAATCTGGTAATGCCAATAAACACGAACCATGAAGTCGTCAAATGGTCTTGTGGTGCCACAGAATGATCCCAAGGTCATGGTGCTACAGAGTGATCCCGTGGTCATGGCGGTAGAGAATGATCCCATGTTCGTGGCTCTATACAATAGCCTCATGGTCGAAGTGTTACAGAATAGCCGTACGCTTGTGGTGTCACAGAATGGCCTCATTTTCGGGGTACCTCAAGATAGCTTCCTGGTCGTGGCGTATACAGAATGGTTCCGTAGTTGTAGCGCTACAAAATAACCCCACGGGCGTGGTGCTACAGAATAGACTCATTGTCCTGGTGCTACATAATAGTCCCACGGCCGTGGCGCTTCAAAATGGTACATAGCCTCACAGTCGTGGCGCCGCGGAATAATTGTACAGTCGTGGCGCTACAGAGTGGTCTCATGGTCGTAGCGCCACAGAATATTCTCACGGTTGTGGTGCCACAGAATATCACAATGGTCCTGGCGCTATACAATATTCCCACGGCCGTAATGCTTCAGAATGATACATAGCCTCATAGTCGTGGCTCCTCAAAATAGCCTCACGATCGTGGCGCAACAGAGTGGTCCCTTAGTCGTTTCGATACGCAATGGTATCACGGTTGTGGCGCTACAGAATAGCCTTATGGTCGTAGAGTCTCTGATGCTACACAATAGTCGCACAGTCGTGGTGCTTCAGAATGGTCTCATGATAGTGGCGCTACATAATAGCCTCACGATCGCGGTGCTACAGAATGGTCCCGTAGTTGTGGTGCCACAGAATAACCTTACGGTCGTAGCGGTTCAGAATAGTCTCATGATTCTGACGCTACACAATAGTCCCACGGTCGTGGCGCTTCAGAACGGTACATAGCCTCATCATCGTGGAGCCGCAGAATAACCTATAAAGAGATCCCATGCTTGTGGATTTTCAGAATGGTCTCATAGTAGTGCCGCTACAGAATAGCCTCATGATCCTGGCGCTGTACAATAATCCCACGGCCGTTGCGCTTCAAAATGGTACACAGCCTCACGGTCGTACCGCCGCAGGATAACTGTACGGTCGTGGCGTCACATGGTGGTCTCACGGTTGTGGTGCCACAAAATAGCCCCATGGTCCTGGCGCTATACAATGGTCTCATATACGTGGAGTTTGAGGATGGTACATAGCGTCATCGTTGTGGCTTCGCAAAATAACGGTCATTCGTGGCGCATCAAAATAATCTCACGTTCATATTAGGCGGTCTTTCACTTTGATTTTACTCCGAATTTATTAATAGATCTAATTACCGTTATTACCCGTGTTATTATTTCGGATTATATTAAACTATTTAACATAAGTGCTATTAGTTAACAAAGTGTCTATTTCTGTTTTCCCTTTCAAAAAATGCAGACTCAATAAATGTTTAGGACTTATGGTGAGGTTGAGTTTTCCTTCCTTTTCCTGCCACGGGCGATGTTGGTACAAGTCAATCATTGATTAGAGATCAGGTAAAGATGGTAAACATGGACCGAGGTTCTAAAAAAAAAGAAACTGGTTATTAAGCAACTTTCCCTAACCTACCATACAAAGACAGAAAATACCCTCCATATAGTTTCGAATCCATTTTACGGGACCGCATGTCGATTGGAAATATTTGCTTTTGTTCTGAACAAGGTCTGCGCCATGTTTCAAGTAAGGAATCATAACTAAAAACAGGTGTCTGCCGAAAAATTCGCAACAAAAAATATCACCATCGGAGGTAGATTCCCCTGAGTTTTATGTATTATAATATAGCAAATTTAGTAAAGGCCAACATTTTATACAAAAAGTTCAAAAATCTAGGATTTAGGGATGCCAGGAAGATATCTAAAAATAATTCTGCTGGAATTGTTATGTTGACGTTCGACCGATACGAATTACCGAATCACTTCAACATACTTTCCACAAAAATTCCCACTTCAAGCTTACTTATCTCCTTTCCGATGAGGTGCAGGCAATACCAACTCTTTTAAGATGGACAAATTTTCATGTTAACTAATATCTCATTAATAAAATTTTACCCACTCTAATCTGTACACCGAGCAGCAGATAAAAAGTGATTAAAATAACAAATTCTAAAAAATGAGAACTGATCAAAAAATCATAAACAAAAACGGATGACCGAAACCCAAATACGTTTAGCAAAGATTGAAGAAATAAAAAGAATAAAAATTACACTTTTTTTTTCATAGAATTTATTTTCAATTTTTACTTAAAGACGCGTTCTTTTTCTTTATTCCTTCTTTTACAATTTTGTTTTTACTTCGTAATAATCATTTTCAAAAAGGACATTTAGAAAAAATGCAAAAATACATTAAGGAAGAACGAAAATTCAAGTAGTTTATGATTGAAACCGACACTTAAAGAAGGAACTGCTAGTAGGTATAGTCGGATAAAAAATGAAGTGCTTTTTTAGTAACAAATCCAAATCACTCCTCACTTGAATAATGTACTGTGCGCTAACTAACTGACAAAAAAATGTGCTTCTTACTAACAAATCTAAATAACTTTGTCAATAATTAGCAGTATGTGTAGTACATTCATTTATCTAATCGTTCGTTCGCTCCTATATATAATCTTCTTTAAATTCTCTGTGATTACAATTTTACATACTTAAATCTTAAACAACCCGCTTTTCACAAATGAAAAACATTATTTCCTATATAATAATTGGTTGATGTAGAAGAATTTCTCAACTTAAATATTATTTTTTCATCAATAAAACTGCCATTAATTCATTTTGTTCATTTACTCGTTTGTGCATAAAACAATCTTTTTTTTGGTTTTGATTTTTTTTTTTTTTTTTGAATTATTAAACGTTGCATTTTATCATTTTTTACCAAGATAAACGTATCTCATTTATGCATTCCCAAAACAGAGATAATAAACATCAATTTTACTTTTAATTATATTCATCATTTAAATATACAATACAAGAATAATTTTATCTTTTATACAATTGAAATATATATTTTTCAAATTTTACTTAATTGGTTTTTATATAATCTTATTTTTACTTTAATGTAATGAAATATTTCCTTTTAACGCAATCCACATCCATATAATCCACATAAAAATCACACAATTTTACATAAAATTCTCTCAATTTGGGGAAAATGGTATCAATTTAATATAGGAGGAGGGGAAATAAATAGATATAAAAACATTTTATTACAATATCAACGTTCTTCTCTCTCATTTTTAGTAATTGTCGAAATTTTTGGCGAATAAAAATAATATAAAATTTGAATCCTTTTTAAATTTAGATTTTTTTTTTCTTCTGTTACTACTGAGAAAATTTTTTCAAAAAAAAAAAAAACCATTGGAAAAATAGAAGAGCAAATGGTATAAATCCAAAATTAAATGTCAAAATAAAAAAAGAAATGGCGAATTTAGTAAATAAATGGAAAAAAAATTGTGATTGATCACACATCCGAAATTGAGATGATGGGAAAATTCAAAATGAGAGAAGAGAATAATTGTTTGTAGAAATTCTCACTGATGCAGCTTTTGTTTAGCGACTTAGCCGTCATAATTAGTCAATGTTTAAAGATGACATCCTCTTCTCGACCCTGCAACAGATTATCTGATTAGATAATGATTATTTTGGTGTGTCGATATACAAACGTTAAGGATTACGCTTACGTAATTTCGATGTCTTGAAATAGTTCACCGACCCATGCCACAACCAAACAGTAGTGCTGAAACAGTTGCGTTAGAAGTTCAGTCTCGTCAAGCATTTCGATCGTTTCGATCCTTTGCCGTTCACTGGGGGATAGGCTCTGATACACTTGCACCATGTCCCAAGCACGACAACCAGTCCACCCACATTCAAGAAAGCGTGACACTTGCGTATCTAGTGATGTGCACGAATCTACACCAGCAAGACTACATCCTCTGGCACGCAAATTGCTTAACATAACTTCACCGAATCTATCATTCATGTTCACCTGTTTGCAGGAAAAATTGACTCTTTTTATGTTCGCAAAAAAAAAACAAAACGAAAAACAAATTTCCTACCTGTTCGTAATTAACAAAGACAGCCGATTCGAATCGTCCGGCAAGCCATTTGAGTAGATTGCGGCAATTTTGCGATTCAATATAGACTAGAACACATTCAGCAAGGAAAATTGTTGGTATTTTGTAGTCAATCTCGGCCTGCTGTAGTTTGTTGTCGACTTCGTCAATGTTCCGCAAATCAACTCCCATTATATGATAGTTGGGAGCATGCAGGTCCGTTGGGCTAAGTCGGACTTCGCCATCTTCCACATAGATTCGTCCTAACAGATTCTTGGTGCGCTTTATCATATAGCATTTGCGTGCGGTGACACTTGGGAAGTCTAACTCTATGAAATTGGTCACATTGTGCGATGCGTCTCGTAGCCGCCAATACAGTGTGTCGAAGCCGCAACCTAAATTGACAATTTGGCATTTGTCGTTTGTTTTCTACAACATCAATAATAACAAAACGGAAAAGAAGATTTTTCAAAGATTAGAACTTGTCAAAATGGAACAGTAAGAATGGCTTTTCATCCAACCGTAAGAAATTTCTCCACGCACATCTCCACGCCCTTGACTCTTGCAAAATAGCCACGATTTATCTCTGGCGCTTTCCTCTCATGGTTGCGAACGAAATTCCCAATGTACTCATCCTTCCAGTAGCCCAAACGAACGGCGCTACGCTTACATTCGCTCGCGTCATCATTGGTGGCTATGACGGCCTCATCGCACGGATGAAATGGCGATAGATCCATTCCGTCAGCCAAGTTGCGCGAACTAAAATCGCACTCGATGCTCCCTTTTCTCGACGTGTTTAAAGCTTTTTATTAACACTTTCGAATAAAAATATTTTTGCCGTACACTTAGCAGCGGCGATATTTTGCGGCGCCCTATCAGGCAGAATAGAATTACTTAATTCCTTTTTGTAGATAACAAATTCCTCTTTAGATTTTTTGTGGTATTCTCTTCTGGTTTTACCATTTGACATTTCACCGATTGTTTTCCCGGCGCAGTGGGCTTGCTCCCATCGAAACGTACTAGAATATTATGTAAATTGGAATGGCTAGTGTCTTGGGTATGGGTGCGTTCTTTGGAATGTGTCTTCGGTAGTTGCTGATTAGTCATTTCTAATTCGTCAAGTTCGTCAAGTTACGAATGGTTTGTGTCTAAGAAGTTATTTCGATTACAGCGGTTTTCAACATAACTTTTTTCTACGGTCAAACAAAACCCCCTCCCCCGCCTTTTGGAATAGTTAATAAAATTTTCGTTCTATTAATTTATAATTAAAAAAAAAAAACGATAATCCTCAATAAAAAATATGGCAAAAATTTAGTCGAATTTATGGAACGAAAACATTTGACAGAATTTCGATGTTGTCTTGTTTTCAAGCAAATTTCTAAGTTGCCGAACGTTAAAATAAATTGTTTACATTTTTTAAGTAGAAACCCTTAGATTATAAAAGAACTGAATGTGCGCCTCTACACAAAAATTTTGGCCGAATTTTGTTGGTAATAAATTCGTAAGAACGCACACATACACATGCAAAATAACAGGCAGAAACGGCGTCAGCAGTACAGGGCGCACTTTCGCGGATAATGCCCAATATCGGAGGCCCCAGGGCAAATCCGAAGGCGACTACTGGCAACTGTGGTTACCTCCGACTTGCTATACGCAGCACCTGTGTGGGCGAAATCACTAGAGCTAACAACATACCGCAGACAATGTCATCAGTCCAGCGGCTCTCAGCGATCAGAGTGGCGTCAGCATACCGAATGGTATCACACGATGCGGTCAACGTCGTGGGATCATGCCCACCCATCGATACCCTGGCAGGAGAGCGGGAACGCCAACATCGTAGGAAGAAGGAAGAGCGGCGAAAGGTCCTCTGTGAAGAGGAGAGACCCGAGAGTCTTCGCCCCTGGCAAGAGAGATGGGACAACTCGACGAAGGGTCGGTGGACTTATCGGCTGATCCCAGATGTTACCAAATGGGTCACTCGCCTGCACGGGGAAGTCGGGTATTACATCACCCAACTCTTGACTGGGCATGGATGCTTTCGGGCATACTTGCACAGATTCAAGAGAACTGACTCCCCAAACTGTTATCATTGCCGCGATGTGATCGAAGACGCAGAACACGTGTTCTTCCAGTGCCCCCTCTACGAGGGGACACGGGCAGAACTGGAGAGAAATCTGGACCATTCCATAAGTCCAGAAAACATAGTGGAGTGCATGCTGAAGAGCCAATCGGCTTGGAACAGATTTGCAGAGTACGTGGAATCCATTATCAAGGATCTCCGCACAACGTACGAAGAATAGGCCGCGAGGCGTCATAACATCGGCACAGCAGTAGCATCAAATAAGAACGCACCGGCGAAGTAGTATTTACAAAGAGTGCCGCCGGGGAACCATCGTTCCGGGAGCAAGGTTAGAGGTGCAGGTTAGGTTTTAACGAGGTAAACTCGTCTGGCAGGAAAAATTTCCAGGCGAGTACCTTTCGAAGGTTTCCCCCTGTACCTCATTAAACTAAACATTAAAAAAAAGGCAGAAACGGCGTAAATCATTGGGGGTTAATTTTAATCTTCAGTATGCGACTGAAGCGGATGAATTACCAGAAGCAACCCTTTATAAAACACTTCATTTTCTGAAATAAAAACTTCCTTTTAAATTTTATCAACAATATAACTATTTATAGAAATACTTCAAAAAATATAAAAACTACACTTTCCGATAAGTGGCAAAATAACAACTTTAAAAACAATAAAATTATGCAAGCATTTCGGTATGTTACCACTTTCATGAAGAATGGCGTTGTTTAAAACTATCCGAAACTCTTTATTTCATACGAAATAAATAATAAACCTAAAATACAATTCCATTTCTCATAACAAAAGATTGTACAAAAAATAAAAATTGCCTGTTGTTGTGTTTAAATTGTATTTTTGTTTAAAATAAGTGAATTAAAATGAATATAAAAAGTATGCTTTTGCAATTCAATAAATTTCTATTACGAAAATTATATGTCAAGTGGGTGTCATGTCTATATAAAAAAATCTACACAAAAGTATACAAGCGTTACGATTTCTCGCCGCTTCTGCAATAATTAAGCCAGAAAATTGCGTGTATCTGACGTATTCAGGTATTTTTTAATCTAAGGTCCAAAATATCAGATCAGAAAAGTCAAAACGTAAACTTAGGCATCTGTCAACAACTTCTTTTCATTACATTTGTTAGTTTTTATCGGCGTTATATATTATTTTTGTGCGTTAAAATGTCGAAATTTAAGTCAAATAAGCGTCATTTGCTGCGGGAAATTTTGCTTTTTGTCTTCGATTTCATCAAATCTGCGGTTGAGGCGCCGCAAATGATTGTTGAAACTTATAATGAGGCTTGTATGTGTCGAGAATGATGCCAACGCTACAAAAGTGGTAATTTTGACGTGGAAGAGAAGGAGCGTCCAGGACCGGTGAAAAAATTTGAAGACGCAGAATTGAACTTGCAGATTTATTGGGCGTAACTCAACAAGCCATTTCCAACCGTTTGAAAGCCTTGGGAATAATCCAAAAGCAAAGAAATTGGCTTCCATACGTGTTGAAGCTGAGAAATGTCGAACGGCGTTTTTCCACGTGCGAACAGATGCTCCAACGGCAAAAAAGGAAGGGTTTTCTGTATCGTATTGTGACTGGCAATGAAAAGTAGATCCATTACGATAATCCAAAGGGAAGAAAATCGTTTGGCGGCCGCGGCCATGCATCAATTTCGCCGGCCAATCCAAGCAACCATGGGTCGAAGGTCATGCTATGTATTTTGTGGGTGAAATCATCGCAGGAGCTCGCAACTGATGCGCTTGTACCGATCATTGAAGAAAAAATGGCCACAATGTGAGCAAAGACACAAGAAAGTGATCTTCCAGCACGACAACGCTCGGCCACATGTTGTTAAGGTGATTAAAACCTACCTGAAAACTCTGAAATTGAACGTTTTGCCTCCAGACATCACCCCTTCCGACCACTATCTTTTCCGATCGATGACACATGGCCTGGCACTTCTGATCTTCTAGAAGGATCTAAAATTGGGTCGATTCGTGGATCGTCTCAAAAGACGAGCAATTTTTTAGCGACATGGAATCCGTATGCTGCCAGAAAAATGGGGAGAAATTGTGTACATCGCTAGACAAAATTTGAGGCTTTTTTTTCGCTACAAAAAAATCCTCAAATTTTGAAGAAAAAAAAAACGGCAATTTTTCATTTCTTCCAATTTTTTTCTATCAAAACTTTTTAAACCTTTTTTTTATTTTATTATATTTTATGTAAAATTGATTATTTTCGAAATTTTAACAGAATTTCAAATATTCTTAAAGTTCTTGATGATGATTTATGTTGACAGAAATTCGATGTTGTGTCTTGTTTTCTACAGAAATAAGCAAATTTCAAATTTGCACAGTTGCCGAACGTTAAAATGATTTGTTTACATTTTTAAGTAGAAACCGTGCACAAATTTAACTTCTGACAGATTAGATTTGGTTGATGTCTGTGCTAATGTGATCCGAGTATAACAGTTAAGGTATCAAGTCAACCGATTTAGTTAAATTTTTTTTTAAAACTAATTTTCTTTTTTACTAATTAATTAATTTCCGTTTTTATTTCTCCCTTTGGAGCCAAAACTAGAAAACTATCTTTTCTACACTTATTGTAGTTTTTATTGATAACAAAACCTTTTTAATTTCTGATTTTACAAAAAAAGACCAAATTTTTTGTTTGCTTACATAGACAAACCGTTAACGACGAAAAGTGGCACAGTTACCGTACTGAACTTTGGGAATTCGAAGTTGTCCGTCAGTTGCAGATCCCAAAGATTTTAATGGGAATTTATTTACTTTTGCCATTGAAAAAAATGTGATAATAAAAACTGCCGAAATAACAAAATTAAAATATTCCCGATAAGGACTTTTTTGAAAGAACCAAAAAAACTTCTTATAATTATTTTGACGAAATTCACACGCAATTCCCCGTGAGAGAAATAAATTATTTCCAAATATTTTTCTTGGGTATTTTTTCTAAAATTTATATTGACCACCTCAAAAAAAAAAGAAAAAACCACAGGCATTTTTAGCTACTATTCAGATTTGTTTTTATTTTTAGTAAAGAACAATTCCAACTTTGCGGTTTTTAAAAGCCGTAATGTTGATGGTTACAAAAATGTGCTTATCAAAATTTAATTTTATATTAAATCGAAATTTTTTATCTAATTTTTTGGTGATTTTATGTTAAATCGAAAATATTTATCTAACTTTTTTGGAGATTTTATGTTAAATCGAAAATGTTTATCTAATTTTTTGGAGATTTTATGATGAATTCAAAATTTTTATCTAATTTTTTGGAGATTTTATATTAAATCCAAAATTTTTATCTAAAGTTTTGGAGATTTTATGTTAAATCGAAAATTTTTATCTAATTTTTTGGAGATTTTATATTAAATCGAAAATTTTTATCTATTTTTTTTGAGATTTTATGTTAAATCGAAATTTTTGTGGACATTTTATGTTAAATCGAACATTTTTATCTAATTTTTTGGTGATTTTATGTTAAAATCGAAAATATTTATCTAATTTTTTGGAGATTTTATGTTAAATCGAGAATTTTTATCAAATTTTTTTGAGATTTTATGTTAAATCGAAAATGTTTATCTAATTTGTTGGTGATTTTATATTAAATCGAAATTTTTTATCTAATTCTTTGGTGATTTTATGTTAAATCGAAAATATTTATCTAACTTTTTTAGAGATTTTATGTTAAATCGAAAATGTTTATCTAATTTTTTGGAGATTTTATATTAAATCAAAATTTTTTATCTAATTCTTTGGAGATTTTATGTTAAATCGAAAATGTTTATCTAATTTTTTGGTGATTTTATGTTAAATCGAAATTTTTTTTGAGATTTTATGTTAAATCGAAAATGTTTATCTAATTTGTTGGTGATTTTATATTAAATCGAAATTTTTTATCTAATTCTTTGGAGATTTTATGTTAAATCGAAAATTTTTATCTAATTTTTTGGAGATTTTATGATAAATCGAAAATTTTTATCTAATTTTTTGGTGATTTTATGTTAAATCGAAAACTTTTATCTAAAGTTTTGGAGATTTTATGTTAAATCGAAATTTTTTATCTAATTTTTTGGTGATTTTATATTAAATCGAAAAATTTTATCTAATATTTTGGAGATTTTATGTTAAATCGAAAATATTTATCTAACTTTTTTAGAGATTTTAAGTTAAATCGAAAATGTTTATCCAATTTTTGGAGATTTTATATTAAATCGAAATTTTTTATCTAATTCTTTGGAGATTTTATGTTAAATCGAAAATGTTTATCTAATTTTTTGGTGATTTTATGTTAAATCGAAATTTTTTTGGAGATTTTATGTTAAATCGAAAATGTTTATCTAATTTGTTGGTGATTTTATATTAAATCGAAATTTTTTATCTAATTCTTTGGAGATTTTATGTTAAATCGAAAATTTTTATCTAATTTTTTGGAGATTTTATGATAAATCGAAATTTTTTTGGAGATTTTATGTTAAATCGAAAATGTTTATCTAATTTGTTGGTGATTTTATATTAAATCGAAATTTTTTATCTAATTCTTTGGAGATTTTATGTTAAATCGAAAATTTTTATCTAATTTTTTGGAGATTTTATGATAAATCGAAAATTTTTATCTAATTTTTTGGTGATTTTATGTTAAATCGAAAACTTTTATCTAAAGTTTTGGAGATTTTATGTTAAATCGAAATTTTTTATCTAATTTTTTGGTGATTTTATATTAAATCGAAAAATTTTATCTAATATTTTGGAGATTTTATGTTAAATCGAAAATATTTATCTAACTTTTTTAGAGATTTTAAGTTAAAACGAAAATGTTTATCCAATTTTTTGGAGATTTTATATTAAATCGAAATTTTTTATCTATTTTTTTGGTGATTTTATCTTAAATCGAAAATATTTATCTAACTTTTTTAGAGATTTTATGTTAAATCGAAAATGTTTATCAAATTTTTTGGAGATTTTATATTAAATCAAAATATTTTATCTAATTCTTTGGAGATTTTATGTTAAATCGAAAATGTTTATCTAATTTTTTGGAGATTTTATGTTAAATCGAAATTTTTTATCTAATTTTTTGGTGATTTTATGCTAAAACGAAAATTTTTATCTAATTTTTTGGAGATTTTATGTTAAATTGAAAATTTTTATCTAATTTTTTGGTGATTTTATATAAAATCGAAAATTTTTATCTAATTTTTTGGAGATTTTATGTTAAAACGAAAATTTTTATCTAATTTTTTGGAGATTTTATATAAAATCGAAAATTTTTATCTAATTTTTTGGTGATTTTATGTTAAATTGAAAATTTTTATCTAATTTTTTGGTGATTTTATATTAAATCGAAAATTTTTATCCACTGTGTGTATTATTTAAAATTGTAACAATCAACACTATCATGAGTATGCATATTTAATTGAAAAAAAAAAACTATAAAAGTTCATCTTCGGTAGGAGAACAACCCCTTAACTCACTCGTTAAATTTTTGAAGAATTAAAACTGAAATAATTTTTTTTTTTAGAATTTAATGACCATAAACTAATTTGCTATTTAAGCTTAGCGAAAAAGGGTTAACACTTTTTCAACCCTTTTTCGAAGCGAAAGGTAGAAAGGGTTACCTTCTTCGCTTCCAAAAAGGGTTAAATTTGATATCATACATTTTTTTTTCGGTAAACAATTTTTTTTTTAAAAACAAAAAGTATTAAAAAAAAAATTTTTTTGGACGTTCTCATCGACACTTCGCTTTTGATGAAATCGTCAAAAAATTATAACATCGACAGTCTCGACAGTCATGGTCAGATGACTCGAAGGTAGTAAGTAACTTAACCCTTTTTCCGATCGGTCTGGTCTCTCGGTGCAGGATGAATTTCTTATTTCTTCCCTTCTTTCGTGGATTGTTTTTTTTTCTGAAATCCTTTTAAATTTTACATATTAATTTTTTTGTGGCTTTTTAAAATTTTTATTACCTTTGGATGTGTGTGTGCGTGCATGTGAGATAATATTTTTAATTTTTTCTTTTGCCGTTTACTTTTATGTTTGTTGGGAATTTTTTATAATCGAACACATCTGTTTGTGCTAATATTCGCCGCATCGATTGGGATTTTCTTAATTGTACTCTTAGTCATCGGGTTTATCCTTGTTTTATAATTATATGGGTTTATGGGAGGGATTTTCCCTTCTTCTTCAAAAAGGCTACAGTTGCAAATACAGTAAAAATATCTAAATTTGAAAAGACTAATTTTAAGTATTGATTTAATGAAAATATCCTCAATTTTCCATAATTTGTCTAAGGGTTTTTTTTCAATAATTTAATGCTATCTAAATTACTAAAAATCAATTGTTTTAAAAATATTTGAAATTCTGTTAAAATTTCGAAAATAATTATTTTTACATAAAAAAATGCAGTATAAAAAAAATTGAAATTTTCGAAAACAAAAAATTTTAATTACTAAAATTTTTCATAGAAAAAAATTGGAAGAAATGTCCACGAATCGATGTGTGGAGGCAGAACGTTTCATTTCAGTATTTGCAGGTAGTTTTTAACCACCTTTGCAACATGTGGCCGAGCGTTGTCGTGCTGCAAAATCACTTTGCTCACATTGTGGCCGTTTTTCCTTCCATCTTCGGCTCAAACGCTTCAGTTATGTTCGGTAGCGAGCTGCTGCGATGGTTTCACCCGGTTTCCACAGCGGAGTTGGTCCCACCAAATGAGCTTCGAGCCAAGGATTTTTGGCCCTCTAATTTTTTTGGAGATTTTCTCTACTTTGGATTATCGAAATGGATCCGTATTTCATCGGCAGCCACATTACAATATAGAAAACTGTTCCTTTTTTGCCGTTGGAGCATCTGTTCGCACGTGGAAAAACGCTGTTCGACGTCTCTCGGCTTCAACACGTATGGAATCCAATTTCCTTGTTTTTGGATCATTCCAATAAATCTGCAACTTCAATTCTGCGTCTTAAAATTTTTTCACCGGTCCGGGACCACGTCAAAATCACCACTTTTGTAGCGTTTTTTTTTTATCATTTTCGATACGTTCTCTTACTAATAAAAGCCTCGCCATAAGTTTCTACAATCATTCGAGGCGCCTCAACCGCAGACTTTTTCAAATTGAAGACAAAAAGCAAAACTTCCCACACCAAATAACGCTTATTTGACTCAAATTTCGTCATTTTAACACACACAAAAAATATATATAACGCCAATAAAAATTCACAAATGTAATGAAAAGAAGTTGTTGACAGATGCCTAAGCTTACGTTTTGACATTTCTCATCTCTGATATTACTTAGTAAACTAAGCATTTACTGCTAGCGCCATCTATTTGAAAACGGCCATATCTCATTTGTACTCTTAATTCAGTTCAACTATTTTTTCTTTAGAAATAATTAAATAAAATCATCTAAAAGTTAAATGTTTTTAAGGAATAGTCTTAAACAAAAAAAAAAAAAGAAACTGTTCTTAAAAATATCCCAATTTTTTTTTCAAGGAATTTTAAAAATAATTCATTAAAAAAATATCCTCAACTTATTAGTACCAAGTGAAAGTGAACCTCATTTTGTTGGTGAGAGATTTTCACTAGGCAATAAAACTTGTGAGAAACGGGAGAGCTCTTTTTTTTCTTCTCAATTATCCTGCGATAAAAATTTTGATGATGTTACGAATTTACGGAAATTTTCGGAAGGACACAAAAGGGTCAATTGCCGGCGAATCTGATTCGTTGCCACAGACGATATGGACCTGTACGAAATGTGAACTTGTGCTCTGTTGTTCACATTCCCCTTTTCGGTTTGTTCAAAATCTGTCGACAGGGGTTGTTCGAATAAGGCTCACTTGTTACCGGCGGACGACAGACCCTGTAAGCAAGTGTATATGTAAATGGCGTACGGTCTTGTCGGTGTACATGGACGATGATGAGGTGCAGTGTTTTTTCGACGGCAGCAAAATTCAAGGACGACAGCTTTAAGGGTGAGTTCGCTGATTTGAAAGGCATTGATTGGCGGATGTCGAAATTTAGGGATGCATTTCCTATTCTGGAAAAGAAAAGGGAACAAAATGCACTACCGTGTTTAGGGGTTAGTTGATTATCATGTGCTCTTTTTTTTAGGGTAGGTGGTGGAATGAATGGTGGTGTTGGTGAAGGTGTTGGCACTTGCGACCGCAGATTTTTTTTTCTTTCTCTCTCTCTCGTTATAATATTTATACGTGCGGAAAGAGGATACGCAAAAAGAGAAATTTTGTAAAAAGTCAGCGGGAGTGTTGAAACTGACTGACTGACTACTGATATTGGAACAAGCCAAATTCGTTCTCTATCGAAATCAGCTTGAGTAAGTCATTCTCATTGTGGTCGGCCACGCAAGAAAGTGTGTTCTTTGAAGTTGTCTCTCGCTTTTACTCTCACGCCGCGCCGTTCAATCGGTTGACGTCGAAGCCACAGCAACAACAAGAATTGGCGCGAGACTCGACCAGCAGAACAGGTCCATTCGTCAACTGTAAAGTGTTTGCTTCAGACGTACGGTGTCAGTTGTGCTCCGGACAGTCGAAAGTAAAGTGGTATATATTACCACTCCCACGTGCACCCGCCAAAATTTTCTTAATTTTTCCCAATTTTTTATTATTCACATACAAAAAGGATTTATATAAAAAAAAAAATTTTTTTTTATTGCATTTATTTTATAAAAGTGTACAAAGTAGAATAATTTGTTTTTGATTGCGTTAAATAATAAAATTTATAAAAATTTAACAAAAAAACACAAAGTTTTCGTTACTTTTAAATATAATTTAAGTGGAAAAGAGAAGAAAAAACAACAAAATTAAACTACTATTAGTGAGTGTTCTTTAATAGCAAGTGCATGCAGTTAATTGTTAGAGAGAGAGAGTGAGATAGAAGTTTTTTTTTAATGAGGACCGTGCAGATCAATTAAAAACCATATACTTTTATTATTAGAGAAAAATAATTCAACTCAACAGAAGAGAGAGTAGGGCTCCTTTTTATTCTCGGCATTTAACTATTTGAGAGAAATTTTATTGTTAAAATACGAGTACGATTGTGTTCAACAATAGAAATAAAATAATAACAATAAAAAGAGTGTTGTGAATTATAAACTGTTATATTTTCTTTCTTTAAAAAAAAAAGATCAACAACAATAATATCGAATTTGTTAAGTGTTTTATTTGTTTTGTCCAACAATATATAACAATAACTGTTTATTGTACTAGGGGGTAAAAAAAAACAAATTTTATTGAAAAGACCAACAAAACACTCATATATTGATGTGTGAGATTATACGTGTTAATACTTTTAATAACGTGAAAGGAATTTTTTTTTTGAATATATATCAATTAAATTCAATTTGTATCAATTTATTTTGATATATGTATAAACTGATGTTTGAAAGAAATTGCCCGAATGTGACATAGAACTTGTCTAAGATTATTTTATATTCTACTTCAAAATGGAATAGAGAGTCACTTAAAGAATTTCGAAGTTTCAATCAAAGTGTTATTATTTAATTTTTGGATAATATAACAAAATTTTTATATTCGTTTGAAATTTGATTTTTCATACTTAATATAGTGCATCGAAATAAAAATATTCAAATAATACCCTACGAATTGGTAAATTTATTTAAAAAAAACCAAACAAAACAAAACAAAACACGTCTACCATGGCGGAAGAGAGCCTACATATTCCCGCCGAGCAAAATCTCGACTTTCATATAGTAACGCTGTTTGAACGGCTTGAAGCGATGCGCAAGGATAAGGATCTTGTGCAGTCAATTGGCGCCAGACTATCGAGTACCCTACAACCAAAACGTAGCATGCAAGCGGAAATTAGGACCCTGGAATTTTGGAGGTTTGTCTTTTTCTTTTTGTTTTTCATTCTTTTCGTGAAAGTCGTTTCTACTGAAATGTACACATTTTATACTTTCTCATCAATATTCCTAAGACAACTGGTATTTTTATGTATTGGTAAGAATATCCTTTTTCATTAATTAAATCCATAGGATTATTGTTTTTTTTTCTTTTTTAATTACTTTGGAGAACTAAAATATTCACTTTAAAATTTATCATAAACACAAAATGTAGATTTATTTTTAGTTTTTAGTTTTTTTTTAAAGGAAAATCTCATGGTGCTTATTGTTTTTATTTTAAAGAAAAAGTAAATTCTTACCTATTATTTAAGAATTTTGGTGGGATTTTTTTTTTACTAACATTTAATGGGAAAAAATTCTAGATTTAAAAATTAAAATGTTTTAATTTTAGAAATATGTAAAAAATTTATGCTGTGCTTTTCTACAATAATAAAGTATTATTTGCAGCGTTCATTTTTCAATTGGTGTAGGTCCTGCTTTTGTTGAACTGAGATTATTTAAGGTTTGTTTAGGTTTTGAAGAAAAAAAAATTATTATTGAAAATTGTTTTTTTGGGTCTTGAATAGGGATGAGGAAGATAATAAAATTTTATTTGAGTTAAGCTCAACAGGAGTATGGCCAAAGATGACCATACTCAGAGAGCACATTGTTCAGCTGGGCGTGCCTGATGATAGCTGTATGGGCAGATTTGGAGGGGGAGAGGGAGGTTTGAAAGGTTCGCAATTAGGGCTGATATGTGCTCTCATTCCCACAATAAACAGAAAAGATCATGCCAAAAATATAAATGAGATAATAGAGAGACTCGTGAAAAAAATAAAAACAAAAAAGAAAAAAGAAATTATAAAAAAAAAATTAAAAGAAAAAAATTGACAAGGGAGAGAATAAGGAAATGAGAGGGAAAGTAAAAAGTTGCGAAGACAGAAAATGAATAGGCGAGAAAAGAAAAATAAAAAAAAATTAAAAGAGAAAGAAAGTGAAATAATCCCAAAGAAAACAAAAAAAAAGACAGAAAAAAACTGAAAGAGGGAGAGGAATAGGGAATAAGATGGAAGGTAAAAAGTTGCGAAGATAGAAATGGATAGGCAAGAAAAGAAAAATAAATAATTAAAAGAAAAAGAAAATAAAAAAGTCCCAAACCAAAAAAAAAAAATATAAAAAACAGAAAATACTCGAAGAGGTAGAGAAATAGGGAAGAAGAGGGAAGGTAAAAAGTTGCAAAGATAAAATAAAAATGGATAGGCAAAGGAAAAAAATCAAAAAAAAATAAATAAAAAGTAAAAGAAAGTAAAAGAATCCCAAAGGATTAAAAAAAAAGACAGTAAAGAGGGAGAGGAATAGGGATTAAAAGGGAATGTAAAAAGTTGCGACGACGAAAATTGATAGGCGAGGAAAGAAGAAAAAAAATGAAAGGAAAAGAGTCCCAAAGGAAACCAAAAAAGAATAAAACAAGAAAAAAAACAGAAAATACGCAAAGAGGGTGAGGAATAGGGAATAAAAGGGAAGTTAAAAAGTTGCAAAGATGAAAATGGATAGGCGAAAAAAGAAAAATCAAACGAAAAAGAAAAGGAAAAGAGCCCCAAAGAAAACAAAAAAAAAAAAAAAAAGTATTGAGAAAATACTCAAAGAGAGAGGGGAATAGGGAAATAAGAGGGAAGATAAAAAGTTGCGAAGATCAAAACGGAAAGGTCGGAAAAGCAAAAAATAAAAAAAATTTAATAACAGAAAAAGGATATGAAAAAGTTAAACAATGAGTGAAACCGACCGACGACCTGTTTGGGAGAGCCTTAGAGAAAAAACATTTTTTTTTGCTGTTATTGAAATTATCCTTAATATACTAGTAGTAGTTTTTTTCAGACCATTAAGAAAATGTGAAAATTTATCTGTTTTTTTTTCTTCTTCTATGAATTTGAGCACATTTTGGAGAAAATCTCCAAAAAAAAATAATAGCACTAAAATATTAAAAGAAAGCTATTTTTATTATTGTAACCGGATAAACGGCTCTGAGATTTATTTTTAATGCTTAGCGAGATTTTCAGGTATTGGCGCTATGTGAATAAATTCAGTCGTCGTAATATCCTTCAACCGTTTGTCATTAATCAAAAAAAAAAGGTGGATAGAGCGGATAGGTGTGAACTGTTATAAAAAAAAAAACAAAAAAAAATCATTTTCCCCTAAGAGCGTGTGTATATGTGCTTAGTACAATTTATAATCTGAGATTAGTGTCTCATGTTTTGTCTATTTTTTCTTTTTGTTGAATATTTGCCACGTTCTAATAAAATAAATAAAATAGAAAATTATTATATATATGTGTGTGTGTATAATAATAATAATAATAATATCTCATCAAGAATAACTGCAGAAGTAGGATTCTCTGAGTTGAGCAACTTCATTCCCAAAGATCCCTCTTTAATTTTTTTCTTACAAAATCTGACAAAACTCTTGCAATTCAAACGAGACTAATTAGCACAGATCAATTTCGTTTAGTAAACTGGAATAATATTTCTCACGCAATAGGAAGTCACCAAAATGGCCTCATAGTTTGCCACTGGTACATATCAAAGGACCTTATCTTATGGATTATGTTATGTTAAAAAAAAAAATCTAAAAATATCTAAGATATTTTTGATTTAGTTAAAATAGCAGGAAGAAGGTAAATAAAAAGTTCTTTGAACGTAAATTTCGAGAGGATAACAAAAAAATCATGCCTAGTCAATAAAAAAACAAAAATAGGATGAAAAAATAAAATAAATCAAATTAAACTTAGACCAATTGAAATGATGAATGAGTAATGTTATGGCAGATATTAAAATTTAGAGAAGATAAAATTTGGAAATAAATATAAACCAAAAAAAAATCGAAATTATTGGAAAAAGGTCGAAGAATTTTGCTTTCTGCCCACCTCCCCCTTCCCGCTATTAGAATTTCATGTTATGTGGGTGTGAGGAGATCGTCAGTACAAATTTTGAATTTGTCATACTCGCCCCTGCTGAAGGATGCTAAGTAAAATACTTTTTAGTTCCGCCCTTTATATACCTATACAGGTATATAAAGGGCGGAACTAAAAAACCCTAAAATCAGTTGCAAAGATGGAGAACAGAGATCAATAAACGACTATTGCCTATGGGATAGGGTGGATGTATGAACGTAGAAGTGTTTGGCGTAAGCCTGCATGGAGACTTCATTCGCCTTTTTTCATGGCAAATATGGTCGCGATCCGGAACTTTTTCGGGAATCGATCCCCAAAAGATTATTCCAAGTTCGTATACAAAGGGACATGGTTTTGATTGCCTACTGCTATTTTAATAGCAAATTTTGTTTGTCTCTTCGGAGATGGGAGTATGACCATCTGGTCGCGGAATTTATCCCACACTTCGGTGCAAACAAAACACGAAATAGTATCGTGAACCGTAGGTTACTCTTCGTAATGCGAGCTAGAGAAGCATGCTAACAGTAGTGAACAGGTGTTCTCTAAGTAGTTCCTCTGGAACTTCTCATTCAAATTAGTTTCCTTCCGTAATTAAATAAATAATAAAAATCACTGCCGACTAACAGTCACGCGAAAATTGTAATACCAATTCAAAAGTTTTTCGACATTTGAGTCACTCCAATATCTGCAATATGTCGCCAAACACTTTTATCTACTAACAGTTATTTGCAAATGTATTCAGAAGCAAAGAAAAAAAAACATTTCAATTTAGCTGTGATAAAATTCTTGAATATTTTTACTAGAGTCCATCGTTTGGGTCATTTAAGATTATTTGCTTTTCATATGAGAAATTTTGTTCAATAAAAGTACTGTACTCTTATAAATTTATGTGGAGAGAGAGGCGGAGGAGAAAGTGAGTGATGTAATGTATTTTTTTTTTTTTTTTGGTATAAACAAATTTCTTCTATCTGTTGTTGGGTTTAATTCAAATAAACAAGAATATTATTGATAGCAAAAAGATCCGTTTTTCACACTCTTCGATTATGGGAAAAATGATAATACAGAACTTCTTGAATTAAATAGAAATGAGCGTTCATGAATAGCAAACAGCTGATATCGCAAATCAAATACAAAATTATCCAAAAAGGAAAAATTCGTAAATGAAGAAATTCTTCTGGAAATTATTTCGTATACACTAGATAGTATATACAATAACATCTGCTGTTACACTTATTCTGTTATGTTGTTGCCGTACGGATTTTATCGATGTGAGCTAAGGTCTTTAAGAAAAATCGAAAAATAAAATAAGGGAAATTATCAAGTTTGAAGCAATATGGTAAAATGGTTCTCACAGAGAAGATAACAATATCAAGGTTAACATTGAAGAATAAGCAGGCAAACAGAATTCAATGCATAAATACAGGCGGTCGACGTAAATCTTAAAATACAATACGAGTATATAGTATATGTTTGTACAAAAGTATGCATGTAGAGGGAGTGTTCTCCTTTGTCAATTGTGATTTTGATATACCTTTCATATGTGAGTCAACAACGAACAAGATTATAAGTCCAATTTGTGCGTAGAGTACGAGATCTGTAATGTTCGTGCCTGGGTTTTCAGTGTATGCGTTCCAAAAAATGTCTACGAACGTACTATCTGTTAAGGCTTATGGGTATCATCATTCATAAAAGTTAGTAGTTAACTGATTACAAAAGGAGAAATATGAGAGTATTCATCATACTGTATTCTGTATTAGTGCAGATGCAATAAATTCATTCGAAAATTGCAATCCCCCTCAAAGATTCATTTTTATAAACACGCTCAATTTTTTTTTTTTTTAATAAAAGAATGTGTTTATAATACTACTAAATAGAACCTATAATAAAAGTACATAAAACGATCTCACGTTTGCTTCTTCTACTCTATGAGTATTTTTATATTGAATTCATGTATTTGCAAGATGTTTAAATATTTGTCTGGCTTTAACTTGAACAGAAGCTGATGCAATTTGTTTGAAAAGTTTTTATTTAGTTAAAATTCAATTGTGAAATAATTTTATTTTTTAATTTAAATTATAAATATTTATCCAAAAAAAAAATGTTGGGCAAGAAATGGATTAATAATCTTCAGAAATTTGAATTTAATGTGTTTAAATTTTTTGTAATTTGTATTAAAAAAATACAGTTTTAACCCTAACCCTTTTTTTGAATAGAAAATGCTGGAAAAGAATGTTTCTTACCAAAAAAATAAAAATAAAACACAGCAATATTAGAAAAATAGGTTCTGTCTATTAATGCTTGAAAATGATTTTGTACGCCATTCTTGATGAAGCTTATACATTCGAACCAATTTTTGACCGCTTTTTCGAATGTATAAGCTTCATCAGTAGAACCACCTCTAATTCGTTCAATATTGACTTCTAAAGCACCAAATATTGCCGCTTTGTCAGCGTATACCAACTAATGAACAAACTGGTACAAAAAATAATTTGGAGGAGGCAAATTGCACGATCTTGGATCGTTTTTTGGTTATTAGTACTCAAAAATGATTTTTTACGTTTGGCCCTTACGTAAAAAATAGATTTTGGTTATTAGTGCTCAATAATAATATTGACGTTTGGCCCTTCTTGACGTAGCTCATACAATCAAACCAATTCTTGACCGCTTTTTCGAGTAGAACCACCTCTAATTCACTCAATATTGGCTTCCAAAGCTCCAAATATTGCTGGTTTGTCAGCGTATACCACATGCCGCTGAATAAAATAATTTGACGGTTATTTTTTTCAGCGGTATGTGGTATACGCTGACAAACCGGCAATATTTAGTACCAGCATTCAGTAAAATCACACGTTTTTGACAAATCTTATTTACGATAAATCGATGGAAACGGATGTTGCCCGGGTAAATGTATTCCATGTTTTTAAAGAAATTGACCGTAACCCGAGTTCCGGTTCCATTTCGGAAGACATATATTTGTTACCAAAACGATTGAGCCTCATCATTTTTCGATAAAACAACTTCGGTATAAATTGACCGCTAAGTTTCGAAGTTAATTTGAATAATTTACAATTGAAATATTGTTCAAGCGTGAGTTTATCCATGATGGAATGGCAAATAATACTGGGTAAAAATCATTAACAAACTTTGACAGCTGGCAGTTCTTTTGACAGCTAACTCTATCGGAAGCTTCCGATACTTATACCTTGGATATTTGCTGATACTTTTTGTAAGATTCGTATTATTTTTGCTATTGTATTAGGTGATTTTTTTGCTGTTTCGTTTTGCATGTTTTTATTTTTGACGGATCACGCGTGACACGTGACGTGTACCAAAGTCAAAAGTACTCAGTTATGTACTCGAAAAAGTGGTTCCAATTTTGACGTCTCGCATGAATCACTTAAAACGCAATCGTGGCCAACATTTACGTCAAATAATCTTTAAAAAGTCAATGGCAAGCACTGATTTATCAGTTGTGTTTTTTGGAATTTTGAAAACCAAATGCTTAAAATATCACCCGTTATAATGGTTAATTTTATATAATAGCTTACAAACGATCGGCGTCAAACGCCTATATGTTATGTGTATAGGTGTTTGACGCCGAATCTGTGTAGTTATCCGGAACAAGGCCATTAACTTGGATAAAAATGTGTTTTTTTTTTAAATTTCTAATGTAGGTATTCTAATAAACGCTCCACAGATCCATTCGTCTACTACCAAGCCTGTCAAAATTTTCGGACCTATACATCTCCCTCCAATCCCGTCAAATATTCCTCCGCCATTTACATCTCCTACTCGAATCCTCAAATTCAATTTCCCACCATCAACTTGGTTTCCGCAGCGAACATTTCAGTACTCATTAATATTATCAAATCGTCAATTTGACTACATGTAATTTTTAAAAAATTATTATCCTGATATGTTTTTAGACATTTATCAAGCTTTTGACCGAACCCGCGCTTACTGGGAATCCGTAGTTACTCTCAAATGTATCTTTCTTTCCACCTGTTATCTTGCACTAAAGTAATTTGTTTCAAACCGGCATTTACAAATAAACGAATCCTATAATCACTCGAATATATCTTCAATATTCTCTGTCGGAAACGATGCCCTCCCTCCTCTATATCTTATTAGCTGTGCCATATCACAAGAAACTAAAGTTCGCTTTCTAGAACTGCACTAAAACAATTTCTTGATATATAATACACACACACACAAGCCTTAAATCACTAGAACTTAATAGATTATATTGTCAACTACTTCGGCTACGTTGAAAACTTACAATATTATACTAATACCAATATGAACTTACGGACTAGAAATCTGAGAATATATTTCAATTTCCTTCGAATCCAATCTTTCTTAGTCAAAATTTTTTCATAAAATTGGACAATAATCCTATTTATAGAAACCTTAAAGTGCCATATGATTGTTATGTAACTGTGTCTCATTAAAAAAAGTTTAACTCTCGCTTTTCCATGCAATGCAATTTTAACCTTCTTTCCTTGTAAGCTCCCCGCGTAGACTGATGCGTCTGCTTTTTCTTCGTTTTTATGGAAAATTTTATTAATCTCGTTATAAAAAGTTTAACTCTCGTCTTTCCAGGAAATACAATTTTGAACTTCTTTCCTTGTAAGCTCATCTCGTAGACTAGAAGCGTCTATTTTTTTTTCCATTTTTATCGAAGTATTGCCTTTCTACGTAATGCAATCTTCAACTTCTTTCCTTATAAGTTCACCTCGAAGACTGAAGAGTCTTTTTTTCATTTTTATCGAACATTTTATAAATGTCGTTATAAATTTTACGTCTCGCCTTTCTACGTAATGCAATCTTCAACTTCTTTCCTTATAAGTTCACCTCGAAGACTGAAGAGTCTTTTTTTCATTTTTATCGATTATTTTATAAATCTCGTTATAAAAAGTTTGTCTCACCTTTTCACGCAATTGAATCTTCAACTTCTTTCATTATAAGTTCATCTCGAAGACTGAAGGGTCGTTTTTTCATTCTTATCGAAAACTTTATAAATCTCGTTATAAAAATTTGCAATAATATGAATCTTAAATTTGGAACCTTTTATGAATAATCTATTCGAGCAGTTCTTGTCCAAAAATTGATCTTCATTTCAGTAAGACGGGATTAACGTCAATTTATCAATTTCAGCAGATTAAGATTCTTTAACAGAAAAATTCACTATCTAACATATTTTATTTGACAAAGAAATTGCTTAGAAAAAAATAATAGGATTAAACATGTAAGGACAATAATGTCAATAGTCATAATAGTAAAAATAAAATAAAAATGAATTAATAAAATAGAAAGAAAACTAACAAAGAAATGTTGCTATTAAGAGTCATTTATCGCAACATTTTGATAGTTTTTTTCTAAGTGAATTTTCTTGATTTTATGGCAAGGACATAAAATAGTTTCATACATTCAAGATGGCAACAGTAACATTTTTCCAACTATAAAACTTATATCTACAAAAGGGATTTGAGCTTTTTTTTCTTCTTACATTTAAGAATGAATTTTTTTGTTCAAGAAGATATTAGCTTTGATGTTTTCTTAACGTTTCGAATAATGTAAAAATACTTTTTTTTCTTCAATAGTAAAACAAAAACAATTTTTTTTTGTAATAGTTAAATTTGAATTTTAAGATATCTTATAAATTTTTAGATTTCTAATCTAAATTTCATAGGCTAAGCGGATAATAACTATTTGCGTATTTTAGTTAACCAAGCCATTTCTGAGCAACTTAGTAAATGGATAGACTTAATGGTTAGTTAAATGGACCAATCAAAGGTAGTTAGAGATCCTTGTCGCATGTTAGTTTATTTATTTTGAATATGGCTGAACTTAATCAACAATAACTAAGGATAATAAACTGAACTTTACATGCTTGTAAGGATAGCAGTTACCAATAAGGGAATTATGATTAGAACTACTAAAGAATATTCTTGGAGGTCACTTTTTTTTTGTTGTTGTTGAGTAGCTTTGTTGAGTAGCATTTGGTCAGTTAATTTTTGTGTTATAAAATATAATAAATTTGCATAATTATAAGATTATTTTGCTGGTATTTCTCAAAAAAAAAATATTAATAGAATTTGAAGGGATTTGGAGAGAATTTTAGTAATTAGATTTTATTTTTAAGACATATTTCCATCCAAACAATGATTTATTCTCTTATTATCCTTGCTGTACAAACAAAAAGGGGTAATTATTTTTTTTTGCCTTAATGATCAAAATTAATCAAGTCCTATTTTATAGTAATTTGTAATATAATTTATTTGATTTTTATTTTTCCAGATCAATCATATCAGAATGTTTGGCGTCATTTTTTTACGTGTTCATCGTTTGTGGTGCAGCCGCTGGCGCTGGTGTTGGTGCTAGTGTGTCGTCAGTACTTTTGGCGACCGCACTTGCATCCGGTTTGGCTGTAGCCACACTTACCCAATGTTTTATGCACGTCTCAGGTGAGTAGTACACACAATATTAAATCCCTTTTGAATCATTTTTTATTAGTATTATTATTATTATTATGCGGTGTCTTGACATAACCACAATCACCACGTTTTCTCACATTGTTTGCGTTTTGTTTTTTGTTACTGAGTGAAGCTAAATGTTATATGGCACTTTAAAGTCAGTGTCTTCGTGTTTAAGTCGAATCAAAGTAATGCGGTTCGAAGCCAAATTGGACAATTAAATAATGAACAATAAAAAAGTAACACGATTCGATCGTGGTTTCATTATACTAAATAACAACAATAATTAACCACACAACAATCATAGCATGGTCGGTTGTCCTTATTATCATTAGGTAGGCAAAACAGTCATTCTACCATATAGTCTGCACTTGAAAAATAAGAACACTATTAACAGGTGGGGTTATTGGTCGACTTACTTTGTTTCCGTATGAGAGAATCCCTCATTATTATGGAATAATTTTTTCGGGTTAAGATTTACCATGAAGGTTTACAACATAAATGGACGTACATATGCAGGTAAGCTTGTAATATTAACGAAGAAGAGTCATGTGCTCTGTTGGTAAACTCAAATGTTGGCAAGTTTTCTCAACCAAAACAGACAAACAAGTCACCACATACGAAATTTTTTTGTTCCAAATACAAAATTTCCCCACAGCGTCCGGAAAGTCATTCTTTTAGAATTTGAATTGACCACTCCAAATCCAAATAATCTACCAAGAAAGACTTTATTCTTTGGAATTTTATTTGGCGACTCAATTTGGTGGTCAAAGTATAAAGAAGGGCATATATATCTTTTACAGAAATACGAGGTCTGTTAAAAAAGTATCGCGAATTTGGAATTTCCGCGAGTTACGTATATTCGATTTTCGTTTTTTTGTGGCGTTATGTTGGTACTCATGTCTCTCACTTATGCCGACAAGTTCGGCCATTTTGAATGTTCAATTAATTTTTGTCATCGTTGTGGCGCTGCATCGTGGTCACTGGCTCATGTCCTTACAAACAAAAAAAAAAAAAAATGTAGTTGTTACAAGCAAATTTACTTAACAAGTTATTTTACAAAGTCGTTGAGCAATAAACTGGTAGAGGGGGTTACTATGCCTTTAGTCACCGATGAGTGTTTCTAGTGAACACACATGTTATGAACAAAGGAGATATTAAGATCACGATGGTTTAATCAGAATAGAAGTCCATAAGTTCAAAATTGGCATTATAATAACCCCAAAGTTCAATTCCATAAGTCCAAATCGGCCTTTAAATTGTGTTTTATATTAAAAGTTTACATTTTATTATTAGTTTCGAATAGTTGTTCAGGTTATTTTCTCGTCTAGATGAAGTTCTATCTAGACACAGTTTAATACATTATGGAATCATGTGGTCCTTGGAAAAGAGTGAAATTAATGTTAGCAGCAAATCCAATACTGTGTAACTAGCTCAATCTAAACACAAGACCAATACCGTACTAGACGTGGACTTGGCAGTGTTACTATTGTAAATGAGGTCATATGGTTTTTATAATATTTATATTAGAGCCAGAGGCCATTTTATAGCGCCACGACCATGAGGCCATTTTATAGCACCATAACTATGAGACCATTTGGCGACTCCATATCTCGTGAAGAGTTGCATTACCAGCTTCCTTAAACAAAATTAGTCGATAGTTAATTGAACAAAAAAGGCAGAGATTGTGAAATTTTTTGGAGCATATTTAAATGTATAAGAAGGTTAAAAAGAGGACTTGGGAAAGGACTTGTTGGGTGTAGGGTTATATCCACTATGATTATTTTTAAATTTAATTGTTATGATTACTTTTTAAATATAAAATCGTACAAATAGTTGCCCTAACCTTGAATGTCAAAACATGCCCATTTTTTTGGCATTTACAATCAAATTTTGAAGTTTATCTAGAGTTCTTGGCTTCTTAATGCAAACCTTTGATTTCAAGAAGCCTAGCCTCGCAGAAAAAAGTCCGGTGGCGTCAAATCAAGCGAATGCGGAGGCCAGTCTTAATCACCATTTTTTTAAATACTAAGCGACCAAGGAACAAGCTGTGTAGTGTGGAGCGCCGTTTTGTTGAAACCAGATGTGATCCAGACCATTTTCACGAATAGTTGGCATAAAAAAATCGGTTATCATAGCTCGATAACGCTCCTGCTTGACCATATTCATCTTTAACTGACCAATTTCAGCTCGTTTGGGTGGCGTGTACTGCTCCACTTGGACTGAAGTTTCATAAACGTGCTGTATGACAGCTGTCAGACAAAACCTGTCAAAATTACGGTGTTGTCTGATGGGTCCATCTAATGTGGCTCACCTTGTATATGGGGAATAGTGAGTTGAACGTTCAGGAATAACATTAAGGGACGAGCTTCAATGCCGAGCAGGAAATCATGGGTAAGTGCGGTATACCCTCTCCAAATTTTTAAAAGTTTCATTGCTCAGAACTTCGGAATTGTTGTTGAGTAGACTTGTCTGACAATGTTTGGCCAATGTGTGTAAAGAACACCTCCACCGTTGATTCAGTCTGTCTGAAGAGGCTCCCCCGCCAAACAGTTAGTCAATGTATTAACCAGGATTCTAACATGAGAGGGAGCCCAATACAACTCGAAGTTTCCGTGTTTAGCAGATTTCAATGAATCACATTGAGCTTCTAGGGCAGATAGGCTATCAGTAAATACAGCTACTTTATTATTGACTGGGTGAAAAGACGAGCCTATAGATTGAAAAATTGCATTGCATAAGTTCACGGTGTGTATTGTCGCCAAACTGGATGACAGCAAAAATAACCGAATTTGTTTACTAAGGTTGTGGGGGGCAATATTAAGAGGTTTTTTTTTTTATAAATGAGGTTAATGAGGGATGTGTAAAGATGGGTTTTCGACCAGTTTCAATAAGAATTGGGTCCACCGAGGAAGTGCGGTCTGCTCAACCACTGGCTGTTACAGTTCCTATCCGCCAGATCGTTTACCATGTTAGAAATATCTTTGATTTGAAAATTTTACTAAATCAACAAAAACAAAAAAAATACGTCAATAAAATTCTCGTAACGTCAAGTTGAAAATAATCAATTATAAATGCAATAAAAAGATAAGAAATTATGGATTTTTAAAAATTAACATTTTATTTCAATATTGATAATTAGCCGGATAAAAAAAAAGCATACACAAAATTCATGTGAAAATTTTATTGACCCAAACAATTATCCATTGAAATGTACGAATATTTACACTGATAACGTTAAATATTTCTTGAGAATTTTTAAATACTTCCCAAAGACTTCCTCCACAAGACGCACTTGGACTTTTGCGGAAATGAACAATGCTGTTTACTTTATGATTTAGATGTGAGTTTTTTTCAATTTTCTTTTTAAATAATAGGAAGTTTGTAATTTCCATCAAAATCTTGGCTGATTATCAACATGGTGTCTTAATGATTTTTGTGTAACTTTGTTGCAGTATTTAAATTTATTGTCTACGCACAATATTATCATCAATAATTTCACTTTTTTCCGAATATTTTTATAAGGATAACATTTTGTTCAATTAAAAATACTGAAAACCGAATTTCTTCATCTTTAAAAAGATGTCAGATTTTTTCAACAACAAAAAATCACTGTAAAAACTGAAACGTATCTTTTTCTGTTCGCGTATCTCTCTTGTAATTTTTTTAAGTATCTTGAAATGTATATTCTAAGCGCCACGACGCGTAAGGCCTTTTGGCAATTAAGGTTATAGGGATTAGGAAATTAAAGTAGAAATGGAAGGGAGAACTGATTTTTTTGGGAATTAGCGTAGGACCATGCCTTAGTGGGATTCGAACGCCCGATTCCTTGGATGGCTAACGACTGCGACAGCTTTGTTTGTTTTTCTTAACGGCCCATCAGACCTCGCTAGACGCTAGTGCTCCGAAAGGGTAGTATAAGTGATAAGGGAATGAAAGTCGCGGAGAAAGTAAAGTGGTTAGGTAATTAGCGTAGGACCATACCGTAGTGGGATTGGAACCCATGACCCTTTGGAGGATATTATTAAGTCTTTTAGAACTACAAATTTTGTTGCAATTCAGTGACAGCCACGAAGTCATTCATGTCCCACCGCTTAGATTATAGGCCTCTACACAAATATTGTGGCCGAATTTTGTTGGCATTAAATTTGTAGAACGCACACACATGCAAAATAACAGAAACGGCGTAAATTATTGTCTATTTTCTGGTAAACATTGAACTGTCAACATCACATTTGTTTACATTTATTGAGTGACGAAGTTTTCCCTTTTTAACCACTTTTTTGACAAAATAAATCATTCAAAGCTATCTGGGCACATAACAAACTAAATTTTTGTTAGTTTCTCTAGTAAAAATGAAGATGTCAACTTACCGAAAGAAAGAAATTTCCGGTTTCCTCATTCCGTTGATTTACCAGCACCAACCCTTTATAAAACACTTTATTTTATGATCTCAAAACTTCCTCATACATGTAAATGTTATCAACAATATAACTATTTATATAAATACTTACTTTTTCGTAAATACTTCAAAAAAGATAAAAACTACACTTTCACTTCCACTTTGCGATAAGTGCCAAAATAACAACTTTAAAAAAAATAAAAGTATGCAAGCATTTCGGTATGCTACCACTTTCATGAAAAATGGCGTCTTTTAAAATTCTCCGAAAGTCTACAAAATTGAGGCGCTTGATATTTACGAAAATGAATATAAAATAAATTGATAATTTAAAGTGAATTAAAATGAATATAAATTATGCTTTTGGAATTCAAATAATTTCTATTACGAAAACTAGATGTCAGTGGGTGTCATATCTACATAAAAAAATCTACACAAAAGTATGCAAGCGTTACGATTTTTCGCTACTTTTGCAATAATTTAGACAGAAAATTTCGTTCACATATACGAAAATCTGACGTACGGGCCTATCCAGGTATTGTTTAATCTAAGGCCCATCGAGTGATTCTGTTCTCAACAATATTCGACATAACCTGCTTACTAGCAGGGGTGTTGAATTGCATTGAGGAATACTCTCCATTGCCCGATGTTTGAAGCGATAAATAACACCTTTGGCTATTCGCAGAAAACGGACTGGACAAATTGTAAAATACTTCTTTCGAAACATTGGTCAACCAATGACCAACCAGTCTACTCGACAACCTTGACAAAATTTTGGCGACCATCAACTTTCCATTTACGTAACAAGTTAATTTACAAAGTCGTGATGCAAAAAATAGGGAGTAAATAACAATCGACCTTTCTCCCACGCACGAGAGCTAAGTTCCGGGGCCTCAGTCCCTTTAGTCGCCAATGAGTGTTTCCAGTGAAGACACAGGCTATGAACAAAGGAGATATTAAGATCACGATGGTTTAATAAGAATTGAAGTCCATAAGTTCAAAATCGGTGTTATAATAACTGCAAAGTTCAACTCCATGAGTCCAAATCAGTCGAGCAGTTCTTCAAGTTATTTTGTCGTCTAGGTGAAGTTCTAGCTTGTCGCAATTTAATACATTATGGAATCATGTGGTCCTTGAAAAAGAGTGAAATTAATGTTATCAGCAACTATACTGTGTCACTTTCGGTTTAAAACAATTTGAGTGGCGATTATAGCTTTCCATCATTCACAATTTTGATCTAAGCAATTGTGCTCTCAGAAGGCAAATGGCCAAAATTTACTTTAAAGTATGTTTGTTTGTAAGGTCCCTTAGACATGTGCCAGAAGCCACTTGATAGCGCCACGACCGTAAGGCCATTTGGCGACTTCGTAGTACGTGTGGGAAATCGTCTGAGAGATACTGGCCTGTGGTTAGTAGTATAGAATATTAAGAATTTTGTTATATTTTGTGGAGCAGATTAGTATGTTGTAGATATTTAAATAGGGGACTAGGGAATGGAGTTGTTGGGTCGAGGAGCCCCATAATGGGAGGAATCCTGCTCGCGAAGTAATTCTTGGTTATGTGGCATTCCTGTAGAATATAGATGATAGTGAAATGGGTGCCACATGATTGGCATAAGGGACAATTGGTGTTGCCAAAAAGAAGTTCCGCGCCCAGAGATTTAATGTTGTCAAGATTTTAGAGTTGAAGAAAATATATTTGCATTTAAGATAATTTCTTAATACAATCAGACACAAACATGCTAATATTGCGCTTAAAAAGTATTTGCATATTTTTTTGAGAAAGTGCATCGTTAAAAATAATTAAATTAAATCATCAATAAAGCATTTTATTGTATAATAAATGCATTAATTCCCTGATTATTGGCGAATGCATACAATTTTGTGTTATTCATCATACATATAGTGTGAATAATCCTGGCGAAATAAAATATTTCGTCCTAATGATTGCAGTGAAAAACCGATGATAATAAAGTCAGCTTTTGTTAAGCTAGTCGAATTATTATTATCAAAATATAAATTGCATATTAATGTTTGCTCGAAACTTTTCATTTAATCGCAAATATTATATATCGAAACGATTTAAGCTTTAACCATTGAAATTTCGAAATAATTTTATTTGTCGATCGAATCAATAGTATTCATTTTTTTTTACTATCGAATGAATAGTGTTCGTTTCATTAATGTTGAGTGTGCATATATTAATTTATTGAATATTTTTCTGTCAAATACACTTTTTCATTTATAGTGTCAAATAAACTTATTTGGGGCGAACCAAAATGCATCCTCATAACTACGGTAACCGCTGGTCAAAATATAAAAATGCATTCTTTTTATTTATTTACTTACTGTTCGATAAATTATTTCATACTGTCCATAGTCAACTTTAAATTTAACGCGAAAGGGTAGATGAGTTTTTTTTATTAAAAAATTGTTCCATAATTAGTCGATCAAATCTTTATTGATTTAACAAAAAAAAGGTATTCGATAGATATTTTCCTTTTGCAATAATATTTAGCTGATTTAAAAGGATTGATAAAAAAAGATTAAGTTAAATTTATTGTGAAATCGTCAAATCCTACCTATGGGAATGATGTTTTCAGGTAATCGAATATGGAGCAATATGAAAAGTGTTGATGAGTTTTAATGTCTGAGCTACTAAGGTATAAATGTGCTTAATTGTTAATGTAAAATTTTGTCAAATGAAATTCGTCCTTCTTATCTATAATAATCCCAATATTAGAGACATATCTTGTTCACTTCCTACACTAGCCGTACGCAAAACACTTTGTAGTCGACTAATTGGATAACCTCAAATAACGCGTCGTTTCAACATCAGTACCGAAATTCTCCATATGTAAGCTCCTCAGAATCTTGGTTCCACTTACGGACTCAATCCACCATCCGTCACATATTATACAATATGAATGGCACATGCCCAATTTTTACTTTGCGAGTAGGATTCTTTCCAATGTGGAGATCCTGAATCCAACAATGCCATTCCAAAGTCCCCTTTTAAATCTTTTATAACATACTAATCTGTATATTGAAGTCGCAAAAGAGCCTCGTTGTTATGACACTATAAAGTGGTCCCTGGCAGATATCTAAGTAACCTTACATACCATGGTCGAATACACTTAGACCAAAGTTAGGTGCGTTGTGATACCACGTGACCATCAAAGCTGATGTCATCGTAACAACCAATTTTTGTGATATTCATGCACGAAATATCATACAAATTATCCAAGAAGTTACACAAAATTCTCCTCCTCTGGGCATGAACAGAAAACATGAGAAATCGTCTCCGCTTCCTTTTACAGCTTTGACGGAAGTCATTTTCTGGGATATAACAGAAGTCATTTGCTGGGATACTAGTCCTAATATCCAATGATCTATAAAGTTTTATTAGTCGTCTATCATATGTTGTATGCCTCCTCTGTAATAGTGTGGGAATCTAGCCTGGTGCAATTTCTGTTTAACTCACTAGGAATTTTGGATTTATACTTAATGTGAAAGTGCAGACCTGCTGTCTCAAATTACGTTATTTTAGAAATGTATTTGATATTCTTAAGGCTAAGGGGTCAGTTCTTTAGATGTCCAAGGGCCGGTCTATCCGCCCTCATAGTGCATATGCACGTAATCTATGGACTTTCTTTAGAAGGTTTAGGTGGGTGCTTTTATCCAGTGCTGTTCCTTAGACCAAAGCACCATATGTTAGAATAGGCCTTACTAGCGTCGTATAAATCCAAAGTAACACTCGAGGCTGCAGACCCCATTTGGTGAGAATGGTCCTTTTGCAAGCATACAGTACGACATTGGCTTTTCAAAAACATTCTTCTACGTTCAACTTCCACCTGAGCTTCGAATCAAGAAACACTCCCAAGAACGAAAACCAACTTACTTGGTCACATATCTATATCTTTCCAAGGAACCGCTATCAGGCATTACTTTGTGGGGGAGGGAGTGATCGAAATCACTACTCTGGTAAACTGTAACTTCCGTTTTCTTTCAAGCTCGTCCAGATATAGTATTTTTAGGACTGTTGTCGCAAGGACTTCTACAGTCTCCTAAGCCGTCTTCGAGTTCAACATCAGATTCACTACATTCTTTGGTGTCAGGTTTCCGCTAGCGCACTTCTGAGCCTTTTGTCTTTCCGCATTGAATCGGGCGCACAGTAAAAGAACACGTGCTCTGCGCTTTCTGCTAT
Organism: Atherix ibis; assembly: GCA_958298945.1. Taxonomy (NCBI): domain Eukaryota; kingdom Metazoa; phylum Arthropoda; class Insecta; order Diptera; family Athericidae; genus Atherix; species Atherix ibis. The sequence continues at coordinate 33,764,758 of OY282609.1, forward strand.
CGCATCACAAGGAGGGCATTTTGTACTAAAATCCAATTTAAAGCGGAATTGGTAAGCCCGAATACATCCGTGTCCCGTCAAACGGTAGTAATCGAATCACCATGTCGTCGGCCTATCAACGGATTCACCGCTGAGATAAGATGGTGAGTCCATCTGTTATCGGTGGCATTATCCCAACGATTTTGCCACCTTCTCTTGGACTCGTTTCTTTCCTCCGCACGAGCGTCGGATCGCACCACATCGTCACACCGACCTCTATGGCGGTACAGCTTCTCCCGCTCATCTGCCAGTATTTCAATCGGTATCATTCAGGCCACAACACAAATGGGATTCTATGGTAAATTAAGACAACTCCACGTATGTACTCGTAGGTTACTCTAGTCAACCCATCTGCCCATATTAGCGCAGCATACAACAGGATTGACCTGATCACGGTCACCAACAGTGTCTTACTGCTCTGTTTGGGTCCCCCAAGATTCGGGATTGAGCGCGCCTGCGACATCAATGTTCTAGCAGCCTTCTTACCAACGTATAGTAGGTACTCCTGAAATAGCAGCCCCGCGTTAATCATCACCCCTAGGTACTTTAGAGATGGTCCCGATATCACCTGATGTCTCCCCACAGCTCGTCCTATACAACAGAATTCTACTGCTTAGGCAGTCTTCTATTATCCTGATAATATACTCCGGAACACCTATTGAGTCCAGGGCGTCAAGAATACGATCCTATCTCGCCCAGTTGAAGGCATTCTTCACATTAAGTGTTATAATGGCGCAGTACCTTATGGAGCCCCTTTTCCACATTCTGCCCTCGATAGCTTTACGTGCTGTGCAAACGACCAAATCAATAGCATTCAAAGTGGAGCATGTCCTCCTGAAGCCAAATTGGACTGCAGATATTTCATAGAATGCGTTCGAAGATTTTACCAGCCAGACGTTGCCTCTTCGAAAGTTGTGGAAAAATTCCCTCACGCAGACAGGTATTAAACAATTCCAAAAATAAATTAGGATGCGCCGCGACAATTGCTCTTAGTGCAGCAGGGGGTATGGCATTGGGCTCAGACGCCTTTTTATCACTGATTTGTCAGCATGCCCAAAGGAGTTCGCCCTAGGTAATTCGTGGGACTTGAACGCAGCCAGGTCTCGAACTACCCTTCGCTATAGTTACTGGTTGCTAAGGGAACAAACCGGTGACTATTCTGTCCAGAAGCCCAGAGCATATCTTACATGAGTAGCAAAATACAGGAGGGTGTGTCCTTTGAGTTTCGGAGAACTAATGGAAGGCATCTTGTACCTTTTCGTAAATATAACAAACTCCGTCTTGGAAGTCTCGAAGTACAGGTTGGAACTTTGACCCGTCTAATTCAATCAATTCAATCCAATATTCCTTGTAAGATTTTTGATCCTCCTGCTGCTCATATACGAAATAGTCTAAAAGTTAATTTTGTTCGTAATTTGGCATCTTCAAATAAAAGACAATCCTTTTGAAAGGAAACTCTATCTTCTGTTACACCTTATCGACATTTAAATATTGACTTTTTTAAGTAGAATTAAAGTTCTCCAATTAAAAGTAATTCCTTTTGCTTCGGCAGGTTTTTCTTCTTCTTATAAATAATATTATTAATTATAAACTATTTCATAAACAATAATATTAATAGTTTTTTGAAGCGAAAAAAATCCAGTCTTTATTTCCATATTTATTTTTTCGTCTATCTTTCGATTTTTTTTTATACTGCCGGATATATCTAAAAGCGAAAAACCATAAATTTTACCTTTTTTCCAATCAAACTGAATAGATTTTATTTTCTACAAATCCCAAAGAATATTTACAGCTGTCAAAGGTGAAATCCGCATTAAATAAATCAAATTATATCGAAAAATTAGTTCAATCTAACCTTCTGTCGAAAAAGTTACCCTTTTATATGGTGTCTGCCAGGTGATATAAGTGCCAAAATAAAAGAAAGGATCTTATTGTTATTAGTTGTTTTTTTTCATACCATAGCCATATTAAAATTGAATATTTTTTTTTATACTAAAAACAAGTCCTAAAATGGGGAAAAAAAACTATATAAAGAAGATAAAAACTGAAATGAAAAAAGTGATTTTTAATTTTAATTTGCAGGTGCTCATATTAATCCAGCTGTGACACTGGCTACATGTGTTATAAGAGCGATATCACCCCTACGGGCAGCCATGTATATAACAGCACAATGTGGTGGCGGAATTGCTGGTGCTGCTCTTCTCTATGGGTAAGTGAATACAAATATTAATTATATTGTTTGGAATTTTATAACATTTTCTTCCGTTCTAATATAATATTGAATTTGGGGTAATATTTTGATGTATAGTCTGGAACCATCATATAAGTCTAGACTAAATATTCTGATTCATCATTTTCATGGTCTTCTTGTATTCTTTTTTAATTTTTTTTTCAAAGAGACAATGTCATTATATGATCATAGGTTTTTACTTATAAATATGCTTTAATCTGTCATATTTTACCTTAAATCTTATAATTTTATTAAGTGGCCGAGAGCAGTGGTGGGGAACTTTTCTACATGCGTGTGCAAAATATTATCAAATAATGTGAATTTTTGTTTTGGCTGCCATTTTGGTTTAGATGACATTTGTCTGTTAGCATTTGACAGTTGTAGAGAGAGTGGTCAATAACAATTTATTATGGAGTATCTAACGCCGCAACAACATGTTGAAATTATTAAACTATTTTATTTAAATAATTGTACAATTGGGAATACGCTGAGAAAATTACGATATTTTTTTGGTCAACCATTCAATGTGTAATGAATAATTTTGAAATTACCCCTAGCTAGTCGGTACCATTTTATATATAATAAATACCTCGAAATCTATACAAATTATCAGGGACCAACCCGAAGAATGGAAGGCCCCCGACCACGAGAACGCTTTTCAAATAGATTTCTCTGAATTCGTAACGATCATCCGTTCATTTGCATATGGATAACATGTAATATCCTCTGTCGGATATATACTATTGCCCTCTGTTAGCCACTGGCCATAGTTGGGATAATATCCTGGTATATGCTCAATATCCCTAAACAGAGGCGGACAATAAAGTCTACAGTAAAGTACTGTTGTGTTACGTGGCGTATCAATCGTTAGATATAATACCACGGGCCGCCAATGACCATAGTGATTGAGATATGGTTAATTATTGATTAACAGTAAGCAACCAGTTGCAAGCAGATCATTCCAACTGTTTACGATGGAGACCGTACTGGCGGGCCAGTGGTTTTAAACACCATTGACGTTACAGCCTAAGAAGCCTCACCAATGTCGGGCATAGTGTTTTTTAACACCATGGGACACCTCGATTCCCGTAGTGCCAATTTTTGTTTAAAGAGTATTGCGGTTTGTCCTGTGCTTATTAAACTACGATTAGGAAGCTTGTAAATTCCTTGGCACCGCTAATCCAGCTCAGATACAGGGGTTAGCTAGGACCCGAAGGTACAACCGGAATCGGCATAGGTCTTTTACCTGGTCGCAGCCACCTTGCGTGATTTTTAACACTATGCGGCACCCCAGTTCTCGTGGTGCCAATTTTTGCTTTAAGAGTACTTCGGTTTGTAAATTCCTAGGCACCGCTAAGCCAGCTCAAGTACGTGATTTCGCAAAGACCCAGCGGTCTGTACCCGCCATGTGTGTATTAACCACAGTCACTACAATGCAATCTAAGGCGCCGTGCCATAGTCGGGCACAGTTTTTTTAATATCATGGGGCACCCGATTCTCGTGGTGCCAATTTTTTTTTAAGAGTACTTCGGTTTGTAAATTCTTTCTTAGGGTAACCCGTGTATCTGATCTGGGTAAATACAATGCGGCTCAGATACATGGGTTAGCCAAGACCCGAAGGTACAACCGGAATCGGCATTGGTCTTTTACTCGGTTGTACAATTTTAGAAAAATCTATTTATCTTTAGCTAAATTGCTAAATGTTCCATCTCTGGCACGCGTACCCTAGGCTCACCACTACGACTCTAGAGCCCTAAACAAATTTATTTTTCTTTGCAATTTTTTAAAAACGGAAAAATTTAACTCCACTCAACAAAAATTTCTCTCAGTTATTATATATACACCACAACTCCATTACCCCATACACACAAGCACATTACATAATCACAACTTTTAATTTAACCGATATTTTACCTATTTTAATATTAATTAATGATTTATTGAAAAAAAAACCATTTTTGTGACTTTACTTCCATCTAAATTTTTTTTGATTCGATTGTAATTATTATTTAACGTAGTTTTATTAATCTCACTACTAACAGATGTTGGCATTTTATTATGTTAACATACAGTTTATCTGAAAATTTTATCAAAAAATTTCCATAACAGAAGATATCATTAATATTTTATCTTTTTATTTATTTATAAGTATTTATTTATTTAATTTTTTTTTATTGTTCGTTTGTTGATAAAAATGAAAATGTTGGAATTTTGACAGTTTAAAAAAAATATATATGGTATATATAAGGAAAAAAAAGAAAAGAAAATTTGAAATGATCTAAATTATATTCGTAATAGTAAATTGCTTTATGCCAAACTGAGTTTCCCTTTTAAATTGTATATAAAAACATTTTACGAGCTTGAATATAGATATACTTTTTGAATAGAACGTATAGAGGGACACACATGTACTAAACGACATGCTAACGGATTTTATGGGGGAGCAACTCTGTTCTTGGGTAACATTATTTTCTCTTTTAGATTTGTGTTGTCAGTCTTTGGTCTTTACGTAGTAAGAATATAATATATTGTAGAGAATAACAATCATATGGAAATTGTAGATAAATATTTTTTTTACATTGTAATAGAAGCATTCAAATTAAATAAAAAAAATGAAGGGGAATACAAAATTACTTTCTGAATTTTAAATTGTTCAATAAAAACATTATCTTCAAACTTATAATATTTGATTCTTCCAAAGAGAATTTTTCAAATCATTTTCAAAAAAATATTTTTACGAAAACTGATTATCAAAATGGAGGGGGGGGGGGAGCGTGGAATCTTTAGAGGATGGGATTATAACACATCTTTATGAGAGATGCACGCGTTAAGATGGCGTTAATTATTTATTATTTATTCTTTTATCTTAGGATACACATGTAAGCACTTCGAGACTTAAAAAAAAATAATATTTTCCTAAAAAAAAAACTACCAATTTTTTTTGGGCATTTTATTTAAAAAAAAAACAATTCGTCCAAGAGGAGTTACTCGTAAAACCAACATTGGATCGAAATAATGATACAAGAAAAAACACTCCAAAATTCTGGAAAGAAAATCATCTGCTCTTTTTGGGTTGTCAGATACTCTCGAAATTTTTTCATCCTACAGAAGCATATGGAGATGAAGATGCACAATGTACAAATTTGTTGCTAACTTTAAAACTCAAAAAACATCTGGCATCAATTCAACAAGAGATCTAATGAAGGCCTAACGGAGAAAAAAAACTATTGAAAAAAATCTATTCAAAAATAGACGAAGAAGATTTTGGACAGAGACGGAGACGCTATTTTAAAGGTGTTACCAAAAAATAAAAAAAATATAAAAAAACACCAATGAATCAGGATGATGAGGAAATGTGGTGTGTGTGGGAAGAGAAGGACGAATGGTGAATTCAATAGGGATTTATTAGGTCTGATATTTTCTAAAGCACACTAACACACTTACACCTAATAGCACGATTATGTTAGGATCGGATATAAGTAGTAGAGGAGATAAACTCTTCAGAAATCTGCTGCTGCTGCCTATGAGTAATGTTGGGCTCCTTTTGAAATTTACTTAATGCTTGGGCCTAAAGATCACCATTGGTATCGGGACTAGTAGCTTGTTATTATAATAAGATGATCCTCGGAGGTCTGTTCATCTGTACATTTACAATACAGTATTTATTTGTTCTTTATATGTGTTTGGATATATTGGCTTGTGCAGTATAAGAAGAGCACACGCATGGGTGTAGAGGCAGGCATACATAAATTCGTAGTTCAAAAATCTGAACGAAAAGAAAAGAATATCTTAAAGATGCCCGTCGGCTGAACATCTGCTTTTTATTTTAAACAACAACAAAAAAATAAGCAAAAGGGACTTGTCCAACACCACCTAAAAGAAGCAGGAGTACGAAAGAATATGAATTTTTTGAGTGAAACTAAAATTATTTATAAGTTTAATGTGTTGCGGTGTGGGGGGGGGGGGGAGGGGTCGGTAGTTGCGGGGTTATTGCGGTAGTTGCGGGCGAACAGAGAGAGAACAAGTGTCATTTTTATGAATTCCCTGCAATTTGTAAACAGAGATTGAATATGGCATGCGCATTAATTAATCAATGAATAATTTTAATGTAGTCAGTTTTCTTGAGTGCAAGTTTTGTGTGATTTTGCCATAGTAGGTTTTGTCATTTTTTTTATTGTAGAAGAGTGTTTTTTTTGTTTATAGGATGATTCATTTTCAGATATTATTAGAACAAGATCAAAATATACTCTAGTCGTTTTGTTATTATAAATTGTGTAATAAAAACTTCTTCAAGCACTTCCAATTTTCGCATAGTACGTATCTAAATTTAATCCAGAGACTCGTCTATTTAAATCGAATGCTTTGTCATCTACAATAGATACTTTGGGGGACTTATTCTTAAAATATCATTTTCCCTTCTGTAGTTTTATATAAAATTTGTGAATTTTGTTCTCGATCAACGAATTCACATATACTTTCCAGAGTAATTGCCTAAAAGCACAGTAAAAAACTAAATTTTATGGTCTGCTGACAAACGAACAAAGCCTATTTTAGTAAATCTTATAATATTGTATTGTGAGTAATATTAGGAAACTGCCGTTTGCCAATAGATAGTGCCAGCAGTAAATTCTGGTCCAAAATATCAGATCAGAAACGACAAATTATAAGCTTAGGCATCTGTCAATAACTCCTTTTGATTACATTTGTAATTTTTTACCGGTGTTATATATTTTTTTGTGCGTTAAAATGTCAAAAGTTTTGCTTTTTCCCTTCAATTTGAAAAAATCTCCGGTTCAATTTGAAAAAATCTCCGGTTGAGGCACGTCGAATTATTGTAGAAATTTGCGGTGAGGCTTGTATTAGTGAGAGAATAAAAAAAAATCAAAAGTAGTGACTTCAACGTGTAAGACAAGGAGCGTCCCGGACCGGTGAAAAAATTTGAAGACGCAGAATTGGAGGCATTACTGGGTGAATCCATGTCAAACACAACAAGATTCATTGGTCGTGACTCAAAAAGCCATTTCCCATCATTTGAAAGCTTTGCGAATGATCCAAAAGCAAGGAAATTAGGTGCTATACGTGTTGAAGCCGAGAGACGTATAACTGCGCGTTTCGCGTGCGAACAGCTGCTCCAATGGTAAAAAAGGATTGGCACCGTATTGTGATTGGCGATGAAAAGTGGATCCATTACGATAATCTAAAGTGGAGAAAATCGTTAATTTCATCCACTTTGACGACGAAGCCAAACAACCATGGGTCGAAGCTCATACTATGTAGTTGGTGGTACCAGCTCGGTGTAGTATATTCTGAGCTTTTGAAACCGTGTGAAACCCTCGCTGGAGCTCGCTACCCAACAGAACGGATGCGTTTGAGCCGAGCATTCAAGAAAAATTGGCCACAATACAAGCAAAGACAAGACAAAGGGATTTTGTGACAACGATTAAAACCTACCTGGAAATAGTGAAATGAGACGCCATATTCTCCATAAATCGCCCCCTCCGACTACTACCTCTTCCCATCGATGAGGCGTGGCCTGGCTTAGCAGCACCAAAAATTGGGTCGATTCGTTGATCGCCTCAAAAGACGAACAATTTTCTAGCGACATGGAATCCGTATGCTGGGGAAAAGTTGAGGCTAGCGAAAAAACAATACTTTGCATTTTTCCATAGTTAAGCCTCAAATTTTGAAAAAAACCGCGATTTTCCATTTGTTCCAATTATTTTTATGAAAACTTTTTAGTAAATAAAATTATTTGAGATTTTTTTTGTTTCTGGAAGAACTTTAAGGGCTTTGGAAAATTTCGCATTATGTTCAACGATGAGATCATGAAGCGCTGCCATGACAGTTCTGTTGCGGATAAAATCAAGATCAATAGGCTGTGATAGAATGGGCTCTTAATACATATAGCTGAGAAACATTCTGCTTGGAGAGTCTACAGTGGCGATATCCAGAAAACAAGTCAGCTTCTGCCTTCGATAAAAGACAAGCTGGATTTGTTAAACTGGAAGAGTACAGCAATTGCGTATTTTAATCCCCGTTTTTTTTTTTGGAAAGTATGGGAGGGAATTTATTTTAGAAGAGGATTATGATGGAAGGACATACGAGAGTGAAATTTATTATAACAAGTAATACATGATTAATTGACCGGGCCAGTAATACAGTCGTTAGCACGCTGGACTACCATCTAAGGGGTTGTGGGTTTGAGTCCCCGACTAAGATATGGTTCTAGGCTAGTTACCAAAAAGGTGCGAAAAAAAATCACCTGATAAATCCACAATTTCCTTTATAAAAACCGCACGAAGTGCTTTATAAAAAAAAAGTCAAGATATGTTTAGCTGTTACGTACTCCGAATAATTTAAGTGCGACAGGAATTTAAAGCGCCCACATTTCTAGTCCAAATCAGTTTTACATATTGATTATATATAAGAAATTACTCAGTAAGCTCTTTAAACGTTTGTGAAGTAAGTGGATAAGAATTACGTAGCGTCCCTTATATAGAAGAATGGAGAATTTTTTCAGCTCAATAGGATCCAAAGGATTTGAACACTAAATCCGTATAAATTAGGAATATCATAATATCAGAAGTTAAGGCAAATCCTCCCCTCATACACCAAGCCTGACGAACTGAAAGACCGCGTTGTAAATTCAGAATGTCTAGATTTTTTCGATTCAGTAGGGTTATTGCCTATGGTGAAGAAATTTTTTAAGGTACGTACTCTACTAAATAATCTTCAATTTAAATCTGAAATTTCGACACAGAATATTGGAATAAATTTTCCAAAAATAAAAATATCCGAAAAAAAATTATAAAAAGAGCTTGTTCGCCGAATAAAGGACATTCCCGATTTAATTCGAATTCAAGACTCGCAGACGATTCCAGCGTCGCTAATAAAACTATTTTAATTATTTTTTAATATGTGTACTTTGTCAGAAAAATATTGAAATTGCATGGATTCATTGTTGAAATTAGAAGAAAACTAGAAAAAAATATTCTTTTTAACCATCAACAAATACCGAAACTGTCCTTTCAGTCAACACCTTCTACAGTAACAACTATCAGACTACTTTCGCGAACAAGGCTGCCAATTAAAATGCATTTCCTGCAATTATTTCAGGTTTATCTAAGTAAAAATGCCAATCCTTCTGCAAGCTGTGCGTTAAATCTACCGTCCTTTCTGCCTTAAAAAAAAGAAGAAGAAAAAATCTTTTTTTATATTGGATTATTAAAATATAATAATTATTGGTGTTGTCGTGAAGATTTGTTGTTAGTCTTGCATTTCGGCATGTCAGTCGTACGTCCTTTGGTTGAAGATTCTGTAGTAATTGTTGGGAATCGACGACGACGGTCGGTAGCCAACATGATGCCGTCCATCGTATCAACATGTCTTCAGTTCCGGGCGAAACACGTGTCCAAAATTTATAATTTTTTCATCAACATGCAATATGTTTTGGCCGAGTCTCTTCGCGCTGCGGGGCAATTCGATTTTCGGTTCAGTGATTGGTAAATTTCTACCTGAGAGGTAAATATGAACACTTACAGTCGTAAGTGCGTGAGTGGAACGTGTTCTGTGAACGATGCCTGCCTAAATCTATCACCTGCTCGGTATTATCGTTTATTTTTTATTATACTTTTTTTTATTATCTGCCCCATCGTTCATGGTTCCATTTTTTCTTTTTTGGTAATTTTTACCTCTTTCCGTTCATATACGAATAAATATTAGGTTGTTAGTAGTATTTACTCGTAAATTGAAGAATGTATCGAAATACAACTTACACAGAGCATATGGAATATTTTTGAACTTATACAGATTGGTTGGAAAAAATAATATCTTTTTAGTATATTTAATACCTGGCCAAACGTAAAATATTTTTTCTCATTTAAGATTTAATCCCCTTTCACCTGCCGTTCCACCCTGTTTTTCACCATCGAAACTATCGTCTTTTTGGTAACTTTTTTTGGGATAGAGAATTTCAATTGAATTAAATTTGTCATATATTGCCATAAGATGAAATGGAATATGTTCCATTAATTCGCTAGCACGTACACGTATAAAATGTCCACTTGAAATTTTAGATGAAAATTACGAGCACGAGCATATAATCAAAGAATTATTTCTATTTTATCGTTGCTCTTATCAAACAACAATTTGATATGAAAATTTAATTCTTGGCCATTTTTATGATATATGTAAAATAGAACAAGTATATTAAAGCATTAAAATGATACATTGAATACTGAAAAGGAAATTATAGTTTTTACTTATAAATCATCTTCAATATTCTATCTTCTTTTCAATCTATCTTTTTTCTATATACAATGTATAAAAGCGAATGTTTATTTGTATGTGCCCTGTGGACTCCTAAAGGATCATGAGGAAAACTTTCTATACAAGAGTTTTCGGGTACGTTGAGTATTTCTGCGTTATCCAATTCCAATTTTGGTTAAACTGGCTGCAAAGATGGCGCAACTATTTAAAAAATTTTAATTTAATAAAATAAAATAGTTGAATTTTTGCTGGCAGATTTTGACAGTCATTCGATGCTTCCCTGAGATTTTGTCAAACTTTGACAGTGGATAAGCTCAATGCCTCCCTGAGACAGTCACATCTTTGGAGAAATGTAAATAAAGTTACACTATCGACCAGTATGCGTAAGTATTTACTTCAAGATATTTAACTCCTTGAATATGGGTGACGGCAAGTTTACCATTGATCCCTCAACAAGTGAGATATCGTGTGCATCGAACTTTTGTCAAATCCCTCAACAAGTGAGATATCGTGTGCATCGAACTTTGCAGCATGTTAAAAAGATAGTTTTCCCAAACATTACGGGTCAATCTTAGCTCTGAGGAATAATGACGCCAACAAAATAAACGATCAGATTCAATTGAAACTTTCTGGAGAGCCAACGAAATACGAGTTATAAATGCGGATCAAGCTGTCTAGAGTTTGTAAATTCGTTGGAGGCGTCTAGAATGTCACTGCATTATTTTAACCAATAATGGTCCTTCGTAATTAAAAGTCGTCGAAGCTGTGCAAGGACTCTAGATTTGGCGTTAAAAAATTAATGCCGAATGAGATTGCAGCAACAATTACCAGCGGTAAATATAAAGATGTGATGATTTTGCGTATTCCAATGATTCCCCCCAATTTGCCCATCAACTTCAAGCGACTAAAGTTTACAGTGCGTCTTGCCTTCTCAATTACAATCAACAAAGCTTCTAGAACAATCGCCAAGTGTTGCTGGATTGAATGTAGGAAATGCTTACTTCAGAGCAGGAACACCAAAACATTTCTTCTTTTTTTTTTAAATATTTTGGACCCACTCGTATTAAAAGGGCGCGCCGGATATTTGCTAGTATTTTATAAGGGCTTGTATTATGCTTGTACACTGCAGGCCAAACGTATGCGACCGACTACTTTGGTTTAAAGGGGAAAATTAAACTGAACAAGCGATGAAATATTCTTCTTTTAAAAAAAATTATATTACAGTGTTGTTGAATTTAAATATGAAAAAAAATGTTATTTGAATATTGATTATTATCATATTAAAATTAGTCTTCGACTGTTGATTTTTCAAGTGTTTGGTTTTCATAATTTAAAAAAAAAAATATTTTGTCGAAATTTTCTAGTTGTGCGCATATTTACTGATTCCCTCGCCTACATTATCAATTTTCGATCTATTCAACTCTGGACAACTATTATCACTTTTGGCGTGATCATAACGCAAACAAAACATTTTATTAATTTTCTCATCAAGAACTAATTTTCTCCATAAAATATAAAAAAATTTCAATTCATCCTGTTTTTCTTAAAAAAACATGGCTACATTTTCGCATACACCCACACAACATGCTCTCACGAAAAAGCCTCATGGTCGTGGCGATTATTTTCAAAGCCCCTAAGAGACCTTACAAACAAAAAACCTCTCCGATTCAACAATAATTTCACGACTTTTCTTTTGCATATTTTTATTCTATTACCTAAATAGATTTTGATAGTTTCAAACATAAGATAAAAAAGCGACCCGACTGAGAAATTATAACACCATAGATTTTTAAAGAATATATTGTTTATTCAAGTGGTTATTATTTTATAAAAAAAAAACTAATATTAAAATTTTGTTTATGAGACCCCATCCATCAGGTAATAAGAAAAATGTCAACTGCGGCTCGCATACTTTTGACCCACCGTGTACATTTTTCTTATTATCCGATATAATAAGAAAAATCTACACTGCAGGTCAAAATTATTATTATATTTTTTTTATAAATAATATTTTTACCTTAAGGTACAATACATAAATTTAAAAACAAAATAATACTAAAAATTTATTTGAATAATATAGAATTTATTTAAGATTTTCAATTTTTTAAATTTTTGTTAAAAATGTCAAACTACGAGTATCATCGATTCAAAAAATATCAATCTTATTAACATTATTAAATACGATCTTATCTTTTTTCAGTTTATTTCTAAGAATATACTAACGATAGTAAATATGAAATTTGAAACAAGTCTTCTACTCAAATCGATTACGTAAAAATTACTAAACAACATTTTACTTATTTATCTGTTCAGGTATGCAAATATTGCTGGTCTCCATGTAAATAGAAGAAAGTCAAGAAAAAATTTTTTAAAAAATTCGTGAGTAAAGAAACCAAGAAAATAATTGCGATTTTCTGATATTAAAAATTTTTTTTTTCTTCTTTAATTGAACAACAAAATCGAATTAAAAATTTCACGTCAAATAAAGCAAGAAACAAGTTGGGGGATGAGAACATGTATGCATGCATGCATGCACGTTGTTGGTTTGGAATCAGTCAGTTGATTTGAGCTTGTTTTTATTGCGGTGTCATGAATTACGGTTCGCCAGGTGATCCAAAAATTTGTTCTACAAACAAACAAAAAATTAAAGAAAAAACATCCAAAAAGAAAATTGTTGTAAGTAAATTGAAGGGGAAGAAAATGAATCCAAAAGAGGATGATTTGTCGTAGTTGGGGAAGAGGAGGTTTAATTTTTTCTTGTCTGCGTACGGATTTTGAAGAAAGACAGGAAAAAATCTCATTTTATTTCGTTATCAAGTTTAGCAGAAAATTTATTCAGACCACCTGTTCCTCTTTAACGATCCCAAATGAAGGCAACACGAGCGGGTGAAATCTTCAACTCGACCATTCGAATTGATTGAGATGGACATGGCACGATAGCGATTCAACTTCAGGTTTGGGTATCGGGATTCGAGGATTTAAGTTTCAGATTAAGCATGCATGGTATAACAGGTAAATGGGGATTTCAGGCAGCAATTTTTATTTCGATAGTTATTTTGATTAAGGATTCTGTAAGTGAGGAGCAAGTAGAAAGTAGCGGCGGCAGTTGGTGGATCCATTCCAAAAGTTTGCCATGATTTTTCTTTAACTTTTTCGACTTTAAGTATTTTTATAGTTGATTTAATTGGAACTGTTTTTTTTTCTTCTTTTCAAATCGTTTATTTATATTTTTATATTTTGTTAGTAGTGATATAAATTCTTAGAAAATATTGATGGCATTTCGAAATAGACAGTGACTGCTCTGGTAGAATTAGTGCCGTGAAATTTCGAACGGATCATATTGCCCATCAAAAATTATTAGTCAGATTTGTACGACTACGAACGCGAATGTCTAATCAATTTTGTTTATTTACCGGGAAGTGGGATCGCACATGTCAACAAATTATTGGATGGTGTGTCAGCAATTACAGGAAAGAACAACACAACATAACATTCATACTCACATCGACTACCATAATGCCACTTATGCCATTATTACTGGTGGCTTAACCTTGTAAGTGGTGTACATGCCTGCGGTGTATTTATGCTTCTGTTGGTGATTCGCATAGTGAAAATATGCATCCATCATGGAGTGATGGAATGGTCCTCATTGTCATATTGTACGTGCACTCGCTGATTGTTTGGTCGAACTTATGGAAATGGGTGAAGTGATTGGACAGGCGGGAATATGTCAATTAAGGTTTTAACTTGTTTACATATGCGAACATTTTGTTTGGACTCATTCCGCTTAGTTTTATGAGTAAGTACTACGAGTTTGCTGATTACTTTTTAAGCAATTAATTTTCAGTTTTTCTTTGGAAGCGCTAAAAACAGAGCTCCAATTAAAAAGTTTGTTCTTATGAAATTGGTTTAGCAAGTAGATGTGATAAAACCGTTAAAAGATGTGATCACACTTAGGATCTGTGCCAAGGTAAGATTGTAGTGGATTTTTTTGAAATGAATAAAAATGGTCCCTTTACTACAAGGTGTGTTTTATGTTCCAGGTCGAAGTTTTTTTTTTTTGATAACTTTTCATCGAAATACGATTTTATAAAAAATTATTTTATTGATAGATTATGTGAATATGATATTTAGCATTATATATGGAATATGCTGCCGGCCAAATGTCCGCCTTCAGCCGCGGCGCAAAGGCGACCTCTATTAAGCATAAACTTGTGGTGATATTTAAGCAATTTCGTTTCGAATGTTGCCCTGAAGCATCGAAGTTGTTGTTCGTTTGTTAGTGTACACCTTTTCCTTCAAGTACCCCCATACGAAAAAATCGGGAGAGCTCAAATCAGGGGATCGTGGAAGCCAGTCGATATGACCACTTTTGACATTATTCGGCCGGGAAAAATTTCTCTCAAAATTTGCATCGTAGCACGAGCTGTGTGTGATGTGGCACCGTCTTGTTGGAACCACATATCCTGTAGGCCTAATTGATCCAATT
The DNA here is from genome assembly GCA_958298945.1 of Atherix ibis. Classification (NCBI taxonomy): domain Eukaryota; kingdom Metazoa; phylum Arthropoda; class Insecta; order Diptera; family Athericidae; genus Atherix; species Atherix ibis. The sequence goes on from OY282609.1 coordinate 33,779,784, forward strand.
CGGGCAGAAGAAAGTTTTCCAGCACAGCATGATAGCGATCACCAGTAACTGTTACAACATTGCCTCCACCATCCTCAAAGAAATATGTCCCAATGATGCCGCCGACCCAAATGCCGCATCATACAGTTACTCTACGAGGGTTAGTGGTCTTTGCTGTTTGAGTTGAGGGTTTTCAGTGCCCCAGTAGCGGCTATTATGTCTATTAACAAAGCCAACCAAGTCGAAGTGTGTTTCGTCGGTCATAATGATTTTTTGTCAAAAACTGTGGTCGGCTATACCGAGGTAACCAGACATTCAGCAATACTCTACCTCACCCCATCAATATTTTCAGGTGTACGTTGGTTTAATTATCGCCTAGTCTTCACTATATCTGCCAGTATATGCATAATTTCAAAATATTTATAACATTCTGAATGGTTGACTTGCTCGGCATATGATTAACACCAAAAAAGTCTCATAATTTTTCATAAATTATTTAAATAAAATGTTTTTTTAATTTCAATACGTCGCTGCGGCATTAGATGCTCCATAATAAATTGTTATCGACCACTCTCTCTACGACTGTCAAATGGCAACGGACAAATGCCATCCAAACCAAAATGGCGGCCATACAAAATCGACCGGGAACATAAAAAGCACCTTGTAGAAAATAATTTAAAAAAAATGGTTTATTTTGTCAAAAATCATGGTTAAGTTCTCTATTATGGCATAGTTAAGTATGTTTACAACTTAGGACATACTAATTACCCATCAAAAAAGTAAACATACCATATTAACATCGAAAGAGCCGATTAAGACCTCTAAAACGACATAGTTGTCGTAATTTTAAATTATCCAAGAAGTCGATAGTTATTTTATTAATCTTAAAGAAGAGAAGCCTAATTTTAGGCTACGTAAAGCGTTGATTAAAGTTATTCTCTAGTTTACGAACCTCGATACATTTGTCTTTTCCTTCGTCAGTCGTCAGGCCAATAAAATAATATTCGTCAGAGGTCTGATCGCATTATTATGCCTTTCAGAGTAGACAAATTAAATTGGAGCACAGTAATTCTTTTATGATTCGTATTAAGAGATCCTCCGGATGACCTGATTCCTTTAGATATCTTTTTTTATGCGAGGGTATTTTAATTATTTCTTTCTGGCGGAGCTTATTTATCACTCGAGTTCGAATTCCGCTACCGTATCGCTGCATGCCTTCGACGTTATCATATGTGTGTGTGGTTCTGGGGCAATTGTTCAGCGATTTTTTTCTCCACTTCCCTCCTTTCGCCGATAAAGCGTGGACAGTGGAAGAAGATATGTTCCGCATCGTCGATTGTAAGCCAACAATTGGGTTATGTCCCATCAACTTTCAACTGAAAACGGAAATATGTCAGGAATTAGATGATGTTTCGCTGCCATTTTGTCACTGTCTAATTTTCTGCCTCCCTATAGACGGTGAGCTGATGGATTTCATTTCCCTCCCGTCGTCGATGGCATAATCTGATTCTTTCATCCGCCAAAAGCTCAATTGGCGGCATATTAGCGATAACACAGATAGTGTCATACGAGCCAGTACGGAATGCTCTAGATACTCGAAGTGAACTTCGATAATATACCACCATCAACTGACGCTTGTACGTTTCCGTCTCCAAAGTTTCTGTCCATATAGGAGTTGCGTAGAATATCATAGAGCTGATAACTGGCAGTCGGCTCTGTCTGGCCCCACTATGGCAAGATATGATCCTTTCTATAGTATTTACAACCCGAATCTCAGCAACGATTCTCAAATAATCTATCTGAACTCCCAGGTATCGAAGCGATGGCTGTGAGAGTAATAGAGTCCTAAAATATCTGGTGAGAGACACTAGTACTGCCTTGGTTTTTTTATCAGCAATTTCCAAGACCACTGATAATATGAACTGCTCCAATTTGTGGTTTGGCATTCTTACCTATGAATTTACCACCAGAAATTACCAAAATGTCATCCGCAAAACCGACCACAGATACAGCTGTTTTCATGAATAATATTTGATAACATCGTAAGCTGATCGTCTTAACCAGCTAAGTAAGGCCTCATTGAAAAAACGAGATAAGTTTTCTGATTTAACTTTTATTTATCAATATTGACTGTGATGTTCTTGTTAATTAAGTATCCTTTAGTCATAATGCATTTAACCTAATAAGATTCCCCTTACGTTCAAGTCTAACTGTGGTACCAATACCAATCGTTTAATTAATTAGGCCCAAAATTAACGAAGCGCGGAGTAAAATATTTCTTTGTTGACATGTACGGGCGCTTAAACATGTGCTAGACGCAACTTTATAGCGCCACGACCATGCGGCTATTTTGCGTACTGTGGTAAGCTAGGTAAACGAAACTGGTCTGTGGGTTGTAGGTTGCAAAAAAATAAAAAGGGCTTTTGAGAATGGAGTTGTTAATTTTAAGACCTCCACAATGAGAAAATTTCTATTCGCGAAGTAATCCTTCATCAGGTGGCAATCATATAATATGTAATTCATGGTGAACTGAATGCCACAGGATTGGCAAATAGGGCCCTTGAAATTGTCAAAAAGGAAATCATGGGTGAGATCGAAATGTTTCCCAATGCCACTAAGCACTAATTAGGTCAAGTACTGGGTCACTCGATCGACCACGAATGGCTTTAGGCGAGGCAAAGTTGTCACTAGAAATAATACATAATATAGAGCTGCCCTATGAGGAGGAAGGTTTCATCAATACAGCAGTGCCATATACAAAAAGTTCGATAGTCCAAAAAATATCTTAAACATTTTTTCACATTTGCTACAATATTTATATCTGCTTGAATACTAATGTTTTATATCATCTGAACCGAATCCTTAATAGTCGGTAAATATTTCTCAAACTTCTAGTGTTAGTATTGAAACCCTTTTTTAGTTATGTTATGCCTCATAAATAAATTTCATCTTTTCTATTAATTAAATATGGTATATATGCATTAAAAGTCACACTTAAATTCACTTTAAGCTTAAATAATCACCAAAAGAAATCATTTTTTGTTTTTTTTTTTTTTTTTTTTCATGAACTTCTCCAAAAATAATAGAATTTAATTTAATTTTTTTTGCATATTTGTCCAGTATTCTTGTCTATTCTGAGGGTTTGCAAATCTAAGCACTTGACATTTTCATCTTGCTGTTTAGTTATTTAGGACCTGATATATGAAAGATTACTAAACATTTTCGGGAAAAAAAATACTTTACACTCACAAAATATGCACCCTTTTTTGTAAAATACTTTCATCTAAACTATTAAATATGAAACGTATTATAAACGGGAATTTTTTTTCTCCGCCTATTTATGTTAATCCAAAAAATATTAAAAAATTCCCTACCTTGAATATAGTGGAGATTGAAATTTTATTTATTTCGATGCATTTTGGCATTTACATATGTATGCATACATGTTGGTACATGTAAAATAAAAAAAAATTGGGGTTGATAAGGTGAAAAAATGTGAATTCCGAACAGTTTGTAAAGAGACACCGAATTTGGTTTGTAATCGTTGGAGCAGACAGGTAGAAATGCAAAAGAAAGCAGCACAGCACAGTGAAGATGTCTAAAGTAATGGAATGGAACTGAATGAAAAGGAAAAATTGTGAATAATAAACAGGAAACATTATGACCAGGTGTCTCGATCGTAATTTTATATGCCGCTCTTTTAGATCTACTAAGTGCTGTGCAAATGGCTTACATAAACTACTACCTACAAAGGCTCTTGTCGTTGTGCGGGAGATTTTTTTCATACAGTATAACACGAATACGTACAAAGTTGTGATAGCGGAAAAGAGACAGAAAAAAAACTACCAAAACTCTACCATTTATAAGAGAATGGATAGTATATGCGCTCTAGATTCACAAACTCGTATAAGCAAATCCATATTTGCCAAGGACGTTATATGAAATAAAAGGAAACGTAATGTATACGTCCTTTTTTCGGATACCAAATCAAATTCAGATTTTATCTTTATCTAAAATGAATGTTTAACTTGACAGACAGGAAGTTTCTGTTTGTGTGCCTTTAGATAAATGCAGAAACATCTTTAATAGAAAAGGACGAATAACTTATCATATAAAATATCGTTTCAGGAACTTCTAATGTACTTGTATTAAACGTATTTTGTTTTTGCATTAATTTCAATTATAATAAAAATTCGATTTTTTGATTTTGTACAACTTCAGCGAAATAGACAAATAGGCAAAAAGGACATAGAATTCTATCGGAACAAAATTATTTGTCATTATAACCAGAACAATGGTAATCGTTAATATTTTTTGTTGAAATAATCAAAAAGAATATTATGTATTTCCTGAACGGTTATTTGTTTGTTCGTTCGTGTGGATGTGGGAGTATAGGGGAGGAGTCCTTTGAATGTAAATAGAGTATTTCATCTTAATATGACGGCAGGAAGACTAATAGTTCTTGTTCCGTCATACAATATACCTTCTTTTTTTTTGCACATTCATGAGAGCACAAACAGTTTTTCGTTATCTTTAGTATGTCGAAATAAAAATCCTTCCGCCTTTTTATATCTATCAGTGCCGAAACATTGTAGACGTATTTTTTTTTTTGGGGTCAAATAAAAACCGTTTTTGTGTTGAAAATTTTAGTTGCTTCTTAAATCTTTATACCTTATCTATTATATGTGTATGTGTGTGTGTGTATGTCCAATAAATATTTGCAAAAATAAATATTTTATTAATTTTCCTTTAGCTCAGAAGTGGTTGATTATAAAAAGTATATTTTTAAAGGACTTCAATTATACTAGCTTTAAAATGAGGAATTTAAGTTTGGTTTTTAGCCTATTTATAAGATATCTACAAGTAGATGGTACGTTTTATGTTTCAGGTTGAAGTTTTTTTTTTATAATTTATATTTTATTGATTGATTATATGGTCTTTAGTGTTATTATGTATGGAATATGATGTCAGTCAAATAAGAGGATTGTGGGGGGCAAGTCGATATCACCACTTTTTGACAGTTTCGGGCAAGTAAAATTTCTCTCAAAATTCTTGTTGGAACCACATGAGTGGCACCGTCAAAATTCTGTTGCACCGTCTTGTTGGAATCACATGTTCTGTAGGCCTAATTGATCCAATTCGGGTAGAAGAAAGTTTTCCAACATATCCCGATAGCGGTCACCAGTAACTGTTTCAGCATTGTCTCCAGCATTCTCAAAAAAATAGAGCCCAATGATGCCGCCGGCCCAAACTCCGCACCATACAGCTACTCTACGAGGGTGTAGTCATCTTTGATGTATGAGCTGAGGTTTTTTAAAGCCTCAATAGCGGCTATTCTGTTTATTAACAAAGCCAACCAAGTCGAAGTGTGCTTCGTCGGTTATAATGATTTTTTGCCAAAAATGGTGGTCGCTGTAAAATTCGAGCACTCCAGTTTCGCCGCCGTTCATGGTTATTTGCCTAAAGCAATTGTATCAATTGAATTTTATACTGGTAAAAAAGCAAATATTTTTTTAAATTTTTTAACCATTATGATGGGATATTTCCAATTCTTGTGCAAGGCATCGATGAGAGGTCGCACAATTTTCACTTTATCTCCCAGTATATGCATAATTTCAAAATTATTTATTACACGCTGAATCAACCACTTGATCGGCATACGATTAAGACCAAAAAAGTCTCATAATTTTCTTCGCGTATTCGCAATTGAACAATTATTTAAATAAAATGTCATCCAAACTAAAATGGCGACAAATTAAAGAACAATTATTTAAGACAAATGCCATCTAAACTAAAATGGCGGCCAAACAAAATCGATCTGGAATATAAAAAGCACGCTGTACTATAAGAAGCATATTAATTGATAAAAAGATACTAATTAAAACTTTAAAAAAACCTATTTTTGGTAAGAATAATTAGGTGTCGTGGCCATTGCCGTTTCAAGTAACAATGGATGTAACTACAAGAGGTCCGTGAGTATAATTCTCTAACAAAAAATTCGAATAATATTAAATACGAGCATGAAACTTTTTATAACGAGAACAGTAGATGGAAACGCTTCTGATCTCATCTTTGTTTCTCGTTTAAAAAAAAGTTCCATTCTCTCATTCTTGGTATTAAAACTTTATAATGAGAAATAGAGTATGAAATTTTTTATAACAAGAAACGAATGGAACTTTTTGATTACGATGTATGAAATTGTAGTGAATAAAATAAGAATCATTCATAATCTTAAGAAGAATTCTTGACAGAACTGATTGGATACGATAAGATAAAAGGATTGGTAGAATCTGAGAATTCTATTTGGTATGTCCAAATAGATTTAAGTACAGTATTCTAGATTGGTAGCTTGCTATCAGTTATGATCTTTGAACGTGAGTCCAATAGTGTACATACTTGTTTGTAAGAAATTATCCAGTTTGTGTCAGATTTTACTGCTTGGACTTTGTCATTATGCATTAAATCTTTAAATTTTTCGATCCTTTCGCGACTCGATTCTTTTGAAGGACATTTTTATAAACTTTCGCACATTTCGGGTGGTAATTCGGCCATAATTTTACGGAAGTTGGTTTTTAAATTATCTAAAGTTTAAGGACTGTCTGCGTGGAAATAATCTTTTGCGCAGCCCCATAGAGAAAAATTTTAAGAGTTTCAAATCGCCGGATCTTGGAGACCAAATTACATTTCTAAATTTTGAAATGATGCGTCCAAAATTTCTACGGTTCAAAGAAGTATGAGCCAATAATACCGTCAGACTAAAAGTCTCTAATTGTTCACAGATACAATAGATTTTCAATAGTTACTTATGGGCTTTCAGAGCCTTATAAATGGCAATTTTATTTATTGACGTATTTACCGAATGAGAAATGAGTCGCATAACCATAAAATCGGAAACTGATAACTAAACAAATACCACCTTGGATGACATATATTTTTGACAGCCGTCAAATGGCAGGGCTGTACTTTCCGAATCCCGAAATGGATAACCGTTTATTGTCTGTTCACTTCGAGTATTTTTTACACTCGCATAGAAGTTCCAAGTTAACCGTTTATCAAGGTATAGTCTTCAATAAAAAATTGAAAAATTAAATAACCGTTAAGGTTTATGGAAGAGGATTTTATTGACCATGAATGGTAAAAGTTAGGTGAACAGTTTTTATTTTTGCTCGCGCCTTTATAAACCAGTTGTAGAGTTTGAGGATACAGTTTTGTAAAATATTGAAGGCAATAAGAGGATTTTCGTAGCTTATTAATATGGCAATGTAATCTGTGTACTTGTAAGTTATAACCAGGATATTGTACAGTATATTGTCAATGATACTACCCTGAGGAACACCGGCACTTATAGGAAATATACATGCGTAACTATCAAGATTCACAGCGACTTGGAACTACCCTTATGGAAGGTATGATTATTTTTTAAAATGGTAAATGGAGAGAAGGAATTGTTTTAATTTACAGAGTAAGACACACCAACATACAAGGTCAATGGCATACTTTATGTCTAGAAATGTACCCAGGCAGTAGGCCAGAATTGAATTTGTTAAATTTTCTTTCAAATTTGAAGATATTCAAAAAGAAATTGGATATGTCTGCAGAGAAAAAATTCAATAGTCTCTTGTACACTTAATAAAAGAAGTTGCTTACAGATGAGATGTTATGCCAGTATTCCTCTTATGGACAAAAATATTTGAAGTAACACTCCAATACGTAAAAGACTACACTTGCTCACGCAATGAATAGGAATTTATTATTTACTTTTTCTCTACTAATATTCTGTGCATATTCATTCAGTATATATTAAAAAAATTAATTGTTAAAAAGAAGTGCGTTTTTATTTAAGTTTAGAAAATGTATAGTTCTAAGCAAATAGTAACATTTTATTGCTGAAAGTCATAAACACTTCTTGTAGTTATAACCTTATGAGGGTCGAACCCATAACGTGAATATGCTTCTTTATGATTTATGTAGAAGCATCACGATTTTACAAATAACAATGTCTGGCATTAAGTAGCAGTGCATTTTATATACACGTAATAACATCTGACTTGGGAACTGTGTAAGAAAAAGTTATATAAACAAAAATTAAACTGTCTGAGTAAAAAAATACATATTTTTTACTCGCCTGCTGAGAGGACATGGGTTAATTTTCATTTGACAAACAATAATTGACAACTTTTGATGTTGCCTCCATCTGTTCTTTGTGGAAACTGCTGTTAATTGACAGAGAATAGATTTAATATTCAGTATTCCAGTTGCCATCAGTTAGAGAGGGAGTTTTTCAAATGAACAAATATTGGGGGTATCTGTGTTTAGTTCTATTTCAAGTGAATTCTTTAAACTATATAATTATGATTTCTGAAATTGGTAAGTTTAAAGACATACCATACACAAAAAACGATACTCGGCTGTTATAGGTTGTTGGGATGATCGGAAATTATTAAACTTATAAAGTAAATGAGACTTGATAGATAAAACTTAGAAGTTGAATTTAGAAATTAATTTAGTTGTTGTCCTTAGAATTGATTCTCGTTCCAAATAACACTTACTTTCTTGATCAAAAGAGAAAACAATTCCAAAAAATTCAAGTAGTAAGACTGTCATCTGGTCCCCATCACTCGACCCTATAGAGCGTTATAAGTGAGCTTGTGTTTTTGTAGTGAGTTACGAAAAATATAACAGCGAAATTAAGAAGAAAGAAATACTGCCCAGTCGTATTTCTGGACATTTCGCACGCTTTCGACCGCGTATGGCACTCTGTATTGCGTTCGAAGTATGCAGCGAGTCTCAGACCGACATTTTCAGATAGCTAAAAATATTCAATATTCGATATTTATCCTATTCCGATGGTGTTCCTCAGGGTAGTATCCTAGCTCCAATTCTCTATAACATTTTAACCCATGATATTCGTTGCCACAATTATATCCTAATCGCAACATATGCTGACCATACAGCCATCCTTACACGAACATAAAGATGTTTCCACAGGCACCACTATTTTTCATAACCACATCCACTCCTAAGAAATGCAAAAATGTGTTCATGTTACTTTTACACTTTACCAAAACCAGGCTTCTGATATAACCCTAATTGGCAGTAATGTTCCACAAAAAAAAGAGTGTGCTGTTGCAACACTAAAAGCTCACGGTAATTTTTTTTTTGCTGTTGTAATAATAAAATTTAACAATTTTTACTTATTCTTAGATAGTCATTATGAAATTGCATAAAATGCTTTAAAATTTGGAGGAGAAAAAAATCAAAAATTTAAATAAAAAATAAAAATGCAAAAAGTTAGAATAATTTTTTTTTTATAATTTTATATGAAATGTTTTATCTTTTATAAAATTATTATAAAATAATGTTGTGGTCTCATCCAGAATTATTGATTTATGAAATCAAAACTTTACGAGAGCAAAGAAACTTTTTATTCAAGATTTTTTTAATAAAATCAGCATAATTCGAAATTTTGTTAAAAATTGGAAAAAATTCTAAAATAAAATACAAATTAAATGGGATTTTACATTTGAAGGGGTATTTCTTTAAGTAAAACTTTAAGGGGTTTTTTACACTTTAAGGGGTGTGAGCGGAATCCCATTTGTCTTAGAATGTATGTCAACTTAATGTTTTACCCATTTAAGCCACCTAAGCCGAATGTTTTACCCATTTAAGCCACCTAAGCCATAAAACCTTCAAAGTAGAGTCATTATTCCCTTATCTAACCGGAGTGGATTCTGATCTTTTGGGAATGTTGTCAGTACTCCTTGCATAATCAGTAGAATGAGACCTTAACTAGTCATATTGATAACCCATCGCTATCATGACGCTCTCACAAAAAGGGGCTTTCCTTTACTACAAATCAGAACATTCTGTTTGGGGCTTCCCAATCTTATAGTTTCGATATATTTTTCAAATGAAACTGAGTAAATTACAATTGCCGGCCTATGACTCCCAAAAGTACTAATACTAACATTAAAATTGCTAAGCATTGCAGTAAAAATACTTAAGCCACCTTCTTTCCTCAATGAAGCTTTGTAATAACAAAAACACCCTTCCACAGGAGCAGAGGATGACATTACCAAAGTAAATCTTTTCCACTAAATTGAAAATGAACAATTATCATTAAAATCTATGAAAATATTACAAAATCATAACTTTGCCACTTAATCTTTCTCAAATTCGTATAATCAAAATTGACTACAAATCGGTACTTATAAAATAAAATAAAGCATCATAAATTTCGACAACACTTGCTATCCGAAGGGTTTCTTAAAATTGAATAAGTCCCCAGTAAGTTTTTTAATAAGTTTTTTATTTATTTAAGTACTATTAACTTTTTGAATGGGGTATTTTGTATGAACAAAGTTAAAAATAAATTCTGAACAATTTACAATGTTTATTAAGTATTTATTTTTATGATGGTGACAGTATAGGAACATGTTAAGGATTTTATAATCGAATAGCATAACTTAAACCAATAAAAGTCAATCAAATTTCAATGTGGGATGAGAAGTGGGATGTCACAGTTGAAAGTAGGAAGAAAAAGTAAATGTAATTGTCTGGGGCGTTAATGGGCTACTATTGTACCCAACCAATATACAAGATTCATTATACGATGGATATGGTCTTTCAAAAAAGACCATAAGATGTGAAATTTTGTCCGCATCAATCTAAACACAACAAACTATAAATATTCATAGTGGCATAAATTTTAGAAGAAAACAGTGTCCAAATGCATTTTTTTTTCTTAGTTATTTAAATTTATTTAGTTTTCTTTATTGTCATTAATCGATCGATCGATGAATTGATCAAACGATGATTTTTGTTCGTGTATTTAATGCCCACATAAAGCCCAGTGAGTTTTTGAGTTTTTCCCTTCTACTATTCAAGATGACAATTAACTAAAATATCTTTAAATGAAACTTTGACCCTCTTTCTCCAATTAAAAAAATTTCATTCACAATCAGATTCCAATCCTTCATAAAATGCTAAATAGTTTAAAGATGATCTTATCCCCATTCTCAGTGAATATGAGATTCGCCCGTATTATCATATGTAAAAATTTTGAAAAAAATCATCATCGTTTATTATTTTTGATATTTATTTTTTTTACTTTCCCCCCCCATTTTAGTAAAAATCTTTCTCTTTTTTCGTGCGAAGAAAGTAACCATACCCACCACCAACCACTATTGACTATACAAACGAAAAATCACCAATAATAATCTAATCTTTTATTTATGAAATTTTTACCTACGCATTTGTAATTTGATTATATATTTTCTACTCTTCAAACAAAATTCCATTTATGTTGTTACATGAAACCGATGAGGAGTATAGATGGGAAAAAGAAATAGGTGCTCAAAGTTTACGAGACAACATTTTTAAATAAGATATGCGTGGATGTTGGGATACAAATTCGGAATAATGAATTTTGTGTAATTTTCCCTGATTTTCCCCATAATATCGTGTAATTTTTTTTTTAAACAAAAACACAAAATAGCTCCTCTCATCAGTAAGAGTTTTCATACTCGTACGAAGATTAATTCGAAAGCTTTATATAAACTGGCATATCCTGAATACAGATTTTCATTTTCTTTAATCTTGCAAAAGCTCACTTCAATTTAATTGTACCAATGACTCTCAATAATACGAGTAAATATTGAGTGAGTTGATGATAAAATTGCGAAAATTTCCCATCAAATATGAATGTCCTTTTCTTATTTTTGTTCTTTTAATTTCTGGCATTTATTGTATATTAACTAAATACTGTATACAGTGTAGGAGAATATTTGATTATTTATCTGGTTTTTTCGTTGCTGTTATTGTTGAATGACAATTGGTGTTATCAGCAAATATCTGCAGTCGATATACTTTTCTGGAAATAAAATCCTTAATTCTGAATAGTATGAAACACTTTCTGTAATTATGTTTCACATCAATCAGTTTATTTCGTCATGGTTTTGATCTATCACTCATTTGTTTATGACAATATTTATTGACTTATAGAAGAGCAGGAAATAAGTCTGCCAAGGACCTATTCCTTTTAAGGCTTTGACATATCTCGACCGTGTATATTGTGAGTATTATTAATTTTTCCAATTATTATTGATTTTTTCCGGAGAGTGTTCTCTTTAATTGATATTTTCTTTGTCCTGAAGTGGAGAAGAACATCTGTTCTACTCTTACCCTTTACTGTGGCTGTCAATATTTTGGAGATTTTATATTTCATGCCTATTAATCATAATTGAGGATAAATAAAATGGATTTGATTATTTTTCACTGAATATCAACTATTATTTCAGTTGTATATTCTATAACAACAAGGCTGATTATAATTAATTCTTAATCATATTAAATTAGCAAATTTCAATCGTTATTAATTATGTTGATAGGTAATTAATTTTTTTTTTACGATGATGGTCTAGTCTATAATTTATATAGGAAATTAAAAAAGAAAAGAAAATACTAGTACCTGTTTGAGATTTAATGTCTGTAATTTATATGAAATAGAAATGCACTTGCACTTGTTTACGAGGTGTGGACTCTAAAAAATAATGAGACTGACATCAATAAAACTGATCTGTCAGCATTGTGGAATTCCTTTATACAAAATTAAGTTGCATTTTTATAGTGCGTTACGAAAAATGGACAACAGTAAAATAGCCTCGGAGGAACAGTGTATCATCAAATTTCGTGCTCACCTCGAGTGTGACCTACAAAAAGTTGCAACGGGCACGTGGGAAAATTTCTTCATCAAGAGTACAAGTTATTCGATGGCATAAAGGCGGAGGACGAATCTCACTCCGGAAAAACTTGATATTTTTAACCTGTCATCCATCAACGAGTTTTCGCAGAAAAACGGATTTCTGTGATTCCTCTGTCCTCCTATTCACCTGATCTAAGTCCATGTGAGATTTTTTTTTGCTCCCTAAGATTAAAACCAACTTTAGAGTATGTCATTTTGGTTGTGTCGATAGTATTCGAAGGAATGTAAGTGAGGTTCTGAAAGCAATTCTATTTGAAACCTTGAAGCACTGTTCCGAAGGGTGAAAACAACGCCTCTATCGATATATATCTGCCCAAGGCAACTACTTTTTTTATAATTCAAACCGAGTACAAATTTCCGTAGAGAAAGAGTTATTCTAGCATAACTTCTAAATTCTAGCTATAAAAACAAAGTCTAAACTAACTACAACGGGAACTTTTTCTACAGAAATACAAAAATATCAAACTGAACGTTACAAATAGTACTCGTATACAAGAAATATTACAAAACGAATTCTATCTTATAAAAGTATATATCACCCATTGGGACAAAAGGCTGAGGTATTTGCCAAGCACTTGGCGAATCCTTTCACTCCATACAAGGAGAAGACACACTCACAGAAAATTTATAACCAACTCACAATTCCACGTTTTGTCAGTCCTCGTCCCAAAAATTTTAACCCATCCGTAATTATGCTTTTATGCTTTAATAAAAGCTCGTATTCTGAAACAAATCTCCAAGAAAACTCTTGTGTTTATCAACTACATATTCAACCATATTCTTCGTATTATCTATTTTCCCTTACTTTGGAAATTTTCAATTATTAAAATGATACTCAAACCAAAAAATTCCCCATCCTCGTATAGACCTATCAGTTTATTACAAATCCTTAGAAAAATCTTTGAAAAACTCCTCTTAAAACGCCTTTATCCTATCCTTGAAGATGCTGAAATTATTCACGATCACCAATTCGGTTTTGGATCAAACCACTCCACAACATTGCGTCTTCTCTTGAGCGAAAAGAGTACTGCCCAAGCATATTCTTAGATATATCGTATGCTTTTGATCGAGCGTGGCATCCTGGACTGCTTGGAAACTCAAGAGTTTCCTACCCTCCACATATTTCCTTATTTTAAAGTTATATCTCTTCCAACGTCATTTCCAAATAACAGTTAATACTGACTATTCCGAAATATCCCCTACTACAGCTGGTGTTCCTCAAGGCAGTATTCTTGGTCCAATCATATACGATATTTATACCACTACCTTTGCTGACGTACACCGCTATTCTAGCATCCCACTCAAATATCAAAATCGCTCTCAGAAACCTACAATCCCATACAAAAAAATCTCCAAGCCTCTGCAAAAATACCGCCTTTCCAATATGTCTTAATGTCGACATTATTCTATCGAAAGATAAGGTACACTACTTAGGACTAAACCTAAACAAACGACTTATTTGGAACGATCATACGACGTCAAAAAGACTTGAACTTAATAGACATTACCGACTACGTCTTAGACTACTGAACAACTGATCGAAACTCGCACTAAAGAGACGATTTGAAAACCGATCTGGACTTACGGTATTGAACTTTTTTTGTGCGTCTCTCGTTAAAAAGAGTTTCATTCTCGACTATCCTATCATTATAATCGTCGGATTAAAAAGACTTACCTTCCCTATTTACATTCGTCGGCGTTTACAAAGAAATTGGCCACGAGATTTCTTAAAATGTTAAAATCTTGTTAGGTAGAGAAACACCGATGGGTGTTTAATTTCACAGGTTGATGGCGGTTTACTCTGACAAGTTCCTGTCCTGTCATTATATTGGGTTCGTTTTTCCAAAATGCCTTTTTAAATATGGAAAGTGATGCCCTAATTTCGTTGATGCCCTTTTCAATATGGAAAGTGAAAAACAGCATTTTAGGCATATTTGACTTTTTACTATAGAAAAGATAAAAATTCTGTTCAAGCAAGAAAAAAATTATCCGATGTGTATGGACAAGATGTGTTAAGTGAGCGCCAGTGCCAAAACTGGTTTGCAAAATTTCGATCCGGCAATTTTGATCTCGAAGATGCACCACGTTCTGGAAAGACATTTGAAGTTGATGAAGACACAATAAAGGCATTAATTGGTGGAAACCGGCGAATTACAACTCGTGAGGTCGCTGAGAGATTAAATTTATCGAATACGACCGTCCATGATTATTTGAAACGGTTAGGTTTAATCTCAAAGCTCGACATATGGGTTGCTCATCTTCTTACGGAAAAAAATGTGTGCTGTCGGATTGACGTTTGTGATTTGCTTATCAAACGCTAAGTAAATGATCCATTTTTAAAGCGTATCATCACTGGGGACGAGAAATGGGTTGTCTACAACAATGTTAAGCGCAAAAAATCTTGGAGAAGTAAACATGAACCGGCTCAAAGCACTTCGAAAGCCAATATTCATTAAAAAAAGGTTATGGTATCTGTTTGGTGGGATTTCAAAGAAATCGTTTATTTTGAGCTTCTACCCAACACAACGATCAGTTCTGAAGTGTACTGTCATCAGTTGGACAAATTGATTGATTCACTTAAAGAAAAAAGGCCAATAAATAAACTATTGGGTTGTTCGGAAAGTAATTTCGGAATGAAACGAAATTATTTTCCGAGCAGCCCAATAGTGTCTTTGTCATAATCTGCTTGTTACAATATATATGTAGTTGTAGATAATTAACCAAATAAAAAATAAAAAAATAAGAAAAAAACTTCTAAATATCCTTTTTTGAAAGTACTCCCTTAAACCACTTCTGTTATTTGATAATGTGTTGGTAAATAAAAGTTAGAGAACTCACAGGATATAAAAGGAAATAACTGAGTGACACGTTCACTAAGTAGATGAAAAGTAGACCTTGAACGAAAGAAGCACTTCCAAATTCACCACTCAGCTAACCTCGCAGTAGGAAATTGGTCGATTCTGTAATCGATTCGTCAATCACTTCGAATACGGACGGCCATGCTTCATCAGATCATTGATTACTTTTTCCATACAAATGTCAGTTTTGATACTTTTGCATTACAAGAAATCGATTATATAATCGATGATACTTTGTTGATGTTGTATAATGCATAATCAGTCGAGTCACTAAAGAATTAACAGTTGCTTTGAAACTAAAATTTTTGTATGCATAGTTTGTTTCCGATTTTTAACCATAATTATTTGATGATGCTTGTTTTATTTTTGGGAAGTGCTTCTGAACGAATAATATATACTAAAAAATCATATATATGGTATAATGATTAATCAATCATATAAACAATTCCTAATTAATATTTTTAAAAATGTTTAAAAATCTCTTTTGCCGAATCCCATTTAAATTGTATGTTAAAAAATTATATTTTTTAATAAATTTTGATCCGATTGGAAATATTTATAAAAATAATAATACTACAATATAATATAATAATATGAAGAAATTCCACAAATTTCGGGATAAAAATTCTATTCCTATTACATCCTGTATTATACATTCGATTCCAATGAATCAGTTACATTTCAAAACCATTTAATCTATAAAATAATCAGTTTTAAACATTTTCTAATGCATTTTCTTATTCTACATATATTTAGTGTTATGAATTTAATAAAACGAGTACAGTGCTTCAAAAGAAAATACACACACCTCCACTAAACACATATACTATTAGTTAATGCCATTATTATTCTTTGCAATGGAATCACATACACATATCCTTAAGAAAAAAAATGAGAAAGCATTAAGATGAAGAAAAATAAAACAGGATGGCTGAAAATGAATGTACTTAAACAGGCACACAAAACCTAGAATCCAAAATATATGGGACCATATTTTTCATTGAAGACAAAAAATGAAAATGTGTAAAGATGTTGTTCTGGGTATATTCTACGCTAAGTACAGGAAATAACGAAAATCGAGTCCTTTCTCGTTGTAAAAGAAATTAACGATAGAAATCTAAAACCCAATGGCAGCTGCACTTTTCTTCTTATCTGCGTGATTGTTAATTTTTCTCGTCCTTTTTCTATTCATCCTTTGTATAATATTACCAAGAAATTTTGAGAATCTTCGTTACAAGCAGTAGTACCACTTTCGTCATCTGTTTTTTTTTTTATTATTTTAATTTATTATTTCTTGAAAAAAATATCCAAAGGATGTATGGTATTTTAAAATTTCTGAAAATATTCTTAGGTATTTTCCTAATTTATAAATATAAATAAATACCTGTTTAAAGATATAATGAACAAATAGTCATTAACAATTTGAAATTTTTATTATTGGCTTGAAAGGAATTGGTTCCTTTTTCTTAATTGATTTTTTTTTTCAAAGTAACTCTTTTAATTCTTTTATATCTAACTAACACCTCTATGACAATATTAGCATACGAAATTTAAGATTACAAATTAAAAAAGAAACAATAATATTTGGGTTCGGGTTCTGAGGGCAATTTGCCTATTGACTGCTGATTTTAATTACTCTATTGGCAGTAAAAGTTTGGGCAACGATTCTCGTAGAATTTGATGCCTATTAATTTTCATCAACAGGTGCTTATATTGATCATCGCTTATCATTATTGGAGGAAGGGTACACATGGCCATTGCGGTACTAGAGCTTGCACAGCATTGCCCTAGTTTTTTTTTATCACAGGATAGGTGTCTTGTCAGATAATTGCTTGGTATTTCGCAATTATAGTCCACAAGTGAAAGTTAAGTAGTCATTTAAAAAATGCCTATTTTCTTTTTTAGTGGCATAAGCTTGAGCTTCCGAATTCTGCATACTTGGAGCGTAGAAAGCGAACCAATTTTGGCAATCTATAGCCATAAATTTGGACTAATTAATTGTTTATATAATAGAAACTTAGTTGCTATTGATAACCCGTTTTTTATTTAAATAACAAGAATATGGTTTGGTAGACCCTAAACGCCTTTTGAAGGTTCTTCCCCCAATTTTTATTAAATTGAAATAGATTCATGAAGTTCACACCAAGGTATTAGAACTTTACCTTACTCCAGGCTCAATAGCATGCTTTCGAAATACTCCAAACCCAAATACACACCCATTAGAACCGGTATGCCAAGTGTGGAGAATAAAAGTTAATGAAAGTAAATCTACTTACGTCACTTTAGTTCTCTACCGTGAACCATATCCGCCCATACACCTTAATGGCAGTGCCATACCACAACACGTCGAAAGACTGAACTTCGACAAACGCTTGGCATAGAACGCACATACAAAACTTAAAAGACAAGAACTAAACAGAAAACTACTTCTAGATAAATATTCTAAACTTACTATAGACAGCAAGTACTTATATTGTATAATGCTCTACTGAAACCAATATGAACTTACCGACTAGAGCTCTGGGGTTCAAACCAAGCTTTCTGATTCCCGTCGAATCCTATTCCTTCAGTCAAAAATACTAAAATTGTCGATGCTGCCTTTTTATGTTCGTCAGAATAACATTGTGATCTTGGAATTCCTTATGTGAATGAACTCGTTATAAAAAGTTTTTATTAAAATTCTGAGCCTTAAGATAAGCACACATTAGCAGGAGGATTATTACTATTATCGAAATCTGCTTGTTATTATGTTGTAGTTGTCGACATCTAAAAAAATAAATAACTCTCCGTTTCCATACTATATTTTGACGACGTGTGGTCCTGGCGGGGTATACTAAAATTATCAAATCAATCCCGCAAAACTTGCATAAATGATAAAAGTGATTTTTTCCGATAACTTTGAATTTCTATGCGTAGACGATGATTTTACACCTGCATCTTCTTCAGGGACTATGCATATTTTCTAACTTGGTAAATTCTTATAGGACTTTTTTTTGCAACAATTTTAACCGTTCTTAAGCAACCGTTCTTAAGGTTCAACTACTATTGTTCTTCGGTATTACAGATACCCTGAGAACATGCCCCACAAAGGCTTTTGCGGCTCTTTTAGACTTGCTACCTTTGTATTTGCATTTTAAAAAGGAAGCGGCTAGAGAGGCTTTTGGGTTAAAACATTCTAAACCCGTTAGACCAGACAACTTGGTTGGCCATCTTAAAGTCGCATCCACCCTAAAAAAATCCAGAAGGCCAACTATTTCTCGGACATGCCGCGGAAAAATAATTTAAATCAATCCTTCAAAGTAATTCTTACGGAGCGTCTAACGGTAGAAGAGAGGTGTAATTAAACACCGATCTTTTAGACAAACGGATCAAAATGGGTGAGGGTGTTTGGGAGTAGTAGGAGCTTATTACCGTCTATTTAAGGCCCTCGGTAAATCCCTATCAATTTTTCCGGTAGAATTACATCCGATAAAACGTTGTACTAGAGAGGTTATGAGAAGAAACCTACATAACGCAAAGATCTACATTATGTCATCCAGTCGAACTAGTAGACAAACTTACCAAAAGGGGATCAAACACTCCGGTCATTGGACCAGAACCTTTCTATGGCAATCTAAAGATTGATCATAACGCAAAGATCTACATTATGTCATCCAGTCGAACTAGTAGACAAACTTACCAAAAGGGGATCAAACACTTCGGTAATTGGACCAGAACCTTTCTATGAGTCCTGAAAGTCAAGGTGCCAGACCTAAGGTTACTCATCGGCCTATTCTCAGACATCATCTTAATAAAATGGGCAAATCTGACACGACTGAAGAGGATGGAACGTTGGAGGACCTCTTTTACGATTACAAGGCCATTTGCTCGCCAGATACCACCTCTTTCAAGTGGTTTTCGATCTTCGATAAAAAAAAAAAGTCATACCGACTTTGATCACGTGTATAGAGGGACTAGAAGAGTATAGAAATCTCTTTTTGGCTTGCAGAAATTTAATGGTAAAACTGTTCTCTAAATTTTACTGCTCCACTTTTTGTAACGCACTACAAAAATATACTCATAGGGTCGCATAGCTACCGAACAAGGTTAAAACTTGAACAGCACCTCTAAAACGAGCTAACCTACAAAATTTCTGGTGGGAAAGTCCCGCCAAGTGGTGTTGCCAGATCGCTTTTAGAAATGCCAGTCTCAGTCTGCCGCAGCTCCGTGCTTGTTAGCTCAATTTTGAGAGAAAAATATTTTTGTAGAATTTTCGTATTCTTACTAACATAAATTTATTTTCAACACTTTTCTAATATTATTATTTATTAACTTGAATCCGGAGACGACAAAAAACTTAACTTATTTATATTAATATAATTGGGAACATCACATTTACACTCCCTAATCCCCCAGTTAATTAAAGTGATCTTTATAATTTTTATGCCTTCATCACAAAACTTCAATAACTTATAATATGACTAACAAAATTTTAACCTTTATTCGAATTTTTAATAAATATTTGATTGAATATATATTCTCCTATAAATTCCCATATGATTCGTTTTAAATCGATTGAAGGTTTTACTTTCCTGTTCCAAATAAATTTTCGGTTTAATTTTAATGATTTTCAAACTTTTAAAATGGACGGTTTCCCATAATAGAGTAGTGGTAATATGGAATTTTTGATAAAACAATCGAAATTTTCATATTTGTGCGGAAAATTTCTTTTGCACAAATGTCGGAGTTTTATTTTTATTTTATCTTTAGGGTAAGATAACTTCAGAGTTTTGGATATTAATCGATTTATTCTTATAATAAAATTCTTCCAATAATGGTAATTGTTTTCCTTTGAGTTTTGTACTTTCTTAAAAACTTTTTACACCCTCCTTCTGTTCAGGTAGGCATATTAATGTAAAAATTGAATTGTTATTAAATATAACATACTCGTATACTTTATATTTCATAAATTATTAAATATAAATAAATACTCAAGGATTCTGGATAAAAAATCACAATTCTATATTATTTTGAAGTAATTTTTAAAAAAATTCGAGTACATAATTTTCAGTTTTTATTCCAAGAAATTTTCGAAAAACATCCACAGTATTTTGTGATGGTGGTTTTTTTTTGAACCCCCGTTTTATTTTCAAATAATTTTTTGAAAATCAAGAATTTTTTGAAGAAATAACAGCTCTACATGTTGACAGTTCTGTCATTCAGTTTCTTGAAATGTTCACAGCAAAAGGCCTACCATTTAATATAATGTGTTAAAAGAATTCAAATCCATTATGAAAATGGTCGTTAAATTTGCGATAGTTTCGGTGGTAATAATTGTCCATCTGAGCCTTCAATCAAGAATTTGGTGGATAAAGTTTAGTCTACTGGGTCGGCAGTGAGTTAAAAAAATACTGGCAACAACATGTGCTTCGATTAGTGAAAATGTTACAGATGATGCAGTTTTATTGGTTTCACGACGTTCTTAACAATTGAGCCTGTCCACACAAGGATTTGGCTCTTAAGCCTTATAAGGTCAAATGACTCAATAAAGAGCTTAATTGATCACTTGTTACTATTTATATATGGGCCGACGCCATCATTGGTCCACATTTTTTCGAAAATAATTCTGATGCTACAGCTACTACCAATGAAGTTGTTTATGACCTATTTTTGTTTCAATCAGTATGGCACTAGGTGCCACACTGCTCAAGAACCAATCTATTTATTAAAAATCAAATTCAATGGACGTCTTATTTTGCGAAGAGGTGATGTCAATTGGTTAGCAAGATCATGTGATTGGAGCTATGTAAAAGTTAGGGTTTATAGGAAGAGTCCATACAAAATTTAAAATCTCAAAATGTTTAGTAGCTAAACCGCGTTATTCGCGCAAAAGCGTCACAATTATTCAAAAATATCATTGAAAAGATCGATGGCTGTGAACGCAGTCATGGTAAACATTTCTGCGACATTGTTTTTCATTCATAAATGATTATTTTTTATCAGTTATTTTTTGTTATACTAACAGTTTGGATATTTTTAAACAGATTGAAATAAAAGGTGATTTTTTAAGTGTTTGGTTTTCAAATTTCCAAGAAAAAACACAGAAAAATTACAAAAAACTATGCAATTTTTATTTGAATCGATAAATCAACTACGCTTAAGTGATCCATGCGAGAGGTTCAATTTTCAACCACTTTTTCGAGCATATCGGCTGTTATCTTACTAATAACACGTATAATGTTGTCTTCCAAGGTTGCAAGTGTCACTGGTTTATCGGCATAGACGTGTGACTTCACGTAGCCCCGTAAAAAATAGTCTAGAGGCGTCAAATCGGATGATCTAGGCGGCCAACTCACCGATCCGAAACGTGAGATAAATTCACTGAACTCATCTTTTAATGTGACCATTGTCTCCCCTGCTGTGTGGCATGTAGTACCGATTATCGACCAGATGCAGTTCTTTCATTTTGGGTAAAAAAAGTTCGAAATCATCGAGCGATAGCGGGCGCTATTGACGGTTTAAATCTTTAACGATGAAAACACCGGAACCAAACAATGCATTTTTCTGGGTGCAATGACATCTATTGTTTTGCCTGTGATTGCTCATCAGACCAAATGCGACTATTTTGCTTATTCACATACCCAATCAACCAGAAATGAGCTTTGGCGCTTAACGCAATTTTTGGGTAAAAAAAGCGGATTTTCCTCAAGTTGTTCTAAGCAGGTTGAACTCCACGCAGTCCTTTTGTTTTCATTTCTTGCACAAGCTGTATTTTATACGCTTACAGATCAAGATCCTTCCGTAAAATCTTCCTAATAGTCGAGTAACATAATCCCAATTGGTGTGAACGGCGACGGATGGACAAATCGAGATTTTTACCAACACTGGAAACTACCGCAATAATATTTTCCTCTGTAAGCAAGCTATGCACACGAATTGGTGGTTTGATGTTAGATAGCATAAAATTGCTGCGAAATTTTATCACTATGGCTTGAAACGTTTCCTCAGTACGTTTCAAGCCATAGTGATAAAATTTCAAAATGTTCAAAATGCGCGAAATATATTTTTCACAAAGCACAAGTTTTAATAATAAAATTCAATAATTTATAAGCGTTGTTCGAATGTAAGTTTTTCCATGATGGAATGGCAATGCTAACTGAGCACTTTCAACTTTGACACATGTCACGTGTCATGCGTGATCTGTCAAAAAAATAAAAACATGAAAAACCAAACAGCAAAAAATATTACCCGATATATTCTCAAATTGAGTTTTTGTTGAAAAAAGTTTTTACTATTCTAGATATTCGATTGATCAGTTGTTTTTATCATAACCTTTTGAAATACTATTCTGGCAAAACGATTCCTAGGATTTTCTGTCCAACTCACACCATAAACATTCTATTAGGTTGAGATCGGCGAATTGTGGTGACCATGACAGACAAACTTGCAGAAAATTTCTACACTATTTCGAACTATTTGGGATTGTTATCCTGTTGAAGAGGATTGGTTTCTCTCTTTTTTTTTTAAATTCCACCAATTCGTACCAAGTCTTCTACTCCATCTGTAGAAAAGCGATCCCAAACCATTATCGAGCCATCGCATTGCTTCACGGTGGTTGGTACCACAGCTTCCAGCAGTGGTGTGTGGATGTAAGTCTTTCCAATGACCACTTTTGACTTTGACACATGTCACGTGTCACACATAAACTGTCAAAAATAAAAACATGAAAAACCAAACAACAAAAAAATCAAACTCAAAATAAGAATCTCTCCTTTCTTGTCCTCTCACTTCTATAAGATAATATATTTAGTTCACATAAATAAGCCTAAAATTTAAAGCCCAAATAATATACTATAAATTATTTATAGGTTAAAATTTAAGACATAAATGCAATTTCGATATAATAATTATTTTATTAAGAGAAGGTAATATTTTGTAATAATAAATAATAAAGTTTATTCTTAACACATTAACACACAACAATGGTTTGTGCTTAAGGAATTCTGGATTAATTACGACTGTATTTTGAGAGTATATATATATACTTTATCGCTATGCAAATAGCTCTTTTAATATAATATGTCTTTAAATATATTGTAGATAAACTAGAGATGGAAGCATTTTAAAGCTCATAAATAAGTCATAGGCAAGTTGAATGTTCAAATTTCTTAACTAACCTTCAGGGATATACTCGTGATATCAGGCACCTCTTATTTTATTACAAGCTTTCTTCTATTAATTGAGCAATACTTCTCTTTGTATGTGCTCATAAACAATAATGATATAATGTACTGTTTACCAGTCAAATAAATTATATAGTCTCATATATACTCAACTGAAATTAACAGAAAATTGATAAAGGTAACATCTTATTAGAGTGTAAATTTCAATTATAAAATAGGAAGTAAAGACTTGATGATGAACTTTATGTCCTTTTAATCGTCAAACCATAATAAATATTGGGTTCGCAACTAAGTAATTGCGGATTTTAAATAAGAGGAAAAATTCAAAATTTTTACTTAAAAATATAACTTTATTCAATTAGGTATTGTCCGTTTTTGTCGATGACCCTTTGCCATCTTTCAGGCAGTGTCATTATTCCGTGTTCGTAAAACTTATTACTTTTGCTAGCAAAAAACTGCATTAAATATGATTTTACATCATCAGCGTCATTAAAAATTTTACCATTTAAGGAGTTCTGCATGTAACGAAATAAATGGTAATCTGAAGGCGCTACATCAGGGCTATATGGTGGATGTGACAACACATCTCAACCTAATTCCAATAATTTTTGGCGAGTGACCAAAGATGTGTACGGCTTTGCATTGTGATGCTGGAAAACAACACCCTTACGATTTGCCAATTCTGGTCGCTTTTCTTGAACTGCATTGCTCAGTTTGACGAATTGTTGAACGTACACGGTGGAATTAATCGTTTTGATTTCTTGGTAAAAGGTCAAAGTGCAGAATTCCTTTATAATCCCACCAAACTGATAGCATAATGGTCTTTTGGTGCATCTCAGCTTTTGATGTCGTCTGAGGTGGTTCATCTCGCATCACCCACGATCGTTTCCGATTAACGTTGTTGTTAACTATCCACTTTTCGTCGCCAATTATCAGTCGTTTCATAAATGGATCCGTTGCGTCAAATTAATTTCCTTAAGCTGATAAGAAATCCATAAAACGAATTTCTTCACATAGCCAAGCTGTTATAATTTTTTTTCAATGCATGATGCGATACCTTGAACTTCTCTGCAATCTCACGTGTTGTGCTATGACGATCTGAATCGATAATGGCCTTGATATGGGTTTCATCAACTTCAAATGGATGGCCCGATCGTTGCGCATTTTTTAGTGAAAAATCACCAAAACGAAATTGAGCAAACCAAGTTTGACACTGCCCTTCTTTCAAGGCTGCGGCATTATTAGTGTGTTGTTTTTGACCAAAAACGGCAAAAGCCAATTTTTGTTCTTCCAAAAATCCGGGCGTTTCTGGCAACTTGCACATAACTTGCAGGTAATATTCCTTATTGACCGTTCTACCCCGTGGCAAGAACTCATGATGCACCACGCCCCTGAAATCGAAGAAAACTGTAAGCAAAAGCTTCATATACCGAACTTGGCGCTTTTTTGCGGTCTTGGCTCGTGCGGCAGCTTCCATTGGGATGATTGAGATTTTGTTTCCACGTCATAACCATAAACCCATGATTCGTCACTAGTTATGAACATCTGGAGCAAATTTTGGTCGTCGCGGACAGAGTCCAACAGCTCCTTAGCAATGTTAATGCGATTCTGTTTTTGGTCAAAATTGAGCAAAAATCGAAGACGAGCCAAAACATGTTCAAGAAAAGCAACTGTCAAATTAACTGAACATTCAAAATGGTCGAACTTGTCGGCATAAGTGAGAGACATGAGCACCAACATAACGCCATAAAAAAATCGAAAATCAAATATACGAGAGCCGCGGAAATTCAAAATTCGCGAAACTTTTTGAGCAGACTTCGTATATGTTGAGATACACAAGAAGACATAACTTCTTGTGTACCTGCGATGCGTGCTTGCCTTTTCGAAAATAATACTACAAAATATGTCTAAAATGCACGTCTTATCCTTCCATTTTTAAATCTGGATGAAAACAAAACTAAATAGCTAAACGATACAATTTTTTACTAAATTAAAGGCGGAAGTCCAAACAACAAGAAAAAAATATAGGTTAGGTGCTTTGAACACGTTGACATTACAAAAAAATGCGCTAATACCATCTATTGACAAAATCCACAATTAAATATAGATATTATAAAAATAACTTCATTTTTTTTTAGAAATTTGTATCTTTTTGAACGATTGCATTCGACATTTGAAATTTCCTTTAACTTTAATTTTTTTCAAATATTATTAAAATAATTTATATTTAATCATAGAAGATTTAATAGTTTGGCACATTTCAAATTATGAGTATGTTCACATAAATTTTTTTTTAGGTGTATTTTAGCTTGCTTAGCTTTGAAGTTGCAAATAAATGCGAATAATTTGCATTTCTACCCCATAACAAATTCTTCTTCGTACAGGAAAAAAATAAATATTATAAAATAAGAAAATGAAAGTCGTTTTTATAAAATATGTAAGGACTTATAATAAAGAATATCGTGTATCTCGTCAACGTAGTGGAAATTTCAGTACTATTACTCAAATGAAAATCTTACAAAATGAGAACATTGAAATTGTTATATTTCAGTTAGTTGAATGCCAATCATCTTGCTCTCAATTCTTTGGTATTCTGAGCCATGATTTTGATCATTAGTATATGTGTAGGTGAAGGGAGGAGGAAAGCAAAATAGCAAGGAATAATATAAAAGTCATCCCAACGGTCCTAGTGGTTCCCCATTCAATCTTGTTGGGATTTAGAACATTTCCCATTTAGTATACGCGTTTTTGTTTATGTTTTTATTTAGTTCTGCCATGAAATATACATAAAAAGTATTATTTTTTTTCTATTCCAAATATTACGAGTGTGTGTGAGTGTTTGCATATATAGAAGTAATGTCATATTAAAATTTTTCCCCAACGCCAATGTATTTTTGATATGAGTATGCATAAGAAAATTGACTACTACAGCTCTGGTGATAAATACCAGGTAGGAAATTTTATCATATTCGGTTGACAGCTAACGATTTATACCATTCATGTTGAAAACATTGTGATCAGGGATTAGGAATTATTACATTAGCCCAAAAACGAATATGAATTCATTTTTTTTATGGAAGATTATTTAAACGAAACTGTACGAGTATAGAGGAGTAGTTCGTCCTTGTTTGGGATAATTGTACACCCTTTTTTCAAAAATTGAAAATAAAAATCTTGGGAACATCTGTTTAAATGTTATTTTTTAATGACTTTTGTAAAATATCTCAACTAAAATAATATTCAAATAGGAAAAAAGTTCTCGATTACTTACGTACGAACAAGCAGTCATATACACATATAATATTTTCCAAATGACGAATGTCCCTTCTAACGAAATAGAAATACGAGTAGTGCTGCTGGTGCGGAGATAGTGTCATAGTGGGCTATTACTAAAAACTGTTAGAAATGGAAGTAAAGGAACCAAATTAGGTGCTGCCAAACTTATGTTATTCTACTTTAACTCTATTATATCTTTTGACTAATGGTCTGGAATTAGTTTAAAATTTCGTTATTTTTTTTGAAATTTTAGATTCACATAATGATTGTAACATGACCGTTTTGATGATGGATTCTTCAATTCTTATTCAAAGTCTAACCAAATATGAGTATTTTAAAAAAATTTGAATGAAAGACACATTTTGTTTGAAAATTATGGGCTATAAAAAAAATAGTTGGCTTGTTTTTGTAGCGCACTCTAGTGACAATTACTGTAGTGCGAGACTCATTTTCGAAAAAAATATGGACCAAAGATGCTTTTGCTTGTTAACATAGCCGTCTAAGTGAAAATGCGCTTCATCCGAGATGAGTTTTTCCAAAAAATCAGCACCATGTTCAATGATCCAATTTGCGAAATTTTGACGATGAAAATGAGCTGCTGGCTTTAATTCTTGCAACAATTGGACCTTATAAACAATTGAGCAAATCCTTATGCAAAAAAAGGCCATGTGGTCAGTGTGGACAGGCCCAATTATTAAGAACATCGTCAACTAGGGTTGTTTTGTATGATATATTTTAATAAAAAATGCATTACTATGATTTAATTGAAATTATAACGAATCTGAAAAAAAAAGAATAATTTTCTCGTATGGCCGTCCAAATTGCAGTGGAGAACTCTGATAATCATGCTAAAATCTGTTTTCACCGATTATTTGGATATTATTCGGTATAGCCTTTCAAATTGTAGGCGTATTGAATTGTTATGAAACCCAGGCCTGATCAAAGTACTTCCTTTGATCAGGCTCTGGGACAATCCAATAGTATCGTCGTATATAGTCCATTACATTGAGTACGCTCTTGAGCGAAATGTGTTCCTAGATTTATTGCACGCGTCTGATTGTGTGTGGCATCCTGGTCAAAGTACTTCCATATTTTAAAAACATACCCTTACCAACGTGATTTCCAGTAACAGTTAATGCTGACTGGTCAACTCCTTTATAACGATTATATATACGACATCCTAACTAATCCCAAAACTATAACCGCTACCTATGCCAATTATATCATCCTTTATACATCCCAACTACAACATCCAACCAGAAATTTACTACCCCTTTTAAAATATCTCAAACACTGATTTACGGGGTGGAGAATAAAAAGACCTGAGCAGAAGATTTTTGCCAAAAACCACTCATTCTAGTTTGCCTTAATAATAATATCATTCCAGCTAAAGACAAAGTACGCTACCTGCAATTATTCCTGGACTTACTCGAGAGTACAAATATTTGAACTTAATAGACGTTGTCGACAACTACGTTAATTAATGGACAATCAATCAAAGCTAACACTAAATATCAAAATTATAATTTATAGCTCAATTTTGAAACGAATCTGGACAACGTGTTCCAATTCCTCTCGAAAACAATCCCTTCAATCCAAAAACATCCCAAAAACTGTTGATGCTCCATTCTATATTCGTAACAAAGTTATTCATCGTGCCTTAATTATGTGCTACTAATTATAAAAGAAGTTCCTTTCCCGATTATCCTACTTTTATTGTTCTATTGTTAAAAAAAACTCCTCTGTTCCTTTCTCGATAAACACTCATTGGCGTTTAATAAGAAATGGACCATGAGATCTCTTCATAAACAACGGTACGACAACCAGTAGTCCGGTCTAGACTTGGAGAAATAAAGAGCTCCAGACGTTCTGGCTTCGCGCCGTAGACTTTTAGTTCGACATTCCCAGTATGTTTTTGGTCGTTGCACTAAAGGCAGATCCTACCTTGTTTTCTGTGACCATAAATAGAGCCACTTAAGTGTCCAGCTTACCGCAATTTATGGAGCTTAATTTTATCCATAACCTGCCGGTCGCGCGTTTCGCTCCAGAACCTTGTCATTAAATAAGTTCCGAAATCATCTATTCTTATATAGAGGGCCAAAAATTCTTCGGAGAATCCTCCTTCCGAACGGGAACAAGAGTTCGCAATGGTTTTTGCTGAGAACCAAGTTTACGAAGAATACACAAGAACTGGCAAGATTAGTGTCTTATATAGCAGAAGCTTCGATGTTATGGTCAGAATTTTCGAGCGAAATAATTTAGACTGACGGAAATAGGCTCTGTTGACTGCCAGCAACCGTGTGCGGATTTCTATCTCCATCGATTTCTACCTCCTAAATTATGGCCACCTCTTTGCGCAAACTTCGAACTCCGACGATCTTCGCATTAAAATAGTATCAAGTATGCCTAACTAGTCACACTCCTGATGAACTTTACGTTCATACAATTTCCAAATTTTTATACATTGCCTTCCTCCACATTACTTTTAACATACCATAAAAAAAGGTATCCCTCATGCTTACTTCTGAGTTACGGATAACTTTTTTCAGCGCCAGGTTAATAGAAACGAACACAAAAGTGCGTCTTCTTACCGGAGATCATTAGGGATGTTAAATGGCTTTCCACATCCATGAGAAAGTTCGGCTTTCCAGACAAATTAATTAAACTGACTAGACTAGACTGTCCATGAGTACTTTTCCTCTTATACTATAGTTATGGCCAGCCTAGTCAGTCTAGTCAATTTTTATGGGATGCCGAACTCTCTCTTGGATGTCGAAGGTTTTCTTTCCGGCGTTAAAGTCGATGAACAGACAGACGGTGGATCTTTTGAATACATTCCAATAGTTTGAATATCTATTGCTGATTTTCTCTGGAGCTCCTATGGTTCTTGCCAATAATTTTTTTGAACGAATGAGGCTGTGCTGCGTAGTAAGAGTCTCTTGAAATGTTAAAAATACTGTAACATGTTACTATCCTGTCATTGTTGCGTTTTTGTCATAAA
Source organism: Atherix ibis (assembly GCA_958298945.1). Taxonomy (NCBI): domain Eukaryota; kingdom Metazoa; phylum Arthropoda; class Insecta; order Diptera; family Athericidae; genus Atherix; species Atherix ibis. Next base: position 33,809,823 of record OY282609.1, read on the forward strand.
ATTTGATTGTTTATATAGTTTTAGGTATGACACATAAAATTAAAAACCGCGAATATTCTCAAATAGTCTTACTTCATATGCTTTTAGTTGTGGCGCTACATGTTATCGTCCCTGACAGATGTGTTACGGACTTTATTGACAAAGCAATGTGTAAAAAAAACCTTTAAAAATTATTTTTCATTTTTATTAAAGAATAATCAAATTAATTTTCATATTTTTCCAAAACATTTGGTGCCTCAAAACAATTTATTTGTTTTAAAGAAAATTCCATATTCAAATAGAGGCTCAAGATATCATAAAATGCATATGTCGATCCCATTTTTATTATAATTTTTTTCACCAAGCTAACCCTTTAAAAATGATAAACCACTGGAAGTATATAATATAAGTTTGGTAAAAAAAATAAAAAATAATAAACGCAGTTTTCTATAAAATACAATAATTTATTGATAAACGAATAACTGATTATGATGCGTTCTATTTTCGAGGTACATACGATGGAGTGTATTGATCGGTTATCCTTTACTTTGGCTATGATAGCATTAAAAGAGGTCTAGAATCCGAAATAGGAATAATAATAAAAAAAACAACACAAATTTAGGAAGTAGTCCCTTCCATGTGATTGTATTAAAATTTATGGGCTTTTTCTTGCATACGAACGAATTTAATCTGGATGAAGTCTGGATTGTGTAAACACACTGGCGCGGCACTCGTTTAAATCATGGGCACAAAGAGTTATTCTATAATTTTTTATCCATTATTATTGTTAACCCATTTTTCCCACATATGGAATGGAATTTTATTTTGTTCACATTCATTGCATTTTGATTTCAAGTTGATTTTGGATATTTTTTCTAGAAAACCACTAATTTCAGGGGTGAAATTGAATATAAATTTAGTAAAATGAACCCTTCCTTATATTGTATTGTAGATTAATTCAACCCTATTCGAAAAATATTTGAAATTGTTATGATTTAAAAGGGTAGATTTTTTTTTACTATGCATCGGTACACATTGTTTGTAGCTAGTTAGGCGTTTATCTATATTTCGGTAGGAAAATTGGTGGAAAATGTTACCATTTGCGTTTTATTATTATACTATGTTGCTCATATTTGAGACGATGTGTTCCATTCAGATGGACGTGTGCTCAAGTGCTTTACTTGCTTTTTATCTTACCTTATACCACATGCAAATAATAAGTTAGTTTTATATATAAAAAAAACTATATTTATATATTGTAAAAAAAATAGGCATCAAAGGGTTTTTTTCTTCTCTAAAAGTAATATTTCCTTGAGTCTTGAGGGACTATGAAGTAAGACTGGATTAAGTATTTTTGCGTCTAATATTTTCTTGTTGTTGAAGCTGGCTAGCTTTTCTCAAGAACTTTTCAACTAGAATTTGTTTTCTCTATAACTTTACAACTACTACAAGTAAAAAACGCATATATTGTGAAAGTTCGAGTATAAAATCGTGCAATCTATTTTTTGAGGTAAATTTTGATAATTTTTTCGTAAATTTTGGACTCTAATTCGACCTTTACTTAACGGATGGTGGTTTTTAAGTGCTCTTAAGTTTGAGGATTATCTGCATAAATACGTTCTTTCACAAAGATTCACAGAAAAAAGTTAGATCGGGCGTCGAATTGCGCGATATGTAAGTCCAATAGATATCAACAAATGTCGAACTGATTCGTGCTAGGAAAATGTCGAACTGATTCGTGCTAGGAATGTCGAACTGATTCGTGCTAGGAATTTTTCAAAAAATCCTTTGCATTTATGTTTATAAATATATTTAATAAAATGACAGTGCCAATAGAATATGAAATATTAATTTTGAAATTAATATTGAAATGTTAAAATAAATTATAAAATGTTATATTTTTATTGAAATGATCAAAATAAATAAATGAATGTAAAATTGTTATTAATCTAAGCTTAGGTCCAAAAGCAAAAAGTGCCATAATGTGCTGTAAGTTTAGGTCCAAAAGCAAAAAGTGCCATAATGTGGTGTAATCTAAGCTTAAGTCCAAAAGCAAAAAGTGCCATAATGTGCTGTAAGATAAGCTAAAATACTGAGTATAACATCCATTACCACGATGCATAGGTATTAACAGATCTGTAACATATCCAGTTTTTTCAAATTTTTTCAATGTGTTAGCAGTTGTTCGCTTAGTAAGACTACTACAACTACTACGAAACTTTTTATAACGAGAAACAGTTAGTCCACGTACAATTTTACGAAGAATTTTTGACTGAATGAATTGGATATATATGTAATTAGAAGGCTTGGTAGAGTGCCAAAGTTTTTCGTCCATAAGTTCATATAGGTTTCAGTACTAATAAAGTAATTGACTTCAGTTGTAAGCTTTTATCTTCAAAAGTCTAAGTAGTTATTTGTATCGTCTATTCACTTCAAGTTGTTTGAGTTCCGTATGTGGGTCATAATCTACTCGAAAGTGTAAAAGTTATGTGAACGCAATTTTTGTTCGTTTATTTTATTTCGAGAACCAGCTTTGGAGTTCAAGAATATAATTTTGTAAAATATTAGAAGCAGAGAGAGGTTTTCTTTGTGTTTGGTAATATTGCTGTATCGTCTGCGTAAGTTGCAGGAAGGTGTTAGGATATGTAGGGATATCGGAATTAAGATTATTGTACAATATTACGGAAGTAAAACAATAAAATATGGTGAGAATGCAAAGTTTGGTGTTCCATCTTCAACTTCTCAAATGCATCCGATATATCTAAAAACACACCTCGGCAGTAGTCTTCCTCTTGGCAGTACTTTTTCCTCTCAAAGGAGATATTAATATAACCTATGACGCCATGGTTTTTTTAGATAGTGGAATGTTCTGCTCCAAAGCCGAACTGATGATCGTAAATTATGTTGAAGGATTCAAGTAAGACAGAATTTTTTTAGGATGAGTTTCTCAAAAAATTTTAGCGCGGATCAGGACTTAGTTTATTGGGCGATATGTAGAGAAAATGATTACTAAACACAACAAAGTGCACGGGTTTGTTGGGTTTAGTAATAATTTTTTCATATTCCTTTTAACATTCCTCTTGGAAGTATTTACTTAGCAGATAAACGGTCCGCTGCTGTTATCCTACTGCGCTTATTTCGCTGCAGTTTGATGCGGTGCCATGGCTTTTTCAGGTGTTTTCCGTATTTTTTTGGTAAAGCAATTGTAGTAGAAAGTAAAGTAAAGTGGTTTTAGGGAATTAGCATAGGCCCATGCCCTAGTTCGATTTGAACCCATAACCTCTTGGATGGTAGTCCAGCACGCTACCGACTGTGCTACAGGGCCGAATAGGACAGAAAAACATGTATTGTTTACGATTGAAAATTGGCAGAGTAGTGCGAAATTTTACTAAAACATTTTATAAATGATGGCTCAATTTTTTGGAACCAGAGTTTCAATATAAAATGTTCCTTTAAAGCGCATATAATATTTTTTAACAAAAATAAAATACTTTTTGGATCACTCTAATATTTTTATTGTTGATTAAAATCAGTTTTTGTTTTCTTAACAAAATTTTAATAAAACCTTTTTTTAACTACAAAAATAATTAGAGATATTGCCTTTACAGCTAAAGGAGAGTTATTATCCAGAGAGTTATTACAAAGCGTTATATTTTTAACTGATGGAGAATACACAATATAGAAATTTTCTCCTATCTCCAATTTGTTCTCACAGATACGATATTTTGAGGGTATAAAACCTTAAAATATCGTATCTGTGAGAATAAATTTGTTCAAAAATTTTACCAATTCTTATTCCACTGAGATTTGAGAACACTTGCGTAGTGCACTTGTTTTCTTCTTCTTCAAACTATCTACTCTTTTTTTACAAAGTGCACATGTACTCTAATTTATGATAAGTACTAAACCATTGAACAATATCAAAAAATGAGATATTTTTTTTGTCTGTAAACGTGTTCATTGTTGTATGAATTTTAAAGCAAGTGCACAAAGAGTGGAATAAATTTCCTGATTTTGACGTACGGTTGACAGTACAACGATTGGCATATCTAACATGAGAGATGTTGCATCTAACCCGGATATAATAAAAAAATCGACTGCTCTCGATTTTGTCGTACATCCCATTAATTTGATTAATTGTTCGTGGCTCAACAATTGAAAAATTAAGGGATGAAAAGCCATCGAATTATCCGCTACTTATATAAAGGGTTTGTGGTTCGTTCGCGGTAGTATCTTTAAATTCGAAACATATTTCAAGTGGATTTAAATTTAAAATTTATCACATATCGTAATCGTAAACATGTGCACTTGGTCTGGTGCTATCATGTTCGTTTGATGATCTTCTCTGAACTTGTGATGCGGGCACTTGAAAACGATACAACCAACAGACAGACCCTATATAAACTTATAGACACCGAATTCTTTGTCAAACGGTTAAAAAATGATATCCCTCTTTTTTAAGTGGCCATTGCCTATACTTCACTATACAATAGCACATGATCGTTCTGTTTACATTTTCCCCTTACTTCGGATATCAGTATCAGAGGGTAAAAAATACGAGTATATCGCACTTATCCATGTGATAGGGAATTGGTCATAAGGCGCGCATATGAAAACAATACAAAAATCGCGCACACTTTTATCAATTTAAGGTTCAAAAAAAAAATAACATAATTCAAAGTTGCAAATTCACACCCTTAAAATTTAATTTTGATTCTAGGGTAGAAACCATCTTCAGTTATTGATTTTGTTATTATTGTTATACGCTAGCTAACCGTAATTATGACCTTTTGACCAGAAAAACATAACATTTTGTATTTATGCTACAAGCGAACAAAAGTGTAAATTCGTCAAAAAATTGATATAGAATTTTGAAGAAAAACTAATTTTATTTATTTTCATTTTGTTCTATTTGAAAAATTTAAGGGGTGACCATTAGATAATTTTAAAAATATCAATATGGACCATTTTGTCCACTTGTAACACATATATTATTGATTTGTCAATATGATATAGTATGTTATAGCTAGAGTAGATCATCCCCTTTCCAATCGTTTAGTCTATATAAATAAAAGAAAATATAAAATTGATTTTAATATGGTTCATTCGATTGAATTGGCTTTGTTCGAATCAAGCGTTGATAAATTTTATAGATTTTTCTTTCTTCAAATTTATTGCCTTGGACAATTTAAAGTTAGGACGATTAAAGATACGAGGGATGTATGAATAATACTTGGCTTTAATAAGAAAAAATCAATTTTTATTTATAAAATTCATACTATTTTTTTAAAATAGTCTCTTTATAGCTCAATACCATCTATAGTTTGAGTCATATAGGAAATAGAAAAGAATCGCCGGAGGCTTATTTTGGAGAATATGGTGGATACAGAAGGAATTCGTATCCTAACTCATGATGTCTTGATAGAAGATAATTATTTTCTTTGCTGCTTTTTTTTTCTTTCACGATAATGATAAAAATTATACCATATTCGTCCAAGAAAACAGTAGCTAGGATAACTTTTTCCGTCTAATAGAACTGTTTTTGCCTTTATTTGACTGAACTTTGATTTCTGGTGTGTAATGATGAATTCCTGTTTTATCAACAGTTATGAAGCAATGCAAAAACTCATTTCGATTACGCTTAAAAATGTCCAAATGCTCAATTGAAGTCATTACACGAACACGTTATTGGTGAGGTGTTAGCAAACCCGGTAACCATCTCGCTGATAGCTTTCTTATGGTATACCTAAAATTTTATGGCAGATGTTCTTTTGCTATCTTATGAGACAATACCATATTATGAATTTTTTTTCTTCGGTGGTCCTGGGCACTCATATGACCACAAAGATATTCAGTAAACCACTTCTATATCAGTTCATACGATGGTGAGGATTTCTCAATATACTTTTTAAAGCATGGTTTTGAATTCAGAAATATCCACAGAAAATAGTGTTTTATTTATTAACGCACGAAATTCACCTTTTTTTGATATTAATAAAAAACACAAACCTTGGCTTCTTTCAATAAGAGACACTATAGAACATTTTTATTAACATTTATTCATTAATTAAGTAAAAACAGCGTCTCTTATAAGAAAATATTGGTTTGTTAATATCAGCTATATTTTTGCATTGGCCGATGACTTTTCAAATAACCCTCGTAAACGTTTTTGCAGGATTTTCAATTGGGTTCTTTTTGGAACTCAGAACTTTTTTTATAGAAGTTTATGTTATACTATAGATAATTTCATACTAATTGTATGTAGAACAATATCTGATTAATAACATATTTTCTATTAGCCTTCAAACAGTTTTTGCGTGAGGAAAATATTCACAACATTACGAAATTCAAAAGTTAACAACTACACAACCAAGTATGTACATAAATTAGTGTATTCGTAATTGGTTTTTTGGGGGGATGTTTATCGAACATCTAATATTAAATTTTCCTATCAACAGCACATTGATAGATAGTCAGTCGTTTGGTATTTTATTAATCTTTGGTTTCTGCACGCAATCTATTTTCAGTATCAAATTTGATCATACACAGACTCACTTTCATATGTGCTAGAATCTATTTTATATTCGTGAAATAGCAAACAACTTAGAATGACTATGAAAATTACATCCACTTAAGATATAATGTTTGTTAAATGAAATAAATTATTCTGTTCTCTTCGGGATTCAATTGAAACCGTTTGTTTTGTTTGCCTGAAGGTTTCTTATGCGTTTACACAAAATTGAAATTCTAACATTATGAAATTAGATTATTAGATATGGTACATATTTTGATTTGCAATGATTTAATATGATCTGTCTGTCCCCTAACAATATAATATTCAATTTCAATTTTGTGCAAATAATCTATTATTCAAATAGTATGTCAATAATAGAATCATTTCGAAATAATTAACTTGCAAATTACTAGTAAGTTATTAAAATATTATTTATATTAATTGAACATTAAAATTAAATCATACTACAATAATTTCCAAACTATTTTTCATAATACCATAAAAAAAATAATCATGATAAGATATATGTATAGAAAAATCAGGACCACTTGTGTCGAGCAACAGCAGCAGCAACTGTAACAGCATCAGCAACTGTTTATGTCGATGTTGCTGTTGCTGTTACTGTTGAGGCCGCTGTTTATGTTGCTGTTGCTATTGCTATTGCTGTTGCTGTTCCTGTTTCTGTTGCTCTTGCTGTTTTTGCTATTGCTGTTGCGGAATTTTTTTTGAGAACATCGGAATTTAATAAAAAATTTATGTATTGAACTGTTCGGTTATATAGGCTGTTCTCGGTGGAGCTTATCCTATCGGCACAATTTTTGATCGTTTTTTCGACTAAATCTGGCGCTATTTCTGATATACTTCAGGTATACTTCACTTTCAACTCGTGAAATCAATTGTTACTGACTTGTCAGCATACACCTATGAGCGGAATTAAATTCTTTTGACAAAGTTTGACCTATGAGCATGCTTTTGACAAAGTTTGTCCCCAATAAATCGATGGTTCCGCGAACCGTCAAGGGAATAATGTCAACCAGTGTTGAAATAACATTTCATTTTTTTCTTCAAAGAAATAATCGGTGATCATGGTCCGGTAATGCTGTCAAAGGAGCAAAACGCGATCTAGAATAAAAATGAGCCTCATTAATAGACACAATTCTGCGATAAATCAAGTTCCTGTGTATTGCGCGAACTTAAGAATGATTCCGGAGTTTATTGGAATAATTTAGAAATATTTTTTCTAGCCTGAGTATTTTTTTTTTAAATTTATGTGGGTAGAAGCTAATTTTTCCGAGATGCAGTAGAGGTACAGTGTGTAATATTTTTACCCATATATCATTAAATAATGCCTTCACGGTGAGCAGACTTGCCAGCAGGCTCTATGGTGCAGCTTCTTGATTAATCAGATTGCATATTCAACTACTGCACTCCAATATCCATGCAATGCTATTATTTTTAAAATGCTGCCCCTTTTGATGCAGATATTGGTCGACACGATTTTCTGCAGTTCCTTTCTATTTTCGATAGAACATGAATAGTAGGAGAAGACACGATCCACATCCTCATGTCGCATCATCGTCCACTTTAAAGCGATATATTGGGTTGTCGGAATATTTTGGATTGTCATGACGCATTCTTTAAGAAGTATATTTATTTTAATGACAAATTGCCCATTTTGCTCAATAACCTTTTGCCATCTTCATAATTCCTCGTTCATAGAAGGACCTGTCTTTATCGGTGAAAGAAAACTGAACAAGATGTTGATTTACAGTCTCATTTTCATTGAACGGCGTTCAAGGTCTGACGGTGCAAGTTCAGGCGAGTATGGTGGGCATGATAACACATCCCATCCAAGCTCCACTATTTTTTGACGTGTGATGAAATGTATGTGTGAAAACAAGCCTTTACGATTAACGGGGCCGAACGTTTCTTAATGATGGATTCTTTCAAACTGTTCAATTGCCGATAGTACAATTCTGAATTGATTGTTTGGTAAAAGCTCGACACCTTCAAAATGCCACCATATTGAGAGCATGACCTTCCTTTGATGAATAACCGCTCTTGATATCGCTTGAGGCGGATCATCACGCCGGGACCAAAACGGTTTTTACACCAAATCCACTGTAAACAATCCATTTCTTATCACCAGTTATCAATTGCTTCAAAAAAGTATCATTTTTTTCGCGGTTAGTGAGCACGTGACCGATGTTTATGTATGCCGTCAAATGAACTTCTTCGATTGCAAATATCGAGATTGCTTATGTATCCCAGTTTCTTCAGGTGGACGTGAATGTTTAAATGATGGATGTTCCAATGTTTCTGCATTCACTGGTGTTATTAGCCACGGTTTTCCCTCCTGACCGAAAAGCGTCGTTGAGATCAAAATCACCAGCACGGAATCGTTGGTACTGACGCTCTTGTAAAGCATTGTCATCGTTAAATTTACGCAACTTCTCACAAGTTTGACGTGAATAATTCTAGTACTTACAAAAATTAACAAAAACCTTTCGGACAACCTAATAGAAAGGCTCTAAAGCACCCATGTCCTGTCAGATATTGGGCAAACTATAGCCAGTAAAAATTTATTAACAAACTTTAAAAAATGGCAGCTTATTTGATACTAACCCTCTTGGGAGGGTCTATTACACCGATTATGGATATTTATTGAAACTATTTAGAAACATTTCGTAATCTTTTTCTACAATATTTTGTAATGGTTAATTTTTCTCGATTGTAAAAGAAAAACAGTATCAATTGATTTTTGTTTTCATAAGTTGGTAGCTTTGATATTTTGACATATATATCTTTTTTTTTAGTTTTTAAAGTGTTTTCTACTTTTTACTTTGAATTTGATTACTTAAATCGTTAAATTCAAATTTGCACTTAATTTGACGTAAATGTGAAAAAAATAATGAAAGAACAGGAATACCAACATAAAAATTAATAATAAAAAAACAAGTTACTTACATTAGCTTTGCTATTTTTCTGTCATATTTGGCGACAGACCATGTGCTTTCTCAATTCTTATATTGGTATTCCTGTTTTGTCTATTTTTTTTTTTACATTCCCGATATAAAAATAAAAGTATATGAAAAACACTTGCAATAATAAACATGAAAATTTAAATGATAAAATTATCCGTGTTAAATTATAAATAACATAGTCAGCCATAAATAATATTTGATGGGAAGTTTCCCACAAATGAAGTCAAGCAATAAACCCTCCGTAACATAACAAAGTGATCTTAAGATCAGTGGGAATCTTGGAGGGGCAAACACTTCATCAAAAGATAAGTTCTATGAGTTAATAATTTAGCTGCACCCTCATAAAAGTATCGAACCTACATTTTAAACACCCTCATAAGAATTTGTAAATATGTACAAATGCAAGTCGAAACTATAAGTTTAATGACAACAAATAGATTTTCTTACAAATATGAGGATTGTCTAATGAAATTGAAAAATTTAAAAACAAAAAGTCACCCTAATTACGAAAATGAAATAAAATCCTTGTCAGTATATTTATTATTGAAAACACATCCCTTTCGGATTGAATGCAACGTAATAATTACAAGTGCCAAATGAGATATTTCTTGATAGAAAGAAACTGTCAAATTTAGAACCCCAACAATAATAATCAGTCATTATTCGGTTGTGTGGTGATTTTAAAATTTAACCATTACTTTTCTCCCATAAATTTATAAACGAACACATTATCCATAATCGATATTTATCCAGAAACCCATATATATGATCACATTCGAGGGCATACACTCGTACATTAATGAGTAGATTTTCGTTATTTTTGGTGAGAACCAATATTGTTGTAAGAGATTCGAAATTGCCTACAGAAGGATTCAATTAAACATTGGGAAGAGTTTGAAAATTCCAAAACCATTACCATTGGGATTTTGTGGATCATTAACTTTAAAAATGGTATTTTCCGCTTGACTCTATTGATTTGCATATCTGATTCGATTTAAAACCAATTTAGGGGAATGTTATTACATTCTGGATATTTATCGTTCTACTGACTACTTACTACTACCCAATGCATATGGTGTACGTTCATTTATTTTGAAGGAATGGAATTAAAATAATGTTTTTTTAAAAAAAATATACATTTTTGGATGGCAGCAATTCTTTTTTTATAGTTATTTATATAAAAATTGTTTGTTTTAATGTATTTGTATCATAAAAGTTTTTGGAAAATATTACTGCTGCTACTATGAATATTTATTAAGAGTTAATATTATTAGTAGATAGGAAAATAAAGTTTATTATCGAAACGACAACAACAACAACAAAAACATTTTCTTAATTCTAATTTATTGGTCAATATTCATCCAAGTTTAATAAATTTCCCAATAATGTGAACCTTTACATGAAAATGAATATGAAACTACATATCAAAATGCGATGTGGGATTAAAAACAAAAACAACAAAATATCTTTTATACTAATATAAAATGTTGTACAACTAAGTTTTGTTTTATATAAATTTTTGCTCACAAAGGGGCACAAAGGTGAGCTCTTTTAAGCATATTTTTCATTACATTTTCGCAGACTTGTGGTGTTATTTCAGCAATTTAGTTTCGAATATTATCCTTAAGCATCGAGGTTATGGTTGGTTGTTAGTGTACACCTTTTCCTTCAAGTACCCTCATACGAAGAAATCGGGTGGGCTCATATCAGGGGATTGTTGGGACCAGTCGATATCCGTAGCACGAGCTGTGTGTGATGTGGTACCGTATTGTTGGAACCGCATGTTCTGTAGTTAAGAAGTGCTTCCTGTTCACCTATTAGGATTGGTGCATCTTTTCTACAATAATTCCCAACAATGACAGACACAATTAACCTTCGTAATATCCACAGTATTTTGTGGAAAACCGAGTATCCGAACAGTTCCCCGTGTTCAATAAAAATTACAGTAAGACCGATGGAGAATAAAAATTACAGTAAAACCGATGGTGAAGAACTACAATCTTATGAATGATGTAGAAAACATCAATCATTCCTGAAATAAGGTGACAGAGAAATTTTTGAAAGAAGTATGGACGAATGTAACCGGAGCTTAGCAAAAGGATTCATTATTGATATCGATCAAATTGTCAAGCTAGCTAATGAAACAGGGTTGAATAATATAGATGCGGAGGATATTGAAGAATTATTACAAGATTACAACTGGTGAAAGTCTTTCCAACGATGATCTTAAAGAATTAGTAGAACAAAAAGTGTGCAAACATGACGATATTAGCATTTCTAAAGCGGAGGAGCACAAGGATTTTTTAACGAATCTTCTAGAACAAAATTTAGCCACTGAAACGGAAATTATAGATCACTTTAGATAAAATGATTTAAATTGTGATAGAAGTTCAAAGACAAGATATTCTGCCCCACTTATCCTTATTAATTACGTATTATTGGTTGTCTGCTAATTAAGTGTCTTAAATGAATTGTTAAAAAATATTAAACAAATTAAAAACAATTTGTTTGATATTTTTTAATAATTTATTTGACTAAAACTCTACTAACTAACTTACAATCTAACGTTTCTTTAAGCACAGTGTATCGATGCGCTATAGTTTATACTATATATTCAGTACACACTGTAGGCATTGATCCACTACACGGGAACCATCAATTTCCACCTCTTCTAATATAAGTCCTGAAAGGTGCTCCTTAGTCGCCGTTGATAACAGATACTCTACTCTAATTCGGAATATTTAATGACACTGGTAACCACTGTGTTTTGATCCTAGTGGAAAACCGAGTATCCCAAATATTTTCGAGTTAAAAAAAAATAAGTTAAAATATTGGGATCCTAGTGGAAAATACAGAATATCACATAAGACTTCCAGGAATAGGCAAAAAAAAAAACATTTTAAAAAATATAAAAAAATTGCACTTTTGTTTAATGGCAATAATTTTTATAGTTTTTTTAAAAAAAAAATGTTTTTCTATTCCTAAAAATTTTATTGATTCTTAATTGTGCCCATTATTTTTAAATTAATTACAATTTGAAAGGAGTTAGATTAAAAAATGCAGCTATTAATTTCTCAACTCTAAGATTGGTCCAAGGAAGGTGAGCTACACTAATTCGCAGCATTTAATGACACTGTTAATATTCATAATAGCAATAATATTTGAATCCTAGTGGAAAATACAAAGTTTCATAACACTTTCGCGACTATTTTCATAGCATGAAATGCTTCCATTTTTAAGTGTAATTATTTTTTTATTGATGATTTTTTCCAATATTTAAAAATATTACAGATTTTCAAATGTGCCCGTAATTTTTAAATTAGCTATTCTCTTACGATACTGTTACTTCCTTCTACTGTCAGATGAGTCCCCAAAAAAGGGCCTCTTCTACAACAGGTATTCTTTAACTTTTCGATCCCACATGAACATTATATTGGGTTGCTCGGAAAGTAATTTCGTTTGCTGACGAAGACATAAAAAAGAAATTAATAACCGGCGAATAACAACTCGTGAGATCGCTGAGAGATTAAATTTATCGAAATCGACCGTTCGAGATCATTTGAAACGGCTAGGTTTAATCTCAAAGCTCGACACATGGCTTCCTCATCTTCTTACGGAAAGAAATTTGTGCTGTCGCATTGACGTTTGTGATTTGCTTCTCAAACGCCAAAAAAAATGATCCATTTTTGAATCGTATCATCACTGGGGACGATTAATGGGTTGTCTACAATAATGTTAAGCGCAAAAGATCCTGGAGTAGAAAAGATGAACCGGCTCAAAGCACTTCGAAAGCTTCAAATATTCATCAAAAAAAGGTCATGCTATCTGTTTGCTGGGATTTTAAAGGAATCGTTTGTTTTGAGCTTCTACCGAGCAATATAACGATTAATTCGGAAGTGTAATCTCATCAGTTGGACAAATTGAATGATTCACTTAAAGAAAAATGCCCAGAATTGGTCAATAGGAAAGGTATAGTGTTTGACCACTCGGCAAAAGCTTTTAGAGCTTGGATGGGATATACATACTCTCCACACCTACCACCTTCCGATTATTATTTGTTCCGGTCTCTACAAAATTTTTTAGACGATAAAACTTTTAATTTAAATGAGAAGGTCAAAAATCACTTAGATCAGTTTTTTGCCAGTAAAAAACAACAATTTTACGAGCGTGGAATCATGCTACTGCCAGAAAGATGGCAAATGGTATTGGATAAGATTGGACAATATTTAATTGAATCAAATATTAATTCACTATAGGAAAATCGTCTTTCATTTGCATTTTTAAAAAAACGAAATTACTTTCCGAACAACCCAATAGTATATATTATATAGAAATGGGTAATTTTCATTCAATTATCATTATATGAAAATTTAACTCATAAAAAAACGTTTCAAATTCAATAAACTAATAAGATGAATATTATAAAAGTATTAAAATTTGTACTAACCAATAAAGACTGTTCGCTTAATATTCTCAAGGAATTTGAAGTACATCCTTACTGACAGCACACCCTGATCGAATAACTGGTTAGGATGATCAAAAAATAATCGGTTCACACCGAACCAAAGAAGATACTCTTTAGAAAGAAAAAATATTTTTAAAAAAAATGCTTATTGGCTATGATTGTAAGTGTACACATACTTCACAAAGAATCTTGCGCTGAGATTTAAAATTCTTCCCACACTAATTTTCCACGTAAATTAATTTGCTCAGAAACTAATCAGAAGACTTAAATTACAATACCTGAGGCCATATAAATTTTTAGAAAAAGGATCATATATCCATGCAGATTAGCTATCGAAAATTATAATTAAACAATAATAAAAAGGAAAAGATTGGAAATTTTCTATTATTTTTAATTAATATAAAATACAATATTAAGGGTAAAAAATTATTATTTTGTTTAAATTCAGATTATATGTGTAAATTCCCGTTTGGATAGTGTCATAATCAAGGATATTCACACAGACCTTAGTTCAAGTGCAATTTCTGATATATAAACATAAAACTGTTCAGAACTGTCTGTCATTTGTGTGGTAAAGTTTCTAATTACAATAATAATTTAAGTTTACAAAATTCGTACTTCCAATGTTCAAGTTTCTTGAACAAACAAAGTCACCTGAAAGTTTTGACAACATTTCAAAGACAATCTCGGTATTTTCGAAAGACTGATTTTCGCTTAAACTTTGCGGTATTGCCTTCTTATATATTTAATGAAATACAATATTATTAAGCAAAATTTATACTTTAAACAACTGAGTTGGCTTTATGAATAAATACTTGGGATTTTTCATAGTTCGGAAATTTCCATGTTCGAGTTTCTTCGTATTAATTGGCAAATATTTTTGTTATTCACAAAAAAATATTTTTATAAAATTGAAAATTTATTTTAAATTCAATTTGAAAATGTGTACTGTATAGTTTTATATTTTATAATTGCTCCCTAAAACACACGTGTTCAAAAGCATTTTTTTCGTAGCACGAAATGATTTTTAAAAAAATCATCACCAACTGCCCTGAATTGTTGTGGCGATAGTACAATTATTACTAAAAGTAACATTAAGAAAAAGTATTGATGGTTCTTGTAAATAAAAGGTTTTTTTCTAAATATTTAGAAATAATTTTTAATAAATATTATTAAAATATTTAAAATATTTGCGAAAATATCAACCGCAATGCCCTAAAAACTCATCCCAAATGTCAATAGGAATGTGTGTGGCCTAGCGTTGCTGTGATTGAAGACAATAGGTCCTAACATAGAGAGATTATCAAACACAGGTTCAAAAGGCTGCTATTATGTTAGATGTAAATTCTTAACTTCATGCAGTAATGCGTCACATTTCAATTTTAATTTTTTTACGCAGCGGGGGCGTGCTGCCATAAGAACCTGACAAGAAATTAAACATTTCGCTGCCAGAACGAAAGTCAATTTGTTTGTTAATTTGGCAACTTTAATATAAATTGAAATTTTTACCCCAACTTACTATTTTATATAAAAATTGGGCATTTGCACGAGTTCTTATAACCAAAAACATATTTAGAACTACACATACTCACGCATTGCTTCGTTAAGTTTAATGAAATATTTCTCATGGCCAAGGTTGTTTTGTTTAAATTTTTTCGCATATTTGCAATACTAGCTTTTATAAATACACATTTTTTCGAATAATCAAAACATAGATTATTCAATGTACGTGTATTAATGGTATTAACAAAATTCATTTCAAATACCTGGTCATGAACAACCATTTAGTGGTCAAAAAAAAAACGCTGCACATGCATTCCACACGTGGTACTGTGTTAGGTACTAACACAATTCCTATTGCAACTGAAAACTAAATTGCAAATTGTGTCAAAAATTAACGAATTTCGTCTAAATGAACAATTGCAATAATTGAAAAAATGTTTTCTAAATTTTTAAAGCCATTATTTTTATGGGCGTGCACTTGTGTAGTAAACAGCGGCATCTAATTCAGTTCCTGCCAACATATTTTCACAATTTAAATTTTTTTTATATCCATAAAAGAAATCATTAATATTTAGTACGGAATGTCACTTTTTTTTGAGCTCGTTGGAAAAATGACATTCCGTACTAAAAAAATATTCTTAAGATGGATGTTAACAAAGAGAAAATTCGGTATATTTTACAATTTCGCTTTGATCAAGGTGAAAATACAAGCCAGGCGGCTAAAATTGTGATTGGTTTTTATGGTTTTGAAACTGTGACAATCGTTCAGGTATTTCCGATGTTAAAGATAAACCTCGCAAAGATAGACCCGTCATCGAAAATGTCTATAAAATCATGCAAATGATTGAAGTAGATCCCCTTGCAGCATCGCCCAGGAGCTAAAGATCGACCACAAAACAGTTTTAAACTATCTGCAAAAATGCTGGATTCAAAAAGAAGCTCGATGTTTGGGTGCCACACAAATTGACGCAAAAAAAACATGATGTATTGAATTTCCATCTGCGATCGTTGTCAAACGAACGGTGAAGCGGCTGAAAAGGTGGCCAAACCAGGACTAAGAGTCAGAAAGGTTTTGCAGTGCATTTTGTGGAACTAGAAACGAATTATCTACTATAAGCTACTTCCATATGGCCAAACACCAAATTCGGACCTCTAATGTCAACAATTGGACATCCGTTTGAAACTAGCGATTAACCAAAAGCGGTTAAAATTGGCCAAGAGGATTGGTGTTGTGTTCCATCAGGACAACGCCAGGTCACACAAGTCTATAGTGACTCGCCAAAAAATTCGGACCTGACACTAAGCGATTACCACCTTTTTTTATCATTGCAAAACTTCTTTAGTGATAAGAAATTGACATCAAGACAAGATCGCTTAGTCGAGTTTTTCACCAATAGCGACCAGGAATTCTATGAGACAGGCATTATTTAACAAAATGGTTCTTATTTGATCCAAATCGGACAATCCGAACCATGTTAAATAAAATTTTGAAATAAATGGATTTATTTCTCCCCAAACTAATATCTGTTTATATTAGCCGACCATCTATAATAACAACTAAATATTTAATTTTATCTACACATTCAGTTTTAATTCATTCATATTGAACCATTTTTAAGATTTTTTTTATAAAAATTTAAAAAAATAAATAAATTATGTTAATAATATATTAAATATCATTAATATAAATTAAGAAAAGTAACGCACTAAGAACTGTGCCTTGTGGTACTCCTAATTTAACTTCAATTACATGGGAAATATTTTCTTTGATCTCGTTCAAATAAGTGATGTTATGAATATAAATATTTAGAATTTTTGAAAAAAATAAAGTTTTATGGTTTATTTGCTAAAATATAAAAAGAAAATGGTAAAAAAATGCTACGAGATAACATTCTTTTTAATAGGAGTGACGAGTTGAGTTGGATGAACCCACTCTACCTACTTTTTATAAGTTATCGCCAATCTAAGTTTGTACAAAATAGCAAACAACATTTTCAGCCATACAGAGAAACTCGAAAACTAGGCCAACAAAAATATAATTCTAGCAGCTCAACTACCCTAATCCATAATACTCTTTCCGGAGACGATAGACGTTTATCTGTCAATTCTGTAGCGTTTTCTGAACACGCCGTTCAATTTTTTGCGAGTAGGAATTTATAACGAGGAGGAAAAGTTGAAAATTTTATTGTAATGCCCCCAGATTTTTATCATTAACGACGTGACAATGCGGAGTCCAGTCTAAGCCGGTTGAATCAAAGAACTTCCAGTTCGACACTCCCAGTATGTTTTCGGTCTCCTATATAACGCCGTCGCTCCACATAAACCTCGTCTTCTGGGACTATAAATGAAGCCACTGTAGACTTTTTAGCAAGAATCTTCCTCACCCATACAGATTAAGTGTCTAGTCCATCGCAGCCTATTGAGCTTAATTTTATCCACAACCGGATGCTCGCGATAATGCTCCAAGATTTCGTCCTTAAATAGGTTCCAAAAATTCTTCGAACGATTCTCCTCTCGAACGCAGACAATAGTTCGCAATGGTTTTTGATGAGATTCCAAGTTTCCGAAGAAAATATGAGAACAGGCACGGTTAGTGTCCTGTAGGGCAAGAGCTTCAATATTATGGTCAAAATTTTCGAGCCTTAAAAATTTTCGAGGCTCGTTGCGAGGTATTGTTCGTTCATGTTGTTATTGGCTGGAACTCTTGACCCCAAATCAGAAAATGATTTAACTCTTTCGAACCCATAATATCATATATGTGACGCCGTTGCTTCTATTAGTGTGCAGCCCAAGATTTTTCGCCGCTGGCTCCATTTTGATAAAGAAGCCACTCGTACAACTCTTCGCAGAATTTTAAGTCCTATTTTTAATCTGATTAGCCTATTAGCAACAGACTGATTAGGAAACTAGTAACCCCTATCAGCACAAAAAACTTGAAGTTACCAAATAGCCTCATGGTCGTGGTGCTGTTTCATGTTTAAGAGATCTAACCGAACAGTTTTTAATTAAGAATATATAGGAAAAAAACACATTTTGGAAGAAAAATTCCCTTCAACTCTTTGATTGCATCTTAATCGCATTCGAAACAGTGCAACTGAATCAATTAGATCAGAATTTAAATATTGCGTCTAAGCACTTCCGTTAGAAATTCAAAGATTTTGAATTGTACAAAAAATGATAACAAATTTAACCAAATATTAAGAGTTCTTTTTATAAATATTCTTTGTCGGCCTCTGCCCTTAAATGCGAGATTTATTAGCACACACATGCTCCATGAAACTTGGTCGAGAACAAATGCAATAATTTTCAGTTCAGATTTTGCATAGTAAGTACAGATTGGCTATTGCTATCGAAGAGACAAGAAGGTCAATTTCTGAGGTCAAATTCATTTGTACGTCTATTGTTATCACTGTACTACTCTAAACAACTCGTAAATATTATTAAAAAGGCACAAACATGTACTCGCTGGGAACACGAAGAGATCTGGTCATCATATTTTATGCAAATCACTTGGTCACTTCATATTCCCCTCGAATGTGTTCTCGTGAATGCAAACAATGTGCCATAGTCATAGAAGCACAGCAGAGAGTCTCCGTCGTCTGCTTGTGAGTGTTTTATTGTTGTGGCCTCACAAATCCGAAGGGTTGTATTACGAGCAGCAACCCTCCAATTGTACATGCTCGCACTCGTACGCTCATACTATTAAAAGGATTACTTATTTGCATATGTCGTATATTCGGTTTTTTCCAAATTTTTTTTCTTTTGGTCCATTCTATCGCCTATTTTTATCCAAAATCTAAGTAGATATTCATTGTGGCTAATTTCCGATTGTTCGATTATGATCGATCTATTCCAGTCGTGGTTTTTTTATGACAATTCCTTCTTACAAATAGGTTTTTTTTTGGTCTGATCCCATAGACGATTTGTAAATCGATGGTATATATAAAATAGGTAAATACGTCAAATTAGGATAAATGGTTTGATCGTGATTCGATGGTTTTTTTATTAGTATTTTATCTACTATTCGCCAAGGGCTATAAGAGTATTTGTACAAATTTGATTTTTTCCTACTTTTTTTCTTCATATAATTCTTCCTTATAAAAAAATGTGTTTTTATCATTTGGATGATGGCTTCTGATAGCCAAAAAGGATAAACGGCATTTCCTATCTTGTATTATCCCCTTATTGGTTCATGGTTGACTAAATTATATTGGAATCTGAATTACGACTATAGCGGATATGTCATTCTTTTAAGGGATTTGGAATTATTTTTTTTTTTTTTTTTATCTTTGCTATGAGCTATGAACCATTTCTATATATTTATTGACATTTGTAAGAGATCGATAATCATATTAATAAGAAAGAATATGAATATTAAACTTGTATCTATCTCAAATAAATTCGTATTTCCTTTGTAAATGAATTTATTTTTATATTCGCTAGTATTCTTATATATCCGATGATGCGTTCTTAATTCAGTAGAAAGACAAGAGCAATAAATATTTAAGTTCAAGTTAAGAGTTAATCATATATTTAAAATTCTTTAAAATAGAATTGTTAATTGGAGTTGAATTAATATAAAAACATTTGAGCTTTTATTTTTAGAAGTGAGTCTCAATTAATTATATGCTTCATGCATCCAAATTATTTGTTATGATAAAAACTTCTTGAAAACACTCTTTAAGTTGAAGAACTCACTGACTAAAAAAAATTTAATTGATTAAAAAAAATTTAAATTTACGTACAGACTGGAGAGTCTACTTTGGACACTGAAACTGCTCAGAAATTCATTTGGAAACGTGTCCGTTTGGGCACTGAAACTGCTCAGAATTCGGATAGGACTTTCTATTCTCATACATAATTTCCTATTTGCCCTATTTGCTCTAACCAAAGAACAGTTCCACTTAACCCACATATTTACAGGCCGCCGAATGGTCTCATGGTCGTGGTGCTGTATTATGGGGCCCCAGGCTCAATTTCTAATAGGGAAAACCTTACAAACAAAAAACAAACAAAATTTAAATTTTTTACCGACGAAATTTTTTTGAATATTTTGGAAATTATAATTGGTTTGTTCAAAATATTATTTTCAAAAAGAACTCAGTTAAGTCTTCTAATAACATTTACTGATTTTATTCAATATTGAATATTTCATCTTTTCTTGATGTTATCAGAGACGATTTAATTTAATTTGAGTCGAAAGCCTCCTTCCCATAATCTTAAATTGAATACTACCAAGAATATCCGTAATATTCCCATAATCTTTTTTTTTTATCTCCTAATACTTTTTTTTTATTAGTAATATGAATTTAAAAATGAACAAGCCCGCGAAAAATAAGCTATCACTTAGTTGACAGTCCGTCGTTTTAAAAGTGAACATTTTGATGATAGAATGAGCAGAATATGATAAGATTGAGTAGTTATGAGATCTGTAGAAATCGGAGCATTGCGTATAAAACGATATTAAAAGATTTGCAAAACTTTCAGGCGGCACTTCTCAACGAAATAACAAATCACGCCTTCAGCCATCTATAGATATATGGACTGCATGAGTTGTGAAAATTTCTTTATTATTGAAGATGATGACTGCATTGTCATCTTATTGAAGATGACGACCTTCATTGTGGAGCTATAAGATCCCTCAATATCTGTTTCAAGTCATATTTTAAATATCTTTAAGCTCTACAAAATTTAATTATTTTTTTATTAGTCCTAATAAGCCGCCGAAGCGGACTCATCGTCATAGCGCTGCAGCATGGCCCCTGAATCATGTCTAAGCGTCCTTACATGCAATGAAACCAAAAAACGAACAGTTATAAAAGGCTGGACTCAAATATTTTTTTAAGATCGAATTTCAATTAACGAGTCATTAAATCAACAGAATGAAATGGATTCAGTTTAAAAAGAACAACATGTGAAATAAAAAATCCTTTTTTCAAAGCCAGGATTGTCACCAGAAAAGATCTGGTGAAATTAGTAGGGATTTTTATTCTTGCGGACAGGAACATCACTTTTATATTATGTTTAACTCAATTTTTAAGTTAATTTAACAATATTTTGATGATGATACGCCGCTGAAAACCTCTCCTAATTAACCCAATTCAAAAATATTCAATCTCAATTTATTATCTACTGTATAACGATACTAAATATGGCACAACTAATTTTTCAAAATTCGCTTAATCGATACAAATTCTACTTCATTTTATAAATCCTTTTTAACAATTAGAACAGTTTGAGAAAATCCATTTTTTTACGTTTATTGCAAAATTTTATTTAACATGGTTCAGATTGTCCGATTTGTGTGAACCGTTTTATTAAATAATTTGTTGCCATTTTAAAGGTAATTTCATAATGCCTCTCTGATCGTTATTGACGAAAAACTCGACTAAACGATCATGTCTTGGATTACAATCTCTAATCACTAAGGAAATTTTGCAATGTTAAAAAAAGAATGTAGTCGCTTGGTGTCAGGTCCAAGCTGCCGAAGTTTCTGGCGAGTCATTAAAGACGTGTGTGGCCTGACATTGTCCTGACTGGCTCCAATTTTAACAGTTTGTGGGCAATCGCTTGCTTCAAACGATACACTTGTTGACAGTAGAGGTCCGAATTTGGTGTTTGGCCATATAGAAGCAGCTCATAGTAAATGATTTTTTTCCAGTCCCATTAAATCCACTGCATAATCTTCTTGACTGTTAAGAAGCCCTGTTCGCTATTGGCGGAAAACTCTACTAAGCCATTTTCACAATCTTCTCTTGATGCCAATTTCGGACTATATGGTGGATGCATCAAAACTTCCCAACCAAGCTCCCGGAGTTTCTGGCGAGTCATTATAGATTTGTGTGACCTGGCGTTCTCCTGATTAGCTCTTGTTGGCCAATTTTAACCACTTCTCGTCAATCGCTAGTTTCGAACGGTCCAATTATTGACAGTAGAGGTCCGAATTTGGTGTTTGGTCATATGGTAGACGGTTCCTTTCCAATCCCACCAAATGCACAGGGAAACCCCGCTTGGCCGTTAGACCTGGTTTGGTCACCATTTAGGCCTCTTCAACGTGCTTTGACCACGATCGTTTACGTACAATATTGTCTTATGTGACACATTTCTCATAAGGTAGATGCATCAAAATTTCCCTATCAAGCTCCAAGGAGTTTCTGGCGAGTCACTTGTGGCCGGGCGTTTTCCTGATGGAACACAACACCTCTACAATTTTGGCCACTTCTGATCAATCGCTAGTGTCGAACGGTCCAATTGTTGACAGAAGAGGTCCCAATTTAGTGTTTGGCCATATGGAAGCACCTCATAGTAGATGATTTGTTTCTAGTCCCACCAAATGCGCAGGAAAACCTTCCTGGCCATTGGTCCTGGTTTGGCCCACCGTTTCAATCGCTTTAAGCATAATCGTTTTCGCACAATATTGTCGTATGTGACACATTTCTTATCCCCAGTCAACCATCGTTGACAAAATGGGTTTATTATGGAGAAAAATGGGTCTGGCCAAGGCTTCGCAGATGAAAATTCGATCCATCATGTTTTTTTTGCGTCAATTTGTGTGGCACCCAAACATCGAGCTTCTTTTTGCAGATGGTTTAAAACTGTTTTGTGATCGATCTTTAGCTCCTGAGCGATGTTACGACTGGTACTTCGATCATTTGCATGATTTTATCGACACTTTCGACAGCGGACCTACCGTATATTAAACATCGATAAAGACCTGAACGGCTGTGACAGTATCGGAACCATAAACGCCATTCACAATTTCAGCCGCCTGCCTTTCATTTTCACCTTTATCAAAGCAAAATTGTAAAATATACCAAATTTTCTCTTTGTTAACTTCCATATTTTACATCCTATAACTCACACCTGTATTGACATTCAAAAAACTGTAAAAGACAGTCTTTTTTTAATACGGAATGTCACTTTTCCAATGAGCACTAGTTCGATTAATACTTTACGAGACTACAGCCATATAGTAAAAAAATAATGTATTTCTTTTTCCCCAAACTATTATTTTCAACAAAACAAATTTTTTTAAGGAAATTTCCTTTTTCTTATGTGTATATGGCCGCAATTAAGTTATACACAAATATTGAAATATCCAAACTAATAAAATTAAATTATTTTATGTAAATATCACTCAAAACTATTAATTGAGAAATAATGGTCAGGATTTTTTATTCAATTTTTAAAGATTTTTAATGGTCAGGATTTTTAAGAAATGATGAAAACTTTCCACAATGGACTTAAAATATTTAATCAATTAACTAAAGAACGAAATTTAGTTAAATTTAATAATTTACAACAAAAAAAAGAAAGTTTTTTAAATTTATCTTTAACATATTTTGTACTTTATTTTTTTATCGAATTATTTACAAAAAATATTTGAATATGTGACCGTTTGTAGAAATAGTTTCTAATTTGAATAAATACACATAAGTTAATAATAGTATCCTTTTGGTCATATGTTAGCGGTTGCATAAGTTTTTCAATTGTTATGCAATATTCAAAAGCAATTTCACTTCATTTGCTGGGATTGTTCTTTTAAGGATGAACTCTCTACATTCACATATGTTCCAATCAGGGTGTGATAATTAATAAACTATATGGACCCGGGACCTTTAACATTTTTTTATTATACCTTCATCCCTCTGTAATGACTTCCTTCCGTATTATTAAATATACATGACAGTCCAACTCGTGGGGTTAATGATGAATCCTGCCGACTACGTTTCTATTTGATTCGAAAAATCAGCCACAAATGTTAGTGCAAGAATAGCCTTCCGATGATGGTAGCACACTCCAGTTAGAGTGTCATAATAAATAAAGACTCTTTTTTGTTTGTTGAATCGTGTTTGTTATAGGATAGGTCCGGGATGAATGAGGAAGGCAGAAGGGGCAACCAACTATGACTGCAATAAATTTTTATTTAGAATATTCTGATATGTTGTTTTTTTCCCATATCCTTTGAAATTATAATACTTCCAGAATTTTGTTTATTCGAACTTTGTCAGTTGTTCGTGCTGAGTGCGTTCCAGATTTTTTTATTTAATGGTCTGGTACAAATGTCGATTCTTGCCAATGGATTACGAAAAAAAGCCTGCATTAAATTGCTAGGTTTTGTTTTCCAAACGTGGTCTATTTTCTTGAGGGTAAGTTTGATTGTGATTAAAATGTTGTTGTTGTTTTTTTTTCGCTGGTGGTCCACATAACGAGCAGAGTGGAAGGGGTGCACAGCTAAAAATTTATGCCAAACAAGTGCCACTACCACATTTTACCTATTTTATTTTATGTGTGCATACTTTCTTCCGATAGATACACGTAGAGTAGGAAGTGCACCACCACTCCTCACTGATTGTCTGTCAGGTTCTTGTTAATATATTTTTATTATTCTGTATTGTATTTTTTGTAACGACTCTTGTTCTGTGCAATAAATTATTTTTAATTTTTATATATTGTACTAATGCAAAGAGGGATTGTTTTTATTTGCAAATCCTACAAGTACGTTCCAGAGAATGATTTTAACAGTCGCGGGTGTTATTACGATGTATTGGGATGGTCGGAAAGTAATTTCGTTTTTTTTTATAAAAATGAAATACGATTTTCTTATAGTGAAATAATATTTTATTCAATTAAATATTGTCCAGTCTGATCCCATATCCTTTGCATGATTGCACGCTCATAAAATTTTTGTTCTTTGCTGGCAAAACACTGATCCAAGTTATTTTTGACCTCCTCCTTTGAATTAAACATTTTACCGTCTAAAAAATTTTGTAGAGACCGAAACAAATAATAATCGGAAGGTGCTAGGTCTGGAGAGTATGGTGGGTGTGGCATTATATCCCATCCAAGCACTATACCTTCCCTATTGACCAATTCTGGCCTTTTTTCTTTAAGTGAACCATTCAATTGATCCAACTGATGACAGTACACTTCAGAATTTATCTTTGTGTTGCTCGGTAGAAGCTCAAAATACACAATTTCTTTGAAATACCTTTTTTTTAATGAATATTCGAAGCTTTCGAAGTGCTTTGAACCGGTTCATCTTTTCTAGTCCAGGATCTTTTGCGCTTAACATTATTGTAGATAACCCATTTATCGTCCCCAGTGATGATACGCTTCAAAAATAGATCATTTTCTTTGCGTTTGAGAACCAAATCACAAACGTCAATGCGACGGCACACATATTTTTCCGTAAGAATATGAGCAACCCATATGTCGAGCTTTAAGATAAAAACTAGCCATTTCAAAAATGATCATGAATGGTCAAATGCGATAAATTTAATCTCTCAGCGATCTCACGAGTTGTTATTTGCCGGTTTCCATCAATTAATGCCTTTATGTTGTAGTGTCTTTATCAGCTTCAACTGGCCTTCCAGAACGTGATGCATCTTCGAGATCAAAATTGCCGGATCGAAATTTTGCAAACCAGTTTTGGCACTGGAGCTAACTTAACACATCTTCTCCATACACATCGGATAATTTTTTTCTTGCTTAAACACCATTTTTTTATCTTTTCTATAGTAAAAAAATTAAAATATGCCGAAAATGGTGTTTTTCATTTTCCATATTTAAAAGGGTCTCAACCAAAAACTACTATTCAAAATCAATTGAATTTTTACACAAGTAAGCCTTGCTATGTCACCTGTCAAAATACATAAAATGATTATGCGGCTTAAGTGTGAAGTGGCTTGTGAAAAAAATACAATTAATTTATCTGTTGGGAAAAAACGAAATTACTTTCCGGACAACCCAATACAACGTTTTTATTTAAAATATTAAAAAAATAACTTCTTCCCAAGAAAAAAATACTGAAAATTTCCCCAAAACTGTTGTGCGAAACCTTAACCAATATTCCGCATCGACTTTAATTATCAGTTGATGAGCTCTTAAATAATTTATTGTATTTTAAAATAATTTTAATATTAATTTTATTTTCTGTTTTATTTTTATTATAGAGTAACAATGCCCGGATATCAGGGAAATCTTCAGGCAGCTATATCGCATAGTGCATCATTGGCAGCGTGGGAACGTTTCGGAGTTGAGTTCATTCTAACATTTGTCGTCGTTTTAGCGTATTTCGTATCAATGGATTCGTATAAGAAGTTCTTTGGCAACTCATCTTTAGCAATCGGAACAGCTTATAGTGCGTGTAGTTTTGTCTCGGTAAGTGTTAATCACAGTCAATAGAATTAAGTTTATACACCTTGAATTTGCACCTGATATCCAATCATTATGGTGTAAAAAATTAAACATTCGCGGACCTCACAAAATACCAGAGGTCACTAAACGTTACACACAACGGTAAGCAGTGTAGTAATCAGAGCCACTTTCCATCGACATCCCTTTTGACTTGGAGCAGATTTGTTGTAGTTGAAGGCAGCTGCTGGCGAGAGAGGTGGTCAGGTCAGGTTTTTGGTATAAAAACGATTTTCTTTTCGTTGTTAATTCGATTTTTTGAATAAAATAAAAATAAAAACAAAACCCAAAAAAATACTGCTTCAATGTTGAACACCTGCCGTTTAGGAATTTTCGAATGGTCTGTGGACCTGGACCGCCTAGTTTCTTTTCTTGTGATCTTCTTACTCCTAGTCGCTTGCCTACCTTGTCCATCTTTCTTTCGTTACTTGAATATTGGTTTAAATCTTTAGCGTATTAACTGTAACCGTTGTGTTCTTTTTCTCATTTTTCATCCCCCATCCTGTATATAAAAATGCAATGCAGTTCTTTGACTCGTATTATTTCTTCAATTTTGGTTTTGGTATTTTTCTCTTTATTAACATCAAAAGTCATCTTCTCTCCCAGAGAAGCAGAAGGAGGACCAAAGATAAAACTGTGGCAGGGTTTAAAATACTGCCGGCAATTCTTTGAAACTTAAATCAACGGTTAAGCCCTCAAACAGAGAAATTTTGGCTTCGATTTTTTTTGGTGTTTTTTTTAAAATTGTCCGTTTCTTTTCATTTGCGATGCAATCCAGAAGGAATGTCTACCGTCGATATAATTGATGATGCGCTTGTTTTGAAATGATTTTGTTACTAAATCTGCACAACTTTCCATTGCTCTTTTTTTTCAAGGTATAAAAAGATTTTTTATCCACCTCAGCATTTGATAAAAAAAAAATTTTAACCAATTAATAACTGGATTTTTCGGTACAAGAATGCGATGCTTCCTAATTTTTGTCGAATAATTTAATACGTTCACATATTAAGTATATAAGCAAGCAGTCGTGTAGAAAAAACATTAAATATTAAACAAACTAAAAAGTAATGATTTTTTTCATTTTTGTACTTAAATAATTTAGTAGATCATCATTTTTTTATTACTTCATAATCAATACTCTTGAATGCTTATGAAGCTTTGATGATTAACTTTTGAAGATTTTTTTTTTGTAAAAATACTTTTTTAATATTTTTTTTTCTTTTAATTTTGAAAATTTCTTATACCTGAAATTGAAGGTATTTCATATAATATGTACCTAGTAAAAAATAGGCGGCTCTCTTGTTATTAATGATTATCAACAAAAAAAAATGTAGTGTACCGTCACTTATTGTCACATAAAAGATAAAACTTAATATCTCGTTTCGTAATTTATTAACACTAGGTTGCCGGATGTGGGGTATATACCTAGTTTGCCTAAAATGAGTTAATTTGACTCAAAAACCAAAATTGACGTTTTTTAAAAAAAATAATATTTTATTTTAAAGACACTTTATTCAAAACAATTTTTGCATATACGAGTTCTGTTCAAAACGTATTGCGAATTTTGAATTTCTGCGGGTTACGTATATTTGACTTTCGATCTTTTTTGTGGCGTTATATTGGTACTCATGTCTCTCACTTATGCCAATAAATTCGGCCATTTTGAATGTTCAGTTAATTTTTGACAGCTGCTTTGCTTGCACATGTTTTGGTTCTTCTTCGATTTTTGCTCAATTTTGACCAAAAACAGCATCGCATTAACATTGCTAAGGAGCTGTTGGACTCTGTACGCGACTACCCAAATTTGCTCCAGAGGGTCATAACTGGTGACGAATCATGGGTTTATGGTTATGACCAAAGCTCAATCATCCCAATGAAAGCTGTCGCACGAGTTAAGACCGAAAAAAGCGCGCCAAGTTCGGTCATATGTGAAGGTTTTGTTTACAGTTTTCTTCGATTTCAGGGGCGTGGTGCATCATGAGTTCTTACCATAGGGTAGAACGATCAATAAGGAATATTACCTGCAAGTTATGCGCAAGTTGCGCCAAGCAATCCGCCAGAAACGCCCGGGTTTGTGGAAGAACAAAAATTGGCTTTTGCCGTTTTTGGCCAAAAACAACACACTAATAATGCCGCAGCCACCGTATTCCCCAGATATGACCCCCTTTGACTTTTTCTTGTTCCCGAAACTGAAGAGCCCCATGAAAGGACAACGCTACGCTACGATTGAGGAGATAAAGACAGCATCGAAGGAGGAGCTGAAGAAGATCCCAAAAAAATGATTTTTTGAAGTGCTTCGAGGATTGGAAAAAACGTTGGCACAAGTGTATAATATCTGGTGGGGATTACTTCGAAGGGGACAAAATAGTTATTTATGAATAAATAAATCATTTTTGATAAAATACAAAAATCGCGTTACTTTTTGAACATACCTCTTATAGAGCAATAAAATCGTGAATGAGTGAAATTGACTCGGTCTGGCAATCTAGTATTAATGATATATAATTATAAAAGATAATCCTATGCAAGGACAAGGATTACATGCAAAATTAATCAAATAAATTTATGGCTATATATTAAGAAACAAACTGGAAAAAGGCTAGAAAAGGTTGCAGATGTCATCACCTTTACAGAACTAACCAATAAATAATGACTCGAACAAAAATTTCAACTCAAAAACTTGATATCGAACAATATCACACCCCCCCCCCCCCATCCCTCCGAACTAATGACTTCTTGTGTATGCTGCTAAACCAAGTCAAAGAAACTGAACTGATATAGGTTAATATCCTTTGGAAAAATGATATAATATGAAGCTTTTATAGCTGAGGTTATAGGAGAGGAGAATATAAAATACTTGAAATTCCGTAATTAAGTTGTTCGAATCCCTAACAGACACAGGATAGTGTCGGCGATTATATTCGGAATTATGCTAAAAGACCATCGGTCCAATTTTTCGAGTGCAAAAAAGTGCTTGAGAATGAGCAAGCATTTTACTTAGAAATTCAAATGAATTTAAATCGTTTTAATGTAAGCAAAATTGATAGGAGAATAGCATTAATGAAGGATAAAAGTGGTGTTATGGGTTGTTGTTATTAATAGCGGTTTGGTTGTAGTTACTATAGTGTACACGGAGTGCTGGTGCGCCATTACAAGGAGAATTTCGGATAGAATATGTTTTTTGCGGTAATGTTTTTCCATCATCGAACATGAACAATCATTTTATCCACTTGGTCTAGGTACTAGGTACTGATACCTTTTCTATTATTTGCGATGATTGTGTAATGGTATATTGTTAATTTCAATGCAAAGTTAATATCGACATTATGAGACTTGTTCGGTTGCATACTGCGAAATATCTACATTATATCGATGTCAACTAAGGAAGCCACCATTAAGACTGTATAATACGAATAGTATAATACCGAAGGATATATTCAATATTTCTGAAATATCGATTTCAGTCTAATGACCCTTTTTGTTTTAACCCTTTTACGGTTTTCTTGTAAATAATCCTCTTAAAGATGAAGGGTCCTCTCTTAGTGGAAATATCTTTCATTCCTTCCTCGTATATATGTTCTTATATTAAACTTGAGCTACCATAATACATTCAATATTTTCCTAGAGAAATAATCCCCAAGAATAAATGGAAATACTAAAAACTTAATACACATCAAATTGAATTTTCATCATATCGTCGTACACAAATATTTCTATATTACAATAAATAGTAAATCTTAAAAACAAATTTTTCATTTTGAATCGGTGTCTATGTGGGTATTCTTAAATGCCTCGATAGTGCAGTACAATCTGGAATGCAGTTTTATTAAAAAATGCCAAATTGCACTTCTTGCATTCTTCTTGATTGGTAAAAATCGATAGCATTTCCAATTAAAATTTTATTTAATTGCAATTATAATCATAAGTTTGTGCAAAAAGTTTATTAGTTTTTGACTTTTTGCAATAAAAAAAATAAAAAATTCACATTATTTCTTAGTAAAAATTACAAAAGGACACTTGGTTAAATTTCAGATTTTTTGTTTTTTATCTAATTATTATTTAATTGATAAGAAATAATGCAAACGGGGGAGTTTTTTTTATACAAACCACCACCCACGGGCCGAGAAAAATACTTATAGGGGTGTATGTGTGTGGGGGGGGGGGTGTTTGTTTCTATGAGCAACCTTTTTATTTTTTTGTAGGGCAAAGTGGGTCGAAAAACTTTTTTGATCGGCTCCAGGCCGAAATAGGAGGTCTCGACGAGAGCTGTAAGGATATATGGCATCAAGAAAGACGTCAAAATTCGCATCCAAAAAATCCGTAAATAATAGCTGTGACGATTTTTTCTCTATTTTTTTTCTTCTAAAAGATACAGAAAAGAACTGTCGGTCAAAGATAACCGAAACAGGAACAAGGACATCTTCAAGTAACAATGTACTTTTAAAGAATCTCTTTAAAAATTGTTATGTTATGGACAAAAAAAAATTCGAAGAATTCTTGGCTTTTGGAATAGAAGGAAAATTATTAAAAATTTGGATAAAAAATTAAAATTTCTCGAACCATTAACCAAACGGGGTAGTTTTTTTCTGTTTTTTTGCACTAATCACTACCGTTTAAATTTGTTTTTTACTTACAATTTTATAGTGGATCCAATTCTCAATTTTTGAAGGTTTTTTTTTATCAGAAAATATTGTAGATAAGCATTTTATACGAGCATAATTATGTAGTATAATTTTTTGCGGATTGTGAACAAATTTTATTAAAATTTCCCATTCAGAAAAGTTTTCTAGAATCCTTCCGATCAATCGCATTTAAAATAATGTATATGAAAACAACAATTTCTTTCCTATTTTACTAAAATCATCCATTTTAACATAAAAGAAACTCGGAAAAATTTATAAAATAGCTCGAAGAATAAAAATGCATATTTATCTACACTTGCTTGTCATAAGGACTTTCAAAACAAAAAAAAAGAAGGACGAACAACGAGAAAAAAATGCAATTTTCCACACCGATTTAAACAGTTCACAAAAAGATTTATCTTGGTTGGGATAAATGGCCGTTGCCATTGCAAAGATATTGCCCCGGTCTTATCGTAGCTATTAATCCTTAAATTCAAGGAAATAGGGAGGGGTCGTCTCTCGTATAAAAAAGTCGACAGGAGTCCATAGAATGAAAATCAAAGAAAAGAATATAGCAGAACTGATATTAGTTGAATGCATTCATCGGATCCATTTTAAAGAGAAACATTTAAACAAGTAGAATCTTAGGTAGGGGTTATAAGAAGAAAAAACAAATGGGTACTGTATGGTCGTGTGTGTATGTGTGTGTGTACATATGCCTTCCCAATAGGGATCTGTTAACAGGTAAACCAAGAATTCAGGTAACTTAAATCGCAAAGATATGGTAAAGTAGGAGTAATAAAGCAGTCTCTGCTGTCCTTTCACGAACAATAAAAAAATGTTGGCCTCGTTGGATTGCACTTCAGCATAACGCAGTGACAATTTGGACTCAAAAATAATGGTCTGGTTTTGATGTACAATTTTTGTCTGCTTTCTATTCGTTCTGATGATAATGGCTGGGTTTTTTTTATCTCGAAATAATTTTTCCCAAACTAAAAACTTGGTTAGTTATTTCAAAGATTTATGATTTTAAACTTTCAAATTATTTTTTGTATGCTAGCAGATATGTATTCAAAAAAAAAAATAAAAAAATTCTACAATTTTTCTTATAAGTAAATAAAATATTTTTTCTTTCTTAAAAAATCGCTAGTTCTATCATATTTTGTAGCTAAATGAAATAATTTGACTATATTGACGAAAAGAAATACATTGAAATGTATTCAATAAACTGTTTTTTTCTTTTAAATTTATTTAAAAAACATTTTTAATTCGACTGACTTCCGTTTTATGTACAGATTCGAATAAAGATAGGGACAAAATTCCAATAACAACTGCAAAGTGAACTGCCCATACTGTCAAGAATTGATAAATAAACCAATTAAATGCAATTGCAAAAGAAATAATTTTTCTCATTCAATTTCTTAATAAAACTACAAATAATCACTCAACTAATTTCAATTGTCAAACAACAATCCTGCCACATAACAAAACACACTGAAATGTATGGCAGTACTTAAACTGCAACTGCAAAATTAAAACGTCCAATTTGGCAATAAAAGTTTTTCAAATTTTGACAGTTTGACTTCATGCATTTTCAGTTTTGGTCAGAATTGTGTTCCTACCACCTATGTTTTCGATGTGTGTGTGTATTTTTTTTTCAATATTAATAGCACTGGGACGAACTAACTGAATACTCGTCTCTATAACAATGAAAATATCAGAAAATAACCTTTTTTTTTACCTCAACTTAAAGATTTTTATCTCTAGACGATATATGGTTTTAAAAAGACGCATAATTTTGAGATTTGGTGTTGTCAATCCTTCAATTTTTTTTTGTAGGCCAACTCAAATAATAAAACTTAAGGAATTAAAAAACTAGCAATTTGCTAGTGATTAAATAATTTAAAAATTAATATTTTTTTGCTGAATGTGTACTGCCATCTATGTTTGAATAGTCTTAATTCCAATTCGTATGACGTTGTAGTTGAGTTTATTTGGTTTTTTTAAAAAAAACTTTTTTACTGACTAATTATCTGTCCTCGTCCCGTCCCCCCTTTGGATGCAAAACTATAAAACTATTTCTCCCACACATTTGTATTTTTATTTAAGAAAAAAAAACACCTTTGATTACGGATTTTGTACACATTATTTTTGTATGCAGCATTGCTGCAATGAACTTTTTCGCTAACAGTCCGAAGCACAGTTACCAATTTGAATTTTTTTGAATAATTTCTTGTAGCACAGTTACCAATTAAAAAATTCTAATTAATTTTCACTTAAATTATTTATAATTACTTATTTACTAAATTAATTTATAATTTCGAATATATAAAAAAAATATATTTTATTATTTCGAAATTATGAGTAATTTTCTTTAATTTTTATTTCTATAACTTTAATTATTTCGCATTTTATTAAAACAACGGATAAACCATACCCTACCTCCCTCCGTCTACCAACAAATTCCAACATATTGTAAAAAAAATATATTTATTTCCTCTTCATTTTTAATTTTTCTATTGTAGAGTTAATCCTGACATAGTTATAAAAAAAGTTATATATCCTTTCTGTGACAATTTTAATATGCTTAAATATTGGGTTGTTCGGAAAGTAATTTCGTTTTTTTTGTATAAAAATGAAAGACGATTTTCTTATAGTGAATTAATATTTTAATCAATTAAATATTGACCAGTTCTAATCCAATACTCTTTGCCATCTTTATGGCAGTAGCATGATTCCACGCTCATAAAATTTTTGTTCCTTGCTAGCAAAAACTGATCTAAGTGGTTTTTGACCTTCTCATTTTAATTAAACATTTTACCGTCTAAAAAATTTTGTAGATACCGGAACAAATGATAATCGGAAGGTACTAGGTCTGGAGAGTATGGTGGATGTGACAATGTATCCCATCCAAGCTCTAAAAGCTTTTGCCGAGTGATCCTGTTGGAACACTATACCTTTCCTATTGGCCTTCAAAATCCCACCACTAAACGATTCCTTCAAAATCCCACCAAACAGATAGAATAACCTTTTTTTGATGAATATTCGAAGCTTTCGAAGTGCTTTGAGCCGGTTCATCTTTTCAACTCCAGGATCTTTTGCGCTTAACATGGTTGTAGATAACTCATTTCTCGTCCCCAGTGATGATACGCTTCAAAAATTGATCATTTTCTTGACGTTTGAGAAGCAAATCACAAACGTCAATGCGACGACACAAATTTTTTTCCGTAAGAAGATGAGGAACGAACATGTCGAGCTTTGAGATTAAACCTAGCCGTTTCAAAAATGATCATGAATGGTCGAATTCGGTAAATTTAATCTCTTAGCGATCTCACGAGTTGTTATTCGCCGGTTTGCATCAATTAATGCCTTTATTGTGTGTTCATCAGCAAACGATTCGTACTAAAAAAGTTTCTCATACAGTTTTGTGATTACTTGACTCAGTATTTTTTTAGCACGCGTCAAAGATGGACACCAACAAAGAGAAAATACGCCATATTTTACAGTTTTTCTTCGATAAAAGCGAAAACGCAAGCCAGGCAGCTGAAAATGTGAAAAGTGTTTATACTGTCCTGATACTGTAACAGCCAATCACGCGCAATTTTGGTTTCGTCGATTCCGTTCCGGTAATTTTGATGTCAAAGATGCACCACGCTCTGGAAGGCCAATTGTCCAAAATGTCGATAAAATAATGGAAATCGTCGAGTCCGACCGTCACGTAAGCACTGTTTCGATTGCCCTGGAGCTAAACATTGCACTAAAAACCGTTTGGAACCACTTAAATAAGGCTGGATACAAAAAGAAGCTCGATGTATGGGTGCCACACGAGTTATCGCAAAAAAACCTCATGGACCGAATTTCCATCTGCGAATCGCTGCTGAATCGCAACAATATCGATCCATTTCTGAAGCGGATGGTTACTGGTGATGAAAAGTGGGTCACTTACGACAACGTCAAGCGACAACGGTCGTGGTCAAATCGCGGTCACCCGGCGCAAACGGTGAGCCAGGAAGGTTTTGCTGTGTGTTTGGTGGGACTGGCAGGGAATCATCTACTATGAGCTGCTCCCCTACGGCTGAACTCTTGATTCGGACCTATACTGTCAACAATTGCACCGTCTGAAAGAAGCAATCGCCCAGAAGCGGCCAGCTTTGGCCAATAGGAGAGGAATGGTGTTCCATCAGGACAACGCCAGACCGCATACATCGATAGTGACTCGCCAGAAGTTCCGGGACCTTGGTTGGGATGTTCTTATGCATCCACCTTATAGTCCGTACCTGGCACCAACTGATTACCACCTCTTCCTGTCTATGACGAAGGATTTTGCAGGTGAAAAATTCGCCTCAAGAGAAGATTGTGAAAATCGACTGTCCCAGTTTTTTACCAATAGGGACGAGGGTTTCTATGAGAGAGGCATTATGAAATTACCTCCAAAATGGCAACAAGTTATCGAACAAAACGGTGCATATTTGACCTAAATCGTATCATTCTATCTATGCTAAATAAAACCTTCAATTTAATGCAAAAATAATGGATTTCCTTTTACTACACCTTATATATATTTATTTAAAATTTTCGATGCACCGAAACGAAATGTCAAGCAAGACAAATGTAAATGCCATTGTGCGTTCTACTGTATATCTCTACTAGAGTAGTCAGAGTAGAGAGTTTTCAAGAAATATACCAGAAATTTCTCTACAAGAACTCTACCTCTTAGATTATAGATTGTAAGGATAGACAAGATATAATTGTCTATTAGATTGTAAGGGTTTTAAAATTTTTAAAGCGCCCAACTGTATGCAATTTGCAGTTCAGTCGGAATTGTGTTGCTACGATAACACAACAAAATTGAGAAAATTCATTTGTTTCCGAATAAATGCGCGCCATCTATTTCTAAGTAGAACAATAAAGTAAGAGCAATTGGTTCATGAGAATAAAATTGGTCTGAAAAATGACAGTTTCAGATTAGTTGGATTGTTTTTTGAATGGATTCGAATGATTTTCGTTTTTTTTTTTGTAAATAATATTTGTAATGGCTGCTTTACTGACTTGTTAAATAAGAATTAAAGTTATCGTTTTTAAATGCAAATATGATAATTAACAAAATGGTTTTTTTTTTATTTTTCAGATGCCATATTTAAATCCTGCCAGATCACTTGGACCATCGTTTGTGTTGAACAAATGGGACCACCATTGGGTATATTGGTTTGGACCGTTAGTTGGAGGTGTAGTTTCCGGAATTGTCTTCGAGTACATATTTAATACGAACCGACACCAAAAGAAAAGTAAAGATAACTTGGAGAATGATTCGTCTAGTATACATTCGGATGAAGATCTGAACTACGACCTTGACATGGAGAAGCCGAATATGCAAAATACCAAATTTCAAGGATCAACGTATAGATCGCCGACTGGAACGTTAGGCCAACAAGGCGTCTATTGTCAGAATTTGTACACAACAGCACCACTACCGAAATTCGATGCACCAGAGCCGCTTTACGGTGGAACTCGTTCCTTGTACTGCAGATCCCCGCCACTAACCAGAGCTAATCTAAACCGATCACAGTCCGTTTATGCAAAGAGTAATACTGCTATCAACAGAGATCTAATTCCACGGCCGGGACCACTTGTGCCAGCTCAGAGCTTATATCCAATTCGTGTAACGCAGACACAGAGCTCCCATTTACAAAATCAGAACGTACAGAATCAGTTACAACAGCGTTCGGATAGTATTTATGGAATTCGTGGATCAATTCGTCAACCGCCAAATCCTCAGGCACACCAACAACATCAGCAACAACAACAGCAACAACAACAGCATCAGCAACAGCAGCAACAGCAGCAGCAACAACAGCAGCAGCAACAACAACAGAAGCAACAACAACTTGGAGAGCGGCCGCAACAAGATAATTCTGGATTCCAACCAGTATACGGAACCCGTCACAATCCCAATCCTATGGACGGACTGAAGTTTGATAGTCGCAGTTGTGATTCCCGAGATGACACCGTAAAATTTACAAGAGGCAATCGACCCGAATCGATGTACGGTATGACAGGTCAACGGGGTCGAGGTCAATCGGCACAATCGGACGATAGCTCATACGGATCCTACCATGGATCAGCAGTTACACCACCCGCACGTAATCCACCCACCGAAACAATGATTTACGGACAGCAGCCAAGTCAACTACGCTGCGGGCCCGTACAAACCGAACGGAAAATATCATCCACCGGTAACGGCAGTGCAAGTGGCACTTCTGAGAGACAACAGACTGTAACGTATTCATCTAAACCACCACAAGCTATAAATCCAGGAACTATCGGACCACATCAATATGGTATGCTGCCGATTCGGCAAAACTGAAACAAATTAAATTCATCTGCTCGAAATAGAAATATTAATAGCAATAGTAGTGACGGTACAAGAATAGAATATCTAAATTTCGAATATTCAACAATAATGTCATTCTAAAAATGCAAAAAAAAAAAATTGTTTAATCTGTAATGTTATAAATTAAGGAAAATATTTCCAAATCACCAAAATGACAAGAAAACTCCCTATTAATTTTTAGTTTTGTAAAATAATACAAAAAAAAAAAGAGAAAAGACAGAAAATTCCTTATTGATGAGAATATATTGTAATAATTACGAAAAGAATAATTTTCTTATTATAATAAATAAAAATTCCTATTATTCCTATTGGATCGAGTTACCCAAATAAGCTATTTTAGTTAAGCTATCTTATTATGATAAGACTTGTAATCAATGTAAATGCATTTTACAAACGAATCGAAATCGAAATAGTTTAGATTAAAATTACTAATAAAAAAAATAAGAAGAAATTATTAGTAAACACAGACATCAAAATAGTTAGTTACTAATATTTTTTACACACGTTGATTACTAATTTGGATTTAATTTGACAACAATCCAATTAGAAAATAACCAAAATTTTCTAATTACAAGAAGAAAATACAACAACAAAAAAACGTAAAAAAAACATAAAGAAAGACTTCTTATTATAATAATTGTTTCCTACTACAATATTTACATTTAAGAACTAAGCAATGATTTTGTACATAAAAACGTAAAATAATTCGAAAATTCATTCGTTTTTCATTTAATATATTTATTCTAAACGATTATGAAAAGAAAAATTAGTTCAAAATTCAAATAATTTAGAGTAGAAAAGATTTTAAGTTTGGACAATTGGTTTTTCTTCTACCAATAAATAGGCATAAGACTATTTTCTATTGATTTATTGTATCAATATTTATATCATAATATTATGGTGGTTCTTTTCTATAAACTATAAATATTTTCTTATTTGATTTAAAATAATGAAAATATTCAAATCAATAACAAAAAATGAATAATTAATAATGATTTGATTTAAGAATTTATAAAAATTTCTATAATTATAATAATAATATTTTCAAACAAACAAGTTCAATCGATTTTTTTTATTATTGTAAATAAATAATATAAGTTTTAAATTGCTCTAACTAAACTCGAAATAATTATAAATGTTTGTTCAATTTTTTCCATTTAATTTTTAAAAGTTTAGAAGAATTAATTTATGATAATATAGAAAGATTATACAGAAAAACAAATAGGATACGAAAAGAATAATATAGCGATTTAAAATTTTACAAAATTCATTTTATTTTAATTAATTTTTTTTTATGGTTGTCATCATCTACTGTGGTGTAGTACACTCTTGAAATTCGGGCTGTTGAAGAAAGGACAAAAAGATGGAATTTGAAGAAATCTTGATTTAAATCAAGAAAAAAAAATCCAATTAATTTTAGAGATTTAAAAATATTAATTGTGTTTTCGTGCGTTTGTCCAATGAGAACGAACAACTTAAGTTCTCACATGCAAATGAGTCGTGGCCAAATTAAGCCGACGTGGTAGCACAGTCGTTAGCGTGCTGGACTACCATCCAAGGGGTTGTGTGGGTTCGAATCCTCCCACAGCGGCATGGTCCTAGGCTAATTACTTAGCCACCATTTTCTATTATACTTTCATTTCCTTATCACTTATCCTTTCCCTTTCGGACCATCAGACCATCCGAGCAGATGGACGCAATAGTGTCTGGCGATGTCACAGCCGCGTTCGAAAATTCCACGTAAGCAAATTGTTTTTTCTAGTAAAAATTTTCACTTAAATTTCAAATATTTACCAGAACACAACTGAACGAAAAAAAGAGTCCAAACACCCACCCACGGGTCGAGAAAAATACTTAGAGGGGAGAAGGGGGATAGGGGTGGTTTTATGAGCAACTATTTTATTTTTTTCAGGGCAAATTGGGTCGAAAAACTTTTTTGATCGGATCGAGGCGAGTAACACCTAAAATGGGAGGTCTCGACAAGTGCTGTAAGGATATATGGCATCAGAAGGGACGTCAAAATTTTTATACTTCAAATTATTAGCCAAAAACTCACTGAAAATCGCATATATTCAGCACACCATCCACCCCTTCCCCCCCAACCGACAAAAAAAAATCAATTAATAATACTTGTGACGATTTTTACTCTATTTTTTTTCTTCTAAAAGATACAGAAAAGAAGAACTATCGGTCAAAAATATATAGGCAAACAGGATCAAAGACATCCCCACGTAATTGTGTGCTTTCAAAGAATAAATGTTTTTGAAAATTGTTATGGTATTGATAGAAAAAAAGACGGGCAATTATTAAAAATTTGGATAAAAATAAAAATTTCTTGAACCATAAGCCAAAAAATAAAAAAAGATCGGATCATAAATAAAAATAGAATTTTTTCAGGGTAAAAAGCAGAGACTTTTGGCTATTTTTTTGGCTTATGGCGATATATTGTAATGGGTTTCGGATATATTGTAGAGACCATAAATATAAAAAATTTTGGTTGTAAAATTTTTTTTGAAAGGCTCCAGTTCGAGCGTGATTATAATCCTTAAGAACCTTTGAATTGGTATAATTTTTTAATTCATTGTAAAATGCAAGAACCGAATTTCCTACAACAGTTCGTACGGATTTTTTGGATCTTTAGTTTTGGAGAAAATGGCATCTGAAAATTAATAATTTTTTGTAAAAAAAACGACTAAGTTTAATATTAAAAAAAGTTCATAATAGTTCTGACCTTTCAGTCGATATCAAACTTAATTAGAATATCCAATGGTAAGTATTCGAAAAACAAATTTAAATAAGTCGGGTTTTTTTTTTCAAAATTTACAAAAATTGGCTTTTTTAAAAAGTGTCTATTGTCTTGGAGACATCTTTGATTCTATATCTGTTCAGATAAGTAAACAGCCTTTGTAGAAGCTATATCAGTAAAAACTAATTAAAAAATCTTTACCTACTTTTAATTGACGTTCGTTGGAAAAATGTTTGTTCCCCAACTGGGCCAAAATAAAATTATTAACATTGAGTAAATAAAAAATAAAATTATTAACATTGAATAAAGAAATATTTTTACGATTAAGAATCTGCCTCCTCACAAAAAAAGTAATAAAATCCAAAACAAGAAAGACCATATAAACAAAAATTTAAGGAAAAAAAACAAAAATTTGAACAAATAAAACCCCACTAACCCCCGAACCAACCCAAAAAAATATCCTATCAACAGCAACAACAACAACAAAAACAACAACTAAAAAAAGCTTATTAGAAAAGAGGAGAAAAACAAAACAACACGTACACCACGTCAATATAATCGAAATCACAAGAAAACAATCCAAAATCAATTTTTGTGCAATTTTGGAATCGAGGCAAAATAACAGGGCCCCAAGTTTTCAGAAGAAGTAATTTTCATGACAATTCAAATGTTGAAATTCCATGATAAATTCTAAAAATTCTAACATTTCACAGGTTTTTGGTCAAACATTGTATTAAGTTACGCCTATTGGTCTACTATCAGTAAGCTCTGATTGCATATGATTTTTCAGTTGCGCCTAATTGCCTACTATCAGATTTTTTCTTTTTGAATATTTTTTTCTTTACTCGATGAATAGAATTTTGCATTCAGTTCTTAAAAGAACTGTAGTGCTTTTTTAGCAGTTTTTTATATTTGTTTTTGTTGTTTCATTTTGTTTGCTTGTATGTGGCGGTCCGAAAGGATTAAGGAAATGAAAGTCGCAGAGAAATTAAAGCGGTTAGATAATTCGTGTAGGACCTTAGATTATAGAAGGACTAGATAGGCCTCTACACAAAAATTCTGTGCAAATTTTGTTGACAATGCATTCGTAAGAACGCACCCACATGCAAAATAACAGAAACGGCGTAAATCATTGGGGGCCAATTTTAAACTTCAGTATGCGATTGAGGCGGTTCGTTTAAAACCATTTTGTTATGTGATGTCATTTATACGTAAACAAATAGATTTTTTTAATTTTGCGGATGTTGTTGTTTGATGGAATTAGTTTTGGAAATTTGCAATTTACTAAAAAGTAAGTATAGGTTTTTCCAATAAGAGTGATATTATTTCTAAGTGACGTTTCGGCCATTTGTAATATGTCATGATCTGTCATTTTTTTCATTGTATTCTGTAATGTTTACAATTTCATCATGGAGAGATAAACGCAAGAACAACGTTTACAAATTATTCAATTTTATTATCAAAATAATCGTTCTCCAATTGCAACTTTTCGTGCGCTCACTTTCATCTGAGTGGTGCGGTAAATAAACAAAACTGTCGATTCTGGTGCCAAGAAAATCCACAAATTATTCATGAACACCCATTGCATTCACCTAAATTGACAATTTGGTGTGGTTTTTGGTCTGGTGGAATCATCGATCCGTACTTCTTCCGAAATGAAGCTGGTAACACCGTTACTGTCAATGGAGAGCGGTATAGATAGATGATAACCAACTTTTTATGGTCGAAATTGGAAGAAGTTGATCTTGACAACATCTGGTTCCAACAAGACGGGACTACGTGCCACACAGCACGTGCAACAACCGAATTATTGCGAGAAAAGTTTGGAGATTCGATTATTTCAATAAATTGTGACATTGAATGGCCTCCAAGAAGTTGTGGATTTAACACCATTAGACTATTTTTTGTGGGGTTATTTGAAGTCATTGGTGTTTAACAATAAACCAGACTCTATTCAAGCTTTAGAAGTCAATATTGAACGTGCTATTTATGACATACGACTTGATTTAGTGGAAAAAGTGCTCGAAAATTGGGTTCATCGAATTCGTTCCTGCAAAAGAAGTCGTGGAGGCCATTTGAATGACGGTTTATTCAGAACTTAATTGTATCGATTGTACTTCACATTAAATTTCCTTAACAATTAGTGTGTTTTTTTTAAAGAAATCATATCACTCTTTTTGGAAAACCCTATATTTATCTAAATAGTTATATTGTTGATAACATTTAATAGGAAGTTTTGAAGTGTTGTATATAGAATTGCTGGTCATTCCACAGAATAAGGAAGCCGGGATTTTTTTTCTTTCGGTAAGTTTACATCTTCATTTTTACTAGAGAAATTTACAAAAATTTAGTTTATAATGTGCCTTAAAGGCTTTTAATTATTTATTTTATTTACATTTATTGAATGACGAACTTTTCACTTTTTTAACCACTTTTTAAAAGTGGTTAAAAAGTGAAAAGTTCGTCATTCAATAAATGTAAACAAATGTGATGTTGACAGTTTACCAGAAAATAGTTCAGTGTCGGCGTACGTAAAATGTGTGTAAGAAAATTAAAGGGCACATTTTCTTATCCCTTGTGTATTTACGGAATACAAATGTGCTTGCTACTGAGAATTTATTTTATTCATATTAACGCAATAATTTATTTTAAATCCCCCATTGCTATAATTTTTCAGTCTGTTTTCCATTGCTGTTTTTATTGTGTTAAAATAAATAAAGTATATTCGGTAGACCTATTATTTAAATAAATTTTTTACATTTGTGCTTTCGCTTGCTCTATTGGACAATTCTGTAATGCATTTACAAAATAATATTGTTTTTTATTTAAGTACATTAAATTGTCCCGCTTGTAATTTATTTTTAAAGCATTTGCTATAATGTTGTACACGATTAACTTCTATATTATTAAGATTTTGATACACTGTTCTATGTAATTAATGCTTTATTTTTTAAATTAATTTAAATACACAACGACTATTTAAATTACCATTTCAATTCACAAATACACATTTATATTATAAGAAGATTTCAATGCTTATTTTAACATGAAAATTTAAATTTACTAAGTTGTGGTGTGGTTTTGAATTCCAACATAATATCACATTCTCCCAAATTAATTCGTTTTGAATTTTTGGAATGGATTTTAATTGTTTTGATATAATCATATAACTCGCAATTTATATTTTTATATGATCTTCCACTTTATAATTATGTTTTAATAAATAAAATGAAAATATATAATAAATAAATAAAAAATATTTTAAAATAGAAACTGAAGTTTAAAATTGGCCCCCAATAATTTACGCAATTTCTGTTATTTTACATATGTTTGTGCGTTCTACGAATGTATTGTGAACAAAATTTGGGCAGAATTTTGGTGTAAGGGCCTATCCAGTTCTTCTATAATCTTAATTTAAAAATAACAAAAGTATGCAAGCATTTTGGTATGCTACCACTTTTATGGAAAATGACGTTTTTTAAAACTCTCTGAAAGTCTACAAAATTGAGGCGCTTGATATTTAATTGATAT
Organism: Atherix ibis; assembly: GCA_958298945.1. Taxonomy (NCBI): domain Eukaryota; kingdom Metazoa; phylum Arthropoda; class Insecta; order Diptera; family Athericidae; genus Atherix; species Atherix ibis. The sequence goes on from OY282609.1 coordinate 33,853,754, forward strand.
TTACGAAATAAATAATAAACTTAAAATACAATTCCATTTCATATCAAAAGATTGGACAGAAAATAAAAACTGCCTGTCGTTGTGGTTAAATTGTATTTTCTTGAATTAAAATTAATATAAATTATGCTTTTGGAATTCAGTAAATTCCTATTACGAAAACTAGATGTCAGTGGGTGTCATGTCTACATAAAAAAATCTACACAAAAGTATACAAGTGTTACGTTTTCTCGTCGCTTCTGCAATAAGTCAGCCAGAAAATTGCTTATGCATACAAGGTCTGTTCAAAAAGTATCGCGATTTTTTTTTCGCGATACTTTTTGAACAGACCTTGTTCAAAAAAGTATCGCATACAAGGTCTGTTCAAAATTACTTATTTATTCATGAATATCTATTTTGTCCTCTTCAAAGTAATCCCCACCAGCTATTATACACTTGTAACAACGTTTTTTTCAATTCTCGAAGCACGTCAAATAATCATTTTTTGTGATCTTGTTCAGCTCATCCTTCGATGCCCTCTTTATCTCCTCAATCGTAGCGTAGCATCGTCCTTTCATGGGGCTCTTCAGTTTCGGGAAGAAGAAAAAGTCACAGGGGGCCAGATCTGCGGAATACGGTGGCTGCGGCATTATGAGTGTGTTGTTTTTGGCCAAAAATTCGCGCACAAGCAACGATGCGTGAGCAGGGGCGTTATCATGTTGCAAAAGCCAATTTTTGTTCTTCCACAAATTCGGGCATTTCTGGCGGATTGCTTCGTGCAACTTACACATAACTTACAGGTAATATTCCTTATTCACCGTTCTACCCTGTGGCAAGAACTCATGATGCACCACGCCCTTGCAATCGAAGAAAACTGTAAGCAAAACCTTCACATTCGACCGAACTTGGCGCGCTTTTTTCGGTCTTTGGGCTCTTGCGGCAGCTTCCATTGGGATGATTGAGCTTTGGTTTAGGACGTCATAACCATAAACCCATGATTCGTCACTAGTTATGACTCTCTGGAGCAAATTTGGATCGTCGCGGACAGAGTCCAACAGCTCCTTAGCAATGTTAATGCGATGCTGTTTTTGGTCAAAATTGAGCACAAATCGAAGATTAAAACGAGCCAATCGATATGTTTAAGTCCTCAGTAACTTCTCTAACGGTGATTCGACGATTGGCCAATACTATTTTCTTCACTTCATCAATGTTTTCGTCTGTTGTTGACGTGCTCGGGCGTCCGGCACGCTTTTCGTCGTTCACATCTTCTCGGCCCTCTGGCAACATTTTTTACCACCGATAAACGTTGCTTCGGTTCAAGGTAGCTTCACCATATGCCACAAGCAACATTCGGAATGCGTCCGCGCTATTAATTTTGTTTTTCACACAAAATTTGATAGAGATTCTTCGATCCATTTTTTGGAATGGGCAAAAATCGAAGACGAGCCGAAACACGTGCAAGCAAAGCAGCTGTCAAAAATTAACTGAACATTCAAAATGGCCGAACTTGACGGCATAAGTGAGAGACATGAGTACCAACATAACACCACGAAAAATCGAAATTCAAAATTCGCGATACTTTTTGAACAGACCTCGTCACAGCCCTAAGTGACTTTCTGGTGTGCATTTTGGTCTGAAGGTGTTACACAACAAAAAATATAGGCTTTAGTTACTCTAACTAATACCCGAAGGTGTTACACAACACAAAAATATAAGGTAAAACGTTACCAGGACGCGTATTTCCGAGATTTGGTGGTGTCAATTGACTTCCAATATCGCGCGATTCGACGCCGTTGGATTTTTTCTTGTAGTGCTATGCAAAAATAGTACTTTTGCAGTAATTTCTGATGAAAAAGTAATCACAAATTACCTCAAAAGTATTGAATCCTATAAGAAGTCTCATGACAACCGTTTGAATAACTTTATATGCCAATTATAATAACAAAGTCTAAGCAATATTATGAAATAAAAATTCTATAAAAATCTGAATGTTAAGTATGTTTTATTTAACTTTACTTTCCGAAGCAGAAACTGGATATTTCTGAGTATTGATGTTTTATAATAGCTTTTATGTATTCTTGACATCAATAATGCGAATAATTTGATAGTATATATTGTATAAAGGACGTTATTCGGTACAATTATTCAAAGCATTAATAAAAGATTGACCGTCCATATAATGGCGTAGAGATGGTGTTTTATGATCCCGCTTCAACTGTTTTTGAAAGGGACTGATACGAGGGTAGTCTGATATATCAGTGATAAATGCAAGAAATATTGTTGATATCAGCTAAATGGTTTTTTTTTATCATCTGGCATTCCTAAAAAGACCCCATACATCCATTTTTTATAACAATATGTTCATTAGTTCAGTTTTAAGCGAACAAGATGTGTGTTTTTTATTAGTATGGAAAAAATATATGTGTTAATAGAAACGCTATTTTTAAGGGAAAAAACCATATCTGAAACCAAAACCAAGGTTGAAAATCGGATGCAATGATTTAGAAGTGGTCTATTAAATTTAACGTCTAATTTAGGTCACTACCGAACGTCTAATTTAGGCGGCCGGAACGTCTAATTTAGGTCACTACCGAAAAATTATTAATAAAATCCATGACAACGTTTTAAAAGAACGTCGAGTGAAATTGGAGTAGAAAATATCTTACATGAAATTTTGAGCCACGTTTTCTAACACCTCAACAAAAACGTATTCATATAACGACTTCAATGGAGCGGTTGGATATGTTTAAGCGTAACCCAAATGAGTTTTTACTTCGATTCATAACTGTTGATGAAACATGAATTCACTATTACACATCAGAAATCAAAGTTCAACCAAAAAAAAGGGGCTAGCGAACGTGCACCAAATAAGGCAAAAATGGTTCCATCAGAATTAAAGGTTATGGCTACTATTTTCTGAGAGGCACTTAATCTAATATAATCTTCATCGACTATCTTGAACGATATTATTCAGATTTATTAGATCCATTGAATAATGAAACCAATACAAAATGACCGCATTTGACAAAGAAAAAAGTCATGTTTCATTATGAAAAGGCACCTAACGTAATTCCATTAATTTTACAGTTACAAATGCCGATGAAGCACATTCATCGGCATTTGTAACAGTAAAATTAATAGAATTACGTTATTAAGTGCTTCCCCATGCATCGTATTTTCTAGATTTGACTCCTTGCGGCTTTATTCTGTTTCCAAACATAATGAAATGGCTCGGTGGAAAGATATTTGCGTCTAATTCCGAAGTTATAGTCGAAACTGAGACCTATTTTGCAGAGTTTCATAAATCGTACCTACACGGATGGTATAAAGAAATTGAAACTATTTGAAAGAAGACTATTTTGAAAAATAAATAATTTTTTGTTGAATGAATATTTTTTCCCATTTATCACTAACTTATCAGACACCACCACGTATCTTAAATGTAAATGAAAAATTTGTTTTGTCTTAAAAGTAAATTAAAAATTGAATACGAAAACTTGCATATCTCCCTGCATGCAATTTCAAATAATTAAATTTACTATAACTTCTATTATTAATTAACCAAAATGAAACTTTAGAGGAATTTTAAAAAAATTAACAATAATTATCAATTATTTTATTAACTAACTAAAAAAAAAACACAAATTTCATACCAGAGCAAAAAAATAAGAAAAATATTAACAAATTATAAAAAAATCTACAGACTTGAAGAATTTGTTTAAATGCATTAAAAATTAATCAAGATCAATTATTTATTTCCATAACGGCTAGCTTGGCTAACGACGGCGGGCAAGTGTCAAACGACCATGGGCAATAGAGAGGCTACGAAGAGGTCAGCACTCCACAATACATTTTGTCCATCGACTTTTGCCGATTCTAATAAGATTATGAACATACAATCTTTACCCACCATAGCGCTCGATCACAGTCGAATTAAATTCTATGTCACCGATGATGACCTATGATGTTTTTTAGATCCAACCCCTCCGACCTCAATGAGGAAAAAAAATTGAAAAAAATTCTCAATTAACGAGTTCACTTGTATTTAATTCAACTTGGATACATATATTTTCTGATTCATTATCTTTCCTCTTGCAGTCTATTTTTAACAGAAAACAAACAATTTTAATAAAAAATTAATTCTATGGCGTCAATTTATGTCGTTTGACTCATAAGCAATTTCAAAAAAAATAATTTAATAATAAATAATAGAAATTTAATTCAAATAGTATAAAAAGTGTTTTTTTTTATATTTCAAGAAGAAAATAACAAAAAAATTAATTATAGCCAAACATAAAAAGTACCAACAAATTTCATCTTTTTCTCTTGATGAAAATTTTGTAAAATGCTTGAATGATTTCCAGTTGCAAATGTAAACAGTTCTTGCCTAATTATTATTTTTTTTTTAAAAAAAACTAGAAAGAAAACAAACAAATAAATGGACAAAAAGCCAATTTTAATTTACTATTATTTGGAATTTTATTTACTCTTAAAACAAAATCGGGTCTATCGAAAAAGTATTGGAAACAATAAGAAACGATTTAATGAATAATGACAATTTTTCAACAATTTTTACGGTCAATTCACAATTAGGAAAGTGAAAAATTACCAAACAAATAGTAAACGACCTTGCAACATTATTACTGTAACGATTTAATCGCGCAAAAAAAATTTGTTCATAAAATGTATTCTAGAAAAAAATTAGAGACCGCAAAAAAGCCACTTGCATGCCATCGACGTATACCATTTGGCGCACCGCAAAGTTGTATTCTCTCACCTATGTTAATACCTTGCGTGTTGCCACATCCAATCATGAACACGAATTAATTTGATGAAACAGCCAACTTAACTTAACACATGGAATATCTTTCAAAACCATATCCTATTCTTCAAAAACTGATTTAATGGAAATAATAGTAAAAAACTGAATAAGAAAAATGTTCACTTCCTGTTGACAACACGGTTGCAAAAAGGGAAAACATAACCTAAATTAAACCGAAATTAAAAGCTAATTACACGATTATGGAACGCTAACACGCCCGCCCGGATGTATGTATATAGTTAAAATGAAGCCTAATAAGCTGCGATGGACTGATTATTGAATCCGGAAAGTCTACAGTAGTGTTATTTATGGTCCCAGAAAACAAGGCAAGCTTTACCTTCGATGTAGCAACGGTATTATCTAGGACGATAAGGACATGGTGGGAATGTCGAACTAGAAGACTGAGACTAGACACCGGGACGTCTGGCGTTTTATGATTTAGCAAGCCTAGACCTAATTCCCAGTTGTCGCGTCATGGTTGATAATAGGCCTGATGCCTCAAACAGATGGAATATCTTCCAAAACCATATCCTACCCTTCAAAAACGGATTTACTAGAAATAATAGTAAACAAATATTCACTTCCTATTGACAACGCGGTACCAAAAAGGAAAAACATAACCTAAATTACACCAAACTTAAAAGCTTAAGTGGGACGCTAACATGCCCACCCGGATGTAGTTAAAATGAAGCATAATAGACTGCGATGGACTGATTATTGAATCCGCATGGACCGTATGGATGAAGTTGCGTTATTTATGGTCTCAGAAAAGAAGACAGGCTCTAAATTCGATGTACCGACGGCATTATCCAGGACGCTAAAGACATGGTGGGAATGTCTAACTAGAAGCCTGAGACTAGACACCGGGACGTCTGGTGCTTTTTGATTTAGCAAGCCCAGACCTAACTCCCGGTTGTCGCGCCTTAGTTGATAATACCTCGAAAACAGGTTCTATAGTGGACTTAAAACACATCAGACTTGAACGGCTGTGTGTCAGAGATATTTTCAAAAATATTTAAAATAATTATGAAGTCACTTTTCAAATCTTTTTAAGAACTAGAGCTTTTGCACTTTTTGGTAAACGTTTGAGCCTAATCTCTATAACTGAATATGTTTCGTAAAATTGATATTTCCTCCTTTTTAATTCTAGAAGTGCTATTGTGTTTCTCTAGGTCTGATGCCTCGAATGGACCTGTTTTCTCTAGATCTGATACCTAGAGAAAACACACGAATTAAGTGTCCTCATCACTACAGTCTATTGAGCCTATTCTTCATTGGAGAATTAATATTGGATAAAAATTATTAAAACCTGAATTGTCGATAGGGCCTAAGAATTTAATTCTAGATCGTATTCAGTTTAGACGTTTCTGAGAAAAAGATTCTTTTCGACAATATTGACAGAGTTATATGAAACAGATTTTTTGATTATAAGGTCTCAAAAATTAACAGTGTGTAAGCATAACTTTCGAAGGAGAATCTTTTCAATTCATCTGAGAAAGTATGTAGTTGTGAGAATGATCTGCAAAGGTGACACAGAGTATAATTGAGTAGACCTTAGTACAAATGACGTTCGATATAACCTGATTAATTGCAGGGTTATCGCATTGCAATAGGTTTTTGGTAATGTGTATATACCTGGTAACGGAAGGCACTCAATTTTACCGAATTAATGGTAATTAATTCTTTGGCCTTGTGTCGACAACTACACTGATCCAAGAGTGTAAAGTTTATTGTCCCACATTGGCTTTCCACCGCCCAGCCAATCTATTCAACTATCATTCCTAAATTTCTGATAAAAAAATTCCATACCGCCCCCAATCACAATTTCTTTTTTGTAATGTTACTCAGTCAATATGTGTTTACGTTTCATTTCTAGTTGGATTGCACCTCTCCTAGAATTTCTTAACTCAACTAATCCCCTTTCAACCCCTGAAATTATGTAGTATAGGAACTCATGGAGTAAAAAATTTTTGCTCCACGAGTTTCTATACTACATAATTTCAGACTGCTTCTCACTAATTTAGGAAAGGTTCTCATTTAAGAAACTAATATCATTTTTCACTTATGGTTAAAAAAAGTCTTATAGCTTCAAGGTCACTCTTAGTCATCATATAACTTCTGTCACATGTCCTAAAGACCTCTCTTACAAAAGAATAAACAACATCCGATAATTACAAATTATATTTTGACCAATAGTATTATTTTCATGGACGGAATTATTAGGTTGATTTTTTACAGTAGATGTCTTCACACATAGTTTTCCACTTCCTTTTTTAATTTATATACTATAATTGAATTTTTTTTTGTAAAATGAAAGTTTTGGGTTATTTATAGTATATAAGTTGTTGAGAAATTTTGAATGTTTTTTTAATGCTGATAAATTTCGGTCTGACGTCACAAATTTTGAAAGTTATCTGCATAAGGGCAGATTCTCCGACACGGACAGAGACCACTTTTCAGGTTTAACTGAACTTAATCCCCATTATTCGACTCGAGCAATCATGCAGACCCTTGAAAAAAGTCAAACAATAGCTTTCAGGTATTTTAATACTCGTGAGAATGTTAATTGGTATAAGATGCTTGGGTACCTCACGATCTAAGCGAAAAAAATTAACTGGAGCGGATTTCAATTTGCCATTCATTGCCAAAACGCAATGAAAACAATTCGCTTCTGAAACGGGTAGTTACTGATGACAAGAAATAGATAGTATACAATAAAGTCCAATAGAAAAGATCATCAAATAAGCTAGGGGAAACGCAATTGATGACCCCAAAAGTCGATCTTCACCCAAAGATAGTAATGTTATGTGTATAGTGGTACTGAAAGGGTATTTTTTAATATGAGCTTCTTCGATTAAATCAGACCAATTCGGAGAGAACTTTCGATATAACCTACTTAACAAAAGGGATAATGAATTGCGTTACGTTCCAGGTCATGTGGGAATTTTGGGCAACGACTGGGACGATAATCTGATATAAGAACTCTCCGGTGTTCACAGCAGCTCCCGACTTGCAGCATGTACTAACCAAATGATAAATTACACCTTTATCCTTTCGTAGCCACACGGACTGGACAAGTAGCGAACATATCTGTCGAAATATTGGTCAGCCATTAACTACCAAGTAGACTCTATAACCTCATCAAATTCATGGATACGAAAATTACTCAGAATTCACACATTATTTACTTTTCGGGAACCTCCCGAGGCTGCAATTGAAAATTCCACGTCCAGAATTGGCAACTCGATAGTTGGACGTTCCACGTCTTATTGCAGATCCACCAAAAGCCACTAGTAAGAAGGTGATATGTCAGATGAGTGGGCTGTTTACTCACCTGAGATAGCACTTTCTTACTACCATTAATTCTGACCCTTCTTTACGGTAAAGTTTAAGTGGTTTTAAGAACTGTCAAAGATACCTAGACAAGTTATTTGCGCAGAAAAACAACGACTTCGAAAGGAGAGGTAAGAAAATTGTTCAATCCAATAATATAAGGGTCGTTCTACGATAACGGGATACTTTAATGTCCCGGATGAATTACTAAAAAATGTTAAAAAATTATCGAGTTAAAACATTACGTTTTACTAGATGTCATCTTAATCTACTTCTGCATTCCACTTTTTAAAAAAATTAATTAAAACTTATGCAGTTATTTAGCATTATATGAGCGAAATCGTCATTCCCCGGCATGTCCCAATCACGTTTTCAATGTATAAAAATATGAATTCTATAGGAAATGTTTAACATATCATTTTAAAACTAGAATGGTAAGCTACTAAATGTTCAAACTATGAGTTAAAATACATATTAACTAAAATAAATAAATATAAGAACTAAAAAATTTAATAACAATTCTGTCCCTCATTTTTTCATCATTTCCCTGGGTACGTCATATTTTTCCTTAGAATTCGTAACGGCTTTATCTGAAAATAATGGAATGAGTACCGTTCCATTGTTTGATAAATCTTAGTTCCAAATTCAGTAGTTTCGCGACTCTCTACAGAAACACATGCCAAGTGTATAAATTTTAAAGTACTGAAAAGTGGTGTCCCATGTGAATTCGTCATTTCCCCGGTAAGTATTTTTAGACATTTTTGTGTATGTAAGGAATTCAAATTTCAGTGGAATTATAATAAGTTATGGCAGAACTCATTTTTGCCTTGGTTTATTTGATTTATTTAAAAAAAACCGAGATAATTACAATTTACATACTGGAACACCATTCCCCTGGCTATCATTCCCCTGAAAATAGTGAAACAGGGGAATGATGAGGTAGCCAGGGTAATGATGAATACATGTAAAATACATGCGAAATTGTTTATTATCATTTACTATCAAAATAGAAACTGATCATTTTATTATATGGTTTAGAATTAAGACTATAAAATACAGAATGCCGCCAAATAAGAAAAAGAATTCATTGGCTGAAAAACGACAAGCGGAAAAGAATCGATATCAAAAAATCAAAGATGATCCCGTCAAGTGGGAAGCTCAACAAGAGAAGGAGCGGCAGAAATATCTAAAAAAGAAAGAAAAGAAGTCGGTGCAGTCGATAGCCGCCTTAACACCAAGGGCACAACGGGCTAAAAGGAACAAGTGGAGAATTAGTTCTCAAAATTACAGAAAAAATTTAAAAGCTAAAAGTCAGGTTCAACAGTTTTTGAACGCAAATTCTCCACCTTGTAGTGAAAATGAATCTGAACCAGAAGTTCACGAAACACCTCAATCAGCAAGGGCACATCAGGGAAGGAAACTGGCTGCAAAATTTCGAAAACAACGTTGGAGGAGTCAAAAACAGAATGCAGACAAAATTGAACATCTTGAAGCTCAAATTGAAAAATATAAAAAGCGGTGCAACCGTCTCAAGAATGTGATTGCAAAAGCAAAAGGAGAAAAGTCATCACCAAACAAAGTTGTACAAAATATTTTAAGAAACTCAAACATTAATAACCGTGCTATTCATAAAAGGTTATTGTTTGGACAGGTTATTGAGGAGCAATTGAGTTACAACTTTCAGAGGGACAAATCTGATAAAATCAGACAATTATTCACCAAATTAATAACTGGAAAAATAATAAAAAAATATCGAATGCAAAAACAATGTTGCAAATTTCTAACCTATAAGAGAACTACAAACAAAAATTTAACCAGTTTAAAATATGTAAGAAAGAGTAGAATAGACATAGAATCTAGAAAGCTAGTACAAAAAGGACAGGTGGATATGGGAAAAGGACAGCTGATAGGCTAGTATCGCAGGGTGCCGATTTAGTTGATATTAAACAATTGTTCATTAAATTAAAAGAAAATTGCCCAGGCATAACATTTTATTTAATATCAACCGAAGATATTGCTGCAATCAGCGAAGAAACAAAAGATGCCCGAATAGTTCCTTTTGTTGGTACCATGAGAGTACGTCAAGTTGTTGGCAATAAGCATTCTACAGATTTAAAAATGCGTTCGTTAAGTTGCTTTAATTGCAATGACTGCAGTCATTATAAAATCGGAATATTGAAAGATTCAAAATCAAATCAAATCAAAACACAAAAGTTGAACTATAAGGACGTGTATACACCTAACTCTAGTGAACATGAGGAAGATGTTCAGGAAAAACCGGATGTGGAAAATATCAAAGCCGGTACTTTCGTTCTTGTCGAGTTTGTTGAAGGTGTAAAGGGCAAAAAGAAATACAGGTAACAATTTCTTCTATTTAAGATAAATTTTTTTTTATTAAACAACTATTTTAGATATGCAGCAATATGCCAAGGAAATTTAGAAGATGGCGATGTAAAAATTACATCTTTAAAAGCTGGTGAAAATAATTTATTTTTTGTTAACGAAAAAGACGAATGTTATGTTTCTGCAAATCAGATTTTATCAATTTTGCCTAACCCAAGCCTTGTGGTACACGGAAACCGGCGTGTAAATTACAAGTTTCCAACAAAAGTCAATATACTGGAGAAAAATTGAACAAAAAGGAATTTACCATACAAAAAACAATTTTTTTTAAAGCAATTGAAGGCTGTATTATTTTAAGTTTTTTTTTTTTTTTTTTTTATATGAAATATATTTTTTTTTATACTACTTTTTAAAGCATAAATAAACAAAAGAATTATAATAATCAACCAGTAGTTTTAAAACATAAAATCCTTTTTAAAAAGGTAGTTTTTTCAATTTTTTATTGTGGGTCGTCATTCCCCTGCTTAAAGAGTCATTCCCCTGTTCACCAAATTTAAAAAAATGGCTATATCTTCGATAATTTAAAAAATTAAACGTGTTCCGCTGAACATATGTAATATTTTTAATATGTTCGACCAAATTCAGTTATTTCTGAGACATTATTAATTAATTTCAAAATCGGAAAAAAAATGTTCAATAGTATCCGGTTATCGTAGAACGACCCATAAGAGCATAAATATTTCAAAAATCCTTTTAACTAACATATCATGAACAGTGATAGTTGTCTTATACTATTCGATAGCATAAACGTAGAGATACTATGTAGAATACTAAGCCCTGACACACAGCCATTAATGGTATAGTTTGATGCTTCGAATTTGTGTTAAGGCGGGTAAGAAAATGAAAGATTTATTATCATTGGATATGAGCTATTTATCAGATATAAATAAGCTAGTAATTGGAAAAAATATTTGACAAATTAAAAACAATTGAAAATCGTAGCAAAAATAAGTGTATTATATTATCTGTATTTAATGGTGCTATGCCGGTCGTTAGACATAATACCACCAGTCGCTTACGACTGTAGGGATTAAGATTACGCCTAATCAACACACGTACATAACTGACAGTTAGCAGTCAGTAATCAGTTACAAACTGATTACCTTAACTGCTGGTGATGAGGCCCATCTTAAACCTCTACTCTCATCAGCAGTGACAGTGCCCGAGATAATTGCCAGTATCTCCCACCAGCGATCCGAAGTAACTCACCATAACCGAGCATAGAATCTGCTATTTCTATGGGGCATCTCGATTCCCGTGGTATCTATTTTTTATATTAGAGTACTTTAGGTTTGTACCCCGCTCAGTGAGCAATAGTCAGGAACCTTGTAAATTCCTAACCCTATCTTGTACCATTCCTAACCTTACAATTTACAATATCACAACAACCATCACGGATCTTCTTAGCTATATTTTTCCTTTTTATGCCATTATTGGGATGAGAAGCTGGTCTATACTTAACATCCCGCCGCCGGGGCAGAAAATAAGTGTATCTTTTCATATTAATAATTTTCCCTTTCAAACTAATGTAAATAAATCGCATCATTAACCAAACAAATCGATGTCATTTTTTAGTTCCGCTATTTTCCGCTGCAGTAATAGTTTGGCAATATGGCGCTGAAGTCAGTAAAAGTACCAGGTTGGTGTATAGGACATGTGCAGATGTCAGGTTAGTGTTTAGGGAAACCACGAAAAAAATCGATTACCAGATTTTTCATCTAGTCTTTACCTGATATTAGGTGACATATACATTGTTTTTAAGGTAGGATCTGTACTACGTATTATATATACCAGGTGTATGTTCCAAGCATTATAGGATGTCATAGAAGAGAGTGAAAAAATAGTTTCGTAATTTAATCAAACGCCCATACTCGAAATACGCTAGCTAAAACTATATTACATTCTAGTTTAGTACTTTGAAATTCGTTACTTAATAATATTATCATTACCAACAAAAAAAAAACAAAGCTTAGATAAGCTTTTTTGTAATATATTGTAATAAATTTATTGTCGAAATTTATCAAAACTAAAAGCTTATTTACTTTATAATTATAGTATTTTTTTTAAACTTATTTTCGGTTTTCTTCACCAAAACTGATAATGGCAAAAATAATAAAGTCTAATCTTTTTTATCCAAAATGGCGTCAAAACGTTGATAACGTTTACTTTGGATTTTGACTACTTTAATTTAAAAAATAAGATAAATTTTTGAAAACCCGCACAACATTTTTTTTATTCAAATGACTGATACTAATTGAAAGATAAAAAAAAAAATATTAATATTACAACATATTTTTTTTCTCACTTTTTTAATCTTTTATTCACTTGTTGAACAGTAAACAAAATCGAATGATTAGTCACTGACAGTGTGCTGTGTGATGTTATTCAAAATAAAAATTCAAATCAAAAAACAATTTAATCATTGGATGACTAACACTTGCAATACGTGATTACCACTGATTATTCGAGGAATTATACCATAGAGCTGATAAAATAGATGAATACTCGGAGCACCTTCGTGACATTTTAATTTATGTTGAAAATGTAGATTATTTGTTCTACTTGACTTCGATTTTCCTCTTCTGAAGCAGCAGCAAAAGCTTGGTCTCCATTATTGTGAAAAGGAGTATTCTAGTGGGACAGAGATGGAGACCAAGCACATACTGCTGCACTAGGAGAAGAAAATCGTAGTCAAATAGAACAAATAACCTTCAATTTGGTACACCGACGTGATGAGCATAATGTTGCCTCAAAAACGACATTGTAGAGAGCAGCCACAGCCATCAACCGTCAGCTAGATGACACACTTCTCACACGGTTCGGCCGATGGATACGAATCCCTGCGTAATATCAGTGAGGCAAGCACTTGGTAGGGAGTACTGTGGCGATACGAAATCACTGTTATTAGAGTGAATTTAAGAAAATCTAAACTGAAAAGGCTGTGAACTAAATTAAATTCATTAGTTTAAGGAAAATGATCGCGGTAAAAATATTCTCAGGGTAAGGCATAAAGCATCGGAAGAAGCTCATATTGCTGGGTTTGGAAGGAGATAATAAAAATATACGAGAGATCGTTACTACCAAACTTTGGTTTTTTTCTATCAATCTTATTGCAATTGTTGATAGTTAATCTTATTCACTATATCGGAAATTGTACAACCACAAAGACATGGGTCGGATTTGTTTTTTCCTTCTTCATTTTTTTTTTTGCTCTTAATTTGATGAAAACCCTGTTTATAAGAAAATGACCTTTTAAAATGCATGCACCCTAGAAGCGTGTACAATTTGTTAGGGTAAAATATTAATTGACAATGTAATTAGTTAATTGTTTTCATTCCGAAACTATTATTGCTGTGGGCTACAAGGGTCAGTGACGACGACAATTATTAGTACGACATGGCCAATTCGTAATAGAATGATCGATTTATGTCGCCTGACCAAATATAGAGGTGCCTGGATGATATTTCTAATAGTCTGGGTCACTCGCTTTTCTTAATGATACCAGACAATTCGAATTTTTGTAACCAAAGCCGCCAGTTTATTTGACGATAATTATGAACTAAACACGGATTATTTAAAAATTCTGATGACCTACCACTTGAGTGTAACCTAGACTATTTTGTACTAACGACTATTCTATAGTATGGCAGTTAAAGTCAGGCCTGTTAGGTCTCACCACTACCACTACTGAAGAATACTTTTCAGAAAGATCACAGCATTCATTCCTCTTGCTGGTGGTAGTGATGGCATTATCGTAGATTTTATTACATTTTTCTCTTCACCACATTTAAGCTGTATGCGCCACTGAACTGCGGAAAACTCCAACTTGGATAAACTTATTCTTAGTGTAGTGTTCGCCACGATTCTCCCCGAATTGGCTACAACTAACCACTGATTTGCTCGTGTTGGTAGTTGGTAGTAGCTTCTTTTGAGGAGAAAACGTCGATTTTATATGTGAGACGGTTATTCAGCGACTGGCATTCGGTCTGGCAACTAAGCTTAATTTGTTTAGTTCGGTTTGGTCAGTCATCGTGTCGGAATTAGTAACGAAATCGATAGACTCCCAACAGCAAAACAGCAAAACAATTCGTCCAGTCGACACGCACATATCATCAACAGTAAAAGCGGTTTCGTGTCGTCACATTCCGCCGTCCCGTGTAAATTAGTGGGCGACCACCATATGTAAACGTGTAAATTTTACCTGGGCGTTGTCAACAATAGACCCATACTTCTGAAGAAGATATTGTAGTTACCTATCTTCTGATCTTTGGAAATGTTAGTGTTGACAATAAGCAACGACAAAGAAATAACCACAAACGTTATTGGGTCGAGCCAAATTCGAATTTTAGTGTCCAGTATGCCGTTGTCGGTCAAGCAAATCAAAAGAAAATCGTCCGCAAACGTGAAATGATTTGAAAAAATCAACACCTCGTATTTTTCTATTCAGTTTTTTGTTTTTTTTTTTTGTTTTCTGTTTTTCATTTTTTACAACATAAAAAAAAGAGTGCAATATCGATTATAAGGTGGAATTCGATAACATTTTTGATAATAAGTGCTAACGATAAGATAAACGAATCCGTTTGTTTGGTTTGTTGGAACAAAGTGAATAACGAAGCAGCTAAATTGTGTTCGGGCAATAACGCGATAACAGGTGAATTTAATCGAAATCACATGAAGAAACGGAAAAAATGCACGATTAGTAAGGGAACGAATCAGTTTTCCAAACAGTCTATCTTATAAGTTTGGATGATATTACAAGTAATACTTTTCAATCTGAAAAAGAAATAATTTGCAAAATAGTGCATAGATATTTTTAGTGTAAATCAAAAAAACAAAACAAAAACAAGTGCGGAAAGTGTTCATGTTGACTGCAAGTGAGTAGTTAAATAAATAATATTCGTTCACATAAGACTCATCTACGACTACTCGTATGATTAGTTATAGTTTCTGTGAAAATAAAAATAAAAGTAAATCTTAAGAAAATTCCAGCCATATTATCGACTATCGGATTGCGGAATTATTTATAATTTTTCGGGATCCCTCCATATTGTTATAATCAAAACTTTGTATTTACTTCGATTATAGGCATAGTCGGTTCGGTTGCATGTGTGCTCTTTAACATGGCATATGCGCCCACAAAGTTGACGTCACTAACTAAAAAAAAATCGACTTTAGCTAGTTACCTGCCGTTAAAACCTGTTTGAAATTGTTTCATGCTAAGGTGACTATTCTTCTACCCCCCTCCCAACCCACACACAAATATCAATTCAGTTATATACATTTTGGCTTAATACTCTCACTAGTCCAATTGCTGAATTTACTGTAATTTTATAGACTCAAGTAGCCATTTACAGGTATACAGGTATGATTGTAAATGCGACGGAATTCTATACAAAATGCTCACCTGTACATATGCACAAATGTGTCAGTTAGTAAAGAAAGGAACAAATACAAAGCAAAACTGTTTAGCCTATTAATGCGGACAAAAAGAAAAAACAGAATTTCTTTTGGATAAACAAAAACTATGAATTTATTAATAACATATTTCCACGTTTTATAGAAATATTTAACTGTCACTACCTTGACTGTATAATAATTAAACAAAGCTTGCGGCATCGGCAAATGTGGAGAACTTAAGGTGAGTATTTTGTTAATGACGACATACCAACCAACACTACCTGTACCTTTTGCTCGGCGCACATTTGTATGTTGAGTTGCTTAACTCACAAAGCCATAGTAACGAAGCAAAAAAAAAAAAAAAAGATAATAATAATAATAAGAGTTTACTCACATGTTATTAACTAAAATTTCTGCTTTTGTGATGCATTCGGCAGGGTTGTCTGCTACAGTTTGTTGACTTATTTCAACATTTTAAATTAAGACCAGGTATGTGTGGAGAGTTACGAGTAAAGGGTAATGGTTTGGCTAAAAGAAAATAAAAACAATTAAAAATTTAGCTAAATTTGAGAGAAAAAAAATTTAAAATAATTTATGTCATTTTACGCATTGATAAATTTAAAAAAATCACAATTTTTTCTAGTCTTAATTTCGAACAACCGCCCAGCCCACCTTTCCCTCTTTTTTCCACATTTTCCATTCAATTATTGTATTTTTTTCCTGGTTTTTTGAAAATATATATATAGTATAAAATAGAGGACAATATGAAATGATGAATTTTTATTATAAGCAAAGTTTATTTATTGTACATACAAATATGTGAGATTTTTTAGACATGTGCCATGGGAGACTTTATAACGTCACTAAAAGTAGTCAAAGTTTTGAACGGTGAACTTTCTCCATATTCAATAGTAAGATGTGCATTTTTTTTTCTTTATCAAAAAAGAAAACAAGAAAAGTGATGACGATTGCCTAGCTGGTGCCCCTTTAGATGGCGGCAAAATTGGCATGCGTTATCGTGGCACTAAGAATTTATATTTCACTAGAAATTAGCGTAAAAAATTGCCTTACCTAAGTGATATTTTGGATCTAGCTAGTGGAATAACATCAGTTGTTGCGACGCTAAGGCTCTACAATTCAGTAGTAATGTTCCTCTAAATGACTTGTAAGAAAATAATAAATATAAAAAACACAATAGTCCCGCCTACACATAAAGTCGGACCCACTATTTCTGCCCACAATTTTTTACAAACAAATAATCACATTTAAGATAAATAATTATCGGGTTTTTTAAAGAAGATAACTTAAATTTTATTTACTTTTTGTTTATAATACAAATTAGTGGTAAAATTTAACTGATCAAAAGGCTCTTTGAAGTCAATGCAGTTCGTTGCCAAACATTAGCCAGTAATTTTCTTATCGATATCACTAGTTCTAAAAGACGAATCCACCCAATCTTTAAAATTCTAAATTTTAACCATTACAATTTTTATTAAAAAATTAAACAGAGTTGATTATATCTTATCTATTGATTAATTAGTATGTGACATTTTTTGCAAAACATTAAAAAACAAACCTTTTTAAAAGACAACCTTTTTAAAAGACCAATTACGATAAGAGTTGGAATTGTCTGAGCATATTAGGCTAGCTCTGGCAGGACCTAAAATGATCACAGCTCATCAAATCCAAGAATAGTTCTAACTCACAAAATAGCGTCGATGGACTATACAACTATTATATCTTTATTTTATTTAATATTTTTATGAATTATTTTTCTTTATTGCAATTTCATATTTTCCATTAATGTTTTATTATATTTCGAAGTTCAAGTGCAAAGGTATTAAAAAAGTTTAAAAGCGTTAAATTACAACTTCTTGCAGGGCATTGCACATCTGCATCTCTTGAAATTATCGGCTCGCCAAACTTTTTCGACTCGCCAAGCAATAAATCGATTGTGGCATGGGCTGTGTGGCATATTACACTGTTTAGTTGTTGAGAGCTCATATTCAGACAACAACATTTTTTTTATATTAACGGCAACTCTACTTATTTTGAAAGAAATGAGGTTCGATGGATCCACCGTGCCTTAAACCACAACAAAAAAAAGACTTTTTCGGAATATAAAGGTTCCTCGTGAATAATTTGTGGACTGGCTTCAGACCAGTAACGATAATTTTGTTTATTCACCGATCCAGAGAGATGAAAATGCGCTTCATCTAAGAAGATGAATTTCTTGGAATCTTTTTTATGACGATCCATTATTAAAAAAAGTGCACAATAATTAAAGAACGATTATTTTGATAAAAAAATTGTATAATTTTCAAGTGCTGTTCGGCGTGTATCTTTCCATGAATAAATTGCAACCCTTACTTAGTACAACTGACAGTGACAGAAATCAAATATGGAGACACGGTGAATTTGATCACCCCTGTAAAAAGACCCCATAGATTCTACCCCAATTGTTCGATGGCTTTGGTGAGCTGTATTTTTTGTTGTTGATAAAATGAGGTTCGGAGTATCAAAAGATCTTGACTTTTAAGAGTTAGTTTCCACTTTTTTCAATGTTATTATCATCATCAACGATACGACTTTCGGGAGGTCGATCTAGACATGCTGAATCGAACAATTCCAAATGTAGCCGTTTTACCCAAGGTCCCTTTTAATTAGTGTTCCATCTCAAGGCGATATCTACTTCGTTTTCTACTACCATAAACGAAGCCACTGAAGACTGCCCAGGCAGAATCTTTCCCATCTATATGGATTAAAAATAATTTTACCAAAATCCGAACAGTTGTGTTAGCGATCTAAGATTTTATTATTAAAAAAGCCACGGAATCGCCTTCGAGTGACGACTCTCTTTTCAAATATGGCTTGATTTTCGCATTGATTCTCGCTAAGGTCCAAATAGGGCCAAGGTCCGTTCAGTAGTAGCTCCGTTTTTATGATGAAAAGTTTTGAGTGAAAGAATTTGGACTGACTAAAACCGGCTTTGCTAACTGCCACCAAATTGATAGTAATTAATTTTTTAAACTTTCAGGTTTTATATTTTGTCATTTTTGTACACTGATTCGAAGAAATTTTATTTTCGTAGATAAAATCACTGTGCTATGGTAATTAAACCAACAACAAGAAATAATTACTTCAGCATACATTTAAGATCACGCACTTACTTAAGCCATGAAAAAAAACTGTACATTAATGCATTGTAATTTTTAATGGATTGCAAATGATTAAATTAAAACATGCCAAAAAACCGTTAAATTGTCTATTTAAGAGAAAAATTCAATTACGTCAGGTAAAAAGATAATAAAAAAATAATTTACAGAAAGGTGCAAGGTGAATTTGAAATCGTTTTTCAAATTACGAGTATTTGAAGACTAGCAGTAGTTGCCTTGGCATTAAATGTCAGTTTACGTATACGAGTATTACAAGAGTTAATCAAAAAGATCTTTTAAAAATAAATAGGCTTTGAAGCAATCTCAGCTATGAGTTTCCATTCACAAAGGCAATTTAGTGAATATTAAAAAATATAACATATTCAATATTAATTGATTAACTAAATAGATTAGTTGGCAATGGCGATTATAATTTACATTTCAGTACTAATGTCACTAAAATTGATAATAAAAAAAGGAGAAAAAATTAAAAGCAGAAACTAACAAAACAGTTGGGATACTTTTCTTAAATGAAAATACTTTTTTCTAAAATTTTAGCATCTTATAACGAAAATCATAAAAATCCTTTAAATTAACGAAATCCCGAAAAGCTTTAGTTTTAATTACATACATTTTTAATGGTATCCTACACACAACCTGTTTTCCTTTACTCTGGAAATTTTCTGTCATTAAAATGATTCGTAAACCAACTAAACCCATTAATTCTCCTTCCTCCTATAGACCTTTCAGCCTCTTACCAATTCTTGGTAAGATATTTGGAAAACTCCTATTAAAATGACTCTACCCTGTCCTAGTTAATGAAAAAATTATTTCTGATCACCAATTTGGCTTCCGATCTGAACACTCCACTATCCAGCAATTCCATCGAATTGGTGATCACTTTGCATCCTCTCTTGAGAGGAAAGAGTATTGGCCAGAAGTATTTTTAGATATATCCCAAGATTTTGATCGTGTGTGGCATCCTGGACTCCTCTGGAAACTTAAGAGATCATAAATTCATATCTCTTCCAACGTCATTTCCACGTTACAATTAATTCAGAATCTTTGGAAATATATCCTATGCTAGTTGGAGTACCATAAGGCAGTATCCCATTTTATATAATATTTATACCCATGACATCTCATCTAATCTTAATACTATCATTGCTACTTATATACGGCCATACTTGCTACATACATACAACCTTCAATCTTGGTTTAAGAGATAAAGAGTAAGGGTAAATGAACAGAATAGTGCTCACATTACTTTCACTCTCTGTCAACGAAAATCTACCTCCTTATACCTTAATAGCAACATGATTCCACAATATGATAAAGTACGTTATTAGGGAATTTACCTGGACAAGAGATTAACATGGACCCCACATACTAGACTAAAAAGAGTTGAAGCTAACAGACGTTACCTACAACTTCTTAGACTACTGGACAAATGCTCGAAAATAACAATCAAAAGTAAGCTCCTAATCTATTGTACAATACAATTATAAAACATATTTGGACATATGGAATCGAACTTTGTCCTGTATTGCCCTTCCCGGAAACACTCATCGGAGATTTAATAGACAATGGCCTAGAAATTTTCTAGAGGAATCTAACTTCTATTAGTTGGAGAAATGCCGATGGGTGTTTACTCCCACTTCATGATGCACAAGATTGTAAATTAAAATGTTATGTAAATCTGCTTGTTACAAAACAATTGTAGTTGCAAATAAAATAAAAATTAACGAATATAATTCAAAATAATTGATTTTGTACAAAAAAGGAGAGCATAGAATACTAAACAATGTCTTTTCAAATAGAAAACTCCCTCAAATATTTCCCTTTTAATTTTTGGAACCTACGAGTAACTTACTTCTTTAAATTAGTTCTAATACGAACTTGCACAAAACGAAATTTATTGGGACCCTTATAACCCCTATTATAAGGATGGACACATACTATTAATCGTCTCCTAAAATAAATCGCTATTAAGTATATTTTGGGATATTGTAGGATATTATTGAAAATTAAATTATATTATTTTAGGGGAAAAAGAAATCCTGTTTTGCCAGTTCTTGAATTGCAGAAAAATCAGTCGATTTTATTTCGTCTCCTTTTCGTAGCTTATAAAAATTTCTATCCGTATTCCTTGTGGAATTTAAAGTTTTCGGCAAGGCTCCATTCTATTCTTAATTCAATAAGATATTGACATTTTTTCCACTTTATCCATATTTTTTTTCCATCATACTAAATTTGAATGGCGGAAATCTTTTAATCCTTTTGATAAAAAAGGATTACTTCGGAGAAAATAGTATAATGGTGGAAGTTTATGTATGTTTTCGCTTTTTTTTATTAATTAACAAATACGAGAAAATTTCCTTTTTCAGAAAATCCCAAATCATTTCACTTTTAAGATACTTTTCTAAAAATAATACAAATATCCTTTTTATTAATAAAGTACCTGTCATACTGTCAAAAAAATTTCATTTCTTATCAAAGAAAAATGGATTTTTTTCGAGTTCTTTAAATATTTTTAGACTAATTGAAATTAAATGTTAGAACTCTTTTTTCAAGATTATGAATACATACTATATATTTAAAACGCACAAAAGAATTATTGTAGTTATATCGGAATTTCTCAGTTACTTAGGTTGATTCAATTAAAGTTTATTATATTTCAAAATCTATGGTTTTTAGCAGAATCTAGTCTTTGATTTTAAATTTTCCAGCGTTGCATGTCGCTTATTATGTCCTATTTTTTGAAAGATGTGTGCTCATTCTTTAGAACATTTAATAGAACATTGCCGTACGTTACGAACAACGGCTAACTTAACATATGTACGTCATGTAAAGTAAAACCATTGACTTAATAGTTAGTACTTTCAGCGAAGCATGTTGGGTTGATTGAACTAAACTTTACTGGGACCGGTTGCGGTGTGATCGCATGTGCGGATGATCTGCTTGATTGTGGGGGGAGTAGGTACGCAGTAGAGGTTACGGGAAGTCGCTATATGAAGATGGTGTCTGAATGGGGTAATATAATGGGAGTGAATGTTTCAGAAAGAAAGACTGCGTGTATGTTGTTGAAGGGTTTTTTGGCGGCCAGTAGGCCGCATAATATTCTTTTAGAGGCGGTCAGGGTCCGATACGCGCGGGAAGTACGTTATCTTGGCATAAAGGTTAGAGAGAGGCTGAACTTTCGGTCTCACTTGCAACATCTAAGAGGGCGCGTGGCCGGTTTGGTTGTCATGCTGGTGCGAATTTTTCGCGAAGAATGGGGATTTCGATCCAGAGCGGCGAAAGTCCTGTACAAGAGTATTTGTTCCGTGTGCAATCTATGCGTCGTGTGTATGGGCTTACATTATGCACCACCAGTATGGAAGGTTGGGCATAAATTCAGTTCAGCATCTGACTTTGTATGCATTTTGAATGTATGTAGAACCGTGTCAACCGATGCGATGCAGGTTCTCATGGGAGAAATTTCATGGGATCTGGAGGTGCTACGTGGAAGCATTCACTACCGTTTACGGTGGAGCATCCCTCTTGCTGGTTATGAATGAAGAGGTGCAAGACCTTAGTCGACGCCAGCGTGTACTGGTCCTGAATAGAATGTCTGAAATTTGGCAACGTCGATGGGATGAGAGTGTGAATGGCAGATGGACACACAGATTCCGATTGTACATTTGGGTCTTGGCGAACCCGCGTACCTGAGCTGGGCTAACGGTACCTAGGAATTATCAAGGTTCCTTACCGTAGCTTAATGAGCGGAGTACAAACGGAAGTACTCTTAAAACAAAAATTGGTTCCACGGGAATCGGGTGGATGATCAAGGTCGATTTCGGAATACCTTTATAACTAGTTAAAAAGGGAAAAAACTGTTACTGGTCTATACTATGGACCATTTTCGGATAATTTAAATGCAGTAATTAAGGAAAAAATGTGTTGTTCCAACATGACAATGCGCCTCCTCATTCAAGCTTAATCGCTCACCAAAAATGGCCAATAAAAATTTCGACAAAAATCAGGCATATTCGCCAGATTTGGCCCCATCGAACTTTCACCTATTCCAAAAAAAGGAAAGCTTCTTATCTAGAGGGAGAATATTAGCGGATGAAGTAAGCTACTACAGGGGGGAATCGAAAAACTTAATGAGCGGAGTACAAACCGAAGTACTCTTAACAAAAATTTGTTTTTGGTTACACGGGAATCGGTTGCCCCATGGTGTTAAACCACACTGTGCCCGACAATGGTGAGGTACCTTAGGCAGCAACGTCGCGGGTACGGTCTCGGGATTGCTGGTGGAGGATATCTCGGGCGCTGTCACTCGCCACAAAAAGTTGGAGTAATCAGCTTGTAACTGGTTACTGAGTGCCAACTGCCAGTAATGGTGGTGCGTTGATTGAGCGTAACTCAATCCCTATGGTCGTAGGTAACTCGTAGTTTTATGTATAATGACAGATAAGTCACATTAAATAACAATATATTACTGGGCTTTACTGAATATTGCTAGCGGTGTGCCTGTAGAGAAATTTGAATTTTGACTCCGAGAACAAAAGAAATTCAAATTCTGTAAAATCATCAATTTTACACGATTCCCGATTAATGGACGTCGTAGAAGTAATAAGGGATAATATTATCATGGTCAGAAGATCCATTCAACTCGTAGGTCTTAGATTGGTTGCATGCACACATAATTTATTCTAAAATTAGAGTACAAAATTTACCCTATATCTTATTAAATATTTTAAGTTCTATTTTTTTTTCAAGAATTTTCTTGTTGATGCCCAGTTCCGCACACAATTTAGAGGATGCCTACTTAGATGGTTAAATTATGTCGCTTACACTCGTGTTTAAAAAAATATAAAAATATTAATTATTGTAGTTTATGATTTTTAAAAGTAACTCAAAAGATTTTATTGATAGGAAAAAAGTACACCTTTGAATTATTTTTCGAATCCCAAGAGACTTACCCAAAAAAAAAAATGAGTATTTAGAAAATACAGAGTGATGCTTAAGTTTAAATTAAAGTTTTTGCCAATTAAATTAAGCCTGATTTTTATTCTAGAAGCTAGGTTTAGTCTTGGCAGGACCTCTTCTATATGGTCTGACATTTTGTTATGATAGCATTCGTTGATTTGTTCGTTGCCTGACGTTGTTCTGCCGAACCGTTATAGGGAGGTCTTGAACATAGAGATGTGATAAGTCCTGTGCGTGTGTTTGTCATGTTGATGCCTAGTTTTTTTAATAATGTCTAATTTTCTAAACTACTTATTTGATGGAAAAAAATACAAATTTTCGTAGATTGTTTCTTGCTTAGTCTAGAAATTTAGTATCTGCTTCAAATAGATTTGGATAGTATTGTATAAAATAAATTTTTTCTATTATCTTTTAACATTCATTATAAAAAAAAAAATTATTTTTATTTATCAAGATTAGCTTTTACAAAATAATAAATATCAGTTTCAACTGAAATAAATTGCATTTTCTGTAATTCACCAACCTAAATTTAAATATACTTTTATTTCAATATCTAATCATGTTGATATATTTTTTCAATGCCTAATCAATATTTTACGTAAATTGTCTCAACAAAAAAATTACTTATAAAATATAATTGGAAATAGAAATTTGATCAGTCACGAATAGATAAGGTTAATCGAACAGGTTTGCTGTTTGAATAGATAAAATTGTTCGATTAGATTGTACTGTAATCGAATAGATTTTCACCAAAAATTATGCCAAAATAATTATTTCGAAATATTATAACCGAACTACTATCAAATGACTAATAATTAATAACAACAATTCCAAAAATATTTACTATATTATTGGTAATTGGTATAATTTGTAATGTTGCTTTGGTATTTTTATTAAAATCGTGATTTCATAAAAATCCAGGAAATGTAAGAACTTAAGATGCAATGTTTTCGTTTACTTACACATAAAATTTAATCTGCTATGACGCAGTAAACTGTACTCGTTGTTAAGGTGATTCATTGTTGAAATTAACACCAAAGAACAATTTACGTATACCTGAAAGTTCTTCAGTAATTCAAGTGAAATAATTTTTAATAAATGGAATTTTTATAGCGCATTTCAAAAGCGGTATAAATTTTTTTGAGGTGGGCTAAGAATATATTCTTATATGCAGACACGAGTCAATGACTTCTTTAAAGTAGTAAAAAATTGGGGGTGAATATAAATAAAAGCATTTCCTTTGTTGTTGTTTTTTTCCTTTTCTGTTAAGAATTGAAATTATTTAATTATTTTGTTAATTTTCATTTCAATAGAAGATTTACGCATCTCCTCGTGGATAGAATGGAAAATTTCCAAAATGCACCACTGGTGGCAAAATTCATCAAATATTTTTTGTATTGTTATGTTGGTGGTAACACTGTTACTACCTATTCCTATAAATGTCAAATTGATCGGCCATGTAATTTTATTTTGACATTAACTGGCATCGATAGCATTACTCGAAATTTTCAAAATGGAATAAATTGAAATCAGAGCAGTCATTAAGTATTATTATTTGGAAGAAAAAAAGTCCCAAAGATATAAAATTAAAGTATGATAGTGTATTCGGAGATTCATCACCATTATTTTCTTTTGTTACGAATTTAAAAGCGGTAGAACGCACACACAACTGCTGAGCAACGTTAAAAGCCACCAGAAACGGCAACCACATTAGATATCTTGGATAAAGTCTATAACATTGTAGAAAGAGTTGGGTCTGAAAAGTTTTCCGTAAGATGGATGGTGCATTTGCTTAATGCAGAACAAAAACGTATTAAGCAAATGCACTATCCATATACCGCTGGTTTAATAATTCAAAAAAATTTCAATGGATTTCAAAAGACCATGGATGAAACATGGCTTCACCACTGTACTCCAGAAGGGAAAAGGCAGTTAAAACAGGGGATCGACTCCGAAAAAATCATAAAGGAATTTCTCTATTTGACTACTTAAAAAAAGGAAAAATTGTTACTGGTTTATACTATGGAAAGTTTTTGGATAATTAAAATGCAGTAATTAAGGAAAAAATGTATTGTTCCAACATGGCAATGCGCCTCCTTATTCAAGCATAACCGCTTAGCAAAAATAGTCAATAAAAATTTCGACAAAAATCTGCCACAAATATATATTGAACTTTCACCTATTCCAAAAAAAGAAAGATTCCTATCTGTAAGGAGACTATTGGCGGATGAAGTAAGCTACTACCGGGAGAATCGGAAAACTTGAGTGCCGTTGCACAAAGTGTATTTAGCTGAAAGGTGATTACACCCTTTTTATTCGCGTTCGAATCTATTCAATCTAGCAGCGTGCCAAGGTCTGTCAGCCAAGTATAGAGATATTTGGACTACCTCTATATCACCTCTATTTACACACGTGCCAGTATACCATCATTCTAATAAAGGAAAAGCTAAACCACCCCATCCTCTCCTATTCTTCAATTACCACTAATATTACCCTTACGAACCTTCCTAACTGGATTTTTGCCACGAAAATCCCCACCACTTAGGACAATAGAGTTCGCAAAATCTATTTTCTGCGATTGTTCGAATATTTTGTGGTGGATCCTTCTAGTGAGCGCGACATTATTGGGTTGTCCGGGAAGTAATTTCGTTGTTTCCCAACAAAGGACTTAACTGTATTTTTCACACTTAAGCCGCATAATCATATGTATTTTGACAGCTTGCTTGTAAAAAAATTCGATTGATTCTGCATTATAATTTTTGGTTGATACCCTTTTAAATATGGAAAGTGAAAAACAGCATTTTCGGCATATTTTAATTTTTTTACTATAGAAAAGAAAAAAATGCTGTTCAAGCAAGAAAAAAATTATCCGATAAATGGTATATGGAGAAGATGTGTTAAGTGAGCGCCAGTGCCAAACTGGTTTGCAAAATTTCGATCCGGCAATTTTGATCTCGAAGATGCACCACGTTCTGGAAGGCCAGTTGAAGCTGATGAAGACATAATAAAGGCATTTATTGATGCAAACCGGCGAATAAGAACTCGTCAGATCGTTAGGAGACTAAATTTATCGAATTCGACCATTCATGATCATTTTTGAAACGGCTAGGTTTGATCTCAAACGTCAAGAAAATTATCCTCTTTTGAAGCGTATCATAACTGGGGACGAGAAATGGGTTGTCTACAACAATGTTAAGCGCAAAAGATCCTGGAGTAGAAAAGATGAACCGGCTCAAAGCACTTCGAAAGCCAATATTCAACAAATAAAGGTTATGCTACCTGTTTGGTAGGATTTCAAAGGAATCGTTTATTTTGAGCTTCTACCGAGCAACACAACGATCAATTCTGAAGCTACCTGTCATAAGTTAGACAAATTTAATGATTCACTTAAAGAAAAGAGGTCAGAATGGGTCAATAGTGTTCCAACAGGATAATGCGAAACCACATATAAGTTTGACCACTCGGCAAAAGCTTTTTGAGCTTGGATGGGATATACTGCTACACCCACCATACTCTCCAGACATGGAACTTTCCGATTATCATTTGTTCCGGTCTCTACAAAAAATTTTAACGGTAAAACGTTTAATTCGATTAAATTAATCGTTTAATTCAAATGAGGAAAAATTACTTGGATCAGTTATTTGCCAGCAAAAAACAAACATTTTATGACCATGGAATCATGCTACTACCAGAAAGATGGCAAAGGGTATTGGATCAGACTGGACAATATTTAATTGAATAAAATATTAATTCACTATAAGAAAATCGTCTTTCATTTTTATAAAAAAGAACCGGACAAGCCAATAAAATACAATAGTGTTTAGCTACACGAATTTATTATAAATAACAAACTCTGATTGGAGGGTAAGAAGATAGAGTGGATTAAATAGACTTTATTAGGAAAGAGGGCCCCATGCATGAAAAAATCCTTGCCCCCACTGTTACTCTTGGTCAAAAATAGGACAAATATATTTATTTTTTTTAAATTTATTTGATGGGGCAAACACTATTTAATATTATCTCGAAAAATCGTATTAGCGTTTACCGGAAAATTACAATCTGTCATGTCCGGTGTCAAAACTGCGATTTGAAATTGGAATAAAATAAAAAATTAATTATTTATTTAGTTATCCAGGACATCAAAAGAATAGTTCGAGGTACTTTAGGTGTATATTAGATAGATTTTGTGTACCAGTTGTATTTGTTAACGTACCGATTTCAATAAAAACCAATTCTAGATCTAATACCGGCCAGGCTGTACAATTATAAAAAAAAATTAGCTTAAAATAAACACAATCAAAAATATTTATTATAATAAAAGAAACATTTTTGGGTAATATTTGGAGGTTAGCTGTTGTATTTATAAAATGGACTGTATTTATAAAATGGACTCAAATAATCACAAATATTCACAAAAAGAGTAATATATGGTAAGCTGTTTTTGTTAAATATTGCACACAAAAAAGAGGAAATGTGGCAGAGCAAAATTTATTATTTGAAGTATAATCGATGCAATTAGATTCTGAATAATAACATTGATCAAATGGTCTCTACTCCGTTTACAGAACCGAATTCGATGGTTCCGATTTTCAACCCTCTTGTGCAATAAATCCGCTGGCTTTCAATATTCAATTTTAATGCATCAATGGTTGCTGGTTTATTGACGAAGTTGAAGTCTTTCTTTAATACCTTTAAGTTAAAGGTATTAAAGAAGTTCAAATGTGTTAAATCACAACAAATACAGCCCAGTAATGACTATATTGTTTATTGCACACATCTGCATTTCGTGAGATTATCGACTCGCCATACTTTTCTCACAATAAATCGATTGTGGCATGGGCTGTGTGGCACGTTGTACCGTTTTATTGTAAGCACATATTCGATAAATCAATATCTTCCCATTCAGGCCAAAAAATTTTTTTTTATAGTAACAGTTACTCTTTTTTCATTTTGAAAAAAAAAAATGAGGAGCGATCGAGCCACCGTAAACCACTACAAACGGTTACTTTTTCGGAATATAAAGGTTTCTTGTGAATTGGCTCCAGCCCAGTAACGACTATTTTGTTTATTCACCGATCCAAAGAGATGAAACTGCGCCTCATCTAAGAAGATGAATTACTTGGAATTTTTTTATAACGACCCAAAATTGGAAGAAGTGCACGATAAATTGCAATTAAAGAACGATTATTTTGATAAAAAAATTGGATAATTTTCAAGCGCTGTTCGGCGTGTATCTTTCCATGAATAAATTGCAAAACTTACTAAATACAACTGACAATGACGGAATTTAAATATGGCGACACGGTCAATTTGATCACGCCTATGAAAAGACTCCATAGATTCTACTGCAATCGGTCGATGGCTTTGGTGAGCTGCGTTTTTCTGATAAAATGAAGTTCGCAGCATCAAAATGTCTTGACTTTTAAAAGTAAGTTTCCACTTTTTTCAATTTTATTATCATCCATTAACGACACGACTACCGGGAGGCCGATCTAGACATGCTGAATCGAACAATTCCAAATGTGGCCGTTTTACCCAAGGTCCCTTGTTCTATCTCAAGGCGATGTCTACTTCGTTTTCTACTACCATAAACGTAGCCACTGTAGGCTGCGCAGGCAGGATGTTTCCTATCTATATGGATTAAAAATAATTTTACCAAAATCCGAACAGTTGGGTTAGCGCTCTAAGATTTTATTATTAAAAAAGCCACGGAATCGCCTTCGAGTGACGTCTCTCTTTTCAAATATGGCTTGATCTTCGCATTGATTCTCGCTAAGGTCCAAATAGGGCCAAGGTCCGTTCAGTAGTAGCTTCGTTTTTATAATGAGAAGTTTTGAGTGAAAGAATTTGGACTGACTAAAACCGGCTTTGCTAACTGCCATCAAATTGATAGTAATTAATTTTTAAACTTTCAGGTTTCATTTATTTTTGTACAGTGATTCAAAAATCACGCACTTACTTAAGCCATGAAAAAAAAACTACATTAATGCATTGTAATTTTTAATGGACTGCAAATGATTTAATTAAAACACACCAAAATACCGTAAAATTGTCTATTTAAGAGAAAAATTCAATTACGTCAGGAAGGTAAAAAGATAATAAAAAAAAAATAATTTACAGAAAGGTGCAAGGTGAATTTGAAATCGTTTTTCAAATTACCAGTATTTGAACACTAGCAGTAGTTGCCTTGACATTAAATGTCAGTTTACGTATACGAGTATTACAAGAGTTAATCAAAAATCTTTTAAAAATAAATAGGCTTTGAAGAAATCTCAGCTATGAGTATCCATTCACAAAGGCAATTTACTGAATATTAAAAAATATAACATATTCAATATGAATTGATTAACTAAATAGATTAGTTGGCAATGGGGAGTGGTTGGTAATATTTTGATTTTTTTAATAAGATGTTTATATTTCTGTAAAATTTATCTGAAGATAAGAATCATAATTAAAACTTTCGAAATAAATGCTCAGATTGAAAATGCATAAACAGTAAATTCAGTTGTGCAAAGTCGTCCCCAGCTTCTGCCGTCTTTGATGATGGAACTAGTGTAAAATACACATTATCTTTTCGTTCCGATCGTAAAAAGACGTCTGTTTACGAGCAGATAAAAGCCTAGTTTTCTGAATAAACTTGTGTGTTTCTTATTTACTGAAAGGGTCACAATTGTTTTCGATATTAATGAATCCCAGATTGGACTCATACAGCAAGTGGTTCAATGATGTAACAAATGATCATGCCTTGAGATTAATACAGATACAAATGGGAAGATATTCCTTTGGTGGACATATTCGCAGCGTATTGTTCGTTGTGTAGACAAAATGAAAATTTTATAGAATTTTGAAGAATTCCTTTCAGTTTGGAAATGACAGTGGAAGTCATTGTAGATAATAATCATTCTAGAAAAATTTCCCATTTCATTAGAATAAAAATATAAAAGGTATTTTCTTAAGAAGTTGGCAATGAGGATCAATGACTGAATGGTTATAACGATCCCAAATGCCACAGAAGAGACTTGATAATCATGGAAATTTTCGCAATAAATAAACCATTGGGTTGCTGTTAAACAAAAATTGTAATATTAGTGAATGCTCGTCTTTTTTCTCACATCATTATAAGCTTTTTTTGGCAACCATTCAAAGTATATTTGCCTCTGTAAAAAAGAGATCTAATTTATGCAATAAAGCCGTAATTTGAAGCTTTCATACTGGAACCGATTTGAAGGTTAAATAATTATTTCCATTTATTAAGCGAATAATTATATAATGCTTACCTAATGTTTTACAATATTTTAAAAAAAAAATATTAATGATGAGGTGAGAAAAACTCTCATGGAGTTTATTAAGGCAATTTTTAACTGAAGCATAACACTTACAATTAGTATTCTTCCAATTATTCCCATAATTTTGCTAGTCTGTAGATTTTATATTATTATTATTTATTTTTATGTAAGTTGAATGAAATTCTTGTCGACCTGTGAATTTCCCTGTTTTTAGTTTCTTTAAAGGTTTAGATTTATTCAAATACACGTAAGCCATATTGAAAAATTTTACTATTGAGGGGGGGTATTTGCATATTTTTTACACCTTTCGGCTGTCAACATGACATTTAGAATTGCTAGTAACATTTTTACATAGAAACACATTGTTTTATTGATAGCCGACAATAACTTTGTAATTATTCATGGGTCATAGAGTGATCCTATAATTTGATTTGTTCGTCTTAATTGACTTAACGGTCAATCTCACCTACTAACAAATTGGTACCTTCCTAATAAATTGGTACCTACACGTGTACACTAGGCCAATAACAATTCAATATTATCAACTCATTGACTAATAACTTCCAAACCAATGTGCTTAACAATTGTATCGAAACTTTGGTAAATTATTAGAAACGGAATTATTACAGACACTTCCTATTTGGCAGTATTTTTAGTTCGGCAATCTACACACATTTTCAGAATACCAACCAAATATAAAATTTTCTTTTCTTTAGAGCTCCTGGAACGCAATATTTTCATTTCTATCGGGTGATTTTTTTGTTGTATGTTTTGTCATGTTTTCATTTTTAACAAATCACCCGTAAAACGTGAGGTGTGTCAAAGTCAAAGTGCTCAGTTAGCATTACCATTTCATTATGGGAAGACTTATACCTGAACGATTACAAATTTTTGAATTTTATTATTAAAATTCGTGTTTTGTGCAAAATGTGTTGCGCGCACTTCACCCATTTTATGGTTGTCATAATCGAATTACTGAGCAAGCACTACAAGCTATAGTACTGAGCAAGCACTACAAGCTATTGGACATCAAACCAGCATCCCGTGTGCGTAAAATGAATGCAGAGGAAAATATTCTTGGAGTAGTGACCAGCGTTGGTGAAGACCGCGTTTTGTCCATTCGTCGGCGTTCACAGCAATTGAGATTGTGTTACTCGACTATGTGAGAGATTTTATGCAAGGATCTTGGTCTGAAAACGTATAAAATAGGCTCTGCCACAGCATCGAATTTTCGATGAGTGGGTGCCTTCGAATAATTTGAGGAAAATTGCGTACAGTGACGAAGAAATTTTTTTAACGAAAAATTGCGTACAGCGACGAAGCACAGTTTCGGTTCAACGGGTATAAGAATAAGCAAAATAGTCGCATTTGGTCTGATAAACAACCACAGGCAAAACAAAGACTGCCTTTGCACCCACAAAAATGCACTGTTTGATGCGGTTTATGGGCAGGTGGAATCATCGGTCCGTATTTCTTTAAGGATGACGCTGGCCGCAACGTTACCGTCAATGGCGCCCGCTATTGCTGGATGATTTCGAACTTTTTTTTGCCCGAAATGCAAGAACTGCATCTGATCGACATGTGGTTTCAACAAGACGGCGCTGCGTGCCACACAGCATGTAAATAAATAGACATATTAAGTGATGAGTACGGGAAACAATTTATGTCACGTTCGGACCGGGGAGTTAGTAGCCTAAATCGTGCGATTTGACGCCTCTTAAATATTTTGTATGGGGCTACATAGTCGCTCGTCTATGCCCTCAATGGCGCCCGCTATTGATCGATGATTTCATACTTGTTTTTGCCCAAAATGCAAGAACTACTGTGGTTTCAATAAGACGCCGCTACGTGCCACAAAGCACGTGAACCAATGGCGTATTGAAATATGAGTCGATGAACAATTTATGTCACGTTCGGACTGGTGAGTTAGTCGCCTAGATCGTGCGATTTGACACCCCTAAAATAATTTTTATGAGACTATGTGCAGTCAATATCATATTGTGGAATCATGTTGCTATTAAGGTATAAAGCGGTAGGTTTTCCTTGACAAAGCGTGAAAGTAATGTGAGCACTCTTCTGTCATTTACCCTCACTCTCCATCTCTTAAAGCAGGATTGAAGGTTGTGTATATGGAATTGTAGGTTGTTGAAAGCTATGTCCGGATTTGTATGGGTAGCAAGTATGGCCGTATATAAGTAGCAATGATAGTATTAAAATCAGATGAGATGTCATGGGTATAAATATTATATAAAATGGAATACTGCCTTATGGTACTCCAGCTAGCATAGAATATATTTCCGAGGATTCTGAATTAATTGTAACGTGGAAATGACGTTGGAAAAGATATGAATTTATGATAAGGTAGTATGTTGAAGGAAGGAATCTCTTAACTTTTCTGAGGAGTCCAGAATGACACACACGATCAAAATCTTGGGATATATCTAAAAATACTCGTGGGCAATAATCTTTCCTCTTATGAGAAGATGCAATATTTATCGGTTCAAATAAAAATTTTATACATTTTTGCAATTTTTCTGTGTTTTTTTTTGTTGAAATCCAAACATTTAAAAAATCACATTATTCCAGTTCATTTGAAATTGTTAATATCATAAACTATAATGACGATATTGCAAATATCGATAGTTTAATTAACCTTGTAATTAACAAAGAAAATTGTGCATAAATTGGCAAATAATGAGAAAAATAAACAGGTAAAAATAGAAGCCTTGTTACGAGGTGCGGCGGAAAAGTAATGGAACTGACTCCGTTGACTTCCTCTCCATATAGCTTGAACGTTAGTTTTTTCTAGGTGTGAAGTACAAATGTGTTTTTGTAGTGTATGGAACAGTAAAATTTGAAGCAATGACGAATACTCAAGTTTAGCTTACGAAAAGTTGCAAAGAGCCTATGAGGAAGATTCGTTATCAAGATCACACGTTTTTCAGCAGCATTAAGCATTTTTGGAGGGCCGAGAAACAAGTGGGAGACAACTAGGTTCTAAAGCCAATAAAAATGTAGAACGAGTAAGTACTCTTGTGAATTCAAACCGCCGTTTAACCTTGAAGCTGTGAACGGTTTAGAAAAAGGGTTATTCACGTCAGAAGATACTCCAACATGACACCACCCTCTCTATAAACGGGTTTTTGGGTGAATAAGAAAAGGTTTGTCAAAGAAAGATTATCAGAAAAAACTACACGATTTAAAAAAAAAAACAATCGGAAAAATCGATTACTGCACTTAACCAGCCCCCTCCCCCATTCTCTTGAGTGTGTGAGTTCCGTAAAATCGAAACGGACGTGATATTGGTACTAGCAAATTTCCGAAAGGACGTGATATTGGTACTAGCAATAACATCCAAAGGAGTATAGCCGAGGATCTTAAGGCGATTCTATTTCAAAACTTCCAGTACTGCTACAAAGGGTGAAAAAAAAACGCATTTTTATTAATTAAATAATTTGTTGCAAGCAAATCCGGATTTTTTTCTTGAGGGTAGTTCCGAAGAGATATGAATTCTCTACATAAGAATGGACAAAAAACGATGTGAAAATAAAATAATGTATAGCAGATTGAACTGAAGTCTAATCCAAGCTACATATCCCTCTTACCCCCTCAACAGCCCAGTTTGCAAATATAAAAGTACAATAATAAAAGCTGAGATCAGCACTGTTCCACCTTATCTTCTGATATATATTTTGTGAACTAATTTGTGAGCAGTGAGAGAGGAAACTAAAGACTCAACTAACAATAACCAAATGCAAATAAATATAGAATAATCAGAAGAGGTCTGTAACTTTCTCAAAGAAAGTAGCAACAACAAAAATTACCAAGAAGTCAGATTTTAAGAAAGGAGACTGAAGAAGTTGACTTGATTTTTGTGATTGTAGATCCAAGATAAGCATTAAGTTATTGGGAAGAAATTTTCTCATACTTTATTAGATGAAGAATTTATGAGAAAAGTGGGTAAGACTTTTTATAGTACAAGGAAATAAGATAAATAAGTAGTAAAATAATAGTCTATCTAACCAAAGTTCACATATTCAAAGTTGGTTAAAGATTTCAAGTCCTGATAAACATTAAAAGTAACCTGCCATTTAGAATATTTTCATTTTCTTGACTTACAAAGGTAGTTCGTTGCATAGAAGGAAATGGGAATAGATTGTAAATTTGTTCTTCTATATAACTAAGTGAAAGTTAGTTCACGGATTAAACTTCCGTTTCAACAATTTAAAATGCCTTTTTCAATTGAACGCAATAAAACAAATCAATCTAAGAGTTATTGTTAAGCATAAAAATTATTGATTGCTATGACGTCACAAAGTTTATTTAAAAGGATCCGAAAATTCCGTACAAATGGTTTTAAGTTTACCTTCATAATAGAGTTTATACAGTAACGAACGGATGACATTTTTCTACTAAAGAAATTTAAGGTCACAATATCAGCTCAAAATGAACAACAACGGAGCATGAAGTATTTCGGGAATACGGAGCATGAAGTAGACCACAATGATAAGAATGCGACAATCACGGGAGCGCCTATTTGAGTATTAATAAAAAATTATGAAGGACTAAAAGGGAAAAAAAGGCTGATAATGCTCCTTACTGCCAGTCTGAAGTTGCAATAGCTGCTGCTTCTAAATAAATTGGTTCGGGAAAAGATAATTCATTATTTCAAGACTTTATTTAACATTGTCCGATTTGGGTCAAATATTACAGTTTTTTATATAATTTATGGCCATTTTAAAGCTAACTTCATAATGCCTCACTCATAAAAGCCCAGGACGCTATTGGCGAAAAACTCGACTAAGCGATCATGTCTTGATGTCAATTTCTTATCACTAAAAATTTTTTGTAATGATAAAAAAAGATGGTAATCGCTTGGTGTCAGGTCCAAGCTGCCGAAGTTTCTGGTTAGTCATCATAGATGGGTGTGGCCTGGAGTTGTCCTGATTGGCTCCTGTTGGCCAATTTTAACCGTTTCTGGTCAATTGCTAGCTTCAGACAGTACAATTGGTAATAGTAGAGTTCAGAATATGGTGTTTCGTCATATGGAAGCAGCTCATAGTAGATGATTTTTTTCCAGTCCCACCAAATTCTCTGCAAACTCTTTTTGGCCATTAAGAAGCCTTGGTTGCTATTGAAAAAAAACAAAATTTCCCAACCAAACTCCTGGAGTTTCTGGCGAGTCATTATAGACGTGTGTGGCCTGGCGTTGTCCTGATTGGCTCTTGTTGGCCTGGCGTTGTCCTGATTGGCTCCGTTTCTGGTCAATCGCTAGTTTCAAAGGTCCAATTGTTAACAGTAGAGGTCCTAATTCAGTGTTTGCAGATATGAAAGCAGCTCATAGTAGATGATTTCTTTCTAGACCCATCAAATTCACAGGAAAACCTTCCTGGCCGTTAGTCCTGATTTGGCCTCCATTTAAGCCGCTTCACCGCGTTTTGACCACGATCATTTGCGCACAATATTGTCGTATGTGACCCATTTCTCATAAGGTGGATGCATCAAAATTTCTCAAACCAAGCTCCAAGGAGTTTCTGGCGAGTCATTATAGACGTGTGTGGCCTGGCGTTGTCCTGATTGGCTCCGTTTCTGGTCAATCGCTAGTTTCAAAGGTCCAATTGTTAACAGTAGAGGGCCTAATTCAGTGTTTGCACATATGGAAGCAGCTCATAGTAGATGATTCCTTTCTAGTCCCACCAAATGCACAGAAAAACCTTCGTGGCCGTTACTCCTGATTTGGCCTTCATTTGAGCCGCTTCACCGCGCTTTGATCACGATTGTTTTCGCACAATATTGTCGTATGTGACCCATTTCTCATCCCCAGTCACCATCCGTTTAAGAAATTGGGCAAGGGTTCGTAGATGGAAGTTCGATCCATCATGTTTTTTTGCGTAAATCCGTATAGCCCCAAGCATCGGGCTTTTTTAGAATCCAGCTTAATGCAGATGATTTAAAACTGTTTTGTGGTCGATCTTTTGCTCCTGAGCGATGCTACGACTGTTAATATGCCGATCTACTTTGGTTCATTTTCGACGACGGGCCTACCGTTGCAAGGTGTACTTTAACATCGATAATACCGGAACGGAATCGACAAAACCAAAATTGAGCTTTATTGGATGTGACAGCATCGGTACCATAAACACCATTTTCAATTTCAGCCACCAATGGTAAAGAAAATGCACAAAATGGTATTTGATGACCGTAGACTGAAATGGCATAGTCAAGCTAGCAGACAAGATAGGCATTTCAAAAAACGCTGTACATCGCATATTGACTGAAAATTTGGACATGATAAAGCTGTGTGAAAGATGGTTCCCACGTTTGCTCACAATTGAAGGTATTGGCGATGTGTCGCACCAATAAAGCCGCCTTTTTGCGTCGATTCATTACTTCACTCCTGAGATTAAGGAAGAGTCAGAATAATGGACTGAAAGGAGAGAATCGACTCCAAAGAAGACGAAGACAGTTCCATCTGCTGGCAAGGTCATAGCGTAAATTTTTTGAGATGCGTCTGAGATAATTTTCATCGATTATCTTTAAAAAGTAAAAACATTCAAGGGCGGGTGTTTTGCGAAGTTATTGCAGTGATGAAATCAAGAAATTTTGCTTTTAAAGCAATAAAGTATTGGTTTCCACAACATACGTTATCGCGATGGTCAAAATCAATGAGTTAAAGGTCGAATTACTTCTCCATGCACCCTAGCCGCCAGATTTAGCCCCCCGGATTATTTTCTCTTTCCAAACTTGAATAAAATGGCTTGGTGGTGACGGGTTTGCCAATAATGAAGGGAGGAGTCTGTGGTTAATGGCTTTTTTAAGGTGTTCGACAATTAAAATTTTGTCATTGGAAAGAATATCGTTGGTATAAATATTACACAGGAGAGGACTAAGAATGCTACCTTGAGGAATCTAATGAGAGAAAATAAGAGGTGGGAGGGAACGAGATGGTGTTAATTTTTTGGAATTTACCATCAAGTCTTATTTTTTCATCGATCCAATCCATTCCGCCAACTTTTTCATGTACTGCTGTAATTCGAATTGTTCGAGTGAAAATATAGCGGAACAAATTGTATACCTTCAATAAACTAATCTTTAATGTACTAGACTATCACTCTCGTAAACAAATAGTCAAAGTTTGGTGTCCTAGGTTAATAAACCTATTGAGAATAATTGAAATTATATGAAACCTTACAATTTCCAGCGTTCCATCCGTAGTACGAGAAATACGAGATTTATTTCTACACCAAATCAAATAGAATCATTTTCATATATCTAACATGAGCAATAAATGAAATTAATACCAAACAGTAAAATTAATTAATACCGTTTTTTTTTGAATTTTCAGATAACTTAGCATGTCCAGATAATATTACACATTTCCTAAGTGAAACAATTCATAAAAATGTAATTCAACCTTTAAAAGATAAAATGCACTTCCGAAATTGCTCTTGGACACAACAAGAAATGCACATAAAAATTTTATCAGAAACTCAAATAATCACTCCACTTACGACGAGTGCGAATGAAAAAAAGTTAATTGCAAACGAAAAATGTAAGCAGAGACGTGATTGAATTGCAAAAGAGTTCATTGAAAACGAAAACGAAATTGCTACGCGAAAAAAATCGAAGAAAGTAGACTGCTTAGCGAGAAAATTAAAAATACAAACATTAAAAAAATAATAATAATAGTCCAGTGTTAATGACCATTATTTCTACCTTAAACTTGTACAAATCTCATTGCCATTTTGAGCGTTGAGAATGACAGTGTCGTATTACCTTAAGTGGAAACGAAAATATCTGCGGTGGCCATTAATTAACTTAGGAAAATTGTGTAACTCGGAAATGTTAACAATCAGCAAATTTACTGAAATACGAATATCCAATAGCCGGATAGGAATGATTTTTTACTGGTTGACTATCTTTTGTTGCTATCTTGCAATTGACAGTGTGACTGCACAAACACGCGATCCCAGATACTATAATAGAGAAGGAACTTATAATTGGCCAAATCCAGGAGATCCCGACTACAGGTAACCCCATCTATGATCATCTTAGAAAAAGCACTAACATTTCATAACGATCGTTTGGATTATTTGCAGAACGTACACATTTAATGATCGACGTTATGGACACTATCAACCTAATGGTTATGGGCAACAGTATCCAGGACAAAATTTTCCTGGGCAATATCCTCAAAGCCCATTAGGTGAAGATCGTTTTCGGTTCGACCCGGTGAGTAAATATTTTTTATTTTTAACTCGGCTAAGTATCACTGCTTAGCATCACAATTATAATCAGGCTTATAAACAATCACATTTATTTACTGAGACTTTACCGATCTTTGGTGGGTGATCCCTCAAATACAATATGATTGTAACCTATAATAGTAATAACAATGTTTAGAATGAATAACAATTCAGCATCAAAAATAGAATAGTTAAATTAATTTTAATTATTAGATGGAACACAACTATCGTCTTGTTTAATTTTCTATGTAAAAGTAGAAATACAATGGAATTTTCTTCACAAAAAAACAACAAAAAATTCAAATCAATAACTTACTATCATTACAGAACAATCCAAGTGTTCCACAAACACCATTTCCGGGAATATTGGGTGGATGGCGGGAAGATCTTCAGGGAAAGGAAAGAGCCGATTCGATAACACTCGATCGTGATATATTCGTCACCACCAATTATGGTGAAGTTCAAGGCTTCAAAACATATTTGTATGATGATCCAGATCCGAAATCGTTTCATCGGCCATGGCACAGTACGGTCGATCGGATATTTGGATCCTGTCATGTATTTTTGGGTATACCGTATGCGCTCCCGCCGACAATCGAAGGTAGATTCAAACCACCGCGTAGACATCGTGGATGGCAACTACTTCAAGCAGTCGATTTTGGGCCAGCTTGTCCACAACCAATTCGTTACGTTGGTGCTACAAAAGGAATCCGCGATATGGACGAAGACTGCCTTTACTTAAACATATACTCTCCGAAGGTAAAAAACAACAACTGAAATTTACAATTTGTTTGAGAAAGTTTATATAATAGTTTATACGTTATAGACTGGTGCAGGTGTTCCTCAAAAATACTCTGTCATGTTTTATATTCACGGAGGAGATTTTAGTCACGGTGCTTCCAATCTATTTCCTGGGCAAGTGATGGCTACATTTTACGATGTTGTGGTGGTAACTTTCAATTACCGTCTTGGTGCTCTGGGTTTCTTATCTACAGCTGATGAAAACTCACCAGGGAACTACGGTATACTAGATCAAAGTATGGCGCTTCGTTGGGTCTACGATAACATTGAGTTCTTTAACGGCGATCGAAACTCTATAACTATATTCGGACCTGGAGCTGGAGCAGCATCAGCAGGCTTACTTATGGTAGCGCCGCAAACCCGAGACATTGTTAATAAAGTGATTGCACAGTCAGGGTCTGCGACATCGGATTGGGCGATGATTATCGATAAATACCGAGCCCAAAACACGAGCAGAGTTCTTGGTCAGCTTTTAGGCTGTTCGATTGAATCATCTTGGAAGTTAGTTAACTGTTTGCAACGCGGTCGGAGTTTTTACGAATTGGGCAATGCTGAGTTTGCACCGCAAGTTGGCACGTTTGCATGGGGACCAGTACTAGATCTTAACTTTACATTTCCTGGGGACGATTGGTACGAAGGATGGAGAGAAAGTGATTGGAAG
This sequence comes from Atherix ibis, assembly GCA_958298945.1. Classification (NCBI taxonomy): domain Eukaryota; kingdom Metazoa; phylum Arthropoda; class Insecta; order Diptera; family Athericidae; genus Atherix; species Atherix ibis. The sequence goes on from OY282609.1 coordinate 33,894,811, forward strand.
TTCCTTTCAGAATATCCCCTCGATCTCATTCGGCAAAAAAAATTCAATCGTGGCTTACATTACATGACCGGCGTTACAACTCAAGAGGCATCTTTCTTTATATCAGAAAACGAGACGTTAGCACCACGGTATAATGTTGATGAGATATTTTTCGATCAGAAAGTTCGTGAATTGGTATTTCGTTATAATTACACATTGAATCCCGGTGGTATTTATGACGCAATCAAGTACATGTATACATATTGGCCAGACCCTGACAACAAAACACGTATTCGCGAAGAGTATATCGATATGCTGTCGGATTTCCTATATAGAGCGCCTGTCGATCAAATCGTTAAAGAACTATTACGGAAACGAGTTCCAGTCTATATGTACGTTATGAATACAACACTCGAGGGACTGAAATTGCCTGAGTGGCGCAAGTATCCCCACAATATTGAACATTACATGCTGACGGGAGCACCGTTCATGGATGTTGAATTCTTTCCAAAGAAAGCACGTTTCCAACGCGACATGTGGACCGATAACGATCGGAATATGAGTCATTTCTTTATGAAAACCTTTACAAATTTCGCACGTTTCGGGTACGTGACAAATTACAATTTCACCTTATTTACACATATGATTTTATTTTAATTTTTTTATTTTAATTTTAACATAGACATCCTACACCGCAACAAGTTCTAGGATTACACTACGAAATTGCATATGACGGTGAACTGCGTTACCTCAACATAAACACTACTTTCAATTCATCGATTTTACTAAATTTTCGTCAAACGGAATTAGCATTTTGGACACAATATTTACCAAAAGTAATCGGTGTTGTAACCCCGACTTACCCACCATCAACTGAGTATTGGTGGGAGCCACGGGAACCTCTTCAGATAGCCTTTTGGAGTATGTCAACGGCTTGTCTTTTCTTAATTGTTTTGGTTGTGATATGCTGTATTTTATGGAGAAATGCAAAAAGGTAAGTTTGATCTAAAAAGTTGATAGTATAAATATAAATTTCCTAAATGGCCTAAAGGTACTAGCGATCTTACTCAAAATATAAAAATGATAAATATAAACTGAAACCTTTTATAACCGAATCTGATTACTCGTACTTCGTGTATATTTTTCTAAGTATTGGGTGTAAGGGAAAGTTCTGTCGTTTTTTTTAAATAAAAAACTAAATTTTGTTTCACTTTTTATTCAAAAATTAATATAAAATATAATTTCTTTTATTAGTTACAACTGTCTGCCAGCGTTCTGGCAGCTTATCCAACTACCTGGAAAAGAAGTCCTCGTTTTTGGACGCAAAGTATTCTTCCACTGCCATTTGGACACCCTCATAATTTTTATATTCATTTCTACTAAAAAAGTTTTGCAGCAACCTGAACAGATGATAGTCAGATAGTGCAATGATGATAGTCAGATAGAGTTCCAACACAACTATGCAATTTTTTGTACGGGTTTTCTTGCCACGTGTGGTCTAGCGTTGTCATGGTGAAGAATTACACCCTTTCTGTTGGCCAAATATGGACGTTTACGTTGAATTTCTTTATTCAAAACATCAAGTTGTTGACTCCGATCCCACCAACAACACAACATAACTTTCTTTGGTTTATAAACCATGCACTTTTCATCACCAGGCAACAAGCGGTCCAAAAACGGTTTCCTTTTGTGACTAGCAAGATTTGAAGAACATATTGAAATTCGATCCATTAAATTTTTTTCGCTTAGTTCATGTGGCACCCAAACAGAGAGTTGGGATACAAAACCAAGCCTTTTAATGTGCTCTAAAGCAGTAGTCTGATGAATTCCAAGCTTGAAGGCCATTTCTATGGAATTTAACATGGGATTTGTCCTGATCATACTGCGTAGCACTTCGTCATTGACATCTGATGGCCTTCCTGATCTGGGTTCATCTTTCAAAGAAAAATCACCCGTCCGAAATTTCGCAAACCATCTCTGGCATGTTCGAGCTGTTACTGCGTCTTCTCCAAACACGCCCACAAGTTTTTTTTTGCCTTCATCGCGTTGTCCCCTTTTTGGAACTCATACAACATACAATGTCTTAAGTGCACTTTTTCTTCACATATGTTGACTGTTTTACAAGTTTAAGCAAACTAATAAAAATACGAAAAAATGTGTATAAACCATCAATCATACAGTTATCTAACGGTTTAAATCAATTTCAGTCGAATCAGAATTCTCGCTAAGAATCGACAACGCATACAAGTGCTAGTGTTCAAAAACGACAGAACTTCCCCTTACACCAAATATTTCTTGCAACTTTTAAGAAATGTAAATTTTTATAAGCAGTTTAGATATTTTCGATATTTGTCGAATATCTATAATATAGAATAACTTAGTTTTTTGTAATTTCTATGATTTTTCAAAAACTCACGTACAAAACGAGTATTTTTCAAATGGTGTTCAATCATCGAAAAAGAAAAATTTTATATTTGATTAAGCCCAAAAACCTGTGCTAAAAAAATTCTTCTAACAAAACACTAGATTGCCGTAATTTTATGGAAATTTACACGAGTTCAGATTTATGAGGAAAAAAACGCCCGTACAATTTTTAGACTTTATACTCATTTAGAATACAAAAACTAAACTTTAAGAACTATAAATAAATTCTAATTTTTCAATAACAATTTTAAAAAATTGCAGACAAGCAGATCGTTTTTACGATGAAGATGTTTTCATACAAGATAGTGGGGAGACTGAGAGAGAACCTCAACCCACTGGCATAGAAAATGCTCACATGATACAAAATAATCATCCAATTCGATCGCGCGAGAACATCTACCAGTATCATGATTCACCTTCGACAAAAACACTAGCTAAATCACAAACGGACACAACTTCAATACGTACACCCAGCTCTATGAGCCATGCGAAAATGGGTAGCCAAAGTTCTTTACGCAGTGCAATATCTATGAAAGATTCTGGAACATTATCAAAAGAAACAAATTTCGATCGTAACATTAAAATTGAGACTGATCCGCGTGGTGGGAACGGTACCGCAAGAAAATACGAAGAACGTAATTTGCTTCCTGCGGATTTTATTACAAGCAGCCCCATAGACGTAGTACAAAAGCCTCAACCAACCACAAGAAAGGCCTTCAAAACAAGTCGAACTCAATTAATCGAAGGTATACCACAAACATCCGTTTAAAACTAATAGTTTTTCTTTTTGGAAAATATTTCTAATGTTAAAGATGATTTTAAGCTGTGCTTGAAACCGACCATAAAAATTTGATAATTTTATACCATAAATTTGATATAAACGCATTTATTTAGATTATAAGTATTAGGAATAGATTTACAGATTACTACCGAAATTGTTTAAAACAAAAGCAATAATTCTGTTCGTCTCAAAGACGGATTGTATATTAAATATATCCTATCGATCATAGTAACTGCCTGAATGAACAATAGTTAATTTAGAAATAACTATTAGCTTAAAAATTATAGCGTTGTTTGTATAGGAACGTTTATAAAAGTATAAAGAAAAACATATTTTACGATAGAACCTAGTTTTATATCGTCAAATTTGACAATCGAGTATTTAGTCTAGGGCAAGTTCAATCAAATGATTTCAGACGTACTGATTTGGAGAAGTTGTTCAATTTTGGGTAATTCCAATAGATTTTTTACTTAACACTATTGAGAGCAAAGTCTACCAGGTCCTATGGTATCAGAAATACAACCACTATTTTTTTTTTTGAGCGAGATTATCATCGAGCTTATTTATATCAACGGGCAAAATGTCGAATCCAGTAATAATTCTAAAAGGATTAGTTAGATTCAAAACTTAGTTGAAATTAATTATGAGTAAAATATTATTGGTTTTTTTTTAAATATGAAATTGTCTATTTAAAATTGTTCTTCGATTACTTTAGTATATTTTAAAATAGAATATTTTTTATTTAAAATTACTCTTAGATTTTTTTTCATTAAATTGCAAAGATATAATAAGATGAGGATAATTTTCTTATTCACTATTAAAAGTCTTTCAGGTTTTATTCGACAACGATTTTTAAAAAAAATAAAAGTTTTACGACCGGAAATGGTTAAAAAAAGTATTACTACAAAAAATACTACTGTCAATATTACCAAGTGTATAAGCTTAAATCCGCTGTTTTTGTCAAAAAAAACATGTTTTTTTCATAGAAAGCTAAAACAAATTTATTCAAAGTACTCGCTAGCTACACATTTTTCCCATACCACGCCAAAAAAATTCCTTCTCTTTCGAGGCAAACCACTCAAGCCATTTTCGGATGTCTTCGTAAGAATCAAAGTGCTGCTCAGCGAGCGCGTGGCCCGTTGACGAAAACAGGTGGTAGTCGGAAGGGGCCAGGTCTGGTGAATAAGCGGGGTGATGTAGCACCTCCCAGTTTAGTGTCTCCAAGTAGTTTCGGACTATTTTTGACGTGTGATGGCGCGTTGTCGTGGAGGAAAACAAGCTTATCATGTCTTTGTTGATAATCCGTCCTTTCTTCACGCAGAGCACAGTGCAATTTGATCAGTTGTTGATGGTAGCGGTGGGCATTTACAGTTTCACCAGATTTCAACATCTCATAGTAGACGATACCCTGCTGGTTCCACCAAACGCACAGCATCGTCTTCAGTCCGAAGCGATTTGGTCTTAGGGAATATGTTGATGGTTGGCCGGGATCAACACACGATTTCTTGCGTTTAGAATTCTCGAAAATCCGATGCAGGATTTTGGTGTTTTGGCGTCGCTACATCTTCCTATCGTTCAATTCATGCGGCAGGCATTTTCCGATCTTTTCAATCTTCCCCATGGCATGCAGACGCATGGAAATGGCTGGTTGAGTAACACCTAATTGCTTCGCGAGCATTTTTTGTGATTGAGTATCGTCTTCGTCCAAAAGAGCCTGCAATTGATGGTCCTCAACCTTCCTAGGTCGATTTTCACACTTCTTGTCCCACAAGTCAAAATTACCGCCTTTGAACCGACGAAACCAATCTCGGCACGTTGCTTCCGATAAAGCACTGTCACCATAGGCCTCCATAAGCATTCGATGCGATTCCTTTACAAAGGAAAAATGTATGTTGTTGTACGAAATTGCCGACAATGTGCACTGATTAATGTTGACAGATGTCAAACTCATAAAAAAAAGTATAGCGTGCCCATAATAGCTTAATACGCTCACTCACGCCATCTATGACCAAACAGCGGATTTAAGCTTATACACCTGATATATTGTAAATCATACGATGTGAATCGAAATTAAGTACAAATATTATCTTTTTTTTTATAAATTTTTAATGTTAAATTTCTTTTTCTTTAAATTTTCAATAAAATATATCCCCTGTACCCTGGAACGATAAAGAAGTCTTTAAAATTAAATATTTTGAACAAAATATAAATGAAAACTTCAAAAGTATTATTAACAACAAAAATTATTAATGAAAAAAATTCGTTTTTAGTTTCAAAATGCATTTTTTATTATTTAAATAATTTTATTTAAATTTTTATTAAATATCTCCAAAACAAAACAAAAAAAACCAACATTTCCATGTATATAAATACCATACATTTTACTAATTTTTAAATAAATCAAATGATTATAATCTTAGCAAATAGTATAATTGTAAGAGTCGAAATTTAGCCATAATCATATATAGAAGTGTTCACCGATTTTAGTTTAAATCGCCCATCTTTCCTAGAGTTAATTTTAGCGATTATTTATTATTAAGACTATTCGAATACATTTAATCGTCATCTATCGATTGCCGTACTATATTATCATTTAAAATTTTATGAAATGCATTTTATTTAATATCAATAGATATAATTTGCAAAATTATATTTGAACTAATCTAATCTAAATTTACTTAATGATGAAAATTTTGAAAATAAAAAAAAATTCCATGTATTAAATTAAATATTTTTATTAAAACTTGGAAAAATACACGTTTTTTTTAAATATTAAAATAGCTTTTATATATTATTTATATATACATATGTGTATACACGTTCATGTATGTTTATTTTTTATTTTTTAATTTAGTTTGTATAAATAGATTACTAAAAACATTTTGTCTCAGTACATTTTGTCTTGTCCTTTATGTATCAGTGTAATCCGTCCAAAACGTAGTATTTAAGTTTAATGAAATTGTCAATTTCAGCAAGAAAAATTGTAAATAATTTATTTCAATTAATTTATTTGTAAAAGTTTTCATGTACGTTTCTTTTATACATATACCATATATAAAGAAAAAATATTTTTAGAATAATTTAATCATTCCTTAGGGTAAGTTATTTGTATAAGCGATTTTTTTAAATAAGAAATTAAAAACGAAAATGTCAATTAAGATTTAAAAAAAAAAAACTTATTTTAAGAGCTTTTGTTTTGTTGATTTGTGAATCCCCTTATATTTTAGTGTATTGTCCAGCCTTTATTATTAATTTTAATTCATATTTCTCGATGTTTGTATGTTTTTTTTGTTTTTGGCTTTGGGTTTTTTTAATGGAAAAGTACATTTTGCTTGTTATTTTTCTTATGTTGGCAGCTGACAGAATAGAGATATAAAGAGTGGAATGGACCTTGCATTTGTAAGCATTTAAATTAGCCAATTTTCAATGTCCTTTTATATACAGGTCGATGCGAAAGAATCATACACCGTCCTTACCGTATTATTGAGGATACTGTGCACTGCAAAATTTACTTTTAAAAGTTAGTAAAATACTTTATATCAAATGAAATACTATATTGTCCGAAATAGCTCTTTAAAAAAGATTTTTCAATTTTATTACGCCACAACCATTAGGCCATTTTGCGATTAAAATTTTGCAATTTATTGTCTTTTGTTGCTCTTAGTAAAAAGAGCTTTGATTAGTTTTCGAAAAGGTAGGTTTTCTTCTTTTTTTAAAACAATAATTTTTTTGTAGAATAGTATGAAGAATAAATTTAAATAAATTATCATAAAAATAAATGATAAGAACTAGTAAATTATTTAGTTAAAAAAACTGGGTGTAAAATCTTTGAAAATAAAAAGAATAAAAAACATTTTCACAGATTTTCCATGAACAAATGGAATTTTACTAATAAGATTGATAATTAGCATAAATTATAGTATTCCATACTTCTTTAAATAATCAAGACTTATTAGACCGGCTGGCTTAAAAACAAACTTTAAGAATATTTAAAGCTAGTAAAAAATTGAATTATTGAAAAATTTCCAAAAAATTAGAAAATTATATTTTTTATGTTTATAAAAATTTTCTCTTGTTTGTTAAAAATATTTTAAGAAAAAATACTTTTTTTTTTATATTTTAAAAATTATTATAAAAAATTTTAAGCACTTTAAAAAAAAAATACTTATTTTGCCAAATTATTTTTTTCTTAAATCATTGAAACTGGAACATATCGTTTTTTGTGAAAGCAACATATAACCTTTAGGGCAAAATTTGAAGATTTAAAAGCTTAACCCTGCCTGAAAATATTAAAAAGATGTTTTTTTTGCATTTATTTGGACGAAAGAAAAAAAATACAAAAATTTTTATTGATTAAATAAGATGAATTTCTTTTATTGCTCTTAGTAGAAATTAATTATTTGAAATATATTTATTCAAATTGATTCACTCTCGAAGCTAATTTTGGATTACTTGACCAACAATAGTCTACTGAGAACACCTTTACCGAAATTCTGTCCACGAAAATTGAAAATCATACACACTTTATCTGCCAATCCTCTTTTTAATGTGATTAAACAATCAATCATGGGTCCAAAAAATTTACCAAACTCAAAATGATGAATCCGAACAACAACAGACCAGCTTTGCTTAGGAAACTACAATAGTAACACCATCCATATGAATAAATGGCATTACATCGCGATGCTATAAAGCAGCTATTGGGGCTCATGCCTAAAGGATCTTACATACAAAACAAACAAAAATAAATTGATTCAATAATTATATTTAAAAAATAATTTGACATTCCAATTAGTACATTTCAAGTTAGTCGGACAAACACGATATGAAAAAGTGGTGTATTGTAGATAATTCAATTAATTATTGAATAGATTGTCAATTTTGGACAAGGAAGGTAAAATAAGAGCTGGAAATTTAGCGTTATGAGTCGCCCAGTTTTTTAATTAACTAAGTTTAGAGTACTAATACCACATGTGCAAATACGATCATCAATCTTGAAATTGTTGTTTTTTTTTATCTGCAGCTGCATTTTTTTTTTATTGTAGCGAATCTGTAGATCGAAAAAAAATATCGAAAAACTAACCGCTGGCCAGTGGCATATATTAAAAATCTAATTAATATTCATAAAATAACTACATTTAATATTCACTAATAATACACATCCCAAGTGAAAATGATAACAGAGCATTATCTAAGATAAAACTAAAGATTATCTGATATGTAAGCTTCCGATTTTAATTTACAATTGCTTTTATTAACATAATGAATTCAAATATATCAAATTTTGTATGTATTAACTTAAAGCATATCTAATTAACCATAAAAAAATTTATGGGGAAGCTTGAAAAGAAGTTATGGGGAAGCTTTGCTAAAAATAGAGTACTATTAAGGTTAATAATTACTGATAAATTTGTTGTGTTTATTTTCTTTCCTTTATTTCTGTTATTATTTGAAGTACCGAAAAGCCAGCACGAGGTCATCAATTACTACAATATATTAATTAATTTAAAAAAAAAACTTCTTTTGATAAAATGCATTAAAGAAGTATACCAAATTTTTTTCACATAATGCCCATTACAAAATTTTGACCAATTAAAATCTATTTAGATCCACAATAACTATAGAACTAACATTATCTAAATTTCAATTTGAATTGCTAAAATTTCATTAAATCCAACATATGCATAAATTTCGAATATAAAATTGTATAAAAGAAAACATACAATTATTATAGAGAAGGTAAAAACTTAGTTTTACAGGAAATCGTTTGATAACATTACTAATATTTATAAATCTGCACGAGTATAAGAGTATTGACATTTGACTTTGAATTAGTAAATTGCATGAAATTGGAAAGTATTTGCTGAAATAAGAATAATTATTTATGAAACATCAATATAATAAATTGAAATTATTAATTTTATAAAATAGATTTAAAATTGTTTTTGTTTTAATTTTTCAGAATTTGTTATTATTGAAAATGGTATAAATCCATTTGTACGAAAAAGAAATAGTTTATTTACAAACTATTATTGCATAAAAAAATTTTTTTATCGGGTGATGTTTTTAACACCAGATTTATGGTATTAAAAACATTACCCGATTCGATTAACGTTTGCCAATATTTTTAAATTGATTCAAACGCAAATCCTTAAATATCTCAATATATTGTATAAATCGACTTATACCACTTTCAAAAACAACGGCTCATATATATTTATAGCTCATATAAAATTATATTATTACTAATATTTTGCAATAATTTAAATAGCACATAAAAAATTTATTTAAAAAAATAGGCCTATGAAAATGATGATATTTAGAAATGAAAAGAAATATTACCCTAAATTATAGATATAATGAAGCGGCGAAAACAATATCGCGTTTCAGTAATCGTATTCCTTCAGAGAACATATTCTCTAGTTCGGTATTACCGATAGTCTTCGCTGCTTGGCACATTTGCCGCAATAATTCCTCAAGCCGTCGCATACACCTTATTATTGAACCTTCAAATATGGTGGTCATTTTGCATAAATTATAAAATGATGCGCCCTTACACCAAGAGAGAACCACATCCATAAGAAATGGTTTAAACTTCTCTACGTATACATCTTCTTCGATCTCTAATTTACACTCCTTTGATACTTTGGCGATTCGTTTTGCCAATTCTTGCATTGTTCGTAGTGGTCCAGATAATTCCTCTGTAGATGCTGGTGTTTCGGCACTTTTCTCATCACACACAAAACACGACAGTAACGATACAGCTTGTGGAGTTGTTAAATTCTTAAAAACACCATTGAATATCATTTCAGTTATTAATAGTTCGTCGGCCGAGCTTAGCTCGCACGCAACACGTCCCTTAAATTCAATCACATCATTTTGGTTACAATAACCAAGACGTCGTAATACACGCTTCCGATACTTTAGTTCATCCATCTGCAAAAGACTTCTGGCTGCACGTAATTTATTTGTAGCTACTTTTAATTCCTCTTCAATTTTTCGTTTTTCTGTATATTTTGCATAAAGAGAATCTAATTCGGGAGATTTATGTAGTGCATGTGAAAACAAGCTTTTTTCAAATTTATCAATACAATCGACTATATTTTTAAATTCATTATCTTTTATATGCATTTCGGTGATTGGATTAAGCAAAGGTGGACCGTTCGGAAATCTATTTTTCACTTCTTCTATACTTTTCAATACAGAACGTCTATGCTCTGTTGGTCGTAAGTCGTCTGGATAATATACTCGTATTGATGATATACGCGATATTAATTTATGAAGAACCGATACAATTTCCATACTACCTCGATTACCTGGCGGACACGGTCGTGGTATCGAATCTTTTTCGAAAACATGTAGCAGAACGTCTATTATAACGGCCGTTTCTGTCTTAAGGGGATTTTTCTTATCGTCAGTTTGTTTTTTAAAATTAACTATTACGCCCCAATCGAATTCGTCTATCTCATTTTGTATTTTAACCAGTCGCCCTGGTTGTAAAAACGGTATAAGATATTCCGGTTTTGTAATGAATGTACGATACTGTTTTCCCAAAATATCCAATTGCTCCCTTATATGGTAGTAAGAGGCTATGGAGTGTTCTTTGACTATTTTCAATTTCTGCAATTGGTTTTGCTTTTCTTGTACACTTTTGTACAAGTCTGGAATTGAGCTTTGATTTTGGAATTGGAAAAATGACCGCTCCAACATGTATTCGGGATTAATGCCTTCGACGCGTAACAGATTAAGCACCATGTTATAAGTGAGATGGAAAGCTGAATTGATCGGATCTGCTTTGCCTTGGATAATTCCTCGACCAATAGCCGGTGAAACTTTTTCATCAATCATCAAAATTACTATGCCCTTATCATCAAGACCACGTCTGCCAGCACGACCCGACATTTGAATATATTCTCCTAAAATACATATAAATATAAATCCAGTAAAATTTTACAAATAAGAAACAACCTGATGTGAGCCAACGAAAATCTTTGCCATCGAATTTTCTTGCAGCAGTGAATAAGACAGTTCTTGCTGGCATATTCAAACCCATTGCAAAAGTTTCAGTTGCAAAAAGTGCTTTAATAAATCCTTCGCCAAACAATATTTCAATAGTTTCTTTTAAGATTGGTAGTAAACCGCCATGATGTATACCAATTCCTCGTCTCAACAAAGGCAAAATGTGTTCTACTTGAGGAAGTTGCCTATCTTCTTCGGAAAGTACGTCCATTGCGTTATTAAACACTTCATCAACCAGTTTTTTTTCCTCGTTTGTGTTAAAATCCAGCTTAGCCATTTGTTTTGCGTACAATTCACATTCTTTTTTGCTAAATGAAAAAATAATGACTGGGGCAAAATTTTTCTCCATTATCAATTTAACTATTTTAAAAATATTCGTCTGATCGCTAGCATTTTTCATTCCACCATGGCGACCTTTCTGATCACCTTTCGCTGCATCACCGGTATTTTGTAGTACGCTCATGGCTTTGTTGAAATTATCCTCATTAAACACACCTTTCTCATCGACTACTAACCGTATACCGTCACCTCCAGCAGGAAACAGAAAATGTTGTAACGGTGTAGGTCTATAATCTGTATATACAACATGGCAAGGTTGCTTGTGTAAATGGCATACCCATTCGGCGAACTGGCGTGCATTCGGAATTGTTGCTGATAGGAAAATATAGCGAACATTGTCCGGTAGTAAAATTAGCGTCTCCTCCCATACAACACCGCGTTCCTTATCTCTCATATAATGAATCTCATCGAATATCACCCAACCAACTTCACGCATAATTTCTGAGCCACGATAAAGCATATTTCTTAGAATTTCGGTTGTCATTATCAAGCACGAACCGATAGGATTAATCGTTACATCTCCGGTTATAAGGCCAACATCTTTGAACTCTTCACAAAACTCTCGGTATTTCTGATTTGACAGAGCTTTTATTGGAGTTGTGTAAATAACTTTTTGCTTCAATTTCAACGATTTCGCAATTGCATATTCTGCAACGACCGTCTTACCAGCCGATGTGTGAGCGGACACTAATACCGATTGGTTATTTTCAATACAAAGAATGGCTTCTTTTTGAAACGGATCGAGGACAAACGGGTATTCTTTAGCTGGCTCTTCTTTAAATAGTTGAATTGGAATATATTCTTGTCCCGGATAAATAGCAACTTCGTGTGTACATGTTTCGGGCGACTGCAGCACATGTACTGATATGCGGGATGTTATATCCTCGATGCATATTTCATCAAGAATCGATTCTACTTTTTCTTTTTTAAATGGGCTAACATTTTGTGATTCTTCCTCTTCATCCTCTTCGTGCGATCTCTTTTTAGTACCAACTCTGTAAAATATCTACAATTTTTAGCATGCAAACTGGATCAATCGCAAAGCGTATACTTATTACTTTTCATTTGTGTCATTTTGTTCTATAACAACTGGATTAGCTGAAATATTTCCCGCGCTTTCGTGTTCGAAAACATCAAATAAATCATCAACATCACCCATCAAAGAATTTATTTATTAATTATATATCATTTAAACAAAATAATTTACGAAAGACTTCTTGTCAAGTAAAATTGCAATAAAACAGTAAAACTTCAATAAAAAATATCGAACACATGCGGTTTCGAATTATAGGAAAACAATTGGTACTGCCTCATCAATAGACACTTTTATATTTTAAATTGACAAACGTGTACTGACATTTTTTTATATTTAAAATGGAAAAATCATGAACATTAGAAAAATTTTTGATAATTTATTATTTTGTTTCTTATATCTTTGACAATGACGTCGTCATAAATAATATTAATATCTTATATTGGCAGTCAATCAATTTCTATTAAAACCATTTTAATTTGAACTGACTTTTTTCTTCCATATATTATGATAGTTTACTTAAATGTAAATTTAAGTGTATTTTTTAGATATCTTACAACTTTCTAACAAACAAAATTACAATTTTTTACAACAAATCACTTAGCAAACTTATAAAATAAACAACTTAGGTCGACAAAATATATTATTTTATAAAATTATATATATTTTAAACAAAATTAATGTAATAAGATATTACAATACCCTCTTGGTGAAAACACTCATTTTAAAGACGGTAACTAGTGTTGACTGTCACTAGTTATAAACAATTTCTTGTCCACAAGCATACAGGGGAACCAGGTTATTTACATTAGTGTGGAAGCGATTGATGGCATGTTGTTTATGTTCTGTTAAGACTGTGGTAAATATCACAACTAATTAAGTCTCGATTAATAGCTTTGCTACGAAAATAGAATGAAGTATCAACAATTTTTCGGATGATTTTGAATTGAAGGGATTTTTGTGGAGATGAATTGGAACGCGTACTAGAACTCCATTATTTAATACTGTACGTTCAGAAAAATTGTGTTGGAAACCAAAAGTTTTGCCTTTCGTTTCAGCTTTGACCGGTTGTCCAGCAGTCTAAGAAGTTTTCAAAAACGTCTGTTATGTTCAAATTCTTTAAATTCGTGTGAGGTTCCCATTTAAGCCGTTAGTCTAGGTTTGGTTTCAGGTAGTGTACTTTGTTACGGGATTGTAAATGATAGGAAGGTGTTTGGATAAATGAATGTTTTTGCGATTTAATTTAGGATAGGAACTGTAATTAAATCAAAACTGGGTATTTTTTTTATTGCCAAGTTGTTGTATTGCATTTTGTATTTCGGTTAAAGTAAAATTTATGTGCGGAAGACTCATGATTGTGTATTTCTTCTATGTCGGTTGCGTGAAGTGGAGGTGTTGGCTAAGTGCTTGGCATATACGTTCCCATTATCTTTGTCCGTTTTTGCCCAAATACCGCCATATTGTCGCAGTAGGTGGGATGTTATTTTGTAGGACAATAATTATTTTATTAGGATTGTCTTTGATATTTTCAATTTCTAATGCTAATTCTTGTTGTAGTCGATTTAGTTTCTGCTTAAGCCTATTTATTAACTAGCGTTGTAATTGCGCTCTAAATTTTCGTTTCTCAGTTATTAATGTCCGTACTCTTCAAGGGAAATTTCGTTACCACGTTGATTTTTTGCAGTGTTTTATATTAGCTTTCGTTATTGAGTATATTTTTTTCTAGCCTTTCTCTAAGATTTACCACTAAGAAGTTATGGAAAGAGTTTTAATGCACTCTATAAAGATACTAGGTCGTTAAAAAGGAGATGTTGATAATTATGTTGGAGTTGGAGGGAAAAATTGTTCGATATTCTGTACGAAGTAGAACATCTTGAAATATCGTTCGCCGAGAGCTTACTGTTACTTTATTTAGTATAAATATAAATAAATGTTGGCGGGATTTTGTTATGGTTGTGCAACTATGGGTAGTATGGTCTGTTCTGTACGTATTGTAGTATGATAACGTGAAGCACGTTTTGGACGTAGTATGTCTCTGTTAATAGTCTATCGTTTTAAACTCCGTCCAGTTTTTGTATATGGAATTTCAAAGCTTTGTCATTGCACAGAAGGATGGATATGAGTTTTACAATACAAGCCCCGACTCTTTTGTCATAATAAAATGATTTGTACATCAATGCAGAAGTATTACTAGAAATAAATAATTCTCAATTATTTTCTAAAAAAATTTTTCATGCTACATCAGTATTAGTGTAAATTTTCCTTTTTTGCTTTAATATATGAACCACAGAGATTACATGAATAAATTTATAGTTTTATTAATTTTTATTGTAAGAAAATTGAAAATATTTGGCGCCCACACAATATGTTATAAAACACAGTACCTATTCTGCGGTAACTGCAATTATTTAAATTCTAGTACATTTTTAATGTTACGTGTTTTGCTAGTTGACATTTGGTTGAGGAAATTTATTGTATTTTTCATGAGTGCTACAAGAGTTAGAACATTTAATTTGTTTGATTAATTTAGTGCAGCATTAAAGAAGTTATTTCATAATGGCATCGCAAACTGGCGGTGTGGCGCCTATACCAATCGCTGGACGAATGGTCCGGGAACGGGAGAGGCTAACTGGGATGAGTGTTGAAGAAAGAGCCTGGCGTAAACAATGGCTAGCCGATCAGCATTTATCTGCAAATGAGCCCCGGCGAGTTCCAGAACTAGAAATGGAATTAAAAAATCCAATTCGGCGATTTTATACCGCACCTCTTGATAAATTATGTGATGTCCTCACACCGAAATTAGTAATTTCATCTCCATAAGTTACATAATAACATTACACATAACCTCAAACAAATTCCATCCTTTACCGTTTAATAGGGTTTTCAAAGAGCATTTGCAATACGTTTCTGGACGGGAAAAGTTCTGATGTCATTGAGCGCAATTTATGGTATTGCATATTATTTTAAATACAACCAAAATGTAAGATGTGGAATAATGTTTCTATCGAAATTCGTATATAATGTTTATTAATATTATATTCTTTGTTACATTCAAAAGGATTGGACACGAAAAGGTGGCTGGCGTGTTATAAAATCACGTACTTCAACTATGCCTGGAGACCCAGGATACCCACGAGTTAGCGATCGTAGTAAACCCTCTGATTATGCGGCCAGAGGATTCGATAAATCACCCATATAAAATGTAGATAAATTCTTCGTGATTAAAATGTTCTAAGGAAAACATGAAAAACGCATATTTGTTTTTAAATAATTTTGCTTGTGCTCTAATTAAAGTTCAATACACTCTCATTAATTCTTTTGTTAATATACCATGCCGATGTATTTGATTACTCGGCATTTTATTACTATAAATGCTAAAGTGATAGCTCAGCGATTTCTTAAAAATAATTCATTTTTCTGGACGACTTAATATAAGTACAGTTGTGTTGTCAGTTTTCACGCTGTTTTTGTAGGAGGCCATTTTTAGTGGCTTTTCCAATCTGACTGGTATTTATCATTAGCATTTTGAAAAATTCGGGTTTTTGGTGAATTTGTTTGTATTTAAAGCGAATGGGTGACGAAATGTGTTTATGTAGTTGAACTTGGCGCGTTTAAACAAATTATATACCACTGCATACAAGTGAGCGAATATAGCATTAACGAATTCAGTCAGATGAGATAAACAGCTGGTCGATGTCAAATAGGCGGGTTTGTTTCTCTTTCATTAATGTAAGTGTCAGAATTTCTGTCCTTAAACTTGGCACAACTTAATTTATCCGAAAACTATTGTTGCCATATTTTATTATTTTCGGTATTATTTCAATGGAGAATTCGTGGTGAATAGAATAAATTCAATTTCATACCGAATTTAGTTGTCAGAATAGGAGTACTTTTATTATTATTGACTATTTGAATGATTCTTCCATGAAATATTAATATTATTATGACTATTTGTATAAATACACATATCGTTAACGCAATATAAAATAATATATTAATGTTTATGATATTGTTTACATTTTCATATGTTAAGTAGAATAGTTTAAAAATACTATGTTTGAAGTGTAAACATTTACATTTAATAGTAAATGATTTTTTAAAATCTATCATTCTAAATAAGATATAATAATAATATAATTTCTAGTAATAATAATTTGGCGGATAATTCAACATAGATTTGTCCGAAATCTGTCTCCTAGAAAACAACTCAGTGCGTAACCTCAAACAGTTCCCGCCAGTAAGAGCAGCTGCGCGGTGGTATTAAAACGTATTCAACTCACAGTGATAATCGAGTTAGCTTTGCCTTCAAATATGTTATATTTCCGTATTAATAAAAGCACTTTAGAATAAATTTATATAATATTTGAAATATTCTATGTGCTCGTGAAATGAAAAATAGTGAAATTTCATATTTACTATTGATATAAGTGCTTAAATATTGTCTTAAGGCTTCGAGTAAATACATTTGATAAGTGGTTAAATATGTTTGAGTAAAAATATTACATTTGAATATATATTAGCGTAATTAAGGTAATTTAATGGATAATAATGCATATTATGTAGCAAATTATAATAGAATAATTGGTAAATTAATTTTCGATATGTAACTGAGAGCTACTGATATACTTGTACATATACACGAATATTTCTCGTACATATACATACCTATGTAACAAATTCGCGCGCGATAATTTTTACTAAAATAGTAAAGGATGTCAACATTAGATATTTCTGAACAATATTAAATTTGCATACTTAATAAATCAAGAATTAATTTCAATAGAATTAAATAGAAGTTTCATTCATAATAAATGAGTATTTTAGCAGTAAAATTGTACTTATTATTTTTTGCTTCGAATTTGACGTGTCTTCATGGTGTGATAAAAATTTTCGCGCCCAGATTGTGATATATTATTTTCAAGATTTTACCCTCTTCTACTTTGAATATTTGAATAAATCTAATATCATTATGATCTATATGTTATTAGGTATTAGATTTTATTAAAAAAATTAAATTTCGAAAATTTTAATTGCCACATAATTACGCGCCTAAATAGAGCTTCTTGTCAGAGATTAGGAATTTGTTCTTTGCAGATCGAGAATGGCGACTACGATCATCAACGTGGACTGCAAATCAATTTAATTAAAAATAACATTCATATAAATCGATTTCTATTAAATATCTATAAAATATATAATCATCGATTAATATTTAATACAATTAATGTGTATTTTTAATAGTATTGTGCTAATGAATAATTATTTTCGTAATTAGTAAATGTTGAAAAAAAGGTGTTTAATTTTCAGAAAAAATATATGAATTAATTTAAGATATATAGTGAAATATTATTTATTTAAAATTTGATAGAATAAGTTTTGAAATAGACATTATATAAAAATAGTGAACAAATCCGAGTAAAAAAGTAAGCTAGCTAGCCATATTTCTAGGGGTTAGAAAATTCTATTTAATAAAAATGTGTGTGTACGTACGTGTGAGTGTGGCTTCCCTATGCTTTATATAGGATAGAATTTATGCTACGGAATGTATATTAGTATACAAATTGAAAAATTCCAAAACAGTGAGGAAAATTGAATTCAGGTAGACTCCGAAGAAAGAGAAACAATATGCAATGTGTCCCGGCCTCCCTACCTAGGTTAGAGCCGGTTTTGTTGCTTCCAAAGAAAACAGCCACAAAAAATGTTGCTATTTGTTTGAGCTGTTCCTTCAACCCTTGTTGTTTAGCTAAAATTGTATAGTGTGAGTGTATATAGTGTAAATGATCGGTTAAAGCCTAACAAAAACGATCAACAGCTTGCACACACATCCGAAATTCTACCCTCATTTTTCCAGGGCGCAAGACTGCTTTTCTGTTTCGGCATTTACCTTAACAGTGTATGTTTGCAAAGCCCTAGCATTCTATTTGAATTTTCGGTCCCTAATTTTTAATGTTTGTCATTCTATTGTAGCATTCCCTTTGCCTTGTGTGGCACACAGTAATCTTTCACTACACCTAGGAACTTATCCATGTGAATGTGATGCGATGCGATTATATATATTTCGGCATTTGAACCTATTTCAATAACTTTTTTCTGCAATGGCCATACAATACACCCTAAGATTATTTTCTTATAAAAAATATGTGCACATTCTTGTACATGAAGAAGAAAGTCAACGTTGAATTATCTCAAAAGTAACTGCATACTAATCTGACTCTGTATTAATAATTTATGGTACTGTATATAGATAGATAGAATTAGAAAATAAATCCCGGTCCTTCTTATTCTAAAATTTTCATTTTTATTTTCTGTTTCCAGTTTGATTTTATTTATCAACAATTGCAATAGCAAAAGTGGATAAGACAAGATCGTTGCTGACAGTCATGGAATATCGCAGGTGAGAAAAATGCCTGTGTTTATTTAATAATGAAAAAAAAACAATTTGAAATTTGTAACGGAATTTTCATAAAATATTGTTCTATATTACATCATTAATTTTTAAAATAATACACAAAAAAAGTAATATTTTCCAAAGTGGTTTTCTTTCAACAATATGGAAATTTATATTTAAAGTAAAATTTTATTTCGATTATAATGTGTTTTAATAAAAAAAAATTGAATTTTCTTTTATATATGTAATAAATGAGAAAGATTGAGAATTCACATTTAAGAATGTTTAAAATGTTTAATAAATATTATTGCATTCTAATGGCGTTGTTAAAAATTTGATTTTAAAGTGCGACAAATATTTTCTTGGCATTTTTTTAGTTTGAATAGAAACAATGTTTGTTCGGATATACAATGTAACCCGAGCACTAGTTCTGCACAATCCTCTAAGGTATACTGCAAAGATTCGATACCCTTTCCGAACAGAAGAAAACGGCGAGCCACCTTAGATGACCAGGTAAAGTTGCGTGTGTGTTTTTTTTTTGATTTAGATTAGAGAGAGAGCGAATCTATTTTCCGTTATTATTATTTTTTTTTAAATTCATCCTCAAACATAATTTGTTCCGTTATATTCATATGATCCATGAAATCAAAATTCCGATATTGCTAAATCTGAATAAATTTACTTGTTCGTAGAGGTTTTCCAAGTCTATCAATTTTAGATATGCTATTGCAATGAAAATTCGTTTAAAATTATTCGTTTCATTCATGCAGAGTGTAAGTTTATAGTTTTTTTTTATTCATTTTGTTCAAATTAAATCGAACCTTGATACGGAGGGTGATCACCCTTCATTGCTATGCACATTTGTCTAAATACACTAATGTATGTGTTCATTTCGAATTACAAGGACACCATGTGAAGGAATTTTTTCTTATATCCCATTTTTTAGCTAATGATGGAATTTTGTACGGAAATTTCTATAAACTAGCATGCGTACGAAAAATGTCACAGCAATATAAACGGACACAGATGGTATCTCTTCAACAATAAAATTGATATAGTGTCTAGAATATTTTTTGAATAATTATAAAAAAACGGACATTTACAGAACAACTATGTCCACTTTTATTGTTAGTATTTTTTTATAATTCAGATATTGAATAAAATTTTCTGACTTTCATGTCCTTAAAGAATAGTTAATTCAACTTTTGAAAATTGAAAATAAATGTCCTAACGAACTAATTAGAATGTGTTTTTTTTGTTGCTTTTATTTGTTTTGCTTCTCTGATATAGGACTTGGAAGAGAATCCTGCCAAACGTGCACAATTGTCATGCTCAACACATTCTCAATCACAACCTCAGCCACATTCATATTCCTACATGCAAGCACAAAACCAAAACCAAAGTCATGGGCAGACAAATCTAAGTTTGCCCGTATTAATAACCTCTTCACCATCGTCTAGTAAGCACAATGATGCATCTAGTGAGACTCTAAGCTCATCTGGATGTCTGCCGGGCGAAATATACGAATGGAGTAGTCCAACTAATTCGGAAACGGTGTCCTCACCTTCTGAAATATATAAAACCTCATATGGAGAAATTCACTATATGAAAAACAAAAACTGTAGTGATTGGCTCGAAAGTCCTAATGTGCCCGAAGAAAGCTGTATGATGCCCGTTATGGATTTGCGACTGTGTCCTCTACCAGCGCTCTCATGGGCGAATTCTACTGAAGTATGGGAGCAAATGTGCATAAAGGACGAACGTGCAGCCAAAGAGCGCAATTCGTCCATGCTCGACAATCATCCAGAACTACAGCCCCGAATGCGTGCAATTCTTCTCGATTGGTTAATTGAGGTTTGCGAAGTGTATAAGCTCCATCGTGAAACATACTATCTCGCATTCGACTATATTGATCGTTATTTAACAGCGAAGAAAAAAGTCCAAAAAACAAATTTACAACTAATCGGAATAACATGTCTTTTTATTGCAGCAAAGGTGAGTTCTACTAACATTTAATTTATATCCATTATGTTATATTTAAAAAAAAAATTAAAAAAATTCATGAAATATTTCCCGTTTATTAACATGAACGTTTTTTTTTCTTTTCTGTTTATTTATCAATCATAACACTACAATAATAGGTTGAGGAAATTTATCCTCCAAAAATTGGTGAATTTGCCTACGTTACTGATGGTGCATGCCAAGAGGAAGATATCCTCAAGCAAGAATTACTGGTACTATCAACGTTAGGATGGAACATTAGTCCAGTTACCATACTTGCCTGGCTAGGGGTTTATATGCAAGTAAACGTTACAAATCGATCGGTTCCATCATTACTAGCCAAAAATCAAAATAGTGAAGTGAATGGAGAATGTCATAGTGTAAAGTTCTCAAAAGACAATAATAATAGTTGTTTAGGTAGTAATTTATTAAAAAGAAACATAAATGATAATAAAAATCATACGCTTAGTAGCAATAGTAAAAATGTTAGTTGTAGTGAAAGTAATGTTAAAAATAATAATAGGGACAATAATAGAAGTAGTAATGATGAAAAGAATTTGTGTCAAAATGATGTTCGGGTTGAAACAAATAGTAGAAAACGTCGCGCAATTTTCGATCATTATACAAAATCGAAAAGATTATCGTTGGAAGGAAATATTAACAATGATGATAGTTGCGAGGAAAGCTGCAGTGAAAGTAGCCAAGATTCTATCAATCCTGTAGATGTAACGTTAGTAAAAGAGGAAGAAGAGATCGCTGAAGAGTTTTGTGATACATTCATTTATCCACAATTCTCTGGCATGGAATTTGCGCACACCGCTCAATTAATTGATCTATGCTCATTAGACGAAAGCATAGCTAACTATTCATATTCGGTGATTGCAGCTGCAGCAATAAGTCATACATTTAATAGGTGAGTAAACAATCGATTAAATAGTTTTTTGACTAAATAAACAATATTTAAAAAAAATAACTTCTCATATACGAACTGAATTTAATAAATGCAAAAAAAATATTGCCGACAGTTTTAATTTTTTTAAGTATTAAAGATAAACTCCAAAGCTCAGTTAAGACCATACATTTAACAATTATTTTTTCAATTCTATGATTAATGTTTATTTCATTATCGAATTTCTAAAAGAATTATTCAAATATTTTTTTTGGTTGAATTGGTAATGAAGCAATAAAAAAGGAGAAAGGTGAATTCTTTTAGATTTTATTTTGTTGGAATTGATTTCTAAAAATCACAAGTTTACTGCTCCATCTATTCTAAGTAGACGAGACTACGACTTAAATTGCTGGAAAAAGATTATCTTCCATACAGTATCTTATAATTAAAATAGTTTTACAGTGTCTCTTATTTTCATAAGAGGGCGACCTATAGAATTTAGTTTCACTAGGATTGTTTAACCTGGTAAAATGATAAATACTCCATTATCAAAAAAATAAATAAATAAGATTTTCCGTTGACGTATAAGGTATCAAGGATCAGGCGGTAATTTTAGATAAGTCGGAAACTTAATGATAAGCAAAAATATATATTTAAAAATAAGCACAAAGAAACGGAACTAAAGATTTTAAACTTTTATCAGTAAATTTAAAAATTATGTTCATGACAACATGCTACGATAAAATACGAGGTCTGTTTAAAAAGTATCGCGAATTTTGAATTTCCGCGGGTTACGTATATTCGATTTTCGATTTTTTTTGTGGCGTTATGTTGGTACTCATATCTCTCCCTTATGCCGACAAGTTTGGTCATTTTGAATGTTCAGTTAATTTTTGACAGCTGCTTTGCTTTCACGTGTTTTTTGGCTCGTCTTCGATTTTTGCCCATTCCAAAAAATGGATCAAAGAATCTGTTTCTGGAACAAGAAAAAGTCGCAGGGAGCCAGATCTGGGGAATACGGTGGCTGCGGCATTATTAGTGTGTTGTTTTTCGCCAAAAATTCACGCACAAGCAACGATGCGTGAGCAGGGGCGTTATTATGGTGCAAAAGGCAATTTTTGTTCTTCCACAAATCCGGGCGTTTCTGGCGGATTGCTTTGCGCAACTTGCGCATAACTTGCAGGTAATATTCCTTATTGACCGTTCTACCCTGTGGCAAAAACTCATGATGCACCACGCCTTTGCAATCGAAGAAAACTGTAAGCAAAACCTTCACATTCGACCGAACTTGCGCGCTTTTTTGGTCTTGGCTCGTGCGGCAGCTTCCATTGGGATGATTGAGCTTTGGTTTCCACGTCATAACCAGAAACCCATGATTCGTCACCAGTTATGACTCTGGAGCAAATTTGGGTCGTGGCGGACAGAGTCCAACAGCTCCTTAGCAATGTTAATGTGATGCTGTTTTTGGTCAAAAATGCGCAAAAATCGAAGACGAGCCAAAAAACGTGCAAGCAAAGCAGCTGTCAAAAATTAACTGAACATTCAAAATGGCCAACTTGTCGGCATAAGTGAGAGACATGAGTACCAACATAACGCCACAAAAAATCGAAAATCGAATACGTAACACGCGGAAATTCAAAATTCGCGATACTTTTTTAACAGACCTCGTACAATAAAAACTTTGATATTTTTTTTTTTCTAAGTCGATTTACAGTACCCCATTCTTTCTATTAAATATTTTCCATTCGTTAATAATAAAAAAACTGTATTCAGTTTTATAGAGAAGAATTTCAACTGGTTAACAATATTTTTATAAGATTTTCATTAATAGTTATTAGTGATATTAGAAATTTCTTCAAGTTAAGTAGATTTTTGTAATTTTGGTAATTTTTTTCTATTTTTATCTTTAGAGAAATAGCGGTTCGTGTATCTGGATTTGATTGGGACGTTATTGAGCCCTGTGCAAAATGGATGGAGCCATTTTTTCAAGTGATATGCGACGAAGCGCCACATTTAGTTTTATTGGAACAAAATGAGACCGTCCAGTCTAAATATGGTCTTGGACATATATGCCCGAACATTGTCGTTGATGATTCTCACATTATTCAAACACATTCAACATCAATGGATATGTTCGTAAGTCAAATATAACTTTTTATTTGAATTTCTTATTTTTAATTTGATGATAAAATATTAGTAGTACTAAGATTCAATATGTATTCTTACACATAAATACCATTGCTGACAATCTTTCTTATTCCGAATAGTTTGAAAAACTATTTTCTATATAATCCAATGAAATTTGCAATTATTTTTTAGTCTTAATTTAGAGATTTTTTTTACTTAACTTTAAATCCCGCCAAACGTCTTTTCTTTAAATATATTTGTTTAAATAATTTCATTAAGGTAAATTGTTTTTTTTGTTTGTCTTTTTTGAACTTTCTTCTTAGGATAAAGTCACGCTTAAACGGATACAAATAAAATCAAAAATTTCTCTTATTCAACAAGAAGCTTCACCGGCTGTCACAGTTGCGTGTCCTGACGGTTTATTAACACCTCCGGCATCAAATCGAAAACCGTTTGATTCAGCTGATGTGGCAAATCACCATCAAATTATTCACGATAACCGTGAGGTTACAACAACAGCAACAACAACAACATTATTAACACAAAGTAAGAGAAAACCGTAGTATTTAAAATTTAGAAAAAATGCGACTTTATTAATAAAAAAAAATATAATAATTACTATTATTAATTATATTTATGTGTAGTTACAACATAGATGGATAAAATAAATTTTATAATTAAATTAATAAATAATTAATATAGACAATAAAAGAAGAAGTAGAAAAGGTAGCAGCAGAACATTAAAAAAGAAAAATGCAACCAATAAAAAAAAAAAATAAATTAGTACAAATTTTTAATGGTTAATGTTTTTAATAATTTTTTTTTTAATAAATAGAAATATGAGTGCTAATTTAATGTTAAATAAAATAATAATAATAATAATAATAATAATAATAATAATATAATAACAATAAGTTTTACTAAAAAACTGCTTATACGTATATATATCTACAATAATATTTTATAAATAAATACTATTAATATTATTATATTAATAATATTGCTGAAAATTACAAAACCACTAAGAAATCAATTTATTATTGGGAATAACAGATGAAAAAAAAACTATCTATAATACGACGGAACGCATTCAATATCACAAATAAGTAAATTTCATATATTTTTCCTCTTTCGTGAGTTTTGTTTTTAAATGAGAAAAAAATATATATAAATAATATTGTATTTTATAAATTATGTTTATTATTTTTTACTAATTAAATTTTTATTAGAATATACTAAAAAATATATTCTTTTCTAATGGTGACGATGGCGCAAAATTTTATATATTTTTAAGTAAACTTATAGAAAAAAAAATACAAATAGTTAAACTGATAAAATAAGGTACAATTTGAAATGGTTTATTATCAATAATAATAAACAGTTTCAAATTGTAATTTATTGACCAAATATTTTTCAATATATATGTTTCTTAAAAACACACCTTATTTGAAGACTTGAAGACAACAAAAAAGAGTCCACTTTTTTTCATTTTATTTGTCGCATGCAAATCTTAAAAAAATGTCTATTGATGTCTTATTGCAAAACCTCTCAATGTCTCTGATCTTAGACATCTTATAATAGAGGCCACCATTTTTTTAGAGTCCACTATTTGTTTTGCATTATAGTACAGATTTTTCTTTGTTCATATTATCAGAACATATTCTTTTATTTAATATTCTCAAGGCCATTTCTGTAAAAATTGTAAATGACAATAGCAAATATTGTCAAAATGGCAACCGAAATTTATTCCAAAAAACTCACATAAAAGCTCAAATTTATGGCATGTGCTCATCTACTTTTAAAAAATTCTATCAATGAACGGGTCAGAACAAACCAAAATTGATAAAAAGTAATGAAAGAAAAGTGAAAAATTTATTTAAAAATAAAATACAAAATATTCATATGAAATGTGTTGTTTGCGCTTTTAGTAATGTTTAGATATGGCAACTGGCATGCGCCTTTAGGACCTTCTAATATAAACCAAAAAAAACACAATTAAAAAAAAATCAACATTTTTATCGTTGGTGAAAAAACATTTCTTAAAAATATATTCTGCTAATAATACAAAAACATTGTCTCAGACTTTATTTCCTTTGAAAAAAAAACCAAATTAATAAATAATGTTCTGTCGGAACTAGTTTTTTCATGCTAAAAATACGCATTAAAATTTTCCATTCGGACAATATAAAATGTGGAAAATTTTTATACCTTAAACGGCCAATTCGAAAAAGACGTTTTCACTAACATTTGTATGGACAGAAAAGCCAGTATGTGCACTCTTTATGGTTTCCTTCAATAACTGAATTGCTAGATTCAGTTCCCTAGTCTCCTCCTTTGAACTACAACATTCCCTACTCTCCGCCTTTGAACCTACTTACACATACTAATCTAGTCCATAAAATATAGTTATTATTTTTCCTCTATCCAAATTAATAAACTAACATTTCCAAACTTCGTCTATTTAACCTCCAATAACTGAATTGCTAGATCCAACTACACCGTTCCCTAGTCTCCTCCTTTGAACCTACTTACACATACTAATCTAGTCCATAAAATATAGTTATTATTTTTCCTCTATCCAAATTAATAAACTAACATTTCCAAACTTTATCTATTTAACCTCCAATAACTGAATTGCTAGATTCAACTACACCGTTCCCAAGTCTCCTCCCTTGAACCTACTCACATATACTAATCTAGTCCATAAAATATAGTTATTATTTTTTCTCTATCCAAATTAATAAACTAACATTTCCAAACTTCATCTATTTAACCTCCAATAACTGAATTGCTAGATTCAACTACACCGTTCCCTAGTCTCCTCCTTTGAACCTACTTACACATACTAATCTAGTCCATAAAATATAGTTATTATTTTTCCTCTATCCAAATTAATAAACTAACATTTCCAAACTTTATCTATTTAACCTCCAATAACTGAATTGCTAGATTCAACTACACCGTTCCCAAGTCTCCTCCCTTGAACCTACTCACATATACTAATCTAGTCCATAAAATATAGTTATTATTTTTTCTCTATCCAAATTAATAAACTAACATTTCCAAACTTCATCTATTTAACCTCCAATAACTGAATTGCTAGATTCAACTACACCGTTCCCTAGTCTCCTCCTTTGAACCTACTCACATATATTAATCTAGTCCATAAAATATAGTTATTATTTTTCCTCTATCCAAATTAATGAACTAACATTTCCAAACTTCATCTATTTAACCTCCAATAACTGAATTGCTAGATCCAACTACACCATTCCCTAGTCTCCTCCCTTGAACCTACTTACACATACTTATCTAGTCCATAAAATATAGTTATTATTTTTTCTCTATCCAAATTAATAAACTAACATTTCCAAACTTCATCTATTTAACCTCCAATAACTGAATTGCTAGATCCAACTACACCGTTCCCTAGTCTCCTCCCTTGAACCTACTTACATATACTAATCTAGTCCATAAAATATAGTTATTATTTTTCCTCTATCCAAATTAATAAACTAACATTTCCAAACTTCATCTATTTAACCTCCAATAACTGAATTGCTAGATTCAACTACACCGTTCCCAAGTCTCCTCCCTTGAACCTACTCACATATACTAATCTAGTCCATAAAATATAGTTATTATTTTTCCTCTATCCAAATTAATAAACTAACATTTCCAAACTTCGTCTATTTAACCTCCAATAACTGAATTGCTAGATCCAACTACACCGTTCCCTAGTCTCCTCCTTGGAACCTACTTACACATACTAATCTAGTCCATAAAATATAGTTATTAATTTTCCTCTATCCAAATTAATAAACTAACATTTCCAAACTTCATCTATTTAACCTCCAATAACTGAATTGCTAGATCCAACTACACCGTTCCCTAGTCTGCTCCCTTGAACCTACTTACACATACTTATCTAGTCCATAAAATATAGTTATTATTTTTCCTCTATCCAAATTAATAAACTAACATTTCCAAACTTCATCATCTATTTAACCATTTAAATCGTCATACGTGGCAGTTGTCTTTGCGACCTTTCTCACAAACAAATAAACATCATGTCTGTTAACTACTAAAACCTTACAAATGTTATAAATTTAAATAATTTCGAATCAATGATTTCGGGTGGAATAAATCGTTTCATATTACAATAATTAATCTTATTTTGGCTATGAAAAATTAAAAATTATGTATATAAGTATATTTAAATATAAAAATATCATATAAACCAAGAAAATATTCATAAATAATTATTTCGAGCAAATGCCTTTTCTAAACTGTTGCAGTACAGGTGCAATTGTTGATTAAATGAATAAAAGTTAAAAAGTTAAATAAAAATTCTGTTCAAATGAATTAAAATTTTTTATATATTTTTATTTTTTTTTACATTGTTTTCGTTATGATTGATTGATTGGTCATTAAATATCTGTTTAATTAAAATTTTCTTTGTTTTTCTTTTTTTTAAAAAAAAATATATTATATTAGTTAAATTTATCGTTTTAATTTTTGAAATGAAAAAAAAAATTATTAATAATCTTATATATAATTAAATTATTTAAAAATTAAGTGCTTTTTTTTTAATTAACTGTTTCATTTTTTTTAATAGACTGAAATTTTATATTTAATTATGATATTTTTAAAAGTTTTATAATTTGTGTTAGAAAAAATTTTGAGTTTTTTTTCTCCTTAAAAATAGGTTTCATATAAAATATTAGTTAAACATTTTTTTTTTGGTTAAGTAAAAAAAATTCCCTAATGAAATTGGAAAAAAAAAATTAACTTTCGAAAATAAGCATTAAGAAGAATAAGCAGAAAAGCGCCAGTGCATTAGAATACATCGAAGAAAATATTTTTATATTTTAAAGAGAAATCATTTTTCTTTGGA
Source organism: Atherix ibis (assembly GCA_958298945.1). Lineage (NCBI taxonomy): Eukaryota > Metazoa > Arthropoda > Insecta > Diptera > Athericidae > Atherix > Atherix ibis. The sequence continues at coordinate 33,923,688 of OY282609.1, forward strand.
ATCTAAGTTTTTGTAGTATACGTAGCTAGTAAAAAAAAAATTTTTTGGGTATTACTGGGAGACTATTTTATTATTTTTCAATAATTACTTTATGCAAAGTTTTCCATATATTTTTTACCCAATATTGGATATGATAGAAAAACCCTTAAAAATCATCTCTGTTTAATACGTTTGACGAAAAAACATGGACAATTTCGATATATAATACAATAAACAAGATTAATTATTGCCTTTCATATACAATATGAGCTTTTGGTTTTTGAAAGTGGTACAAGTTCACTTTTTCATATACGAGTATATTGAGATATTTAAGGGTTACGTTTCATTATATTTTAAAAATATTGCCAAACGTTAATCGAATCGGGTGATGTTTTTAACACTTACAAACTTGTTACATTTTATTATACAATAATAGTTAATAAAATTTGTTAAAGAAAATAAACGGTCTTCTTCAGTACAAATGGATTTATACCATTTTCAAATATAGAAAATTTAAATCTATATATTTATAGAAATTAGCTACTTTGAAATGGATATTTTTAATAAAAAAAATATTTAAAATTAATATAATTTATTAAGAGTTAATTTCAGTTATATTGGCGTTTTTTTTTGTTGAGTAAAATAGAAACGTTTGCGTTAAAATCAATTTATTCAAACCAAATATTCTCTATTATTATCGATAATGTTTCGCCGTTTTTCAGGCATAGCCACGATTCCATGAGTATCGGACTTTTGTGGTTTCTAGTTAAAAACTAAATCAAGTTTAGACTTGTTTAATCAATATTATAAAAAAAAATATAAATTAACAAGTGTTAAAAGTAAATTAATACGTTAATATAACAAAAAATAATAAAATTATTTATATTTTAAATTTATTTCTCCTTTACACGTAGCATGGCAGTAAACTCATCATATCACACTATAATTTCTCTCTTGTTATACTTTTTTTTTTATATTTTTATACAGTGGCAACATAATAAATTATGTACTAAAATGTTTTGTTCGGTTCATCCCCTTTATATCTCATCCAGCATATTTTCAGCAAACGTACAATATAATTTCTCCGTCCGTATTTTTGCTGCCCCTGTTTGATATCTCTCTTTAAAAGAGATGGTTGAGATAAAATCTCTTGAACAGTATATAAATTATCCTTTTTCCTTAATGAAGTCTAAATTCGGAAAAAATGAAACACCCGATAACATAAATTTGTGATGAATAACATTTATATTATTGTCAACGGATTGAACAATCCTCTAACCATATCAATGAGAGCTTTATATTTCAGTTTTGTCCGGTACACATGTCACTGTATGCAATAATATGGTTTTGAGTTGTAATATTTTGAATTTATTCTTCCGAACCTCTAGATGCTACTGATGAAAATTATAAAAAAACCTTCGTTAAGAAAATACATACGACTTCATGTCTCTCATTTATACCGACAAGTTCGGCCATTTTGAATGTGCAGTTAATTTTTGACAGCTGCTTTGCTTGCACGTGTTTTTGCCCGTCTTTGATTTTTGCCCATTCCAAAAAATGGATCAAAGAGTCTGTTTCGGAACAAAAAAAGTCACAGGGGGCCAGATCTGGGGAATGCGGTGGCTACGGCATTATTAGTGTGTTGTTTTTGGCCAAATATTCGCGCACAAGCAATGATGCGTGAGCAGAGGCGTTATCATGGTGCAAAATCCAATTTTTGTTCTTCCACAAATCCGGGCGTTTCTGGCGGATTACTTCGCGTAACTTGCGCATAACTTGCAGGTAATATTCCTTATTGACCGTTCTATCCTGTGGCAAGAACTCATGATGCACCACGACCCTGCAATCGAAGAAAACTGTAAGCAAAATCTTCACATTCGACCGTACTTGGCGCGTTTTTTCGGTCTTGGCTCGTGCGGCACCTTCCATTGGGATGATTGAGCTTTGGTTTCCACGTCATAACCATATACCCATGATTCGTCACCAGTTATGACCTTCTGGAGCAAGGTTTGGGTCGTCGCAGACAGAGTCCAACAGCTCGTTAGGAATGTTAATGTGATGCTGTTTTTGGTCAAAAATGGGCAAAAATCGAAGACGAGCCAAAACACGTGCAAGCAAAGCAGCTGTCAAAAATTAACTGAACATTCAAAATGGCCGAACTTGTCGGCATAAGTGAGAGACATGGGCGCCAACATAACGCCATAAAAAATTGAAAATCGAATATACGTAACACGCGGAAATTCAAAATTCGCGATACTTTTTAAACAGACCTCGTATTTTGCTTATATTTATTATGAAACAAAAACTGATAATCAAACGAGAATGCGAAATATTTATCTGGGTTCTTTGATGCTAAGTTTTGATCTTCTTTTAAAGATTTTCAAGCTAGTTCCCCATCCCTCTTTCATATTTAGCCATTTACATTTTCGACCGGTAATCTTCATGTGGGTGATGAAAGTTTAAATTTTTTGTTTCTCTCTGAGAAATGTTGTATTGTTTTCCTCACATTTTGGCATATAAAAATTATAAATTTTTCTTAAAGTCAATTCAGAACTCAATTATGAAAACGCGCATAATGGCTTTCATATCGTGGCAAAATTTGAATATGATCTTTAAGCAGTCAACTAATTATTATTTCTAATGGGCCTATTTTCCTTATATCATTTTACACCGAAGATTCTTTTAATTAATTTACAATGAAATCGTGCATGATTCGAAGAGATTATAAATATAAAACAAGGATATCTCACTAAAACTATCATTTGTTCTTTTTTCAAAAGTTAACTTGTACCACTTTTAAAAATAACTGCTCATAACATATATGTATGTATAATATACGTTCTTGCTTTATAATTAATTAATTTTTGATATTCTATAAATCATTTATTGTAATTTTCTTTTTTCTTAATTTATGGAATAATTTGTTGAGATCGAAATTTGATTAGAACTATTCCTTTTTGATGAGTATTTGGTTTTTAAAAAAAAAATATCTTTTAAAATAACTTCACTTTGTCATATATGAATTTATGTATAAGAATAAAGGATAGATAAAATATCATAATTCGGATAGTTAATTAGAAAGGTTTTTTTTTAAAAATATTTTCTAATGAAATAATGTCAAATGCACAGAACCGAACCTGTCAATTTGTTTATTATTTTATTCAAAATTTATGAAATTTTTTTTTGATGGTAAATATTAATTTTACTTTTAACAGGACAATATGATGGATCCATGCGTTCACATTCAGATTATGGCTCTTTGACAAGTTCACTAACTATTCCTTTGAGTGTCCTATTCCTATCGGATTGAAGTATGAAAAAAAATTTAATACAATTAGGGGAATACACAACTATTACAACAATATTATTATAATCGTTCTTCTTTTTCAAATTTTCTATCAATGATAAGAAATTTTCATAATTACTTATTATAAGAATTTAAAATAAATTAAATCCAATTTTACTATTATTTCAATTTAATAATAATAAAAAAAAAATTAATTTTACTATTATTTCAAATATTTTCAAGAATTTGCATCTTTTGTTTTATATTACATTTTATAAGACCGAATGAGGAGGGGAGGGATATTATTCTTAAGAACAGCCAATGATATGATATACTTTAAAAGTGTCCAATCCAATATTTGTACTCTTTGACTAAATACCCTATGGATTTGTTTTTTTTTTTTTTTATTAATATTAGTAATCTAATGAAAACAATAATTGTGTTTAGAGAAAAAAATTCTCTAATTTCTGTTTTTGCTCGACTACTAATGAAAGCTGTCATTTAGTTAATAATTTTTTTTATATATAATGAAATTTTTTTGACTAAAACTAGAAATTTTCATCTAAATTATGGTCAATTCAATAATTTTGTAAAAATTTTTTTTGACGCTAGAGTTTATCATACATTATAATCTAAACTAATAAACTTTTAAATATTATCTAACAAAAAAAAAAACAAAAACAAAAAAAACATAAAAAGATTTCAATTTTTTCAAGAGCTAATAATTAATAAATAGCAATTAGAAAAATAATCCATACAACAATATTTTTTTAAAAAAATAATATATTTAAAAAATAAACACAAAAAAAAAATTAAAATTTTAATAATTAATATCAATAAATTTATATATTTGACTAAACAAATAGAATTTAAGTAATTAACTTGCTTATGAATATCATATTCTAAAAATATAAAAATTATTATAAAATTTCAAAATAAAATCTAATTGAATCAAATAACATATAACGTATGGCGTTAGTAAGAGATAAAAAAATATTATTATTAAAATGTTATCTGGTATAAGTGATAAAAATAATTTTAATATTTATATTATTAAGATTGTATACATAAATAGATACATATCCATATGTAAATAAATATGTCAAATATTCATAATTGGCTAATAATTATGAATGTATTATATTAAGCCTGTTTTAAAGACTAAAATTTATAAAGAAATATAATCGAAAACTCTCATTTTGCAAATAGACTGGAATATATGAACACAAAATATCTGTAACAATTAATTCAAATTTATTAACAAAATTAAACATATATTTAATAAATATATAAATGCTTATATATGTATAATGGAAATTTCTAAAAAAAAAAAAAATGAAGAAGGAAAATGAAGAAAATTCAAAAATTTGTTGCATGTAAAAAGAATGCATTTTTCCAATTTCTTTAACGGAAATACTATAATTAATATTATATTAATATATGATAAAAAAAATTTAATTAAATTATTAATATATTAGAAATCACAAAAATTAAATAAAATAAAAATTAAAAGAAATTAAAATTATTTAATTGTGTTATGGTAAAAAAAAGGAGGACATTTTTAAGTAAGTTGAATATTATTAGTTATTTATTTTATTGAGTGGTTAGTATATAAGAGCAAAATGTTTTCGAAAAATATTATTCATTTTTCGAATGATATTGTTTTGAATTAATATATATTGTAGTAGTAGATTTTAGTAAATTAAATAGAATTATTTTTATTTGTGAGTGCATTTATTATTTGTATTACTAATTAAATAAAAATAACAAAAAAAAAATAATAAAATAAAATAAAATAAATAAATAAAAAGAACACATTCAAATATGTTTTTATTTGTTGGTTGGTTTTTTTTTATGATTGAAATACTTCAGAAGGAACACTTCAAAATTATTAAATTTCTGATTTTTTGATTTATTTTTCTGACTTTTTATCTTATAAAAATTATTACTAAATTTAAAATTATTTGAGACCATAAAGTCATTTTTAATATTGGGTTGTGTATTTTTACTAGTTTTGTCATTTTTAATATTGGGTTGTGTATTTTTACTCTAATTTAATATACAAATAAAAACCCTAGCTCAGTAGGGTCAGATGTTGACTTAGAGTAAGCCTAATTTACCAGCCGACTCCGAGAATTCGGGTTTTTTTCTACGTTCTAGTGGATTATGACAAAGAAACTATTATAGTTGGATTGAAATTGTTCATTGCTATATGTGTATAAATATTTTTCTTTAAGATTTCAGCCTAAGAATCTATGAGGAAAGCGTTTACAAATAACGTACAAGAGTTGTAAACTTTTCAGTTTTATACAGGGTGGACCATTTAAAAGTTGCATTTTAAAAAGTAAATAAAAAAAACTAGTATATATTTTTTTAAATTTCCAGTTTTATTAGATTGAACCTTGAAATTTAAGAATAAAACACAATATCATTTAAATGACTGCCACGGCTGGCCTTACAGTACCCCATTCGCTCGACCCAATTTTTCAGTACATTTTCGATTGACTGGGCCTGTATCTCCTCAATGGCAACTTTGATTTCGTGTTTCAATGCCTCAATTGTCTCTGGATGGCTTGCGTAACATTTATCCTTTACGGCTCCCCAAAGAAAATAATCCAACGGGCTCAAATCACAGCTCTGAGGCGGTTAATTGACATCAGAAATTCGGCTGATTATTCAGTTTTCGAAAGCAGTGCCCAAAAGTTCATGCCATTCTCTTCAACTTTTGGAAACAAAAATTCGTTGAGCATGCCACGATAGGGCTCACCATTGACCGTAACGGCGGCTCCTTCATCGTTTTCGAAGAAAAACGGGCCAATGAAGCTTCTACTCCAAAATCCGCACGAAACTGTGACTCGTTGTGGATGCATCGGCTTTTCCGTGGTGACGTATGGATTTTCTAAACCCCAGATGCGACAATTTTGTTTGTTGACGTACCCACCGAGGTGGAAATGGGCCTCATCCGAAAAGGTGATTTTTCGGTAAAAATGCTCATCTTCTGCCAATTGATCTTGAGCCCATTGGGCAAACCGAAAATGCATCGGATGGTCATGCGGTTTTAGTTGTTGGACTAATTGAACTTTGTAAGCTTTTATACCGAGGTCTTTGTGCAAAATTCTCAACAGAGAACTGCGAGAAATGATCAATTCCTGAGAACGGTGACGAGTTGATGTTGATGGATGATCACAGACATTTTATTATAATGGATGATCACTGACAATATTTGTCCACAAGTTGACGTGATGGCATTCGATCTTTGCTCATTTTATTTTTTAAATTTCTCACATTTTGGGTTGAAGACTCACCACTTTGGAAGTAAGTTCTCAATATTTCCCAGTTTTCTTCAAGCGTATGGATTACCATTTCGTAAAATTCAGACTTTCAACTAACAATCTGTCAATTCGTGATGACATTTAACACTCAAGTACTTCAAATAAATAGTGGTTCAAAATGCAACCGGTAGATCGACCACCCATTAGTAAATTATTTCGTAACAATACAACTAAAATAAAGCCCATTTTAATCTATTGATTACATTTGATATATTGATTCCTAACAAAAAAAATGTCGCCTGTTATCAGTATTTATTGATAACCAATTATATTTATTCATAACTAAGACCATTATTTTTGGATTATTTGTTATTTATAGATTTTATAAAAATCCTGGAAAATACAGTAAATATTAATCAACAAATTTTTTTTTTCATATCTAATTTAATCATTATTTTGACGATAATCAATTTCATTTTAATGGTATTAAAGTTTTATTAATCCAGGACTGGCTTTGACTTTCATCGTCTGAAATTCCCGTATTATATTAAAAGAATATTCGCAGACAATCTTACCGATAGAACTATGCCATTCAATAACGTATCAGGACTAAAAAGAAACAATATGAATGGTGGTGTTCCGCAAGGCTCGGTCGCTGGTCCATTGCTGTGGATTGTAATGTATGGTGCGCTGTTGAAACTTTCAATGCCAAAAAAAGTAATTTTGGTTGGTTTTGTGTATGATGTTGTGGCTATTACTGTCGGTAAATTCTTAGAGGATATCACACTCAAACAACTATTGATGTAGTTCACATAATCTGTGGACCTGGAACTTGCTGAATGAAACCTTGGTAGTACTGGTGACTGCGAAATAATGTCTAAGTCATCGCTTCTATACTTAATACACTCCAGGTTGAACTTTGGCAAGCATCTGGCAATTGCTACTGCAAAGGAAAGTCGAGTAGTAAATAACTGAGCAAGTATCATTCAATACTCGACTAACAGTAAAGGGGCAGGCAGATTCGATGAAGGCTTCTTTTCACCGTTATCAAGATGGAAAACTATAGCTTTGATTTTCATCGTCTGAAATTCCCGCATTATATTAAATGGATATTCGCAGACAATCTTATCAATAGAACTGTGCTATTTAATACTGTAACAGCACTAAAAAGATACAACATGAGTGGGAGTGTTCCGCAAGGATCGGTTGCTGGTCCATTGCTGTGGATTGTAATGTATAAAACTTTCGATGCCAAAAAGTGTAATTTTGGTTGGTTTTGTGTATGCTGTGGTGGCGATTAGGTTCTGTCGGTAAATTCTTAGAGGAGATCACGCTCAAACCGCAATGATGCAGTTCACATAATCCGTGGATCTGGAACTTGCTGAATAAAACCTGGTGATCAGCAGGAAAGTATAGGAGACTATCGCTCTCACCATTGGTGACTGCGCAATAATGTCGAAACTATCGCTTCTATACTTAATAGACTCCAGGTTGAACTTTGGCGAGCATCTGACAATTGCTAATGCAAAGGAAAGTCGAATAGTGAATACTTGAGCAAGTATCATGCTTAACAGTGAAGGGCCAGGCAGATTCGATGAAGGCTTCTTTTCACCGTTATCAGTTCGAATCGAACATGGCGGAATATAGTTGCTGCGAACTTTGCGTTTCGAGAGTATAATTGTTTACAAATAGCCAGTCGAGCTATTTTGTGGATGAGAGGTTAAGGATAACCTAAGGACGGAAGGGAAAAGTAAATGGCGAACCGTCAGCGAAGGGAAAAGAAACGAGATAGTGGTGGGTTGGCAACGATATTGGGATTTATTAACATAAAGAAAATTGACGGAGTATTCTTCCTTCATTTATAAGCTAAAGGAAAATGGATAGAGAATTCTTATATCGCTTTAAGCAGCACGATGATGGGGTAAGCCCATTTGTAAAAGGGTATTATTGGAACAATTATATAATTGCGGGTCCGGAGTTATCGAGAATCTTCGTCATTAGAAAAGAGTCCGAAAAGGCTAGCTTCCAGCCTACATATAATGATAGGCTTGATTCCAGTATGCTCCGCGAGTCTTTGGGGACGCATAATGGAACAAGAGGGAGGTGTATTTTTGGCGATAAAAATCCCACACACTATAGGGTTCGGGTACCTCTACAGCCTCTTTAAAAGATTTTCCTCTAACCAGTTAAAACAGGGTTTGAAAAGTTATGTCATTTTTGTGTCTGGGTTGGAGGCATAAAAACTGGAAGCAATAAGTCGAGCATGGCTGTCGGAAGCTAGTAAAGTCCATTTTGAATAGTCTTGTTTATTCCGCTTGAAACTATTCACCGTAAATATGAAATGACTTCAATTCAAGACTTTAATATTGTCCAATTGCATCCATTCTTTGGAAGCATTCATTCTTCAAAAACTGTAGCCCTGTCCTTGAGGAGGATTTTGTTGTAGAATATTAAGCTTCTTGCATTAGACTGGTCTATTTAATAAAGAAGTTTTTATCGTATCAAGCTGGACAATTTCATAAATAAGTCGTTAATAAAAAAACCCCAAATGGTAACGGTGGTATAACCCAGCATTTAATCCGTTTGGATATATTGTACAAGATAGCTTAAAATAGGTACCTATATGTTAGCATAAGATGAGGTACATCCTGTTTGTCATGGAACGGTGGCTTCATTTAAATAAGGAATACTAAATTGGAAGAGTTTAGTGCGGTGCTGGTACATCAGCGATTGTTGGCACTTATCCATTTGATTATGATAACAATAGTGAATATTTATTTCAGTAATATAATTAAAATTTTTTCTTTATAAAATCTTATTTTCGTTTCGTATTAATACACATAAAATCATTTAAATATTATACATATGTTACGTGTAGATTACAACAATAAATAAATAATAAATAATACCGAAAAAAATCTACTTAACAAATTAATGACAATATTTAATTATAGCAAATAAACTTATTGTCTTGGCAATTCTTAAGAAAAATGTTCTTACAAAACGAATATTATTAAAAATGAAAGATAAAACAATTACATTAGACCAGTTTAATAACATATTATCAAAGCTGACCGAGCCATGATGAAGTGTGGAATATCTGCTATATTAAAAACGATGAAAGCTTTCTACAATCGTATGCCAGTTAATGTGACAATTCTTATTTATGCTAATTCAGAGTTTATGCTTTGATGTGCTTTTAGTAGAATCAGTGAAAGTATGAGTAGCAATCTTAGAGAAATGTCACAATGACATTGTGGCGTGCTTTTTAGAGAAATTTTCCAGGTTTGAAAACGAAAACCTTTACGATAGGAATATAATATTATTTTATTTTAATGAATGTAGAAAAATAATTAATTATTGCATTGGATTTGGGTTTGAAGAATTTCGGAAGTATGTTGGCTATCATCGACGAATGTAGCAAAGAAGGTATTGGGACAGATTAGGATGTCGGATGTGTAAATGTTGTAGAGAATGGGTCTAAGTAAACTCCCTTGTGGAACAGAGATATTAGATAGTTCGTTGGATTCGTTTACTTGGAAGTGTCGGTTGGAAAGGAATGACCTTAGGACTAGCAAATAGTTTCTGATACAAAATATATAAATTTCAAATTTTCCAATTCTTACATATTATTTTTGAAATATTTTGGATATTTATGGCGTTTTTTTTTTTAAAAATTTTTAGTAAATTTTTGTTTTATTTATAAAATTGAAAAGTGTAACATTTAAATTTATATGAATGGTGACAAGAGACACAGGCTATCTCTTATATAGCCTGTGTCTCTTGTCAGTGTGTCCCAAAAATAACCGAACTTTATATTTAAATCATACAACATGCAGCGCCATCCATTGATGGCGCTGCATCGTCATACATTACAATGTAGTGGGCCAGCAACTGCTGTGGATTGTAATGTATGGCCACGAATTTGGCCATTAATTCGTGGCCATACATTACAATCCACAGCAGTATTAAAAAGATACATTCATCCTCTTTCAAACGCATCTAAATTCATGTAAATCAGACGACAGATGTGAAAGTTACAGCCATTTAAATAAAAGAAAAAGTGTGTTAATGTTACAAAACAAAAAAGAGCAAATATAAAATTTTGTGTTAAACTTGAAAAAATATCGCTGAGACATACGAATTGATGGAAAAAGTTTATGGTGATGATTGTATGAGTCGTACTCAAGTTTATACGTAGTTTACACGATTTAAAAATGGTCGTGAGGATTTAAATGACGACCTAAGGCCAGGTCGTCCAGAAGCTAGTAATCGTGCTGAATTGGTGGAAAAAGTCTGTGAAATCATTGATATCGATGCAAATTTTAGTACGAGAATGTTGGCTGAGGAATTAAATACGAGTAAAAACACTATTTGGAGAATTTTAACTGAAGATTTGGGTAAAAGAAAGGTCTGCGCGCGTTTTGTTCCACATGAATTAAATTAAGACCAAAAAATCGCTCGTGTGGACCATTGCAAAGACATTGTTGAAACTGCTGATCAAAAGATCCAGACTTTCTTGATTCGATCATAAGCGTCAACTATGGACTTCCATTCAGCAGATTGAAACTAAGCGTCAATCTGCTGAATGGGAGTCCAAAGGCGAGCCAAAACCAAAAAATTGCGTTTTCAGAAGTCTCGAATCAAGACAATGTTGATTACTTTTTTTGATTAGAAGGGTATTGTCCACAAAGAATTTGTTCCAGAAGGTCGAACTGTTAATGGAAAATACTATTTAGGCATTTTAGATCGTTTGTGGAAAAGAATTGGTCGTGTTAGACCTGAATATCCAGCAGAAAAACAGCTGTTTTTATTGCACGATAATGTACCACCTCACAAGACCAAAAAAGTGAACGAATTTTTGATGAAAAAACGGATTTCTCTCATCAACCACCCTCCGTATTCGCCTGATCTATCACCATGTGACTATTTTCTATTTCCAAAACTGAAAACCAAGATGAAAGGAGTATTTTATGATGATATCCCAGCCATTCATTCGGTTATTTTTGGGACACACTGTGTATATGGTCACTTTCCTGCAAGACTGTACTTGAAAGCTTGCTGGAGAAGGAGAAATTTATTGGGCGTGCTGAGCAAATATCTAGTGAGTCCTCGAAATCGAAAAGCCACAACGAATACTGACAGCGGGTAACAATCTACTAAAAACCTTAAGAGTGGAATTGTTCAATAACAGTCCGGTATGGCGTTCGTTGGTAAAAAGTTGTGAATTTTTCGAACGCATCGAAAAGGGATATTCTGCCCAAATAAGCACTGTTGCTGTTCGGGTATTAAATAATTGCAAACAAACAAACAAATTGTGATATAAAAATTAAAAAAACCAAAATTATTTAAAAATATTTAAAAAAGTAAATAAATTGTTTTTTTTTTTAATCTGTGAAGTTTAATCTAATATCAAAATTGTTTCTTGTAGAGACTTTAACTTTCTTATAATACGATAGCAGTTATATTCCCGCTACCATTTTTCTATGTTTGAATGCGCATGTTTGCACTCTGTGATTGTACATATATACATTGTAGATATTCTTTTACTCTCATGAATTCAATTATATCCATAAACTATTACTGAAAATGCTGTTTAAACAATTTTTTTTATCATTTTATTTTAATTAACAAAATAGAGAATATTTTTCTATCGATGCTTTTTATCATCAAGTAAGTGAAAATTGTACTGTTTTGATTGTGCAATATAATGTTTTGAAAAATATTTATGGTATAGCCTAAAACAATTAGGTAGTGGTGCTGCTTTTTTTTATTTTTAAGAATGGAAGTGAGAAAATAACAAGAACGGAGGGACAAATGTCCATTTCGTTAGGGGGGGATTACTAATTTCTGGAAGGTGAAAGTAGTGCGCAAGTGCACGTATCGAAAGATAATTTTGAGCCAACATCTCCAATTCTCAATTTCCAAATGTTTCATACTTCCATAGATTTAAATGGCATAGTAGAGAGTCAAAGCAGAGCTTCTTCCTGTTATCCTGTTATCGTGATTAAATTCATTTCGCACTACGTATGTATATCGTGATATCAATCGTTGAACAATAATCATTTTTATTTAATTAATTTAAGAAAGGATAGCACGCAACCGTTGATAGTAACCTATATCCATAAGAGTTGACTATCATCGATAAGAGTTATTTTTTATTGTGATTTTTCAATTAGCAAATATTTATATTATTTGTTCTTATATGAAAATTTCTTCAAATTTATTTGTATGTGCGGTGGTTTCAATTTTAAGCGTCGGTATTATTTTCGTCTTTGAATAAACGAAATTTTTTCAAAATAATTTTTTACATGTTTAATAAGATTTAAAAAAAAAATTCTTTTTTTCTTTTATTATTGAAAAAATTATATTTTTAATTAAAACTAATATTTAGTAAAACTACTAAGACAAAAAAACATTTTTTTTTTGATAATTTAAAATTTTCAGGTATTCTTTTAAATTATAAAACAACCGCTGTGAGCGTTATTCAATTTTTAAATAGCTTAAATTTGATAATTTTTTTTAGGTTTTAAAAAAAAAAAAAACGAGAAAAAGGAACAGATATGAGTTTAAAACCAACCCCAAATTTTTAGGCCAATGCAAATTTATATCTAATACGAGCCAAATTATTGAAGTGAACAACTAAGAAGTGTATATATGTAGAATATTATAAGTATTTAATAGTATTTGTGTTATGATGCAATATGTATATAAGGATTTTTAAATAAGTATGGTGTGTGTAGACGAGTTTGTATTTCTTGTATTATTCGATAATTGGGAGTAGTAGTGATAGCGGTGTACTACAAGTGGAGGCAATAGTATTATTTGAGTATGCGCCCAACAACAAATTAGATTTTGCTCTCTTATATTTTTTTTTAAATTTTCAATTAATTTTATTGCTCTACCTTTTAATTAAAACAATAGTGGTAGATGTCCTTTTCTTATGCTAATAAAATATTATTTTCTATTCCTTTGATTTTCAATTATTTCCAAACGTTCACTTAAGCGGGACTTTAAGAATTTATAGGAGTTTCCTGATAAGAAAGTAAAATTCATATTGTTTTCTCATTATTATAATTTATGCACTTTTATTAAAAATTATAACTTAGAGTTTGTTCTCTTTCTTAAGGCGTATGATATTGACATTGATATGCGATACTTACGAGAATATTTCAAAGGACTTCTTAAAACGGAAGCTTTCCGTAGTGACCTTGTAGTGGTCTCGTAAAAAATAAAAGCATAGATTTATCTTAAGCTTTTACAATATTTCACTTACAGAAAAATTTCAAAATTTTTTTTTTAATAAAATATATAAAAATATTAAAATTTATTCGTGAAAATCCACTTGAAACAATTTAAAATTATTATTAATTATCAATAAAAACGATGACAAATGTTTCAAAATGGTAATTTAAAAAAAAAAAAAAACAACAACAAAAAATCACATAAAAATATAGATTTTATATTGTAAAAAAATTATAGTATTACGCAAAATATGGGATTTGTGTAATAAAATAGCGTAACATTTATTGAAATTATGATACTTAAAAGCTCCTTAAGAGGGGTAATAGAAGATGTAGTACAATTACCAACAGAATTTAAACCAGTACGAGTACAAACACAAAAATTTGAATTAGCATCTGAATCAGAATCAGAATCAGTATCAGTATCAGTATTAGCATCAGTGCCCGCACAATTTACCAAAACCAATAGTAACACTAAGAGGTGAAGAAGAATTATTACGAGTATTAGCTACAGAAAAATCGTTCGATTATAGAGGGAATATACGAGGAGTAAAAGTAACTCCAATACAAGTGGTACGAGAGAATAAAATCAAAAAAAAACCCTCTTCAATCAAATCAGAAGGCCATAATATTCAAAAATTCAATTCAATTCAATTTCTTCTATTAAATATAATATTTTAAATCGTTTATTATCTCTATGTTGACATTATTTCGATTAATGTCGTTAAAGTTATCGTGGTCATTATTGTGCGATAATTTAGCACAAACAACAAATTTCATATTAAAAAAAACTATACTTATCAATAAATGCAAACAATTAAAAAGTATAGTACTGGTAGTGCGTTCATACGTGCATGTATGTATTTTCTAAAGTGAATATAAAATATTTCTGTAAAAGTGGAAAAAAAGGATTTTTAAATAATACTACAGTGGCCATGCAAAAAATAGTAAAAATATATTTAGCAGAGAAAGTTTGAAATACGGAATATGCTAAAATGTGCAAACAATTCCATTGTCAGTTAAAATTATGCAATTTCAACTTTGACTTTTTGAAGATAATTTTTGAGAGAAAAATTTAAGTTTTCATATCGATAAATTAAGGACTACAACAAAAATATGTATAACTACAATATTACCACATGTGAGTGTACGTGGCCATATGTGAGTGTGTGCAGATGAAATTTTAACACAATTTATGAATCGAAGTTTGCTCAACAAAAAACATCAAACCGAAATTATTTAGGATAATATTTATTAATGTACACGTGAAAGGATTGATTTTTTTTTCACTATAATAATCGAACGAAACAAGTGCATATTTTTAGAGAGTGCATTATTAAGACTATAGATTTTATTCTATTGCTGGTGATAAACTATGATACATAAAAAATTGTGTTCTATAATATTTAGTTATTTTTCTCTCTTTCTCACTCAGTCTTTGATTCCATAAATTACAAAATATATTACAGATTTTTATTTGTTAAATGAAATTTTTATGAAAAAAATTAATAACAACGTTATTTTAAAGCTTCCAGAAAATTAATCTATACATATCTGTGTCTCGTTAAAAAATAAAGAAAAAAAATATATATATACATACACACTAATAGGAATATTATTGTGAATTAGAAAAAAATCTATTGAAAAAAAGTTTATTTAATAATATTAATATCAATAATAAATATTAATTTTTAAATCCCAATTAAATTATATACAATCAATATCATATATACGATTCAATTATAGTGTATAATATTTAACTATTTTTATTAAATTCATAACATTTAATATAAATAATATCAATAATAAAATAGTAATAATAGAAATAAATATCAATTATAATAAATTCAAAAAAAAAAAATATATAAAAAAAAATATATTAGTAAATATATTCTCTGATCTTGTTTTTAAATGTGATTCCAAATAATAAAATTCAAATATATAATATATATTTAAAAAGCTAATTATAAATCAATTATATAAAGATTAGATAGTTTTAGTGGTTAATTAAATACAAAAAATATTTAAATTAAAAAATACTCTTAATTATATTAATTAGCCAATTATTGTATGTATGTGTGTATGTGATTTAAATTGTTTTGTTAATAATAAACGAGTACCCCTCAACTTAGTGAAAATTCTATAAAAAATAATAATAGTAATAATAATTAATGAGAAAAAGCAAAAGACGTGAGAGAAAATTTCATATACGATATTTACTGTCTTTTCTTGTGAATTTTGAGCAAATTAAAATCTTAGCAAAATTTTGTTATAAACTTCATCGCTAGAATCGAACTTAACCACCGCCATGGATAAAAAAAATTTATCTAGGATTTTTATGATTTTTATTATCATTGCTGCGTTTGGACTGAATTCCATGCTAGTTGTTGGTGATCAGGATGAGGATATACCCCATAACGAGTATGTATTATAAATATTTTAATATTTTTATTCTTTTTAAAAAAAAATTACAATTTATTTAATTTCGTTTTATACGTGAACAAATACGTGAAAATATTAATGGTTACTAAAAGAATAGCGAGTAGTGCTTAATTGTAAATTATTTTGTAGAGTAAATATGTTGAGTTGAAATAGTTCCAAATGGGTGTGTCAAAGTCCATCTGTATAGTATGTACACATATTACAGTGTTAATTAATAGCAACAATTTTTAATTAAATAACAATTATTATTAATTAACTCTTTTAAAACTTTAATTAAAATTATAAGAAAATAAGAAATTTTCCATTATTGATCTAGAAAAAAGGATTAATTAAGGTTGATATTAATGATAAATTTCATAAACAAATTATATGTGCCAAAGCAAATAGAAATCAAATTAAATTTATTTTATTTTCAAAATTGATAATACGTGTAATATCAATTTTTTATGAACATGCAAAAAGATTATGAATTTTAGATTTTATAATAAGTACTTATAATATGTTTAATTTTAAATTTTAAAGTATCTATAAAGTAAACATAGATTATATTTAACAATAAATCCTCATATATAAATATTTTATTAATTTTATTATATAAGAGTTTATAAAAAATATATTGATTGCCAATTTTAATGTTGATAAATTTGTTCTGTTTTATCAATAATTTTTAAGTATTTTCTTTATTTTTAATAATATATTATTGTAGATTAGATTAAAAATTGTTCACAATACGTGCAAGATTTATTAATTTCCTGTGATAAGATACCTCCGCTCCCTTCCAAAATAACATTCTAATTTTCAAACATAATTTATCGAAGATTTTATTTACGAATATACGTGATAATATTAAAAAACATTTTTCAAATTTAACTTATAAAAATATGTACTCATTTAAGATATAGTCTTGAAAATTATTAACTGACAAAATAATGACAAGCAATATTTTTGATATTATACATATTTTAAATGATTAAAATGCATAAATTACCAATTTGTTGATAGAACATATGAACTATAAACCTTTTTGTATTATAAAAGGTGCGCCATCTGTGGTTTTTTTTAAACTGAAAGAAAGCACACATTTTTTTAAGCGAAAATATACGAAATTTTTATTAGAAAATGAAAGTTGAGTCGAGAACAATTATTTATGAAAAACAATATAATTCATATAACCACCATGACTCAGTTTGCAGGCCTGCATCCAAACATGGACATTTTTTTTTGATGACTTTTATCAATAAAAGTGGATTAACAGTCTCAATTTCTTGTCGAATGTTTTTTTTTGGAAAAAAATTCCATTTAAAAAAAAATTTCAAGTATGTCAAATCTCAAGATCTTGGTAGCCAATTCACATCACCGTTTCTTGAAATCGAGAACCAAAGCTCATTCACATTCAATTCGTTCAATTTTGGCCACAAAAAGTTCGTTAACATCTCACGATATCGTTCAGAATGGCATTTTCACGATCATTTTAGAAGAATAACGGCCCAATAAACCTCACATCTAGTCCATAAACCTCACCAAATAGTGATTTTTTTCGGGATGCATTGGTTTTTGTAAATCATATGAGGCATTTTGTGAAATGTGACTTTAACCAAATTTTTCGTTAATAAGCTTGGATGAATAAAATTCGTTGTTCTGTTAACAATTCTGTTATCAATTTAAGTCATGGAACAATTGTAATAAAAAAGTCATGACATGTGTATTCGGACAGATATTATGAAGAAGAAATAACCAACACAGATGGCCAATCCTGTAGATGTACTTAGTTTATGTTAAAATATATAACAATAAAGTTTACTTATGTTTGTAGATGTAAACGTTATTAAGTTCAGATTATATTGAAGGCTTAGGAAAAATATTGTACATAAAAAGAGATATTTTTGAAAACACTAAATTTTAATAAAAATGTCTTTTTTTAAATATAAATTTTTTTTTTTAAAAACTTCCAGTATTTAAAAGATAAATTTCTATAAGATATTTTAGTATAAATCTATTGGCTGGATTTATGAAGCAATTGCGTTTATGGGTTTTTACGTCTGTTCATATTGAAACATTTCAAATCACTACTTCCACATAAAATCGTTTAATCCAACAACAGCTCAACCGCAAATAGTTCTAGAGGAATTTATTTTATTTTTACAAATGTAAAAATATATCTTTAAAATACTAAACTTTTTATAAACAGAAAAAAAACCACATCTGAGAGCTGAGGCTACAAAAAAAAAAATTTGCAATACAACATTTAACAATAAAATCCATTTGTTCATCTCTGAACTTAGAAATCATTAATTTGTTAATTCCTCATTGGGGGGTGCTTATGTCAACATCAAACCGAACGCGTTCATTGGGATTCGATTGCAGAAATTTATAAATATTTGTACGTACATATGGCTGTACATATGTATGTACATTGGCTAATAGGAGAGATGAGTTATATGCGTCTTACGTAAATAGCTGTTGTTGGTGGAGCTATTTTAAGAATTGCGAAGTCTGCCTTACAACAATAAAGAGCCTACACGTTCAATGTACTTAAAAAATAATAGTCTAGCAAAGAGGCGGTTTCGTTTGAAACTTTACAAATACCTCTATCCTACTACATAATATGAATACAATAAGGGATGTATCCACCAGCTACTATTCTATATATAATATTATATACAAAATAAAATGAGTATTCTGTCCAGAAATTTGACCTTTCCGGCTGTGATTTGCGGCGGCGACGGATATGTGGGTGGATAATACTTATATTTGTATACATACACATATATACATATCTGAACCTGCAATCAGAAATTCGAATATTAAATACTAGCAGCATTGTGGTGGTGGCACCTACAACTTTTTCATGTTGAACTTACGCAACACAGATACTCTGTGTATTTAAAATGTTTGCTAAAGTACGATCATAACCGGCTTTTATGGAAACTTTTCAATAGTAAACCAACTACGAGATGAGTTGGAGTAAAAACGCCTACACAATATTAGAACCTTTAAAGATTATACTTTATTGCATAAATATAAAAGCAAATTATGCAAAAAGGATACAACAGAAGAAAATGCAATAAAAATAATACTGTTATTAAATATAAATAAATAAAAATGATACAAAAAAAAAATTTAAGGGCTACAAATATGAAAAGAAAACCTCGCAAGTTAAGGTATCCGTATTTAATAAAAGGAATCTTATGAGTACACCAAATCGATTGATACTATTTTTGTTGGTAGTATAAATGCTCTTCATTTTTTTTTTGGGGTGAATAAATGATAACAGCTATACTAAAGGTTGACATCTAAAAAAAAGGGGAAAAAATAGAAAAATTACCCAAAAAAAATTCGAACGTATACCCTCCTGCCCCCAAAAAAGATACAAATATTAGGAAAAGTGAAATTGTTAAAATCAGAGTTTTATAAGCATATGTTCGGAGTATACACATCTATAGATAAATTTCTATTTTAGTTGTTTCACAAATTATCCGAAGCTAGTAGAATCAAAGTGGGAAGGATCGACCCATTTACCCGATCTATGCCAAAAATCCAATGGGAACGTGTAAAGCATACGAAAATTTCAAATGCACAGAATGGTGTCCAAATGGAAACGGATGTGTGCTTCTCTGTACGAACAGAAATCTTTCCCTAGACCGGACTGTTGTTGGTCACCATCCTGTAAAACTATACTAACACCCTCCAATTCATATTAGGGTTGCTATAAATTGCCCTTTTTTGTTGTTTTGTACCTTTTGGCGTTCTTCCGCTTGACTGTCACATCCCTGTACCCCTTTCTGCACGGCTAATTCTCATAAAAATAAAAGAAAAAAACCACTTTGCCTATAGTTTTTTTTTTAATACTAATCAAATAATAGATGATGTTTTAGAAGAATATTAATGGAATTGCTTAGATTTTTCTTTTTATTCAATATTTTATTTATTTAATGTTAGTTTTTCTACAAAGCGTTACTTTTGAATATTATCGATGAAGTTAAAATGGAAAGTTTGTTGTATTAAAATGTTTACTAAAATTTTCATTAACGTAGAAAGGAATAATATGCTTTATAGTTTATAATGACTTTCCTACTAATATCTGTTAAAAAAACGCCTAGTAACAAAGACAATTTTTTATTTAATCATTTTGTTATCCTTAGAACTATATCTTTGAGGTACTACCAAGTCTTTCAAAATTCCAAAATCTGTTACGATCCAACATAGCTTCGTTGGATAGAGTAAATAAAAGTCTATATGCGCCTATCATTCGAGTTCTAAAGACTCTATTTGTTTTATGCTTTATGTAAATAAATTACCCTCAGCTTGCATTGCTACATATTTTTGTTATTTTACATTTTTAATTACTAATTTCAAGCTTTCTTCTATTAATTGTCGTTTGCATTTATACCGGATGTCGTAACACTACCCCTTACAAAGAGATGCTCGTTCCGAGCATCATTCGATTTATATAATGCGCCAGGAGGTCGATGTGCACAATTTTCAGTGGTCCTCGCTGGCTCTTCTGGATGGGGTAAATAGCTCCATTCAACTTTGTAACAACACGGAATGGACCATCCCAACTGACCTGCGATTTAGGTAACTTCCCCTTACGCCGCGTGGAGTTGTACAGCCACAGCAAAACCCCTCTTCGAATTCCAGAGTTTTGCCATTGCAATCGTAAGGAGTCTTCGTCGTGTCACTAGCTCGTAGTCTGGTATATCGTACCAGAGAATGAATGGCATTCATCACTCCTAAGTCCTGCGCACACTCCGCCTCCTCAGGCTATTCGACCTCCACACTCGACTCTGCACATCTACCTCAACTCGACTCCTGTCTCAACTCCTGCATCGACTCCCGTCTGCACTCCTGTCACGACTCCTGTCACGACTCCTGTCTCGACTTCTGTGTCGACTCATATCTCGACTCCTGTCTCGATCCGTGTCTTAACTCTTGTCTCGAATCCTGTCTCGAACCCTATCACGACCCATGCCTCGACCACAGTCCCGAATCCTATCTCGACCCCTATCTCAAGTCCTGCCTTGACTCGTGTATCAACTCCTGTCTCAACTTCTGTCTCGACTCCTGTCTCGACTCCTATCTCGACTGCTGTCTCGACTTATATCTCGACTCCTGTCTCGACTCCTGCCTTGACTCCTATGTCGACTCCTGTCTCGACGCCTATCTCGACTCATGTCTCGACTCCTGTCTAAATTCCTGTCTCGAATCCTGTTTTGGTTCCTGTCTTCACTACTGTCTCGAGTTCTGTCTCGACCCGTGTCTCAATTCCTTCTCAACTTCTGTCTCAACACGTGTCTCGACACCTGTCTCCACTCTTATCTCGACTCCTGTATCGACTCTTATCTCGACTCCTGTCTCGACCCCCATCTCAACCCCTCTCTGCTACTGTCTTGACTCCCGTCTTGACTCCTGTCTTGACCCCTGTCTCGATTCCTGTCTCGACTCCTTTTACTAGGCTAACTCTGGATTCTACTTCTTCTTTCGGCCTTTTCTAGAAGTTTTTGAGATACGCAACAAGTTTCTGTTGCTACTCCGGGAACGCCAGAAGTTGTGCCCCTATATGATGGCTTCGTTCTTCTTGTCGGTGGCTATGTTCTTTCATTAAGGCACGTAGATCCGACATATCGATTGCAGGTTGTCTGATTACAGACGAAGATTATGGAACTCCGCGTCCATCTTCTCCAGCTACTTCTTCGGCAGCTAGCTGGTGCTTCCCCCAAGTGCCCTAGGCATTTTTAATAAATACTTCTGACACCAAAATGTTAAGATCCTACGTATTTGATTGATACTTGTAGTAGTTGAAGATACTTTCCTATTTGATCAAGAAATTAAGAAATTCGAATAGACATAGGAGCTTTCGGTGACATTTCTGATTCAAAGACAATAACAGTGCTTGTTGAGAGATAATACATTTTTCATATTTCGCAGAAAAATATTTAAAGAGATCCATTTAGATTTGGTCTTAATTACTTTTTTCTTTTTCACTTTAATTATTTTAAAGTAAGTGCTAATACAAGTTTTAAAAGCAATAAATTCTACGAATGTGATAATTCCATTTCTGGAAAACTATTCGTACTTTGCCAATGCGCCGCCACGAATGCTGGTTTAATAATAACAGCGATGTTGATGATGATTCTGTCTGATAAGATTGGCTAGCTAAAAGGAAAAGGGAATTTGGGATACAAATGGAAATGACGGTTTTATACGAGTATAGAAACCTGGCATGAATTTTTTTTATTTCTCTTGACATTTTTGTTAAGATACTAAATTTTTTCTTTGGAAAAGTTTTATACTTAATAACCGGGTAAAAGTTGTTCACGATTATTTTCATAAACAGAACAATATGTGTGTATGTATGTGCATTATCTATATATTATTATTATATTGTATATAAATAAGTGTATTTTTATATGTAGATAAATATATGCTCGTATATTATATAGCTAGATAGCAATCCATGAAAGTGGTGGAGTAGAATATTACATGAAAATTGGGCGCCAAACAGATGAGTGACAGAGAGAGATAAATGGATAGTGAAAGGGCTGCAGGAGGTAAGGAGCAAGTAAGAACAAGAAAGTAAAAAGTGAACAGAGCCTTCTTTTAGAGACATATTGAATTATTCATGGATATTAGAATTCTTTAAACTTAGGTTCTTTTTAGTATACATAAATGTGATATTAGTATACCTGAATGTACAATATTTAAACAAAGCCACATTATATACAAGGATATTGATATAAATGTTGATCCTGAATTTAAACAAATACTTAACAGAACAGATTTATGAGAGGCAAAAATGGCTTTTAGCATATCTTCCATTCTGTTCGTTCTACATTTTCTATATGGCCATACCAAGATATAAAGGACGATCGTTTATAGGCAATTTAAGTTTGTATCTGTAGTAGGGTATTATTTTTTTTTTTGAAATTTTAGATTTAATATATTTTGTGGTTTTATTTTTATTTTATTCACTTTAGCTTATATTGTATTTGTGAAGCCATGAAATTGGGGAAAAAAAAGATATTTTTAAGATAAAGAATATGCACACAATATTGATATGAAATTGTGAGTATATAGAAATTGTAAAAATGTATAAGAACTGTATCTACATATGTATCTGTAAATAGATGCTCATCTATATGAAGATATCTATTGTATATAGAAAGGTAGAACAATAAAAGTTTAAGTAATCCATGCGAAAACACCCGCAATCAAATATATTTCATTTTATGCTTTTATTTTTTGTATTACCATATATTGTATTCGTTTCTGATACTATGAAATATTCTCTAAATGTAAATCGATAAGATTAGAAAATAAATTATTGCAAAGAGGTGAGAAAGTTTTATTCCAGTCCCATTTTATTTCATATTATAGGGATCCATACATACATATTTGTACACGTATGTGCTAAAATCAAAAAGGGTGGAAAAAAAGAAAAATTTACAAAAATTACTTTTACTATTTAAAAAGAGTTTTTTTTCTTTAAAATTAATTCAAATAAGATTGCTTTTTTTATGGAAGATATTTTCAAAAAAAAAACAACATTTACCATATGTATAAGCTTAAATCCGCTGTTTTTTAGTCAAACAAACACATGTTTTTTCATAGAAAGCAAAAACAAATTTATTCAAAGTACTTGCCCTCGCTAGCTATATATTTTTCCCATCTCTCGGACAATTTGGTGATACCACGCCAAAAACATTCCTTCCCTTTCGAGGCAAACCACTCATCAAGCCATTTTCGGAGGCCTTCGTAATAATCGAAGTGCTGCTCAGCGAGCGCGTGGACCATCGACGAAAACAGGTGGTAGTCGGAAAGGGCCAGGTCTGGTGAATAAGCGGGGTGGGGTAGCACCTCCCAGTTGAGTGTCTCCTTGTAGTTTTGGACCATTTTTGACGTGTGCGATGGTGCGTTGTCGTGGAGGAAAATTAGCTGGTCATGTCTTTGTTGATAATTCGTCCTTTTTTCACGCAGAGAACGGTGCAATTTGATCAGTTATTGGTGGTAGCGGTGGGAATTGACAGTTTCAAGGTTTCAACATATTATAGTAGACGATACCCTGCTGATCCCACCAAACACACAGCATCGTCTTCCGCCTGAAGCGATTTGGTCTTGAGGAAGATGTTGATGGTTGGCCGGGATCAAACCACGATTTTTCACATTTAGGATTCTCGAAATATATCCCCTTTTCATCCTGTCACAATTCGATGCAGGATTTTGATGTTTTGGCGTCGCTCCATCTGCCTATCGTTCAATTCAAGCGGAAGCCATTTTCTGATCTTTTCAATCTTCCCCATGGCACGCAGACGCTTGGAAATGGGTGGTTGAGTAACACGCAATTATCTTTGTCCTAAAGAGCCTGCAAATGATGGTCCTCAACCTTCTGGGTCGAAGTTCGCTCTTATTGTCGCACAAGTAAAAATTGCCGTCTTTGAACCGACGAAACCAATCTCGACACGTTGTTCCCGATAAAGCACTGTCACCATAGGCCTACAAAAGCATTCGATACGATTCGGCAGCCGATTTCTTCAAATTGAAGCAGAAAAGCAGAACTTCCCGCATATGCTCTTTTTTTGGCACAAAACTAGACATGATTACCAAAGGAAAAATGTATGTTGTTGTACGAAATTGCTGACAATGTGCACTGATTAATGTTGACAGATGTCAAACTCATAAAAAAATGTATGCGTGCCCATGGTAGCTTAATACGCTCACTCACGCCATCTATGACCAAACAGCGGATTTAAGCTTAAAACTTTTTTGTCTGTCTAGATCTGCCGAGCCCTGTGGCTTATCGTAAGATCCGTTGCTACTGTTGGGGAAATAGATGACCAAACGCTCTTATAAATTGCTTATAAATAATGAGTTTGGCGTTCTTACGTGGGATTTCTGAGCGTTACATTCTCAGAAGCCTACAATATATGCCATAGGCCCTATATAGTTAGGTGTAGTGATAACGCACCTACTCAAACTTGAGGTCAGGGTAAACATTATGAATGAGGTCCTAGCGTAAAATTCGAATAACTTACGGAGGGTATTCATTCGTCATTTATTTTCGCATAATGTTGGTGCACACAGGCTACTAATGAGTAATGGATAAATCCGGTCTAAGTGTATTTAAACACTTAGACCGGATTTATCCATTAGTATAAATAAATTGAAATTATTACTAAAAGTTATCGAAACTTAATACATTAATAATGTTTGTAAACTTGTTAACTAAAAAAATTTGGTATAAGACCAAATATTCGTCTATCGATATTATATCAATAAATACGTTTATATATTAATAAAGATTATAAAATAGAACATTTTCTCAAAATTTGTACTCTAATAAATTTACTTTTTATGTACTTCAGGATATTATATACTTTTTTAATCAAAATCCGTATTATAATTATGGATATAGTCAAATTTTGTTTACTTTGATAGAAGTATTTGTTCACATTAATATAATAGGATTTTCAATTAAATGGTAACATTTTCATAATGAGCGAAATTAAAATAATCGCTTATTTTGACATTTTAGTGTAGTTTTTTTGATTATCGACTGACTTTATTCTTAATAGAGTATAATCTTGAACGACATGAAATCTAACAAGTGGTGAACTCTTATCTAAAATTACGAGTAGCTTTGAACTGTTACAAGTCATCAAATAAATGGTTTATGGTATTTAGTTGTTGACATAACCAACTGGGAAGCTCTAAAACTAAATGTTCAAATTAAATATGTATGCTTTTTAAAAGGATCGATTAAATTGACAACAAGGCAAATGTATTCCTGTGTAATGTATGGTAGCTGTTTTAATTCTGATTGTAATTATTTTCGTGCAAACATTACCTTGAACAAAAAGACGGAGACTAAGAAAAATAATAAGAAAGTAAAATCCAATTAGACTCTAAGAAATCTACTCAATAGCAATAAATATAATGATATTATTTTGTAACACAGTATATTGACAGATTTTATATTAAATTTCAGAATTCTAATACCTGTCAGAGATTAGATGATTTGTAAAATGTTATTTAATCCATATTGTATCTACTTTAAGATTTATGAATAAGTATACATATTTTATATTGTCATTATATTGTATTAATTATATTAGATAATATTTTAAAAATATTAAAGTATATTTTACACTTACTGTAGAAGTATTACTATTCTTTATAAATTATTTGTGGTTTTCACTTAGAGAAGAACCAAAACCGCAAGAAAATGGGAATTTTCACAAATTCTTTCTGATAAAGAGTTAAAACTCTGAGAAATTGCTAGCCTTATAAATTTAAATTTTTAAGCAATTAACTTATCATCAAATGTCTTGTAATTTATTTCGAGCGACTAATTAATAGCAATTAAAAACACGCTTATTGTTAACAAAAATATTTATAACAGTTTTATTAATTTTATAAAGTTATTTTTATAATTATGTTTTTATTTTTACAGAGAAATCTCAACACATTATAAGTCCATAGGTTCTTCACTCTTTCAGAAGTTAAATCAACAATAGATCACCTACCAAACATAACAAGCCTGATAACTTCGGAAATATTGAAACAAATATCCAAAA
Source organism: Atherix ibis (assembly GCA_958298945.1). Classification (NCBI taxonomy): domain Eukaryota; kingdom Metazoa; phylum Arthropoda; class Insecta; order Diptera; family Athericidae; genus Atherix; species Atherix ibis. Next base: position 33,950,485 of record OY282609.1, read on the forward strand.
TGACCGTCTTCCTGATAACATCATATTTTCTTTCCATTTGGGAGTTTTTCATCATCAAAATTATCCCAAAAGCCAACAAACACAAAAACCTTCATATAGACTTATAAGCCACCTTTCCTTGAAAAACAAACCTTAAAATGTCTCCAATCTATAATTGAAAATGAGAGTGTGATTCATCTGCATCAGTTTGAAATTATGCTTAGATTATATCGTTTATGCAGTGCAAAATTTAAAAGAGAAATTTTCCATGTAAAAAATTTTGCTCGTGCATGAGTTTGTGCAAACAAAAATCGTGCATTGTACGAGTAGTCTAATCATTGCTTGAGTATATATCTGCACGAACAACGTTCAAAATTCGTGCATTGTACGAGTAGTCTATTTATAGTGTAATTGCTTGAATAATTAGCGATGCACGAGTAATTTACGCGAGCAAAAAGGAATTTTAACATGTTGAAATATATTTTTGATCGTGCAAACGGTTCATGATTTTTTTTTATTGGTGAATTCTCTAGTTGATCGCTACTGTTCTTATTTTATTTACTCTGTATTATAAGTGACTTTACATTAATTGATTAATTTTGATTAAAATCAAACGGTTTATTTATTTTGGTACACATTTAATTCACCATATTATTTTCGACAACAATATTTCATATAGAAAATCTACATTATTTATATTTTATACAATGTTATTTTTCATTTTTAGAATCAGCATTTTCATTTTTAAAATCAACACTAGTTTTTGTCACTTTATTTTTAAATTTGTATCAGATAACCTTCATTTTGCATATATCAAAATAGATTTAAATTATAAATAATAAATAATCAAGTTATCAATTAAATAAAATTTATCCTATATAAATTAAATACACATAAATGAATATGCAGGCATAGAGTAAATATTGAAACTGTCAAATGTAAAAATAAATGACGTGAATTTTGACATTTGATAGCATTGATATTTTGACATTTGACAACTGCAACGAGTATTATGAAAGACGTCATATGTAATATATTATTACGATCTTACGTAGATTAAATGGATGGCGCAACATACTGTTTTTGTTTATTTAGATTTTTCTTTATTTAACTAAGTTATATTTCACTAATAGTTCACAAGTGTTTGTTGGCTTAGGACGCTCGAATCCTAATTGAATCTTTATCGCTGTATACATATGTCCACTTTATACTGTATTTCTACGATCTAACTTTATACACAGGCCACTTAAATAACGTTTCTCGGTTACATTTTCCAACTTTATTCGTCATTCGCTCTATTGCCGACTTTAACCAGTCATTGCTGAATCGCTGTTCAGACCGTAATTATTCTTCTAGAACATTTCGGAATCGAACTTATACTCTAAAATTCTCTGGAACGACTCTTCTAGAATCTTCTAGAACAGAACATGGCAGAGGCTGACGCAATGTATGGGTTAACATAATTTCCACTTCTCCAAGCTTGCCACGAGCAAAAGTTGCTCGTTCTCGAAAATAAATCGTGCAATTACACGATCACCTTAATCGAGCATCTGTTTGTAGAGTAGTTGACAGCGAACCATTTGCAGTTTAAAATCGTACATTGCACGAACTGTATTATCTAACCTTTAGAACCGAGTATTATCTAACCTGCTTTGGAAGCTGCAGTACTCTTACCTTCTGGTTATTTCCACAACCTGAAATCCTATCTCTCAGACCAATGTTTTTAGGTAGCTGAAAATATTGATTATTCTGAAAATTATCCTGTATCCGCCGATGTTCCTCAGGGTAGTATCCTACGCCTTTATAACATTTACAACCACGATATTCCTTTGCACAATAATACAATAATATGGTAACCGACGATTCAGTTATCTTTACACATCATAAAGATCTTACCACATCCACCAGTATTTTACAGAACCACAAAATTTTCTTAGAAGCCTTGGTCAAAAGGCGGAGGTAACATTGATTGGTCTTTTCCCCCACATGTCTTCATGTCCTTCTATTTTCGTTCAAAAAAAAATCTGTGTGTTACAAATTGTATATAATTGTAGATAATATTTTTTATGAAAGTGAAATCAATTATAAATTTGCACAATAGTATTCCTTAAAAAATATAGTTTATTAATCAAATAATAATCCAAACGTCAACTTCAAAATGAATATTTCAAATTGAATATTTCGAATTATAATTGGTTTTTCTTATTGTTAAAATTAATAAAAAATATATGATATATTAGAATATACTCACACTATTATTTAAATTAAATTAAAGAGTAGCTATTGTGTGATGAATAACACTTTAGAAAAACCTAAGCAGGCTACTCATCTAAAACTTGTCGAGAACAACAGACGCATACTTGAGAATACATAAAATATGACTGGAGAGTTTTACGAATAGAGACAAGGTCAAGTGATAGTTGTATTAATACTATGCAAAGTTCATTAACAATAGAAAATCATCTTAAGGTCTAGGAGTAGATTTCAAGTGTCTGTTGAAGAAATTAAAATTATGTAAAATTTCAATAGGGTTTCTTTTTTAACAATTCCATACTTTCCATAAAAGATGAGTTTGATAAAATTGATTTAAAAAAAAAATAGAATATTAAAACTGAGAAGAGTCCTTTTTGTGAGAGTCTCTTTTATGTATACTAAAATGGAGATTATGATGGTCAAATGGAAAGAGATTCTATGGTCAAATTAAAATCTTGCACTGTAATCCACAAAACGTTGTAAGGTTTTTTCGCTTATAAGAATTCATTCTATTGAAAGCTCAAAATATTATTTTATTTGATTAAATTAAAATAAATATAAAAATTATAAAAATATCATCTAATTTTGATTTTTAATATTTGCGAAATATTTATAGAAATGTTAGATGTAAGGATAAAAATTTCAGCAAAGCATCTTTTCTTATAATATTATTATGATTTCATATTTAAAAAAAAACCGTTTTATTTAGAATAGACAAGCATAATATTACAGAAAGCTATTCGAGTTATCTTTTCAAAAAAAAAAATATCCTTAACAAACTGAGAAATAATAAATGGTTTACAATTGAAAAGTCTTTCAATTGAAACGATAAAATATCAGAAATTATTTGCAGACAAAATAATCAATTGTCAGATTAAAGAAAAACGGAAAAATATAAAAGTTGTTTGCCCACACAACAACTGTTGAAATCGCTCGGAGGTGTCAATGAAGGTGGAAGAAAGCTTTTGGGCAGGAAGCTATGAAAAATTGATGTCGGTATTTTGTACAATACTTTAAATGGCAGGCGCACATTATATAAGGTTACGTAATTGAACATAAAGTAGTTACAAATAAGTTTGTATAAGATATTAAGTGTGGGTGAAATGCTTTGTACACTTCCTAATATGATGATATGTTCTTATTGTTAAAGTGAAGAATTGTTAATCGGTTGAAAAACATGCCATTGCAAGCATTGTGGTTAAGTCATCCAGGTAACCAACAAATTTTGGCAGGAAGTTGTGTAATGTGAAAAGGTGGTCAAAGTCCTTTTGTTGAATGGACAACAATCGCTTTTAACAATTGCACAGTACCTAAACACAATAATTACTCCTACTCATGGTAGACTGAAAATAAAGTATGCAAGTAGGCGTATATGCATATTAGCATCATCCAATAGGTAGTTGTGCATTTAGATTGAAGAATTTCTCAAATAAATAGAAAACTTAAATTCATAGGGTAAATAGTAAACCTAATTTATCTTTATGATAAATAATTTTAAATTGTATTTTTTTTCTTCCCTATAAGATTTTTTTTTAATCGACATGAATTAGTAACATTTTTATCACCTTAGAGGTAATATTAAATATATTTATTATTTACTTATATTTGCTAAAATACCAGGATAAAAAAAATAAATAATAGTTGTTCATCTATGTTTAGTTTCATTTATTTTTATTAAAAGTATTGGCTTATATTACTGGATTGTCCGGAAAGTAATTTCGTTTTTTCCCAACAGAGGACTTAATTGTATTTTTTTCACTACTTACTTCACACTTAAGCCGTATAGTCATATGTATTTTGATAGCTGATATAGGAAGGCTTGATTCTGCATAGTAGTTTTTGGTTAATACCCTTTTAAATATGGAAAGTGAGAAACAGTATTTTCGGCATATTTTACTTTTTTACTATATACACTATGTAGAAAAGATAAAAATGCTGTTCAAGCAAGAAAAAAATTATCCGATGTGTATGGAGAAGATGTGTTAAGTAAGCGCCAGTGCCAAAACTGGTTTGCAAAATTTCGATCCGGCAATTTTGATCTCGAAGATGCACCACGTTCTGGAAGGCCAGTTGAAGCTGATGAAGACACAATAAAGGCATTAGTTGATGGAAACCGCCGAATAACAACTCTTGAGATCGCTGAGAGATTAAATTTATCGAATTCGATCGTTCATGATCATTTGAAACGGTTAGGTTTAATCTCAAAGCTCGACATATGGGTTCCTCATCTTCTTACGGAAAAAATTCGTGCCGTCGCATTGACGTGTGTGATTTGCTTCTCAAACGCCAAGAAAATAATATATTTTTGAAGCATATCATCACTGGGGACGAGAAATGGATTATCTACAACAATGTTAAGCGCAAAAGATGAACCGGTTCAAAGCACTTCGAAAGCCAATATTCATCAAAAAAAAGGTTATGTTATCTGTTTGGTGGAATTTCAAAGGAATCGTTTATTTTAAGCTTCTACCGAGCAACACAACGATCAATTCTGAAGTGTACTAACATCAGTTGGACAAATTGAATAATTCACTTCAAGAAAAAAGGGCAGAATTGGTCAATAGGAAAGGTATAGTGTTCCAACAGTATAATGTGAAACCACATACAAGTTTGACCACTCGGAAAAACCTTTAAAGTGTAGGTGGGATATATTGCCACACCCACCATACTCTGCAGACCTAGCACCTTTCGATTATCATTTGTTCCGGTCTTTACAAAATTTTTTAGACGGTTTAATTCAAATGAGGGGGTCAAAAATCACTTGGATCAGTTTTTTGCCAGCAAAGAACAAATATTCTATGAGCGTGGAATCATGATACTGCCAGAAAGATGGCAAAGGGTATTGGATCAGACTGGATAATATTTAATTGAATAAAATATTAATTCACTAATTAAAGATAGTTTAATCTTTAATAAAATATTAATTCACTAATCAAGATAGTTCTAGTATTTTTATTATAAATGACTGATTATCCATTAAGCTATTAAATAATATCATCTGATTTAGTGACACTAGAATGACTAAGTTTTTTGCGCAGCAGTCTTGAGTTTGAAGTCAGCAAGTGGTGCCCATTTAGTTGCTGCCAAGTGGCTTGAGTCGTCGTTGCGCTTGGAATTACCATTTCAGTCAAAATGTGACTTCAACTTACTTACGCATTCTGTCAGACACCGGATACCCACGTATCCTTTAGAATCGAGTTGACGATACATTATCGGGTCAAAAACTCCATATGTGTAGGTTTATATAATTTCATAAAATTGAATTCACGAGGCTTCTATGATTAATACCTGGCTTTGACAAGAAAAAACGATTTTTATGTGAAAAATTCATGTTAAAATTCGATTCTATTCAAATTCATGTACTATTTTATATCGTAATTAAAAAGTGTGATTTGTTGAACTCTTCAAAAGCAGTTATAAGAACTCATTTTTGGTCAGGTGCTAGCAAACGCAGCAGCAATCTCGTCAATAGCTTTCTGATGCCAAAAATTGTACGTAAAATTTGTCAGGTCTCTTATATACTTTCACCCGAGGTTTTTTTAAAAACAATATCATGGTTTTTTTAATCACTTCTGATGTGGTGACCTCATTAAGACGATCTGAACGTTCTTCATCAAAAATGATTGTACGGGCGCGTTTAATTTTATCTGTACAATTTTTTATGGCCAATAACGAAGGTTCAGAGTTCCGATAAACTTTGCTAAGTTACCCTTCCATCTCATCATTCGTTTTGTTTTTCAAAAACAAATATTTTATCACTGCTCGATTTTTGATTTTTTCCCTTATTGTTATATCACAAAAGTTGTTCTCTTTAAATGACTATCAATCGTAAACTAAATGACGTATGTAGATGCTTGAAAATTTGACAGGGGGTTCTTGTGAAAGGTAACATATAAGAAAAATAGATTTGGTAGCACCATGTCTTATCAAGGATTAGTTATTAATCATACAACCGTCGTAGCATTTTGCACAAGTGTTTTGTCATCGTTTATGCGTTTATTTTGGATATTATCAGTATCAAATCGGATAAAACTAAGTATTTTCTAAAATCTGTTCATTTCTCTGAATGAAATATAAATACTTAATCTTATGCATATCTTTTGATATGCATAAAATTATTTCGATTCACATTTTTCCACACGATATGCTATTTTTGAAGAATTCTGCTGGTTGTATTTTTTATATATCGAAGTTGGTTTTTTATTTGTGTGACGTACGCTAATATCGGTAATTTTATTCGTAAAACAATACTACAATTTAGCCATAACTGATTGTGTTTCGGTACTTTTTGGGCGACTACATTTCTGACGCATAATGTTGCGAACTGAAGGTTGATGAGCAAGAGAAGTTGGTGATCTACTCTATTCCGTTTGGTCTTTGCATACTCTGAAGATATATTAGATTCTACAATTCCACCAATTGTTCGTCGTTATCATCGACATCCAGTGTGCTGTTTCGATTTTCCATGACTTCATCTTCGTCAGAAATTTCATTATCTACTTTTAAGCGATCTTTTGGTAAATGAAACCATTTTAATTCGCAACAATTCCCCGTATATTATAGTTCCATTAATTTCTTATTTATTTTTTTTTGTTTTCGGTAAAAATTTCACTATGCTTAAAATATAATTAACAAATATTTTACCAGAACTGTTTGAACGTTTTCACTGAGAGATCTCTCATGTCATAAAGGAAAAGAATCTTAACTTTAATGTTATTTTGTGCGAATTATAGACGCTTCATTTTATTTTAAAAGTTTTTTGTTGTTGAAAAACTAATGTCGATACGTTATGTTGACAATATTGATGTATAAATTACAATAAAATACAAGTAAGGTAATAAACTAGCTTATTATTACAGGTGATTACGGCGATATTCAATGATTTCTAAAATATTTTTTAAATCTTATGTAAAATTTGTAATTAAAACTCACTATTGTTCTAGTCAGTAAATATTGTGAAAATTCTGCGATAATACCATATTAAATATATTTAAATAAAAAAAATATTGTTATAGAGTTTTTAACTAATTTTCAATTTCTTATTATAGAGTTCGGAACTGGGCTTTGAAATTTGGTGTTGATTTATGGGAATTTGGCCGACAATTTACTAAAATGAATGACATTAAAAATGTAAGTATATTTTTATATTTTATTAATTAAATTAAATCTGAATTACTTATTAAATAAAAAATAAAATTAATAAAAATTACATGCATTTTATCTTTTGATTTTTATTATTTTTATGTAAAAATACCATATTTTTATAGAAAAAATACTCAATATATTTTTTAATGCAAAAAAAAACGAACTATAGATTAATAGAATTTTTATTGAACAATAAGAAAATAAATAATAATCGTTTGATAGTGTAAAAGATTTAAAATGGCTAATTATGGCACCACCATTAAATCTATGTAAGTATGGTAAAATTTAAATTAATAAAATGGCCTGCTAAAAATAGATAAGCTCGATGACATCATAATGTCACATGGGGGTTTTCAATTTTCCTTGATTTCATTTAATTACAAAATGACATCGTATGACAAGTGTGTAGTAACTAAGTTAATAGTGCCGATGGTGTCGTTGTTGATCACACCTCCTATTCTTGGCGTAGTTACCCCATCAATGTTATCTTATATATACGTCTCGCCTTTTATGAACTATCATTTCGGATAGGAAATTCTAACATTCGCATTTGCATATATTCCTCAGTATCAGTATGAGTAGTAGCATAAATATAAAATGGTATTTGTCATTTAGTAGATTTTGTATTTCTTATATACACACACACATATATATATATATATAGTATATATAAATATATATCATAATATATCCATAATCATGGATGGATGTTTGAGTGTATACCATGCCCACAATATTGTATAACCGTTGGGCGAACGTTCTTTTACGAGTTTCTATGCTCTGTTTATCGCCCTTTTATATTCAACCCTTTCGCTGGATAGTTGTGCTCTAAGAAAAGCGGGTGTCGAATCACACAGGAATTGTTACCTCCAAGTCAGTACAGAAAGGCTTTCATCTCAGACATGGTGATAAGAAAACTTTTGCCTCAGATTGCATTTTGACATCGGAATACTTTCGAAGGACTTCGAAAAAGCCGAACACATGGGTATACTAGTTCATAAATTGAAAACTGGGTTACGATACTATCATACCCCATAAATAATTCTGTTTTCCATTCTTCCAATCATGCTTCAAAAAAAAAAAAACAACAACAATTTTCTTTATGACAACCATGAATGAGTTTACTATAATTACTATAACTATCATTGAATAATGTTTTTTATATAAATAGAATATAAAGATTTTTAATGCTAATAAAAATTAAATAATATTATACTATTTTTTATGGATAAAACAAAAAACCATATTAAGAGAATGTGAAAATACAATAGAAAATTATTTATATTATTGTAAAATTATTGGTACTATCAAATTTTTGAATATATTGTAGATACGAATATAAGAGGGTATATTAAGTATAATAAAAAGAGATTTTCAAGAATATTTCTGTATGTGAATAAAAAAAAACAACACAAAAATCTACATATATAAATTTTTTGAAATAAGAAATTTTGTATATACACGTATATGCGTATTAATGTGATTATAAGTGAATTGTATTTTTTAATTTATATAAAAAAAAAAACAAATTCGAGAATAAAATGTTTTGGAAGTTTTCGCTTACAGAAAAATATCAAAATATGACTTTTTTTCCATAATATTATAAAATTGTTTCTAAACATGCAATAAAGATATTAAAGCATGAAACAATTTTTTTTCTTATCTAATTTGAAGCGTAAGAAAAAATTGGATAATATACTTATTTTTAGTAAGTTATTAGATAAATATTATTTAAGAATAAAATGTATGAAAAAATACAATATGAAATTGTGTAATTTATTATGAACGTTTTAATAGGCATTAAAAGTGGTTTAAATGTTATGAAATTTTCTCTAATAACTAAATGTTAATTTTTCTATTAACTGGAGTCCTATTTTAGATCGACTCAGGGTTAATAGTGTATTTACTAGAAGGTTTTCATATAAAATTACTTTGATTCGTTTTTATAGGTGTGTCTATAAGTATAACTATATAAGAAAATATCCAAAAAATCATTTTTTTAACTAATATCTATGAAAATATTGTATATTCGATATTTTTGAACGGAAATCTAATATGTTTTATTTAATTCTGGCTTATTTTTAATATCAAGAATAATTTTTTTATGTATTTATATAAGGATTAAATATAAAGCATCTAATATTTATGAATTATGGAAACAGAAACAGCCCATAGGTACGAGTACATACATTATCGACTTTCATCAGTTTGAATAACATTTATTGAATAAATAAAAAGGATTATATCGTTTTTGAAGATATTTTTTTACAATATTTTCATTTTACAAAAATATTTTATAAATTTTTTAATTAGTTAGATTGAACATTTTGATTATCGAAGTTTCTTTTTAAAAATACTTATAATTTCAAGTTTTCCGAAATATGTATTTAATTTGGAAATTTCCAATTTATATGACGTATTTTAATAAATCTTTTCAATAATCCTGATTTATAATAATTCGTTATATTTTTTTTTTTTTTAGAGTAATATGGTATACAAGTGAGATAAAAAAAACTATTTCTTGAAATAGGATGACAGGTTTTTGGTAAAAGATTTTTCATTATTTTTCCAATTTTGTCACACTCTTACTCTTCTTGGTGAATTGAAGCTTTTTTGCTGTCAGGATTCAATTTTGCATGTGAAATATATGACAATACTCGGTGAATGCCGACATTATTGATTTAGTTTGTGTTCATATTTGTTTAACTGTGTGTACGTGTAAAAAGCTTTATACAACTACTTCAACAAATGATGTAGATACGAGTATAATAATGATGAAGATAGAAGGTGCTTTTCAAAAGCTAAATGTACACATTACTCGGAATAGTAGCATTATTCATAGGGGTGGTATTGGTGGTGATGGTGATGATGGCGCGGTGGCCAATGTCCAAACTACGAGCATAAGCGGCGAATGAATATTACAGAATAGAAATATAGTTTGTAGAATCTACAATTTTTGTTTTAATAGTTTCGTATGGGATTTATATGTATGTATTTGTGTATACTGAATGCCGTTAGGAAAAGAATTTTCACGTTTGTATAAAATGTAGAACACTGCACAATATTAGTGCGCAAGGACAATAAGTAAAGTTGTGACAGTAACGAAAAGCTCAACACAACACTATTCGTTCAATTTTATTTCACCGAAATTTCTGCATCCATTTTTTTTTGTGCTTTTATTGCCATAGAAGAACAAATACAGCTGTGCTTTTCGCAAAATTATACGAAATCTTATTAGAGTTTTTATATATAATATTCACTCAGTATATTTCGATGTATGTGTATATATAAATATATGTATATATGTAACATTTGCCGTTCGGTTTATAGTAGTTTCTGACCTATATATGCTTATAAGAATCGAAATACTCATATGTGCATGTGTATTCATATATACGACTATCTCTCAATGTTTCAAATACACGGGAGCAATTTTACAATTTTCAAATTTATATTGATTTCTTAAGTTCGGATGCTATTACTCTCGATATAGGAGTTTAACGGATGCTACATTCCAAAATAAGCATATAACATTTGAATTAAATATTAAAATAGACAATTTTCTTAATAACCTTATGTGCATAATATAGAATAGTTTACATGATAATTTATCTAGATCTTTTGGTATATAAAATAGGGTAATTATGATTTAGTTAATTTGAAATAAAATTTATTTATAGTTAAATAGGATAAAAATTAATTGTTTAAAAAATATAAATATAAAAATATGCTTTCTGCACAGCCATTTATATATAATTTATATATTTTCGTATACCAATAAAAATAATATTATTTATGGTATTTGAAAAATATTTTAATGAATGAAAACGAATATTTTTTACTAAATAGAAAAAGAATTCTATTCTATTAAAAATTCAGCATATTACATTTATCATGTTAATACAAATCCTATTCATACGAGTGTATACAGTTTGGTTATATTAGTATTTTGCATAAGAGGGAAATTGTGTCAATATTTTGGTATAGAAACCAAAATACACTCGTACAAATTAAATGAAATTTTATGATGTATTGGTTACCGAAAATGTACCTAGTGTATGTATGAATTACCAAATATACGTAATCTAACACAAAGATTTATAATAAAGTATCTATATTCGTACGCAAGTTTTTCTTTACAATCGTCTTTTCACTAATCCAAACTTACTCTACTTATTGAGATAGATGCACTTATGGGAATATGTTCAAATAAAAAATAAAAAAAAAATATATATATGGTAAACAAAACGAAAGAGGGGGTAAATTCTGACTACCCCTGAAATTGTACATTATTGAAGAGATATATGTAATCACATTTGTGTATGTAAACTATATTTGTCTCTATATGTACGATGGTCATAAACTGTTTGTAAAAACTACAATATGAGTACTATTGAATAAATGTACTAGCTGTGCTTTTGTAGCTTTTACCGCGACAATGGTGGTTTTCTCCCAACCATACATATCCCTAGTTGGTGTTGCTCTCGTTCTAAGACTATCCTCCCAGTTGTTATTCTTCTTTGGGATAAGTAAGCCACTAATACATAAAAGCTTATTTTCCCGCTTTGCTTTTATTTGTCTACAATTTCTCCCGTTTTCGTTTTCCAAAATTTCATACATACACGCCGAGGGGAGCTCTTCTCTTCTTTTTCTACGCGGCATTCGTTCGTTCTTCTACGAGCTTATTGTGGCAAAATATCCTCCTAAATTCTATACTATACACTTGTATTGTGACAATCTTCAACTGAATAGATATCATTTTTGGCTAATGATAGTATATTTAATTTTTCCCTTCTTCTATTCATAACGCAAAATAGAGTCTTCTTTGTACAATAAATATACTAACTATATATATGCATGTACACGAACAACTGCACTAAACTATTTTCCTTTTTTTTTTGTTTATTAATTATATATTTTTTCTGTCAATTAGTTAGAGCATTTAATATTGGACCGTAGTTTTGTTGAGTAATTAGATAATCACCATCACATCATGATTAACTTTAAGCCTAATTTAGTAAGCGTTTCCTTTATCCTAATTGTATATTCGAGTAAATTATGCTGGAATACTTGGACCCAGGTATCCGCATACATAAGTGTACATATATGTATATACATATAAATGTCTATTCACGCGCTAACAAGATATCATAGAGGGATGATGTCCTTGTATAAATTTGTTGAGTTTTCAAATCTGTAGTCGTTGTGGTTTATTTAGATGAGAAGTAAGGATAAGCAACAACAAATTGTGAAATGATATTTCTCATGAAATCCTGGATTTTGATAACCTTAATATAATTAGATGATATTATTAGGCAACTTATTATGAAAATTCAACTTTGATTATGATACCAGTAATGTTCAATATCAGGTTCCCCATGAAATGACAATGAATGTCGATTAGTCCAAATGATATGTACTGTTTTCGATTTGATCATAATACCGGTAGTTAAGTTGTCATTAATTTACTATTAGGTGATAGTCAAATTATAGGCGAATTCAATATATTTTTATTATTGTTGTCAATTTATATAATGTCTATTTACCACTGTTAACGTTAATCAATTATAAATAAAATATCAATATATATATAAAAAACCGACTATTTTCATATGTATAAGAACATGGGAATGATTAGTAGTGATAAAAACTAAATAGAAGCTTAAATAAATCTGTTTGGTAAAATAGAAAAAGTAAATAAGGTAGTTAACCTATTGAAATTGCTTTACAAATTTTAGAGAATCTATGAAAATTGCTTTAATTAAAAAAAAAGGTGCTTAATCCGACAAAGTAAAATTATTTGGTAATTTTTGTAGAAATAACTGTAAAAGATAAATGTATATTAATGATATTTTGATATCAATTAGGATAATGCTAGAAATTCAAATTAGTTTTTACTAGTTATAACATAGGTTATCTTGGGTAAGCACAATGCAACCGCAATGATAATTTATGCCGTGTAGAGTGAGTAATTTTTTAAAATAAGGTTCATTATTTGTAAGGCGATCGATCGATTTAAGTTTTTTCCTTCGAAATTCTTTATTACCTAGCATTTCGCAGTTATTTTTCTTTTATGAGAGAATCTTCAAAAGATACCGATCCCTACAGTGTGTGAAATTTTGAACCGCAAAAACCCACCTCCCTTTTCTCCAAATATGACTTCTCATGTAACTACTGTCAGGTATTACCTCAGACTGATATCATATCTACTATCCTTTTAGGTTGTAGGCTGCCCTTTTTCATTTTTTCTTCCTGGCGTAGCTATTTTATTACTCAAAATACGTATTCACCTACACTACCTTACTCCAACATGAACGACCTTCGCACAAACTGGTTCGTGCATTTTTCACAGACCGTGTGATCTCAGCTTTATAGACCCCTTTACTTTCATGACTTCCCATGCCACTAGCGTCAGGTATTACCTCATGGAAAATAGACTGATATCATGTCTATTATCCTCTTAGGTTGTAGGCTGGCCTTTCTTCATTTTTTCTTCCTGGCGGAGCTATTTTATTACTTTGGATACGTATTCAGCTACCCTATCGCACTCCAACATGAAAGACCTTCTCAGAAATTGGCTCGTGAATTTTTCACAGATCGTGTGATCTCAGCTTTATAGACACCTTTACTTTCGTTCTGGTCACTAGTACTATCTTGAATTTTTTATCAGCAATTTCAAAGCCCACTGATAATAGCTAGTTCCGAACAATGTGAACTGCATCATTTGCGGTTTCGATCATCTCATCTATGAATTTACCAACAAGCGAGCAAAATTGACATTTGCCAAATTCGCTAAATGTAATTTGCAAAACCAACCAGATTAACTTTTTTTGGTATCGGAAGACACCTTTCGAAGCTGTTTTTAACCTTTTTTTAACTCATATTGTCAATAACTTCATGCTGGATGCGGTGCTCAGAATTAAAAAAAAAGTCCAAATTTCTAAATTTTTATGAATTGTGTTTTTTGTTGTTGTAAATTCTTATAATAAAGTGTCTGCAATCCATAATTTCTTCTGGAAATAATACGAAGTCTGCTCAAAAAGTATCGCGAATTTTGAATTTCCGCGGGTTACGTATATTTGATATTCGATTGTGGCGTTATATTGGTACTCATGCGCCCGCATTTGTGTAAGAATAAAAATTGGCTTTTGCACCATGATAACGCACCTGCTCACGCATCATTGCTTGTGCGAGAATTTTTGCCCTAAAACAACACACTAATAATGCCGCAGCCACCGTATTCCTCAGATGTGGCCCCTTGTGACTTTTTCTTGTTCCCGAAACAGATTATTTGATCCATTTTTTGGAATGGGCAAAAATGGAAGACGAGCCAAAACACGTGCAAGCGAATCAGCTGTCAAAAATTAACTGAAAATTCAAAATGGCCGAACTTGTCGGCATAAGTGAGAGACATTTGTACCAACATAACGCCACAAAAAATTGAAAATCGAATATACGTAACCCGCGGAAATTTATAATTCGCTATCTTTTTTGAACAGACCTCGTATATTCTGTAGGCAAAATTTAATCACATTTTACTGATTATTCTAATAAATTATGAACGAATTTTTATCTAACTTATATACAGTCCATATATTTTAATCCCCGTGCAAAATATATAATTTTTGAGAAAATAATTGTCCCAAACATGAATTAATAAAAAAGAATTTTGTTCACTTAATTTTTTTTCTACTCTTGAAATTATCGTCTAAATTAATACAATATATTGTAGTATAAAAAAAAAATAATTTCAATCTGAATTTTTATATAAAATTTTCGCATACTGTTAGTCGATAGAATCGACAGAGAATTCGGTTAATTTATGTGATACAATCTAGTTGGGGGGTGGACAGCTATGAAAGAAGAATGAATTTGTAACAAATTACCAGGATTACAGAATTTGTTCAACGTCATGCTTGTGCATTATTAGACAGTTCACTATAGTTTAGTTTTACTGTGCTTTTATTTTTTCTATTTCTATAGCCAAACATATTGTAAATTTCTACATACGAGTATTAATAAAAAGCGCACAATCAAGCTTAACTTTACTATTTATACTAATTTAAACATACATATACATATATATATATATATATATAAAAAAATACCAATGTAAATATCCTCGTACTTATAGTATAGTATACGTTGTCCTATTTGTCTTTACATGAAACTTTTTTCTAGAAATTTGTTTTCGTCTGGTAACGTTTTGTTTATTTAGGCTTAGTTTTCGTATAATACATGAATACATACATACATTAATGAACGTAGCACACATGTGTATTTATAGATGTTTTTACGAATAGTTTTTATATTATATGCTACTGATGTACAACAAGATGCTATATTATTATTGTTATTTTTATTAATATACAGCCTTATGCTGCTGAATGGATGTAATAAAAAGTCGTGAAAGGAAATAAAACGGAAAATTATTATATCCAAATTATGGGACAATATTATTGCTATTGTTACTATTGTACACTGAGTAATTATATAAAAGAAATATTTTTTTTCTTCAATTTTTTTTGGATAGTTAGAACAGCAAAAAAAACTAAACTTTTATAATCGTATGTAGTAAATTCTATAATATATTAAAAATTCAATATGAAATATGTACTAAGTATATAAGAGTAAAAGTCTGTATACACGTATGCTAAAAAATTATACTTGCAAAATTATACTTTTTACGCGTACCAACAAAACAAAACGAAAATAATAATAATAATAATATTTGACCTAAATAAACGGTATCCGGTTTAAAAATTGTTTTCTTAAAAATTGTTTTCTTTTAATTTATTAGATGGTGTTTATAGTAATTTCATATTCGATATTATTGTTACAACGTTCCATGGTTCTGGTGTGTTCTAGAGAGCTCCAGAGTACTCTATTCTAGAAAGTTCGCTTCTATCATGTTCTAAAAGCAGCCCAGATAAATACGAGCTTTGAGGAATGACTGGTTAAAGTCGGAAAATGATTGAGGAACGACTGGTTAAATTCGCGAAGTATAAGAGCGAACGACGAATAAAGTCGTGATCAGTTTAATCTGAACAGTGATTGAAACACTCCATGACAGAGGGGCGTGCGCGGGTTGTTATGGAGACAGCCCCCTCCCCCCATTGTAAAAATTTTACAGGCTAATGATAGAAATGATAAAACGCCGTGTTAATTAACTGTGGATACAGGAGCATCACGAACAATTACTGGTTCTCACATGGTAGGATGGCGGGCCAGAAACCATATTCAAGAAAAGTCACTAGGACTGCAAACAGGTACTGGTCAGCACATATTTGTTTGAGGAGAATAAGGGGTCAAGGTTAAATTTGGATAAAACCCCTATAGACATACCGCTATTATGGTAGATATCGTCGATGACTGCATAATCAGATTGGACTTTATGAGAAGATTTCAGCTAAAAATCGATTTCAAATATGGTGTCTTGAAGAACAGGTGTGAGAAAATATCCTTACAAGGAGCGTCAACTGGCAATGTGGATGTTTCATCGAGGAGGCCTTATATAAATGACTGTAAACCTTATACTCGACAAAAAAGTAAAGAAGCCGAGATTGTAAGAAGCATCCAAATGGGTGCTCTTAGTGAGGAATGGGGTGATGATTTCGTAGGACCAGGAGGATAGCGATTTGAAGCCGATCTTGGAATGGCTTCAAAATGGAACAGAGAAATCTCTGCAAGTATGAGTGCAACTACAAAAGCGTACTGGGCACAGTTGGAGAGCTTAATGATGCTCAGGAAAATGACTATCATTTGCAAATTGTAGTACTAAAAGTATTGGTAGTGGACGTGTTGCGGTTACTATATATCGGAAAGAAGAAAACTCTCTTAAAAGTTCGTTAGAGGTTTTATTGGATTAACTGCCGTAGTGATGGTCGTGCTCCATGGAAAAGGATAGCGCTGGACGCAGCGAGACCTTTCTCTATCACGGAAAGTGGAAATTGGTCAGAGGCGTTTACAATATCGAATCAGAAGGCAATAACAATAGCGGAAAAGCTAATAATAGAAGTGTTGCCGCTTTGGAAGTTCCTATTGATCAAGGCAGAAATTTTGATTCTCCACTGTTCAACGAAATGAGTCATGTTATGGAAATTCACAAAATACGAACAATCCTATTTCATACCCAACTGAACGGAATGATAGAATGGTTCAATCAAACTTTGGAACCGTATTTGGCTAAATTGGTTGATCGGTATTAAGGACACTGGAAGCAACATATATCCCTATTTTCTCTCGTATAGAGTGACAAGTCAAGAGAGTACCTCAGCAACACCAGCAAGTGTGAACTTTGGCTTTTTCGAATAAGAGTGATATGATTTCTTTTTAAAAACAACACACTAATTTTTAAGGAAATTCAAATGATTTTTATTTAATGTGAAGTACAATCGATACAATTAAGTTCTGAATAAAATTTTATTCAAATGACCTCCACGACTTCTTTTGCAGAAACGAATTCGATGACCCCAATTTTCGAGCATTTTTTCCACTAAATCAAGTCGTATGTCATGAATAGCACGTTCAATATTGACTTCAAAAGCTTGAAGAGAGTCTGGTTTATTGCTAAAGACCAATGACTTCAAATAATCCCACAAGAAATAGTCTAATGGTGTTAAATCACAACTTCTTGGAGGCCATTCAATGTCACAATTTCTTGACATAATCGAATCTCCAAACTTTACTCGCAATAATTCGGTTGTTGTACGTGCTGTGTGGCACGAAGCCTCGTCTTGTTGGAACCAGATGTTGTCAAGATCAACTTCTTCCAATTTCGGTCATAAAAAGTTAGTTATCATCGATCTCTCCATTGACAGTAACGGTGTTACCAGCTTCATTTCGAAAGAAGTACGGACCGATGATTCCACCAGACCAAAAACCACACCAAACTGGCAATTTAGGTGAATGTGTAATGGGTGTTCATGAATAATTTGTGGAATTTCTTCCACCAGAATCGATAGTTTTGTTTATTTACCGCACCACTCAGATGAAAGTGAGCCTCATCGGAGAAGATGATTTGCTTAAAAAAATCGTTATCGTTTTCAAGTTGTTCCAAGACAAAATCAGCAAATTCACGACGTTTACGGTGATCCACTGGCTTCAGTTCTTGAGTGATAACAATTTTATACGGATGCATGCCTAAATCCTTTCTCAAAATCCGCCAGGTTGTGGTTTGAGACAGTCCCAATTCTTGAGAACGTCTTGGAATCGACAAATTGCGGTCTTCAGCAACACTTGCCTGAACAGCAGCAATATTTTCATTACTTCGAGTGGTTCTTTGTGTTATTGGCACTTGAACATTATGTAAAGACGATGTAATAATCGTCCAACTGTGCTCGACGAATAGCGAGCACAGTTGGACGATTATTACGACCATAAAATGGCAAAAGCGCACGAAAAGTTGCAATTGGAAAATGATTATTTTGATAACAAAATTGAATAATTTGTAAACGTTGTTCTTACGTATATCGCTCCATCATAAAATTGTAAACATTACTGAATACAATGAATGACAGATCATGACATATTACAAATGGCCGAAATGTAACTTAGAAATCATATCACTCTTATTGGGAAACCCTATACTTACTGAAACTCGACCAGACACATCAAGTGATATGACACAGTATACACTCCTGATTTGAGACAGAAAATGAATGCCATTCATTTTCTGGTATGACAAGCCAGACTACGGCCTAGTGACAGGATGAAGACTCGTTACGATCGCAGTGGAAACACTATGGAATTCGAGGAGGGGTTTGGGTGTACAACTCCACTCGGCGTAAGGGGCCAGTTTCAGGCCAGTTAGTACGCTGCATTACGAGTTATAACAAAGTTAAATGGAATTACATACCGCATCCAGAAGAGTCAATAAAGACCGCCGAAGATTGTATACATTAACCGCCTGGCCCCTTATTATGGATCGAATGATGCTCGAGAGAAGCATCTTTTGGAAGGGGCCGTGTTACGAAATAACATAGACGATTCTATAAAAGTAGTTCTAGAGAAATCCACAATATTCTAGCAGATTTTAGAAGAGCGGTTGTGAAGAGCTTTAGAGTATTCCAGAGAGTTCGATTCCAGATCATTCTAGAAGCGTGCCAGTGCAGTATAAATATGAGCGCTGCTTGACAGCGAGTAAGTTCAATCTGAACAGTGATTGAGCAACGACTGGTTAAAGTTGAGAAGTATTAGATCGAACGACAAAATAAAGTCGGGGAGTTTAGTCTGAACTGCTTGAAGTCGATAATAGAGCAAATGACGTATAAAGTCTGAAAGTGTAGACAAAAAACGCTATTTGAGTGATCGGCGGATAAAGTTAGATCGGAGAAGTACTGTGTAAAGTGGAAATAAAGCGAAAATATTCAACTAGTATTCGACATTCCTAAACAAACAAACACTTATGATCTATTTATGAAATATAACTTAGTCAAATAAAGAAAAACCTAAATAAACAAAAACAATCTTTTATTCTATCCATTGAACCCAATCGTAACATTATCAATTATTTAAAAAATCATATTTTGTGTAAAATTAAAAATTAATAATGTAAAATTTTTAACAGTCATGAATATATTGCTATAAATTCATATCTCTTCCAACGTCATTTCCAAATAGCAGTTAGCACAGAAGTGTCAAAAATATATAGTATCCTATTTTAGCTGGAGTCCCACAAGATTGTACTTTTGTTCCCATTTTAAAAAATATTTGTAACCATGACATTCCGTCTGATTCGAAGACTATTATTGACACTTATGCAGATAATATAGCATACTTACTACTTATAAGAACTCTGACATAGCTTATAATAAAGTACAATCCCATATCCATAATTTGTAACCCTGATTTACGAGATGCAGAGATAAGGTTAATTAACAGAAGTATGCTCACATTACTTTTACTCTTTGCCAAAACCCACCTTAATGGCAACATGATTCCACAATGTGTGAAGGTTCGTTATTTAGGCCATCATCTGGACGAGAGACTAACACGGAAGCCACATATATAACTACATAGATGTACAGACATTATCTATAACTACTAAAAATTACTGGACAACCACTTGAAACTATAAATAGTAAACTTTTTATATACAACTCAATTATGAAATCTAATTGGAAGCATGCAATTGCATTTTTTGATTCAACTAAACAATTAATTACAAGTTCAATATTCCGCACAAAATTGTTGATGCGTCTTTTTACGTCTAGGTATTCTCCATTTTTGTATCAAAATGAAAAATAAAATTCGGTGAATAAACAAAATTATCGTTACTGGAATCCATGAGGATTCTCGAGGTTATAATCCACAAATTAGTCATTTTTATATTCCGAAAAAGTGACAATTTGGTAAGGTGCTATCATGGTCTTTTTTTTTTTTTTTAAATGAGGAAAGAGTTGCCGTTAACTATGAACGGTGAGCGGTACAGATCGAAGTTAACAAACTTTTTGTTGCCTGAATTGGAAGATATTAGTTTAACGAATGTGTGGTTTTAACAAAACGGCGTTACATGCCACACAGCCCATGCCACAATTTGGCGACTTCGTAAATTTAGGAAATGAGGTTGTAATTTAACACCTTTGGACTTATTTAATACCTTTAGACTTGAATTTCGTCAATAAATTAGCTTGAAATTGAATTAAACACCAAATACGTGAAATAATACCGAATTTATTGCACAAGGTAATCAAAAATTATAAACACCGTATTCGGTTCTGTATACGGTGTAAAGACGGCCATTTGCATGATGTTATTTTTAGGACATAATCGCATCGATTATACTTCAAAATAAAATAATAAATTTTGCTCTGCCACATTTATTTTATGTTTTTTTTTGGTAAAAGGTATCTAGGACATGAGCCAGGAGGCTTAATTTAGTGCCACGACCATGAGACAATTTGGTGACGTAGTATCGGTCTTTGGTTAGTTGGATGAACTATTTATAGGTGGTTAGATTTTGTAAAGCATGTTAGTTTGTATTAATAAATTAAAAATAGGACTTGGAAAAGGTATTGAGAGATATAACAGCTCTGTAATTAATGGAATCCTACTGGAAAATAAATTGTTGGGTAAGGTGACATTCTGTTAGAAGATGAAGGGAATTATGAATGAGAGTAGAATGTCCTTTCCGAATTCTGAGCAGTTTCCATGCCTTAAATAATGTTAAGGTTGTCGAGTAGACAGTTGTAAAGACGCCAATTGTCCGCATCTCTCGCATGACCTGGAATCCAACGTAATTCACCACACTTTTTGTTAAGCAGATTATGTCGAATATTCTCGAGAACAGGATCAGTTAATGCACCAAAAATGGTTGCCATGGCTACGTGTCTGTCACTGCATATAATGATATTACGATGATGGGAGTGCAAATTGCCATTTGTGTTACCTAACTGATTGCCCAAAGCTCACCATAATATGGAGCTACCCTAAAAGAGTTCATGTGGAAGCCATCTAACTTAATAACTGCATAAGACATGATGTTATCGTCAAAGGCCGTATTCATAAAAAGCAGCAAGTCCAACTATTCTAGGACATTATGGATAGGATAGTCAGAGGAGTAAAGGTTTTTATACAATAAATTAGTACGGAATTTGAGAAGATAATGATAGATGGTCTTGCGACCAGATTCGATTAGTAGTGAGTCCACCGGTGAAGTTCGATGCGCCACACTACGCAGAATAATCCAACGGTTAACCGTTGTTGCTGCTGCAATTAGCTTAAGCTTTGCTGCTGGCCAACCAGAATGTTTACCATATTTAAAATTGCAAATTCCATTTGTTTTTAAAGGACAAATTCTATCTACCTTCACGAACAATGGTAATATCTAGGATTTTCATGAGATCTGACAACTGAAGGACCCAGTGTTAGGCTAGAGAAATTACAGGAGTATTTGTGACAAATATGAAGACATTGGATATTTTTAATGGGAATAAGGGCGCCGTTGGTTCTACACCAGTCCCTAGTAGCAGAAATTTGAATTCTATGCCATAGAGTATCGTGCGTAGAGTGATAGGCAACGAAAATGAAAATCATAAAGATAAATTATAAACCGCCGAATGAGAAGTGGATAAGGAGTGAATATAAATAATAAAGAGGATTGTGCAAAGAGGGGATCCCTGTGGAATACCAGTTTCTGTTTTGCTTTGGGAAGAAAAGCAACCATTTGCCCGTACCGTGCATGTTCTTCCACCAGATTCTGTGTGGGCAAATCTGATCATATGCCTTCTTTGGATCAAGTAATTAAAGCAATCCATGATGTCTATGTTTATAGCTCTCATGTCTCGGTTTCTGTAGCTATAAAAGTAATGTCAGAGTTGACATACCTGATCTGTAAAGGGTTGTGTGAGTTTTCTGGTAAGAATCCGGTCAAGTATTTTTGCCTAGAGTATTAGGATTAGATTATGTTTCGAAAATAATAGATTTATTTGGAAATTAATCGATTCCGATTCAATTCACAGTCCTTATAAGATTATTGAACATTTTAGATATATGTATGTGTAATTACTAAAAAATTGTTGTAAATCTGTAACAACAAATTTGATATGCTCAAGGACTGGTTGATATAAATATTTGGTGCCCCGATCGGCTGATCGAATGCAGAGTCTTCTTAGTTTTTTGCTGCCATAAATGAACTGTTCAATGACTTTTCCTAAAAACCCAAGTCAAATAAAGATATCACAGCTTTAGAAAAGATTTATTTATATTTTACCGTCACAAATTTCCAATAATAAATAGGATTTTATTTATATTTTTTATGGTGTTCATACACCACAATTACTAATATTCTTACATCTTTTATGCAAAAAAAAACATAAAGAGTATAATTCTTACAACAACAAAAATTCGGTAAAGGATAAATTAATTATTGAAAATTGCATTCACATAAATATGTAAGGGGTGCATTAAAATCCTATAATTACCAATAGATTATTTAAAAAAATTGATTATTAACAAACTTTATAAAAATATGGATCAGAGTTGGCACATTTTTGAAAAATTTTCACATTAGCAGAAAATATGTTATAGCTTGTTTCATACACGTATTTAATGTTTTGAAAATTCTCAAACACAAGTATTTTTTTGTTTTTGTATATCTTATAAAAATAAAATGTTTTTAATTAATATTTAGAAAATCTTTTTTCCTGGGTCCAACATGTTCATAATAAATATATTTTTACCATCATTTTTACACTAATTGCTTTTAATTTTAAAATATTAAAATGAATTATTTTAATAATGTACATTATTACACTACCGATTGTTTTATTGAAAAAAAAAATTCAAAATTTAACATTTTCTCACTAAAATATTAATTAAAAAATTATAATTTTGCATAATAATAATCAGAGAGAAAGTTTTTGTGGTGGTTATGACATATAAATCATATTATATCTAAATCTATGTGTTCGTTTTATATTGTGTTCTTATCTCGGCAATAATATATGTAAAGTTTATGTTCATCCAATTATCTGCATAAATTTATACTTAGACTAGTACATGTATACAATCCATACACACAGGTACGAGCAAAAACTTATAGTATGGGCGAATAATAAGTATGAGTGTCATAAACAGGCTTGTATTTGTTCGCTTTAATCAGAGACACTCCTGTTTATAGAATGAAAGGAGTCACACACTCTCTTTCCTCAATTTTATGAAGGTATAAATCATAAAAAGGCCCATTATCATTTCGTATTACAATGCCACCATTCATATTCACTCGAAAATCTTCCATTCTCTTCAAATGCATTTCGACAAAATAAATGTTCCTCTATCGAAGGGGTCGCGCTCCAAACTCTTAACTTTCAATTCTCATCCTCAGTAAGAAGTACTGCACTATTCTACTCGTATCATTGCATAGCTCCTTCTTCATCTTATTTCTAAGGTTGTAGTAAACCATTTCTACAACGAGTAGTTATGCTTACCTGAACTCATTTTCAATTTCAAATTGCAATCGCAGCGCAGTGCTTGTTTAAATTCCAAAGCCTTTTTATTCCGGTTCACCTGTTCTGAAATTGTTGTCTATAGTCTGCTGTCTAGCTTCTATTGTTTATAGAAGAGAATGTATACTTTTTGCGATAAACACAGCAGCGCTAACAATCAAAAGTCAGGGAACGTTTAGAGAAAATTCTTTAGAGTACATGAAGTAGCGCTCAAGGGTGTCTGTAATCACAGTCGTCTCAGTGTAGACCGCCCCCGTTCTTTGTGGTTGTACAGAACGCATATTAAATCCTGGTAGAAAAGCTTTCAATTTGCATCTTCCTTTAGTTGGGAGATATTTGAACACCTACCATTTATGCGGCAAGTTAGCAACATTCGTTGGCTATCGGTTGGTTGGTTAAACAAAAACCGGAAGAGGAAACATATTTTTATAGGTGATTATTGAATCCACCTCAAATTACCCCCAAAACTGTTGGTAATGGACTGGACAGCAGTACAGTTGATATCAATTGACACGAACAGAAACGACAAAGAGTAGAATCTGGATTCACGTTTTCTATTTGAAAGCGAAATTTTCGGTTTGTGGAGGCGTGAGTATTGTGTGTGCTCATTGGCAGGTCACGACGGACTTTACCAGCGAATATATGCATATTGTGGTCATAACTCGAATGCTCTCATATTTTTCGTACACGATCATTTTGTAAATTTCTATATATTGTACACTACCAAGTATGTTAGATATAATGAAAGTGCAGTTTAAATAAAATAATTTATGCTTCTCGTTCACCACTAGTTAGATGACAGATCCAGACTTAACTATTTGCATATACAACCACTCTGCCACCATTCAAGGGTAGTCAGATATAACTTTTGCAACTAAACTGGACAGATTTTAGCGTGTACCGTAACTAAATGAAATAGTCGATGGCATCCCCTATATCCTATCGCTAAATGCATTTGCATATGCGTGATTATACGAGTATTGTGTTGCAGTTTCTAGCCACAGCTAAGAAATTAGTTAGGAAATCCAATTCAATTCTTCTCAGAAAATTAATTATTTTCATTTATCTTGTACTTTTTCAGAGAACGTAGCAGAAATAAATTTTAATTATCTCTTCTCTTTTGCTAATATAAAAAAATAATAAACAAACAAACAAATTAAATCACCCCTAGTCAAGGTTGACGGTAAATATATAAGTTTATGTATATATGCGCTCCAAATATTATGGTCCATTTTCTTATCGATTTTTCATTAACACTTATATAAGCTTTGACTATATTAAAGAACGCATTATATATACTGTATTTTGTAGATGAATTTTAGAGAATATTAAATATTTCTCATGGTTATATTTATTCCTGCTTTTCGTTTTTAATTTATTTTATAAAATTTCATCATTATAAAACAACTTTAAATGTATTCGTATTCTCTAAAAGTATCTTGAAAAATACTTTTTATTTCTGTTTAGTATAAATTACTTATGTAAATACGAGGTGTCGTAGAAATGTAAATAGAATGAAAGGGCTGCTATAGATCGGCGGAGGTATCAGGGATATAAGCTTAAATCCGCTGTTTGGTTATAGATGGCGTTAGTGAGCGTATTAAGCTACCATGGGCACGCCATACTTTTTTTTATCAGTTTGACATCTGTCAACATTAATCAGTGCACATTGTCAGCAATTTCGTACAACAACATACATTTTTCCTTTGGTAATCATGTCTAGTTTTGTGCCAGAAAAAGAGCATATGCGGGAAGTTCTGCTTTTCTGCTTCAATTTAAAGAAATCGGCTGCCGATTCGCATGGAATGCTTATGGAGGCCTATGGTGACAGTGTTTTATTGGAAACAACGTGACGAGATTGGTTTCGTCGGTTCAAAGACGGCAATTTTGACTTTTAAGACAAGCAGCGTGCAAATCGGCCTTGGAAGGTTGAGAACCACCAATTGTAGGCTCTTTTGGACGAAGACGATACCCAATCGCAAAAAATGATTGCGCAGCAATTGGGTGTTACTCAACCAGTTATTTCCATGTGTCTGCGTGCCATGGGAAAGATTGAAAAGATCGGAAAATGGGTGTCGCATGAATTGAACGATAGACAGATGGAGCGACGCCAAAATACATGCGAAATCTTGCTCGCCAAACAAAAAAAGAAAGTCGTTCCTGTATCGGATTGTGACAGGGGATGAAAAGTGGATATATTTCGAGAATCCTAAACGCAAGAACTCGTGGGTTGATCCCGGCCAACCATCAACATTTTCCCCAAGACCAAATCGCTTCGGACGCAAGATGATGCTGTGCGTTTGGTGGGGTCAGCAGGGTATCATGCTGTCAATTACCACCGCTACCCCCAACAACTGATCAAATTGCACCGTGCTCTGCGTGAAAAAAGGACGGATTATGAACAAAGACATGACAAGCTGATTTTCCTCCACGACAACACACCATCGCACACGTCAAAAATGTTCCGCAATTACTTGGAGACACTCAACTGGGAGGTGCTACTCCACCTCGCTTATACACCAGACCTGGCCCCTTCCGACTTCCACTTGTTTTGTCGATGTGCCACGCGCTCGCCGAGCAGCACTTCGATTCTTACGAAGACGTTCGAAAATG
Organism: Atherix ibis; assembly: GCA_958298945.1. Taxonomy (NCBI): domain Eukaryota; kingdom Metazoa; phylum Arthropoda; class Insecta; order Diptera; family Athericidae; genus Atherix; species Atherix ibis. The sequence goes on from OY282609.1 coordinate 33,977,421, forward strand.
GCTTGATGGGTGGTTTGCCTCGAAAGAGAAGGAATTTTTTGGCGTGGTATCCACAAATTGCCCGAGAGATGGCAAAATGGGTAAAAATGGCGAGGGCAAGTACTTTGACTAAATTTGTTTTTGGTTTCTATGAAAAAAACATGTATATTTTTGACTAAGAAGCAGCGTATTTAAGTTTATACACCTGGTATTATTTCCAATCTTCGTAGTAGTGCTAGAAGGCTTTTTAAGTGGATTCGCCATCAGCTCCTCGGTTACAGTCTCTTGGTTGCTATCGACAGTACAAAGATAACGTTCTTTCAAGTGTTTTTGATTTTGGGTGACAAAAAAAAAGTCAAACATATTTTAATCAGAGAAATGGTAGAATCGGGAAGCTAAGAAATTCCTTTTTCTGACGAAAACTTGTTGATGGAAATAGTAGTATGACAGGGGGTATTGTTATGGTGGAGCATTCAAGTTAATGAATGCTAATCGACGGTTTGACCTCACAAGATCCCTCACTCGTTCCACATTTTCTTCTGTTTTCGATGTTCTAGACCTTTCTGAGTGAAGTTCGTCTTCCACTGCTTCTCGGCCATCCAAAAATGCTTTATAAAAGTGGCACAAAATGAACGTTGTGGTCCGAAATTCTTCTAACTTTTTTTTATGTTTTTTTAATCTTATTTTAGTATGTTGTAAAGAAGAAGTGGGGGATTTTAAATGGAACAAAGTCACAATCGCGCAACGAACCAAAATTGTTGAACTTTATTTTACAAATCAACGGCCCCCGGTCCATTGTTTTGACTTAGCGTGCATATTTTAATGTGCAAATTAGACCCTCAGAGTCAACAATGAACCGTTTGGTTGCTAATTTTTGACAACAAGGAATAGTAAAGATACTCTCTAATGCTGGAACATATTTTGTACCGCACACACGTATGAAAATATTGAACGTTTACGGGAGAGTATGTTGGAAATTTCAGGAATATTAAAAAAAAGACGTTTGACACAACTTGGGCTACCACGAAGATCGCCGCATAACGCATTTTCCCATATAAAGTTTAGCTTATGCAAAAATTGAAACTGATAGCCTGCTAGCAATGGCTTGATTATGTAAATTATTTCCAACAAGAAGTAAAAGAAAATTTTGATTTTTTTTTCATAATTTGATAATGAGCAATAAATACCATTTTTAATTAAAAGACTTTTATAAACAAGGCGAAACTGTAGAATATGGGCTACGTAGAATCTAAGAACAGTACATCAGCGATAATTACAACTACTTAAGTGTACCGTTTGGTATTGTAGTTTCTATCAATAGTGCTCAATATTGGACGATATTGGAAATTTTTTTGGGGCCAACTGTGGAAAACTATGCAACCCTGCGGTTTTTTTTAGAAAGAGTGTCCGTTAATAAACTAAAAATAGTCCTCCAATTAAAAAATAATATTCGCTATAAAATCGAGACCATAACACCTTAAATTTTGTGAAATGTTATGGAAATAAAAATAATAATTTTAGCCTAAAAAATAAAAATGCTATAACAAATTCAAACCACAGAGTCCATTTTGCATCACCCTGTATCAACAAAAAACTTGTGCTCTTGATAAGAAATGTTCTCAATAGGTTTGTTGTAACTTTTTGTAAGTCAATATTGGGACTTTGCCAAGCTTAACATAAAATTTCATTGCATTTCGTTGCTCCAAAACTCCTTGTTCAAATTTTGCGTATTCCTTCTGAATGGCAACATCTCCAAAATTACTATTTTATCAATATTATTCCCTTTTACAAATCTATGTAACTACTTTTCTACTAACTAATAGCTACTTAGTAGTTCGTCACTTTCTTGTAAAGAGTCTAAAAATAAGGAATTAGTTTCTTAACAAAATAATTTCTGTGCTCAAGTTTCAGAAGACTTTTAATAAATCCAAAAATATATTACAATATTTTTTTTTAAATATTATGAAAAATGGTTACAAAGGTAGTAAGATGTGATTTCTAAGTGAGCTTTAGAAACTTAAATATGACCACCCCGTAATATACAAGGTCTGTTCAAAAAGTATCGCGGATTTTGTGTTTTTTTCAAAAATTATTTATTTATTCATGAATATCTATTTTGTCCCCTTCAAAGTAATCCCCACCAGATATTATACACTTGTGCCAACGTTTTTTCCAATCGTCGAAGCACTTAAAAAATCATTTTTTGAGATCTTGTTTAGCTCCTCCTTCGATGCTGTCTTTATCTCCTCAATTGTAGCGTAGCGTCATTCTTTCATGGGGCTCTTCAGTTTCGGGAACAAGAAAAAGTCACAGGGGTTCAGATCTGAGAAATACGATGGCTGCGGCATTATTAGTGTGTTGTTTTTGGCCAAAAATGGCAAAAGCCAATTTTTGTTCTTTCACAAATCCGGGCGTTTCTGGCGGATTGCTTCGCACAACTTGCGCATAACTTGCAGCTAATATTTCTTATTGACCGTTCTACCCTCATAATGTACCACGCCACTGCAATCGAAGAAAACTGTAAGCAAAACCTTCACATTCGACTAAACTGGGAGCGCTTTTTTAGGTCTTGGCTCCGTTGGGATGATTGAGCTTTGGTTTCCATGTCACAACTATAAACCCATGATTCGTCACCAGTTATGACCCTCTGAAGCAAATTTGGGTCGTCGCGGACAGAGTCCAACAGCTCCTTAGCAATGTTAATTCGATGCTGTTTTTGGTCAAAATTGAGCAAAAATCGAAGACGAGCCAAAACACGTGCAAGCAAAGCAGCTGTCAAAATTTAACTGAATATTCAAAATGGCCGAACTTGTCGGCATAAGTGAGAGACACGAGTACCAACAAAATACCATAAAAAAATCGAAAATCGAATATACGTAACCCGTCGCAATACTTTTCGAACAGACCTCGTACATTACATTAGAAAAATGTTCATATTAATACTATAGATTTTTTTTCTCATAGAAGTCAAACTGCAAGAAACTATTATACCAGAAGTTTTTACTCTCTTTCAACTTAATTTAAATAAAAATACAATAACCACTTTTCTTTAATTGAGATATAATAACCTACTAGGCCCGCTAATTAGGTGGTCATTTATAAACTATTATTAAAAATATTTATACTATAGCATACAGATATGGTTACAAACATTAGCAACATTTTAATATCTAACCAATTGACATCCTTATGCAAGAAAATGTATTATACTTAAAAACAAAAAAAGAAAATCTACAGATTAATACGTATTTCTATATTTCTTATAGGATTTTTCGAAAATTATTATTACACAATCTAAAAGAGAATAGAAAATCTGAAATTTTTTTTTTGTATTTTTTTTGATAATCCACTTTATGCTCATAACAACAACTAAAACAGGATAAAAAGTATAGATTGAAATTATTTCGAACAAAATCGAAGTTAAAATATGCTTTCAATATTTTACTTTTTATCACGTAGAACATTTCTCTTATGGAATATCAAAAAATTTCCACTACTCTGAGTAATAAGGGTGACATATAAGTTAAGGTTTTTTTTGTGTTTTGGCAAAATTTGTACAGTGATATTTTTTACAATATTTCCGCTTGAACCACAGCATTTCCATAATACAATAATTTGTCCTGTTTGAATCATTTTTCACTCTAGCACGAGTGTCTCATACTCTGAGGGAATAATATTGTAGTTTTCAAGTGGCACCATCCAAATATTATCGAATTTCACAAGTGTTGTAGTTGTCACCACGGAAGATGGAATCGATTCATTTGGTGTTCACTTATGGATGTTTTCTTCTTCTTACGCAACACCACATCCACCTACAGTTTTATTTTTGACTATTTCCGGCTAAGGGATCTATTTTTTTTCCTGTTGTGCTTGTATTTTGTAATTTTTTTTATTTTCATTCTGCACAAGTAGGTCACAGTAATTTTCAAACGATAACTAAAGAAATAGCTCTACAGCTATAGAAAGAGCATCCTTGGTAAAAATAGCATAGCAACAAATTTAACAACTTTACGACAAATTCTCATTAATAAGATTCCCAACACGTTCGTTCTTTTTGGAAAAGTCGAATAGAACAAGGAAATGTATTAAAATATAGTAAAAATCGAAAATAATAATAATTGGGAGAACAGAAGGGCAGAGAACGTTAAGAGTTTTTGATAATACATACTTCTTCAGCATGATTCGTAGACTAACTTTTCGGAATGATTTTCGAAACAAGCATTGTGTACGAGTAATAGTCAAAACTGGGTATATGGAAAATGTTGAAAGAAATCGTCTAAGGATAAACATCGCCAACGCAATATACAATACATATACTCGTACATACTTGGTTGGTTGCATTTATTTTCAGGTCTATTGGGAAATTATATTTGTAAATTGGAAAAAACGAAATAAATATGGGTTATGTACATTTTTGTTGGTAAAATTGCAAAAAAAAAAAAAATTCCGTAAAACAGAAAGGATAAAATGTTGAGGAAATTAAAAGTTTTCCCGCATACTAATGAACACGAAACGAAGTCAAGCAACATTAGCAATTGATGCTGTTAAAAAAAAGTTTTCCAATGAAAATTAAAATTAAAGTCAACGAAAGGCATTTAAGAAAACATAACTTGCGTATAAATATATATTGTATTGTATTTATATAGGTATGTATGTACGGAGAATATCCTAATTCTTAGCGTAGAGTAGAGTAGAAATTGTGCAGAAAAGTTTCTTAATCGATGCTCTAGAAATGTCCTAAGAATGGATGAGTTTTTTTTTGTATGAAAATGTGATGAAATATAACAAAACTGTTGTATTTGATTGAATCTGTACTGTACTAGAACCAAGCGTGCGAGAGAAAACTGCACTATCCCGAGAATAACACCAAAATGCGACTGGAAATATTGTATTTTGTAAGCGGAAGCCCAAAAAGATGAAAGAAACAAAATGTACGAACAATGTGAATTATATTGTATAAAAAAAATTGAATGTAATAGAAAATGTACTACACGATTCAAAACTTAAGGAGAAACTTAATTTTTATGTAAGATTTCACTACCGCCTGTGGCACTGTTCAAAATGTACAGCAGTACAACATCGAGTACAGATTCCAGGACACTTCGAAACAGTCCGTAATAATTTTTTTTTTTTTTTTGATGAATTTGATTAAAAATCTAAAACTTTTTACTATATTCGTTTGTCAGTTTTTCCAGAAAAATCTAATATAACCATTTTCCAAAAGAACAAAAATTCTTATAGTAAGAGAAATAAAAAATTATTTATGGTTTTTTCGTACCATTTTGTTTGTATGCGACTATAAATTTTATTATGAAATAAATGAAATTCAAGAAAATGATTTAAGTTGGAATAAGAATGGAATAAGGATACCAAGAAAAAATATTTTAATACTACTAAAAATTAAAGATGGCAATTCTCCATTACAAATTTACTAAAAAAAAGTAGTTTCTGGTTAATCATGTATTTTTCTATGTCTTTCGAACAAATTGCAAAACAAGCGAATTCTTAACATCAATTCGTCTGCGATTGGTGTTCAATTCTTTTTCCTTTTAAGTGTTATTTTATGTAATATTGGATTCTCAAGAAAGTAATTTCGTTGTTTTCCAACAGAGGACTTAATTGTATTTTTTCACAACCAACTTCACACTTAAGCCGCATAATCATATTTATTTTGACAGCTGACATAGCAAGGCTTGGTTGTGAAATAATTCATGGAAAGCAAAAAACAACATTTTCGGCATATTTTACTTTTTTACTATAGAAAAGATAAAAATACTGTTCAAGCAAGAAAACAATTATCCGATGTGTATAGAGAAGATGTGTTAGGTGAGCGCCAGTGCTAAAACTGGTTTGTTAAATTTCGATCCGGCAATTTTGATCTCGAACATGCACCACGTTCTGGAAGGCCAGTTGAAGCTGATGAAGACCGATTAAATTTATCGAATTTGACCGTTTATGATTATTTAAAAAGGCTAGGTTTAATCTCAAAGCTCAAAATATGGGTTCCTCATCTTCTTACGGAAAAAAATTTGTGCCGTCGCATTGACGTTTGTGATTTGCTTCTCGAACGCCAAGAAAATGATCCATTTTTACAGCGTATCATTACTGAGGACGAGAAATGGATTGTCTACAACAATGTTAAGCGCAAAAGATCCTGGAGTAGAAAAGATGAACCGGCTCAAAGCACTTCGAAAGCCAATATTCATAAAAAAAGGTTATGCTATTTGTTTGGTGGGATTTTAAAGGAATCGTTTCTTTTGAGCTTCTACCGAGCAACATAACGATAAATTATGAAGTGTACTATCATCAGTTGGACAAATTGAATGGTTCACTTAAAGAAAATAGGCCAGAATTTGTCAATAGGAAAGGTATAGTGTTCCAACTGAATAATACGAAACCACATACAAGTTTGACCACTCGGCAAAAGCTTTTAGAGCTTGGATGGGATATACTGCTACATCCACCATACTCTCCAGACCTAGCATCTTCCAATTATCATTTATTCCGGTATCTACAAAAATTTTTAGATGGTAAAACGTTTAATTCGAATGAGGAAGTCAAAAATCACCTGAATCAATTTTTTGCCAGCAAAGAACAAAAATTTTATGAGCGTGAAATCATGATACTGCCAGAAAGATGGCAAAGGGTATTGGATCAGACTGGACAATATTTAATTAAATAAAATATTAATTTACTATAAGAAAATCGTCTTTCATTTTTATAAAAAAAAACGAAATTACTTTCTTGACAACCCAATATTAGTGCTGAAATGTAAATTGTAAACGCCACGTGACTAAAGGGCCATTTGGCGATATGATGTTATATGTCGTATTTAAGCTTTAGTACGTTTGCGTACTTGTTTGAAACTTACTCGTTTTCATGATACCAAATATGTCATATTCAATTTTATTTTTGCATTATCAGCTGATGAAGACTAAATAAAATGAAGAATTTTCTTGTATAAACCTTTAGTTTGATATTGATTTATAAAGAAAATGACTAAAAAAAAGTAAATAGGCTATCAATCAATCACTGATCGTTTACATCCTGTATAGTAGGAAGAGATTCGATTCAGAAAAAGTTGAATTATGTTATATGTCAATTTTTAGACATGATTTTATCTAATCAAAGGTTAATTATACACCTGAAATCGAATAGTACAGTCATTTTAATAGTTCAAAAGTTGTTAAGGTAAATTGATTGTTGCTTTTTTTTTCTTTAAATAAAAATGTGTTTGCCAATTTTGGCAATTTTTGTGTAGAAATTTATTGGTGCTTTTGAGTGGTGAGAATATGAGTAAATTGGAGGGCATCGAATAAAAAAGTGCTTTTGAGCGGGTGAGAATATGAGTAAATTGGATGGCATCAGGACAAGAAAAGCTTTCCGCTTTTATAATAGTTCTAGACCATAGAAGCGGTGTTACGTTAATGATTATAAATACTAATTAAAGAATTGATTCCATATATTTACTAAGCAAGTAATTCCAAGATAAGAATAATTTTTGACAAAAAAAATTATCAGTTAACTTACGTTATCATAGCTAACGATAAATATAAACTATTTACAAATATTTAGAATTAACAAATTATAATAAATTCTATAAAAATTTAATAACAAATAATTTGAAACACATCGTTTTCATGACTGATTTCAAGATTCATTTTATTGAATATAAAACGTTTGTAGCATTTTCACATTATAGAGTGATTTAATAAAATATCAGATCTTATAGTGAGACTGACCTAATAGTGAGACATTTTTAGCATCTCTTGGCTAACTACTAAAATACCAGTCTACTCAGCATCCTTACTGAAATTCTGGGCGTAAAATTTGCACACAATTCGGATAGGGCATACTGCTCTGATCCATAACTTTCTTTTTGAAAACCTCAAACTTTTCTCCCATTGTGGAGATTCTAGACTGAAAAAGCCCACTTTTTAAGTTGTTCAAACATACTAAAATGCTCTATAAACCCCAACTGATCTATCCTGTAAAAAACAGACGTAGTTCGCTTAGGAAAATTACAACGAATACTCACACGAAACTTGAAGTTGCCAAATGGCCTCATGGTCTTTGTTCTATGAAAATAGCCTAAGGAACTTTACATAAAAACGAACAAATAATATCCGCCAACTATTCCACACGACTCCCCCAATAACACGGGATGCATGTATCAAAATTTTCCATGTCCCTTTTGCATAGTTAATTTACATCACGTAAGATTGCGTCCTTCAGCTCTGGAATCGTCTCGGGCGTATTCTTATGAACCTTACTTTTCACATAGCCAGAGTAAAGAAGTCCAATGGTGTTTAATTGCAATATATCGGCGGCCGTTTGATCCAGTTGTTCTACGACATAAATGCGTCCTGGGAATTTCGTTCGCAATAGGGATATTGTATCATGCACTATGTGCGCCGCGCTGTTAAAACCACATTTATCATAAGTCAATGTTATTCAATTTAGGCCATTGGATGATATGGACTTAGCAAACAAAACGTTCACTGTTCACTTAATTTTCGAAGAAGTTTGATTCGATGACTACAACCGCACTCAACAGTGACTCATTGCGGGTGCATAGCTTGTTCTTGAATGACATGTGGATTTTCAGTACCTCAAATCTATTTACGTGAAAATGTCGGCACACCTCAAATCTATTTACGTGAAAATGTGCCGCATCGTTGATGACCATGGTTAGGCCCTGGGCTACACTATCTTTCACAGTAGCAATATTTTCGGCTAAAAGACAAGGTTTCCGCCGACCCAGATTATTCAAATTTATGAACCAAACGGCTTATTGTTGTATCAGGTTATGTTGATCGAAATAATCACATAGTGTGCAAAATGCATTTTTTTTACAGAACGAGAATTTTTTTAAAACGTTTTAAAAAAATTAAAAACACCCTAAAATAACTGCATTGAAAACTCTATTTACCAGTTACATAGAAATTCTTTAGACTCTCTTTTTAATTATAGTTGGTTTAATTTATGTATATACGAGTATACACATACACCACACGAGATGTTATGATATATTTATCTGGTTTTTAAAAGTATGTAAACAAATACTTTTGATTAGATAAATCCCTTTTCAATTTTATTGAATTATAAAAAAATTATGTTCTAGTACGAGTATCATTGGAAAATACAATTGTTCGCCAAAAAAAAAAGAAACTATTGATTACGTTTCCATTTAACTTTAAATAATATTGTAGTATACAAAAAAAATTTGAAGTTTTCTCCTTTTGAAAAAAAAATGATAGCAAAAGAGTAAAGTTTACATTGAGTTCATTGTCCTACTTTAAAAGAAATTGTTCAATGTTGAAATAAAAAGTTTTCCTGTTACGAAAAAGTATGTTCGAAAAGTATGTAATCACCAATTATATGTAGTTGTTAGATATTTAAAGAAAGAAAAGAGGAATCTCCTGTTTTTAAGCAAAGTTTATTTAAGACTTGTGCGAGCGTATGGCATTTTTGCGAATCAATCGATAGTAGTATATATTCACTATCGATTTATTCGATCAAATACAAAAAAACTTATTAAAAACTACCTTTACTTGCTTAATAAAATGCTGTGATTTCTGCAGAAATTTTGCTCGATGATCACTTATTAATGAAAGTATGGCTAAAAATTTTACATTTAAAAAAGAATATTTATAAATAATAGTTTATTTTCTTCAATATTTGTTTATTTTTTTTAATTATTTTTTTTTATCTGTAACTACATTTTAATTAAAAATTTTGTGCATCATGTAGTAGGAGTAAACATCCATCGGCGTTTCTTCAACTAATGAAAGTTAGATTCCTCTAGAAAATCTCTAGGCCATTGTCTCTTAAGTCTACGATGAGTGTTTCCAAGGAGGGCGCAGTATAGGACAATTCCCTCACAAGTCACAAGTGCAATATGATGATAGGATAAGCGGGAGTGAAATTTTTAATAGCGGGAAATGCACAGGTCCTGAACAAAAGGAACGTTTAGATCACAATGTATTATGGTGTTACGAATATAAAAGGGGACACCAACAATTTTACGGAGGATCTTGGATTGTAAGGCCTGGATGAGATAGGAATTGGAACGTTTTATTGAACCACAAAGTTCAAGTCCATATGTCCAAATAGGTTTTATAATTGTATTGTAGATTAAAGCTTACTTTTGATTGTTAGTTTCGAACGTTTGTCCAGTAGTCTAAGAAGTTGTAGGTAACGTCTGTTAGCTTCAACTCTTTTAAGTTTAGTATGAGGGTTCCACGATAATCTCTTGTCCAGGTAAAGTTTCAAACAACGCACTTTATTATTTTGTGGAATTATGTTGTTATTAAGATATGAACGGGTAGGTTTTCCTTGAGAAAGTGTAAAAGTAACCTCACTCTCCAAGTCTTAAACCAGGATTGACGGTTGTGTATATGGGATTGTAAATTGTTGAAGCTATGTAAGGATTTGTTTGGATAGCAAGTATGGCCGTATCGTCTGCAAAAGTAACAATGATAGTATTAGGATCAGATGGGATATCATGGGTAAAAATATTATATAAAATGGGACCAAGGATACTACCTTGTGGGACTCCAGCTAGAATAGGATATATTTCCGAGGATTCTGAGTTTATTGCAACTTGGAAATAACGTTGGGAGAAAGCTCTTGAATTTCTAGAGGAGTCCAGGATACCACATACGATCAAAAGCGTGGGAGATATCTAAAAATACTCCTGGGCAATACTCTTTCCTCTCAAGAGAGGATGCAATATCATCAACAATGCGATGGCATTGCTGGATAGTGGAGTGGTTAGATCGGAAGCCAAATTGGTGATCAGGAATAGTTTTTTCATTAACTAGGACTGGGTAGAGTCGTTTTAAATTTATTTATTGAAAAGAAAAAACTCACAACATAAAATTTAAAAGGGATTTTCTTTATAAAATTATATTGAATATAAAAGAGAATTTTCGTGAATTTCTAAGAGCAGAGAAGAGGAATTACAGACAAAAAAAAAGCTTGGGAGAACGAAAGAGTGTAATAATTCGTACAACATAGGAAGCTACCGAGACAGGCGGGGAAGTTTAACCTATTGTACCTGTGGACAGGGTGAGGCCATTTACACCACAATGTTCATCATGTCGCAGCAAAGTGGGTAATCTGATTTCCGATCAAATGGGTCTAATAAGGCGATAGGTGCGACATTCTGATGAACTCCTAAACTGGAGGAGCGCCATCTGAAGAAGACATGCTGCCACCACCGTCGACTGAAGAACCACAAGCCGCCCCGTATCGACGGGATCACCTGCTATCTGGTTAATTACCAAACTACTCATCAATAAATAGTCCATCCAAGTATGAGAGAGCGAATCAATGCGAGTAATAGTGATCATTGTGAGTTACCTTTAATGATAGACGCACTTTGCTCGAAGAGACGAAAGATTGTTTTGAAAAGTTCTAACAATAAACGTACTTAACAAAATAATCTTGCTGGGATATTTATAATAGATATTGCCATCAAATATTTTTCAGGGTACTAATTTTTTAATACTATGCAAAATATTGGTCAAGTTTATGAAGCATATTGAAAATAAATGAAAAAAATCATCCAGCAAAATATATAAAAAGACTGAACTTGTTATATTAGCAGGTGTATAAGCTTAAATCCGCTTTTTAGTCAAACAAACACATGTTTTTTCATAGACAGCAAAAAGAAATTTATTCAAAGTACTTGCCCTCACTAGCTACATATTTTTTCCATCTCTTGGGCAATTTGTCGATACCACGCCAAAAAAATTCCTTCTCTTTCGAGGCAAACCACTTATTAAAACATTTTCGGACGTCTTCGTAAGAATTGAAGTGCTGCTCAGCGAGCGCGTGGCCCATCAACGAAAACAGGTGGTAGTCGGAAGGGGCCAGGTCTGGTAAATAAGTGGGGTGGGGTAGCACCTCCTAGTTGAGTATCTCCAAGTAGTTTCGGACCATTTTTGACGTGTGCGATGGTGCGTTGTCATGGAGGAAAATCAGATTGTCATGTCTTTGTTGATAATCCGTCCTTTTTTCACACAGAGCACGGTGCAATTTAATCAGTTGTTGGTGGTAAAGGTGGGCATTGACAGTTTCACCAGGTTTCAACATCTCATAGTAGACGATACCCTGCTGATCCCACCAAACGCACAGCATCGTCTTCCGTCCGAAGCGATTTGGTCTTGGGAAAGATGTTGATGGTTGGCCGGGATCAACCCACGATTTCTTGCATTAAGTTTTCTCGAACCATATCCACTTTTCATTGCCTGTCACAATCCGATGCAGGAACGACTTTCTTTTTTTTCTGGCGAGCAAGATTTCGCATATGTTTTGGCGTCGCTCCATCTGCCTATCGTTCAATTCATGCGGCACCTATTTTCCGATCTTTTCAATCTTTCCCATGGCACGCAGACGGAAATTATAAATATAAGGAGTGAGATTTATAGAGAATGCCATTACTGTGCACTTTTCCAGGTTCCGTAAGAGGCCGGATTTATTGGGTTGTTCGGAAAGTAAATTCGTTTTACTGGGAGGCCATTTAATGAAGACACAATAAAGGCATTAATTGATGTAAACTGGCGAATAACAACTCGTGAGATCGCTGAGAGATTAAATTTATCAAATTCGACTGCACATAATCATTTGAAACGGTTAGGTTTAATCTTAAAGCTCGACATATGGGTTCCTAATTTTCTTATGGAAAAAAAATTTGTGCCGTCGCATTGACGTTTGTGATTTGCTTCTGAAACGCCAAGAAAAGGATCTCTTTTTGAAGCGTATCATTACAGGGGACGAGAAATGGCTTGTTTACAACAATGTTAAGCGCAAAACATCCTGGAGTAGAAAATATGAACCGGCTGAAAGCCAGGCGAAAGCTAATATTCATCAAAAAAGGTTATACTATCTGTTTGGTGGGATTTTAAAGGAATCGTTTCTTTTGAGCTTCTACCGAGCAACATAACGATCAATTCTGAAGTGTACTATCATCAGAAAAAACGCCAGAATTGGTCAATAGGAAAGGTATAGTGTTCGAACAGAATAATACGAAACCACATACAAGTTTGACCACTCGGCGAAAGCTTTTAGAACCGGGATGGGATATACTGCCATACCCACCATACACTCCAGACCTAGCATCTTCCGATTATAATTTGTTCCGATCTCTACAAAAATTTTTAGATGGTAAAACGTTCAATTCAAATGAGGAAGTCAAAAATCACTTGGATCAGTTTTTTGCCAGCAAAGAACAAAAATTTTATGAGCGTGAAATCATTATACTGCCAGAAAGATGGCAAAGGGTATTGGATCAAACTAGAAAATATTTAATTGATTAAAATATTAATTCACTATAAGAAAATCGTCTTTCATTTTTATAAAAAAAAAAAAATTATTTTACGAGCAACCCAATATTTGCAAAAATGGTCACAACTTATGCCCATCATGAACATGCGTCCGAAATCGGTGTTAAACACATCCGAAATGGCGCCATATCCCGGAAATTTGTGCAAAGAAAATCATCTTGCAAAAAAAGAAAATTTTGTTGGCAAAATTTATATTTTTATTGTAATTTCACGAGTTTCTACCAAACTCTTGAAATTTCATTTTCGATCAAATATTCCAATTCATAAGTGGAATTAAATAATTTATAAAAATAAAAAAGTTCGCATAAAAAATGTTAATATTATAAAAGTTAATTATAATAATCGTCCTACATCTCTTATAAGAAGATAAAAAATATTTTCTTTTCTCTTTTTGGTCTATTTTTTTATCATATAAACAAAAATAATGAAAAACTAGATGAATTTGTTGAGTTGAAATGAAAATGAACTTTTCTAAGAAACCTTTGAAATTGTATTTTGTTCATAAAATATTTTCTACATCTTTTATTGATAACCTTCAGAGATACATTATGACATTTGACGTTTCCTGGAGTTTCATCGGATATTAAAAGTAAGCAAACATAGAAATTTAGGTTCAAAGAGATTAAACGCATAGAAATATTAATTTTATTTTCGAAAACATGTTTGTTAATAAAAATGTGAACAAATATTATCTTGGACAGATAGGAAAAAATTCATTTGGAAAATTTATAGATATTAATAATAATAAAAAAAAGTCATTTTATTATATTTGGTATATTTATTTATTATTTAGTAATTTCTTATTATTCGGCTTTCTTATTTTCCTTTCAGAGATACAAAGACTTGGATTTGGATGTAGCCAGAAAAGATGGAATACTTCTGTTACGTGAAATGGCAATGGAAGTAAAGAATTTCATGGATTTTAAAATGAATGCGGTCATGGTATGTAAATATTTATTTAAATATAATATTTAAAAAAGTTTCGAAAAGTTTATAAAGTGATTATTTAGTTAATAAAAAAAAAAGTTGTTATTATAGATTTACTTTCTGTCTAAAATCATCATCAAGTATAAAAAGTATATAGGTATATATTTAGGGGATGTTTTTATATATATATTTCAAAATTATTTAAATGGCTTGGGAAAATGTTAGACTTATACAGTTTCAGAATTGAAATTTTATTTATTATTTTAAGTATAAATTAATAAAAGTCACATATGGGATGGTTTTGGTTAATGTTGAAAAGGTCGAAAAAATTAGTGAAAGAAAAATTGAATTAAGCTTAAGAGTATTAGCCACGATAGATATATAAAACTTCCGGATTAATTTGAATGCTCTTTAATTAATTTAATGGTGATTACTGTTGATTAAATAAATATTTATAAGTGGGGATGAAAATTTAGTTTGGAAAAGAAGAGTTCTTCTAGAAAAATAATCTATATTAACGAGTATGTAACGAAGCAGATTTCTAGATGTTCATTTCTCCTAGTTGCTCGTACATGGAAAATGCTGCAATCTTTCCTAATTTGTGGTTTTCTTTTACCAGTCTTGTCAACAGATTTCATATATTATTCTGTGGTCGTTAACGTAGAAAAGCTGATGTTCATCGTCAAACCCCATGACCCCAGTTTATGAACGTACTCGTTTATGTGTTAGTATAATGTTAACAGAATTGGTTTATACTGATTCTATGAGCAATAATTTTAAAGATTTTCGAGGTTTAGTCTCGAAAAATCCATAAAAATGGTATCCAGGATTTAGGCATCTATCGACAAGGGCAATGTGCTTAAAATAGACGAATTGTGAAAAAAAAATTTTTTTTTGTTGTCTTCGGATGATGGGAGTACATTTTATATTTTGCGGGTAAAAATTGAACGATTCCTGAAAGGATAACTGTAACGATAACTCTTTTTAAATGGAAGCTTATACTTATGTATATTTATATAGTGTGATGGATAATAGGTAAATGTATAATTTTCAATTAATTTCTATCACAATTACATAGAGTGAGGGTACGTTGAAAAAATAAGAAAATCACACATTGTCGTTAGGGTTAGTTCTTCTTGGATGTAATGTGTAATCTATCAAAGAATATAGTCTAGTTAATACATACCTATAGTAAATGTATGGGTATACTCGGTATATGTAATGCGAATCTCCATTGCACTCAGGATAATGTAACATTAGATTTCTGCGATGTAACTACTATATATGCTCAAGATGAATGCATAGGATTTCGGTTTGGATGCGGGTGTGGGATTTGAGTGTTTTGTCTGTGTGAGTTTTCCGAAACACCCTAGAAAAATCTTAAGTAAACTAAAGTGGATGGCAATGGTTGTTTGTGTGCGAAAGAGATTGAGTGGCGTACTAAATGCCCTTAATGGTGTGTACAGAGAAATTCCCTTTGAATCATGCTGTCGAGAACAGCAGGAAAGCTCCAAATACACAAACTTGTTAGACACACCATGTCGAATCTATACACCACGTCGATGGGTGACTGCATGTGGTTCCGGTTTTTATGATAAGACCAAGAAGATTCTGAGTTGGGCGGCAGGCTGTCAGAGCGATATGTCTCTAAAAACAACTTGAAAACTTCAATTTCGACGAGATGAAGCCATGTAGAGTGATGAGGTTTAGCTACGCTATGATTATAATGAAAAAGATTTTCGTGAAATGCTATCCTCTAGCCTCTAAAATTCTTTATAATATTTGCTTGTTCATATATTATATTTGTATATGTGTACATATTAAAGTGATGTGCCTAAGTAATTGTATAGAAAAACATCAACCAATCCAATGAAAAGCAGATGACAGCGGTATTAGTTATATGAGAGGACTTAAGAATACCGTAATGTAAAAGTGAAATCTTTTTATTTTTCAACGTTGATTCCATTTTACTTTACTATCGTATATACTGAATATACGAATCCTTGCTATTTAGCTTAAAGCATATAATATTGACATGAAAAATAATTACAAATGTGTACTAATAATACATTCATATGTATTTACCAAAATAATGATGTAAACGAGTGCATATACACTTAGTTGCGTTATTTCATTAGAGCTAAATATTTAATATGCAAATTAATATTTCAAGTTCTAGAGCATAATAATAGAAGAAAAAAAATACAATATAAAACAGAATTATCAGACATGCCAAAAACTGAGATAATTAAATCATGTAAATTTTATGAATAATATAAAATTTTTTAATCACATTCAAATAAGAATGTATGTGTATTTGTATATGGTTAATTTATACCTTAAATAGAATTGTTAATAATAAAGTTAAATTGATATGGAATGAATTGTGTTTTTATCTAGAGAAAAATTTTCTCAAAATGCTACACTGCGAACGTATTTAATGTCGTGTATTGTGCGTAAAATATCATTAAGAATAACATTTATGTATA
The DNA here is from genome assembly GCA_958298945.1 of Atherix ibis. Classification (NCBI taxonomy): domain Eukaryota; kingdom Metazoa; phylum Arthropoda; class Insecta; order Diptera; family Athericidae; genus Atherix; species Atherix ibis. The sequence continues at coordinate 33,994,168 of OY282609.1, forward strand.
CATTTAAGAATTTTAATTTTATATATGATAACAAGCTTCGTTTAGATAGTAGATAGAATGCTTAAAATAAAAATATGAATCCTAATCGAATTTTCAAATAAAAAAAACACTTTCTCGTGTTCCATTAAGATAAGATGAGAGAGTACATGTTCTTTCGAAGAAAATTATATAGTCTAGGAAAAAAATGACAATTTGGTGGTTTTTTTTTATATGTAAATAAACAAAATGAAAAATTGCCAAGATTTTCACAATGTCACAAGAATGTCAGAAGATCATAAACAGCAATGTCATGCATTTGTCAATAGCAGCAATTAAAGTTATATATAAAAAAAAGAAATTGTATAAAATCGAGTGCAATATAAATAGAAAATATCAATATTAAAAGTTTTCCTATTATTATGCTTTACCGAATACACAACCATTGAATGAAGTGTTAACTGACTTTTAGTAACTGGCTATGAACTAAGACACATTAGAATATTATGGAAGAAAGATTTTCTTTTTCCAGAAAAATATGCTTTTTGTAATACCGAAATAAAGTTTAAAATCGTGAGGGTATGTTATGGAATTTTCTATCAACTTTATCAAAATCAAAATCGAGGCAATAATGTCAACAAGGTTGGCATCGTAAACCAATTGATGCGACTTCTATACATGTATAAGAAAAACTATGTCCACTTATTTTAAAAATATATTTGCAAAAATGCACACACTAGCAAAATTAGAGAAATTTGCTTTTACAAAATACTTTGTATATAGTTTACGAATAAATCTATTTGTATATATAAATAAATATGCACATATTTTCTCGTAGATATTTTAAATATTAAATGGAGAATGTCATTTTAAAATTCTACGAAAATCTACAAAATTTATTCGCAATATAAATAAATAATAGCCGAAGATACACTTCCTTTTGATATGAGCATATTTTTAGAAATATAAGAATTGTTAAATTTAAGAACGTGAGTTCAACAGAAGTAGTATGACCAGTTACGTCCATACCTTATTGTGCTAGGCGTGCTTGATGGTATGGATGTAAAGATGTAAGGTATGGACGTAAGATATAAGAATCTTTTTGGATTAGGAGGGAGGAGGGAATGGTAAGCTTCGAAGTTTGTATAAAGTAATACTCTCACAGCCAACACAACAAAAAAAATTATGTCTGGATATTTAGGGGGGAAATGGAGAGACATAAAGGTTTTCGTTTCTCTATGTGAGGGGAAAAAGAGAGAAGAAAGAACGGCAGGAATTATATTATAATAAAAATGTTAACAGAAAGAAAAAAACTTTTAAAATTGGGTGAAACTCAGAATCCTCGGAAATATATCCTATTCTAACCGGAGTCCCACAAGGCAGTATCATTAGTCCCATTTTATATAATATTTATACCCATGACATTCCATCTGATCCTAATACTATCATTGCTACTTATGCAGACGATACGGTCATACTTGTTACCCATTCAAATCCTGACATAGATTCCAACAATTTACAATCCCATATACACAACCTTCAATCCTGGTTTAAAACTTGGAGAGTGAGAGTAATATCATACTTTGTCAAGGAAAACCTACCCCTTTATACCTTAATAGCAACATGATTCTACAACATGATAAAGTGCGTTATTTGGAACTTTACATGGAAAAGAGACTAACATGGAATCTACATTCTAGACTAACAATAGTTGAAGCTAACGGACGATACCTACAACTTCTTAGACTACTGGACAAACGCTCGAACCTAACAATCATAAGTAAGCTTCTAATCTGTAACCTATTTGGACATATTAAATTAAACTTTGGGGTTCAACAAAACGTTCCAATTCCTATCGCGTCCAGACCTTAAAATCCAAGATCCTCCATAAAATTGTTGATGCCCCTGTAAATTTTCCGCTATCAAAAATTTCACCCCCGTTTACCCTATCATCATAATCCACTTTTGAGTGAATTGTCTTATACTGCCCTCCCCGGACACACTTATCGGAGACTTAAGAGACGATGGCCTAGAGATTTTCTAGAGGAATCTAACTTCCATTAACTGGAGAAACGCCGATGGGTGTTTACTCACACTTCATGATGTACAAGATTGTAAATTAAAATGTTATGTAAATCTGCTTGTTACAATAAAATTGTAGTTGCAGATAAAAGAAAAATTGGGTGGAAAGGAACAAAAAAAATTGGGTTGGAGAAGGGGATGGGCAAAAATATAAAAGTCTTAAAATAATAAAAAAAATTATTTAAAAAAAATTACATATTTTAATCCTGAGAGGCGAAAAAAGTGTAGCCGACTGCCGATGGTGATTGGAGAGACTTAGCTGTAACGTCTCTCCCTGGATGCCGCTCCTTAGCTGTTACGTCTCTCTCTGTAGAGGAAGTAGATATTGCAGTGGCCTAAGGAGCCTAAAGAGCACACTCATTGCTACCGCCAAAAATGTAAAATGTAGTAGACACCAGCCGCAAAGAGTGTTTGACGATGATTGCAACCAAACAACAGAACAAAACAATGCTATATTCTCAGATATCGCAGGAATGCGTAGAGAATTATCGTGAATTGCAAAAAACAGAGAAAAGGATTTACAGACAACAGAAAAAAGCCTGGGAGAACGAACAGGTTTGTGTAATCGAAAAATATAAGGAGCAACCACACTAGGGTCAGAAGTTTTATCTCTTGTACCTGTGAGCAAGATGAGGCAATTTACACTACAGAGTTCATCATGTCGCAGCAAAGAGGGTGATCTGATTTCCGAGCAAATGGGTCTATTAAGCCGATAGGTGGGACTTTTGATGAACTCCTAAACTGTAGGTCGGCCATCTGAAGAAGACATGCTGGCACCACCACGCATTGTGAGGAAACGAAAAAACCGATACATGGACTGAGGAACCACATTAAAATGATCCGTCGATTGAGGAAGCGACATATTGCACGAAACAGGGTATCAATTAGTGACCCGGTTATGGGACAGCAAATCAATGCCCGATTACTGGCACCTTGGCTCAAAAAATTAGATATCACAGGATCTAGAGCAATTACAGAGCTATTAAGCTGCTGAGTACCATCTATAAGATATTCTCCGCTATCTTACTAGGCAGGATCAATTATTGGCCTATACTCGAGAGGCTTCATTCCTCTGCGACAGTCGATGGAAAAACTGGAATATGGGCAAAATATCAAATAATTATAAAAATTAAATTATAAATGCGTTTTATTCATTAAATTGACTTGTGATCGGTTCAGCCTCTGTTTCAAAAAAAAAAATTGTCTGCACTCCAATTGGTTATCTATACTGATGATATACGAGGTCTATTCAAAAATATCGCAAATTTCCGCTGGCTACTCGTATTCGATTTTCGATTCTTTTGTGGTGTTATGTTGGTACTCATGTCTCTCACTTATGCCGACAAGTTCGGCCATTTTGAATATTCAGTTAATTTTTGACAGCTGCTTTGCTTACACGTGTTTTGGCTCGTCTTCGATTTTTGCTCAATTTCGACCAAAAACAGCATCGCATTAACATTGCTAAGAAGCGGTTGGACTCTGTCCGCGACGACCCAAGTTTGCTCCAAACGGTCATAACTGGTGAGGAATCATAGGTTTATGGTTATGACGTGGAAACCAAAGCTCAATCATCCCAATGGTGCATTATGAGTTCTTGCCATATGGTAGAACGGTCAATAAGGAACATTACCTGCAAGTTATGCGCAAGTTTCACCAAGCAATCCACCAAAAACGCCCGGATTTGTGAAAGAACAAAAATTGGCTTTTGCACCATGATAACGCCCCTGCTCACGCATCGTTGCTTGTGCGCGAATTTTTGGCCAAAAACAACACACTAATAATGCCGCAGTCACCGTATTCTCCAGAACTGGCCTCCTGCGACTTTTTCTTGTTCCCGAAACTGAAGAGCCCCATGAAAGGACGACACTACGCTACGATTGAGGAGATAAAGACGGCATCGAGGAGCTGAACAAGATCACAAAAAATGATTGTTTGAAGTGTTTCGAGGATTAGAAAAATGGTGGTACAAGTATGTAATATCTGATGGGGATTACTTTGAAGGGGAAAAAATAGATATTCATGATAAAATAAATAATTTTCGAAGAAACACAAAATTCGCGATACTTTTTGAACATCCCTCGTGTGTAATCTTGAGATTTTTGAGACAAAATATTATAATAGTTAATGTAACCTTGAGATTTTTAAGGTGTTCGTTTAGTTTAGTTCTTTAATATACTCTCAAAATAAAATTAGTGTAAAATTTAAGGGAAGGGTCATGCTCGTTAATGGATACTTATTTAGCTTGGTAGGGGATAGCAAGTTGCAGACTTTTTATATATGGCTTCGAAATAAGGACAATGACGGGCAGTGATAAAGTTACTCTTGATCGCTATGAAAGAAAAGTCTTACGCAGGAGTTATGGCCCTATCTATGAAGATGATAACTGGAGAATTAGATGTAACGAAGAGTTAATACTCTCTATTGGCAAGTGATATTGTCCGAAAAATAAAAATAGTGAGGTTGCGATAGATAGCACACATCATACGAATGAATAAATAGGAGCCCATATAAAAAATCTTTTTGACAAAAGCAAAATCGCCTCTTAGATGAAAGGTGTAATAAATTAGAGGCTAAAGGCCGTTAACAGCGAAATTCATTGAACTGTTTTTGACGAAAAATAAATATTTTCTTCTAATAAAAGCTATAAATAAAATTTAATATCTCATATCAAAATGATAATAATGAATGATTATTTAGATACTTGTACTCGTATAAGCTTTAAAGTATTGTACAAAAAAAGAAAAAAAGAAAAGCTATTAAAAAAGCAATGGTTAATTTTATAGCGTGACAAATTTATTAAAGAAAAAACTTTATTATTCTCATTATTGGCAGGAAAAGTTTTTTAGTTCTAATAAGTTTCGTTCGTGAGAGGAAAAATATTCGTATTTTCTTTTATTATCTTCCTTTTTTTCTTCATTTTGATCGAGGGTAATTAAAATCAACTTAAGAAGGATGTAAGATAATGACACTATTTAATTTTATTCCTTATTATTTTTTGTTCATCTCAATATCTTGTCTTTGTATGCCTAGCTAAAAGTAGAGCCCAGCTAAGGGAAGAGCCCAGTTAAGAGTATGGCTCCATACTTCGTTTGTTACAAGTAATAATGAAAGCAGTAACTCAAAATGATAATTTCAAATTGAAAACTTTCATAAATTGTTTCTAATGAAAAATGAAATTGTTAAAGTTGTGCAAGTGCCAGTTTATATTCGTTGTACTAACGCCCTATTACTAAAACTGTTTGGGAGGGGGGGGGGGGAGACTTTTTGGAATTGGGGATGTTTGATGGTATTTTATACTTGGTAGGTTAGTCAACTTCATTGCACATCAGAAATAACTGTATGAGTATTGCATGGGTGAGAGATTCGTTCGTATGGCTGTCATTCAAGACGAACTAGATCTGAGTTCATATTTTTACAGTACTCGCATTAGACAGATTTCAGTTCCTTTTTTTTTATTCTAGTTTTATTCGTTTTTTTTTTCTAAAAGAAATATCCATCATAACGGAAAGTTATTAAATTTGTTTTGATGCATCATATTCTGTACGTTATGAGTATCCGAGAAGCTGTGGATCATTTCTGGAGTGCCAAGAATCAGTCTGTGGACGCTTATCTTCTCTGCCCTCTAATAGTTCATGAAATCGTGCAAATTTACATGCATACATATATTATGTTAAAAGTATGAATTTCATACTGGACGTAACCCTCGTTACTGCCCAAAGAAATAAAATTCCAAGTCAAATGAAATTTCTTTTCCGACATCGGGAAAATGTATATTGAACGTGTCCTTTAATAGTCCTATGCTCCAATGTATTTTATTATCGTCTGCTATCATTGAGTAGTATTCCACCCCTAGTAGACTGTTTAACATCGATTTAAAATTTTGTTATTTTACTCTGTTCTCAGAATATATGGAAATTTGATGGCTAAAAGTAAATGCTGAGTGAACGCGTTGAATTGAGGGTTGCATAGAAAGGCGGGAAAATGATGTCTAGGAATAGGACAATTACAGAGATTTCGTAGAATGTACAAAAATAACGCAAAAAAGTATTTTAAAAGCAAATATACTAACACATATACGATGTTCAGAGGGTGATGTGCTGGTATAAATGTGAAAGAATTCAGGTGCAAAGGTTTTTATAGAAACTTCATGATGACGACGATGATGATGATGATGATGATGATGTTCACGAAGATGACGATGATGATACTATAAATAGGGAAGGTTACAGATTTTGAGGGTCGGAACTTGTTTACTTTTCGCATAGTGAAAAATAAACATCAAATACTCTTCAAGTAAACATAAATTTAAATATATCGGCTATGATTCCTCTCTATCGATTAAAGCACACAAAATGAAATAAAAATTTATTTCTTGTTTTTTTATTATTGTTTTTGTTTTAAGTAATAGCTTCTATTTAATTTAGTTTTATTAAATCGAAAGTTGTTTTGTTAAAAATTTTAAAACATATTTCAATGAAATCGAATGAAAATCGATTTAGTACTTTTGATTGACATTCAAAAAGACACAAGTTTGCTAAATTAAATAATCTTTCATTTGTTTTGTAATTTTCTATTCTACTTATCTCAATTTAGAGCTTTAAATAAGAATTTATAATTTTAGCTAGTAGTCATAGAACATTGATGTACAAAATTTATAAATTAACATAATGTCAGAAACATAAAGTGATATTCATAGAATTAAATTCAATGTCAATTGTCAATTTGTTTAGTTATAGAAAACTACAAGTGATTGTATGTGATTACTCAGAATTTATATAGTATATAAATATAAAAAGCATATACACATATATACAAAATATTTTCTACCTCAAAACTTCGAAATAAACTTTTTACAAATATAATAAAAATTTGAAAAAAAATTGTTTATTATCAAAAACATATTTGATGTTTATCGCACTTTTGGGATTAAAACTAAAATTTTACAGAAATAGTTGAGAAAGAAAAATCGTTGTCAATAATAGTAGGAGAATCTATTGATAAATAAAATATAAAAATTTTATAGAATCATCTTTGAACACTAACAATTAATTAATGTAGACTTTTCCTTAATAGAAATAAACGATAGGGCCTTTACTTTTTAAGATTTTTTAAATTATGTGTATTTGGAGTTTATAATATTGTAGTTCAATCATAGAATCAGTATAAATATCAACTGTAAGGCAGATACAAATAATATAAAAGTATAAGATTTAGTAATCAAACTTATTTTTTTTGTTGCAACAATTTTATTTTATTGTTATCCCCATTAAAGTACATCCCTTGGGCAGCTAGCTGTACATCGGCTGTGGCGTTGTTTCCATTCTATGTAGCACTGGAATCGCCTTGAGCCCCTCGATTACACTCCTTTAAATGTTATTAAAAGTACGCAGATGACGTCTGTTCATAGTAAAAAATTTACTTTGGGGAGCAAAAAAAGTCATACGAACCAATACAAGGTGGATAGGGTGCTAGGGCATCACCACCTATTCACCTAATCTTGGTTCGTGTGACTTTTTTTTGTTTCCCATATAAATGAGGAGACAACCGCTAGTTACTAACTATTGGTAGCAAAGACTACCTAGGCCTATACTATTACATGTTAGTTACCCTATTGGCCCACCTCCAGTACTAAAATCGTAGCAAGACCGGGTGAACGATGAGCTGGAACATCACAGAAATCCCTTTATTTTAGCAAAGATAATTGAGAAGACAAGCGATAGTTACTAACTATTGGTAGCAAAGCCTACCTAAACATCTGCTATTACATGCTAATTATTCTAATCACCCATGTCCAGTACTAAAATCGTATCAAGATCAGCTGAATAATATGCTGTGGCATCACAAAAATTCCTTATTACGGTAAAGATAATTGAGGATAGGGGCACTTATCGTGGTGAATCATCTAACTATCCGCAATGTCCAATATGACAAACCCTTTTTCTGAGCTTTTCTAGGACATTTTGATATATGAACGATACAGCTATTCTTACCCAGAATAATCATATTTCCACAGCTAGTACTATTTTAAAGAACCACATCAACTCCCTAGATGCATGGTTCAGAAGATGGGGAATAAAGTTTAATGAGGAAAAATGTGCTCATGTTACTTTTACACTTTACCAACAACAGGATTCTTTTGTAACCATAAATTGTATTAATATTTCATAAAAAATGAACGTGCATTACATTGCACTTATAATCGACAAATGGCCAACCTGCAACCCTTACCCGAAAATAAAAAGAAGCGAATTTAACAAAAAATACAGACAATTACTACGACTCTTAAATTGACAATAAAAACTAAATCGTTAATATACAATGAGATACTTAAACCGATATGGACATACGAAATCGAACTTTCAGGATCAACTAAGAATTCCAATTTCAATCGAATCCAAATCCTACAATACCGTAGGAAGCATCACAAGAGCTCTCACTTTTTCTACATTTTCATCAGTTTTCTATGTTGAAGATCTTGCTGAGTGAAGTTTGTGTCTTCCACTGATTATCGGCACTCCAGAAATGATCCACTGCTTCTCGGAACTTCTACTTTTGATAAGGAATGTCTCCCAAGTTTACCAACAAACGTGATGGCGCATCGTTAGTACTAGTTTTGCTGTTCCATTTTTCGTAAAGAACTACAAAAACATAACTCCACTTATAGCACTCTATATCAGAGTAGGGCAAATGCGGCATTTAGTGTCTTTATTGAGTTCAGTATTTTCTTTCTCTTAATTATTCTTTTCTAATACATGTTCCTGCTACACATGATGATATAGAAGACAAATCGTTTACTAACAAAATCATCGAAGAACTAATGTTCCCATTCCCTATGAGTCTTCCTCCCAAAAACTTTTAAAACTCGGAAATTAAAACTACTATTCTGCGTCTTCCCAATAAAAAAGCTCCTGGTTAGGATCTAATAACAGCACCTATTATGAAGCAAATTTCCCGAAAAGCTTTGATTTTAATCACGTATATTTTTAATAATATCCTGCGCACAACCGATTTTCCCTTACTCTGAAAATTTTTTGTCATAAAAATGACTCCTAATCCAAATAAATCCGTTAATTTTCCTTCCTCCTATAGACCTATCAGCCTCTTACCAATTCATGGTAATATATTTGAAAAACTCCTATTAAAACGACTCTACCCAGTCCTAGTTAATGAAAAAATTATTCCTGATCACCAATTTGGCTTCCGATCTGAACACTCCACTATCCAGCATTGTTGATCATATTGCATCCTCTCTTGAGAGGAAAGAGTATTTCACAGGAGTATTTTTAGATATTTCCTAATCGTGGCATCCCGGACTTCTCTGAAAAGTCAAGACCTTCCTTCATTAAACACACTATCTTACCATCAATTCATATCTCTCCCAATGACATTTCCAAGTTGCAATTAACTCAGAATCCTCGAAAATATATCCTATTCTAGCCGGAGTCCCACAAGGTAGTATCCTTGGTCCCATTTTATATAATATTTATGGAATTCAACTTTGGAGTTCAAAGAAACAATCAAAGAGTTCAACGAAACAAACATAAAAGCGGGCATCAACAATTTTTATCTTCCGTAAAATTGTTGATGCCCGCTTTTATGTTTGTAACAACGTAATACATCGTTATCTAAATATTCCCCTTGTTCAGGACCTTTTGAAGTTTCCGCTATCAAAAATTTCACTCCCATTTATCCTATCATCATAATTCACTTGTGAGAGAATTGTCCTGTACTGCCCTCACGGGAACCACTCATCGGAGACTTAAGAGACAATGGCCTAGAGATTTTCTACAGGAATCTAACTTCCATTATTTGGAGAAATGCCGATGTGTGTTAACTCCCACTTCATGATGCACAAGATTGTAAATTAAAATATTATGTAAATCTGCTTGTTACAATAAAATTGTAGTTGTAGATAAATATATATATATATATGTTCCTCACATTGAACATAATATTTATATAGAATATATATCCATATTAATTAAGTTAAATTTAATTTAAATTTTTATATTTACTATTATGTAACTACTCGTATAATATAATATATGAAATACTGACTCTTTAAATACGAGTACCTGGAAAACCGAAATGCGGCTCCCACTGAACTTATAGGTGCTCAACCCTGCTCTTTAGGGCCGCGTAATTACTAGAAAACGTACAAGGTATGTGGGAAGAAAGTCTTGCCCATTTTAGATAGAGTTTTAAGAGATCATTCTCAGTGACGCCAGTCTGTCTATCTACTTTTCAGCCACATCTCGTATGTGTTCTTCGAAAAAATTTTAAAAGTAATTTGGGAAAATTCTTAATGTACAAAAGAGTCATTTTATAATTTAGTTTACTTTTCAAATTAATCAATACACTCGTGTATATATTTTGAAAAATTTTATAACTTTTATAAATAAACTTTTTAAACTTCCAGCTAAAATGTGTTAATATTTTCAAATAATAATTTTTTCACAAAAAGCCTTTTAAAAGTTTTATTCATTACTAACGATTTAACACTTCTTTACGAATTGAGAAATACTAAAGAATCTAAACACCATGTTTAATTTTGTATTTTATACGCTCATTTGAACGGATTTCTGTATACGAAAAGGGGAAAAATAGCCAACATTTAAATATTTTACACTCCATAGCATTTCAATTGGTCAAATATGCCTGAAAATGTATACTACGATGCCTTTGAATTGCTACTGCAGAAGTGCTAATATTCTATTTTTACAATCCTTTATGTTTACATTATGTTAGGTCTCGACAAGTGTAACTGTATTCGTACATATGTTTTTCTATATAGCTTTAAAAGCTTGGAAAAATCATTATGATTCCACAGATGTATGGTATGTATAAGTATAGGCTTCGTGAATTTTTCATACATTTCTCGGTCTACTGCGTCACAGATTCTACAATTTGTATAGCTGCAATCAGCTGTAAATTCTAAACGTTCGAATATTGTACAATAGTTTTTGGTATGCAAAGGTGCCAGGAAAATTTCACTCCATAAAAGAGTGATAGGTCATTATTGGTTTAGTGATTAATTATATCGAACTACCGAAAAGAAAAACGAAGATACCAAAATAGTTTTACAAAAGGTATCTAAAATATTTTGTAATAACTCTAATCAAGATCATATATACTTATTCGAAAGGTAAATGATTATCTCTTTTATAAGCTTACATTAAATTTAAGTAAGTACGAATAAATTGTTTTTAAAATTAATATACAATTAATATAATAAGGATATAATAATTTACAAATACACATGTTACTAAACTGTTGTTCGAACTTATCAAATTAAAATTATCAAATCTATGTGTAGTATTTATATAAAAGTAACTGACAAATATATTATCCATAAATTCATTATATGTTTCCTGAAAATACTCAAACAAAATTAATTCGATAACTCTAATAAGGAAGAGTTAAATTGGTGTAAACGATACTTAAGGTGCTATTAATCGATCTGCCAAATTGGCAGACATCCATCTAATATGATATCACGTAATTTGGCATACGGCTGACTTACGATTGGCTGATAGCTAACTGGCTGACCAAAAGTTTAGGTATTATACGGTCAGGCAACTTAGTTGACTAGTCAGCCAAATCTGTCCCAAAGTTGTTAGCTACCATCAGAAAGTGGCTGATGCAAAAATCAGGCTAATTTACAGTCAGAATAATTTTGTCATTTCACGGAGCTTATGGTACCTATCATCACATATAATACCACAGGTTCCGTACGACTGGAGGGTTTAAAATACGCATAATCAATGCATAACAAACCTACACTTGTAATGGATTTCGCCAGCTCAGCTGATTAAATTCAGATGGTTTCACCCAGCACAACTTCGACTTATTGCTTAGACTACCTCATGCAATGCAACCCTCGGCTCGGATCTCTCTTTTGTTTTTCACTCATATACTTGATCTAATTGCGGTCCCCTCTATTCCCCTTTCTTCTTGATCCATGTATGAAGAAATCAAGCAATTCATCAATTCATTCATAAAATTTTATAATGGTGAGTGCTCTCAACCTATTGGCCGCTTACCCTCCTCCAAACTCGCACTTTTGTGATTTTATCTGGATCTGTCCCTGACCAGCTGTATCCACCAAAAGGACAACCGTTGCTACCAGTCAGTAACCGGTTACAAGCTAGTTACACTAACTGTTGGTAGCAAAGCCTACCTAAACCTCTACTATCATCTGCAGTGAGAGAACCCGGGATCCTGGTATCCCCCACCTTTAGTACTAAAACCGTACCAGCGCTGTAGGTATTAAACTACATCAACGACGATTCAGTCAAAGCCACCTCATTGCTCTGATCAGGTACAGGGTTTTTCAACATCGTGGGGTACCTGATCCCCATGGTACCACTTTTATATAAAGAGTACTAGCTCGGTAATCCCCACGCAAAGATATACAGTTAGGAAATCTTTTAGCTTCCTAGGCACTGGACCGCAAGTTCAGCAAGAACCGTAGGCCACTTCTGGTATTGATCATAGTTTGATCGTTCCCCAGAAAATTCTCCGTTGCAAACAACTTCAAATTTTTAGCAGACAAGCTGTTTTGTCCATCAAACAGTCAGCCGTCAGCCCTTAGAGTCAGCCCCATCCGAGGTTAAAGTCAACACATCAAAGATGGTGTTTTTTTAATTTCGTTTCGTTCATTTTATTTCAGTGCGAAAGTAAATAAAAAAAATATAAAATGAAAATGTTCGGTGCTTTGTGAATTGATTTTATTTTACTCTTCACTTTTTTGAACAATTAGAATTTGAATGGCATAAATTTTTCAAAAATTAATATTTTTCAATGAAAAAAAAATTGACCCCGAAATCATTTTAAGTACAGTTTATAATCAGATTTCTTTTAATTCACTTAAGTCAGTGATTTTATATCTCCTCAATTCATGCTATGGCTAACGTGAGACAGAAGCTGACGGCTTGGCTAACGAATTGAAATATGACTGTCATCAGCTAAAAACCTAAATAATGTTATGAGACAGTCAGCCAAAATTGGCTGATTCGTCTGCCAATATTGGTTGGCCAACAAGTCAGCCACGTCAGCTAATGTCACAAATCAGTCTATCAACCAAATTTGGGTAGGATTCTGGCGTCTCGTCGCCTGACGTTTGCTAAATTTTGCTGACCATTTAATGACACCTTTATTCAGTAAAAGTAATCGAATTTTTATGATATGAAAAAAATATTATTTTTTAGACTACATTATTATTAGTAGGCTTAAACCACGCATAAGTGGTTTTTACGGATCCAAATGATTTTAATAAAGGTTTATTAATCGGAAAAATAAAACAGGTACCAGGTATATAAACTTAAATCCGCTGTTTTTAAGTCAAAAAACACATGTTTTTTTCATAGAGAGCAAAAACAAATTTATTTAAGGTAATTGCCCTCGCTAGGTACACATTTTTCTCATCTCTCGGGATACCGCGCCAAAAAATTCCTTCTCTTTCGAGGCAAACCCTTCATTAAGCCATTTTCGGACGTCTTCGTAAGAATCGAAGTGGTGCTCAGCGAGCGCGTGGCCCGTCGACGAAAAGAGGTGGTAGTCGGAAGGGGCCAGATCTGGTGAATAAGCGGGGTAGGCTAGCACCTCCCAGTTGAGGGTCTCCAAGTAGTTTCGGACCATTTTGGACGTGTGCAATGGTGCGTTGTCGTGGAGGAAAATTAGCTTGTCATACCTTTGTTGATAATCCACCCTTTTTTCACGCAGATCACGGTGCAATTTGATCAGTTGTTGGTGGTAGCGGTGGGCATTGACAGTTTCACCAGGTTTCAATATCTCATAGTAGACGATACCCTGCTGATCCCACCAAACGCACAGCATCGTCTTCCGTGCGAAGCGATTTGGTCTTGGGGTATATGTTGATGGTTGGCCGGGATCAAACCACGATTTCTTGCATTTAGGATTCTCAAAATATATCCACTTTTTATTGCATGTTACAATCCGATGCAGGAACGACTTTCTTTTTTTTCTGGGGAGTAAGATTTCGCAGGTGTTTTGAGGTCGCTCCATCTGCCTATCGTTCAATTCATGCGGCACGTATTTTCCGATCTTTTCAATCGTCCCCACGGCACGCAGACGCATGGAAATGGCTGGTTGAGTAACACCTAATTGCTTCGCGAGCATTTTTTGTGATTGGGTATCGTCTTCTTCCAAAAGAGTCTGCAATTGATGGTCCTCAACCTTCCTAGGCCGATTTTCATGCTTCTTGTCCCACAAGTCAAAATTGCCGCCTTTGAACCGACGAAACCAATCTCGTCACGTTGTGTCTAATAAAGCACTGTCACCATAGGCCTCCCCATAAGCATTTGATGCGATTCGGCAGCCGATTTCTTAAAATTGAAGCAGAAAAGCAGAGCTTCCCGCATATGCTCTTTTTTTGTCACAAAACTAGACATGATTACCAAAGGAAAAATGAATGTTGTTGTACGAAATTGCTAACAATGTGCACTGATTAATGTTGACAGATGTCAAACTCATAAAAAAAGTATGGCGTTCCCATAGATGTCACGCCATCTATGACAAAGCAGCGGATTTAAGCTTATACACCTAGTAAAGGTTTATTAATTGGAAATATAAACCAGGTATGGTATTTTAATCAAATTTACTCTAACATTGAATGAAAAATTAGGTCAAATTATATATTGCCAACTATATTAATATGGACATTTAATCGACTATGTAGAATCCTGAGTTCGACTCTAACTAGTACTATAGCTTTAGATGTTGCCAAATGGCCTGAGTTGTCATGGCGCTAACAATTTACATTTCAGTACATACATTTGTCTCTAGAAAAGTGCTTTGAAAATTAATCATTTATTTTAAATATTTAATATTATTTAATAAGGGTAATTAAAAGGTCTTCATTATTTTTTTCTCCACAAATTATTAAAAATGCATATTTTCTTCGGACAACTTGTAACAATTAGGTAAACTGTATTAAAAGAAATTAAAATAATATGAATCTAGTTTATCATAATTAATAAAATATTAAAATCTAAATGGAAGTAGAAAAAGATGAAGTTAATTTATATTACCAGCACGTGAAATCTCGGATAGAAATACGAGTATACAATAATTTTGTGCTGTAATAAAATTGAAAATGTTTCGTAAAATAAAAGTATATTGCCTTGAGCAAATAGGAAACTTTTTAAACGATCGATTTTCAATATCTTGAAAACGTGAGCTTAATTATTGGAAAGATTATTTCGAAACTTTTCACAATTAACTTTTTATGCTATTACAATATTTCAAAATGGAAAATGAATTTATTAGTTGAACGCCGAAAATCAGAAACATTATCAAAATGTTATAAATTATTAAGAAACTTTCCAGATTAGATACTCGTATAATAATTATTGAATAATTAGACGTTTTCAAATTATTTTAAATTATTTTTATGCTTTCCAGATAATAAATAATATATTATCGGTCATGTACAATTTAAAATAGTATACCACTAAGGAGATTTATTAATACAAATAAAATAATATGCTTGGCGAATGATAAGAACAAAATTAAGAAGATTCAAAAGTAAAATCTATGGGCTGGAAAAAAAAGAAAATGTAAAATTCATAAATCCCTCGGGTATTTAATTAAGGTTCCATAATGGAATATTTAATTTTATAAAGTATTTGCAACAATGTATTATTAATTTTTGAAAATAAATCGATATTCCTTGTTGGTCTAATACTACTATTTTAATTAATTGAATATAGCCCAGATTCAATGGCTGTCAATTGATAAGAATATTAAATACTTGTACTTACTATAGTTATGTATAAGGATGTGCATATGTAACATAAACATAGAATGGTCATAGAGTTGCCCAGCTTTACTAACAACCCACCCACGTTTATCGAATCAATAACGTAAACATTTTATCTTTTTTCAAGTTTTTGTTCTTTCTATTGTATATTTCCGATCTGATTTCTACATATACTGTCAGCGCCGTTCTTTGTGTCCTTACTTGCAATATTGTATGTAACACTTTTAGGATTACGGATAGACATTTTTATATTTACAATATCGTTTGAATTTAATCGCAGCGTGTAGAAGTTTATTTAGCAGATTTCTTCTTCTACATAATTTTCATCGATTGCCGGATGAGTGAACAGCTGAGATAAGTGAGTTAGAAGGGAGACGAGCTTTGACCTAAATATATGGGTATCACGTTTGGTTTCGTATTCGTGATTCTATTCAATTAACATATATAATTTTCATAAATCGTAATTTGTGATTTTATTTCATTTCACTAAAATAATGAAGAGTGAATTTTTTTCATAAGCTTAGCAAATACGAGGTCTGTTCAAAAAGTATCGTGAATTTTGTGTTTTTTCTAAAATTATTTATTTATTCATGAATATTTATTTTGTCTCCTTCAAAGTAATCCTTACCAGATAGTATACACTTGTGCCAGTGATTTTTCCAATCCTCGAAGCACTTCAAAAAATCATTTTTTGTGATTTTGTTCAGCTCCTCATTCGATGCTGTCTTTATCTCCTCAATCGTAGCGTAGCGCGTCGTCCTTTCATGGGGCTCTTCAGTTTCGGGAACAAGAAAAATTCACAGGTGGCCAGATCTGGGGAATAGGTTGGCTGCGGCATTATTACTGTATTGTTTTTGGCCCCAAATTCGTGCACAAGCAA
Source organism: Atherix ibis (assembly GCA_958298945.1). Lineage (NCBI taxonomy): Eukaryota > Metazoa > Arthropoda > Insecta > Diptera > Athericidae > Atherix > Atherix ibis. The sequence goes on from OY282609.1 coordinate 34,010,889, forward strand.
CGATGCGTGAGCAGGGGCGTTATCATGGTGCAAAAGCCAACTTGCGCATAACTTGCAGGTAATATTCCTTATTGATCGTTCTATCCTGTGATAAGAACTCATGATGCACCACGCACATGCAATCGAAGAAAACTGTAAGCAAAACCTTCACATTCGATCAACTTGGCGCGCTTTTTTCGGTCTTGGCTCGGGCGGCAGCTTCCATTGGGATGATTGAGCTTTGGTGTCCACGTCATAACCATAAACCCTTGATTCGTCACCAGTTATGACACTTTGGAGCAAATTTGGGTCGTCGCGGACAGAGTAACTGAACATTCAAAATGGCAGAACTTGTCGGCAAAAGTGAGAGACATGAGTACCAACATAACGCCATAAAAAATCGAAAATCTAATATACGTATCCCGCGGAAATTCAAAATTCGCAATACTTTTTGAACACACCTCGTATACGGTAAATTCGAATCATTCCAATTGCTGAGTTATCGAAAAATATGATATCTTATAAAGACTAGCATTCTATAAATTATTTTTAATGCACATGTCGATTTTTAAAAACATGAGTAACTAAAAAAATTTTGACAATAATTATATTCAATGTTGATTTTTATAAACGTTTGTTCAATATATGATGTTTATCAGCAATTAGCAAGTAGCGAGAAATTTTCGATTGTACATTTAGATTATAGAAGAACTGGATAGGTCTCTACATAAAAATTCTCTCCAAAATTTGTTGCAAAATAACAGAAACGGCGTAAATCAGTGGGGGCCTATTTTAAACTGCAGTATGCGATTGAAGCGGTTCGCTTAAAACTATTTTCATATGTGACGTCATTTATGCATAAGCAAATAGTTTTTTTTTTAATATTTCGGGTTTTGTTATTTGATGGAATTAATTTTTTTGAATTAACTTAAAATTCAATTTTATTTATTTCAATATATATTATTTATTAAAAAACAGAATTATAAAGTGGAAAAGCATATAAAAATATAAATTACAAGTTATTTGATTATATCAAAAAAAATTTTGCGTACAAAATAAAATCCATTCCAAAAATTCAAAATGAATTAAATGTTAAAATATGCTTTTGTTGATATTGGAAGCTTCATTATTATATAAATGTGTGGTTGTGAATTAAAATGTTAATTTAAATAGGCATGTACATTTAAATTAAATGAAAGAATTAATTTATTTTTAATTTAATTTAAATGTACCACCTACTGTCGTTTATGTAATTCAGCAGTTTGGCAAATTTTTACAACACTTTCAGAAGGGTACTTTAAGAAGTCAAAAGACTTGTACGCTATCAAATAATTTGATGTGAATTCTCCTTCTATAGCAGAAGACAGTCTTCACAATACAAAAAATTGCCTTTCTTAAAAACAATAAAGCCCTATATCTATTCGACCACATTTTCAGTATATTCATTAAGTGCAGATGTGTTAAATAAATAATCATGGTCACTTAAAATATTTATTTAACTCATCTGCACTTAATTTCTCTTAAATTTTCTTACTCATCTGCACTTAATTTTTCTTAAATTTTCTTACACACACTTTACGTACGCCGGCACTGAACTATTTTCTGATAAACATTGAACTGTCAACATCACATCTGTTTACATTTATTGAATGACGAACTTTTCACTTTTTAACCACTTTTTGGACGAAATAAATTATTAAGAGCCATTTAAACATATCAAAAAATAAATTTTTGTTAATTTCTCTAGTAAAAATAAAGATGTCAACTTACCGAAAGAAAGAAATTTCCGGTTTCCTCATTCCGTTGAATTACCAGCAGCAACCCTTTATAAAACACTTCATTTTCTGAAATAAAAACTTTCTATTAAATGTTATCAACAATATAACTATTTATATAAATACTTACTTTTTCGTAAATACTTCAAAAAATATAAAAACTACACTTTCCGATAAGTGCCTAAATAACAACTTGAAAAACAATTAAAGTATGCAAGCATTTTGGTGTGTTACCACTTTCATGGAGAATGGCGTGTTTTAAAACTCTCAGAATGTCTACAAAATTGAGGCACTTTATATTTAATTGACATTTACGAAATAAATAATAAACCTAAAATACAATTCTATGTTTGAATTAAAATGAATATAACTTATGCTTTTGGAATTCAATAAATTCCTATTACGAAAACTAGATGTCACTGGTCTACATAAAAAAATCTACACAAAAGTATACAAACGTTACGATTTAGACCGGTGAGTTGGCTGCCCAGATCGTGCGATTTGACGCCTCTAGGATATTTTGTATGGGCTATATGAAGTCACTCATCTATGCCGATGAGTGACTTCATATAGCCCCAAAAAAAAACAGCGTCACTTGCAGTCTTGGAAGATAACATTACACGTATTATAAGCGAGATACCAGCCGGGATGCCCGGAAAAGTAGTCCAAAATTAGACCTCTTGGATGGATCACTTAAAACGTAGTCGTGTCTAACACTTATATGAAATAATCTTTAAAAAGTAAGTGGCATGCATTGATTCATCGATTCAAATTAAAAAGTCATACACTTTTTATGTTTACATAAAAAAATCTTTTGCAATAATTCAGCCAGAAAATTTCGTGTACATATGTTATACGAAAATCAGACGTATTCTTTAATATAAGATTGTACTTAAACATAGACACATGAGGCAACACTATAATTTTGACAAGTTTTATCTGACAGCGGTCATACAGTACTTTTCTGAAATTTCAGTCCATGTAGATTTTTGCCATTCTCGTACAAAATTCAATTGATTCAACGACTGTTGCCGGCCGATAAGCCTCCTCAATTGGAATAAACAAAATTCGTAGTTTCATGTTAAACGCAACCGTAAAAAAACAAAATTTTTTGTTCTAAGGGATTGAAAATCCTAAAATTATTGATGACGTACCTCTTCACGACTAAAAAATTACTGTGTGGTGCGGTATTTGCGCTGATATGGTCGTCGGGCCCGTTCTTTTTTATAGATGAACGTGGTCAAGCAGGAGCATTTTCGGGCTATGAAAACCTATTTTTTTGATTCGTGAAAATGGTATGGATTACTTTTTGTTTCCACAAGACGGCGTTCCATCCCACACAGTTCATTCTTTGGTCGTTTAATATAAAAGATAGTGATTTTGACTAGCCTCCACGTTCACCTGATTTGACGCAACCGGACTTTTTCCTGTGCGGCTACGATACTTAAAATCAAAGGTTTGCATCAACAAGCCAAGGATCCTAGACGAACTTAAGGTCAATATCCGCCAGCAAGTAGCTGCCATATCCGCCGAAACACTTGGAAATTGGATCAAAAATGCCGAAAAACGAGCATATTACGCCATTCTCTTCTCCGATGTCATATTTAAAAAAAATTCTTGAACTGAATTACATGAATTTTTACTTGAACAGTAAAAATGTGTTTTTTTTAATGATTTTTTTCTAGAAGCAAAGAAGTCCATCTCATGAACCAATTTATATGTATGGACTAGCTTTCGATAATAGAAGAAATTAATTTAAATACTTGTTAATTCAATCACTAGGAATATAAAAGCTTCACCTAGTATCTTATAAATAGCTATTGACATTATTTCAAAAGGAGAATAAATAGCCACTAACGTTATTTCTAAACTTATTAAAAATTATATTATATGCTGGTGATAGTAATTTGCATATGTTAAATATATAAATGATGTTGTTTACATTCAGGAAGATCTATCTTTTTAGATATTCTGCAATTCAATCTTTTTATGACATTTTCTAGAAGTTTTTCTTCATTTATTTTTAATGTAAAATATACAGGGAGTTTTTTTTTTTTTTTACAAATAATTAAATTATATTGTTTTTCAAAAAGGAGTTCTTTTAATTCACTTATACTTTTCCTTTAAACGGCGAATACTTGAATATACATAATAGTATCAGTTCAATGCAATTTTTTAGGTATTCGCCCACATAAACCCTTGATTCGTCACCAGTTATGACACTTTGGAGCAAATTTGGGTCGTCGCGGACAGAGTAACTGAACATTCAAAATGGCAGAACTTGTCGGCAAAAGTGAGAGACATGAGTACCAACATAACGCCATAAAAAATCGAAAATCTAATATACGTATCCCGCGGAAATTCAAAATTCGCAATACTTTTTGAACACACCTCGTATACGGTAAATTCGAATCATTCCAATTGCTGAGTTATCGAAAAATATGATATCTTATAAAGACTAGCATTCTATAAATTATTTTTAATGCACATGTCGATTTTTAAAAACATGAGTAACTAAAAAAATTTTGACAATAATTATATTCAATGTTGATTTTTATAAACGTTTGTTCAATATATGATGTTTATCAGCAATTAGCAAGTAGCGAGAAATTTTCGATTGTACATTTAGATTATAGAAGAACTGGATAGGTCTCTACATAAAAATTCTCTCCAAAATTTGTTGCAAAATAACAGAAACGGCGTAAATCAGTGGGGGCCTATTTTAAACTGCAGTATGCGATTGAAGCGGTTCGCTTAAAACTATTTTCATATGTGACGTCATTTATGCATAAGCAAATAGTTTTTTTTTTAATATTTCGGGTTTTGTTATTTGATGGAATTAATTTTTTTGAATTAACTTAAAATTCAATTTTATTTATTTCAATATATATTATTTATTAAAAAACAGAATTATAAAGTGGAAAAGCATATAAAAATATAAATTACAAGTTATTTGATTATATCAAAAAAAATTTTGCGTACAAAATAAAATCCATTCCAAAAATTCAAAATGAATTAAATGTTAAAATATGCTTTTGTTGATATTGGAAGCTTCATTATTATATAAATGTGTGGTTGTGAATTAAAATGTTAATTTAAATAGGCATGTACATTTAAATTAAATGAAAGAATTAATTTATTTTTAATTTAATTTAAATGTACCACCTACTGTCGTTTATGTAATTCAGCAGTTTGGCAAATTTTTACAACACTTTCAGAAGGGTACTTTAAGAAGTCAAAAGACTTGTACGCTATCAAATAATTTGATGTGAATTCTCCTTCTATAGCAGAAGACAGTCTTCACAATACAAAAAATTGCCTTTCTTAAAAACAATAAAGCCCTATATCTATTCGACCACATTTTCAGTATATTCATTAAGTGCAGATGTGTTAAATAAATAATCATGGTCACTTAAAATATTTATTTAACTCATCTGCACTTAATTTCTCTTAAATTTTCTTACTCATCTGCACTTAATTTTTCTTAAATTTTCTTACACACACTTTACGTACGCCGGCACTGAACTATTTTCTGATAAACATTGAACTGTCAACATCACATCTGTTTACATTTATTGAATGACGAACTTTTCACTTTTTAACCACTTTTTGGACGAAATAAATTATTAAGAGCCATTTAAACATATCAAAAAATAAATTTTTGTTAATTTCTCTAGTAAAAATAAAGATGTCAACTTACCGAAAGAAAGAAATTTCCGGTTTCCTCATTCCGTTGAATTACCAGCAGCAACCCTTTATAAAACACTTCATTTTCTGAAATAAAAACTTTCTATTAAATGTTATCAACAATATAACTATTTATATAAATACTTACTTTTTCGTAAATACTTCAAAAAATATAAAAACTACACTTTCCGATAAGTGCCTAAATAACAACTTGAAAAACAATTAAAGTATGCAAGCATTTTGGTGTGTTACCACTTTCATGGAGAATGGCGTGTTTTAAAACTCTCAGAATGTCTACAAAATTGAGGCACTTTATATTTAATTGACATTTACGAAATAAATAATAAACCTAAAATACAATTCTATGTTTGAATTAAAATGAATATAACTTATGCTTTTGGAATTCAATAAATTCCTATTACGAAAACTAGATGTCACTGGTCTACATAAAAAAATCTACACAAAAGTATACAAACGTTACGATTTAGACCGGTGAGTTGGCTGCCCAGATCGTGCGATTTGACGCCTCTAGGATATTTTGTATGGGCTATATGAAGTCACTCATCTATGCCGATGAGTGACTTCATATAGCCCCAAAAAAAAACAGCGTCACTTGCAGTCTTGGAAGATAACATTACACGTATTATAAGCGAGATACCAGCCGGGATGCCCGGAAAAGTAGTCCAAAATTAGACCTCTTGGATGGATCACTTAAAACGTAGTCGTGTCTAACACTTATATGAAATAATCTTTAAAAAGTAAGTGGCATGCATTGATTCATCGATTCAAATTAAAAAGTCATACACTTTTTATGTTTACATAAAAAAATCTTTTGCAATAATTCAGCCAGAAAATTTCGTGTACATATGTTATACGAAAATCAGACGTATTCTTTAATATAAGATTGTACTTAAACATAGACACATGAGGCAACACTATAATTTTGACAAGTTTTATCTGACAGCGGTCATACAGTACTTTTCTGAAATTTCAGTCCATGTAGATTTTTGCCATTCTCGTACAAAATTCAATTGATTCAACGACTGTTGCCGGCCGATAAGCCTCCTCAATTGGAATAAACAAAATTCGTAGTTTCATGTTAAACGCAACCGTAAAAAAACAAAATTTTTTGTTCTAAGGGATTGAAAATCCTAAAATTATTGATGACGTACCTCTTCACGACTAAAAAATTACTGTGTGGTGCGGTATTTGCGCTGATATGGTCGTCGGGCCCGTTCTTTTTTATAGATGAACGTGGTCAAGCAGGAGCATTTTCGGGCTATGAAAACCTATTTTTTTGATTCGTGAAAATGGTATGGATTACTTTTTGTTTCCACAAGACGGCGTTCCATCCCACACAGTTCATTCTTTGGTCGTTTAATATAAAAGATAGTGATTTTGACTAGCCTCCACGTTCACCTGATTTGACGCAACCGGACTTTTTCCTGTGCGGCTACGATACTTAAAATCAAAGGTTTGCATCAACAAGCCAAGGATCCTAGACGAACTTAAGGTCAATATCCGCCAGCAAGTAGCTGCCATATCCGCCGAAACACTTGGAAATTGGATCAAAAATGCCGAAAAACGAGCATATTACGCCATTCTCTTCTCCGATGTCATATTTAAAAAAAATTCTTGAACTGAATTACATGAATTTTTACTTGAACAGTAAAAATGTGTTTTTTTTAATGATTTTTTTCTAGAAGCAAAGAAGTCCATCTCATGAACCAATTTATATGTATGGACTAGCTTTCGATAATAGAAGAAATTAATTTAAATACTTGTTAATTCAATCACTAGGAATATAAAAGCTTCACCTAGTATCTTATAAATAGCTATTGACATTATTTCAAAAGGAGAATAAATAGCCACTAACGTTATTTCTAAACTTATTAAAAATTATATTATATGCTGGTGATAGTAATTTGCATATGTTAAATATATAAATGATGTTGTTTACATTCAGGAAGATCTATCTTTTTAGATATTCTGCAATTCAATCTTTTTATGACATTTTCTAGAAGTTTTTCTTCATTTATTTTTAATGTAAAATATACAGGGAGTTTTTTTTTTTTTTTACAAATAATTAAATTATATTGTTTTTCAAAAAGGAGTTCTTTTAATTCACTTATACTTTTCCTTTAAACGGCGAATACTTGAATATACATAATAGTATCAGTTCAATGCAATTTTTTAGGTATTCGCCCACATAACTCCCATCACATGAAGATCTCCTAAATTTACTATAGATGCTTTCAGTACAAAAAAGACGTAATGTTGCTGACTTGAGTTTTATGCATCAACTTTCAAACTTAAGTATTGACTGTGTGGCTCTTGTAAATAGAGTTTTTTTATGCGAATTAAACAAAACTTTAAAAAAATGTTCTTTACTGTACATGGTAAATCTATATCTAAGTACGCTTTACATTAGCAAATTAACCATATGTGTTTAGTTATTAAAGAATGTAAGGATTTTCGACATAATAAACGTAAATATATGTTTGGTCTGCCCTTAATTAGTATTATAAATGACTCGAAAACCGGGAGTCTGGTTTAGGCCTGCTGAATCAAAGAACCCTACTAGGTGTATAAGCTTAAATCCGCTGTTTGGTCATAGATCGCGTGAGTGAACGTATTAAGCTAACATGGGCACACCATACTTTTTTTTATGAGTTTAACATGTGTCAACATTAATCAGTGCACATCGTCAGCAATTTCGTACAGCAACAAACATTTTTCCTTTGGTAATCATGTCTAGTTTTGTGCCAGAAAAAAAGAATATGCGGGAAGCTCTGCTTTCCTACTTCAATTTGAAGAAATCGGCTGTCGAATCGTATCAAATGCTTATAGTGACAGTGCCTTATCGGGAACAACATGCCCAGAAAGACGGCAATTTTGACTTGTGGGACAAGAAGCGTAAAATTCGGCCTAGGAAGGTAGAGGACCATCAATTACAGGCTCTTTTGGACGAAAACGATACCCAATCACAAAAAATGCTCGCGAAGCAATTAGGTGTTACTCAACCAGCCATTTCCATGCGTCTGCGTGCCATGGGGTAGATTGAAAAGATTGGAAAATGTGTGCCGCAAGAATTGAACGATAGGCAGACGGAGCGACGCCAAAACACATGCCAAATCTTGCTCGCCAGACCAAACAGAAAGTCGTTCCTGCATCGGATTGTGACAGTGCAATGAAAAGTGGATATATTTCGAGAATCCTAAATGAAAGAAATCGTGGTTTGATCCCGGCCAACCATCATCATCTTCCCCAAGACCAAATCGCTTCGGACGGAAGACGATGCTGAGCGTTTGGTGGGATTAGCAGGGTATCATCTACTATGAGATGGTGAAACCTGGTAAAACTGTCAATGCCCACCACTACCACCAACAACTGATCAAATTGCACCGTGCTCTGCGTGAAGAAAGGACGGATTATCAACAAAGACATGACAAGCTGATTTTCCTCCATGACAACGCACCATCGCACACTTCAAAAATGGTCCGAAACTACTTAGAGATACTCAAGTAGAAGGTGCTACCCCACTCCGCTTATTCACTAGACCTGGGCCCTTTCGACTACCACCTGTTTTCGTCGATGGACCACGCGCTCGCTGAGCAGCACTTCGATTCTTACAAAGACGTCCGAAAATGGCTTAATGAGTGGTTTGCCTCGAAAGAGAAGAAATTTTTTGGCGTGGTATCCAAAAATTGACCAAGAGATGGAAAAAATATGTAGCTAGCGAGGGCAAATACTTTGAATAAATTTGTTTTTGCTTTCTATGAAAAAACAAGTGTTTTTTTAACTAAAAAACAGCGGATTTAAGCTTATACACTTAGTAGATGTTTCGGTTTCGTGCTGCAGTTTTCCAGTTCAAAACTCAAGTTTTAAATAAATCTGCTGGTGTACCGAAAGCAGGACATACCTCATTTTCTGGACCATAAATTTAGCCATTGTAGACTTTCCGGGCCCGATTTTGTAGACTTTCCGGGCCCGAAATTAAGGTAAATAGCCTATGGTGGATCAAATGTCCAACCCACCATAGGCTATTTAGCTTAATTTTATCCACAACCGTATGCTTGCCGAAATACTCTAGGATCTCATTCTTACATAGTCTCCGGAATCCTCTATTTTCATGTAGGGGCCAAAATTCTTCGACGGATACTCTTCTCGGACGCGCACAAGAGTTTTCAATAGTTAGAACCAATATTCCGAAGAATACATGATGACTGGCAAGACGAGTGTCTTATACAGCAGAAGCTTCGATGTTATTGTCAGAATTTTCGAGTAAAATAATTCAGACTAACTGAATTAGGTCCTGTTGGCCGACCATTTCTTCCTCCATGCTATTGTTAGCTGCGACCCGTAATACCAAATAGGAAAATGATTTAACTCTTTTAAAGAAGTAATCTCCTGTCAACTGGTGTTAATTGAGGTTCTCTTTGACACCGACACTGCGACCATATACTTTGTTTTGCTTTCATTTATAAGTAGCCCAAGATTTTTCGTCACCGGTTCAGTGTCGATGGATGCCTCTTGTCGGCGTTTGCTAAAACCTTGGCAGGCTTAATGAGGATGGTACCTCTCATGATTTCCCCCTGATTAACGAATCACTTTCTCATGAGTGTGTAGAGTTTTACCTTGGCTATACTATCATAAGCGGCTTTATAGTCGATGAACCATATTTCACGAGTTTTTCCATTGCGTACCACAGACAGAAGGCAGTGAAGCCTCTTTGATTAATATAAATAATTTTTTAGGAAAATTGGGCTATTCTGTCGAGTAAAGAATACCTTATAGATGGTACTCAGCAGCGTAATACCTCTATAATTGCTACACTCTATCATATCTAATTTTTTGAGCATGGAATAGATAATGCCAAGGTTCCGGGCGACTTGTGGTTCTTAAGTTGACGTATTGCTTTTATGGATTCCTCGACGATTGGTGGTGGCAGCATGTATTCTTAAGCTGGCGAGACTTTCAAATCGTGTTCCGACTGGTTAGGGGAGTTCATTAGAATGTGTCATCCACCGCATTTGGTCGGAAATTAGATTACCATCTTTGCTGCGACATGATGAAGCATCGTGGTGTAAATTGTTTTATCCGCACCTGGTGTGGTCGCTCCCCATATTTTTAGATTTTCTAGACATGTTCATTCACCCAGCCATTTTTATTTTATTTGTTAATTCTCTTCTCTGCTTTTTACCATTCACTATAATTCTCTACGGGTGCCTACGATAGAGCTTGGAATGCAAAATTCTTTTGTTATGTTCCTCCGTTCCAACTCTCATTGCTGCTGGGGTCTAGTACTTTTTCGGCCGTACTGATGATAGTTCCTTATAAATCTTTAGAATTTTGAAAATGTTTAAAATCTAATTTAAACATTTGGAGATCCTTTTTACCATATCGTACACGGGCTAGATGTTTATAGATAAAGTCCGAAAAATTTTATTATATTTTTATACTTGGGCAGCTATGCATCGGCAGAGGCGTTGTTTCCGCTTTTATTGTTCTCAAAAGTCGATGATGGGGATGGCCATGGAACCTTTTTTCTAAACTCATCACTCACTACTTATTAGCTTAAATGTTAATGGACGGCCAGCCCTTACAAACGCCATCATTCATGCTACCATACATTTTTATCAGTTTTCGTTGTTGAAGACCTCCTTGAGCGAGGTTCATCGTTCACTACTTCTCGGTCCTCCAAAAATAATTTATGGTACCTAAAAACGTATGCATTTAATAAGAAATGATTATAGCAACTTTCTAAAAATCGAACTGGCGAATTCGCCAAGCTTAATACTAGTATAAAATTATAATTTTCTACAGGATCGCGTAGTTACCGGACAAGGTTGAAACTTGTACTACACATCTAAGAGGAACTAGGTCGCTCTCGATGATGGCCATTTCATTACTTTTTTTGCCACACCCCGTCGTTCTGTATCTGGATATGCAAGTTGGTTAATAAAAATCGATGCATATTAAATATCTCTACCTGATTAGCATGTAACAAACAAATGAATATACTATAATGTATAAATCTATGAAAAATGTCCATAAAATATTAAAATTTGGGGTTCGTTATTTTGAATGATTTTGTGTTGCAATATACGAGTATGTACGTGTAGATAGATTTATACATTATAGTATATTCATTTGTTTGTTATATGCTAATCAGGTAGAGATATTTGATATGCATATACGAGTAAATATCTAAACATACATAAAAGTAGCACCTTTTTTTTTGCCAATATCAAAATGCAATATGAAATAAATAAAACGTTAAAATTTAAAAGCGAACAGGATAACAAAATGTGTGTGCCAAAAATAACATGGCCAGATGTCATCTTTCCTATGAATATGAACTATTTCTAAGCTTTTTTCATAAATTATGGTACATACTCGCATATTCGCAGATGAATTTATGAGAGAAACATAGAAGATGCATATTCCTCTGGGATTCAAGGATGTACCAAACTCAAAGTTATTACGTATAGTCTAGCAGCTTTATGGAATATCCAATGGGGAATATGAGTAGTACAAGAATCAGATTTTCTTATGCAAAAATTTCTTTGCTTTATCCTAGTTAGTTCTGCTTCGATTCCAGTTTCTGGGTTCGTTTCTATTCAAATTGTGTTTTCCAGTTTGCGAAAGAAATCCTTTATTTAATTTTATTTTTGAATAAAGTTTTCAATTTTCGGTTTTTTTTTGTTAAAATATTTTTTTCTAGAAATTTTAAATTGTAGAAAGTTTTTAGTTTTTTCCTTTCTTTTTTGGCCGATTTTCTTATTCACTTTGTTTCGATTGTGGATGCTATTTTCAGATTTTTCTCAACAAAAAAAAAATATATTTTCTTCCTTCATCTAATAAAATGTATAGTAGAATATAATTTATAGAATATTGAAATTTTATAATAAGAATGGTTTAAATTGTCTATTAAGAAAATGAATAGAAAAAAATTAAAAAATTCTCTATTTTGACCAAGAAAACTTAATAGTGGAAATTAACTATTGTATTATAATAGGCTGTTCGATAAATTCTTAGTTCTAGTATTGCATTATAATTTTTTGTATATGAAAATTTCAATACTTGAGAGTAAGTCTCTTATTAATAGAAAATTTCTCTATTCTGAATACGCTACTCATCTGGATAGGGCTGCCATGCTGCGTATAAGCGATCGAAAGTTTGTCGATTTATTTATGGCAGCAAATGTCTCCTCTTTTGGTGACAGTTTTTAAAACGCTTTCATACATTTCGATGTTGATTTTGTTTAATTGTTTCAAGTTGTCCTCGGGAGTGGTTAAATCTAAGGAGCGAGAGGCCAAATTAATATTAGTACAGCTTGCACCCTATTTATTGAGGGCAAATTAATATCATTCAGAAACCGCAAGTAGTCCAACCCAAAATTGGTAAAATTCGGGGTTGAAAATGTTATGTTTCACCTTTTCATATCGCACACCAATCAACAAAACAACATTGCTAGCGGCGTTCTTAAAGAAATATGGACCAATGACAGCTCCCCGACCCAAATACCGTACCACATAGTGTCATAGCGCTTTGTCGCTTACTATAAAAATCTGGGCTTCTATGTGGAGCCGTAAAACGTTTTCGTTCCATTGCCCATGGCTCATATGATCTTTGCTCTAACGTTGCTGTATTATCTGAATTTTGCACAAATGTAAATGCAAATTTTTGTGCAAAATATTTAACAAAACTTTTTGAGAAAGATTCGATTATTGTGCCTTTTAGATACATTTTCACGCACCGCAGTAAAATTCTCGATTGAGCGCTTTTTTCGAAAAAGGCCCCAGGCACAATGTACCATGTTCTTCGAAATTATTTAATGTACGATAAAAAAGTACTACTTTGTCGTCGAATATTACATAAGTAAAAATATGTTTTCATATATTTATTTTAATTCAAAATTCAATTATCATTTTCTAAGGCACTCTTTTATCAAAAGCATATACAATGACATGTAGTTAGTATGATATATCAGATTATTGCGATTTTAATTTAACAGAGGTAGAGGTACGCGTTTTAATCACCAGACAAAATTTTTTATTCCATTGTTATCGAAAAATGTTATTATTAAAGATAAGATTAATATTTAAAAAAAAAAAAATATTAACTAATTCGAAAAAGAGTATTGACTCATTTTTTACAGTAGTATTGGTTACTCGTATTAAATAAGCAGCTATTTTATAAGGAATAAATAACCATTTTGCTATCAAAATACTATTTTAATAGGCCTAATAAAATATTTTATAATATTTAATACGTTTACTATCATTTTGATTATAGCGAATAATGGATTCTGCTGAACAAGCAGCCCTCTCTGAATCGGATAGAGAATCTCAAGGACATAGCTCATCTCAGCCGGGTATACATTATGATGCCCGTCGAATAAATGAGTATAATTCTGATGGAAAATTATCAGATGGGGCTCAGCATATGGATCTAAGGTTTATGCGACGATTTGAGCGACTACCGGTTAATTTAAGCTTAAGCTCTATTCTGGTACCAAACGGAATTGATTTAGGAGCACCAGATGTGAAAACCGCACTTGATTGGAGCTCACATTTAGATCCTTTATTTGCGAACAATCTAGAAAGGGATCCAGCTCTGTCATGGCAGTATTTTGGATCAAGTACTGGATTTTTGCGAAGATTTCCTGGTACAGCTTGGCCACCAGAAGGCTCTAAAGGTAGTAAACAAATTCACGATTTTCGTACACAAAACTGGTTCATACAAGCGGCATCATCACCAAAAGATATTGTAAGTTTGAAAAATTTGGATTTTAAAAATAATATTAAACATCAATTAATTTATTCAGATGATATTATTGGATGCATCATCTTCTATGTCTGAGAAATTTTTTCAAATTGGAATAGAAATAGTGTCAGCAATTTTGAACACGTTAGGCGAAAATGATTTTGTAAATTTGGTCACATTTTCGGATACAGTTTCTTCGCCAGTACCCTGTTTCAAAGATAAAATTATTAGAGCAACACCGGATAATATTCAAGAAATGAAAGCAGCTGTTAAGGCGGTAAAATTGGAAAATAAGGCAAATTTTACAGCTGCCTTAGAGTATGCGTTCAGTTTACTTCATAAGGTAATTTATACAATAGTATATAACACAATTTTGATATTAAAGTAATTTTATTTGTATGTTTATTCTTTTTTTTATAGTATAACCAATCAGGTGAAGGCAGTCAATGTAATCAAGCGATCATGCTTATAACAGATGGAACCTCTGAGTCACAAACTGCTGTAAGTACTAGCTCTATAACTTTTTTCTATTTTTTTTTTAAATTATAAAATAAGTATTTTTTTTTATATAATTTTATAATATTACCTATTTCTACTTATTTTATTAATAAACAATTGGTTAAAAAAAATCAAATTCTGTTTACCAAATAAGCAAATTGAAATGAATATTCTTTTAATATTTTTCCAAGATTCGTTATCTTATCACCTAACTTAGATAACTATACAGCCAACCGATAAACTTTTTTAGAGTATTGAGTATATAATATTTGGTATTAGTTAACGATGATACTCGTACCTTTAGTGGATTTTTTTTTAAACTTATTAAAAGCAAAATAGACTGGAACATATTTAGAAACAAATTAGACCAACAGATTGACTTGAAACGAACGTTGACGGCATTAATGAAGCTGTAAATGATCTCAGTATATATATGTGTATACAATATGCAGTCACAACCGCTTACATCTCTTACAATAGGACTAAACCACAAAAATAAAATTTACCAACTAAAATACGTACATTAAATAACGAAAAAAGAAAAATGAGAACGCAGTGGTAACGCTTACGAATGCCTAGCTAGAAACAGAAACTTACCCGACTACAACGTGAACTGAGTATGGAAATTAGAAAGCACTGAATGAAATTTATACAAGATCGATTGGTGAAAATATTTCTTTATGGGAAGCCACTAGATGAATACTCTCGTATAAAAGAACACAACACCCATTGAAATAAAATGACGATAACTGGGCAAAGATAGACAAAAAAAAGCCGAAGTATTTAGTAAACAGTTGGTTAATGCTTTTGCTCCACATGATAATATAGTAGACAAATCACATAGTAACAAAATTATCGAAGAATTAATATTCCCATTCCCTATGAGTCTTCCTTCCCCTCGCAAATTAAATCTACTATTTTGTGCCTTCCCAATAAAAAAGCTTCCGTTTATGATCTAATAACAGCTCCTATTCTGAAGCAAATTTCCCGAAAAGCTTTAGTTTTATTTACATACATTTTTAATAGTATCCTGCGCATAACCTATTTTCTCTTACTCTGGAAATTTTCTGTCATTAAAATGATTCCTAAACCAAATAAACCCATTAATTCTCTTTCCTCCTATATACCTATCAGTCTCTTACCAATTCTTGGTAAGATATTTGAAAAACTCCTATTAAAATGACCATCGCATTGTTGATCATATTGCATCCTCTCTTGAGAGGAAAGAGTATTGCCCAGGAGTATTTTTAGATATCTCTCAAACTTTTGATCGTGTGTGGAATTGAACTTTAGGATTCAACGAAACGTTCCAATTCCTATCGCGTCCAGGCCTTAAAATCCAAGATCCTCCATAAAATTGTTGATGCCCCGTTTTATGTTCGTAAATGTTCCCTTGTTTAAGACCTGTACATTTCCCGCTATCAAAAATTTCACTCCCGTTTACCCTATCATCATAATTAACTTTTGAGATAATTGTATTTTACTGGCCTCCCCGGAAATACTCATCGGAGACTTAAGAGGCAATGGCCGAGAGATTTTCTAGAGGAATCTAACTTCCATTAGTTAGAGAAACGCTGATGGGTTTTTACTCCCACTTCATGATGCACAAGATTGTAAATTAAAATTGTAGTTGCAGATAAAAAAAAAAATAAGAACTTTTTTTTTTTTATCTGCAACTACAATTTTAATTTACAATCTTGTGACATAAATATTTTTCTTCCACACTTAATTTAGAAAGTTTTTAATTTAGTTGTTGAAAATAGTATTTATATTATAGACCCGATGTGGCTAAATATTTTTTTTCTGCTCAGTTAGATCTCTATAATTCGTCACTTAAGACAGTTAAGAAATACAGTAGGACTATTCTATATCTCCGGACATATCTCGAAGATAATATTGGTATTTTTATATGATATAAAAATAGATAAAGTTTATATTTTAAAACTTTTGAATAACACTTGATTATATAAAGAAAAAAATTTACCTTTATCTATACGTTTACTTCAGATATGCATATGTGTTGAATAAATTTTCACAGAATGATGTCACCTGAAAATATTTATACAAATATCTTGCATCATTTTTTTTCCATAGTCTCTAATAAATTTTAATTAAATTTTCTGCGATTGTTACTTGTATTTAGTGAATATATTAAATATAAGACATTCTTTCCCGTCCGCGAGAAGTATTCGATCAGAAAATTATTCTAAATTATTACACAATCTTTGAATATTTCTTAATCTCATATGTTTATAAAGGAAACAAAATTACCTTAAACTTAAAAAAATCATTTAATTTTCTGATGATTGTTCGTTTTTGGTTGCTACTCTAAGCAATTAAATTTTTTTTGACTTTTTAATTTTAAAAAACCATGTGTTATGTCAGATCTGGTGATTTCCAGGAAAAATGGTTATGTTACATAACTTTTTTGATTTTCCCTCCTATTCTAAATATTTAAACAGTCGCTTTTAAGTTGATGAGCTCTATTCAACACTCTAATTTGTTAATTTTTAATAAAATCACCGTTTTAATTTATATATAAATAAATAAACCTCGCGAAACGGCTTAAGAAAAGCTGTTGTGCACGGTTGATGTTGGAGTGGGACGTGCCAATTACTAATTGTAAAATTTACTCCTCATACATATACGAATATACACACTATATGAATACGCATAAAATGTATGCGTGCGTACAAAAGCAATATGGCGGACCAATAATTTCAGGTGACTTGAAATAAAAAACCGAAAAATAAATCCATACCAAATATTGCATTAAACACATCCTCATATTATATTACACACTTTACATATGTCCACCATGTTTTTTCTTAGTTTTATTTTAGGTTTTTATTTTTTATTTAGAAATAATTGATAATTAAGATATAAAAATATAGCAATTTTAAACGTATGCAAATTAACTTTAATTTTAACAATTGTAATAAATCGGCTACAACCACCCCTGATGGGTTGAAGTTATAAATTAACCTGTGGCTTGAGTAGGAAGGTAGGTAGCTTGAGTATGCGCTTCAAAGCCGGTGAAAAAAATTACATACTCTTCTAATTTAGAATTGATATACTTTTTCTACTTGAGTTAAGTTAAGAGAACACCAACCGGGGTATGAGAAAAATTTCTACTTGATATAACTTAAGAGAGCACCAACCGGTTAAAAGAAATTGCCACTCTCTTTCTATAGACGTACTTTCCGCATATGCATAACTTTGGCTTTTCCTCCATTTGTTCTCTCTTCTGCTTTTAATATGTTTAGCCGGCCATTTTTTTTCTAATTTTTTCTTATCTTATCATTTTATAAGTTAAGAAAATATAATTGTACCGCCAATTTTGCATAGTGGTGCTGCCATACATGATATCACAAATAAACATAATGTTTTGTATAAAATATTACATCAAATAATTTTAGAAATTCAATTATTCGTTGTTATAATCTTAAATTTACTAAAAATAATTAATATACTTTTGGTAAAAAAAAAAATATCTACAGTAATTTTTCTACAGAATTTCTAATTGTCATATTTTATTGTTTGTTATTTTAAGTTCTTTTCTATTTTGATGAATCTTAGGAAATTCTTTTAAGAAATATTTTGTTTTCTTTTTTTTTACATGAAATAGATAATAAAACAGTATAATTGGCCACATATGCCAGTAAGAATATTCACATATTTGATTGGTAGCAATTCGGGTAGTAAGAGTAATATGCACGAAATGGCGTGCAGTAACAAAGGTTATTTTGTTCAAATAAACTCTGTTGAAGAGGCTAGAGAGCGTGTCATTGATTATGCCATGGTTATGGCTCGACCAATGATCATGTACCAGGCAGATCATCCTGTTCATTGGAGTCCTGCTTTTGTTGCTGGAAAATCAAGTGGTCTTGGCCGTGATAATGAGAGGAAACGACGTTTGGTTACGACCGTGTCAACACCAGTTTTTGATCGTCGAAATCATTCCGTAAGAGTGGCAAATCTACTGGGCGTGGTCGGAACAGACGTGCCCATTGAAGAAATTCAGAAAATGATTCCTCAGTATAAGCTCGGAGTGAATGGGTATTCATTTATAATCGATAATAATGGACGTGCTCTATATCATCCTGATTTGAGACCCCTAAGTGATGGTGGTCAATATATTGATCTACTTAAGACACGTTATGCATCGGCTGATCTTACGGAAGTTGAATTACCTGATATGGAATTCTTTGATGATCACGAAACCGATGAGGATAATAAGAACTATCTTCACGATGTGAGTAATTTTATAATCATGAATGATGGATAGATTAATAAATTTAATAAAATGTTGCCTATTATTGATTATAATTCGTTTTTTTTCTTTAGATGCGCCATGATATGGTTTTTCAAAAAGAGGGTGAGGCAGAATTCACTGTACTAACACATCTGGATAATATGAAGCGTGTTACTTCGAGGACGTTAAGGTATGTTGTTTGTTAATTTAGTAAAATTTATAAATAGATTGTAATTATAATTTATCTAATTATTCTACATATATTATAGGTATTTCTATGGTCCAATCGAAGGTACTCCATTCACGTTAGCTTTAGCACTGCCGGAAAAATATGGTATTCACGAGTTAGTTTCTGAACAAGAGATTCGACACTCAAGAAATAATGGTAATTATGTATTATTTTTATTATATTGTAATTTAAAAATTACTAAGCAATAATTTTTTGTTATATTCTCAATTAAATAATCATGAGAATCTTGTAGGTAATCGTATTAATTTTATGTACTATATTATTATTTTAGTCACTGACTATTTTAAAGGGGAAAATTGGAGAGTACATCCTGATTGGGTGTATTGTGAATATAATAGTGTAAGCGACTTAGAAAAAGAGCGAGAAAATTCCGGTGAAGTGCTATCACGTGAACAGGAGCCTAGTTTTTCTACACCAGAAGAGCAAGTCTTACACTTTTTAGCCCGTGCAGGGAGACCCGGCTGGAAATGGATGTCGGTTAGTAAAATATTTTTTTTTTATAAATGTTTTCAAGTAATTATTATCGAATATTGAAAAAAATATATTTGCTCATATTTTAAATACTTTAAGTAGAGATGAATTAATTTTCTTAAAATTCTCTATTTATCGCTATACTAAAAAGAAAAATAACAATGCAATATTTCAGGTACGTCCTAGATCCCCTCAGCCTCATCATGGCCATGGTGGATCACCAGCCGGACATTATGCCCAATACATGAATGGTGGGCAGGGTACCCGCAAAGCGGAACCATACTATTGTGATCGAACTTTAATCCAAAGTTTAGTTCGAGATGCAATGGTTACAGAAAATCACGAAAAGAATTCAATGCATCCAATTCAGGAGGAGAACAAGCAGTAAGTTTATTATAAAAAATTGTCTACTTCCTATTCAATTATTATTATTTCAAAAAAAATTTTAACATGATTTTATCACAAGAGCACATAGAAAAAATTCTTACTTTTAAAATTTTATAAAAATATATTATAAATTTTTTTTTATTTTTATTTTGTTATAATCATTTATTAAATTTTTCTTTTTTTAATATATACATTTTCTAACGTATTATATAGATTTATTTTAACTTTATTTTTGAATAATTTTATAGCACAAATTGCACAATTTTTCATTTAATTTCTTTTCTCCTTCACAATATTTACTGATTTGAATAGCCCGGTTGCCACCTTAATGGCTCTTCTGCAAAGGTAAAATATTTACGTTGAATCATAAATGGAATTAAACTTTTTCAAATTCCGCAAGCAGATGACATTTATATAAAAATATGTATTATTTATTTTTATTATAAATATTAAACAAATCATTTATATAAATATTATTTAGTTTGGTGTTAGTTAAACTAAATGAAAAGTGTTACAATAAATTTTTATAAGAAGGAAAAAATATAAATTTTATTTTTAATATTATAAATTCTTGAAATTTTAATTTAACTTGAAATAAGAATTAAGGGTTATCATTTCACTATAGTATTTACGTGTCCTATTTGTGATAGGTAAGAAATTAGATAATATTTGAAGATGTCATTGTTACTTAATAATGTTAATGACAAAGAAATTTCAATTATACCTCAAGCTATTCGTAGAATATCTTCTTTAGTACATTTATTTTAATTTATTTTTACGATTTTCAAATTAAAAAAAAATTTAAAAAAAAAATAATTAAGCATCATGAATAATTTACAATACTAGAATTTTGTTATAATATCTTAAGATTAATTTACTTTCCATTCTTATATAAATGTCATAAATTTTGATATGTCGTTATGAAATTTCGGATAAGCAAACCGAACCGCCTAGGGGCAATTAAACCTTTTTAGCCTTTGATCTCCATTTTATCGCTATGCAAGTAGTTTTAATCTATTAAATTTATATTAGAATATTTTGTTAAATTCCTCTCATTACTATTATATTATCTCAAAACTCATTGCTAAAAACATTCTATTTTAAAGTACATTCATTTTAAGACTAATTTTTAGGAAAAAATAAAATAATTTTTTTAAAGCATCGTTAATGGATACTGTATTAGTAATTTAGGGAAAAATCCTATTTTTTAGATACTCTACAATGCTTAATAAACTTAATAGAAAAATGCCTGTATCAAAAATTTGAATCTAGAATTTATTATACTTATACGGCTTCATTTTAATTGATTATCTAACGAGTTTTAGAATAGTATTAAAAGATAACAATTAAAGGTGTGGTATTGATATGAATATTAAGAAAATTTCAAAAAGAAAACTTTAAAAAAAGTTCAGATAATTTCCAAATAAATATCTCTTTAGCTATTAAAAATAAAATAAAGAGTATTTTCGATATTGTACATTTGAAATTAATAAATGTACTCGTATTCATGTATTTCTTGTTGCTAGTTTAGAGGATAAATTTTCGATAAATTGATAAACTTTACTGTTGAGATATAATTTTCTAGCTGCTGAAAAGGAAAAGGTAAAACTAATAAAAATAAATTTTTTTCAAGCATACGGCCATGGATGTTTAGATTTAAAAAAAAAAAAATTTATTAAAAGTATTATTGAAGGACTCTATGAAAGCTACAGACACAGACCTTACGTCCATATTGATACTGATTATGTGTTTATTTTCAGACAAGGCTATCAGATATTCGAAGTGAAGACGTCATTTGTTGCAACACGATCGGGATTACTTAGATGGGTCGATCACATAAAACATGCGGAAGATTCACCAGAACCGTAAGTTTTGCAAATTATTCCCATAAGATGACTCTATTGTGTCAGTGTTGGGGCATTACTAAATTATTTTTCGCACATGAATTCTTGTAGGCATTTTAGTGAGTTAAATGCGCGTGCCATGGATACGAGTTGGTATAAACGGGCTGTTGATCAGCACGTTACTGAACCGGACAGTTTCGTTTTCAGTGTACCATTTGATGCTGGATATACTGACAAAGCAAATGCACCCGTTGTAACAGCGACACATGCTATTTTCATAGAGCACCGTGGTCATAAGGCGCCGGCCGCTGTTGTTGGCCTACAATTCCAACACGATTCATTGTCACGATATTTTATTAATATTACATCAGCGGTGAATACTTACTTTGATTTACTTTCATAGACCCTATTATAATTGATTATTTTTTCTAATCACAGTGTACACTTCTATCCGGATGCCGAAAAACTTGTGCATCTGATGAATTGGATTGTTACTTATTAGACAATAATGGATTTGTGGTTGTATCAGAAAATACAGAGCATACAGGAAAATTCTTTGGTCAAATTGATGGTACAATTATGGATTCATTAGTGCAAGATAGAATCTATAAGAAGGTGCCCGTGATGGACTATCAAGGGGTGTGCTCTGATAAAAATAATCCTTATACTGCAACTGGTGTTAGATTAAACCCATCGAAAATGTTCTCATGGTTCCTTACATATATCACGACGTTAGTTGCGTCTTGGTTATCAATGCTTCCAGTTCCGATCGCCTCATGGCCACAGGACAATAGTGATTACCTATACCCAGTTGAAGATTTTGATGATACAACATATCCAGATTATAATGTTTTAGAAGAATATGAACCTTTTGATGAGTTGGAAGAGAAAATTACTGTTCCAGATATTGTAAGAACAAATTTGTTGAATAATATTAAGTATGCTAACGTATTTTAAGAAATTCTTTGTTCCGTTCCAGGAACGAACGACACCATATCCGAAAGTTCTAGAACAACCAACTGGCCCTAGAGTTATTCCGGATCCCCAGCACGCAAGATCATGTGATCTAAGAACTGATTTGTATGTACTCCAACCAGACAGATTAAATCACAGCGGCCAGAGTCATCCCCTAAAGGTGAGTATTATTTATTTTGGTTAATACCAACACATGGATTATCACAAAGAAATTTTCATAGGGAAAATTAACTAATTGTCATTCGTCCGGATGTGAGAGACCTTTCAGTGTGCAGAAAATACCAAGAAGCAATTTAATACTTCTCGTTGTTGACACTCTGTGTCCATGTGGCTCAAAACAACTTAGTATCGAAGCTGTGGAAACACCTGGAGGACTCGGTAAGCTCTTTAAATAGAACACCTTCTATTAATTATTAACAAAGTTTGAACTTATTTCAATTATTTAAAGCAGACAATTTTAATTTGAATCTTTGGACTAATACAAACAGATTGCAGTTACTGAAAGAGCATTTTTTTATTGGAGGCTATTTTTCGAAAATTATTTGAGACCAATGTCTGTTCAGGAGGCTATTTTTTCGAAAATTCTAGACAATTATTCTAGTGTGTGTGGGGCAGAACGTCCCATTTCAGTGTTTTTTGATAGGTTTTAACCACCTATGGCCGACCGTTGTCGTGCTGGAAAATTACTTTATTGTGTCTTTGCTCATATTGTGGCCATTTTTCCTTCAATGCTCGGCTCAAACGCATCAGTTGTGTTTGGTAGCGAGCTTCTACGATGATTTCACCCACAAAATTCATAGCATGAGCTTCGAACCATGGATGTTTGGCTTGGCCGTCGATGTTGATGCGTGGCCGCAGTGCCACCACGATTTTCTTCACTTTGGATTATCGTAATGGATCCTTTTTTCATGACAGCTGTTTGCACTATTCGCATGTGAAAAAAACTGTTTAACGTCGTGCGATTGGAGCAGCTGTTTGCCCGTGAAAAAACGCCATTCGACATCTCCTGGCTTCAACTCGTATGGCACCCAATTTCCTTCCTCTCGAATCATTCCCAAGGCTTTCAATCGATGGAAAATGGCTTATTGAGTTATTCCCAATGAATCTGCAAGTTCTTGTTGCATTTGACATGTATCGTCATCCAGTAATGCCTCCAATTCTGCGTCTTCAAACTTTTTCACCGGTATAGAACGCTGCTTGTTTTCCACGTCGAAATCACTACTTTTGTAGCGTTGGAACACTTCGCGACACGTTCTCTTACTAATACAAGCCTCACCATAAATTTCTACAATCATTTGACGCGGCTCATCCGCAGATCTTTTTTAATTTAAGGCCTATAAAAAGTCACAAATCTAATGATGAAGATTTGACGTTTTTCTTCCGATATTTTAGGAGTTAACGGATGCCTAAACTTACGATTTGACGTTTCTGATCCGATATTTTGAACCAACGTTTACTGCTGGTGCCATCTACTGGGAAACGGCGGTTTCTCATTTGTAATTGTGGGAGGTTGTGTATTTTGTACACAACGCTTCTGTAGTTGTCTTGTTGTGACAATTATTATTTAGATGAGCTAAATAAGAATAAATGGAATATTAAGGGCAGTGGAAGGTCGTTAACAACATATTAAATAGAGTTCAAGGTAGAAATGACATTCAGGAGCTGGATAACATTGTATTTACTGACCCGGAAGAAGTTGCTAATATGTTCTTTTTTCTTTGTTTCCGAAAGTTTAATCCCTAATAATAGTTCCAGTAAATGTTCTTCGTATAAGAGGTGTTGTGTTCCATCAGGATATACGAGGTCTGTTCAAAAAGTATCGCGAATTTTGAATTTGCACGGGTTATGTATATTCGATTTTCGATTTTTTTGTGACGTTATGATGGTACTCATGTCTCCCACTTATGCCGACAAGTTCCGCCATTTTGAATTTTCAGTTAATTTTTGACAGCTGCTTTGCTTGCACGTGTTTTGGCTCATCTTCGATTTTTGCCCATTTTCGGTCAAAAACAGCATCGCATTAATATTGCTAAGGAGCTGTTCGACTCTGACCGTGATGACCCAAGTTTGCTCCAGAGGGTCATAACTGGCAACGAATCATGGGTTTATGGTTATGACGTGGAAACCAAAGCTCAATCATCCCAATGAAAGCTGCCGCACGAACCAAGACCGAAAAAAGCGCGCCAAGTTCGGTCGAATATGAAGGTTTCGCTTACAGTTTTCTTCCATTGCAGGGGCGTGGTGCATCATGAGTTCTTGCCACAGGGTAGAATGATCAATAAGGAATATTACCTGCAAGTTATGCGCAAGTTGCGCGAAGCAATCTGCCAAAAACAACAGGATTTGTCGAAGATCAAAAATTGGCTTTTGCACCATGATAACACCCCTGCTCACGCATCGTTGCTTGTGCGAGAATTTTTGGCCAAAAACAATACACTAATAATGCCTCAGCCACCGTATTCCCCAGATTTGGCCTCCTGTAACTTTTTCTCCATGAAAGGACGACGCTACGCTACGATTGAGGAGGTAAAGACGGCATCAAAGGAGGAACTGAACAACATCACAAAAAATAATTTTTAAAGTGCTTCGAGGGTTGGTAAAAACGTTGGCAGAAGTGTATAATATCTGGTGGGGATTACTTTGAAGGGGATAAAATAGATATTTCATGAATAAATAAATAAGTTTTGATATTATAATAATATCTGGTGGGAATTACTTTGAAGGGGATAAAATAGATATTTCATGAATAAATAAATAAGTTTTGAAAAAAAACACAAAATTCGCCAGAAACTCCGGGAGCCTAGTTGGGAAGTTTTGATACATCCACTAATAGTCTGCACCTAAGCGATTGCCATATTTTTTTATCATTGCAAAACTTTCTTAGTGATAAAAGATTGGCATCACTAGATGGTTGTGGATATGGCTTAGTCGAGTTATTCATCAATAGGAAGCACGGCTTCTATGTGAGGGGTATTATGAAAATACCTTTAAAATGTCATCAAATAGTAAAACAAAATGGTGCATATTTAACCCAAATCGGATAATCCGAACCATATTAAATAAACTCTTGAAATAATGGATTTCCTCCAAATATTTAGGCATTATAATTGATAATAAGCTGAATTGGTCTGAGCATACTGAAAATATAAGGAAGTATTTTTTGGCAACAATAAGGAATTTAAGTCAATACTGTTTGGAGAAAATTAAAGTCAATATTATGTAGAAGGAATCGTCGACGCAATAGTTCTGAAGTGTGCAACAGATTATGGCTTTTCCCTATAAGACACCTTTCCTTTTATAAAAGATACGAAATTCTAATGTTAATATGGCGACTGGTTCCAGATTCTCATTTGGGTGGATTTTTTTTAGTATTTTCGCACCCACATTATTTAATAAATTACAATTTGTAGTTAGACGGATTCGAACCCTATTTAAGTTCTTGCGTAAAGTTAAAGTTGCATTATTAAAGTTTAATAATATATAAATTAAAAATCGACTGAATGTTATGAAACTATCTAACATCTAAATTTTATTTTAAGCTTTGGTAATTGTCATGCATAATTTTTTTTATGAAAGAATGTTCTCGTAAGGAAATATTCTATTGGAAATAATTTATTGGCAATTTATTTATATTATATTTTTTATATATTTTTCAATATTTTCAATTTTCAATTTTCATATTATATGATAAGGGATTTTTTAATAGGGTTGATATGTTTTTAAATGGA
This sequence comes from Atherix ibis, assembly GCA_958298945.1. Taxonomy (NCBI): domain Eukaryota; kingdom Metazoa; phylum Arthropoda; class Insecta; order Diptera; family Athericidae; genus Atherix; species Atherix ibis. The sequence continues at coordinate 34,037,510 of OY282609.1, forward strand.
CCGTGTGGTCGTATTGGAAATATTAAAATATTTTGTTAGCGTCAGTTGTGTACAGTAAGATTTGCAATTTACGAGTATTTGTGGAAAGAAACACACCTCAACGTTGTTTGAAAATTATTCAATTTTTTCCTTTTATTGCAACTTATCGTACACTTCTTTAAATTTATGGTCGTCAAAATTAGCCCTAATGTGCTCGCTATTCGTCGAACTGTTTTGAACGCAATCTTTTTTTACATAATGTTCGCATGCCAGTAACACAAAGATACGTACGAAGTGCTGTCAATGTTGCTGCCGTTCATCAATTGTTCATGAAGACCCAAATTTATCGATTTCAAGGCATTCTCAAGATTTTGGACTGTTTACCACAACAACATGGCATATTTTACGGTTCGATTTGGACTTACAAACAAGAATTGAGACTGATGAACTATCGTAAACGCCGTGAATTTGTTCATATTACTCTAGAACAACTTGAAAATGATGCTGATTATTCCAAGAAAATCAACTTCTCAAATGCGGCGCATTTTTATGTCTCTGGATCAGTGAATAAATAAAATTGTCATTACTGGGCTCGATGCACTCCACAAATTATTCGCGAGGAACCTTAACATTCCGAAAAAGTTACCGTTTGTTGTGGTTTTTGGTATGGTGGCATCATCGGTCCTTATTTCTTTTTAAATGAAGAAGGAGTTGCCGTTACTATCCACGGTGAACAAACTTTTTGTATCCTAAATTGAAAGATATTAATTTAACAAAAATATGGTTTCAACAAATCGGCACTACGTGCCACACATCCCATACCAGAATCGATTTATTTCGAGTCGATAAAATTGAAGAAATGCAGATGTGCAATGGCCTTCACCTTTGGACTTCTTTAATATTTTGGACGAAGTCTAAAGCCAACAATCATTAATAAATTAAAATTGAATATTAAACGCTAGGTGTATAAGCTTAAATCCGCTGTTTTTTAGTCAAAAAAACACATGTTTTTTTTCATAGAAAGCAAAAAAAAATTTATTCAAAGTACTTGCCCTCGTTGCTAGCTACACATTTTTTCCATCTCTCGGGCAATTCGAGGCAAACCACTCATCAAGCCATTTTCGGACGTCTTCGTAAGAATCGAAGTGCCGCTCAGCGAGCGCGTGGCCCATCGACGAAAACCGGTGGTAGTCGGAAGAGGCCAAGTCTGGTAAATAAGGGGGGTGGGGTAGCACCTCCCAGTTGATGTCTGCGATGGTGTGTTGTCGTGGAGGAAAATCAGCTTGTCATGTCATTGTTGATAATCCGTCCTTTTTTCACGCGGAGCACGGTGCAATTTGATCAGTTGTTGGTGGTAGCGGTGGGCATTGACAGTTTCACCAGGTTTCAACATCTCATAGTAGACGATACCCTGCTGATCCCACCAAACGCACAACATCGTCTTCCCGGTTGGCCGGGATCAACCCACGATTTCTTGCGTTTAGGATTCCCGAAATATATCCACTTTTCATCCCATGTCACAATCCGATGCAGGAACGACTTTCTTTTTTGTCTGACGAGCAAGATTTTTCATGTGTTTTGGCGTATCGTTCAATTCATGCGGCATCCATTTTCCGATCTTTTCAATCTTCCCCATGGCACGTAGACGTATGGAAATGGCTGGTTGAGTAACACCCAATTGCTGCGCGAGCATTTTTTTTGATTGGGTGTCGTATTCGTTCAAAAGATCCTGCAATTGATGGTCCTCAACCTTCCTAGGCCGATTTTCACACTTCTTGGCCCACAAGTCAAAATTGCCGTCTTTGAACCGATGAAACCAATCTTGACACGTTGTTTCTGATAAAACACTGTCACCATAGGATTCCATAAGCATTCGATACGATTCGACAGGCGATTTCTTCAAATTGAAGCAGAAAAGCACAGCTTCCCGCATATGCTCTTTTTCTGGCACAAAACTAGACATGATTACCAAAGGAAAAATGTATGTTGTTGTACGAAATTGCTAATAATGTGCACTGGTTAATGCTGACAGATGTTAAACTCATAAAGAAAAAGGTATGGCATGCCCATGGTAGCTTAATACGCTAGCTCACGCCAACTATGACCAAACAGCGGATTTAAGCTTATACCACTGGTTTGAAAAATAGGACCGGATTTATTACACTAGGTGGTTGAAAATTAGAGCCATCGTATTCGGTTCTATAAACAGAGTCTAGGTGTCCATTTTAACGATGCTATATTCAGAATATAATTGCATCGATTATACTTCAAAATAAAATAATAAATTTTGCTCTGGTACAGTCCATTTTTTATTTTATTTGGAGAAAAAAACGCATATCACTCTTATTTGAAAAACCCTGTACTATAATGTTATTTTTTATGTATTATATGAGAGGAAAATAAATATTTTATTATTATTATATTATTAAAATTTTTATTTACAAGAAGGACATATTTTAGGGGCATGTGGTGCGAGGAGACAGAGTCGTGCAAATCTTCCAAGAAAGCGACCAACCAAATGTATCAACTATCATCCGGAAGAAATAGAAATTCAACAATGTGGTCGAGGATCAAAACTATTTACAAACTCAATGGTAATATCAAATTTGTTTATGTTAGCGTTAATTTCGTTATTACTTCAAGCGTGATACTAAAAATTCTGGTGGTAAACTAAATCAACACTCAATTGAAAAATGAGAAACTCTGCAGTATTAAAAAATAAATAAATAGAGATTATGAAAAAGGCATAAAATAAGAGAAATATTAAATAAAATCTTGCAAGTAAAATTAATGTTATTTAGTAAAGTAAATTTAAAAAAAAAAATCAAGATTAAAAACTACCAAATGAATTCATACCCAGAAGGTCAAATCAATAATCGTGTAATAAAAATATTTAATACTCGTAAACAAGAATCTAGAGACTACGGCGAATGATAAAGAACAATAATATGATTAATGATTATTTTTAAGACACAAAACTATAAATTCAATTTTGTTTGAATTTTTTTTTTAAACATTTATTGTATTGTAGTTATTGTGTATAAACGTTAAGTCTAATTAGTAAAAATTTTTAGTTATTGATGAAGAATAATCGTAATTGATTGATTAATTAGAAAATTGAGAAAAAATCATTTACATATGTATAGGTAAGATAAAAGGAGAAGAGAAACTATATAAGGATATTTAGTAAAAAAAAAAAATTAGAGCTTTTTTATATGCAATGAATTCAAATTTATGATGAGCGCGATGAACGGGAGGGATTCATTTAGTTCAAAAACTATACAACTAAGAATATATAAAAGTTTTACTGCGATCGAATATTTAGTATTAAAATTATTCTAATTAATTATTATTTGTTAATTAATGTTGATTGAAAAGAGAAAAAAAAATAATAATCTCAATTTATTAATATTACAATTGATTTGTTTTGAACTAAATGATTGGAAAGAATACTATTCGTTGGTTTTTTGATATTAAGGATAATAAAAAAGTGTTCGAATTAAATAAAATTAATTAAGTGAATATGTTTTTACAATATTATGGATAGTATTTTTGTTAAAATGAATCGAATTGAAAATGGGTATAGTTATTTGTCTGTTGATAAAATAAAAAAAACCGAATCGCTTCGATAAAAACGAATTTTTTTCTTTAAACTCTTAAAATTTGCGTATAAATTTATAAGAATAGGCGTCGAATTTTATTGTATTTCTAAATATCATTTAAAAAATAATTTTTATATTTTATTTTTTTTTCTTATTTATTATTTTAAATATTTTTTTATTTTTATTTATAGAGTAAAGCGCATTAGTATTGAGAACTAAGAAATGCACTTACAAAAAACCGTCCAAAAGTTTTCTATTGATTATAAGGTGCCAAAAAATAAAAGAAAACTACACAGGTAAAAGTTTTCGAAATAGAAAAAACAACACTCACAACTGATAGTTTTTTTCTCTCTCTGCAAACTAATACTAATTACAGAGAATAATTTTAAAAAATCCTTCAATTTTTTTTTTGCGCTTATTTAATAAGTTATGTATTTATTATTGTCAAAAAGTTCATTTTAAAAATAATTTCATTTAATCATTTAGCATTTAATACTTTTAATAAAAATATAAATAATTGAATATCAATATGATAAATTAATTTATATTATATGCACTTTTTTGAATATTTTTTAAAAATTATACTTACAGTTTTTAATCTTAACTATTTTAAAAACTAAACTAATTTAGTCAACAAACAGTTAACTTGAATATTGACATAACTCAAATTAATATAAATTTTCCATATTTTTAGAACTTAATTAAAAATAACAGGAGCAAGTATATGTACCGGGTGTCCAAAAAGTTGTTATGTTTTATTTGTGTTTTTTTGTTGTTGGAAGAATGAAAGGAGAATTAACCTTTCTTCGTTACCTGGGTAAGACGAGGTAGTGGAAAGCATACTTAAAGCCAGCATTTGTGGTAGATGTGGGGGGGAGGGGGTCGGTTCTTTTTTTTTAATTTGCCACTACCGCATATACACTCCAATATAACAAATTATATCACGCCGATTATTGAATTTTTATTTTACTTGGGAAACCACTGAAGAGTAAAAGTTTTTACCAAAGTAAAGACGTATCAACGTACATACAATGGAGAGAATGAGGAAAAAAAATATGGCTAAGATAATAAAGTTAAAAGAAACAAAAAAAAAATCAGTTGCGGTTGCCCTGAGAAATATGGTGGGGAAGAATAAAACTGAGAAGGGAAATAAATATTTAAAAAAAATCTCATTCGATATATAAAAAAACCGACGACCCAAGAGGAAGTAATCGTCAGCCATGAAGATAATCCGGTTGGTTGGTGTTGATCATCAATAGCCATTGCTTTTTCCGCTCTTGGCAGTTCTGGCTAAATGTGAAAAGTGCCCCTGTCCGGATGATGACTTACCTGTCTACAGGTTCTATAAAAATATTTTATATACCCATATAGAGTTTTTTTTTAAAAATTATTCTTATATCGGGTTTTTCAATAGCAACTTGACACTTTTGATTTCTTACTTTAGTTCTTGAGTTAACTTGATCTTAAGTTCTTGAGTTAACTTAAGATCAAGTTAACTCAAGAACTAAAGCCACTGGACCATATGAACGACTTTCATCGCAAAATCATCTTCAGTGATGAAGCGCATTTTTGGTTGAATGGCTTTGTCAACAAACAAAATATGCGTTATTGGAGTACTGCAAACCCTCATGTGCTTCATGAAACACCACTTCATTCACAAAAAGTGACTGTATGATGCGGTTTTCATGCCGGTAGCGTCATTGGGCCATTTTTCTTCGTTGATGAAAATGACCGTCACGTTACAGTCAATGGTGAACGCTACAGAGATATGTTGCAGCATTATTTCTTCGATCAATTGCATGGGCGGGACATCAGTGATATGTGGTTTCAACAAGACGGTGCGCCACATCCCACACAGCGGGAGAAACAATCGACTTATTGAAGTCCAAGTTCGGTGAACGTGTTATATCGAGAAAAGGTTCGGTCGATTGGCCGCCGAGATCTTGTAATTTAACACCTCTAAACTTTTTTCTATGGAGCTGCGTTAAATCGATGGTCTATGCCAATAAACTGGTGACGTTAGAGGAACTAAGAGCCAACGTCGAACGAGAAATAGCGGCCATTCCCGTCGAATTTTGTGGCCGAGTCATCGAAAATTGGCTTCAATGAATCGACCACTACAAGCGTGCCCGTGGTGGATATATGACCGGAGTCGAGTTCCATACATAATTGCATTGATTGTACTTTAAGCCAATAATAAAAATTTTGATATACATATCTCCAATGGTTTGCTAGATATTTAAAAAAAAAGTTTTCAAGTTCTTATTCAAAAGCTCTTTATAATAAAAATGGACAATTTTAAAATTTATTTGTTAAAAAATACAGTAATCAAATTAAATTATCGTTTTAATTATTTAGAGATAATCTTTATAAATTTCTTCTTCAGTTTTTCTTTATTATTATTTTTTTTACATCTTATATAGGAAAAAACAAACTAACAAATAAAATTATTGATTAAAAATAAATTAATAGTGGTCTTAAATAATTTATATGTGTCTACAAATGGACAAAAAATTCTATAAAAATATATCGAAAGAAAATTTAAAAAAAAATTAAAAAAAAACGAAATTTGATTCAAAAAAAAATAAAAATTCTTGGGATTATGGCAATATATAGATGTATACACGTATAAATAAATATGGTAAAAGAAACAATTTTAAAAAGAATCAACAAAAACAATGGAGAACAAAAGAATCATGCAAGTAAACCCCTAACTTCGAGCTTCCATTCAGCAGATTGACGCTTAGTTTCAGGGTCATATTTAAAGCATCATGACTCATCACCAGTTATGATCGAATCAAGAAAGTCAGGATCGTTTTCAGCAGTTTCAACAATGTCTTTGCAATGCTCCACATGAGCGTTTTTTTGGTCTTCATTTAATTCATGTGGAACCAAATCTTCAGTTAAAATTCTCCAAATAGTGCGTTTACTCGTATTTAATTCCTCAGCCAACATTCTCGTAGTAACATTTGCATTGATACCAATGATTTCACGGACTTTTTCCACCAATTCAGCACGATTACTAGCTTCTGGACGACCTGGCCTTAGGTCGTCATTTAAATCCTCTCGACCATTTTTAAATCATATAAACCATGTATAAACTTGAGTACGACTCATACAATCATCACCATAAACTTTTTCCATTAATTCGTATGTCTCAGCGAATTTTTTTTCAAGTTTAACACAAAATTTTATATTTGCTCTTTAGGTGCGTTTGAAAGAGGATGAATGTATCTTCTTAATGCTGCAAATTCTCAATAGATGGCGCTGCATGTTGTATGATTTAAATATAAAGTTTGGTATCATCAAGAACCATTCGAAATCCTGATCATCTTCGTTGGATGTTAGTAGGTAAGAGACCGAGTTATGCCGACTTTTTCTTTTTCCTAATCCTGCTACGGTAAATAGCACTATTTAGCGTACTCTTACCTGCATTAACCTAGACGGTGATCACACCTCTGGTCATCCGATCAAGCAGTTCACTTTCGATCAGTATAACTAAGGCTGGCCTAAAAGGACAGGTTCTATAACCGGTACACTCGAAGTTAGAGAACCTGAGAAAGGTGGACCAAGTCTACAGAATAAATGAATCCAAAAAAAAAATCGGTAAAGCGTGGATATCCTTGGCGTGAAAAGTCTCGTGGTAGTGATCCTCCAATGAGCAGAAACGTGCTGACATCCCGTCCAGTCGGCCGTAATTCTCAATGATAGGTCCATCAATATCTATTCAGGACGGACCGAATTCTCCATTACAAGATTCAAAGAATTGGATCAGACTCAACGAAAGTTCTGACCAAGTCGAATAACTACCACCTCATCAGCCAATCTTCGGATTTCTCGAGGCCAATTCTATATTAATCCGATTCGAATGGTATGTGTGATGGTGTGTTCTTGAAATTTATCCACTTATTTTTTTCTCTAACCTCTTATATATTTTTTCTAATTATCCTTTTTTCTCATCTTAAAATCCTTATTATTATTATTCTCGTTCTTTAATTACTTTTATTATTCATAATTTTATTTAATTGTATGTTTATATTATATTCATAAAATATATTTATTGTCAGTGCCTTTTCAATTATTCATAATAATAGTAAAAGGTGACTTTTTAAGTTTTTGGTTTTCAAATATTCAAAAAAAATATATAGAAAAATCTAAAATTATATAAACTTTTTATTTGAATCGATAAATCAATGCTTGCCATTTATTTTTTAAAGATTATTTTATGTTAATTTTGGAAATGACTACATTTTAAGTGATCCATCCGAGGAGTCCAATTTTGAACCATTTTTTCCAGCATCTGGGCTGGTATCTCGCTAATAGTATGTGTAATGTTGTCTTCTGAGGCTGCAAGTAAAGCTGACGAGTGACTCACGTAGTCCCATAGATGAGTGACTTCACGTAGTCCCATAAAAATAGTCTAGAGGCGTCAAATCGCACGATCTAGGCGGTCAACTCACCGGTACGAGACAGGAGATAATTGCTCACCGAACTCATCTCTTAATATGTCTATTGTTTCACGTGCTGTGTAGCATGTAGCGCTGTGTTATTAAAACCACATGCCAGCCAGATGCAGTTCTTGCATTTTGGACAAAAAAATTCCAAATCATCGAGCGAAAGCGGGTGCCATTGACGGTAACGTTGCGGCCAGTGTCAATCTTTAAAGAAATACGGACCGATGACTCCACCTGCCAATAAACCGCACCAAACAGCCCATTTTTCTGGGTGCAATGGCAGTTACTATTTTGACTGTGGATATTCATCAGACCCAATACCGCAATTTTACTTATTCACATACCCATTCAAACAGAAATGGGCTTTGTCGCTGAACGCAATTTTTTGGTAAAAAAAAAGGATTTTTCTCAACCTGTTCTTAGGCCCACTCACCGAAAATTCTATGCTTTGCAGGACGTTCGGGTTCAGTTCTTACGCGAGCTGTATTTTATACGCTTTCAGACCAAGATCTTTGCGTAAAATCGTTCATGTAGTCGAGTAACACAATCCCAATTGTTGTGAACGGCGACTGATGGACGCTACGCCAGTAATATTTTCCTCTGTATGTATTCTACGCACACGGGTTGGTGTTTTGATATCCAATAGCGTAAAATTGCTTCGAAATTTTGTCACTTTAGCTTGAATTGCTTTCTCAGTAGGTCAATTATGACGACCATAAAATGGGCAAAATGCGGGAAACATATTTTTCACAGAGCATGCATTTTGATAATAAAATTCAATAATTTGCAAGCGTTGTTCGGGTATAAGTCTTTCAATGCTAACTGAGCACTTTTGACTTTGACACAAGTCACGTGTTGCGCGTGATCTGTCAAAAATAATAACATAAAAAACCAAACAGAAAAAAATCCCTTGATATATACTTGATACCAAGTTAGTATTGAGTATTTTCCTTTCTAGGTAATATTTTCTTATTTTCTTTTTCTTCAAGATTGCTCAACATAATTATGTTTATTCAGTGATGATACCACAATAATTGAACCACTATGATCTGCGGTGTTTTAATTTTATTTTATTTAATAAAAAGAAGTCAATAGTTCGAAAAATACGATAATTAAATTAATAAAATTAATTGCTCAATAAATGCCATAAATATATATGGTAATTACTCAATGAATGCAATACGATATTTCGATAAATGCTATAATTTCTCAAAATACTATAAATAATACTCAATAAATACGATAAGTTGATAATCATAATGCTCAATATTTACAATAAATACTGCGATTAAGTGTTCAATATAATAGATCAATAAATTCTACAATATATTCGTAATATTTACAAAATAAATAAATCATTCGATTTTTGCTCAATTCGAGAATTTTACGAAATTAAAAATTCGATCATATAAATTTTGCAAGATACCAAAAAAAATTTTTGAATACAAAATAATTAATTTTGTCTCCATAAGATTAGTAAATAAATGTTAGGGGAGAAAAATTTATATATGAATAAAGAAAGAAATTACTATAAAATTGTATAAAAAAGTAACGATTACAAAAAGTAAGGTTTTTATTGATATAAAAATTCCCCTTCTTAAGTATACTTAATTTATATTCTTAAATAATATTTATTTTGCTATAATTCCCGAATAAATTTAATAAGAAAATGCCTATATGAAAAGAAAACATGTTTATAAACTTGTATAGAAAACTAATATTGGCCACAATGTTTCTTCCCCATATATAAACCATTTTTTCTCCTATTCTTAAGAATACCTATTTTTATATCATACATGTTCATATAATTTTCTGATTTATTTTACTCTAAAATATACTTCATATGATACGTTTTGTATTATATATTTTCTATTTAAATTTAAAAAGTAATGAAAATCTTATGGAGAACGAAGTCAGTATTCGAATAAGTATTAGATGGGATCATGCAATAAATAACGATATTTATTTGATTATTTTTGTTACAAAAAAAAACTATATTCAATGAAATTTTGTTAATATTATTTTTTACAAAAACCCGTCAGCACGATTGCAAATATTGACACTTTTTTTGAATATTTGCAATTATTCAGCAGAAAATGACTGGCTGTATTGCTTCAGTTTCATCTCTGATGTGACGTACGATCAATAAACCACATGTGAAACAATTTAGAGCCATCAAGTCAGTGATACTTTGTGTCCCAAAATGATTACGTATTCGTTTGGAAAAATATCGATAAAACTAAGGCATTGTTGCTCTGGAGGCATGTAGAATGTTCCCATTAACTTCCCTGTTTTAAAACAATTTAATTGAGCGACCAATAAATTCTCACACGCATTATGGTAGGCATCACCATGGACAGTTTGGCCCTGCTTCATCACAAATTGAACACAAAATTAACACCAAACAATGAGCTTTTGTAAATGAAATGGTTCTCCAAAAATTTAATGTGGATTTTCAATGCCTCAGAAACGCATATTTCGCTAGTTGACTTAGCTTCGTCACTCATAATTAAGTGATTGATGCATTCGCTATCGTCGGTCGCGCGGTTCAAGTTTCTGAAAATAATTTCGATTTTGTAAGGGACCAGGTGCAGGTTTTTTTTCTCCAAATACGTTGTACTGAACTACTGGGAATGCTTAGCTCTTATTAGCGTCATCTAACGGATGTGCCAGGTTAGCTGTCACATCCCCTCTAACATGAAAAATATATTTATTGGATCGATCTATATATGATCGGTCCACCTTATTCGGCTTCACCAATTGGTTTTATGGTGGTAGGCCAATAGTAGACAACATAAACTTTGTGTAAAAATTTTCGGTGTATACAATAATTGACCTTCAGTTTTCAAGGTAACAGAAAACAATTTTCGTTTTTTTGAGCGATTGTTAATTTATTTTTACCAAATTTCTACAAACATTATCTACAGTTTAAAAGGACTATAGTTAAAAAATTTCAATAAATGAAAAAGTTTGTAAAAAATCAGTGAATGTAACTTTTTGGAACACTCTGCATAATCCCAAACATAATATATTCAGCCCTTTTTATTAGTATAATATATAAAAGCTTATTAAAGTTAATATTTGACTATATCGAGAAAAACGCAATCCTCAAAATATTCTCTTAAGCTCATTCATGATTTGCTTAAAAGCAAACCTTATTTAAAGTTAATTTTTTTTTAAAATATTTAATATACATATACTCGTAATCATAACTAAATATATATAAATACAATGTATAAAATAAACTAGTCTGTAGAATAATGGGGACCATGCTATTAAATCGGTGACAGTATTAAAGAGTTGAAATGGAATTAAGAGTATTGTTTTTTAAACCTAACCAAAAAAAAATTTTCTATAATTTTCTAGCAATTACAATAAAATATATCGGTTTTTTTTCGTTGAATTTTACAATTATGAAAAAATAATTATAATCGAAGCGATTCAATTTAATATACCCTAAGTAAAATTCGTTATATAAAAATAAATTCGTAATAATCAATTATTATATATAAATTTAAGAGCTATTAATTAAAAAAGAAAAACCAAAAAAAAACACCTATGATAATTTAAAATAAGATAATTTAATATAAAAAAATTTGTAAGTTAATATTTTACAAATAATTATAATGAAAATTGTGAAAAATGTTTCAAATTTAATAATATTCAGTTATTAGACAATAATTAATTTATAAAAAAAAACCACTAATAAATATGAAAATAAGCGAATCAAATGGTTATAAGAGAAGTTGGAGATAAAAAAAGGTTAGATAATACTAAAATGTATTAAAAACCCTCGTCTAAAAGCAAAAATATTGAAATTAAAATAATAAATTTAAAATCTGAAATAAAAAAATTTAAAAATAATAAATATTAAAACATATTACTAATTTATTTAACACAAAAAAAAATTCTGTTATATTAATTACGATGAAAAAAAAGAAGATTGTTTAATTTTTTAAATTAAAATAATTACGGAAATTAAGCTGCTGAAGAATTTATTAAGATTTCAATTTGAATGTTTCAACTTTGAATCGAAGAGAAAAAATTACGGAAAAAAAAGAGAATAATAAAAAAATCTGCATAAAAAATGCTGTTTTTATAATTATTACGATCTAAAACATTTTGAAGAAAAAGTAACAAAAATAAATTAATAAACAATGATTATTGTGTGAACAGAAACTATATTGAAATTGATATTAAAATTTTAAAATAATTTGAAAATCGTCTGCAAATTATTTGGCAGTGAAATGATTCAAACAAAAATTATTAACGATTTTGAAATTTATATACATTTATTGATAATTATACAAATCAGTTTAATTATTTAATAGAAGAAAAAAATAGAACTTTTTTTTCTATAAGGACATTATTATTGATTGGTTGTTATTGATAGAATCCAATCCCAAATGTTGAAAAGGGTTTTTAAATCATAGCCAATTGGAATCAATGAAAATCGTTATTGCAAATTGCAATTTTTAAATAATAATTTTTATTGAAATTTATCTAAATTATTTTAAAAATACCTATTCTTTTTAATATCACTAATTAGGAGTTTTTTTAAAATGAAAAATATTGTGCAATTATGGAATAAGATATGAAAGAAGTCCTTGGACCTTTTATTTAATTTACATTAATCTTAACTTTTGAATGTATTAATAATTATTACAATAATTATAGGTTCGATAAATTTCTAGGTACCAAATTTCTTGAATAATTTTAGAATATAACATTTTCCTGCCCTCGAAGAGAGCCAAATACGATCTTTTCAGTAATGGAAGCAATAATATGTCTTTTACAGAAACGGTAGTGGTTTCAGTATGTAATCAACTATTGACAAGTATTCTACCAATAATGTGTTACTCTATTTAATATTTCAATATCAATTTTACTAAAAAATATTCTTTGCTATAATCTATAATCTATATCGAATTATATTTATTTCTTGTAAAGAGATTTTCAAAATTAATTTGTTATGGTTGGGAGCAGGGTAAAAGTGTTTACTTCCCTTGACTGGTCTAAGAAGGCTATTACGAATCCGTTCATATGTAGGAAACTTTTTCTTGAACTTGAACTGATTAAAACATCTTTTGAGGCTGACAAAATTTTTGGCTGCTTAATTTGTGAACTCTATTGTGGAATCTTCTCTTATAGGGTAGTTCAAAATCACGGGTAGCTCTGTGGGCTACTAATATCTGTATTAGCCATCCGCAGCCACGTTTGCTAGACGATTTGCCACATTTTTTTTCAACTCATTGAGCTAATCCATATCGAAATTTTGAGCACGTAAAGTCTACAGACTCAGGATTGAGTCTGAAGGCAATCAGTTCACCATCACTCAAATACTATATGAATTCCACTTGACATACATTTACTTTCGTCTATAAGCAGAATTTGTCCCTTTTTAATCTTTTACTATATACTAATCTATATAAAATTTAACAAAACACTCACTAATCTACTTAATTTCCCACAGATCAGCTTTGTTTAGTTAACTTTTCACACAAACAATGAAGTCATGAAAAGGCATCACGGTCATGGCGCTAAATAGTGTCTCCTTATATATAAATAAACCAACAAACAAAACTATTGTTTCTCACAATGTCTCTCTAATAGTACACTCCTAGTCAAACATTTAAATTTTTTTCACTTCAAGTATTTAACTATTAAAAAAAATCTTTTTTAATTATTTATTGGGTCAATTTATTCAGCGTAAAAATAGATGGCGGTACTTATTTTAAAAAAAATACTATAAACTATTTCATATAAAAATAAATTTCTTTTAGAAAAAAAAACTGCGAATAAAACGAGAAAAATATTCTCCATTGTTTTTGTTCAATTAATTAATTATAATAATTAAAAATGAAAATAAAAACGCACAAATTTTTTTTAAGCAAATTAAATTATAAAATAAATACAAACCAAATATAATAATTTTGATTAGAAATTAAATAAATCTTAAACTGACATTTCATTAAAAAACAACAAAATGGCAAACAACAAGCATATCAAAAATAAAAATCTACAAAAAGTAATAAAAATAAGACTTGTTACAAAATTCTACTACATTAAAAAGAAGACGATTTGTTATTAGTCACACCAGCGATTTTATTATTATATTGTATTATAAATAATAAAATAAAAGAAAATTATTATTATTAATAATAAATACTTTGGAAAAAATAATCATATAAAAATAAAAATAAAATTACAAAATTTTAATATTAATTAACATCTTCCATATCAATGTCCGTGAAAATAAAACAAAATACATATTAACTCATTTTAACTATGAATAAAATTCAATTAAATTTATTTATTATAAATAAATAAAATTAGATTAATTATAGGAAAATATATACATACATAATATATATATATATATATATATATATATATATATATATATATAATTATAGTGAAATATATTAGTTAAAGTGGCATATAAAAAAAGACAGTCAAGTCTGAACTACCTATCATAAAACAACATATCGCAATAATAATGATTTACTAAGAAAAAAATACCGAATAATAAGTATCTATTACGAAATAGCCCCAAAAATTATACTGGATCCTAAATAATTTTATGGGAAATATCAAATTTGATTTTTGCTTATTTAGTCATTTGTACGTTAACTCGAATTTCCAATAGATGACGCTATGATATATGTTTGGATTTTTTTTTAAATTTCCTTCTTAAGACGATTCTTTGTAAAAATAATTAGTTTTTAAATGAAAAACAACAAATAATCTCATAATCAAAACTCGAAACTTTAGAAAATAAGTTTGCTAGTCAAGAGAACTCTTGCAGAGAAAAAAACAAAAAGAGAAAATTAATAAAAAGAAAATAGTATTGAGAAAAATGTTTTAATAATAAAATGTAAGTGAAAAAAATGCAATCCGTTTGAGGCACACAAATTTTTTTTTTCATCATCAATGAGAGTGAAAAACTAAAGGAATTTCAATATGAACATGATCAAATTCTTTAAAGAAAATTAAAACTCCAAAAAAAAAGGCTAAAAACAAATTGAAATTATGATAATTATAAATGCAAATATAATATTGATCGTGATTAGAAGAGCTTTTATGGGCAAAATAAAAGAAAAACCACATAAGAAAAGATCGAATTAATAAAAATTAAAAGAACACATTAACTGAAAACCAAAAACTATTGTAAAAAAGGAAAAAAACTAAAAATTGTAATAGGAGAAATTACGGTTTTTTTTTTAATTCATAATTTTAATTCTAAATTTTCTATTTGATTCTTAATTGTCATAAAAATTGCTCTAAAATTTCTGTGTCTTAAACTTATTAAAAAAAAAATGTCTTCCATATTAAATGAAAAATAAAAAATAAACTCGTTTTATATTCAAATAAACGTAGAATTTGAAAAGAAAAGAAAAAACGTAAAAAAAATTTAAATTTATCAAATGAATAAAAATAAAAATTAAATAAATTAATTAATTATAAAAATAAATTATTTGTTAAGATTATAAAAAAAAAAATATATATATATATAAAGAATATAACGTAAGAATAAATTTACTACCATTAAATAAAATTATTAAAAAAATAGATTCATTAAAGAAAATTATCAAAAATAATGGCAATTATTACTATTATTATTGTTATTATTATTATTATTATTATTATTGCTAATATTAGTATTACTCTTTGATGGTTTTAACAAATTATTAAAAAAATTCTTGTTTTTTACTTTTTATTCGAAAATTATTATAATTAATTTTCTTAAAAAAAAAACTTATTATTTTAATTAGTCTACGAGTAGATTAAAATTTTTAAATAGAATTTAAAAAAAAAATGTTTTTTTTTAAGTCGTCATAGAGATTAAACAGTTTTAATGGTCATAGTTGAAAAATTTGTTAATTTTCCAGAAAGTTCTTATATAATATTGTTAAAAAAAATATTCAATAATTATTTTTATCATTCAAGTCAATAAAAATTGCTATTTTCGAACTTCAAATATTACTAAAAATATTGTTTAAAAAAATGTTTTCTTTAAAAACAATTGCGAAAAATGGAAAAAAGTGCTTTTGAACATATGAAAAAAAAAACAAAGTCTAAACTAACTTAACTAACTTCTATTTTGATAAACTAATTATTATCAGTTTATTAATTAAATGCAATTATTTTAATAACACTAAATGTATTATTTTATAGTAGAAAAACTTGAAGATATTATACAAATTGTTTGCTTATCTTAAAAGAATTTATTAAGTATTTTATTTCGAATGCTATCAAATTTAAAAAAAAAATTTAATTATTATTTAATAATTTGATTTTTACCAAAAATTTTGAGATCATAACCATTTGGGAAAACAAATTTAAAAATAAATAATATATAAAATTAAAAGATAATGAAAAAAGAAAATTGAAAATACAATTTTAATATTGTAATATGAACACAAAAACTTATAATAATAATTAATAATAATAATAATAATACTAGTAATTTAATAAACATAAAAGTATGATAATGAATAGAAACAAAATGCAATATCTGTATTGGGCAGAAATATAAAATTTAAAATTAATTATATTAATAATAGTATTAATAATAATAATAATAATAATAATAATAATAATAATAATAATAATAATAATAAAAATATTAAATATTTAATATATATATATATATAATTGAGAATATGATTTTTATATATATACATGCATACATATATATGTATTATTATGGCAATGTTGAAATTTTCTTGTAAATAATAATATTTAAAAGAAAGAGAAAATATTATACATCTATACATACATACACATCATATACACATATTCATAAGTAAAGATTAAAAATAAAATCAACAACCAAAAAAATTTAAAAATTGTAATCATTTGAGAAAAATGCAAAAAATTTAATAAACTAATAAAAAAACATATATATTTACGAAGAAAAAAAACAAATCAAATAAATATACATAAAGAGTAATAAATAAATTTAGATAGTTCATGTGTTTTAAATAAATATTTCAATAATAATAATGATAATAAAAAAATAATATTAAAATATTGAAAAAAATTTAAAAATGAGGTAAAATTGAGAGAAATTTAAAAATACATTTTGCCAAATGGTCTCAAGGTCGTGGTACTACCTAAAATGGTCCTAAGAACTATCCTTACAATACATAAACATAAAAGAATACATAAAACAAAAAAAATGCAGAAAATAAAATATAGAAAATATTAAATTATTTTTTAAGGTAACTCTTTTGATTATTTAATATTAATAAATCTATTATTGATTATTTTATTCTATATAAAAACTGATATTTATGCTTTTTATTCAATTTGAAAAATTAAAAATGGCCACCAGTTTTACCAAAGGAATAGATTTTTCGAAATATTGTTTCATGTATTTAAACAAAAGTCAATTTCTAAATGCGATTAATTAGTAAATGTTATAATTTGGATTATTCACTGAATTTAACTACACTATTGAAATTAATCATTTAGACTATTGAAATAAGGATAAGTTAGTCGTCACTACGCCAAAGATCTTCTATTCATTATTGGGTGTTTTAGTAAAAATGGTGTTAGTTCATATTTTATAGAAAAACGACAGTGATTTTGTTCTTTCTAAAGTGTGACTACTTTGAAGAATAAGAACTTTTAATATATAAATTGATAAAGCTATAAAAAAATACTAACTGAAATATGATAATCAGTTTCAAAAATTCTATTCATCTTGATTTAGGGCCAAACATTTATTTTTTTTGTAAAAGAGTTCCTTGAAATAATAATCAATAAAAAGAAATTTCTTCTGATGTGAATAGATTTTATTAACAACTATTAATAATACATTTTTTATTAACAAAATTAATAATTTTAATATTTATTATTATAATGAGCATAGAAAAAAATTATTTCTTTTTTTAAATTATTTGGATTTTTTAGCTAATTTTGATTATTAATATTGTCTTATTTAAATATTTTAAAAGTATGAGTATATGACAAATAAATAATGGCCTAAAATAATGATTTGACAAATTTCTTTAAGCAGATAATTAAATATTGATAAAAAGTACGGGAAAATTATGATATTTTATCGGAAAACACCGCGTTAAATTAAGAGCAGAATTAAAAATATTTTTAAAGTAAAAGGTGTTGTTAGGAAAAATTTACAATGGTTTTTAAAAAATAATTTTAGATTTGACTATCTAAAATCGTTTTTCTGGGAATCTTGTAGGGAAAATAATATTGGTTGAATGGTCATCTCTGGCTTTGTAGGAAATATCTCTGCTCTTTTGATGATATTTTTCAATCAACACGCTATCATACGTTTCCGGGTTAATTTTATTGATTTCGTTGCGTATGTTTACTTTAAATTGTTTAATTATCTGTGGTCGGTAAACGTAGAAGTATCCTTACAGAAAATCGGGACCAGTTAAATATGGCGAGCCAAGAGGCCAATCGACATCATCATTTCTCAACATAATTTGTCCTAGAATTTCCATTTCCAGTGACGTGTTGCCCAATTGGTTCAATTCACGGATGAAAAAGTTCTTTATTGACTTTCAATTTCTAGAAGCGTATTCAAAAACATATGGACCAATGACACCTCCGCCCCAAACACCGTACAACACAATTACTCTACGAGGTAAATGTCGTTCCTAAATTGCCTCGGGATTTGCACTAGGGATTCCAGGGCTTTCAGCTACACTTCTATGCACCGCATTAATATTTTCGGTTGAGCGTGGGGGTTTTAAGATGGCCAGGCTTTTGTCAATGGAAATCTTTACCGTTTTCTTCAAAATTACTCACTACACTTTAAACACTGCAATTGTTCACGTATTTTATTAATTTAATAATAAATTATTTTCGTAAAATTTTTTTACAATAAGTAAATGTTACTGAAAGTCATAATGCTCCATAACAATTTTACAGCGTCTACTCTCTATGACTGTCAATTATGACATTTAATCAAAATAAACCTACCTTTAGAATAGTCTGTATTTTTCTTAATTAAGTGAATATTCATGGTTATTAATTTCTCGCAATTAAATTGATATTTTTTACAGGTTTTTTTGTATGGTGTCAAATACCATTTTTAAAATGCCAAGATTAGAATACATTCTATACAATTTATCAAATAATTAATAGATAATAATAGCAATATTGGTTTTTCTCTTTAAATGTAATTATTTTTTTTTTAATTTTATAACTTAATATAGGTTATTATTTCTATACGAAATCAATTTTACACATATTTTTTCAATAAATAATTGCAAATAAATATCATAGTTTTTTTTTTTTTTTAGAAAATTAATCTAGTTTTATTATTCCCCATCAAAATTGTATTTTTTTATATACGGAAATTTGTCAATATTAAATGTAAAAATTTAAAAGAATATAATTTATAAAATTTCCTAATTACGAGTACTAATGGAGTTAAAGTTTTTAATTAATCAAATTACATTTGAAAAAAAAAACTAAATTAAAATATAATTTTTTTAAAGAAATCTAAATAATATTTAATTTATATTGAGTATAATTTGTATAATAAATGAAAATTTAATTTTAAAAAAAAACCATCAAAACATACTTTTAATTTGAAATTTTTTTTCAAAACACCCAAAAAACCGGGAAAACGAATTTATATTTTTTTCAATATTATTCACATTAGAAGAAAAACAAAACATCGAATTTTGGCAACCAAAACAATTTCATTACTTTATTCAAAAAAAATCTACTTATTAAAATAAATTGTAGCTAAATATAATAATAAATCTAAAACTGCATAAAATATTATATTATATTATATAAATTTTCATAAGAAAGTACGATATTTTATACAAGAATACATTCATATATTTACATATACACAAACTTATATGTATGAAAGAATTAAAATACAAAAATTAGAGGGAAAAAATCAAAAAGAAACAAACATACAACATCTATTTGTAAATATTTATATTTTCTGCATCATTTTTGTTCATAATCTCTTTCATGTTATATCTAGAAAAATTGTCTCATTACTATCTCATGTCAGCAATGAAAGAGAACTTAATTCATGCTCTTGTATGTGCATACATCAAAGAGCCACCATAAAGATGTACTCTGAGTAAAGCGTAAGAAGATATAGCAATAATACTCTAACAAATAACAAGAGAAATGACCAAATGTAAACTAAAGAGAAACATGATTAAGTAAAATCGTACGCGAACTCTTTATTCGCGTATACAAATTTAACAAATGTCAAAATAAAATTGTATAAAACAAAAATTAATAAAAAAAAAAATTTAAATTAATAATATTATAAATCTAAGAATGAATATACATACATAATACATATACATATATATTAAAATAAATTTCAAACATTTCACCTCTTCCTTCATACATATTTTACTTCATATTTCATATTCTATTTCATATTTAAGAGAAAAACACAAACAATTCCATAAATCTCCATTTATATACTACTAATTTATAATAAAATCAACACTAATAAACGAATTAAACAATTAAGGTACTAACATATCTGATTAATAAGAAAACCTAAAGAACGAGATCAAAATAAAAACGATTTAAAGAAACAATGAAATTTACTCTTATACAACATATATGATAAATATATAATAAAGAAAAAAAAATAAAATAATTATTATAATAAACAATTTTATCTCAAAAAAATATGCAAAAAAAAATCATTGTAATTTAACTCCTCATCTGATAAAATATAATACATACTTCTTTAACAAAAATTACACAAAATTCATCAACTATTAATTATTAAAAAAAAAAACAAGAAAAAAAAACAACAAAAAATACTATTATATAAACTATTTGCATAAAAAAAATACATATATGTATATATATATTAAATATATACAATAATTGATAAAATTAAAGAAAATTGCATCAAAAAGTAAGGGGCAAAAAAAACCGAACAAAAAAATTGAAATGTTATTGAAAAGCCTTAAAAAGGTAAAACTGATTGTAAAAGTAATTATTAACTTATTATTATGATATAAGAGAGAATAAATGAATTTGAAAATCTAAATTTAATAATAACTGAATGTATTATAATTAATTCCATCTAAAAATAGATCAATTATAAAAAAATGAAAAACAAACTAAAAACACAAAAAAAAACAATTACACTAAAAACTAAAATGTAAAAGAAGGTAAACGAAAAAAAAAATCAAATTTAAAAAAAAAACACTTTCAAGAGATGAAAGTATTACTAAAAGCAAAAAAAAAAAAACAAACAGAAAATATACGACTATACCACACGAGATTATATATACCATGACGTATTATAAAATGAAAAATGGGAAAAAGAATTATTGAAATAAAATCAGAAAAATGATCTAAAAATTTGTTTTTTTCCCTCTTTTTAATTAAACGTTGTTTATAAAACTCTCCAACTATTGGGTGTAAACGGGCCCCACACACAGGTCAACTGGTCGGCCAACCACGCCAAACACGTCCCAACTTCTTTCGAAGCTTTCAAATATTTTTAGCTGTGTCAAAAATTTTGTGGTCAGAAGAATGACAAGAATATTTTTTGGTCAAAGGAAATCTCTTCAACGTTTATTGTTTATTTTTACTATATTCTCGGGTATATCTTCTCTCTGGTATAAAAAAAAAAATTAACTAAAGAAGTTATTTACTTCAGAATTTACCAGTTGAAAAAAGTGCATGCTTTTGTTTTATTTGTTATTTAAATATGGAAAATATGCAATAAATTATTTGGCCTTTGGCAGATTAGTCAAAGAAGATTTTTATTTGTCCTTGCACTATCTACGCAATGTGATAAATATTTACAAATGCAAATTAATTGTCTACTATGATCCAATGCAAAGGGGAAAAAATAACTGAATAGATAGGAAAACGGACCAAGAACGGCAACAAGTTTAAGAGTTTTTAGAAACTTTGGAAAATGGTACACTCATTTTTCTACAGCCTCTAACCATATTGTATTAATATTTATTTTTATGTTTAGAAATTTGTGAAATTAGTTTATTTAGTTGGTTCCATAAAAATGCTAATTTTTTTAAAAAAGCATCTGGAAACAAAAATTATCTGTATGATAAGGTTTCATAGTTTTGATACAGCGATCGTTATCCTCGGAATTGTGTTCAATATTTACTAGAAGGAAAGAACAAAATTGCTACGACAAAGAAAGCGACATTTAATTGTCGCTATCAATATCTTAAAACTTTCCATAACGTTATAGGGATGATGTCAGAATTATGGTCTTATTTGCATCTGTAGTATCTCAATGAGATTCGCTATTCCATATTTTGGACACATAAAATTCCTAAATTAGCAAAGACCTATATATCTGGTAAAAATACCAGATGGTAAAAAATACTTCAATGGTAAAAAATACTTCTATGGTAAAACTCTCCTCAAAAACTCTCTCCAAAGTTCATTATTAACAACAGCCATTTGTCGAACACTGCGATGTGTTCAACTCAAAACCCGAAAAACAAATGATTTTTTGACATACGGTTTTCACAACTTGCCCATACACAACCAACTTCAAGTACCAACCAATGACTCCGCCCATAAAAATAAAAATATTTTGATTTTCTTCAAACCAAATCACCAACCATCAAAATAGTCGGCTATCTGCCCCACACACGATACAATTTGATTAGTTGGCCGACCAAGTTAGCCTGTGTGTGGGCCTGTTAAGGCAAAGTTCTGTCGTTTTTTTTTCTAAAGAAAAAATTAATTTTTTTTTCACTTTTTATTCAAAAATTAATCCGAAATATAATTTCCTATATTAGTTGCAACTGTCTGCCAGCGTTCTGGCAGCTTATCCAACTCCCTGGAAAAGAAATCTTCGTTTTTGGACGCAAAGTATTCTTCCACTGCCATTTGGACGCCATCATAATTTATATATTCATTTCCATCAAGAAAGTTTTGCAGAGACCTGAACAGATGATAATCAGATGGTGCAATATCTGGAGAATATGCTGGCTGCTGGCTGAGGTAGAGTTTTTCAACCCAACTCTGCTATTTTTTGTACGGTTTTCCTTGCCACGTGCGGTCTAGCGTTGTCATGGTGAAGAATTACACCCTTTCTATTGGCCAAATACGGGCGTTTACGTTGAATTTCTTTATTCAAAACATCATGTTACGAACAGTAACGATCAGCATCGACCGTATAATTTTCTTTCACCAACTCATAGTGGACAATACTTCTCCGATCCCACCAACAACACAACATAACTTTCCTTTGATGCACGCCAGCTTTGGATGTTGTCGGTGGTGTCTCCCCTTTGTAAACATATGCCTTTTTTCTTACCACATGTTTATAAACTATCCACTTTTCCATCACCAGTCACCAAGCAGTCCAAAAACGGTTCCCTTTAGTGACGAGCAAGATTTGAAGAACATATTGAAATTCGTTCCATTAATTTTTTTCACTTAATTCATGTTGCACCAAAAAAACAGAGAGTTCGGACACAAAACCAAGCCTTTTAACGTGCTTTAAAGCAGTAGTCTGATGACTTCCAAGTATGAAGGAACCTTTTGTGGAATTTAAAATGGGATCATACTGCGTCTGATGGGATCTGATGGATGGCCTTCCTGATCTGGGTTCCTGTTTTAAAGAAAAATCACCCGAACGAAATTTCGCAAACCATCTCTGGCATGTTCGAGCTGTTACTGCTTCTAATCCAAACACGCCACACAAGTTTTTTTTTGCCTCTATCGCAAAAAAATGCACATGAAGTGCAAGTGTTCAAAAATGACAGAATATTAGATAATTTATTGCTCTGATCACGTCTAATGCAGTCAGTTTTTGAGTTCAATGGCGATCTTCGTTGTGGAATTTTATCTTTTAGGGAAGGTCTAAATCTTGGCCCATCGAATGATACTATTCTCAACAATATTCTTTATAACTTCCGAGTCACATAGAAATTTAGTTCGCAGCAGTTCCTAATTTGCCGTAATTACTAACCGAATGGTAATTGGCAGATTCAACTATCCGTACACATACACATACGACGTATTGGACAAGTTTCTATCGAAACATTGGCTAACAATTACATATTCTTACCAAGTTCTGGGCACTGAAACTCCTCAGAATTCAGGTATGTCATACTGCTCTCACCCATACGTAAGTTTCCTTTATGAAAACCACGCCCAATCTGTGACATTTAACTGACAGCTACTCACCTTTTTATGGAATGTCACCTCATACACATTTTTTTATATTTTTGGTGAGATTCCTTGCATTTTGAAGTTTTAAGATCACTAAATCTAAATACCTTTTTTTAATTTCCTTTAGAAAATTAATATGTTCTTCAAAATCTAATCACCTCTACTTGTGTATACAAATGATAGATTTCATCATAGGTAGCGAGAAATGGCCTCTTGATCGTGGCGCCTGGTTTATGGTCTATGGATTTTGCATAGATAAACGTAACTACCGACGAGCACATATTCTGTGGACAGCCTTTATCTTATATACGATACAATAATCTATAAGTTTTACTCTTTTTTGTTATTTTTTATCAAATGAAAAAAATTATTTTTAGAGAATTTTTTTTGGTGAGCTACCGTGTTGCGACGAGGAGCGCCTACGAGTATTCGCTGTTCAAAATGCTTGTATTTGTGGATGGAACAGCTAATCGTCTTTGAAAAATGGTATAAAAACCGACACGTAAAAGAATTTTGCTGACCAAAACTTTCCATATAAAATTATGATTAGTATTATCCTTGATATGAATTCAGTTTGTTCAATGCTGGCAGTTAATTTATTCTAAAATCATTTGTAATGTTCACAGAAAAATATAAACCAAATGCTAAAAACTCCACGCAAGTGCATCATCGTACGAGTATCTAGTATGCTGCCGAGTAAGTTTTATGTTTTCACCAATAGGATTGAGGTATTGTTGTGTTTAAGAGTGTTACCATTGCGGTCCAAATGCTCTTAAAAATAGTTATAAGAGACATGCAAACATTCTAATCTAACTGAAATTTAAAAATTCTTAGAAGATAAAATTTACTTAGAAATAATATCAAAGTAAATATGTATGCATTCGAAAAGGGCTCGAACAAGGTTGTATGGTTTCTCATGGCAAGTTAATAATGGAAGAATTTTGAAATAAAGGGGCTGGTCGGTTATTTTTGGCAGCCATTAATATTATTTGTCTGATACGTAAGTGACCAATAATGAAGCTGAGAGGACGCTGTGGAGGTAGGACGTACATAAAGTTGATGGTTATCTTTCGTAATAGTTCTCAAGCAGTTCGTGGATCGTCGCTTTCTCAAAACAGTTAACGCATCCAAGCAACCACGTGCATGTGAAGACAACACAATTTCTCTTCACAAACAATGCAACACGAATTAGAAATTGCATTTGAATGTGTAGGTAGAAGAGTGAATTGGCGGATCGTGTCGATTAACACTTTGATAACTGTCAGTACACTTGCCGTATCAGGAAATTTTTCACGTAGCAGATTCTCTTATAAAATTTTATTTATTATTTTATGTATTTTAATCCTCTTCAAATTGAATAGAATTTCCAGAAAATCGTTTGCGAATTGGAGTCAACAGGTTTGTTTGGCCACCAACCGGCGTAACCTATTTAGCTGTCCACGGTATCACTTCTCATCAAAACACTTTATTAAATGATTTTAAGACAAATTTACAGAAATGCAACTCTAATTAAGTGATTATTTCAGAAAATTGTTTTGAACCACACACATCCAATTACTAAAAACCCACAAATACAACTAATTAGAAAATTATTTGTTTTTTATTCAATAAACTGCTAAATAATTAAAGTCACATAATTAAAAATGAAAGAAATATTCTCCCATAATTTCGAAATAATATAAATAAAAAAATATATTTTATTATTATTCAAAATAATAAATTAAAATCTTTAATTATTTGTTATATTTAATTTTAAAGGTTTATTTAATTCAGTAATTAATTATAAATAATTTAAGTGAAAATAATTCGAATTTTTTAATTGGTAATTTTGCTACAAGAAAAATTATTCACAAAATTCAAATTGGTAACTGTGCTAAAGTAACTGTCCGCTATGCATACAAAAATTTGGATATTTTTGCAAAATCCGTAATTAAAAGTGTATTTTCTTAAATAAAAATACAAATGAGCGTGGCATAGATAGTTTTATAGTTTTGGATTCATAATGGTTGGGGGGGAGGGGGGAGGAGGTAGCTCAAAAACAAATAAAATTAACTACGATGGCATGCAAATTGGAATTTAGACTATTCAAATATAGATGGCAGTAAACATTCAGCAAAAAATATTAATTTTTAAATTTTTAATCAATGCCAAATTCCTAATAGTTTGAGTACGTAATTTCTTAATGAAACAGACGAATCTACTGAAACCTAGCGTCCATCAGTTTTTAAATGCTCTTTAAGTTTGAGAATTATCGCGTAAACAAGATTTTTGAATCTACAAAAAAAATTGAAGGATTGACATCACAAAATCTCGATATTATGCGTCTTTTTAATACCATATATCGGTTAGATAAAAATCTTTAAGTTTAGGCAAAAAAAAGGTTATTTTTTGACATTTTCAGACTTTTTCGAATGGCTTCTCCTCCATAGTCATGTATAGATTTTTACAGCTTAATATATAGTAATTTTGCGTATCCTTTGAGCGAAAAATGATTCTCATCACTGAAGAATGATTATTCGAAAAATTATTATCCACAAAGCTTGTTGTTTAATGATATACGAGGTCTGTTCGAAAAGTATCGCGAATTTTGAATTTCCGCGGGTTACGTATATTCGATTTTCAATTTTTTGTGGCGTTATGTTGGTACACATGTCTCTCACTTATGCCGACAAGTTCGGCCATTTTCAATGTTCAGTTAATTTTTGACAGCTGCTTTATTGCCCATTTTCGATTTTTGCCCATTTTCGACCAAAATCAGCATCGCATTAACATTGCTAAGGAGCTGTTGGATTCTGTCCACGACGACCCAAATTTACTCCAGAGGGTCATAACTGGTGACGAATCATGGGTCTATGGTTATGACATGGAAACCAAAACTCAATCATCCCAATGAAAGCTGCCGCACGAACCAAGACCAAAAAAAGCGTCCCAAGTTCGGTCGAATGTGAAGGTTTTGCTTACAGTTTTCTTCGATTGCAGGGGCGTTGTACTTCATGAGGGTAGAACGGTAAATAAGGAATATTAAATGCAAGTTATGCGCAAGTTGCGCGAAGCAATCCGCCAGAAATGCTCGGATTTGTGATATAACAAAAATTGACGTTGCTTCCACGCGAATTTTGGCCAAAAACACCACACAAATAATGCCGCAGCCAACGTATTCTTCAGATCTGGCCCCCTGTGACTTTTTCTTGTTCCCGAAACAGATTCTTTGATCCATTTTTTGAATGGGCCAAAATTGAAGACGAGCCAAAACACGTGAAAGCAAAGCAGCTGTCAAAACTTAACTGAACATTCAAAATGGCCGAACTTATCGGCATAAGTGAGAGATATGAGTACCAACATAACGCCACAAAAAAATCGAAAATCGAATATACGCGGAAATTGAAAATTCGCGATACTTTTTAAACAGACCTCGTATGCGTATGCGTATATCTCTGTAGGAAAATATGCAATAAAAATTGATTAATTTTTTAATTATTTTATTGTCAACACTGTAATTTTTTATAATTTTAAGAAGTTCTAAATACCATATATGTATCTAACTTTCAATAGGGTTATCTGTCAAATCAACTGTCTGAGGACAACAGCATAATACACACCCATAAAAACTTATTGTAGGAACGCAAATTCCGACTGATCTGTAAATGCATGCAATCGCACTGTCAAAATTTGAAAAATCCCACAGTCTTATGGGAATGCAGAAAACTCCGACTGCCCTAGTTCAAGTCTGCCATACATTTCAGTGTTTTATTATGTGGCAGAATTTTTGTTTAACTATTGAAATTTAAATACAAATAAGGTAAGTGAATATATTATCTGTAGTTTTATTAAGAAAATTTTTATGAATCAACATTTGTGCGTTATTAATTTTATTGCAATTATAATTAATTGGTTAATTTTTTCGTTTTCAGTTTCAGTCGGAATTGTGTTCCTACCAATATGTGAGCCGTTTATTTTGAAAGTGTCACTTTGTTCTTAAATCAAAATATTTAAGGATTTACGTTTTAACATATTTAAAAATATTAACGCCAACTTTCAAGAATATTTACTTTTATTTGTTATCCCTGCATAGTAATATTTTTCTCAGTATAAATAATTTCGTATAGATTAAAAAATCACCAATTCTCATGACGGTAACGTGGTTTATGGCACTTTCAAAATAAAAAGTTTAGACAAATTACTGACAAGTTAATTTTGTCCACTGTTTTCAGAACAGTAACTTAAGCAAATTTACGAATAAATTACATAAATAATAATTATAATTTATATCATGTGTTTTATAAAAAAAAGTTTATTCAAGAATTTTTTAATTTAATAATCAACAAATACAAAATCATTAAGAACATTTTGAAATATAAATAACGGGTGATTTTTAAAGTGTTTGGTTTTAAAATTTCCAAAAAAAGACACAGTAAAATTGTAAAAGTGTACGAAATTTTAATTTGAATCGATGAATCAATGCTTGCCAATTACTTTTTAAAGATTATTTCATGTAAATGTTGGCTGCCACTATGGTTAACACATAAGTGATCCAGCCGAAACATCCAATTTGGACTTATTTTTCGGGCATCCCTGCTGGTATCTCGTTAATAACACGTGTAATGTTGTCTTCCAAGGCTGCAAGTGACGCTGATTTATCGGCTTAAAGAAGTAACTTCACGTAACCCTATAGTCTAGAGGCGTCGAATCGCACGATCTACGTGGCCAACTCAACGATCCGACACGTGAGATAAATTTCTCACCGAACCCATCGCCTCAATTTTGTAGACTTTCTGAGAGTTTTTAAACACGCGATTCTCCATGAAAGTGGTAGCATACCGAAATGCTTGCATACTTTTGTTGCTTTTAAAGTGGTTATTTTGACATTTATCGGAAAATGCAAGTGAAAGTGTGGTTTTTATGTTTTTTGAAGTATTTATGAAAAAATAAGTATTTATATAAATAGTTATATTGTTGATAACATTTAATAGAAAGTTTTTATTTCAGAAAATGTTGACAGTTCAATGTTTACCAGAAAATAGTTCAGTATCGATGTACGTAAAGTGTGCGTAAGAAAATTTAAGGCAACATTTTCTTATCCCTTGCGTATTTACGAAATACAAGTGTGCTTGCAACTGAGAATTTATTTTATTCATATTAACGCAATAATTTATTTTAAATCCCCCATTGCTATAATTTTTCAGTGGGTTTTCCAATGCTATTTTCATTGTGTTAAAATAAGTAAAGTATGAGGTCTGTTAGAAAAGTATCGCGAATTTTGAATTTCCGCGGGTTACGTATATTGGATTTTCAATTTTTTGTGGCGTTATGTTGGTCCTCATGTCTCTCACTTATGCCGACAAGTTCGGCCATTTTCAATGTTCAGTTAATTTTTGACAGCTGCTTTATTGCCCATTTTCGATTTTTGCCCATTTTCGACCAAAAGCAGCATCGCGACGACCCAAATTTGCTCCAGAGGTCCATAACTGGTGACGAATCATGGGTTTATGGTTATGACGTGGAAACCAAAGCTCAATCATCCCAATGAAAGCTGCCGCACGAGCCAAGATCGAAAAAAGCGTGCCAAGTTCGGTCGAATATGAAGGTTTTGCTTAGAGTTTTCTTCGATTGAAGGGGCGTGGTGCATCGTGAGTTCTTACCACAGGGTAGAACGGCTAATAAGGAATATTACCTGCAAGTAATGCGCAAGTTCCGTGAAGCAATCTGCCAGAAATGCCCGAATTTGTAGAAGAACAAAAATTTGCTTTTGCACCACGATAACACCCCTGTTAACGCATCGTTGCTTGTGCGCGAATTTTTGGCCAAAAACAACACACCAATAATGCCGCAGCCACCGTATTCTCCAGATCTGGCCGCCTGTGACTTTTTCTTGTAATGCACAATGCCTATTTAAATTACCATTTCAATTCACAACCACACATTTATATTATAAAGAAGTTTTCAATATCTACAAAATGCTTGTTTAACAATAAAATTTATATTTACTAAGTTATTGTGTGGTTTTGAATTTCAACATAATATCACATTCTCTCAATTTAATTCATTTTGCATTTTTTGGAATATTATTTGTGCACATATTGGAATGGTTTTGATATACTCGTAATTCTGTTTTAAAATTGGGTTGTTCGGAAAGTAATTTCATTATTTTTTTTTATAAAAATGAAAGACGATTTTCTTATAGTGAATTAATATTTTATTCAATTAAATATTGTTCAGTCGGATTCAATATCCTTTGACATCTTTCTGGCAGTAGCATGATTCCACGCTCATAAAATTTTTGTTCTTTGCTGGCAAAAGACTGTTCTAAGTGATTTTTGACCTCCTCATTTGAATTAAACGTTCTACAATCTAAAAAATTTTATAGATACTGGAACAAATGATAATTGGAAGGTGCTAGGTCTGGACAGTATGGTGGGTATGGCAGTATATACCACCCACGCTCTAAAAGCTTTTTCCGAGTGGTCAAACTTGTATGTGGTTTCGCATTATCCTGTTGGAATAGGATACCTTTCCTATTGACTATATTCTGCCCTTTTTTCTTTAAGTGAATCACTCAACTTGTCTAACTGATGTCAGTACACTTCAGAATTGATCGTTGTGTTGCTCGGTAGAAGCTCAAAATAAACGATTCCTTTGAAATCCTACCAAACAGATAGCATAACCCTTTTTTTGAGGAATATTGACTTTTGAAGTATTTTCGTATGAGAAGCAAATCACAAACGTCAATGCGACGGCACATTTTTTTCCGTAAGAAGATGAGGAACCCATATGTCGAGCTTTGAGATTAAATTTAGCCGTTTTAAAAAATCATAAGCAGTCGAATTTGATAAATTTAATCTCTCATCAATTAATGCCTTTATTGTGTAAGGAAATTACTTTCGAAAGTAAACGAAATTGCTTTCCGAACAACCCAATAAATAATATATAATAAAATAAATAAAATGAAAATATAATAAATAAATAAAAAATATTTTATTACAAATTTCTAATACTAATTCCATCACACAACAAAATCCACAATATTTAACAAAATCTATTTGTTTACGTAGAAACGATATCACATACCAGGTGTATAAGCTTAAATCTGCTGTTCGGTCATAGATGGCGTGAGTGACCATGGGCACGCCATACTTTTTTTTTATGAGTTTGACATCTGTCAACATTAATCAGTGCACATTGCCAGCAATTAGGTACAACAACATATATTTTTCCTTTGGTAATCATATCTAGTTTTGTGCCAGAAAAAGAGCATATGCGTGAAGCTTTGCTTTTTTGCTTTAATTTGAAGAAATCGGCTTCCGAATCGCATCGAATGCTTATGGAAGCCTATGGTGACAGTGCTTTATCGGAAACAACGTGCCGAGATTGGTTTCGTCGGTTCAAAGACGGAAATTTTAACTTGTGGGACAAGAAGCGTGAAAATCGGCCTAGGAAGGTTGAGGACCATCAATTGCAGGCTCTTTTGGACGAAGCCAATACCCAATTGCAAAAAATGCTCGTGGAGCAATTGGGTGTTACTTAACCAACCATTTCCAGCGTCGGATAGGCGACGCCAAAAACACATGAGAAATCTTGCTCGCCAGATACAAAAAGAAAGTCGTTCCTGCATCGGATTGTGACAGGCGATGAAAAGTGGATATATTTCGAGAATCCTAAATGCAAGAAATCGTGGGTTGATACCGGCTAACCATCAACATCTTCCCCAAGACCAAATCGCTTCGGACGGAAGACGATGCTGTGCGTTTGGTGGGGTCAGCAGGGTAACGTCTACTATGAGATGTTGAAACCTGATGAAACTGTCAATGCCCACCGTTACCACCAACAAATGATCAAATTGCACCGTGTTCTGCGTGAAAAAAGAACGGATTATCAACAAAGACATGACAAGCTAATTTTCCTCCATGACAACGCACCATTGCATACGTCAAAAATGGTCCGAAACTACTTGGAGACACTCAGCTGGGAGATGCTACCCCACTCCCCTTATTCACCAGACCAAGCCCCTTCCGACTACCACCTATTTTCGTCGATGGGCCTCGCGTTCGCTGAGCAGCACTTCGATTCTTACGAAGACGTCCGAAAATGGCTTGATGAGTGGTTTGCCTCTAAAAAGAATTTTTTTTGGCGTGGTATCCACAAATTGCCCGAGAGATGGAAAAAATGTGTAGCTAGCGAGGGCAAGTACTTTGAATAAATTTATTTTTGCTTTCTATGAAAAAAAACTAGTGTTTTTTGACTAAAAAACAGCGGATTTAAGCTTATACACCTAGTATCCAAATGGTTTTAAACAAACCGCTTCAATCGCATACTGAAGTTTAAAATTAACCCCCAGTGATTTACGCCTTTTCTGGTATTTTGCATATCCAACAAAATTGAGCCACAATTTTTGTGTAGGGGCGTTCATCCAGTTCTTCTATAATCGAAGACGTGTAAAAACCAAATAGCAAAAATATCACCCAATCTAAATAATGTAATTGTCGTCGTTAATAGGAGTGACTTAGTCTTTGGAGATTGTATTTTGTTTCAAATTTTTAAAATAACTGTAGTTTAGTAGGGATAAAATGAAGCAAGTCCATTATTTCTTCATACGTTATTTTGCTGAAATGGAAGGACTTCAAAATAAAATAAAAAAAAGAGTTTGCTCTGCCATTTGTATTTTTTGTTTCATTTGAAAAAAAACCACTTTTATTGAAAAACAAATACTGGGAATATGCGTCCAAATTTGGGAGGCTGTTTGTTACTTTTTGATGTTAAAAATAATTCCTACGCTAAGCCCCCATTACTATACATTGAAGAAATTACTTCTCCAATAAATTTGAACAAATATAAAAAAATTTCTTTTCAGTTATTTATTCAGATATTTAAACAATTTTAATTTTTCGGGGATGGTTTCCCTTTTAAGTTGCTGTACTTTTCGTGAAGCCACTGTCGCGTTACTGTGGTTCCGAACTTTATTTCGTCCATGCCCAAAGACAGGAGCATATAATTAACACTTGTCCGGAGAAAAGCAACTTTCCGAATAAACTCGTCAACATTCTCTTTCGTTTTGGCCATTTTGTCAATGGGAAAAACTATTGGCGGACTATTGACCACCGGTGGATCGTCTGTTTCAAAGCTGAAATTGTCATCAATATTGAGTGGCTGATGGGTTGCTTTCCGACGATTTCCCGATTTTCTTTGGTTTTTTTGTGATATTTCGTCCGTTTCTCTATTATCTAATTGTAGATTTGTTCGTATTTTAATATTATTAGGCGAATCTCTATTTGAACGGCTAATAGTAGAAACATCCGCCGATGAGATTTTCTGTTTCGGTTCACTCGTAGACACATCACATTTACTAAACGAAACTTGATCGTTCAATTCCGATTTCATATCAATTTCGGTTTCCTCATCACTGTCACTAATTATTACCAGGTTGTTGGACATCCTGACAATATCAATTCACTAAAATATTAATTAGATCTTCTTAAATAAAATAGCAACTCTGTAAAAATCAAAAACAAACCGTTCAACATTCTCTTTTGACATTTGCCAATGAAACATAAACACAAAAATGTACTAGATTCAACACCAATCTTTGTGGTGAACAAAATAGAACTAATCGGTTTTTTTAAAATTATTTACCCAAGATACACAATTTCTTTAAATAAAAAAAGAAATCTTACAATAAAACTAATAATATTTACATCAAACTAAAAAATATTTTTACTTTCTGTAAAACACTTACAATTCCATAGATTCATATGCATAATGCTGAAAAAAGCAAGAGCATAAACCGTTCGAGGGAAGAATCATGGATTAGTATAGTTAGCAATAGCGGAATATATCATGTACATCGTATACAACCACCAAATTGCCAGCATAATTCTGGTTTCTAAGGGAAAATTCGGATACATTACTCCGAAAACTTATGCACAAACCACAATGAATATTTTAGTAGAGACAGAAAAATTTCACCACATTCTACTTTCACCACAGATTTTTTTGGATTTTTTTTATTACCAACCAAATTTTTTTTTTTCCAGAAAATAATGATTTTTTTTTTCAAAAATTTTGTTTCTATTTTATTATTTTTTTTGCGAATTGTTTTTAATTTAATCGATTTAATTTGATTAATAATTTTTAAATAAAAGTAAATTGATTGGAGTTCATTAAATAGAAAACCAACGCTTTTGGTATATTACCAGGTGTTAAGCTTAAATCCGCTGTTTTTTAGTCAAAAAAAAAATGTTTTTTTCATAGAAATCAAAAAACAAATTTATTTAAAGTACTTGCCCTCGCTAGCTACACATTTTTCCCATTTCTCGGGCAATTTGTAGATACCGCGCCAAAAAAATTTCTTCTCTTTGGAGGCAAACCACTCATCAAGCCATTTTTGGCAGCACTTCGTAAGAATCGAAGTGCTGCTCAGCGAGCGCGTGGACCATTGACGAAAACAGGTGGTAGTTGGAAGGGGCCAGGTCTTGTGAATAAGTGGGGTGGGGTAGAACCTCCTAGTTGAGTGTCTCCAAGTAGTTTCGGACCATTTTTGACGTGTGCGATGGTGCGTTGTCGTGGAGGAAAATCAGCTTGTCATGTCTTTGTTGATAAACCGTCCTTTTTTCACGCAGAACACGGTGCAATTTGATCATTTGCTGGTGGTAGCGGTGGGCATTGACAGTTTTACCAGGTTTCACCATCTCATAGTAGATGATACCCTGCTAATCCCACCAAACGCACAGCATCGCCTTCCGTCCGAAGTGAATTGATCTTGGGGAAGATGTTGATGGTTGGCCGGGATCAAACCACGATTTCTTTCATTTAGGATTCTCGAAATATATCCACTTTTCATCGCCTGTCACAATCCGATGCAGGAACGACTTTCTTTTTTATCTGCCGAGCAAGTTTTCACATGTGTTTTTGGCGTCGCTCCATCTGCCTATCGTTCAATTGCACCCATTTTCTGATTTTTTCAATCTTCCCCATGACACGCAGACGCATGAAAATGGCTGGTTGAGCCGGCAATTAATGGTCCTCAACCTTCCTAGACCGATTTTCACACTTCTTGTCCCACAAGTTAAAATTTCCGTCTTTGAACCGACGAAACCAATCTCGGCACGTTGTTTCCGATAAAGCACTGTCACGATAGGCCTCCTCATAAGCATTCGATGCGATTCGGCAGCCGATTTCTTCAAATTGAAGCAGAAAAGCAGAGCTTCTCGTATATGCTCTTTTTCTGTCACAAAACTAGACATGATTACCAAAGGAAAAATGTATGTTGTTGTACGAAATTGCTAACAATGTGCACTGATTAATGTTGACAGATGTCAAACTCATAAAAAAAAGTATGGCGTATCCACGATAGTTCAATACGCTCACTCACGCCATCTATGACCAAACAGCGGATTTAAGCTTATACACCTGATAGAAATAAATTACATTTCCAAAAAAAGTTTCTAGTTCAAATATTTTAAAACAACCAGATTATTTAAATTAAAAACAAGCAAAATTTAAAAAAAAATCATAAATTTTTTCTCATACACGCTCATATATAAAAGCAGGTTAATCTCGATGAAGATTTACGATGAAAAATTTTTGAACCAACCGTCTTTCTACAAAAGCAAATTGAATCACAAACGAAAATATTTTTAATAAACTCACTTTTATCTTTAAACAATATTAAGGATAACATTCTGTTCATTTAATAATGCAACAAAACAAAAATCCCCCAAAAAAAAAAATCATCAAAAATAAACATTTCTGCTTATCGTAAATGCACATTGGCCAAATATTGTACAAAAATTGTTATACAAAATAAAACCGGAAAACCTTTTTAAATAATTCGATTTAAATTCAATTTTTCTACTTTTCCAACTTTAAATTGATTAAAAAAAAAAAACAATTTTCCCTTTTTTTCCCCCCGATTTTATTTGGCTGAGGACAAATAAATTAATAACAATCAAATGAGAAAATGGGGAACTCAACAAATATTTTTTGTTGTTGTCATTTTTATAATTTCACAAATAATTTCATTGGAAAAATGATAACAAAATCGAAAGTTGGATGTACCTTTGTATTTGCTTCTTTAACTTTTTTCGGCCATTTTCTTTTTAATTAAAAGTGAAAATTATTTCAAATTTAATTACGACGACAAAAATGTTATTACTTTTTTTGTTATTGTTGTTGTTTTCCTGCTGACGAAAGTTTGAGAAGAAATTAAATAGAAAAAAAAATCAGTAGAAAAATCCAAAAAGGGAAGAACAGTTTGACAATCATAGGAAATTATAGACTAATTTAAGAATGTGAATGGGAAAAGAGGTTGGATAAAAGTAGAATAAGGGGGAGGTCCAATCTCTCTGTTGTTAATTTATAAAAAAAAAGCATATAACATGGAAACTTGTTTTTTTTTTAATTTAATTTTTTTTATTTTATTTTTTTTATTTTTTTTATTTGACAGGTTTTCATTTCTATGTTACACATAGACATGAGAACACAGTCACTCCTATGGAGCATATAGCGGCACTAGAGCCTCTGTGAACTCTCTCCATCTGCTTCTGTCTTGAGCCAGCCGTTTTACTTCCGACCATGATTTGCCAGTTTGTTGGTGTTCGCGCTCGACTGATCTTCTCCAAGTGGTCCTTGGACGTCCTCTGCTGCGATTGTCCTGTGGGTTCCAATCTAGTGCCATCCTTGCTATGTCCGTAGGTGGTTTTCGCAAGGTGTGGTCAATCCAACTCCATTTCCTGCGTTTGATGTTATCTAGCAGGGGTATTTGCTTCGTGAGAAGTAACAGCTCATCGTTCGTTATCCAGTTTGGCCAGAAGATCTTGCTTATACGCCTCAAGCATCTGTTCACAAATGCCTGAGGCTTACGAGTCGTGCTGTCTGTTACTTTCCATGTTTCGCAGCCGTACAGCAGGACTGGCTTGACGTTTGAGTTGAATATTCGAAGTTTGAGTGCTATGGAGAGATGATTGGAACGCCATACGTTCCCAAGTGAGGTGTACGCTTGTCGCGCCTTGTTGATGCGCGTTTGGATGTCTATTTCAGTTCCACCATCCTTGCTGAGCATGCTGCCAAGGTAACAGAACTTTTCGACATCTTCAACTTGGGTACCGTGTAGCATCAAAGGTCTCTCGCAGGTGGCGCCGACACGCATCAATTTGGTCTTTTTGATGTTGATTCTCATCCCAACTTTTTCTGCGTTGGAGGCCAGTGCATTCAGTTTCTCCTGAATGCCGTTGAAGGTGTGGAACATGAGGCATATGTCGTCGGCGTAGTCCAGGTCGTGGAGCTTCTCACGCAGTGTCCACTGTATACCGTTGCTGGCTGTGCTGTTAGTGCGTTGAAGAACTAGGTCTAGGGCGATTATGAAGAGGATAGGCGAGATTATGCAACCCTGCCTGACTCCTCTCGAGATGT
Source organism: Atherix ibis (assembly GCA_958298945.1). Classification (NCBI taxonomy): domain Eukaryota; kingdom Metazoa; phylum Arthropoda; class Insecta; order Diptera; family Athericidae; genus Atherix; species Atherix ibis. The sequence goes on from OY282609.1 coordinate 34,075,098, forward strand.
TGAATGTATCGCTGTTTCGTCCTTTGAGACGCACTCTACACGGGGCCTCGCGGTATAGTTCTCGGATTAGATCGATTATGGCCTGCGGGATGCCTAGTTCAGCCAGAACACTCCAGATTGCGTCGCGAGAAATCATGTCGAAGGCTCCTTCGAAGTCAACGAAGAGAAGATAGAGCGGGCTGTTCCATTCGTTCGACTGTTCAATGATCATTCTTAGGCTGTTGATGTGATCAATACAGGAGCGGTTTGGTCTAAAGCCAGACTGCTCGTTGCGGAGGGCACTTTCCACTGTTGGAGTGATGCGAGTCAGGATGATTGATGCGATTAGTTTCTGGATTGTGTTCAGCAGCGTGATTCCCCTCCAATTTTTGCAATCGCCAAGGTCACCTTTCTTCGGGATGGTGATAATTACTCCTTCTTTCCAGCTGTCCGGGAAGTGGCATTGTGTCCAGGCTTTTACGATTATAGGATGCAACAGCGAGGCCAGGAGTGGCGGGTCAAACTTCAGAACTTCTGGGGCCAGGTTGTCGGGTCCGGGTGCTTTGCTGTTCTTAAGTTTATTGATTGCTGTTGTGATCTCCGTAATCGTAGGTGGTGTTGTTGGGATGGATCTTCGTGGGTTTCTGCGCATCACTGTAGGAGGAGGATGGAATTCTGGAGCTATTGGAAGGGATTCTGAGAAGAATTCCTTCCAGCGGTCGAGTTGTTCTTCATCCGTGGGGAGAGTTTGACCGTCTTTGTCCTTAAGTGGTGGCAGTGAGGGTGTTATTTTTCCGGATAGTTTGCGAATTGATGCATAGACACTGCGGATATCGCTCCGGTGTGCAGCGGCTTCTGCTTCGCTCGCTATTTCGTTGAAGTAGTTCCTCTTGTCATCCCTTGCCATGCGTTTGACCATCTTTTGAGCAAGGTCGTACCTCGTCTGTAGATGGTGCCTTTCCTCGCGAGTTTGAGCAGTTTGGAGTAGACCTTTCAGCTTTCTTCGTTTTCCTATTTGAGTCCAGGTTGACTCGCGGATCCATTTTTCCCTTTCTTTCCCCCCGATTTTAAGAAATACGAGATCTGTTCAGAAAGTATCGCGAATTTTGAATTTCCGCGGTTTACGTATATTCGATTTTCGACTTTTTTTGTGGCGTTATGTTGGTACTAATGTCTGCCACTTATGCCGACACTTAGATTATAGAAGAACTGTTTGGGCCTCTACTCACAAATTGTGGAACAATTTTGTTAGCAATACATTCGTAGAACGCACACACATGCAATACAACAGAAACGGCGTAAATCATTGGGGGGCAATTTAAAAGTTCAGTATGCGCTTGAAGCGGTTCGTTTAAAACCATTTCCATATGTGATGTCATTTATGCGTAAAGAAATCGATTTTTTAATATTGCGGGCTTTATTGTTTGATGGAATTAGTATTGGAAATTTATAATAAAAAACACAGTATTCTATTTTAAAATATTATTTATTTATTTATTTCACTATATATTATTTATTAAAGCATAAATATAAAGTGGGGAAGAGTATATAAAATTATAAATTGCAAGTTATTTGATTATATGAAAATAATTATATGTACAATAAGAAGTTAATCGTATACAACATTAAAGGAAATGCTTTACAATAAAATTACAAGATGAAAAATTGAATGTACTTAAATAATTAATACAGTAACACTCCGTGTTACGTACGCTCGCACTTACGTACATCTCATTTTTGTCCCCATTTGCCCATTATACGTACAATGATTCACACTTACGTACAAGTCCATTTTTTCTGGTTTTGAGGAGTTGTTTAACAAATATTTTACGGCTGAAGTTAAAGAATATTGTAGAAGCAGAAAAATACCGTATAAAATTTTATTTTTATACCGGGAGGGTCATCCGCAAAATTTAGGCAATGATAATATTCGAGTTGAATTTTTACTTCCAAAAACCACATCTATCCTTCAACCCATGGACCAGTGTGTTATCGCGTCATTTAAACTGAACTATTTAAAAAAAAACATTCAGTAAAATAATTGCTGCAATTGACAGTAAAGAAGGTTCAGGTAGGGAAGTTTTAAAAAAAGTTTGGGCGGAGTACAATATTTTAGATTGCATAAAAACAATTCGAGACACCTGGAATGATATTTCAGTTTCTATAATGAAAGAGGCCTGGAATAAATTATTTCCGCAGGAGACAAAAGATAGGGAAGATTGCGAAGATAATAACGCTGAAATTATTTGCAATATTATAGATATGGCGCAACATCTAGAGTTAGAAGTAGATTCAAATGATGTAGTTGAACTTATACGAGGGTCATTCAACAAGTACTTAGCATACAAAAGAAAAACGAAAATTTTGAAAAGGTGGCAATTTATTTTTCTACATAATCTCCTTCAAGCTCGATACACTTGGCCCAGCGATGCTCTAACTTTTTTAACCCGTCCAAAAAATACATTTTCTCGAGGGAAGCAAAATAGGCCTCCGTGGCGACGATGACCTCCTCATTCGATCCAAATCTATTCCCGGCGAGTGATTTTTTCAGGTTTGGAAACAAAAAGTAGTCACAGGCGGCCAAATCTGGAGAGTACGGTGGATGGGGCAGCAATTCGACCAATTTGGCCATGGCGACGGCAGAGGTGTGAGCCGGGGCGTTGTCGTGGTGGAACAGCACTTTTTTCTTCGCAAAGCGGGGCCGCTTTTTCTTCAATTCGACGTCAAATCGGCCTAATAAGTCAGCAAAGTAGCGCCCCGTGATTGTTTTACCCTTCTCGAGATAATCGATGTGGATCACACCTTGTGAATCCCAGAAAACGGTGGCCATCACCTTTCCGGCCGATCGTACAGTCTTCGCCTTCTTCGGAACACGTTCGCCGGGTGAAGTCCACTGTTTCGACTGTTCCTTGGTCTCTGGTGTGTACCAGTGAATCCATGTTTCGTCGACGGTCACGAAACGACGCAAGAACTTCGCTGGATTGCGCTGAAACAGCGCCAAACAAGTCGCCGATGTGGTCTCACGGTTGCGCTTGTTTTCCGGTGTGAGCAAACGCGGCACCCATCGCGCCGACAGCTTTCTCATGCCCAGTTCTTCGTGTAGAATATTATGCACCGTTCCTACTGCGATGCCCACAGTCTCAGCTATCTCGTGAACCTTCAATCGACGGTCTGCCAACACGAGATCGTGGACTTTTTTAACGTTTTCCTCCGTGGCAGCCGTTTTCGTGGCACTTGGGCGTGGCTCATCAAAAACCGACGTGCGGCCACAAACAAACTCGTTGAACCAATTCTTGACGGTCGCCATCGAAGGAGAAGAGTCACCATACATAGCATCCAAGCGATCTTTGATTTCGCTGCGCGTTTTCCCTTCCAAAAACAAGAATCTAATCACCGAACGATATTGTACTTTTTCCATTTTTGTGCAACCGACCGACACGCTCGCTTTCAAAGGCTCTCAAAACAAAACTAATGAAGGGAATCGACTGATTCAGTAGACTACTAAAAGAATGTACTGCACGATGGTAAATTTCTTTTGTGACAGCAGTTCCATCGGGCGGTGAGGCTAAGTACTTGTTGAATGACCCTCGTAGCATCCTACGATGAACCTCTCAACAATGAAGATCTTTTAGAATTAAATGAACAGATACAACCTGAAAATTAAGTATGCAATGTCGCAAAAAAATCCACTCAATCTGAAGGACTAACATCCAAAATTTTATCAGATGCTTTCCAATGTTTTCAAAATGGAATGGCTCTTTTTGAAAAGAGCTCAAAATCAAAAGAAAATCGTAATTTGGCATCCACTTCAGGAAGTCGCAAAACTTTTTCAATAAGTTCATCTACATCTCCTGACTCACCAGCAAAAAAGCGTTTAGCGGTTGATTACACCACTTATGAAGATGATACATCATTCTCTACGTCATCGATCAATTAATTTTGTATTACAATATTACAAATTGAATTCTATATTTAAATATTTATTACATATTGTTGAATTTTGAAGTTTATGTTTATTTTTTAAGTGTTTTTTTTTTAATACACGTTAAATATAGCATAAAAAAATATTAACGTATGAAATAAAAGTGTAAAACTACATACATATATCCCTCTTTTTCTTTTTATTTATATACTTATTGTTTTAGTTTGTTTCAAACATATTATTCATCAATAAAAGCAGTAGATTCGATTTACGTACATTTTTGTTTTACGTACACGCTCCGCTCCCAAAGTGTACGTAAGTGCGAGGTATTACTGTAACAAATATTCTAAAAAAAAAGAAAACAATATTATTTAATAAATGCATTACAAAATGGTCTAATAGAGCAAGCAAAAGCATAAATGCAAACAAATTTATTGAAATAATAAGCACATAAAATATACTTTACTTATTTTAACACAATGAAAACAGCAATGGAAAACAGACTGAAAAATAATAGCAATGGAGAATTTAAAATAAATGATTACGTTAATATGAATAAAATAAATTCTCAGAATACGCAAGGGATAAGAAAATGTTCCCTTAAATTTTCTTACATACACTTTACGTACGTCGATACTGAACTATTTTCTGGTAAACATTGAACTGTCAACATCACATTTGTTAACATTTATTGAATGCTGATTTTTTCACTTTTTTACCACTTTTTGTATAAAATAAATCACTAAAAGGCATTTAGGTACATCACAAACTAAATTTTTGTTATTTTGTTAAGTAAAAATGAAGATGTCAACTTACCAAAAGAAAGAAAACTAGATGGCAGTGGGTGTCATGTCTACATAAAAAATTTACACAAAAATATATCATAATTGCCATTTCTCGCCACTTCTGCAATAATTGTGCCGAATAAGTTCGGCCATTTTGAATGTTCAGTTAATTTTTGACAGCTAGTTTGCTTGCACGTGTTTTGGCTCGTCTTCGATTTTTGCCCATTTTCGACTAAAATCAGCATCGTATTAACATTGCTAAGGAACTGTTGGACTCTGTCCGCGACCACCCAAATTTGCTCCACAGGGTCATAACTTATAAAAAATCGGAAGTTTATGGTTATGACATGAAAACCAAAGCTCAGTCATCCCAATGGAAGTTGCCGTACGAGGCAAAACTGAAAAAAGCATGCCAAGTTCGGTCGAATGTTAAGGATTTGCTTACAGTTTCTCTCGATTGTAGGGGTGTGGGGCATCATGAGTTCTTGTTATAGGGTAGAACGGTCAATAAGGAATATTACCTGCAACTTATGCGCAAGTTACGCGAAGCAATCCGGCAGAAACGCCCGGAATTGTGGAAGAACAAAAATTGGCTTTTGCACCATGAAAACGCCTCTACTCACGCATCGTTGCTTGTGCGCGAATTTTTGGCCAAAAACAACACACTTATAATGGCGCAACTACCGTATTCCCCAAATATATCCCCATGTGACTTTTTTTTGTTCCCGAAACCGATTCATTGATCCAAATACTTTGGAATGGGCAAAAATCGAAAACCAGTTAAAACACGTGCAAGCAAAGCAACTGTCAAAAATTAACTGAACATTCAAAATGGCCGAACTTGTCGGCATAAGTGGCAGATATGAGTACCAACATAACGCTAAAAAAATTGAAAATCGAATATACGTAATCCGCAGAAATACTTTTTGAACAGACCTCGTATATTAAAAAATATACAAAAAAATTCATAAACCAAAATTAATTCAATCGCAAAGAAAAAATGAAAAAAACAAGCACAACAATTAGGTTGAGAAATTAAAAAAAAAACAAATATCACTCAATAAAAAATGGAGAAACCAAAAGAAAATGAAAATTAAATCGCACCTTTTTTAATCAAAGAAAAAAAGAAATCAACGAAACAAAAAGTAATTGTAAAAAATTATCATTTCACTCACTCACTCACTCACTCTTGATTAAAGAAAAAAAATTACCTGAACCATTTCTACTGTTTTGGCTCATTTCTTTATTTAACCCCCTTTACAGGTATTGTGTTGTGTAATTGCAATTTTTATTATCAATTTCTAACTTATATTTTTTGTCCCCTTTGTGCCTTCTTTTCTTACTTTCTTCTCTTGGCGGCTAACTTTTCCATTTCACTTTAATCTATGACAATTAATAACAAACAAATAAATCCAAATACACCAAAAAAAAAACTAAAAAAAATCGAAAAAAATTGAATTTAATTTCAATATGAAAAAATAGAAAATTAAAAGAAAAAAAAACAAGTAAAAAAGAAGAAAATTTTTTGAAAAGAAAAGTTGAAAAATATTGGGTTGTCCGGAAAGTAATTTCGTTTTTTTAAATAAAAATGAAAGACGATTTCCTTATAGTGAGTTAATATTTTATTCAATTAAATATTGTCCAGTCTGATCCAATATCCTTTGCCAGATATGTTTCTGGCAGTAGCATGATTCTACGGTCATAAAAGTTTTATTCTTTGCTGGCAAAATACTGATCCAAGTGATTTTTGACATCCTCATTTGAATTAAACGTTTTATCGTCTAAAAATTTTTGTAGAGACCGGAACAAATGATAATCGGAAGATGCTAGGTCTGGAAAGTATGGCAAGCTCTAAAAGCTTTTTCCGAGTGGTCAAACTTATATGTGGTTTTGCGTTATTTTGTTGGAACACTATACCTTTCCTATTGAGCATTTCTGGCATTTTTTATTTAAGGGAATCATTCAATTTGTCAAACTGATGACAGTACACTTCAGAATTAATCGTTGTATTGCTCGGTAGAAGCTCAAAATAGACGATTCCCTTAAAATCCCACCAAACAGATAGCATAACCTTTTTTTTAATGAATATTGGCTTTCGAAATGCTTTGAGCCGGTTCATATTTTCTACTCTAGGATCTTTGGCGTTTAACATTATTGTAAACAATCCATTTCTCGTCCCCAGATATGATACGCTTCAAAAAATCACAACGTCAATGCGACGGATCAAAAAATTACAACGTCAATGCGACGGCACAAATTTTTTTCCGTAAGAAGATGAGGAGTTTTGAGATAAAACATAGCCGTTTCAAAAATGATCATGAACGATCGAATTCGATAAATTTAATCACTCAACGATCTCATGAGTTGTTATTCGCTGGTTTGCATCAATTAATGCCTTTATTGTATTTTCATCAGCAAACGAAATTACTTTCCGAATAACCCAATAATACAGAAAAGAAACAGAAAGAAAATAAGAAATATGTCATTTCTTCTTTTTTTTTTCTAAAATAATTTTATTTTAATTAAATTTAATTAAATTTAATTCTTTTTAATTTCTATTTTTGATATCTTTTGTTTTTGAGAAATCTTTTCATTATATTTCTTAATTTATGTCCCACCCACCCATCACCGAAAAAAGCCAACAAAAATTTTTTCTCATTTTTTCGTTTTTCTTTTTTGCTGTTGTCTTTGAATTCCATTCTCCTTATCAGCAGCACTCTATTCCCACCTGCCTAAACCGAATTTGTATTAATATTTCTTTTTTCTTTTTTCTTTTGCTGGCAACATTTTAATTAATTTGCATCCCGACTAAAAAAACGACCGGCAGCAAGCTGGAGAAAAACAAATGTTGTCTGACAATGGCGAAGATAATCCCTCCCCAACATTATAATTAATCTACAATTTGAAAAGAATATAGACTGATATATAGGAAGAAGGAGGAAGGAGATGCATTAGAAGTATTGTTATTAGTATGTAACAGGAGTCGTAGATGAATAGGTGTTATTTGAGTGGGCTGTGCTAAAAGCTGAATTTCTCCATGTTTAATGTAGAGATTTTAGATGAAGAAAGAGCGAGGAGAAGGTGTGAAAATAAAAGTTTAGATATTTTTTTTGACCTAAAAAGCATTAGGGGGGGGGGGGGGAGAGGTTTAATGTAGGTATGTTTAAAGAAAGTGTTGGTAGTGCGCGGTCAGGGTAGAGGGAAAAACAGTAATTTTTGATTAGATTCGGTCCAGTCTATTCGGAAAAATTCAAATAAGAAAATATACTGTTTTTAGTTTGTTTTCAAAGATACGATATTATTTTGTTATTTTCTTTCTTTCTTTTTTTTTCTTTTCTTAAATACAAACTTATGTAGATGTATATGTATTTAAGAATTTACCCATAAAAATTATTGTCCGCTCTTAAAACTGCAACTAGTTCTTATCGGAATGATATTGGTAAATGGAAGGGATGTCCCTAGATAGTACATGACCTTGATACTGGAATTTTTTTAACTGAGAAAGTTTGTTGATTAAGCGGAAAGGAGACTATTTTGCAAAGAATTTTTATTTAACTGGCATATACGTACTACCTGACTCTTGACCTAGCTCTTAGTCAAATTTTTTGGTGTCAGCATTTTGTTCTACCGCTGAAATCTATTTATTATTATAGTCAATTGTCTTATATATGACTACAGTCAATTGCGCTTACTGTCACTTTTCCATATTATTCTACCAACTACGACACCTTATTGTATATGACACCTTTATAGGCCTCGCCATCAACTGTTAGATTGTGCCTAGCCTTCTGGTAGTATATCTAACGATTATTTGAATTTATTTTTGGAAGTGTTTAATACCTGTCTTAGTGAGGGAATATTTCCATAACTTTGGATGAGGTAATATCTGGTGCTACTACCAAAGGGATGAGAGCTACTTGGGGATCCTTCGTCATATCTCCCAAATTGTCTTTTAGATATGGTCGGTAATTAACGGAATTCTGATTTGGAGCAATTCACCAAGGTGCAAAGGGGCTTATCTGCAGTTCAATTTGGCTTCAGGAGGACATGCTCCACCTTAGATGCTATTGATTTAGTCGTTGGCACAGCGCGTAAAACTATCGATGCCAAAAGGTGGAAAAGAGTCTTCCATAAAGTACTGCATCATGATAACACTTGATGTGAAGAATATCTTCAACACGACGAAATGGGATCGTATTCTTGACGCCCTGGGCTGAATGGGTGTTCCGGAGTACATTATATGGATAATAGAAGACTACATAAGCGGTAGAATTTGGTTATACAGGACGAGCTGTAGGGAGAGACCATACATGATCACGAGGGGGTCCCACAGGGCTCAGTTCTGAGCTCTTTGTTGAGGAATGTAATGTATGATGGCATTCTGAGGCTCCATATACCAGAGAAGGCAAGAATTTGGTAGTTGCCAAATTCGTGAAAGAAGTAGAACGAGGGAGGTCCCTCAAGGTTCAGTTCCGTGTCCTCTGTTGTGGAATGTGATTTATGATGGTATTCTCAGGTTCCATACCCAAGAGGATGTTGCTGTGGTCTTAGTGGCTAAATGCGTGGAAGAAGTAGAACAGATCTGTAACGCGGCTGTTACTTCAGTTTGAAGTTGGCTTCTGGCAGGTGGTCTTATCCTCGCGGACCATAAGGCAAAGGCAGTCATAATCACGAACAGGAAAAGAAGAGAGAATATCACTATTATAGTTAGTGAGCATGAGGTGATATCGGGACCATCTCTAAAGTACCTAGGTATGATGATTGACACAAGGATGTGATTTCAAGGGCACCTACTATACGTTGGTGGGAAGTCTGGCACACTCAACGCTGATACTTGGGGGACTTAGGCAGAGCAGAAGGAGCCTGTTGGCGACCGTAGTTGGGTAAATCGTGCTGTATCCTGCGCCAATTTGGGCGGATGGAGTGATTAGAGCAACCTAGATACGTGGAGTTATCTCAGTCTGCCGTAGGAGCGCATTGAAGGTGACCTCGGTGTGATACTGAGGCACGCTCCGAGGCTCGTACGGAGGAAAGAAACGAGTCCAAGAGGAGGTGGCAAAATCAATGGATAGACCGACAACATGGTGATGTTGTTGTTCGACAAAACATGGATGTTTTTGGGCTTACCAATACCGCTTTAAATTGAATTCTAGCCTAATGTGCCCTTCTTGTGACGGGGTGGTAAAGAGCGCTTAGCACGTGTTTTTTACTGCTTCCGATTTAATGCTGAAAGAGAATAGGTTCAGAAGTGTTCTGGTGTACACCTAACACTAGAGATTATAATGGCCCTGATGTTGGACTCGAGGATGGATTGGGAGTCTGTCGAAGTTCTTACAACAACAGTACATCTGGATGAGCTTGAAAAGAAATGGAAGTAACAATTCAGCAGAGCATCCCTGCCCAACAATGTAATGCCTAACGGCGGTTCCGTAGTCATATATAGATATATGACCAAGGTAGGTCAAAGTGCCACACTTTGTCTTTCGATGAATTCCATCTTTCTATAACAAAAAAAAAAGTTATGCCTCGAATAGCTTCAAGAGGTGAATGCTGTTTCTAAAAAAACAGTTTCGTATGGCAAATGGAGAACTAAGGAGCTACTCCAATTGTCATCATAAATGCTCAAAACTCTCCATCGTAAGGACGTGCTCAACTTGAAGTAAGGGACATTATATTTTCGTCTATAGCAGTGATATAGGAATCCGTATACCAGATCTGATATTGTTCTTCACTCTGGCGACTTATCTGCGCTAACTTTTAATATACCAGGTATATAAGCTAAAATCCGCTGTTTTTTAGTAAAAAAAACACATGTGTTTTTCATAGAAAGCAAAAACAAATTTATTCAAAGTACTTGCTCTCGCTAGCTACATATTTTTCCCATCTCTCGGGCAATTTATGGATACCACGTCAAAAAAATTCCTTCTCTTTCGAGGCAAACCACTCATCAAGCCATTTTCGGACGTCTTCGTAAAAATCGAAGTGCTGCTCAGCGAACGCGTGGCCCATCGACGAAAACAGGTGGTATTCGGAAAGAACCAGGTCTGGTGAATAAGCGGGGTGGGGTAGCACCTCCCAGTTGAGTGTCTCCAAGTAAGTTCGGACCATTTTTGACGTGTGCGATTGTTCGTTGACGTGGAGGAAAATCAGCTTGTCATGTCTTTATTGATAATCCGTCCTTTTTTCACGCAGAGCACGGTGCAATTTGATCAGTTGTTGGTGGTAGTGGTGGGCATTGACAGTTTCAACATCTCATAGTAGACGATACCCTGCTGATCGCACCAAACGCACAGCATCGTCTTCCGTCCGAAGCGATTTGGTCTTGGGCAAGATGTTGATGGTTGGCCGGGATCAACCCACGATCTTTTCAATCTTCCCCATGGCTAGTTGAGTAACACCCAATTGCTCCACGAGCATTTTTTGCGATTGGGTATCGTCTTCGTCCAAAAGAGCCTGCAATTGATGGTCCTCAACCTTTCTAGGCCGATTTTCATGCTTCTTGTCCCTAAAAACAAAATTGCCATCTTTGAACCGACGAAACCAATCTCGGCACGTTGATTCCGATAAAGCACTGTCACCATAGGTCTCTATAAGCATTCGATGCGATTCGGCAGCCGATTTCTTCAAATTGAAGCAGAAAAGCCGAGCTTCTCGTATATGCTCTTTTTCTGGCACAAAACTAGACATGATTACCAAAGGAAAAATGTATTTTTTTGTACGAAGTTGCTGACAATGTCCATTTATTACTATTGACAGATGTCCAACTCATCTGTCAATATATCTCATCATAAAAAGTATGGCGTCTCCATGGTAACTTAATACGCTTACTCAAGCCATCTATGACCAAACAACGGATTTAAGCTTATACATCTAATAGGCAGCTCAGTTATAGAATAATTAAAATGGTATTTCTGTAATATTAAAATGAGGTATCTCAAAAGATTTTCCATTTCTTCAATAAGATAAAAATTGAATTTTTAAGACCATCAAATAAAAATAGTTGTTATACGCGCTTCTGCCTAACTGGGACATCTTTCTTTGTTGGTTTGTAAGGTCTCGGAAACGATTGCCAGAAGTTATTTTGTTTTTGAAATTATATTGTTTCTGTGAAAGTTAAATATTGGATCCTTATAACTTGCTACTTCCAGAATGGTATGAGTCCTTTTCGTGGATGATACTAATAATATAAAAAGATGGGCAAGTGCTAAGTGATATACCAGTAGTTACTTCAAAAATAGGATTGCTAAAATAATAGTTAACAAATATATTAAGGGAAATTTCTTGTTACTGGCCTAGTTTATGTGTGTATGACTATTTAAAAAAGAATATCATTTGGATAGTAAATGAGCCAAATTAGAAATTTCTTTGGGTACAGGATGACGGAGAGCATCCATTTACTAATATGCCATAAATGCTCTCTAACGCTACAATTTGATCACTGAAATATTTTAACCATATTACTATTAGTTGCCATTAATTGACCTGAGTTATAATATTTAGTAAAATACAAGGATTATATTAGTTGAATCAACGAAGTCCTTTCCTCTTATTCTTTTAAGCTAGGCATTAATTATCGTATGACACAAATATATGTAAGTAACTTAATATACTATATGAAAAAATCACCATATTATAATATGGCAACAGACAATGTTATGTGACTACGTGCCATATACACACTGCCTGCCAGTTTCTGCCATATAAAAACATGACTCATGTCATTTCAGGAGTCATATCCTGGGTGTTGGGTTAAGGTAGCGGAAAGGTATTAAAGCTTGAGAGCTTCACATGGCGGCCAAACTTAAATCCTATCACACCACATTGCAAAATGTAATATTATCACATGGTAACATATTATACTTGCCATATGAATAGCGTGAAAAATATGACAATCAGACTAAATGGTACTTAAATGGCAGAAAAAATGCCATGCAGTCTAATACAGGATGCTTTTTATATTTCAGGTCGAATTTTTTTTGCTGATATTTTAGTTAAAATGACAGATAACTATTGGCATTTAACAGTTTTAGAAAATGGTCAACAACAATTTATTATAAAATATTTAATACTGCAATAACTTATTAAACTTATTAAAATATTTTATTTAAATAATTGTTCAAATAGTGAATACGCGAAGAAAATTATGTGACTTTTTTGGTGTTAATCATATGTCGAGCAAGTAAACCATTCAGCGTGTAATGAATAATTTTGTAAATTGCTGAATATCCGGATAACTCTTATCAACGCCGTGCACAAGAATTAGAAACATCCCCCAATTTGTTAAAAATTCTTAAAAAAAATTACGTTTTTACACGAATAAAATTTAGTTCACCATGAACAGCGGCCAGACTAGAGTGCTAGACTTTTTAGGCTCTGTATAGACGGCCACAATTTTTGGCAAAAAATCATTATGATCAACGAAGTACACTTCGACTTGGCTGGCTTTGTTAATAAACAGAATAGCCGCTTTTGGGGCACTGAAAACCCTCAACTCATACACCAAAGACTACTACACCCTCGTAGAGTAATTGTATGGTCCGGCATTTCGGCCGGCGGCATTATTGGGCCATATTTATTTGAGGATGCTGGAGGCAATTTGGAAACAGTTACTGCTGACCGCTATTGCGACATGTTGAAAAAATTTCTTCTGACCGAATTGGATCAATTAGGCCTACAGAACTTGAGGTTCCAGCAAGACGGTGCCACATCACACACAGTCCGTGCTACGATCCAATTTTGAGAGAAATGTTTCCCAGCCCGAATAATGTCAAAAGTTGGTGAGACCGACTAACCACCACGATCTCCTAATTTGAACCCTCTCAATTTCTTCATATAAAGATACTTGAAGGAAAAGGTGTATACTAACAAACCAACCATAACCTCAATGCTTAAGGACAACTTCTGAAAAGAGCTCGCATTTACAATGCAGCCAGAAGCAAAAATTTGATCAACATCATATTTCATACATAATGTTAAAGATCACATAATTAATCAATAAAATTTAAATTATAAAATTGCATTTTATTTAAAAGTTATTAAAAAAAAAACTTCAATCTGGAACATAAAACGCAGATCTCGAAAATACAGTGTAATACTGAAGCACAAAAAAATTACCTCAAGGTGCTTGCCCTATCGAGGAATGTAAAGCTTAATTTTTTCTAGCTTAATAGCCAAACGATTTTGGAATTAAAAATTTATTTAATACTGTTCACCTTTAAAACGTGGTTTTTAAGGAAAATAGCTTCCTGGTAACAAAAAGAGAAGTGCTTTCGAAAATGGTCAGATTGAATTTTTGAATAAAGGACGAAAAGTTGGAGAGTATGTTAAAGTGGAAGTGATTCGAAGACGTATTATATGAATTGATACTCAAACAGTGGTGTGTATATATACTATATAAATTTGAATGTGTAAAATATAAAGACATCCTGGATTTTTAAGTTCAGTACATGATTGTGACTATAGGTTACGTGGCCTCTGTTTGCCTTGGTGTATACTCGATGGTGCCGACAGTAGTCGTCGACTTATTTCGATATTCTCGTTTTCACATCCCAGGAGAAATTTGCTTTTGATGCGATCTCCATCCAAACAGCTATGGCTGAATACTTCACAAGGACGATGGGAATGCCTTACGCACACAATATATTTTGTCTTTTTCCGAGCAAGACCCTCATCCTAAATTTTTTTCCTCCTTTCGCTACATTTTCTTCGTTTGAAATTTATATACTCTTATAATCTCCATGATTGTTTTTCTTGTTATTTTTTTTTAAATTTTTGAAAGAAAATAATAACTTCTATTCTAAAATATAATTTTTGCCAGGATAAAATATTGTATTTGCATTTCAGAGAATTGTATTGAAAAAAACAAATTCCTTTTTATTCTCTCATCTAACTTCTCATCTAACTTCTTTTTATTATTATTAATATTATTATAACAGAATGATAGAAAGACATGAGAATATATATAAAAAGGTAAAAAGGAAGTTTAATAATAGCAACAACAAAAAACAATTTAAATGAATTAATCTCCGGGGTTGAAATTCTTAATAATATGCAAATGACGTACATACTATAATACGCATACGAATATGATTCGAAAAGTACTATGGAAAAATGTATGGAAAAATTGTTTTTGATCTTTGAAATAGAAGAATTTGATGGTATCCCCAGTATATGAGCATTAACGTACGAATATATGGAGCCATACAGTTTACCATTAAATTTTTCTATTCCAAAGATCAAGGTATATATGTTGGGTTGGTTTTCGTTATTACAACTTTTGAATTTTTTTTGCCAATTCTATTTTTTATCTAATAGCGAAATTCGTTAAAAATAAACGGGAAGAGTGGTTAGTACTAAAAAATATATAAATAATTAGATTATTGAGAAAAAATCCATTATTTTTATAAAAGGTGCCATTAGTTTTTCTACTTTGAATATTGTAATTTATGAAGTCTCAATACAAAGAGTATTATTTTATTTTCCTAACACGCAATATTTTTAGTGGACCTCTTCTGAATTGGAAATAATTTTGTACGATTCTTAAGATATTTTCTCTTAATTAGAGGTATTTTTTTCCAATGAGGGAGCGTTTCTTATTAAAAAATGCAGTAGGCTTAGGAATACACTATACAATAGTTTTCTATCATCTTTTGACAATTTATAAGATAGAAAAGCCCACTCCCCTCCCCTCATCCCCCCCAAAATACCGCATTAAATTTACTGAGGGTCAAATCAACACTACAAATGGAAATTCAAATTTTTCCACTTATACGGATTGAAAAATTTCCATAGGGACTTTTTTAAAATTCTAAAACAAAAAATACGGTATTTTGTAGGTTATGTACGAAGGTTGTATGATTAATACCTGGCCTTGACAAGAAAAAACAAACAATTTTCTATTTAAATTAATTTTACACATAAAACTTTCTTTCTTGTGAAGAATTATTTTTATCTTTTTAGCTTAATACATTTTTACATTTAGGCCAATGTAAAATACAATCTTTAAAGTGGGCATTTGGTTCAGCAATCACCTGAATTTTTGAGCCAAATATTTAACCACTGAGCCATTTTTTCATATTCGGAAATAGGAAATAATTGCTTGTGGCTAATCTAGGGAATATAATGGCTGCCAAAGCAATTCTTAACCCAACCCATTGGAATTTTTCCATGGCGAATTTTTTTTCTTCGTCAAAAGTGGACGTTTTTCTTTCACAGAATCGTTAAAATAATCCAATCAGTTGGCATAATATTCTGTGAAAGAAAAACGTCCGCTTTTTAATAATAGAAACCCACTATTTGGAACGTTTTTTTTATATTTCTGGTGTGCTGTGATGAACCCATTTGTCGGCAACAGCTATGAATCGATTCCAAAAAGTATTACGGATTACGGATTAACATTGCCAAACGTTTTTTTGAAGTTGACACTAGTGCTTGTTTATAGTAAATTATGAGAACTTTATCATATTCAAATGAGTTGTTGAAATATTCTGCACATCTTCTATTGAGATCGACTCACACTCATTTGTCGGCAACAGCGACTCACACTCACACGATCCTTTTGTATCGCTGAATCAGTTCATTTAACAATTGCACTGGTTTGTTTAAAATGAAAGACTTTTACTTATATTAAAGAATTGATCTAAAAAACTTTATGATTAGAGCCGAATAACCAACTCTCGGCTAAATAACCGAGGTTGAACTATCATTTCGTAATTCAGTAATATCAATAGTAGATGCATTTACTCCAATCTAGAAAAATGTTAAAATTTTAACTTTAAGCTACAGCAAATCAACTCAAATTATGATTCAGTAAAATCCTCCATTTCATATATTGGTTAGTCGAAAAAGTTCTTGGCGTTTTTCGGAAGATGGAGTTAAAAGCAAATAACTCAGTTCGACTAGTCGCATTGTAAAAATACTAGACGCACGTTTAAAAAATGACACTTAAAGCTTTATTTTATTGAATTCAGTGTAATATATTAAAAGTTATTCAAATTTAAAAATGGGCCAAAATAAAAAGAAAATTCGCAATCTTGTAAATTTTTTTTGGTATTTATGCAAATAGTTCGCTAGGTTTTGTTCTGAAAATTTCTATGTCAAAGATGAGCCCTGTTCTGGTCGGCCTTTTACCGAAAAAAACTGATTAATAACTCAAAAAATATTTTCGAAATAACTGAGCAACACCGGTATTTAAATATTCATCATCAAACCGTTTTAAAACCATTTGCGAAACAAACTCAATGTTTGTTTGGATCATGAATTGAGTGTGGAAAATATCATGTACCGACTTAACATGTGCGATATGCTGATGCAGCGCATTGAAATCGAGCCATTTCGTAAGCGAATCATAACTGGCGATGAGAAATGGATATAAAATGAGAATATCGTTTGAAAGAGATCATGGAAAAAGAAAGAAAAGCGATCACAAACAATTTCAAAGCCAGACTTGGCTGACAATAAGGTTATGCTGTATGTATGATGGGAATAGAAGGGAATCGTTGATTAGGAACTACTTTCGTACGGTCAAACTGTTAAATTGGTACTGTACTTAAAGTAACTCGAGGGATTACGTGAAGCGATTGAGAGAAATCGGCAAAATACCAGGGGTATACGCTTAAATCCGCTGTTTAGATGGCGTGAGTAAACGTATTAAGCTACCATGGACACGCCATACTTTTTTTTATGAGTTGGACATCTGTCAATATTAATTAGTGCACATTGTCAGCAACTTCGTACAACAACATATATTTTCCCTTTGGTTATCATATCTAGTTTTGTGCCAGAAAAACAGTATATGCGGGGAAGCTGTGCTTTTCTGCTTCAATTTCAAGAAATCGGCTGCCTAATCACATCGAATGCTTATGGAGGCCTATGTTAACAGTGCTTTATCGGAAACAATGTGCCGAGATAGGTTTCGTCGTTTCAAAGACGGCAATTGTGACTTGTGGGACAAGAAGCGTGAAAATCGCCCCAGAAAGGTTGGCTATTTTGGGCGAAGACTATACCCAATTGCAAAAATGCTCGCGTAGCAATTGGGTGTTACTCAACCAGCCATTTCCATACGTCTGCGTACCATGGGGAAGATTGAAAAGATCGGAAAATGGGTGCCGCATGAATTGAACGATAGGCAGATTGAGCGACGGTAAAAAACATGCGAAATCTTGCTCGCCAGACAAAAAAGAAAGTCGTTCCTGCATCGGATTGTAATAAGCGATGAAAAGTGGATATATTTCGAGAATCTTTAACACAAGAAATCGTGGGTTCATCACGGCCAACCATCAACATCTTCCCCAAGACCAAATCGCTTCGGACGGAAGACGATGTAGTGCGTTTGGTGGGATCAGCAGGGTATAGTCTACTATGAGATGTTGAAATCTGGTGAAACTATTAATTTCCACTGCTACCACCAACAACTGATCAAATTTCACCGTGCTCTGCTAAAAAAAAGGACGGATTACAAATAAAAACATGACAAACTGATTTTCCTCCACTACAACACACCATCGCACACGTCAAAAATGTTCCGAAACTACTTGGAGACACTCAACTGGGAGGTGCTACCCTACCCCATTTATTCACCAGACCTGGCCCCTTCCGACTGGAACCTGTTTTCGTCGATTCGCCACGCGCTCGCTAAGCAGCACTTCTATTCTTACGAAGACGTCCGTGGTATCCACGATTTGCCCGAGATATGGGGAAAATGTTTTTTTGGCGTGGTATCCACAAATTGCCTGAGAAATTGAAAAAATGTGTAGCTAGCGAGGGCAATTACTTTAAATAAATTTGTTTTTGCTTTCTATGAAAAAACATGTGTTTTTTGACTAAAAACAGCGGATTTAAGCTTATACACCTGGTACCGGTTTTATTTTGCCAATTAATAAACCTTTATTAAAATCATTTGGATCTGTAAAAACCACTTAAATAGAGCCTACTAATAATAATGTATTCTAAAAAATTATATTTTGTTCATATCATAAAAATTCGATTACTTTTACTGAATAAAGGTGTCATTAAATGGTCAGCCAAATTTACCAGACGTCAGGCAACGAGACGCCAGAATCTGTCCCAAATTTGGTTGATAGACTGATTTGTGACATTAGCTGACGTGGCTGACTTCTTGGCCATTCAATTTTGGTTAACCGTCTCATAACATTATTTTGGTATTGAGGTGATGACAGTCACACGTCAAAAACGGTCCAAAACTACTTGGAGACACTCAACTGGGAAGTGCTACCCCATCCCGCTTATTCACCAGACCTGGCTCCTTCCACCTGTTTTCGTCGATGGGCCACGCGCTCACTTAGAAGAGTGTCGTCTATTAGAAGATCAATTAGAAGAGTGTCGTCTTCCACCACAATACCCCGATAAAAATTAAAACAGCTTGTCTAGTAAGTATTAACGCAACCGCCGTATAGCCCACGCATAGCGTCCTCATACCACCACTTGTCTCGATATGATCAGAACTCTCTTAGGGCTGATTTCAACTGAGACCCGCTAAAACCACTTGATTTGATTCAGTTTTTCAACCACTTGATTCTGTTAAAACCACTTGATTCAGTTTTTTTTTATAGCTCTGCTCAAAAAGTGGTAGAAAACATTTTAGTTCTCTCAACTATTTGTATGGTATAAGCGTTCCATGGAAATCCGCACATAAAAAATAGCACAAAAAAAGATATAGATTAATATGCAAAATTATGGATACGTTCTATTCACTTAAAAAATCGTATAAAACCTAAATAATGTTTTAAAATGCACTAAAAATCGCATGAAAAAAGTAAGAAATATCATGAAAAAATATGTAAAATTGCTCAAAATCTTGGACAACATAAATTTTTGCAAATAAAAAGATGATCTAAACGTTTTTTCTTCATATTTTATTGAAAATAAAAAATATACATACACATATGTAAATAACATAAACAAAACAATAGCTCATTGAAAACATAAATAACATAAACAAAACTTCATTTGAAATCACATTAAAATTGTTTTTTATCATTGGTCGTTGTCTGATAATGTACGGATTCGTTTGTGGATTGGTGCGAAATCACTTTCATCACTAGAAGATACGAGTATAATCACCTCGTCAGATCTGTATGGTAATGCTTCGTCAGGAATTTCAGTTGCTATTTCTTCTTTGACAAGGTAGTCAGTAATCAAACACTGTGATGGCTTGACTAATTCTTTGTAAAGCTCTCGGTAGCCAGACATACAAAATTTCAGATCACGTTGGAATTTCAAGGCGCGTTCTGAATCATTATCATTTATAAGGGACAAATTTCCAAGGTCTTCCCGAATTAATTTTGCATCGACTGGAACAGGTTCTTCTTCCGGTTCACTATCTTTTTCAGAATCTTCGATAGCACCTTATACCACACTTTCCAAAATATCGTCAGCACTTAAGGCTTCGTCCACAAGCAAATCTTCAACATCGTTTTCGTCAAAGATATCAAAACCTTCCCCACCTATTTCTTAAGCCAGTGAAATAAATTCTGATGGTATGGTTTTTATTTGGTTTAATTAATTTCTTTTTGAAACGCATTCAGGCCAAGCTGCTTTCCAACATGCATTTAATGTTTGTGGTTTTACTTCAGCAATTGCTAATGCAGCATAGTTTATACAGTCCAAAATATTAAATTTTTTTCAAACTTCAGTAACTGTAATTGTCTCGGATTCCAGTTTATCGAAAATGAATTGAAAAATGAATTTTACATAATATTTTTTAAATCTTGAAATAATTCCCTGATCTAATGGTTGGAGAAAGCTGGTTGGCTTTGGAGGAAAACAAGCTAGCTATATATTTGTTCTAACTTTGCATGACATGGTGCCTTATCAACTAGTAATAGGATCTTAAATTTGAGACCCATCTTTTTCGGGTACAAAGCATTTATTGAACCATCTAGTGAAAATAGCAGTAGTTACCCAGGCCTTCTTGTTTGCCATCCAATGTACGGGCAGTGTCTTTAGGTCTTTTCCTTTTAATGCACGTGGTTTTAAAGATCGATTTACAAACAGCGGTTCTAGCATTGGAACGCCAGATGCATTGCTGCACAGCAATAAAGTAACTCGATATTTGGCAGCTTTAAGACCACTGGCAGTTTTTTCGGACTTTGCAATGTAGGTACGGGTTGGCACTTTTTTTTTCAAAATAATACTGTTTAATCAGCATTGAAGATTTGATGGGCTCAATATCCGCCATCTTTAATAATTTTAGCTAACTTTTCAGGATATTTTCTAGCAGCTTCTTCGTCTGCAGAAGCGACCTCACATTTTATCTTCAGATTATGAAATTAATAAACCAGTTAGCCACCATGTGCTGGCAGAGAATTGTGGATTACTTCCATATGAAGATGTATATGGCTCTGATTCTTTCAGCTGCTTGTAAAATCTGAGGGCTTTCTGTTTAAGTAAATGTCCATCTATACGAATTCTTTTTTGAGTTAAATCTTCAATCTAAATTACGACAGCCTTTCCCATTTTTTCTATTCAAGTGTCTCTTGAATATGATCAAATTTTCGCACTCAATTTTGTACCAGATATGACTGATTTTATTATTGCCGTTTAATTTTGTTTATTGCTCTAATAATCGATTCACCTAAATTACAATGTTTACCTACTGCTGTAGATCCTCCTCCTTTCGCCAAGTGATCCAAAATTATAATTTTGGTTTCTAGCGAAATTTCACTATATTTCTTTTTTTTGGTTTTTATTATTATTATCACACATTTTGCTTAAGAGGACTAAAAAACTTACAGAAGAAACTTATCTTCCAGTAGTAACCTTCTTTCACAGAGTTTTGTTTTCTACTGAGTAATAAAGTGGTACATAATGCGTACTATAACAGTTCGGCTGAAAAGTTTAGAACGTTGACGTCTAGATGGCGCAAAAATCTACTTAATTATCACAAAGCACCATCCTTCAAATGATTCCTGTCAAAATTTGACAGCAATCGGTCGATTGGTTCGTGAGATATAGCATTTTGAGTGGAGCAACTTTTGTTATTGAAAAAAATGGCTAAAGACGAATTTCGTGTATTGATAAAGCATTGCTTTTTGATGAAAAAAAATACAGTGGAAACCAAAGCATGGTTTGACAAACGTTATCCGGACTCTGCTCCAGCTATTTCAACTGTGGAATATTGGTTTCGTCAATTTCGAACTGGTCGTACGAGCACAGTTGATGCAGAACGCAGTGGACGCCCAAAAGAGGTGGTGACGGCAGAAAACATCAAAAAAATCCACAAAATAATTTTAAATGACCGTAAAGTGAAGTTGAGCGAGATAGCTGAGACTCTGAAGATATCGAAAGAGCATGTTGGACATATCGTGCATGAATATTTAGGCATGCGAAAGCTGTGTGCAAAGTGGGTGTCGCGTGAGCTCACTGTGGACCAAAAACAACAACGTGTTGATGATTCTGAGCAGTGTTTGGAGCTGTTCAAGCGCAATAAACCCGAATTTTTGCGTCGATATGTGACAATGGATGAAACATGGCTCCGTCACTACACTCCAGAGTCCAATCGGCAGTCGGTAGACTGAAGAGCGAGTGTCGAATCGAATTCAAAGCGTGGAAAGACGCAACAGTCGGCTGGCAAGGTGATGGCGTCTGTATTTTGGGATGCGCATGGTATAATATTCATTGACTATCTCCAGAAGGGACAGACGATCAACAGCGACTATTATATAGCGTTATTGGATCGTTTGAAGAAAGAAATCGGTAAGAAACGGCCTCATTTGAAGAAGAAAAAATGTTGTTTCACCAAGACAATGCACCGTGTCACAAGTCGATGAAAACGATGGTCAAACTCAATGAATTGGCCTACGAATTGCTGCCCCATCCACCGTATTCTCCAGATCTCTCCCCCAGCGACTTTTTCCTGTTTGCAGACCTCAAAAGAATGCTCGCTGGCAAGAAATTTAAGACCGATGATGAAACTGAGGCCTATTTTGAGGCAAAACCGAAAGAGTACTATAAAAAGGTATCGAAAAGTTGGAAGATCGCTATAATCGCTGTATCGCCCTCGAAGGCAACTATGTTGAATAATAAAAATGAATTTTGCAAAAAAAATATATCTACTGTGTTACGTTCTAAACTTTTCAGCCGAACTGTTATATTGTACATAAATAGAACAGTATGACAAATTTTCAAGGCTATGTTAGAACAGTATGACAAATTGAATGCATACAATTACTCACTAAAATTAAAAAAAAATTTTTTTTTGAATCCACAATTACCCACTAAAATTTTTTTTTTATTTTTTATTTTTTATTTTAAATGATATCTACAACTACTTATGCTAGTAACAAGCAGATTTCTTATGGGAATATACAAGGACATGAAGACATGTGGAGGAAAACACCCATCGATGTTACCTCTAGAACAGGGTAATTTTATTTTATAATTTTAGACAATCTCTCGGCCATCGCCGTTTTAAACGTCGATGTTTTTTAACTAAAGGATTAGGGTGGAAGGATAGATGCGAATGGAATTTTTTATATCAGGAGATGCATAGTTCACGAACAAATGGAACATTTAGGTCACGGTGGATAACAGTGTTTCGCACATAAAAGGGGGCATTGACAATTTTACGATGGATTCGGGATTGCGGGGATTGGATTGGAAGGGAGTTGGAATGCTTAGTCGAACCCCAAAGTTCTAGACCATATGTCCATATTGGTTTCAGAACCGTATTGTATAGTAATAGTTTACTTGTTGTTTTAAGTTTTGATTTACTGTCTAGGAGACGTAGTAATTGTTTGTATCGTCCGTTAAGTTCACGTCTTTTAGTTTTCGTATGAAGGTTCCAGGTTAACCGTTTGTCGAATATAAGTCCAAGGTAACGTACGTTATTTTTTTGTGGAATAATACTGCCGTTTAGGGTTATGTCGAGAATTTGTTCTCGGCAGTGTGTGAAAGTTACATGAGCAGATTTTTGCTCATTTACCTTCACTCTCCACCTTTTGAACCAAGTTTTGTAAGGAGTGGATATGGTTCTGTAGGATACTAATGGCTGTGGAAGGATCTTTGTGATGTGTCAGGATGGCTGTATCAACAGCATATGTTGCGGTCAGGATGTTGTTGTGGCAAGGAATGTCATGGGTATAAATGCTATATAGGATAGGACCTAGGATTCTTCCTTGAGGGACACCGGCGGAAATTGGATAAATGTCAGAGTACTCCATATTTTCAGCTACCTGAAAATATCGGTCTGAGAGATAAGATTTAAAGATGTGGAAATAACCCGAGGGTAGGACTCGCTCCAACTTCTAAAGCAATCCAGGATGCCATACACGGTCGAAAGCATGCGAAATGTCAAGAAACACGCCTGGGCAGTATTCCTTTCGCTCTAGCGAACACGCTATGTAGTGGACTACGCGATGACACTGCTGGATAGTGGAATGCTCAGGTCGAAATCCAAACTGATGCTGAGGAATGACACCCTCGGTTTCAAAAATGGGATAAAGGAGTTTAGGGATTATTTTTTCTAGGATTTTTGATAACATGGGAAGGAGTCTTATAGGTCTATATGAGGTAGGAAGGTTTTTGGGCTTATTGGGTTTTGGGATCATCTTAATTATAGAAAACTTCCACAGGGAAGGAAAAAATCATGTGCCGAGGATACTATTATAAATATAGGTTATCAAGACGAGGGTTTTTTTGGAAATTTGCTTCAGGACTTCTGAAGCTATTAGGTCATATCCTGGGGCTTTTTTATTGGAAAGGTGTTCTATTATGAAATTAACTTCGGAAGGAGTGAAAAACTTAAGAGGTGGACTTATGGGCAACTGAGTTGATATTTGTCGGAATATTTGTTGGTCATGCAGAATGTCTTGGACATCTTCATGAGGTTTAAAGATGTTTTCTAAGTGTTTGCCAAAGATGTCGGCTTTCTGTTTATCCGTTTTTGCCCAGCGGGTGTGTAGCTGCTTTGTATTTGAGAATCCGTCTGATAGCTGTCCAGAGTAACTTATTAGTTGTCATTGATTCTGTGTATTCAGTAAATCGTTCGTTATTATAATTAATTATTTCTTGTTTCAGTTCTCGTTGTAGTTGGTTCAGTTTTTTCTTCTCATTTGGCATTCTTGAACGTTGCCACTGGGCCCTGGCTCGACGTTTCTCGCTTATCAAGCTGCGAATTTTTTGCGGAAGATTATAGTCATGTTCTCGTATGGTTGGTTTGTTATGAGTTATGTGGGCGTTAGTGATTGAGTTCTGTATGCAAACAGTCAAGTCGTTTACGGCATCGTCTATTTCTTGTACGTTCTTAAGGCTTTGTTGTAAATGAATCTGTTGGTCTAAGTTCTGTCTAAAAATGTCCCAATCAACTTTCCCATTTACAAGTTTGGCAGGATAGGATTTGAAGGAAGGAGAAGTGTCTAGTGTTAGGAGAACGGGGGAATGGTCGGAATTCAGGGCAAGGAGTGTATCTATGGAAGTATTAATGGAATTTATGGGTGTGGTTATGAAAAAGTCTAGAATATCGGGAAGGTTTCTGGCACTGGTCGGCCAATATGTGGGCGTGGGAGGAGAGAGGACCTCAAGAGTGTTATGGGAGAGGAGTTCTTGGAGAATCTTCCTCCTCTGAGGAGGAGGATAATGGGGGAGGAATAGGAACATGACTACCATTTTTCTGCTGTTGTTGTTGTTACTGCTGTTTCTGGTGTTGGTGATGTTGCTGGCGCTGTTGTTGGTGCTGCTGCTGATGTTGTGGTTGCTGTTGTTGTTGATGAGGAGGTTGATGTGGATGGTTTTGTTGTTGAGGTTGTTGTTGCTGCTGTTGATGTTGTTTCTGCCCAGATGCAATCTCAGCAAATGTCAGGTTTCGTCGCACTGGCAATGATGTTAGTCCCGTCTTATTTGTGGATGTATTATTATTTGGGCGTATTTTTGGCTGCAGCATTTTATATGTGGAGCAGCCTTTGTAGTTTGCCGGGTGGCTTCCACCACAAAGTACACACCTTGCTGGATTGTCTCGTGTTTTAATACATTTTACGCATTTTGGCTTGTGCCGACAGTATGATTTGGTGTGCCCGTACTGTTGACATCTGTGGCATTGAACTATGTCCTTAGTGGGATAAGGCTCCTCCACTTTGATTCTTGTATAGACAAGCGTTTCCAGATCAAAAATGTTTTTGTTATTAGCCGCTTGTCTTAACGAGATGAAAAACAGAGGAAGCGCTGCGTTCCTCTGCTTAACATTTGAGATGCTAGTTACCTCGTGGCCCAGCATCTCCAGTTCTTTTCTTAGTTCCTCTACGGGAGTGGTGTGGTGCAGATTCCGGACTACCACTTTGAAAGGTTTTTCATCCTTCGCCTGGTACGTGGAAAGTCCGCCTTAAACTAAAATTATTAATTTTTTTTATTTTTTTATTTATTTTGTTTTTTTTTATTTTTGCATATTTAGAATAATGCGGTGAAACAACAAAAATTTTTTACTAAAATTATTAAAAATTTGTTTTTGTTTCACCGCATTATTCTTAATATGCATAAAAAAATCGCATAAAACGAGAATAGAGTGTATTGTAACTTATAATAAAGTTTTATAAAAATTCCGAAAACTACAATATATTCCTAAGTATTCTCAAAAATATTCTCAATTAAAGTAAAAATTGAAAGGAAAACTGATTTTGTGAGAATTAGCGTAAGACCACGCCTCAGTGGGATTCGAACCCACGACCTTTTGGATGTTAGTGCAGTTCGCTAACGACTGTGCTACCATACCATACCATATTTTGTTGGGAAAAAAAATGATCACGTCTCCTACTTTCCATTCACGCGGAAACACACCACTCTTCAGCCATTCAGCGTAAAGGCTACTCACATGTGCGGGAATAGTCCGCCAGACACTTCTCATCATCTTACCAGTCACGCCATCCAATCCTGGGGCACTTCGCACTTTCGTGCTCCACACAGACTGATCAATCTCGTCCCATTCAAACGGCAGGGGGTATCTCCTGCCAACATTCACCTCTTCTTGACCCTCAATCTCAGGAAAGAAATCATTCATCAGTGCATTCACACTGTCCTCCCAATTATTCGTATACCCATCATTCACTCTGATACTCGAAATATCATTTCAAGCACCTTTGCGCATACACAATCGATACACCGGATCCCACACATCCGCATTTCCAATTGCAAGTCTAAGACTTGTCACATACTCAGCTCTGGCCGCCCTGAAGGTCACACCTTCAGTGTGCGCATCTACACCACGGCGTCTACATCGCTGGTAAATCCTACGCAACCTACCAACTTTTGTTTTTTCCAAGCCGAGTTTCCGGTTCCACCATGGAGTCGCTCTCCTGCGCCCCTCTACTCTTTTACTCATACACCTGTCATTCACAACATACACGCATCTGCTCAGTTCAACCACCTTTTCCTCCAATCGCATCGACTGAAATATAGCAAACTCACAGATCTCAGCCGCGACCTCCCCCCCATAGATCATCCAGTCCACCCCACCGGTATGCCTACCACGCGCAGAAACTTCGCCACCAGTTCGATGAGGTTGTGATCGCTCACTCCCCACTCAGGCAATAACCAACACAGCATAAAGCTGTTTTACCAGTACCCTTCTTGGCACTGGT
Source organism: Atherix ibis (assembly GCA_958298945.1). Classification (NCBI taxonomy): domain Eukaryota; kingdom Metazoa; phylum Arthropoda; class Insecta; order Diptera; family Athericidae; genus Atherix; species Atherix ibis. The sequence continues at coordinate 34,102,370 of OY282609.1, forward strand.
AAAAGTCTTGGCGGATCTACCCAATCCGCACACCGATATCCTGGTAAAACACATTTTACCAGGACCATATCCTGGTAAAACACACGTCTCTCACTCAATATTTTCTCCTTAACTCTAGCACTAACCGTTTATGACAGCCATGTGTTTACCATCTTTACCGGTTGTCCTTCTTAGCACCGACACTTGCTTCTCAGCCTCCGCCAATATGCCTCGCATATTTTTCTCTTGCAGCTGCTGCACCAGTTCTGCGTTGGCAACCTGAGCCGCCATGGCGTGGATAACCAGCTTCGGCCTCGCCCTCTTGGGCGCACTCGTTACCAAGTCAGCTGATTCGGCAACACGTTTCAGTTCGTGTCCGCTAGCGACTTTTCCGCCTCCAAAACTCTCTTTTTTACTTCCTCCGTTGGCACACCCTCTGCAGCAGCTTTCACCACGGTGGAGGCGGCAAAGGCCTCAGCTTCCTCGACCTTGGAGGAACAAGTCGTGGCACAATCCAGGGATTTGCTGGCACAGCGACTGGCGCAGACCCCCCCACGGATCGGGTGAGTGCTGCGAATGACAGTCGCAACAGCAGGAACACTCTGTATCGGAGAGACCGTCGCCATCGTCTCTCCAGCCTGCCTTTCAGGTAGGAGTTCTCATTCTCCAACGCGGTGGCAGCGTCAGCAGCTTCGCCCACAAGCAGCAACATCGCACTTATGGCTGTATGTGCCTTGTTGGTCGCTAGGTCAGCAACACCCTGCCTCACACTTTTTAGTGCGTCCAGAAGCGAAGACGCACTGGCTGGGTTCTTTTTCCGTTTCAGTGATTTATCTGCGCGCAGCACTTCAGCAGCAGCATCTTTGACTTCAGGGGGAGGTTCTTTGCACGGTACCTCCTTCAAATTTGCCAGCGACACCTCGTCGTTGGGGAAGTACTCAACTTCAGCTAGGTCCAGCGTCAGCCGCCCCTTCTTCATAGATGGTCGCCGCTTTACCATCACTACCACTTTCTACGCGGCGGGCGTTGACGAAATTCGTCGGCGATTAAAATTTCTACGCGGCGGGCGTTGACGAAATTCGCCGGCGATTTTTCGGTCCCAAGTCGATACGTCTGCAAACCTCTCACTTGGTTCGGTACAATGTGGACACAGCTCAGACCTCTCGCACACCAGATGTTACCTCGACCACACCAGATGTTCACACCAGATGTTCGCAATACCATGCTGCTACAGTGGGATTCGAACCCACGACCCTTTGGCTGGTAGTCTAAGCACGCTATTGACTGTGCTACCTTGGCCGGCGACTGTATTACCGGGTCGGAGCAAAGTTAAGAAATAATTAAGAATTCTTTTCCGCTTTATAAAATACTATAAAAATGTATCAGTCTCTTATCTCAGAGACCTTACAAAAAAACAATGCTCTTTCTCAAAATAAAAATGTTCGATAATATTTTAAATGAAGGTTTTTGGGGAAATTTTTCTTTCAATCACATACTTCTTATACCACCTAACAGACCCCTCCTCTACTCACCCTTTTTGAAATATTATTCATCAACTTGTTTTGCATTCATTAATAAAAATCACAATAATTATATAATTAATTTTCATTAAATTCGATATGAATTATTAATAATTAATAACAGATGCTATAAAAATCAACAACTATAACGAAAATGAATTAAATTTATAAAAAAAAAAAATATGAATAAAAATAACAATTTTCTATTTATTTAACCATAAACAGAATATTATTAATCACCGGCTAACTGACTTATTTTGAATTCATTAATTAATCATTTTCTATATTCGTCATATCACTATCAGTTTTTTGTTGTTGTTGTGTTCACTTTTTATTTAATCCGTTAAATAATGAATAAATAATTTTTAATTTAATTATTAAAGTTTTGAACCAAAAAAAAAACACAAAACAGAAATGTTCCTTTACAATAAATTACAATCGGAAAAGGATATCAATACTGGGGGTTATAAAACAAAACACAAACATTTTTTTTTGAAACGTATATAAATAAAAAAACTTCTTTTTCTACTACAAATAAAATAACAGAGAACTTTTGACCCCATTTAAAAATGACTAAACAACACTTACCCTAATTTCATATACAATAATTTATTATAAGTTAAATCTAGAAATTATGCTATCAATTGGAAAACAGTTTTTAGGGGTAAAGTTTTTTTTTCCTTTTTTTCCATAATATTTATTATCAGCTTTTATTAAACAGGAAATGTTTTTTTTTTACTGCACTAGTGAAATGGAATAATTATGGTATTCTTTTATGATTTTATAAAATCCATTTTCCATTTAGGAATTTATATTAAAATAATTAACTTTGTTGTGACTCTTCCGGTTCTACCCACATTATTATTACTAATAAGAGGGTTGTTCGTACCGTTGGTATAGAAATTATGTACTCGTAATACTCGTATTTAAGTAATTTTTTTATTATTATTGGGGGTAGTATTCCCTTAAAAAAAATACTAAAATAATTTGAACTTGTTTGTTCTTTTAATTTTATTTGTTGAATATTGTTTTAGATTTTTTTTCTGTTATCATTAAATGAAAAAAAAACCAAAAATTTAAAATATACTTAATAGCTTACAAAAAAGTTTTTTGTTTTTGTATTTTTTTTTTCTTTCATAATTTTAATATTACTGCTTATATTAAATTTGTTTTTGTTCAAAAAATATAATAAGCAAATAAAGGACAAGTAAAGAAAAAACAGGAAAAAAAACCACTGAGAGAGAAATCATATAATAACTTTTTATCGGTCATTTCATGTAAAAGAAAAATGAATTTTTAAGGATGAAAATACTAAAAGAAATTAATGCTGGTGGGTTGGTTTTATGCAATTTGCCTATAAAATGAAATCCATGAACAATAAAGTAATAAAAGTTTTTTGTTTTTGAAAATAAAACAATAACAACAACAACAACGACAAGAAATCCATTGCAACCGTAATAATATTGAGGGATGGAAGGCAGCTAAGTTGGTTCATGTTTATATATATATATAAATGGTAAAAACAGAACAAACAAAAACTCTAACTAAATACTAACTTTATGAGTTTAAGGGTGAATTGGGGAAAAGATCCAGATCTGAACGGTACAAAACAAAAATCGTTTCAAATGTAAGAGGAAACATGCTTGCTACTAAACATTGTGCATAAATGAGAATGTCAGAGTTTCTTTTGGTTATCGTAAAAAAAAGGACTTTTATATTTTGTTTTTTTTTTCCTCCCTTTATTTTAAGTATTTTCACTTAAAAAGAAAAAAGAAATTATGAAGATAACAATGCAAGAAAAAAATATAAGTCGTTCCTTTAGAAGAAAGCGTCTTTGGTTGTTTAATTTCTTCCAAGGTGTGATGCTGGTGGAGTTTGTAAAATCTCAAAGCAAGATTAAAAAATACAATCTTTTAATAAATTCAAGAAAAAAATAATATTTAAAAAGATTTTGTTTTTTTTGGTTTGTACAATATATAAAAGATTCAGTTTTTAGTCTAGAGATCGATCTAAATTTATGGATTAAAAAAATTACAAGCAAAATTAAAAAAAGAGGTTATAAAAAGTTTTTGGGGGAAGTGTGTAGAGGGGGCAAGGGGGGGGTAAGAATATAAAACGAGATAGTTTATTTTTTTTTTAAATATAACAGTTTAATTTTTTTTCGGTGTAAACTTTTAAAATATCACCAATTGGGTTGTTGTAGAAGTCATTTTGCCAGTCTATTTAAATGCACGTCCTGTTTGAGGGTCTCTCAGAATACTGTTTGATAAATTTTAATAACTGACTCATTTTAAGTCTTAATAGCAAAAAAAAACAAGTTCGAATTCTGACTTGTTTTGTAGTTTTTAATTTGGTTTTGTTCTATTTTCATAATTTAAAATTTTTTTATAATTTAAACGAACAGGTCGGTAAGTTTCAGTTTTAGTACAAGTGCTTGCAGTTTTATGCTATGAGAATTCTGAGTGCGCAATGCCTTGAGTAATCTTAAAGTTTAGCACTTGTTCCCATGACTAATAATAATAATAATAATAATAATAATAATAATAATAATTATTATTATTATTATTATTATTATTATTATTATTATAATAATAATAATAATATTCCATGGATTCTTGGCATTTTGCATCCTTTTTACGAGTATATTCGTCTGTACTTTCGTTTTTTTTCTGAATGTTCTTCATTCATTTCTCACCTCTTTCTTTTCGTCCCTCTTTTATACTCCCATTGCGATGCTAAAATAGAACTGAAAATCACTTAACGCATTTTATGAACCATTAAACGTGAAAAGTTTTTATATATTTTCAAGGTTTTTCCATACTGTTTAGCTATTTATGGTTTCCTTTTCTCAGCTAAAATCCTCCTCCAATCACACCATATCGTCTAGAACTTTGGGTCAAATTTTTCACTTTTTTCTTTTAAACCGTTCTACAATCCTTCTTATATAACCGTTGGATTTTAACTGTTTCAGCTTATTTTCTCTTAATGCTACAAATAATACTGCAACTGCTGCTATTACTACTACTACTACTACTACTACCCACTTACTACGTACAGTAAAGTAGAGTTTTATTTTTTATTAATTTTTGTTTTTTTTTTTAATATAAAAATTCATCATCATTTCTCATTCTGTATATTTTTAATAAAATATAAAACATAAAAACAAGGATCACAACTCCTTTTATGACAGTTGTTTTTGTTACTAGATAAAAGTTAAAATATCTTCTCTATTAAAACATGTTCGAAATGAGGAGGGCATAAAATAGCTAGAAAGGAAAATTGGAAATTTTTTAAACAGCGAAAGAAGAAGACAAATAAATCGAGTAAATAGAGAAATAGAAAGAAACACACACAGAGAGAGAGAGAGAGAGAGAGAGAGAGAGAGAGAGAGAGGAGGGGAGAGATTACAAAAATATATAATAATAAAAATATCCATAAATATCTAGGATAAGGAAAAATATTAATGAAGGAATTAATTTTTATTCCAAATCTTGTTCAGGGATTATGCTTGTGAGCTCATGTTTTCCTTTTACACAGTAAGTATTTCTTTTTTCTCTTGATTGTTTTTGGTTTTATTTTCTTTTATATTATATTGTACAATTTTTTTTTTTTTGCTAATATTTTGTTTTCTCTTGTTTTTGGTTCATTTTATCATTAAATCGAGTTTTATTAGTTAAAGTCCGGTTGATTAATTACGTTTGGAACTAAGTAGACAAACAAAATTAGTACTGCCTGCAGAAGAGAGAAGGAGACAAGTAAGAGAAGCACAAGTCTACTTGGTGTTCGAATTAAGAGAAGGATTTTTTTTATTCTCGAAAAAGTTTGTGGTTAAGCTCCAAAGTTTCCGTATATTCGTAGTTATGTAGTCAAATTTTATGGGATGTTTTTTTTTATTTTTGGAATTTGTTTTCTCCATTGAATTGTTTTCTTTTGGTTTTTTTTTTGTAAACATATTTAAGCTCCGAAATTTATATTTAATAAATAAAGTTTTTGGGATTTGATAGTTATTTCAGGTGTGAAAATAGTTGTAAGGATTTTAGGAATTTTGTACAAATGTTCATAATTAAATAATTAATTAATTGGTAAAAAATATAAGCATTAATCAATTAATAAAATAGTAATAAAGTTTTATCTTAGGTACGTGGCTTTAATGTGAAAAAGAATGGATTTTATGTTTTAAGAACTATTTTAAAGAGGATAAACAAGATCATATGGAAATGATTTGATGGATTTTTTTACCATGAAAGATCTTTTAAAGTTACAAACATGAAAAATCATTTTAAAGATTATGTTAAACTACCGACTTTGTTTTGAAACGTATTCTTTAATAATGGTTATAACATAAGATAATAAATGGAATGTTATTTTTATCTCCGGGAAGTAATTTAGTTTTTTTTATAAAAATGAAAGATGATTTTCTTATAGTGAATTAATAATTTTATTAAATTAAATATTATCCAATCTGATCGAATACCCTTTGCCATCTTTCTGGGAGGAGCATGATTCCACGCTCATAAAATTTTTGTTCTTGCTAGCAAAAAACTGATCTAAGTGATTTTTGACCCATCCAGGCTCTAAAAGTTTTTGCCGAGTGGTCAAACTTGTATGTGGTTTCGCATTATGCTGTTGGAACACTATACCTTTCCGATTGACCAATTCTGGCCTTTTTTCTCTAAGTGAATCATTCAATTTGTCCAACTGATGACAGTACACTTCAGAATTGATCGTTGTGTGGCTCAGTAGAAGCTTAAAATAAACGATTCCTTTAAAATCCCACCAAACAGATAGCATAATCTTTTTTTTTGATGAATATTGGCTTTTGAGCTGGTTCATCTTTTCAATCTGTGAAAATACATATGACTATGCGACTTAAGTGTGAAGTTAGTTATGAAAAATACAATTAAGTCCTCTGCTCGGAAAAAATAAAATTACTTTCCGAACAACCCAATAATTACTTCCTTACAAGAATTTACTCTTCACAAATCAGCAAAAACTACCTTAGAAGAGTACTTATTTAATAATTTGTACAATTAACAAAAAGAAGGAAAAAAATGTTTAAATATATACATTTTTCCGGAGAACCCAATATAATTCTCAGAAAATTGATGTGTTGAAATTTTAAACTTAGTCAACTGAAAATTTCTTCTCTATGATATTTTCGCTACTATTTTTTTAACGCTTTATCGATGACCTAAAATAAATCATTCGAAGGGATTTATTTTATCAACAGAAATTTGAGATTCCAACTAATTTATGACTGCTTGGAGTGTATAATATGATTCTAAGCATTCAGTGAAGTGAGAACGGAAAAATGGTATTTACTAGAAGATATTAGAAATGTGGTTGTAGATAGGTTAGCTTCTACTCTAATTGTAGATAGCTTAGTTTAGATATTCTAGTATTTAATATACATTAAGGCATTTAGTTAAAAAAAAACTATCTTCACGAAATACCATACAATTTCTGGTTTCAGTAAGTAGCTAAAGTAGTTGGTTGAAGTCACAGTCAATACTGAGTCTGTGGTTTAGTATATAAAAATTATATTATTTTGCGGTTCCAATAAATGGATGACTTATAATATAGTAAAAAATATAGTTTAAATTATTTTCTGATATGTATGGTAAGTAGAAAAGAAGTTCTTCATTAACCTCTTAGCGAATAGTGAATCCTCTAACTCAGAGAAGAAACAAGTACCTTTTTGAGGTTCCAATATGTATTGAGTATGACCTGACAGTCGTGACTACTACTACTATCGAAGGGGTCGTGGTTTCGAATCCCATTGAGGGAAGGTTCTAAGCTAATTCCAAAAAAATACTATACTTTACATTCTAATTTCCTTATCTCGTTATCCTCTTGTTAATAAACACCCATTTTGGTCAAAGACATTAACCTGAAATGTACATAATAACGACCCCTTCTACTGGATGAAGCACGGCACTGCACCAACAACTGCACGAAAAATAATCAATAGGATCTGTTAAGTGAACATGATCGTTAAACTGCTAAAAATGTATTTAGAATATTTGTAAAGGTTTTCGTATAGTCCTTTTCTGGGGATTATAGTGTAATCGAAGCATTAAGTGCAGAGTAGAATTTTTTTTTTTAGGGTTATAATAGTGAATTTTTGGGTTTCAGCATCACTAAGAGAGACCTGGCAGTATTATAGAATGCTTCTCAATATAACTTGTACATTAGTCCCTCTTAGATGTATGTTACAGTAAAATTTCTAATCACGTTCGGTAACTAAGGAATTGTCTTTTTATAGAGCCGTAACGAAAACTGCAACAGTAATGTGCCATCAAAAATTTTGTGTTAAGGCTTAGCGAATCCAAGCGTTACACTTACGGAAAGTTTCAAAAATCCCATGTAGAACATTCCTTATCAAGAGTACAAGTTTCGGTTGAATAAAGAATTTTTTACGGCTGAAAAGCAATGAAAGATGGACCCTCTTTCAGAGAGGTTGTCAACACTGAAAGCTGAAGAAAATGTAAAACAACTAAGTGCTTTTGTGAGGTCAGACAATCGCTTAACATTGTAACTACATATTAGTAGGAAAATTTTAGATACTTCATCATGACAACACCGACCGTCACACCACCGATCGAGCCTTCCCATTCAATTGGTCACATTTTGTGTGACTCTTTCTAGTTCCCATGATCATAAAACACTTGACAGGATGTTATCTCTTGGTACTGTCGATGATTTCCAAAGAAGTGCAATCGAGGAACTGAAGCCGACCCCAATTGAAACTTTCCAGTACTTCTACGAAGAGTGGAAATAATGCTTCTGCCGATGATTAGATGCCCAAGCGAGCGGGTGGAATTTTTTTGAGTCATCTCTCCAACATTTTCCATGCCGATTCGGATACAAGAAATGTAAACTCGTGTTATAATAATAACTCAGTGTTAAGCTTTTCTTGCCGAGAAATGGCCTACAAACAAATATGCCTCTAACCTTTCATCCTAGCTCTCATCACCATTTTCTATATATCAATTGTATTATGGATAGACTTTTCGCAAGAGTTTTTTTTGTGGGAGATCGATCCAATAATGATCAATACCAGAAGTGCCTATGGGTCTTGACGAACCCGCGTGTATGTGAGAATCGAAACGTACTATACAAACAAAAATAAGTTATATTTAAGGACAACGTACTATCAAAACAGATGCCCAACGGTATTAAAGCTACATAGTGTCGGATCATGTAGATGGTTAATACCTACATCGCAGGAGTAGTCTGAGCACTGGAGGTGAGGAATAACAAATATTGCAGGTGCTATTAATGCAGATGATTGCAGAAATTTAGGTAGGCATTGCTGGTTTGTAATTGTTTACTGTCTGTGAGCATGGCTGTATTTATAGTAGATGGAGATGGTCAGGAGCAGGCCCAGATGGAAGGAAAAGTTGAAGATGTTAGTCCGCTCACCGTAGAGGCATTGACGGTTAGATTGCTTGATTGCTTTTTGCATAAAAAAAGGCAGATTTTGTTTGTCGAAGATGGTGTAGTTGGCAACCTTAGGCCACCCTTGGCATAAAAAGGAGACAGAATGAGGCTTATGAAAAAGAGAGGAGATGAAAGAGTGAAGTGCTAAGAATGGCAGAGTAGGAAGCTGAATCGACTTGCCAATACAAGAAAACGAAAGAGGTTTACTTGTAGGAGCGAAAGACGCGTGAGGGTTTAATTGCATGAGGCAAAAGGAAGTGGAGGTAGATAACGACCATGCTGAATGCAACTATCTGGATCTAGTCAGTTCGGCTGGGGTGAAATCTATTGCAAGTGCAGGTTTCTGTGAGCTGATTAGGCGTATTCCAATCCAGATGGTCGTAGGCCACCAGTGATTTTATATCTAACGATAAGTATACAACGTTAAATATAAGAATTATTCTGTAGATAGAGTATACGAGGTCTGTTCAAAAAGTATCGCGAATTTTGAATTTCCGCGGGTTACGTATATTAGATTTTCGATTTTTTTGTGGCATTATATTGGTACTTATGTTTCATAACAAGTTCGGCCATTTTGAATGTTCAGTGAATTTTTGACAGCTGTTTTGCTTGCACGTGTTTTGGCTTGTCTCCGATTTTTCCCCATTCCAAAAACTGGATCAAAGAGTCTGTTTTGGGAACAAAAAAAAGGTAACAGGAAGACATATTTGGAGAATACGGTGGCTGTGGCATTATAAGTATATTGTTTTTGGCCAAAAAATCGCACACAAGCAACGATGCGTGAGCAGGGGCGTTATCATGGTGCAAAAGCCAATTTTTATTCTTCCAAAATCCGGGCGTTTCTGGCGGATTGCTTCGCGCCGTTCTATCCTATGGCAAGAACTCATGATACACCACGCCCCTGCAATCGAAGAAAACTATAAGCAAAATCTTCACATTCGACCGGACTTGGCACGCTTTTTTCGGTCTTGGCTCGTGCGGCAACTTCCATTGGGATGATTGTGGTTTGGTTTCCATGTCATAACCATAAGCTCGTGATTCATCATCAGTTATGACTCTCTGGAGCAAATTTGGGTCGTCGCAGACGGAGTCTAACAGTTCCTTAACAATGTTAATGTGATGCTATTTTTGGTCGAAAATGGGCAAAAAAATCGAAGACACGTGCAAGCAAAGCAGCTGTCAAAAATTTACTAAACATTCAAAATGGCCGAACATGTTAGTACCAACATAGCGCCACAAAATATAGAAAATCGAATATAATATACGTAACCCATGAAAATTGAAATAATTTTTGAACAGACCTCGTATATCTCATAACCGGGCACGGCATTATGGACGCATTCTTGTTTAAGAGGAGGATAAGTGATGGAGCAGAGTATCTGTATTGTACACCATCCCCAATTAGGATGTAGTGTCTATAAGGATCTCTGGGACCTGAACGCATACGAAATTCGTGCGACTGAAAGAGGAGTGCATATGAAAGTTGACTGAGTACGCGTTAGATTGCCTCATTGTCACCCTGGACATCAAGAACGCGTTTAACTCGGCCCGCTGGGATCGAATCTTGGAGGCTCTTGAGAACATGGGGGTGCCCTACTACCTACGGAGGATGGTCAGATCATACTTCAGTGATCGACTACTGCAATACGAGACCGAGGATGGACCAGCAGAGTATGAGGTCACGGGAGGGGTATAGGATTCAGATAGGATTCGGCATCAACAGTTGGGGTGAACAGCTAATAACTGGTTGCTTACTGTTAATCATCAGCTAAGGTAAGACTTGAAATTAGGTAGACTTGTCTAATACTGTAGATAGAATAGAGCAAACAGAAATTTTTTAAATGCAAACTACAAAATTTAAGTCCTCTTCTAGACCCAACACTTTTTAGCCTTCTCACCATATTTAACTAAAAATCAGAAGTTTATAAATCAGAAATTTATTAAACGGTTGAAGTTTGTTGAATATTGATTATTTTTGACTACAAATTATTCGGTTAGGACTATTCACATATACTATACTTATTTACGTACAATGAATTGCATAAACCACTACACAATCAAAAGTTCAAATACCTCCCGCGTTGCAAGCTTTATTCCAAGTTCAAAGACAGATGAGTACATCTAATTCAGAAAGATCTAAAAGCGCTTAGAGTTTATAAATTTTTAAATACACATTATATACGTGTAATGAGCATTTTTAAAATCAAATCAATATTTTTATAAGAATATTAAAAAGAAAAACAACCTTCTTCTGCGAACGTCTAGTTCATCATTGAACTATTACTTAAAATTTAAGTACAGAATCTGTTGCTCTTTATTTTTTATTTATACCATAATATTTTTAAAAATATTTATTTTTTATTTAATGTTTTATAAGGTATCATTAATGATCCTCTAAATAATCAAGTTTAGGCAACTTTTGAGATATAACCGTAACACATATAGCGTCACAGCAATCACGTCCGGAGACCTCACTAAATAATTCAATCGGTAGTAGCGACGGGCGGTGTGTACAAAGGCCAGGGACTTGATCAATACGAGTTAATAACTCACACTTACTGGGAATTCCAAGTTCATTTGAACAGTTTCAGTTCACAATCCCAAGCATAAAAGTGATTCAGCGGTTTACCCGGACCTTTCGGTCTAGGAAATATACGTTGATAGTTTCATTGTAGCGCGCGTGCAGCCCAGGACATCTAAGGGCATCACAGATCTGTTATTGCTCAACATGTCCATTTAAGATGCAATCGTTCTTTTTTATAGAACAAACAAACAGGTACGACTCCACTCACATTAGCATATATTCATACAAGCTATGCAAAGCTTCAATGCCATAATCATGAAAGCATCTATTTATTATATTTGAGTCTCGTTCGTTATCGAAATTAACCAGACAACTCACTCGACGAACTAAGAACGGCCATGCACCACCACCCATAGATTCGAGAAAGATCTATCAATCCGTCTTACTTATATTTGGGCCTGGTAAGTTTTCCTGTGTTGAGTTAAATTAAACCGCAGGCTCCACTCCTGGTGGTGCCCTTCCGTTAATTCCTTTAAGTTTCAGCTTTGCAACCATATTTCCCTCGGAAGCCCAAAGCTTTTTTGGTTCCCGGGAAGCTACTGAGAAAGCCATAGTAGTAGCTACACCCAATTGCTAGCTGGCATAGTATTTGCCCTCGCTAGCTCCACATTTTTTCCATATTTCGGGCAATTTTTGGATACCACGCCAAAAAAATTCCTTCTCTTTCGAGGTAAACCACTCATTAAGCCATTTCGGACGTCTTCGTAAAGATCGAAGTGATGCTCAGCGAGCGCGTAGCCCATCGACGAAAACAGGTGGTAGTCAGAAGAGGCCAGGTTTGGTGAATAAGCGGGTTGGGGTAGCACCTCCCAGATGAGTGTCTCTAAGTAGTTTCGGACCATTTTTGGCGTGTGCGATGGTGCGTTATCGTGGATTCCTCCACTGAACGCTATCGTGGAATCAGCTTGTCATGTCAGAGTACTGTGCAATTTGATCAGTTATTGGTGATAGCGGTAGGCACTGACAGTTTCACCAGGTTTTAACATCTCATAGTAGACGATACCCTGCTGATCCCACCAAACGCGCAGCATCGTCTTCCGTCCGAAGCGATTTGGTCTTGGGGAAGATGTTGATGGTTGGCCGGGATCAACCCACGATTTCTTGCATTTAGAATTCTTGAAATATATTCATTTTTCATCACCTGCCACAATCCGATGCCGGAACGACTTTCTTTTTTGTCTGGTGAGCAAGATTTCGCATGTGTTTTGGCGTTGCTCCATCTGTCTATCGTTCAATTCATGCGGCACCCATTCCGATCTTTTTAATCTTCCCCATGGTACGCAGACGCATGGAAATGGCTGGATGAGTAACACCTAATTGCTCTGTGAACATTTTTTTGCGATTGGGTATCGCCTTCGTCCAAAAGAGCCTTCAATTGATGGTCCTCAACCTTCCTAGGCCGATTTTCATGCTTCTTGTCCCTCAAAACAAAATTGCCATCTTGGAACCGACGAAACCAATCCCGACACGTTGATTCCGATAAAGCACTGTCACCACAGGTCTCTATAAGCATTCGATGCGATTCGGCAGCCGATTTCTTCAAATTGAAGCAGAAAAGCAGAGCTTCTCGTATATGCTCTTTTTCTGGCACAAAACTAGACATGATTACCAAAGGAAAACTGTATGTTGTTGTACGAAATTGCTGACAATGTGCACTGATTAATGTTGCCAGATATCAAACTCATAAAAAAAAGCTTAATACGCTCACTCACGCCATCTATGATCAAACAGCGGATTTAAGCTTATACACTTTGTAGAACTAGGGCAGTATCTGATCGCCTTCGAATCTCTAACTTTCGTTCTTCATTAATGAAAATATCTTTGGTAGATGATTTCGCTTAAGTTAGTCTTACGACGGTCCAAAATTTCACTTCTCGCGTCGTAATACTAATGCCCTCAACTGCTTCTATTAATCACTACCTCTTGACCTAAAAACCAATGAAAGTAGAACAGAGGTCTTATTCCATTATTCCATGCACAAAATATTCAGGCATTTAAAGCCCGCTTTAAGCAGTTCAATTTGTTCAAAGTAATTGTTCTGTCCTAACAATAACACTCAATTAAGAGCATTATAGCAGGTTTACATAAATATATAAGCAATAGCCCTCCAGTAATACGTTAACACACAAAAAGGTAATGTACTAACATATATTTTAGGTGTACTATCCGTGTGAAGCACAAATTCAACTACGAACGTTTCAACCATAAGTTTTTCTTACTTTTAAGTATAAATGATCAAATAGAATTGCTCAAGATACTGTATTCATAAATGGTAAAAATCTGAAACAGTTTATTTTCAAACGGAATAGGATATGTTCCTAAGGTATGCTATTCTGTATTGAATAGGAAATAACGAAAGGTAAAATATTTCAGCAATCCATAATCAAAAGAAGTAATTATGAAAATATAATTCATAAAAGAGTTACAAAAGTTTTATGGAAGAAAGGATATAAAGATGTAGAAAATTGTTATCAAGTTGAAAAAGATCTCGGTACAAAAACCCAGAATACGGATACCTTTTAGTGATGCCATCATTATAGTTAGAATGTTGAGATTGAAATTGCCGCCAAGTCTTAAAGAGGTAATGTGGAAAATTAAAAAGCTTTCGTAAGCTAGACAAACAGTGAATTCAGCTGTTAAAACAAAATAAGAAGTGAACAAACAGGAAATATGATTTTATGGTTTATTTTTGGTAGTGAATTAGCTATAAAAGCCACATGATACAGTGCTGCAATGGAATGGAATTACTCTCAAAGTTATCCAAGAGATGATTAGACTTAATATACGAGTACAAAGTAACAAACTGTAGTACAAGTAGTTTTGGCATTATGGATAAAAACTGAAAATACGCCATCTTATACACGTATGCGTACCGTCAGTAATGTACGAGTGGTTTTATAGGAAAAGTTTTCATTGATATATGAGTGTACACGTCATGTACAAAATACCAGCCATGCCACGAGCAGAATAATGGTTCTTGTTTTCAGACTACGAAGCTATCAAGAGTTTGAGGATCCATCCAGGGTCTATCAGGGAATGGTTTATTCGCATTCTTCTTTAATGTAAACACCATTAAGGAGAACTCTAATAAACACCAGTTGCAATATATCGCAACTTTACTCTAAATCGTTCCAAAATCATTCATTCTTTCGTTTTTATACTATTCCTTATATGAGTAAGAATGTTGGCCTGCTGAAGATATGAGGGAAGGGGGGGGGGGGAATTGAACAACATCCGATGAACTTCTTCAAAATTAATTTTTTGCCTTATTTGCGATGAGCAGCAGCAGCACACTTTTTTGGGATTCTCGACACAAACTTGTTGGAATGGAATGCGAAGAATGTCTGTTGCGTTTTGTAGCTACCAGCTATACTATCCTAGATGGCTATTGTTGTTGTCGGTTGGAATACTCATGCTATAATAGCTACTCCCTGTTTTGGATTTCTCTTACCATCACAAGTTATAGAAGATACAACAACCAAGTCCTATCGGTTTGTGGTTTTCGGTTCCATTGTGATGATGCCCTTTTATTTTCTCTTTTTATTTTTCACTTAAGTATAAAGTATTCCAAAAAAAGAAGTTTCCTTTTTTTCATTGTGTTTTCATCCTTTTTCTTTTAAATTTTAATACATACTTTGCTCAGCACAGCCTTTTAGCACAATCTTGCACTTCAAGTTCGGCCATAATCCTACCACGTTTTAAAGCTTTAGATGTGGTGATTTGGTGTCCTGTGCCTGGTTGACTGTTGCTATTTTCATTTTTGCCTTATCATCATTCAGTGATGTTCCTTATCGTTTCGTGCAACTTGTCCGTATTCTGTAAAATGATTTTTTGTTGGACATCTTGTGAGAATTTTTATTTTTTTATTTTTTTATTGGCTCACTTGAAAACTACCCCTCCATTCTCTAATTTTTTATTTTCTTTGGTTGGTTTTTGTTTTAGTTTTATTCATGTTGATAAATATTTTTCATTTATTATAAGTTTATGTAGTTGCCTAACATCAACGCAATTCAGTACTGACTATGACATACCGCAGTCATATACTACGAGAAGGAGGAATATAGGATACGGTGTAGTTTTATAACCGAGTATTTTTTCGTGGAGCATTTCGTCTAAATACATTTTGTGGTATTTTCTATTTAGTATCAGAAATGTTGAGTAGTAAAGTACTAAGAGATGATACGATAGAATGTGGTCGGTCGGTTGGTTGGTTGGTGTATTGTTTAACTGCTAATATGAGAATGAGAGGTGTAGTAGGACGTTAGATGACGGTGTACCATTCTGGGTATTCTACGGTATATAATTCTGGCTGATTGGTGTGGGATGCGGTTGCGGATAAGCTTTTGTGTTTATTTGTGGGCCACTAATGGACATAATTATGCTGCCGTGGTGTACCCAAAATGGAAGTCAGTGGCCGTAATGAAAATGTACTTTGTTTCGGGCAACTACGTATCTTCTTTCTCAGCAATTGTCCGTGTTGTCCGTTTACCACTCGACGTTATCCTGTCTTTTCAATGATGCTTTGTTCTACTCTATTCGAATATATTCTGATGGTTTTTCCCACCAATTTCAGTTACCGTAGTTAATTGCATTTGTATAATACTCGTATACATACAAACAGGAAGAGAAAAATTGGACTAAGACCCAGAAGGCAAAATCTATACAATTTTACGTACGAAGATATTATGCCTTTTCTGATAATATGGAAGGCATGCAAACAGAGCAGGAAACAATAATTGAAAGGAGTAATGTGAATAATGTGGAGGAAAACAGATGCAACATATCCGATAAATGCGGAATCATAATAAACGCTTTAAGTATGCCCGTAGTCAATTACGGAACAATTCTGTATTAGTTGTAAGAGTAAAAGAGCTCGGCCGCCCATCGGATGTATTGTATCCTAATGTACCGGACAATTTTGTTGGTGATGTTGGCATGCAAATTATCATCACACGAAAGATTCATTTCAATAAACTTTCAAAAGAATTTTTAATACATATTCATGTAAATTATGCTCATTTAACTATTTTATGGTAACCAATTATATATATATTATTGGCATGAACAATTTTTGGGGAGAGATAAGCAAAATTAAAACTTATCGAAATATTAAAAAAAAACAGGACTTAAATACGAGTAATAGTAACAATTGCTATGTAGGTTATAATGGGTGGACCATTTAGAAGTTCCATTTTAAAAAGTAAATAAAAAAAACTGGTGTATGTTTTTTTAAATTTCCGGTTTTATTAAGAAGATTGAACCTTGAAATTTAGGAATGAAACACATCATCATTTAAATGACTGCCACGGCTGGCGGTACAGTACCCCATTCGCTCGACCCAATTTTTCAGTACATTTTCGATTGTCCGGGCCTGTATCTTTGATTTCGTGTTTCAAGGCCTCAATTGTTTCTGGATGGCTTGCGTAACATTTATCCTTAACGGCTCCTCACAGAAAATAATCCAACGGGCTCAAATCACAGCTCCGAGGGGGCCAATTGACATCAGAATTTCGGCTGATTATTCGGTTTTCGAAAGCAGTGCCCAAAAGTTGGATTGTTACGTTGGTTGTGTGGCAAGTGGCCCCGTCCTGTTGAAACCAAATGTCGTCCATGCTATTCTCTTCAACTTTTGGAAACAAATTGACCGTAACGGTGACTCCTTCATTGTTTTCGAAGAAAAACGGGCCAGTCGAAAATCCGCACCAAACCGTGACTCCTTGTGGATGCATCGGCTTTTTCATGGTGACGTATGGATTTTCTGAGCCCCAGATGCGACAATTTTGTTTGTTGACATACCCACCGAGGAGGAAATGGGCCTCATCTGAAAAGATGATTTTTGGTAAAAATGCTCATCTTCGGCCAATTGATCTTGACCCCATTGGGCAAACCAAAAACGCATCGGATGGTCATGCGGCTTTAGCTGTTGGACTAATTGAACTGTGTAAGCTTTCATACTGAGGTCTTTGTGCAAAATTCTCAACAGAGAAGTGCGAGAATTGTTCAATTCCTGAGAACGGTGACGAGTTGATGTTGATGGATGATCACAGATATTTTCAGCAACGGCGGCAATATTCTCGGTCGTACGCAATGTCTTAGAGCGGGAACGAGTTGCTTTGGCAACCAACAAACCAGTTTCGCGAACTCGCTTCACGAATTTGCCACAAATTCACGTGATGTCATTCGATCTTTACTCAATTTTTTTTAAATTTCTTACAGTTTGGGTTGAAGACTCACCACTTTGGAAGTAAATTCTCAATATTTCCCATTTTTCTTCAAGCGTATGGATTACCATTTCGTAAAATTCAGACTTTCAACTTTCAACTAACAATCTGTCAATTCGTGATGACGTTTAACATTCCAGTACTTCAAAATGGAACCGCTAGATGACACCGTAGTGTATGAATTGTGGCTAATTATCGCAATGCAAACAAATACATATATTGGGTTGTCCGGAAAGTAATTTGGTTTTTTTTTTTTATAAAAATGAAAGATGATTTTCTTATAGTAAATTAATATTTTTTTCAATTAAATATTATCCAGTCTGATCCAATAACATTTGCATGATTCCACGCTCATAAAATTTTTGTTCTTTGCTGTCAAAAAACTGATCTAAGTGATTTTTGACCTTCTCATTTGAATTAAACGTTTTACCGTCTAAAAAATTTTATAGAGACCGGAACAAATTATAATTGGAATGTGCTTGGTCTGGAGAGTATGGTGAATATGGCCGTATATCCCATCCAAGCTATAAAAGCTTTTGCCGAGTGGTCAAACTTGTATGTGGTTTCGCATTATCCTGTTGGAACACTATACCTTTCCTATTAAGCAATTCTGGCCTTTTTCTTTAAGTGAATCATTCAATTTGTCCAACTGATGACAGTTTACTCCAGAATTGATCGTTGTGTTACTCGGTAGAAGCTCAAAATAAACGATTCCTTTGAAATCCCACCAAACAGATAGCATAACCTTTTGAGCCCGTTCATCTTTTCTACTCCAGGATCTTTTCCACTTAACATTGTTGTAGACAACCCATTTCTCATCCCAAGTGATGATATGCTTCAAAAATGGATCATTTTCTTTGCGTTTGAGAAGCAAATCACAAACGTCAATGCGACAGCCCAAATATTTTTCGGTAAGAAGATGAGGAACCCATATGTCGAGCTTTGAGATTAAACGTAGCCGTTTTAGAAGATCATAAATAGTCGAATTCGGCAAATTGAATCTCTCAGCGATCTCAGGAGTTGTTATCGTCAGTTTTCATCAATTAATGCCTTTATTGTGTCTTCATCAGCTTCAACTGGGCTTCCAGAACGTGGTGCATCTTCGAGATCAAAATTGCCGAATCGAAATTTTGCAAATCAGTTTTGGCACTGGCGCTTACTTAACACATTTTCTCCATACACATCGGATAATTTTTTTCTTGCTTGAACAGTATTTTTATCTTTTCTATAGTAAAAAAATAAATTATGCCGAAAATGCTGTTTTTCACTTTCCATATTTAAATGGTTATCAACCAAAAACTACTATGCAGAATCAATCAAATTTTTGCACAAGTAAGCCTTGCTATGTCAGCTATCAAAATAAATATGATTATGCAGATTAAGTATGAAGTTGGTTGTGAAAGAATACAATTAAGTCATATTACTCTGCGGACAACCCAATATTTTGTGTTATTTTAACTACTAGTACTTATATTTATTTTTTTCCCCAATTAATCCAAGGCTAATTTTGAATAATTGTTATTTTTAGTTTAAAAAAATGCAGTTCATCTTTCTGACTAGTCAGATGAGGAGTAGAGAGGAGGAAATTTCCTCTATCAAAATTGACTTTATTAAAAATTTGTTGAAAAATCCTCGAATATGTTTAATTTAATAAATAGTTTTTATTAAATGGATAAATAGTTGATGAATTTAGTGAAGTACTAATAATAAAATACTGACTAAAGAGAAATGGAGTATCCAAAATTATAGGATTACGTTAGATTGTAAGTATTTATTGATAAATTATAATAATAAGCATGAGGAGGATATTCGTAATTAAATGAGTTTTATCTGTTATTTATTGTATTTTTTTGTACAGGATTGATAAATTGACCAGTAAGCCACATACACATAGATGTATAGAACAATGACTTAATTGTTCAGTTTTAATTTTTTTTGCTTCTTGATATTTACAATTGCATAAAAATTGTAACAAACATATTTGTTTGACAGCTGAATCAATATGTGAAAGGAGAAAGTTTATTAATGAGTAGATTATAATACAATAGTAGCAACGAAACTATTTACGAAGGTTGTATGATTTATACCTGGTCTTGATAAGAAAAAATATTTTTATGAAAAAATTCCTTTTTATTTTACAGCATTATCTCATTTTAGCTCGATAAACTTAGAATAACGTTTTTCTATCTTTTGTATCCCATTTAAAAAATACGATTTTTACAAAATAGGCGTTTGTTTCAGCAATTATCTCATTGTTTAAACTAAATATTTTTCCGTCCAGCAATTTTTTCATATTTGGAAATAGAAAATAATCGCAGCGGTGGGAGGGGGGTATGGTTTCGGAGGAATTATGTAAACATGGTGAATACGGAAGCAATACGTATCCTAAATGGTTGAATTTTGCCATTTCGATGGCACAAGTGTGCACGCGTGCCTTGTCTTAATAAAAACAGTATTTTTTCTTCGCCGAATGTGATCGTGTTGTCTTGATTTCATTGTTTAACTGATCCAATAAAACTCAATAATATTGTTTTTTATTTTTCAAGATAGTCGAAGAATACTATACCATGCGTGTCCTACAAAACAGTAACCATAACCTTTGCTGCCGATAGAACCGTTTTTATCTTCTTTGGAACAGGTTGGGTAGCAGAAGTCCATTGTTTTGACTGAACTTTAGTTTTCAGTGGATAGTTCCAAATTGGTTTTTTCATTCGTGATCGATTGTCTAGTAGAGTAAGTAGTTATCAATAATGCCTATTAAGTTCCAGTATTTTTAATCTCATGTAAGTGATCCATGTGAGTAGTTTGTTAAGATCCTGTCTCAGGGTCATGCTTTATTTTTTGATAGAATAATACTGTAATTATTCTATAAAATGGGTAGTTTTTAGTAGAAGGTGAAGGCAACATAGATACTTTCCTGCTCAGTTACGAGTACCTTCACTTTACATTTAGTAAATGAGATCTTGGAGATTTTGACAAGAAAATTTTAGGACAAAGAAAATTTTTGGTGGAATGATGTTGCCATTAATGTTTTTCGCAGAGGGTGGAGATAAAATTAACACTTTTCTGCTCATTTATTTTCACTCTCCAACTCTTAAATCAGTTTTAGCGATTTTCAATATGGGGTAGCATTTGTAGTCTTAGAATTAGTTGAGATGTCGAAAGTAGTAGAATACTGTCTTGGTGTTCACCAGTTGTGATAGAGGATATTTTAGTATGGTGAGTATTAATTGTTACTTGGAAATGACGTTCAAATAAATATGATTTTAATATAAGACGGAACGTAAAAGGAAGGAAGGTCTTGGGTTTTCAGTGTAGTTCAGGATTCCATAATCGTTCAAGGACAGGTGGTATATCTAGACTACCCCTGATCAGTACTCTTTTTGTTAAGGAGAGGACACAATGTAATCAACTACACAGAGTGACATTGTTGGATTGTGGAGTGTTCTGATCGAAGAGTAAATTCATAATCGGGTATAATTTTAGCATCTTCAAGGATAGGGTAAAGGAGTTTTAACAAGCTGCTAAGTCTATACAAGGATAAAGAATTTATTGATGATAGTTTTTTTGGAGATTTGTTTGAGTTAGTTACGATTGTTTGAGGATATGAGCGCATGTAGGTTCTATCTAATATGGCTTTGTGTGGAGTAAAAGCTTAGCTACTTTATAAGTTAGGATTCCAAATAATAGTGTGTTTGAAATTTTTGAATTTCTATCGTTAGTTCTCATTATAGTCGGTTTAGTTACAGTTTAAGACTCTGTATCCTTGAGTGTTGCTATAATGCTTTACCTTTTCGTTTCGCACTTATTAGAGTTTGTATATTTAAAGGATTAATTTGTTGCCGAATTGGTTTCTTCTAATTTTTAATGTAAGCTTAAATTTACTGTAAGAATTTTGTATTTTTGTAGTAAGGACATATACCGTTTGGTCGATTTCGTGCTCTGTTTTCAGGGTTTTTCTTGTTCGTTTCTAAATATGTTCCAGGCAACTATTCCATTAATGAGTCTAGGGGAAGACTTTTTTAAAATTGTCTTTTGTAGATGGTATAGGAATATGGTGAAAATTCAGGTTCTGTAAGAGTACCTATGGTATATGAACCTTAGGAGAAATGGCGGGAGTAAGGTGTTTCAAAAGAAGTTTTCTAAAATTTTATCGGAAGATTATTTAACATTTAAATATTATGGAAAAAGTTATGATAAAGTAATCAGGGAAATTAGGTCTTTAAGGAAGAATCGAGGATTACCATCGCGGTAATCCTATTAGAGGTGCTTTGCTTTATAATTCCCATTTGTCGTCAAGGAAGCCCTAAGTGTATGGTGAGATGCAGTTATTGTTTATAAGGTAAAAAATATGTAGATGCAATGGTGAATTTAAATATAAAAGTTTTTATTGTTACATTAATGGATTGTAAAGAGTTAACAGTAAAAGTATAGTGGAGGAAGAGCTTGAGGGATTTATTTACAACAATAGAAGTTCTACCATAAGCAGTATTATCTGGGTGGTCTGTTCTGAATATTTTGTAGTCGCATTTCACAAAATATGATCTGGACATAAAGTGGATTTTCTTTAATAATACAATATCTTTGCGTTTATAATGAAAAAGTATATTTAGTTTTTATCTATGAGGAGTTACTCCATGAGCATTTCATAATAGGATGGAAAAAAGAATTTGGCGTATAAGACAATATTTACTTTTATGTAATTGACATGAGGATGTTCACAATGGTCATTAAGACATTCACAAGAGAAGTTACTAATTTATTAATTTCCTTTGAGAGGCTGCTTATTGATTGTGTACACATTGTGGTGAAATCTTAAAAGGACAAAAATGGTATCGAAATAAACATAAATACTAGTTTATAGCTGTTTTTGCTGACTAAGGTAAAAGATAAGATTCTGTGAACTAGTGGTTTATTTATCTTTACAACTTTTAATTTTTCTTATAAGCTTTAAAATGTAGTGCAGTATGTAAATGGAGTAGAGGTGGTTTCAACGGCCACCTCTGCTACGTTTACATAACCGAATACGCTGCTTCCACCTAATGCAATAAATTCGGTCTTATTTAACATATTTTACGTTCAATATTTCAATTTTGATGTATTAATGGTTACTGGTTAATTAACATAGACCAATGACTTCAAATAATCCTATAAGAAGCAGTTCAAAGGTGTTAAATCACAACTTCTTGGATGTCATTGCACAACTGAATATTCTTCCAATTGACGACTCGCCAAACTCCTCTCGTAATAAACCGATTGTGGCATGGGCTCTGTGGCATATAGCGCCATTTTGTTGAAATAACATATTTGTCAAATCAATATATTCTAACTCAGGCCACAAAATATACCTTACCACCGATCTGTACCGCTCACCATTGCCAGTAACGCGCAACTCCTTCCTTATTTTGAAAAAAAAAAATAAACATCGATGTGCTTCCGTACCATAAAACACACCAAAACGGTTACTTTTTTGGAATATAATAGTTCCTCATACATAATTTCTAGATTGGCTTCAGCCCAGTAAGGAAAATATTGTTTATTTACCGATCCAGAGTGATGAAAATGCGTCTCATCTGAGAAGATGATTTTTTTTCGAAAAATCAGCATAATTTTCAAGTTGTTCCAGAGCCAAATCAAAACATTTACGGTGTTTTGCAATATGGTAGTCCAATGCCTTCAATTCATGTGTTTTTAAAAACAATATATTGTAAGGATATACGCCCGAATTCGAACAGTCTCAAATGTTGAGAACGTCTTGAAATTGATAAATTTGGGTCTTTATGGACACTTGCCAGAACGGTAGCAATATTATCGGTCCTTCAAACGTATTTTAGTATTACTGGTATGCGAAAATTGTCTTAAAAAAGACTTAATTCAAAACATTGTCCAGTTTGACAAATAGCGAACATACTTGTATAAGCTTAAATCCGCTGTTTTTTAGTCAAAAAAAATCAAGCCATTTTCGGTCGTCTTCGTAAGAATCGAAGTGCTGCTCAGCGAGCGCGTGGCCCATCGACGAAAACAAGTGGTCATCAGAAGGGTCCACGTAGTTTCGGACCATTATTGACGTGTGCGATGGTGCGTTGTCGTGGAGGAAAATCAGCTTGTCATGTCTTTGTTGATAATCCGTCCTTTTTTTATGCAGAGCACGGTGCAATTTGATCAGTTATTGGTGGTAGCGGTGGGCATTGACAGTTTCACCAGGTTTGAACATCTCATAGTAGACGATACCCTGCTGATCCCACCAAATGCACAGCAACGTTTTGCGTCCGAAGCGATTTGGTCTTGGGGAAGATATTGATGGTTGGCCGGGATGAACCCATGATTTCTTGCGTTTAGGATTCTCGAAATATATCCACTTTTCATCGCCTACCACAATCCGATGCAGGAACGACTTTATTTTTTGTCTGGCGAGCAAGATTTCGCATGTGTTTTGGCATGGCTCCATCTGTCTATCGTTCAATTAATGCGGCACCCATTTTCCGATCTTTTCAATCTTCCAAATCGCACGCAGATGCATGGAAATGGCTGGTTGAGTAACACCCAATTGCTGCACGAGCATTTTTTGCTATTGGGTATCGTCGTCGTCCAAAAGAGCCTGCAATTGATGGTCCTCAACCTTCCTAGGTCGATTTTCACATTTCCTGTCCCACAAGTCAAAATCTCGTCTCGTTATTTCCAATAAAGCTCTGTCACCATAGGCCTCCATAAGCATTCGATTTGATTCGGCAGCCGATTTCTTCAAATTGAAGAAGGAAAGCAGAGCTTCCCGCATATGCTCTTTTTGTGGCACAAAACTAGACATGATTACCAAAAGAAAAATATATGTTTTTGTACGAAATTGCTGACAATGTACACTGATTAATGTTGACAGATGTCAAACTCATAAAAAAAAGTATGGCGTGCCCATGGTAGCCAAATACGTTCACTCACGCCATCTACGACCAAACAGCGGATTTAAGCTTGTACGCTTGGTATGTTGTTGTACGAAATTGCTGACAATGTGCACTGATTAATTTTGACAGATTTCAAACTCATAAGAAAAAGTATGGCGTGCCCATGGTAGCTTAATACGCTCACTCACGCCATCTACGACCAAACAGCGGATTTAAGATTATATGCCTGGTAAGTCGCAATAGAAAAATGATTATTTTAGTGCAGCCTTTAGAGTTGGCAGTATGAATAACTCCGTAAAGTACTTATTTGATAAAATCAAATGGCGATATTTTTAACAATTCGTGGTCAGTATTCAGCAGCTTATTTAATAAACTCGTGTTTTGATTTTAGCCTATAATGGGTTTAAACATGTCCATTATCCTGAAATCTGTCGCATTGTGCTCTGTCTACCAATAGAAGCGGTTCCTCTAATAAGCTACAAAGCTGTATCCTCAGCATGACGTAAATTTAACATCTTTAATATTTATAAGATATTTTAGACTACTTAGCTTATATTTATTAGTTGTGCTTGCATTTGAAAAACTTTGGAAAAAAAAATCTGACGGTAACTGTTTGTAGCTAAAAAATCATTATTTAATGATTCAATCTCACATAAATCAAATGCTTAGGCTTTACCATTTCTCTACAAATTAGAATCTTTTAAAAATTATAATCCTACGAAAAAAAAAAGGCACTTAATTATGATGGGCCTCAACCTTTATTCATCCGTGTTTTATTATATGACGTAGGCAATGATCTTCGATGGATTCAACCAGGATTCCTAAGACATTTTAAGTTAAATAAAACAAATGATCTCGTGTAGGGTATTTTTATTGAAAAATCTAGTTTGTGCCTACTGTCAATTCAAGTTTATAATATAAGAACTTAACAGGATGATTAGCCAATACTAATAAAATTATTTATAAAGTAAGTTCTTTGGACATGTTTAACAGAAGTAAATAATAATTCAAATTAGATTTCATAGTAAACATTACTGTGCCCTGAAGAGATTCTTAATTTGATTGCTAAAAGAAATAGATTTTATGAAGAAACAAATTTAAATAAAAATCCTCATGAAATGCCCATAAAAATAACTCTGTTTGTTTGATTTTTTTTCTATGATTGATTTTTGAAAAACTTCATTAGAATTCTTACAGAAAATTTAGTAAATAAAAGTAAATTTTATATTTTTCACTTGTAATAAATTGTATGATAATATTGACAGCGGTCACAAAAAAATTCACAACAATAAATTGAAAAGGGCATTCATAAATGGACAGTGATTTTTTGTAAAAACAATCTATCATTAAAACTAAATATGATTATAAATTATCTTTAGATTTACCAAATTTAATAAATTCGTTTTCCTTCACCAAAATTTTCTTTCGAACTTTACATTTCTTCTAAAGTCAATCAGAATTTCAGTGGAATTTTATAGACTTTATGACCTTTTCAAACTTGGGTACCCTTCAGCACAGAGCGGACGAGTTGAATAGATTTAAAAAACTGAAAGGGTTTAATTGACAAATTTAATTTAAATTCTTTATAGAGGGTATATTTTGTTTTTTTTTCTCTCTTTCTATTTCTTACTAAAGTTTTAAGGACAGAAAAAAAGGCATTCGTAGCTTTGGAAAATCCAAAGAAAAAAGGACTGGCTAGACTTGCCAAAAAAAAACTGTTAACAAAAACACATTTTGCATTGAGTTTTCAGAAAAGAATCTTAACTTATTAAGATATTTTGTTAAGTAATAAAGCGTTTATTGATTATTTTCTATGTTGTTTGTTTAAATTATTTGCATAGCATTTAATATTTGGGATTAAATGCTTTCGGAAATGCACTAATTTCATATCGGGAATATCTAGTACGATTCTATTTAATGACAAACGCTTTCTGTAAATATTAAGGAAAGTTAGACCTTAAGTGTATGTTTATGGGGCTAAAATTTTACAATCCTCGTTTTCATTATAAGTGCACACGTAATGTTTACCCATTTCCATTTATGCATGAATTAAGACGATAGTTAAGGGTGGCGTATACTAATATGCATGAGTATAAACATGATTTTCAAATGGAATGACATAGCATTTCAATTTCTTTGATGTTGAAACCTATTCTGAAGCATACTTAATGAACATTAATATTCATGTTGGCATAACATAACGAAGGCGGTTGCACGATGGCAAAGGCAAATGCAACAGTATTCAAATAGTAATATTTATAGTAATAGTTATGGTAAATAGTAGAAATAATAATAGCAACAGTGTCTCATCTATTTTATACATAAACAAAATTCAAATCAAAAATTAAATTTAGCACCAAATCCGATTCTTTGGTACATGAATTATGTTATTTCCCAAAAGTAAACAAGATGTGTTCCTTGTCATTAAATGACGTGAACACTAAACGATAGTCAGTATAAGAATATCTTAGTTATGCGGCTGTGTAATTATTGTTTTATAGAAAACGTTCCCATTTGATTGACCCCCAGTGGAATTGAAGTTGAAGTGTTATGAATATTTTGAAAATATGTAGGATCCCTTGAGAAAATATTGCTTTTATATTGTTTGATGATCGAAGAAGTGAAATTGAATTGTGCACTTTGAACTGAACTGAATTGAAGAATAGAAAATCACCAAATCAGAAAGTAGTTTTGTAAATTTTCAGAAGAATTGCAAATTTTTGATTTAATTGAAATTTTACAAGAATAATTACTGTGGTTTTAATGAAATAATCGTTAAATATAACCTATTTCTTTTTTTTTTTTTTTTTTTTTTTTTTTTTATTTATTTAGATATTTACAACTACAACATAGTAATAAGCAAATTTTTGCAATAGTATAAATTAACTTGATAGGTTGTGGGGAGTAAACATCCAATGAAGTTCCTGCTGCTAGCGTGTGTTTCTGTCAGGCCTCAGTATTTAAGTAAATCACGCGACCAGTGACGCTTAAGTCTTCGTTGGGTATTAATAGGAAAGGAAGTGGAGGATAGTTCTTGAACAAGAGGATTATTATGATTGAGGACACGGGAACGGAACTTTTTATAACGAGATACAGCCATGTCAAAAACAAATGGGACTTTAAGATCACGATGAATAACAGTATTGCGAACATAAAAGGGGGCATCGACAATTGTACGGAGTATTTTTGATTGAAGGGATTGGATTCGACGGGAATTAGAAGGCTTAGTAGATCCCCAGAGTTCTAGTCCGTATGTCCATATGGGTTTCAGTAAGGTATTGTATAACAGAACTTTGCTGTCTATAGTAAGTTTGGAACGTTTGTCTAGAAGTCGAAGTAGTTTTAGGTATCGTCTTTTAAGTTCTTGTCTTTTAAGTCTTGTATGTGGGTTCCATGTCAAGCGTTTGTCTAAGTACAGTCCTAGATACCGAGCTTCGGTGTGTTGAGGTATGGCACTGCCATTAAGGTATATGGGAGGGCATGTCTCACGACGGAGAGTAAAAGTTACCTGGATAGATTTACGTTCATTGACTTTTATTCTCCACTTAGTAAACCAGTTCTGGAGGGTTTGGATTTGGATTTGGAGAGTTTCGGAAGCATGTTGGGGATTTTCGCTAGATGCAAGGCAGGCCGTATCATCGGCGTATGTAGCAAAGAAGGTATTAGGGCAGGTTGGGACCTATTTCTAAACAAAAATTTTCCTGTATTGTTAAACTAAATTTTTTCGAAGCAATATACGACGTCTGTTCAAAAAGTATCGCGAATTTTGAATTTCCGAGGGTTATGTATATTCGATTTTCGATTTTTTGTGGCGTTATGTTGGTACTCATGTCTCTCACTCATGCCGACAAGTTCGACCATTTTGAATTTTCAGTTAATTTTTGATAGCTGCTTTGCTTGCACGTGTTTTGGCTCGTCTTCGATTTTTGCCCATTCCAAAAAATGGATCAAAGAATCTTTATCAAATTTTGTGTGAAAAACAATATTAATTGCGCGAACGCATTCCGAATGATGACTGTGGCATATGGTGAAGCTACCTTGGATCGAAGCAACGTTTATCGATGGTACAAAATGTTCTCAGAGGGCCGAGAAAATGCGTGCCGGACGCCCGAAAACGTCAACAACAGACGAAAACATTCATGAAGTGAAGAAAATAGTATTGACCAATCGTCAAATCACCTTTAGAGAAGTTGTTGAGGACTTAAACATATCGATTGGCTCGTGCCATCCAATTTATACCAATGATTTGGGCGCGAGATAGGGTGCCACGAAATTAATACAAAAATTGCTCAATTTCGACCAAAAATAGCATCATATTAACATTGCTAAGGAGCTGTTGGACTCTATTCGCGACGACCCAAATTTGCTCCATAGGGTCATAACTGGTGACGAATCAAGGAACCAAAGCTCAATCATCCCAATGGAAGCTGCCACACGAGCCAAAACCGAAAAAAGCGTGCCAAGTTCGGTCGAATGTGAAGGTTTTGCTTACAGTTTTCTTCGATTGCAAGGGCGTGGTGCATCATGAGTTCTTGCCACAGGATAGAACGGTCAATAAGGAATATTAAATTCAAGTTATGCGCGAGTTGCGTGAAGCAATCTACCAGAAATGCCCGGATTTGTGGAAGAACAGCTTTTACTATTTTTGGCCAAAAAAAACACACTAATAATGCCGCAGCCACCGTATTCCCCAGATCTAACCGCCTGTGACTTTTTCTTGTTCCCGAAACTGAAGAGCCCCATGAAAGGACGACGCTACGCTACGATTGAGGAGATAAAGACCGCAGCGGAGGAGGAGCTGAACAAGATCACAAAAAATGATTTTTTGAAGTGCTTCGAGGATTGGAAAAAACTTTGGCACAAGTGTATAATATCTGGTGGGGATTACTTTGAAGGGGACAAAATAGATATTCATGAATAAATAAATAATTTTTGAAAAAATACAAAATTCTCGATACTTTTTGAACAGATATCGTAGTATATTTGTCGTATTTCTTCTAACATTACTATTATTTTGCTCTGTTTATTCGTTTGTTTGTTATCATATCAAGTAACTTAGTACTGAAATGTTATTCTAAGCGTCATGACAATAAGAAAATTAAAATCCTCAGTGGGATTCGAACGCATGACCCACTGGGTGTTAGTCCAGCGCACTAACGATTGTGCTACGATTTTCTATGAAAGCCGCGACGCATTTTTCTAACAGATGGCATTTCTTCATTTTTGGAAGTACTCGATTTGGATCTATGTTATTGTTATGTCATTTAACATCTGATAGTTTAAGCTAAAATTAAGAAAAAAAAACAAGTCTCCGCTTCCTTGGTTGACGACGACAAAATAAATGCATTAATTGAGTCAAACCAGAAACATTGATTACCCATCATTCAACCGTTCACGACTATCTAAAGAAGCTGGGATATATAAGCAAACTCGATATTTGGGTTCCTGATGAATAACCTTGCATAATATATTTATTGACCAATTTACTCAATAACATTTTGCCATCTTTCAGCGAGCTTCATTATATGAATTTTCCGGCAACCCAATATATGCAGATCTTAACATTTCTGATATAACAAAAATTGCGTAATTTTAAAACGGAAATTTTGAGATTTATAAAAAAAATCGAAAAAGATTCTTATAACTACATTAATGATTTGAACATCCTTCAGAATAAAATTTTTTTAAAAAAATATATAAATAGTGTACGTATAAAATGTGATTAAACTAAATTTTTCTCGACTCCTTTAGCCACTTAACTTATGCATGGCCTACAACGGGTCTTAAAAAATATTATTTAATTTTCTAATAGAAAAAATACTTTGAATTGAGAGTAGGCAAGCTTCTATCTAATCTATTCAAGCTTACTGGTAGGCTAGAGAGCTTGGCAACGGTCAATCCGTTCTCACGTTTTGCTGCTGCTGCGACGCCCAGTCGAAGCTCTCACCCGATCCGCAGGGTGATAGTGGCCCCAGCCATTGCGGTAACAGCCGTTACAGCGGGCCCATAGATTTTATCACGGCCTACTCCAAGGCCAAGGAATCTGGTCGCTTTGTCTCCTCCAGCGGCACAAACGTATGCGTTAGTGGTGAAAGCTGCGGATATGCCGACGGACGAGGTAAAGAAGAGGGTATTGGAGGCGGAATAGTCGCTGGCGCACGTGCGCGTCCGTGCTGTGCGATGGCTGTAGGAGGGTGTTGCGGTGGAGGTGTGCAGCAGCGGTGAGCTATGCCGAGTTGCTGAGTCAGCTGATATGCCTAAAGCTAACTTAGTGATGAGTGCGCCGTAAATGGCGAGGCTGAAGCAGGTGATTCACGCCGTGCCGGCAGAGGTAGCCAATGCGGAGCTCGTACAGCATCTGAAGGAGAAAAAAGTGAGAAGCATTACAGAGGAAGCAGAGAAGGAAGTGTCGGTATTCAGAAGGACGATCGAAAAAGACGGTAAGGACATGGTCGTAATAGAGGTAAGTGGTAAAGTTAAGGAAAAAATGTTGAGTGAGAGGCGTGTGTTTGTGGGGTGGTTGTGCCTACCAATCCGTGAATACGAATTGGTACGAAGGTGCACGGCTGCCTGGATTTTGGGCACCTTTCAGATGGATGTAGGCGGGCTAGAAGAGAGTATGAGAATCATTGCCTAGGATGATTAGATGCATACAAATAAATGGGAATGGGTCTGTTGCAGCTGCTATCAATGAGTTGAGTGTGTATATGTCTGAGAATGGAGTGGATATGGCACTGATCGAAGAGCCATACTCTTATGGTGTATTAAAGGTTTATCTCTGAAATAGAGCCATATTGCGATATCTTGACACAGTGCTGGCTAGGTGTGGACGTTCGCCTGTGCTGATTGGTATAGATGCGAATTCTGCTTCTCCTCTCTGGATAGCAAGAGGAGAGGTACTGGCCAGCCGAGTTGTGTGAGGGGCAGGCAACTTGAGAATTGGATTCTGGCCAGGGATATGAACGTAATAAATGTGCCGAGTGAATAGTATACTTTCAGCGGACCAAAAGGGCAGAGTTACATTGATGTCATACTGTACAATCGGGCTGCTGACTGCTATGAGTATGAGTGGAATGTATTGCCTGAAAAGGGTGAGCGATCATTACCTCTAATAAAGACCATTGGGTAAATTCGGGACGTGGAAGACGGTGGCATACCAGTGGGCTGAAATGGTAGCGCTTCAAGATATCACTTTACTGAATAATATCTCCATCGGCATCATTCAGTATCAGACGAGTAGCAAATAATTTTAAAACTGTTTTTTCCAACATAGCTAATTTTTGTTGGAAACTCAAGTTACTATAAACGTTCGAATTTGTTGGCTTCCAATATTAGCATATTCAGCTATATTTGATTTTGTAATTTTGTTTGTTGAACTTTCCGATCATCTAGTGGAAGTAATTTGTCAAATTTTTCTATAAAAATAGCATAATGGCAAAATATACCTTTCGAAATATTAGACAACAGATGATTCAATAGACCACTTAAAAAACTTACCCAAATAATATTTCTAATTTGATTGCTGCTAACATATGGGAGTAATAATGTTGATTAATCTGGAAGCTTCTTGGCTATACTCTCTTGGAATATATCGAAAATATCAAGATGACGTCGCTTCTAGTGGTCTTTGATCTTGGGGAATAAAAAAATGTTACTCAAAGTGTAATCAGGTGAATAGGTGCTGGCTAATAAAAAAAAAACTCGTTAAAGGAGATGGCTATGTGACAGTGATCGTTGTCATGGCGAAGCATACAAGTATCTGTAGTGCACGATCTGCCTTGAATAAACATTTTTCTTGAAATGACACATTTGTTTTATATTTGCTGTACTCTTTAATGTTGAAGGCATTTCTTCGCTTCTCGGCCCTTAGAGACAATATCTTATGTCATGGAAAAACGTTTTCTTTTGATAACAAATGTTCTCCATAAGCTCGCTGTATCTTTTTGGAAGTCAAACTCACCAAGCTAAACACAAAATTTCATCCCAAATCATTTCTCCAAATTACGCACTACAAAAACAGAATTTAAATTGTTACGTTCTATAAAGTCATGCAGTTTTTAAACAAGCTTGAAACTAGTATTGCATGTCTAGGAGGGCCTATCATATATGTTAAGCTACAAAATAAAAGAAGTTCGCCAGTGATACCCTTTTCAGTCTTGCGCTGGCACTCCATAAATCGGCCAAAGTATTATTAAATTATTCCTAAATTTTGGGGCGATAATTAAAATTCTCAGAATTAGGATTGGCCATACCGCTCTTATTTTATTCATTTAAGAAGATCCTGCGCAGACCTTCTTATTATTATCCATATTCTAAAAGAACGCCGCCTTGCACTTCGATTGCTTTTATGGGAAGATTCCTGAGCATCTTGGTCCAAAAATTTCTTCTCCAAGTTCACTAATTTATTTATTAAATAAACTTAATTATACATAGAGTCTAAATGTTAATGAATAATAATAACAAATATATTTTTGAGGTCTTAACGCACATGATTGCGTTAGTATAAAAATATATAGGGTCATATGTAAACTACTAAAACCCTCTGTAGGATGAAGTTAAAACTTGTACTACACCTAGGAGGGATTAACAAGCGAGCTGCGTCTTATTACTTTTTTTAATAAGGAATATATTCTAACCGTATAGGATCATCTACAAAATAAATATTTCATTACGATTCTCCGCTGTGACTACTTCATATAATTACTTAACTACCGACCGATAGTTACATAGTAGTCTGTTTAGGAAAATAAATTAAATTCCTAATTCACATGATGCTATAGAAGACAAATCGCATACTAACAAAATCATCGAAGAACTAATGTTCCCAGTCCCTATGAG
This sequence comes from Atherix ibis, assembly GCA_958298945.1. Lineage (NCBI taxonomy): Eukaryota > Metazoa > Arthropoda > Insecta > Diptera > Athericidae > Atherix > Atherix ibis. Next base: position 34,135,851 of record OY282609.1, read on the forward strand.
TCTTCCTCCCAAAAATTTTAAGCCCTCGGAAATTAAATTTACTATTCTGTGCCTTTCCAATAAAAAATCTCCTGGTTATGATCTAATATCAGCTTCTATTCAGAAGTAAATTCCCAAAAAAGCTTTAGTTTTAATTACATACATTTTTAATAGTATCCTGCGCAAAACTTATTTTCCTTTACTCTGGAAATTTGTTGTCATTAAAATGATTCCTAAACCAAATAAACCCAATAATTCTCCTTCCTCTTATAGACCTATCAGCCTCTTACCAATTCTTGGTAAGATATTTGAAAAACTCCAATTAAAACGACCCTTTTTATTGAAAAAATTATTTCTGATCACCAATTTGGCTTCCACTATCGAGTAATGCCATCGCATTGTTAATTATATTGCATCCTCTCTTGAATGAAAAGAGTATTGCCCAGGAGTATTTTTAGATATCTTCCAAGCTTTTAATCGTTTGTGGCATCCTGGACTCCTCTAGAAATTCAAGAGCTTTCTTCCTTCAACATACTACCTTCATTGCAGGTCTCAATTAACTCAGAATGCTCGAAAATATATCCTATTATAGACGGAGTCCCACAAGGCTGTATCCTATCATTGCTACTTATGCAGATGATACGGCCATATTTGCTACCCATCCAAATCCTGACATAGCTTCTAATAATTTACAATCCCACATCCACAGCCTTCAATCCTGGTTTAAGAGATGGAGAGTGATGGTAAATGAACAGGAGGGTGCTCGCATTACTTTCACTCTCTGTCAAGGAAAACCTACCTCCTTATACCCTAATAGCAACATGATTCCACAATATGATAAAGTACGTTATTTGGGACTTTACCTAGACAAGAGATTAACATGGAACCCACATACTAGACCAAAAAGAGTCGAAGCGAACACACGCTGCCTACAACTTCTTAGACTACTGGACAAACGCTCGAAACTAATAATCAAATGTAAACTTCTAATCTACAATACAATTATAAAAGCTATTTGAATATAGGGTTTTCCAATAAGAGTGGTATGATTTCTAAGTAACGTTTCGGCCATTTGTAATATGTCATTATCTGTTTTTTTTCTTCTATTGTATTTAGTAATGCTTACAATTTTATCGTAGTGAGATATACGCAGGAATAACGTTTAAAAATTATTCAATTTTATTATCAATATAATCGTTCGCCAATTGCAACTTTTCGTGCGCTCACTTTCATCTGAGTGGTGCGGTAAATAAACAAAACTGTCGATTCTGGTGCGAAGGAAATCTACAAATTATTCATGAACACCCATTACATTCACTTAAATTGACAGTTTTGTGTGGTTTTTGGTAACACCGTTACTGTCAATGGAGAGCGGTATAGATCGATGATAACCAACTTTTTATAGCCGAAATAGGGAGAAGTTCATCTTGACAACATCTGATTCCAACAAGACGGGGCTACGTGCCACACAGCACGTGCAACAACCGAATTATTGCGAGAAAAGTTTGGAGATTCGATTATTTCAAGAAATTGTGACATTGAATGGCCTCAAAGAAGTTGTGATTTAACACCATTAGACTATTTCTTGTGAGGTTATTTGAAGTCATTGATCTTTAGCAATAAACTAGACTTTCATCAAGCTTTAGAAGTCAATATTGAACGTGCAAGTCATGACATACGACTTAATTTAGTGGAAAAAGTGCTCGAAAATTGGGTTCATAGAATTCGTTCCTGGAAAAAGAAGTCGTGGAGGCCATTTGAATGACGTTTTATTCAGAACTTAATTGTATTGATTATACTTTACACTAAATACAATAAAAACATTTAAATTTCTTTAACAATTAGTGTGTTTTTTTGTTGAAAAGAAATCATATCACTCCTTTTCGAAAACCCTATATATGGAATTAAACTTTGTGGTTCAAGAAAACGTTCCAATTCCTATCGCGTCTAGGGCTTACAATCCAAGATCCTCCCTAAAATTGTTGATGCCCCGTTTTATGTTCGTAACAACATAATACATCGTCATCAAAATATTACCTTTGTTCAGGACATGTGCATTTCCCGCTATCAACCACATCCCCCCCCCCCCCGTTTACCCTATTATCTTAATCCACTTGTGAGAGAATTGTCTTGTACTGCCCTCCCCGGAAACACTCATCGGAGGGTTAAGATACAATGGCATAGAGATTTTCTAGGGGAATCGAACTTCCATTAGTTGGAGAAATACCGATGGGTGTTTTCTCCCACTTCATGATGCACAAGACTGTAAATTAAAATTTTATGTAAATGTTCTTGTTACAATACAATTGTAGCTGCAGATGAAAAAAAAAGTTAGTCGGAGTTGAACGGAAAAAATGAGTAATGATCGACTGGTGAATATGGTCATCGAAAAAAACTAGTGGTAATTAGCCAATACGAATGTAAAATGCCCTACCACAATCGGTTTTTCCAAGTCAATAAAATGACCGACTATTAAAGTGCATCGATACCTCTAATAAGTTCCATTCACAATATTAGCTAAACGTTACACAAAACTCCTTAAGCGCAAATGAATTATATAAAAAATAAAAGGATTTGCCTATAAAAAAATATAAACTCAAAATTTATGTACAGATTTTTTTTAGTTCTCATTCCAATTAGATTTTTATAATCCTTTTATTCTGAGCAGCACACTTTTCTCTTTAACTATTTACAAAAGAATATCTGTTTAAAATGCAAATGGTAACAGTATTTCATATAACTAAGTTTGTTTTATTTTCTATATAAAAAAAGAAAGAATATAACTTTTAGCAAATATTCTGAATAAAGCATCCTTTTCTGCTAAAATAACTCAAGTCCCGAAAAAATATTTCTGAAGCCTTCCGTTATATTTTTTTCGGATTCCTTAAAAGATTGTCGGAAAATCCAAACTATTTTTCTTCTTATAGAAAGTAAAGTGTTTTTATTCAAATAAAAATAAAAAATATAAATATTTTAATAAATGGTATTGTAACATTAGAAATAATAAAAAGGTATCCTTTCAATAAATGGTATTTTTGCTTTTAAAAGCTTGGCATATATAGTTAGACAATTCCTATTCTATGATGGTTACTTTATTTTTTAAGTATTTCTAATACAATAATTTTTCACATCCCTCATCTACCAACACAATCTCTCTTCATTATGAACTGTATTTTTCAATGTTTGTTAAGAAAACATTGGCTCAAATAGTGTCCGAAGCTTTTGAATTCCTTTAAGTCCAAATAAACAAATATACAAATACTCTTAAAATACCCTTTCGGAAGATTTAAGATTTCGGGTCCTCAATGTGTACACATGCACTCACTCATAAAATATCGTAAAGTCTTTATATTCTTAATATTAATACATGTCAACATACTATTTTATATGGCAATGTGTACATAACTACGAGTAGCTTTTTGTTGAAAATCTTTTGTAAACACTCATTTTAGTCGTGACTGCTGGCCACTGGATGAATACTTGAAGGGTTTTCTATACATTCTGAATGGAAGCTGTTGAAATACGACTGTTGGCTGCCGGAACCCTTTTCATACCTAAATAGATAGATTGGATTGGTGTCAACATCAGAAGAGATAAGAATCGTTACACTGATTTTCTGACTATAACTAAATATTTATGGCAAACTTATTAAACCATTTGAAGTTTTCACATTGATATATGCGCACTTTGGTACGTCATCGGTGACAAATACGATAACTAAAAGGACTTGTTCGAATTGTTTCCATTCTGACTTTACTCCATTTCATCCCTTTAGTCCTTTATAAAAGAAGCTGGCATATCGAAAGGGGAGATATTCAACAGAAGCAATTTAGATGGTGTTTCCTGTCGGTACGAATATCCAGTTGTGTCCATCACTATATGAAAGCTGATGCATTCATAATTCGCCGTCTGACTCGGATTAATTTATTTATGCAATAGCAAGACTATCTCTCTGAAAGTCATAATTAATAACCTCAGGGAATTTTAGTTCTACCAATTTCTCTGCACAAAATACTACGATTATTCTGTACTTCTTGTATGGTTGGAACTACTCTGACATCTCAGTTATTCCCTTACAAAGGCACTACAATCTATTTTGTTCCTCGTATCGTATAGTCTGTATTGGTGTTCATGAGTAAAATACAAATACAGTCAATGTTTACGTCATCGCTGCAAAGGTATATATGATTACCTATTCGTAACTATACGTAACCACTTTCAGCTAGTCAAACAAAAGTGGTACAAGAGCGTTGAAAGGGTTCGAAACATTACACTTTTATTGGCACTTTTTCTCTTAAACATTCAATAATACATTGTCAAAATGACGACTCGCATGTCATATTTCTGGTGTCTTCAATATGAATGAAAATCGTAAAATGTTAGTGTTTCCATATATCATCAAATATTCAATCGAGTTGTAAGGAAATTTCATAAAGGCACAAGTCATTGAGTATGCACGATTGAACATGACACGGGAAATACCATCTCCTCTCTAGGTACCAGCCGAACCTGAGCAACGTTTCTTTCTGACGAGTTAGTATTGGCTATACTGCGTTAACGGAAGGAAATTTCTTGCTTTTATGCAAATCTGAGTATCATTTTCTTGTACTGACAAACTTTTTGTATTTTCATATTTCGATACTATGCCATTCAGTCTCCATCTCATCCTCTTCGAACTTCTGTGCTCCACTCAAAAATGTTATATCATGTAATAAGCTACAATATACGACTATTGTTAAGTTTTTTTTTTTTTTGGAAGAGAAAAAGGGAATTGCAAACGTGTGAAAAAAGATATAAAAAACAATAAGCTACCTTTTGTTACTCTATACTGCCACCATAAGCATATCCTTCTTGGCTGACTCCTTCAAAATTTATAATATTTCTACTATGGTATCGTTTCGTATAATATGAGAGCATTTTAAGATGTCTACTATGCTAAATTGAATGTGTCTTGTGCGAGAAAATATGAGTTATTGTCTTCTGAATACATTTTGAATATTTTGATATTCGATTTTCTCTACAAATTTTCATAATAAACTTAAAGTCTATGATAGAAGATAGACTGCCATATATCAGAGAAATAACAATATAGGGTGAACATGAATAATACGAACGGAATTGTTGGGTTATTCTACAATATATTAAGATAATTTTCATTCTACCAAGATTAAGAACGCTTTGTAATTTCTTATTTTTCTCTCTTTCTTCCTGAAAAAATTCAACTTATTCCAGCTACAATTGTATTGTAACAAGAACATTTACATAACATTTTAGTTTACAATCTTGTGCATCATGAAGTGGGAGTAAACACCCATCCGCGTTTCTCCAACTAATGGAAGTTAGATTCCACTAAAAAATGTCTAGGCCATTGTCTCTTAAGTCTCCGATGAGTATTTCCGGGGACGGCGCAGTACACGACAATTCTCTAACAAGTGGATTATAATGATAGGATAAACGGAAGTCAAATTTTTGATAGCTGGAAATGCACAGGTCCTGAACAATATTTAGATCACGATGTATTAAGTTGTTATGAACATAAAAGGGGGCATCAACAATTTTAGGGAGGATCTTGGATTGTAACGCCTAGACGCGATTGGAATTGGAACGTTTTGTTGAACCCCAAAGTTTAATTCCATATGTTCAAATAGGTTTTATAATTGTATTGTACAATAGATTAGAAGTTTACTTTTGATTGTTAGTTTTGAGCATTTGTCCAGTAGTTTAAGAAGTTGTAGGTAACGGCTGTTAGCTTTAACTCTTTTTGGTCTAGTATGTGGGTTCAATGTTAGTCTCTTGTGCAGGTAAAGTCCCAAATAACGTACTTTATCATATTGTGGAATCATGTTGCTATTAAGACAAAGTATCAAAGTAATATAAGCACTCTTCTGTTCATAAGGTTGTGGATATTAGATTGTAAATTATTGGAAACTATGTCAGGATTTGTATGGGTAGCAAGTATGGCCGTATTTTCTGTATAAGTAGCAATGATAGTATTAGGATCAGCTTGGACGTCATAGGTATAAATATAATATAAGATGGGATCAAGGATACCGCCATGTGGGACTCCGGCTAAAATAGGATATATTTCCGAGGATTTTGAGTTAATTGCAACTTGAAAATGACGTTGAGAGATATATGAATTTATGATAAGGTAGTATGTTGAAGGAAAAAAGCTCTTGAGTTTCTAGAGAAGTCCAGGATGCCACGCACGATCAAAAGCTTGGGAGATATCTAAAAATACTCCTGGGCAATAGTCTTTCCTCTCAAGAGAGGATGCAATGTGATCAACAATGTGATGGTATTGCTGGATAGTGGATTGTTCAGATTGGGAGCCAAGTTGGTGATATCAGGAATAATTTTTTTTTCATTACATAGGACTGGATAGAGTCGCTTTAATAGGAGCCAAGAATTTGTAAGAGGATGATAGGTTTATAGGAGGAAGGAGAATTAATGGGTTTATTTGGTTTAGGAATCATTTTAATGACAGAAAATTTCCAGAGTAAAGGAAAATAGGTTAAGCTCAGGATACTATTAAAAATGTATTTAATTAAAACTATAAAGTTTTTTGGGAAATTTGCTTCGGAATCGGAGCTGTTATTAGATCATAAACAGGAGCTTTTTTATTGGGAAGGCGCAGAATAATAGATTTAATTTCTGAGGGGTTAAAATGTTTGGAACCGTCTAACTTAAGTAAATAAAACAAGACATATGAAAGATTGACAATAGAAGTGAAGTTTTTCGATTAATAATTTAGGTACTAACTGGTCGGCATGCGCTAATCCAAGTAAAGAGGAGTAAAAAATTGTTAGTTTACTTTTCAATAACTCCGTATTTAATTGCAACAATAGTACCATTAAAAAAAGGACTATTAATAAAAAATGATGCAAGTACAGTATTCCTTAAACTCAAAGGCTTGTACAGTTATGGAAAAGCTTCAAAAATCTCGGGTAAACTTGCAATTTCTTAATCTGCTGTTAACAGCTGAGTGTGGATAGGGCCTTTTGTACAGATTTTTTTATTTTTTTATTATTTGAGTAGAGCATTTATTATTTCCATATTACTTGTACATATTTACATGGTATTTAAAACGTAGAGCTGGCACATGCTCTGTACATCCTTTGCTTACATAGTAAATTAGTTTTTAATGACTAAGTATATGAATTGCTTACAACTATGGCTTAAAAATTATATGTGCTTGCTCAAACACTATATTCTATATATTTAATTGCTTACAAACTAACCTTAATTCTAGACTTTAAAAAAATTTAGGGAAAGGAATATTCAGGGAATGTGAATTAGGAGTTTGGGATTTTTTGGGAATTTTGTGTTGCTTCCGCTAACCACGATGGAAATGGGGAGTTAAGGAATTATAAAACTGAACGTTCATAATATCACTATCTTTAGCAAAATCAGATATAATGACTGGTGAGGCATAGAGGTAATCATTGTATAAGTATCTGTGTTGGGTGGCTTGGGATTTAATCCTTTCTATTGACTCTTGAATGAGTGGATTGGTATGGTCTATTAAATGCTGGAGAAAGTTTTTGGTTAGACCAACCATGTATGAAATAAAAGGAGTAAGATTACTTTTCTGATATAAACTTATATAGGAGTTAGAATAATGCTTGCCGTCTATTTTATGATATTTTGAAAGGCATTTCCTAATGATTCACCTTTCGAATACGTGGACTTTATTAGCATACGTTTTCGAGAAATTAAAATAGATCGGAAATGCATAGCCAATAATTGGCCGAATAAGTTGTTTATAGAATAGTAACTTTGTATTTATACTAAGCCCCTTGTGACGCCTAAGTAGGAATAGAAAGGTATGAATAGCCCTTTTGGCTTTTTTCAGAGTTAACTCAACATGTGGGTTAAATTTGAACATTGAGTTAAAGTTGATGCCTAAATATTTTAGTTGATTTGAGACTGGAATAGCTGTGTTTTTAATCAGAATACGCAGCTTTTTCCTCTTTGTAGCAATTTTCTTCGGTCCGCGAGTGGGAGTTATTAAGATTGACTGATAAGTTCCAGTCATCACATTAATTTATAATTTTAAAAAGAAGCTCTTACGTTCTCTTTAGAGCTAATTTTGGTGATTTGCTTTTGGCATAAATAAAGTATAAAGATACCTTCTCAAAACTCTGGGCCTTTGGTACAGAGTTTTGAGAAGGTATCTTTATACTTTGCGGTAAAAATATCCGAGAATGGATTTAGAGCTAAGCTGATGAGAATGAGCCTCGTCAGCTGACTGGAACACTGTTTATATAAAAAGGTAGTTTTAGTAGCGCTTACCCAGACATGGGATTTATGTTCCACCCTATGGGAGAATTTTTTGTATTGCCAATAATCTAGTGGCCATATGAAAAATAAACCAACACAGGGACTTTTAATCTGTTTGTTATGAAAATACAGAAAAAATACATAGAAATGTATGTACATAGAAATGTATGCAATAGAAATTGCTACCGTTTTAAGCTAGTAAGAAAATGTACAAATTTCTTCTAGAATCGTTCAACCAGGGGGCTTAAGAAGCTGGCCAAGGATGTCTAAAACCCCTAAGATACGGACTAGTCAAACATTATATGGTCTGATAAGTTAAATCTTAAAACATGTTCTTTTGTGATAATTTTTACTAATACAGTTGACTTATTAGAAATGTATAATTTATATTTAAGGAAAACTGTCATTATTTTATTTATGATCGGTGTTTGGTATACCAGGTGCTGCGTATGTGTGATAAAAGTATAGTCTGGTGTGTATCATGCACGGGTGTAAAAGCATTATTGTATTGATGCAACCTCATGCTGGTGTGCGAAAACTATTTATTTCAGAGAGTCAAATGATTAGTGCATAGAAGTTCTCGAAATAGCTATAAAATCATACTTAATATATATTTTTGGAAATAAAAACTTGCAAAATGTCATATCTAATTAGGACAATGTGCCAGGCAACAAATCCGTATTAAGAATGCAGTGATTCGAAAAAACTCCATAAAGTTCCTTGACTAGCCTTCAGGGCCAACAGAAGAGTTCCAATAGAGGATGTGTAGGATTTATGGGAACAAGGTATAAAAAAATACTATATTATCTCTAGTGAACTTTCAAAATAGGCTTTGTTAGAGGAATGTGGGAAAATAACACACGCAGAATGTCAAAATATGGTGGCAAATATACGTCAATGACTAACTATTATTATAAAAAAAAGTGTGCATTTGCCAAATATTGAAAAAAATTAATTTATAATGTATTTTAAATAAGAACATATAAACTATTTCATAAAATGAAAACACAATCGTAGAATCAATGTTCAAAATAAAAATATGCTTGAAAAACAATTATTATTGTGGGCTGCTTAATAATTATGGTCACGGCTGTATAAATAATTCGATTGCTTAAAATAGCACCAATAACGTATTTTAATTTGAAAAGTCAGATCAAAAGGACCAACAAAAAATTATAGAAAATGTTCATAGAGATCAAAATAGAAAAATTCTTCGTACGTTTTTAAAACATTTTTCATCAGTTGATCAAAATCATCTGCGGGGCCTTCATTTGATGGTGTTATGGGTCATTCTAAAAAGCCCTGTCATTAACAGGTAAACTAAGAATTTTAAAGTCTTTCGGGGCATGAGAGGAGTGCTGAAAGACCTTAAAATTCCGATTTCACTTAAGGAGACAAAAAACGGCAAAACTTCAAATTCCACGCCTTTCTTTAAGTCCTATCTTTATACGCTGTCGAAGGAAATATTATTATATTTTTTTATTATTTTTGATAAGTTTAACATATATTTGTTATCGTACAATTTCCATGGTCAAAGAGACGAGACGTAAATTGTGGAAACGAGGATGAGAAACTTAAAGTATTAACGAATTTGGTTAGTAGTTACAGTGAGGAGATCATTTATGAAACTAATGAAAAGAATAGGTGGTAAGATAGAAGTATGAGAAACCTCAGCAATTATATTAAAAATTGCTAGTGGAACTGCTTCTCCTACCAAAGGGTAAAAAACCACCTGATGAGTTATACTCCTATCGGCCTATTTTTTTGTTGAATACGGCTAATAAAATGTTGGGAAGAATAACTAACAATCGCTTGTATTTGTATACCAAGTGGCCTGAAGGTCTATCGAGAAACCAATATGGTTGATCAACAGTAGCTGCCATATACACAGTGGTATAGGGTGGTCCATCTAGCGGTTGCATTTGGAATCAGTATTTATTTGAAGTACTTGAGTGTTAAATGTCATCACGAATTGACAGATTGTTAGTTGAAAGTCTGAACTTTACGAAATGGTAATCCATACGCTTGAAGAAAACTGAGAAATATCGAGAACTTACTTCCAAAGTGGTGAGTCTTCAACCCAAAATGTGAGAAATTTAAAAAATAAAATGAGCAAAGATCGAATGCCATCACGTCAACTTGTGGACAAATTCGTGAGGCGAGTTCGCGAAACTGGTTTGTTGGTTGCCAAATCAACTCGTTTTCGCTCTAATACAGTGCGTACGACCGAGAATATGTGTATTGCCGCCGTTGCTGAAAATGTCCGTGATCATCCATCAACATCAACTCGTCACCATTCTCAGGAATTGAACATTTCTCGCACTTCTCTGTTGAGAATTTTGCACAAAGATTCAGTATGAAAGCTTACAAAGTTCAATTAGTCCAACAACTAAAGCCGCATGACCATGCGATGCGTTTTCGGTTTGCCCAATGGGCTCAAGATCAATTGGCCGAAGACGAGCATTTTTACCAAAAAAATATGTTTTGGATGAGGCCCATTTCCACCTCGGTGGGTATGTCAACAAACAAAATTGTCGCATCTGGAGCTCAGAAAATCCATACGTCACCATGGAAAAGCCGATGCATCCAGAACGAGTCACGGTTTGTTGCGGATTTTGGGCTGGGGGCATCATTGGCCCGTTTTTCTTCGAAAACGAGGAAGGAGCCGCAGTTACGGTCAATGGTGAGCACTATCGTGGCATGCTCAACGAATTTTTTGTTTCCAAAAGTTGAATAGAATGGCATGGACGACATTTGGTTTCAACAGGACGGGGACACTTGCCACTTTTGGGCACTGTTTTTGAAAACCGAATAATCAACCGAAATTCTGATGTAAATTGGCCGCCTCAGAGCTGTGATTTGAGCCCGTTGGATTATTTTCTATGGGGAGCCGTTAAGGTTAAATGTTACACAACCCATCCAGAGACAATTGAGGCCTTGAAACACGAAATCAAAGTTGCCATTGAGGAGGTACAGGCCCAGACATTCGAAAATGTACTGAAAAATTGGGTCTAGCGAATGGGGTTCTGTAAGGTCAGCCGTGGCAGTCATTTAAATGATGTGTTTCATTCTTAAATTTCAAGGTTTAATCTTTCTAATAAAACTGGAAATTTAAAAAAATGTACACTAGATTTGTTTTATTTACTTTTTAAAATGCAACTTTTAAATGGTCCATCCTGTAGATATGGCCCGTAAGGCAGTTGAGGGAAAGAGTAGGAGATAATAATAGGTGAATATGTGTTCCAGAAGAACATCATGACATAAATGATAATATCGCAGGTATGCTGGGATGCGATAGCTGAATACGCATCTTGAGTAATAAAGAAGGGAGAAAGAATGAGAAAAGTGCAGTCTGCAGCCTAAATAGGATAATAGACTTGATGTCAGTTTACTCGCTAGGAAGTAATACCTGATGGTAGTCGTATAGGAAATCATATTTGACGGTAGTTGGATGATTTTTTTGCTGTTTGGTTTTTTAAAATTATTTTTGATAGACCACGCATGACACATGACACATCTTAAAACCGAAAGTGTTTAATTAACATTACCATTTGATTATAGAAAGACTTACATAAAAATGTGTTTTACGCACTTCGACCATTTTTTGGTCGTCATAATCAACCTACTAAGCAAGCATATAAACAAAGTACAGCTTATGCAAGAACTGAAGCTGAATGACCTGCCAAAGCGTCGAATTTTCGGTTAGTGGGACTTAGACCAACTTGAGGAAGATCCGTTTTTTTACACAAAAATTACGTTAACCGATGAAGCCTATTTCTGGTTGAATGATCGGATGAAGAACCACAGACAAAACAAGAACTGTCATGGCATTCAGAAAACACTGTTTGGTGCGGTTTATAGACCGGTGAAATCATCGGTACGTATTTCTTTAAAGATGACGCTGGCCGCAACGTAACCGTCAATGGTGTCCGCTTTCGCTCGATGATTTCGAGCGAAAGCTTTTTTCCCAAAATTCCAAGAGCTGCATCTGATCGACATGTGGTTTCAACAAGACGGCGCTACATGCTACACAGCACGTGAAACCATGGACATATTGGGAGATGAGTTCGGTTAGCAGATTATATCAGGTTTCGGACCGGTAAGTTCGCCGCCTAGATCGTACGATTTGACGCCTCTAGACTATGGGGCTACGTGAAGTCACTCCTCTATGGCGATAAACCAGCGTCATTTGCAACCTCGGAAGACATTAGCGAGATACCAGCTGAGATGCTCCAAAAAGTGGAACGTAATCGATTTATATTTCTCTTGCTATCGTTCTTTAACATAACATTTAAGGTAGGAAGACAATTCTCACGACACCACCAAACAACAACTACAATTTCTGTCAAAAATTAACGAACTTCAACCGAATCAACTAATTAAATACAATGACAATAAAATGTATTATTTATTAAAGATGTTTCATTCAATTTTTAATATATTTCTACTTCAATATCAACTATCAGATAACAATCTTGCCGCATAACAAAACACTTGAATATATGGGACAGTACTTCAACGACAATGATAAAATCAAAATTAGCTCTAATTCGGTGCAGTTTTCGTCCGCCATCGAAATTTTTTGCATTCCCATAATTTTGTGAAGGTTATAAAATTTTTGACAGCCGAATGCAAGCAGTTTTCAGTACAGTCGAAATTATTTTCCTACCATAAGAAAAGCCAAATATATATAAGAGAGTATATTTTTTGAGAGTGAAGAGATATCGCTCTTTACTAAAGTACCTGAGGAAGTTAATCTTTTAAACAGTGTACACGTATTACTCACGCTTGTTGTTCTCTTTTCTAATCTAAAGCAGTTTTCTCTTAGTTATGTGATTTATTTATTATGCTATCTTTCTCTCACTATAAATATTTTCTCTTATGATTTACATATTCTATCTGTTTCTGTCTTTCCCGCTTATTCTGTAATCGGTCTGTTGCTTAATCGTCGGACGCATGTAACGTTGCTCTAAGTTCGAAAAGTAAGTTGTTTTACTAAGGCGTGGTTACATTTATGTTTTGTGTGAAGTATAATAGCAAAATGGCTGCAACGCTATATTCGAGAGCTATGAAATTTTTAATGGGCGTGAATTTTAATGCATATAGAATATTTTCCTTTTCTTTGCATAATTATTACATATAACTTTTAATATGATTAAATACATTATTTTGAAAAAATAATTATAAGAATATACATTAAAACTCGAAATTTTCAAAATTTTTAATAAGAAGTTTAGTATTTATTGAAATTAATTTAGTGGAAAATTTATTTTTTCCAGGCTTATTACAGTCCGTTTAATCTTCGCAAATTAATTTTTGGACTATGTGAATGCTGTTGTATTAATAAAAGTGCTTTTGTAAAATGCACAATCCGCAATCTTCCACAACTTTTATAAGATGGAGTATTCGTAAAAATGTCCTCCTCTGAACAAAAAAATGTGAGTATCTAAAATTATTATCGCTTTTATTGTCGGGATATATTTTTAAATATATAATGTGCTTTAAGATCACATAAATGTAATTTGAAGGGGATGCATATATACGATATGTCACATATTATTCTCCAGTTAACGATATAGTAATTATTATTACTATAATAATTACTATATCGTTAACTGGAGAATAATGCTTATTTATATAGTCAAGTCTATTACTTTTGCTTATTTCAAAATATCAAATATTTGAGTGCGCAAATGTGATGAGAATAACTATAACTAAGTATAAAAAGACATACTTTTCCAATTATATCCTCAGCACAGCCGAATATTATAAAGTTTTGTTGGAAATAAATTTTTCTGGTTGGTTTCATGTTGATTATCTAAACAATTTCTCAACGAATGTATTGGAAAGGATTGTATGGCAATTTGATGACGTCTTCTTAGCGCTTCTAATATACCTCACATCCTGTACGGACTGAAATTTTTGTTTTAAAATACTGGTCTTATATAGACTATCAAAAAATTCATTTTCGAATCAAAAAAATATCATATATAATTTGAAGTTCGGAGTTTTGCTCAAAAATTGCTTACAATCTAATAATCTAGCTTATCTTTCTTTTACAAGAGGAAAAGTATATAATACAGATGGCATTTAACATTTATCTGACAAATTTCTTTTGCACATTTAATTCATTGGTTTTCGAAGCATCCTGAGCACCTCCTCATGAGTCATTTTTGTTTGTTTTTATTGAATAACTCCACTTTTTTTTGAGTATATACACTATTCTTACTATGGAAAAGCATCATCATCATCGCATACATGGATAAATATATTTATATAAATTAAATATAAAGCAGTATGGCTATTTGAAAGTAAAGATTTTTGACAAATAATTTATTAATTTAAAAATGTTCTTATCAATTAGCAAAAAAAAATTATTATAAACATTCCTTGATCAATTTTCAATAAGAACATATTGATCAATTTTCTTTAAATTGTATTCAATTTTCTTTAAATAATATTCCTTGATAAATTTTCTTTAAATTGTTTTTTTAAAGAAATAATTATAAAAATGTTTGTAGAAAAAATTCATTACATGCTACTTTGATGTAAAATGAATCTGAATCTATATTTTTTTTTGGAGTTTACGTGAAAACCTTGAAAGACGCTATAAAGATGGACGCGCGCCTTTCTTGGATCAAAGCTAGCCTATCAAGATTGACTAATGACATCTATGGCAATTATTCCTTTAGTTCACATGGTCCTTCTAAGTCGACGGATGTTATTACTTACATTAAAACATGATGATTGTGCACATCCTTGTTACTCACATACCATGGATCATTAACTATATCACGTACCATTTTATTCTGCAATATTTGTACCAACTTTAAGAATGCTAGATCTGGTAGCTCTTTCTATAATCTGTACAATGAAAAAGAATTTTCTTTATAACTTGAATTTTATTTGAATAAATTTTTCTTAGAATGCCAATTAACTGTATATTTGTATGTAAGAAACAATATATTTTTGTATAATTTTTTTGGTTTTAAGAAATTAAACAAATTTGAAATTGTTTACCTAAAAATATTGTATAAATTAAATAATTTTTTTTTTAATTTTTTTATTGAAATAAAGAAAAAGGCTTTTTCTATTCCGTTGTTGGAAAAAAGATTTCATTTGTTGTAAAACATTTTCAAAATTAAGCAGCAATCATCTTCAAACAAAACCGAATCCAACAAGTTTTTAAAAACTAGTAAACCAATAGAAATTCAATTTCGTTTTAAATAAATAACATTCTTAACGAGATAAAATCCAATCAATATAATTGTATTGGAAAAATACTATCGATACTAGAAGCATCAAAGAAAAACAATTTATCAAAATGTTTTCTTTTTCACACTTTTCCTTTTATATTTTTGTATATTTATCCACTCTTTCGAATGTTTCTATTCGATGGCGAATAAATGTTCATAATACATTCATCCTTTTTATAAGGAAGGTCTCCGAAAGGAACAAAACAAAAAAATAAATAAATAAATGGAAAAGAATTCAAACTAAATAGAAATGTTTATTTTTACTTTCGTTTCATTTCTTTCAACTGTTTGTTTATTTAAATCCCACAATCCTGCTTTTAAAAAAAGCTTATTTTATCCTTTCGAAAATTGTATAAAATAAGGATCTGAAAAGGTGCTAAAGAACGATGCTGGGTTAACAAAAAAAAAAACAAAATTTCTTTTTTTTTACGGAAATGCGGTTTGGAATGGTATCGTTAGCGTGTGGAAGGAGGGGACTGTGGGGTTTTAGAAGGTAAAGGTATTATAAATAGTCAAAAGATGGGAAACGGGAAACTCTTTAAGAGATGATTGTGAATCACGGAAAGCAACCACAGCACGAAAAATTCATTAAAACTTTTCCATCCCCAAAGGAATGCGAATTAATCAGAATAACAAGAGAATAACATAAATAAATTCAAGTAAAATTATGAAAACAGATTACCTTTATCGATGTTGTTATGGTAATTCCTTCAATTCGTGTATGTTGTCATCAGAGACTCACTACGAGTACTAACTGTGCTGACTAGAGAAGCATGGCTTGTTGTTCTGGTTCTCCGTATAGACCTAATCGCCCTCCTCCCCTATTTATGTAAGATTTATGATAAGGTATCGTATGTACGACAGCTGTTAGACACTCGCACAATAAATATAAATTTATTATACAATATATGATATAATATAGTATATTTAATGAAAAATAAACTGAATTTAATAAACAATATTTTCACGCATTTATAATTTTAATGATTGTGAAACATTTGCTTTTAAATTAGTCCAACTTAAAAAGGAAATAATGCAAACAATCAAAATCGGTATTAGCCAATGTTGATTTGGAAATTCAAAATTGAATTTAGTATTTTTTCTTTCTTGTTCACTACTTATGCAGCTTCAATGGTCTTTTTTTTTTAAAGTTTTGCTTGATGACGTAGGATTTATAAAAAAAGTAGACAAATAATTATTTTACTACAAACTGTTTTAAATAAAGGGTGTTTTTTGGGGGGTTTATTTTTCGAAATGGCAACACTTTTATAGCGACAGCCAGTTTGACAGGTGACAGCTGATTTGTGGTAAACTTCGTTAGCCATATGATCATGAATTGATTTACGCAAGAAAAACGCTTACACATTCTGTAAATTTATTACGAAAGTCGTGGGTCAGTTCACGATAATAACCGGATTTGGAGGGATGAAAATCAACAAATCAGCAGGTCGGCAGCATAGCCGTTAGCCTACTGGACTATTATCCAAGCGGTCGTAGTAGAGTCCCACACAGGCATGGTCCTACGCTAATTTTCAAAAATAATTTAATTTCCTTATCCTGTTATCACTTAGAATATACATTTCAGTACTAATATTACTTGAAATTATAATAAACAATCAAACTAAAATCCACAAACCATTATTGAGACGCCATTGCATCCACAAAAAAACACTGTTTGGTGTGGTTTATGGGCTGGTGGAATAACTGGTTCACATTTCTTCAAAAATGATGCCGGCCGGAACGTTACAGTTAATTGGGAGCATTATAGATCTATAATTACTGACTTTTCTGCTGTGCAGTTAAATTGCATTAATGTAGAAAGTCAGCAAGACGGTACAACATGCCACATAACGAACACCACAATCAATTTATTGAAGAAAACATTCGATGAGTGTTTAATTATCCGTAATGGTTTATTTTCTATTAAGATATACAAAGTTGCTAGTCTACCAGAGATGATAGACGATAAACCAGAGATAAAAAAATACTCTATACTATTGGAAGGGTTCTAGCTATTGAATAACAAGTTGGTAAACTTACTCTTAATCTAGAATAATATGTGTAACGCTATTACAAAGGTAAAAAAGCATATCAACATAGCGGCGAAAGGATTGTTGCCAGAAGGATTAGGATATGACTAGAATTTCAATACTTGGTAGAGTTCTATATTTCTCGTCCATATATCCAAATAAAGACCCCGAACAAAGCAGCTGGGGATTGTGGCATAGGCGCTCAGAACGTATCAGCCACATGGTGACAATATTCCAACATAAAATATCGTGTAAATTGAGATTATACCTCAAAAATATATTTTCATAAGGATTATTATTAATAATTAACATTTAGACTCTATGTTCAATTGAGTTTATTTATATAAATAAATTAGTGAATTTGGAGAGGAAATTGTTGGATCAAGATGCTCAGGAATCTTCTCCTAAAAGCAATTGAAGTGCAAGACGGCAACCTTTTAGGATATAGATAATAGTAAGAAAGACTGCACAGGATCTGTTTAAATGAATAGAATAAGAGTTCCTAATTCTAATAATTTCTTATTATTGCCTTAAATTAGGGAATAATTTAAAAATACTGCAGTTGATTTATGGAGTGTCAGCGCAAGATTGAAAAGGGTGTCATTGCATGACCAGGTTTGTCGTTTGCTATGGTCAAGCCAGGAAACAGATTATTAAAAATGTAGGGTAATTTAAATTTTTATACATAACTTAAGATGAGTTTTTAGTAAGAGCAAGTATTGAAGGGCATCCTTTCTAAACAAGATCGAATCTGACCGGTGAGCCAAACTAACATATCTGAGGCAATGGTTGACTGCTGTCTACAGCTTCTGCCACTATTACGAGGATACCGACATAAGTCAAAAGGACATAGCATAGCTTACTATTTGTTGAGACGCTTTACACTTTTATTTATTCAAGTATAAATCTGCCCTTCTAGATCAGCAGTACAGGTTTCAGGCTCGTTTGAACACTACATGACTCTTTTGTAGTATGTTGAGGCTCATTTTCAGGTTCGTTTGAAAACTACATGACTTTTGTAGTGCGTTGCAAAAATTCGAACAGCGAAATTTTGAAAAACGATATACCATAAAATTTTGACGAATCCCGTAAGCTCATTTTTTATACAAGTTAATTAATTATATAAGTGTTGGTGGCGTAAATCATTTTTGGAGTTCCAATAATATTAAAACTGATAAGTAGTAAATACAATTTATGGTTTAGGTGTAGATAAACCGATTAAAACCCAAGATCAGCCAATAAACCTCACAATTCAATAATTGGAAGAATGTGTTCCTTAACCTCATGGATAAAATGGAAAATTACCAAGATTTCTTCAGTTTCCTCCAACCTATACGAACTACTATCTTTTATAGAGACAACACTCAGCACCAGAGAGTAATGACCATACCCATTTTCGTTAGAAATGTAAAAGAAATGGTTAAGGTAGTCGTGTCAGTACCAAACGCATTGGCATTGATCAGTTTATGGTATATTCAAATCAAATGCAAACGAGCTGGCTATACAGTTTCTACATACGTTCAATCTACGCTTATCCTAAGAGGTACCTAAGCCTGTTGGTCATATCCTCCTCCCTTAACCACTTCCTTGTGGTCATAGACACGGAAATTTTTTGACTTTCTTCTTTCAATCGTGGATTGAAATAGGAAAATCGATGGAACTTATTGGAAAGCGTCTGAAACTTTCCAACATCTGCACTTCAGACTGCGCTCTACCTGGCTGCATCGCATTTAAAGCCAACAGCTCCCTCGAAGCCTACGCCAATAGTCAGGGCCTATTCTTGGTGGTCTGCCGAAGGATGGGGGGCCCTTGACCATGAGTTTGCATTTAAAATAGATTACTATAAATTCAGAGCGACCTTTCTTTTGAGTTCTCTTAGAAATGCCTACCAGAATTTCAGGGTTCGCACCCCTAAAGCACTATTAGGCTTTTGTACCTATAGGTAGAATCGTAAGAATTGCATCTGCAATATATGGAATATCTATTTTGCAGATGCAATTCATACGATGCCTCCTGTTAGCCAGTTGCCATTATTGAGATGATAAGTTGGTATATATTTAATATCCCGCCGGGGTTAAGAGGGGAGGGGGGGTCGGCGGAAGGTGGCCATAAAAGCAAGATCTAGCGGAAAATAAAAATAAGTTGGGGAAATAGGAACCGTTTTATTTTTATTTGATCATTCGTTGCCGCATCAGTATATAAATAACATAATCTTTTTTTCAATCGAGACATGTTTTTTGAATCCCTTGGATTATGGAGTATTGGACCTTAAAATTAACTCACATATGCATACTGCTCAAAAGTATCACTTTCAGATAGGGGAAATTTTATATTTGGTACGTAGTGCTTTGACGCACATTTTTAAAATAATGATAAGAAATTTACTTATATTGTCATGTTTTCCAATGAAATCAGCTTTAGCTTTAATGTGGAACCGTATATAGGCATTGAGCTATTATATAGGGTGGTATATCTAGCGGTTCCATTTTGAACTACTATTTATTTGAAGTACTAGAGTGTTAAATGTCAACACAAATTGACAGATTGTTAGTTAAAAGTAAGAGTTTTACGAAATGGTAATCCATACGCTAGAAGAAAAATGGGAAATATTGAGAATTTACTTCAAAAGTGGTGAGTCTTCAACCCAAACTGTAAGAAATTTTAAAAAAAAATGAGTAAAGATCGAATGCCATCACGTGAATTTGTGGGTAAATTCGTGTAGCGAGTTCGCGAAACTGGTTTGTTGGTTGCCAAAGCAACTCGTTGCCGCTCTAAGACCATGCGTACGACCGGGAATGTTGCCGCCGTTGCTGAAAATGTCAGTTATGATCCATCAACATCAACTCGTTACCGTTCTCAGGAATTGAACATTTCTCCCACTTCTCTGTTGAGAATTTTGAAGAAAGACATCGGTATGAAAGCTTACAAAGTTCAATTAGTCCAACAACTAAAGCCGCATGACAATTGGCCGAAGATGAGCATTTTTCGGATGAGGCCCATTTCCACCTCGGTGGGTATGTCAACAAACAAAATTGTCGCATCTGGGGCTCAGAAAATCCATACGTCACCATGGAAAAGCCGATGCATCCTCAATGAGTCACGGTTTGGTGCGGATTTTGGACTGGAGGCATCATTGGCCCGTTTTACTTCGAAAACGATAAAGGAGCCGCCGTTACTGTCAATGGTAAGCGCTATCGTGGCATGCTCAACGAATTTTTGTTTCCAAAAGTTGAAGAGAATGGCATAGACGACATTTTGTTTCAACAAGACGGGGCCACTTGCCACACAACCAACGTAACAATCCAACTTTTGGGCACTGCTTTCGAAAACCGAATAATCAGCCGAAATTCTGATGTCAATTGGCCGCCTTGGAGCTGTGATTTGAGCCCGTTGGATTATTTTCTGTGGGGAGCAGTTAAGAATAAATGTTACGCAAGCCATCCAGAGACAATTGAGGTTATGAAAAACGAAATCAAAGTTGCAATTGAAGAGATACAGGCCCGGACAATCGAAAATGTACTGAAAAATTGGGTCTAGCGAATGGGGTACTGTAACGCCAGCGGTGGCAGTCATTTAAATGATGTTGTGTTTCATTCTTAAATTTCAAGGTTCAATCTTTTTAATAAAACCGAAAATTTGAAAAAACATACACTAGTTTTATTTTATTTACTTTTTAAAATAGAACTTCTAAATGGTCCACCCTGCATAATATATTATCATTCAAATACATATAATTATAAAAATTCATAAATTATATTCTTATGAATACACGATTTTTAAGGACACTTACCTTGGATTTTGCTGAGGCAAACATTATACCTATTTATATAATTGTATACTAATAGGTATAATATTTGACTATGTAAAAATATGAAACCAATAAAACCCCTATCGGAAAGTAATCAAGCGATCGTTATTGAAACGTTATTCTGATTACAGACGATTGTCTTTTACATTCAAATTATTTAGGCTTTAAGCACTTACAGTACTTAAACTCCAATGAAAATTAGTCGAGTAATAGGCAAACATTCCTCTTATTTAAATATATAATTTATTTTTACTATTAACTTACATGAAAAACATAGATTTTCGAATAATGAATACACTTCTTTACCAAGTATTTGATTTTTTGACAATATTTTAATAGATTAAATTATTCAAATTTACTATTCATAATAATATTAACTTATTTTATCTGACTTTTTATTATAATTTCACTTTTTTTAACCTTTTTGATTTTTATTTTCATTAATTACTCTATGTATATTTATCAAAAAATACTCTTTTTTTCATTTTAAAAGCGTTTAATATAGACTATAAACGAAGGGCTTGTCAGCTTAATTTGAAGTTAATAGATGAGTAAGGGTCGGCGAAGATGGTTTTTGGTTCATTGTGCTGCCACGCACCTCTCAATTAATAAAAAAAAATGGGTTTTTATTTTCGGTTGAAATAGTCCATTTTTGCAATGCAGGTGGGTTTCTGGTTTTCTCATATGGATTTAAAACGTTGTGTATACAATATTTCTGATTTTCTCATTTGGTGCAAGAATGTACTAATTTTTTTGTGCATTCCTACTAATTTTTTGGCGTTTGGAAAGCAATATTTAGTTGACAGTTGATCATTGGAAAAGCAAGCATTTTCTAAATTCTATCTAGCAACACTTAGCGATTCTCCTTGGGCTTTGTTGATTGCAATTCCGAACACAAATTGTAGGGCAAATTGGGGGGAATCATTAGAATCCATGGAAGCAGCACATCTCATCCTGTATATTTATTTCTGATAATTGTTGATGTATTCTAATTCGGCAGTAGTGTTTCAACGGCAAGTTTGGTTCTAATGCATAGCCTCGGCGAATTTTAATTCTGAGTACACCAATTTTAGAAGTTTTAATGTGCTGTGACATTTCAGATAACGCTAATGAATTTCGAAACTCTATTGAGTAATTGACATCTGTATTGACAGATTTCTATTTCGTTGGCTTCCCAGAAAGTATCAACTGAATCCGATCGTTTATGTTATTAACATCATCCTTTTTCGGGCATAAGAATGCTCGTTCACAAGGTCAAACGTTTTTTCTTGAAGTTTATCGTAATGTTTTGGAAAATTCAAATAATAAATTGAATTATACTTGGATAAATTTGGAATTGGGTGAGAGAATATTTTTTTAACCTAAATATTGTATAATAAAAACTTATAAATCAAAAAATCAAAAAAAAAACAGGGAAACAAATATTCAAAACGTAAATTAACTTAATTCTTTAAATTTAATGAATGCAAAAAAAATGAAAAACGCAAGGAAACGAATTAAAAAAAAAATAGTTGTACTGCAGCACTTTGCTTGGCGTCCAGTTAGATCAAAATGGGAAACACTCACCGTACCCAAAAATCCTACTATACAAATTTTCATGATTATCCGTTGAGTGATTTAGGAGTCTCTATAAAACATACAAATAAACAAACATTCGCTTTTATACATATATAGATAATCTAAATGGGCTCCAAACGAAGGAATATTTAAAACAAAGGCAAACTCCAGCTAAATTTAGGTACTGTTCATGAGGACTAATTTTTTTACGGAGCCATTATTAATGTCCTTTTACACGATCGATAAATTCTGAACTAAAATTTATTTTGATTTTCTATTTTGATAGTTTGTACAAGTATATAAATAACGTGAATGGTTTATTTTCGAAAGATTATTTCATAAGTAAAATGTTATAAAGCAAATAACTCAATAGCCTTTAGTCGCGATGTAATAACTCTGGATGCGCATTTAAATAGTGACACTTAGAGCTTGTGTATTGTAAAATTTTATTTAAATCGCCTGTAGTATATCAATGGTTAGTTAAGTTCAAAAATGCACCAGAATAAAGAGAACATTTGCTATATTTTAATAATACCACTTCGAAAAAAGCGACATCGCATCACAGAAAAAAAATTTTTGGCGTTAATGGTGAAGGTCAATATTAGAAAAATGAAAATTGGTTCTGGAAATTACGATATCAAAATGAGCCCCATTCTGGTCAGCTAAATGGTGAAAAAAGTGATGAAGTTCTCAAGAAAATTGAGTAAAACCGGCAGATTAGGAGTCATAACATAACTCATTAAACCATTTTGAACCATTTGCGAAAGGCTGATTTAAAAAACAAACTCTATGTTAAGGGCGGAAAGCAAGATTAAAATCTGAGATACGCTGCTGAAGCGCAATAAAATCTAGTCATTTTTTGAAGCGAATCATAACTGGCGATAGAAAATAGGTAAAACACGAGAATATCGTTCGAAAGAGATCATAGAAAAGTGAGATGAATAAGGTCTAGCCCAGACATAGTATCTCCAAACTCTTACATTAAAGAATACCAAGATAGGTCCGTACGCCAGATTTTCGTCTAAGAATACCAAAATAGGTCCGTACGTCATGTATATGAAATGTTCTGTCTAAATTATTGTAAGAAGCAGTGAGAAATCGTAATGCTTGCATACTTTTGCGTAGATTTCTTTATGTAAACATGACATTCACTGACATCTAGTTTTCGTAAGAGAAATTTATTGAATTCCCAAAGCATAATTTATATTCATTTTAATTGACTTATTGCAAACAAAAATATAATTTAAACACGACAGAAGGCACAATTCATTTTTTACCCAATCTTCTTGTATTAAAAGTAATTGTATCTTTGGTTTATTATTTATTTTGTAAATATCAATCAAATATCGAGCGTTTCAAATTTTTGTAGACTTTCGGAGAGTTTTAAAAGATGCCAATCTCCATGAAATGGTAGCATACCGAAATGCTTGCATACTTTTGTTTACATTTAGATATTTATCGCTAAGTGAAAGTTTAAGTGTCGTTTTATTAAATTTCAGATAGTTTATGAACAAGTCTATATAAATTAATACATTTGCTATTAAATAGAATAGTTCTATTCTTCACGATAGCAAATAGGTAGTTTTTATTTTAAGAATACAAAGTTTTTTTTCACAAAGTTTGTGTTTTCTTTGTCTTAATCGTGGGACTACTTTCGTATTTACTTTTTAAAATTTGAGATTGGGAAAAATTTGTAACATATTGAATGCAACATATTGTGTGCAACATATTGCGTACAACATATTGCGTACAACATATTGGTTGCAACATAATTCGGACAGAATTTTTATGTAGAGGCCTATCCAGTTCTTCTATAATCTAAGCTCAGACTACAAGTCTGTGGAGAACTCAATTCCTTCAGAACTCCATTAATGGAAACAAGCAAACTGTCTTCAAATAAGGCTTGCGAAAACCATTTGATGCAGTTATTAAAGCAGAAAATTATAGCTCAACCCCAAAAAATGGCGAAATATTGTTGTTAAAAATGGAAAATATTTGATTTCAAAAAATTGATTTTAACACTTACATTTTTTTTGTAATATGCATTTAAGTGTTAAATGCTACCGAAATTATTATTGTTATTATTATAAATACATATGCCTAAAATATGAAATATGGTCCCAAATCTAAATAGTAATATTTTAAAAATGATTCATATTGACAGAACAAAAAAAGGGGAAAAACCTTCGCAGAATTTATCGTTAAATCGTAACGATTTCATTATGACGACAGAGGGACAAGTCATGCTATAATATTAATGATAATTCTGACATGTTCTCTGGCGATATGGTTTTATGATAAGCAGTACGATTTTTGTATTCGTTTTAGATTCTCGAACTCAGTTTATTCCATTTTGTTTGGTATTTTTCGTATTTTTCTGTTCCTAACCAATAGAAAAAAAAATAATCCCAAAAATCGAAATAAAAATAAAAATACAAACAAATGAAATGGGAAAAATGCTGATGGTTTGATATGTCGACGAATAATATTGTGACTTGTTCAAAAGTAACTTTCACATAGTGGAATGTTATCGGTTTTATGCTTGTACAATGAAGTCTAGCTGAATATAGCCAGAATAAGCCTGAGGGTATAAAAGATACTCACTCACAGAACAACTGAGACCGCCTTTGCTTTGGGGATATTAATCGTTTCCATCTGTTTTGCGGCTAAGAACTGACGGATTCAGGATTTTGTAAAAATGCTCTACGGTTTGGGGTAGCATCTGCTGGTGGGGGGGTGGGTTTCAATTGTTGCTCAAAGTCATTTTTCAGAATTTTCCCATAATCGAATCGTTGAATCCTCTGTGATACCCAAAGCTTATGATGACGACAATAATAATAACCAAAATGATATAGAATATAACATCAAAAACACCATAGATTAGGAAATAGAGATGGTAACGAATAGACATGATAACGGTAGGTAACAGATTTTTCCTATTACAGATAGAAATGCACCCATCCACCCTCTCTCGCCCTAAATAAACCCGCAAAATATAAATAGGATTAAAAGAAGAAAATTATTTACGCATATTGAGTAAAAATGATATTAATCTGTTCATCTAGCGTTTGTATTTATTTAAAGCATGAATTTGTTATGATTATTACTTTGGTGGGTGATGGTGGTTGAATTACGAGTATACCTGGGAAATTTATTTAGAGAAATCAAAAATTCATTTTTTGATGCCATAAGGCTCATTTTCGGCTGAATGTAGCCGTGTCTATGTTGGAAAATATTTTGAAAAGCATTTTTATCTACCACCGGTTTTTAAAGATCTTTGCGAAAAAGATGCCAAAAGATACACCCTGAATTTCAGTACATATTCGGGATAGAGCAGGTCTTAACGGAGGAGATTGAACCAGAAATCTTGTCCGTGGATAGAAAATGGAACAGGATGAGATGAATACGAAGGCGTATAGATTAGAAGGCAATGTTTAACTGTCTTGCAATAAATAATTAATGTATTTAATAAATCCTTTTACCCATTTATCCATTTACAAAGCTTTAACGAACAGATGAGTTTCCATAATTTTGTTTTGGCATGCTTCTATAGATCTGTGGCTTAAGTCTCTATATCTATGTACTCGTACGTAGAGTGTTGGTAATGCTTACTGGTAGTACTAAGAAGTAACACTTGATGTGGTTCTAGTATTGGTGTGATAGACAAAGAACCGATTACTTCACCGCTTTGGCCTTACTACTATACCAATTGTAGGGTAGGAAAAATATTCTTTGTGAAAGGATACCAACCTTCCTCTTCTAGATATATACATTACTTAGAAAAAAATATAAAATTGATTTGGAAAGATTGCAGCGAATCGGAAAGTGGAAATGGAAACTTCTGAGAATACTTTCCTTCCTCTGCTCGTTGGAAAATAGTGAATATTTTCAGGATGTGGTTGGTTATAAATGAGTTATGAAAGCCATACAAATCTTTCGTATCAAAAAGAAAGCTACTTTACTCAGCTGAATAGTCTCATTCATTATATTTTATATTCCTCAACAAGCAATCGTACAACTCATAGTAATTCCCACTGATTCAATATGAAAATCGCAAACCAGTTGTGTCCTAAATTGTTGTTTCTAGGATGATATCCAAATTCAAAACTAGATTCAGATTCAGATCAACATAGATTTGGAAGTGGAATAATTCCCCCTAGATCTCGTTATAAAATCCCATATATTATTGTGTTTGTAAAAACACTAGAAAATATTGTGGCAGATGAGGACTAGAAAGGAGAAGAGGCAGAAGAAGAAGACGATGAAGGCGAATCAAGAAGAAGATATTTTAGTCAATTTCTGTGCGACACTCTTTCTGTATAGAAAATGGTGTTCCCACCCAGTCCCAAAAGGCGTATCAACTGATTCGAAGTCTTTGAAGTAGAAGAGTTTTAATGAATTTCTTGTGATTTCAGTTATCTTACGTTATTTACTTGATCTTAAGAGATTTTAATTTCAAGTAAAGCTTTCCGTATTGTTCGTTCATTGTAAAGCATGTTACTTATGCCTTTGTTGGCGCACTGATGAGACTTAGATTTTCTTATAACATAGAATAGCTCCAATCCGCTTCCATTCCATTTTATCATTATTGCTGTATCTTGTTAGAATCATCATTCCTCTATACTCGTATTGACAAATACCATCACCGTTATCATAGCCATCATCGTTATTCCCGTCATCCTGCAATTTTTTTCTTTTGTCTTTATCATTTTCATTGTTTGGCATTATTGTCATCATCAGTCACCATTTATTATCAGAACACATTTCAAAAAGTGCCGTTCTTTATGTTATATTATATGTACTATCATCTCTTTTCAAATTGTCTGATAGAATTGAGTAAAAACAAAACCGAAATCTCCGTAAATCATATAAATTTAGAAAGTATATTAATCTATTCCTTAAAGGACTAAAATAAGAAATTCTTATAACTAACAGAGATTATTGTAATTATTTACTAAATAATTTAATTTAAATAAAAAGTTTCTATAGAATCAATAATAATTACATTATTTTAAAAATAGAATTTTTAATAATAAACTATTGTTTAAAATTGGTTTGTTTGATAAATTTTTCTTGTTTTCTTAAAAATATTATTTTTATTGATTTTTAAACAAGACGCTTTTGAAAATATGGAATTTTTCTACTAGGTGTATAAGCTTAAATCCGCTGTTTGGTCATAGATGGCGTGAGTAAGCGTATTAAGCTCCCATGGATACGCCATACTTTTTTTTATGAGTTTGACATCTGTCAACATTAATCAGTGCACATTGTCAGCAATTTCGTACAACAACATACATTTTTCCTTTGGTACTCATGTCTTGTTTTGTACCATATGCAGGAAGCTCTGCTTTTCTGCTTCAATTTGAAGAAATCGGCTGCCGAATCGCATTAAAAACGGCAATTTTGACTTATGGGATAGGAAGCGAGAAAATCAACATAGGAAGGTTGCAGGCTCTTTTGGACGAAGACGATACCCAATCGCAAAAAATGCTCGCGGAGCAATTGGGTGCTAGTCAACTAGCCATTTTCATGCGTCTGCGTGCCATGGGGAAGATTGAAAAGATCGGAAAATGGATGCCGCATGAATTGAACGATACGCAGATGGAGGGACGCCAGAACACATGCGAAATCTTGCTCGCCAGACAAAAAAGAAAGTCGTTCCTGCATCGAATTGTGACAGACTATGAAAAGTGGATATATTTCGAGAATCCTAAATGCAAGAAATCGTGGTTTGATCCCGGCCAACCATCAACATCCTCCCCAAGACCAAATCGCTTCGGACGGAAGACGATACTGTGCGTTTGATGGGATCAGCAGGGTATCGTCTACTATGAGATGTTGAAACCTGGTGAAACTGTCAATGCCCACCGCTACCACCAACAACTGATCAAATTACACTGTGCTCTGCGTGAAAACAGGACGGATTATCAACAAAGACATGACAAGCTAACTTTTCTCCACAACAACGCACCATCGCACACGTCAAAAATGGACCAAAACTACTTGGAGACACACAACTGGGAGGTGCTACCCCACCCTACTTATTTATCACACCTGGACCCTTCCAACTATCATCTGTTTTCGTCGAGGGGTCTCGCGCTCGCTGAGCAGCACTTCGATTCTTACGATGAAACAGCGGATTTAAGCTTATGAATAAATATATATAAACAAATATGTTAAACAGCGGATTGAAACTTATATACCTGGTATTCTTTGGAATTTGTTTTGTACGAAGATGTAGGTTGAGTTCTGTAGCTCGTCCAACTCTGTTAGTGCTCTAAATGCAGTTAATGCCATCGTTTAGTTTTCTTTCTGTAAATTACAAGCCATTTTTAAAGAATACCCATACCGATGCACTGATGCAGTGTTTTTTTCTTCTCCCCTAATACTGACTGAATTTACCTATAAGTAATAGCTAGTTATCGCGCAATACGAGCATTTATTAGAAATATTCTTATACAAGAACAATATTCACAAGTTTCGTCCTTAAATGAGTTTCTTTTTCAATTGAATTTATTTTTCTTGCCCCACTTTTTCGAAAAACCCTACTCTCATTGAAGTGGCTGGTTTAGTTGAAATACCTTTATCCTAATTTTTCCCACTCCCACCAGCATGTGCTTTCCTGGTGGGAACCGAAGCAGGAATTAAATCTTTGCTCTTTTTGGAGCCCTCCTTATTTCCGACTGCTTGTCCCTGAGTAACTTTTCTACTATGTGAAGGACCTGGAACTCATTAGTCCTTTGTCTCTTTAAGGTTACTACCAACGATGAGCACTTTTATTCTGCTCCTTAATTATTACCTGGCAGAGGTACCGAGCCTCCTCTATTTTATAGCCTTTACTCAGAAGCCAATTAAACCTTTTTTGCGGCATCGTTTATATTAATATGATCCGATAGACGGTGACATACTGGGGCACTTGCTAGCCTCGTTTCTGTTTTATCATCCATTGCTGAAGGATTTGAAACTGCCTCGAAGAGAGCGGAGCTAATGGTGACATTATATATGCTACTGTCTGCATCAACAGAGTCGGTATAAATTGTACCAGCTTTAGAGCCTCTATATTCTTGGATATTATGTGTAGATCCAGCTCATTCGGAAGTGTATTAAAACTTCAATTTTGTGACGAGCAGAGTTACTTTTTGGAACAGATCAGACCCAGATTCTGCAAGCAAAGTTGGCTCAGCTATCAGAGGTACAATAACATCAGAATTTACTGCCGAATATAATCATTAACTGCTAAACTTTATACACACTGACCTCGTCAGAGCATATACGTGAAGGCTCAAAAGCCCCATTATTCCTATTTTGCAATTTTAGAGTGTTGTCACGCTTAAAAGTTAATTTGCTTTTTTTTGTTTAAGTTTATCTCACGAGTAAATTCACCTATACCAGAGTTCAGAAAGGCATTAAACCGGTGGTCGCCAAGTATCTGGAATAGATATACAAACGGTTGAGCCCCCCCTTTAGTAAGAATTGTTTGTTTGTTTGTTTGTAGTTAGTACCCAATGAATATAGATCAGGTGTCACTACTGCAGCACTACGAGCTTGAAGCCCATATGGCGACACGAGAGATTGTCAGTTAGTAATATGTCATATATGGACATAAGAGCAAAACTTGGAAGATTATAAAGCAGGACTTGGGAATATAGCTGAAGGGTCAAGTAGTACTAACATAGGAGGAATCTTACCACAGGAAAAATCAGTGGTAAGGTGGCAGTCCCTGAGGATATGTAAAATTGTAAGGGGAACTCTACAGTTTTGGCTGAAAGGGGATTGAAGGTTGTTAAATAGAAAGCCGTATGTTAGCGCAGTATGACCAATTCTTGTCCTGAGTTGTTTTCTTACCCAGATATTGGTCGAGAAAGGTATTGCTGAGAAGCTAGGTTACAGGTCTAGGCTTCCTTCCATTTCTCCGTTTGGCACATGGTTAGCAGCTGAGGCATCGTTAGAGTAAAGATTTTGCCAAAAGGTCTGCCTTATCATTCCCTAAAATACCCACATGCTCAGTCAGAATTGTGTTTAGGTTCTTTTATTTGGATCTGGTCATTGGAAGATAAAAATCAAAATTGAATATGTTCTCCACTGGCGCTTGGTTCTTACCAACAACATCAAATCGATTATGATCATTTATACTCTAAAAGATTTTGATATTCGCGAGAAAGAGTGATAATCGACAATTCTCTCTCAGAACACGGCTACTTGTTATTTGCTAATCGGAGTATCTAATACCATAAAGTGGATCAGGTTTGTGGTTAGGTTTCATTTAAGTTTTGGTTGTTGAGAGATTAGGAGCGGGGAATATATAGAATTACAGCTATCTACTCGTATTATCAGTGATAACAGTTTACCAAAAAGTGTTTACATAAAACAAACAAGTTAAAATGTGTTTTTGTTTGATAAAATTGAAGATATTTTAAGAAATAATTATATTATTGTAATTTATCTTAAATTAATTAGTAAATAACCAAAAAGTGTTGATTATTTTTAAAATAATAAAATTACAGTGAAGTTTACGATCATGAGGAATAAATTTTGTTTTTGTAGCGGTTGTTTTATTTCTGAAAGTAACGGGAAAACAATGGTAAATTATTGATTGAATATAACGTACGAGGTCTGTTCAAAAAGTATAGCGAATTTTGTGTTTTTTTCAAAAATTATTTATTTGTTCATGAATATCTATTTTTTCCCTTCAAAGTAATCCCTACCAGATATTATACACTTGTGCCAACGTATTTTACAATCCTCGAAGCACTTCAAAAAATCATTTTTTGTGATCTGGTTCAGCTCCTCCTTCGAAGCCGTCTTTATCTCCTCAATCGTAGCGTAACGGCGTCCTTCCATGGGGCTCTTCAGTTTCGGAAATAAGAAAAAGTCACAGGGGGCCAGATCTAAGTGTGTTGTTTTTGGCCAAAAATGGCAAAACCCAATTTTTGGTCTTTCACAAATCCGGGCGTTTCTGGCGGATTTCTTCGTGCAACTTCCGCATAACTTACAGGTAATATTCCTTATTGATCGTTCTACCCTGTGGCAAGAACTTATGATGCACCACACCCCCTCAAACGAAGAAAACTGTAAGCAAAACCTTCACATTCAACAGAACTTGGCGCTTTTTTCGGTCTTGGCTCGTGCGGCAGATTCCATTGGGATGATTGAGCTTGGGTTTCCACGTCATAACCATAGACTCATGATTCGTTACCAGTTATGACCCTCTAGAGCAAATTTGGGTCATTCATCGCGAACAGAGTCCAACAGCTCCTTAGCAATGTTAATACGATGATGTTTTGAGTCGAAATTGAGCAAAAATCGAAGACGAGCCAAAACACGTGCAAGCAAAGCAGCAGTCAAAAATTAATTGAACATTCAAAATAGCCGAACTTATGCCACAAAAAACTCGAAAATAACGTCGCAAAAAATCGAAAATCGAATACACGTAACCCTCGGAAATTCAAAATTCGCGATACTTTTTGAACAGACCTCGCATATTATGTATTAATTAATTTTTGCAAATTTTTATTGAATTTTATTGATTATTTTCTCACTGTTTCATGTTAATTGTAATTATTATTATTATTTTTTCATTGAGCATATTGCGATGTTTTCGATCAATTATTTCCAGGAATTCCCAATTTTTATATTATTACAGTGGCATTTATAATAAAAAAAAAAATTTATTCAAAAAAAAAACGCTTTTAAATTAAGAATAAAAGAAATTTGTATTTTATTTTATTTTATTTATTTATTTATTTATTTATTTATTTATTTATTTATTTATTTATTTATTTGTTCATTTATTTATTTAAATATTTATTTATTTATTAAATAAATATTTAAATAAATTAATAAATAATCAGAAACAGAATAGTTCAGAAACTGTTTACACAATAAAATAAATTTTTACAGTCATATATTAACATAATTCGATAAACAATAAAAAAATAATGCCAACAATTCATACAATAGCAAATTTATCTTGAACATAATTATCAATATTCTTTTTAAAAATTTAACGAAATTGGGTTCACATTTTAAATTTTTTTAAGTATTTCATTAAATTGTTTAAGTCTATTATGCATTAACATATTCTTAGAATTTAAATAAAGTTTACATAATTTATTTAAAAAAAATAAGTATTCCGTTAATAAATGATATTTAATTTTAAATTATTGCCCTCTGTTTAATACAGAAAGATTGTTGCATTAACAATCTGGATGAATCTCTGTTTACTTTTAAAATTATTTACATCGATTTATTTTATAATTTTTGCAATCTGTTCCACAATTTCTTAATTGCACATAAAAATAATTGATGAGCAATACTCAAAATTTACTTTTATTATCGCATTGTATATCTTAATTGCGCCCATATATGAAATATTTTTTCTAATCTTAGCCAAAACATCAACGTTTTTGATAATTTTTTTTTTACAAATATAATCTATTTGTAGTTTGAAATTTAGTCAATCACCTATAATGTAACCTACATATTTGATTTCATCCACAATTTCTAATTTAATATTATTCAAATATAATACCTATCTTATGCAATTTGCTAGTATTATTTTATTTAATAATATATAAATTTATATCAAATGGGTTTTTAAAATTGGAAATTTCATACTTTTGTTTTCTAGACAATTTCTAGACTCATTTAAAAACTCCACTATTAACTGATTCTAGTTATAATTTGACGCAATCAAGTTGATACAATCTAATTAAAAACGAATTATTAATTAAGAAATTGTCGCATATTTCATTTTTCGAAAAATCTACGCATAAATTTCAGATTCTAAAATTATATTTAAACATTTTTTTCTTAATTTTGTTAATTGAATAAATTATTAAATAGATATTCATGTAAGATAGTTTTTACTGGTTTGTGAGAAGTAAATTTTTGTTAGTAAGTAATAATTGGGTTGTTCTATTTAAAATTATTTATAAAGTAAGTTCTTAGGACATCCTTGATAAATCAGATTTCATAGTAAACATTACTTCAATCTGAAGAGATTCTGAATTTGATTGACAAAAAAATAGATTTTGTGAAGAAATTAAAAAAAATATATTTAAATAAAAATCATCATGAAATGTCAATAATATTAGGTTGTTAAGAAAGTAATTTCGTTTTTTCCAACAGAGAAGTTAATTGTATTTTTTCATAACCAACTTCACACTTACGCCGCATAATCGTGTATATTTTGACAGCTGACATAGCAAGGCTTATTTTATTGATTCTGCGTAGTAGTTTTTGGTTGATACCCTTTTAAATTTTGAAAGTGAAAAACAGAATTTTTGGCATATTTTACTTGTTTACTATAGAAAAGATAAAAATGCTGTTCAAGCAAGAAAAAAATTATTTGATGTGTATGGAGAAGATGTGTTAAGTGAGCGCTAGTGCCAAAACGGGTAATTTTGATCTCGACGATGCGCCACGTTCTGGAAGGCCAGTTGAAGCTGATGAAGACACAATAAAGGTATTAAGTGATGCAAACCGGCGAATAACAACTCGTGAGATCGCTAAGAGATTAAATATATCAAATTCGACCGTTCACGATCATTTAAAACGGCTAGGTTTAATCTCAAAGCCAGACATATGGGTTCCTCATCTTCTTACGGAAAACAATTTGTGACGTCGCATTGACGTTTGTCAAACGACAACAAAATTATCCATTTTTGAAGCGTATTATATTATTACTGGGGCTGAGAAATGGATTGTCTTTAACAATGTTAAGTGCAAAAGATCCTATGGTAGAAAATATGAACCGGCTCAAAACACTTCGAAAGCCAATATTCATCAAAAAAAAAGGTTATGCTATCTGTTTGGTGGAATTTCAAAGGAATCGTTTATTTTGAGCTTCTACCGACCAACACAACGATCAATTCTGAAGTGTACTGTCATCAGTTGGACAAATTGAATGATTCACTTAAAGAAAAAAGGCCAGAATTGGTCAATAGGGAAGGTATAGTGTTCCAACAGGATAATGCAAAACCACATGCAAGTTGGACCGTGAAATCATGCTACTGCCATAAAGATTATAATTGAATAAAATATTAATTTACTATAAGAATATCGTCTTTCATTTTTATAAAAAAAACAAATTATTTTCCGAACAAACCAGAATTTTTGAGATTTTTACATAATTTAATCATAGCGAAATTATAGTGTTAAGGAAAATATTATAAATAAATAATAAAAGCTTTTGAGAAATATATAAAAATGGAAGAATATTTTCTAACAACAAAATTAGAAGAGTTATTTTAAGGGTATTTCTATAATAACTTTATAAATATCTGTTATTGGTTGATTTTATAATTGCAATAACTGTTATTAAAAAAAATCTTGTTAAAAATTGTTAAATTATTAATTTGTATATAAAATCAAATTTTAGTTACCGTCTTTAAAATTCCATTATTTTTATATTGTATGTTTGTCAAGATTTTAACCGAGTTTTGTGCTCAGTGTTATTCTGAAAATTCAAGAAAATCTTTTATATTAGCTAGGATTTATTTACTAAAAAATTGCAGTTTGTAAGGACTAATTTAAGTACTATCCTACAATTTTATAAAAGAGTATAGTAGTATTTAAATTAGTACTTATAAACTGCTATTTTTTTAGTAAATAAATCCAGTAAACTCTAGAATATCTATCGGATATTTGCCTGTATTCCATAAGGCAGTATACTTTTGTTTTTTTTTATTTTTTTATTTTTAATTTTTACAGATATTTACACAACTACAACATAGTAATAAGCAAATTTGAGCAATAGTATTAATTAGCTTGAAAGGTTGTGGGGAGTAAACATCCAATGAAGTTCCTCCTGCTAGCGTGTATTTCTGTTAAGCCTCAGTATTTTAGTAAATCACGCGACCAGTGACGCTTAAGTCTTCGATTGGTATTTCTAGGGAAGAAAGTGGAGGATAGTTCTTGAACAAAAGGATTATTATGATTGAGGACACGGGAACGGAACTTTTTATAATGAGATACAGCCATGTCAAAAACAAATGGGACTTTAAGATCACGAATTGTACGGAGTATTTTTGATTGAAGGGATTGGATTCGACGGGAATTAGAAGGCTTAGTAGATCCCCAGAGTTCTAGTCCGTATGTCCATATGGATTTCAGTAAGGTATTGTATATTAGTACTTTGCTGTCTATAGTAAGTATGGAACGTTTGTCTAGAAGTCGAAGTAGTTTTAGGTAACGTCTTTTTAGTTCTGGTCTTTTAAGTCTTGTATGTGGGTTCCATGTCAAGCCTTTGTCTAAGTACAGTCCTAAGTACCGAGCTTCGGTGTGTTGAGGTATGGCACTGCCATTAAGGTATATGGGAGGGCATGACTCACGACGGAGAGTGAAAGTTACCTCGATAGATTTACGTTCATTGACTTTTATTCTCCATCTAGTAAACCAGTTTGGGAGGGTTTGGATTTGGATTTGGAGAGTTTCGGAAGCATGTTGGGGATTTTCGCTAGATGCAAGGCAGACCGTATCATCGGCATATGTAGCAAAGAAGATATTAGGGAAAATTGGGATATCGGATGTGTAAATGTTGTAGAGGATGGGTCCAAGAATGCTACCTTGAGGAACCCCAGCCAATATCGGAGAGATATTGGACAGTTTGTTGGATTCATTTACTTGCAAGTGTCGGTTGGAAAGGAATGATCTTAGGACTAGGAAATAGTTGGAAGGAAAGAACCTCTTGAGTTTCCCGAGTAGACCCGGGTGCCAAACTCTATCAAAAGCTTGATTTATATCAAGAAACACACCGGGACAGTACTGTTTTTTTTCTAAGGAGGATGCAATGAAATCGACAACTCGATGACACTGCTGGGTAGTGGAGTGCTTGGCGCGGAAACCAAATTGGTGATTAGGAATTAAATTTGAAGATTCGTGTAGAGGATGTAAGCGGCGAAGGAGGATTTTTGCAAAGATTTTTGAGAGTAGTGGAAGGAGACTTATTGGCCTGTAGGAAGTGGGGCGGTTTATTGGTTTATTGGGCTAAGGGATCATTTTAATGATGGCAAATTTCCAGAGGATTGGGAGTTATATATTGTGGCAAGGAAAACTATTGCTCATTTAGGAAGTTGTTGGAGTATATTGGAGGTAATCAGATCATAGCCAGGAGCTTTATTTTTGGGAAGAAGCTTGATTAAATTGGCAACTTCGGAAGGAGTGATTGCCTTAGAGGGAAGACTCATGGGTAAAAGAATGGATAGTTCCGTCTCGATTATAGTGCAATGAGTCCTGTCTAATATGTCCTCATGTGGAGTACATGTTTGTACAAGGTGTTCAGCAAAAGCGTCTGCTTTATGTTTGTCCGTTTTGGCCCAGGTTCCGTCAGTTTTTCGTAAAGGGTGCTTTGTTTTTCTATAAGATAGTATTTGTCTTGTAGCAGTCCACAAAGTTCTGTTTTTCTTAGGGTTGAAGTGTAGTTTCTAAAACGTTCTGTATTGTATTTAGTGATTTCGTCATGTAGTTCTTTTTTCAGCTTGTTCAGTTTGGTTTTGTCGCTGGGCATTCTTGTATGTTGCCAATGAGCTCTTGCTTTTCGGTTTTCTGCAATAAGACGCCTAATTGTTAATGGTTGAATTGTCTGGTTTTGTGTAGATTTCGAGTTTTTGCTTTTTTCTGAAAAGGCTGTAGCATTTTGTAATAAACAAGTAAACTTGTGTACCGCGTCATCTAGTTCTTATTCTGTTTTTTAGCTTTGTCGTAAGTCTAAATGCTCGTCAATATATTGTTTGAATAATTCCCAATCAATTGGTCCATTAATAAGTCTCGGCGCATTGACTTTTGGAGTGGATTGGGAATCGAGGACTAGTAGAACAGGGAGTTAAGATCTAGGAGTGGAGTTAAGATCTAGGAGTGAATTAACATTAATGTTGGAGGAATTCATGGGACTAGTTATAAAGTAATCTAGAATGGCAGTATACTTAACCGTTCTATCTACATCATTTATACATCCCATATTTCTCTTTTTCAATGTTTTTTTACGTAACGTATATATAATGTTACGGTCTGATTTGCAACTAAAAAAAATCCCTAACATACTTTCAAAATCCTCCAAGTCCTTTTCCAAATCCTCTACAATTGTGTTTTGATGTAGAGAATAAAATAAGCGAACGTCAATGTGACCACTTCCATACGATAAAATACTGGAGTTCAACAACTAAGATAGTAATTAGAAAAAAAATTGACATGGAATCCACACAAAACATCTTAATCATTTAATACTTAATAAGAAAGAAATTAAGCATTTTTAATTTGGATCCATCGCTGATTTTTTAAATTAAAATTTGTCGGTTTTGCTAATGACTCTTCTCTGATAAGGATTGTTTCACTTCAGCTCAAGAATTTTCCATACTTTCTTTATGTTATAGTATTTGGAAAAAAATACTTTTGACTACAAAACGCAATCACAAGAAAAATAATAATTTAATAAATTAAATAAATTGAAAGGCAACTGATTAAAATTTCATTTTATATTTATTTACAGAATATATTTCGAATAAACATTAAATACAATATATCTAATTTTATGTATTTATTTATTATCATATACAACGTTATTCATCTTAAATTATCTTTATTTTATTGTATCCATTTATGAATTTTCACTTTTAAAGATTATAGTATGAATAATTTCGCTTATTGAAAAATTATCTCTTTTTAATTTATGTATAATTTTATAGATAGGAAAAATGTTTATTATACCAGCAATTTTATATTTTATTACCTATCTTTACATTTATTTTGATTTTTTTTCTTCTATTATCTTAAATTTAATTCGGCATATTCCAGAAATAAAAGAATCGTCTCTTTTTTTTTGTCAAAGTATTTCTAATTAGTTAGGATTTAAAACAAATAAAGGCAAATTCAATATGACAAGAAACAATTATCAAAATAAGAGTTGATTTTTAAAAAAAATTTATTTTTTAAAAATTTAAAACTATTCACTTTTTTTTTATCAAACAATTTTTGATTTTGTCCATTATAATAATAAAATTGTCATATTGACATGAAATCCTCTTCAGAGTCAGTTTCTTGTAAAGTTTCCTCATAGTTGCTGTTTCATGTGGAGTCACAATACTAATTGTGAACCATATTATAAAAAAAAACTTGCAAAAAGTTAATAAATAGAAAAAATATTTAGTATGGCGGAGCTCCTTAACTGGGTGGTGGGTGAAATACCCTTCGTAAAATAATAATGTACTTGCAAAAGCCGGTATTACGAAGAACATTATTTTGTAATTTCAAAAATTATTTATAGTTCTATAAATAATTTTTGAAATTACAAAATAATTTCAAAAATTATTTATAGAACTATAAATAATTTTCAAGTGTATTTTATATTGAATTGTTTATAATTTAAAAAGAAAAATGGTTTCAAATCCGTAATGTAGTTTTTTGATTGCCAAAATTTTGGTTTTGGTAAATAATAATTTTTGGGATATAGAAAAATAATATGTCTAAAGTATTGATACTAAAAATAATAAAAAATCCTAAGAATATTCGAATATATGAGTTGTTATTGCTATGAAATTCAGTATATTCTATACTTGCTAGAAAAAAAGTTAAACTTTTCTTATGTTATTCTTATAATATTTTACAAAAATTAATTTCTCTAATTAGAAAAAATTAACAAAAATTAGTATAAAAGAAGAATAATATCAAAAGTAATTCATTTGCCCACTTTTTTATTTTTTTAAAAGAGGATCATTTATTTAAAGGACTTTTTTTTTTTTTTTTTAATTGAAAAGGTTCTAAATTTCTATCAATAATTTGGAGTGATTATTTTTTTTAGAAATGTTTAGTTTTGTTATTTTAAAATTAAAAACTATTATTAGCCTATACTTGATCCTTGTATAACATGATATTTATCGAATAAAAATTACATAGTCGATTAAGTGTCAACTACAGGGTTTTTCACGCGGAATGGATATTCATAGAAACGTATTGTAAGACTTATAGAACTATTTTAAGATATTTTCAAAGAATCCGTAATTATGAAAGTGATCTTTTCTGTCGTTTCTGTCGTTTTTGTATGTTGTATGAGTTCCAAAATGGGAACAACGCGATGGAGGCAAAAAAGAACTTGTGTGGCGTATTTGGAGAATACGCAGTAGTAGCTCGAATATACCAGAGATGGTTTGCGAAATTTCGTTCGGGTGATTTTTCTTTGGAAGATGAACCCAGATCAGGAAAGCTATAGATCTCAATGACGAAGTGCTACGCAGTATGATCAGGACAAATCCCATGATAAATTCCACAGAAGTGGCCTTCAAGCTTGGAATTCATCAGACTACTACTTTAGAGCACATTAAAAGGCTTGGTTTTGTGTCCAAACTCTCTGTTTGGGTGCCACACGAATTAAGCAAAAAAAATTTAATAGATCAAATTTCAATATGTTCTTCAAATCTTGCTCGTTACAAAAGAAAACAGTTTTTGGACCCATTAGTGACTGGTAGTAAAAAGTGGATAATTTATAAATATGTGGTAAGAAAAAGGGCATATGTTTACAAAGCTGATCATTACTGTTCGGATCTTGATGTTTTGAATAAAGGAAACCCGTATAAAAAATTGCAGAGTTGGATTGGGAAACTCTACCTCAGCCAACATATCTGATTATTATCTGTTCAGGTAGCTGAAAAACTTTCTTGAGGGAATTGAATATATAAATTATGATGGTTTCCAAATGGCAGTGGAAGAATACTTTGCGTCCAAAAACGAGGACTTCTTTTCCAGGGGGTTGGAGAAGCTATCAGAACGCTGGCAGACAGTTGTAACTAATAAAGGAAATTTTATTTTGGATTAACTTTTGAATAAAAAGTGCAAAAAAAAACGACAGAACTTTCCCTGTCGTTTTTTTTTTGCACTTTTTATTCAAAAGTTAATTCAAAAATAAAATCATATTTTTTTTTTGCACTTTTTATTCAAAAGTTAATCCAAAGCGTATTCGTCGAAAATCATATTTGTAAAGGAGTCAATGAAAAACTATAAATTATTTCTTTTTATATCGTAGAAACGTATTGTAAAAACTAAAGAACTATTTGAAGATATTTTCAAAGAACGTTATATGATGTACCCATAATTATGAAAGTGCTCTTGTTTCGAGATGTTTAAAGGGTTACATTTGAACAAAATAAAACAATATTTTTATAAAATGTAACTTTTCAATTTAGAATTTTGTTAGTCTTTTTATTATAAATGTGAGATTTTGTATGAATCCCATACGAAAAATGGTTGAATTCACTTAATCAGTATTTAACTGAATAATGAGCTATAAATGGTTAAAAATTAACTGAATAATGAGCTATAAAATAACTATTTTTAAATAGTTTTGTAGAACATTTTATGAGGTGCATTTGTCAAGAATCTCATCTATTGAATTTTCAGCCAAGCGACAGATTTGCTCGCGGTATTTTTTACTTTTCTTGTTGAAATAAAATCCGGCTCCGTGATTGGCTTAACCGAATATTGATTTTTCCTTCTACCAGGTGCATAAGCTTAAATCCGCTGTTTGATTATAGATGGCGTGAGTAAGCGTCTTAAGCTACCATGGATACGCCAAATTTTTTTTTATATGAGTTTGACATCTGTCAGCATTAATCAGTGTACATTGTCAGCAATTTTGTACAACAACATACATTTTTCCTTTGGTACTTATGTCTTGTTTTGTGCCAGAAAAAGAGAATATAAGGGAAGCTCTGCTTTTCTGCTTCAATTTGAAGAAATCGGCTACCGAATCGCATCGAGTGCTTATGGAGGCCTATGGTGACAGTGCTTTATCGGAAACAACATACCGAGATTGGTTTCGTCGTTTCAAAGACGGCAATTTTGACTTGTGGGACAGGAAGCGTGAAAATCGGCCTAGGAAGGTTGAGGACCATCAATTGCAAACTCTTTTGAATGAAGACGATACTCAATCGCAAAAAATGCTCGTGAAGCAATTGAGTGTTACTCAACCAGCCATTTCCATGCGTCTGCGTGCCATGGGGAAGATTGAGAATATCGAAAAATGGGTGCTGCATGAATTGAACGATAGGCAGATGGAGCGATGCCAAAACACATGCGAAATCTTGCTCGCCAGACAAAAAGAAAGTCATTCTTGCATCGAATTGTGACAGGTGATGAAAAGTGGATATATTTCGAGAATCTTAAACGCAAGAAATCGAAGCTTGATCACGGCCAACCATCAGCATCTTCCCCAAGACCAAATCGCTTCGGACGGAAGACGATGCTGTGCGTCTAGGGATCAGCAGGGTATCCTCTACTATGGTATGTAGAAACCTGGTAAAACTGTCAATGCCCACCGCTACCACCAACAACTGATCAAATTGCACCGTGCTCTGCGTGAAAAAAGGACGAATTATCAACAAAGACATGACAAGCTGATTTTCCTCCACGACAACGCACCATCGCACACGTCAAAAATAGCCCGAAACTACTTGCAGACACTTAACTGGGAGGTGCTACCTCACCCCGCTTATTTACAAGACCTGGACCATTCCGACTACCACCTGTTTTCGTCGATGGGTCACGAGCTCACTGAGCATCACTTCGATTCTTACGAAGACGTCCGAAAATGGCTTGATGAGTGGTTTGCCTCGAAAGAGAAGGAATTTTTTTGGCGTGGTATCCACAAATTGCCCGAGAGATGGAAAAAATATGTAGCTAGCGAGGCGAAGTACTTTGAATAAATTTGTTTTTACTTTCTATGGAAAAAAACATATGTTTTTTTACTAAAAAACAGCGGATTTGAGCTTATATATCTGGTATAACATTTTATCAGTTTCTGGTAATATTCAGGGTTGTAGAAGTATTTTTATTTTTTTTATTTTCATTTCTATCAACTCAAAATAACGGTTATTTGGTTGAATAATTTTGACTAGATACTAAAAATGTGTGGTCTATTTTTTTTTGAAGACTGAGTAATTTACATCCATATCAGTGCTACTTTAAAGTTACGATTTTGCACTGAATAAGCACGACTGTACACTATAGAGTCTTTTCATAGGGCTGATATGTTTTCATGTGGATCACGTGGCCATACTTGAAATGTCAAAATCTTATTTCTCTACCATTTTTATTTAATAAAATTTCCAATTTATTCATTAAAAAATGGAAAAATTATCCAATTTTTTTAATCAAAAAACTTTATTTTAATGTTTTTCTTTCTTTAAAAAAAAAGGAAATGTCAAAGAAAAAATCGTCTTCTCAAATGAGGTGCAATTTTATCCATCAGGATTGGGGAATAAACAAATTATTCACGGAGAACCTTTACATTTAAAAAAGATAGGATGGTATCATCGGTCCTTATTTATTTTAAAATGACAAAACGAATTTAAGTTAGTGTCAATGGTGAGCGGTACAGATCGATGATAACAAACTTTTTGTGGCCTAAATTGGAGGATATTGATTTAACGAATATGTGGTTTTAACAGAAGGGCATTACGTGGTTCAATCGATTATTATGGGAAAAGTTTGGCAACTCGATAATTTCAAAAAAGCTAGACGTAAAATGAAACTGAATTTATTGTAAAAAGTGTTCGAAAATTAGAATCATCGTGTTTGGTTTTATAAACGAAGCAGAAGCGAATATTTTAATAATGTTATTTTTAGTATATAATTGTATCTATTATACTTCAAAATAAAATAATAAATTTTGCTGTGCCATATTTCTTTTTTGTTTTATTTGAAAAAAAAAACAACATATCAGTCTTATTGAAAAATTTGTTATTACGTGTTTTTGAATAGTTATATCCACCATGCGATTTAAAAATGTATGACGATATTTTCTGTGCACCTCTTGACGGTGTAGTTTCATCCCAAACATACATTTTGATATTGTCATCATAGAAATTATGGAAACCCAAGTTGTGTATATACAAATTTTGAATACGACAATGCAAAATATTCCGCATTTTGCTGGTCTTCTACAAGATTTTTTCTATTTTCTTCGGTACTTTGCACATGTAAATCATGACTTTAAGATAAGACTTCGCTTTCTAATTAGAATATGCCTCGATTTTTACCTTTAGTAAATCGTATTTTTTGCAAGTGTTTTTATCTTCAGTAAATTGAGGACAATTGAAATTTAATTTAAGCTCAGATATTAAACATGTCCTTTTAA
Source organism: Atherix ibis (assembly GCA_958298945.1). Taxonomy (NCBI): domain Eukaryota; kingdom Metazoa; phylum Arthropoda; class Insecta; order Diptera; family Athericidae; genus Atherix; species Atherix ibis. The sequence continues at coordinate 34,179,888 of OY282609.1, forward strand.
GTTCACTCCTAAATAAATTATTGATTATTTTCCGCACATATTACTAATATTTTAATTAGAACTAAAATAGTTTCGAGCTTGAGTGCGATGAGCTCTTATATAGTGAGAAACTTAAAATACGTTCTTCTACAGTCTTTCTCTTAATTTCATCTGCTTTTCGCGAATATCCCGCCATAATGAAAGAATACCTAAAACAATCTAACGATTCTTTTCGTTAAATATATATTTAAAAAAATGATTTTATGTAATAAATGCTAAATGGAATTTTTTCATATTTTTGACTTACACAAACCACTTTTCATAATTATAGTATGGGCACGTATAACTTATTAGTTTTTATCTCAAAGACGGTTGTAGATACCTGGATTATGTTTGCAGTTTTTTTTTTTATTAAACTAGTTTAGTAACTTTTATATTTATTAATAAAATTATTATGCTAAGAATATTTTTCAAATATTTTTATTTGAAAAATATTCTTAGCATAAATTGAGGGACGATTTTTTTTTAAAATTATGAAAAATAAAAGCATGTCAGCTTTTATTTAAAATTATTCATTTTTGTTGTCTCGTTCCAGAATGGATAACATTTTAATACCATTTAATACCGGTCTAGGGCGAAAATTTTTTAAATCACCTATTTTTCTTCTTCTTTTAAATTGAAAGAAATTATACTCATGAACTTATGATGAAGAAATCATCTTCATGAACTTATGTCCATTAAGGTTAGTCATATAATACGGCTTTAGAAAAAAATACGTAAAATATAAATAAAAATCAGATATTTATATGAAATATGATCTTTTTGAAAATATTAAGTTTAAAGTTCAAAATGGTATTAAGAAAGTGTTGAGTCTTTTGTGTATATGATCAAAGTAAGTTTTTTATAGATTATTATAGAGTTTTTAAATTTAAAAGAATCCTAAAATTTGAAAGAGTCTAGCAATAGTATATCTTACAAGTCTATTTTCAACTAGATTTCAATAAATAATCGATATTATTAAAGTTTTTTTAATATTTATATTTTTGTACATATTTATTTAAAAAAATATAAATTAATAATTAAAATTCTATATTTTAAATAAATACATATTATTGGGTTGTCCACAAAGTAATTTTTTTACTTTCCCAATAGAGGACTTAATTGTATTTTTTCACAACCAACTTCACACTTAAGCCGCATAATCATATGTTTTTTGACAGCTGACATGTGATTCGATTGATTCTGCATTGTAGTTTTTGGTTGATACCCTTTTAAATATGGAAAAAGAAAAACAGAATTTTCGCCATATTTTCCTATTTTACTATAGAAAAGATAAAAATGCAGTTCAAGCAAGAAAAAAATTATCCGATGTATATGGAGAAAATATGTTAAGTAAGCGCTAGTGCCAAAACTGATTTGCAAAATTTCGATCCGGCAATTTTGATCTCGAAGATGCACCACATTCTGGAAGGACAGTTGAAGCTGATGAAGACACAATAAAGGCATTCATTGATGTTAACTGACGATAACAACTCGTGATATCACTGAGAGATTAAATTTATCGAATTCGACTGTTTATGATCATTTAAAACGGCTAGGTTTAATCTCAAAGCCAGACATATGGATTCCTCATCTTCTTACGGAAAAATATTTGTGCTGTCGCATTGACGTTTGTGATTTGCTTCTCAAACGCCAAGAAAATGATCCATTTTTGAAGCGTATCATCACTAAGGATGAGAAATGGGTTGTCTACAACAATGTAAATGCAAAAGATCCTAGAGTAGAAAAGATGAACTGGCTCAAAGCACTTCCAAAGCCAATATTTATCAAAAAAAGGTTATGCTATCTATTTGGTGGGATTTCAAAGGAATCGTTTATTTTGATCTTCTACCGTGCAACACAATGATCAATTCTGAAGTGTACTATCATTAGTTGTACAAATTGAATAATTCACTTAAAGAAAAAAGGCCAGAATTTATCAATAGGAAAGGTATAATGTTCCAACAGGATAATGCGAAACCACATACAAGTTTAACCACTTGGCAAAAGCTTTTAGAGCTTTGATGGCATATACTGCCACGTTCACCATACTCTCCTGAAAGAGCTCCTTCTAATTATCATTTGTTCCGGTCTCTACAGACGGTAAAACGTTTAATTCAAATAAGGAAACCAAAAATAACTTTGATCAGTTTTTTGCCAATAAAGAACAAAAATTTTATGAGCGTGTAATTTCGAAAATAAATCAAAATTACTTTTTAGTAATATAATTTTATTATAAGCTTTGACTCGTATAACATGAATTTTTTAAACGATGTTTTCCTGGAACTATTTATATTTTATTTAAACGAAGCACAAATATACTTACTGGTTCACTGATATTATTGTAGTATTTTGTGTATGATATTTATGAAAAAAAAATTTAAAAATTGATCCTAATTTTGCAACTAGAATATGCCTTAATTATGATATAATTATTATTGAAATACCTTTTTTGATAAGGTAGATCTTCATTTATTCTTCATTTCCCATATTTATAATTATGAGTTTTTTTTTAAAGAAAATTTTCTGCTTTAAATACAAATAGGATGAAAACATTTCGATAACATCATTTGTTATTATATTCTTTTCTCGACATTATAATATTTTTTTTTGATAGGTTTTTCCTTGTAACTACATAGAACATTTTCTTAATAGATAACCATTTAAAATCTAATACATAATTCGTAACTTATTATAACTGTTTAAAAAAATTTATTTTTCTTTCATATAATAATAAATCTTTTCATACATAATATATTAGAGTTTTTTTTCCTTTTAAATAATTAATTATTATTTTATTATACACACATCATTTACCTAATAATTACTATTATATTTATATGCTTTTAGTAGTAGTATAAATATTTATTTTATATAATAATATAGTCTATATTTTCTTAATGTTTTATTCATTTTACTCTTATTATAAATTATTTTCAATTTTTATCTAACGTTTTAAGGATTCTTTTTAAAAGTCCTTATTTCAAAATTGATTCTTTGTCAATATAACAATAATAGTTTTTTTTTTAACTTTTCAATAATGATCTTTTAATTATGAAAAAAAAATTACAATTAATATTTTATTAATATAATAACTTAATAATTAATTAACATAAAGTTAAAAATTATTTTTTCACAGGATTTTAAAAAACAAGTGTTTGTTCTTAATTGAAATAGAAAAATCTGAAATATTTTATCTTTTCAAAATAAATATTATAAAATATGGGCGAAAAGGATATTTTTCAAAATGAAATGTGTGTTTTTTTTTCGCAAAAAAGATATGTTTTTAGAAATATGATATTATTCTTGAAATGATATGTTCTGCTTCATTCTGATGAAATATTGTTTATGAATTTACGATTTTTTGATTCAAGGATAATGGGAAAATATGATAAAAAATTGCATATATTTTTAAGAAAATATTTTTTATTTTCTTTTATTTAATAGAAGAGATTATTGTTGAATTGGTATTATATTCTGAGAGTGTGTCCTTGTAAAGGGATCAAATTTATTTATTTAAATAAGAAAAACATTATAGTAGGAGTGGTCGTACTCGATTAAGACCAGTAACTGTTACCTTGAGTATTTCCTTTATCTAAAATTTGAATCAAATTTTTATATTAACCTTTAAATTATTGGTTTTTTTTTCAATAAATATTTATTATGAAAATATCTTTTATTCATATTATTTAGATTTTGTGTTTTTTTTTCGTCTAAATAAATGTAAAAAAAAACCTTTTTTTTTAATATTTTCAGTCAAAGTTAAGCTTTTAAATCTTCAAATTAAAAATTTCAAATGTTTTGAAATGAGAAATTTTGCCCTAAAGGTTATATATTGCTTTCACAGAAAACGATATGTTCCAGTTTCAATGATTTAAAAAAAAATAATTTTGCAAAATAAGTAATTTTTTTAAGTACTTAAAATTTTTATAGAACAGATACTGACACTATCATCCACAATATGATTTCCTATAGATTAAAAATAATTATTATCTGCATTGTTAAATAATAATTTTTAAAATATAAAAAAGTATTTTTTCTTAAATCATTTTTAAAATATAAACATTAAAAAATTTGGAAATTTTTCAATAATTCAATTTTTTACTAGCTTTTAATTGAAGCGTATATTTTTGTTTAAATTTTTCTGTCACATTTTTAATTAATTTTTAAATATATTTTTTTCTTAAACTTTAATTTTCGAATCAATGTTTTTATCCTTATTATTTTTGTTCCTCCATAATCAATATTCACTTTATTCAAAAATCTTCTTATCTAAATAGTTTTACTTAAAGTTTCTAATCACTTAGATTGAGTGTTTCGATTCTTTTATAATAAAACTAAAACCGATTTTCAAACTCGTTTTAAGTATCCTTAAAAGTTTTGTTTTTAAGCCAGCCTGTCTAATTAGTCTTGATTATTTAAAGAAATATGGAATACTATAATTTATGCTAATTATCAATCTTATTAGTAAAATTCCATTTGTTCATGGAAAATCTGTGAAAATGTTTTTTTATTTTCAAAGATTTTACACCCAGTTTTTTTTAACTAAATAATTTTATTTATTTATTTTTATGATAATTTATTTAAATTTTTTCTTCATGCTATTCTACAAAAAAATTATTGTTTAAAAAAAAAAGAAGAAAACTTACCTTTTCGAAAACTAATCAAAGCTCAAACTAATATAAAAGAAGAAAATAATTTTTTTTTTTTTTAAATAAGTTTTCTTATTATTTGAATATGATAAATAGTAGATTTTCAGACACAACTTTCGGGAACACGTTGCGTCATCAAACAGTCCTTAATCGCATTTATATTAATGTCCTCTAAATCAGTTGAAGAACTAAGATTTCCAGTACCTGGCAGAACAGCATGAATAACACCCGCTGAACCAATACTATTAGCAGCTATTAAATTACTATTAGTGGGACCCTGATAGGGTGATCGCATGCTTAGTGTACGGTTTATTGTATTGGAAGCTGATGGGAAGTTACTACCTGGTAGACCGTAGCTAATGCCACTACTATTAACACCATCAACATTACAGTTTCTTCCGATATTTCCGATAGTGGCTGTTGTTAGGACGTTTGGTATTACGGTTGCCGTGGATATTGTCGTTGTCGTAATTGGTGTTAGTCCAAGACCATGGATGGGATTTTCAATATTTATGCAACCATCATTGGTACTATGGTTGCCAGCATTGTTACTAATTCCCGATGAACCGCAGCCTCCACCTACACCATTAATGGTTATTCCAATTCCACCACCGCCGCCGCCAATAATGGCACTGTTAATATGGGTTCGTGAATTCATTTGGTTATAAGGAGGTGCACTGGGACTATTTACAATTGCCGTTTTCAGCATCGTGTCGTACATGTTGTGCTGTAAATTTATTCAAAATAGAATCTCAGTTAATCTATTATAACTATGCTAAAATAGATAATAATAGAGTTTTCTTAATCTATAAGTAAGTAACTTTCATCAACAGTCAGTTAAGTGCTAGTTAGTTGATTCAGTACCCAATTACCAAAAGTCTTTCAATCATTCATTTAATCACTTCGACTAAGTTGTACAAAGTCATTCTGTCGAACAGATGCATTCAATTTTCATAGAATAAGATGCAAAAACTTTTCCATTACCAATCATCACCCAGACTATACCCTGCCATATATTCTATCATATCCTGTTCTTGTCACATATTTGCTTCAACTTGATAACTGTGTATCTATCTGTATATCTATCTATTTGTTATGACATATTCATAAATAAATAATTTATCTGAATTCATCGCATACGATGAATATGCATTTGGATTTGTTTCGTTAATGTTTTTATTAGCTTACTTTGAACTCAACAAAAACTTTGAATTAAACTGTTAGAATGGAGAAGTTAAGATATAGTTTGCTCCTTGTTAATAATATTGTAGAAAAAGGAGAATTTCTTTTTCATTTAGATGCCTATCCATATTCATATTTAAATAAAGTTTACTAATTGAATTGATAAGATTTTGAGTAATTGGTAAAGTTTCATTAAAATTTTAAAATAAAGCTAATTGCATCCTTAAAATGGTTTTTTCTTTAACATGCAAATCCTTTATTTACTGTATGTATATGTATATCCATATATTATGATATTTATAAATAATAAATTCTTAAAGAGAAAACTATGAATGTTTTTAATTATTCATGACATTTGGTGTAATTAGATTTTATGCTATTACAAGTTCTTTGAATATTGTCTGAAATGAATAATCATAAATTGATGAATTTTGTGGTAATTATTATAGAAATTGTTTAGTAAATACTATGATAATTTTTTTATTTATATATCTACTCATATAAATGGAGATAAGTATTTTTTTATACATAAATGGAAGTTCGCTTAAACACTAAACGGGGGAGATTCTATATCACCATTGTAAGTCTTCCCTACTGAAACCAATAGATAATTGGATGTAAAAGTCATAAATATTTAAATGTTTAAGAAGATTTATCCCCTTTAATAGTAAGAAAAAAAGTCCTAATTGAAAATTGCCTCTTTTAATCTTTAAAATTACGACGATTAAGCTCTTTAAATCTTCAAATTTTATCTTAAAAACCAACTTCATTTAGTAAACTAAATTTTATTGTTTTTATTTTATCTAATATTTTATATTAAAATAGAATTTAATGTGATACTAAAATAGAAATTAAATATATTAAATTATGATTTTTTTGGGATGGGCTTTTTTTTGAATAAGAAAATTTATTTATTGCTATTTTATTCAATATGAGTTTTCTTATGTCACAGATCCACAGAATCTTCTTCGCTTTGATGGAATATATTGAGTATCTTTTTCTTTTCCCAAAAAATATGGAAGTGCATTTATGATGTATTTACTATTAACGTCTGATGTTAATCGGGATTGGATACCATATTTAACAAGCGTATTGGGCATACATTGCGGAAATCTACATTATAGCTATTCGTAAACGGTAATTTTAGGTCATAGTTTGTAAGAGATTTAGCTTTTTTGATCCTTTCCATTGCTAACAATTTTTTTTATAAGCGATGTCGAATGACATAAGAGCAAACAGGGTTAATGAATGTATTCCATACCTCAGAATTCAAGGCGAATTTATCTGTTTTGAAGTTTTAAGCAATTTATTAAAATTTCACAATTAATTTTGATTTAGCTTTCTACACAGCAGTCTTTACAGAAGTTTGCCGCAAAAAGATACAGCCATATTAGATGGATGGTTTAGGCCAGGCAACACTATAATTTTGACAGCTGTCATTCAGCACATTTATGAAACTTCAATCCAGGTAGATTTTTGCCATGGAGTAGTAAACGTCACCCAAACGTACTGAAATTTTTCAGTTGTATATTCAAAATAACTTTTCAATTGTAAAAACAATTGAAAAGTTATTTTGAATATACAACTTCAAATTTAACTTGAAATTTTTTTTCTCCACTCCACGTGAGTGGAGAAAAAAAATTTCAAGTTAAACGGAACCATAAACAAACAAAATTGTCGCTTCTAAGGGACTGAAAACTCTTAAATTATTGAAGAAGTACCTCTTCACGATCAACAAGTTACTCTGTGGTTCGGTATTGCGGGCAGTTTTTTTTGAAGATGAACGTGGTCAAGAAGCAATAACCATCCATCAGGAGTATTATTGAGCTATGATCACCTATTTTTTATGCCAACTATTCGTGAAAATGGTTTGGATTACTTCTGATTTTAGCAAGATGGCGCTTCTCACTACTCAGCTCGAAACAAAATAGTTTTGTATGATTCTTTGAATGTAAGGTTCTTTAAAATTGAGCCAAAAGACCTTTCCTAGTAACACGACTGTCAGGCCATTTGGTGACTACAAGTATCGTTTGAGTGGACGTGACCAGTTTCCTAAATGAAGCTGGTCTGTTTCTAGTAGGTTAGGACAATTAGAGTTTGTTAAATTTTTTGGAGCATGTTAGTATATTTAATCAGGAAAGAAATTCTTAATAGTTTTTGTATCCATAATTTCGGTAAGGATTTTGGATAGACTGGTTTGTTTGTAGTTAGGTAATGAGATACTAAAAAGCTTTCACGGCTAGTCCAGTCTGTGCTTCTACATATGGTAGAGGATGTTATGGGCCATTCTGTCAATAGATGATGCATATTGGGTATAGCTGTGAGCACAAGGCACTGGAGAGTTTCTCCCGCCAACTGATCAGCGTTTATTTCCCATGATTTCCGTATAACCCGTAACCCAACATAACTCGGCACTCCAATTATTGTAATAGGCTATGTTGACTCTCATTGACTACAGAATTATTTAATGGGCCACTAATACTGTTAAGGGTGGCTTGGATGTCAGTAAAGATGATGATATCGACAGCACGATCAACAGCCGCCTTTATAGCTCATAGTTTCCGATAATATGGAGCTGCAATAGAGCTGTAACGTTAGTTACTCTAGTAGCATCACTTTGTCTGACATTACACTTACTATTGATCAAAAGCTTGACCATCCTGTAGATAGCATTGATTTTGTCAATATTATAGTTGATCCGTAAATTTCAACTTCCTCCACGGATAATGGAAATATCCAGGACTGTCATGGAATTTACGGGGTGGTGGAGACAGGGCTTAGAGATGAGAAGTTTATGTTGCATTTACATTTCCTGTAGATGCGGAGACATGGTGGATTTGTCATAGGAATAGCGCAGTCATTTTCCTGGCTCCAAGGCTCTACTTTGGCAATGCCGCGGCCGATCTGGGTTACGATATGTTGGAGGGTTGTTGCAGCCATTAGTCTAAAAACATTAACTTCATATAGGAAATATTCATATGGGAATGATAGAAAATTGGTGTAAGTATTACACCAATTTTCTATCATTCCCATATGAATATTATACTATAAAAGGTATAGTAGAAAGAGGGGCTCTTTTTATTATTCAAAAAGAAAAAAAATATTTGCCCAACCCGTGACTGTTCTGTCTGAAAGGTATAAACAAAGGAGTTCTAATGTGGCTCGTTGGTAGAGGTTAAGCTTCTTACCAAGAATCTGGGTTATACTTTTACTCAAGATTTTTTCCAGAATCTTGAAAAAACATGGCAAAAGAGAATTTGGTCTAACGTTGTAAGCTGAAGGGTGAGCAAGGTATTAGTATTGCCGTAGCTACGAGGTCTGTTCAAAAAGTATCGCGAATTTTCAATTTCCGCGGCTTACGTATATTAGATTTTTTTATGGCGTTATTTTAGTACGCATATTTCTCACTTATACCAACAAGGTCGGGCATTTTGAATGTTCGGTTAATTGTTGACAGCTGCTTTGCTTGCACGTCTTTTGGCTCGTCTTCGATTTTTGCTCAAAGTCGACCAAAAACAGCATCGCATTAACATTGTTAAGGTGCTGTTGGACTCTGTCCGCGACGATCCAAATTTTCTCCAGAGGGTCAAAACTAGTGATGAATCATGGGTTTATAGTTATGATGTGGAAACCAAAGCTCAATCATCCCAATGGAAGCTGCCGCACGAGGCAAGACCGAAAAAAACGCGCCAAGTTCAGTCCAATGTGAAGGTTTTGCTTACAGTTTTCTTCGATTGCAGGGGCCTTTTGCATCATGAGTTCTTGCCACAGGGTAAAACAGTCAATAAGGAATATTACCTGCAAGTTATACGCAAGTTGCGTGAAGTAATCCGCCGGAAACGCCCGATTTTGTGGAAGAACAAACATTGGCTTTTGCACCATGATAACGCCCCTGCTCACGCATCGTTGCTTGTGCGCAAATTTTTAGCCAAAAACAACACACTAATAATGCCGCAGCCACCGTATTCCCCAGATCTAGCCCCTGTGACGTTTTCTTGTTCCGGAAACTGAAGAGCCCCATGAAAAGAAGATGCTACGCTACGGTTGAGGAGATAAAGACGGCATCAAAGGAGGAGCTGAACGAGATAACAAAACATAATTTTTTGAAGTGCTTCAAGGATCGGAAAAAACGTTGGGACAAGTGTACAATATCTGGTGGGGGTTACTTTGAAGGGGATAAAATAGATATTCATGAATAAATAAATAATTTTTGAAAAAAACACAGAATTCGCGATACTTTTTGAACAGACCTCGTACTTTCCATTAATTTGTAAAATTAAACTTTTTTATAGTTTTTGTAAAGAGGGTAACGATTCTTGTTAGAATGTTGATGTATCCTCTTTAATAATTTTTTAGAACAGGCGACGTTCTGATTAAGAAATTCAAAGAAAAGTTGAACTCCGCAAGTTATACTGGCTGGTTTAAGCTCATAGATGGTGAGCAATTATCCTTAAAGAATAACAGAATTAATTTTTTGAAGCCATATTTCTCTTGCCGTTTGGTCCATAACAAAAATGGTGATTATGACTGATCTACGTGTTCACTTTATTTGACGCCTATTGACGGCTACTTGAAGTCTAAGGTTTGTATAAATAATCCATGAACACTAGACAAATACTCGTATAAGACCAACATACGTTAGAAAATAGCCACCATATCGGCCGAAACACTTGGAATTGTAATGGAAAATTCTAAAAAAACGGCACAATACGCTATTCGAGCTCAGGGTGATTATTTTTTTATGATTTATTTTTTAAACAAATAACTCCATCTAATATGGATTTGCCCATACATGAAATGTGCAAGCACATTATATTTTCGGATCCGATAAGCTTACTTTTTTCCGATCAAATGACCTGTCATGGTAAACAACGATAAACTACACGTTTTTTTCCAAAAAAAATAAAAACATTTAATAGAAAATTAATTGCATTTTTTACCATATAAAAAACCAATAATGGGAAGTGCGAAAAAAAGATAACATTATATAGTATGCGAAGATTATATTCAAAAGTTTACAATCGGTCAATTGATCGATCATAGCACGTTTAGTGTTAAATGTAGCTGGAACTGACAGTATTTTGACACATGTCTGTGCCTTTCACTACTTAGTCGGTATCATCAGGATCTATTTATATGTCTCAAATTTTCATGACATCATCTCATCAGATATTTTAGCGAAGGCCATTCTTTTATCATCATTATTCAAACCTGTGTTTTATTCAATAGAATCTTACCCCAAAAACTGCTCCACATATGATGCTTTTTATTTTTCTGTTAATTTTCCTGAGCAGAATTTCAAAATTTATTTCCTTTTCATACTTTTTCCAAATACAAGTAATTTTATTTGCAACTCTATATACGTGTACGAGTAACAATACCTCACATATTATTTTTCTGATAATTCTTACTTTGTTTTTATTTTTGCTTTTAGTAAAAATTTCACTATTAACAAACGCCTTCACAGATAGAAAATTTTAGTTATTGTTCGGAAAGTAATTTCGTTGTTTCTTAACAGAGGAGATAATCGTATTTTTTCACAACCAACTACACATTTAAGAAGCATAATTATATATATTTTGACAGCTGACATAGCACAATAGTTTTCAGTTGATACCCTTTTAAACATGAAAAGTGAAAAACAGCATTTTATAAAAATTCTTTTCAAGCAAGAAAAAAATTATCCGATGTGTATGGAGAAGATATGTTAAGTGTGCGCTAGTGTCAAAACTGGTTTTCAAAATTTCGATCCAGCAATTGATCTCGAAGATGGACCACGTTTTGGAAGACCAGTTGATTGTAACAAACCGGCAAAAAAATTTCGATCCAGCAATTGATCTCGAAGATGGACCACGTTTTGGAAGACCGATTGTAAACAAACCGGCAAAAAAACAACTCATGAAATCACTGAGAGATAAAATTTATAGAATTCGACCGTTCAAATATCGATATATGGGTTCCTCATCTTCTTACGGAAAAAATGTGTGCCGTCGTATTGACGTTTGTGATTTGCTTCTCAAACGCCAAAAAAATGATCTATTTTTAAGCGTATCATCACTGGGGTCGAGAAATGGGTCCTCTATAACAATGTTAAGTGCAAAAGATCCTATAGTAGATCTTACGTATATTCGATTTTCGATTTCGAGCAAGGTATTACCATAGCTATGAGGTCTGTTCAAAAAGTATTGCGAATTTTGAGTTTCCGTATGTTACGTATATGCGGTTTTCCGCGGGTTACGTATATGGCGTTATGTTGGTACTTATATCTCTCACTTATGCCGAGAAGTTCGGCCATTTTCAATGTTCAGTTAATTTTTGACAGCTGCTTTGCTTTCACGTGTTTTAGCTTGTCTTCGATTTTTGACCATTCCAAAAAATGTATCAAAGAATCTGTTTCGGGAACAAGAAAAAGTCACAGGGGGCCAGATCTGGTGTCTGCAGCATTATTAGTGTGTTGTTTTTGGCCAAATATTCGCGCACAAGCAACGATGCGTGAGCAGGGGCTTTATCATGGAGCAAAAGCCAAATTTTTTTCTTCCAAAAATCCTTGCATTTTTAGCGGATTCCTTGGCGCAACTTGCGGATAACTTACAGGTAATATTCCTTATTGACCGTTCTACCCTGTGGCAAGAACTCATGATGCCATCACGCTTCTGCAATCGAAGAAAACTGTAAGCAAAACCTTCACATTTGAACGAACTTGGCTATAAACTCATGATTAATCACCAGTTATAACCCTCTGGAGCAAATTTGGGTTGTCGCGGACAGATTGGTCGAAAATGGGCAAAAATAGAAGACAAGCTAAAATACGTGCAAGCAAAGCAGCTGTCAAAAATTAACTGAACATTCAAAATGGCCGAACTTATCGGTATAAGTGAGAGACATGAGTACCAACATAACGCCATAAAAAATCGAAAATCGAATATACGTAACCCGCGAAAATTCAAAATTCGCGATACTATTTGAACAGACCTCGTACTATCTGTTTTGTGGGATTTCAAAGCAATCGTTTATTTTGAGCTTCTACCGAGCAACACAACAATCAATTCTGAAGTGTGCTATCATCAGTTGGACAAATTGAATGATTCACTTAAAGAACAAAGGCCAATAAAGAACCTATTGGATGGTTCAGAAAGTAAATTCGTAATGAAACGATATTACTTTCCGAACCACTCAATATAATATTATTTCTTACGAATTAAAGACAGTTCATTGTATAATATAATAAAATATTTGGACAAAATTTGCAGTTTAGGGAAATGCAGTTAAACTTCTCTTTAGAGACAATATAGTTGTTAAAGTTACATTAAAAGAAAGATATGGGCAATAAACTAGCAAATACCATAGATGTATAACTCGTTACCCTGATTTTTGAACGACGATGATTTAATATGACTGGATAACATTAACATAACTCATCAGAAATGTTCTAACAAAACGACGCAATATATATGGAAAAAGTCCCCTCTGAAAGGATCTTTAAGAGAAAGGATATTGGGCGATTTGTAGAAGTTCCAATGATACTACTAAAAATGAATTCTAAGATATTTGACACCTGTTTTTTCTCTCCGTAACCACACTCTTGTCCAAAAGTCCGCCATTACCTTGATAACAACATATTTTTAATAAATCGAAAAATTTTAATAAATCGGAAACCTATATTTTTTTTTTGATTAATATTAGATTATTAAGCATATTATATTATATTATTGTTTAAATATTTTATTTAGAAATAATTTCCCTTCATGTCCCTAATTTTTGCCATAATTGGCCAAGTGCAATTACGAAGCTCTCATTTTTGCTTTAAGCAGGTAAAAATAAATGTTAAATTTTTAAGAAGCCCTTTCGGGAAGTCCAAGTATTTTACTCACTTACTATACCTAAACATTACCTTGTATGGATATATAAAGGATTAATTTCATCCTCTTTTGTTATCATTTATCTAAAGTTGAAGCTAGTAAGTTTTATTTAATTAAAAATTTAAAAATATGGAAAAAAAGTGAAATTAATTTCAAAAGCACTTTGGTTTTGTTACTTTATTCAATGAATCTTTGCTCAAACTAATAATTTCAGGCCAACGGTCTCGTTGGCCTGAAATTATTAGTTTGAGCAAAGATTGAAATTTACACAAATAAAAGGAATTAGAGATTTACAGTATCTCAAATTCATACGAAATTAAATAAAAACCACATAAAACCAATTTCGCTAATAACAGTGAAAAGGCAGATGAGAGCTGGTGGTCTATTGGGGTGCGTGTCATTAAGAAAGCAATTACTATGCCCTCAAAATTCAAAAAGAAAATGGATAGAGTTTGATTTCATCAAAAATGGACTTATAAAAAATGTACCCTGGACGGATGAGTGAAAGTTTCAAATTGTTAGGTCCAAAAAAGACAATATACGAGGTCTGTTCAAAAGACGAGACAAAGCACGTGCAAGCAAAGCAGCTATCAATAATTAACTAAACATTCAAAATGGCCGAACTTGTCGGCATAAGTGAGAGACATAAGTACCAACATAACGCCACAAAATATCGAAAATCGAATGTACCTAACCCCCGGAAATTCAAAATTTTCGATTTTTTTTGAACAGATCTCGTACGTGAGTCGGAGGACTGGAGAAAAACTGCTTTCGGAAGCCGTGATGCTAACCGTTAAGCAAAGCGGTTTCTCGATTATTGTTCGGCATTGCTTCTCTACAGATTGAGTAGGATACTTGGTTCGAATTGATGTAATTTTAAGATAAGATCAGAATCTAATCACTTTCGGGACGAATGCTCTTCCCCATCAGAACTTCGATTGATCGGTGAAGGATCTATTATGCTGTAGGATAACTCGATTATGATCGCAGAATTTCGGCCGGCAATGTATATTATACACTATGGTTTTTATACCTCCTATTTATATAAATTAGAGTTAATTAAACAGGTTTTTCTAAAAACCTATATCTAGTATAGTTTTTTTTTTATAATTTTTTTGTTTAAAATTAATAGTTTAAGCGAAAAAACCATAGTCACAACTAACTTATTCATACTCCAACTTTATTAAAGGTTTATTTATTATATGAAAAGAACTATTGTACATAACTAAGTAAGTACACATAAGCGTATTGATTTAAAAAAAAATTGAAAATGTAAAAAAATCCTTTTACCTTAATTGAACCTGAAAATTACCTACATTCATTGAATTTTACCTTATACCACATAGTATAAAATTATTTCCTCAATGGTAATCAATTTTCCCAATCGACCAATTGACCAATTATGTACGTATCCATATTTTCCATAAAGGGGATAAAAAAATTCAATTATATTAATTGCTTGCAAACTATTCGAAGTAGTACCTGAATTTCTAATGCTCATATTTCAAAGATACTATTCTATAATAAAAGGCAATCAGCATCCATTTAAGGAAGATTCCTTTCAATGCTTTAGTATACAGGAATGAATAATATTTAGAACGAAAGATGAAAGTGTTTGTGAAGTGGGCCGTAACTTATAGAGAGGGAAGTTTACGTTTTTGAATAATTGTCTAGATAGATTAATTTCTGACAATTTCTCTGATTTATAGACCAATTTTGTATCATGGGAATTACCACAGTTTCCATTTTATATACCAAACCCTTCTTGTCCAGTTATGGAACAAAACATCCACTTGGTTGCTGACGTATCAATACAAGTTTGTGCCAATGTATTGATAAACTTATTCCAATTCTTATGCATATATCGTAGAGAGGCTAAAATACGTTGTATTTGAAGCTAAAATGCCTGTTGCATCTTGTATCCATTTTGAAAATTTGCATTTGCCTCAACTTTAATATACATTTGGGAATTGCTCTTTTTCAAACACTAATTTAGATAGAAATCTTCTATTACGGAGAATATATTCTATGATTATGGACAAGGCACTTGTGTATATCTAAAAAGGTGCATATTAAGTGCTATTTGCCAAGCACCTGTGTCCACTTCATGTTTTTCATAGTCACACCATTTCCATCTATGAAAATCCCTTAGTTACTTAAAATGGTTAGTTAGTAAATTTTAATTGCAATTTAATGTGGAATACATTAATTATTGGATATACTTGATTATATATCATACATATTTAAAGAATATAAGGAATAAAAAATGATATAGTATTGGAATTTGTAAAATATTTTAAATTTAATAATAATAGTTTGTTGGAAAAGTTTTATAAATAATTTCAAATAAATCTTTTCAACATTCAAATATCTTTTGCAGAAATACGAGTAATATTAGTTTTTATACCTGTAAATATTCATATCAACCTAAGAAAATTATAATAGATACCAAATCTATATGATAACATTTTATGTAGGAAAAAACTTGATAATAATTTTTGTTTTTAATTTAGTGAATATTAACTATCGGTATTGCCCTAACTTATCTACAAAAAAGCTGTTTTAGTGATTTAAGAGTTATTGTCCTTTTTAAGGTAAATTTTTAATACAAAATAATTACGATTAAAATAGATATTGATAATTGTTCAATTAAAATTTAATTGCGGAGTAATTATAAGGCTATGATTAAGCGATTCGAGAAATGCTCGAATTTTGGATAAAATCGTCCATTTTTTCGGTTCGAGCGGTGTATGCTTGAACATACTGGACGAACACCTTCCCCTCGATCGAGCATTCTCGAGACGAACAAAATATGGAAATTTGCTCGAATGGTGTGATTGCCTCAAATTGTAGATGCTCGATCATTTTAGGCAACGAACTCGGCCATGCAGCTGCGTATTTGAGCGCGAATTTTATTGTAATTTTGACATTTTGTAGTGGATTTATATGAAAAAAGTTGGTGTATTATACAATAGATTGTTTATTTTGTGTTTTTATTTCCCAGTTGTTTGTACAAAAAAAAAATATCTGAAAAAGTATTGTTTGATGATGGTAGTGATGTTGAAAATATTGAGTTTGGGTTCGTTGAAGTAAACGTCGGCAAAACTGTTTACAAAGACATCAGCCACCTGCAAAAAAAACAGAAAGCTGGCCTGCAGATCACCGCCATTTAGCCTCACAACGATGTCATTAAATTAATTCGCTTTTCCGAGATCAATGTATAGGGAATGCTTCGCTTTTAGAGTCAGATCGCCAAATTATATGATGACCACTACCGTCCAAGAGACTGCAGGCCAATGTAAATTTCTGTACTCTTAGATATTTGCCAGCTAATATAGTATAAATAGCATTGAGTACTGGAGGAATGACTAGAGTGATAGTTGGTTACTGAATATGGAAGTGGTACTGCAGAAAGCGGAAGCTGGAACCACTCGCCAAATAAGTAAACGTGAGCGCTAAATTTGCACCGAGCATTATGGTTTTACGCATTGGCATAAGAGGTATGTTCAAAAAGTATCGCGAATGTTAAATTTTCGGGGGTTACGTATATTCGATTTTTTGTGGCGTTATGTTGGTACTCATGTCTCTTACTTATACCGACAAGTTCGGCAATTTTGAATGTTCAGTTAACAGCATCGCATTAACATTGCTAAGGAATTATTGGAGTCTGTCCGCGACGACCCAAATTTGCTCCAGTGAGTCATAACTGTTGACGAATCATGGGTTTATGGTTATCACGTGGAAACCAAAGCTCAATAATCCCAATGGAAACGAGCCAAGACCGAAAAAAGCGCGCCAAGTTCGGTCGAATATGAAGGTTTTGCTTACAGTTTTCTTCGATTGCAGGGGCGTGGTGCATCATAAGTTTTTGCCATAGAGTAGAACGATCAATAAGGAATATTACCTGCAAGGTATGCACAAGTTGCGCCAAGCAATCCGCCAGAAACGCCCGGATTTGTGAAAGAACAAAAATTGGATTTTGTACCATGATAACGCCCCTGCTCACGCATCGTTGGTTGTGCGCGAATGTTTTTGGTCCCAGATGTGGCCCACTGTAACTCTTGTGCCTGAAACAGATTTTTTGATCCATTTTTTGGAATGGGCAAAAATCGAAGACGAGCTAAAATACGTGCAAGCAAAGCAGCTGTCAAAAATTAGCTGAACATTCAAAATGGCCGAACTTGTCAGCAAAGGTGAGAGACATGAGTATCAACAAAACGCCACAAAAAATCGAATATACGTAACCCCCGAAAATTCAAAATTCGCTATACTTTTTGAACAGACTTTATATATTGTTTGGCGATTAACGGCGGTGATCAAAATGATCCTTACCAATACAGTAAAAATTGCTGTACAATTTCTACTCGAATTGATCACCGTCGTGAAGTAACGACCATAACCTCCTCCACCCAGGTGCTGTTTGCACTGCAACTCGTCATTGTCGTCGCTTTAGATATCGTCCAACATTGGTTTCATTGCTTTTTTTGATTTTTTATTTTAATTTTATCTGCAACTACAATTTTATTGTAACAAGCAGATTTACATAACATTTTAATTTAAAATTTTGTGCATCATGAAGTGGGAGTAAAAACCCATCGGTGCTTCTCCACCTAACGAAAGTTCCATTCCTCTAGAAAATCTCTAGGCCATTGTCTCTTAAGTCTCCGATGAGTGTTTCCGGTGAGGGCAGTACAAGAAAATTCTCTCAAAAGTGGATTACGATGATAGGGTTACCGGGAGCTAAATTTTTGATAGCGGGAAATGCAAAGGTCCTGAACAAAGAGAATATAAAAGGGGGCGTAAAATTTTTACGGACGATCTTCGATTGTAAGGCCTAGACGCGATAGGAATTGGAACGTTTCGTTGAACCCCAACGTTCAATTCCATATGTCCAAATAGGTTTTATAATTGTATTGTAGATTAGAAGTTTACTTTTAATTGTTAGTTTCGAGAGTTTGTCCAGTAGTCTAAGAAGTTGTAGGTAATGTCTGTTAGCTTCAATTCTTTTTAGTCTAGTCTTTGGGTTCTATGTTAATCTCTTATCCAGGTAAAGTACCAAATAACGTACTTTATCATATTGCGGTATCATGTTGCTATTAAGGTATAAAGGGGTAAGTTTTCCTTGACAAAGAGTGAAAGTAATGCGTGCACCCTCCTGTTCATTTACCCTCACTCTCCATTTCTTAAACGAGACTTAAAGGTTGTGGATGTGGGATTGTAAATTATTGGAAACTATATCAAGATTTGGATGGGTATCAAGTATGGTCGTATTATCTGCATAAGTATCAATGATAGTATTAGGATCAGATGGGATATCATGGGTATAAATATTATATAAAATGGGACGAAGGATACTGCCTTGTGGGACTCCGACTAAAATAGGATATATTTCTGAGGATTCTGAGTTAATTGAGACTTGGAAATAACGTATGGAGAGATATGAATTTATGATAAGGTAGTATGTTGAAGGAAAAAAGCTCTTGAGTTTCCAGAGGAGGCCAGGATGCCACACAAGATCAAAAGCTTGCCAAATATCTAAAAATACTCCTAGGCAATACTTTACCACTTAAGATAGGATGCAATATGATCAACAATGCGATGGCATTACTGGATAGTGGAAGCCAAATTGGTGATTAGAAATAATTTTTTCAATAACTAGGGTCGTTTTAATTGGAGTTTTTCAAATATCTTACCAAGAATTTGTAAGAGGCTGATAGGTCTATAGAAGAAGGAGAATTAATAGGTTTATTTGGCTTAGGAATCATTTTAATGACAGAAAATTTCCAGAGTAAAGGAAAATAGGTTGTGCGCAGGATACTATTGAAAATGTATGTAATTAAAACTAAAGCTTTTTTGGGAATTTACTTCAGAATAGGAGCTGATATTAGATTATAACCAGGAGCTTTTTTTTGCAAAGGCACAGAATAGTAGATTTAATTTCCGAGGGCTTAAAATTTTTGGGAGGAAGACTCATAGGGACTGGGAACATTAGTTCTTCGATAATTTTGTTAGTATGCGATTTGTCTTCTGCATTATCATGTGAAGCAAAAGTGTTTACCAAATGTTTAGCAAATACTTCGGCTTTTTCTTTGTCTATTTTTGGCCAGTACTATCATTTTGTTTTAGTGGGTGTGATGTTCTTTTGTACGAGAGTATTCGTCTAGTGGCTTCCCATAAAGATATATTATCACTAAGCGATCTTTTATAAATTTCATGCCGTTCATTATGGTGATTTCTAATTTCCATATTCAGTTCACGTTGTAGTCGGTCAAGTTTCTGTTTGTAGCTAGGCATTTGTAAGCGTTGCCACTGCGTTCTCATTTTTCTTTTTTCGTTAATTAATGTCCATAGTTTAGTTGGTAAATTTTGTTATTATGGTTGTGTCGGATTGTAAGAGATAGGAGCAGTTAAGACTGCATGTTGTATATATACAATATATATTGAGATCATTTACAGCTTCATTAATGTCGTTAGCTGTTTTTAACTTTCGTTTCAAGTCAATATATTGATCTAATTTGTTCCTTGTTCTCATTGCTGCACTTCGTTTTCATTAATGTATTCCATTTTTTAATATATTTATTATATGTTGTTTAAACATTTTTTTACCTTTTACTTAATTGCCAACTGTACTGGACTACAAAACAAAAAAAAAACGAAACAAATGTCAAATGTCAAAATGAATGAGGGAAAAAATCGTAGCTCGAACAAATTATAACTGGGCGAACATTGATCGAGCTCACGTGTAATTACTGCTCGGAACTTTGTTCAAGGGTTCGAGCCCGTGATCGAGACAATTTCATTTCCCCTCCGAAACTTGAACAAAAATTTTCCGGCTGAGGCAATAATTCGTCCATTGCTCAAATGGTGTAGTCGGTATTAAAAAGTTCGTATAATTTGAGTCATTAAAAATGTGTGTGGTCGAGCATTGTCATCATAGAAAACATCAACCCTTCCTATTGATCAATTCTGGCCGTTTTCTCTTAATCGCTTGGCATAATCTCTCGAGTTGCTCATAGTATAGTAACCAGTTAACAGTTTGACCGAATGATTAACAATTCTTTTCCAGTTCCACCACGACCTTATTGGCCATCATCAATTCTGGCTTTGAATTTATTTGTGATCGTTCATCTTTCTTTTCCTATGATATCTTTAAAACGATATTTTCGTATTTTACACATTTTTTATTACCAGTTATGATTCCTTTCAGAAATAACTCGATTTAATTACGCTTCAGCAGCGTATCGAAGATGTTAAGTCGGTTCATTTTGTTTTGCACACTCAATTCATGAGTAGCCCAACCGCCGAGTTTCTTTTTTAAGTCAGCTTTTCGCAAATAGTTTAAAAGGGTTTGATGAGCTATAGCATAACTGTTGGGATACCGATCCGACCAGAACGGAGCTTGTTTTTTATATTAAAATCTGTAGAATTAAAGCGAGTGAATTGTTTCTTTAATTCAGAACCTTCACCAAAAATATCACAAATTTTTTCACAACCTTGAATTACTGTTAATACACTACACCAATTCCAATCTAACTTTGTGCAACACAAAGCTTTAAGTGTTACCTTCTAAATGTGTATTGTTACAATTCTACGACTAGTGGTAACTGAGTTATTTGTCCTTAGCTCTATTTGTCGGAAAATATCACGGAATTTTTGACTAACTAATAAATAAATAAGTAAATAAAAAAGTCAGATACATAATGATACTAAACAGTTATTAAAATTTGGCTCTTTCTAGATGTTATTTAAATAAATGGATGTAAATACATAACATAATAATTGCAAATGGTCTATAATAAATTCTTAAGTGCTTGGAACTCTAAAATGTTATATTACAGAACATTTTGAAAATATGCATTTCCTGCTACTTTAGTTCCAATTATAGTAAATACTATAATATTTTCTCCTAACATTTATATGTTCTCAATATTAAAAAGAAAATTTATTTTTATGCATGAAACCAAATTCAGCTTTGATAAAAATATCATTTTATTATTTTTCATATGATTTTTAAATCTAAAATATATTTTGCATATGCTTTCATTTTAATAAAAAATGTAGATCTTGTTCAATTTGTTGTTATATTTTTACATTTATCATAAAAAATTCAAAAACTAAAATCATAACGTAAACATAAACCAAAAACCAAACATCAAGACGGTATAGAGAAAGGACATCATCATCGGTTATGGCCAAAGGAAATATTCATATTTTCTCTTTCAATAGGTACGAGAAAATGTTATTTGCTTCATTTGACCAAGATTTGAAAATGAACGAAAAAAATCCCTTTGAGAATAATTCAGACAGAAATCTACTTGCATGTACAGGTTAACCAATGAAAAAGGATCATAAATTTACCATATAGTTCTTTTCTTTTGGCATATCGTTAGTTATTCACTAAAGAGTTCGTTTAACATCTTTCTAGACTAGGAAATGCTATACAAACGAGTTTACCATACAAATATTATTTTGAGATTTGTGGTTTTACTAATATGTGTTTTTTCCTCTAATAAAACTTTCAACAAATTATTGTACCTTTCCGTAGTACAACCGATTTTAGTAAAGAAGGAAATCGAATTCGTATAAAAGTGATATTTTTTTTATCTTGAATATTCCAATTTTTCCTTCAAGGATTTTGCCTTCTTTGGTGAGTAATATATTATTTATTATAAGAGGATATTACTTTTTTGTATAAATTTTCTTTTTAAAAATTTACTGATTCTCTTTGAATATCGAAGAAGTTATTGGCTTTTCTAAAATATCATTATAAAAATCAATAATTTGGTACTTTCAAAATATTTCTCATAAGAATAGTATTCGTTAGGTTAGAGTGGCTGTCCGCTACTTTAGTCGAACACACATAGACTAAAATTAGATCCGTTATGATACCACGTTCTCATCTAGGCTGATGTCACCCTGAGAATCAATTTGAAGCGAGTGCAAAGTAGTTAATTTTCTACTGAAATCATCCAAGAAAAGGTCACTCAGAGATCTTCTTCTGAGGTACGTGTATGTGGAGGCTGAGCATAAATAGAAAAGATAAGAAATTGTCTCCTCTTTCTGTTCATCTTTACAGCTACGACAGAAGTCATTTGCAGGGATGTAATGGGCTGCAATAATCTCGGTTAGCATACTATTGTAATATGAGGCTTTCTGTTCTTCTCTGATCTAGCTTAGGCGAGATCTTTCTAGATATGTGACACGAGTCAAGCCAGCTCTACCTTTAATTTGCCAGTTTTATTAAATTCATTGAAATGATCTGCGTAGTCATTTTCATAGGTACGTATACCTCTTCAATAATAGTGGAGGAAACTATTCTGATACCACTAGCCTGGTAACTCGTCTGCTTTACAGTTTTCTGGAATGCTACTTTATCCAGAAGTCCAGTACAGATTAATATTACACTGATTGACAATCTTATTTAAAGATTTGCGGCATAGATGGGTGATGTAAGCGATCTAATTTCTGCCAGACTATCGGTTAAAAGTACTATATCTCTTCTAAGCATAGTTTTTATGAAAGATCTAAAGTATTTATATTAAAAGCCTTTTGATTGAAGAACAGTCATATGAAATTTTCATTAAAAAATGCGGGCAATGGAATAATTTTTCAAAGCCTTGCTAGTTTCTTTTCTTGGTATTTAAGGACTCATTTTGTAGTAAATTTTGTAGCCGCATCACCCATGAGGATATTTGGAGATATCACATTGCGTGGGGATTGGCATTGACAGCTTAACTAAGTTGGAAGGAACAATTTGATTTAATTAAATTTGGTAGAGCAAATTTTATTCCTTTAATATATTTAAAAATAGTTTGGGTCTAGGAGCTCCACAATGAAAGGAGTTCTATTTAAAAAGAATTCTGGATAAAGTGTTGTTTATTTGTGATATGATATATAGTATATATAACGTTACAGTAATTATAAAAAGGAAGAGGATGGTTGCCGATAAGAAAATAATGTGTAAGTGCTGAATCCAAATTCTGAGAAGTGTCCTTCACCAGAATTTTCGAATAGTTGTGTTGAGTGGACTGACTCCTCGGTCAATGTATGGAAATAAATCTTCTGTCATTGATCGAATCTGCTTCTCCTCGTAATGTTTAATTTCTGTGGAAATAAATTTTCTACGCAAGGTACCACGTTGTCTCGGATTTCAGTAAGAGCAGGACGGTGGACTCATTCGTCGCCCTGCAATCGGGCCATTCATTATCGTGATGCCAATAAAACCATCACCCCTATGTATCGTAACTCAACGATTCAATTGTTTATTAGATTGCGACGTATTACATTGAGGACCTGACCAATTGACGGATCCACGAATTGTTTACAGACTATCAGTAAATATAGTTATTTTATTGTTGCCTGGGAGGGAGGTTGATCGCATTCTTAACTGCTATCAAAATAGGCTCGTTTAAAGATATAAAAAGTGTGTATTCGCAACAAGCTGACTGACTGCAAAATATGTTGTATGGTCATCTACAGCTGCATCCGTAAACATTAGCACTGAACTACTAAGTCTATCCAGCAGCTATAGGAACAATTTCCTGTAGGTACATGATCCCTGTTTATCTTACTGTATCTGATAACAGATGGAGACATCCCCATCTGTTATCCGGTCTTCACTCCTAATCACAGTTTCCGGTCCGGCATGGAAGGGATGTTGGGAGGATCGATAGGAAAGGTGTGCGAATATCTTTTAATTGAGATCAATAGGGGTATGGAGAATGAATTTTTTGTAGAATAGGTTGTGGGAGAGATTTATTTTAGAAGAGACTGCGGAGGGGATATTCAGGAGAGGAAATATTTCTATACCAGGTGTATAAGCTTAAATCCGCGGTTTTTTATTCAAAAAAAAAAACAGGTTTTTTTCATAGAAAGCAAAAACAAATGTATTCAAAGTACTTGCCCTCGCTAGCTACACATTTTTTCCATCTCTCGGGCAATTTGTGGACACCACGCCAAAAAATTCCTTCTCTTTCGAGGCACACTATTCATCAAGCCAAATTCGGACGTCTTTCTAAGAATCGAAGTGCAGCTCAGCGAGCGCGCGGCCAATCAACGAAAACAGGTGGTAGTCGGAAGGGCCCAGGTCTGGTGAATAAGCGGGGTAGGGTTGCACCTCCCAGTTGAGTGTCTCCAAGTTGAGTGTCGGACCATTTATTGACGTGTGCAAATCCGAAGTAGATTCGGACCATTTTTGACGTGTGCGATGGTGCGTTGTCGTGGAGGAAAATCAGCTTGTCATGTCTTTGTTGATAATCCGTCCTTTTTTTACGCAGAGCACGGTGCAATTTGATTAGTTATTGATGGTAGCAGTGGGCATTGACAGTTTTACCAGATTTTAACATCTCATAGTAGACGATACCCTGCTGATCCTACCAAACGCACAGCATCGTTTTCCATCCGAAACGATTTGGTCTTGGGGAAGATGTTGATGGTTGGCCAGGATTAACCCACGATTTCTTGCGTTTAGGATTCTCGAAATATATTCATTTTTCATCACCTGCCACAATCCGATGCCGGAACGACTTTCTTTTTTGTCTGGCGAGTAAGATTTCGCATGTGTTTTGGCGTCCCTCCATCTGCCTATCGTTCAATTCATGCGGCACCCATTTTCCGATCTTTTCAATCTTCCCCATGGTACGCAGACGCATGGAAATGGCTGCTTGAGTAACACCCAATGGCTCTGTGAGCATTTTTTGCGATTGGGTATCATCTTCATCCAAAAGAGCCTGCAATTGATGGTCCTCAACCTTCGTAGGCCAATTTTCACACTTCTTGTCCCACAAATCAAAATTGCCGTCTTTGAACCGACGGAACCAATCTCGGCACGTTGTTTTTAATGAAGCACTGTCACCATAGGCCTCCATAAGCATTCGATGCAATTCGGCACCCGATTTCTTCAAATTGAAGAAGAAAAGCAGAGCTTCTTGCATATGCTCTTTTTCTGGCACAAAACTAGATATGATTACCAAAGGAATAATGTATGTTGTTGTACGTAATTGCTGACAATGTACACTGATTAATGTTGACAGATATCAAACTCATTAAAAAAAAGTATGGCGTGTCCGTGGTACCTTAATACGCTTACTCACGCCATCTATGACCAAACAGCGGATTTAAGCTTATACACATGACCAACGGCGGATTAAAGCTTATGTAAATGAGATTAGGTTACAAATAGGTAGTATGAGATATATTTTCGACCACTTACAGTAACGATAGAATCCATCGGGCAAGTCTGGCGAGCCCCACTGATTAGTCGAATCCAACGGTTAACCGCTGTTTCAATTTGCGTTTGCTTTGCTACTGATATTCTGTATCAGCGAGGAAATTTAGGAAATTGAGCAGCATTCCCTCCGGTAGGATGCTATTTACTCTGATCTGGCATTGCCGGTAATATTAGGTTTCCCAATTACTGTTTTCAACGAATTTTAAAATTGTTTGTAAGTCAACAATATTTTTATGTTTATGAAATAGAAAAAAATCTAAGTTATAAAAAAAAGGATTTGGAATTTTTTTTCACTAAGTCAACGTAATTTTGATTTGCTAAAATTTTTATTGGTCAAAAAATTAGGACGTAAAATATACTACTATATTAATCGTTAGTCCTTTTAATACTAAATACCATATGAATTATAATTTAACAATTTTAAGAGAATTTTCTTTTTTTTGGAACTTAAATTATTTGTTTAAAAGGAGAACCATAATTTGTTTATAAAAGTTCATCAAAAAAAATTTTTAAATGAAAATTAGTACTTATTTGTACGCAAATCTATGGATATCGTATGAAGTTTTCAATTTCGATAAATACTCAATATTATTAACATCTAAATGGTAATATAAGGAAAACAAAATTGACAAGACAATTTCCAAAGTCCTCAAAGTCAACTAGATGGCAAAAGATTCAATAACAATTTCGCATTTAGATTCATAAAAAGTGGGCCCAGCCTTGCTATACAATTAATCAAACATTAACTTAAGTAGAGAAAAGATTGGGTAAAAAAGCTTGAGTGAAAATAATGAAAATTTAAATGAAATAAAATAAAATAAAATAAATCGACAATAGACGATTTTATAGTTTGGCAATGCTAAAATGTCCTATAGAACAAGATTAACATTGAAATCAGATCAATAAGCGGATATACTCTATTAGATGTATCGGAAAAGGGACCAGTCAGTTATAGGGAATCAAAAAGAGAATAAAAAAGCTTTCGGGTTTAAGAAAAATGAAAATGAAAATGAAAATGAAAATTAGAACGAGAACTAAAAATGAAAATGGAAAGTGGAAAATAAAGGAAAGAAATAATACCAACAATGTTAAATGTATTGTAGAAAGAGCAATAGCACAAGGAAAACAAAAGTGAATTTCATTACTTCTATTTTATGTGTAAAGCTTTCCTGTTGTAATTTTTTCTTGGTCCTCTTTTTTTTTGCCAAATTGCGATAAAATCTACAAAATATTCATGCTTCTTGATCAAGCTGTTGTTGGGGCATTTTCTCGTATTCAAAAACATTGAATACATCCGCTATTTTCTTTGTCCCTGGTACTTGTTCATTTTATCAGCATTGCTTTGTATTTCCTTTTAAAAGGGGGTGTCGAAAAATAAAAACAAATCTCTTTTGTGCGCCTTAACAACTTGAAACCAATCAACCGCCACCTACTGATTTGTTTAGCGTCTAAACGACTCGGAATCCAATCAACCGCCACCTACTACTATTACTGATTTGTTTCGATCCAATCGTATCGACTTTAACAACTGGAAGATGGCCGTTTTATTTTATATCCTTGGATAATGCTGTCTTCGATTTCGATTGAAAAATGAAACAAGCATAAACATGGTGTCTTTTCTCATTTTTTTTCTTGTTATATTTTTTCATTATTTTTATTCTACTCTATTTCCTAAAAGAATATCGAAAAAAAACAGGAAATAAATAAAGTATTCTGGAAACAGTAAAAAAAACCTATATAAATAAATATAAAACTGTAAATTGAGAGAAGAAAAAAATACTCCAGAATTACCGTTTTGCAGGAGAGGAGAGCGAAAAACAATAGCAAAAGGGACAGAAATACTGAAACAACCCTTCGAATTGGATTCTTCGGATTAAGAAAAAATCCCTGAAAACAGCTTTCCAATCACAGTACAAAAATTTTCTAATAAAAATACTCACTTTAGAAAATCGACAGCAAAAATTCTTGTGGCTGGCTGAAGATCTCCACTTTTTGCTCGATTACGAATATAAACGCAACAGAGTGGTGTCATTTCTTTTATTTTCTCTTTTTTGTTTCTTTTAATTTTATATTGGAGGGTCGACTTTTTATCATATTAGCAATAAATCAATGACATTGGACCATCCTATGACTACCAACTTACTAACCATCAACCAAAAGCCGCAACAAACCCATAAAGCAGCAATAACCAACTCCATCGTAACCACTCCAACCACCTCGACCACATGCACAAATTTAATAAAAGTGATGTAATTCAATTTATTTTTGATTTTTAAGTGTTTTGGGATTTACAAAGCCACAATTTGAAACGGAAGCTATCGAGTGATGAATAATAAAGAGAGAGGGCGAGAGGTATAAGAGAAAAGAGCATGTACCGTTTATGTTTGGGGCTTTCCTCACGTCAGCATCCCTTAGGTGATGATTTATTGGTTTAATTTTCGAATGAATTTTTTATTTGACTTAAAATATTTTCCCCCTTCTTGGAATAATGCAATTGAAACAAATCGAATCGGTGTTGCTATTTGATTTAGGGGCGCGAACTGGGGAGATCTCACATTTCATTATCCATACCAATTGACATGCTTTTTGATGAAAGCTGAAAAGCACATCAGACTTGACAAAAATGCGTAATAATGTGTTACATCATATAAAAAGCTATTGGATTAAAAAAATCTTGTATAAATATTGTTCACACACGATGGGCTAACTAAATTATAGGGGACATAAATGTCTTCCACCATTTCGGAGTCAATAGATAATATTGAAGCAATATTATCATAGCAATTTCATTTTTATTTAATCACCAATATTCATAAAAATAAAATTTATGGTGTATCCAGTAATATTTTTTAAATTTTAAATTCATTTTTATTAAATGAACTGAAATTAACATTATCCGAAATTAAAACAGTATGTTGAGCATGTACCCAATTATATTTGTTATTGTTTAGTAATTTTTTAAATTAATTTTCATAGACCTAAAAGCAGATGGTATAATAATTACCAATAACGGTCTACACTACACCATTTCAGACGTCCCAATTTTTCCCTTATTTCGTCCAATTCTTTGATTTGAATATATTGTCACATCCCCAAATATTTTGCACTCGTATAGTAGGAAGGGTTCTTGATATATGCTACTCCAGATGGTAGATTTTCCATAGTTCTGATGAGGTGATCTTCAATACTGGCAAATCACAGAATAAGCTTTTCCAGCTATCATATTTTTCTGAAATTCTTTAGAATAGACGGAAAACAGCATTCATTTAACTACTCCAATTATCGGAGGCAAGGCCTCTTCCTCATCTAATTATCGACCTGTTGCGCTAACGTTTCACTAATTAGTAATAATTTGATGGCATATACGACGTCTGTTCAAAAAGTATCGCGAATTTTGAATTTCCGCGGGCTACGTATATTCGACTTTCAATTTTTTGTGGCGTTATTTTCGAGTTTTTTGTGGCATAAGTTCGGCCATTTTGAATGTTCAGTTAATTTTTGACAGCTGCTTTGCTTGAACGTGTTTTGGCTCGTTTTCGATTTTTGCCCATTTTCGACCAAAACCAGAATCGCATTAACATTGCTAAGGAGCTGTTGGACTCTGTCCGCCACGACCCAAATTTGCTCCAGACAGTCTTAGCTGGTGACGAACATAGGTTTATGGTTATGACGTGGAAACCAAAGCTCAATCATCCCAATATAAGCTGCCGCACGAGCCAAGTTCGAAAAAAAAGCGCCAAGTTCGGTCGAATGTGAAGGTTTTGCTTCCAGTTTTCTTCGATTGCAGGGGTGTGGTGCATCATGAGTTCTTGCCACAGGGTAGAATGGTCAATAAGGAATATTACCTGCAAGTTATGTACAAGTTGCGCGAAGCAATCCGCCAGAAATGCCCGGATTTGTGGAAGAACTAAAATTGGCTTTTGCACTATGATAACATCCCTGCTTATGCACGAATTTTTTGCCAACAACAACTTTTTATTTTGGAATGGGAAAAAATCGAAGAGGAGCCAAAACACGTGCAAGGAAAGCAGCTGGCAAAAATTGTCGGCCAAGTAAGGTAGTTTTAGTCCCACACTTTGTCTTTCGATGATTTCCACTACTCAAAACGAAATCGATATAATTATTTACGTAATTTAGTTACGTGAAATACAAAATTTATAGTTTAGGTTAGTACGAGGGTCATTCAACAAGTACTTAGCCTCACCGCCCGATGAAACTGCTGTCACAAAAGAAATTTATCATCGTGCAGCACATCTTTTAGTAGCCTACTGTCAAAGTTTCAGTCGATTCCCTTCATTAGTTTTGTTTTGAGAGCCTTTGAAAGCGAGCGTGTCGGTCGGTTGCACAAAAATGGAAAAAGAACAATATCGTTCGGTGATTAGATTCTTGTTTTTGGAAGGAAAAACGCGCAGCGAAATCAAAGATCGCTTGGACGCTGTGTATGGTGACTCTTCTCCTTCGATGGCGACCGTCAAGAATTGGTTCAACGAGTTTGTTTGTGGCCGCACGTCGGTTTTTGATGAGCCACGCCCAGGTGCCCCGAAAACGGCTGCTACGGAGGAAAACGTTAAAAAAGTCCACGATCTCGTGTTGGCAGACCGTCGATTGAAGGTTCACGAGATAGTTGAGACTGTGGGCATTGCAGTAGGAACGGTGCATCATATTCTACACGAAGAACTGGGCATGAGAAAGCTGTCGGCGCGATGGGTGCCGCGTTTGCTCACACCGGAAAACAAGCGCAACCGTGAGACCACATCGGCGACGTGTTTCGCGCTGTTTCAGCGCAATCCAGCGGAGTTCTTGCGTCGTTTCGTGACCGTCGACGAAACATGGATTCACTGGTACACATCAGAGACCAAGGAACAGTCGAAACAGTGGACTTCACCCGGCGAACGTGCTCCGAAGAAGGCGAAGACGTTTCGATCGGCCGGAAAGGTGATGGCCACCGTTTTCTGGGATTCACAAGGTGTGATCCACATCAATTACCTCGAGAAGGGTAAAACAATCACAGGGCGCTACTATGCTGACTTATTGGGCCGATTTGACGTCGAATTGAAGAAAAAGCGGCCCCGCTTTGCGAAGAAAAAAGTGCTGTTCCACCACGACAACGCGCCGGCTCACACCTCCGCCGTCGCCATGGCCAAATTGGTCGAATTGCGCTACGAATTGCTGCCCCATCCACCGTACTCTCCAGATTTGACCCACTGTGACTACTTTTTGTTTCCAAACCTGAAAATATCACTCGGCGGGAATAGATTTGGGTCGAATGAGGAGGTCATCGTCGCCACGGAGGCCTATTTTGCTTCCCTCGAGAAAATGTATTTTTTGGACGGGTTAAAAAAGTTAGAGCATCGCTGGGCCAAGTGTATCGAGCTTGAAGGAGATTATGTGGAAAAATAAATTGCCACCTTTCCAAAATTTTCGTTTTTCTTTTGTAGGCTAAGTACTTGTTGAATGACCCTCGTAAGTTAGTTGGATAGGTGGTCACAATGTTAGTTGATTTAAGATGTTAAAATTGTGCAGTAAAATAATGTTTAATGTTAAAATAAATACAATAATTAAATAACCAATTTTTGGAAAGGGGGGGTAGAAGTAGAAGGAAGGGGGGGGGCTCAGGTTCATATTTCCAACTGGTAAAATATAAAGTAGCATAGAAATGGTACAGGATGTCTCGCCGTTCATGATGATGGTAATAGGTTGCTAATCCTACAAGTGAAATTTTGGTTATCGTTACTAATTTTTGACTACTAGTCTTTTTTCAATATTATTCCATAAATAAGTTGGATTCCTTTGAAACCTAATTACAACTGGATTTATAATCCATAACAATACATAATTGATTTTCCATAAAATGTATGTCAATTTCACACCTTTAATGATTTCATAAAATTATAAAAGATTTTTGATAATAGAGCAAAACTATTTTGATAAGCATTCATCTCCATTGTTAAATGTATGATTATGTTCAGGATAAAGTTATAAATTTACTAATGTTGAAATTGAATAATGAAGTTGAAAACGATCTAATCGATATTATATAAAATTATGACTAAATCGTTTGATAATAAAATCACCAGACACAGGGGCGAATATTTGAATAGTATGTATTACCAACACGTTATCCCACAATTTGAATGATCTTAGAAATAACTCTGAGGTAGGTGCAAGCTACGATGGGGTTGTGTAGCCCTTATTTTGTGGATAGAGGGAAATCATGACCTGAAAACATTCAGTCAGTTGCATGATGAATAGCTGGGAATAAGAATAAGAATCTAAACTGGTCCATAACTTTGACAGAAAAATAAATTATTTCTCAGTTGGTTTCTTGTGTTGAAATATCATTCCGTAGAGTATACAGGCATATCCACATCCTATAACGAGGTGAAAGCAATTTTCAGTAGCATTTCTACGAGAAATTCTGAGCGGAATGACAGCAGGGCTGAAGGGGAAATATAATGCGAGGGCGTATATATCTTGTATGAAATTCGATGCCATTTCTGCATATTTTTCCATGGATGATCATTCATGGAATGAAGCCATGTTTATATATTAGGTATATTTTATCTTTTATTCCTTATCCCCTATACTATATCCTTTATCCTTTCGTTTCACTCAATATTTATTTATTGTTTTGCATTTTTGTACATTTTTATTTTATTACCTTTTTCTTATGTTTTTTTTTGTAGGGGAAGGGGGGGGGGGGGGTACGGGTTGATGGTGTTTATTTTTTTTATTTCCCCTAAAATTTTTTTTCTCCGGTATATGTTCCTTTCTAAATATATCGAAGTAAAGATAAACGTAAACTTTTTCTTAATGTTGTGCAGTTGAATATGAAAACATATAGCAAGGGTTTGAACGAAAACGCCGTTTATTCTCGTTGTTTTTTTCATTTTTCATTTCTTTCTCTGTTTTTCTTTTTCATTCCCATTTTTTCTTTTGCATTTTCATTTTAACAAAAGTATTATTTGATTGATGCTTTTGGGCCTTAATTTATCTTTTTCCCTTCACCGTTCAAAGGATTCAGAGTTGTTTTCTTTCCTTTTTTTTTTAATGACATTATACTGCATAAAAAATCTTTAATGTTCTTCTTTTACCCTATTGTTATTGTTATTATTGTTAGGACAAATGAAAATCGAAAGAAAACAACTTTAAAGTCTTGTGAGATAATTTACCAAAATGTTACAAGATGATTCGGAAAAAGCTTTTGATTTTTCTTACTGGATTGGGACTAAAGTACTCGTAATTTGGTGATATTAAGTAATCTACTTTTAATTTATTTGTAAATTAAAGTTAAGTTTAAAATATTACAATATAAAAATGATAAAAGGTTTTTAGTTCCTTATCTTTTGAAGAAATTCTTTATTGTTATGGGCAAATCTTCTACTTTTTCAATTATAAACTTTTTCTAAAAAAAAATTAACAAATGCAAAAAATTCAACCTTATAGAATAAAAATACCAAGATTTTTACTACAATATATAAAAAAAAGGTTTTAGACAACAAACTGCTTTAAAAAATTGCTTGCCTGCTTCAGATTAATTAAGGATAATTTTTTATTTTTGACCAACAAATATTATTATTTATGTAATTGTGAGAAATATTTATATAAGAAAAAAATTTTTTTTTAAAATATTTTGTACATAAATTTATGCGCCAATAAAAAAAAATTATAGTTAGTTATAGTCCTTTTTACATTAGGGTTTACTCATTTTTAAAGCCATTTATCCGAATGTCACCCGAAATGTTGTAACTGAAATTTTTTCAAGTAAAATAATTATCATATCGATCCAGCTTATCAAATTTGGATGATTTGATCTAATCATCTTCAATATCTATAGAATAGTAAAAAAAAATTCTCAATATATCCTACATATATTCGATATTTTTAAATGTTCAATTTATTTATTGGCCTTTTTAATAATTCAGCAATTCTTAGCAAACTTCTACTATAGCTTTTAAAAATGGTTTTTTTTTCCTTACAAAATATGAACTTGTATTCGATTGTTTATTTTATAATTGAGGATCTAAAAATTTAAAAAGTTAAATTATTTTTCAAGAATCTTAAATATTCTCGAAACAGTTTAAGTACTATTCGAAATGTGCCACAAAGTTAAGTCTTTTGAATGATTAATAAGACCGAAAATGGATTTATTGAAATTGGAAATAATTTTGTGTTAAATAGAACAAAAGTTAAAACTAGATACTTTTTGGTATATTAAATAATAAAGTAAAAATCTAAAAATATATTTGCTTTTAGAGTGGTTTATAGTTTTTATAATAACCTTACAAATTATGGTATTTACAAAAAAATTATTTTAATGAATGCTTGATAAAGAAGGACGGATTATTTAAGATGGTTTGAGTTTTTGCCAAAAGAAAAGGATTATTTAAGGGGATATAAGTAATAAATATTATGAATATAATCAATAATTTAAGTCTGGGAATATAATAAAGATTTACACAATAAATAATTATATTCTGGTTTAATAATATTTAATAGTTTTAATTTTATACTCTTAGCAAATAGTTAATTTACCTGATTTAGGATAAGCAAAGGAAATGTGAAGACTGGATAAGATGAGATAGATTATTGTTTGTTAACGATTGACTAGATATCATATTTACATAAATATTTTAGGTCTGCTTTTTTAACAAAAGACTAAAAATATGATATAATACTCCAAAAAAAGAGTGTATAAATTATGTTTGCCAACAAAAAATTTGACGTCGAGCCGAAAAACTTACGAAAGGAGCCTTAATGTATTTATATTCCAACTATTATTTCATATTCCTGGCCCATTCACTTGAGACTAATTTTCCCTTAAGAAGTTTGTTTTTTTCTTTCGATGTTAAAGGCTTGGAACAGTCTTTTGTGTAGCCATAATTCGAAAGACCAAGGAATAAGTCTGGTCGTCCAACAATTCTTGTATGATCGGCTTTCACTTATGTCGGTTAACGAACTGCGAGAGGAATTTAGGCTACAGTCTCCTATTATTTATAAGCCACGATATTTGGCACCTGTTAGAATAAAAAATTGACAAAAACCGAGTTCGAGAAATTTACGGAGTTTTTGAGCTTTTCCTCTTTACTTTGTAAAGAAGAAAGCAATTTTTGAAGAGTTACATTATCGATATAATATATTGTATTTAAAAACTTATAAATAATCAATGCAAAATTCATTTGTCTGCTATTTCGATGCCACTGTCATCTTGTTATGTCAAAAAAATCTCAATTATGATTTATACCAGTTGCAGTACCATATTGACTCTCTTGAAAAGTGTTTCAAAAAGTGGACCATAAAGAAGAATATTATTGAGATTTGTGTGAATGACAAACGTTTAATATGTAACCCACACATAAGACTTAAAAGAACCAAAACAAACAGATGCTATAGACAATTACAAAAACTTTTATCAATGCTGATAACTGACAGTCGACTACAAATTACTTATAAACAATATATTTAGAAATAGAATCAATGTGGGCATACGAAATCGAACTCTTGGGGTCAATCAGGATTTCCTAATCAATCGATATTTTATGCATAATAATTTCGCCCATCGAAACTTTATGTTTTTTTCGAACGAATTGTTTGTCTTTCTTTACCTTTCCAAAAATATTCATAGATGCTTGACAGGGCTACGAAATTTCCTAAGAATTCAAAAATTAAACTTAAAGAACATCTCATTATGTAGAGAAGCATCAACAGATGTCTACTCCTATTTCGATTGTCTATTAATTTTAATAATTTGTATTAAATCACAAAAAAAGTCATTTTTAATATTTGTATTTTGATATAAATTCTCAGGACCGCACCTATAATACTAGTAATAATACTAGTTAAATTTGGATTGAGGTCCACTGCATACTACAGGGTGTTTTTTTTTTGGGGTACAGAACTTTAAAATGAAATAAAAGACATAAAAATTATAGTAATGGTAATTGTATTAGCTTTATTGAAAATATAGTTTTATGCCATTAGAGTTTAGTTATATATTATTATTTAACGTGACCTAGTTGTCAAAAACCTTAAACTACGAGTCGCCTACGACTATAGGGATTGCGTAACGCTCAATCAACGCACTACCATTACTGGCAGTAACATTTAGTAATTAGTTATAAGCTGCCTACTCCATCTGCTGGTGGCGAGGACTACCTAAACCTCTACTGTCATTAGTAGTAACAGTGCCCGAGATAATTTCAAAATGAATATTGCCAGTTACCTCCCACCTGCGATCCGGAGACCGTACCCGCGACATGGGTATTAACCACAGCCAACACGTTGCTGCCAAATGGCGCCTCATCTAAATCGGGTACAGAGTATTTCCACACTATGGGGCACCCCGATTCCCGTGGTACCAATTTTTGTTTTAAGAGTACTTCGGTTTGTACTCCGCTCATTGAGCTACGGTCAGGAATCTTGTAAATTCCTAGGCAGCGCTAAGCCAGCTCAGGCATGCGGGTTCACCAAGACCCGAACGTACAACCGGAATCGAAATTGGTCTTTCACCCGGTTGCAGCAACCTTGCGTATCATTTACACGTACAGGCCACACTCAATGAGAAGGTGCTTACCCAAGGTACAGACCAAATTCAAATGCATACACAGATGCAAATTACATATCCGAAATGAACATATGCGTCCATCTGCCATTCACATCCTCATCCCATCGACGTTGCCACATTTCATACATTCTATTCAGGACTAGTACACGTCAATGGCGTGAAAAAAGATCCTGAACGTCTTCATTCGTAACCGGACAACCAGCAAGCGGGATCCCCCACCGTAGATGGTAGTGGATACTTCCACGCAGCACCGCCAGGTCCCATGGAATTTCTCCCATGAGAACCTGCAACGCATCGGTTAACACGGTTGTACATGCATACAGAGTCAGACGCTGAACTGAATTTATGTCCACGCTTGCATGCTGGTGGCGCATAATGTCAGCCCACACACACGCCGCATATGTGTTCATTGCACACGGAACAAATACACTCTTGTACAGGACTTTAACCGCTCTGGATCGAAGTCCCCATTCTTTACGAAATGCTCGTACCAGCATGCCAACCAAATCGGCCACGTGCCCCCTTAGATGTTGTAAGTAACGCTGAAAGTTCAGCTTCTTCGCAACCTCATTAGAGTTTAAATATAATTTTAGGCATATTGGGTGTTATGGCAGGCTCGATTAAAGCGCACTCTAGAAATCCACATTTCAACTGGTTTTTTGAGCAGCTGAGGTCGTATATTAGATTTTAAGTCATCCGTCGTCTTCGGTTTTTCTGACATTTCGCATATTACCATAGAAAATAATCCGAAATTGGTGATTCGCAAGATCGTGGATGCCAATTCACTGATCAATTACGTAAAATTATACCCTTAGCAAATCTTTTTTTTCAATAAATTGTGTGTGGTACACGCTGTGGGGTATGTTGCATAATTTTGTTGCAATCACAGCTCTTCCACATTAATGCCACTTAATTGGGTAATAAAAAAAATCATTAATCAAGGTTCTATAGTATTCTTCATTGACTTTAACTTTATAGCCGGCATTATTTTTACAAAAATATGGACCAATAATTCCACCAGCCCATAAAGCACGCCAAACAGTAACTTTTTGATGTTGTAACGGTATTTCAACAATGGCTTGTAGAATTGCTTCACTCCAAATACGCAAATTTTGCTTCTTGATGAAGCCATTAAACTAAAAATAAGCCTCATCATGAACAAAATTTTGTGATGAAAATGAGAAACAGGAGCAATCGCGAACGATGGTCAATCGGCTTTAATTGTTGCACAAACTAGGTCGTATAAGCTTGAAAAACACGATCTTTCCGCAAAATCATCCATAAAGTAGATGGAAACAACTCGAATTGCCTTGGACGATGGCGAATCGACTCATTCGGGCCTTGCTTAATACTACGTTCCATGGCAGTAACAGATTCTTCGGTATGTTATTGTTCGAATGGACCGTTAAGTCAACCCTCAAATGAACACGGTAAATTTTGCGAACTGAGCTACGATTTTCGAAATATATTTGCATAAAAATTACAAAACAAACTTAGCACGAATCAGCTGTCAGTTGTCAAATTGGCTGTCGCCATAAAAAGTGTTGCCAATTCAAAAAAAAAAAAAACTTCTACAAAAAAACACCCTTTATTGCTAAATTTATTGTCGCTAAATTAGGATACCTATTGAAATATATTTACGAATTAATAAACAATTAAAAATAAAAAAAATTATTATTTATGGGTTCCTTCATACGCAAGATTTAATTACTTTTATTAGATTTTAATCAATAGTTAGTAATTTTAATAATAAAAAAATAGCTAAACTACCCGTTGAAGTAGTTTACCCACAAGTATCAGAAAAATTGGGACTATCAAGAAAAAGTTATGATAGAGATTTAAAAAAGGCGTTGATTTTTAAAGTTCGTAATAATTTTATTAAAAGTAATAACAAAAATGTAAAACAAGCAATTTTTCCTAAAAAAGATTTAATCCAAAATGATTTTTATTATTTTCCAATTTGAATGAAATTTTATAAAAATTTAAAATGACTATTTTCGAAAATAATACTTACGTTTGAATTCGGTGACCATTTTGTGATGGGCGGCGGTGTAAAATGATGGTTAGCTGTTGTTGTCGAATTAGTTCCAGTAGTGTTGCCAATACCAACTGTTGATCAATAATTGCCACAATAAAATAAAAACAAGGAAATTTATAATCTTATAATAGCATTTGTTATTGGAAATATTTCCACGGTTTATTTATAAATTTATTTATTTATGTTTTTTTTTTGCCATTGGATATTATAGCAAATAAAAATCCAACATGAAATAGTAAAAATCAAAATGCTATGACATAAAAAAATTGAAAAAAAATAAATAAATGTGTGCTCGTACAAGAGTGGCATAAAGTTTCATTTTTAAAAGTCAAATATTATAAAAGCTACTATCATGCCAATATATACGATTGTATGTACAAGAATATGTATTATATTTTATGGTTTTTAGTAATCGTAAAAATATTTACAACAGCATATGTTTGGTAATATGAGCGCTACAGATTTCAGCATGAAACAAAAATCATTTATTGATATTTTCATTTTTCTAACTTTATTCACAAGCACGTGTTTCAGCATAGAATAAAAATTCCAAAGTAAATGCATTTCTGAATACCAGAGGAGGATGGCAGCTAGGTGGACCTGGGTTACCAAAAAGTATTGTCAAAACAGAAAACCAAAATACTACTAAAATACTAAAAATAAAAATAATGATAGAATCGAGAAATTTTTTGAAGGTGTACAATAGAATAACATACAAGCAAAAGTCTGTATATAAGAAAAGTTGAACAATTTCAATATCGTCCAGAAATGGATATTTTTATGTCTTTTGACAAGAGGTATTTTATGGTGGAAAACTGTAGCAAATATGCTGTAATATGATAAAAAACTGAAAGGGAAAACTAAGAGCTAGAACTAGAGGAAGGGAAAATATATTCAGACACACTTGTAAGGATATTTTTTTTTTGGAATCATTCCAAACGAGTATGATGGCAGAATCTCTTAATAGAAAGTAAAGGTAGATGCGAGCTACGACTAGAACTGGGAATATCAATTCTCCAACGGGAATAGTCCTAAAAATAAAAATTTAAACTTACACTGTACTTGGAAAATCGAATAAAATAGGAACAAGTCAATGTAAACAGAATAACAACCGAATAAGACATAGAAAAAATAATGCTGCAAAAAAGAAGAAAAAAAATTCCTTGGCAACCTGTACTTTTGAAGGAAAATGTTACCTACCGTAGTGTGATGGTATCACATCTGGATCCCGTTCGTCCTCAACAATATCCTCCGATGATGATTTCCCTTTTATATCGGTGTGTTGCCAGCGTGGCTTTTCCATATTACCGCCCTTCTTTTTTGTTGTTGTCGATAGTATAATATCGATGAAGATGCAAATATAAAATAACAAATAGAAAAAATAAGAAAAACAGAAAAATGAGTATAAATGTAAATATAATATAATATTACAAATTCAGTTATGAAAACTACAAAACCGATGAACAAATATTAGTATTTGTTATGAACAAATAAATACAGATATATAATATTGGATACAGTTTAGAACCGTATAGATACGAGCATTTTGAATATTGTACATTTTTTTTTATTTTATACCAAATTATATTGGCTGATATCTGATGTTGCACTTACATTTAAGGGAGAACTTTCTTCTACCAATTTAGTTTCATAATTTTTTTTTTTTTAGAAAATATTTGAACGAGAATATCGCAAAACGATTTACGCCGCAAATCTATTCTCTAAAGTTAAGATCAATTTGAGAATTTTCCAATTTTCATTGGTTTCATTTTAGGGGTTGTTTTTATTAATTTTATTTATTTTCCTCTGAAAATAAAATTCTAATCAAAAAAAAAATATTACTATTATTATGATTAATATTATTATTATTTTTGTAGGATTGTATTTCATAATAATGAGTCTCGAATATACTAACAGTTTATAAGGTTGACGTCTAGCTGGCGCCTCTTGCAAAAATATACTTAATTATCACAAAGCACCATACTTCAAATGATTCCTGTCAAAATTTGACAGCAATCCTTCGATTGTTTCGTAAGATATAGCATTTTGAGTGAAGCAACTTTTGTTATTAAAAAAAAAAATGGATAAAGACGAATTTCGTGTATTGATAAAGCATTGCTTTTTGATGAAAAAAAATACAGTGGACACCAAAGCATGGTTTGACAAACGTTATCCGGACTCTGCTCCAGCTATTTCAACTGTGGAATATTGGTTTCGTCAATTTCGAACTGGTCGTACGAGCACAGTTGATGCAGAACGCAGTGGACGCCCAAAAGAGGTGGTGACGGCAGAAAACATCAAAAAAATCCACAAAATAATTTTAAATGACCGTAAAGTGAAGTTGAGCGAGATAGCTGAGACTCTGAAGATATCGAAAGAGCGTGTTGGACATATCGTGCATGAATATTTGGGCATGCGAAAGCTGTGTGCAAAGTGGGTGCCGCGTGAGCTCACTGTGGACCAAAAACAACAACGTGTTGATGATTCTGTGCAGTGTTTGGAGCTGTTCAAGCGCAATAAACCCAAATTTTTGCGTCGATATGTGACAATGGATGAAATATGGCTCCGTCACTACACTCCAGAGTCCAATCGGCAGTCGGCAGAGTGGAGAGCGAGCGACGAACCGAATCCAAAGCGTGGAAAGACGCAACAGTCGGCTGGCAAGGTGACGGCGTCTGTATTTTGGGATGCGCATGGTATAATATTCATCGTTTGCAGAAAGAAATCGCTAAGAAACGGCCTCATTTGCAAAAAAAAAAATTTTACTGTGTTATCTTATAAACTTTTCAGCCGAACTGTTATATGACAAAGAAACATTTTGGATAAAAAATGTAAAATTTCAAAAGGTTAACCCTTTGAAATATAGTATAAAAAACAAATTCACTGACGAAAAGCGAAACTTTTCAATAAAATGTAAAGTAATCTTATGCAATAATCTCTAAAAAATTTTCGTATTAATTTGGATGGAATATAAAATATAGAAAAGCTAACAAGGTTAAAAAACTATAATGAATTTTATAAAAAAATATATTTGTTTTTATCCAAGCCAGGTATTAATCATACAACCCTCATAACATTCAGTGGGTAAGATTGCTATTTACTTCAAATAACTCAGTTCAAAAAATAAATCTACATATAATTAGTATATATTTACACAAATTTTTACAACTTTCTGTGCAAAGTATCAGGTAGCAATGGCGTCAAAATAATGTGGAGGTGTCCACTTGGCTGATATTATATTCGGGAGTTAATGGAAAAAAATTAAGCGTCCAAATAAAGAACTAATTCTTCTGGTTATGTTTATTTAGATCAAATAAGGACTTCTGATCTATTTTCTCCCACTTCTGTCTCAAGGACATTTTCTCAAAATTATTTAGGCCCCTATTTTTAATAATAATAATAATAAAAATAAAAGCGTCTATAAATATGAAAAAAATCGTAATTCGTTAATAATAAGAAATGGAGGCGTCTGCCGCGCGACAAAAGAAAAAAAAATACACAATAAAAAAGGAAATAAAACTCAAATGGTTGCAGGGAAAAATGTCCACCCAATTTGTATGCAAAAAAAAATATATTCATATATTGCCAACTTAATTCTATTATCCTTTTTCATCACACAACTTTTCGCAATAAAAATATATATTTTCAAAGTTTACTATTTATGAGCATTACTTTTATTATTATTAAAATGAGACTAAGAAGAAAACGTACAAATAGAAAGGGAAGCATCCTCAAAAAAAAAAATGAAGAAATGTATTAGCACATGGTGGCCATATTGGAGATATTATGATACTATTGTAATATAAAAAATGAGAAAAATACAAAAAAAAATAACAATAATTTAATAATATTTCAGTATTAGAGTTTCTATTATTAATAGGAAAAATATTTTCCAACATTATTTGGCGGAAAAAAACTTTTTCAATTTTTCAATTGTGAAATTCTATCCTTATTTTTATATAATGGAGAAGTTTTCGAATAAGATTAGCGTAAAAGTACGATTTAAGGATTTATTTTTGTTGTTGTTGTTGTTGATAATATTCCACTTATTGTAGTCTATTTGTTGTTGATTATTTAGCCAGTGAAAATAAATGGAAAATTATAGATTTCCTGGAAGCAAATCATACAAATTCATAAAAAATACGAATAAGTAAAAAGTTAAAATTATAAAATTCTTGTTTAAAATATGTTTGAAAAAAAAAACAGAAGAAAAAATCAACTAAAACGAATCAATCAAAATCGTCCTGATAAAGTTTGTGATAACAAATTTATACGCTCTAATATTAATACTCAATAGTCTGTTCAATAAAATTGAAAATTAAAAATGATTATTCGTTATTCGTTGAAATAATTTCTGTGATCCGTAATAAACGTACGTTTTAGGGTAGGTTTGATGAAGGAGTATTATAATATTTCGAATATTAAATGTACTTTGAGGGTGGGTTTGAATATTTCTGTTTGAGTAAGTTTTGTTGAAAATGTTGCAAATATAAATACGGAAATTTTCTTCGATCCTTGGATAAAGTTTTAATAACTAATTTTCGCTATACTCTTTATATTTATTCGTACTTTTAGTGGAGAGAAGAAGAAAAAAATTCAAATAAAATAGAATTAAATTAAATAAAAATTCACTTCCGTTCAAGAAGATCAAATATTTACACAAGCCATATTGAAATTAGCTTCAATAAAACTTGATTTATTTTAAAACATTATTCAGATTATATTAGCTTAGTATGAAAATTGAATTAGTCGTCTCTTAATATTATATATACAAGATGGAAGATGGGGGTAATTATTGCTTTTAGATATTTTTTTTTTTGATAAATATGTACATACGTTGTAGATTTGCTTCGTTTGCTTTAATTATTTTATTGTACTTAAGAAGAGAGAAATTTACAAAAAGTTTTGGTAAACATAACTAATAACATCAGATACTAAAATATATGTAAGGGAATTTTAAGTGAACAATCTTATCTTATACATTTTTGCTATCAACAGTTCAGAGTCCGGTGTTTTTTTTTGTCGGATGATGTCAGAAGGAGAGGAAAATTATTTTAAAAAAAGAATATTTTCGGAAAGCTAATCTAACTTTTTGAGTTAATATTGTCTTAAGATTATAATTTTTTTTCTTTCAAATATAATACTTTCTTTGAAA
Organism: Atherix ibis; assembly: GCA_958298945.1. Taxonomy (NCBI): domain Eukaryota; kingdom Metazoa; phylum Arthropoda; class Insecta; order Diptera; family Athericidae; genus Atherix; species Atherix ibis. Next base: position 34,223,585 of record OY282609.1, read on the forward strand.
ATAGATACTTCCGTAAATATACATACAGACGTAATTTATGATAAAGTTTTAATTAAATTGTAGTTTATTGGTTAAATTTCGGTTTTATTACAAAAAGGAAGTTTTGTATTTAAAGATATTTAAGTATTTTCTGCCTAAGTACTACAATACTTTCTATAAAATGACATATTGACAAATTCAGTCATCATCGCTTATTGATAATATCAAAAATGACTATTTTGAAACAATAATCCCTAGACATTTTTTATACTAAATTGATAAATTTTTTTAGATACTATTTGATATCTTAGGTAAATTAGAATAATATTTTTCTCTATTGATCAATCCATGTAGAATATATTAAATAAACAAGAAAGTTCAGGATGTTTTTCGATAGATGGAGTGAAAAGCAAATATTTTAGTAACTAATAGTTGAATTGTAATAACATTAGATGTTTGCTTGAAAGGTGACATTTAAAGCTTTGTATAATTTTATTGAAATAGGTATAGTATATCAAAATCAATTCAAGTTAAAAATGGACCAAAATATAGAGAAAATTCACTATACGAGGTCTGTTAAAAAAGCATAGTCGATTTTCGATTTTTTGCGGCATTATGTTGGTACTCATATCTCTCACTTATACCGAAAAGTTCGGCCATTTTGAATGTTCAGTTAATTTTTGACAGGCTTTGCTTGCACGTGTTTTCGCTCGTCTTCGATTTTTGCCCATCCCAAAAAATGGATTAAAGAATCTTTTTCGGGAACAAGAAAATCTTTTTCGGCTGCAGCATTATTAGTTTATTGTTTTTGGCCAAAAATTCGCGCACAAGAAACGATGCGTGAGCAAAGGCGTTATCATAGTGCAAAAGCCAATTTTTGTTCTTCCACAAATCCGGGCGTTTCTGGCGGATTGCTTCGCGAAACTTGTGTATAACTTGCAGGTAATATTCCTTATTAACTGTTCTACTCTGTGGCAAGAACTCATGATACACCACACCCCTGCAATCGAAGAAAACTGTAGGCAAAACCTTCACATTCGACCGAAATTGGCGTGCTTTTCTTGGCTCATGCGGCAGTTTCCATTAAGATGATTGAGCTTCCATGTCATAACCATAAACCCATGATTCGTCGCCAGTTATGATCCTCTGGAGCAAATTTGGGTCATCACGGACAGAGTCCAACAGCTTTTTAGCAATGTTAATGCGATGCTGTTTTTGGTCAAAAATTGGCAAAAATCGAAGATGAGCCAAAACATGTGCAAGCAAAGCAGCTGTCAAAAATTAACTGAACATACAAAATGGTTGAACTTGTCGGCATAAGTGAGAGACATGAGTACCAACATAACGCCATAAAAAATCTAAAATCGTATATACGTAACCCGCGGAAATTCAAAATTCATGACACTTTTTGAACAGACCTCGTATTTTAACAATTCCACTTGGAAAAATGTTACAAAGCATCGCAAGCTTGTGAAAAAATTTATGTTGTTAAAGGTGAAGGTGCTGTATTTATATTAGTATCCAAAAATGGTTCTTTCTGGAAATTTCAATATCAAAGATAATCCCCATTCTGGGGAATCAAACCATTTTAAACTATTCGCAAAACGCTGGGTTCAAAAAGAAACTCGATATTTGGTTGTATTATGAATTGAGTATGATAAGCAAATGGATTGACTTAAAATTTGCGATATGCTGCTGAAGCGCAATGAAATCGAACCATTTTTTAAGTGAATTATAATAAAAATTGGCCATGAAAAATGAGTAACATACTAAAAAATCATTTGAAAAAGTTATCATGGAAAAAGAGAAGAGAACGATCACAAACAAATTTGAAGCCATAAATAGATAGACAATAAGGTAACGCTGTGTATATGGTCGGACCGATAGCAAATAGATTAGAAAAGGGAAGGTTTCTTCGATAGCATATAGGTTAGAAAAGAGAATGTTTAGTTACGATTTTGTGAAATCTGTAATAATAAATTGAATGGCATAAGATAGCCATATGAGAAAATGTACGTTATTGTACAGAAAACGGTGTATGAGGCTATGCAACAATGATACCCCAACTATTTTGAAAAAGATGAAGAGTAACTTGTTTTAAAGGTGATTAGTCAAAGAAGTTTTATTATTTATTAGAACAATTATGCAAATTTTTTTATTATGTATTAAAAGTCTAATAATTGATTAAAGCAAATTTGATCAAAATTCATAATGGGTTTTCGATAATATCCAGTGGGTTTTAAAAACTGGGACTATATTTTTTTTATTTTTGAAATTTAAATAATATCTACAACTATATACAATTTATAAAAAGTAGATTTTTTAGCAAAAATAAAGGGGACATGAAGGTAGTTTTTGATATTTCCTCAATACTGGTATGATTTATTTCATAATTTTTATTTACAATAGATCACGCTGGATAATACTGTGTCGTATTGATAATTTTTTGAAAGATTCTGTATTGTAAGGTTTGGCAGGATTCTGGACGCATGTTGTGTTGTTATAATCAACTGTTTATTGTCAGTTTTAATCTTTTGTCTAGTAGCCGTAGAATTTTTTTATCGTCTGTTAAATTTGCACTTTTTTTTATTTACGTATGACGACTCCCCAGCTTAACTGTTTGTCGATTATTACTACTAGCTAAAGCCCATTATTTTTTTGGTGGAATTATACTATCCTTTGGTGTTTTTTTTAGAAGTGTATACTTGGCAAAGTATAAAAGCAACGTGAGCACATTTTTGCACATTTATACCATACTTTCCAAAATTTTAACCAAGGCCTTAAGAAGTTGATGTAGTTCCGTAAAAAAAAGGGGGCACTGTGGAAATATCTTTATGATATGTATGTTAAGCATGGCTGTATCGTCGGCATATGTAGTGGTTAGGATATCATACCCATTTATATCGGTGTAAATATTGTAAGGGATTTCAAATACGATACTTTCCTGAGGGACACCGGCATGGATAAGATAAATGTTAGAGTACTCTATATTTGCAGCTATCAGAAATTAACGATATATAAAAATATCCGGAGTATAATATCAGCTTCATTGTTATAAAGTATTGTTATGTGAATACGCTATTTAGCGGACCATGCGAGGACACTTCTGGCTAATACCATGCGCAATTCTAACTCTAAACCGATAGTCGGGAATCACATCCTCGGTTTTAATAATAGCTTGAAGCTGATTTAGGATTAAGTTTTCGAAATTTTTTAGTGAAATAGAAAGGAGACTTATGGGTGTATATGAGAAGAAAGTTTTTTGGATTAGTTTGATTTTAGAATCATTTTAAACTGAAGGATAAAATGTTGTGCGAAGGATTCTAGTAGATATATAAGCCATTATAATGAAATTTTTTTCATTTATTTATTTAAGTATCTCTAAAACTCTAAAAGGATCTCAAAAATTCTAGGCATTGTATTATAGCATTAACTTTGGACAGAGTTAAATACTTACCAGGTAGACAAGAAATATTAAAATAATTATTTGCAGCTCAAAAAGAGTTTGTGTAAATATTTTTTCCTGCCTGTTTTTGCAATAATTTTCAGTGAGCTCTAACAGAAGTTTTTAAAGGTATATTCGAGAGGTTTTTTTTTAAATGATTGATGTATAAAGTTTAGAAATACCTTTGAGCAATTATATAATCACCTTTTTTATAAATTACTCTGTTTCAAAGTAGAATAAGTTTTCTCCGCATTAGATCAGAAATATATATTTTGACCTAATCTTATAGGTAACTTACCAGGTATATAAGCTTAAATCCCCTGTTTTTTAGTCAAAAAAACTCATGTTTTTTCATAGAAAGCTAAAACCAATTTATTCAAAGTACTTGCTCTTACTAGCTACATATTTTTACCATCTCTCGGGTCATTTGTGGATACCATGACAAAAAAATTCCTTTTCTCTTGGGGCAAACCCCTCATCAAGCCATTTTCGGAGGTCTTCGTAAGAATCGAATTACTGCTTAGCGAGCACGAGGCCCATCGACGAAAACAGGTGGTAGTCGGAAGGAACCAGATCTGGTGAATCTTCCCCAGTTGAGTGTCTCCAAGTAGTTTCGGACCATTTTTGACGTTTGCGATGGTGCGTTGTCATGGATGAAAATCAGCGTGTCATGTCTTTGTTGACAATCCGTCCTTTTTTCACGCAGAGCACGGTGCAATTTGATCAGTTGTTGGTGGTAGCGGTGGGCATTGACAGTTTCAACCGGTTTCAACATCTTATAATAGCACTGCATCGTCTTCCATCCGAAGCAATTTGATGTTGGGGAAGATGTTGATGGTTGGCCGGGATCAACCCACGATTTCTTGCGTTTAGGATTCTCGAAATATATCCACTTTTCATCGCCTGTCACAATCCGATGCAGGAAGGACTTTCTTTTTTGTCTGGCGAGCAAGATTCAATTCATGCGGCACCCATTTCCGTGAGCATTTTTTGCGATTGGGTATCGTCTTCGTCCAAAAGTGCTTGCAATTGATGGTCCTCAACCTTCATAGGCCGATTTTCACGCTTCTTGTCCCAGAAGTCAAAATTGTCGTCTTTGAACCGACGAAACCAATCTCGGCACGTTGTTTTCGATAAAGCACTGTAGCCATAGACCACCATAAGCATTCGATGCGATTCGGCAGCCGATTTCTTTAAACTGAAGCAGAAAATCAGAGCTTCCCACATATGCTCTTTTTCTGGCACAAAACAATACATGATTACCAAAGGAAAAATGTATGTTGTTGTATGAAATTGATGACAATGTGCACTGATTAATGGTGACAGATGTCAAACTCATAAAAAAAATAATGGCATGTCCATGGTAGCTTAATACGCTCACTCACGCCATCTATGACCAAACAGCTTATACACCTTGTATATAATTTATTGTGACCTATTTTCATATTATTTGTTATTTCATATAATACGCTCACTCACACCATCTATGACGGATTTAAGCTTATACACCTTGTATATAATTTATTGTGACCTATTTTCATATTATTTGTTATTTCACATATCTTTCATTCAGTTATCTATAATACCTGGCCTCAACAGGAAAAAAAACAGTTTTATGTGTAAAATTTATTTTATTTTTTAATAAAGTGTCTATTTAGTTTGATATATTTAGTCTCATATTTTTCTATCTTCTATATTCTTTCTAAATAATACGATCTCTCCGATCCTTTAAAGTGAGGGTTTATTGCAGCAATCATCTTATCGCTTTAGTTTAACATTTTTCCACCTGGGCATTTTTTGATATTTGGAAATAGCGAATAATCGCTAGCGGCTAAATCTATCAAATATGGTGAATTCGAAAGTAATTCGTATCCTTACTCATGGAATTTTATCATGTCGATAAACAGTTTTAATCTTGATTTCATTATGAACAGTTTTAATATTGATTCATTATTTAACTAGTCGAATAATATACTATAATACTGTCTTGTTATCGTGTTTCCTTTTTTATACATATTTAATATAGATTATATCATGTGCATCACAGAAAACAGTTGCCATGACTTTGCCCGGCGATACAAACGAATTGTCTTCTTTGGTGCACATTTTTTAGTACAAGTCCATTTTTTGGACTGAACTTTGATTTATCATACCAAAAATTGTAAGTAAGATATTGACTATATTTTCTTTTGAGATGTATATCATATCAGATCTTTCATACATGGATTTTATTAATAATATCTTCGATAATGACTTAAATTGGGTATTCTGAACATTTTTTATTAAAAATATTTGTACGGACCTGTTCAACATTTTATGATCGATAATAAAGGTACAGAGTTCATATAATCTTCTGAGTTCCACTTTTAAACCACCATTTGTTTTCTTTGAGAAAAACAAATATTTAATAACTGGTCGATATTTGATGTTTTCAATTGTTACAAAATCATTAAAACTATAAAACGCAGCTGATTGAAAATTTAACAGAATTTTTATGAAAAATTTCATTTAATAAAAATAAACTACTTTCAAAAGTAGCATCACTATCTCTTACCAATATTTAGGTATTAATCATATTACCCTCTTATTTCAATAGTGAAATAATACAACTATTCATGGATTTATTCATAATAATTTATAATATTTTTTTGTACGTGAAAAATGCTCTTCATTAATAAATCAGCTCACAAATGATTATTAAACTAAACAGAAATTTTTTGAATTTTGAAATCATATTTAAGGGTAAATTAATTTTTTTTAACTAAAATTTTTTTTAAACAATAAATTTAAAAAAAAAACTGTATTTTTGAATAATTAAACGCTGAATTTGATATTTCAATTGTTGCTAAAAGTAAATTTATATATTTTTTAAGCTGTGATAATTAATGAGTTGAAAAATTTATTATATTTTCGGTTACTTTGATAGAATGATACCTTATGAATTGAAAGTTTTCAAATGGTTCTTGTTGAACTAATAAAAATTTAATAAGGAAAAAACTAATTTCAGTAATAATTTTCTTCTTCTTAATATTTTATCATTGTAATTGATTTTTTTAACAACCAAATTTTAAATAATTAAAAAAATATTGTGATTTAATAACTGTGCGATTACAGCCGGGATCTATCATGTTAAAAATTAAACTTATTTGAGAATATAATGAAAATATTGCTTTTGTCATCATATAATATGATATAGTAAAAGAAGGAAAACAAATTGACATTAAATAATGATAAATTGCATTTTTTTTTGGGGAATAATTTTAAGAAACTGACAATAAAGGAAGTAAAGTAATGTCTCCAAATCATTGTGGTTTCGCTCATTATAAATTACATCAAAAATAACACTAAAAACCTATGACATACTCGTACTTTTAAAAGATATTTTCCCTTTCCTTTTTGTAGATTTAAACAATACATCACTTACCTTGAACGATTCATTTTTAGCTCCTTGTACGACAGTGCTCCCAGTGGGTCCTTTTGATGCCTGCTGTCGATTTCGCCTCAAGTTTTGTAGAAATGTCGTTATGAAAATCCTTAAAGCAATTGCTAAACTTATAACGATGATTGTCAAGACAGTGCCAACCAAAACCGGAGATAATGTTATTGACTCATCACTTTCTGTTGATTTCCAAAAACGAATAAATGGAATCGCAAACAAACAAGATAAACAAATTACTTTAATAATATGCCGCATATCAACAAGTTGCCTATTTATTGAAAAATAACAAATTTAAGATATCAATCACTTTGACTTTTTGTCGATTTTACAGTGCTTGTCATCGATTTTAGTGATTCTATCGATTTTGGATCTTCTTAAATAATAACAACAACAAAGAAGTCAGCAGCTTTGGGGGTAGAGGGGGGAGGAAATGAAAGAAAAAGTACACAATAACATATGACATTGTTTTCAATTGTCGTATGGATTTATTTATGTCTCAATTCATCTAGAAAATCTATGTCACAATTCATCTAGAAAATCTATTGTACAAATAGTCGTTCGGTGGGAGGTTTTCGTATTCAAAAATGTGGTTTTTCTATGCTACTGTGATTTTTTTTAAAAAAAGTATATAAATTAATAATTTAGTAAACTTTCTTTTGCGATTGCTCATTTTCTTTTTCTTTTAGTTTCAATAGTTAGTTCAGCTTCCGCAATAAGAAAATTTAATGAGGATTTTTTATAAAAATTTTTAATATTTTTTAAATTGTAGTTTAAGAGACTTTATTTAAATTTGATTTGCATAAAAATAGATTTATTATCGATGATAATAATTTTAAAACTTTCTCATTTCAACTTTAAAGAAAATTTAGCAATTACAGAAAATAGGGAGACGTAATTATAATAAAATTCAATTTATTTTGATAGAATTTCTAATTTTATTATGATGTTTTTTTAGATACAAATTTTAAAAGGAGAATTGATATTTTTTCAAAATACAAAACAAATATTATTCAAAATACAAAACAAAATTTTTAAAAATTAAATTATTGGGTTGTCTGGAAAGTTATTTCGTTGTTTCCCAACAGAGGACATAATTGTATTTTTTTCACAACCAACTTCATACTTAAGCTGCATAATTATATGTATTTTGATAGCTGACGTAGCATGGCTTGATTCTGCACTCAATTTGTAGAATAGAAAATATAAAAATGCTGTTCAAGCAAGACAAAAATTATCCGATGTGTATGGAGAAGATATGTTAAGTGAGCGCCAGTGCCAAAAATGGTTTTGTAAAATTTCTATCGGGCAATTTCGATCTCGAAGATGCACCACGTACCGGAAGGCCAAATGAAGGTGATGAAGACACAATAAAGGCATTAGTTGATGCATACCGGCGAATAACAACTTGTGAGCTCGCTTATACATTAAATTTATTGAATTCGACTGTGCATGATCATTTGAAACAGCTAGGTTTTACCTCACAGCTCGACATATGGGTTTCTCATCTTCTTACGGAAAAAAATTTGCGACGTCGCATTGACGTTTGTGATTTGCTTTTAGAACACCAAAAAATGTAATGATGACTGGGGACGAGAAATGGGTTGTCTAGATGGGTTAAGCGCAAATGATCTTAGAGTAGAAACAATTAAGCGGCTCAAAGGATTTCGAAGGCCAATATTTATCAAAAAATCGTTTATTTTGAGCTTCTACCGAGCAACAAAACGATCAATTCTAAAGTGTACTATCATTAGTTGGACAAATTGAATAATTCACTTAAAGAAAAAAGGCCAGAATTGGTCAATAAGACAGGTATAGTGTTCCAATAGGGGCAAAAGCTTTTAGAGCTTAGATAGCATATACTGCGCATACCCACCATATTCTGCAGAGCTAGCACCTTCCGATTACCATTTGTTCCGGTCTCAACAAAAAATTTTTGACGGTAAAATGTTTAATTCAAATAAGGAGGTCAAAAATCGCTTAGATCGGTTTTTTGCCAGTAAAGAACAAAAATTTTATGAGCGTGGAATCATGCTATTGCCAGAAAGATGGCAAAGGATATTAGATCAGGGTAGATAATATTTAATTGAATTAATTCACTATAAGAAAATCATATTTCATTTTTATAAAAAAAAACGAAATTACTTCCCGGACAACCCAATATATTCTTAAAATGGAAAATATTTAATAAGTCGTAGAAGGAACTAACAAAATTATTTCAATAGTTCTCTTTTTATTAATTTGAAAATACCAAAAAAAATTTTAATTCATATTTTTTAAAGTCCTTTACAAAATAATATCTAACCGCAAATTTTTTTTTTAAAAAACATCTTCAATGAAGAGAATGGCATGGACGACATGTGGTTTCAACAGGACGGGACTACTTCGAAAACCGAATAATCAGCCGAAATTCTGATGTCAATTGGCCGCCTCGGAGCTGTGATTTGAGTCCGTTGGAATATTTTCTATGGCGAGCCGTTAAGGATAAATGTTACGCAAGCCATCCAGAGACAATTTGGCCTTGAAATACGAAATCAAAGTTGCCATTGAAGAGATATAGGCCCGGACAATCGAAAATGTACTGAAAAATTGAGTCGAGCGAATGGGGTACTGTAACGCCAGCGGTGGCAGTCATTTAAATGATGTTGTGTTTCATTCTTAAATTTCAAGGTTCAATCTTTTTAATAAAACCGGAAATTTGAAGAAACATACACAATTTTTTTTAATTTACTTTTTAAAATGGAACTTCTAAATGATCCATCCTGTATAAAGAAATAATTTTGAATTTATTCAACGAAATATAAAATTACAAAAGTCAAAATGATCTAAACATCTTAAAAATTATTTTTGAATTTATTTTAAAACCCCTTTTTTTTAATAACAAAAGTTTATTTGCTTTAAGTTTTATGTATGGTTTATTGTTTTTTTTAAATTAAATTAATAATAATTAATAGAATAGTTTACCTGCTTTCTGTGCTGTATAGCCAATTATAAAATCATGAATAATGAACATTGAACTTTGTCCTTTCTGATTAATTGAAAATATTCGTACTTTTAAGGAATTATTTTCTGTAGCCATCATCGATGTTAATGTGTCCAAATTTTCAATACCAAATTGTGGCTCTTCAGCATTAGTTAAATTTAATCTGAAAAGAAAATTATTTGTTTTCGGAAAAATGTCAATATCGGTTTTAGGAAAAGTCTGCGAAGATTGGTTAAAGTTTCATCGCAGGTTTTTTGAACATTAAACTCCAGTCTATAGTATATTTTTAGAATTTTTTATGTATTTTCTTTATAAAGGTAAAACTTGATTTTTACTAATTTTTTATTTATTATTCTTTGGTCAAAAAAGCCTAATAGAAAGAGAAAAGTTTAGTTCAATAATGCATTTTTATCTGAATCATTATCGAGAAATATTTTTGATAAGATTTGGATATACGAAAAGTGAAATCTTTTTTATATGTGTAAGTTCATTTTTTTTAAACTAATCAAAAGTCCTTTTGAGAAAAAGATGCTATGGCTAGTTATGATAATAGGATTTTCCTATAGAGGGGAGCCTATTTATAATTCTCGAACATTACTTTTTTGGGCTAAATTAAATAAACTTTTACTCTTCTCTACTGTAAGATAGATAAATTTTGTATTAATAAAAAAAAACTTCTTTTAAAATTATTGAAAATATTAATAATTATTTCTTCAATAACATCTTTAGGATATTAAATTTCTTGCTCCATAATTTTTAATAATTTCAAATTTATTTCATTTTAATTGGCCTTAAAATTACAATAGTACATTTGTGAAGCAACAAATTAAATTGGAAATTATGTTAACAATTCAAATCGAAATGTAATTATTTTCAATTAAAACGATAGCAGGCAAAAACGATAACAATTTGAAATCGTTTCCGAAAAACGAGATATCCTAATACAAAGGATGTGGATGATTACTGGATTTCATAAATGGGTTATAAGGGAATAAAGTTGAACTTATGTATAGGCTAAAAAAGTATGTTGTGTTTGGAGAAAAGGATTTAAGTAAAAGTCAAACGGAAGAGCAGATGTAAAGGAAAAAGGATAATAATTTGTTTAACATTCAAATCAAAGTTCGCAATCTTATCCTTTAAAGAATATACAATAGTCTCAGTGCACAGTTTGAGTTCCGTTTTGGGTCATGACCGGCCATTGAGGCCGGATATCTAGTCTTTTGGATTATCTCAGCACGAATCTGCCTATCCTTTGAGTATATTGTTATATGCAGATATTTATAGATCTAGAGATTCATGTATACAATAAAACATTTGTACATAAATGTATGCAGAAATATTTCGATGGCAATAAAATAAGAATTCATCGATTGAAAAAGGAAACAATTCGAAATGGTTAGATGAGAATCGACAGTCGTTGTTGTGAAGTTCAGTGCTTTTACAATTTATCCAACTATGGATGGGGCCGAATGGTTAAATAACATTTCATAAATGGTAGCCATTGAACCCGGAAACAGCAGATGAACAAAAAAATTATATGAAATTCTAAGAAACTTGCCAAGATAACCTATAAAGTCTGGGAAGATTTTTGCCAAGCATATCGCATCGTAGAAAAATGCAAACATCTCCGAAAAGTTTTAGCCACAATTGACTATGAGGTAGAGGCTGTGAAAACTGAAGTTGTTCAGTTTATACTGCTCCTTGTAGTAAGAATGGCTTTCATTCTATATAAATATATGCGCCTTTAGATACCCTAATAAGATATGATTCAGTCGAAAAATCTGGTAAATCGAGAATTCATTTCATCTCATTTACCAGTTTTTTTTTTATTATTCGAAATAGGTTCTAGTATGACTAGAGATATACCATAGAAGTAAGTTTAAGAAAGATAGCCGGACGCAAAGGGAAGTGTTCCTTTTTGACTTGGTTGCATATGTAAATTAAGCCTCAACTTTAACACTGGGTGGAGAAAACAATTGGAAATCGAACGGAAAGTTGAACGTACGAGCATGGGCCCCATTGAGGATATTGAAATCATGACTCAGCATTTGACTTAACCCCCTGGACAATACGAGTATCAGTAAGAGGTTGCCAACTGGCCAGAAGTTCAGAACTCTTTTCTCATAAACAAAACTTTACGATTTTCTGTATTATTGCAATCGTACGTATTTTAGTGACATACGAGTATCGATAGCTAAAAATTTTACGTGTTTGGGTTATAGAGGACAGTATCAAAAATGAGGAGTATTCCTTGACAAAAGGATAATACTAACAACCATTGTGCCATTCGTAGAAATTCCTTTTATAGTATACCAGAGAAGTCTGCCGTTATCCATTTAAGCTTAGAATATTGTAGTTTTTTTTCTTCAAATCAAATGCAAAGTTTCCGTTCTATTTATATGTGGTTGGCTTGGACTAGTATGTATTTTTGGATATGCAACCAATGAAATGGATTATGGCAGTAGAATTTTAGAATTTTCTACAAAACCGAAAATCCTCCCTTGGGATTAAACATTTAACTAAATTCGATATATGAACATAGAAGTAGAAATATAACCGATTACGTGGTAGGTTATACGTGTACCTACAATTCTATAATATCTTATAAATACGAACGTGTACATTTATATGAAAATATATACGAACAAACAAAGGACACGCAAAATAGGAGAGTAGATTTATATTAGATTCGATGTTAAGCTAAGATGATTTTTATGCAATAAATAAGAACCGTACTCTACAGGCTAGTTATTTTTACGGTGCATTGTACACTCATACTGACACAACTGTGTGCATAATTTCATCTTCTCTTTGTTGAGGATGTAGTTAGCCTGCTAAGATTCATCTCATAAAGTCAGTTTTCTGTTGACCTTCTCTAAAGATCGAGAATATTTTGCCATCTTCCTTGTTGAATGTAAATTACCGGACCTGAACGTAAGCCGTTTCTGTGTCATGTTAAATTTTCTCTGATCCGATTTATGGCTTCAGGATGTTTATGCTTTCAAATATTTGACTGAACGAAGAGAATACGTTCCACATACACATACATGCACATTAAAATTCTAATGGTCACGGGAGACACATGAAAGCCATACAAATTCAAAATGTTCGTACTTGTCATTTTCTCTAATCTAAACATATCGTTGTCCTATCCTATCATCCTTTTATGACCGATATGGCGTATACTAACCTAACCTCTTCTAAAATTGTTTGTTTCGTATTTAGAATGAAAATAACTTGGAACTAGGAACAACTTGCGTCCAGGAAAATTGCTTATTCATATAAGGAAATGTGAAGAGACGCAACACCATCACTGCATAAGAATTTCTTGGTAGCTGCTATATCGCTTATAAGTTAAGTTTTGTTTTGTGTTTTTCCTTGGCTAAATTAGACGAAAGGGTTCCATTTCCAATAACTGAAAATTTAAATATTAGATCAGACTTTTTGTTGAGTGGGTGTTGATCTAGCCTAGCTTTGCTCAGACAGTGTTTGGTCTTTTGGTTGGATTGGTTTCTTACTTGGTTGGTTGGTTTTGCCTTTTTGTTAACATTTACCTTCTTCCTGTACAATTGTGGTAGATAGAATTAGTATTTACCTGGTAATTCCTGTTTTTGCAGAGAACATCTCGAGTACAAATACTTGCGGTAAACCGCCATCATATCCGGGTATGCATTGTATGTCGACACTTAGCTCGGTGCGATTGTACAAACTGCAATTAGTTACAGCACTGGGCAGACCTGTATTAAAATTTTGTAACAAATTAATGCATTCAATTAGAATTATATCCTAAAATATCTCTCCACAAAGTGGTTTCCTCATCTTCTTTCTGGTCGACTAAGAAAAGGACTTTCTGGAGAAATATTATTGTAACATTACAACTACAATAGTAAAAAGCTAATTCAACAAATAACATTCAAATATAATTGTTTTTATATTTTCTATCTCTTTTTTTCTCTCTTGAATGTCTTATGAGTTTAAGTTAACCATTTAAATAAGGAATGAATATAAATTGTATTTATTTGTCATAAAACATACCTGCTAGTACCACTTGGAACATGCATGGTTGGTGTTGTGTTCCCACTTCGTTACCTGCCCAGCATGATAACGTTCCATAATCCTGTAAAATTAGTATTAAAAAAAATATTATAAATACACTGGAATTTGTAATAATTTTTTTTTAGTTATTATATTTTATTTACTTAAAGATAAATTCAGACTATTTATCATATTAAAGTCATGCATTTCATTTACATGCACTTTAAGATCGCATTTTGTGCATAAATAATTGCATTAATTTGTAAAGTTTATGTATGACTATTATGGGTAGCTTTAAGATTGCTTGTAGTTTTTATGTAATAAATTTTATTGTTATTTTCATATACATACAACTACAAAAAAGTCAATAATAAAGAGATTTACTCCCAAAAAGACAATGCAGTTGCAAGTAAATAAAATTAAGTAAAAGTGATGATTTATGGATGTTCGTATACCTTAGCAGAAATTTTTACGTTTCAAAAGATTTTATAACTAATTTAAGTGCCCAAATGTGCTTTTGGAAAAGGTAATGAATTAAAAGCTATTTAAGAAGAGTATTATAGTAATAGGATAATTGCTTATAAAAAGTGAACAATATTTTGGAAAATGTTGGATTGAAAGGATTGCGTTCGAACAGAATTGAAACGCTTGAAAAACTCAAAAATTGGTTACTGTAAGTCCAGATGAAAATATTTTAAATAAATTATAGACCGATTGTTCTATTATATTTGAAGATTTTTACTTCCATATGGAGGTATAATTTTATAAGTTCTTGTTTGTGGCGATGTAATTCTAGTAAACTTGTCACTTGGTGGAATTATATTACCATTGAATTATAGAAGAATAAGTGGTTTTTGATAGAGTAGAAAAGAAAATATTAAATACTTTTTGAATCAGTAATCATAATTGTCTATCTTGTAAAATATAGGGGTTGTAAGCTTGATGAAAGCTTAGGGGTTGTAAGCTTTATGGAAGCTATTTGGACTCTTGAAGGGGATGTAGTAATATCAATATTATCTATGCAGAATGCTGTTATGGATTTTAAACTATTTGAAATATCATAGGAATTAACATTATATAAAAGTGCACTAAGCATACCTCCTTGCAAAATACTAATTATATTATCATATATTTTTTAGTAAAGAGAGGATAGCTGTAATAATAAAATTGTAATTGTTTTTATTTATCCTACAAAAAATCTTTGAAGTTTTTAAAATTTTAACCAAATTTTGGTCAGAGTTTTCAATGAAAATTAAACTTTAAAACTAGAGAATTTGCTTGAAATTTATTTAAAAATAATTTGAATTTCATTAAAACCTATAAAATTTTAATACTATAAGTACTAGCAGTTGTTATATACTAGGTGTATAAGCTTAAATCCGCTGTTTGGTCATAGATGGCGTAAGTGAACGTATTAAGCTATCATGGGCACGCCATACTTTTTTTTTTATGAGTTTGATATCTGTCAACATTAATCAGTGCACATTGTCAGCAGTTTTGTACAACAACATACATTTTTCCTTTGGTAATCATGTCTAGAAAAAGGGCATATGTGGGCAGCTATGCTTTTCTGCTTCAATTTGAAGAAATCGGCTGCCGAATCGCATCGAATACTTATGGAGGCCTATCCTGACAGTGCTTTATCTGAAACAACGTACCGAGATTGGTTTCGCCGGTTCAAAGACGGTAATTTTGACTTATGGGAGAAGAAGCGTGAAAATCGGCTTAATAAGGTTGAGGACCATCAATTGCAGACTCTTTTGGACGAAGACGATACCCAATCGCAAAAAATGCTCGCGGAGCAATTGGGTATTACTCAAGCAGCCATTTTCATGCGTCTGCATGACATGGGGAAGACTAAAAAGTTTGGCAAATGGGTGCTGCCTGAACGATAGGCAGATGGAACGACGCCAGAACACATGCGAAATCTTGCTCGCCAGACAAAAAAGAAAGTCGTTCCTGCGTCGGATTGTGACGGGCGATGAAAAGTGGATATATTTCGAGAATCCTAAACGCAAGAAACCGTGGGTTGATCCCGGCCAACCATCAACATCTTCCCCAAGATGGTGATGGTTGGCCAGGATCGCTTCGGACGGAACACGATGCTGTGCGTTTGGTGGGATCAGCCCAAAAGCTTTTGCCAAGTGGTCAAACTTGTATGTGGTTTCGCATTTTCCTGTTGCAACACCATATCTTTCCTATTGACCAATTCATTCAATTTGTCCAACTGATGACAGTACACTTCAGAATTGATCGTTGTGTTACTCGGTAAAAGCTCAAAATAAACGATTCTTTTGAAATCCCACCAAACAGATAGCATTTTCTACTCTAGGTTCTTTTGCGCTTAACATTGTTGCAGACAATCCATTTCTCGTCCCCAGTGATGATACGCTTCAAAAATGGATCATTTGCTTGGCGTTTGAGAAGCAAATCACAAACGTCAATGCGATAGCACAATTTATTTTCCGTAAGAAGATGAGGAACACATATGTGTCGAGCTTTGAGATTAAACCTAACCGTTTCAAATCATCATGAATGGTCCAATTCGATAAATTTAATCTCTCAGCGATCTCAGGAGTTGTGCATCAATTAATACCTTTATTGTGTCTTCATTAGCTTCAATTGGCCTTCCAGAACGTGGTGCATCTTCGAGATAAAAATTTTGCAAACCAGTTTTGGCCCTGGCACTCACTTAAAATATCTTCTCCATTTTTCACTTTCCATATTTAAAAGGATATCTACCAAAAACTACTATGAAGAATCAATCGAATTTTTTCTCAAGCAAGCCTTGCTATATCACGTGTTGAAATACATACATATATGATTATGCGGCTTAAGCGTGAAGTTGGTTGTGAAAAAATACAATTAATTCCTCTGTTGGGAAAAAACGAAATTACACAATATTTGTTTTTTATTTAAGGTTCATTTAAGCTCATCGCAATTTTTACATATGGAAATTTTTTAAAAGTATATTTATTACAAAAAATGCCAGATTTTCTACAACTCGCATAGATATTTGTGGTGGTATTTTCATTACATAAACCTATTTGACAAGTTTTTCATATATTTGAACTTTCAGGGCACTTCAAGAAGTCATTCAAGTTTTCTAGTTCAGATGAATCTTCTGCTAATTGAAACATTGAAACTACGATATATTTTCTGGATATATTTTCTTCAGAAGTTTCCTTGTACAGAACCCATGCATTTATTGCAGGTAAGTCGAGAATATTAAAAAAATATTCGAAGAGGAAATCTTCGAGATCCTAATTTCACACTATGACTTTTGGCCATTTGATTTGACCGAATTTACTTTTATTATGAAATATAATAGTTTCAGGTATTTTTTATTTTGTCTTTTTTAATATTGATAGAATTATGTTTCGTACTCAGTAGAAGTATTTTTTGTATGGTTGGTTTACTTTTATATACTGCCAAAGTATAATTATTTATTTCATAAATTACAGATGAAAATCGAGATAAACTATCTATTTTTTATTTAGCAAATTTTAAAATAAATTTACTGCTGAGATCAAATGCAAAACAAAATTTCATTCCGAACTTATCCAGTTTCTTCGGCATGAAATAAGTGAATCTGCATCTCACTTTAGTCGGACATAATTGTTCGTCAATTGTTATGTTTTATTTTACAACTGGAAAATTCTAAAAATTTGGGAAACATCTGTAAATATTCCCAGTATATTGTAGACGTATAAAAATTCAAGGAATTCCTAAGATATTTCCATATTCAAAACCTTAATAGTAAGCTCCTCCTTGTTCAGGTTTTATTTTTCGTTCTTGGCAAGATGTGGAATGTTACCTTTTTTTACCATTCATCACTCAACACAGACTCAGTTTGAATTTAAAGGCTACTAGTCTTGGCCAGTGAAAATTGTTATTTCATATAGTATACTCTTAAGGATACCTTTTGATTCGAGAAATTAAAAGTCCTGAATGCTTAAGTTCAGTATTAATTCTGAATTTTTATTTAATAATTCTTCCTATTTATAAATGATTTAATGTAAACTACCTAAGGTATCAATAATTTTCGACAGTTGAAAATGGAATCTGGCATAATATTTCTTGAAATTGGAATTCCTTGGTTTGAGTACACTTAGGCTAAGGATATCCTTTAGTCATTCATATCACATAGCATGTGTGCCACCAATACTATTCGAAAATAAACGATAAATAAATGCCTTCTTAAGGTATTCAAATTTCACCTCAATATGACCGGTCGGTATATTTAGGTATACCACATACACACACATACGTATCACAGAAAAAAGACATAGTATTATCATAAAATATTAAATTAAATTTAAAGAAAAAATCTTATAAACAATTGATGTAAGCGGTCATTTTGTTAAGTTTTAGTTATTGTTTAAAATTAGTTACTCATTGATACTTTTTTATATTTTCTTATTAGGTAAATTGAAAATACTATTATTAGAAATTGTATTGAGATTTGTCATAAAATGCACATTTTTAAGATAATTCGACTCTTTGGTAAAGATAGTCTCCTCCTTTGGGATAATGTTTAAAGGAAATTTTTTTAAAGCATTGAAATAGAGGTTCTCGATTTAAATTAAATCTAAGTTTCAGGTATAAGAAAAGTAACCATTCTTTTTATAATAAGATCATTTTAGAAAATATCTTTTTTTTTTAAAATAAAAATTAAAAAATTTCTGTTTTGTCAGGTTAACAAAATCGTTAAATCAGAATATTGGGTTTTCTTTATTCAAATTTGAAATTTTTCTTAGTTGCTTTATCATAGATGGCGATAATTATAATTGCGTATGTTAGCCTATATAGATCCTTCTATATAAGCCTATATAGCATTTTCCCTTTACAGGAATTAGTATGTAAATTCAACATTGTCCTTTAACTAATTTGACTAATATTTTTATTTAACTGATAATTATTATTTATATTTCTTATAAAAAAAATTATATTAACGGGAAATATTTTTGGCTTAATTATAAAAAAAAATTATATCTCGCAATCGGTGGCTATTTTTTGCTTCTTACTTTTTCCTAAACATTTTCCATTACCTTCAGCAAAATTTTACATGTTTCATTACAGATATTGTCTTTTTATTAGAAAATGGTTCTTGGCTTTTAAATATATACTCTTTTTTTTTTAAATATCTCTAAAGAAAACATTTAGAATCTGTTAAATCCGAAGAGCGGAATAATGTGTTCGACAAAGACATTATTTAACAGAGCCATAAATTCTCTTTATGTGTCTCCATCTTATTTGAATCATAGGGTTGGATGGTGGTCCGTAAATAGCCTTAAAATATTTTCCAGCATCGTCCGATATTGAGCACTATCGACACAGTTTTCATTTTTAAAGAAGTATGGCTAAAGATGCTTTCTCCTTATTGTTGTTTCTGGAATTTTCTGCATATTCTCCCATATACATTCAATATTTTTATCCGTATACACCGTCTGTTCCTTCCCTTATTATCGAAAATTGCCTACCAAACAAATTATTATTGACTCTGAATTTCCAATTCGTACATTAAAATATCGACAATATATACGCTGAGTCAAAACAATGGATTTTTTAAAATAACGTTCAATAATTTTAGTTCGTTTTTCGATTATGTTTTATTTGATTTAAAATTCCTCAAGTCTTCTTTAAGATATTATTAAATTTATTAAAAACAAAACCAAATTATAAAATTTACAAGTTCATTTTGCGCCACCCTCTACAATAGACAACATTTGTTTCCACAGAGAAAAGATACGAAAACCTATACGATTGTCTGTGATCCAACATTTTGTTTGTAAAATGCAAGTTTTGACACAAAAATAGAAACTGTTGCTTTTGGTTTGCTCAAATTCAAATCATTTTCTTGCAGTTGTGAATTTGTTTTATTAAATTTCGTAAATAAATCATTAAAATAACTCGTAATCTTATATAAATCGTTTTTAAATTTCTATAAATTATCTCTTAACGAATCACTTTGGTTTTCAAC
Organism: Atherix ibis; assembly: GCA_958298945.1. Taxonomy (NCBI): domain Eukaryota; kingdom Metazoa; phylum Arthropoda; class Insecta; order Diptera; family Athericidae; genus Atherix; species Atherix ibis. The sequence goes on from OY282609.1 coordinate 34,243,446, forward strand.
AAATTTTTAACTGCTTTAAAAAGATCATAGAATCTTTTATGACAGATAAGTTTTGATAGCAATCGAATTGAGAATATTGCTTCTGATCTTGTTAACTGCTATAAGTGAATACTGTGGTGAGCAATGAAGGCTTTATGGACTGCATGAAAGAAGTTTTTTATTATATTCCCATCATCATATTTAGCTGAAAGAGGATTAGGCATAGTCAGTAATTTAGTAACAATAAAATACTGAAATAAATAACTTCACCTAAGAGAGTGCGCTAGAATCATTGTTTCAAAAAGTGGCTATGATCCAAACAAGTTGCAAAACCATGGATTACATTATTAATTTCAAGAACGGGAGTTGGTGTGTTTTTTTTTTTAGAAAATGGGGTGGTAGGCTAAAGAAGGTTAGGACCCTATTCTGTAAAGTGTGATATAGTGAAGTTTTGCTTTCTATTAGTAATCAAATTTTGTGTTTAAATTTGTGAATTAGCGAGTTTATGCTTTTTAAAATTTGCAAGCATTACTTTTCAAAAACACAACTTTTTTGTCCGAGAAAGGCCTCATACAACGAAAACTGATGAAAATTTGTCCCAAAATTGCTCAGAAAGGCCTCATACAACGAAAACTGATGAAAATTTGATTTTGTGAAGTCAAAAGTTAGGAATTTTGTGAGGTCAGATCGTCCATAAACATTAAAGCTATTGGTTAGTGAGTAATTAGTTCAGAAAAAGAGGGTTCTTGATGCCAGATCATACATTGAAGGTTCTTGGATGCTTCACTATGACAACACTTCTTGTCCAGAGACCATTTCCATTAACGAGTGTTCAAAACGATTTCTTTGGTTCCCCAGTACTTATTTTCACCTAGTCTAAGTCATAGTGACTATGTTTTTTTCTCCAAGAGCAAAATTACCATTTGAAAGGACGTTATTTTGGTGCTGTTGATTATATCCAAAGGAACGTTAGCAAGAAACTGAAAACGATTCTATTTCAAATAGTAAAAACAAGGGCTCCGCCAATTTAAGGTTCTGTAATGGAATTACTTTGAAGGGGATAATAATGAAGTGTGTATGAAAATACAATAAAATAAAATTTTATTATATGTGCTGTTCGTAAACTTATGTAACTCTTATCAATTTAAAAAAGAAAGGTTAAAATTATGAATCATCCACTGTTTACTACAGAACATTTCGGTTTATATTATATACAATTTCGTAGAAAAAATTGATTGACTTCTATAATATTGTTTAGTCGAAAATGCTTATAGCGTTTTTTGAGTAAAATAAATACCCTTTAAATCAGAGTGTTAAAATCAATTTATTCAAACCAAATATTCTCCATTATTATCGATAATATTTTGCCATTTTTCGGGCAGAGCCATGATATGATTAGTACAGAACTTTTGTGGTTTCTGATTGAAAAACTGAATCAAGTGTTTTTCGTAAACCAAAGTTTGGTATTATTCAAAGGGTTTTGCAAAGATCGAAACAAGTAGTAGTCTGAGAGTAATATGTCCGGTCTATACTTCTCTGAAAAGTTTTCTTAATTTTCTTAAGCATCTGAAAAGTTTTCCTGCTTTTGAACAATTCGCATATTTTATCTTAATCGCTTGGCATCATCACTGGAGTTGCTCAAAGTGCAGTACTAGTTTAATAGTTTGACTGCAATAATATTGAGCACTATATACCTATTCATTCTATAAAAACAACCTCAAATTGATAATATAGGAGCAGAGGTAGAAGATGGCTTAATAATAAAAATGTCTGAATAGCCATTCTTAAAAAAATTTCTAAACATTTGCTTTTCAGGAAAATTACTTAAAACAATCTAAAAAAATTTTCTATTTCTAAAATCTAAATTTAAAAAACTGTCACAGTTGCCAATTTTTATTATATATTTGAAAGCCAACGCAAAAAATCTGAATTTATTTTTACGATTTAGTTTGTAGAAAACGTTAAACGATCCTTTTGAATAGGATTTGTTTTGGTATACTTTTTTAAAGAAGTTCTAAGAAATTCTTTGAAATATTATATTTTTACTACCAACAGCATTCTGTCTTTTTTCTTTGGGATGTTTTTTTTTTTAAATCAAATCCTAATAATTTCTAAAGATCACCCCCTATCAATACAACTGTTAAGAATCTTTTAAATTTGAAAACTAAATCTAAAAATTTGTTATCATATCTTAGAGCACCTTAGGCTTTTTACAAGTTTTTATAATTATCTCTCTTACCAGATAATATAATATTTCTTTCTGATTTCTATTAGATTGTGAAAAAAGAAATTTAAAAAAAAAGCCTTAAAGTATTTTTGTGAATTAATTAAAACGGTTCATGGGGTTTTTTGAGAAAAAAAAGAAACACTCTATGTTGACATCAGAAAGTTAAAACCAAATCTTCTCCGTTATTATTGATAATATTTCATCATTTTTTGGGCTGAGCCATGATTCCATCAGTATAAAGCTTCTAGCAGTTCATAGTAACCAATTCCTTCCAGTTCCACCATACACACGGCATAACCTTATTGTCTGACAATTCTGAATTGGAAATTGTTTGTGAACGCTCATCTCTCTTTTTCCATGATATCTCTCAAACGATATTTTTTGCATTTTACCCATTTTTCATCGCCAGTTATGATTTACTTCAGAAATGGCTAGATTTCATTGCGCTTCAGTAGAATATCGAAGATTTTATAACTTTTTTTGGTAATTTGCCGACTAGTATGTGACTCATCTTTGATATTGAAATTTCCGAAATGAAAACAAGCGAAACCATTTGTGTTCTGGTAGTTTTGATACAGCACCTTCCCATAAACACGATAAATTATCACAAGCCTACGATGTATTGTCGCCTTTGTCGAAGTGGTATTGTAAAATTTAGTAAATTTTCTCTTCAAAATGGTCCATTTTTGAATTTGAATTACTTTTGATATACGAGGTTTGTTCAAAAAGTATTGCGAATTTGTGTTTCTTTTTTTTTAAAAATTATTTATTTATTTATGAATATCTATTTTGTCCCCTTCAAAGTAATCCCCACCAGATATTATACACTTGTGCCAACGTTTTTTCCAATCCTCGAAGCACTTCAAAAAATCGTTTTTTGTGATCTTGTTCAGCTCTTCCTTGGGTACCGTCTTTATCTCCTTAATCGTAGCGTACCATCGTCCTTTCATGGGGCTCTTCAGTTTCGAGGATAAGAAAAAGTCACAGAGGGCCAAATCTAGGAAATACAGTGGCTGCGGCATTATTAGTGTGTTGTTTTTGGCCAAAAATGGCAAAAGCCAATTTTTGTTCTTCCACAAATCCGGTCGTTTCTGGCGCATAACTTACAGGTTATATTCCTTATTGACCTTTTCACACTGTTGTAAGAACTCATAATATATCATGCCCCTGCAATCGAAGAAAACTGTAGGCAAAACCTTCACATCCGACCGAACTTGACACTTTTTTCGGTCTTGGCTCGTGCAGCAGCTTCCATTGTTATGATTCAGCTTTGGTTTCTACGTCATAACCGTAAACTTATGATTCGTCACCAGTTATGACCCTCTGCAGAAAATTTGGGTCGTCTCGGATAGAGTCCAACAGCTCCCGCACCAGTTATGACCCTCTGCAGAAAATTTGGGTCGTCGCGGATAGAGCCAAAGCACGTGCAAGCAAGGCAGCTGTCAAAAATTAACTGAACATTTAAAATGGCCGAAGTTATCGGCATACGCGAATCGAAAATCGAATATACGTTACCCGCAGAAATTCAAAATCCGCCATACTATTTAAACAGACCTCGTACACCATCAATTTCAATAAAATTTTGCGCTACACAAAGCTTTAAGTGTCACCTTTCAAACATACACCTAGTGTTGTCACAATGCGATCACTGGTCACTGAGTTACCTGTCCGACTAATATTTTAAAAAAAAACTAGTTTTTACGTTATGAAATAAAAAAATTTCATATTATAGCCTTCACTATAATTAATAATTAACTCATATTTCCATCAAAACTTTCTGCGGTTAACTTATCATCACTTAAATTCTACAAATATTAATTTAACAAATTTCAATTATGGCGCCACATTTCTACGACTAAGCAAAATAGTGAAACGCAATATTGTAATTATAAGAAAGAAAACTAAACAAAAAATATGAATTTCTGTGAAAGTTTTCCAACATGGCCAATATTTCTTCTTGTTGCAAGGATATTTTCCCATTTTACAATACTATCTAAAGTCCCTTCCTACTCCTAGTGATAATTATTTCCGTTTCTTTATTTTAGAAACAATTTCTATTTTATAAAGTGAATTCGTCTTCAATGAGCAACTGCAATTGAAAAGTGGGAGTATTCATCTGGAAGGATTTCGGCATCCTCATGTATTCATATGCGCGTATATTTGTTAGGATATATCTTATTTTAATTACTTGATGATCCTTAAGGCTAGAAGTCAAAGTTCTCGCTTTTGACTTTATGGTATATTGCGCTATACTGGCAGTGTTCGTATTTGTAATAATAAAAAGTGCTTACCTGATCTGTGACTGGTGTATACCGCAGAATGCTTCTTGTTCCGTTCATAGTGAATCGTTCGCTTCCGACATCGAGAGTTTCGCCCGAATTATTGAATTTCCACCGGAACGTCCTGTGAAATGAGGATGCAATTTTGAATTGTTTTCTACTATTATATCTATGAGAGTATGTATTATACAATATATATATATATATGTGTACGAAGAGAGAAGAAATTTTCGTAAATAATTAATAGACAGATATCGACATTTGTTCCATGGATGGATAGTTTGTAGTTGGTTCGAGTTTCATCGCAAAATAGACAAATACGAAAGTCTATACTAAAAAGTTTCATTACGTCCTGTTCATTTCTATTATTTTCCTAATCCAGACCGACTAGCTCTTACTCGGTCTACCTCAACCGCTATCTCTTTTATACCGTCTATATCTTCCTTCATATCGTAGAGGATGGAATTTATCAGATTTCTAGCGACGGAGTACATTTTAAACACGATTCAAGACTCAATTTCTGAAGACAATTAAAACCTGGCACATATACTTCGCACAAATAATTATTTCACAAGATTTATAACTGTACTTGATAACTTGAACTACCCTATTCAGAGCAATTGAATCTCCGTATATGTGAGGATTGATATCTGGAATCCCATGTCCCATGTTGGCTGACAATGGGTGGTTGAAAATCGTGTGATGATGGTTTAATATATGAGAATAATGTGGGTTAGTGTTTCCTTAAAATCCGTTCAGCTCTACTTCCGGTGACGTGAAGTTTTGTACAAGCAAAAGGCGATGAATAACTGCAAATATATCCTTCCAAATAATATATATACACAAGCATATAAACATACGAATAACTAAGTACCAATCTACCTACCTACCTAGCTATCTCCATACGTGTTTATTGTCGTTGTAGGTATTTTTGTCAGTAAGATACGAGTATGAGAATTTGCAATTAGAGAATAGCTGCTAGCTGGTTGTCAAGCGACAATAGTACAGAATGAAAAGTAGGCAAAATCGGAACACCGTGTGTACATGTGTGAACTTTCAGGGTTCCATTCTCAAGTGGTTATTTGCATGTCTCTGACGGCTTAGAGACTTTCGGGTGTGAGTGTTAATACTTGCTTGCGTGTTGTTTTATTCAGATAAGTACAAGCGATCAATGAGAGAGGATGTGGTAAATGTGATAAGAAGAAATTGTTGGAAAGTTGGTGGTGCTAGTAGTGGTATTGAAATTTAAAGCTCTATGAGTAATCTTACGTACAGTTTGTGGAAGAAAATGGGAAGATAACGCTGGTGATGAAAACGACGGTGGTACCTTCAATTTATACCAATAAACCTGGCGAACGTGAGCTGTGAGAAATTTCACCAGCCAGAAGCCGGGAGCCTATTATTTAGAGCAAATTAACATTACACGAAATCGTGCAAATAGAATAGCTTGATTCCATTTTACTGGAAATGTTTTGCTTTGAGTTGAGGGGTTTTGCACTTTTACCAAACTGCTACTATACAAAAAAAAGTAGCTGTTTACTGACTCGTTGTGGAGGTGGTTGACTGGTTGCTTTACTATACTAAGGTGGCATACCATATTACGCTATGCAATGACTTTGTTTTATCTTTTATCTTATTTAAATCATGCTTTGCAGAAAAAAAATTATCTTACATCAATTTTCGTTTACTTAAACATTCTTTTCTTGTTTCATACTAGATTGTTTAAATGCTTGAAGGTTTTTTATAAAAAAAAAATGATTGATTTTTCCCGTAAGGTAAACTTTAATTAATTATATAAGAAAATTTACACAGCAAAATAAACACCAAGACAGGTAACGTGTATTTGCTTACAAAAATTCCATTTCGTTAACAAAACAAATCATTTCATCGAAACAATCTTAATCAGCTCCGAATCTGATCGGTTCGGTAGATATTGATTCCTTTTATTGAGGAGAATAAAAGTAGCGGAGATAAAAAAATTTCTAATCGATTTTGAGGGTTTAAATTTATCCGTATATTTTTGGAACATATATCTGAGATATTTAGAAAAAAATACAAGAGTTGCAGTCAATTAAAATTTTGTATTACTTCGAAAAATATAATAAATATTTATCCTTTCTGTTTATGGTGAAAAAATATTTTTTCTTTTAATTTCGAATTGGTTTTGGTGTCTTTGCATACGTGGAGAAAAAAATAGAAAAAGCAGAATCTGCTTGAATATTTGGAAATGAAAGTTTGATTCGTCCATGCATGCTTGCGGATTGAAGAATTGACTACGCCATACTAAAACTTCACATGCAAATTTCCTATTTACAGATAATATTTTTGTACTTGTTGCTGTGATCAGTAGTACTAGGGCTAAAGGAAATCCTTGGAGCGGGAACCGTGGTCTGGTTAACACTACAATAAATCAAACGTATTTTCATGTATATAGGAAACGTATCTGTTGCAACCATAAAACATACACATAGTCTCATCCCATCCCGTCGATTCAACGATAAAATCAACGCAATCTAAATGATGGTTAAAATATTGGTCAGTAGTAAGTTTGAGGTCAGACAAAGTGAGGCAAATTGAGTAACGAAGGCCATTTTAGACGGAATAGTTATCTATTTACTCAAAATCTGGGACAGCTGGGTTGAAACGAGTCAAAACAGCAATTAGCGAATGTATCAACCTAGCCAGTGGAGTGTATCCGACTTTCCTGGTAGACTCAATTCTAAACCAAACTGGTTGAAAAACCATCTTATGTCATATTCATTAAGCTCGAGAAAACAATCCTTTCTTTTTCAATTATCCTGTCCATAGTTTAGTAAAAAGTATCATTATAACCCCAAATTCTAAAAGAAATTCATCACATTTATCTTTAATAATCTCACTATTAGAGTGCGATCCTTTCACACGAAACTTGCCTTCGGCTTAGAATGCCTAACCGAGGTGAGTGGGGTGATGAAGGAGCGATCTGCTGGTCGCTGGTGGAAGAGTGAATGTTTGCCTACTTCATAGGGCACAAGAGATGTTTAAGAAAAAGAAGAATACAAGATGACGAAGAAGATGAAATTATGGCTTTGAAGTTTACATGGCTTATGCTAATATGAGTGGAGTCATACCCGAAGAAGATAAAAAACATGAAGAAGATAAAGAAGATGAAGAAGATGAAAAAGATGATAAAGATGAATAAAATGAAGGAAAACATGAAATTATAGCGTTGACGATTTGCAGGGCTTATGCTAATGTAAGTAGAATCATATCCGAAGAAGGTGAAGAAGATGAAGAAGATGAAAAATATGAAGAAGATGAAGAAGATGAAGATGAAGCAGATAAAAAAAATGAACAAGATGAAGAAGATAAAGAAGATGAAGAAAATGAGGAAGATGAAGAAAATGAAGAAGATGAGAAATATGAAGAAGATGAAGAAGATGAAAAATCCGAACAAGATGAAAAAGATGAAGAAAATGAAGAGGGTGAAGAAGATGAAGAAGATGAGGAAGATGATGAGGATGAAATATATGAAGAAGATGAAGATGAAGAAAATGAAAAATATGAAGAAGATGAAGAAGATCAAAAATATGAAGAAGATGAAGATGAAGCAGATAAAAAACATGAAGAAGATGAAGAAGATGAAGAATATGAAGTATATGAAGAATACGAAGAAGATGGAGAAGATGAAAAATATGAAGAAGATGAAAAAGATGAAGAAGATGAAGAAGATGCAGAAAATGAAGAAGATGAAGAAAATGACGAAGGTGAAGAAGATGAAGAAGATGAAGAAAAAGTAGCCCAAGTTATCGATTAAGATGCGCGCAACGACCTATATCTAGTCACCTGAACTGGCAAAATCCATTATAGATAAGTCTGTTTTGCGCGTTGATTAAACGTATCACAATCTCTAAGGTGACTAGGTGGCCCGTGGTATTATTTTAAATGAACGGTATAGTACGTTAAGTAACATTATACTAATAACCTAATCAATAACACGTAAGATGCCTGTGAAAGACCATAGTAGATTCTGTTTGTATCTTTGGTATGGTAAATCCGTGTACCTGAGGTAGCTTAGTGGTGCCTAAGAATTTACAAGCTTCCTTTACAAGCTTCCTCAATGAGTTATAAGGTTCCTTACAGTTAAAACTATATCTAATATATTTGTGAGGAGCCGTAGGCTGCAACGTGGTAACTGTGGTTGGATTTCCAAGTTTCATTTAATTTTATTTCCAAATCTCGTTTTTAGCCTGGTTAAATAAACTAACAAGTTCCACAAAATTTAGCAAACTCTAACTGATCTGGACTATGAGCAACAGACAAGATTTACTAATTAAGCTGGTAACGACTACTTCTTCGTGGTTGTGGTGTTATTAGAAGGGTTTTAGCTTATGTTAAAGGCTTTCATACTAAAATTAATGCCATAATTTAACTAAGGCATCTTTTCATTAAGAAAAACGATAAAAAAGAATCTGTTTCAAATAAAAGATATCGACCCTCAAGAAAATCTACTTCCGTTAAATTATTTTACAGTGTATTTTAATAAAGTTTGGTATTTTCTTCTGAAATATAATTTAATAGGCTTTTCAAAGCTTAGGATTAAAAAGATATTTTATAGTTCATCGATACCTTTCTTAGGGGAAGTTTCTAATTTTGCCACAATAATTAATGTTTTTTTCCCCAAAAAAATCCTATGAGAGAAAGAAGTAATTTAAAAGGTGCTTTGCATAAAGAGGTTAAGTGATCTTTTAGCAAATACATACGGATTAAAAGAAAAATATACTATCATCAGATCTTCTGGGTGAATTATTCAACTATAAGATCTATATCGGAAGTGGCCCACAGGTTTTGGGGAACCCGCGGCATGTGAGCTGGAGTAGCACTGCCAGGAACTTACAAGGTTCTATGAGGAAATAGCAACAACCAGCTACTTATAGAGCAGAATAGAATGGTACCACGGGGGTCGCTAGCCCGACGGTGGTTCGTCCACCATGCCCGGCCGACGTGAGGAGCCTTTGGCTAAAATGTAATTTCTATAGTTGATACTTACTGGTTGAGGCAGCTCACCTTTAAGGAATTAACGGATGAATTTTTTCTGGCAGATTTAAACAGAAATTAAATGGCAGAGTAGGCATGTTGAGTCCACTTACCATAGATTGAAGCGAATGAATTTCAAGAGCAGACTTGACAGACGAAAGAGGGAACCAACAAGCTAAAAGCTGAAGGTGTGAAGGAGGGCTTTGGAAAGATGGAGCTGAGGCAACCTCTCATAGACTGAAAGCTGATTTAAGTATTCGATTGTATGAAGCAATTCAAGCAATAAGTGGAAGATGAAATAGAATGCCAAAAGTTGAATTAGAGCGAGCTGCGTGCAACTATATTGATCTATTCAGATGTATTGGCGAAATCCACTATAAGTACAGGTCTTTTAGCGCTGACTGAGAGTATTCCTATGGTATTATGTCTAACAATAGGTATATCACACTAAACAGCATAATTGTTCTATAATCAGAAAAACAGTTTTGATTTAAAAAATATAAAGTGTTCTTTAGCAATATAAACAAAAATACGAGTTATGTTTATAAAATATCGCGAATTTTAAATTTCCGCGGGTTACGAATATTCGATTTTCGATTTTTTGTGGCGTTATGTTAGTACTCACTTATACCGACAAGTTCGGCCATTTTGAATGTTCAGTTAATTTTTGACAGCTACTTTGCTTGCACGTGTTTTGGCTCGTCTTCGATGTTTGCTCAATTTCGACCAAAAACAGCATCGCATTAACATATTTAAGGAACTATTGGACTCTATCCGCGATGACCCAAGTTTGCTCCAGAGGGTCATAACTGGTGCCGAATCATTGGTTTATCATTATGACGTAGAAACCAAAGCTTAATCATCCCAATGGAAGCTGCCGCACGAGCCAAGACCGCAAAAAGCGCCAAGTTCGGTCGAATGTGGAGGTTTTGCTTATAGTTTTCTTCGATTGCAGATGCGTAGTACATCATCAGTTCTTGCCACAGGGTAGAACGATCAATAAGGAATATTACCTATAAGTTATGCGCAAGTTACGTGAAGTAATTAGCCAGAAACGCCCGGATTTGTGGAAGAACGAAAATTGGCTTTTGCCATTTTTACCAAAAACAATACACTAGGCCGCAGCCACCGTATTTCCCAGATCTGGCCCCCTGTGACTTTTTATTGTTCCCGAAACTGAAGAGCCCATGAAAGGATGATGCTATACTACGATTCAGGAGATAAAGACGGCATCGAAGGAGGAGTTGAACAAGATCACAAAAGATGATTTATTGAAGTGCTTCGATGATTGGGAAAACTATTGGCACAAATGTATAATATCTGGTGGGGATTACTCTGAAGGGAACAAAATAGATATTCATGAATAAATAAATAATTTTTGAAAAAATACAAAATTCTCTATATTTTTTGAACAGACCTCGTATATATAGCTCCATATGAGACTTTTTAAGCTAATGTTAACAGAAGAGATCTATAATATTTTTGAGGTAAGGAAAAATTTGCTAGCTTTACTATTTGTCAATGTATTTTTACGGTTATGGCAAATTATGCATTTGACCATTAAAAATTCTAAAAATAAGGTTTTCGCAATATTAAATTGATTCAAAAATTCTTTTTTTTTTCAATTAATATCTTAAGATACTTTATTTAGAATATTTCCGCTTATTTTACAAATGCTTTTAAAGTTATGATGTTATATAAATATTTCCTAGAGAGCTAAATGCCTTATGATTTTTTATTTAGCATTCATTTATATGTATAGGTCGCTTTGGTATTTTCAGAAATCTATAGTGGAAAGAACTGCACACTTATGTATATCACCGTTTCAATTTAATATAATTATTTAAGTCCATTTAGAACTTCTACAATAAGGTATTTGCATATTATCTTTATTTTATCCTCACGATTATAATGTGAAGTCACAATAGCATCAATAAATATCTCTAAATTGTGTTGATTAAAACCACGATACAAGAATGCAACTTGATTGGGATTAGGTGCCGTTGAAAATCGAAATTATCATCAAAACCGTATAACTTCTGATTTGATGTGAGATTGGTAGAGTCGAGAATTTGCTGACCAGTCTATCTAAAGAATATTGACCCATTTGGGTATTCGATAGCCGCATTCAATGTGCTAATATGACTAGCAACTAGAATAGTCGAGATCTACAGATTAGATAACCATCTATGCTGTATAGTAAAATTTGTACTAAAATACTAGCAGAACTCAATAAATCTATTAATAATAAACACGTTAGGATATGGAAAATCATTAGTTTCTTCAATTTTAGCACAGAAGGATGAGGAAAATTTCAAAATGGTAGATTGGAATTTTATCGATTCCAACCGTACACACATTCTTGTCTACGAGCATATTTTGCTAGTGGTTCAGATAAACGTGTTAGAAAATTGTGCAATATATTCTTATAGCTCTTGATAGATATTACCTAATGCAGAGTTTAAGGGATTTTCCAAAGTATAAAGATGAATACAGCATAAGCTTAAATTAGTTAAGAAGTTGCTGCATAACTTTCGTAATTGTATGGTAGTTTTAAATGGGATAACATTGGTAGGTGTCTAGGCATTATTGTGCCAATGTTTTCTAGTTTAGTTCCTGCGAGAGTCATTTTCTGATCTTCTTGTACAATGAAATTGGAATTATGTTAGTCCAATAGTAATGCATAGAGATGTGCTAGAATTGTTTCTATTACGAGTTTGCGGATTTGTTAAAAGAACAATATAAACCTACCACCAATCCATACGGACCTATATTTGTAGATTATACAAATATGCACTACCATTATTGTGTCTACGTCTTATATATTTCTGAGCGGAAAACTGCAACCTTGTTCTGGATACTTCTAAAGTGTATGTCTATTGAAGATGTAATACATACCTTGGTGGTGGATCCGCTTGAATCTCACATGCAACATCGACTGTCTCATCCTTGGAAGCGCCAATTAAAACAACACGATCAGAATGTTTGCATATCGGTGTATCTGTGAAAATTTAACAAAACATTAGCAAAGAAATTTATTTTTATTTTACGATAATAATATATGAGTTTTAGCAGATATCATTGTACCAAAGTATATGCATTTATCATGCATTTTGATTAGTTTGTATAATATATAATACGATTATGTATGACTAAATATTAACAGCAGTCTTGAAACATTATCTTTTTATAGAGAATGAACCTTCAGATAACTACTGTTTATATGCGCATCCCTAAAAGTATATCTATATAAAATTTGAATATTCAATTAATTCCAGATAATATGTTGATTTTCGATTCCAACGATAGTGATACCAAAATAATTGACGATTATAGCAATTAAATTGGTTTTCGATTAGTGTTAGTGATTTTGGTTACTAATCAGCCAGAAATCAAGAGCTGATATTTATAATTTTCGAAGAATCATTTATAATAATATTTGCAAATGTCGAATTATACAAATAGAAAATAATTAATTTGACATTATTATTTGGGATCGATATTATTCAATGAAATTTCATCATTTTATGTACTGAATTATATATAAGATGTCATTTTTTAATGAAATTAATTTATAATGGAACTTATTATAAATATTGAATTATAGTTCTATAAAATAAAATAAACAGTAAATTTTTTATAGCTTCAAAGAATTATTAATGTACAAATTTTATTAAAATTCTATTTAATAAGTTCCGAAAATTTTAGTTACGAAGTAAATTTATAATGAATTTACTCGTACAGTATTTAAAAGAAAATTTTAGTAACTTATCCATTTATGCAAAAAATATATATTATCCAATTCCGTTATCGTCTCTGTACCACTTTATCTAAATTCATGCAGGAGTTCTATCTGCGAATATATCTTACTGACTTCAATTTCCTGTAATACGGTAGTCTCTCCCAGTAAAAATATGATCCTACCAAGCATGATGAGTAAAATAGAGTTTTCGTAATGCGTAACGAAGAACAGAACAGCGAAATTTGGGGCATCGATGTATTATCGAATTTTGTGTTTAGCTTAGTGAATCTACGAGTTTGACTTAGAAGATTTTGGAAAATATTCCTTATTAATAGCATATTTTTTTCGTAGCGTAAAATATTTTTGGAAGGCACTGGAAGTCAACCTTGCTCAAGAAGGTCTTCATAATCGAAAACTGATAAAAAGTTGGAGCGGGTGAAAGCGTTTTTAAGGTCAGCTCGTCCACTAAAATTGAAGCTTATAAGTAGTGAGATACTTCACTCTAATAACACTCCTTGTCACGAGACTATCTGCATCAACGAATTTTTTTTGTAGCTCTTCGATTTACCTGATCTAAGCCCATCTGATAATTTGTTGTTCCCCAATAGCATATTAATAAAAATAAAATAACATTAATGCATAAAAATAAGATACAATTGTTGAAGAAATCAACCTCAGTACTTTTTTAACACACCTCGTTTTAAACCATTTTTTTTTCAAATGTTAATTTGGCAATATAATAAATTTTTACGTTGGAAGACCAATCCTCTTTAGATGATGCCTAAATTTAACATATTCTAGGGCTATTGCTTCTTTCCACGTGCCATTACCATAACGTATCGCGGACATCAATTACGAATTTTTTTATGATACCTTCCGTCAATTTTTACTCGAATTATGCACTCCATAACCACATTCAGGGTTTTTTCTTAATTCCTAATTATTTCTCGAATCCTTCCTTTCCTACAAAAATCATGTCATATTTATAATGAACTGTAGTATCTGTTGCCACACTATCACTGAGGGTCTTACAATAATTTTGTCGATCGTTTTTGCCTTTCAAATCTTCTGCTGCGAACCCATTCCGGTATAGTCTGATACCTGAACAAACTTTGCGACAATCTGATAAGCTCAAAAGCCCATTTGAGCCAATATAAGAATACTTTTTTTATCATTGAAATAATGAATCACTCTTTTTTGATGGGAAAATTTTATTTAATCTTTTTCTTAGATTTCAAAAAAAAATTAAATAAATTAATTTTGATGGTTAGTTTTTTAATGACTAAAGTTCAGTCACGATTTATAACCAACTTTTAAAAATCTCGGAAATAAAAATCAATCTTTTCTAAAGAAATATTTTTTGTTAAAAAATAAATAAATTTGTTTCGCTTAAAAAATATTTGGTATCTTAAATTTCAATAATTTTAAGAGTTGTTTTTTGATTTTCTAAAAGTTATATAACTTTTTTTTAAGAAAAAATACAATTTCGAATAGATTTTAGCGTAGTTTTGTTTTGAAATAAAACAAAACAATCTGAGAACAGTTAATTTACTTTTAATATATTTTTAAACTCAAATAAATAAAAATATAAGAATACAATTAAATAATAAGTTAAAATAAAACAAAAGATAATATTTAAAATGAATTTAAAAAAAAGTTTAATTTGAACATACTCGTAGCTCAATGAAAATACAAAAATTTTGAATTAAATAATGAAAAAACACAAATAATTAGAGGGAAGAAATTAAAATAATTAAAGAAATTTTAAAGAAGCAGATATGCAGAAATTTTCATAAAAAATTTGTAACAGAATAAAATTCTTAAAAATTAATTGCCTAAAAAGAAGTAATTCCAATGAAAATACCTCAAAAAAGAGGTTAACATAAACATAAGCAAATGAAATAAAATTACGTTGAATTAAAAACAATTTTAAGATGAAATCAATTTGGTTGAAAGCAAAGTGAAGCTCCAAATTTAATATTTAAATACGAGGTCTGTTCAAAAAGTATTGCGAATTTTGTGTTTTTTTTTTCAAGAATTATTTATTTATTCATGAATATCTACTTTGTCCCCTTCAAAGTAATTGCCCGCCAGATATTATACACTTGTGCCAACGTTTTTTCCAATCCTCGAAGCACTTCAAAAAATAATTTTTTATGATCTTGTTCAGCTCCTTCGATGCCGTCTTTATCTCCTCAATCGTAGCGTAGCGTCGTACCTTCATGGGGCTCTTCAGTTTCGGGAACAAGAAAAAGTCACAGGGGGCCAGATCTGGGGAATACGCTGGCTGCGGCACTATTAGTGTCTTGTTTTTGGCCAAAAGGTAAAAGCCAATTTTTGTGCTTCGACAAAACCGGGCATTTCTAGCGATTTGCTTCGCGCAACTTGCGCATAACTTGCAGGTAATATTTCTTATCGACTGTTCTACCCTATGACAAGAACTCATCTTCTCAGCCCTCCGGGAACATTTTGTACCACCGATAACCGTTGCTTCGGTCCAAGGTAGCTTCACCATATGCTACAGTTAACTTCGGAATGCGTCCGCGCAATTAATTTTGTTTTTTTCACAGAAAATTTGTACAGATTCTTTGATCCATTTTTTGGAATGGGCAAAAATTGAAGACAAGCCAAAACACGTGCAGCAAAGCAGCTGCCAAAAATTAACTGAACCTTCAAAATTGCCGTACGTGTCGGCATAAGTGGGAGCTGTGAGTACCAATATAACGCCACAAAAAATCGAAAATCGAATATATGTAACCCGCGGAAATTCAAAATTCGCGATGCTTTTTGAACAGAACACATACAGCTGAAATATTAAAGGTCAACTCAATCATTTAGTGTAGGTTTTTTTGAGTCTTTGAAAGTACAATATCATTTAAGTTAAATTAAAAATAAAATATAATAATTTTCAGTATAGAAATAGAAATTTTTGAATAAAAATTTTTGACAAGACACTACTATTAACAGAAACGTTTTAGAAAATTATAAAGTTCTATCAAAAAAGATATGATAGGTAGTCAAGAACATGTAATATTTAACAAAACTTAAAATGTATATTTATTTTAATTTAAAACCTTCTTCAAAGAATATTAAGTCGTCAGAGAATTTTTGGATGCCAAGTTGTTGATAAAGTTAGGCTATGATAGGTTGCACAAACAAGAATAGGGGTTGTATGAATAGTACCTAGCCTTGGTAAGAACCATCTCTTGTTCTATTAAAATAGTATGCTACTATTAATATGTTAACAAGTGTGCTGTTAAATTTTCAATCAGTTGAATCATTTAGTTTGCGAATGTCAGCCATTTAAATTGAACAACTATTGTGATTTTATAATAGTGCCAAAAATCAAATATTGGGCCGTAATAAAATATTAGTTCTTAAATAAAAAAATGAATGATAAGATAGAAGGGATAGTTAGCGAAGTTTATGGGAATCTGAACCTTTGTTATTGGCTGTAGAAAATTGTACAGATAAATTTAAACGGGGCCGTATAAACATTTTTGATGAATAACGTCCAGTTCATCTAAATGATGAATAGCATCCAGTTCATCAAGATATTGTTTTAAACGACTCTCGAGTGAAAGTGTGTAAGAGCTGACAAATTTTACATACAATTTTTGGTATCATAAAGCAATCGGCAAGATCGCTGCCGCGTTTACTAGCACCTGACTAAAAATGAGTTCCTGTAACCTCTGAAGAGTTAGAAAGATCATATTTTTTAATTTCGAGACAAAGATACAAAAATTTTCGATAAAATGTATCGATTTAAGATAATGCTATAAATACAATAATAAAATAAATTTTTCATATAAAAATATTTATTTTTTGTTATGTTTTCATATTGTTTTGTACAAAAATATGTTTTCATATTGTTTTGTACAAAACTATAGTTTTATTAAAGATAAATAAAACTAAACACCGATGAACAACTATTATTTATTTTTCTATGTATGGTATTTTATGTATTTTATACAGAATTACTGTGGTAAGTCATAGTAATAATAATAAATATATTTAAAATTACCTCCAATTTTATAAAAATTAAAATTGTTAATAAAAATATTAGGAATTCAGGACACTTGAATATAAAAGCAAGCGTACAAGAATTTTTGATTTGATTTGTCAAGTTCAAAAGAATGTTTGGCGATGTTAAAGTGTAATCCGAAAAAAATGTCTATTTTGAATGGTTAGATAGATCATATTTTTGAGATGGGATGTAAAATCTTAGACTATATATATTAAGTAGGAGACTAAAACGATAATCTGTTGAAGAATAATTTTACACAAAAATATTTTCTCTTGTCAAGGCTAGGTATTAATCATACAACCTCCGTTTATTGAACTGGAATAAGCAAGTCTAATTTATAATTATAGAAACGAACCAGACTCTATGATGGTTGTAGTTAGATCTGGTTTCAACGGAAAACTAAGGTTTTGTGCCATGATGTGTGGTTTCGTCTTTTGTAAAGTGCCTAGACAGGATTTCTGTTACATTTAGTTCCGTACTGCCTTTTTAATTTTCAAATCTGCATTATATGTGTTTATATGAATTTCTTCACATTGTTTCTTCTATATATGTAAAATTAAATATTAAAAAGAACAAACTTAATCCCACCAAAAGAAAAAAAATTAATTGGTCAAATTCCAAAAATTATTCTTTTTAAAGTTTCGTCAATATTTTCTATTTTCGTAATTTTTCACCTCTTTTTTTTTACTTGAAGGACAAAAACCATCATGTATAAAATATTTCAATCCATTTTCATATTTATAAATGAATGCACACAACTCTCGGATATATAATATAAAATAAACGTATTATGAATGGGTGTGTATATGTTTTTGAATTTTTAGTAAATATTCGAATACGAGTAAATGTGCAGTTTAAATTTGCACCAAACATTGACAGAGCTTTAGGCACAGTTGCTAGTATATACTATCCTTTAGGCAAGTTTAATTCGAATAGCCTACACTATCGCTAAATGGATCTGCACATGTACAAGTACTTATCTGCCCATTGTCGCGATTTTTAGTCCTTTCTATACACTCTACGTTTTTGTGTATTTCCGTTTCTTTTTCGCAACTATTGTTCATATGTGTTTCCATATACACTGGATCAGATATTTAAGTTTAGTCGACGTTATCTGGTTTTACGAGCACTGTGTTCTGTTGTGGACGTTTGCCGCATTTGAATATCTGCAGTCAGATAAAGGGATTAATAAAGTTTCTGTCAGACAATATCAAAGATTCATATTTGCAGATTGCAACACGTACACGGACATGTTTTCTTTCATCTCAATACTACAATAATATAATAATATATTCATACCCGTATTATGGTATGCATATGGATTAGGAGGCTAATTTACAAAACTCTGCTGGATACTCTCTGACACATATCCTCATGTGCGTCTAAAAGTGGTTCTACTAGAAAACAAATAATTTTAAATTCTTTTCAAGTACTGCTGCACAAATTTTCCTCAGATGACTGTATATTCACTCACATGTGTCCATGAGGTCAGATTTTGACTTTTGCAAGACAAAATATTTAATAAAAGTTCAACCACTGTTTGTCGGTTTTTGTGGCATAGAATGACAGTAGACAATCATATATGTATACTCTTATATAATGAAGTATATCCAATTGACTTCCGTTTTAGTAAAAACTTTTCATTTTCCAGTGAATTTTTTAGACATGCCTAAACTTTCTATCCTACCTAACTAACTACTTACTTACTCACGTATGTACGAGGCTCTTATAATAACATTTTATGAATGAATACGAGTAGAAATATTTGTTTATTTACTTAAGTTTATTTATTATTTAAATATTGTCTTACATTTTTTAGTGATATATAAATTTTGAAAGACTTGAACTTTTTTGAAATTTTGTTGTTCATTAGTTTTCTGTTTGTTATTTCTTTTACTTTTCATAATATGGTAAGTTAAATTATTAAAAAAGTGTAAATAATTTCATAATTATATTGTTCAGTCAGAGTTTGTTTACTTTGGTTTGTAGTATTTATAATTTTCAGAAAATTCAGCAGAAAAAAGAAATCTATTATATCAAGATTTTATTTAAAATGGTTTTGGATTGTCCGATTTGGATCAAATATGCACTGCTTTATTTTACACTATAATTTGTTGCCGTTTTAAAGGTAATTTCATAATGCCTCTCTCATAGAAGCCCTGGTCCTTATTGCCGAATAACTCGACTAAGCTATTTTCGCAATCTTTTCTTGATACTAATTGCTTATCACTAAGGAAATTTTGCAATTAGAAAAAAAGATGGTAATCGGTTCATGCCAGGTCCGGAATATAAGATGGATGCATCAAAGCTTCCCAGCCAAGCTCCCAAAGTTTCGAGCGACTCACTATAGAACACAACACCTCTTCTATTGGCCAATTTTGGCAGCTTCTGTTCAATCGCTAGCTTCAAACAATCAATTTGTCGATAGATTTAGTATTTCCATTCTTATCAAATGCGCCGCAAAACCTGCCTGCCCGCCATTTGAGCTGCTTTAACCACGATTGTTTTCTCTCAATATTGTCGTATATGACCCATTTCTCATCCCCAGTCTCCATCCATTTAAGAAGTGTATTGATTTCGTTCTATTTGATTATATCAGCATATAGTTAATATTGAAGATTTTGTTATTGTAGCCTTATCAATAGTGTTGATAATTTGTTCAGTCTTTAATTTTTAATCTTTAATCTTTATTTAGATTTAGTTTAAATCTTTAGATAATTTGAGAGCGGGACTTATTTTAGTATGAAATTATAACCTATTAAAACACCTTTCTTGAGCATGATCATCCCAAGAATAATCCCGCTTCTGGCTATTGCGATCTAGTATTATCAGGTGTATAAGTTTAAATCCGCTGTTTGGTCATACATGGCGTGAGTGAGCATATTAAGCTACAATGGGCACGCCATACTTTTTTTTATGAGTTTGACATCTGTCAACATTAATCAGTGCACATTGTCAGCAATTTCGTACAATAACATACATTTTGCCTTTTGGAAGTCATGTCTAGTTTTGTGCCAGGAAAAGAGCATATGCGGGAAGCTCTGCTTTTCTGCTTCCATTTGAAGAAATCGGCTGCCGAATACTTATGGAGGCCTATCGTAATAGTGGTTCATCGGAAACAACGTGTCGGGATTGATTTCGTCGGTTCAAAGATGGCAATTTTGACTTGTGGGACCAGAAGCGTGGAAATCGGCCTAGGAAGGTTGAGGACCATTAATTGCAAGCTCTTTTGGACGAAGACTATACCCAATCGCAAAAAATGCTCACGAAAATGGGTACCGCATGAATTGAACAATAGGCAAATGCAGCGACGCTAAAACACATGCGAAATCTTGCTCGCCGGACAAAAAAGAAATTTGTTCCTGCATCGGATTATGACAGGCGATGAAAAGGAGGATTCTAAACGCAAGAAATTGTGGGTTGATCCCAACCAACCATCAACATCTTCCCCAAGACCAAATTGCTTCGGACGAAAGATGATGCTGTGCGTTTGGTGGGATCAGCAGGGTATCGTCTATTATGAGATGTTAAAACCTAGTGAAACTGTCAATGCCCACCGCTATCACCAACAACTGATCAAATTGCACCATGCTGTGTGTGAAAAAAGGACGGATTATCAACAAAGACATGACAAGCTGATTTTCCTCCACGACAACGCACCATTGCACAAGTCAAAAATGGTCCGAGACTACTTGGAAATCCTCAACTGGGAGGTACTACACCACCCCGCTTATTGACCAGACCTGATCCCTCCGACTACCACCTGTTTTCGTCGATGGGCCACGCGCTCGCTGAGCAGCACTTCTATTCTTACCAAGACGTCCGAAAATGGCTTAATGAAGGGTTTGCCTCGAAAGAGAAGGAATTTTTTTGGCGTGGTATCCACATATTGCCCGAGAGATGGGAAAATGTGTAGCTAACGATGGCAAGTACTTTGAATAAATTTGTTTTCGCTAAAAAACAGCGGTTTTTAGCTTCTGGTAAAACTAAATAATAAGCAACTTATTTCAACAAGATGCTGCTATTTTGTTAGTAAAAGGTAACTCAATTTAATGGACAAAATATAGGCCTATTTCTGGAGAAGCTTTGCTATAGTAAAATAAGCAACAGATCAGATATTCTTTCTAATGATAGGAAAACTATTTGAGTACGGACAAAATCTAGGCTAGTATGGGTACAATACAAACGTTACACTATCGTGGAAAAGTGCGGTAGCCCAGAGAAATTAATTAAATTAACTAGGTTGATCATAATTAGTATGCGAATAAGAATAAAAGTAGTCTAATTACTATCGGAACTATGATAGCATCCAAGATTCACTATGTTCACTAACAAGAAGGCGCCCTATTAAGGGTTATTTTTTTACCACTCATAATTAGCCTAGTTTATTTAATTAACTTCTCTGTCATTAGGTTTGCTCAACTTTTAGCATAGACCGACCAAATCGATACTATGTGTCGACCAAAAAGAGTCTAAAGATGGAGTTGCCAGTAAAAAATATTGGGCTATAGATGAAGCCAAATCAAAGCAGATATGTTTAAGATTAATCTTATTTTTAGAGTTATTAAAAATTTATTAAGCTGGTATACTTGATAATAAGCGCACGAGTTTACCCATTGTCCTTTGAATTGAAATTTCAAATCAGGCAATTATTTCATATTTATTATGATTCAAGGAAATTTCTCAAAGTCCTTATTGATCATACCGCATTTACTCATGATTTCCTCTTTGGTAACCAACTTCATCCTTTATGCCATTCATATAACATTCAAGCAGTGAATATATTTTAAATGAAGGTCACTTAACCCAGCATTTTTTTTATTTAGGACCCCCTTAATTGTGGAATTATTTCTTCTTGAATTTTTTTTTAAATTTTTTTTAACATTTAAATATTGGGTTGGTGCAAAAGTAATGACCATTTTTTGCATATACAATTAAACATTTTTTTTTAGATTTGTATTATTTATTTAATCAATTATATAATTTCCATCCGTTCTTATAACCTCCTCCCATCCTTGGATTTTGATGCGAAATATGTAGAAAGGGATGTTTTTACCTGCTCTATTGTATCAAATTTTTTATCATTTAAAAAATTTTGCAGTGATTGGAATAAATGGAAATCGGAAGGAGGAAGATCTGGAGAATACGGTGGATGCTTGATAACGTCCCAATTCAGCTTGTATTGGGTCATTACAGCCACATGCGGTCGCGCGTTGTCGTGATGAAACACTACCCCTTTTCTGTTTACCAATTTTGGTCTATCCTTTTGAAGGGCGATGTTCAATTTGGATAATTGCTGACAATATCGTTCTGTTGTAATTGTCTGATTGCGTTCCAAGTCTGATTGCAATACCCTTGCAATCCTACCAAACACAAAGCATAACTTTTTTTTGATGGATTTCGGCTTTCGAAGTTGTTAATGGGGCTTGTCCAAGTATAACCCAATGTCTTTTTCTTGTCACGTTGTTGCACACAACCCATTTCTCATGTCCCGTTACCAAACAATGCAAAAAAGGTCATGTTTTTCTCTCGCACTCAAAGCAACGCACGTTGAAACACGATCCAATAAATTGGCAGCCGACAATTGATGAGGTATCCAAACGTCGTACCGTGAAACCATCCCCATACGCTTCAAATGCCTTAATACGATTGTATGGTTGACTCCCATCATCGACGCGATCTCCCTGGTGGTAAGACGTGGATTGGTGTCAATTATGACTTTTAACTTGCCCTCATCAGACTTCAATGGCCGCCCGGTACGTGGTTTATCAATTAGTGAAAAATCCCCAGATCGGAATTTTGTAAACCATCTTTGTGCCTACCGAACTTTGATGACATCTGTTCCATACACTTCGTAAATGTTTTTGGTTGCCACACTCGCGGTATTGTCTTTACGGAATTCATAAAGTAAACAATGACGTAAATGCACTTTATCGACCGACATTTTGAAACAATACAAGAGCTCTTCACTGTATTCTGACCAGGCCAAAACTAAATAGAAAGTTGAGGGAAAGCATTCTTTATATAAAGCAAACTTTTAAAAGAAAATACTATTCATCATTTCTGAAGAAAAAATTTTTTTACCTGGGATCATAAAAAACGGTCATAACTTTTGCACCAACCCAATATATTATAGAATATTTAACAATTTCTGACTATTCCAGTCAACTTACTAATGATCAATTTCTATCGAAAAGCTAACCATATGATCCTACACGAAACGTAAAATTGATAAATATCCTCATAGTCGAGGTTCTACATACTCGTAAGCTATAGCATAATTGTTATACCCTATAGCGGCATAGTCAGAGACAAACTATTCAAAACTGTGACTAAGATTTTTTAGTTAATCAATATAAGTCTGGTCGACACTTACCATTGTAATGGCGAATATGTTGTTGTAAGGACCATTCATAAAGCTTATCCTCATATACACATTGAAAACTTAGAACAGCTGCAAAAATAATTGCCAATTCAAACTAAAAAAAGATCCTTCGAAGAATTTTTGCAACTCTATGAGATTAGACGATATTAGGTGTACATAAGGACGATATTAGGTGTAGATAAATATTAAATTTTGAACTGTGATTGAGACCTCAGTCCTTGGAAAAATACAGCCCAATAGACTATAATAAACAGAGTAGACAACCCTTATGAAGGTGAAAGAAACTATTCAAAAAGTCTTAAATGGGTGCAGAGGATGCAGAAGCCCTTTCTTTAATTTATAAGATTTAAGTGCGCAATAACTCAACTTTCAGACTATTTTCTCAAAAATATTTAATTCAGACCAAATTTTTTTAATAAAACATAAACTTTATTTTTGTTTTGTTTTTATATTGCATAAAAATTTAGAACTTATAAATTTGTTAGTGTTTAGTGAAATTTTTCTTAGGTAAATCAAAATTTTCTTTGATCAAATTTTAATTAACTCTTGGCTAAAGAAATTTAAAGAAAAATTTACGATTATGAAAAATACTGTAAAAATAATTTTGACCTAAAATAATATTTTTTTGAATTTCAAATTTATTTTTATAATATTTGAACAAAACTTTTAAGATTCTCCACTATCTAAAAATATTCGGAATTAGATAAAGCTCATGTTTTCAATGTAGGCGGTGACGTAATATTTTCAATGGAAAAAAAAATCTTCCATAAATAACAATACTACAAAGTGCCTGCTATCATTTTAGGGGTAAATAAATTTACCTCAAAAAATAAGGAATAAGAAGAAAAACAAAACAAAAAATGAATCTCAATTTTTTTCAGATCATCATAGACTTAGCATTTGTTTATTTATTTATTTTATCAATTATTTATAAAATGTAAAAAAAATAAAACAAAACGAAATACAGTCCAACTTTTAAACTAAAGTTAATATTTGCGTTTATCTTGTTTTGTCTGGAAAGGTTAAAACCTGCAATTAAGGTTTTTCTAGGATTTAAATGGCTTATCTTTTTGTAAAGTTCATCAGATTTAGTCATCTTTAAAAGATAAAGTCTAGTTGTTGGTTAGCAAACAAAATCACCTAACATAAGCCCATGGATTTTGTAGGAGCCAACAAAACATTCGTTCTCATTATCTTTCTGTAGAATACAGCAGCCACCTTCAGGATGGATTTTCTCAATGCAAAAATACGAAAGCTCTCTTTTTAGGTTCTCGATTTTATTTCTCTTTATTTACTTTCCTCACTCACTCTTCTCCTTATCAGTATAATTTCTTATTTTTCGTTTTATTTTTCTATTGTTGTGTGAATATATTCTCTTTCAGTTAATAAACGAGTACTTTTCTCATCCGTTTATAGAATATCTGTAATTTCACAAATACAATGTATAAAATAATTTGAAATTATATCATTTTTACAAAATCTTTTTTTTCTTCAGAAATGTCCAATTTGCTATTTTTTTATTTAATCTTCTTGAAATTGAATCTTAAAGTTTTCCCTTCAAAATATTCCTATTTTTTTCTGATTCCGCGGTAGTATATAGTTTTTTATGTTGTTTTGTTATTTCAATTTCCTTGCATAGATTAAGCCAAATTGAAAATATTTCAACCACAGGATATGGCTATGCAGTATATTTCGTTTTTGTTTTCTGTTTTATTTTTTGGGATTTTTTTTTTCTTCAAAAAAAGGGGCTTAGATTAAAAATAAAAATGGAAAAAGGACATCAAACCGATGGAAGGTGCGGTAGCATTGGACAGCTTCCGTGTTGAGATTTATTTTAAATTAGAAATTTTTAAATTGTATAAAGATAGGTGGGATAGTTGCATGCTGAAATGTTATTTCGTAAATTGAATTTCTTGAAGCGAAAGTAAAAAGAATAATGTCCATTAGAGTGAAGATTAGTAAATCAAGGAGTGAATTAAATTTTGGGTTGCGCGCTTTTTATTCTAATGATTTACGAGTTATGCGAGGTAAGCTTTTCATATTTTTTTATGGCAGAAAAAACTAAGAAGATTAGAACCCTCCCCCCTTCCCCTTCATCTTCCCCGTTACACAAAAGTGTTTCGAATAGTACATTTTGTCTAAACAGAAGCGATTGTAGGGTGAATAAGGGTAAATATATGCAATTGCGCAATGCATTTCGAATGCTTGGGAAACTGAATTTCAGCAATGCATTTGTTCAATGGTACGTTGCCACCTGTGTTCGACTATAAGTACGTGTAGTAATGTGGTCACATAGAATTAGATGAATTTCTGATTGCATTCAAACATGTATGTAGATTTTGGAAAATGTTCGCTGCCATTTTATTAATTCTTTTTTTGTAAGGTAATTTTTTTTTTTGGTATTAGGAAAGTACCCGTATCATTATTTCGGGCGTCAACATAATTCTTGCCAACGAAACTATGATTTTGTACCATAGTCCATTGACGTTATGCAATCTGATGGTTTCTTTTACATGCTCATATACTATAAACACAGCTACTATATATGTACCATAAAAATATGAACTTATATATGTATGGATTTTTACGTGTTCGCCATATATATTTTCTCCCGATCTCATCGTATTTATTTCGCTTATTTTTTTCTCCTTGACTTATAATGAAATTACCTTACAGCATAATATGCCATATAACTATGATTTAAAAACTGCGATTATGGTAATTTAATGGGCTGCAGGCAACGTTTGGCACCGATTTCTTATGAAAATCATATGTACATGGATTTTTTAAAAACATTTCTAAGGTGTACGAAATATGTATATATACGTGTACATAGAAGTACTTAGAAGCAGTTATAACTTTGTACTCATTTCTATACTATTTTCTGATCTCATATCTTTTATACGAGTATTATGTGAAAGCATATTTTACGGGACTATATGAATTTGGGTATATGGTATACTAGCTTATGAATATTATTGTATACCCCTCGTCCGACTTTCTCACATATATACATAAGTGAATAAACAATTTGGCATCTACTCAGGTAAATAGAGATTTTTCGTTATATTGAGACGGTTATGCCCCAAAGGTAAGTTTGCTATATGGTATGCTAGAGAAGAGCACTTACCATTAATGATAATATGTACAATGCAATAACAGCAAATACTGGATATAACAAATATTCTACGGAGTAAATAATAAACGACCGTCTCCTAGTAGATAAAAATAAATAAAATAAAATAACATTGAAAAGGGAATACCAGCAATTTTGTTTTGTTGCAGACTCCTTGAAAAAACGGAATTGCCCCGTCTTCAAAATGTGTCAGAATATAGATAACGTCGGGTTGACGAAACTTATTTAATATTTTTTACTTCATTTTTTTTTCATATATTTTTTTGTACGAATAAAATCTGTCACAGTTCGAGGAAAAATCCTTTTTTTAGAATTAGAATTCATACTATCTTTGTTGGTACATACTCGCGATGATATGTGAGTATTCACGTAGAAAATGTGACGGGATTGTCAACGAGTTCTTTTCTTTAAATCTGTCTGTGATTGAATGAATTTAAGCTACTTGTGTGCAGCCGAGATAGGATAAATCAGTACAGACACTTTATACAAACTAAAAAAAAAAAATAAACCTGCCAAAGGATTACCAGATTAGAAATTTTCTATTTGTACGATTCTGAGTGCTCACACGAAATCCTTTTATCATCGTTGGTCGGTGGTAGAAAGAAGATCTAGTACGAACTTTGTAAAATTTACCTTTATCAAAATTGTAGATTTTTTTTTGGAGTTTGAATAGTGATTGTCAGTTTTCCTATTACTGTATAAGTATGTCCATATAATCGAAAGGGTTATTTTCCATATACACATAAAATATTGGCGTGATTTTTTACCTTTCCAAAGTGTGATAACAAAATTTTCTTATAAGTTGGTAAAAAGTGAATTTTTTTAAAAAAATATTTGTTATTTTTTTTTTGGTGAGATATGCTGAACCCTATTTCCTTAATTTCCAAATATGTTTGCTATTAGACGAACGTTACACATTACTTCATGGGACGCAGGCTGGCTTTATACTTGCATGCTATTAGGATAGGTGTTTATGGATAATTTTTTTTAGTGGAAAGAGAAATGATCCTCATCCATAATTATTGGCCAACAAGTAGGACACTGCGCATCATCGTCCACCGTAATGGTGAAGCACCCATGTCCCGTTAGAAATTGGGTCACGTAGTGGTTCACTTCCTCATGCAGGAGTCTGGTCTAGGCCAGCTGAACGAAAGAACGTCAGACGTTCCGGCTTCGCGCCGCGCTCTTCCAATTTGATACTCTCAGTATGTTTTGACATCCTAGCTAACGCTGTCGCTCCACCGAAGAGAGGATCTAGCTCATCTTCTGGAGCTATAAATGGACAAACTGTAGACTTTGCCGGTAGGATCTTCCTTATCCATTCGGAGTCTGTGTCCAGCCCGCCGCAGCATATTGAGCTTAATTTTATCCACAACCGGGCGATCGTGGTATCGCTTCAGGATTTAAACATGAAATAACTTCCGGAATCGTCCATCTTCATGTAGGGGTCCAAAAATTTCTTCGAAGGATTCCCCACTCGTGTCAGAATTTTTGAGCGACGTAAATTAGACTGACTGAAATAGGATGTATTGGATGCCAGCAGGCGTGCGTGGATTTGTTCCTCCATGTTGTTATCGGCTACGACTCTTGACCCCAAATAAGAAAATGATTTAACACTTTTGAACCCATAATCTCTTCGACACCGACTGTGCCACCATCTAGTTTGTTTTACCCTCAGTTGTGTGCAGCCCAATATTTTTCGCTGCTGGCTCAATCTTGAGCAAGGCCTCACGTAGATCTTCTTCTGATCGATACATAATTTCGATATCGTTGGCGTATGCTAAGAGTTGGGCAGACTTAATGAGCATGTTACTCCTCATGCTTAACTCTGAATCTCAAATCACTTTTTTTAGCGCCAGGCTAAAGTCAACGCATGAAAGAGTATCTCTTCGTAGGATACAACTCTTCCTATCAAAATAGTCATGGTCAGTTTAGTTAGTCTAATAAATTTTTTAGGATACTGAACTCTGCCATGAATGGATATGTTATCGCAAATAATTTTTTGGTAGTAGCTAGTAAAATAGTGAAGAATATCTCATAGATGGTACTCAGCAACATCTCAAAAGACTCACTATGAAATCCAAAAATATACCTCTATCGCCCTGTGCTTGTACGATTCGGTTATCATAGCTTTTGAATACAATGGCGCCTTTATATAGTAGAAAATATATGACAACGGTATACGGGAGCCTGTTTAGGCTTTTGAGTCTGTTTAGGCCCTCCATTGTTGGACTTAATCATTTTTGAGGATTTAATAGCCCAACTTGCTTTTTCAGCAGTGATTTTCAGATTTTCACTAAAGTTATCGCCTACCTGAACTCCCAGGAATCAAAGTGATGACTATGAAATCATATCACAGTCACTAATGCTGATAGAGTACCGCCTCGATTTTTTTTGATCGTCAAATATCAGGCGCACTTACACTACGAGAACTAATTCTGTCATTTACTTTCTGTATATAATGAATATTAGGTGTTGTTAAACTTTATCAAATCATTAATATAAATATAAGTTGTTTTATTGATTAAATAAAATTAAGAGCAAGTTTGGTTGGCTGGAAGTTTCAGAAATTTAAACCGACAATTCTATTAATGATTCATTTGGGATGGCAAATTAACTTCGAAATGGCTCAAAGTTCAACAGTGTATATTTGTAGATTCTTGTCTAATAAGTAATTTGAATTTGCTATAGTTTATTTTGGTCTTTTTTCTTTACATATAAGGTACTTATTTTTAAATGTAATTTTTTTTAGAAAAACTATTTGTTAATCATTGAAAGTTTGAAAAAAATCATATATTTTACTCTGTTGCATTGTACGTCAAAAAGCTTTTGATTTTTGATTAATCTCTTTGGAGATATCTGTTAATCCTTAAAGCTTTAGAGATACATGAATTTTCGAAATTAAAACATTTTTCTAATAACTCTGGAGACCACATTAGAATATTGATTAGAATATATATAAAATGGGCATAAAAAATTTTAGCATATTTTTTCTCAATAAATTCTAATGGCAGGCAAATAATTGCCATAAAAACCGAACATATTTTAATTAATGTAACCTAAATACTAAGATATTATAAAAAGATCAAAATCGAAACAAGAAATAAATTACTATACAAGGTAATAAAACTTGAATAAAAATACTTAATAATAATCCTAGTAAATCCAAGTCCTGATAAATTGTATGCTATAAATTTGGTTTTGCTTAGTATATATATGAGTATGGACATATGTATACAGATGCATACGAGTTTATTAAAGAAACTTAAAGCAATAAGTTTAAAAATGGGGTATATAAAACCACAAGTTAAGCCTTCTTAAAACTTCTAATATAAACGCGCATAGATCATAATCAAAATGGTTACAAACGAAACGATATACTTACGATATAAAGGGAGTAGAAGTGGAAAATACGAGTATGGCATTAATTGTAAATACCCAACATAAGATGTTTATAGTGCAATATGAGTAAACCACTCTTAGACAAATTGCAGTTACCATGACTGGGTATACAGGGTGTTCAGTAAATAATAGTCAAGCGAATTAATGCCATTTAGAATAGCAGTAAAGAATAAGATTGAGTGTTGGTCGAATCAATGGAGTTCTTAGAATGGGGGAGGGGGAGGGGTCTTGGTGTGATTGGTTCCTTGTATGTTGGAGAAAATCCACTTAGTTTAGTTACAATTCCATACTAAAGATGGGGTGGTTACATCATAGGTAGACATAAAATGCACTAATGAATTAAGGTTTCGACGAGTATTAAATGATAGCAACTAATACGGGACAACAACAATGATGACGACCAACTATATGACGGCGTCGAGCATGTCCTTGATACAATAAGAGCAGAGATGGGGGTGTATTAATATCAATTCGTATTTACATCCTGGCAAGTCGAAACTGTGTCTTCAATTTTAGTTACTGGCTGTTTCCTGTATTCAAACCATTGGAAGTTTTCCTCCAGAAACTTTAATACCGCTGTTATTACTTTTACTTCTCAACTCAAACTTAATAATGGGTACTTCTGCAGCCACTTTTCTATTCATGTTCTAGTACAAGGAGAAACAATTTCATTTGTTGGCACACGACGGAACCATAGAATGGTTCGAAAAATGACAATGGCAAAAGTGAAGCCAAACAGCAACAAATAACAATGATAATAAACATAAAAATAATAAATTGCATCATAACTTTAAGTATTGTATTTTGTCTTGCTGCAGTTACCACCTACCAGTTACCATTTACCAAATGGCAGTAGGATTTGCTTAATATTCCGCAATTCTATTCCATATCGTCGAACCTTTAGATTTTGTGCAAATGCTTAAGGTTGCCCGTGTAAATATCTAGAGTGTCATTGGAAGCCATTTCAAGAATTCTATAAAAGTCCAATTCTACAAACTTAAATACTCGTACGTGTACATATAATTGTATGCTAGTCTCTGAGCTAAACTAGAACGCAAAGTAACTACTTTACTATTCCTTTTTTTCTGGTGGTACATACATACCGAGTAGGAAGATCTATTCGTATGCTGTTCAAGGCTCAGAATCGTAACTGAAACTTTCCATTTTAGTTTAGTTTTAAAAGTAAATAGTTAAAGTTTTAATTCATCTGAATGTTAATAGCAATGACGATTTGAATGTGCATTTCATATGAGAATCAGAAACCAGAACGATTGGGTGGATGGTTGGGAGGAGGAATAGAGCGGAAGGTGTGTAACCGGTGGAGTAGAAAGTGTATAATGCAGTATAGTGAAATTTACAATTTTAAAGGTGTATTAGTAAATCGAATATAAAATAGACACGGATAAGTTTACGAGGATGTGATGTGTACATTGAATAAATAAGTTTCGATACAATGTATAGGATATAAAGTTTATAATTTGAAATTGTATTATTTTTTAATTTTTATTTTTTTTCTAAATATGTTGTTAATGTATTTTTATTAAGAGGAAATTTTTATTGTTATTAGGTAGAGGTGCAGATAACTTCTTTTGATGCATAATCATTTTGGACACTGGCGTTGGTTGAAACATGAATAAGAATTGCTTCTAATTTTGCGCAAACAGTTTTTTTTTGAATAGAGACGTTACGATACGAATGAGCTTTTAGGAGTTTATTTATTTTCAAATTGTCTTCAAATATCTGTATTAGTATGAGAAATTTTCAAGTTCGGAGAGTTTATAGAGAACTTTTTGAATAAAAGTCATTTCACGTAAAAATCATAAATTTAGTTTACTACATAAAAAAATGTGAGTATATACTATTTTTGATAAAGAAAATGGCAATTTTCAGAATGTTAATTACAAAATTAAGTTAAGTTGTAATTTTGTTTCATTATTTATAGGGAAGCAAAAAATATTTACAATTTTATTGTTTTATCATTTTTAAAGTGGGTCTTTAAAAATATTCTGGTGATTTTCTTTTCAAACAAGTAATAATTATGGTAATATAGCTTTATAATATAGGAGATAATAAAACGAAAATTATAGTAGATTATTAACCGTCATTTCTCTAATTGGATATAGACTTAGGATATAGTTGAGGATAAATGACATAGATTTGTGTGAGCATATACCACCTTGATCAAAAAGTTCCCGGATAGATGGGAGTGTGGCGCTACCATCGTTCCGATTTGAGTTCTGTTTTTTTTGTTAAGTTGGGACAGCTGTTGTTGATATTCTCTCTAAATCTTAGCATCATAGCTTAACATTTGCAAAAGTTACGTAGCCAAGAGTACATCTATCTCTGTGTGTGTTGGCGATTTTTTACAATTTTAGAAATGGATTTAAATTTGCAACAACGAACTTGTATTAAATTTTGCGTAAAAAACGGATTTAATGGTGCGCGAATGTTGGAAATATTGGAAAAGTGTTTCGGCAACGATTCTCTAAAGAAATCGGTCGTTTACCAGTGGCACGAGCGCTTCAAAAGTGGTCGTGAGTCAAACGAAGATGATGACCATCGACATCGAAAACCGACGAAAATATTGATAAAGTAAAAGAAATGTTGGTCAATAACTTGAACATTGTCTATGGATCCGTCTAAGACATTTTGTTTAATGGTTTGGGCTTCCGTCATGTAGCAGCAAAGTTGGTGCCAAAAGACGTCAATTTCATGCAAAAAATAGACCGTGTTGACGTCGCAAAAGACATGAATCCGATCGCACATTCATCAAAAGGATCATTACTGGAGACGAGACGTGGGTTTATGAGTACGACACGCAATCCAGACATCAGGCAAGTGAATGGCGTTCACCAAATGAGCCGAGACCAAAAAAACCACGTCGTTTTCAGTCAAAAAAGAAGGCAATGCTCGCGGTTTTCATGGATTACAACGGTGTAGTGCATCATGAATTTTTGCCAGAAGGCCAGACAGTAAAGAAAGAGTATTATTTGGGCGTTATGAGACGTTTACGTGAAGTAATTCGCCGAAAGAGACCAGAATTGTGAGCAGAAAACTCGTGGATTTTGCACCATGATAACGCACCGTCGCCCAGTGTCATCAATATTCGTAATTTTTTGACGAAAAATGCAACAAATACCATCCAAGAACCACCGAATTCACCTGATTTGGCTCCCTGTGACTTCTTTCTGTTCAATAGAGTTAAAAAACCATTACGGAGAACGCGTTTCAACAGCCGAAAGGAAGTAATGGAAAAATCGCAGGAAGCACTGATGGACATACCGAAAACCGAATATAAAAAATGTTTCGAGGGTTGGATCAAGCGCTGGCATAAGTGTGTTCAAGTCGATGGAGATTACTTTGAAGGGGACAATATAGATTTAGATGAATAAACTTGTATTTTTAATTTTCTGAATAAATTCCGGTAACTTTTCGATCAAGACGGTATTTCTTTTTAGGTTGGATTATGCACCTAGAAATAAGGCTTATAAAGAAAAATTATGGATGGCTTTAGTCATTGTTAAATATAATTAATAATAACCTACTTGAATGTGCAAAGCATATTAATTTTATTACAAATAAACTCTATTTTAAGGAATAGTGGGTATAAAAAGAAGTTTATTCGTGTTTTATAAAAAAAATCTAATAAGATATATTAGATGTAATTTTGGTGATAATTTTTTGACAAGCGCTTTGATATTTCGAGTTTTTGTAACCTTTTTTCAGAATTTTTTTAAAAAATCTTCTTAAATAGAGGGCACAGACTGAAGGCAACATTTCAGAATTTTTATAAAAAAATATACACAAAATTTGATTTGGTTTTTTTAGGATCAAAGAATTGATTAAATATTTTTGCTTAAAAGTGAATATTATCTATAAGATACAACAATTCCCCAAGCTTATTATCTTGGAAAAATTCTTTCATATAGGATATTTTTTTATATTTTTTCTTTTATTAATTATATAAATTCTTGCATTTTGTTATATTAATTAAATAGACAAAAATAAAAATAAATAGTTTTCTTTATTATAAAAAATTAAAATAATCGTGTGCTGTCCTTGTAAATAAGATATTTTCGAAAAAGTAAGTGTCTTTACGAGTATAATGGTTGCTCAAAGGTAATATCAATATAATAAATGGTTCGTAGGTAATGGATAGAAATGGTACGTGCCTATAAGTGACACTAACAAAATTGTTTTTTTTTTATGAAAGAAGTAATAAAAATTCAGGAACATTGAGATCTGTTATAATAAAAGCGGATTCACCGAAAAAATAAATTTTAAATTCTATATTTTTCTTAACTATTAAAAAGTATAATAACGAAGATATGAGAATACGCATTTTTAGAAAGCTGAATAAAAAGATAAACAAAAATAAAAGCTATTATCATATGTTCGCGTATACGTTGAAAGAGTTCGCTCATTTTTGACATACCATTCCCCATCCCTAAATTACAACTACGTGTACACATATACATTATATACGAGTATATAAATTAATTTAAAAACAAAAACAATAAATTTATGCATCTTAACATATTATATTATAATTTTATTTTTAACTAAAAATAAAAGAAATATTTTTGAATGGAAGTAATGAGAATTAAACCATTTTTCTCTTTTTTCAGATTTGCTTATAGCTTTGCATCACGGCTTAAAAAGAGAGAGCAGTAGAACGCACAATGCATGAGGACATTTGGCTATTCTGTGCAATTTCTCCCTCTCCATCAACCCAAAGAGTTAGTGTTCAATTAAGTTCGGAGCGGTTCGGTGTACTTCGTTCCACGCCTGGTCCGTTTTGATATACATACTTTGATTAAGGTGATTCTCTCCGCTCACCACACTCATTTTCCGACGTTTTCATAAGCCCGAAGACTGCTATTTGTTTCTATTATTTCCTTCTCATTGTCAAATTATTGTCAATTTTGTTGTTGTCATCTATATGGATCGCACTCTCCTGATCTGAGATGGACCGTTTTTGCGAATTGATCTGCGTAAACTTTGTAATGCGTGTTTAGCTTTTCGTTTAGTTTCGTTCGCTGTTTGTGCTGTCTATTTTTCTCGTAGAGTTGAGGTAAGGTTTTTTTAATAAAAATAATTTTTTTTATGGTAATAATCAGTTAAAGGTTATTGAATACCTTCTGCAAAGGTAAGAAGGTAATAGAATACCTTCAGCAAAGGTAAAAAGGTAAAAAGGTTCCAGTGAAAGTAAGAAAATTTTTAAGAGGGAGGAAACGCAGTGTCTATAAAAGGAACAAAACGCCAATAAAAATGGAAAACGCTGATAAAGGTATATTATTGCAAATCTGGGGAGTGGGAGGTAAAGTGAAGCTTCCATAAGTGTCCAGTTTTATACTCAATAGTGTAAATCTGGAGAAAAAGAGAGGAACAACGATTTTTTCCAAGAAAAGAGAGGTTATTTGTCTCCATTTCCGACTTGGATTGTTCGCACAGTGGACTTGAGGGACGAGCTTTAAATCAATTAGAATTTTGATATAAAGTATTTTTTTTAAAAATTTCTTTTAATTATACTATTATAATTATTATTCCCTGTTGAAATTTTAATTAAATACAAAAAATAGTATTGAGCTGAGATAGACGGACTGACCTGAGATAGACGGACTGACCTGAGATGGACTTATTTTGCGAATTGATCTGCGTAAACTTTGTAATGCGTTTAGCTTTTCATTTAGTTTCGTTCGGTATATGTGCTGTCTATTTTTCTCGTAAAGTTGAGGTAAGTTTTTTAATAAAAATGTTGATTAATGGTGATAATAATCAGATGAAGGTAATAAAAATAGTGTTGATAAGAAAAAGTTTCAACAAAGGTAAGAAGGTAAAAATATTTGATTGAAAGTAAGAAAATATTTAAGAAGGAGAAAGCGCACAGTGCCTATAAGAGTCACATGACGCTTATCAAAATGGAAAAACGCCGATTATCGAATATTATTGCAAAACTTGGGAGTGGTAGGTAAAGTGTCCAGTTTTAATTAAATACCCAAAAGTAGTATTGAGCTAAGATGGGCTGACTTTGCGCATTGATATGCGTAAACTTTGTAATGCGTTCAGCTTTTTATTTAGTTTCGTTCGCTTTATGGGCTGTCTATATTTCTCGTAGAGTTGAGGTAAGGTTTTTTTTAAGAAAATTAATTTTTTTTTTGGTATTAATCAGGTAAAGGTTATTGAATACCTTCTGCAAAGGTAAGAAGGTAATAGAGTACCTTCAGAAAAGGTAAAAAGGTAAAAAGGTTCCAGTAAAAGTAAGAAAATGTTTAAGAAGGGGGAAACGCAGTGTCTATAAGAGGAACAAACCGCCGATGAAGGTATATTATTGTAAAACTGGGGAGTGTGAGGTAAAGTGAAGCTTCCATAAGTGTCCAGTTTTATATTCAATAGTGTGAATCTGGAGAAAAAGAGAGGAACAACAATTTATTCCACGAAAAGAGAGGTTACGTGTATTTGTCTCCATTTCCGACTTGGATTGTTCGCACAGTGGACTTGAGGGACGAGCTTTAAATCAATTAGAATTTTGATATAAAGCAATTTTTTTAAATTTCTTTTAATTATACTATTATAATTATTATTCCCTGTTGAAATTTTAATTAAATACACAAAAATAGTATTGAGCTGAGATAGACGGACTGATCTGAGATGGACTTATTTTGCGAATTGATCTGCGTAAACTTTGTAATGCGTTTAGCTTTTCATTTAGTTTCGTTCGGTATACCATATGTGCTATCTATTTTTCTCGTAAAGTTGAGGTAAGTTTTTTAATAAAAATGTTGATTAATGGTGATAATAATCAGATGAATGTAATAAAAATAGTGTTGATAAGAAAAAGTTTCAACAAAGGTAAGAAGGTAAAAAGATTTGATTGAAAGTAAGAAAATATTTAAGGAGGAAGCGCACAGTGCCTATAAGAGCAACAAGACGCTTATCAAAATAGGAAAACGCCGATTATCGTATATTATTGCAAAACTTGGGAGTGGTAGGTAAAGTGTCCAGTTTTAATTAAATACCCAAAAGTAGTATTGAGCTAAGATGGGCTGACTTTGTGCATTGATTTGCGTAAACTTTGTAATGCGTTCAGCTTTTTATTTAGTTTCGTTCGCTGTCTATATTTCTCGTAGAGTTGAGGTAAGTTTTTAATAGAAATTATGATAAATGATGGTAATAATCAGGTAAAGGTAATAAAATAGTGTTGATAAGCCGAAAAGGTTTCGGCAACCGTGAACAGGTAAAAAGATTCCAGTGAAAGTAAAAAAAATATTCAAGAAGGAGGAAACGCAATGCATATGAAAAGAACAAGATGCCAATAAAAATGGAAAGCGCCATTAACCTATATTATTGTAAAGCTAGGGAGTGGGAGGTGAAGTGAAGCTCCCATAGGCTTCCAGTTATATACTCAATAGTGTAAATTTGGAAAAAATTGTTTTTCCAGATTCACACTATTTAGTATAAGAGGAACAACAATTTTTTTTCAACAGAAGCGAGGTTATTTGTCTCCGTTTTCGACTTGGATTGTTCGCATAGTGGACTTGAGGTGAGTCTATTTAAAAAGAAAAGTATAATTTTGAGATTTACTTTTGATTATTTTTTTAATAGCTTACAGGTGCTTAGAGTAGTAAAAATGAAAATACTTAAAATTATCTAGACAATTTCTTATAAGAGAAAATGTAAGTATTTTTTTTGTTGGAAAATTACTAACCAATTTTTAATTTATTTTATTTTAATTTTCAGGTATTTCCGAAATTTTAAGAAAGGATTGCTTATAAAATTTTTGAAAGAGGCTGACTCTTTATCACTTTTTTCCATCAAGAAAGGACTTTTTGACAGGTAACACAATTTTTTTAAATTATATTTTCTTAGTTCTTATTGTTTTTATAAATGATAGAATAAGGTGTTTTCTCCAGTAGCATAGATTATAGTTACCAAAAAAAACTTTACCGTGAATTGCTTTATAGTATAAGTTGTAATCTTGAAATCTTTATTAAATATAAAAAAAGAATATTTTCTCAATCCAGATTTTGGTCTGAACCTGCCTAAAATATTGCAATACCATTTGCTTTTTTTTGTGTTGACCAGAAGTTTTTGGCTTCTGCCTTGTGGAGATTTATTTTATGGTAATTATGCTCAATCTAGGTATAAGCACCAAACTTCTTCAAGAGTACGAGAAAATTCTGGCCAGCTCATAACATTCTTTCAATTGCCGTAGAACAAATTTTTTTTTTAGTTTAAATCTGCTGTTTTTTAGTGAAAAAAAACATTTCTTTTTCATAGAAAGAAAAAACATATTTATTTACAGTACTTGCCCTCGCTAGCTACATATTTTTCCCATCTCTGGGGCAATTTGTGCATACCACGCCAAAAAAATTCCTTCTCTTTCGAGGCAAACCAGTCATCAAGCCATTTTCGGACGTCTCCGTAAGAATCGAAGTGCTGCTCAGCGAGCGCGACCCATCGACGAAAACAGGTGGAAGGGGACAGGTCTGGTAAATAAGCGTGTCTCCAAGTAGTTTTGGACCATTTTTGACGTGTGCGATGGTGCGTTGTTGTGGAAGAAAATCAGCTTGTCATGTTTTTGTTGATAATCCGTCCTTTTTTCACACAGAGCACGGTGCAATTTGATCAGTTGTTGGTGGTAGCGGTGGGCATTGACAGCTTCATCAGATTTCAACATCTCATAATAGGCGATACCATACTGATCCCACCAAACGCAAAGCATCGTTTTCCGTCCGAAGCGATTTGGTCTTGGGGAAAATGTTGATGGTTGACCGGGATCAACTCACTATTTCCACTTTTCATCGCCTGGTTGACCGGGATCAACCCACTATCAATATATCCACTTTTCATCGCCTGTCACAATCCAATGCAGGAACGACTTTCTTTTTTGTCTAACAAGCAAGATTTCCCATGTGTTATGGCGTCCCTCCATCTGCCTATTGTTCAATTCATGCGGCACCCATTTACCGATCTTTTCAATCTTCCCCATGCCACGCAGACGCATAGAAATGGCTGGTTGAGTAACACTCAATTGCTCCATGAGCATTTTTTGCGATTACGTATCGTCTTCGTCCAAAAGCGCGTCTGCAATTGATGGTACTCAACCTTCCTAGGCCGATTTTCATGCTTCTTGTCCCACAAGACAAAATTGCCATCTTTGAACCGACTAAACCAATCTCGGCACATTGTTTCCTATAAAGCACTGTCAGCATAGGCCTCCATAAGCATTCGATGTGATGCGGCAGCCGATTTCTTCAAATTGAAGCAGAAAAGCAGAGCTTCCCGCCTATGCTCTTTTTCTGGCACAAAACTAGACATGATTCCCAAAGGAAAAATGTATGTTGTTGTACGAAATTGCTGACAATGTGCACTGATTAAATTGCCAGATGTCAAACTCATAAAAAAAATATGACGTGCCCATGATAGCTTAATACCTTCACTCACGCCATGTATGACCAAACAGCGGATTTAAGCTTATACACCTGGTAATAGATTATATTGAGGCGAGATCTCGCAGATACAATGCTGAACGAGCTTCTTTTCTTCTTAGAAAGCTTAGATATATTTCAGTTTTTATGGAAAATTGAAAATATATCCTTCTAAAAACAAGCGCAGGTATCCTAAGCGGCTCACCCTGCCTAATTACTATGTCGGTTTGTGCTGCTAGATACGAATTAGACCGTTTATGTTGTCTCTCGTAACCAACTTTGGTTTGCTGTAGGTCCACAGAGTTGGTTTGCTATAGTTTCCCGATTTTTTTTAAAAAAAAACCTAATATCTTATGAAGCTAAAAGAGTTTGTCTTATAGTACGATTGGCTCTTCCGTTGGCCTTCAACCGAAGTACATGACCGGTTGCTTAATTCATGGTTGGGATTGCAAAATCTCTTGTGCAAAAGACCATCAAAGAATGATCAAGAGCTATATGATCTTTTGCTGATTCGGGACACTGCAAATGCCATGTGCGCAAGGCGTTATAATTGCGTGGCAATTTGCAATGCAGTTCCCCCATTTTTGTCAGGCCAGTCTAGATGCGTTGAAAATTTATTGACAATGCTTGGTAACAATGCAAGCGCGGATCCTGGCAGGGCACTTTGCGCTTGGATTTCGATAGTGAACTTACGCTAGCCGCACTAATTTCATATCTAATAGGTCTAGTTGCCAGCATAGCTGGCGAGCTAGCTGACGGACCCATGCCAAGAGAAGACTCTTTGAAGAATTGCAAGTCTTCTACACTGTCGGTAAAATGGACAGCTCTTGTAGCAGAAGCTGCTGGAATCTCCCTTAGGACATCCTCTAAGGTATCTAATTAATTATGCGTTCTAGGCAACATGGATTCTGCTGTTTCAACTCTTTTCTTCAGGCTTTTTAATTCAGCCCCCACTTAATCCGCTGCTTTCTAATGTCTTCTCAGAAATCAGCGAGAAAATTACTGCAGCTGATACCTATTTTAGCTCTGGTCAGAATACTCTACTGCCACAGCTGATAACAATTAAAAAGTACAACGAAATTATAACTAAGTAACCTAGGTCAAAATCGGATTCATTAAGCCTCACACATCTGCATTTTTTTAAAAGAATCAGAATATTGATTATATCAGATATGCTAATATGATCTTATGTTATAATAATGTGACCTTAACATATAAACAAACGCAAAAAATGGGTTTCTTCATAACATGCTTTTGGAAAATTCGACCAACAGTACTTTAAAATATAAAATTTCCATCGACTTGATGGGTTCGTCATCTGATATGGTAAAGGACTTTCTGTCTGCCTATTTCGTTTTTCTAGTTTTCATTGATAAAATCATGGAAATATTATTTTTTCGGAGTTCTTTATAGATTTTTGCTTATGTCAATAAGAAGTTCGCCCTTTTAATACTTTTATATTTGTTTGATGTTTATTTTTAAATTGTCATCTTTAAAGGTTAATCAAATTAAAAATAATTTCTCTGGAAAATTTATAGGAAAAGTCATTTAGTGTCGGACCGGACAATCCATATCATAAATCGAAGAAAAGGTAGGCCAATATTTTTTTCTCTTTTAATTTTTGTCTAACTTGTGCTTTTTTTTATATTAAATTTTTAAAAAAAAATCAAGTTTAAAGGTAACAAATTTCATTGCTTAAAAGAAAAAACAAACAAAAATTCCCATTTTTTTGACGCAATAACCAAACAAGCAAAATTTGCTAAATCTTCTTATTATCGTTCTGACCCTTCCTGTGTAAAGGATTTTATAGTTACGTATACAGTTTTAAGCCCAACAGTGCTTATGGAGCTACTATGATTAACGGTTTTCAGCGCTTTTCTCTTTTAAATTTTTCAAAATTTGTTTTTTTTTTTAACTTTTTTTTACCATCATTCTATTTTCTTTGGTGAGTTTTTTGCGGAAAATTTGTATGCAGGCATTCATAGAGCGTGGAGTGGAAGCTTTCAGATTCAGAAAATTCAGCTTCTGTATGCTGACCCTCTAGAATCCTTTCCGTGTAGAATTACTGCGGTGAAAAACAAATGAGATTTACTATGTCCTGAAATTAAATGAATCCATCGCTTGGGAGAACGAATTGAGGGCAGTTCAGCGGGTGGACAGATACACAAAAACGACATTTATTTCTGTTTCTCGTGTGTTAAAGGTTTTTGATTCTTCTTACGTTAGGGTTAACCCTAATCGCACTAGTATGTTGGCTATGTTTGCACTGTAGTTATTAGTAATGGAATTTTTTTCTCAATAGCTTCGCGCTGAAAAATTTTTTTACGACTATTTCGTTTTGTGCATACGTAGTTGGATGTACATTTGGGAATTTTATTGCTCTCGGTGCATTC
This sequence comes from Atherix ibis, assembly GCA_958298945.1. Classification (NCBI taxonomy): domain Eukaryota; kingdom Metazoa; phylum Arthropoda; class Insecta; order Diptera; family Athericidae; genus Atherix; species Atherix ibis. The sequence continues at coordinate 34,285,463 of OY282609.1, forward strand.
TGAAAATTTTCTCTTTATATTCTAGATGTCATGGTACACTACAATCGTGGGTTTTTTTCGAACACGTTTGTTCGTGGATGTTTTCCTATTTTACTAAAAATATCACAAGGAGGATTGAAAAAAAAATCATTTTCAGTTCTCATTCAATTAATACGCCAATGGCTTACATTATATGTCTTATTTTATTACGATTCAGGTTTTTTTGTCTAGTCCTTTTGCTATTTATTTCTTGGGCTGCCTACCCCAATTTTGTGTTTGTTAAAAAAAAAGTCTTACCGATGATGACAGTGCATTGCGACACAAATTCTCACTGTTATGTTAGGTTGAAGGAGAATTTTTGGTAAAACGAAAAAGCTGGTATGCTGGCAACTTATTGGCCTCTAGATTGTTTGCCAAGAATTAGCATACACCTACGAGCGTAGATGCATTAATGTACACATGATGGTGTTATGAATATTGTTCGGTTATGTGAGATAGCGGTTTATTGGCGAGTCTAGAAGCCGCTTAGGTCACATATATGGCATCCATAAACCTCGTACGAATATGTGCACCACACGAAATGCAAAATGGAATTTATTGCATATTTTATGGCGACCGTACCAAGTGCCAACAACTGCCAACTACCAACGATGATGATACTACCCTTAAAAGGGGGCTGCTTGTTTAAAAACTGTAAGAACAACGATTTGTTGCAGTGGCTCAGGCGGCAGGAATAGAGACGTTTGGATTTACGAAATAACTTCTTTTGTTCGGCTTGCAAAAGGGCAATCTAAACTTGATCGTATAAAATGTTTTAGGGAATTTTGCGGACTTGAAAATTCCTTGAATGCGGCCATATTAAGAGAATTTCTAACCTGCTTCCGCTACTTCTGCTACTGCTACTTTAGCTATTATTCGTCGCCTCGTCAAGTGACGTTTGGAAAGCATTCTTCGTGGGTATGCCATTTTGTGTTCGACGATGAGTAGTTCCATATGTCTCGTTGTAGAAATTAGTCGAAGAGAAACAGAAGAAGCACTTCTACCCAGAAGGTATCATTTCCACCTAGTTGTTCTGAGCAGAGAGCATTTTTTTTGGAATTCCTACGATAAGCATTTCAGAGAAAAATTGGGGATTTTTCACTGAAGCGCTTTTTCTTTTATTATTTTTTTTTTGTTCGCCTGGTTGATCCTTTTTTCTATTTTCCATATGTTGGATATGAATTTCATACCAAATGTGCAGAAAACATGTATGCAAATGGCACATGATTTAGTGAACTGCGCGCCTGTAGTGTAGTAGCGACTATTATTCCTTCAAGTTCGTCCTTTCATATCATACCAAATTGTGTATGCACAGTGATGAACCATCTACGAAGTTATGCATTTTTCAAATACCAGCACATACGAGTATGGCGTTTGTGCCGTAATAAAATGTTTGACTTGAATACCGGCACAGCGATATAAATCTATTAAAATGCAGGTATTCACATATGTTATATATGACCGTCTTTGGTATTTTATGTGCTATGCAGATTTATCTTCAAAAAATAGGCGGAAAGACAAAGACTGAACAGTGCGAAATAATGCACTTTGGTTTGAATAAATATTCTATACAATAACAAAAATAAGGACAACGAAAAATAATGCAGTGAAAATAGGATATGCACATTTTGGCGAGTATAGTGTGTCCTTGTCTATGACGGTAGATGGTTTTTTTGTTCCTGTGTATGTTTGTATGCATATGTTTTGACAAAATTGGTGATAATTTTGTGAGCAAATATAGGACCAGCTAAAAGTTTATGTTTTTTTTTTAAATTTGTTGAAAATTTTTTACTTTGTACATGTGTGGATTTATGCATCTGGCATGGGGATCTTCTTCTATTTTATTTTTGTGTTGTAGCCAAGAATTTAGAAATTTATCGTTTAATATTTTCATATTTTGTGTAAAGCCAAATACAAATCTTGATAGAGATTTAAGGTATTTGTGGGCATTTCTCTTCTCTGTTAATAGAGATGATAAAAATTTGATTAAATTTTTTTTACATTTCTTGTAATATTATTGTGAACGCTCGAATAACCAATTATGTTTGAAATAATTTTTTATTGATTGATTTCACTGAGCATTTTACGTAAGTTGTTCTAAGTCACAGCTCACGGATCGAAAATTCGATGCTTCGGCAGGTTGTTTGGGTTCCGTTCTTGCACGAGCTGTATTTTATACGCTTTCAGACCAATATTCTCGTATAAAATCGTTCATATAGTCGAGTAACACAATCCCAATTGCTGTGAACTGCGACGGACTGGATGGTATGGTAGCAATATTTTCCTCTGTACGCATTCTACAGAGCTTGCCAATTTACTTTTTAAAGATTATTTTATGGCATATATATATTGGCCATGACTACGTTTTAAGTAATCCATACGAGAAGTCCAATTTTGAACCACTTTATCAAGGCGCTAGCTCACGTGTTATTAGTGTAATGTCGTCTTCCAAGACTGCAAGTGGTGCTGGTTTATCAGCATAGAAAAGTGACTTCACCTAGCTTCATAAAAAATAGTCTATAAACATCAAATCGCACGATCTAGTAGTAAAAAATCCTACCGATCAGATATAGTTCTTATATTTTGGTTCATCTTTAAAGAAATACCAAACCAAACAGTGCATTTTTTCAAGTTATTCTAAGGCCGTTTGGCAGATCGTTTGGCTTCAGTTCTTGAACGTGCTATATTTTATACGCTTTCAGACCAAAATCCTTGCGTAAAATTTTCCACATAGTCGAGTAAAATAATCCCAGTTGCTGTAAACTGCAACGGACTGGACGCTATGGTAGCAATATTTTCCTCTGTACCAAGGATTGGCGGTTTGATGTCCAATAGTGTAAAATTGCTGCGAAATTTTGTCAATATGGCTTGAATAGCTTGCTTAGTAGATCGATTATGATGATCATAAAATGGGCAAAGTACGTGACACACATTTTTTGCAGAACACAAATTTTGATTATAAAATTCAATAATTTGTAAGCTTTATTCGGGTGAAAGTCTTTCCAAGACGAAATGAAAATGCTAACTGAGAACTTTTGACTTCGATACACGTTACGTGTCCAAAATAAAAACATCAAAAAGTAAACAACAAAAAAGTCACCCGATATACCAAGTATATATGCTTAAATCCCCTGTTTGGTCATAGATGGCGTGAGTGAGCGTATTAAGCTACCATGGGCACGCCATATTTTTTTTATGGGTTTGACATCTGTCAACATTAATCAGTGCATATGGTCAGCAATTTCGTACAACAACATACATTTTTCCTTTGGTAATCATGTCTAGTTTTGTGCCAGAAAAAGAGCATATGCGGGGAGCTCTGCTTTTCTGCTTCCATTTGAAGAAATTGGCTGCCGAATCGCATCGAATGTTTGTAGAGGCCTATGCTGACAGTGCTTTATCGGAACGAGATTGGTTTCGTCGGTTCAAAGGCGGCAATTTTGACTTGTGAGACAAGAAGCGTGAAAATCGGTACTTTGGAAGGTACCTAGGAAGGTTGAGGACCATCAATTGCAGGCTCTTTTGGACGAAGACGATACCCATCGCAACAAATGCTCGCGAAAATGGGTGCCGCATGAATTGAACAATAGGCAAATGAAGCGACGCCAAAACACATGCGAAATCTTGCTCGCCGGACAAAAAAGAAAGTTGCTCCTGTATCGGATTGTGACAGGCGATAAAAAGTGGATATATTTCTAAATGCAAGAAATCGTGGGTTGATCCCGGCCAACCATCAACATCTTCCCCAAGACCAAATGGCTTCGGACGGAAAACGTTGCTGTGCGTTTGGTGGGATCGTCTACTATGAGATGTTGAAACCTGGTGAAACTGTCAATGCCCACCGCTACCATCAATAAGTGATCAAATTGCACCGTACTCTACGTGAAAAAAGGGCGGATTATCAACAAAGACATGACAAACTGATTTTTCTTCACGACAACCCACCATCGCACACGTCAAAAATGGTCCAAAACTACTTGGACACGCTCAACTGAGTGGTGCTACCCCATCCCGCTTATTCATCAGACCTGGCCCCTTCTGACTATTACCTGTTTTCGTCGATGGGCCACGCGCTCGCTGAGCAGCACTTCGATTCTTATGAAGACATCCGAAAATGGCTTGATGAGTGGTTTGCCTCGAAAGAGAAGGAATTTTTTTGGCGTGGTATTCACAAATTGCCCGATAGAAGGGGAAAATGTGTAGCTAGTGAAAGCAAGTACTTTGAATAAATTTGTTTTTGCTTTCTATGAAAAAAAAAGTGTTTTTTTGACTAAAAAACAGCGGATTTAAGCTTATACATCTGGTAAAACAATTGGCAAATCAAAACACAACAAAACAAACAGTTTTTCATACACAAACGTTCTCCGCATAATTTTACAAGGGGAAATGTCGAAATTGCAACAATGTTCGCGTCCCTTGCCTACACTAATCGAGCATCTTCAATGGAGCAAATCTCCATATTTTGTTCGTCCAACATTTTTGAGCGTTTATTCATAATACACTGTTCGAGCTGAAAAAATTGACGATTTTTACTAAAATTCGAGAATTTCTCGAATTCTGTAATCGTAACATTAGTGATTATTATAACCCTTATATTTTTTTAAATCTATGTCAACCCTATCTGTAGCGAAATCCTCCGTGAGAGCATTCGATTTTCCTGCGCTTTTTGTTTTACTATTTTCATTTTTCGATGAAATTTGTAATGCTGTAAAAATCCATTATTATTAAATGGCAATGGTTATGCTAGAAAATAAATTTTGCATGTGAAAAATTTCTAATATGATATGGAAGAGATAGAAAAGCACCAGAGAGCCATTTTTGAGAGAGAGGATGAGCAAAAATGTGTTGTAGGAAAGAGGGTGGTAAGATGACAAAATGATACTGTATTTACGTATTAAATATTAAATATACTATCCTGGCTTCATATACAGTAAAGAGAGAAAATCAACTAATACGAAATATCTGATAGAAGGAGAGGAAAAATAACAAAACATAGCAACAAAATATCTAGCCTACAATCACAATTTAACAGATAATTTAGGTCATTTTTATACCATCATAAGGCCGCGAGCGATAACATTATCCATGACACATTTTATTGTTGAGATTTTTGTGGATGAGAGATAAAAAGACAAATAGCAAAATGTAAAAGGAAAAAAGGAAAAAAGGGAAAAAAGAAAGAAAGAGGATTTGATATCTACAAATTTTTCTGACGTATCTGTGTGTATCCAAAAATGGTTGATGTAGGAATGTTGGGCATATTTGCATTTAGAATACTGCCACTCTACGATAGAATACTATTCATCGTAGGTGGAGAGATAGATCTACGACAATTACTTTCATTCTTTCACCCGTATATGAGCCGGCATATCGCATCATTCATTTTACCATGTTCAAAATGATAAATATTGTACGAGTATAATGAAAGGTGCTACTGCTCATACGTACGAGCAGACAAATTTGTGTACATACCATTCACGTGCGTCTCGTACTTTAGCCCATCGCTAGCTCTCTAGATCTAAGCTCTGACCAATTATTTTACTCGTACATACTCATATAATCCTGTATGTAAAGGGTTTGTGTATACACTTTGTACGAAATGGAAATCATATTTTCTTTAAATAAGGATCATCTCCACTTATACGATATCTGACTTTTGCATGAACACTCTCGTTGTACACGCACATACACCTTTGCTCTGTTGTTGTTGTTAATGTTTTTTTTGTTTTTATTTTTTGTTGTTGTTTGATCATCGCGAATATGAATAAACAAACCTTTTTATGTTTGGGCACGTCAACTACCATATTTGTATTATAGAAAAGTCTGGATACTCTGTCCCAATGGAAATATGAGCAATTCATACAATTTGTTTAGGCATAAATGTCTGCCTTTTGGGATATAAAGAGGAGATGATTTTTTTTTGTGTGAGGATATACGTGAAAAGCTAGTTCTCTAGTTGGCATGAAGCATTAGACAATAATGTTCGCGTATGTCTAATATTAAGTGTTTTATGAATGAATACAGATGATAGGTTGCGGATAATATTTAAAGGCGGTAAATGGGAATAGATTCATATAACAACTGCTATCGTCTCTTCCTCTTTTTTTTTGTGGCAATTAGAATATTGGCTAACATTCAAGTATGTTTGGATACAGACTTATTTTTTCCTGATGGTGGTCAGCATCAAATGGGATAATGCGGAAAATGTTGAAAGCTAAAAAGTCATAAATTTGGGTCGTGACATTTTCTTGAATATCAATGGAAATAATATCACCACATACGAGTATATCACGATGAATAGGAATGATGATATAAAAATAAATTTCTCTTCTAATAAAAAAAAATAATTAAAAGACAATAGAATTCATTTGAATAGTAATCCTTAAAGTATTATTATTGCGACAGGTTAATTTGGGTTGTTTGGTTATTTAAAAAAAGTGCCTATTTTGAAAATTATTTTTTATATAATTTTGATGGTATACGAGGTCTGTTCAAAAAGAATCGTGAATTTCGAATTTCCGCGGGTTACGTACGTATATTCGATTTTCGATTTTTTTTGTAGCGTTATGTTGGACTCATGTCTCTCACTTATGCCGACAGGTTCGGCCATTTTGAATGCTTAGTTAATTTTTGACAGCTGCTTTGCTTGCACGTGTTTTGGATCGTCTTCGTTTTTTGCCCATTCCAAAAAATGGATCAAAGAATCTGTATCAAATTTTGTGTAAAAAACCAAATTAATTGCGCGGACACATTCCGAATGTAGGCTGTGGCATATGATGAAGCTACCTTGGATCGAAGCAATGTTTATTGGTAGTACAAAATGTTCTCAGAACGCCGAGAAGTTGTGAACGACGAAAAGCGTGGCGGACGCCCAAATCGTCGTTAGAGAAGTTGCTGAAGACTTAAACATATCGATTGGCTCGTGTCATTAGATTTTTACCAATGTTTTGGGCGTGAGACGGGTCGCCGCGAAATTCGTACCAAAATTTGCTCAATTTCGACCAAAAACAGGATCGTATTAACATTGCTAAGGAGCTGTTGGACTCTGTCCGCGACTATCCATATTTGCTCCAGAGGGTCATAACTGGTGACGAATCATGGGTTTATGGTTATGACGTGGAAACCAAAACTCAATCGTCCCAATGGAAGCTGCCGCACGAGCCAAGACCGAAAAAAGCGCGCCAAGTTCGGTCGAATGTGAAGGTTTTGCTTACAGTTTTCTTCGATTGCAGGGGCGTGTTACATCATGAGTTCTTGCCGCACAGTAGAACAGTCAATAAGGTATATTACCTACAAGTTATGCACAAGTTGCGCGAAGCAATCCGCCAGAAACGCCCGGATTTGTGGAAGAACCAAAATTGGCTTTTGCACCATGATAACGCTCCTGCTCACGCGTCGTTGCTTGTGCGCGAATGTTTGGCTAAAAATAACACACTAATAATGCCGCAGACATCGTATTCCCCAGATCTGGCCCGAAACTGAAGAGCCCCATAAAACGACGACGCTACGCTACGATTGAGGAGATAAAGACGGCATCGAAGGAGGAGCTGAACAAGATCACAAAAAATGATTTTTCGAATTGTTTCGAGAATTTTCCAATCTGGTGGGGATTACACGTTGGCACAAGTGTATAATATCTGGTGGGGATTACTTTGAAGGGACAAAATAAAAAAATAATTTTAGAAAAAACACAAAATTCGCGATACTTTTTGAACAGACCTCGTATATTTAATAAAAATACTCTATATAGACAGGTATAGAAAGGCTCTAGAAAAGGACACTTAATAAAGAAAATTTTGGGAATTGCGCTACCTAGTAAAAATTATATTTTTTAATTAATTCATTATATATAGCAAAGACACAAAACAATTGTTTATTTGTTTATATGTAAGGGAAGTTAGGCAGGAGCCAGGAATCATTTTCATAGCAATCCGATTATTATTAGGTTATTTGTCGAATTCAGATTTCGTGTGAGTGGCACTTACCAGTTTCCTAAACGAAGCTGGTTTGTTTTTAGCACGATAGAAAAGTTAGAGTTAGTTCACTTTTATGGAGTATGTTAGTATGTTTGATTATGTTAAAAAGTACACTTGATAATATAATTTTTGGATCTAGTAGCTCTACAATTTGGGGAACTCGACTCAAAAAGAAATTTGTAGTTTGCTGACATTTGCTCAATATTTGGAGAATAGTTAGTAGATCGCCAAAGAATTGGCAAAAATAAAATTATGGGTGAAGGCAGTATTTCGTATACAGAATTTCGGTAAAGTTGTTGAGTAAACTGGATTACTGGTAATTGGTCAATGAGATACTAAAAAGCTCTCACTGTTAGTCCAGCCTTTGTATCTACCTATGGCTGAGGCTGTTGTTTGCCATCTTGTAAAAAAGCGAGGCATATAAGGGATAGCTGTGAGCACAGAATGCCGGAGATTTTCTACAGCCGTATCATGAGCACGTTCATTTGCTATGATTTTTACATGGCTCGAAACCCAATGCAATTCAGCACTTCTATTGTTGAGAAATCTATGCGAAATCTCTTTGAGTACATGATCATTCAATAGGCTGTTAATAGCATTGAGAGCCGCGTGGTTGTCAGTAAAGGCGATAATATTGCATTGCCGTTATAGCTCACTGCATCCCATAGTACGGAGCTGTCCTGTACGGAAAGACTTCGCAATGAAGTTCACGGATTTAGGTGCCTTTATATTGTTGACTGCAGAAGCAGTGTTATTAAGGTCGGTTGCCGCAACCATGAAGAGCAATAAACATTATTCAAACCCGTCCAACTGTTGCCTGTAGATAGCAAGTCGTCAAAATCCTTATATCTATTTAGAGATGTAGATATTCTCAACAACGCGCTTAGCCAAGGCTTCTAATCTGACTGTGAAAAGGAAATTTGGAAGTGGATGAAGAGAGTGGAAGGATCTTTCTTTAATGTTAAGATTATTAGAGATAAGAAGGAAGCAGTTCTTTTCGAGTTGTGGGGTAGTTATAATAATTTTGACTAAATTATAAGTCCGATAATTAACGAAACAGTGATTATTATAAATAATTCTGATACGGGCTTTATGAAGGTACAGATAATATTGATTTTCGACCAGTTTCGATTAGGATTGAGACCAATTTATGTGTCAGAACTGCTAATGGGACACATCGGACTTGTGCCCCACTGGCTATTCTGTCACATAAGTCTAATTGTCAGGATTTAAGCGGAAGACATTTTGATTGAAAAATGACAATTTTATTAAATAAAAAATAACAATGTACACTCTTCGAAATTAAAAAATTGATGCCGATTGACACAGAAGTCCAGTCTAGAAAAGTATGGTCCTGTCATTTGGTAGTTGTTTAAGAAATATATCATAATTTTCCATTTTATATTATAATAAAAATTTTAATTTGATTTTACAAATATAGTAAATCTCTTAAATGGGACTAATTTCTCGCTTGGTGGATGTATTAATAAGAAAATTTGCTATATATAAGGCTCTAATGGTCTACATATAACTATGAAGAAGCTATTGTATTTACGCAAAAAGCGTTTCTGGTGTAGATTATGGCAAGAAGATTTTATTGGCTCAGTATTTTTTTGAAACCTAGCACTAAAAGTAACAAATCACGACAAGTTTTGACTTTTTTGGCAAAAAATTTCCAGGACGCGTAAATTCGAAATTCGGTGATGTCAATTTTCCTTAGAGACCGTGCAATTTGATGTCTTTGGATTTGTCTTGTAGAAAAATATAAGAAAACATATTCAAAAAGATAATCTTCTAATTTTAGAGTCAAGAGCTGCCAAGTAATGACCGTATTACAGATTTAAATGTGCAAAAATTACCTTAAAAAGGAAAAAGTCCCGTAAGAAACTTTATGGCGGTTATTTTAAAAAAATGAAATTTTATATATAATGAAAAGGTAAATTCTATGTAAATAAATTATTATTTAAGGAAATTTCATTTTAAAGAGTAATCTCTCGATTTTTACTTTCGGAAGAACAAATTGGATTAGACTTTATCTACTATCTCAACCCCAATAAGGAAAACATTCCGTTTTATTAATATTTTTTTAATAATAATTATTTCTTGGCAAATTTTATTTAATATAATTACAGTTACTGTGGGACAATTTCTTGCTATATGAAGAAAACTGAATACATACCAAAGAATGACAATCGCGATTCCGGTTTTTTTCGCGAATCCGGAAGCCAACAATCGCGAATTCGGTGTATTATTTTGGACAACATTTCATCTAGGAAGGCGTTAGCTACTCTGATTGTCTCACTTTGTTTAATCTCACAATTTCCTACCAACTCAAATCTTTACTATTTCCTACCATGGATTAGGGTAATACACAGGATTTTCATGGAATCTATCTGACGGGGGAGAGAGTTAGATTTAGATGCGAAGCTGTATGGGTTACAGCTCGTTTTTCTATAAACATGGGGGCATGGTGGGTTGAAGTTGGTTTTGTTAACTATAGAGATGACCTTAATGATGTACCAGTACGAACAGGTTGTCTGCATATACAATAGGAAAGGAATCTTGGAGGAAAGAATATAGGACAAAACGTAGATATAAATATTGAAAAGATTATGGATAGATGGGAACCTTGTGCCATATCATTTTCTCTCATCCATACGTACTACAATGACAACCTTTTAAGTTTTTGAAAATACAGACGTCTCCAATATTATTGACTATTCTACTGTGGAATGTAGAAGGAGCCTCCTTAATCATTTTAAATGATACCTAGTCCCAAAAAAAATTATATAATGTAAGAGTAGAGTATTTTAGTCAGACTAGAGTGCCTAAAGTTGAAGCAATTTAATTTTAAAACATATTGTAACTACTTAACAGAATGCCTAACGAATAGTTAGAAAAGAAGAGTTACTTATGGAAGCCTTTATCAGAAGAACTCATAAAATTCAAAAGAATGCATAATTGCTGCTTCATCCTACAAAATTTATATGCTGTTTCCTTGTTAGACCTGAAGACAGTGAGCTGGTTAGATATGTAAAGTTGAACGTTATTAAAATAACAGCAAATTCATACTACTGAGCACTAAACTATGGCCATTTGAAAAACAAACACATATCGTGAACGAACATTAGACATTTTTATTGAAATTGAAACATGAATTTATTAAAACTCTACATGGAAAATAATATCATTCATATGACCATCACGACCCAGTTTGTAGGATAAAAGATCTAAATTTTTTGTCGAATGTTATCCTTTAGTTCTTGAATTATTCTTTAATGATTCGCATTAAATTTTCCTTCTAAGAAGCTTCGAAAGAAAATGTCCAACGAAGTCAAATCGAAAGATCTTGGTGGCCTATTCATATTCCGTATGATTTTTCGATCACTGAATTTAGTGCACAACAAACTAATACGTGGGCTACTATATATATTTCTGGCCTAATAATGAAAATGCGAATATTTATCAACGAAAAAGGTTTTATTGTTTTTCAAAATATTCTCCATCAAGATTTATACACTTTTGCATGCGCTCAAACCAATTTTCGAAGCACTTTTTCCACTCCGATTGAGACACCTCCAAAACATGGTTTTTGAATGCTTCAACAGCATCTTCTGGCGACGAAAATCGTTGACCACGCATTTTTTTCTTGATGTGTGGGAATAAAAAGAAGTCATTGGGTGCCAAGTCAGGGCTGTACGGAGGATGACCCATCAATTCGACGTTTTGTCCGGTCAAAAAGGCGCTGGTTTGAGCCGATGTGTGAGAGCTCGCATTGTCATGGTGCACAATGATTCGACTTCTCTTGTTCGTTTTTCGAATTTCTCCGAAGACTTCAGGCAAACAAATGGTGGTGTACCACTCAGAATTGACCGTCCTACGTTGCACAAGCGGAACAGTCGCCACATGACCAGTTTTGCCAAAGAAACAAGCGACCATTTGCTTCGAAGTGCTTCTTCCACGAACAACTTTCGTTGGATTTGACTCGTCTTGGAAGACCCACACGGTCGATTGCTGTTTTGTTTCGGGCTCATACGCATAGATCCATGATTCGTCACCTGTGACGATCTTATAAACGTCTTTTGAAGCACCGCGATCGTATTTTTTCAGCATTTCTTTACACCAATCCACACGAGCCTTTTTTTGAGCGATTGTCAAATTGTGCGGGATCCAACGAGAACAAACCTTTTTTACGGCCAGGTGTTCATGCAATATCGAATGTATGCTGGTGGGAGAAATGCCTAGGCATGCCTCTATCTCACGGTATGTCACATGACGGTCTTGCATTATCAGTTCACGTACGGCATCGATGTTTTCTGGAACAACGGCTGTTTTTGGACGACCTTCACGGAATTCGTCTTTGAGCGAGCGTCGGCCACGATTGAATTCGTTGTACCAGTTTTTCACAGTGCTATAGGATGGTGCTTCATAGCCATACAAAGATTTAAGTTCATCGATGCACTCTTGTCGTGATAATCCACGTCGAAAGTTGTGAAAAATGATCGCACGAAAATGTTCACGAGTTAATTCCATTTTTTTGCCAAATTGATTTTTTCAAGTCACTGTAAACAACACAAATGATAGTCGTACGTCAAAACGTTCTGAGTACGTTTATGCTAAAAAATGTCAAACTTTCCAATGGAAATGTCAGATCGCACCTGGCAACACTTAGTGTTGCCTAGGCCAGAAATATATATAGTAGCCTACGTATTTCGATATTTTAGTGTTGTTCGTTAAACCATCTTATTGAGACTAAAGCTCTTTCACATTCAATTGATTCAAAATCGGCCACAAAAAGTTCATTTATTGGGGTGAAAAGTAATTTCGTTTTTCTTCCAACAGAGGATTTGATTAAATTTTTTCACAACCAACTTCATACTTAAGCCGCATAATCATATGTATGTTGATAACTGATAAAACATGGCTTGCTTGTGAAAAAATTCGATTGATTTTGCACAGTAGTTTTTGGTTGATACCCTTATAAATATGGAAAGTGAAAAACAGCATTTACGGAATATTTTACCTTTTTACTATAGAAAAGATAGAAATGCTGTTCAAGCAAGAAAAAATTAGCCAATGTGTATCGAGAAGATGTGTTAAGTAAGCGCCAGTGCCAAAAATGGTTTGTAAAATTTCGAGCAATTTTGATCTCGAAGATGCACCACGTTCTGGAAGGCCAGTTTAAGCTGATGCAGACATAATAAAGGCATTAATTGATGCAAATAACAACTCGTGAGATCGCTGAGATATTCAATTTATCTAATTTGACCGTTCATGATCATTTGAAACGGGCAGATTTAATATCAAAGCTCGCCATATGTGTTCCTAATTTTCTTACAGAAAAAAATTTGTGCCGTCGCATTGACGTTTGTGATTTGCTTCTGAAACGCCAAGAAAATGATCACTGGAGACGAGAAATGGATTGTATACAATAATGTTAAGTGCAAAAGATCCTGGAATTAAAAAGATGATCCGGCTCAAAGCACTATCTGTTTTGGTGGGATTTCAAAGGAATCGTTTATTTTGAGCTTCCACGGAGCAACACAACAATCAATTCTGAAGTGTACTGTCATCAATTGGATAAATTGAATGGTTCACTTAAAGAAAAAAGGCCAGAAATGGTCAATAGGAAAGTTATAGTGTTCCAACACGATAATGCGAAAACACATACAAGTTTGACCACTCGGCAAAAGCTTTTAGAACTTGGATGGGATATACTGCCATATCCACTATACTCTCCGATTATCATTAGTTCCGGTCTCTACAAAATTTTTTAGACGGTAAAACGTTTAATTCAAATGAGGAGATCAAAAATCACTTGGATCAGTTTTTTGTCAGCAAAGAACAAAAATGTTATGAGCATGGAATCATGCTATTTACAGAAAGATGGCAAAGACCTACTGCCATAAAGATCCAATGATCAGACTGGATAATATTTAATTGAATAAAATATAATATATAAAAACAAAATTACTTTCCGGACAACCCAATATATATCACGATATCGTTCAGAATTTACTGTAATGGATCCTTCGTCATTATTTTCATGTAACATTTTTCATAAATAACATAAGGGTTTTCCGCGTTATAAATTCAATAATTTTGTTTATTTTGATAATTTTCGATGAAAAATTTGCATGTCTTTCAACCATCCGATTGGTGAATATTCTATGCTGCTTATGGTCCAATGGCTTCAATGACTATATGACTAAAATTGTATAACTTTATACTTGACAGCTGTAAAAAAATCATAACATGTGTATTTTGGGAGATTTTCAAAAGTTAAAAAAAAAACCAATAGGTGGCATACTTTATAATATATACTATTTTGTATATTATTTATGTATACCCATGACATTCCTGACATAATGTCTAATAATTTACTATCCCATATCTACAATCTCCAACTCTGTTTTATGGTAATGGAGATTAAAAGTAAATGAACAGAAGAGTGCTCACATTATTTTTACTCTTTGGCAAGGGCAACCTCTACCTTTATCTATAATGGCAACATTAAAGTGCATTACTTAAAACTTTATCTACAATAGCTAAACTATTAACATCGAACCTACACACTAGACTAAAAATACTTCAAAGGTACAAGAACCGTTCGATATTAACAATAAATAGTAAACATTTAATAAAACAACTCAATTATTAAAGCTATTTCTTTGTTGCAAAGAAGGGTCTCTAAACAGACCGGGTAGTAAGTGACAATTCAGCTATTATCAGATTCGGGAGGAGGTTAGGTAGGGAATTATGAGGCATGTTCAATAGCGTTACGCCCTTCATAGCATTGTTGGTTGAAAGACATTGAATGAATGCTAGTACGAGTATATTGTGTAAAATGCAACTATACACGATGGAGCATTTTAATTTGTTATTAAAATTTTTTAAATTATAACTGGGAACGGCATGCTGCGAGCAACAGTATCATTTTAAAGCTTTAAATGAAACCAGATTATTTTCACTCAGATTTCTAGTCTGAGTTAATTGCTCAAAATTTTCCAATATTTATTTACCAAAAAAAAAAAAATTTTTTTTCATTTAAAAAATATAATGCAATTCTGTATATAAAAAAAATACTTGAAAATCTTTTAATTTACGGTTGAATTTAATTTGGAATCATTCCATTAACATAAATTGGGTCAGTGGGACTCACTATGAAGAAATTAGCAGTTACGAAAATTGCTGCACAAGAAAGTGTTAATAATCTCTTTTAATGAATTTCAACTATTCATAAGTATCTATCAAATTTGTAATTATTCGAAATTATTTAACATGCGAAATTTAGCATTTGACATAAGCTCTATTCCCTTTCCAATATCTGTACTGTAGTAATTTTTGACATGGTGTGGTGTTATTGAAAATTCAATTAGACGAGATTGTTAACTTTTCGCGAATATAAAGGAAAACGAAACTTTTCAAATTTAATAGAATTGCTTAAGAAGAAATTCCCAACTGTCTTCTAAATATTGTATATTATTGGAGATAAATGTCTTCATTATCGGATTATTGTTCGTAAAGAAAGCTACTAAATTTCGTAGTCAAGTTCAATCCGTTTTGTGAACTTTTTGATACTCAATCTCCTAATTTATTCAAAAGGCGAAGCCATTCGTAGATGTTTCTACAATCAGTGGAGTCAAAGTTTTGTCGTCAGAATTTTCTCTTTGAATTTTTAAACTCTTTTTAGATATCAAAAACTTGAAATTTTTCTTCTTTTTTTTTTTAGAGATCCAATAATTGAATAGACATTTTATGTTATCACAAAATTAGAAAATTTCATTATACATTCAACTAATATATGGTATGGTGTCTTCTGTCAACATTTCATTAGAGAATATTAATTAAATTATATTCCGCTCATTTCTGAAACTCTATAAATATTTTTATTGGTTATTGGTATTTTCAATTAAATTTAATTATTTTTTATACAATGTTTCGTAACCAAGAGCAATATTTTAGAAGGGCGGTGAATTTTTTGCCTAAATTTAGGATTTCTAATTTCAATTTAAAAGTTTTATGCCAGCTTCTTTTCGAAATATATGCACGGATTAGAATCCATTTGACTGTTTTGATTGATTTGTGAAAAGGTCGTAAACATACTTTGTCAAAAGCATGTTGGCTTCTACGTTTGGTAGAAATAGTTTTTTTTTAAGAAAATCAAAAAATCCTTTTTGGTTGAGGATAGAAAGATTAAGTGGTGTCGGTCTGCATAATAAAACTCCAGACATCCTGATATTTTGTCATGGTCTTCCGATTCGATAATCCGATAATTGTTTTTTGCAAACTGGAATACCGTGGAGTTTGATAACCCCATTATGGTTTTTGCATCTTGGCTAATGTCATTGTGCCATCCTAGGTATTATCGAGATATTGTACACCCAGCCATGACTATAAACCGGGTGGCGTGATGTTTCACACACATCAATGCCACACAGCAATGGATGAGTCAGTCATGTAGACACCGTCATGCAGTTAACATGTCTCTGTATAAATAATAAGAACTATACATAAATAAATAAGTCTAATATATTACATTGGCGACGAGGTAAAAAGTAAAAAGTGAAAAAAGAAAGTTAAAAGGTGTAGTGAAATCAGTGCGAGAAATCTCGTAAGAAGTGAATTTGAAAAAAAAAAAAAAAAAAAAAAAGGTTCATACAAGATGGATGAAGCCCAAGCACGAGAATTACAAGAACAGCTTAGAGAGGCCCAAATCACGCTGGAAAGAGTCAGAATGGAAAGAAACAAGGCAAATGCCGTAATAGAGGATATGGAAAAAGATTTGCTGAGGTTAAATAACCAGCGAGGAACGCACATGGACACAACACAGAATAACGCAACAGGCGGAAACGGAGGAACGCCAGCACCGATACAAAACGTGCAAGTATATTCAGCCACAGTAGGGTGTGCCGCAGAATATAATGAGCACGAGGATTGGAAAAACTACCAAGAAAGATTAGAACAATACTTTATAGTAAATAACATACTGGAGCCACGTAGAAAGGTGGCTACGCTCATAACGGTCATTGGGACAAAACGTTATGGAGTACTCGCAAATTTGTGCGACCCAGTATTACCATCGCAAAAAACATACGAGGAATTATGTGCTATACTGAAAAATCAATTCTCAAAGACAATATCGGTATTCCGTGA
This sequence comes from Atherix ibis, assembly GCA_958298945.1. Classification (NCBI taxonomy): domain Eukaryota; kingdom Metazoa; phylum Arthropoda; class Insecta; order Diptera; family Athericidae; genus Atherix; species Atherix ibis. Next base: position 34,302,613 of record OY282609.1, read on the forward strand.
ACGCACGGAATTTTTCGACTTAAAGCAAGGCGAGAATGAGTCGATTAGCCAGTGGTATATACGCTTGAAAGATAAAGCCAGCACGTGCTAATGGGGTGCGCAGCTCGACTTGATGATTACGAATAAGTTCGTAGCGGGTCTAAAGAAAGGCAAGATTTTAGATCGCGTGTGCGAAGAAGACCATAAAAAGAGGTCTGAGCAAATCGTCGAAATTGCGAAGAAGAAAGAGGCAGCTCTTATACAATCGCATCAGGAAATTAACGTACATAGGGTAAGCTTTGACAGAAAAAGTAAGCAAAGTGAAGCCATAAACCAAAGCAAAGCCGGTAAAGAAAGCTATAAAAAGAAATTTAACAAGGAGTCAAAGGGCGGCAAACAATGCAATCATTGCGGTTATAGCAACCACGAGTCCGCAGACTGCAAATTTAAATCCTATAAATGCAACCGTTGCGGTATAATAGGGCATTTAGGAAAAATATGCCAGAAAAAAGGAAAGGAACAAGCTAAACAGCACTTCGTGGAGATAGAAAACCACGACTGGACGAGCGAAGAGGTTCACTTTCAAGCAACAAAGGCAGGATACGTCAAACCGACGCAAATCCAAATAAAGATAGGAAACAAGCAATTGCTAGCTGAACTTGATTCAGGAGCAAGCAGATCGGTAATTCCGGAGGAATTATACAAAAGGCATCTATCGCAGCATAAATTGCAACCAGTGAATACTACGTTAAGATTCTATGACGGGAGCGCAATTGCACCATAAGGGCAGATCTACGTAGAAATAAAGGCAGGTAGAAAAAAGGCAAAATGTCAATTAATAGTCGTAAAAACAGGCTGTAGATTATTGTTGGGTAGAGACATGATGGAAGCACTAGGATACAAGATTGTGGAAATCAACCATGTTGGATTAAAAGTACCAAAACTACAAGAAATAATCGACAAGCACAAGACACTTTTCGACGGCAAGTTCAGAAGGTATAAATACGGCAAAATAGACATAAAGATGCAAGATAATGCGAAACCAGTGTTCTGCAAACCCAGGGCGACACCGTTTGCTTTCAAGAAGACAATCGGAGATCAGCTAGACCAACTGGAAAAAGAAGGATTACTCACCAAGGTAAAGCACAACGAATGGGGCACACCATTGGTGCCTGTGCTAAAGAAAGGAGGTGGAGTAAGGATCTGTGGCGACTACAAGGTCACGATCAATAAGTACATGCAAGATGTAAAACACCCCGCACCAAAAGTGGAAGAAGTATTCGCAGAACTGGGAGGTGGAGGAAGGTTCACGAAATTGGATATGTCAGCGGCCTACAATCAGCTAGAGCTGACTGACAGATCAAAGAAATTGTTCGCATGGAGCACACCAAAGGGTATTTATTTGCACAACCGATTACCCTATGGAACGAAAACAGCAGCAGCAGAGTTCGACAAGGTAGTAGAAAAAGTATTACAAGGAGCCAAAGGAACTGCAGCATTTCGAGACGACATAGTGGTGACGGGCAGAAATAATAACGAGCATATGCAAAATTTAAACGAAGTTTTGCAGAGGTTAGAGGAGGCTGGACTAAAGCTTAACCTCAAAAAGTGCCAGTTTTTCCAGGAAGAAATCAGATACCTGGGGTACATCATAAGCAAGAATGGGTTGTCCAAGGACCCAGAAAAAATCGCAGCAATGGTCGAAGCAAAGAGACCAGAAAACATAACAGATGTAAGAGCATTCACAGGACTGGTGACATTCTACGGAAAATTTGTACCGAGATTAGCTAAAATGTTGAAGCCGATTTATGAAGTACAAAACAAAGAAAGATTTCAATGGACAAGAAATGCAGAAAAGGCATTTATTGAAGTCAAGAAAGAACTAGCATCGGACAGAAATTTGGTACACTATAACCCAGATTATCCGATAAAACTAGTGACAGACGCATCCGACCAGGGCATAGCAGCAGTACTAATGCACGAAATGCCAAACGGAGAGGATAGACCAGTTACCTTCATATCAAGGACGCTAACAAAAGCGGAAGGTAATTACGCAATTTTGCACAAAGAGGCTTTGGCCATTTATTGGGCTTTTCGGAAATTATACCAATATTTGGCAGGTATGCATTTCAAGTTATGCACTGACCACAGGCCATTGATAACGATTTTTGGGGAGCATAAAGGCATACCACAGATGGCAGCAGGAAGGTTGCAAAGATGGGCTTTGTTTATGGGTGGATTTGACTACCAGATAGAGCACATAAAGGGCAAGAACAATGAGCCAGCCAACACATTATCGCGTCTACCCAGAAACAAAAGAGATTTAGTCCAAGAGGAAGAGGACTATCTACATTTCATGGTGGAAGACCAGCTACCGCTAAGGTCAGAAGACTTAGCGAGAGAAACTCGAAAAGATCCAGTACTGGGCAAGGTATTTTTATACACGACAACTGGATGGCCTAGTCAAATTGAAGAGTCAATTAAGCCTTTCGCACAAAGAAAGGATAAAATCTTCATAGAAAAAAATGTGCTAATGTGGGAATACCGAGTAATGATACCGGAGAACTGCAAGCAAATATTGCTGAAAGAAATACACGGAGGTCACATGGGCATCAGCAAAATGAAGGCGATCGCTCGACAATATTTTTGGTGGCCAAAGTTGGACAAAGACATAGAAGGCTATGCAAAAGGTTGCATGGCATGTCTGACAGAATCCAGCAGTCCGGAAAAATCAGGATTAAAGAAGTTTCCTGACAGCAAATATGTGTTCGAAAGGGTGCACATAGACTTTCTAGGACCACACAGGGGCAAGATGTATCTGATACTGATAGATGCATACTCCAGATGGCCAGAAATTGTCCACATGACAAAAACAGATTCGACAAATACGATCGAAAAACTAAGGGAAATATTCGCAAGATATGGTATACCAGACACACTAATCTCAGATAATGGAGCACAGCTGGTGTCAGAAGAATTCGAAAGATTCTGCAAAATGAACGGAATTTTGTACAAAACGGGTCCGCCATACCATCCACAAACAAGGAACCGGAGAGTATATGAGTGAAAAACAACTCACGTTTTTCAATCGCTATGGCCATAGGCGACCTGTGCTATAATGTCTAACGATAGGCAGGCTACGTCATAAAACAGAATTATACTGTTCTGAGACATAATTTTTTTTGGTACTATTAACCGTCCTTTATACCAATAATGTAATAATCTACTCACTATTTTTTCTATATTTAGTAAATTGAGACGTATACAGGACTTTGCATAAAAGATTCTTCATCTTTCCAACAAAACCATAACTGGTTCCGACTTTTTATCCTTCCTACACTCACTTGGAGCCTCGTTCCTCGTGGGTGATGATTATACTGCAAAATACCCTCAATGGGGTTGCCGCGTTGCTAACCCTCAACGAAAGATTTTTCAAGCTCTATTCCATAAATACTTTTGCTCCACATGATGATATAGAAGAAAAAATCGCATACTAACGATATTATCGAAGAACTAATGTTTCCAGTACCTATGAGTCTTCCTCGAAAAAATTTTAAGCCATCGGAAATTAAATATACTATTCTGCTCCTTCTCAATAAAAAAGCTCCTGGTTATGATCTAATAACAGCTCCTATTCTAAAGCAAATTTGCCAAAAAGCTTTAGTTTTAATTGCATACATTTTTAATAGTATCCTGCTCACAACCAATTTTCCTTTTCTCTGTAAATTTTCTCTCATTAAAATTATTCCTGAACCAAATAAATAAATTAATTCCTCTTCTTCATGTAGACCTATCAGCCTATTACTAATCCTAGGTAAGAATTTTAAAAAACTCATATAAAAACTATTCTACCCAGTTCTAGTTAATGAAAAAAATATTCCTGATCACCAATTTGCCTTTCGATCTGAAAACTCCACAATTCAGCAATGGCATCGCATTGTAGATTACGTTGCGTCCTCAAGCTTTTAATCATGTATGGTATACTGTACTCTGTGGCATCCTGTATTGATCACATTGCATCCTCTCTTGAGAGGAAAGAGTATTGCCCAAGAGTATTTTTAGATATGTCTCAACCTTTTGATTGTCTGTGGCACCCTGTACTTCTCTGGAAAATCAAGAGCTTTCTTTCTTCATAAGACCTTATCATAAATTCATATCTCTCCCAACGTCATTTTTAAGTTACAAATAACTCAGAATCCTCGGAAATACATCCTATTTTAGCCGGAGTCCTACAAGGTAGTATCTTTGGTCCCATTTTATATAATACTTATGCAGTTTAAGGGGTGAAGGTTGTGGGAACAGAAGAGTGATCACATTACTTTCTCAATTTGTACTATACAATTATAAAACCTATTTGGACATATGGAATCGCACTTTGGGGTTCAACGAAACGTTCCAATTCCTATCGCGCCCAGGCCTTACAATCCAAGATCCTCCGTAAAATTGTTGATGCCCCCTTTTATGTTCGTAACACTGTAATACATCGTGATTTAAATGTTGACTTTGTTCAGGACCCTTGCATATTCCGCTATCAAAAATTTCACTCCATTTTATCCTATCATCATAATCCACTTGTGAGAGAATTGTCCCATACCGCCATCGCCCGAAACACTCATCGGATGCTGAAGAGACAATAGCCTAGAGATTTTCTAGAGGCATCTAACTCCCATTAGTTGGAGAAACCCCGATGGGTATTTACTCCCACTTCATGATGCATAAAATTGTTAATTAAAATGTTTTGTAAAAAAAGAGAGAAAACTATATTTGGTAGTGTTCTTCTTAATTGATTAAAACAAATTAAATTATTTCAAAAACTTTAACGTTAAATTTCAGATTACTTAAAATAGATCAGATTCATTTTATAAAGTTGGTGTCTCCTACTCATACGACAAAAGGTAATATAGACCTTACATACAAGCAATGTAAAGTCTAGCTCGCAGTGAATGTGTTTGTTTGTTTGCATGGAAGGTCTCTTAGACGTGAGCAAGAGGACGATGAGGCCATCTGGCGACTTTGAGCTTTTTATAGATAACCGCTACCAGTTTCATAAGCAAAGCTGGTCTGTTATTTATAGGTTATATTAGTTAGAGACTGTTAAATCTTGTGGAACATGTTAATTTATTTAATCAGGTTTAAAGACGGATTTGAAAATGATTTTGTTGGATCTAAGAGCTCCACGATGGGAGAAATCCTAATCCAAAATAACTTCCTGATTTGCTGATATTTGCTGAAAGCATGTTAACACAACGCCACAGAATTGCTAGATATGTTTATAGTTCTTCAATAAAAAGTTATGGATGAGACCACTATACCCTACTCAAAGTACGTGTTTATTGAAATTTTTGGTAATTAGTCAGTGAGATACTTAAAAGCTCCGACAGTTTGTTCGGTCTGACTTTTCACGTATGACTGAAGATGTTGTTTGCCAGTCTGTTAGTAGATGTGACATATTGAATATACTAATTTTTTAAAGCTAAAAATAAAGATAACTCATTATTTGATTGGCTAGATCCAAACCAAATCAGGACACTTTAATCTAATCTATTTATCTGTCTAAGATAAGATCAGTAGTGGGTACTTAACATAGTTGGGATCCCCTATTAGAAGATACACCTAATATTAGGCGTTTTCCTTTGGACTAATTTTGCTACTAGTCGGTAGTTCTAGCTGTCATCATCTACTCTACCTCGAACAAACGAGTACATTGAACTGGGAGTTACGCATACAATTTACGTTAGGTGGATTCGAGTTGCTAAAGTGAAAATAGATATTTTTGCGGGTTCGTTGGTTATGTTGAAGAGTCATATTTTTGTCAGTACTGTTTATGTGTGAATGAACTCAGTTTTTATTGTTTATGTGTAAGTAAACTCAGTATTGTTGCTGATTGTTTTGAGGTTATGTTTCTACTAGTGTTTATAATTTGGCTTTCCTTTAGTCATCTACTCGCAGTTACCGACTAGTAGCAGAAAAAGTCCAAAGGAAAACGCCTATATTTTCCATTATAATAGTATGTTTGTTATTGCAGCAACTACAATATTAAAGCAAATGGTTTCGGGAATATTTTCACTTCTGTTTTGATGAATACTCTTTATTCTACAGAAAATACTTCAATAACTTAGCTATTAAATATTTTAAAATAAACTTTTTGTAAATTGCAAGTAACCATACGTTCCTAGTCTTTACCTTTGACGTCACTTCAACTAAGGGAGGAGTATTTCGGGGAGTTAAAATTTTTTCAATAATTCTCCATTTTAAGTGCATGAAAGAGTTCTTAATCATAGTCACTGAAAAAGTTCACATTTTTGACTCATTAGGATTGTAATTTCAAATCAAAAGTCAAAAATATATACTTGACATTAAGAACGATGGGGTATATCATGATGATTTGATACAATAACAAACCTCGAAAGGGTTGTAATGGTAAAATTGGTATAATTGGTTACATTTTATAGAATTTTTCTTTTTCTTTTTTACAGTAAGGAATTTTCTTTTGATGTAAATAGAATTATATGGTGGAGGATTATTTAAAAATATTTTCTCCAATTAGGGATATGCTACGTGTATTTGAAAAAGGAAAAACAAAAACTATCAGGTCTCCAAAAGTAAGAGAGGAGGTATAAAACCCACTTGCTTTGTAGTAGATTTTCTAACTGACAACTTGATATTTATTATTAAAATCATTTTAATCAAATCTTCATGCTCAATTCCTTTATGGGTAACAAAAAAAAAAAGAAAAAAAAAGGATTTATTAGAAAGGTACAGAAATTTGTCATATTTAGCATGAGAAGGATTTTATTTTATCCAAAATTTTCGCATCATTTTTTCCTGTCGCCCATGCTTACTTGTTTTATTTGCGCAAAAATTCTTCACTAAATTGTAATCTGTACTAGGAAAGTCTATCTGCCACCGGACTCTGGATGTTACTCCAAAAGTTGACCGAATGTCCAAGATACTAAACTGAGAATATTTAAATTTACCTTTTTTTGTGCATGATAAAATATTATAAATTTTTTTGTCCTTTTTTTTTGCCTTCATGGTTGGTTGATCTGACGTATCTGTCATTTGTTGTATATTCCACATTTTCATCTTATTCCTTCCTTCCTTTCCTGTAATTTTTCTTCTTTTTTTTCTGTTAATATTTTTTGCCGTAGGGTATAGAGGTTTAATAAGCGGAAGACAGTATTTAGAGGGTATAAGTGTAAACTGGAAGGTGGCAATGTTGGTAATATGAGTGGAAGAGGGTTTTTTTTTCCAGTTAAATGAATCCTTCAACTGATTCTATGTCTCTTGTCAGGGAAATTTTGTTCTATTTTAAATATTATATGGACCGAACTATGGCCGAATGGATCGATAGATAGAGAATGGGTATGTAGATAAACGGATAGGCAGAGGTACTTTTTGAGCGATATCAGGAATAAGACAGCACCAGCATGCTAGCAAATGGAAATGGATGTGGGCGAAGAAGAAAATCCTAGACAAACGATGCGAATAGATACATTAAAGGGACACTTTAATTTTTCATGCAGAACAATTTTGTGTATTTTTTTTAATCTATTTTAAAAATTTTATGAATTTTTGTCGATATTTTTTGTTGTTGTTGTTGTTGCTTTTCTACAAATGTTAAAGATATTTTTAGTTTTGAATTTTATTTTAATTTGATCTAATATGATATGATTCGCCTTCGCTCTGTGTCTGCTTGAATTCATATCCTCCCTTTTTGCCTTTCTTGTAGTATGAAATGAAAAATGTGTGAATATACACAATATCTCAGTGGGAAAATCTTTTTAAATTGACAAAGTTAGGTGTTGTCACTTTTTAAAAATATGAACTGTATGAGACCATGTTGGATATGTTGCGAATATAGTTGGAAAATTTCTTTGAAAAGTAAATTCGTCGACAAAAAACTCATGCGTAGATGATGATGGAAGAATTTTTCATTTTGACATAATTGCCCGGATTTTACAAGATATCTTTTGGGCAATTTGAAAATTTAAAGGTAATTTTTCGCTTTAATATGGCAATTATTTTTGTCTGTGATATCAAATTGAAAAAGATTTCGGCAAATTTTATTCGCTTATTTTTTTGTAGATTGTTTTTTTTTTCTTTTCATCGAAAAACAAAATGGAGTTAAATTTTTATCATCGATCCTTGTATATAGTCCATCATTTTAGTCCTTCGTTGTACTTTTATTTATTTTAGGCACTTTTTCTTTACTCCTCCTATTTGTTTTTTTTTGAAATTTTCCCTGATTTCCTTTTGGTAGGATGAAAGTGTTCTGTGCCATTGATTTTCTTTCTCTTCTTTTTTTTTGCTTTGAGATTTGAAATATTTTGGTTATATTTAATATTATTAATTTCTTTAATTTTATGTTGATAGTATGGAGGCTAACAGTAACAAAAAATAATATTTATAGAATACAGACAAATTTACGAATATATTTTCGGTGATGGTGTTGATATTATTCTGTTATCGTATTATGTGCTTGTTTTTGTTAGTAGGTGGTTTTGTATATTGTATTGTTGAGAGAAGATAGAAATGGGTGTGTACTATGCGAGATTGAATATACAGGAAGGTAAAAGTTTCTGGATTTTGTCGTAACGGTGAGATGTTTCATAAGTTTCTGATTAAAAGCAAGCCCATTCAATTTGTTTGTCGACAAACACTTTTAATTATATTAAGGAGAGGATGAAGAGATTGGGAATAGGTGGTCTCGGTAAAAGCTGTTAGAACAACAGAACTTCAGTCAAGTCTAAACATATAACAACGGAAGTATGTATTTCCAATGTGTTTATAAAGTGTTATAAGTTAGGCAGTATGGTTGCTTGTTTTTCTGTGAAAACACGCACAAAACTTTACCATTCGGAAGTGTTATAGCATGAAAGTATTAAGCCAAATTTTGCTGACGCAAAGAAGACAACATCTCATAGAGGAGGGCATCTAATTTCTAAAACTGAATGGTAGTATTATTGACTTTTGAAGAATTGGTCTCGTGAAAGGATTGAGAATGGAGTATTTGATACTGTACAGTATGTGACGTTTTTCTTATTATTTCTCATTAATTTATTTGACTTCATCGACTTGTTTGTGAATAGAAATAAAAACCTCTTAAATATTTATATTTGAAGAAATGCTAATTTGTAATTTAACTTCCATTATGTACACACGTACGTATTTAGTTCAACATGTACAGTTTGTATGTGCCTACGCAAGAATGTTCTGACAGTACGCACTATGGTATACGAGTATATTTAATTTTTCATTTTGAAATAGCATTCGAAAGTTCAAAGCTTACTTTTTATATTCGTATTGTATGAGTAAATTTTTCACATAAAATTAATGAAGATGTTAAGAGGACTGTACTAAAGGATTTGAGGAAATTTTAATAATTATTTCTACGAATTTTTTTTATAACATTTCAGACAAATTTATTAATTTTTGTAATAACATTTTAAATAAAATAATATTATTGATGACTTTAATAATTCAGCATGAAGCCGCAAAAGATTTTTGTTTAAGAATTCAAAAAATAATTGATTTCTTAACGAGAAAATTAATTTTTTATGTTTATTTTGGTATTAAATATGCACATTTTTTTATAAAATAAGTTCATGTTTATCATAAGGTCAATGTCATTGAAAATTAAGTTTTCTTAGACAATTTTAACTTTTTTTGTAGTTTTAATATGACTTATTTTACAAATAATTTATATTATACAATATATCATTGTATATTCGAAAAAAATAAATAAAATCTACAAAATATACGAGCGTAGTCCTAGGAATACCTGACTTGACGTATGAATGACTGTTGTTTGAAACAAGTTACTATCTTTTATAAAGCTTGGGAATATATGCATCCATTATTTTATACCTGAGATAAAGGAACAGTCGAAATAATAGACAGAAAGTGTAAATTCGGCTCCAAAGAAGGCGAAGACAGTTCCATCTGCTGGCAAGGTTTGGAATGCGGGTATCATTCGAACTTATTCCAGCGTTTAAGTGATGAAATTAAGAAAAAACTAATAAGTAAGTATTCAAAACAATGCACCAGTGTACACATCCGTTACCAAGATAGCCAAAATCAATGAGTTAAAGTTCGAAATGCTTTCAAACTTGAAAAAAATGGCTCGGTAGTAAAAGATTTGCCAACAATAAAGAGGTGGAGTCTGCGGTTAATGAATATTTTGAGGAGCTCGACGATTCATCGAATCTATTGAACATCGCTGGGAAAATTGTATCGAGCTAAAAGGAGACTATGTTGAGAATTAAAGATATTTTTTTTCGAAATTTTTTGTGTGTTCTAGTTTAGGTCGGGTACTTTTGGGACTGCAATCGTGGAGAAAATCCGGAGTAGGTTTCATAGCAAAATAATGTTGAACATTTTTGGAGAACATTAAAAAATAGGAAAGAAAATGATAAGGAAACCACTTAATGGTGGGGATTACGGGGATAGTATGCTCGTCGTGCCTAGCATATTCTTAACATTTATTCGCATAAATTTATCTAATTGAAAATTTACAATTCTTGCAGCAAATTTTTTTTGATTAGGTTTTGGATACGAGTACGAGGTCTATTCAAAAAGTATCACGAATTTATTCGATTTCCGCGGGTTAAGTATATTCAATTTTCGATTTTTTTTTGTGGCGTTATGTTGATACTATTGTCTCTCACTTATGCCGCTAAGTTTGGCCATTTTGAATGTTCAATTAATTTTTGACAGCTGCTTTGCTTGCACGTGTTTTGGCTCGTCTTCGATTTTTGCCCATTCCAAAAAAATAGATCAAAAAATCTGTATCAAATTTTGTGTGAAAAACTAAATTAATTGCGCGGACGCATTCCGACTGTTGACTGTGGCATATGGTGACGCTACCTTGGACCGAAGCAACGTTTACCGGTGGTACAAAATGATCTCAGAGGGCGGAGAAGATGTGAACGAGGAAAAGCCTGCCGGACGACCAAGCACATCAACAACAGACGAAAACATTGATGAAGTGACGAAAATAGTATTGGCCAAGCGTCGAATCACCGTAAGAGAAGTTGCTGAGGACTTAAGCATATCGATTGGCTCGTGCCATTCGATTTTTACCAATGATTTGGTAGTGAGACGGGTCGCCGCGAAATTCGTACCAAAATTGCTCAGTTTCGACCAAAAACTGGATCGCATTAACATTGCTAAGGAGCTGAGCTGTTGGACTCTGTCCGTGATGACCCCAATTTGCTCCAGAGGGTCATAACTGGTGACGAATCATGGGTTTATGGTTATGACGTGGAAACCAAAGCTCAATCGTCCCAATGGAAGCTGCCGAACGAGCCAAGACCGAAAAAAGCGCGCCAAGTTCGGTCGAATCTGAAGGCTTTACTTACAGTTTTCTTCGATTGCAGGGGCGTGGTGCATCAGCAGTTCTTGCCACAGGGTAGAACAGTCAATAAGGCATATTACCTGTAAGTTATGCGCTTTTTTCGGAAGCGTCCGGATTTGTGAAAGAACAAAAATTGGCTTTTGCACCATGATAACGCCCCTGCTCACGCATCGTTGCTTGAGCGCGAATTTTTAGCCAAAAACAACATACTAATAATGCCGCAGCCACCGTATTCCCCAGATCTGGCCCCCTGTAACTTTTTCTTGTTACCGAAACAGAAGAGCCCCATGAAAGGACGACGCTCCGCTACGATTGAGGAGATAAAGACGGCATCGAAGGAGGAGCAGAGCAAGATCACAAAAAATGATTTGTTGTTCGAGGATTGGAACAAGCATTGGAACAAGTGTATAATATCTGGTGGGGATTACTTTGAAGGGGACAAAATAAATATTCATGAATAAATAAATAATTTTTGAAAAAACACAAAATTCCCAAATACTTTTTGAGCAGACGTCGTATACTCATTTGGTAAATAGTTTCATGTATAACTCAGTTAGACTTAGAATGTTCGACATGCACTTAGGATTATCTTCTTAGGTTGTATGGATTATGATTTATGGATAATTAATTTGCAAAAATAATACAGCCAATATTCGAGTTTAAAAATTAAATCAACAACATTGTGTCGTTTTTTTAATGAGGGCATATTTAGCATATTGAGTAGATCAGCACATCTTGGAGGATATCTTTCAAAATTATATTGGAGCAATTCAATTCATCTACTTTGTATATTATAATTAAATATTAATTATGATATACAAAGCAGATGAATAGACCTCTGACTAGTCTTTTGAGAACATGCCGTGAACCCGCATTTCTAATTTGTAGACTATGTGAGGTATTTTAATTTTCCTGTATAAGTTATATCATTTCCATATCTAATACAGTAAAAAACCTTCATATTGTCGGTATAAAGAAAAATTTTATAGTGTTTACTGAGCTGAACAATATCATTAATGGACCGAGATGGACTCTTTTTGATGGACTCTTATTATTAATAACAAATAATACCAAAGGACCGAGATGGACTCTTTTTGGGATATCAGATAAAGCTCTTATACCCTTAGAAGTAAAATAACTGAATAAGTCCTGTCAAATGAATAAACGGGAATTTACAAAAGAAGTTTTATTTTTAATTATAAATATACATATAATCCTCCTGCTTAGTATTCTAACTTTGAGTATACATTACCAGAAAAATACTACTTCAACAACATCAAATTTTATTTGATTAGAAAATAAAAAAAATTTACTGCTCAGCACGATTTCAGTAATGCCTCAACACGTTGTCGAAGAAACAATCATTATTATTCGACAATGGAAAATATTATAATTTGATGCCTTAAAATGATTGATAAACACGTGGTAGGAGCTATCAAGAGGGTGCTTAATTCTTGTACGAGAAACATTTGGTTTGATTTGCTTATGAACAGAATTTACCAGTTATTGAAGAAACTATATCGTTATTAGATAAACACGTCCAGTAGATGAACCTCAACAAGACCCTCTACAAATCCTGTCTGAGGTAGAGGCTCTCGAATTGGAAGAAGTTTTTTTTTTATATGTGAAAAGAAAGAAATGAAAAATTTCAAAAGAAGAAATTTTTCTAAGAAAAACCATTACAAATAACAAAATATTAATGAATTTGTATAAAATTCTCGGAAGGAGGTAAAAGTAAGGTTTTGAGAAGGAAAAGAGACCAAGCAAGCCAAAAACGCACAGGAAGAAAGAAATTTAAATATTTAGCATAAAACCTTGGATTGTGGAATGGAATAATTTCAGTAAAGGGTTTTCGAATAAGAGTGATATGACTTCTTTTTTTTAAAAAAAACACATTAATTGTTAAGGAAATTCAAATGTTTTTTATTTAATGTGACGTACAATCGATACAATTAAGTTCTGAATAAAACGTCATTCAAATGGCCTCCACGACTTCTTTTGCAGGAACGAATTCGATGAACCCAATTTTCGAGCACTTTTTCCACTAAATCAAGTCGTATGCCATGAATAGCACGTTCAATATTGACTTCTAAAGCTTGAAGAGAGCCTGGTTTATTGCTAAAGACCAATGACTTCAAATAACAGTACAAGAAACAGTCTAATGGTGTTAAATCACAACTTCTTGGAGGCCATTCAATGTCATAATTTCTTGAAATAATCGAATCTCCAACCACCAGTCCAAAAACCACACCAAACTGTCAATTTAGGTGAATATAATGGGTGTTCATGAATAATTTGTAGATTTTCTTCGCATCAGAATTGACAGTTGTTTATTTACAGCACCACTCAGATAAAAGTGAGCCTCATCGGAATAGATGATTTTCTTAAAAAAGTCGTTATCGTTTTAAATTTGTTCCAAGACAAAATCAGCAAATTCATGATGGTTCAATGGCTTCAGTTCTTGAAGTGAACTTCATGATGGTGGTCCAATGGCTTCAGTTCTTGAGTGATAACAATTTTATATGGATGCAAGCCCAAATCCTTTTTCAAAATCCGCCAGTTTGTGGTTTGAGACAATCCCAATTCTTGAGAACGTCTTGGAATCGACAAATTGCGGTCTTCACCAACACTTGCCTGAACGGCAGCAATATTTTCATTACTTCGAGCGGTTCTTTGTTTTATTGATACTTGAAAATTATGTAAAGAAAATATACGCTCGAAATTTTTAACAATTCGACGAATAGCGAGCACATTGGGACGATTATTACGACCATAAAATGGCAAAAGCGCACGAAAAGTTGCAATTGGAGAATGATTTTTTTGATAATAAAATTGAATAAGTTATAAACGTTATTCTTGAGTATATCTCTTTATAATAAAATTGTAGAAATTAAATATAATGAAAAAAAAGACAGATCATGACATATTAAAAATGGCCGAAACGTCACTTTGAAATCATATCACTCTTATTGAAAAACCCTATATATACACATATGGTTTCTTATATCCAAATTTGTTCTGACAACTGAGCATTTTCGATTATAAACTCGTTGCCGGTACGAATTACGTTTGGAAACAGTCTGCAGAGTTTATTAAATGTTTTGAGTAGTTTCTGTTCTTACATTTAAAAAAAATGGTTTGCTGGTTTAAATTCTGACAGAAATTTTATTTTTATGTATTATGTATTAAGCTAATAGGACTTGAAGGGTTGCATCTTAAATAATAAAAATAAATTTTAATAAAATTTAAGTATCTATTTGGTGTCTATTTTTTTGTTGTTTCTTGCTTTTAATATTTTCAGTTAAACTCCAATTAAATGCACTAGCAATTTTGCTAACTTTTATGATTTCATCAATAAATTTTTATTCAATTCTGCTAACCTTATCGATGATGGAATTCTTGGAACTAAATAACGAACTGATGATGTTTGCTTTTGTAAACAAATATCCTATCTTGTTTATTAATAAAAATATTATTTCATGATAAACAACTGTCAGAGATTTCTCAGATCTTATAAAATATCAATTTAGCTTATAAGATAGATGTCTTAGGATATTCGAAGAAAAGCAATTGTTATTCACTCGACAAAATTTCATTTATTAATTTATTTACAAGCTAAAGCAAAATTATTGAGAAATATCATCAAAATATGTTGATAGTACTTACACGGGTCAAGTGTAAGTTGAACAGCATATAATTGAATGGGTATTATTATTGATGAACATATTATATTTTTGACTTATTTTTTCCTGCAGCTATCTTTTCGGGCATAACAGTTACAAATCCTTTTGATTATTGGCCATTTTTATTTTATAGATGGATGTTTGTTGTTTGTTAAGTTTAGGTTAATTGGTGATTAATTGCTAGAAATTGTTTGTTTTCACAAAGTACAAATGCTAGTTTCTCTGAAAGACTAAATTTAGAATTTGAACAAACTCACTAAAAAAAATTGAAAAAAATTTTCGCTTCAAATGCGGTAAAAAATTTACACTGGAAGCTTTTTGTTAAGAATAACTTTTTTTTAACAATACAGGCTGAAAACCTTGCTATAATTCTATTTCGTAAATTGAGATGACTGTTTCTAAGCATACTGTATCCTAGAAATGCTTTGATTCGAAAACAATTCTTCAGATGAAATGATTTTAAATCCCACTCAATTCTTGCTAAAGTGACTTCTTTTGCATTATAGAATTTCTGTGTTGAATTCTTGTCATCAGTATTGGTTATACCAGTTTCCTTAAATTAAGCTGATGTATAGGCAGGAACAGTGAAAGTTTACTTAAATTTTATTGTGTAGAAGAGGTATTTTTATGATCAGAATTTTCTGACTTGTTCAGACTAGTTTATTGAAGTTTCACTAATGCATCAACAAAAACGTAACGCTTTTAGTAACAGTTCATGTGTTTGACCACGGTTGTTAATTCGACGAGGCAGATTCATATCTTTACTCCAACCTGTCTTTCAGAATATATATTGTTCGAAAAATGCAAGAAAATTATCTTAGATGTGTTCCTCTAGGTATATCTAGCATGAGAAGAATTTCATAAAAAAATTATGTGGGTTAACGAACATTTATTTCTTAAGCTCATAAGGAAATCGCATTACAAAAAGAAAGCTTTTGCTGCCAAGATGCTTGGTTTGTTACCTACGCCAAATTTCGGTAATAGCGTTTAGAAGTCTGGATTGATTGTTTATTGATAAGGTCTTTTGGCGACTGCATGTTACGCATAGGAAAATTTAGACATGTTACTAAAAAAAACTGCATGATTAATTAAGAATATTGACATTTTGTTGAACTTTGCGGAGTTAATTAGTTTGTTTTGAAAAATTAAATAAAGGACTTGGAAATGGAATTTGTTGGATCAAGGAGCTCCACAATAGAAGAAATCTTATTCGCCTAGAAAAATGCTGGGCGAATAGGAACGAGGTGAGAACAGAATGTTTAATACAAATTCTGGGTAGTTTTTATTCTTAAAATTTCGATAAGGATGTTGAGTAGACTAGTTTATTTATAGAAGCTCAATGAGTTGATAAAAAATTATTTGAATTACCATATTTTAAGCAGACAAGCTAAATGAGGGATAACTGCGGGCACTGAACGCAGGTGGGTTTTTTTCGCGAGTCCTTATCCGCGCACTAATTATCCAAAATACCCAAATGACCCACAACTAATGGGTTCAATAACTGCAAATGCTGCGTGTGCTCATTGACTGGCGCATTGGTGAACAGAATCTTCGAGTTTTTCTAACTGTTCTAGGAATAGATTTGGTTTTTTGAATCTGCTATGTGACGAAGACACTCTCAACTCTGTTCCCAATCAAGGTTATCAATCTGGCTGAAAGGGGATGCTTGGAAAAGTAACGAAAGTATTTGAATAGGTTATACTCGTATAGGGGGTATTTGTTGAAACAGCAGTTTTTATATAAGAAGTGCATGTGGGATTTGAATAAGTAGAATGGGATTACGACCATTTGCAATCAGAATAAAGAAAGGTCCGATATGCATTACTGGTTAGCCTTATGAAACGATTAACCGCTGCCTCGACTATGTTGAGCCCTGCTTTAAGTATCCTGACATATATGGTCAGATTGAAGAGTTTCTCGTCATTTAACAGGGAATTGATGGCTCTAAGAGCCTCACTTTGTTAGAAGATTAAATTGTTGGTTGTTAACTACTGAGTATTTAAAAACTACATTTTACCATTTTAATATAACAAGCGACAACGCATACTTTTTTGGTGAATACGAAATTACTGAAATTTTCCTTAATAATTTTTCTAGTTAATTTTAATGAACTTTACGATTATTTAGAAAATATGCGATTACAAATATTAAATATAATAAGGAGTCGTTAAATTTTCTTTTCAAACGTTAGTGAGACATTTTTGTTACTTATGGAGAGGGGAAAGGGGGTTTGTAAAATTTAGTTAACTTCTATTTCTGAGTATTTTTTCCCTTATACTTTCGTTATTTATTTGGGAGGGGGGGGAGGTGGTTTTGGGTGAGATGTAAGCGAAGTATTTAGAATATTTTTTATTGAACTTTTCTTTAAAAAAAACTGACAATTTTTTTTTCTTGTATATAATTTAATTTTTTCTTGCTCCGAAAGGAGCAGATTAACGTGTTTCTCTAAAAATATTTTTTCAAATATTTTTTTTATAATTATTTTAATTTTTAAAGAGATCTAATTTTGTTCAGTAAATATTATTTTTAATGGCAATTTTTGGAAGCGTTTATTTTTACCAACAAATACATTTTTTTTTTAAATCGTTGTTGGAGTGCTGCTATCGCTTAGCGCAAAGCTAGATTCTGAGGAATAAGTGCTCGCAGAAGGTGAGCAGTTATAGTCCTTGAGGGAGGGAAGCGGAACAAAGCGCTCGAAGGAAGTGAGCAGATATAGTGCTCGGAGGAGGTGAGTAGATACTGTGCTCCGAGGATGTGTGTGGAAAAAGTGCTCGGAGAAGGTAAGCAGATATAATACTTGAAGTAAGTGAGCAAATTGAATAAAGTGCTCGGATGATGTGAGCAGAGATAGTGCTCGGAGGAGGTGAGTGGAAAAAGTACTTGGAAAAGGTGTGCGGATATAGTCCTTGAAGTAGATGAGTCCACGAATAAGCTCACAAATAAGTTGAGCGGGCATTTTGGCGAGTGGATGCTAAGTTCGGAGGATATAAGATAATATTGTGAACGGAGGAGGTGAGCAGAAATAGTTCTAAGAAAAATCAAAAATACGAAGGGCAAATACATCTTTCTAAGGACATTTTGCTGGAATAAATATTTGTAATGACTGCAGGTATCCATTGGCATTTTCACATTACTTTCGGAACAAGTACCCTTCTGCAAATGTTGTAATTAGTGATTTTCTTGCAGTTTGAAATGATGCCATGCTACGTCCAGCAGGAGGGGCGGCCGATATGTTATCTTGGCCTAATATGAGTTGCCTTCTACATTGATTTTTTCATTCCGAAAGTTGGTATTGATTTTTCCTTGGTCCTGAGGTCTAATGATTTCTTAAAAAATATTTTGTCGTGAGTTTACGAAAACTGAATGAATTTATCTAAGAATGGAGGAAAATATAATTTTAAATAGCAGGAACAAAATACAATTAGTACAACTTACGAAAGGGTATTTGGAGGGTTTCCCTTAGATATATGACCCCATTTATATAAATATCTCCAAAAATATGAATGGAAATAATTACTTTGTGAAAATATAAAATATTGCTTACGCAATTCTGGAAAATAGCATAAACAAATATTTGAAAAGAAGGAGAAAAAAAATGGATTTAACGATATTGAGCCAAAAGTCCTAGGAATGTGTCACGATTCACTCACTCTATTGAAGTTCGGTAATTTGTCAAAGTATAATTCTCGAAGCTTTAGTGTTCAATTATTTTATATATATTTTTTTTCTGTTATCTTTACTGTTTGTTCGTTTTGAAGCACTTGCACTAATCATAATTAATCCATTGGAAAGCCCTTTTGAGCACACACAATCGAAATCAGGTCACAGTTCAAATCAAATTCTATTTACTGTAGGCGTTGTTAGTCGATTGAAATGGCATTAATGATGACGACCTTATCAGTGTCATGCTTCGGCTACATAATTCCATTCCGATGATTGTATCTATTCTACTCTCTATGGCATAGGTACATATGTTTCTATCAGTATATGTATGAGTAAGAACCTCTGTATGGGGGAATATATTTGTATAAACGGTATCCTACCGAAGCTTTTAATACTTATACAAATAGTATGAGGATCTATAAATGCAGTAGTGGTGGTATATGGCTGAACGCTAATGGGAGCGGCAGTAGTCTGTCAATGGTATAGAATAGTGATTGTTAAAAGATTTCCTACGATGACTATGAATAATATCATCCCTGTGTAGAACTTTTGCGTATATCTATATACATATTATCATATTGTATTATAATGTTCGTAAAGTCATAGTTCGATTCGTAGTTGGCTGAATTATAGACAATTCTTAATGTACTTAAATTTATTATAGAATTCATCGCTATTCGAATGGAAAATTCCGTACTAAGTATTTGTAATGTGAAACATATAGATTTTGTCTCTAAGATCTCAGTTTCAAAATCTCCATTCCAAGTTCACCGGATCGTTCATGCGTACTATTAAAAAAACCAATTCTACTTCCATTGACACATTAAATGTAATTACTTTCTTAGCGAGAATAAGTCTCGTAATTTCTGTTGATATTTTTAACCGAAATCCAATTAGATAAAGTTTGATGAGATTCCCAGTTTATTAGTACTAGCATCCGTTGTTCATACATTCTTGTATGAGCGCTCGTATTTTTAAGGATGATTTTCGTTTCAGTGTTTCATTTTTTTTCCTAATTATTTCTCTTATAATTCTTCAATCGTTGTCTTAAAGAGAAGCGCACACAGTCTCGAATGAAGTTAAGCACATAATAAGTATTTAAACGTTTTTATCGAAAAATTTTATTCCCTTTTTGTTTTAGATAGTATTGTTTAATGATTAGGATAAACGAGTGAAATACCTACAATTTGTATAGATTTATTTTAATTAGAGTTAACTTATTTATGAGCATACAAGTTTTGTGTGTATGGATTTTGTACGCATTTGATTTTTACTTTAAACGTATTTAATATATGAAAATAAGTTTCAAAAGATGCGGCCGCTGTAAGTCTTCTATTCAAAGCATTAAAATTATATGCTACATACATAGGATTTTTTAATAAGAGTTTCAAATAAAACAAAAAAGCAAAATTTATTACTTTATTTTAGTATCGTTGTAATTATGATCTAAAAATAACATAATTCAAATGGTCGCCTTTGCAATAGTTCCAATTTTCAACCACTTTTTGCAATAAATCTGGCTTAATTGCATGTATATTTGGCGTTTAATATTCAATTTTAATGCAATAATGGTTGCTGGTTTACTGAAATAACCTAATGACTTCAAACAACCCTACAAGAAGAAGTCCAAACGTTTGAAACACAACTTTTTTTTGGCATTTCTTGAAATTAAGTACTGAAGAAACTTTTCCCTTAAAATATTGATTGTGACATGGGCTCTGTGGCATGTAGCACCGTTTTGCTTAAACCACATATTCGTTAAATCAATATTTTCCGATTGAGGCCACGAAAAGATCGTTATCATCGATCTGTACCGCTCACCATTGATAGTAACGCCAACTACTTCCTTATTTCCGAAAAATTAAGGACCAATAATGCCACTGTACCAGAAACCACACCAAACAGGCACTTTTTTTGGAATATTAAGGATCCTCGTGAATAATTTGTAGATAAGCTGCAGCCCAGTAATGAAAATTTTATTGATTCATCCATCCAGAGAGATAGAAATATGCCTTTAATGAGAAGATGATTTTCTTAGGAATTGTTCCAGAGCAAAATCAGCAAACTCACGGCATATGTTTGCCATGGTCCAACGTCCTCAATTCTTGTACTATAAGAGTTAAGCAAGAGTTTAGTTCAAACTCAACAGACAATCCCAAATGCTCAGAATGCCATGGAATTGATAAATTTGGTTCTTTATCAATACTTGCCTGAACGACAGCAATTTTTGTTGTCCGAATTTAGAGATGGGTTTAACCTGCTCGATAACATAGCACCTTTACTTGTAATAACACAAAGAAAAGTGCAATGAAATGTATAGAAAGAATATGTAGCATGTAGTATTGCTAGATATTCTTTTTTCCCATAAAATTTGAACTGTTGAATTGTTATTTTATGATTTTTAATAACAAATTAGACCAACGGATTGACTTAGAACGAACGTTAAAAATAGAAAACGACATTAATGATGCTGTAAATGACCTCACTATATATATACAATATGCAGTCATAGCCGCTCACATTTCCTACAATACGACACAATCGCAACAAAGAAATTTACTAACTAAAATACGTACATTAATTAACAAAAAAAGAAAAATGAGAACGCAGTGACAATGCTTCCGAAAGCCTAGCTATAAACAGAAACTTAACCGACTACAACGTGAACTGAATATGGGAATTAGAAAGAGCTAATTTAATACTAACAAAATTATCGAAGAGCTAATGTTCCCAGTCCCTATGAGCTTTCCTCCCAAAAATTTTAAGCCCTCGGAAATTAAATCTACAATTTTGCGCCTTCCCAATAAAAAAGCTCCCAATTATGATCTAATAACAGCTCTTATCCTGAAGTAAACTTTCCGAGAAGCTTTAATTTAATTTACTTACATTTTCAATGGCATTCTGCGCACACCTATTTTTTCTTACTCTGGAAATTTTCTGTCATTAATCAAATAAACCTACTAAAATTCTCTTTCTTCCTATAAATCTGTCAGTAGCCTACCAGTCCTTGCTAAGGTTTTCAAAAAATTCCATTTAAATTTTCTACTTAATGAACAAATTATTCCTGATCACCAATTTTTATTCCTATCTAAATGTTCCACAATTCAGCAATGCCATCGTATTGTTGATTACATTGCATCCTCTCTTGAGGGGAAAGAGTATTGCCCAAGAGTATTTTTAGATATGTTTCAAGCATTTGATCGTGTGTGGCATCCTATACTCCTCTGGAAACTCAAAAGCTTTCTTCCTTTATCATACTACCTTATTATAAATTCATATCTCTCCCAACGTTATTTCCGAGTTGCAATTAACTCAGAATCCTCGGAAATATATGTAATTCTAGCCGGAGTCCCACAAGGCAGTATCATTAGTCCCTTTTTATATAATATTTATACCCACGACATCCTATCTTATCCTAATACTATCATTGCTACTTATGCACATTATATGGCCATACTTGCTATCGTTACAAATCCTGACATAGCTTTCAACAATATACGAACCCATATCCACAACCTTCAATCCTGGTTTAATAGATATAGAGTGAGGGTAAATAAACAAAAGAGTGCTCACATTACCTTCACACTTTATCAAGAAAAACCTACCCTTTTCTACCATAATAGCAACATGATTCCACGATATGATAAAGTACGTTATTTGGGACTTTACTTGACCAAGATATTGACACGGAACCCCATATACTAGACTAAAGGAACTTGAAGTCACTAGGTGTTACTTACCACTTCTTATACTACTGGACAAAAGCTCTAAACTAACTATAAAAAAAAACCTAGTATACAATACAATTATTAAACCTATTATGACATATGAAATTGAATTTTGGGGTTCAACGAAACGATCCAATTCCGATCGTGTCTAGGCCTTACAATTCAAGATCCTGCGTAAAATTGTTGATGCCCCTATCAATGTTTCCTTTGTTCAAGACCTGTGCTTTTTCCGCTATCAAAAAATTGTCCTATACTCCGATTCCCGGAAACACTCAACGGAGACTTAAGAGATAATGGTTTAGAAATTGTCTAGGGGAATCTAATTTCCATTAGTTGGAGAAACGTTCCCACTTCATGATGCATAAGATTGTTAATTAAAATGTTATTTAAATCTGCTTGTTATAAAATATTGTAGTTGCAGATAAAAAAAAAGATTTCTAATATTGTTCTTATTAGGGCTTCTGGCGATATAAACTTTATTTCTCTTAGAAGTATGTGCATCAGGAGAGTAGCTTGGAAATACTTTCTCCAATTAACCCTTTGATAATGCATATATTATATCCTAAAAGAGTTATCAAAGAGTTAATTTTTTTTTTCGGATATAATAAAAAGTACTTTTCTTTTGTAGACTAGAATTTAAAAAGTTTCGTAACTTTTTTTCCAAATACATAATTAGTATTTTTTTTGTTATTTAAATTCATAAAATAGATTCAATAAATATTTTTAATGGAAAATAAATATTGAATTTCTTACCAAAAGTAAATTGGACTTGAACTGACTTCTGGACTACTTCTAAATTGTAATCATTTCGAAATTATATAAATAAGCCAAAATTGAAAAAAATTTGTAAAATTTATTCATTAAGTCACTTTTTGTTACTATGAATAATCAATAACCCAAAACTAGCCTCTAAGGACATTTGGTTTTTAATTCACTGTAAACACAAAAAAAAAAATTCTGTACACCAAAATTGTTTTTTTTTGTATGCGTGCGGCAGTATGTATTTTTGACGTTAAATATTTCGATTACCAGCTGTTCTTACTCAAATTACATATAAAATTTGTTCGGAAATCCCAGAAAAGTTTTTAATCCACTCCCAGCACCCTATCCACATAGTCCTGATGAAGTTTGCTTATTCATATAGCTGAAGGCAAAATAGTATTTGTTTTTATTATTTTTTTACTTTCAAAGGTGAATACTATTTTTTCTGTTGCTGTAGGGAAATTTTGTTTTGTGGAGATCCATGTTAATAGTTTTTTAGTTTTTCACCCTAAACCAAAATAAAGAGGATACAAAAAAAAAAATTGAGGGAAACATAGAAGAGAAAAATTACACACAATCGTTAAAAAAATAACCTGAATTGGTAAAGTTGGACATTTGGTAAAAGTGCAAATTTTTGTTATCCATGATTTTTCATTTCTGTTTTTATAGCAATAATTGTTGTTGACTTGTTCTGCTCAGCAAAAATCCCATATTCAATTTGGATTGGTTTTAGTTTGCTTGTCGTCATCAAAAGTTTTGTTTTTTTCTCCATATATGACCGTAAGTTCTGTTTAACAAGTGTAATTGGAATTATCAAATAAAATACAAATCACCTAATTTTTAATCAAAAAAATAAAAATAAAAGTAAAGTTATTTCCATTATTTTTGTATTCTGAAAAATTATCTTTAAATGCAATATAAAAATCCAGCTTACAAACAGTGACAAAAAATACATAAAACTTTTTGATTATATTTATTAACTTTGATAATCGGATATCTGCTAAAAATAGTGGTTGATGTGGAAATGAAATTGTTTCAACTGTGAATAAAAAATACTTACATTTCACCTTTAGCGGTAGATGATTACTAACTGTTTCGCCTTCGTCGTTGATAGCACTGCAAGCATAATTGCCAGCCAAAAATTTGGTTATTTTTTGTAAAACCAAACTCTGATTCGATCTTATCACACGTGCAGAGGCGTTATGCTCTAAATGGATTCCCTAAAAATAAAAAAAATGCAACAAAATTAACCTTTGCGAAAAAATATAATTTTTATATAAAATTTTTTCCTATCGAGTGAATAGAAATGTTTAGTAGAAATTTTTAGTAGAAATTTTGAGTGGAAATTTTCAGTAGATATTTTCAAAAGAATTTTCGGTCGAAAATTCAGTAGATTTTTTCAGTAAAAATTTTCTGTAGAAATTTTCATAGGAACTTTTCAGTGGAAATGTTTCGTAGAAATTTTTAGTAGAAATTTCCAGTAGACATTTTTAGTTGAAATTATCAGAAGAAATTTTCAGTAGAAATTTTCAGTTGAAATTTTCAGAAGAAATTTTCAGTAGAAATTTATAGTACAAATATTAAATAAGAATTTTCAGCAGATATTTTTAGTAGAAATTTTGAGTAGAAATTTTTAAGTAGACATTTTCAGAAGAAATTTTCGGTAGAAAATTCAGTAGAAATTATTAGAAAAAATTTTCAGTAGAAATTTTCAGTTGAAATTTTCAGAAGAAATTTTCTGTAGAAATTTTCAGTTGAAGTTTTCAGAAGAAACTTTCGGTAGAAATTTTAAGTGGAAATTTTCAGTAGAAATTTTTTGCGGTAGAAATTTGCAGTAGAAATTTTCAGTAGGAATTTTCAGTAGAAATGTTTAGTAGAAATTTTCAGTAGACATTTTCAGAAGAAATTTCCGCTAGAAAAGTTTCGTAGAAATTTTAACTTCTTTCAAATTTTTTTTATATTTAAGAATTTACTCCTTTTTTATAATAATTCCTAAGTATATGTTTAGAAAATTCGGTAGAGCTGGTAAGTACACATAGATGGGAAATGAATTCAAGTATGTAGTGCAAATAGTCTGACAGTTGCACCCCTAAGATGTTCAATATTTGACAGAGTGAATGCAATTTACTTAAGAATAGTTTTATTTAACTAAAATTAAGGATTTCCTTCAAACAAAATTGTTAACTCATGACAGTTCGTGAAAAGTAAATATTTAATTTCTAAAAGGAGAAGTTAATATTCACACCACCCAACATTACTCCATATTTTAGAATTTCGTATTTTTTAAATAAAATTTGCAGGCTTTTTCACATTTGACTTGAGAATCCAATAATATAAAGGTGATAATCTTTCCATCCCATATATTCAGTGTAAAAGTTTTTAAGTTTTCCTTCTATATTAAAAATCCTATATTATTACGTGTTGATAGAAGCATTTACGTAGAAATGAATTCGGATTTTCCAGTTTATTGATTACGAGTACTATATATTCATAAAGGTGACTTGCAGTATTCATCTTTCTTGATATAACACTTCCAAAATTCATTATTTAAAAAAGACCCCTCAACATTCATCTTTGATACAACTAACTTAAAACCTATTATCATACGTCAATTAAAATGATCTTATCAGCTTACTTTTTATAGAAGAGAATTATTTAAATATGTTCAAATTGTTAATAATACTTTGTTTAAGTTAAGGTAATCTGCTCTTTATTCTGCCATCCTACAATATAAATACGAGAAAAAATTTGAAGGTACTTTAAAACCGACTTTTTTCTCTATTACAACAAGGACATCACCTTTTTGTAATAGGGTAAAAATCTAACAATTTTTTAGTTAGATATATCAGTTTTGTTTTTGGGACAATTCTTGATGAAGGAAAGTATTTTATATTTGGTATAATTTGTGTTAAGTTCATCTTAGGAGACACCGATTATTCTTATTATATCTATTAGTACATTTAAAATAAAGAGTTTGGTTGCGTTCGATTTTGCAGATGAAGAATAGATGATGTGGTCCATATTATTTTTTTAAATTATCTTTTTTTGTAACAAAAGTATTGCCCTCTTATTTCTTGGAAAAATGTTCTCTAAAGTTTCTTCGTCAGATACATTTTGTATATAATAAATGTTATTTCCCCGTAGTTCCCTTGGGTACCTATACAACGGCGGTGGTGTTGTTTCTAGTCTTCGTTGCAGTGCTGGAAGGTATCAACTGGAATCGCTTACAGGTCCTCGGTTACACTTCTTTGGTTGTTATGAACAGCACCAAGATGACGTCCTTTCAAGTGTTTTTCGATTTACGGAAACAAAAAAAAACCACATCAGATTAATAGCGAGGCTGGAGGACTGTAGAAATCCCTTTTTTTTGACAAAAACTCATCGGTACAAATGGCGGCATGATAGGAGGCGTTATCGAGGTGGAGCAATCAAGTATCTGAAATGGGCAATCTGATGCAAAGACCCTGTTTTGAGCCTTTCAATTAGATTCCCATATTAACCGTAGAACTGCGTTGGGGTCTTTTTCGATCAATTTTTTTTTTTGGAATTTAACATTTCCAAAAGAAAGTGTTTTTACGACTTTGTTGCTTGAACCTTAACGCATTGAAATCGAACAGTTCATGCTATTTCGAAATAGATCGCAGTAATTGTAATTAGTTTCGGGACTTTAGTTTGGGTTCGAATACCACTAAGGCATGGTCCTACGCTAATTCCCAAAAAATACTTTTCTTTCCTTTCAAATTTAATTGAATTATCCCTTATGGCTTTTAGTGTCGTGACTCGTAGAATATACATGTCAGTATTAATGTTGTTTGAAATAATATCAAACAAAAAAACGAATAAATTTGTATGTAAGATTTGGTCATTTTCAACCCTTGATATTTTGACGCATATTGTGTGGAAATGGTACATACTTTTCATCGTTTTCTTTGTGAGATTCCATTGTGTGCGTGTACGCAATTATTGTTTGCACTTTCTCAAGCAAAAGAACAGTCTTATTTTGGTGAAATTTCGAGCCGAACGAAGAGCTTATTCAGTACAATTTGGAGCTGTACACTTTTGAATCCTTCTAGTACGACTATTCATTTACTGAAACCAAGACATCGGCCTCTTATGTCAGGAAGAAAAATAAGTAGAATGCGTGCTTGTCATGATGTTGGTCCTGAACCAAAAATATTTCCTAATAATAAATATTTAAAAAACAAAGCGGAAGGCGTTGTTGATAATTCCGATAAAATACTCTCCGTATTAAGTTCGACACAAAAAAACAAATCGTTGACCAGTGTACGTATTTGCCAACTATTTAGGCATTGATCTGAGTTATCTAATTTCTAGAGGCAACTATGAAGGCATAAGAAATTTCTTCATGATCTTGGTCTCGAATTGTCCAGAGAATGTACGTGTATGCTTAGCATATCAAGAATACTTCGAACTGCATCTTCACTTTCACTTTGGTCAACGCTACCTAGCTCATCTACACTGAAAATGAGCGACGATCAAGATTTTACACCATAATGCAAAAAGAGTGGTTTTAACTTGACTAAAAAAATTAAAACAAACAAAAAACAAATACAAATTTATCTGTTGTGTCTGCGCAAAAACTGTTTCCAAGAACAAACACAACCGAAATATGTTTTTCGAATGTTTTAAATAAACTCTTAGTAATTCCAATAATTTTACATTTTCAATAATTTTCTATTTTGTTCAAGTTTTCTATGCATTTCCATAAAAAATTAATGAGGGTTGGAAACGACCCCCCAACGTAAGAATAGTCGTACTTTTTTAATGGTTAGTCGACAGTTGGACCTCACAAGAGCTTTCGCTTGCTTCACATTTTCATCAGTTCTCAATGTTGGAGGCCCCCATGATCAAACATTTTTTGTCACTCTTTCTCAGCTTTTTAGGAATACTTCAAAGCTTTTGGGTTTTAAGGTGAAAATTAAATAAAACTCGCAACATTTATATGAACAAATAAACAAAATGTTTATTATCTTAAAAAAGAAATTCAATTTAAATGTGAAAAAATGTATTAATTATAATTAAACTAAAAATACATTCTAAACGAAAGCTCAAATTATTTTTTCGTCGACCGAAACCATCTTTGCGTTTGATAACAGCTTGTATTTATGATTCTTTGTGGTCAAAATTGGATAATTCTGGTGGCCATGTCTTATGTTCTAAAATATCTTTTTGTTTATTATATTGCAGAAAGTATCTGTATAATTTCGAATTATGTTTAGGACCGTTATTCAGTTGCATAATGAATTTTTCACCAATTAACTGAAGTACAACTGGCAAAAAAGAGATTTATTTGAATATATTTTTTTTTCTCTAAAATATCTTTAAATACTGTTTTTTTTTTTAAATTCCCTGCAGATTCTTCTATTAAACCCAAAGATCTGAAATTTTGACTCATCCATCCAGAGTACATTTTCAAAGTCATCAAATAAAGCCCAATTCGATGTTATTTTCTTATATTGTGTTCTAATAACCTCGCGCAGAAATTACTATCTTAAGCTCCTTGGTTAAGGTAGTAATTTTATGCTTATTGGAACATGGTAAATTCCCATGATTTTCTGCCTGATTATAATGTTTCTGTTTGAAATTTTATATATATTTACTCGCTATTAAATGATCCGATTTACCTTCGTCAAATAAAGTAACAATAGCACATTGAACGTCAATAATAATTTCACGAATTTTTCCTATTTTCCTAAGCGTTTGGTCAACAAGGACTTGCTAGTTTAAACTTTTGAAAAATATCAAGAGAAAAATATAGAAATATTCAATATACAGGATAATGTTTAGGCATAGTAAGATAATAAAATACTCTTACTTTACGAAACAGCATCATAAAATTTTTTAATTTAACATGCTATGCTACAAACAGGTGCTCTGTTATGACAAAAAAATTGCATTAGCGGAAATTACTTCTTTTTTTAAATATTCAGAAAATCATCTGTAATTAAACTGGCGAATTTTGAATTTCCGCGGGTTACGTATATTCCATTTTCGATTTTTTGTGGTGTTATGTTGATACTCATGTCTCTCACTTATGCCTATAAGTTAGCCATTTTGAATGTTCAGTTAATTTTTGACAACTGATTTGCTTGCATGTGTTTTGGCTCGTCTTCGATTTTTGCCCATTCCAAAAAATGAATAAAATAATCTGTTTCGGGAACAAGAAAACGGCATAGAGGGCCAGATCAAGGAAATACGGTGGCTGCGGCATTATTAGTGTGTTGTTTTTGGCCAAAATTCGCGCACAAGCAACGATGCGTGAGCAAGGGCGTTATCATGATGCAAAAGACAATTTTTGTTCTTCCAAAAATCCGGGCGTTTCTAGTAGATTGCTACGCGCAACTTGCACATAACTTGCAGGTAATATTCCTTATTGACCGTTCTACCCTGTGGCAAGAACTCATAATGTTTCCATTGGAGTGATTGAGCTTTGGTTTCCACGTCATAACCATAAACCCATGATTCCTTTCCAGTTATGACCCTCTGAAGCAAATTTGGGTCATCGCGGACAGAGTCCAACAGCTCCTTAGCAATGTTAATGCGATGCTGTTTTTGGTCGAGAATGGGCAAAAGTCGAAGACGAGCCAAAACACGTGCAAGCAAAGCAGCTGTCAAAAATTATATGAACATTCAAAATGGCGGAACTTGTCGGCATAAGTGAGAGACATGAGTACCAACATAACGCCACAAAAAATCGAAAATCGAATATACGTAATTCCCGATACTTTTTGAACAGACCTCTTATATATATATGTAGGGGAAAACACCCATCTATTTCCACTCAAGAACGAAATAATATTATTTTATAATTTTAAACGATCTCGAGGTCATTGACTCGTCTAGGAGTGTATAATGGAAAAAGGCAATGAACAGTTCTTTTACTAAAGGATTATTATGGTAGGATAAATGAAATATTATATTTGTTCGTTATGTTTGTTAACGAACAAATGGAATATTTAGATCATGATGGATAACCGTGTTTCGGAATGCTTGGTCGAACCTCAAAGGTCAAGTCCATAAGTCCATATCGATTTCAGCATCGTATTATATAGTAATAGTTTGCTTTTAATTGTGCCTTTTGACCTAATGTCTAGGAGTTGTAGTAATTGTTTGTATCGTCTGTGAAGTTCACTTCTTTTAGTTTTCGTGTGAGGGTTCCAGGATAACCATTTATCGAATACAAGTCTAAGGTAACACATGCTTATATCATGGGTGTAAATATTGTTAAAGATTGGACTTAGGATGCTACCTTGAGGGACACCGGCCAAATGTCGAAAAAGTCAATATTTTCAGCTACCTAAAAGTGTCGGTCTGAGGGTATTTCTCGCTGCAAAGCAATCCATCATGGTCGAAAGTATGTGCACTTACAAGAAATACGTCTGGGCAGTATTCCTGTCACTATAGCGAACGCGCTATGTAATGGACTATGGAATGACACTGCTGGATAGTAGAATGCTCAGCTCTAAATCTAAACTGATGCTGAGGAATCACACCCTAGGTTTCAAAAATGGGATAAAGGCGTTCTAGGAGTAATTTTTCTAGGATTTTAAAAAAAAATGTGAGGGAGGCTTATAGGACTATATGAGGTTTTTGGGTTTGCTGCGTATTTTGGAATCATTCTGATTATGGAAAATTTCTTAATGCAAGGAAAAAATGATGTACGGAAGATACTATTTTAAATATAGATTATAGGATAAGGTTTTTTTTGAGTATTTGCTTAGGAATTTCCGAAATTATCAGGTCATATCGCGGGTCTTTTTTATTGGGTAGGTTTTATATCCTCCCCGCGATATGAGCTGATAATTTCGGAAATTCTTAAGCAAATATTCAGAAAAAACGGAGCTTTTTATTTTTGTAACTTCGGAAGGAGTAAAAAACTTAGGAGGTAGACTTATGGACAGTCAAGTCGGTTACGATATCATCTATTCCTTATTTATTCTTAAGGCTGCATTTGAAATAAATCTGTTGGTCTAAGTTCTGTCTAAAAATGTCCCAATCAAATTTCCCATTTATGAGTCTAGTAGGATAGGATTTTAAAGAGGGAGACGTGTCTAATGTATGGAAAACCAGGGAATGGTCGGAATTGAGTTCAAGCAGTGTATTTATAGAAGTAGTTATGGATTTTGATAGGTATGGTATTGAATAGTCCAGGATAATAGGAAGTCTTCTAGGACCAGTTTGCCAATATGTGGGTGTGGAAGGAGTTAGGATGTCAAAAGTGGTATAGCAGATTGATTTAAAAAATTACTCAAGTTCAATGACAGGTAATTTGTTATTCGGTGAATAGTAAATAGATGCAACATTAAAGACAAAGGATTTACATTGAAGGGTACTAACTATTGACTGTAGGTATTCAATGGCAGTTTGTGAGTGGAAGTAATTATTTAAGCTGTTTCTAATAAGGATGGCAGTTCCACGGTGCGCTGTGTTGTCTCGATTGTCAATGCGGTCAAAAATGATCTGGACATAAAGTGAATCTCCGTAATCAATATAACGTCTATTTGTTTGTTATGAGAACGTCAAGTTCTTGTTGGTGTGAAGTCAGTATTTTAGCATTCCAGGGCAGAATGGACAGGGATTTATCGATTGACGAACACATTTATTTATTAATATTGGATGTGAGTGATGGAATGACGGTTGTTAAAGCAGACAATAAAGAAGTGAGAAGAAGAGTAATTTTTTGAAATATTTTATGAGTTACCATGGAGAAGTGTTTTTAAGTTTGTGGAGAAGGGTAATGGGGGAGAAATAAAAACTTTATTACTATTTTTCTACTAGTGTTAGTACCGTTGTTGGTGCTATTGTGGTTGCTGGTGTTGCGTTTCTTTTATTGTCAGTTTTGGCCTATTTTCAAGGAGTCGGAATAACTGTTTGTGTCGTCCGTTAAGATCACGTCTTTTTGTATTCAAGTGCGGGTTCCACGTTAACCATTTGTCTATTATAAGTCGAAGGTAACGCAAGTTGGTTTTTTGTGGAATATGACTGCCATTTAGAGTTATATCAGGAACCCGTTCTGGACAGAGTGCAAAAGTAACAAGAACACATTTTTCCTAATTTACTCCCACTGTCGACTTTGTAACCCAGGCGTCGAAAGATTTTTATGATGTTTAAGAATGGTGGTGTCCGCAGCTTATGTTTTAGTTAGGATATCATTATGACAATGCTTGTCATGGGTATAAATGTTATAAAGGACTGGGTCTAGGTTATTTCCCTGATGAACACCGGCAGAAATAGGATAAATGTCAGAATATTCAATATTTTCAACTTTCTGAATATATCAGTGTGAGGAATAGGATTTTAGAATGTGAAAATAACCAGAGAGTAAGCCTCCAAGAATTTATGGACAGGAATTTCTCAGTTCGGGATAACATTTATTTATTAACATTGGAAGTGAGTGAAGAGATAACAGTTGTTAGGGTGGTTACTAATAATGCTAGTAGTATTTTTAATTCTTGGAGAACTTGGAGAGAAATGTTATTAAGGCTTTTGAGGAGGAAATGAGGGGGAACATATACATTGTTACTCTTCTGTTGATTTTGCTGTGACTGTTGATGCAGTGATTGTTCAAGCTACGGTAACTATTGTTGTTGATTGCTAGATGCTCTAGATATGACTGCAGTAAAAGATAAATTTTAGTTAACTTGAGTGGAGTGTGGAATTGTAGTTGATTATTCATTATTTTTAATTTTTTTTGCCATTACGGTTGGCTAGGGGTGGTAACCTCCATAAAGCGCACATTTAGCCAGAGTTTCTTTTGATTTTATGCAATCGGAAGTTAAATGCTGATATGAAAATTTGTCTTTGATTCATCTAAGTACTGGTACAACTTCTAGAGGCTTTATTCGTTTTGGCATATGTATATTACAAGATCTTTTATGTGGGCCTTGCACAAGAATCGACTCTTTCCACCTTTTTTTTTAATTTGCAATGCTAATACGTGTATGTTAAAATTGTTGATTTCTTGCAAATAAATTGATGATAGCTTTGTTTGACTGGTTTCTATTACAATTATTTCTTCTTCTATTGTATTATTTCTGTATATATCTTATATAATGTGAAAGCGATTTTCCATAGATACAATATCATGTAAATTTTTGATTTATTAAGATTTTATCATTATAGAAGATCTTTAGAAAGTTGGCATATCTTTGCTAGTGTACGTAGTTTTATAATGAATCAAAATTTACTGAGGTGTATGCAAACAAGTTCTTTTAATTTTTTATGACTTTTTATGAAACTAAAGACATCTTTTATTTAAGGATTAAGTATTATTTTCAAAAATATCTTTTAAAAAATCCTTTAAAGTTAATGAACTTTTCTCCAAAGCGATTGTTTTTCTCCAAAGCAATATATTTGTTGTATTTATTCAAGCGCTAAGGAATTAGACTATGCAGCATATTTTCTACTCTATATTTCAGGATTGACTCATGCATTAATTGGGAGAACGCCAATATGCAGGAATGCTGTCGAAGGAAATTATTGTGTACATTTAAGTCTGCGTGGGTTAGGTTCTCACACTCAATCTCCAATATTGCAACGGTTCTTAACTACCGTCTCTACTAAATGTAAACATTTGAAATTACTTCCTTACAACTCTAATTAGAGTACCTCCGACTACGTGACTGAACTATGACAGTATAGTTGGATAGTAGGATAATAGCATTAAATCTACGAGTACTAGAATTTCTAGAAGTATGAAGGCATTCCTACTGTAGACCAGGTTAGCGTGCAAAAATTCATTGAACCGAAAATCTTCTGGGAAAGAATAAAGCCTATTGGTATGTGGAGGCCTAGAATATTAGTTTAGAGGTACAGACTTGATAGACTGTTGCGGCCACTATCGGTGCACCAACCCAATACGTTATGAATATGAAGTTTTTGTAAAATTATTGTAGTATGATTTTTCCGTCTACAATAAAGCTAAGCCACGTGAATTCAGTCTGCTTTTTTTCTCCAATTTCAGTTTATTTCCCTTTTTTGCGTTATGGTGTTCTTTTTTGCATATAATTGTTTACTAGGTTAAGTGCATATGGAAAAAGTTGCACTTTCGACCTGCCAACGTTTCCTTGCTTGGTTATGTTTTCATTCCTAATCTGGCTAGTCGAATAAAAAAAAATTACAACGCTTGTCAGATTCCACTATTGCGCTGGCACATTCTTACCACCTTCTTGTTTAAGAATAACTTGAACATTACCATTACCGTGTTCGGCTCTACGAGTTCTCTGAGGTCTCTTCTAATATGCATTTTATAGTAATTTTGTTAGTGCACTGCTTATTATGTTTTTCGATAAGAAAATTTCTGTTGTTATTATGTTTGTTATTGCATTTATTATGTAATATTTAAAATTTTTGTGGTTGTAGTTATTATAACTTTAAGGTGGTGGGTGATTGTATGTCTGTATACTTTGAATGAGACCCTAGTTGGTTGTTGATACTCGTACTATTTCTGTTTAGTGTTATTTTTCTCAAGTAAGCATAAACTCAATTTTCAGGTTTTTGCTTTGTTACTTTTTTTATGGATTTAAACAGTAGGGAAAATGTTTTTTGTTGTCCTATCACAAGTTTGTTACTGGTTATTTGCTAATTTCACTCAGCATACATTTTATATTGTGTTATGAAATTTGTTGGTTGGCTATTTTGAATTGTATTCTATATTATAGCTAAAGCAGCTCAAGTTAGTCCGCGACCAATTATAAGAGTTTGCGTTAAATAATGGGTTTTGTTAGCTGAACTTTTGCAAAACTGCAACGTTAATGTATTGTGCTGAAGCTAAATATCGGAAACACAACCACCACCACTGTTGTGATATTATCCAGTAATGCTTATTCCTGGCATGATATCAGCAACTATGTCAGGATCCATAAATGGGTTACCACCACTTTTGTTGATCCATTCCGCTTGCATACTTGCTCGTACAATCTCATATTACCAAGAAAGACTTTATCGAAAAGACTTGGGGTGGTAAAGGAAGTGGAAAGGAAGAGCTGAGAGATGATTTCTATTTTGTATGTTAACATGTCCAATTTGTGGCTATTTTATATTCAGATCATACGAAAGTATCCAGAACTCAGAGAACTTCTGGATCGATATTTATACTAAACGAACTGCAGCCATCTACTCGATACGAGGTAAAGTTACCGATTAAAGTACAAAACTTCTTGTATTCAAACAATGATTTGTTATTGAATCGAATTTGTTTGTTGTTATTGAGGTAAACGAAGAAAACAGTAATAAATACGATGAATACCATGTTTCTGATACAGGCGCTGGAGTTACCTTTTCAACAAATTTTTTTATTACTATTTCTTTTCTGCTCCAATAGAAAATTGTTTTGATTTCTGTGTTTACCTGCAGTTTTCTTGGTCTGATTGGCAGTGTTTAAGTAGCTTGAATTGGACACTTGTGTCTATCATTCTTAGAAACCTTAAATTATATACAGTATTTTATTCATAATATTTGTATTGGTCGTAAGTAATACAGTCGATTACAATAAATATCGTGATTTTCAAGTAAAATTATTTTTCATGGAGTGATTTGGGTTTTTATTTCTTATATTCCTAGATTATTCGGTTTTTTCTAAATTTTTAGAACGTACCTAAAATGCAATAATTACATTCATAATGTAATTATTGCATTTAAGGTACAAAATTTATTCAGATAAGCTTATGTGTGGATTTTTTTATTTTTGGGCAGACATTCACTTTAGTAGGCTCTATGGGATCACGTAGATTATTCTTTAAAAGTTTACCAGGGGTATAAGCTTAAATCCGCTGTTTGGTCTAAGATGGCATGAGTGAGCATATTAAGCTACCATGGGCACGCCATACTTTTTTTATGAGTTTGAAATCTGCTAACATTAATCAGTGCGCATTTTCAGGAATTTCGTTCAACAACATACATTTTTTCTTTGGAAATCATTTCTAACTTTGTGCCAGAAAAAGAGCATATGCTGGAAGTTCTGCGCTTCTGACTCAATTTGAAGAAATCAGCTGCCGAATCGCATCGAATGCTTATGGAGGCCTATGGTGACAGTGCTTTATCGGAAACAATGTGCATAGGTTGATTCTGTCGATTCAAAGAAGGCGATTTTAACTTGTGAGGCCAGGAGCGTGAAAATCGGCCTAGGAAGGTTGCGGACCATCAATTGCAGGCTCTTTTGATGAAGACGATACCCAATCGCACAAAATGCTTATGGAGCAATTGGTTGTTACTCAACCAGCCATTTCCATGCGTCTGCGTGCCTTTGGGAAGATTTAAAAGATCGGAAAATGGGTGCCGCATGAATTGAACGATAGGTAGATGGGGCGATGCCAAAACACATGCGAAATCTTGCTCGACAGACAAAAAAGAAAGTCGTTGCTGCATCGAATTATGATAGGCGATGAAAAGTGGATACATTTCGAGAATCCTAAACACAAGAAATCGTAAGTGGATCCCGGCCAACCATCAACATCTTCCCCAAGACCAAATCTCTTCGAACGGAACACGATGCTGTGCGTTTGGTGGAATCAGCAGGGTATCGTCTACTATGAGATGTTGAAACCTGGTGAAACTGTCAATGCCCACCGCTACCACCAACAACTGATCAAACTGTACCGTGCTCTGCGTGAAGAAAGGACGGACTATCAACAAAGACATAAGCTGATTTTTCTCCACGACAACGCACCATCGCACACGTCAAAAATGGACCAAAACTACTTAGAGAAACTCAACTGGGAGGTGCTACCCCACCCAGATTATTCACCAGACTTGGCCCCTTCCGACTATACCACCTGTTTTCGTCGATGGGCCACGCGATCGCTAAGCAGCACTTCGACTCATACGAAGACTTCCGAAAATGGCTTGATGAGTGGTTTGCCTCGAAAGAGAAGGAATTTTTTTGGCGTGGTATCCACAAATTGCCCGAGAGATTGGAAAAATGTGTAGCTAGCGAGGGCAAGTACTTTGAATAAATTTGTTTTTGCTTTCAATGTAAAAACATCGGTTTTTTGACTAAAAAAACAGCGGATTTAAGCTTATACACCTGTTATATTATCCGATGGCTTGTTTGATTTATAAAAAAGGTCTTCTAGACATCCGGCAGGATTAACTTTATAACGCCACGACCCTGAATCTACTTGTCGATTGAGTATATCAATGCTTAACTGGTGAAGAGTTAGCAAGTGGGACAGAATTGTCTTACGTAGTTAAATTTTGTGAAATGCGTTAGTCTTGGAAAAATATGGCGTGATCTTTCACGCTTTAAAATGTACAACATGAAAATAAATTTTAAATCTGTTTGTAATTACTAAGAACCAATTATCATAGCATTGGTAGACTGTTATTAAAAATGAAATTTTGAGTGAGGGTGGTATGACCGGTTTGGGGTTTGAGCAGTTTGTGCTGCGAAGTATATTATTATTGGTAAGATCCCTTAGACATATGCCAGGGGCCATTTCATTGCCCCATTTGGCGACTTCATAGTACGTGTGTGAAGTTAACTGAAAGAGACTGGTTCGTGGTTAGTAGTATAGAATATTGAGAATTTCGTTGAGCAGATTAGTTGTAGAAGTTGAAATAGGGGACTAGGGACTGGAGTTGTTGGGTCCAGGAGCTACACAATGGGAGTAATCCTGCTCACAAAGTAATTATTGGTTATGAGGCATTCATGTAAAATATGAATGCTAGTAAAATGGGTGTCACGGGGATTGGCAAAGGGACGATTAGTGTTGACAAAAAGAAAGTTATGAGAAAGAGAAATATGTCCAATCCGGATTCTGAGGAGCTTCCGCGCGCAGAATTTGGGTGTGGATGTTGAATAGACTGCTTTATTGGTGGTTATCCAATGAGTCGACAAAAATATGTCACTATTAGTCCAGTTATCGTGTCTGCGGATGGCTAATGGTGTAAGTTGCTATTCTGTTAGTAGGCGAGGCAGATTGGGAATGACTGTGGTCACTGGTCGATGTAGTGTTTCTCCAGCCAACTTGTCAGCACTTTCATTGCCCACAATATCTACATGCCCCATTGCAATACTACACTTCTATTACTAAGTAGGTTAAAACGAATAGCGTAAGTACTAAGTCACTCGATGGGCCGCAAATGCCTTTAAGGGCGATAACACTGTCGCTAAAAATAATAACGCTCCGTTGGCTGGGAATACTAGTCGTAAATGCAATTGCTGTTTTTATAGCCCACAGCTTCCCTATAAGGGAAGATTTCACAATATACGAGTAGTGTGCGGGTGCTGAGGCCAAAAAGTTCGACGACCGAAAAGGATGTAGTGTCGGTGTCGGCGGTGACATCCGTGTACAACAGTCGATGATCTTTTAATGCGTCCAACTGTTCAAGGAAAAGTTTCCTATATGTGGACGGATCAGTATTAGCCTTCTTAAACCTGTCAAGAGAAGCAGACACTTTCTACTTTGCTCCCATTCGCGGTTTCCAATCTTGTAATGGAAGAGAAGCTCGGAAATCGAGGGGGAGGATGGAGGAATTGCTTTCAAGGTGGGATATTAATAAGGAAAGTGATGATAATTTTCTGTTTGATCTTTGGGGAGATGATAATGTTTTTGATTTAAGTGTGGAGGGAGTAATTAGGAAGGCATAAGCTCTCTTAAATTAAGTTAAGGCGAGCTTTTTGAAGACAGAAAGAGATTGGTTTTCGACTGATAGAAACAGTATGGATTCTATTGAAGATGTCCGGTATACTCCACTGGCTAGTCTAATGCAATGGTTTACCGCTGCCTTGACTAGATTTTTCCTAGCTATTAGCACATTGATACATATAGCGAGCAAGTAGAGTAAGGTTCCATCCAAAAGGGCGTTAGTTACTCTAATTGCCTTGCTTTATCTTAACTTACTTTTACAGCTGCCTAAAATTTTAACCATTCGGAGAATGGTGTTAATTTTGTCAAGAACATTGTTAATCTGAAGATTCCATTTTCCTCCGCGGGCAATTGAGATACCCAGGATTTTCATGGAATATTTTCGGCGGGTAGGGAAGGGGCTCAGTGACGAATCAGATATACTACAATTTTTTTTTTGAAAACAATGGTGGGTTTGATGTACATATTACCGCACTGTTTATGCTGCTCCAAGTGTTGATGTTGCGGATGGCGTTATTAATTTGTTGTTGAAGATCAGTACCAGATACAACTACAAAAATATTGTCAGCATATATGTTATGGTTGAAAGATGAAGGATCGTAGATAGAAAGGATCCTTGTGGGATGCCGTTTTCCATTTCGCATTTTGACGAAAAATGACCGTTGGCGCATACCGTGAAAGTTTTACCAGTTAGGTAGGAACGTAGAAGTGCCAATATTGCAGAGATAGATGATCCATATTTGTGATAACTGCAAGTAAATACTAGACGACGAAGAGTTACTCTCGTGAGGCGATCAGTGCACTAGTTGGCCAAAATTCCCACAAATTTCGGAACCTAACGCAACTCGATACCGTTATTGTTAAGTAAATTATTTCGAATTATGCAAACTTCAGGGTCATTTAATGCAGCACGATTCGGACGAAGGATCCAGGGAATAATTAATTACATGATAAGGTTGGATATTACCTATCCAAAATTAAGAAATTGACGACATAATAAGCTTGAATATTACAGAAAAACACGTATTCCGTGCTTTCCACCACCCCATCGCAACAAGGGCACGTTATGATATTAGTAAGCTCGAAAGCTTGTTGCGACGAGGTGGTCGAAAGCACGGATTACCACCTTGGAATTTAAATTTGCAACAACGAACTTGTATTAAATTTTGCGTAAAAAACGGATTTAATGGTGCGCGAACGTTGGAAATGTTGGAAAAGTGTTTCGGCAACGATTCTCTAAAGAAAACGGTCGTTTACCAGTGGCACGAGCGGTTCAAAAGTGGTCGTGAGTCAATCTAAGATGATGACCATCGACATCGAAAACCGACGAAAACATTGATAAAGTAAAAGAAATGTTGGTCAATAACTTGATCATTGCCTATGGATCCGTCCAAGACATTTTGGTTAATGATTTGGGTTTCCGTCGTGTAGCAGCAAAGTTGGTGCCAAAAGACATCAATTTCATGCAAAAAAGAGACCGTGTTGACGTCGCAAAAGACATAATTTCCGAGGCTGAATCCGATCCCACATTCATCAAAAGGATCATTACTGGAGACGAGACGTGGGTTGTTTGTTTGTTTGTAAGGTCCCTTAGACATGTGCCAGGGGCCACTTCATAGCGCCACGACCGTGAGGCCATTTGGCGACTTCGTAGTGCGTGTGGGAAATCATCTGAGAGAGACTGGTCTGTGGTTAGTGGTATGGAATATTAAGAATTTTGTTATATTTTGTGGAGCAGATTAGTATGTTGTAGAAGTTTAAATAGGGGACTAGGGAATGAAGTTGTTGGGTCGAGGAGCTCCATAATAGGAGGAATCCTGCTCGCAAAGTAGTTCTTGGTTATGTGGCATTCCTGTAGAATATGGGTGATAGTGAACTGGGTGCCACAGGATTGGCAAAAGGGACGATTGGTGTTGCCAAAAAGGAAGTTATGAGTAAGAGCAGTATGTCCAATCCGGATTCTGAGGAGCTTCCGCGCCTAAAATTTCGGTATGGATGTTGAATACACTGGTTTATTAGTGGTTCTCCAATGAGTCGACAAAAATGTGTCGCTATTGGTCCAGTTATCGTGTCTGCGGATGGCTAAAGGTGTTAGTTGCCATTCTGTTAGTAGGCGAGGCAGATTGGGAATGACTGTGATCACTGGCCGACGGAGTGTTTCTCCAGCCAACTTGTCAGCACTTTCATTACCCACAATTCCGAGACGTGGGTTTATAAGTACGACACGCAATCCCAGACATCAGGCAAGTGAATGGCGTTCACCAAAAGAGCCGAGACCAAAAAAACCACGTCGTTTTCAGTCAAAAAAGAAGGCAATGCTCGCGGTTTTCATGGATTAAAACGGTGTATTACATCATGAATTTTTGCCAGAAGGCCGGACAGTAACCAAAGAGTATTATTTGGGCGTTATGAGACGTTTGCGTGAAGTAATTCGCCGAAAGAGACCAGAATTGTGGGCAAAAAACTCGTGGATTTTGCACCATGATAACGCACCGTCGCACAGTGCTATCATTATTCGTAATTTTTTGACAAAAAATGCAACAAATACCATTCAAGAACCACCGAATTCACCTGATTTGGCTCTTTGTGACTTCTTTCTGTTCAATCGAGTTAAAAAACCATTACGGGGAACGCGTTTCAACAGCCGAGAGGAAGTAATGGAAAAATCGCAGGAAGCACTGATGGACATACCGAAAACCGAATATAAAAAATGTGTCGAGGATTGGATCAAGCGCTGGCATAAGTGTGTTAAAGTTGATGGGGATTACTTTGAAGGGGACAATATAGATTTAGATTAATAAACTAGTATTTTTAATTTTCTGAATAAATTCCGGTAACTTTTTGATCAAAGTTGTATTTGTTTTTCTACTGCACCCGATTCCAAACGATAGTAGAAGTAGTACAGAAGTATGTTGACAGGCCCCTGACGCCGGAGAATATCGTAGCCGTGATGTTAGATGCTATTGCAGTCCTTAGAAGATTTCGGTGGGTACACTCACTCAGGAAGCTGCAGTAAGGAACCTTGTAAGTTCCAAGTACTGCTGCACTTTGATCATTCTCCTACAATTAAACAAAATGCAACAGAGCTAATATAGGTAAACATATCTGATCTATTAATAGATTCAGAGAAATGGTTGGTCAAAAAACCGTCTACGTACAACCACTGTCCAAGTGAAACTGGCAGATTTGGTTTTTTTCTTACTATTATTTAGTTGTTTATTTGCAACCATAAGCCTACCAGCGTTTTTGATGTATTGAAGCTGTCTATACTTTTTCTACATGACGTAAGTGTCGCATACTTCGGTATCTTTAATTTTTATTTGTGTTAAACATTTTAAAGAAATTCCTTATAATTCAGCAGCAGCCATAAATAGTTTTCATACTTTAAAAATAATTTGGTTCATATAAAAAAAAAATATATATTTCCCTTATAGTTTATTGTACAGAAGCTATTATTAACTTAAAAGCTGCTAACAAAAATTATCTACTTATGCTCGAATTCCATTTTGCTTAAGCGAATCTTCTTGTTAAAATTTCATACAAAACTTAGTGGCAGTGATGTATTGAATAAATTGTATAGACAACATCTCATTATAAAATTTAATGTTTTAAAATTATTACTCTATCATCATTTCTAAGTGTACACTCGTATGTACATTATCGTTTTTCGTTTCATCTAATTTTAATGCTCAATGGAGGATTTAATCGTCAGCTGCTCTATGTCAGCAGCATCAGGGTTAGTTATCAACAATGCTCAACACTTAAAGCCATTTTGTTGTAATAAAGTATCTTTCAGAAAATAGTTATGGGACTTTATCATTTTCGCACGAGAAGAAAATTATTATACGTTTCTGAAATAGTTATGTTACAAAGGATTCCATCTCGAAACAACCTAATTACCTATCCCTGATAGTCTTGAAAATTTTCCACAAAATTTTGTATAATGGCAGGCAGTCGCCATCTACTCAGTGGTGTATCGTCGTCATCATGTGTCTGTCGTCACCTTTTCGGTCGACTATATTACAATCACCATTGCTATCGTCATCACTATATAGCCATCATTATCATCATAATCATATTCATCGTTGTGGTAATGTATACCCACTTAGATCTTTGTTTATATTATAACCTAACAAGAACAAGCAGTAGGTGATGCCAATGGATTGGATAAGTTAGCATGGAATGGGAGCACTTAGTTAAAATAATAGCACGAATTACATGAAATTTGTATAAAACCTAAAAGTTTAATGATTTTGCCAGACTCAATATATTTAGTTGCTTGGTCGCAAATTTTCCTATGTTGTTAAGGGACGGTATCTTGGTTCCGCCGTTTAAATTTATACGACAAACTGTATCCTGTTTGGATTCGTTTCTTCATCGTCTTATCGTTGTCACAGTGTCAGAAGTTGTGAGTGTTTTAGTTTTTCTTTCTCTTTTTCCAACTACAATTATTGTTAACCGCACAGGTTCATGTTTTCATCATATATTTTACCAGAATTTTGCTACACTATTTGATGTCAACTATGGATGAGTGTATACATCCATACATAGGTAGTTATGAAGGGATTGGTACAAGTCAGTCAGATGGAGAGAAGCTTTTGCACTAAATTCAGAACATATGCGTACTTATTTAATATCTATGCAAAATGATATTCATATTTTACTGCTGTTACTAAAAGTATAGTACATCATCCTCCCTCATCTATACTCTATCTTGATCCGACACGACGTTGATTCGTGTATCACTTTTCGTGAACATACAATCTCTTAAGGTAAACCCTTGTGGTTTAGTGACGAGGTATCGTCAACTGCTATTGTGAATAGTGCAGTAGATAATAAATGTATTGCTGCTCAGTATCAGTTCGATAATAATAAATTTAAGATGATACTAATATTTCTATTTACATATATCTGTATGTGTACCCTTCTATATGCTCCATGTAGTATATGCTATATGCAGGCCTAGGATTATGGGTTGTCAAATCTACTATATGGGATGAAATCTAAGAGAAAAATCGGCAATAATTTTCTGCTTATATGCTAAAAAATGATGTATGAATTCATTTTAATGGCGGTCGAATGGGTCGTTACATGGTCGTACCTTCTGGAGTAAGTCGTACACGTATCCCTATTAATGCGTATAGGAGAAGTAGATATCCTTTTTTCTGGAGCGATTATCCACTCATAAAAATCAGTTAACGTACATAGTTTAGGATCGAAAACATTGCATTTTTATAGCATGTTTTCATATTTTTATTATATGCTTACATTAGGAGGACGTTTAGTACTTTTAAACTGTTCACAGGTCGAAGGTTGGCTTTTAACGAATAAACATATGTACAAACGGACATGTAAGGCAATTTTATTATCATATTTACTCTATTTTGTAAATATGTTCTCATACAACAATATGGAAAAGTTTGTTTAGAAATTTTATAAATTACAGGAATTTAGCCCTATTTTTTATGATAGATATTTTGGTAAATGGGCTTTGAGCATGAATTATTGTATGAAATTTTTATTAAAGTTTTAAAATTAAAACACCCCTAAATAAGTGTATTTATTTTTTTAAATAAAAGGGTAGTATTTATTATGTTATACAATATTTTTTTTTACATTTGCTACAGTTAATGTTTTATTGTAAAAAGAAACTTTTTCAACAGGGCAGTTTTTTTTCTTTAAATAAATTATTAGGCTTTATCTAAATATGGTAAAAAATTAAATTAGAATTTCAATCGAAGATATAATACATGGGGTGTTTTAATTGGCTTTTTCCTAGCTTTAAAAAAATAAAAGAAACTCTTTTATAAAAAAAAACAGTGCAAAAAGCTA
Source organism: Atherix ibis (assembly GCA_958298945.1). Taxonomy (NCBI): domain Eukaryota; kingdom Metazoa; phylum Arthropoda; class Insecta; order Diptera; family Athericidae; genus Atherix; species Atherix ibis. Next base: position 34,347,227 of record OY282609.1, read on the forward strand.
TGCAAAAGATTATCCGGGCATTAATCATACCTTATGTGATTATTTAATATAATTTCACGACTATCTTCCAATTGTAAAAAACAGCTCAATTTATACAAATATAATTTTATAATAGTAACATATCATTTTCTTGTTCTAAGTCCTTCTAGCCTTTAGTAGTCCATTCAATAATCTCATAGAAATATCCGTCTAATAACAATTAAATTTATTACACTCATCGAATACTTTCTTTTTATTGTAGCAATGTAGTTTTTTTAAGTTAAAGTAAATTAAATATTTGCTTTATTTAATTACAAATTTTCAAGGAACCTCCTTCTGATTTTTTGAAATTTTATAAACGCGAACGCCACAACTATTAATGTTTAATAATCAAAAATTTTAGTATTATTCTAACAGGTATTCATAGGATCAATAAGTTCTAATAGTGAAATTAGAATTTGTCTGTGTACACCCAAATATTTAGTTATATATCAAATTTAAAATGTAATCGATCAACTTTCTAATAAAAAGGCTTTTGAATATAATTTAATTATTGCTCACATCCTAGAAAAAATCTCAAAGAAAAACTATATATTAAATTACAAATAAAACAAAGTAGTAATTTTTGTCAGCTTTCTATAGACGAATAAACCATTCTAAAAAAAATTGTTGAAAAACTCATTTTGCAACAAAACGAATTCTATCTTACAAAAGAACATCTCACCCACTACGACAAACCGCAGGTACCCGACCAAATTCGAACGTGGAACAGGCTGAAGTATGTCAAAAAGACAAAGAAGAAAAGACACACTCTTAGAAAATTTATCACCAACTCTCAATTCCTTGTTCTATGAGTCCTTTACCCAAAATTTTTACCTTATCCGACATTAAATATTTAATCTATCAGCTTCCTTGTGATTAAATAATTGATCTATTCTTAAAAAAATATTTTTCAAAAACTACTGCTATATTCAATAGTATACTTCCTACCTACTATTTTCTTCTACTTTAATCTTTAAAATAATTCCCTTTAAAAAAAATCTTTCAAAAACTGCCCCTAAAACGGCTTTTCTCTATCATTGAGTATGCTAAAATTATCCCCTAGTCAAACTAGACTATTGGACAACCGATTAAAACTGATATTAATATATAAGCTTTTATTATACAATACAATTTAAAATATATATGGACATACGAAATTGAACTCTACAGTTCTACTAAGGGTTGCAAGTCCTATCGTATCTAATCCCTTCAATCCAAAATTCCGGGGCCTAAATGTTACCTGTGTTCGTGATTTGACCGCATTCCATTACGAAAAGTTTCATTGCCGATTATCGTACTACTATAATCCACTCATTAAAAAAGTTTATCTTTGTTACTTTCCCCATAAACAATCATCGGTGTTTGAAATGAAATTGACTACGAAATTTCTTGAAGTACTAAAATATCTCGTTAAGTAGAGAAATCCTATTAAAACGATACTACCCAGTCCTAGTTAATGACAAAATTATTCCCGAACACCAATTTGGCTTCTGATCTGAACACTCCACTATCCAGCAATGCCATCCCATTGTTGATCACATTACATCCATTGATAGGAAATTGCATTGCCCAGGAGTATTTTTAAATATCTCTCAAGTTTTTGATCGTGTATGGCATTCTGGACTCCTCTATATACTCAAGAGCTTTCTTCCTTCAACATTACTACCTTATCATAAGTTCATATCTCTCCCAACTTCATTTCCAAGTTGCAATTAACTCAGAATCTTCGAAAATATATCCTGTTCTAGCCAGAGTCCCACAAGGCAGAATCCTTGGTCCCATCTTATATTATATTTATACCCATGACATCCAAGCTGATACTATTACTATCATTGCTTCTTATGCAGACGATACGACCATACGTGCTACCCATACAAATCCTGACATAACTTGCAACAATTTACAATCCCATATCCACAACCTTCAATCTTCGTTTAGGTGATGGAGAGTGAGGGTGAATGAACAGAAGAGTGCTCACATTACTTTCACACTTTGTCAAGGAAAGCCTACCCCTTTATACCTTAATAGTAACATGATACCACAATATGATAAAGTGCGTTATTTGGGACTTTACCTGGATAAGAGACTAACTTGGAACCCACATACTACAATAGATTAAAAAGAGCTTAAGCTAACAGACGTTACCCACAACTTCTTAAACTTAGTATGGAATTAAACTGTGGGGTTCAAGGAAACGTTCCAATTCCTATCGCGTCCAGGCCTTAAAATCCAAGATCGTCCGTAAAATTTTTACGCTCCCTTTTATGTTCTCTTTGTTAAGGGCCTGTGCATTTTCCGCTATCACAAATTTCACTCCCGTTTATCCTATCATCATAGTCCACTTGTGAGAGGATTGCCCTGTACTGCCCTCCTCGGAAGTACTCATCGGAGACTTAAGAGACAATGGCCTAGAGATTTTCTAACTTCCATTAGTTCGAGAAATGTTGATGGGTGTTTTCTCCCAGTTCATGATGCACAAGATTGTAAATTAATATGTTAGTTAAATCTGCTTGTTACAAAACAATTGTAGTTACAGATAAAAAAATAATAGAGAAACACCACTGAGTATTTATTATAAAATCTGCTTGAAACAATGTTTATATAGTTTAATAAGATACCTGATAAAATTTAAAAAAAAAATCATTTTAAAACAGTTTCAATACATCTAGCTAAAAAGGAAAAGTATTGCCCAATAGTATTTTTAGATATTTACCCGCGCTTTTGGTGTGGTGTGGTATTTCGGGCTTCACCAAAAACTCTAGAGCTCCTTTCTTTCACTAACTATATCATATTAAATTTATATCTTTCTCAACTTTATTTCGAAGTTAAAGGTAAATATTTAAAAATATTTCCTATCTCAGCTGGTATTTTCCAAGGTAGTATTCTTGGTCCACTTCTATATTTCAACTTATCGAAAAATTACAATAGTTGCTTATGCTTTTAATACCATTTTTTTAATATCGCATTACAAATTAATTTTTTTTAAAACTTTTTTTAGATAACATAATTGATCGATCTTAATAACGAATAAATTTCTAGTTATTAATTTTCGGGCAAGATTAGGCGATCTTACAAACAATCGCCTAGTTTTGTAACAGTGTTTTTAATGCTTGCACAGTTTTCTCAAATTTAATAAGGCTCTATTAGTTGGTATAATTTTAACTGATATAAATGTACATAATTCGAAATGATCTCAATTATATGAGTTTTTGTATAATTTCCAAACTGTAATAGTATTGATAAATAGTTTATTTGCACTATATTTTCCTCTCGTTATGCTAATAAAGTTAAAAGGATAGCCAGTTTTTTTTTTATTTGACAGGTTTTTCATTTCTACGTTATTGTACAATTTTTACATAACACATATATGCATTTATACACATAGACATGAGGCACAGTCGCTCCTATGGAGCATATAGCTGCACTAGAGACTCTGTGCACTCTCTTCATCTGGTTCTGTCTTGGGCTACAATTTTTACATAATACATATTGGCATTTATACACATCGACATGAGACACAGTCGCTCCTATGGAGCATAAAGCGGCACTAGAGACTCTGTGAACTCTCTTCATCTGGTTCTTTTCACTTCCGACCATGACTTGTCAATTTGTTGGTGTTCGCGCTCGACTGATCTTCTCCAAGTGGTCCTTGGACGTCCTCTGCTGCGATTGTCCTGTGGGTTCCAATCTAGTGCCATCCTTGCTATGTCCGTAGATGGTTTTTCGCAAGGTGTGGCCAATCCAACTCCATTTCCTGCATTTGATGCTAGCTAGCAGGGGTATTTGCTTCGTGAGAAGAAGCAGCTCATCGTTCGTTATCCAGTTCGGCCAGAAGATCTTGCTTATACGCCTCAAGTATCTGTTCACAAATGTTTGAGGCTTACGAGTCGTGCTGTCGGTTACTTTCCATGTTTCGCAGTCGTACAGCAGGACTGGCTTGACGTTTGAACTGAATATTCGAAGTTTGAGTGCTATGGAGAGGTGGTTGGAACGCCACACGTTCCCAAGTGAGGTGTACGCTTGTCGCGCCTTGTTGATGCGCGTTTGGATGTCTCTTTCAGTTCCACCTTTATTGCTAAGCGTGCTGCCAAGGTAACAGAACTTTTCGTCATCTTCAGCTTGGGTACCGTGTAGCATCAAGGTCCTCTCGCAGGTGGCGCCGATACGCATCGATTTGGTCTTCTTGATGTTGATTCTCATCCCTACTTCTTCGGCATTGAAGGCCAGAGCATTCAGTTTCTCCTGCATGCCGTTGAAGGTGTGGCACATGAGGCATATGTCGTCGGCGTAGTCCAGGTCGTGGAGCTTCTCACGCAGTGTCTTCTTGTGCTGTTTCTTGATAAGGTGTTTTTTTTTTAGCTTGCGGCTTATCAGGCCAGCAAAGCAACCCCCGGTGACGTTGGGGGACTCTACGGGCTACATAGATATAAGGCTTGTAGTCGGCCTCTCACCCCTGCACCAATGCCGAGATGGCGGCAACGGGAATCGAACCCACTACCTACCGAGTAACAGTGTTTTTAATGCTACAAACAATCGCCTAGTTTCGTAACAGTGTTTTAATGCTTGTACAGTTTTCTCAAATTTAAAAAGGCTCTATTAGTTGGTATAATTTTAACTGATATAAATGTACAAAATTCGAAATGACCTCAATTATATGAGTTTTTGTATAATCTCCAAACTGTTATAGTATTGATAAATAGTTTATTTGCACTATATTTTCCTCTCGTTATGCTAATAAATTAAAACGATGGGCAGCAGCATTACAGAATTTTGCTATTTTAATTAATAAATTTCCCAAAAACAAATCAGAAATTCTTAAGTAAAAATTCTTTTCAGACCAAAATTAAAAAAAAAAATTCAAGATTGAAACTTGTCATTAAATTTTAATTTTAATAAAGACCACCGCGCAAGTAGATTTTGCATTTCAGAGAAAATGCTATCATTAAAATTTTTACAATTTTTATCAAAGAACTTACAGTCAATTAACTTTTGATTACCGCAATTAATTCCGATGAATTAAAAATTATTACGAGCACATTCAAAAATTATGCGATACTGTATAACAATGATATTATCAGACTAATATTATTTAAGGCAATCCGACCTGATTTTACGAATTGGGTTGAGCTATTTAACAAAATTTAAAAAAAAAACAGTAACAATATTATATAAACAATAACAGAAAAAGGACAATTATTATTGCTACAATATTATTATTATTTTTGTATGCATACATAACAAAGTAATCTACCAACATTAAGAGAAATTTTATATTTTTCGCATTCGAAAATTAACTCTTTCAGATAAGGGATGAGAGCATGAGAATTTTAAGGAAGGAAAACTTTACGAAACAGTTTAAGTATGTAAATAAAATTATCCAAATTGGATTAATTTTAATTTTTTTATTATTCTTAGTTTGTTGTGTTACCGTAAAATTTAATTTTCTTAACAGTCACCCATTTTGCTTTGCCTAAACAGATAGTTAAGTAATATGTACTTTCTGAAGGTTATTATCTTAAAGAAAAAGGAAGGAAATACATTTTTTCTTGCATAATAATAATAATCAAGATATTTTGGGGTTCCATCTCTCACAGCTCACTTAAAAGTTTTTTTTTTTGTATTTGCAATAGTTCTTTTATACTTTTTGTTCTGATATTACTTAATGGGTGGGAGAGGATATACCCAAACAAACGAACGAACAACAAACACGAGTAAATCACAGGAAAAAAGTTTGGCCTTAAAATTAGTTCGGGTTAAGCTAATTAACTAACAAGAAATTTACTTAAGGCCATTAGCCGTGACTGTGCTTAACTTGAAGTGAACGTGGCGTAGCGGTTGTTTTTTCTGTTCTTTTAAGTAAACTGTTTTCGGAAGAAGGGTTTTTAGGTGCCGGTTCGGTTAAATTGAAGATGATTCTTGCTTTGGGCTCAAAATTGCCAATGCAGAAACTTTAGTTCTTAGAATAATTGCTATTAGTTTATACTCTGTATACTCAGACGTATTCGTGTCAATGAAGCTCTAACAACAAGGATAATTTGTATATTTGAAGGCATGAATTCTTTAACCTCGAGACTAATTCAAAAGTTTTGTTTCTGTGAAACTAAATTTTTTTTGGTCATACGTTATTTTTTCCCATCTTAATTAAACAAACAAAAAATATAAAGTATTCGTTGAAATAATGCAGTCGTAAAGAAGTCAGCTTAATGCTTCTTAAATCAAAGTGATTATAAAAATTTAAAAAAGTTTAGTTGAAATAATTAAAAAACAAACTTTCTTAAAGATAAATTAATAAATGAATCAAAAATTTTTAACCACAACAGTTTTTTAGATATTTCATAAAAGTCGCATTCGATAAGATGCCTTTTTCGTAAAAGATAAATTTTAGTTGGGCCCTAAAAAATTTCCAGCTGGAATAAGGATCCTCTATTAAAGATTAAGAAGTCTTTCTGCGTTTCCTGTCATCGGAAAAAGATTTGTTTAATTATAAAGTGGAACAATATTTTAGGAAATTTTTTTTGTTGATTTTTTTCATAAAACCAATTTAAATCTATTTACGATAAATAAAATCTCTGAGCTACAAGCAAAAGTACAATGGAGCTTTTTTTATTGGAAAGCTTAAGTGAGATGCCTTTACAAAAGGATTCTTAGATAGGCGGATAATAGTCATATTTTGTCCGCTAAGGATGAATTGATAGGTTACACATATTTTTGGAACCGGGCTTTTATATTAGAAATTTATGCCAATAAATGTAAAAATTTCTTATTTGATTTTTCATAAGATCTGATTAAATTTTTTTTAAATATTTTACCTTAAAACGATAAAAAAAAATATATATTCCTTTATTCATTTATTTCAACAGGTGCATAATATTGTCAACCTCTTAACGAAGGATAAACAAAATATCTGAGATAACGAAACTGGAGGAAAAATCTAAAAGAGTTAGTTTTCTAAAAGATTTAATACTGAAATGGTAAGTATTTTAAAAGATTTAATAACGAAAAACATTTCATGAAATTTAATTTTTATGGTATTAAAAAAATGTGTGTGAAACAAGGATTTTCAGGAACAGCACTCGAAAGTTTTATAGTTAAATTTGTTTGCGTATAATTATAAGGAAAATTATTTGTGATAATTCCACATAAACTTAATTACTATAAGTATTCAAGTTCTTAATATTGCGTTAATCCTTTTGGTAGTGAATTTACCTTCCGGTAATCTTTGGGTATCAAAACTAATATAATCAAGTTTCTGATAGTCTAAAATTGACTGTGAAATTTTTTTAGTTTATATTCTTGTATTACGAGTAGGAAGCAAAACTTTAGTTTTAAAAGTATTTTTGAATGTTTTCTGTACTACAAAAAATATGGTATTGTACAATATATTGTGCAGTTTTTGAATTTATATTTAATCACAACATTTACACATCCGATATCCCAACCTGCCCTAATACCTTCTTTGCTACATACGCCGATGATACGGCCTGCCTTACATCTAGCGAAAATCCCCAACATGCTTCCGAAACTCTCCAAATCCAAATCCAAACCCTCCAGAACTGGTTTACTAAGTGGAGAATAAAAGTCAATGAACGTAAATCTATCCAGGTAACTTTTACTCTCTGTCGTGAGACATGCCCTCCCATATACCTTAATGGCAGTGCCATACCTCAACACACCGAAGCTCGGTATCTAGGACTGTACTTAGACAAACGCTTGACATGGAACCCACATACAAGACTTAAAAGACAAGAACTTAAAAGACGATACCTAAAACTACTTCGACTTCTAGACAAACGTTCCAAACTTACTATAGACAGCAAAGTTCTGTTATACAATACCTTACTGAAACCCATATGGACATACAGACTAGAACTCTGGGGATCTACTAAGCCTTCTAATTCCCGTCGAATCCAATCCCTTCAATCAAAAATACTCCGTACAATTGTCGATGCCCCCTTTTATGTTCGCAATACTGTTATTCATCGTGATCTTAAAGTCCCATTTGTTTTTGACATGGCTGTATCTCGTTATAAAAAGTTCCGTTCCCGTGTCCTCAATCATAATAATCCTCTTGTTCAAGAACTATCCTCCACTTCCTTTCCTATTAATACCCAACGAAGACTTAAGCGTCACTGGTCGCGTGATTTACTTAAATACTGAGGCCTGACAGAAACACACGCTAGCAGGAGGAACTTTATTGGATGTTTACTCCCCACAACCTATCAAGTTAATTTATACTATTGCAAAAATTTGCTTATTACTATGTTGTAGTTGTAAATATCTAAATAAATAAAATTAAAAAAAAAAAATATTTAATCAGTTCTTTTTTGGTTGGTTTATTTTGTGTAGAGTTTTTGCCCTTTTTTCCATTGAAAAAACCTTTTGAATAATATTGATGTTATGGAAAAATGGTCAAAATTACACAAAAGTAAGAAACTGAAAAATCCAAAGAATTTATTTAAAGTAAAAGTTGCGGCTCCAAATTGATATGACTCTTTTTAGTAATATATTAATTATAATTTTAATATAGTAATAATAATAATAATTTTCATGACATTATCGATTAGCTATGTTAAAGTCCTAGCATTATGTAATTTTACTTTATTTAATTTTTATAAAACCATCATTTCTGTTTTACCTTTCATCGTAGTTTATGTGGTTGAATTTTGCAAAATTGTTACCGGCTTTTGTGGTTTGGTTTGGTCGAAATACGATATATTGAAAAACGTTTATTTTAGGTTGTATCAAGAAAAAATTAAAAAAGGTCTTGTAACCCTAAAAAAGAAGTTTAAAGAGCTTTTGAAAATATAAATACTTTATTTAAAAATCAACCTTTAGAAGTAGATAATTAAAATTTTATTTTTATTATATTGTAAAAAAAATGATAACAGAGGATATTCAGGTTTCGTTGTAGATATTAAAAAATGTTTGCCAATATTTAAAAAAAACTAGAAAAATATTTGTGTTATTCATTGCAATATTACGAATAGGAGGAATAAAATGGTGTAGGAGGTCTAATATAGAAAAATTTATAAAAATATTAATCAAAATGTGCTTATACATAAAATATCTCATCATTTTAATAATACAAATTTTATTATAACGGTAAGAATATAAATAAATGTTTATAATAGATAAATTTCCATAGCTTTTTATTATCTTTAATCACAAATTAGGTAGCTTTTCAATTCACCTCTTGTAAAATTCCCGTGCATTTATTCATTAAAAAGGAATCCAGAGTTGGTTTTGTACGTCAGCAGATCTAAATTTTTTATTTCGAAGCAAATACTCCAAGGACTTGAATAGATGGTAGTTGAAAGATGCAATATTGGGGAATTATGGTGGATATTGGAGAACTTTTAAATGTAGCTCCATGATTTTTTTTCCTGCCTTATTTTTACTGCATGTAGTCCTGCATTCATTCTTTCTAATTGAGTATAATACACCTCTCCAGTGACGAAAGTAATTATTTTTTTTCTTCAGGTTGCTGTAGAGGAGCCACTTTCTATCACCAGTAATGCTCTTTCTCAGAAATGGATCCGATTCATATCTAGACAATAGAGACGAACAGATGGTAATCCTTTGTTCTAGGTTCGATGGCGAAAATTCGTGCGGACGCAAATTTCTTGCCAAGTCTTTCCAAGTGGTCCGTGACTATTGTCCAGGGGTAGCCACGGTTTTGAAATAACTCCTTTATGAAGGGTGGGCATAAATTTAGTTCAGCGTCTGACTTTGTATGCATGTTTGAATGTGTGCAGAACCCTGTCAACCAAGGCATTGCAGATTCTCATGGGAAGAAGAATCCACTACCGTCTACGGCGCCACATCCCGCTTGCTGGTTGTCCGGTTACGAATGAAGAAGTTCAGGATCTTAGTCCACGCCAGCGGCGTGTACTGGTACTGAACAGAATGTATGAAATTTGGCAATGTCGATGCTATGAAAGTGTGAATGGCCGATGGACGCACATGTTCATTTCGGATGTGTGCTTTGCATCTTCGTATGGATTTGAATTTGGTCTGTAGCTTGGGTATTTACTCACGGAACACGGCAGTATGAATGGGTTCCTGCACAGGCGTGGTCTAACTGCGGAGGCAAGATGCCCTTATGGTGCGGCAGAGGAAAGTGCCAATCACCTTCTCATTGAGTGTGACCTGTACGGGAATTTGCGTGACTTAGGTGCATGTTGAATCGTGGTGAACGATGAGGGTGCGGATGTAAGTGGTGTGTTGGGTGTGAGAGAGAGGTATGAATGCCTTAATAGATTTGCCGTGGAACTATTTGAGAGGAGAGCGAGAATGGTACGTGAATGAGTGTATGAATGACACGCAGGGTGGCTACAACCGGGTGAAAGACAAAGATCGATTCCGGCTGTACTTTCGGGTCTTGGCAAACCCGCGTACCTGAGCTGGCTAAGCGGTGCCTAAAAATTTACAAGATTCCTGACCGTAGCTCAATGTGCCAATGTGCGAAGTACAAACCGAAGTACTCTTAAAACAGAAATTGGTACTACGGGAATCGGGGTTGAACACAACTATGTCACGTTAAATAACACTTTATAATTCCTTTATGGTTTTGCAGGGATCTGACTTCACCAATAAATTTAAAGCGATGTCATATAATTTCATAGGTCCTCCTAACTTTGGTTTATCCTTCAACTCTCTATCACCACATGTGAATTTTTCAAACTATCTACGATATTTCCGAAGTTTCAAGAGGTCTTCATAAACTTTGCTTTGGATATCTTTGTTTGGCCTCAATTCTTTGTCGAATAAAAAGAACAGTAAATGTGTTTCGTAAATATTTGGCCTCGATATTTTTGACTATGTAAAAACAGTATGATTACTAACTAAGCCTAAAAAAATAGCTTTTTTGGAAACTTTGATGTGTTCATCGGATTACAACTAGTATTCCGCTATATTTAATAAGACCTTTCCTTCTGCTTTTCTTTGTTGTAATAATTTTAAGTAATATTAGTATATTAGTGGTCATTTGGAAATTGACTGTCTTAAACTGTAATCGAACGAGAGTACATCTGCATACTAGTCGCAAATCTATTCGATTTTGCAATTCCAAAGCAGAACTACACTTTTTCTTTATAAAGGGTTTTTGAATAAGAACTTGACAACTTTTTTTTTAATATCGCACAAACCATTTGAGATATATGAAAACTTTTATAAGTGGCTAAAGTACAATCAATGTAATTATGAATGAAACTCGACTTCGGTCATATGTCTACCACGGGCACGCTTGCAGCGGTAGATTCGTTGAAGCCAATTTTCGATGACTCGGCTAAACAATTCGGTTCTCTAACGTCGTCGGCTTATTGGCATAGACTATCAATTTAACGTAGCCTTATAGAAAAAAGTCTAGAGGTGTTAAATCACAAGATCTCGGCGGCCAATCGACAGGACCTTTTCTCGATATAACACGTTCACCGAACTTGGACTTCAATAAGTCGATTGTTTCTCCCGCTGTGTGGCATATGGCACCGTCTTGTTGAAACCACATATCACTGATGTCCAACCCATTCAATTGATCGAAGAAATAACGCTGCAACATGTCTCTGTAGCGTTCACCATTGACTGTAAAGTGACGGTCATTTTCATCAACGAAGAAAAATGGCCCAATGACGCCACCGGCATGAAAACCGCACCATAAAGTGACTTTCTGTGGATGACGCATGTTTTGTTTGTTGACGAAGCCATTCAACCAAAAATGCACTTCATTACTGAAGATTATTTTGCGATGAAAGTCGTCAAACTTCTCTAGAGCTTCATATGGTCAAGTGGCTTTAGTTCTTGAGTTAACTTGATATTAAGTTAGCTCAAGAACTTAAGATCAAGTTAACTCAAGAACTAAAGTAAGAAATCAAAAGTGTCCAGTTGCTATTGAAAAACCTGATATTAAATACTGCAGCGCGTAGTTAATTCCAGTTTTCCATTGATATAAGTTAGAGTGGTACTTCCGATATGAACGTTCCAAAGCCGGTCATAGTATGAGCACCAAGTGCTAATTTTTATCTTTATACTATTTTAAATAATTCATTTTTCATACCTCATAACTATTGTTCCCAAGAAAATAGTTTATGTTACTGTATTTTAGTTATTCAGTAACCCACAGTCACTATGAGGGGACTTACAGCTCTTAAGAGGGTAATAGCTGCAACTATACTCGTTTGAGACTTCCCGATCTCGCGGTACCGATACATTTTTCAGGTAGACCTGAGTAACATGCAATAATTAGCTGCACCTAAGAGTACTACGGTATTACCGCATATATATGCGGCTCAATATACTACTTTCTCATAATTGCTGAGTAATGTTAGAAATGAACTTTAACTTATTTCTTGTGTCAGGCAACTTTTGAATGATAGGAAATTCTCAACTTACCCTCCCCGTAGAAAGAATGACATATTCATCTTCTCTAAATTATCTACAAGAGAATTTATTATTTATTTGAAGCAATATTATTCCTAGAAATAATTAAGAAAATTTACCGAGTGGAAATATTATTTTTGGCATAATTACAACTACGTCTAAATCCTTCGAAACATTTCCAAATCCTGTCAGATTGCAATTTCCTTGAAAAACGTCTACTTCTTAATGGATAAACAAACGAATAGCTTTGATATAATTTGGCATAAGAAGAGCTCACTCATCGGCGATGATATTACTTGGTAAACAATCAAAATATGTGATTATGCAATAATAAGTGTTAAAAAAAAAGAGATAAAATAAAATTCCTTTTAAGTAAAACTGTTTGTTTTTGAATTTAACGAATGCACGCTTCTCTTCCTTGAAGCACAAAAATGGGATATAGTCGAAAAGTCATCAAAGTTGGATTTTCCTTTCATCTCAAATGGGGATAAGAATGAGAAAATGGTTTGACGAAAAGTGTTTCAATTTGTCAAGAAAGATTCCCATCTCATTTATTATAGGTGATGTATTAGAAAATGACTGAAAATTTAATATTTAAAAAAAAAGGTATTATTCTTGTTGTATTTTTTCAAGTCACTTTTTTTCACTCTATATTTGCTTACGTAAGTCTAGTCAATTTTATTACGAGTGACTTATTTGACAATTTTTTTTCTCTCTATCACTAGATATATAAATGATGGTGTGGTAAAAAATTCCCATTGGATGGGAATATAGCTTTTGGCACTTTTGAGCCGCAAAACTCTTAAAAATTATCATGTTTATTGTGTGAATATGTAACATAAATACGTACTTTACGTCAATCTACTTGCATGTACTCATCCATGATAGACGATAATGTAGAAAGAGTCTATGGTGGATAAGTGGTGTATGCACATAATGTGGATTCCTGTGAGTATATTGTATGGCCTTGAGGCGATTCATTCATTGTCACCAATAAAATTTTTGGATGCGAGCTAAAGTGGGAAAATTAGAGAAGAGGGTGCTACTGCGGTTATTTTCAAGGAGACGGTATGTGTCCATCCATCGTCCGTAGATAATATTGTTTCACGTACAGTGCTCATTGTTGGTAGAGATAGTCTTACTGACTCAAATACTCGCTTCTGAGCTATCGTCTTTATGCATTGTCTTTGTAGCCAAGAAAACCAAAAATAAACCAAACCAAACCAAACAATCGCATTGAATTATTCCCGCCGTACGAGCGAAGGAATTTAATGCATGTAGAACAAGGCGAATACGTGCTCAAAACAATGTTGCTAACAATCCTTTGGATCCCACCGTGACATTGGTTCCTTGGTTGCTTGTTTGGGCGTTCGATTAGACGGTTGGTTGGTGGATCGGATCCTGCCATGTGGTGGGTGGGTCTACTTCCGTTGCATAGGAGGTGCTGGTGTATTTTTACACTTCTGTCTTGTTCGTTTGGGTAGAAATTTACTCTAATTCACAAATTGCTTATATACATACGATATAGATGCTCGTATGTACATAACCATTCCTTTGATATATTTTGAAGAGTGAATTTTCAGTAAATTTTGCCAACGGTACTTCTGATATGTCTGGTTGGTGTTGCTTTTGCCTTTGCAGCTGATTACTTGTAATTCGTATGTTTAGAGTTGAAGCTTGTCGAATGCGTCGTTTGTCCCCTTTATCGCTACTATCGTCGTTGGTATTTTCTATGTTGCTGATTATATTGTATGCTCGTATGTATGGCTTTTGGCAACGATGAGAAGAACGAAAGTATCTACATCAGATTTTCCTGAACGGGAAGACATAAAATGGTCTGAAGGCGTCGCTTGAAGCGTTAAATCCAAATCCTTTTTCCTTATCGGTTGCCTACCCAGAGACGGGAGAAACCATTTGAGGGGACTATACTCTGTTCTTTTAAACACTTCAATTTTTTCTCTATACTATAGCATTGAACAGGATAGTCGCTTATATACATTCTATTCTATTCTGGATTATTACGAGTACAGGAGAATAAATATGCGTTCTTATAATCTATATGGTAGGAAATTGAATAAACTACCAACATTTTCGTTCCACATTGAAAACTGTTTGTCATTAAATTCGGCTTTTGTATACATATTAGCACCTATACAAGTGAAGAACTTCTATTTTCTTCGGGACTGTTCTCTGAATAGAATAAAAACGAATAAGAAGATATTTTTTCCATTTTATCAAAATAGTTTTATAAAATACTAAAACAAGGATAATCCATTGGAGTTTATGGGGACTTTTGATTTTTTTCTTATACTTTTAGTAGCACATTTTTTGGTGTTCAATATTGTGTTGTTGGATGCACTTACTCATCTCAGAAATTTAGTCTTGTTATTAGTATATGCAGCTGATGCTATTCTAACATACTCGTTTATAATAAATGCAAAGTTGACATTTTATATTGTCTATTTATTATTTCCATTTATTGTGTTTAAAATAATAAAAATTGGAGACTTTAGTAAAGAAGAGTTAGTATAAATATATTAATGAAAATAATTTTTATTATTATTCTGCTGGTATAGTTAGTTCTTTCTTGAATTACATTTGGTAAAAATTTCAAAAAATTGTCATATTTAAGTTTAATATCAAATGCTTTCTGAAAATTTTCTTGTAAAAGTGATATAGTAAATTTTTTGTATTGCAATCGTTTAGGGTTATTTAATTTCATTCACTACTTTGAAATCATTTAACAACAAGTTTATGTGTCTCGAAAAGAATTTTTAAAATTTGAACACTTTAACTGTATAGTATAAAATGATACAGCTTTGGTAGTTGGACTAATATGGTAAATTAGAAAAATACATTGTTAAGCAAATCATTTATACCAGGTGTATAAGCTTAAATCCGCTGTTTTTTAGTCAAAAAACACATGTTTTTTTCATAGAAAGCAAAAACAAATTTATTCAAAGTACTTGCCCTCGCTAGCTACACTTTTTTCCCATCTGTCGGGCAATTTGTGGATACCACGCCAGAAAAATTCCTTCTCTTTCGAGGCAAACCACTCATCAAACCATTTTCGGACGTCTTCGTAAGAATCGAAGTGCTACTCAGCGAACGCGTGGCCCATCGACAAAAACAGGTAGTAGTCGGAAAAGGCCAGGTCTGGTGAATAAGCGGGGTGGGTAGCACTTCCAAGTTGAGTGTCTATAAGTAGTTTTGGACCATTTTTGACATGTGCGATGGTGCGTTGTCGTGGAGGAATAATCCGTCCTTTTTTCACGCAGAGCACGGTGCAATTTGATCAGTTGTTGGTGGTAGCGGTGGATGTTGACAGTCTCACCAGGTTTCAACATCTCATAGTAGACGATACTCTGCTGATCCCACCAAACGCACAGCGTCTTCCGTCTTCCGTCCGAAGCGATTTGGTCTTGGGGAAGATGTTGATGGTTGACCGGGATCAACCCACGATTTCTTGCGTTTAGGATTCTCAATATATCCACTTTTCATCGCCTGTCACAATCCGATGCAGGAACGACTTTCTTTTTTGTCTGGCGACCAAGATTTCGCATGTGTTTTGGCGTCCCTCCATCTGCCTATTGTTCAATTCAAGCGGCACCCATTTTCCGATCTTTTCAATCTTTCCCATGCCACACAGATGCATAGAAATGGCTGGTTGAGTAACACTCAATTGCGATCGTCTTCGTCCAAAAAAGCCTGCAATTGATGGTCCTCAACCTTTCTAGGCCGATTTTCACGCTTCTTGTGCCACAAGTCAAAATTGTCGCCTTTGAACCGACGAAACCAATTTCGGCACGTTATTTTCGATAAAGCACTGCTACCGATTCGGCAGCCGATTTCTTCAAATTGAAGCAGAAAAGCAGAGCTTCCCGCATATGCCCTTTTTCTGGCACAAAATTAGACCTGATTACCAAAGGAAAAATCTATGTTTTTGTACGAAATTACTAACAATGTGCAATGTCAAGCTCGTTAAAAATACGCTCACTCACACCATCTATAACCAAACAGCGGATTTAAGTTTATACACCTTTTAATATGTCTGATATGACCCTTAGAACCACACTGAAGCCCTAAATGATCATTTTATGTTTTTTTTTAAAAAATATATTTTCAGACTACCCAAAACGTTGCTTAATTTAAGATAAGTTGAATTTCCCGAGCAGAGTCAACTGGCAAGTTGGTAGTAGCAGGGTTGTTTGATTAATACCTAATCGTCGGCAAAAGATGTTTCTGTTACTATTAAAAGAGCTCTATTTTTCATAAATATAACCTTGTTTAAGTGGCTGCGTTATTTAATTTTTCAGTTAAAATGAAGAACTTCGTGATTTTACAACAATGGTAGAAAAATCGAAGAGTGATTAATTATAAAATATTTGTTTTTGAAAAAGAAAACAAATATAAGATAAAAGATGAACTCAAAGAAGTTTAATAAGACTCTACAACTTTATTATTGATCGAGAAATATTATACAGTTGAATTTAAATGCGGTCGTACAAGCAATTTTTTGATGAAGCATAATGAACGCAGCTTAATTCACATCGATTATTTTGAGAAGGACAAAACGATGAATAGCGAGTATAAGGCCAACTTATTGGATCTTTTATGACGTTGTACAATAAAAAAAGTTCGCTTTTGCAAAGAAAATTTTTTTTCTTTCTATCATGACAATGCACGCATGCACACTTGTGTCGTCACCATTTCCGCATCCATCATATTTGCCAGATTTATCCCCCAGCAATTATTTGCAATATCCGAATATATAAAAATGTCTCGGTGAAAAAATATTTCACTAAACCGATGACGTGTTTAGTGAAACAAACTCGTATTTTAAGGGATTGGAGAAATCGTATTTTTAGATGGGATATAAAAGATAGCAGAACGTTTGGACTAAGTGTACCAATGAGTGTTGAAAAATAAAATGAAAATGTTTTTTTTATTGTCAAGGCTTGGTATTAATCATATCGCCCTCGTTTGTACAATAGTTTTAAGGATAATTTGTTAATGTAAATAATTTTTTATCCACTCCTTCAATAAATAAGGGGGTTTGAAATAACAGTAAAAAACACACATTCGCTTATAAATGTCCGAAATCAATTTTTAAAACATTGAATATAAATCGGAGAGGTTATAGAATCATGTGATATTATAGTTATAGAACTACAAAACATACTAAATTGACAGAAATTCAATTAAAAATAAAATTATTTTTAAAATGACCATAACAGTGGATAGTGAATTAATAATGCAACTTGAAGAGTAATTTAAAGAGTTATAGAAGAGAGATAATTGACTTTTAGATTGATTTGTAATAAAATCAGACTATCCTAGTGAATATAGATAACAAGTTTTACATAATATATTATTTTACATATACACATTTTTTATAATTATTTTGAATAAAATCGTTTCTGGTTATTTGTAATCTTATGTATTGCACTATTTGGCAGTAATCGTAATTCGTCCAATATAAGAGATCTTAAAATATACCACCATTCTTATTTCCTTCTTGGTATCTAATAAATATAACTGTTTATCCATTAGATTTGTCTAGGTCGATTTTTTTTCTGACTTTAATTTTCTGTCTTATTGCAAGAATTCTTTTATAAAATAATTGAACAATTTTTTTAAAATTGCGAGCGTTGGTGTCCAGTCACATTTTCCTTCTGCTGAGAGATCATCCCTCGTTAGCCAACGTTGATAGTCACCCACTAATAATTTATCTATATCGGTTTGTTACATACGAGGTCTTTTCAAAAAGTATCGCGAATTTTGTGTTTTTCAAATTAAATTATTCATGAAATCTATTTTGTCCCCTTCAAAGTAATCATCACCAGATATTAAACACTTGTTCCAACATTTTTTCCAATCCTCGAAGCACTTCAAAAAATATTTTTTTGTTATCTTCTTCAGCTCCTCCTTCCATGCCGTCTTTATCTCCTCAATCGTAGCCTAGCGTCGTGCTTTCATGGGGCTCTTCAGTTTCGGGATCAAAAAAAGCTTGAAGTGGCCAGATCTGGGGAATATGTTGGCTGCGGCATTATTAGTGTGATGTTTTTTGCCAAAAATTCGCGCATAAGCAACGATGCGTAATCAGGGGCGTTATCATGGTGCAAAAGCCACAAATCCAGGCGTTTCTGCCGGATTGCTTTACGCAACTTACGCATTACTTGCAGGTAATATTCCTTATTAACTGTTCTACCTTGTGGCATAAACTCACGATGCATCACACCCCTGTAATCGAAAAAAAAACTGTAAGCAAAACCTTTACATTCGACCGAACTTGGCGCGCTTTTTTCGGTCTTGTCTCGTGCGGCAGCTTCTATTGGGATGATTGAGCTTTGGTTTTCCCGTCTTAACCATAAACCCATGATTCGTCACCAGTCATGACCCTCTGGAGCAAATTTGGGTCGTCGCGGATAGAGTCTAACAGCTCCTTAGCAATATTAATTCGATGCTGTTTTTGGTCGAAATTGAGCAATTTTGGTACGAATTTCGCGGCGACCCGTCTCACGCCAAAATCATTGGTAAAAATCGAATGGCACGAGCCAATCGATATGTTTCAGTCCTCAGCAACTTCTCTAACGATGATTCGATGATCGACCAATACTATTTTCTTCACTTAATCAATGTTTTCGTCTGTTGTTGACGTGGTCGAGCATCCGGCATTCTTTTTGTCGTTCACATCTTCTCGGCCCTCTGAGAACATTTTGTACCACCGATAAACGTTGCTTCAGTCCAAGGTAGCTTCAGCATATAGAATGTGTCCGCGCAATTAATTATATTTTTCACACAAAATTTGATACAGATTCTTTGATCCATTTTTTGGAATGGGCAAAAATCGAAGGCGAGCCAAAACATGTGCAAGCAAGCAGCTGTCAAAAATTAACCGGACATTCAAAATGGCCGAACTTGTCGGCATAAGTGAGAGATATGAGTACCAATATAACGAAAATCAAATATATATAACCCGCGGGAATTGAAAATTCATGATACTTTTTGAACAGACCTCGTATACTTAATCACTGTCTCATCATCCATAATCATTACTATGATTCTGTTATGTATTATCTGACACTCATTCAAAGAAACAAACTCAAGGTCTGTTCAAAAAGTTATATTCAAAAACTTTTATAGTTATTTTGGAATTCTTTAACAATTTTAGAATGCCACGATTTATAAAAAAAATGATCTTGGATAATTTTTTTTAAGCATACAATTTGCGACTTCAAGCTTAAAAAGATTTTGATTTCTATCATTTGCTACTTAAATTGATCGTATATAAAATGTCAAAAGGTGTCCATTCTATAAGAATTAAAATAAAGTCCTTCGCTATATCTAAAATTGAAATAGTAAGAAAAAACTGATACTTTGAGAATATTCCTTTTTAATAACTAATTATAGTACATAAGAATTTTTTTGTAAGATTATTTTTAAAATAATAAAAAATTATTTACTTTAAAAAATGGATATGGGAACTTGGTATCTGACAGAGCAATCATAATAATATGCGACAATAAAATGGAATAGTTCACTATACACATAATATAGTGAGTAGTTTATGAGAAAATAATTTGACTCTTAATAATAGAGATTTCCTTATTTTATTGTATGTATTTTTAATCAAAAGAAACTTGCATCCTTTTAACATTATACGTGCTAATGTATTTATATAATCAATAGGAAAGATTTTTCGTTTAACTTATTTACGTACACGAGCATATACGTATTTGATATTATTCTGCGTCTATCATTTACACACTCCCATAAATTTAGATTATTTTCCAATACATTCTCATATCGTACGAAAGAAGATAGTGGAATTATTTAACTAACATTATGAAGTACTAAGTACAATAGAAATTCCTTCTTGTACTAAAAATAGTTCTTGATTTTGCACAATATTTACATACATTCTACTAGTTAGTCAAAGGCCTCTATCCTACCCCTACGAATGTACTCGCATTTAATTCTAAGTGAAACTATTCGAAGTGAAACTTACTGAAGAATAATAGTTTGTTTGAGTAAACACTTAAGTCAAAATTATGATGAATAAACATTTTTCTTATGGAAATGTAAAATCATTGTCGGAAAATATGTCCTTCTAGAAAATACAGTATTTTCTTCTTTATAAAATTTCCTTATTTACTCTATTCGAACAATGAACGATGAAGAATCAACTATTCATTTAGCTTACAATACTGAATGGCATACTTTTACGTACAAGGGATTTAGGGTGATGTATTGGTAGGAGAAATGTACCTGAGATATGATTAACAACTTTGATCAAATATTCCTTAAAATCAAGTAAATTAATAATAATTCCGAAAAAAATTGACTATCAAAATTATGGTGAACAACAAATACCGCATAATTGACCGCATAAACGAACATTTCTAAGTAAATCACATAAAATATATTAAATTGAAGAGGAATATTAAATGTTGTAGAGTATATCACACGAAACAGATGTCCTGTCTGTTGTCAGTTATCCTTTTACGCTGACAGATTTCTGACGACTTTATTATGCTAATAGAGTTTGAAATTGTTCCTGGGCTTTATACTTTATACATTGTACAGTACATACTTTTTCTATTTACTATACTTTACATAATTGTCATTTGTTGAAAACCAAAAAGCAATCTGAAGAAAATAAAAAAAAATTGCAAAAATACTAGAAGTAATCTTGCCTTAAAAAAAAAGACATATTTCTGGTTGTCAAAGGAAAGAGTGAACAATACCAGGCGAATCTCTTTCCGAAAATGCACATGAATAAAGGATATCCAGGATTTTATAGAGGCAAAAATAGGAAAAAAGAAAATTTAAAAAGCCTGGATTGTTTTGAAAGTTTTTTAGCTATTTAAGAAAAGCTGAAGAAATTGTTTTTTCCTCTAAAGCTTTTAATAATATGATTATCAGCTTAATGGTTTTTATTGAAAATTTCACTTGACAAATTTTTCATTTTCTTGTAGAAATTTTGTTTTGTTTTATTTTATTCATTTTTTGTTTGTTGATAATATAAAAATACTAACAATAACAGATAAATATATTGAATAAAATAAATTATATTATAATGAGAAATTTCAGTAAATAGTGTTTATGGGATAAACAAAACTTACATGTATTATAAAGTAGGTTAATCAATTTTGAATGAAAAAAAAGACATCAAGCATATACGAGTTTTAAAATAAAAATTTTTTGACCGCATTAATATTTATTTGCTGTTGCAAAAATTATTTTGTTCAGATTTTTATATAAACTATTTAGTTCTACAATCTTTTATTATTCATATTCATGGATAATAAAAGATTGTATATTTTTTTCAAATAAGGATCGGATATCGTATTTTTAAGTAAAAACACACAGTTTTAGAAATTGTTGAAGCAAAAATAGGCGTCGTTACTTTAAATTAATTTCTTCGAAAATTGGGAGTTTTTTTCTTAATTCTTACAGATATCTACAACTACAATATGGTGAGAAGCAGATTTATATAATAGTAAATATACGAGGTCTGTTCAAAAAGTATTACGAATTTTGTGTTTTTTCAAAAATTATTTATTTATTCATAAATATTCATTTTGTTCCCTTCAAAGTAATCCCCACCAGACATTATAACTTATGCCAACATTTTTTTCAATTCTCAAAGCACTTCAAAAAATATTTTTTTGTGATCTTGTTCAGCTCCTCTTTTGATGCTGTCTTTATCTCCTCAATCGTAGCTTAGCGTCATTCTTTCATGGGGCTCTTCAGTTTCGGGAACAAGAAAATGTCACAGGGGGCCATCGGTGCTGCGGCATTATTAGTGTGTTGTTTTAGGCCAAAAATGGCAAAAGCCAATTTTTGTTCTTGCACAAACCGGGCGTTTCTGGTGGATTGCTTCGCGCAACTTGCGCATGTATAACTTGCAGGTAATATTCCAAATTGACTGTTCTACCCTGTGGCAAGAACTCATGATGCACCATGCCCCTGCAACCGAAGAAAACTGTAAGCAGCAAAATCTTCACATTCGACCGTACTTAGCGCGTTTTTTTCTGTCTTGGTTCGTGCGGCAGCTTCCATTGGGATGATTGAGCTTTGGTTTCCACGTCATAACCATAAACCCATGATTCGTGACCAGTTGTGACCCTCTGGAGCAAATTTGGGTCATCGCGGACAGTGTCCAACAGCTCCTTAGCAATGTTAATTGTGGACAAAAATCGAAGACGAGCCAAAACACGTGCAAGCAAAGCATCTGTCAAAAATTAACTGAACATTCAAAATGGCCATGAGTACCAACATAACACCACATTATGTTGGTAATCATGTCTCTCCATTTTTAATGTTCAGTTAATTTTTGACAGAAAGCCGCGGAAATTCAAAATTCGCGATACTTTTTGAACCATTAACGTTCCTCCTGTTTGTTTTTACTTATATTAAGACTCAGTATTGTAATAAAGTATGCGTCCCAGTGATGCTTAAATTGTCGATGGATGTTTCTAGGGAAGGAAGTAGAGGATAGTTCTTGAACAAGAGCATTACTATCACATTATGAATAAAAGAGGCTTTGAGATCATGGTGCATAAAATGAATCATAGAAAATATTATTATTTTTGACTGAAGCAATTGGATTTGACGGAAATTGGAAGGTTTGGTAAAGCCCCAAGGTTCTATTTTGTAAGTCCATATTGATTTAATTAGTGATTTGAAAAAAGTACTGTGCTGCCAAAGTAGTTGAAGATATGGTCTGGTTAGTTCTTGTCTTTTAAGTTTCGTATGTGGATTCCATGTCAAGCGTTTGTTCAAGTTCAGTCCTAGGTACAAACTTTAGTATGTTCTGGTATGGCACTGCCAACAAGATATATGGAAGGATATGGCTTACACCAGTTAGTAAAAGTTACGTGGATATATTTAAGTTCACTAACTTTCATTCTTCACTTGGTAAACTAGTGAGGGTTTGGAGAATTTGGTATATATAATTAATTCTGACCGAGTTTTTGTAATTATTTTGTATAGATTCAGAAGGTTAGGCTTTATGACCTTACGTAGAGAATTGTTTATAAAATTTTACTACATACAAAAATAATACAAAGTGCTAAAGATGAGACTATTAGTGCTTAAGGATGAGCTATCTTAAATGTTTCTTAGTTTTTTCGGCCTACGGCTCTAAATATAATTTTCGGTCTATTCTTTTTTGTTTGTTTCTGCAATTTTTTTATACAATTGGTATTGAATTAATTTCTATATTTATTATTATTTTAATTATAAAGTTGCTTTTGGATATAAAAAACCTTTTTATTGAGAATAAATTTTATTTTAGCAGAAACTGGCAAAATGATTTCTTTCACGGCCGAACCATTATTATATTAAAAATTGGTTTCTGTTTGGAATAATTGTTCCACTTCAAAGAATATAATAAAATTTCTTGTAATAAGTAAGTAGAGCTCCACCTTTTGAATAAATTATATTCTCGAATATTTAATTAAAATTTCTTTTTAAGTATATATTACAAATACTAAATGCCAAATAAATTTATTTTTTCTTTAATATTGAAAATAATACGTTCGATTTGGTTCTGAGAAAAAAGGGATTATTATTATTGTGATTACTTTCAATGGAGGAGGTTTTTTTCGTCCTTATTGAGCTTTTGATAATTTTTATCTTGTTTGTCTTTTTTATTAACAGAGTATTTGTTAGAATTTATGTATTTTGTGCCTTTATGGTTTTGCTTGAAATGGCTTGTATTTCTTATATTGTATTTATAATTATGCCATTTGCAATATAAATTCTTTTGTTCATTATGTATTCAAATGTTATATTTTCAATGCATATAAAACTTCTAGTAAATATAGCGTAAAACTTATTTTAAAAATCTGATATGGAATACTGAGTCGAGGAATACTTTACATTTTGTTTGTAAAAGAAGCTTTAAATTTTGTATTAAGCATGGCGCTGAATGTACGAAAATTTACAAAGAGCATTTAAGGAATATTTGTTATTAAAAGCACAAGTTTTTAGTTATATAAAATATTTTTGCAGAACCAAGAAGTAGTGAAAAACACAGCCCTCTCAGGGAGGTCTTTAACATAGAAAACAAATAGGTAGTACAAGTTCGGGCTCCTGTGTGTTCAGACCGTTGATTCTGAAGTATTGAAGCTGATCAAGAAGTCCTTGAAAAGCTCAGTAAAATGATTTTTCGTGTCAGATCGGACATTGTGCAATTAACATCATGCGAAGGAGACACAGTGGATCTCAAGCCAAAAGTGTATAAAGGGTAAAAGTCAGGCTGACTGGATTATCAGAGATGCATTCATTAATCATGGTCGAGCGTACTTTGGGCACTCAAGGAGTAATCAAAAACATCAAAAGCAAAATAGATTAAGAATAGCAGGAAAGATTTACCGAAGAAACCACATCAAGAAAAATGTGATTAATTTGGTACTAGCAAATATTGGTTAAGGGAAAAATATGATCTAAAGAGTAGGTTTTTAAAATGTACCGCATTTGTACTAATAATATAATGTGTAAGAAGAAATTGTTGCCATTTAAATATGTGCAATAACTATTTATGTTATACGTGCAGAGTGATGAAAGATCGTCAGCTGGAAGCACGAATTATCAATATAAACAGTTTAGGGGATGTTTGTAAATTTTTAAATACGGATGATGGGGTACGTTTTGGAAACTTTAAAACGGTACTCAAAATCACGGAGGAGTCGGGCATTTCTGTTGTCGGATACCTTTAAGTAAGCGGAATTATGTGTAATGGCAGGTTTGGTTATTATATCGTGTGGATTGGAATTGGAAAGTGGTTATAAAAATAAGAAATATTGATGGATACCAGTTTGAAAAAGTTTTGATATTGGCCTGTACAAGGGAAATTTTTAATTTTCATTTTTATTTTTTATTTAAACCCGAACAAGTTGTGTTGAAGGGGAGGAACGGAATTTGTACAATTAATTGAAATGGCAAATACTGTTTGTAAATGAAACTTATGGGAATGGCCGGTGAGCTTGGGAGCTTATCAAATTGGAGCATGTGTAATTTTGGAAAATGGCATTCGGATGGTGACATGCTGGTTAGTGTAAAATGCGTGTACTGCTAAGGGACGATCGGGGCATGGAAGAGAATGTATTGTACAAAGAAGAGAACAAAAGATATCCAAAATTTTATAAAAAATTGTGGATGAGGGGTTGATATTTTTTTCCTACGAGCGGGATATCATTAAGCAGAAAGTATTGAACAATTTATACATGGGGTCGTTTCTGGTGGCAGGGATGCGATTTTTCAGTTGAACATGGATACTGGAACATGAAAGAGATGACGAGACGGGGATGTTCGTTTAGTTTTTTGTTTTTTTCTATTAAGGGTGTTGACGGGCGGTTCAATAGACTGGCTGAGAAGAAGAATGCAATAGTGTCTGGTAAGTTCAGGTGGCCCGTAACACCTGGCTTCTAATAGCAAGAAAAAAAGATCGGCTATTTTAATGCTGCAGGAGTTTTTATCGGAGAAAGAGATTCTTGTGATTTTTGAGTTCACCTGATCAAAATCCATGGAATTTTTTTTTGTTTTTCTCATCTCGATACTGCAAATTACATGCCACAGGACTGTAACCAAGATTCTAATGACGGCTCTGGGTAAACCCATCTAGCCCTTCTCCAAAAAGTGAAAAAAGACCTCCGCTGATGTGTGGCTAGGTGCCCAAAGAAATTACTTTGATATCAATGTAAAAAAAAACGAATGTAAAAATTTAATCAGTCTCAGGACCCTAAAATTTTCTTTATTTAAAATTCAGTTCCAGGATTTTAAAATTTCATTTAAAAAGACAATGGCTACTCTTTATAAATTTTCTAAAATTGTTCAACTTATAAAATTTTTATTTTGTATGGAAGATAATTAGAAATAGTTAGTCTTCAACCCAAACTGTGAGAAATTTAAAAAAAAAATGAGTAAAGATTGAATGCCATCACGTGAATTTGTGGGCAAATTCGTGAAGCGAGTTCGCGAAACTGGTTTGTTAGTTGCCAAAGCAACTCGTTACCGCTCTAAGACAGTACGACCGAGAATATTGCCGCCGTTGCTGAAAATGTCTGTGATCATCCATCAACATCAACTCGTCACCGTTCTCAGGAATTGAACATTTCTCGAACTTCTCTGTTGAGGATTTTGCACAAATACCTCGGTATGAATGCTTAAAAAGTTCAATTAGTCCAACAGCTAATGCCGCATGACCATCCGATGCGTTTTCGGTTAGCCCAATGGGCTCAAGATTAATTGGCCGAAGATGAGCATTTTACCGAAAAATCATCTTTTCGGATGAGGCCCATTTCCACCTCTGTGCGTATGTCAACAAACAAAATTGTCGCATCTGGGGCGCAGAAAATCCAAACGTCACCATGGAAAAGCCGGTGCATCCACAACGAGTCACGGTTTAGTGCGAATTTTGGAGTGGAGGTATCATTAACCCGTTTTTCTTCGAAAACGATGAAGGAGCCGCCGTTACGGTCAATGGTGAGCGCTATCGTGGCATGTTCAACGAATTTTTGTCTCCAAAAGTTGAAGAGAATGGTATGGACAACATTTGGTTTCAACAGGACGGGGCCACTTGCCACACAGCCAACGTAACAATCCAACTTTTGGGCACTGCTTTCGGAAACCGAATAATCAGTCGAAGTTCTGATGTCAATTGGCCGCCTCGGGGCTGTGATTTGAGCCCGTTGGATTATTTTCTGTGGGGAGCTGTTAAGAATAAATGTTACGGAAGCCATCCAGAGACAATTGAGGCCTTGAAACACGAAATCAAAGTTGCAATTGAAGAGATACAGGCCCGGAGAATTGAAAATGTACTGAAAAATTGGGTCGAGCGTATGGGGTACTGTAACGCCAGCCGTGGCAGTCATTTAAATAATGTTGTCTTTGATTCTTAAATTTCAAGCTTTAATCTTTTTAATAAAACTAGAAATTTGAAAAAACATACACTATTTTTTTTTATTTACATTTTAAAATGGAACTTCTAAATTGTTCACCCTGTACTCTAATTTTTGTATAAATACCAATGATTTTTAAGATGGAGTCGGAATAAAATTAATGGAGCATACTATAACGTCTTGAAGATTGTACACTCATTAGAATAAGGCAGAATTGTCTCATGCTGAGTTTGGGTTGAACGGTAGATTTTATAGAAAAGCTTCAAAGAAACTATAAAGCCAAATTGGTCGTCCATTTTTCGAAACATCGAATACGTTCACCTGTACATTAGTCTCTTGTACTATTTAGATATAATGTTGGAAAATAAGTAATTTTAGAAAATGAAATGAAACTTGTAAATTTCTAAAGTAGTCTGGAATGATAAAAGGCGTATGATATATGTGTAATTACATCATAACCGTACTCTATACGGTGATATTATTGGATTGTTGGATAATTCTAATTGAAAACCAAGTTTTCTGGCATTTATCTTTTAATAAAAGTAGTGATTAAATCATTATCATAACGATTTTCTTATTAGAAAAGTAATGAATTTTATTTTCAACTTCAAAGAGAGTAAAATGTTTGGAACGGTCACTTATATTAAGCACACAATCATGTACGCATTTTGATTGTATACGAATTTTAAAAATTATCTATTAAAATTTTTATAATTTTTGATAATACTCTACCTTTTAGCGTTAATTTTTTTTTTTCTAAAGATAATTTCAATGATTTTTAAATGCGATTTGTTGAAAGAAAAATTCATTCACAAAATAAAAATAGTCAAAAGAAAATGTGAAAATATTTTTTGATAGGTTTCGCTTACACAAATTATTTTGAATTCATTTGTAAGAAAAAACCAAGAGGAATAAGTGTAATTATCATTCGAAAGACTATTTCCATGAAATTTTTGAGCAGTCTGCTCTGATGCTAAGAATTTTGCGCCGAAAATAAGAAATGTTACTAACCGATTAGAGGTGAAGAACATATTTTCCAGTCTTAAATAGGACTATCAATTTATGCTATATTTTGGTGTAAATAAATATATTATCAGATTTTGTTAAAAATTCTCACACAAGACACTAAATGCTAAGTAATTCATATTCCATAGGCCAAGTACATAGATATCTTTTAAAACACAACTTATTCACACGTTATTGAGAGATGCTGATTGTAATCTCTAGAACCCATTTATTTTTATGGTAGTCCGGGAAACATATTTTTTTATAACGTAGATTTCAGCTTGAATCAAATTATTAGGTTGTCAAGAAAGTAATTTTTTCTTTCCCAACAGAGGAATTAATTGTACTTTTTCACAACCAACTTCACACTTAAGCCACATAATCATATGTATTTTGACAGCTGACATAGTAAGGCTTGTTTTTTTCATAGTGGTCTACTATTCTGCATAGTAGTTTTGGTTGATACCCTTTTAAATATGGAAAGTGAAAAACTGCATTTTCGGCATACGAGTATTTTACTTTTTTACTATAGAAAAGATAAAAATACTGTTCAAGTAAGAAGAAAATTATCCGATGTATACGTAGGCTACTATATATATTTCTGGCCTAGGCAACACTAAGTGTTGCCAGGTGCGATCTGACATTTCCATTGGAAAGTTTGACATTTTTTAGCATAAACGTACTCAGAACGTTTTGACGTACGACTATCATTTGTGTTGTTTACAGTGACTTGAAAAAATCAATTTGGCAAAAAAATGGAATTAACTCGTGAACATTTTCGTGCGATCATTTTTCACAACTTTCGACGTGGATTATCACGACAAGAGTGCATCGATGAACTTAAATCTTTGTATGGCTATGAAGCACCATCCTATAGCACTGTGAAAAACTGGTACAACGAATTCAATCGTGGCCGACGCTCGCTCAAAGACGAATTCCGTGAAGGTCGTCCAAAAACAGCCGTTGTTCCAGAAAACATCGATGCCGTACGTGAACTGATAATGCAAGACCGTCATGTGACATACCGTGAGATAGAGGCATGCCTAGGCATTTCTCCCACCAGCATACATTCGATATTGCATGAACACCTGGCCGTAAAAAAGGTTTGTTCTCGTTGGATCCCGCACAATTTGACAATCGCTCAAAAAAAGGCTCGTGTGGATTGGTGTAAAGAAATGCTGAAAAAATACGATCGCGGTGCTTCAAAAGACGTTTATAAGATCGTCACAGGTGACGAATCATGGATCTATGCGTATGAGCCCGAAACAAAACAGCAATCGACCGTGTGGGTCTTCCAAGACGAGTCAAATCCAACGAAAGTTGTTCGTGGAAGAAGCACTTCGAAGCAAATGGTCGCTTGTTTCTTTGGCAAAACTGGTCATGTGGCGACTGTTCCGCTTGTGCAACGTAGGACGGTCAATTCTGAGTGGTACACCACCATTTGTTTGCCTGAAGTCTTCGGAGAAATTCGAAAAACGAACAAGAGAAGTCGAATCATTGTGCACCATGACAATGCGAGCTCTCACACATCGGCTCAAACCAGCGCCTTTTTGACCGGACAAAACGTCGAATTGATGGGTCATCCTCCGTACAGCCCTGACTTGGCACCCAATGACTTCTTTTTAATTTTCGTCGCCAGAAGATGCTGTTGAAGCATTCAAAAACCATGTTTTGGAGGTGTCTCAATCGGAGTGGAAAAAGTGCTTCGAAAATTGGTTTGAGCGCATGCAAAAGTGTATAAATCTTGATGGAGAATATTTTGAAAAACAATAAAACCTTTTTCGTTGATAAATATTCGCATTTTCATTATTAGGCCAGAAATATATATAGTAGCCCACGTATGGACAAGATGTGTTAAGTGAGCACCAGATTTCTGAAAGATTAAATTTAGCGAATTTGACCATTCATATTCATTTGAAACGGCTATGTTTTATCTCAAAGCTCGACATATGGGTTCCTCATCTTCTTACGAAAAAAAATGTTTCGTCGCATTGACGTTTGTGATTTGCTTCTCAAACGCAAAAAAAATAATGCATTTTTGAAGCGTATAATCA
Source organism: Atherix ibis (assembly GCA_958298945.1). NCBI lineage: Eukaryota > Metazoa > Arthropoda > Insecta > Diptera > Athericidae > Atherix > Atherix ibis. The sequence continues at coordinate 34,377,594 of OY282609.1, forward strand.
CTGGCGACGAAGAATGGGTTATCTAACATACAACAATGTTAAGCACAAAAGACCCTGGAGTAGAAAAGATGAACCGGCTCAAAGCACTTCGAAAGCTAATATTCATCAAAAAAAGGTTATTCTATCTGTTTGGTGGGATTTCAAAGGAATATTTTATTTTGAGCTTCTACCGAGCAACACAACGATCAATTTCGAAGTGTGTACTATCATCAGTTGTATAAATTGAATGATTCACTTAAAGAAAAGAGGCCAATAAATAAACTATTGGGTTGTTCGGGAAGTAATTTCGTAATGAAATGAAATTACTTTCTTGACAACCCAATACATCTAAAAAAAAGTATTAATTTCTAAATTTAATGTAATTTTTCTGGAATAATAGCAAAGCAATAAATTACTTATAAAAGAGAACTCCTTTTATATTGTTCGCTTACAGCATATTATTTTCAGCAAGCAGCGTCTCTTTGATTTTCTTACCCTTGCTAATTTACTTTACCATGGAAATTTCTTTGAACTTTTTTATTCAATTTATTTGAAGGATTTATAATATTCGTAAGTATATATTTAAAAAAAAAATTTCATATTCTATTAAAACAATTACATTTGTAGTCAGTTTCCAATAAATCCGGAATTACTTGCCATCCTTTGTATTGTAGAAAGAAACAAGGAAATAAAACACAAACCAGCATATTCGAAATTAAATTTAAAATGTATACGAATTTTATTATTGTTCGGTGTAGATTTAATTTTTTTGTGTCATCAATTACTAATGCACTTAAATATATACATATGCTTTTCCATATTCTTGTACAATTACGAATAAGTACGAGTACTTTCGTGTGTAATAAAGAAAAAAACACTAAATTTGAAGGTTCCTCTAAATATTTTCTAAACAATGTGCATTTTTGTGAGAAGTAAATTCGAATGAAGATCGTGACCACTTATCTCTGAGGACAATCAACATGGTTGTACGATGGGAAAAAATAACGAAATAATGGAAAAAAAATATGTTTTATGTACTTACATTGTGCAACCATAGCAATTTTCGCCATTGTGGATTGGACTGGACGTGACATTCGAAGTAAACATCGTCACCTTCTTTAATATCGTCCGGACTCAAAGTTGAACCAAGTCGAAGTGTCACTAATGGAGGATCTGTAAACGTAGAAAAGAAATACAATTTACGTGAACAAGAAATTTACACACACAAAAAAAATAGATAGGAAAACAAAAAAATAATCATCTGAACATCTTATGTATGCTAGTATATGTTAGAATGCTAAGAAAAAACCAAACGTAACGAAATTGTCATACTATTAGTAGAAAGAATCGAAATCAAAAAGAACACCAAAGAACATTGGATCTTTTTCCTCCTCTACTCTACTTCTTACTGTTGTTATTGTTATTATTTTTGCTCGCCATTACAAGTATTTGAAATTTGAGCTAAAAAAGTGTTTTGGGCTCAGCAGAATATTATGGAGAAGGAGAAGTTTCTTTCGGAGCTGTATATGATTATATTGTTGTAGGAGAAAATGAAGGATGGGGTGTATTCGTGCTTGGAATATACTAAAAAGATTTGTATAGCGCATAGAGAAGTGCCAACGTTTTCGACAGTCCAGACCATATGAGTGGAGGGAAAAGCACTAAAAATTAGCAAATAAATTCCAATTGTTGTAAATGTATCGTAACATCTCGTACCAAGTTTGCTGACTAAGGTAGCCTTGTAGATTCATAAAAAAATTGACAAGAATTTATAACCATACCATACGTGTCATCGTCGAGATTTGGAGAAAAAAAATTTTCGTTGCGTCGCCTTGTTATCATAAGATTCTGCTTCAGATATTGTAAATTGGACGATGATAAACATTTCTTAAAATAAAGTCTTTTAATTGGAGATGCAGTGTTCTTTTCATTCTGAATAATTAGATATGAGAAATTATTTTTTTCTTAAATAATTTTAAAAAAATGACCCCGAAGTCAACTCTAAAAATAAAATTGTGTATGGATCAAATTTTATTTGCTAAATATTCAAATTTTTCTTATCTTTTTGGTTTTGATATTTTATTGAATAATTTATAGAAAATTTTCATTATTACTTGACAAGAAAATAAAGATTATTTTTTCTTCATACTTCAGTTTGTCTTATGAAGTCAGACATAACATACTTAAAATCGAATAGTAGTACAAGTATTTCGGTACAATTGAACGGAATTTTTTATAGGTCAATCAACAAGGCAACCATCAAAAAAATCAGCCAACTATACCGAATGATGGCTTATTTAAAATGGATGAATTTTTCTAACAACATCATCATATTCTTTTGCGAAAAATCCATGGCTTATTTATTCATGCATAACCAATTTGGTCGTATTATTAGATTAATGGTGGGTGGAAATTGTGTAGAATACGTATATTACGGAATTATTGTTTGAAAATCCTAAAAAAAACCGGCATCTTCAAGGATGGTTGGGGGAAGGGGGGAAGGGCCGGGTTAAATATTGAATTCGGTCGATAACAAACCCTGGTAGGCGACGGTACTCGTATCTGGTATGTCGCCTTTGGTATTTGGTAAAATGGAACAAATGCAACCCTGCATTATAAACATACAGCATGTAGCGTTAGAATTAACGCATTTTATTCCATTTTTAATTTATATATTTTATTTTATCTTTTCGTTTTGATTTTATAATATTCCACTACCAAATAGATAAATTTTGCTACCCTATTGTGTTAGAATAAGATCACGATGTGAATAAAATAAATCATGGAGTTGCAAATAGAACTATTTGGAAGAGAGTGGTAAAAAAGCTACTGGTAGCTTTTGTAGTAACTAGACAACACACATGCATACATATGTGGGTATGTGAATTTGCGTACTAGTGTTGAATATTGCACTAACAACTTTAGTGAAAAAATTGACATACAACGAAAAACGAACAAGTTTTGAAAATTTCTTTACAAACTTTACTCTCAGTTGATTTTGATACCCTCAAAACGTGAAAGCTAAAGTCCTTGTTGCATAAATATGTAAATTAAAAATAAGAGTAAAAAAAAACAATTTTAACTTGTTTTTATATTTTATTTTATTAAAAATTTCCACTAAATTGATGTGGCATCAATTTTTTTATACGTCATTGTAGCTAGTGCCATAACATACTCCATTTAAGTTTGTGGCATAGAGCTTGACATAAAATGTTAGGGAGAGAACGTTGGTGGCATATGGGATGACCTAGAAAGCAGAAATAATTTGAAAAATATACTTTTCTATACGAACATTATTTTAGAGGAAATATTTTTTTTCCAATTCGTATAAAACTATGGATTTTTTTTATTTATTTATTAATCTTTTTTTCTAATTTTACGATATTTTAACATGCGTTAACAATTTATGAACTCATTTTTCTATGTGCAATCATTTTTGATTTTATTTTTTGGTACATTTTCATAAATTTTTTTCAGCTTTCTATTTTTGAAGAGATAAATTTTGTTTTAAAAAATGAATGTGATGGTTTTAGAGAATACTCTTTGAAGTAGGTTATGCTTATTTTTTGATCTCAATTGCTTTCTTTAAATTTTAGATCAAAATATCTAAGAGATTGGTCCATATCGATATTTTTTGGGTTTAATTTTTTGAGTACTTTTCGACAGTATTTCTGTATAATTTTTTTTAGTGGTAATTTTTTACATGTTACGAAACAAAACCTATGAATTACGTAGCGTTTTCTTGCGGTATTATTTATAAAATTATTTTGTTATTAAGGTGATATTCGTTCCAACATTTATCCCAAAAATGCAACATTATAAGGTTGTAATTTAGGGTGATCATGCTCCATCGATCGAAACACATAAAAATTATGACAAAGAAATTATTGTCTCTAAATTTTTCGATTTAGAAATAATGATTTTGTCATAAAAGACAAAGAACGCGCACGAGGACTAAAAAAATTTGAAGACGCAGATCCAACTCAACTGCTTGATGATTAGTCAACCGTGTTAAATGTTGATAGAACTACTGTCAATAAGTCTTTGCATGCAATGGAAATGCTCCAAAAAGTACGAAATTTGATATCATATGAATTAAAGGTGAGAGACATCGACAATCATAAATGATCTTAAAACTGGACAAAGCCAGGTCTACCAACACCAAAATGGTTCGAAGGTCATACTGTATATCTAGCGGGCTCAGAGGGGAGTTATTCATTATGAACTCATAAAATCGTTCGAAAACATCAGAGCTTATCGTAATCAACCAAAGCTATTAAGACTGAATTGAGCTTTGAAAGAGAAACGAACGGAATAGGAAAACTGATTCTACAGGGTGGACCATTTAAATGTTGTATTTTAAAAAGTAAATAAAAAAAAACTAGTGCATATTTTTTCAAATTTCCGGTTTTATTAGAAAGATTGAACCTTGAAATTGAAGAATGAAACACATCATTCCTAGAAAACGCGAAAATATTAAGAACTTTAGAAAACCGACTAATTAGCCGAAATTCTGATGTCAATTCGGCGCCTCGGAGCTGTGATTTGAGCCCGTTGAATTATTTTCTATGGGGAGCCGTTAAAGACAAATGTTACGCAAGCCATCCAGAGACAATTGAGGCCTTGAGACACAAAATTAAAATTGCCATTGAATACATACAGGCCCAGACAATCGAAAATGTACTGAAAAATTGGGTCGAGCGAATGGGGTACTGTAAGGCCAGCCGTGGCAGTTATTTAAATTATGTTGTATTTTATTCATAAATTTTCAAGGTCCAATCTCTCTAATAAAATCGAAAATTTGAGAAAATATGCACTAGTTTTTTTTATTTACTTTTTAAAATGGAACTTTTAAATTGTTCACCCTGTACTCTAATTTTTGTATAAATACCAATGATTTTTAAGATGGAGTCAGAATAAAATTAATAGAGCATACCATAACGTCTTGAAGATTGCACACTCATTAGAATAAGGCAGAATTGTCTCATGCTGAGTTTGGGTAGAACGGTAGATTTTATAGAAAAGCTTCAAAGAAACTATAAAGCCAAATTGGTCGTCCCTTTTTAGAAACATCGATTTCCACCACATTTATGGTCCACCCTATACTACACGACAATACCAGGCGACACGTTGTAAAGCCAGTCCGGAAATAATTGTAGTCGGATTTTTATTATTCTGGTCAAAATTTTTTTGCTAAATTTTTTGGGATAAAATTGCTAAATTTTTTGGAAATTTTTTTGTCAAAATTTTTTTGCAATCAAAAATTCCTAAATTTTTTGGAATAAATTTTTTTTGCAAAAAATCTTGGGTATGTTCCAAATACTAATTCTAAGATATATCCTTTCGCAGGTTTTTGAACAGGTTTGTTGATGTTTGGCCAACGCACAGCAAGAAATCTAAAATGTTTGTCCCAGTCTATTTGCCTGGGCATGGCCAAAGCGGCACTGCGAAATCATAGTTGGTAAGTAAATGCAGCATGATCATCTGGAACCAAATACATTTTAATATTTTGGTTGTTCATCAACCAGTATCGAATGCAGTTGAGAACCGGATCACCTAGCAAGCCGTGAATGGCTTCAGTAGCTGCGGGTCTGTTGCTAAATTTTCTTACATTCAATGTTAATGGAGGTTGGTCGTGCTAAAGGAAAACTTCTATTGTGTAAGACTCTATATTTAATTTCGCAATGTGCATCGCCAATTAAAAAAAAAATTATACTTACAACTACATACAGTTTGTTACAACCCAATTTTTTTTATATACGAAAATACAAGATGATATGTTACGTAAAACCCCTATCGATGTTTGCTCAGACCGAAATAATATTATTATCTCGAGGGCATTACCGCTTTAAACATCAATGGGTGTAAAATGGAAGGATGAGAGTGAACAGTTCTCTTACATAAAGGATCAGGATGATAGGATAGATGCGAATTCAATTTTTTATAAAGGAAGATGAGTTCACAACCGAATGGAACATTTAGATCATGATAGAAAAACGTACATAAAATAATAGTAAGCATTGACAATTTTTATCGAAAGATAAGCGATTGTAAAGTTTGGATTCGAAGGAAATTGAAATGCTTGGTCGAATTCCAAAGTTCGACTCCGTATGTCCATATTGGTTTCAGTACCGTATTATATAAAATAGTTTGCTTTTTATTGTCACTTTTAAATGTCTGTCGATTGTAAATCAACGATAACGCACTCTCATTTTTTATGGAATATTATATATACGAGGTCTGTTTAAAAAGTATCACAAATTTTGAATTTCCGCGGGTTACGTGTACTTGATTTTCGATTTTTTGTGGCGTTATGGTGATACTCATGTCTCTCACTTAAGCCATAAGTTCGGCCATTTTGAATGTTCAGTTAATTTTTGACAGCTGCTTTGCTTCCCCGTGTTTCGGCTTGTCTTCGATTTTTGCCCATTTCCTTAATATTTATAAGGAGCTGTTGGACTCTGTCCGCGACGACCCAAATTTGCTCCAGAGGGTCACAACTGGTGACGAATCATGGGTTTAAGGTTATGAGGTGGAAATCATAGCTAAATCATCCCAATGGAAGCCGCCGCAAGAGCCTAGACCAAAAAAAGCGCGCCAATGGAAGCTGCCGATAAAAGCGCATTTAGAACAGACGTCGTATCATGGGTGTAAATATTGTAAAGAATTGCATCTAGAATACTGCCCTAAGGTCCACTGGCGGAGATACAATAAATGTTAGAATACTCAATATTTTTAGCTACCTGAAAATATCGGTCTGAAGGATAGGATCTTAGGACATGAAAATAATCAGAGGGTAGGATTTCCTGCAACTTCCATAGCAATTCAGTATGCCAGTCACTGTTGAAAGCGTGCTGAGGTTTATAGCCTATATGAGGTAGGAAGGTTTTTTGATTTGTTTAGTTTTGAGATCATTTTTATGATGAAAAATTTTCAAAGTCAGGGAAAAAATAATGTGCGGAAGATACTATTATTCTTAAGGTTCTTTTTGTAATATTTGTTCCATTTTTTTTGGAAATTATAAGTTCATATCTTGGAGCTTTTTGTTGGATAGGCGATCTATTATGCTATATTTATATTCAGTTATGTTGATATTTATCTTGGATGTCTTCGTATGGTTTAACGGTATTTGATTAATGTCATCCAAAGGTGTCAGGTTTCTATTAATCAATTTTTGGCCAAAAAATTTGAAAATATGTCTCCTAAAATAGAATTAAATTTTTTTTTGAACATCAAGTAGATATTTTCTTTTTTGAAATAGATCAATTTAGATTTGGAGTCTGACATAAATTTTAAATTAAAAAAAAAAGGAATTTAGTTTCATTATTGTAACATTTGATTACAGACTACTGATTGGCTTAACGTTATACTGAGTTTGAGCTTTCTTACAGTTAAGTTTGTTCAATTGAGAATTTGTCTCATGAATAAAATGGGAAAGAAAAAAAATTGAGGGAAAATGTCTCCAAATTTAAAGTCTAAATGCCAATGAAAAAGATTTTTTTCTCTATTATCCTTATCCATACATAGCCTTGCATACTGATAGGTAAGTTTGTGGCATTAATAAAATTGAAATTTGAGAGCCTATAAGTAGGCCTTTAAATCCACCTTAAAGTTACCTATCAGTGTCACATGTATGAACAGAAACGGACTAGAATTGGTAGATGCAAATGCTTATCGTCTTCTGCCCTGTCCATATATCAGATAAAGATAATTATATCTCTAAACGATCGGACTTTTTATTGTTTTTATTTCATTTTATTTTTAATTGACTTAAATATAAAATATTATTTGCCTGACAAATCAAGTCATTTTGCAACAACTTAAATGCACATAGACTTTTTTGTTACAAACTAGGCAACATTTAGATAAAAACATCATCGGCCATTTAATTAGTAACCATTTGAATAGCGTTCATAAAAAAATTTCAATCTAAAATAGGAAGCAAAAATAACGATAAACATCATTAAATGGCCTAGAAAATTATCATGGATTTTCGAATGAAGAATTTTCATTTAATTATATTTAAATATTATTCGAAAATTAGCAAATATAAAAAAAATATATAATATTAATTTTATTTTTTAAAAATGCATCATGAATTCTGTAAAAAAAAATTGTATGTAAACTTAAAGAAAATTTTACATATAGTAGGATTCTTTTAATTGGATAACTGTGACTGAACTTTAATATCTTCTTCAATAAGTTATTATTCACAAGACTTTGGAATTAATAATTATTGAAATTTTTTAAAAATAAAATTTTCATAAAAACTCTCATAAGGTATTGAAAAAAATTTAATATTAGTAATTTTATAAATTTCTATTGAGAAGCGAAATAAAATAAAATATATTTTGAAGATTTATAATATTTTTAATCTATAAAAATTAAATTGGAAAATCTTTTAAGGGCTTCCTTGGTACAAGAACTGAGCAAAGACAGACTAGCTGAATTGAATAGAAGCCAACATTGTAATTTTAGCAAGACTCCTTAATCTTCTAATAGAGAATGGATCGATCGAATAATCCTGACATTATGAAGATTATTTTTGATGAAGAAATTTTATCAATAAGCGTTTTTGTTCATATTCCTTTTTCGACATTTCATTATGGACATTATCAAAAGAGATATGATGAAAGTCTTTACGAAAATAGTTTGAAAATTAACAACAACAACAAAACATTTAATCTTTATTTCGTTAGTTTATTTTTTGTATAAAATACTAAAAAAAAAATTGTCAGAAAAATGTACAAAAAAAGAATATCAAACTTCGTCATTGAACAAATTACTCCGTAAAACCACAAGTTATCTTTTTATAAGGCTACCCATTAATGTCATCTGGATGCATAGAGTGTTGTTAGTATACAAAATACTCGTACGTATCAGAATTATTCGGTCCTTTATAAAGAAACAAATTATTTTCACGCTAAACATTCATTCTCGTACAAGAATACAAAACGATTGGGGATAAAGAATGGTTAAAACACATTCAACCACATGGACGACACAATATTGAAGATGCATAGTGCCCCTTATTTCTTATCTTTATATCTTGTTTAACCCAAAGTTTTTAGTATGTCCTTAAAATTATAGCATGCTTTGTAATTTTGTCTTATCGTCAAATGAAGTCAAAATAAGACTCAGTAGCAGCACATCAGCGTATATTGTTATACGGGTACTAACTAGTAAGAGTATTTTCAGAAATATTCTTGGAATTTTTTTCCATCCACACCCACATCAACACATCACAACATTCTCTCTTCAACAAACATAACCTACATTCATGAATAGATAGAGGATGCAAACGAGTGGGTGAATATATTCTTATGGTCAAAGTTTATGCTTTGTAGAAATATCATCAGTGAAAATAAAACAAGGTGTGATAATTTTTACTTGTACTCATTTTTAAGAGTTCAAAGATTACCCAACTACGAGAAATTATCGTTAATATAGTGAAAAGATTAATTGGCAATGAACTGTTCATTGCAGAAATTATTAGGGTTTTTCTTTTGAGAATTTGCGGTTTTCTACGTACCTCGTTTTAACGGACTCTATTAACTGAGTTATTTCTTTTATTTACAGGAAATTCTACAAATAATATTCCATAAAATTTGTGGTACTTGAAATATTTTATTTTTATTTAATTTTATCTTAAAAAACATTTTAAAAACATGATTCAGATGTCACATGTTAGAGGCAACAAGAATTTGGTGATATTTATGGATATGATAATGGACTGGTGTGAAACAATAAAAGAATTTAATATTATAGCAACGTACATGTGACCAAATTTTGTTAGGCGTATTATTTTCTTTAAGTATTTTTAAAATATATTTGTTATAAAAAATAAGTTTATTATTATTGAGCATAAATAACAGAGAATTTCTGAAAATTATTGGTAATGTCATCGGAAAGAAAAAAACAGTTTAATAGTATAGCGGTTATCAATATACAAATTGCATTGCTCCCATAATAGAAAGTCCTTAGAATCATCGTTCCGGATTGGCCAAAAACATAGTTGGGTTACGGATGGTTCTAAATTCCTAAATAGAAAAGATCTTTTACGAGCCTGTACATTTCGTATTAATGGCCTTATTGCATTCGAAAGGTACTCGAGAGGTTGTCTAATAATATAGAATTCTTGGAATAACTTTAAATTGCAGAAGAGTATGCAGTATAAATTCAACCATCAACCTACATCACACATAGAATAATAGGACAAAATAATATGAAGCGGCTCTCCGACAGAGTGTCACAGGTTGTCCTCAACAAGTTCAATAAAAGCACAACAATAACTTTAAAAACTAACTCAGGATCTGCAATAATTAAGCACATTTTTCATTTGGTTCTCCGTTCTATAGATCTTATGATATAAGTCTAACATTCTTTGTAAGGCTGCGTTTACAAATTTACGTAAAGGTATACATATCATCTTCGGATATTACTTGGACGTCCAAGCTAATCGAATAATATTACTCTCATCTCAAATTAACACAACCTGTCAAAAATGTATGCACTTTTTTTATGAAAGATTAAGTTTATCTGCTTATATACGAGGTCTGTTCAAAAAAGTTTTGCGAATTTTGTGTTTTTTTTAAGAATTATTTATTTATTCATGAATATATATTTTGTCCCCTTCAAAGTAATCCCCACCAGATATTATACACTTGCACCAACGTTTTTTCCAATCCTCGAAGCAGTTCAAAAAATTTTTTTTATGATCTTGTTCAGCTCCTCCTTCGATGCCGTTTTATCTCCTCAATCGTAGCGTAACGTCGTAGTTTCATGGGGTTCTTCAGTTTCGGGAATAATAAAAAGTTAAAGGTGGGCAGATCTGGGGAATACGGTGGCTGCGGCATTATTAGTGTGTTGTTTTTGGTCAAAAGTTCACGCACAAGCAACGATGCGTGAGCAGGGGCGTACTCATGGCGTTTCTGGCGGATTGGTTCACGCAACTTGCGCATAACTTGCAGGTAATATTCCTTATTGACCGTTCTACCCTGTGGCAGGAACTGATGATGTACTTCATCCCTGCAATCAAAGAAAACTGTAACAAAAGTTCGACCGTACTTGGCGCACTTTTTTCGGTCTTGGCTCGTGCAACAGCGTTCATTGGGATAATTAAGCTTTGGTTTCCACGTCATAACCATAAACCTATGATTCGTTACCAGTTATGATCTTTTGGAGCAATTTTGGGCCATCGCGAACATAGTCCAACAGCTCCTCAGCAATGTTAATGCGATGCTGTTTTTGGTCGAAATTGAGAAATTTTGGTACGAATTTCGCGGGGACCCGTCTCACGACAAATCATTGGGAAAAATCGAATGGCACAAGCCAATCTATATGTTTAAATCCTCAGCAACTTCTCTAACGGTGATTCGACGATTGGCCAATACTATTTTCTTCACTTCATCAATGTTTTCGTATGTTGTTGACGTGCTCGAGCGTCCGGCACGCTTTTCTTCGTTAAACGTTGCTTCGGTCTAAGGTAGCTTCACCATATGCCACAGTCAACATTCGGAATGCGTCCGCACAATTAATTTTATTTTTCACACAAAATTTGATACAGATTCTTTGATCCATTTTTTGGAATGGGCAAAAATCGAAGACGACCCAAAACACGTGCAAGCAAAGCAGCTGTCAAAAATTAACTGAACATTCAAAATGGCCGAACTTGTCGGCTTAAGTGAGAGACATGAGTACCAATATAACGCTACAAAAAATCGAAAATCAAATAAGCATAGCCCGCGGAAATTCAAAATTCGCAATACTTTTTGAACAGACCTTGTATATTATATACACGTGTGAAAGCCCACTTAGCAGCTCAGTATTTGTTAAATGCGATTTAACTTGAACGCTTCAGTAGTTTATGAATCATTTTCTATATAAAATGATTGAGTGCCTTATTGAGTTTTGAGAACGCTAGGGTTAAAGCTCATACTAGAAAAATTTCCCAGGTATGAATCACTTTAAAAAAATCATCGCCTCTTCTAAAACCTGGGTGTTAGAAGTATTGAAATTCAATAAATTAGACTTACCGCTACTCACCAGCCTATTCAATGGTAATTTTCTTTTAAGATATCATCTTAATAAGATGACATAATCTGACAGAACAATCTGTCGTTTTTACTCTGAAAAGGATGAAACACTATTGCTCGCCCCAGACTCCGGTATCTTGGTTTGGGCTTCACTAATCTCTACGAAATTTTCCAGCTACCTACCAATATGGCATTAAGGTTTACTAAAAGCCTTATTATTACTATTATTTCAATTAGGGTAACTCACCACAAAATTGCACGTTGATGGAGGAGGGGTGCGACTATTTACCTGTTGCTACTCTCTATATTATTGAGTCGTTCGGAAAGTAATTTTGTTTTTTTTTTTATAAAAATGAAAGATGATTCTCTTATAGCGAATTAATATTTTATTCCATTAAATATTGTCCAATCTGATTCAATACCCTTTGCATGATTCAACGCTCATAAAATTTTCGCTTTTTGCTGGCAAAAACTGATTCAAGTGATTTTTGACCTCCTCATTTGAATTAAACGTTCTACTATATAAAATGGTGTTTTTGTTGAGACCGGAACAAATGATATTTGGAAGGTGCTAGGTCTAGAGAGTATGGTGGGTGTGGCAGTATATCCTATCCAAGCTCTAAAAGCCTCTGTCGAGTGGTCAAACTTGTATGTGGTTTTGCATTATCCTGTCGGGAGACTATACGTGTACCTTTCCTATTGACCAATTCTGGCCTTTTTTATTTAAGTGAATCATTCAATTTATTCAACTGATGACAGTGCACTTCAGAATTGATCGTGGTAGAAGCGCAAAATAAACCGGATCCCTTTGAAATTCCACCAAACAGATAACATAACTTTTACAGCTCCAGGATCTTTTGCGCTTAACATTGTTGCAGATAACCCATTTCTCGTCCTCATTGATGATATCCTTCAAAAATGGATCATTTTCTTGGCGTTTGAGAAGCAAATCACAAATGTCAATGCGATGGCACGAATGTTTTTCCGCAAGAAGATGAGGAATCCATATGTCGAGCTTTGAGAATAAAACTAGCCGTTTTAAATAATTATGAATGGTTGAATTTGATTAATGCCTTTATTGTGTCTTCATCAGCAAACGAAATTTCTTTCCGAACAACCCAATACATTGCATTACATTACATGTAAACTTATTTCGTAGGTCATTTAACGAAGCATTTAAAGAAAAATATATTTCTTGTTGGTGTTTGTTTGGTGTTTGTAGCACTTTGGGCAAAAGGTCATTTGTTGTTCTATGTTTCGTGTGAATTGGTCTTATCAGATTCTTGAGCGTAGTTGGTTTGGTGATAGTATATTTGTTCAATGACAGTTTTTAAGAATCTTAGAGAAATTAGTTTATTAAGTTGGATAAGGGAAGTTACGTAAAATTAGATTTGTTCGATAGAGTAACTTTACAATCGCTCGAACTCTATTTGCAAAAAAGTACCGGAAGCACAGTTGTTAGCATACTAGACTATTCTCAAAAACGCCATGAGTTCGAATCCCACTGAGGCATGGTTGTATGCTAAATCCGAAAAAACCACTTTTTAACAAAAAAAAAGCAGAAAAAAAATAGATGAAAAAGCAATCAGCCATCAGGAACACAGAATAATCTATATCAGCTTTTGGAAGGATACGCTCCAGCATTGGTCAAACATAACAATCCAAAATGGACAAAATGAATAATGTATGGCACCGCATCAAACCGATCATCTGTTCAGCAAAGACAATAATATGAGTATCTAAAATGATAGAACATTTGAACAGTTTTAAAAAAATTTAATTAGAATATTTGTTAAAAGATCCTAATGTTTCGAAAGGAATGTTAAAATGGAAAAAAATATAGTTTTCGGATTTTTCAGTATGTCTCAGCAATCTAAGGCAACATGAGATTCATATTGATCAGTAGGTTAGGCCCAATTTACTTCAATAGACCACAATTAGTTTTGAAGGCGCCTTCTCACCACAAAATACCACTAAAAATCGCCAAATAACCCTAATGATCTATTTCTACCCTATATGGCTCTCAGTACATGTCCTAGAAACTTTATTTATTTCTAGGCCCTTAATATTATAAATTAAACGAAGAAAGCGATTTAGCAAAAAATAATTATATGTAAAAGAACTTTTAGCGAATATTTTTAAATTGAAATACGTCGGTAGATTTTAATAAAATTGAAAAATGAAATAATAAATACTGGTTGATATTTTCCTTATTGTACATAACAATTTTTACCAAATAAAAGATACTTTTAAAAATAAATTTGTTAAAAATATTCAAAATATATTAAAAGTAAACTTGTTCAAATTATAAAGATCGTCTTTAATCTCTTATTAGTAGTTGAAATTTTCATAAACAAGAATTTTCATATTTTTTTCTGTTTTAAAATGATAACACCTCATCGCAATCGATTGATAAAGAATTAAATTTTTACAAATATTTCGTGATAATAAATTTGTTATTTGGCAACCCCATTTTTACTATCTCAACTTTCAGTCTACAAAAACTCGAAGTAAATATGTTCGAACATCTTGGCGATGGTGTAAGGCTTATAGTAAAGATAACAAAACGTATACTCTAGACAAACACAAAAATCGAATAATTTTTTTTAGTGCTCAAATGTAAAAAAAGGGGAACAAATAATGCTATATTTAAGGATTATGTCGTTACAATAAAAGTTTCCATTCCATTCGACGCGGCACAATTTCGAAAAGAATCCTGTCTACTTATTGTCAGTCACAATAGCATATTTTGAAATGAAAAAAAAAAAAATTCTGTTGATGGCGTACAGGAACATAAAAAAGTATCATTTCATCGACAGGTATTTCTCCCTATTTAAATAGGGAGAAATATATAAGCCTCTTTAAGGTTCTGAATGGTTCCGATATTTTGCTTTTCTCTCAACAGTACCACTTCTACAAGTACTTTAATTTGTTGCTACTTTTGATAATATTTTGCCAGTTGATTACTTTTATATTTGTAAAAAATATACGAGTATTGATCTGATTCTATATGACATTTTTAATCTATGTAGATTATCTTCTGTGTTTTACAATTTTTAATATACATAAAAATGGAAATATCAGTGAAATATTTGGCCATTATTGCTAAATTATCGTGAGCAACAAAAATATAATTTCACAGGTTGATGTTTTTTCTTATTTTTTTAAAAATCGATATGGAATACAAAGTTACGATTAAATTCTAATATAAAAAATTGATTTTGAAATTATATGATTGTAATTTAAAAAATGTTCAATCTCGATAAATCAATCGGAGAACTGCCTGATAATTCACCAATTTGTGGGTTATTGGATAATTTAGGTTAGTAAATTTAAATAGAGTAAATAATTTTAAGGAATCGGAGAAAAGGAATATGTAGAAGACCCAATATAAAATTAATTATTTGTACAAATAAATTTGTTTGTTCTAAAAAAATTGGTTTGAAATTGACTGCCAAAATTAAAATTTGAAATTAGCACCAATTGTCCTTTTGAACATCTATAAGGATCGTAAATATTTATACAATTTGAATCACACAAGGGCTTAAACGCTTTCATTATCAAAAGTTCAGTAAGTTTATCAACAAGACTTATTAGAAAGTTGTTAATAAATAATTAGCTAATACTTGCAAGTTAAATTTACATTTACTCACGCCCTTTCTTTACCTTAAGTAATTTTTGCATGTTTCAAAATTTATATCCTTTATTAATATTGCCAAACTATTGGAGAAAAAGTCCATGCTGAATTAATAATTTTTAAATTGTCTTATATCTTTTAGATTGATGTTTATAATTTTTTTTAAATTCTTGATTAGAAAATATGTTTCAAAGAAATTTTTTGTTAAATATTAAAGGAAATATCATCTTAAAATTTCATGAAATACACTGTCGAAAATTTTTTTCCAGTAAATTATTTTGGGAAAATCTGCTAAATTTTCTGAATTAAAATTTTTTGTTTTGTTGGATTTTTTTATTTTTACCTAACGTTGCTCACAACTATTACTTTATATTCTTTATTAAAATGTTAAATTCTATATCGTAGCCAGCAGCGAATTTATAAAGCCAGTTGGACGATTTTGGCGTACGATAACACCGAAAAGAAATGCAACTACTAGTAGCTCATCCGGGTCATTGCCAAAGGCTAAAAATAAAACGAAGATAATAAATTGGGCAGCATCAGTCACAGCTAGAAATGGTTCTGACAATAGATATGCACTACAAGGTCATTCAACAAGTGCTTAGCCTCACCGCCCGATGAAACTGCTGTCACAAAAGAATTTTACCATCGTCCAGTACATTCTTTTAGGGCATGAGAAAGCTGTCGGCGTGATGGGTGCCGCGTTTGCTCACACCGGAAAACAAGCGCAACCGTGAGACCACATCGGAGACGTTTTTGGCGCTGTTTCAGCGCAATCCAACGGAGTTCTTGCGTCGTTTCATGACCGTCGACGAAACATGGATTCACTGGTACACACCAGAGACCAAGGATCAGTCGAAACAGTGGACTTCACACGGCGAACGTGCTCCGAAGAAGGCGAAGACTGTTCGATCGACCGGAAAGGTGATGGCCACCGTTTTCTGGGATTCACAAGGTGTGATCCACATCGATTACCTCGAGAAGCGTATAACAATTACGAGGCGCTACTATGTTGACTTATTGGGCCGATTTGACGTCGAATTGAAGAAAAAGCGGCCCCGCTTTGCGAAGAAAAAAGTGCTGTTCCACCACGACAACGCGCCGGCTCACACCTCCGCCGTCGCCATGGCCAAATTGGTCGAATTGCGCTACGAATTGCTGCCCCATCCACCGTACATCCAGATTTCATCCAGATTTGGCCCCCTGTAACTACTTTTTGTTTCCAAACCTGAAAAAATCCGCAGGGAATAGATTTGGGTCGAATGAGGAGGTCATCGTCGCCACGGAGGCCTATTTTGCTTCCCTCGAGAAAATGTATTTTTTGGACGGGTTGAAAAAGTTAGAGCATTGCTGGGCCAAGTGTATCGAGCTTGAAGAAGATTATGTGGAAAAATAAATTGCCACCTTTCCAAAATTTTCGTTTTTCTTTTGTAGGCTAAGTACTTGTTGAATGAACCTCGAGAATTCAGGCTGTACTCTGCTCACGTGAGCATTGATAATGTACATAAGGCCATCTTCGTCATAAATATTATATAATAAATTTTGTTGAGCTAGATCGTGCCATTGCTACGCGCATTAGTACTGAACAATTTGTTTACAAGTCGAATGCAAAAGGGCTTGCAATACAAGCTTAGTCTGGTTTTGCTTATAGAAGTATTGTCCAGTATTTCGGGAAAATAAGACAAACTTTTCGCACGAACCAGCCTAAGGCAGAAAACGTTTATAAGGTAGTGATTCGTCATATCCACCATTGAACACCAACTGAAGATATAAGAAATTAGTGGGATAGGCTAGGATGTAGCGCCACTGGTATTTATAGTGTAAAAAAGGTACTCTTCTATCATTGTTTTTCGTGTCACAAAAACCGGTGTACAATAATAAAGATATCTTTAATGTCGAGACGCTAATGTATACAAAAATAAAAGTTTAAGAACCATACATCAGTAAAGATATTGTGTAATGCCATAGATGCAAAAGTCATTTTACCTACGGTCGGGACAGAAGTCTCCAACATTGAACTGTTGTTGTGCACCGAAAATGTCCTCTCTATTCTTTTATGGAACGCAAATGGATTGAACCCGCATCGACAAGAATTGGACATTCTTTTACATGACAGACGCATTGACATTGTTCTATTAACTGAGATGCACTTCATATTCAGATCATACTTTACGATACGATACTACGATACATACAAAACTGATCACCCTGACAAGACCTCGGATGGTAGAACAGATATCCTTATAAGAAAATCCATTAAACATAACATTCACTTCAATTTCTCCTCCGAATCCCTACAATCCACAATAGTTACTATTCATACCTCCTTATTTAATCTTAATGTAGCATCTGTATACTGTCCTCCCAATAAAACCATAACTGGTTCAGACTTTTTATACTTCCTACACTCACTTAGAGCTTCGTTCCTAGCGGGTGGTAATAACAATGCTAAACACGCTCAATAGTGTTGCCGCGTTGCTTACCCTCAAGGAAAAGTTCTTCGAAAAGCTCTATCCCATACATCATACAAGATAACTACCCCTCCAAATCCAACATACTGACCAACTTCTAGTTTAAAACGACCTGATATCCTCGATTACTTCACTAGCACTCCTTCATTTAGTATGAATTCTAGTATTGAAACTCTTTCCAATTTAAACTCTGATCATAGTCCTGTTCTCATCACCTTTAATTCGAAGCTAGTCTTAGAGACTCATAATCCTAGGGTATTTCTTATATGGTCAAATAGATTAGAATATATTTAGATATAAATAAGACCAACAGATTAACTTAGACCGAACGATGAAAACATATAACAACATTAATGATACTGTAAATGACCTCAATATATATATACAGCATGCAGTCACAACCGATCACATCTCTTACAATAAGACATAACCACAAAAACAAAATTTGCCAACTAAAATATGAACTTAATAAAAAAGAAAAAATGAGAACTAACCACAACCTGAATTGAATATGGAAATTAGAAAGTACTGTAATGAACGGCATGAAATTTACACCAGATCGAATATTGACAATATTGCTTTAAGGAAAGCTACTAGACAAATGATATCGTACAAAAGAACATCACACCCATTGAAACAAAATGACGGTAACTGGGCAAAAATAGACAAAGAAAAAGCCGAAGTATTTGCTAAAAATTTGGTAAATAAAATTTACTTCACATGATGATATAGGAAACAAATCGCATACTAACAAAATTATCGAAGAACTAATGTACCCAGTCCCCATGAGTCTTCCTCTCAAAAATGTCTGGCCTTCGGATATTAAATCTACTATTCTGCGCCTTCCCAATAAAAAATCTCCTGGTTATGATATAGAAACTGCTCCTATTCCGAAGCAAATTTCCTTAAAAACTCTAGTTTTAATTATATACATTTTTGATGGTATTCTGAGCACAACCTATTTTTCCCTAACTCTATAAATTTTTCCTCATTAAAATGATTTCTAAACCAAATAAACCAATTAATTCTCCATCTTCCACTCCTGTACAATAATTTACACCTTTGACATCCAAACTAAACCCAAAACTGTAACTGCTATCTATGCTGATGATACAGCTATTCTTACGTTCCAGTTCAATGCCCAAATTGCTTCTAGAAATCTACAATTCCATATCAAATATCTGTAAGACTGGTTAAAGAGGTGGCGACTGAAAGTAAATGTACAGAATAGTGTATAAGTTACTTGTATCCTCCGCAAACGTTTCCACATCTATACACCTTAATGGCGACATCATTCAACCATACGATAAACTATGCTACCTGGGACTAAACATAGCCATATGATTTACTTGTTATCTTATCAAACTAGACTACTGTACAACTGACCACAACTGACATTAATGTATTAGTTTTTATTTTACAATACAATTTAAAATATATATGGACATACGGAATTGAACTCTCGAGTTATACTAAGGGTTGCATGTCCTATCGCATCCAAACCCTGCAATCCAAAATTCCGGGATCCCATTATTAAGAGTTTCATTACCGATTATTCTACTACTATAATCCACTCATTAAAAAGCCTTTCTCTATTACTTTCCCCATAAATTCTCATCGGCGTTTAAAATATTAAGTACTAAAATATTTCGTTAAGTAGAGAAACCCTATTAAAACGATTCTACTCAGTCCTAGTTAATGAAAATATAATTCCTGATGACCAATTCGGCTTCTGCTCTGAACACTCCACAATCCAGCAATGCCATCGCGTTGTTGATCATATTGCATCCTCTCTTGAGAAGAAAGAGTATTGACCAGGAGTATCTTTAGATATATCTCAAGCTTTTGATCGTGTGTGGTATCCTGCGCTCCTCTGGAAACTCAAGAGCTTTTTTCCTTCAACATACTGCCTTATCATAAATTCTTTCTCTCCCAACGTCATTTCCAGGTTGCAATTAGCTCAGAATCCGGAGTCTCACAAGGCTGTATTCTTGATACTATTTTATATAATATTTATATCTGTGACATCCCACTTGATTCTAATACTATCATTGCTACTTATCCAGATGATACGGTCATACTTGCTACCCATAAAAATTCGGACACAACTTCCAGCAATTTACAGCTCCATATCCAAAACCTTCAATCCTGGTTTAAGAGATGGGGAGTGGGAGTAAATGAACAGAAAGATGCTGGCGTAATACATAATTGGTAAAGCAGACTACTGGACAAATGCTCGAAATTAACAATCAAAAGAAAACTTCGAATCTATAATACAATTATAAAACCTATTTGGACATATGGAATTGAATTTTAGGGTTCAACGAAACAATCCAATTCCGATCGTGTCTAGACCTTACAATCCAAGATCCTCCTTAAATTGTTGATGCCCCCTTTTTTGTTCATAACAATGCAATACATCGTGATATCAATTTTCCCTTTGTTCAAGACCTGTGCATTTAACGCTATCAAAAAATTGTCCTATACTGCACTTCCCGGAAACACTCATCGGATAACTTAAAGACAATGGTCTAAAGATTTTCTAGAGCAATCTTATTTCCATTAGTTGGAGAAACGCTGATGGGTGTTTACTCCCACTTCATGATGCTAAAGTACGTTATTTGGTACTTTATATGGACTAAAAACCCTCATACTAGACTAAAAAAACTTGAAGCATCTAGACGTTACCTACAACTTCTTACACTTCTAAGCAAACGCTCGAAACTAACAGTCAAAAGTAAACTTCTAATATACAATACAATTATAAAACCTGTTTGGACTTATGGAATTGAACTTTGGGGTTCAACGAAACGTTCCAATTCCTATCGTGTCCAGGCCTTACAATCCATGATCCTCCGTAAAATTGTTGACGCAACTACGTAATATATCGTGATCTTAATGTCCCCTTTGTTCAGGACCTGTAGATTTTCCGCTATCAAAAATTTAACTCCCATTTACCCTATCATCATAATCTACTGGTCAGAGAATTGTCCTGTACTGCCCTCCCCGGAAACAGTCATCTGAGACTTAGAGACAATGGCCTAGAAATTTTCTAGAGGAATCTAACTTCCATTGGATGGAGAAACGCCGATGGGTGTTTGTTCCCACTTAATAATGCACAAGATTGTAAATTAAAATACTATGTAAATCTGCTTGTTACAACACAATTATAGTTGTAGATAAAAAAATTATTTAATATTTTTTAATAAACACATGGCATATTGTGTTATTATTTTATTTGGTGATAAGTTCAGATAATGTTGTATAGGGTTTTCCAATAAGAGTAATATAATTTCTAAGTGATGTTTCGGCCATTTGTAATATGTCATGATCTATCTTTTTCTTTCATTGTATTTAATAATGTTTACAATTTTATCATGGAGAGATATGCGCAATAACAACGTATATAAATTATTCAATTTTAGTATCAAAATAATCGTTCTCCAATTGCAACTTTTCGTGCGCTTCTGGTGTCGATTCTGGTGTGAAGAAAATCTACAAATTATTCATGAACACCCATTACATTCACCTAAATTGACAGTTTGGTGTGGTTTTTGGTCTGGTGGAATCATCGGTCCGTACTTCTTTCGAAATGAAGCTGGTAACACGGTTACTGTCACTGGAGAGCGGTATAGATCGATGATAACCAATTTCTTATGGACGAAATTGGAAGAAGTTAATCTCGATAATATCTGGTTCCAACAAGATGGGGCTACGTGCCACACAGTACGTGCAACAACCGAATTATTTCGAGAAAAGTTTGGAGACTCGATTATTTCAAGAAATTGATATATTGAATGGCCTCCAAGAAGTTGTGATTTAACACCATTAGATTATTTCTTGTGGGGTTATTTGAAGTCATTGGTCTTTAGCCAATACACCAGACTCTCTTCAAGCTTTAGAAGTCAATATTGAACGTGCTATTCATGACATACGACTTGATTTAGTGGAAAAAGTGCTTGAAAATTAGGTTCATCGAATACGTCCCTGCTAAAGAAGTCGTGGAGGCCATTTGAATGACGTTTTATTCAGAACTTAATTGTATCGATTGTACTTCACATTAAATAAAAAATATTTGAATTTCCTTAACAATTAGTGTGTTTTTTGTTGTTGAAAGAAATCATATCACTCTTATTCGAAAACCCTTTATAATTTCAATTCCGCGTATATAAGTTTACAAGAACTGTAATAGCTATCAATATATAATATTATTATTTTTTTTTTATTTTTTTATTTATGCCTTTAAAAATAGTCTAAATTTAGAACTAAACTGATAACTAATATTGTGTATACAGGAAATTTCTTTATTGAATTAGGCAGAACTGAATATTTCCTCGAATCGTTATTCATTTGATTTTATACATAGAAAAGAATATAATTAAATTGACTAAATATGTGTGCACATTTTGAGCAATATTTAAAAAAAAAAAGTACCTCTTTATCAGACAAAATACTCGACGAATATTTAAAATTAACTAGCGTATAACTAATTAATGTGGGTAAATTGTGGCCAGACAGTGTAGTATTTTACCCACCTACCTATCTGGACGCATCTGTTTAGGGAGGACGGTTTGAATAGTCGTTTACTTTTGTGATCTATAAATTATATACTGCTGTAAAGAATAAGTGACTACAATATAATAGAAATACTTCGTACGTAGGTGAGAAAACCTAAATTTGTGAGAAGATATATCAATTCGCGGTATTGTTAATGCCACAACGTTTGAGACCATAGACCGGTGCTTTACCAATTATGTATATTGTATGAGTAGTTCGTTTTGTTGGAGCAGACAGATAGACGGCCACAAATGTACAATCTTTACTGGGGGTGTGGGAGGGGGGGCATTAAAGCGACAGCTTTTGAACTTTAAACAGAATTAGTGAGGTACCTTGTTAGATACAACCATTTACCTGTTCGTATTCAATAACTAAATGCAATTCGTATGTAAAGTCGGTTCAGTATTCAAACATTAAGGATAAAAGGGTTCTCCTTTATAATTAATGTGACGTCAGCAACAATTAACACTCGTTCCATATAATATTTCGGTTACCGACAGTACACATAATTAATTTGTTAACTAAACATGACAAAATCAACGAAACGATATTCATAGCTGTCATGGTGTATCCGTCACCCTTTTAACTCTTTCTCTATTAATAGTACGAATATTAGGTGACAAGAAGGAAGATGAAAAGGACAAAGAATGAGTCAAAGTCAAAGTCGTATAAGACTATTGTTTTCCATTAAGTTGAACAGTGTCTGAACAATTTATGAGCGAACCTGTATAACCTAAAATGCTAGTCATACGAATTAAGGTGTTCTTGATTATTTGCCTTAACATTTTGTTATCAGACTGTACCAAATAGCATATTTCCATGAATTTTAAATCATTTTCAATTCAATAAGGCACATGACAATGATTGATAGGCAATGAAAGGGTGGCTTTAGGGTTTTTTCGCTCTCCTCCTACTTCATAATTAAATCGTTGTTAATTAATTTGTCACAGCATGTATCCTTAAAGCAGACATAATTAGTAGTTATCTTTTGATGTATTATATGATTGGGGATAATGATTACTTATTAGTGTATGGGATCGGGAGCGGAGTATTGTCATCTATAATATATCTACTTAAAATTTTAAATAATTTTCAATTTTTTGCTATTTGTTCATATTATGTGAAAATTTATATTCAAATAGAAAAAATAAATTATGTTAGAAAAGGTAATCTTTTTAAAATCATTTATATGCGGTAGGATATATAAATTTGAACGAAAAGAAAATAATAAAAAAAAAACAGTGGCTATAATTTCAAAACAACAAAAAAAGTATATATTTAAATTTTATCTAAATTATATTTAAAGGCAAACAATTTATAGACGACAGTCTTGAATAATAAGCTATCATATGTGTGTTCAGGTATAAATATTTGTTGGTGGATTTTTTAAATGAAATTTGCGTTTGACGAGTAGACAATTTATGAGTGGTGGTTTTATGATAAGAGAAAAAAAACCATCCTTTCTTAAAACAATAATAATAAAAGTGGAATAATAAAAAAATAGAAGTGTAAAAAATATATACACACTTATGTGCACCTCATGGAAATGAAACGCTTTTAAATGTTAGGCAAATGGGAATGGTGGGATGATGCGTCTATTGGGCTTCTGTTAAAGTATTGTTGGTAAGAGAGACAATACTAGTGAACATAACCTAAAATAACTGCAATGTCATAACTTTAGCGCTTATCATACAGAAGCACTACGATTGGGTGTGTAATTTTAACATGAAAATGTTGAACAATAATCTAAAATGTAAAATGGCGGCAGTATGGCGAAGGATGTGAAATGTAATTGATGGTAGGTGGGAGAGAGCTCATTATCATAACATATTTTTATATTGTAATTGTGTTTATTTGGTTGAAATTGCGCTGGGGTTAGATAGAAGCTCTAGGCGGGGTATATTTTTCATACCAAATTTTTTTAATAAAAGGCGACTTTTTTACCCCACTTAGCAATCTTCTTTTGCCACTTAACATGTGAATTAATAAGTCTGTCATAAAAGCACCTACTATGTTAAAACTCTAGGGACTAGATGAATGTTTCTAAAATGCAAACGAATGAATATTATATAAGATCGTTTCTTGGAAAATGACGGAAATGCGCTTAATACGAGTATATTTCATAAAAGTATGCAATATCATAATTCTTTTTAGAATTATTACCGAGCGTTGTAAATACTACAATATATACCGTAGTCAATGGAAGTTTTGTGTTGTTTTTTTTTTTTTTTTTTGCTGGTAAAAGGGAAAATTCTTTACTTTTCTCTTGTACCTTGGTTAATGAAATTTGTTTCTTATAAATATACATAGACTTTATGTCTTATATTAACCCTGCAAAAATGTACTTTATTATTTATTTTCTAAAATTTTTCTAAAGGAGCACAAACAATTGTGGTAATTTTCATTTATTTTTAAAGTTTTGATTATTATCAAATGTGACCATAAAAGTCTGTAACGTAAGTTAATTTTTTTCTTTTTGGAAATTACAACAAGATTTGCTTAATGTGTAATTTACGGTAGAATATCTGTACTTTTAATTGGGGGGATTTTTCAGTTTGATATTTCTTTTGATTAACAATTTATGTTTATCAAATAGTCCGTGTGGCCATATTTGGAATGTAAAAGTTGTATTCGGTAAGATTTGCAATTTATTAATAAAAAGATGCATGCCGCAATAACGCTTGATAATTATTCAATTTTTTTATCAAAATAATCGTTCTTTTGCTTAGAACTTATAGTGCACTTCTTCCAATTTATTGTCATCATAATCGGACTAGTGTGCTTACTATTCGTTGAAATGTGAAAAGATTTGAACGCAACTTTCTTTGCATAATGATTGCGTACCAGTAACATAAAGATTTGGTCATAGTACCAAGAATATTGCTGTTGTTCAGAGAAATTTTGATACAGACCCAAATTTATCGATTTCATGGCGTACTCTCAACATTTGCGACTGTCTTCCACAACAATATGGCGTATTTTACGGTTGGATTTGAGCTTAAATCCTTGAAAAATTCTTACTACATAAGAATTGAAGCCGTTCGGCAGTTGTAAATGCCATAAATTTGTTTTATTTTGCTCTGAAATAATTTTTAAATGATGGTAATTTTAGCAATAAAGTTATCTACTCAGATGAGGCGTATTTTCATCTCTCTGAATCGGTGAATAAATAAAATGGTCATTACTGGAGTGACTCTAATCTACAAATTATTTATGATGAACCTTAAAATTTCGAAAAAGTGACTATTTGTGTTTTATGGCAGGGTGGTCTCGTCGGTCCTTATTTTTTTCTAAATAAGGAAGGAGAACCGTTACTGTCAAGGATGAGCGGTAGAGATCGATGATAGCAACATTTTTTTATTGTCTGAATTAGAAGATATTGATTTAGTAAATATCTGGTTCCAACAAGACGGCGCTACGTGCCACACATCCAATGCAAAAATCGATTTATTGCTAATCGATAATTTCAAAAATTCAGATGTGCAATGACCTTCAAAGAGTTGTGATTTAACACCTTTGGACTTTTTATTGTGGAGTTATTTAAAGTCATTAATCTATGTTAATAAACTGGTAAGCCGTAATGCGTTCATAAAAAATATTAAACTCCCAAATCACATACGTGAAATAATGTTAAATTTATTGCACAAGGTGGTCGAAAATTATCGAAAAACCCTATAGGCCCAAACACTTTTTAACTTGAAATAATTTGGAATTTTTGGGTATAAATTTTCTCGTAAATTCAATTGAATATTGCTTTCTGTATTTGATTATGTAACCATTCTTATCTATATACATTTTGTTGTTTGGGGCGATCTTTTAGATGAATTTTATAAATGAATTTTTAAATGCATTTTTGCAAACCATACTTCAATTTTCTAATTTAATATTAATATTATAGATAAGTCTGTGACTAGGCAATTTTAATTAGGTTTACTAAAGCTCAAATTACATTTCAGCATTCATGTAGTTCAGCATGTCTATCAAAAACCTTTGCTTCCATTTTAAAAAATTTTGCTTTCATTTGTAGTAACTTTGTGAAAAGACTATAATTATAATTTTGATTGTAGATTGATTAAAACTCAAATATGAGAAATTTTAGACACTTTAATATATCTAAAAGTTCTATATTTTTTTCAGAAAGTCTTTAGTTCAAATTTCAGATTAGAAATAGAATATGGAGAAATTAGGATGCCCAAAAAATTAACTTACTAGTAAATCGAAATTTATTTTAAAATATTCTTAATAAATTCTCAAATATATCTACGAGTATATAAATTCATATGCATATATGTGTAGTGTTTTGTATGATTGTGACAAAAAAACCCTCCAATTTTGTAGTATATTCAATCAACTGCATTTGTTCTCGAGTTGAGTATCTTTGAAATATCCCGCAGAGATATTCATTTACAACTGAACAAATCAATTAAGTCGATAGAGAAACCACACCACACTGAATGCATTTTATTGTATGCAATTGCATTGGTTCTACGACAAGCCTTGTTCTTGTGGGTTATCAGTAACGATGTATTTACGTACCCTGTAGGAGAAGATACGATATGAATTGATGCAACCAATTCGCCGCAAGAATATCTCAAATCAACCAGAATCAAATCCTTTCTGGCGGGTATTTGGACATGCACATCGTAGAATGCAATTGATATCGTTTATCTCCTAAACTAGTTTGGTCAATTGTTGTTAGCCAGAATTTCGAATTTTGATCGAATCGATTATTGAAAACGAATTGACCTTAGTAGTTGTGTAACTTATAGATTTAATTAAGGCTTATTTCTGTATAATTTCTTGTTTTGATGTAAGTTAATTTTTTTAAAAGAATATATTGTATTTCTGTATATTTATTTATTTGATAGAATAATAAATATTATTATTTATTGTGAATTTAATATGCCAACTTGTTTTGATACAGTTTATTTTAATATATGTAGAGTTCTGTGTAATAAAATGGTATTTTTTAGCTGTTAGTGACTTGTAGGAAAATTTTGTTTAAAATATGTTGTTTTGTGGACCTTCTAAATATCTGATATTTTTTCAAATCCACGTTTGTTAATCTGAATTTTCTTTAAATTATTATTTTTTAAATAATAAAAGTGGCTGAATTTGTTCAAGTGTTGGAGCATTATTTTGTCTAATTAAATTTTCTCATTCTCATTTCCTGAAAAAATTTAAGTTAATGAGACCTCACATGGTAGGAACAAGAGAAACCTTTTTTAATTAAAATATAACCAATCTTACTATGTAAGTAATGAAGATTTTCGTTTCTACTTTTTTACCTCAAAACAAAATATTCTCCATATGAGTATTCTCTACCTTAGATAGGATGATGAAGAATTCAAAATAATTTAAATTTACTAGTTGTATAAGCTTAAATTCGCTGTCTTTTAGTCCAAAAGACACATGTTTTTTTCATAGAAAGCAAAAACAAATTTATTCAAAGTACTCGCTAGCTACATATTTTTCCTATCTCTCGGTCAATTTGTGGACACCACGCCAAAAAAATTCCATCTTATTCGAGGCAAACCCCTCATCAAGCCATTTCATGAGGGGTTTGCCTCGAAAGAGAGGGATTTTTTTTGGCGTGGTATCCACAAATTGACCGACAGATGAGAAAAATATGTAGCTAGCGAGTACTTTGAATAAAAGAACGTCTTCATAAGAATCGAAGTGCTGCCCAGCGAGCGCGTGGCCCTTCGACGAAAACCGGTGGTAGTCGGAAAGGGCCAGGTCTGGTTAATAAGCGGGGTTGGGTAGCACCTCACAGTTGAGTGTCTCCAAGTAGTTTCAGACAATTTTTGACGTGTGCGATGGTGCGTTGTCGGGGAGGAAAATCAACTTGTTATGTCTTTGTTGATAATCCGTCCTTTGTTCACGCAGAGCACGGTACAATTTGATTAGTTGTTGGTGGTAGCGGTGGGCATTGACAGTTTCACCATGTTTCAACATCTCATAGTAGACTATACCCTGCTGATCCCACCAAACGAACAGCATCGTCTTCCGTCCCAAGCGATTTGGTCTTGGGGAAGATGTTGATGGTTGGCCAGAATCAACCCACGATTTCTTCCGCTTCGGATTCTCGAAATATATCAACTTTTCATCGCCTGTCACAATCCGATGCAAGAACGACTTTCTTTTTTGTATGGCGAGTAAAATTTCGCATGTGTTTTGGCGTCGCTCCATATGCCTATCGTTCAATATGCCTATCGTTCAATTCTTGCGGCACCCATTTACCGATCTTTTCAATCTTCACCCATTTACCGATCTTTCCAATCGATACGCAGACGCATGGAAATGGCTGGTTGAGTAACACCCAATTGCTCTGTGATCATTTTTTGCTGATCACAGAGCAATTACAATTTCAAAAGAGCCTGCAATTGATGGTCCTCAACCTTCCTAGGCCGATTTTCACGCTTCTTGTTCCACAAGTCAAAATTACAGCCTTTGAACCGAAGAGACCAATCTCGTCACGTTGTTTATGATAAAGCACCATAGGCCTCCATAAGCATTCGATGCGATTTGGCAGCCGATTTCTTCAAATTGAAGCAGAAAAGCAGAGCTTCCCGCATATGCACTTTTTCTGGCACAAAACTAGACATGATTACCAAAGGAAAAAGTATGACGGATGTCAAACTCATAAAAAACATATGGTGTGCCCATGGTAGCTTCATACGCTTACTTACGCCATCTATGACCAAACAGCGGATTTAAGCTTATACACCTGGCATTTTGTTTTAAAAGATTTTCCTTTAAAAAAATAACCTTAAACTACAGCTTGTAAATGTCTGTACTCTATCCGAAGTTTATACAATATTTGTTACTGTAAAACAATTAGTTCGAAGTCTTTACAAAAAAATTGTTATTGCAATTTAAAAAAAAAAACAAATGGACACCTCTCTTTAATTTGAGTAAACCCCAATAATTCACCATTTTATCTCTTATTTGGATGTAAGTAAAATAGCATATGCACGTCTTTCAGACCTTTAAACACTGAACTCGAGTTTATTGTGCAAAAATAAATAAATTTACTTCATTATAAATTGCATTCAATCATTTAAATTATTTAGCGAACAATTATGTTTGCCGTCAAATTTCAAATCAGTAAGCCCATATGGATCTATCCGTCTAATAATTTTACTTGTATCGCCGATTATATGCTTTTGATACTTAACAATACTAGATAAGATTTATAATCCTATGAAATATCCAGGAATACTCCTGGGTAGTATTATTTTTTCTTAGAAGAAGAAGCCAAATATTGGAAAATGCAATGACTTTAGTGCAAAAAGTCAACTGGTATGCGGAAAAAATATTAACAGAGTCCATGATTTTAATTAAAATAGAAAATAAGCTGATGGTGTTTATATGATAAATGGTAGGATGTGCTGAGGATACTAATGAAATTTATTTGATCTATGCTTTTCTGTTTGTACAAAATCTATTATTTTGTATAATTTTCTTTCAGCTAAGATATCTCTTTGAATATTATTATATGACGCTATGCACTTTTGAAATTCTCTCTAAGCAGCTGAAGGATCATCATTTGAGGAATATGAGTCTAAGTGCTTAGCAAAGTCTAGGCTATTTTTTAACAAGAGTAAATTATCTTACATCTTTGTTCCCGTCTGTGCTTTTGTTCACTCTGTTATCTTCAAACATTCCAAATTATCTCCACATATCACAGTCAATATCAAAATCTTTCCTCTAAGAACTCTTTCTTCTGAAGATTTGCCTAACCAATGACATTTCGGCGACATAATTTTAAATAAAGTAAAATAATAACCATTAAATATTCAATATTATCAGTTTTATTATTTTTGCTGCAGAACCTTTTTAAATTATTAGAGTACAAAATCATAAAAAGTCCTATCAGACGACTCTATGCATTATTTATTATGTACAGAATTTTCAAATTAGGATATTTTTATTGCTAGTTTCCGTCATTTAGTGGTGCCGTATTAAAAAGGGTTATTTATATTTTAAAGGCATTTTCATATTAATGTAGCTTTGATTAAAGGCAGTGACATTTCAATTAAAGTTATTTGTTGTATTTTGTTTTTCCTACTCTATCAAATTATGAATGCCATTTTGAATTTTAAGTATTTCAACAACACCCACCGACTTTTTACTGAAGCCGTCTAACGTGAACATCAGAGAGAAAAATAAGATGTAGCAAAGATCTTTCAGTGCCCTTTTAGCATATATGTATTTTTAAAAAATATTATCATTCTAAAATAAAATTTTATATTAATAAATTCAAAAAAAATATTTAATATAAGAAAAAAATCTCTAGTCATTTTTGAACCTTTTTCGATTCAAAATATTTAACAATAGATCTGATTAAATGTGAAAATAATATAATTTATGCATAATTAAATAAAGAAGGTATTATTTGCAATTTATTTTGATAGCATTATTAAGGTGGATAAGAGAGACTGCTCTAGAAACTCAAGATCTTCCTTCTTTTCCTGTACTATAGCATTTTATAAATCATATCTCTTTCAATGTCATTTCCAAATACCTATTAATACAGAATATACTAAAAAATACTATATCACAGGTAGTGTTCCTCAAGGTAGTATTATTAGTCTACTGCTATACAATTTTTATACATGACAACTTATTCCAAAATTATAATTGCTATTTATGCGGGCAATACCACTTTTCTTGCATCACATTCCAATGTCCAAATAGCATCGAGAAACCTACAATCCCATATCAAAAATCTTCAAAACTGGCTTAGAGATAAGGAACGATAGTAAATGAGTAGAAGATTGTACGCTTTCTGAGAGTACACCTACACAAACCAAGTACGCTTCGTAAGACTAAACCTTCGATCAAAAAACCAAGTACGCTTCCTGAGAATAAAACTACACAAGTGACTTATCTGGAATCCTGACACGAAATTAAAAAAGGCTTGTACTTATCAAAATTGATATTAAAGGACAAACTTTTAATCTATAACAGCATTTTAAAACCGATATGGACACCCGGAACAGAACTCTGAGGTTCGACTAAGTATTCCAAATCCTTTTGAATCCAATACCTTTAATCAAAAATCCTCCAAAATATCGTTGATTATCCCTTTTATGTTCCTAAGTTATCTATCATAACCTATATGTTGTCTTTTTTTGTGGCTAATTTATTTCTCGTTATAAAAAGTTTTATACCCAATTAACCTTTCACTATAATCCTCTTGTTAGAAAACTTTTCAAGAGATCTCTTGAGGCGCTAATATAACATTATTGAATTTATTCATATTTGTTTACGTGAAAAGGTGTTTATTTCCTTCAAAAAGACCTATATCAAGAGAGGTAATGAACATCGGCTTAATTGGGCATGAATTCTAGTTACTCTCATTCAAAACTTACATATAAGTTGTAGTAAAAAGAAATCCATTATTTTTGCATTAAATTGAAGGTTTTATTTAGCATAGATAGAATGATACGATTTAGGTCAAATATGCACTGTTTTGTTCGATAACTTGTTGCCATTTTGGAGGTAATTTTATAATGACTCTCTCATAGAAACCCTCGTCCCTATTGGCAAAAAACTGGGACAGTCGATTTTCACAATCTTCTCTTGAGGAGAATTTTTCACCTGCAAAATCATTCGTTATAGACAGGAAGAGGTGGTAATCACTTGGTGCCAGGTCCGGACTATAAGGTGGATGCATTAGAACATCCCAACCAAGATCTGGGAACTTCTGGCGAGTCACTATCGATGTATGCGGCCTGGCGTTGTCCTGATGGAACACAATTCCTCTCCTATTGCCCAAAGCTGGCCGCTTCTGGGCGATTGCTTCTTTCAGACGGTCCAATTGTTGACAGTATAGGTCCGAATTAAGAGTTCGGCCGTAGGGGAGCAGCTCATAGTAGATGATTCCCTGCCAGTCCCACCAAACACACAGCAAAACCTTCCTGACTGTCAATGCTGGCTTAACCACCGTTTGCGCCGGGTGACCGCGATTTGACCACGACCGTTGTCGCTTGACTTTGTCGTAAGTGACCCATTTTTCATTACCAGTAACCATCCGCTTCAGAAATGGATCGATATTGTTGCGATTCAGCAGCGATTCGCAGATGGACACACGGTCCATGAGGTTTTTTTGCGATAACTCGTGTGGCACCCATATATCGAGCTTCTTTTTGTATCTAGCCTTATTTAAGTGGTTCCAAACGGTTTTTTGTGCAATGTTTAGCTCCTGGGCAATCGAAACAGTGCTTACTGTTGATTTTATCGACATTTTCGGCAATTGGCCTTCCAGAGCGTGGTGCATCTTTGACATCAAAATTACCGTAACGGAATCGACGAAACCAGAATTGCGCGTGATTGGCTATTACAGTATCAGGACCATAAACACTATTCACATTTTCAGCTGCCTGGCTTGCGTTTTCGTCTTTATCAAAGAAAAACTATAAAATATGGAGTCCATGTTTGAGGCGTGCTAAAAAAATACTGAGTCAAGTAATCACAAAACTAACGCCATCTAGTGCAACCCGATCGCACTTTTAGAACGGGAGATACAGACTCCTAAAGCCATCTATTGGCAAAATAATGGATGTCTTTTTACTACAACTTATATTTCCAAACTTAAATGATTTAATAATACGAGTACATAATTCAAGTAACCAGTTGTATTGGGTTGTCCGGAAAGTTATTTCGTTTCCCAACAGAGGACTTAATTTTATTTTTTCACAACCAACTTTACACTTAAGCCGTCTAATCATATGTATTTAAATAGCTGACATAGCAAGTCTTGCTTGTGAAAAAATTCGATTGATTTGGCATAGTAGTTTTTGGTTGACACCCCTTTAAATATGGAATGTGAAAAATAGCATTTTTGGCATATTTTACTTTTTTACTATAGAAAAGATAAAAATGCTGTTCAAGCAAGAAGAAAATTATCTGATGTATATGAAAAAGATGTGTTTGCAAAATTTCTATCCGGCAATTTTGATGTCGAAGATGCACCACGTTCTCGAAGGCCAGCCGAAGCTGATGAAGACACAATAAAGGTATTAATTGATGCAAACGGACGAACGACAGCTCGTGAGATCGCTGAGAGATTAAATTTATCGAATTTTATCGTTTATGATCATTTGAAACGGTTAGGTTTCGACATATGGGTTCCTCATCTTCTTACAGAAAAAAATTTGTGCCATCGCATTGACGTTTGTGATTTGCTTCTCAAACGCCAAGAACATGATCCATTTTTGAAGCATTTCATTACTGACGACGAAAAATGGGTTGTCTAAAACAATGTTAAGCGCGAAAGATCCTGGAGTTGAAAAAGTTATGCTATCTGTTTGGTGGGATTTCAAAGGAATCGTTTATTTTGAGCTTCTTCTGAGCAACACAACGATCAATTCTGAAGTGTACTATCATTAGTTGGGCAAATTTAATAATTTACTTAAAGAAAAAAGGCTATAATTGGTCAATAGAAAAGGTATAGTGTTCCAACAGGATAATGCGAAACCACATACAAGTTTGACCACTCGGTAAAAGCTTTTAGAGCTTGGATGGGATATACGGCCGCACCCACCATACTCTCTAGATCTAGCACCTTCCGATTATCATTTGTTCCGGTCTCTACAAAAATTTTTAATCGGTAAAATATTTAATTCAAATGAGTAGGTCAAAAATCACTTAAATCAGTTTTTTGCCAGCAATGATGAGCGTGGAATCAACAAATTTGATGAGCTTGGAATCATGCTACTGCCAGAAAGATGGCAAAGAGTATTCAATCAGAATGGATAATATTTAATTGAATAAAATATTAATTCACTAAACGAAAATCGTCTTTCATTTTTATAAAAAAAAAATATTTCCCGGACAACCCAATACAATAAATTCAAATTGTTTTATATCAAAAACCATCTTTGAAGATGATAGAATTAAAAAAAGGGGAAAAGGAAAATAATAAATATATACAAATTGCTATTAAGTAGATAATATGAAAATGATCAATTAATCCTTGAAAAAGTACACAAATCCTTTTATGTATGACTTGTCGCAAAGAGAACAATAAAAATAATGATTTTCTTTTGTTATTGTTTTTCCTTTTTGGTCCGAGGTATATCGTAGGTATCATTAAGTAATATGAGTTTTATAAGTGGTATTAAAATTGCGGGCATTCATCACTGAAATCTCTGAAAGAGATTTGAGCGAAAATTCACCGATTCATTTATGGTAGATTATTTTTGGGAAAACCTCAAACGTTGACAACTCACTGAATTATGAGGAGTGTGCACGTCATAAATGAATATGATTGATTGCTGTCGCTTATACCAAACAAGATATACGAGTATTCTGACTGTCTACTGACGACTATGACTACCATACAACCATAATGGTTGGCCGTAGATGAGAGAAAGAGAAAGGTTCGGTTTTTATCATACGATATACCATACACAAGTGGAATTTAATTAATTATTGCAGTCCACACTAAAACGAATAAACCATAACTCTTCTGCCATAATTGTCCTAGAAACGATATGTTCCATTTCTCGATTTTCATTTCTATTGCTGATTGAATTCATAACAACAATAACAACAACAGCAGCATCAACACCAACACCAATACGAACAATAACAACAACAACAACAACAATACCAGTTTGCCCATGCCTCCCAATCAGTAATAAAACTTATCCATATAACACCCAGCCTATAGTATGTTAAAGTACGTCTACTCATATATATTTAAATATAACTTCTATTACTGGTACTTGTATTGTGGCATCCATTTACCAAGTATATGACCTCAACTATCAACTATCACAGCTACCTTGGTGGTGTTTATCTATGCTAGCCATCACAGTTTGGGGATTGTTTTTATATATAATATTCGTGCTACTCTGAATACTCTGGCCCAACCGAATTGCGTTAGAATCAAAGTTCCAATTTCAGTTTTAGCCTCATATTCGCATCGTCATCGGTGTTGTCGTTTGACTTTAATTGATTGTATAATGGCATTATTCGTATTTTACTATTATTCATGGTATGAATTCAAGTATTTCATCGGTAAGTCCCATATTTTTTCGATTTATGCTGAATTGGCTAAAATATTTTTCATGGTAAAAATAATAAAAAATTATTAGAAAAAATCTTGATAAGCATTCGCAGGAATGCAAAAATGCAATTGAAAATTATTGAATCTATATAACACATACCACAAAAAATAAAGTCGACAACCCTTAAAATTTATTCAAACAATTATTACGAATGACTTTATTGGTGAAGCCAGTCGATTTTTCTAGTCGTACAAAATCTTCAGAGACTATTTTTTTTTTCATTTTACATCGTCCTGAGTTTAGTCATCGATTAAATGGAATATTTTCTCTAAATTCTAAGCTATTAATATATTTTCTAGGACAGCCAATTATAACTTTTTTTTTAAGTGTCGAATTCTTCCTTTAGTGCAAAATAAATTGCCATTTCGAATTGATTTATCTACCGAGTAGTTTTTGAGTTGATAAATCCTATGAAAATTTTGTTATTTCAGTTCAAGTTTATTTCATGATAAATAACAAAAACGATATGAATTAGGGGTGGTAGTAGTAAATAAATGAGTTATTTTGATTGACAAATCATCCCACTTTATTGCAGATTAAGAATTATTAAATTAATGAAAATTCTTGGTATTTACTTTTGGAAATTAGTTTCGATATTTTTAGTTGTTGTTGTTGTTTTTTGCAGTCTTTCTCGTAGGAAAACAGATGGAGAAGGGCTGTAGGAGAATAAATTAGAAGAAAAACTTCCAATTCTAAAAATATATAATAATCAATTTTCTATTTTTTTTAAGATATTTACTTGTAGGTACTGTTACTATAAAATTAATATTATGTTAATTAACCTTTATTTAAAGATATAAAAGGAAATTTTTGGATTAAATAAGGGCTTATATATTTATTTGCAATTTGTTATGAATTTTTATGACAAATTTTTGGACGTACGTTTGACAAGATTTGTTTTTGATTTCGGGTGCGAATTCTATCATATTTCGCCAAATAATAATTTAAAATTTATTATCGCTTTTACTACATATACTTTTGTGAAAAGAATTTAAATTTTATTAGAATGATCCAAATTCTAATATTTTTTATATTGTCATTTTGTTCTTTGAAAAATCTTCTATTTAAATATCGGTTTTATGTAATTTTTCAATATTTGAAGTTAAAAACAAATAATTACTAGTCGCATTGGAATAACATTAGATGTGATTTTGAAAGGTAACACTTAAAGTTTTGTGTAGTGTAAACATTTATTGAAATCGGTGAAGTGTATTAAAAGTTATTTACCTTAAAAAATAGACACGAATAAAGAGAAAATTTACTATATTTTACAAATCCCACTTTCAAAGAAGCGACATGTGAAAAAATTTGTGATTTTAATTGTGAATTTGCTATATCGAAATCACAAGTACGCAAATGGATCACTAGATTTTATTGTGGAAATGTTAATGTCAAAGATGAGAACCGTTCTGGAGATCAAATGACTGGAAAAAATAATAAAATTCATGACTTAGCCTTTTTTTTTTTTTTTTTTTTTATTTTAAATGATATCTACAACTACTTATGCTAGTAACAAGCAGATTTCTTACGGGAATATACAAGGACATGAAGACATGTGGAGGAAAACACCCATCGATGTTACCTCAGAACAGGGTAATTTTATTTTATCATTTTAAATAATCTCTCGGCCATCGCCGTTTTAAACGTCGATGGGTGTATACTGGAAGGGTGGGAGTGAAAAGTTCCCTTCCTAAAGGATTAGGGTGGAAGGATAGGTGCGAATGGAATTTTTTATTTCGGGAGATGCATAGTTCACGAACAAATGGAACATTTAGGTCACGGTGGATAACAGTGTTTCGCACATAAAAGGGGGCATTGACAATTTTACGAAGGATTCGGGATTGTAGGGATTGGATTGGAAGGGAGTTGGAATGCTTAGTCGAACCCCAAAGTTCTAGACCATATGTCCATATTGGTTTCAGAACCGTATTGTACAGTAATAGTTTACTTGGTGTTGTAAGTTTCGATTTGCTGTCTAGGAGACGTAAGAATTGTTTGTATCGTCCGTTAAGTTCACGTCTTTTAGTTTTCGTATGAAGGTTCCAGGTTAACCGTTTGTCGAATATAAGTCCAAGGTAACGTACGCTATTTTTTTGTGGAATAATACTGCCGTTTAGGGTTATGTCGGGAATTTGTTCTCGGCAGAGTGTGAAAGTTACATGAGCAGATTTTTGCTCATTTACCTTCACTCTCCACCTTTTGAACCAAGTTTCTAAGGAGTGGATGTGGTTCTGAAGGATACTAATGGCTGTGGAAGGATCTTTGTGATGTGTCAGGATGGCTGTATCGTCAGCATATGTTGCGGTTAGGATGTTGTTGTGGCAAGGAATGTCATGGGTATAAATGTTATATAGGATAGGACCTAGGATACTTCCTTGAGGGACACCGGCGGAAATTGGATAAATGTCAGAGTACTCCATATTTTCAGCTACCTGAAAATATCGGTCTGAGAGATAAGATTTAAGGATGTGGAAATAACTCGAGGGTAGGACTCGCTGCAACTTCCAAAGCAATCCAGGGTGCCATACACGGTCGAAAGCATGCGAAATGTCAAGAAACACTCCTGGGCAGTATTCCTTTCGCTCTAGCGAACACGCTATGTAGTCGACTACGCGATGACACTGCTGGATAGTGGAATGCTCAGGTCGAAATCCAAACTGATGCTGAGGAATGACACCCTCGGTTTCAAAAATGGGATAAAGGCGTTTTAGGATTAATTTTTCTAGGATTTTTGATAACATGGGAAGGAGGCTTATAGGTCTATATGAGGTGGGAAGGTTTTTGGGCTTATTGGGTTTTGGGATCATCTTAATTATGGAAAACTTCCACAGGGAAGGAAAAAATGATGTGCGGAGGATACTATTATAAATATAGGTTATAAGGACGAGGGTTTTTTTGGAAATTTGTTTCAGGATTTCTGAAGTTATTAGGTCATATCCTGGGGCTTTTTTATTGGAAAGGTGTTCTATTGTGAATTTAACTTCGGAAGGAGTGAAAAACTTAGGAGGTGGACTTATGGGCAACTGAGTTGATATTTGTCGAAATATTTGTTCGTCATGCAGAATGTCTTGGACATCTTCGTGAGGCTTAAAGATGTTTTCTAAGTGTTTGCCGAAGATGTCGGCTTTCTGTTTATCTGTTTTTGCCCAGGTTCCGTCGGTATTCCGGAGCGGGTGTGTAGCTGTTTTGTATTTGAGAATTCGTCGGGTAGCTGTCCAGAGTGACTTATTAGTTGTCAGTGATTCTGTGTATTCAGTAAATCGTTCGTTGTTATAATTAATTATTTCTTGTTTCAGTTCTCGTTGTAGTTGGTTTAGTTTTTTCTTCTCATTTGGCATTCTTGAACGTTGCCACTGGGCCCTGGCTCGACGTTTCTCGCTTATCAAGTTGCGAATTTTTTGCGGAAGATTATAGTCATGTTCTCGTATGGTTGGTTTGTTATGAGTTATGTGGGCGTTAGTGATTGAGTTCTGTATGCAAACAGTTAACTCGTTTACGGCATCGTCTATTTCTTGTACGTTCTTAAGGCTTTGTTGTAAATGAATCTGTTGGTCTAAGTTTTGTCTAAAAATGTCCCAATCAACTTTCCCATTTACAAGTTTGGCAGGATAGAATTTTAAGGAAGGAGAAGTGTCTAGTGTTAGGAGAACAGGGGAATGGTCGGAATTCAGGTCAAGGAGTGTATCTATGGAAGTATTAATGGAATGTATGGGTGTGGTTATGAAATAATCTAGAATATCGGGAAGGTTTCTGACACTGGTCGGCCAATATGTGGGCGTGGGAGGAGATAGGACCTCAAGAGTGGTATGGGAGAGGAGTTTTTGGAGAATCTTTCCTCGGGGATTCGAAACACGGCATCCCCATTTAGGGTGCTTGGCATTATAATCTCCTCCCGCGATGAAGGATTTTCCAATTGATTTGAAGAAGGAATCAAATTGTATGGGAGTTAATTTTTTATTTGGAGGACAATAAACAGATGCAACGTTAAAGGTAAAGGATTTACATTGAAGGGTAATAACTATTGACTGAAGGGATTCGGTGGCAGTTTGTGAGTGGAAGGAATGATTTAAGGAATTTCTAATAAGGATGGCAGTTCCACCGTGTGCTGTGTTGTCTGGATGGTCAGTTCTGTATGTTTTGTAGTCACGTATAGCAAAAAACGACCTGGACGTAAAGTGAGTTTCTGTAATCAGTGCAACGTCTATGCGTTTGTTGTGTAAGAGAATGTCTAGTTCTTGTCGGTGTAAAGTCAGTCCGTTAGCATTCCAGAGAAGGATGGATAGGGATTTATCGATTGACGAGAACATTTATTTATTCATATTGCTTGTTAGTGAGGAAATGGCGGTTGTTAAAGCAGTTAACAGAGGAGTGAGAAGAAGAGTAATTTCTTGAATTAATTTGTTGGTTATTGTGGAAAGAAGTGTTGTTAGGTCTGAGGAGGAGGATAATGGGGGAGGAATAGGAACATGACTACCATTTTTCTGCTGTTGTTGTTGTTGCTGCTGTTCCTGGTGTTGGTGATGTTGCTGGCGCTGTTGTTGGTGCTGCTGCTTATGTTGTGGTTGCTGTTGTTGTTGATGAGGAGGTTGATGTGGATGGTTTTGTTGTTGAGGTTGTTGTTGCTGCTGTTGATGTTGTTTCTGCCCAGATGCAATCTCAGCAAATGTCAGGTTTCGTCGCACTGGCAATGATGTTAGTCCCGTCCTATTTGTGGATGTATTATTATTTGGGCGTATTTTTGTCTGCAGCATTTTATATGTGGAGCAGCCTTTGTAGTTTGCCGGGTGGCTTCCAGCACAAAGTACACACCTTGCTGGATTGTCTCGCGTTTTAATGCATTCTGCGGTCAGGTGTTCCCCCGCACATTTTACGCATTTTGGCTTGTGCCGACAGTATGATTTGGTGTGGCCGTACTGTTGACATCTGTGGCATTGAACTATGTCCTTAGTGGGATAAGGCTCCTCCACTTTGATTCTTGTATAGACAAGCGTTTCCAGATCAAAAATGGTCTTGTTGTTAGCCGCTTGTCTTAACGAGATGAAAAACAGAGGAAGCGCTGCATTCCTCTGCTTAACATTTGAGATGCTAGTTACCTCGTGACCCAGCATCTCCAGTTCTTTTCTTATTTCCTCTATGGGAGTGGTGTGGTGCAGATTCCGGACTACCACTTTAAAAGGTTTTTCATCCTTCGCCTGGTACGTGTGGAAGTCCGCCTTCATTTCGTCCAAGTATTGGACGATACTTCGGTAGGCCATCCCACTATTCGCTTGAATTGCAAGGCCTTTAATATGAGCCTTGCAAATGAATGCATCAGGGCCAATTCTTTTTTCAATAGCACGGCCAATCTCAACAAAGACTTAGCTTTTGAATTAAATATTCATCACCAAACCGTTTTAAACCATTTGCAAAAGGCTTCTTTTGATAAGAAACTTGATATTTGCCTTATGAATTGAGTGCCAAAAACAAGATGGCCCGACTTAACCGATCTGCGATACGCTGCTGAAGCGCAATAAAATCGAGCCATTTCTGAAGCGAAAAACTGTGTGATGTGATTGGAAGGGAATCGTTCATCATAAGCTACAAACATACCGTCAAACTATTAAATCGGTATGGTACTATAAGCAAGTAGAGAGATAACACCAAGCAATTGAGCAAAAACGATAAGCCTCGACCACACACATCTTTCATGATTCACCAAATCTTAAGACAGATTAAGAAAAATAGCGAAATACTCATAACTGATGGCAACATGGCTCAGACTGAAAAATGGCAAACTATAACTTTGCAAAAAATTTCACGAATCTAAAAAATGGTCTGTTGAGAATTAATTCACAAAAATTCCTTTTTGTAGATTTTTTTGACAAATTGCTATTTTCAAAATCTAATGAAAATCAGAAAAAAATTTTATATTATCTGGTAAGAGAGACATAGTTATAAAAACTTGTAAAAAAGCTCAAGATGCTCCTTAAAAACATCTCTAAAATATAATTTTTAGATTGAGTTTACAGATTAAAAAAATTTTTAATAGTGGCATTGGCGGTTTAAGAAGAATGCCCAATTTTAGTAAATGTTCAGATTGGTTTTAAGAATAATGTCTTTATATTTTAAGAATCTTTGGTTGCAAAAACATAATACTTCAAAAATTTCTTAGGACTACTTGGAAAAAGTTTACCGATACAAATCCTATCCAAATTTTTTTGTAGACAATTAACGTTTTCTACAAATTAAATCGTAAATAAAAATAATTCATATTTTTAAGGTTGGCTTTCAGATATATAATAAAAATTAGTAACTATTACAGTTTTTTAAATTTAGTTTTTAGAAATAAAAAAATAATTTAGATTGTTTTCTGGAGAGTTTTTTTAAATGTTGGCTATTCAAAATTTTGTATTATTAGGCGATCTTCTACTTCCGCTCCTATATTATAAATTTCGGGTTATTTTTATAGCTTGAGTAGATGGATAGTGCTCAATGTTATAGCAATTTTTTTAAGATCATGTTTTAAAAGTTTTTTTTTCATAATTTGGATAAATGATGAGCTAGTAAATGAAAAGGAAATCTCTAGATTGCCTTTTCTCTTTAGAACACAGATACTTTTTAGTTTGATATTGTAGTATGGATTCTGAGGGTACATGTCATGTAGTACCAAGGCCCAAGGCCTTGAGTAAATTTTATGGCAACGACTCTGATAGATGTTTCTATATAATTTTTCTTCTTATGTCTTGTAAGAAGAAAAAAAATTCTTTATTCACTGGAAACTTTTATATATAACATGAAAAATCCAGATAATATATATAATCTGATATGTTGTCTACTGAATCATAACTAAATAATGCAATAATGTTTATTTTCTATGGAGAAATAATCTCAATGACAAGGTTTCCGAAGACCACTTGAAATGTTTGCACAAAAATTTATCTGATTTTCTTGAAATACATACAATTATTTGAGTCCTGCACATAGATTCTGTTATCCTCTTTGATAATATATTACCAACAATATTTTATATTCTAATTAAGTTCCCAATAGAATTTTGATGTTTATTGCTTTTTTATAACTGCAAAATATTTCTCTTTGGTGTATGTTAGATATATGTAAATTGTGCAAGCATATAATTAAAAGCTCCTTTATATATTAATTTTTTGTAGGGAAATATATTCCCTTAATTTAACTAACAATATAATATTAAATCAAAAGTTGTCATTAAAAATTTTATTAAAAATGTGAAAAAGATAAAAAAAGGTATATGTAGAAGCGATCCAATAAAAAGACAAAATGACATATATTTAAAAGGAAGATCAAATAATCACTATACATTCAAGATCCTCTTGTAATAAGAGAGAATATTGATGAAGTTTTTGAGTAACTATCCTACTAAAATAAATGGGCTATTAAAAACGCATAGGAGAGCCCGGCGAAAATGGCCATACTCCAAATCCCTAGAATGTTAAGTAGTTCTAAATTGCCTAAATAATAATTTATAGAAACACAAATCGGTGACTTTAAAAATAACTGATTACTTTCTCTAAAAAGCTTTCAGAAGACTGAAAAAACAAAATTCAAAATCCGCCTCTGCAAACTGAGCATAGTAAAAATGTTGTTCTCTCTACAAATGAGAATACAACTACAATACTTCTAATAAAAAAAATATAGTAAGAAAATCCTACAAGCGTCAATTAAAGAAATGAAAACTATGATTAACCACAACTTAAGTGCCAAAAAAGGTTCAGGATTTGATCTAATAACGGACCTGATTTTGAAAGAACACCTAGAAGTGGGCTACATAAAACTTTAGTTTATTATTGATGCATTCTTCAAGTTACAATATGTAAGCAAATTTTGTAAAATCGGTGAAGTGATCCTTGTACGAAAACCAGAAATTCCACCCACAGATGTAAAATTTGAGTGTTGGTATAATTGACAGTGTCAAAAATTTTTGAAAACGTGTTCCTGCAAAGGATCCAACCTATCACCGAAGAAAGGGTTTGGCTTCAGGGAAAAACACTACTATAGACCAAGTACATCGAATGACTTGTAAAGTGGATAGAATTTTGCGAAACGTTATATGCGCGTAATTTA
Organism: Atherix ibis; assembly: GCA_958298945.1. Classification (NCBI taxonomy): domain Eukaryota; kingdom Metazoa; phylum Arthropoda; class Insecta; order Diptera; family Athericidae; genus Atherix; species Atherix ibis. The sequence continues at coordinate 34,421,437 of OY282609.1, forward strand.
AGAAATAATCTAATTTCTGTGGCAAGAATCACCGGCAAAGACGTTGAGATGGCTTTCTGTCGATAGAATCCATACTTAGTCGACGGGAAACGATGAAAGTTCGCAATCGCGATCGCAAGGAAAGTCTTTATTATATAAGAGAATATGCTGAATACGTGGTTGTGCAGCCTCAGTACTCCAAACTGTCGAGGTGTTACGAAAGGTTAGCTCATTCAGACGGCAATTGAAGCTGATTCGGAACAATGTGCTGTCTCCTATTGATACTTCAGATGCGGACAAATTATCAAATTGCGAGTAAAATATCTGCGTACGATACTGGATCTTGTAAATTATCGAGTATCGTATACAGAGAAGCTTAAGATTGAATATCCTGTCTTAGTTGGAGCATTCAGAATAGAGATTTTGGGACGTACTAAAAAGTGGTGTGAAGTTTATTTGTTATAACAAAAAATAGTGTTTTCGAGTTATTTAAATACTATCAGAAAATGGTCGAAAAAATAAACTGACAAGCATTGAGCAACAGCTGACGATTTCCATCACTTCTGAGCAGAGTGGAGTTGCCGAGCGACTATTATTGGAATCAGGAATAGAAGTGTGTTTTTGGTCAGAGGCCGTTGGCACAGCGTGTCATTGTCGCAATCTCTTGGGTTGTTGGGAAAGTAGTTTTGTTTTTCCCCACTAGAGGATTTAATTGTATTTTTTTACAACCAAATTCACATTTAATCCGCATAATCATATGTTTTTTTATAGCTGACATAGCAAAGCATAAAAATTCAATTAATTTTGCATAGTAGTTTTTGGAAGTTACCCTTTTAAATATGGAAAGTTAAAAACCGCATTTTCGGCATATTTTACTTTTTTACTATAGAAAAGATAAAAATGCTGTTCAAGCAAGATAAAAATTATCCGATGTTTTTGGAGAAGATGTGTTAAGTGTGCACTAGTGCCAAAACTGGTTTGCAAAATTTCTATCCGTCAATTTTGATCTCGAAAATGTACTACGTTCTGGAAGGCCAGTTAAAAGCATTAATTGATGCAAACCGGTGACTAACAACTCGTGAGATCACTGAGAGACTAAATTTATCGAATACGACTGTTTATGATCTTCTAAAACGGTTAGGTTTAATCTTAAAGCTCGACATTTGGGTTCCACATCTTCTTACGTACACAAATTTGTGTCGTCGCATTGATGTTTGTGATTTGCTTCTCAAACACCAAGAAAATTATCCATTTTTGAAGCGTATCATCACTGAGGACAAGAAATGGGTTGTATACAACAATGTTAACCATAAAAGATCCTGGAGGAGAATAGATGAACCGCCTCAAAGCACTTCGAAAGCCAATATTTATTAAAAAAAAAATTATGCTATCTATTTGGTGGGATTTCAAAGGAATCGTTTATTTTGAGGCGGTTCGTTTATTTTGAACATACAGTTTTTTTTTGGTAATCATGTCTAGTTTTGTGCCAGAAAAAGAGCATATGCGGGAAACTCTGCTTTTCTGCTTTAATTTGAAGAAATCGGCTACTGAATTCCATGCTTATGGATGTCTATGGTGACAGTGTTTTATAGGAAATAACGTGCCGAGATTGGCTTCGTCGGTTTAAAGACAGAAATTTGACTTGTGCGACAAGAAGTGTGAAAATCGGCCTAGGAAGGTTGAGGACCATCAATTGCAGGGACTTTTGGACGAAGACGATACCCCATCGCAAAAAATGCTCGCGCAGTAATTGGGTGTTACTCAACCAGCCATTTCCATTCGTCTGCGTGCCATTGGGAAGATTGAAAAAATCGGAAAATGGGTACCGCAAGAATTGAACGACTGGCAGATGGAGCGACAGCAAAACACATGCAAAAAATTGCTCGCCATGCAAAAAAGAAAGTCGTTCCTGCATCGGATTGTGATAGGCGATGAAAATTGGATATATTTCGAGAATTCTAAACGCAAGAAATCGTCCAAGATGCTGTGCGTTTGGTGGGATCAGCAGGGTATCGTCTACTATGAGACATTGAAAACTGGTGAAAATATCAATGCCCACGCGTACCACCAACAACTGATCAAATTGCACCGTGCTCTGCGTGAAAAAAAGGACGGTTTATCTACAAAGCCATGACAAGCTGATTTTTCTCCACGACAACGCACCATCGCACACGTCAAAAATGGTCCGAAACTATGTACTTGGAGACACTCAACTGGGAGTTGATACCCCACCCCGCTTATTCACCAGACCTGGCCCCTTTCGACTACCATCTGTTTTAGTCGATTGGCTACGTGCTCGCTGAGCAGCACTTCGGTTCTTACGAAGATGTCCGAAAATGGCTTGATGAGGGGTTTGCCTCGAAAGAGAAGCAATTTTTTTGGCGTGGTATCCACAAATTGCCCGAGAGATGGGAAAAATGTGTAGCTAGCAAGGGCAAGTACTTTGAACTAATTTGAAAAGAAAACATGAGTTTTTTTTACAAAAAACAGCGAATTTAAGCTTATACACCTGGTATACAATAGTACCCAGTTTTATAGTTGTACAGGCAAATTCAAAATAGAAATAATATTTAAGTTCCAAGACAAAATTTTACGTGGCACTGTAAACGCTATGTGGTACATAAGAAATAAAAATCTCCAACATCATTTTCAAATTAATTCGGTTTGTAATGAAATGAAAAAGAAAGCAGCTAAACACGATCAACACTTACATCCATACGAATACCTTGAGATAAAAACAGTTATTGCTGGAATTAATAACATATGTCCTTTTAAAAGGATGAAACCTCATGAATAAGCAGAGTAACAAACGCGAAGACAAATCATTTTCTTAAGTGTTTGTGCCAAATAAAAGTGTGATTAAATTAATAAAGAATATAAGTTATTAGTCGATTTTAATTAAAATTGGTCATGGCAGATTGTAGGGAAGGTTAGAGTCCTTTTAATATCTTTTAATATTTTCACCTATACCGGGAAAGAAAAAGCAAAATATTATATGCACATCAAGTGGTATCCATTTTTTCCATTATATTGAAATATCAGCTGTTTTTTATTTTATTTTTGTTATTTTCAACAACAAAAAAATTATATATGCAAAAAAAATTTAGAAAAAACAGCTTTTAAAGTATGCCATTTTATTAAGCAAAATTCTATTTAAAATAAATTACTATGCTTAACAACATGAAACACGTTCAAGCGATTTACAATTTTCCAACCGAGCTCGTGGCGTGTTTCAAATCAATTTCCTAACAAATCTTCTCCACATGCATCTGATGCCAAATTTTACTGCATTGATATTGTTGTTGATCGTATTGAATTTTGTTGAACAGCAGGCAATGGCATTTCATTTCATACAAAATAAAACTGCACAATACCTGCAAGAATGTTCGTACAAGATGCAATGTTCTCTTTATGTTTGTGGCATTTCGGTAAAAATATTCACATTCAATTGAAAAAAAGTCTATTTGGAAAGATAATCTACAGAACTTCCTTAACAGTGAATGTCCCAATTGTGTCCACCCACGAGTATGTACTACTTCTTATGTACTGATTTATAAATTTCGTACTGATTTATAAAATTTGTATTCGTCTAAAGTATGCGTGTTGTGTGCAAGGATTTTGTAACTTAGTTTAAAAATAGTCAGAAATTTCCCATTTTCCGGAGATCATTACCAGTAAGATGACAATTTACTTATCGTTTGGCGGGAAATATTATAACTGAACAGAAGGATATTTGACAAATTCCTGGAATGAAGTGTATTAAAATTTTTTTTTGCAATATGTGTATTACAAATTGAAATTTTTACTGCTCAATCTTGTATGAATATAACTTTTAGGAACAATTTTATTTGATAAAATTTCATGTACAGAATGCACCTGAAATGATAGTTAAAAATGTCAGTTACAAAAGTTTAGGGCTCAAAATAAGAATACAATCACAAAAGTAAAGGAATTTTTCCATGAAAACTTTTGTAATTTTACAAAATTTTAATACACAAAATCTTATTTTTTGAACATCGATGGCAAGGAAAACGAGAATTTTGTGTGTGCTTCTTGAAGTGATGTAAGAGGTTGGGGATTTTTTTCAACTTTTTTTAAATTATAAGAAATATGTTGGGCTAAAATAGTTTTCAGGTGATTTGCTTTACATAAAGTGAATTTTTCTAGAATATACTGGTACTACTCGTATTCACTTTTATTTCGTTGCTAAGTAGAAGCTTTTCACATTCGTCTTACCTACCTGGAAATTTTTACTTTGCTGCTTTTGATCCTTCCCCATAATAAAAAAAAGGATTTTATGACGCAGTCTATTCCGATTGATTGAATCCGCCTTTGTAAATGCACATTTGAACATGCTTCGGAATACTCAGAATTTGAACTTCATTCTGCTGAGTTGATAATAGTAGCAGTGATGTTTGAAGGAATTTTTTTGGCATTTGGCATATACATATTTTCAGAAAAATTATGAATATTATTTAAAAATAATTGTAGAAAAAATAAATACATTAAGAAGTTTGAATTGGCAGATAGAGTTGGAGAACTACTTTGCAGAGATTTCCAGAAAATAATTTCTTAACAAATTTTATGTGTTATACTATACATACGTACGTGATGGGTTATTTTGGGAATTTTTTTATTTATCAAGATTTTATCAATTTATATATGAATAGAAAATGTAAAAGTTGTGAATACCTAGTGTACAAATTGTTAAAAAGAGTTCTGAATAACATTAGCTGAGAAGTATGACGTACAGTGTCACGATTTTGAAGTTATCTATCGATATTATAAGGTAAAATTAACCTATTTGACTAGAATAATATACTTAATTTAATGTGTTCATAAGTATTCTAATTAAATTAAAGTAATTTGTATGACATAAAAGGTGGTACTAAAAGAGATTATTTTGTCTATTAGTACCAATATTGTTAAACGACGATTATGACAATCAAAGTAGTTAGTTGTAAAAGTTCGTGGCGTTTTTGAATAAAATAGACTAACTATTTTTCAATATTATCGACAATGTTTTATTTCTGTGGTTTCTGGTTGAAAAATTGAATCGAACGGTTTTCACAGGCCTTCCTTGAAGCCAGCTTGGTTTTATTAAGAAAATACTGCAGAGATCGAAACAAGTGGTAGACTAAAGTTGCTATGTCGTGGCTATACAGAATAACTTCCCAAGCAATCTCTCTCAAGGTTAGGCGAATCATCAAAGATATGTGTGGCCGAGCACTATCGAGGTAGAAGATGAAACCCTTTTTATTGCTCAATTCTGGCCGTTTCTTCTCCATTGGTTAGTGTTATCTCTCGAGTTACTCATAATATCAAACTTTGACGGAACAACCGTAGTTCATAATCCCTCATCTGTTTTGACTATAATCTCTTTCGAACGATATTATCGTATTTTGCTCATTTTTCATCGCCAGTTATGATTTTCTTCAGAAATGGCTCGATTTCATTGTGCTACAGCAGCGTACAGCAGATTTCAAGTAGAATATCAGTGTAAGTTTTACTAACTGGTAGAGACTTTACGATTTATGAATAAAAAAACAATACTGAGCGAATGTTTACGATGACTATATTACACACATCGACCCTTTCCTTGTTATTAATGACGCAATTGTTATTGGTTTTTGAGGTCTTGAATAGTGTGTGGACTATTTTAATAAACCTTATCTTTCACATAGCCGCACAAGATGTCCTACGGCGGCCAATTAACATCACCTCTTTGCAAAATTAGACGCCTAATGAATTTGATTTTCATTGTCTTCAGCAGAGTGGCACATAGCGCCATCCTGTTGAAACCACAAGTCGTCGACATTCATGCCATTAAAAATAGACCATAAAAAATTGCTTAGCTTAAAAAAAGAGAGATTTTTGTTCTCTAAAAATACAAGATGCCCGAGCCCATAATGCATACCATCATTGCCCCGGCCTATGAATATAACAATTGTCCAACAATTACTCTTGGATTTTTAGAGAACAAATTAACGCCCTCTAATTTAAAAACTGAGCTTTGCCAGATATGCATTTTTTAATACGACTTTTGACCAAAATAAAAGACATTTCAACTAATGGTAAATTCTCCTGAATTATACAACTATCAAAATAGTCAATTTCAAAAGTTATAATTGGTAGACAAAGTACCATAAGTAAACTACCTTAAAACGATCAATAAAAATTGGTTAATATTTACTAAAATAATCCTTTTAAGATATAACACCACCTGATCGCTTATACACGAAGCCATCAATTTTTACTTATTTCTTTTAGCCCCTATTATAAATTATTATTGATTAAAGCAGTACTAAACAGACTGATAGGGGCGGCAGAATGGCGAAGGTAGGTAAGGATATTGTTTATTCTAAAAGATGTGGGCTTTGAAATTATAGAGGGCAGACACTTTTGAAGACTTTAGAAAATCATTAAAACTTGCTCATGGCATAGATTTAACAATTTCCTTTAATTTTTATAAGATTTCCAATAAAAGGAAACCCAACTACTACTAAATTGAAGAGTAATAGAGATGAAGTGGATTTTTATATTAAATATTGTCAAACTTTTGAATAAGAACCAAAGTTTCCGAAAACAATTCATAATATACCACCTTGAACTAAGTCTTCTTTTTATTTTTCCATACTGTTGAGAGGTTGTAGAGAACATTTTCTTGTTGTAAGTAAGTTGATAGTAAAATGAATGGTTGCTCCTTAGTAGCGTCACAAGATCAAAAATTAGAAAAACGAAAAGTGAGTACATTAGATTGTGTGATGTGTGCAATGGTAGCAATGAAGATATTAGGAGTCCTTATGGTAGATAGTAGACTACTTGTTGTTAAGTCTGACCCCAACTACCTTTATCCGATGGCTGCGATAGATACGATTTCATCAGATTGAGAGACATCAAATTGAACAATGGAAGAAGAAAATAAGTAATGAGAAAATAAAGTATACACAGATTGAGTTAACTGAGCAGAAAAACTTTGTAAACTAATTACACGGGATTTTGTCAGGACATCACTTCAGAGGCATCAATCTGGAACAGGTTCAAATGAAGGACATATACTCGCACAGTACTGAAATATTAGACTTATAGCAAAATAGATGAGGAGAAATTAATAATATACAAGAAGGCGTAGAGGTGGAAATAAGAACTTGCGATAGGTAGATAGTGGTTTATTGAAAAGAAAAATACTTTCTTTAATAAAGAAATCGAAAATTACTTAGGCTAGGTCGATTTGTATAAGAACGGCGAACGTCTTTTGCTATTTAGCATTTAGCGAAAATACTTGATGGCCTGATGCCTGCCATTCTTATTAGAAGATGAATGCTTAAATCGATACCTAGAACACCAAACAATCATGGTGAATGAAAAGTTCTGATTGCAATTTTGCCATGGGGATAGGCTGATATATTCTATCAAATAGTCCATCTGTCTATATGAAACTTGTGCGTCCGCAAGTCCTTTGCTTAGGGACAATTGTGGCATTAAAGCTGCAAAAACTGAGAAAAGTTAATTCTCTAGAATTGCAAAGCAAACAAGCACAATGAAGCTCTTATTAAAAGTTTTCACAGATGTTTGAGTGGCCTTCTTCAATGCCCGCGTTTTCTGCCATCATCAATGTGATTGTAAAGTGATAGCACAAGTGGCGGTGGATGATCTTAGTGGTGGTGATGGTATTATATGAAAGGACGACATAGTGACTGAAAAAGAATGACAGGATGCCGCAAAAGTTTCACGAGGGGATACAAGTTCTATCGGAAATGAATTTGGTGAAGAGCAAAAGGACACAAGGGCACAAGAACACAACGTCAACGAGATGGCGAAGAGGCCGAAAGAATTCCAATTCATCTAATAGAAGCCATGCTGGAAAAGCGGGCAAAGAAATTGATTTAGTTGGTTTTTCTCGTTTTGTGTCAATCAAATTAAGAGCCCGCTTGTCAGCTTCGGCAAGAAGCACCTGTTTACCTTTCAATTTATATAATTTTTTTTGTGCATTTGATTTTCTCATTCTCTTTCGGGTAAAATAATTTTATTTCCAAATAACTGGGTCGGCCTATGTATGTACCCATATGCATATGTTCTATGCTCACGTACATATATGAATATATGTATTTAGCGAATATTTAATTTGGAAAAAGGTTAGTGTAAATGACGACTGGTCCACTACCACATTAGCATAACTTACCTTATTCATCCATCCACCCGTAACTATTACCAATCACTCATCCAACAATGGGGACGCATACAATCTACATAAAATTTGAGGGAAAAAGGCACCAAATATTCTGACAAAAAAGGATATTGCATAAATGCAATATGAAAATTGATTTGATTTTTCTGTACGCTCCCTAATAGAATTTTATATTTCGAAAACTTTTCGATAGCTTTTAGCTAAAATATTAAAAACTTTGCAAAATTGAATGTATAATTTCTTGTGTTATATAAATTTGTGAAATTTTCCTTTTGAAATAATACACATTTTGTGCCATTTTTTGTTTTAATATGCTTGTCTATCTATTTTGGATTTAAAATTTTTTTTTCATAATTTAAAATTAAGATTACTTTTACTAATTGAAAAAAAAATGACAATTGGCAAAATTTAAAATATGTATGATTTTAAAAGTATTTTTCTTAGGCAGAATTGACATTTTAATAGCTCAAGTTAGTATTTTTGGGTTATATAAATGAATGCACTTAAGATCAACAAGTTAAAAAAAGCTTAATAATATTTAAAAATGAATTTATTATTCTTATTGTTATCAACTTTTCTTAGTTATTTTTTTCCCAATTTAACTATAACTTCAACAAATAATAGCACAGATAAAAATAGGAAAAGACAAAGGTAAAAAGATATTATTTAATTTTTCTCTACCAACTCTAAAAAAATCAAATTTATTTAAAGTTGTGTTTGCCATGTAAATATGGGTTTACCTTAAAAAGAATATAAGCTATTGGATGTTTTTATGATAAAGATTAGAGTTGATAGTTAATGTTATAACAACTCACAAGAGATTTTATGTTTTTAAAATTAAGCTTTTTTTAAAGCTCACGTAAAGTAATAAATAGTTTTTTTTCAATTAAGCTTCTTGATATGTTATAGAATTTTAATTTAACAGCAAATATTTTGTACAAAATCAGAATACTTATTATGTTTCATAATCGTTGCTGCAATTTATAATCTTGAATATTAAATTGTTTGTATAAAATGACCATTCTTAATAGTGTAATTACTTTATATTTTATACGTGGATAATTTAGAGGAAATTGAAACTACATTTTATAGATCTGGAGTGGAAATAAGTAAAGGTGGTAGAAGGTATAAAATTGTCATCCATTACTAAATGATAGTTAGTAGAGTTGATAAACTCTCAAAGACTTTTCATATTTTCGTAAGGAGATAAGTAGAACAATACAATCTTTTGTAAAATACTTCTTCCTTTTAAATACCGAGGAAAATAAAGTCATTCGAATATTCGTGTAGTTAAAAATTCATGTTCGTTGAAGTAATATATAAGTAATAGTTACTGATGTATTCCGACAGATGGAGTTAAAAGCAAATAATCACATTTGGAAGATGACATTTAAAGATTTGTGTATCATAAGCTATTATTGCAATCGGTGTAGTGTATCAAAAGTTATTCATGTTCTTCAAAAATGGAACAGAAAAGCTTGTGACAATTTATGGTGTTTATGGGGAAGGTGTTGTATCAAAATGAGCAGTACACAAATATTTTAAGGATATCAAAGCTAAGCACCTTTCGGCCAGTTACCGAAAAAAGCAATAAAATTCTCGAAAAAGATCGGCATATAGGCATTTATGATATAGCTTATGAATTAAACATTCATCATCAAACCATCTTAAGCTATTTGTAAAGGCTGGGTTCAAAAATAAACTCGATTTTTGAGTGTCTCATGAATTGAATGTGGAAAACAAGATAGAGCGGTTGAACATCTGCAGTACGCTGCAGAAGCGCAATGAAACCGAGCCATTTCTGAGCTAATCATAATTGGCGATGAAAAGTGTGTAAAATACGAGAATATCGTTCGAAAGAGATCATGGTAAAAGGGGGATGAACGACCACAAACATTTCAAAGCTAAAATTTATCATCAATTAGGTTATGCTATATGTATGGTGGGACTGGCAGGGAATCGGTCAGTATGACCTACTACCGTTTCGTCAAACTATTAAAACTCGAGAAATGACATCCACCGATTGAGCGAAAATGGTCGGAATTTAACAATAGAAAGGGTGTCATCTTCCAATAGATTCGCCAAAATTGAGAGAGCTTGGTTTATAGATGATGATTCACCAAAAATTGAGAGAGCTTGCTTCGAAAGTTTTGCTATATATTCGTTATATCACCCCAACTTAGCAATCTTAGTCTACAAATTGTTTCGGATCTCTGCAAAATTTTCTTAATGAAACTAAACTGTCTTTAAGAGAGGCCTTTGTGAAGACTGCTCAATTCATTTTTTCAACCAGAAACAATCGAATTTCTGTACTGATGGAATCATGGTTCTGCCCGAAAAATAACGAAACATTGTCGATAATCATGAAGAAATATTAATTATTCAAAATTAATTTTAATACTCTGCTTTTAGCGTCTCTATTTTTCTCAAAAAACCCCACGAATCTTTTCGATAAACCAATATGCCATTTTTATTCGAATAATATTGAACTTAATGCTGTGATCCAGTTCCCCCATGTGAGTTAACTTTGATTTGTCAACTCTACAGAAATTTTTTTAAATTTTTTTTTATATATTTACAACTACAACATAGTAATAAGCAAATTTGAGCAATAGTATTAATTAATTAACTAGAAAGGTTGTGGGGAGTAAACATCCGATGAAGTTCCTCCTGCTAGCGTGTGTTTCTGTTAGGCCTCAGTATTTTAGTAAATCACGCGATCAGTGACGCTTAAGTCTTCGATGGGTATTCTAGGGAAGAAAATGGAGGATAGTTCTTGAACAAGAGGATTATTATGAGTGAGGATACGGGAACGGAACTTTTTATAACGAGATACAGCCACGTCAAAAACAAATGGGACTTTAAGATCACGATAAATAACAGTATTGCGAACATAAAAGGGGGCATCGACAACTGTACGGAGTATTTTTTATTGAAGGGATTGGATTGGACGCGAATTAGAAGGCTGAGTAGATCTCCAGAGTTCAAGTCCGTATTTTATAACAGTACTTTGCTGTCTATAGTAAGTTTGGAACGTTTGTCTAGAAGTCGAAGTAGTTTTAGGTATCGTCTTTTAAGTTCTTATCGTTTAAGTCTTGTATGAGGGTTCATGTCAAGCGTTTGTCTAAGTTCAGATATATGAAAGGGCATGTTTCACGATGGAGAGAGATAGTTACCTGGATAGATTTACGTTCATTGACTTTTATTCTCCACCTAGTAAACCAGTTCTGGAGTGTTTGGATTTGGATTTGGAGAGTTTCGGAAGCATGTTGGGGATTTTTGCTGGATGCAAGGCAGGCTTTACCATCGGCGTATTTAGCAAAGAAGGTATTATGGCAGATTGGGATATCGGATGTGTAAATGTTGTAGAGGATGGGTCCAAGTAAACTACCCTGAGGAACACCAGCCAATATCGGAGAGATATTGGAGAGTTCGTTGGATTCATTTACTTGGAAGTGTCGGTTGGAAAGGAATGATCTTAGGATTAGGAAATAGGTTGAAGGAAGGAACCTCTTGAGTTTCCAGAGTAGACCCGGGTGCCAAACTCTATCAAAAGCTTGACTTATATCAAGAAACACACCGGGACAGTACTCTTTTCTTTCTAAGGAGGATGCAATGAAATCGACAACTCGATGACACTGCTGGGTAGTGGAATGTTTAGCGCGGAAACCAAACTGGTGATTAGGTATTAAATTTGATGATTCGAGTAGAGGATGTAAGCGGCGAAGAATGATTTTTTCAAATATTTTTGAGAGTACTGGGAGGAGACTTATTGGCCTCAAGGAGGTGTGGCGGTTTATGGGTTTATTCGGCTTAGGGATCAATTTAATGATGTCAAATTTTCAGAGGATTGGGAAATGTGTTATTCTAAGGATGGAGTTATATATTGTGGCAAGGAAAACTATTGCTCTTTTAGGGAGTTGTTGGAGTATATTGAAGGTAATCAGATCATAGCCAGGAGCTTTGTTTTTGAGAAGGAGTTTGATTAAATTGGCAACTTCGGAAGGAAAGATTGCCTTAGGGGGAAGACTCATGGGTAAGGGAATGGATAGTTCCGTCTCAATTGTAGCTACAGAAATTAATAAAGAGAGTTGTATTAAAATTTGAGGTCCGGATCATCCACTTGTACATACATATTTTCATATACGAACCGGTCCATGTTACCACTAACGTGAACTAGACTTCCAACTATAGGTATTTCGTAGCTATATTTTATCTTTCGATAGGATACCAAATGAATTTCAATTTATCATCCGATAATTTTTAATTGAACTTCCTCTTGTCTCTCTATGAAAAATTAGTCTCTTAAGAAATTGCTTATCATTGAAAATTCGGAAACAGTTTTTATGGTTAATTGTTAAAAATAAAACCAAATTAATTTATGAACATTATTTCCCAATAAAAATTTATGAACATTACTTCCCAATGGAAATTTGTTATACAATTGATTAGTTGGATTTATTTTTAATTGGACGGTCAGTATTGCGTTTATTTGTGAGGAATTGAAATTTTTTAAAAATTTTATTCTGAGACATCTTGAAAATTCTTGATACTAAAAGGGTACTGCAAAGTAGGCAAAGTACCTCGACAAGTGTTAGATGCCACATTATAACGCCAAAATCATAAGGAGTTATGGTGATGATACCATTTTGTTAAACAACTTTATATATAATTTTCTTAGAATTCGATATTTTCTCATACTTAAAATTGTTCTTGACTTATAATATTTTTTGTTGTTTTTTAACACAAATCCAGTGTATAATTAAATTAAATCATATCAAGAAACTTATTTCCAATAACTGTGTAAACCTACTATGTTTTGTATTGTTACCTTTAATTATAATAAAATGTAATTATTCTCTTGTACGAATTACTACGACCATAAATAATAAATTTAACTAAAGTGTTTGGTAGAAGGTTAAAAGCGTAGCACGACCAGTTATCCGTATATGGGCGTAATAAGCCAATGAACTTCAGATTTAGGTAGAAAAAGTTTGCATTAACATCATTTCGAAATAAATAGCTCTAAACAAACTCGATTTAATGGTCGATTAACTGTGCAACACCTATAGTGATTTTGATCCTTTAAGTACGTTGTTATGCGGATGTTTTCTTCTTTCTATTTTGTTTTTTCGCCCGTTTTAGTCTAGTCCATAAATAAATAAATGTACGTAAATCTATGCATATATCGATCGATGTAATATCATGGACAAACATATTTTAGATTGGTAGGGATCGTAGCTATTAAATCCATCGCAAAGCTTCTCGGTTGCTTTTGAAACGAAAAAGTTTTCTATTACACAGTGACCGGAGCTGGGCCAGACATACAAAAAGTCCTTTAGTTTGTAGAAACTTTTAAATCCTTTTCGCAAAAAAAAACAACAAAAAAATTGAAAAAAGGAAGAAATTCGAGGAACAAGTTACTGTAACTATAATGAAAAAATAGAAAATCTTTCAAAAAGGATTCGTTTTTATTGTTTTTTTTTGCTTTTCTAATAAAGTTTTCCTATTTGTGCAAAGATTTTCAAATACAATAATGAAAAGTTTACCACTACATAAGACTATTCTCTTGTTGCCGGAAGTCATGTGGTGTTGAAATTACAATAAAACTGTTAGGAAACTGAAAAGTTATTTAATGTTTTCGTAATCGAAATTTTCACAAATAAATTTGTGTTTATACAGCGAAAAAAAATATTAAAAGAAAATTATTCTCTCTTAAAATGGTTTTAAAGTAAGTTATTTTTGCAATAAAAAAAAATTTGAAAAATGTCACTTTGAAATGTACGAAACTAAGGCAAGAAAATTCCTTCTAGAAAAATGTCTTCTTTTATTGCACGAGTTCTGTTCGAATTTGGAATTTCCGCTGGTTACGTATATTCGATTTTCGATTTTTCGTGGTGTTTTATTGGTACTTATGTCTTTCACTTATGCTGACAAGTTCGGCCATTTTGAATGTTCAGTTAGTTTTTGACAGCTGCTTTGCTTGCACGTGTTTTGGCTCATCTTGAGACGGGTCGCCGCGAAATTCGTACCAAATTGCTCAATTTCGACCAAAAACAGCATCGCATTAACATTGCTAAGGAGCTGTTGGACTCTGTCCGGGACAACCCAAATTTGCTCCAGAGGGTCATAACTGATGACGAATTATGGGTTTACGGTTCTGAGGTGGAAACCAAAGCTCAATTATCCCAATAGAAGCTGCCGCACGAGCCAAAACCGAAAAAAGCGCGCCAAGTTCGGTCGAATGTGAAGGTTTTGCTTAAAGTTTTCTTCAATTGTAGAGGCGTGGTGCATCATGAGTTCTTACCATAGGATAGAACGGTTAATAAGGAATATTATCTGCAAGTTATGAGCAAGTTGCACGAAGCAATCCGCCAGAAACGGCCGGATTTGTAGAAGAACAAAAATTGGCTTTTGCACCATCATAACGCCCTTGCTCACGCATCGTTGCTTGTGCGTGAACGAAAAACCGTATTCCTCAGATCTGGCCCCCTGTGACTTTTTCTTGTTCCCGAAACAGATTCTTTGATCCATTTTTTGGAATGGGCAAAAATCGAAGACGAGCCAAAAGACGTGCAAGCAAAGCAGCTGTCAAAAATTAACTGAACTTTCAAAATGGTCGAATTTGTCGGCATAAGTGAGAGACATGAGTACCAACATAATGCTACATCTAAAATCGAATATACGTAACCCGGGGAAATTCAAAATTCACGATACTTTTTGAAAAGACCTCGTATATTTTTTTGAATATTTTTTATACTTTTAGGAGAAAGGAATTCAAATGTAATAGGTTGAGTTATGAAGGGGATACTATTATATTAATTATTATATATAAATGAACTTGGATATAAATTTTGAATATGGACTTGAATATGTACAATAGTTATGCTTTCAAGGAAAGAAAATGTGAAGTCTTAAAGATATATTCTATATATGTTCGTGATAGAACTGAGAATTGAGGAATCTTACACATACATTGAATTGAGGTCAAATAGATTCTTGTTTTTATTGATTTCCCATTTTAAAGGCCAATAATCTTAATGAGACTATATTCGAATATTTTAGTTACATTCCTTGTCGGTTATGTAACCCATAATGACTCAATTTTCTTAGCTAAGGCATATGCTTCTACTGAATATATGAACTAAAAACGGAAAGTTTAGTATAAATTCCTGTAGGAACGTAATCGTTATATATTAATTTTGTAGAATTTTCTGTTTCATAATGTAAATACTTCTTTTTTTTATCACATTATGAAATAGGATATTTAGAAACTGTACCTGAGCGACATTATGGGGTCCATTTGGTGGCTTGATAATATTCGAATAGAATTAAATCGACTTTTAGTTATTGGGTTGGATCAGGTGGTTAGGTTTCATGTAGCACTTTAGACTAATGGAAGATAAAGATAAATGGTAAATTTTTTGGAAACTACAGAATTGAAAAAAAGAACAAATATAAAAAAAAATAACTTTCAATTAGAGAATGTAAGCATTGTTGAGAAATTCTAACTAATATTTTGAAATTTTTTGTCATCTATCATAGATGAGAGATCGTTTCATCTATTATTGTTATTATTTTTTTTTAATAATATATCCAAACAAAATTTGATTAAATATGAGAACTATTTGTGACTGTTTTTTACTAATTTTAAATTACAATATGATTATTGGTGGTGGAACACTTGTGCTTTTATTTTGCGTCACTATTTAAGATCACCCATTATACACTTGTTTTAAGGGTATTCGATGTACACTAATTTTTAGCCATAATATAGGTATTAATTTGGAAATAATTTTGGATCATTTATTGTCTATCTGTCGTAAAACATAAAACCGCGAGTCGCCTATGACCATAGGGTTTGAGTTATGCTGAATTAACCACCATTACTGGCAGTTTACAGTCAGTAACCAGTTACAAGCTGATTATTCCAACTGTTAGTGGCAAGACCTATCTAAACTTCTACTGTCATAACCTATGCCAATGGCCGAGATAATTATCAGTATCTCCTACCAGCGATTTGGAGACTGGAGACTGTACCCGCGATATGGGTATTCACCACAGCCACTACGTAACTACCTAGGGCGCCACACCATTATCAGGCACAGTGTGTTCCAACACTGTGGGGCACCCCGACTCCAGTAGTACTAATTTTTTTTAAGAGTATTTCGGTTTGTACTCCGCTTATTGAGTTGCGGTAAGGAATCTTGTAAATCCCTATGGACAGCTAAGCCAGCTCTGGTACGCGGGTTCGCCAATACCCGAAAGTACAACCGAAATCGACCTTGGTCTTTCACCCGGTTGTAGCCACCTTACGTGCCAGTCAGGCATTCATACCGTTCTCTCACACCCAACACTCCACTCACATCCACACTCTCATCATTCACCACGACTCCAGATGTACCTACGTCACGCAAATCACCGTACAGGCCACACTTAATGAGAAGGTGCTTGGCACTCTCCTCTGGTGCCCCACAAGGGGATCTAGCCAGACCACGCACGTACAGTAATATATGCGTCTATCTGCCATCCTCACTCTCATCCCAACGCCATTGCCAAATTTCATACATTCTATTCAGGACCATTACACGCCGCTGGCATGGGCTGAGATCCTGAACATCTTTATTCATAACCGAACAACCAGCATGTGGGATGCCCCCCTATAGACGGTAGTGGATGCTTGCACGCAGCACCTCCAGGTCCCATAGAATCCCAATCAGAAGCAGAAGATTCAGTTGGTATCCCGTACGGATACTTAGGAAGGATAACCACGTTTCCTAATTTCCATTCACTCAAAAATACACCACTCTCCAGGCATTCACAGTATAGGCTACTTACATGTGCGGGAATCGTCCGCCAAATCCTCCTCATCATTTGAGTAGTCACGCCATCTAATACTGGGGTACTTCTGACTTTCATACTCCACACAAAACATTCAATTTTATCCTATTCAAAAGGCAGGTGGTACCTCCTGTAAAATACACTTCCTCTCGTCATTCAATGCCAGGAGAGAATCCATTAATGCGTTCGCACTATCCTCCCAATTACTCGTATACCCTTCATTCACTCTGATACTCGAAATATCGTTTCGAGCATCTTTGCGCATGCACAATCGATACACCGAACCCCATACATCCAAATTTCCACATTCACTCACATACCGTTACCAGTGTAACGGCAAATCTAATGTTTGTCACATACTCTGGTCTGGCCGCCCTGAAGCTCTCACTTTCAGTAGTTAGTTGAATAATCTGCTACCAAGCATTTGGTTGATCAACTAGTAGGACTTGGCACTTTATGTGGTTGAAAACTACTGAATGCCTAGCTAAGTCTGCTAGCTGTCCCAATTTTCCCTATAATATTAGCTGGACTTCTGCGCACTTGAGTATGACAGTTGTCCCTTACTTTAGTATTACGGGAGAAATGTGTATCAATGAGGATTTTCAAAGATCCTCCACTGACCGAGGTCTACTTTTCGTGAGATATTCTTATGTAGCTGGGTTTAGGTGGGGATCTAGCAATAATCTTCTTGGGCATAGTCGTATTGCTTATCACCTCTACTTATTTACAGAAAATACGCCAAAGATTACGCTGAGCCTTTTTGATCTCTGATTAAAAAACCTCATAATTTCCTTTCTAAGTGTGCTTAGGTCCAATAACCACCAAAGGTGGTATTTGCCATGAACTAGGTTCTAGTGTGTCTTCCAATATAGCGTTTTCGAATAAGAGTGATATGATTTCTTTTTTTTTTTAAAATACAATAATTGTTAAGGAAATTCAAATGTTTTTTTATTTAATGTGAAGTACAATCGATACAATTAAGTTCCGAATAAAACGTTATTCAAATAGCCTCCATGACTTCTTTTGCAGGAACGAATTCGATGAACCCAATTTTCAAGCACTTTTTCCACTAAATCAAGTCGTATGTCATGAATAGCACTTTCAATATTGACTTCTAAAGCTTGAAGAGAGTCTGGTTTATTGGCTAAAGACCAATGACTTCAAATAACCCCACAAGAAATAGTCTAATGGTGTTAAATCACAACTTCTTGGAGGCCATTCAATTTCACAATTTCTTGAAATAATCGAATCTCCAAACTTTTCTCGCAATAATTCAATTGTTGCACGTGCTGTGTGGCACGTAGCCCCGTCTTGTTGGAACCAGATGTTGTCAAGATCAACTTCTTCCAATTTCGGCCATAAAAAGTTGGTTTTCAGCGATCTATACCGCTCTCTATTGACAGTAACGGTGTAACCAGCTTCATTTCGAAAGAAGTACGGACAGATGATTCCACCAGACCAAAAACCATACCAAACTGTCAATTTAGGTGAATGTAATGGGTGTTCATGAATAATTTTTGTTTATTTACCGCACCACTCAGATGAAAGTGAGCCTCATCGGAGAAGATGATTTTCTTAAAAAAATTGTTATCGTTTTCAAGTTGTTCCAAGACAAAATCAGCAAATTCACGACGTTTACGGTGGTCCAATGGCTTCAGTTCTTGAGTGATAACAATTTTATATGGATGCAAGCCCAAATCCTTTCTCAAAATCCGCCAGGTTGTGGTTTGAGACAATCCCAATTCTTGACAACGTCTTGGAATCGACAAATTGCAGTCTTCTGTAACACTTGCCTGAACGGCTTCAATATTTTCATTACTTCGAGCGGTTCTTTGCTTTATTAACACTTGAACATCATGTTAAGAAAATGTACGCTTGAAATTTTTAACAATTCGACTAATAGCGAGCACAGTTGGACGATTATTACGACCATTAAAAATGGCAAAAGCGCACGAAAAGTTGCAATTGGCAAACGATTATTTTGATAATAAAATTGAAAAATTTGTAAATGTTTTTCTTGCGTATATCTCTTCGTGATGAAATTGTTAACATTACTAAATACAATGAAGAAAAAAATGATAAAACATGACACATTGCAAATGGCTGAAACGTCACTTAGAAATCATATCACTCTTATTGGAAAACCCTATATTTGTCTTTCGTCTGTCCTACCTTAGCTTGATCGCAATGCGATTCAACAGTCCTGTTGTCAAATAGGTAATATAGAATATTATTGAGAAATGACCTAAGTTGTCTTTTTATTATTTTGTTAGTAGACGAGATAGATTGGGGATAATTCTGATCGAAAGTTCTCATAATCAAACACTCCATAGATAATTTTGTACTTTTTTAAGCTCTAATTTTTGATAAAATGTTGCCTTTATCCTATAAAATTTAAAAAAAAAACAAATTGTTCATTATACCTGTAATTTGGAAATTACAACTTATTCTAATTTTCATGCAATAAATCCAAATTCGGTAAGAAAAAGTAATGATTTACTGATGATAAATTTACAATTTTTTAGGAGGAATCTGCGTGTGTTTTTATTGTATACTTTTTATTCAGTCGAGAAAAATAAATTGATTTTTAATATAGATTATTTTTTTAAATATTTAATTTATAATGAACAATATTTGTTATGTTTAAGAATTTACAATTTAGGCCAAACGTTACTAAAAATGAACATTTAAAAATACTGTATTCTCTAATAACTAAAACATTAAAAAATATTTTACTAAAAATACTGTTCAAAATCAATACGAAATATTCAAAAACAAATATAAAAAAAAGTTAATATAATATCTATAAAAGAATTATTGTCCTTTTAAAATTTCCAATATTATATAATGGAAATTTTAAGGAAAAAAGGAAAAAAAAACTCCCGTTTGTGGGCAAAAGGTTTTAATAAAAAGCATATTAAGTTTACTCATAGTGGAGATATTCGTATTTTAAAAGTTTTTTATTTAACCAATAGGAAAAATGGTTTTTCCAATCTGCACTATTATTATTCTTTCTATGCTTTCAAAATATGAAAAGGATTCGTTTATTTTAAGTTGAATTATATTGGATGATGGAAGGTGGTAGATATTCTAGTATACGGGGAATAATGTTAGTAGTCTCTCTAAAGTTTTCTCAGTACTTGTATAAAAGAGAAGAGTTTAGTTCTATTGATTATATTTTTTTCTGAATTTTCAATTTAGTTTTTTCAACTTTTAAATTTAGCATAAAATTTTTCAAAGCTTTCATCAAACTAGTCTTTGCATTTAAATCAGTTGCTTTAATATTTTCTTTTAATAAAAGCTCGTAAAGAAAAAAGTTATAATAATAGGTAAAAAGTTAGTGAATTAAGTATCGTATATTTTCTTTATAAAAGTAGATAATATCATTATGGAATTATTTGTATTTTTATTGAATATATTAAGTTCTGGGAAACACGAGTATTGAAATTTTAAAATTTTTTATTCTCTAGTATTTTTAAATTTTTTAATTATAAAAAAAATAATGTTTTCTTAAAAATCTGTTTACATGGTTAAACTTTTTTTTTGAAAATAATATAAAATGAATTTTTTTCGGATTGGAAATAACCAAAGCAATTCTAAAAAATCTATTTAGAACTCTTTAAATTCAAGAAAATTTACTAAGCGAACTGTTTTTGAAAAACGCATGCTTAAAAACCTAGAGAGGACCTCTAAAATAAAATAAATTATAACAGCATTGGATTAGAGGTTTTTTTTCATTTAAAATGATAATTTGAACTTTTTTTGGAATGACAAACACTACGTGATGACGAGTACTTATGAGATATGAGATCTTATAAGCAATGGCTTTTGATTGAAATCTTGCTGCTATAATAATTGAAATGCCCTTTGATATCTCTACGATAAAAATACAGGTAATCCCTTTAAAATGTGGCAGATATGTTCCTTTAAAAAACAACCCATTTTGTAGCCTCATAGGAGATGCTAACTTAATACAAAAACTGGGATTTATTCCTAATAAGAGAAAAAATGCCTTTAATGGTACCAAATTTTAATCAATTTCTTATTATATAACTTAAATCATATTTTCAAGTTTAATAACCAAAATTGGCAATCAAAATCGAAAAGAACCATAATGTTATGCTAGGAAATTTTTCCCACATCGGTGATTGAAAACGTTTGACTGATTGAGCTTGATTCACGGACAAATTTGACTTCACTTCTCGTACTTTTCGGTTTAAAAAAATTGTCATTAAAGATTGGTTGAAAGCAAATAAGCAATCTTGATCTTAGAAGGCAAATAAGCAATCTTGAAAATTTCTTTTAAATATTTCCGCTCTCTGCGGTAGAGAATCGTTTGCTAAAACGTAAGATTCCACCTGTTTCGCCATATTTAAACAGTTTTTTATACTTTCAGAATGAAGTTTTGGTTTCTTTTTTGGGAAGATCTTCAAAATTATTCGATTGTAATTGTTATCTAATCTGATTCGTTTATTTCATCTTTCGTAACTAATTCCAGAATATCAACAACGCTTCTAGGAGTGAATTCATTGTCTTCTATTGCATGTGCAATACTTACGATGTCAATTTATCCACACTAACATTTTCCTGACTGACCATTCCCGATAATAAAGCTTTCCAGCAATTTCTTCAGCGACGAGTCGCTAATTTCGATGCAATTTAAAATTGAAAATTGTTTATTTAAATTAGTTATTATTTAAATCAGCTAGGTACGAAAAAGCATTATCTAAGATGAGTTGAAATTTAACCATTAAGTTATATCCGAAATAAAACAATTATTAAACCAATCCTTAAATAGATAGCCAATCATCTATGTCAATACACAGGAGGGTCATTTTTATTGCATTCTTTCATTGAGTTTGATTTTAGTGATCGATTATATGAGAATTTTTTTTTGATAATTAAATTATGAGACGCGCAACTATAAAGAAAAAGGTTGAAGCCATCTATGGCAACTTTAATACAAGAAACAGTTTTTAAATTCTTTGATATATAGGTCCTGTCAGACAATTTTTTCCATGGTAATCCTATTTCAACATCATTAAACATTTGGTCAGTCAAATAGTGCTTTATTTTAATAATGTCTGCTAGTTCTGCTGGTTATCCACATCTGCAAAGGCCTTTTCTCTTATATGTATGAGTTGTGCAACGAATGCCGTTTTTTTTTGAATTTTTCAAATCAACCATTGTTTGGCATAAATTTAAAACTGGTTTCATCAGCCCAAGACTATCTTATTTATTTTAAATAATCAAATTTTTTTAAAGTTTTCTGTTTAATTGCATTTTTGCTTATAGGCAACGATTTTTTCCATATTTTTTAACCATTATATTAGCGCTTGTTCAATTGTTTCCACCAGTTGCGCGAAGCAATCCGCTAGAAACGCCCGGATTTGTGGAAGAACAAGAATTGGCTTTTGCACCATGACAACGCCCCTGCTCAGGCATCGTTGCTTGTGCGCAAATTATTGGCCAAAAACAACACACTAATAATGCCGCAGCTACCGTATTTCCCAGATATGGCCCCTTGTGACTTTTTCTTATTCCCGAAACTGAAGAGCCCCTTGAAAGGACGACGTTACGGTACGATTGATTTTTTGAAGTGCTTGGAGGATTGGAAAAAACGTTGAACAAAATAGATTTTAAAGAATAAATAAATAATTTTTGAAAAAAAACACAAAATTCGGGATACTTTTTGAACAGACTTCGTACATCAACAATTAAATTACAATATTGTTGAACAATGAATTGGGATCAAGCACCTATCGGCGCCACTAAAACTAACGACAGCTAGAAGATTCTAATAAATCTTGAGTCCACTGTCACTTTAAGACCGCTTCACACAACGCTAGCTCAGCAATAACACCGGTTCTATTTTCGTGTTGGTTTTAACGATAACCCATGTGAAAATATTATTTTGTTATGTGATCTTCATGAGATATATGTAAGTTTATTTACAATTAAACTGTTATTGCGGACGCATAAAAACCAACTAGAAATCTATCTGTAAAACACTCATCGTGTGAAGCCAACAGGCGCCGTAGCCAGCTTGAAACAGGCAGCGAATCTTGCAGGCAAACAAGAATGAACACTATCATAGTCTACA
This sequence comes from Atherix ibis, assembly GCA_958298945.1. Taxonomy (NCBI): domain Eukaryota; kingdom Metazoa; phylum Arthropoda; class Insecta; order Diptera; family Athericidae; genus Atherix; species Atherix ibis. The sequence continues at coordinate 34,444,548 of OY282609.1, forward strand.
GGCGGTTTTAATCTCCTATGAGTGCTTCCCAGGAGCATAATAGAATCAAGTTCTTTTACGAGTGGATTATGATAATAGGATAAACAGGAGACAAATTTTTCGGTACATAAATGCAACATTAAGATCATGATCATAAAAGGGGGCATAATAATTGTTAGAGCTGGATACGTTAAGAATAGAAATATTTTGTTGAATCACAACAATCAATTTGATATGCTCAAATAGGTGTCATAATTGAGTTGTCTAGAAAAATTTTAGTACTAGTTAGTTTCAAATCTTTTCAGTCTACCATGTAATAATTTTGTTTTGTTTTTAAGGCCAGCTATTAATCATACAACCTTTGTACCTCAGATTTTCCTTGTCTGATTTATATTAGAAAATTATAAACAATAGAACCAATATTGATAGATCCTTAGAAGGTGCTGTTTCCCAATTATTTAACAATTGAGAAATGGATTTTTTGGTTAAATACAAAATGGCGAAGAAATATTTATTTTTTGGTCCCAGATTTTTTCTCGAAATAAGTTAAAGATGGCTTGAAGGATATTTTTACAAAACATTTGTCGAGTGTGAAATTATTTTCTAGGAAATTATTTTATATTACTACTTTACTCTTAGACTATATGGTAAATTTAATTGTTTTGTTTATTTGTGAAAATCCAATTTAATTAAATTCTCATTAAATAAATTACATTTAATTAAAAAAAACAAACCATCTTTTTTTACTAATTTTCCTTATATATTATTATTATATACTATACGCATATGTTTAATGAAAGCATTTACTATTAGAATTCGGGATGCGAGGATATCGTACGTGCTGTATTTCTTGTTGAAATAATTTAAAGGAAAACGCACCAAATGTAACGAGTGTAAATTTATTTATGACCTTTTGGCCTTACGTGTAAACATTTTTTCCCTTTAATTTTCTTCGCCCACAAAAAAAAACAAAACCAATTGAGCAAAAATATTTTTTTTTTGGGTGAAAATAATTTTGCGGTTTTATAAAAATCCTCCTCAAAATATACTTGGTAGTACGTTGCCAATCGCAGCTCAATTTGAATTAATTTATTTTTATTTACGGAATACCAACCAAACAAATACGATAAATTGAAACAAGGAAGAAAATTCACAATCGATACAGATAGGAGAACAAATGCTAGTTGCGAGCAGAATCATTTATTTAGTCAAACAATATAAAAAAATTAGTCCTTAAATCGAATCATGTCACGTTCAACGTAAGAAAAATATTTCGCCCCCCTAACTGAGACATTATGCGAATTTTGAGCAATTTTTCAAACGTAAATGCGTCCGTCCCAGTAAATTTGTTCCGCTTTACTTTCTTAGGATTTTTTTGTGTGGTGGTGGTAGCTTTTTTGAATTATTTTTATTTTTATTTATTTCATTATATTTTATTAATTTTTTTTTAAATATTTTATTGCTCTATTTTCGATTTGTATGTAGATATGATAAGAATTTTTTTTTGCGATTTGTCCTTTTTAGTGGTTTTTTTTATTTTTCTACTGTTGTTTTGTAAGAATTTTTGATTTATGTGATCACATCTGCTAACTGACATTCTGAGGTCGTTTAAATAGAAAAACTACCATTCTCCTGCTGCTTCTTACACCCGCTACTATATAAATGCGTTGTCATCATAAGAAAATGGAAAAACACAATTTTCGGTTTTATTTGAGCCCATTTTATAGTCCTGTTTGCTCATTGTTTACGTACATATAAATGCTTCGAAAAATTGTTCTCAGCTTTGTTATGGCTTACCACCAAGTGAACTATAAAATAAATTCACTTCAATTATTTAAGTTATATTATCGATGAATTATATTTATTTTCGTTGGAAAATTATGAAATATTTTGAATTTTGTGAGTTGATTTTTAAATAATTTGAATGCAGTCAATTTAACATTAGTATTTGAGCAAATTATATCATTTTTTTTCTCTTATTTTTACTAGTATTTGTTTTTAAAGGACCCTCCTTCCTTTTCAATTATCTGATTTTTTTTATACCAGGCGTATAAGCTTAAATCCGCTGTTTTTAGTCAAAAAAAACACATGTTTTTTATATAAAGCAAAAACAAATTTATTCAAAGTACTCTCTCTCGCTAGCTAGACATTTTTCCCATCTCTTGGGCAATTTGTGGATACCACACCAAAAAAATTCCTTCTCTGTCGAGGCAAACCACTCATCAATCCATTTTCGGACGTTTTCGTAACAATCGAAGTGCTGCTCAGCGACCGCGTGGCCCATCGACGAAAACAGGTGGTAGTCGGAAGGAGCCAGGTCTGGAAAATAAGCGGAGTGGAGTAGCACCTTCCAGTTGAGTGTCTCCAAGTATTGTAGTTTCGGACCATTTTTGACGTGTGAGATGGTGCGTTGTCGTGGAGGAAAATCAGTTTGTCATATCTTTGTTGATCATGTCATGAATTCGATCAGTTGTTGATGGTAGCGGTGGGCTTTGATAGTTTCACCAGATTTCAACATCTCATAGTAGACGATACCATGCTGATCCCACCAACCGCACAGCATCGTCTTCCGTCCGAAGCGATTTGGTCTTGAGGAAGATGTTGATGGTTGGTCGGGATCAACCCATGATTTCTGGCGTTTAGGATTCTTGAAATATATCCACTTTTCATGGCCTGTTATAATCTGATGCAGGAACGACTTTCTTCTTTGACTAACGAGCAAGATTTCGCATGTGTTTTGACGTCGCTCCATCTGCCTATCGTCCAATTCATGCGGCACCCATTTTCCGATCTTTTTAATTTTCCCCATGGCACACAGACGCATGAAAATGACTGATTGATTAACATCCAATTGCTCCGCGAGCATTTTTTGCGATTGGGTATCGTCTTCGTCCAAACGAGCCTGTAATTGATGGTCCTCAACCTTCCTAGGCCGATTTTCACGCTTTTTGTCCCACAAGTCAAAATTTCCGTCTTTGAACCGACGAAACCAATCTCGGCACGTCGTTTACGATAAAACACTGTCACTATAGCCATAAGCATTTGCTGCGATTCGGCAGCCGACTTCTTCAAATTGAAGCAGAAAACCGAGCTTCCCGCTTATGCTATTTTTCTGGCACAAAACTAGACATAATCACCAAAGCAAAAATGTATGTTGTTGTACGAAATGGCTGACTATCTGCACTGATTAATGTTGACAGATGTCAAACTCATAAAAAAAAGTATGGCGTGCCCATGGTAGCTTAATACGCTCACTCTATTTAAAAATTTATAAAATCTAAGGGGTGGTTTACTTGGCTAATGGGTCGATGAAGAACGCAGCAAACTGTGCGTCATCATTTGAACGCATATTACTTCTTCGCTTTTTCAGATCTTTCTAAATGAACTTGGAATAAAGCTTGCAACGCGGTAAGTATTTCAACTTTTGACTGTATAGGGGCTTATGTAATTCATTGTACGTAAATAATTGTAGTATATGGTAATAGTCCTAACCGAATAATTTATAGTGGCATGTCCATGGTAGCTTAATACGCTCGCTCACGCCATCTATGACCAAACAGGGATTTAAGCTTATACACCTGGTATTATTCGCAGATGCGACTTTTTGAAAAATTTATGTAGTGTTATTCTTTTATCGATATGCGAAAGAGCCGAGATTGGTTATCAAAGAGGACTTCATTGGTTATTTGACTAGTCCGGATTCTGAAAAGTTTCCTTTCCCAGAATTTTAGAAAGGTCGTTGAGTAGACTAACTTTTCGATGTTTGGCCAATGTGTGGAAAGAAATCTTCTTTCGTTGATCCAGTCTATTTGTCTATGCATTGCTAATGATGTTAATTGTCATTTGGTTAGCAAATGAGGCAAGTTCGAAATTACAATCAGCCGTAACATACATGATCAATATCGATTACAGTTGATGAATCGCATTCTTAGCATTATTAACACATCTTTATATAAAAATTACTCCTTTCTATGGTTAATAGTTTCCTTTATAAATAATACTAGTTTTCTGTGAGGAAGTCTACCTTAAGCAATCAAATCCAATAATGCTCCTATCGAAACAATAACTCTACCATAATAATTAAGGAGAGCAGGATGCAATATTTTAATAGTATATAAAATCCGCTCAAGATTTGTGTATATGCTTATATGTCAGGTGGGTTTGACATGTGTCAAGTGAGACTTTGTAGTCACAAGACCATAAAGCTATTTGGCGACCTATCTGTATTTTACAATAATTAAAAACTCTTGATTGTTGTTCGGATATTTTTTTTTTTTTTAAATTTCTTTATTATAGTATAAAATAAATTCAAGATTTTTACCGTAGAATATAAATACTCATAGTAACATACATAAACCCAAATTGGAAGTATTTCTATTAACGCATTTTATGAGCAAAATTTTTTGTCAAATCACTTTGGAAGCAATTTCATTGTAGATTATTGGTAAACTATTGATTATTGGTAAAAACTATAGTTGTACTCTTTTTAAAACACTCTTTGATAAATATTTTTAAAACATGCTTTGATAAATATTTTTTTTATATTTTAGCGCAACGTACCTAATTAAACTTAAAAATCTAAAATGAGAAATTTTTTAAAAATTGTTCGTCTTTAATATCATACAGACATTTAGTTTTTGGCTATCTCAGCGACCTTGTAGTCTTCGTAAAGTTCTTCGCGATTAAAGCGTAGATCTTCAAATACAGTTCTTTTGGAAATATTGCATACAAACAAATAAATGATAATATTTGGTGATTGTCTACCCTCGCTACTAAGCTTTTGCCAATGAAATTATTCAATTAAATTTCAACTAAATATATTTTTTCATTATACGTACTATGCGCTTCTTCATAAAACAAAAATTTTGATTATTTCGGGGAGCTCTGTTATCGCATATAAGTTATTGGACATATTCTTGATGATACCTTCCTGTTGTAGCACCGAGTTTATTTTTTTTCTTTTGATAAACATAATTTATCCCAGAAATGAACAAACAAATACTCATTAAAGCTTTAAAATACGAATAAAAATACGATTTGGTTAAATTTTATGAAAACTTTACTGAAATGCGAACAAAGAAAATATGCATAGTCGATCGGTTCTTTCAAGCATATTTACCATTAAATTTGGATTCAAATGCAATTTCAAAATTGGGTGCTCGTGAATATTAAATCGGACTGCCCTTAACCAGGTTTTCCCTTTAGAACCTTTTCTTTTCCTTTTATTTTCCTATGGGATTTAGTTCATAAAATGATGCAGGACTATGTGTTCAAATTCAAATACATACGCTACACGCTTTTGTCGTCAAACTTATGAAATATTCATTGAAAAAGTGGTGAATTGTATTTGGACCAGATGAATACAAGAATTGCAATGATTCAAAGTCATAAAAAGTTGCTGAAAAGCAGCAGGGCCAGGGATATATTGCTAGGGTAACTGACTGAATTTCGGGAGACTACAAATGTAGACCCAAAAAATAAAACAAAAAACAGAGAAAATAAGCTTCATTCATATATGGGAATATACTTACACACTACGTTTAGTTTCCATGATGTTTCCAGAAATAGTCCATTTACATTGGGATTTTCTGAACGACAAGTTATGGATTTTCCATCGTCATCTGTTGTTGGAACAAAGCTTAGCTCAGATCGTGTTGTATTGTTAAGTACATCGTCCTGAAAATGAACACCAAATAGAAGCGATATCAATGTATAAGTAGACTTATTTAAAAATTTAAAAAAAAGTAAAACTCCAACTGACTGTGAATAAAATATTATAGTAGTTTAAATAGAACGTTTTAAATGAGACAGTCAACGTAATACTCTCGATATTAATGGCAATATCCTTTAATATTGTAGTTAAAAAGTTTTTCATGTACATCGACCCAGTAATGGAGGAGTATATTTTCTACAATTTAATTGGTCATATGAGGAGGTTTTTGACTTTTTTTTCAAAATATTTTTTTTTTTCTATTTTCCTATTATTTCTTTCTTTAAATTGACAGTCAGATTAAAACTTAAAGTCCATGGTTAAATACTTGTTTTCAGTATTGTCCTCGTTACAATTTAAAATATTTTATAATTGCTCAAAGAACGTTAATCAAATATAAAATAAAAAGAAAATTTGTTACGTATCTTTACTATATCATTTAAACTGAGAATTTCTATAATCTTAAATTTTTTTTAAGACTTTTCTCAAATACGAAATTTCGTATTAAATTCATGGAGTGGATTATCAACTATGAAAGCACGAAAATATTTAGTTTATATAATAATTTAGTTACTAAAGCATAAATTAAATGTATCAACTGAAAATATTTGTGTACAAATTTTGTCTTATTTATGACTTTAAGAAAAGGATATCATAATTCATCATTTTCTGAAACATATTTTACCTTAAATAGATGTATTAACATAACGGATATATTATTCTAACAGATTGAAATGTAATGTTTGTTTGTTTGTATTTGTTGTCCCTTAGACACGAGCCAGGGTCTAAATTTCATAGCACCAAGCAATAGCGACTTCAAATTTCGTGTGAGTGAATGTTACCAGTTTCCTAAACTAGGAAAGTTTATTTCTAATAGGTTGGAACGATTAGAGTTAGCTAAATTTTGTAGAGTATGGTTGTTCAAAATATGTGGAAAAGTACAATAAGTAGAACCGTTTTGCAAATCATACTTGGCATACTCGACACTCCAGTTGTTGAGTAGGCAATGTCGAATCTCGTTAAGTACAGGATCATTCAATGGGCCGCTAATATCGTTGAGGGCAGTTTTTCTTTGCTGTCAGGAAAAATGATGCAATTGGAATATTAACGGCCGCCTTTATAGCCCCCCCCCCACTCTTAATAATATGGATTTGAGTTCTATTGACCTCAATAAGTGGTCCGGTGTATCGATTGTGCAAGCGCAAAGATGCTCGAAACGATATTTCGAGTATCAGAGTGAATGAAGGGTAAACGAGCAATTGGGAGGATAGTGTGAACTTATTAATGGATGAATTCTTTCCTGGAATTGAAAGGCGAGAGGAAGTGTATTTTAGCAGGTAGTACCCCCTGCCTTTTGAATGGCATAAAATTGAATGTTCGGTATGGAGCACGAAAGTGAGATGTACCCCAGTAGTAGATGGCGTGACTGGTCAAATGATGAGGAGGATTTGGCGAACTATTCCCGCATATGTAAGTAGCCTACACTGTGAATGCCTGTAGAGTGGTGCATTTCCGAGTGAATGGAAATTAGGAGACGTGGTTATCCTTTTTTAGTCTCCGGACAGGATACGAACTGACCCATCCTATTAAAGGCAGATTTGCTTACTGCCAGTATTCGGCAAGGTCCTCGAGCGGATGATGGTACACCGGCTGAATGTGAAGTTGGCAGACCAATTTATCCGTGTCTCAGTATGGATTTACGAAAGGTAAATCGACTGAGGACGCTTGGATGTATGTAAGACGGTATGTTGCTGAGAATGGGAGTAAGTACGTATATGGTGGGTTTTTGGATTTCCAGAGTGTCTTAAATTGCCTGGGATGGGATCGCATTATTAGGCGGCTTCAAGAGGTTTCATGTGAAGAAACTTCTCTATGGCAAAGTTACTTCCATGAAAAGTATGCGAATGTATACGGGGACAATGGGAGGGTTGTTTGCCATATCGTGCGCCGGTCCCGCCATCTCGAATATGATGATGAACGGTCTCTTGGTGCAGTTGGAGGAGACCGGTTGCGGAGTGACCGCATATGCTGATGATCTTCTGCTTCGGCTTGAAGGGGGGAGGAGGTATGCGGTAGAGATAGCGGGAAGCCACTATATGCAGATGGTTTCTTAATGAGGGAATATAATGGGATTGAATGTTTCAGAAAGGAATACTGTATGCATGTTCTTGAAGGGTTTTTTGGGGCCAGTAGGCTGCCCAATATTTGTTTCCGATACACGCGGAAAGTACGTTACCTCGGATTAAAGGTTGGAGAGAGGCTGAACTTTCGGCCTCACTTGCAACATCTAAGGCAGCGCGTGGCTAGTTTGGTTGGCATGCTGGTGCGAGTATTTCGCAAAGACTGGGGACTTAGATCCAGAGCGGTGAAAGTCCTGTTTAAGGGTGTGTTTGTTTCGTATGGAATGTATGCGTCATGTATATTTAGATTAACATTCAGTTCGGCGTTTGGCTTTGTATACATGTTTGAATGTATGTAGAACCGTATCAACCGATGCAATGCAGGTTCTCATGGGAGAAATTTCATGGGACCTGGAGGTACTGCGTGGAAGCATGCACTACCGTCTACGGCGGGGAATTCCGCTTGCTGGGTGTCCGGTTATGAATGAAGACGTTCAGAAACTTAGTCCAAGCCAGCGGCGTGTACTAGTCCTGAATAGAATATACGAAATTTGCCAACGTCGATGGGATGATGGTGTGAATGGCAGATGGATGCACATGTTCATTTCGGATGTGTACTTTGCATCTGCATATGAATTTGACTTTGGTCTGTATTTTGGGTATTTACTCACGGGACATGACAGTATGAATGGGTTCCTGTACAGGCGAGGTCTGGCTGCGGAGGCTAGATGCCATTGTGAGGCGGTGGAGAAGAGTGCAATACACCTTCTCATTGAGTGTCTCCTATACGGGGATTTGCGTAACTTAAGTGTATTTGGAATCTGTTGAATAATGAGAGTATGGACGTGAGTGGAGTGTTAACTATAAGAGAACGATATGAATGCCTTAATAGATTTGACGTGGCACTTTTTGAGAGGAGAGCGAGAATAATGCGTTAGGAGGCTACAACCGGGTGAAAGACCAAGGTCGATTCCGGTTGCGTTTTCGGGTCTTGGCGAACCCGCATAACTGAGCTGGCTTAGCGGTGCCTAGGGATTGACAAGATTCCTTACCGTAGCTCAATGAGCGGTGTACAAACCGAAATACTCTTAAAACAAAAATTGGTACTACTGGAGTCAGCGTGACCCATGGTGTTAGAACACACTGTGCCCGACAAGGTCGGGTACGGTCTACGGATCGCTGGAACACATTGTGCCATATCGCGTGTACGGTCTTCGTATTGCTGGTGGGAGATACTGGTAATTATCTTGGGCGATGTCACTGCTTATGACAGTAGAGGTTTAGATAGGGCTCGCCACTAACAGTTTGAGTAATCAGCTTGTAAATGGTTACTGACTGTAAACTGTCATTAATGGTGGTGCGTTGATTGAGCGCAACTCAATCCCTATGGCCGTAGGCGACTCGTGATTTTATGTTGAACGACAGATAAGTCACGTTAAACAATATAATATTACTGACATCAATAACTGCAAAATCTAAAAATGAAGGTTTTATTAAATAAAAAGCTTACAGTTGAGATAATACACCCACTTAAGAATCACGATGTTAAAATAACAAACAACTCAGTTCTCCATTACATACGATATCATTGGTTGAATAGCCACAACCTTGACATTTTGGAATTTTGGTTACGAATCGAACACAATAGGCCGTTAGTGGATATATTCACATAAATGGGCAAAAATACTCAGTAACCGTTCGAAAATTTTAGACCAAAATCCCAATTACTCATTATTTTATCATTTCTATTAAAAACGATAAAACATTTAATTCAAATTTACTTCACCAGTAGAAATTTTCAAATTTTTAGTTTCGTCACACAATAATTTCTTCTCTTATTTCCAAACATTTTCCTAAATTACTGACGATCATATTCATGACTTTAAATGACGCTTGTTATTGTTATACGCCTAGCCCTGAAATTAGCCCTCCAGGAATCTCCTACATAAAAAAAAAGACTTCTTTTTATCGGATTTTCGAATATTTTTTACCAATGGTACATAGAAAACTATCAAAGCAATAAATTCATCGCCAAATGGTAATCAAAATCTTTTCAAAAAGTCGGTAACACATTAGTAGAGCTTGTGAGATGTTTACACAAATCTTATGTATAGAGTTTTCCAATAAGAGTAATAAGATTTTTAAGTAACGTTTCGGCCATTTGTAATATGTCATGAACTGTCATTTTTTTTCATTGTATTCAGTAATGTTTACAATTTTATCATGGAGAGATATACGCAAGAACAACGTTTACAAATTATTCAATTTTTTTATTAAAATAATCGTTCTCCAATTGCAACTTTTTTTAAGAAAATCATCTTCTCCGATGAGGCTTACTTTCATCTGAGTGGTGCGGTAAATAAACAAAACTATCGATTCTGGTGCGAAAAAAATCCACAAATTATTCATGAACACCTAAATTGACAGTTTGGTGTGGTTTTTGGTCTGGTGGAATCATCGGTCCGTACTTCTTTCGAAATGAAGCTGGTAACACCGTTACTGTCAATAGAGAGCGGTATAGATCGATGAAAACCAACTTTTTATGGCCGAAATTGAAAGAAGTTCATCTTAGTAATATCTGATTCCAATAAGACGGGGCTACGTGCCACGTAGCACGTGTAACAACCGAATTATTGCGAGAAAAGTTTGGAGATTCGATTATTTCAAGAAATTGTGACATTGAATGGCCTCCAATAAGTTGTGATTTAACACCATTAGACTATTTCTTGTGGGTTATTTGAAGTCATTGGTCTTTAGCAATAAACCAGACTCTCTTCAAGCTTTATAAGTCAATATTGAACGTGCTATTCATGACATACGACTTGATTTAGTGGAAAAAGTGCTCGAAAATTGGGTTCATCGAATAACGTTTTATTCAGAACTTAATTGTATCGATTGTACTTCACATTAAATAAAAAACATTTGAATTTCCTTAACAATTAGTGTGTTTTTTTTAAAAAGAAATCATATCACTCTTATTCGAAAACCCTTTACATGTTTTGTCAAATGGAAATTTTCTAAGTTAATATTTAAGAAAATTTAGATTGTTAAAAAAAAAAAGTTTTTCTATTCAAAATCTAAACAATGTGTATGATAGCCGCAAGAAAGGCTCTTATGAGTACTAATTCACTAAGCCTTCAAGTACCTAATGTACGTACATACACGTTTGTGTACACGTACCTAATCGTAAGTATTTATTAATCGGTACATACTTATAAATATAAGTACGCGCTTGTGTGATCAAATTGTCCGTGAACTTTTATTGGGATAGTACACATATTTATTATACGCTCTTTTATGTTAATCATTTTGGTGCCGTTCCTTTGACCTTCAACTTGAACAAAATGATTAACTACATACGGTTGTTGACAGTTGACCTCATTGTTTGATGTTTCCCTTTCTTTATCTCCCTCCGTAGTTTTACCAATAGTTCTAAACCGCGTTAGAAGAGGAGTAAAACAATATGCTTACAAATTAACCCAATATAGTTATTTTTTGCTCATTCTCTTTTTTACTATTGTATTAGGATTTATTCAGTTTAATTATAACTTAAAATATTAATTTTCTTTTTGTAATTGAAATTATAAAAATTTAACTCCTTTTTTCTCTTGTTTTCAGAATTGCTCATTGTTTTTTTTAAGCTACAGATGTGAGGGTGCGATACCACATAAACTGCTTGAGGACATTTGGCTACGATGTGCAATTTCTCCCTTTTCTTCACTCTGGAGAATCTAAAAGTCGTTGGTGGTCAATAAGGTTTGGTGTGGTTTGGTTTACATCGGTCCGCTTCGGTTCAGTTTGGTCCGCTCCGGTTCAGTTTCAGTTTACTTTGGTTAAGTTGACTGTCTCTGTTGCACTGGGAATTACAAAAACTCATTTGATACCGTTTTCAATGGTACGCCGCAGACTACTATTGTTAATTTTGTTCCTCTCTTCCATCCTGAGATGGACTGATCTGGTTTTTCAGTTATTTTTATTCACTGAGCATGCGGTCTACATTTTCCGTAGACTGGAAGTAAGTATTTTTACAGAAATATATGGAACAGGTAATTGATGGTAATAAGTAAAGGTAAAAATTAGTGCTTCTTACCTTACCTACTTATTACCGGTAAGCCGGTAAAGATTCGTCAAAGGTTTCCAGTGAAGGTAAGAAAACATTCAAAAATAGGGAAACGCAGTACCGATGTGAGAAACAAATTACCGGTAAAAATGGAAAACGCCGGTTAAGGTATATTATGGTAAAAATGGGAAGTGGAAGGTAAAGTGTAGATTGCAAAGTTTCATATGTTTTCAGTTTTATATTCTATAGTGTAAATTTAGAAAAAAAACGAACGAGAAAAAAAGTGTATAAGAATAAAATTTAATTCATGGAAAATGGCTCCTTTTAGCTTGGAATTTGAATTTTCGTTGATATATCTTTCTTCGTGTGTGCAAGAATCTATTCTGGAAAATCTTAAATTATAACTGGAAGCGTTAAAATTTTCCAGTTATCATCATTCGCGATCGTGTCACGTGTTGAAATTGAATTTCGAATTATTTTGGAAATATTTAGTTATGTGCAAGAACAAGTTTCATATAAAATTAAGAATTTGTAGCTATTGTTGTGGTTACCCAACTTTTTTGATTTTTGTAGTATTTGTTGGTTTTTCGTTCCACCTAAAAATATTCTACTTATAATCGAGCGGTTCAAAATTATTTTGTTTCCTTCAATGTCCACATTCCATAAATGTCCTCGTGCAAGTTTTTTGCTATGTGAGAGGATCCACATTTGTCTTTTTAATAATAGGAGTAGACGCCGCGTTTCAATGTCATTTTTGAACGTAATCGAACTGCTTGAAATGGTTTAAACTTTGAAATTAAAAGAGAAGATTTTAATAGTTTCAACAACGCACAGAAGTCTAAGGTGGATCCTTATTTTACTTAATAAACATAAACATTAATAATTTTTTCTTAATCCAACAATTAGAACTAGAAGCGAAGTTGTAAATGAGCTTTATTTTTTTTGAAAACAACTTTGATTTATGAAACGAAAGGTATTTTTGTTTTATTAGAAATTAATTTGATAATAACTTTAAATAATTTTTTTTACTTTCAGAAATGTTTCCAGACTTTTGTTTATGTATAGATAAGAATTAGTTTTTTTTGTGTGCTAAAATATGTAATTTTTTTAATTCTGAAAGTTCTAGTTATATATTTCTGGTGGAAACAGTTAAAAAAATTGATTTTAATGAAGGCGAGCCAGGATGTATAAATGGTGAGTGATAATAATTTATAAATTCCTTAACTTTTTTATTATCTTTTGCTTAAATTGTTATATATTTACGGGGGTGTTTTTGATTTGAATCGTTTAAAAGAGTTTATTTTAATAGAAAACTATCTTTTTATATTGAATGGTTTTTATAAAATCTAGCTTTGAGAGTTTGTGGTATCCTTTCTAATATTTAATTTTCAAATATAAATTTTAAAATGCTTTTGTTTTTAAATTGCAAATTTGTTATTATTATTTTTACCTAAAAAAATCGTTTATTTTCTTTAAAATTTTATTAATTATTATTGAATTAAAAAAATTAACATGTCTATAGAGTTTATTAATATTTGCCATAATGAACACCTTTAATTAAAAAAAATAGACTTTTAAAAATAACGGCTCAAGCATCGGATGGTTTTTTTTGTTGTTTGGTTTTTTATATTTTCATTTTGGATAGATAACGCATAACATATGCTATATGTTAAATTAAATAGTACTCAGTTAGCGTTGCCATTTGATAATGAATATATTTATATCCTTACAAAATAATTAATTTTTGAAACGCTTACAAATTATTTATTTTAATTGTCAAAATTCGTGTTCTATGAAAAATGTGTTTCGCGCATTTCGATCATTTTATGGTCGCCATAATCGAATTACTGAGCAAACACTTCAAGCCATAGTGACAAAATTTCGCAGCAGTTTTACGTTATTAGAGATTCATCCAACCGTCGCCGTTCACAGCAATTGGAATTGCGTTACTCGACTATGTGAAAGATTTTACGGAAACCTGTAAGTACAGCTCATGCAAGATCTGAAGCCGAACGACCTGCCAAAGCATCGCATTTTCGGTGAGTGTGAAAGCGTGTAAAGTACTGCTCCTCCAAGAACTGAAGCCTTAGAAAAACTTGACGAGGATCGGTTTTTTTTAACAAAAGTAGGCATTAGAAAAAGGTGAGTGGGCATTATAAAAACTTGAAGAAGATCCATTTTTTAAGAAAAAATTGTTTCAGTGACGAAGGTCATTTCTGGTTGAATGGGCATATGAATAAGCAAAATTGTCGCATTTGGTCTAATGAAGAACCACCGGCAAAAGAAGAACTGCCATTGCACCCAGAAAAATACACTGCTTGGTGCGGTTTATGGGCCGGTCGAATCATCGGTCCATATTTCTTTAAAGATGATGCTGGCCGCAACGTAATAGCGCCTTCTATCGCCCGATGATTTTCTCAAAATGGTAGAACTACATTTGCTCAATATGTGGTTTCAACGGAAGGGCGCTACATGACATACAGCACGTGAAACAATGGATATATTGAAGGATGAGTTCGGTGAGCAATTTATCTTACGTTTCGGACCGGTAAGTTGGCTGCCAAGATCGTTCGATTTGACGCCTCTTAACTATTTTTTATGAGGCTAAGTAAAGTCACTCATCTAATTCTATACGCAGCATTATTTGCAGCCTTAAAAAACACTATTACACGTATTATTAACGAGATGATTAAAAAAGTGGTTCAAAATTGGACTTTTCGAATGGATCAGACCTCTCGAATTGATTTATATTTATACAAATTGACCTTGAAAAAGTAAATGTCAAGTATCGATTTATCGATTTCAATAAAAACTTTGTACAATTTTGCAATTTTTCTGCGTTATTTAGGAAAATTGAAAACTAAACACTTAAAAAAAGTTTTATAAATCTTAATTTATATAATATTATTTATTTTTAAAAAATTTCTATAATTTTTTAATATATTGATAATCTAGTAGAAGATAATATTCAAGTCTAGACAATAATTATAGACACCTTTTTGTTAGTAATAACCATTCAACAGGCGCCCATCATTTATTTGTAGTGAAAACCGAAAAGTCATATTATAAAAACGAGATAGCTCAATGTTTGAACAGGATTTCCGGAAAATAACCTGCTTTTCTTATATATATTTTATTTAATAGTTATTGATAAGACAATAACTGGCATATTTTAAACATAATTGAACGATTTGGAATTCGTATATTTGATGTTTGTCATTTCTAAAATATTTAAACAGGAATCAAACTGATTTCTCTTAAATCTATCGTAATCCAATGCACCCTTAAAAGTCAACTATAATAGTTATCCCAGCTGTGATTCCGAATCGGTTTTCTTGTAAGTACTAGAAAAATTAAAAAAAAAAAATATTGTTTGAGTAGGTAACATCTCTGGCCTCTTAAAATCTAATTTGTTTGCGGTCTTTTTTTCATAAGTCACTTTCGATAAAGTTTTAACTATTTTTCGTGCAGTTTTTGATGTACTGCCAAGCTTTATCCAGTACGAGGGGTAGCCATTATCTCCATTTCGGGTTATTGTCTTTGACCAGTTTATCAACGATTGTTTTTTTCTTCTGAAAGCTGGTTTTGATATTTCTGCATTCCTGTTAGCTGATGGCTTTTTCAGGTATCTTTTTTGGAATTTTTTGTTAAGGAAAGGATAATAAAATTAGCCTAAAACTATGTCTCAGTGGGATTCGAACCCACTACGCAATAGCCTGTATTACTGGGCCTGTAATAATAATATTATACTATTTCCACAAAAAAACTTTTCATCGTCTTATCAAAAATATGCCATTAAAAGGACATTAGTTTTTAATTTATTCCGCCGCGGTAGACATTTTCTTCTCTTTAAAAGAATTGAAACTATAATCCTTTATTGTATGATAGAGGGTTTTTTCCATTCTTTTATTTATTTTAATATACATAACATAGATTTTTTACTTAAAATCTCCATCTAATTGAGTTTGACTAATTTTCTTATGACAAGCGAACAGAATTGTGTATCCTCCAATAAACAAATATCATAGAAATCCTAGAGTTTATATCCTTTTTAAATTTTATATTGTAAAAAGAAAAGGGAAAAAATTACAAGACAACACCTTCTTATATTAATTTTCTTTAGTCCCTTTTTCTACCTTTTCTCTCCTTTAAATTATTTTTTCCGTAACGACTATGACACCCTTAGTTAAGTCTGACTTATTTATGTTTTTGTTTTTGTATTTTTTTTTTTTTATAAAAGAGATGAAAACAAGTTGATTTTTAAAACTCATTTCAACATGAATACTATTGAATGCTGAAGAACCAAGTTTTCTTTGAACCACTTTTGTTTCAGTCTGTGTTTTATTATCAGTTTTCTGTTATCTGTCAGAAGATTTCTATTGGTGTATCATAGATTAGAAAAGAAATATTCTCGTTTGTTTGACGTCAATTGGTAGAATGTATTAAATAAATTATTAATTGGGAATGCCAGCAGTAGTTGTTGTTTGTTTGGAAAACTTTTCTTAACCGGATGTTATCGAAACACTGGTCTTCTTTTTCTGTATCTACCAAAAAGATATGCTACTAAGCTTTGGAAGAAGTAAACTGATTTCCTGAAGTCTTCTTAAAATCAAAGTCAAAGAAAATGAAAGAGATTAGCTAAAGATATAAAAGTTTCTATGCTCGAATGGTGGAGATAGAGTATTCAATGCATTGGTATAAAAATATAAGAGACATATCATATAAAAATAAGCATTGAATACAATTAGAAGATATTATTTTGGCTAAGAGAGGATGATACTAAGGATCGCAAGGACTTTTGTTGTACGAGTATGAGAAGTACAGATAAAGAAAAATACAACCGGAAACTAAACTGAATTTGAACTAAACTTTCTAGCTGGTAAAACAAGATGAGTTGCAATAGGAAATACTGCAACCCAACACCACCCTACTTATCTTAGTGCTAGGGTAGAAAAAGTTAAGGGAAGAAAATTATAAGTTTGTAGTGACAAAGTCTCGTCCCCTACTACTGATGACAAATAACAATTGAAAGCTGCAAGGAAGTTTTTCTATTCATAGTTTTTATATATGTTTTTTTCCTCCTTTTTATGATAAATGTCTCAGTTTGAAAGTTTTTTTTTCATTAACATTTTGCCATCAGCAGTTGTGTATATTTATTTTGGCCATTTTTCCATCCTTTCCGGTTAGACTTTTATGTGTGTACCATTTTATTATTTTCAACTAGTTATTGTACTCTGTCACCCGTTAAAAAGAAAGTTGAAAGTTTTTTTTTTAGTTTTTGGTACATTTTTTTCCAATATGAATTTTTAGTGTGTATAACGTATCCCAATGTCAAAGCTATCGGAAAAGTTTTCAACTCTGGCAACTTGTGTAGTCGTCTCTCTACTATTGTATTCCCTAAACTACAAAAAACGAGGATAACAAATTATACTAAAGCCACTTTTCTTTTTGATTTTTGTATTTTATTATCCTTTTATCCTAGTATCGTTTATGTACTCTTTTGAGTTTCTTTTTTATTTTATTTATTTTTTGTTTTTACTGGAAGAACACAAGGATTGATACACAAAAAGTTTCCTTTTGTTTTAAAAAAAACCATGCAATTAAAATGTAGACTATTTTTTCCACTACATTATTTTCTACTGTATATCATATAGTTGAGTTGCGTTTAAACAATTTTTCCTTTAATGTTGAGGTCCTAGAATTGACAAAAATTTGTGTCTGTTCTCGTTTTTATTTCATTATATTGGGCTTAAAAATTGAACATTGTCCACGGCTGCATCTAAGGATCATTATTTTTAATCCTAAGAATCTTATTTTCTTACGTTAATCTCAAATTAGGGATAACTTTATGAAGAAAACTTCGAAGCTAGATATTACTTAACGGTTTGTCCAATAGAATATTAAATTAACGCTTTATCCAACGAAGCCTATTCTGAGGTATTGCTTTGAAAAAGTTTAGATGAATGTTCTTTTCAGTATACGTTCATCCTATACGTATCAAAAAAAAGATAAAAAGGTTAACCGCCGAAAATTGTTTTTCATGGTTTTATCTAGCGGATTTTACTTAGTTACGGCTTCCAGGATCAAAATATAATTTTTCTTAGATTTTTTCAAAAATTATAATAAGAGGTGAAGCAGAAAAGTAAAGAATATTTTACTTTCTATGTTTTCTGAGAATATAAGAATCTATGTTTTCTGTTTATAAAAAAGTACTGAAAGCATTGTTGCCACCCTCTGTAGCAGTACTGAAAGGCTTCAAATAGAATCGCCATCAGCTATTCAGTCACACTCCTTTAAATGTTATCGCTGATCTTTGGCAGCAAAAAAAAATAGCATGGACTTTAATCAGGTGAATAGGAGAGTTGAGGAATCACAGGAATCCATTTTTCCAACAAAAAATCATTGCTGTCATAACGTGTGTATGTTGCTGAGGTATTTTTTGGCGCCCAGTAGGTCGCCCAATATTTGTTTAGAGGCGGTCGGAGTGCGATGCGCGCGAGAAGTACGTTATCTTGGAGTAAAGTTTGGAGAGAGGCTGACCTTTCGGCCTCACTTGCAAGAACTAAAGGGGCGCATGACCGATTTGGTTGACATGCTGGTGCGAGTATTTCGCAAAGAATGTGGAATTCGATCCAGAACGATGAAAGTCCTGTACAAATGTGTGTTTGTTCTGTGTGCAATGTATGGATCGTGAGAATGGGGTGACATTATGCGCTACCGGTATGCAAAGGAAGGCACAAATTTTTGAATGTATGCAGAACCGTATCAACTGATGCGATGCCGGTTCTCATCGGAGAAATTCCATGGGACCTGGAGATGCTGCGTGGAAGCATCCAATACCGTTTCCGGCAGGGCATCCCGCTTGCTGGTTGTTCGGTTATGAATGAAGAAGTTCAGGATCTAAGTCAACGCCAGCGGCGTATACTGGTCCTGAATAGAATATATGAAATTTGGCAACGTCGATGGTATGAGAGTGTGAATGGCAGATGGACGCACATGGTCATTTCGGATATGTGACTTGCATCTGCATATGGATATGAATTTGGTCTGTACCTGGGGTATTTACTCACGGGACATGGTAGTATGAACAGGTTCCTGTACAGACGTGGTCTGACTGCGGAGACTATGTGTAGATGCCCTTGTGAGGCGGTAAAGGAGAGTGCCATACACCTTCTCATTGAGTATGGTCTGTACGGGGATTTGCATGTAGAATCGTGGTGAATGATGAGAATATGGATGTGAGTACAGTGTTAGCTATAACAGAAAGCTATGAATGCCTTAATAGATTTACCGTGGAACTTCTTGAGGGCGAGTATGGTGCGTGAATGAGTATGTAAATGGTACGCAAAGTGGCTACAACCGGGTGAAAGACCAAGGTCGATTCCGGTTGGACTGTCGGGTTTTGGCGAACCCGTGTACCTGAGTTGATTTAGCAGTGCCTGAGCGGAGTACAAACCGAAATACTCTTAAAACAAAAATTTGTAGTACGAGAATCGGGGTGCGCAATGGTGTTAAAATAAACTGAGCCCGACAAAGGTGAGGCGCTTAGGCAGCAACGTAGTGGGGGGGGAGATACTGGTAATTATCTCGGGTGCTGGCACTGCTTATGACAGTAGAAGTTTAGGTAGGCCTCACCACTAAGAGTTGGATTAATCAGCTTGTAACTGGTTACTGACTGTAAACTCCCAGTAATGATGGTGTGTTGATTGAGCGTACCTGAATCCCTATGATCGTTGGTGACTCATGTTTTTATATTTAATGACAGATAAGTCTCGTTAAATTATATAATATTACTGTTAACATAACGGAGCAATAAAATTACTTCGACGTGCGAAGACATTTTATTGCTCCGTCATGATAACAATAATTGTTTTGATCACTGAATCTGACCTTACAAGAGCCGTCAATCGTTCCACATGTTCATGAGTTTTCGATGTTGAGGGCCATCCGAAGCACCGAAAAACTTATGCACCGAAAAACTTATGTTGAGGGCCATCCGAAGTGCCTTATGCCACCGAAAAACTTATGCTTTCGATAAGGAGTGTTCCTCATAGACTCCTCGAATTTTTTCGTAAGTCAATTGCAACTTCATTTATCATATTCTTTAGAGTCGTGTAGCTTCCAGATGTTGAAATTTATGCTCCACATCTGGGAGGTACTAAAATTCAATATCTGTTAAAGGGTAATCTGTAGTGCTATACCTAGTATATAATTCTATACATAAAATAAAATTATCTGAAATTTTCAAAAGCTGTACTGTCCCATCTGTCGTGAGATAAAACGAACTGTTCCTAGTTATATTACATTGTAACGTAGACTCCCGTTGATGTGATCTTATAATTTTATAGACACCTGGAGCTAGTTAGTAAAGGATGCTTAATCAAATTGTAGTGTTTCGATCCACCGATTGGTGATCATGTACAATTACTTGCGACATCTCTATAAATTCATTAATTCTGTAATTCTTAAGTTATTTTCCTAGCATCCTAGATCAGCAACTCCATTGCACACTTTTCAAGGAAGATTAACTGTCCTTTTTTCTATATTTTTGTCTATTCAGCTTAATTTGATCAAAGGTCGAGATATAGTTATTATTTAAGGTTAGGGACATGAGATATAATTATTATTTAGGGTTAGAGACACAATAATCAATGTAGATTCCATAATAAGTTCATTGTTTAATCGTAGAGTCCATTATTTTATAGATTAAGCTCTTAATTTTACTGCTACGAGTAAATCAGCGTAGGAATAGGCTACGTTCATGCGGAAGGTGAACTTATTTGCGAGGTATTCGCCTCCCAAATGAGATTGCAGTATTTGTGCTTACTTTCCGTATTATAGTTAGAAGTTCGGAAAGGATTTACCTAAGCTTGGTCCGTATTATCCAAGTGTATTTCTGAATATCTCTCATACATTTGACCGAGTGTGCCACATTGAACTGCTCTTGAAGCTCAAGAAAATTTCTGCCCTTCGCCACTTATTTTTCATCGTCAAATCCTCTTCGAAATAAATTTTCAAGTGATTGAAAATATCGAATTCTGTAATATATTCCCCATCTTTGGCGGAGTCTCTCAGGGAAGCTTTCTTGGCCCTCTTCATATTATAGTTATAAGCTCGGAACAGATTAACCTAGACTTGTTATAGGTTTCCCAGCTACAGACTAAAGTAAATTCAATGTTAACTCATAATTGTACTCGTAATTGTTTTTATTAAAATACTTTTATTGTTGATTTTCTAAGTTATTGTATAAATTTTATAAGGAGCCTTATTGCATTCGAAGATGGTCTTATTTGATTATTTTCTATTTTTACTATTATCTCAAAATTTTAGTTAAAATTAAGAAATTTGCACAAATTATTTTAGAAAGAAAAAGCGTTTTGAATAAATTCTTTATCTTTAAAACTTAAAATTAGTCAATTACGATGAGGAATGTTTAATGGAAGAAAGAGGGATTGGGATTAAATATATTATCTGATGGGATAAATGATCAAGAAAATAATTATTTTAATAATGGAAATATTCAAAAGATTATGTATGCATACCTTGGTTCGTCTTAGTTGCCTCTTGCCTTTGTACCAGGTGATAATTGCATTTGGTCGCGATCCTGTACTCTCGCAAGCCACCTCGTATCGTCTATCAGCTACCATTGAATTTGGCGGACTAATTATTTGAACGGTTAATGGTTTTACTGTAAATAAAACGTGAATTTTCCATTCAATAACCGCTAAAACATTTATACAATTCGTATTTGAGCATGATACTAATGCAAATGCAAAGTTTATATTGGCCGCTAAGAAAATTTAATTAAACTTTTTCGGAAAAACTTAAAAACAGTATCTGTACAGGGTGTGTACACTATAAAGAGTGCATAGAAGAGTGTTTGGACACTTCTAACGAACTCTTCCTAATGTTCACTTGTACATATTAGGCAATAGCAAAACGAAAACAAATAGTTAAATTTTAGTTTAAACAAAATTTAATTATATTCCATTTTTATGTGGCGAATTAAAATTTAAATGAAAACGAACGAATAATATTGGCTTTGCATGGATTGGCGTTAGTTTAACCCTATATATATTTATGTATGTATCGATGCCCACTTACGGTGCATATCGAGAATGAAGCTCTTTTCTTTTGGTTTAATCAATTTTGTATTGTCAGCTTGGCAGGTGAATACTGAATATAAGTCGGTCCGTTGAACTGATGGCCAAAGTAAACGATTTTCAATAACATCACCAGAATTATGTTCATATTGATTGTCTACCAGCATTCCATTGACTAGCCATCGCACTTGGGGTTGTGGTCGTCCTGTAATTAAAAAAAGGAAGAAGAAAAGAACAATAAAATTGTTTAAATATCAAAATTTTAAAAAAATTTTAAATGAAAAAAAAATTGTGTTAAGATTACCAGGTGTATAAGCTTAAATCCGATGTTTGGTCATAGATGGCGTGAGTGAGCGTATTAGCTACAATGGGCACGCCATACTTTTTTTTTATGAGTTTGACATCTGTCAACATTAATCAATGCACATTATTAGCAATTTCGTACAAAAACATAAATTTTTCTTTTGGTAATCATGTCTAGTTTTGTGCCAGAAAAAGAGCATATGCGGGAAGCTCTGCTTTTCTGCTTCAATTTGAAGAAATCGGCTGCTGAATCGCATCGAATGCTTATGGAGGCCTATGGTGACAGTGTTTTATCGAGAATCCTAAATGCAAGAAATCGTGGGTTGAGCCGGCCAACCATCAACATTTTCCTCAAGATCAAATCGCTTCGGACGGAAGACGATGTTGTGCGTTTGGTGGGATCAGCAGGGTATCGTCTACTATGAGAAATTGAAACCTAGTGAAACTCTCAATGCCCACCACTACCACCAACAACTGAATAAATTGCACTGTGCTCTGCTTGAAAAAAGGACGGATTATCAACAAAGACATGACGAGCTGATTTTCCTCCACGACAACGCACCATCGCACACGTCAAAAATGGTCCAAAACTACTTGGAGATACTCAACTGGGAGGTGCTACCCCACCCCCTTATTCAGCAGACCTGGTTCCTTCAGACTACCAGCTGTTTTCGTCGATGGGCTACACGCTCACTGAGCAGCACTTCGATTCTTACGAATGCGTCCGAAAATGGCTTGATGAGTGGTTTGCCTCGAAAGAGAAGGAATTTTTTTGGCGTGATATCCACAAATTGCCCGAGAGATGGGAAAAATATGTAGCTAGCAAGGACAAGTACTTTGAATAAATTTATTTTTATTTAAATATTTTTTTGACTAAAAAACAGCGGATTTAAACTTATACACCTAGTATGCTTAGAATTAAGGTGAGAGGTGGCTTTGTTGTTACGCCTAGAGGGTTTTTTTTACCTAAATATACAATTTTTGAGTAAAAACATCGTTGGAAGTGATTGTTAAAAGCATTAGCGAAATTAATTTGACTTCAAAAACTGTCAAAAGATCCTATTCGTCGCTTTTAATTGTTGTCTTCAAATAATTTTTGGTAGAAACTATTTACGAAACATTTTATGGATGTATTGAGGAAGAGTAAAAGTTCGATGTATTGAAATTCTTGTTTGTTTATTTGTTCCCTAAAACATGAGGCATGATATAGTTGCTGGTAAAACATGAGGCATGATATAGTAGCACCTGCCTCATGTTTAAGGTCCCTAAAACATGAGGCAGGTGCTACGATATAGTTGCTGGTAAATCGGATTAACCAGTTTAAGGTTATGCAGAGTGTGTTAGTTTGTTTTAATAAATTAAATAGAGAATTTAAAATGGGTGCTGAGAGATCTAAGAGCTCTGCAATGGATGGAATCTCATTAGAAAAGAAGTGCTGGGTAAGGTGATATTTCGTTAAAAGGTGAGGGATAGTGAATTGAACATCACAGGAAGGGCAGATGTTAAGAGGATGCTTTCCAAATACGAAATCATGTGTGAAAGCAGAATGTCCTATCCGAACTCTGAGCAGTTCCGTACGCAAAATTTCGGTGGGTTGTCGAGTGGAGTGGTTGTAGTTCGCCAAAGAAACCTTTCAATACTTGTCTACTCGATTGTAGACACGAATGGTCAAAGGTGTTATTTGGCATTTAGCTAGCAGATGCATCAGGTTAGCAGCTGAGAGTTTACACCAGCAAGTTGATCAGTCCGCACATTGCCCGTAATTCCCACATGATCTTGAACACAATGCAATTCAACAGTTCTGTTGTTAACCAGGTTATGTTAAATACTGTTGAGAACAGTATCACTTGATGGCTTGTGTGACTGTCATTAAAATATTATGATGATTGCCCATCATGGGAAGATTCCAGAATAATGTGTGCGAATGTGGGAGCCATTTAACTCAATGACGACATGAGACATGATATTATTGGGTTGTTCGAAAAGTAATTTGGTTTTTTTCTTAATAAAAATGAAAGACGATTTTCTTATAGTGAATTAATATTTTATTCTGATTACAGTTCACTTCACAATTGATGGTTGTGCTGCTCGATAGAAGCTCAACATAAACGATTCCTTTGAAATCCCACCAAATAGAAAAGTGCTTTGAGTCGATTCATCTTTTCCACTTAACATTGTTTCAGATCACCCATTTCTCGTCCCCAGTGATGATATGCTTCAAAAAGAAGTTGAGAAGCAAATCACAAACGTCAATGCGACGAGATTAAACCTAGCCGTTTCAAATGATCATAAACGGTCGTATTCGATAAATTTAATCTCTCGGCGATCTCACGGGTTGTTATTCGCCGATTTGCATCAATTAATGCCTTTATTGTGCCTTCATAAGTTTCAAGTGGCCGTCCAGAACGTGGTACATATTCGAGATTAAAATTGTCAGATCGAAATTTTGCAAACCAACTTTGGTGCTGGCACTCACTTAACACATCTTCTCCATACACATCGGATAATTTTTTTCTTGCTTGAACCACATTTTTATTTTTTCTATACTAAAAAAGTAAAATATGCCGAAAATTCTGTTTTTCACTTTCAATATTTAAAAGGGTATCAAACAAAAACTACTACGCAGAATCAATAAAGCAAGCCTTGCTATGTCAGCTGTCAAAATATACACGATTATGCGGCTTAAATGTGAAGTTAATTGTGGAAAAATACAAGTAAATACTCTGTTGGGAAAAACGAAATTACTTTTCGAAAAACTCAATATTATCGACGTCTGCATCCGCACAAAATCATATAGTCCGGTCAACTGCTCTAGAAAAAGTTTTCTGAAGAATAAAAATCAATATTCGATATTTTGCAACGTTTCAGGGATGTAAACCTTTCAACTCCACTCTTAACTATAGTTTCCAGTCAGGATGAAAGAGGACCTATGGAAATTCAGAATGATGGTGGAAGGATATCTTTTAAGATAAGAGATTATTAATGAAAGGGGAATGAATTGCTTTTGTATGGAGTGGCGAGTATTATATTTTTTTAGACGTTACAGAGAGAAGGGCCAGACAAATAAATGTTTTGATTAGTGATGGTAGGCTTCCGACCAGATTTCATTAATAATGAATACATCGATGAATGTGTGTCAGGCTTAACCCCTGCCGCAACTAGTTTAAACTTTGCTGCAGGCACATTGACACATAAAGTGAGGTAATAGAGCACAGTTTCATCCAATAGTTATTATAACTCTAATAGTCTAATAACAGTTATTCTACTTTTTGTTTGGTTTCAAATTATTTGATCTACGATTGTGTTGGAGACCAGATTTTTTCATTTTTGTCAAGCATATAAGCTAATGAAAACAGTAAGATTTAAAATTAATAGTTATAAAATTATTTTGAATAGTTTCAAGATTAATGTTTACAAAGACTCCATTATAGACAATGACTTCATTTCGAAATACCAGTATTTTATATAAAATTTATATAATTTAAATGAAGATTTATATACTTTTCACCCATAATGTAATATTGAGTGATGACAGTCTAAATAATCCCTCTCCCCATTAAAATTAATTCCATTTTCGATTAAAATGCCAAAAGAACACCAAGTTATTCCGGATTTCTTTCAGACAGTACAGTTTTGTACCATACAAATGACATGCGAAATAACAAAATCACATTAATTATTTGCAATAATGAAATCAGAAAAAATTCCAGTATGTTTAGACAGAAAAAGAAATGTGAAAATATTCTGACCACCATTTTTATTTTTAATAAAAAATTCCGATGCAAAAATGATCAAAAAAAAAAACATATTGTATTTTAAGACAATTCCCAGACCAGACCAGAGGGGATATCAGGACATATTCTAAACCAAACCAAAACGGTAGTCCTCACAAATTGTCTTTCTCTTATTTTTAATCAGAGATTTCTACATTTTTGTATATGAGAATTTTAAGGACAAATTTTTCTTTTGCTTGATGTTTTGTAATATTTTTTCGTTTCCGATTTTGTTTTTTTTTTTAATTTTCTTCCCTCTGAAAAGTACATTGTTAAAATGGGATTCTGTTTTTTTTGTTGTGCCTGTCGTGTAAATTCCAATTTTTTAACTTTGGCTGAGTTACTCTCATCGTAATCGTTGAGCTTTATTGAGCGTAACTTGAACTGACATTTGATGATAGTAAGCCCCAAAATAAAAAAATAGAAAATGTTTCTGCTGGGAATTTTTCGATCGTTCCTTCGTATTATCATCATATGCTCGTGGGTTATTTTCTCTGTACACTGGGGGCTTTTTCGATTTTTTTCTCCATTTTTTTTATTTTGTTTTATTTTAAAGAATGACGTAGAAATTGACTCCTACAATCTTCTATGAATAGAAGTGATTCTTCGATGGGAAAAGACAATTTGACAAGATGTTCTATTTGGATGAGTGTCTCATCTGTCATCCGCATTCATTTATTCGACCTGATGTCAATCTTCCGATTAGAAAACAAGTGTTCTCTTTTACGGTTTTCATTTTCGCAAGTATACTCGTGCGATTGAATGATTGACTATTCATTGCTCTTTTAGTGTTAACAAAGTAAAGCGGCAAAAGGAAAAACCGAGGGACATAAAGAAAGGTTCTCTTTATCTTTACTGCCAAAAGGAATCCCAAATGGCATGCCCTAAAATGACCTTTCATTTCAGTTTGTCATCTCCTTTTTATATTTTTCAATAAAAATAAACATATCCACACCTCCTCTAAAGCCTAAAGCCTCTGTTACCATAAACAAATCAAAGACGAAAATACTATCAACGAAATGGATTGTTACCTATCTACTTTTAATGAATGATTTGTTCGAATATATGAATTGATGGAGAAAAATCACTTTTATCCCAATAATTTGAAGGGTAGAAAATCAATCATTTATAGAGTTTTCTTTTTGATTGATTTGTAAATAATATCGGTAATCTTTCAATAAAATTAAATAAGTTTTATTGGTTACGTTTAGGAATATGCAATAATTTTTGTGGGTATAAAAGAACTGTTCTCAGAACTTAAAATGTACATATTATATAAGAACCATCACGAAGAACATATTTAAAATAAGTGTTTTTTATTTTAAATATGTTCTTCGTGACGGCTCATATAATATGTACATTTTATTTCTGAAGATTTATGTAACAATATAAATTTTTGAATATTCTATGAAATGACTAAATTTTATAATGTATTTTTTTTTACATATATTTTGGACTTAAGAATTAATTAATTATTTAAATAAGGTAATTTTTAAAACAATTTATTTCAAAAAATAACTTTTGCCTGAAGTTTTTTCTTTTCATATAATGGACAATATTAATTATTTAAAAATTAATAATTTTTTTAGAAAAGTTTATTTTAATAATCTTGGTCAAATATAGTTAAAAATATTGAAATTTTTTGCAAAAATCTAACTTAAGATCAATTTGGTATTTTTTCTGAACATAAAACGGGTTGTTCGGAAAGTAATTTCGTTTTTCAATAACTGAGGACTTAATTGTATTTTTTTCACTACTAACTTCATACTTTAGCCGTATAATTATATGTATTTTAAAAACTGATACAGCAAGGCTTGCATGATTGATTCTGGACAGTAATTTTTGGTTAATACCCTTTTAAATATGGAAAGTAAAAACTACATTTTCGCCATATTTTACTTTTTTACTATAGAAAAGATAAAAATGCTGTTCAAGCAAGAAAAAAATTATCTGATGTGTATGGAGAAGATGTGTTAAGTCAGCGCCATTGCCAAAATTTCGATCCTGCAGTTTTTTGCAAAATTTCGATAAGGCAATTTTGATCTCGAAGATGCACTAAGTTCTGGACACATAAAAGGCATTAATTGATACGGCTTTTCATGAATATTTGAAAAGGCTAGGTTTTATCTCAAATATCGATATATGAGTTCCTCATCTACTTACGGAAAAAAATTTGTGCCATCGCATAGGCGTTTGTGATTTGCTTCTCAAACGCCAAGAAAATGATCCATTTTTGAAGCATATCATCACTGGGGACGAAAAATGGGTTGCCTACAACAATGTTAAGTGCAAGAAATCCTAGAGTAGAAAAGATGAACTGGCTCAAAGCACTTCGAAAGCCAGTATTCATCAAAAAAAGGTTCTGCTATCTGTTTGGTGGGATTTCAAACGAATATTTTATTTTTAGCTTCTACCGAGCAACACAACGATCAATTCTGAAGTGTACTATCATCAGTTGGACAAATCCAATGATTCGCTTAAAGAAAAAAGGCCAGAATTGGTCAATTGGAAAAGTGTAGTATTCCAAAAGGATAATGCGAAACAACATACAAGTTAGACCAAAATCTTTTGATAGTATATACTGCCACTCCAATCATACTCTCCAGACCTAGCACCTTCCGATTTTTCAGACGGCAAAACGTTTAATTTAAATGAGGAGGTGAAAAATCACTTGGATCAGTTTTTTGCCAGCAAAGAACAAAAGTTGAGCGTATAATCATGCTACAGCCAGAAAGATGGCAAAGGATATTGTATCAGACTGGATAATATTTAATTGAATAAAATATTAATTCACTATAAGAAAATCGTCCTTCATTTTTATAAAAAAAATACGAAAGCAACTAAGTAAATGTCTTAACAAAGACATTTTCACCTTAAAATTTTAAAATATGTTAGACCTAATGCTTTTCTATAGTTTATTGTGAGAACGATAAAGTAAAATTGAAATTATTGTTTATATTAAAATCATAAACACGACTTTTGAGTATGTACAATTTCGTATTCGCAGAAGTTTAAATCCATTTGGCAACTAAATAATTCAAGGAGACCATTAGTGAACACGCAGTCTCAAATTTACAAATACGATCATGAATTGGTTTTCTTATTATAATTTAAAATGAAAATAATTGCAGGAGTTTTACATTCATAATTAAATTTTAGAGCATCAATGGTTGTTATTCATTATCACAGACAAATGACTTCAAATAATCCTACAAGAAGTTCAAAAATATTAAATCATAACTTTTTGGATGTTATTGCACAACTGCATTTTTAACTTGATTAACTTTTCCCACAATAAATCGACAATAAGCTAGGCTACAAAATGTCTGTTATCATAGATTTATACCAATTACTATTGACAATAACGGCAATTCCTTTCTCATTTTCACAAAAATTAGGACCGACGATACCACTGTATCAAACAGTCACTTTTTCGGAAAGTAAAGTTTTCTCGTGAAAAATTTGTAGATTGGTTTCAGCCCAGTAACTACAATTTTACTTATTCATCTATCACATCTATCCAGAGATGTGATTAATTATGTTTCTTTAACGTGATATACCTGTCGTAAGACAAAATACGACTATAAGGATTGAGTCGCCTACGACTATAAGGATTGAGTTATGATCAATCAACGCACCACCATTACTGGCAGTTTACAGTCAGTAACCAGTTACAAGCTGGTTACTCCGACAGTTAGTGGCAAGGACTATATAAGCCTCTACTGTTATAAACAGTGACAGCGTCCGACATAATTACTAGTATCTCCAACTAGCTATTCGAAGACTGTACCCTCGATGTGGGTATTAAGCACATCCGCTACGTTGCTGCCTAAGGCGCCTCACCATTATCGGGCACAGTGTGTTTAACACCATGGGGTACCTCGATTCCCGTGGTACCAATTTTTGTTTAAAGAGTACTTCGGTTTGTACTCCGCTCATTGAGCTACGGTAAGGAATCTTGTAAATTCCTAGGCACCGCTAAGCCAGTTCAGGTACGCGCGTTCTCCAAGAATCGAAAGTACAACCGGAATTGACCTTGGTCTTTCAATTATCACTACCTGCCCATTCGGTCTTTCAATTACATTCACTACCTGCCCATTCAGTAATCTTAATCTTCTTTCAAACAGTGCCATGGCAAATTCAGCTAGATATTCCCTCGTCTCAGGTGTACTAAGTGCAGCACTCAGATCCACTCGACCTTCATTCACACCCACAGAGATGAAAATACACCCTTTCTGAGAAGATGATTTTCTCGGGAAAATCACCTTCATTTTTAAGTTGCTCCAGAGCTACCAGGTGTATAAGCTCCGCTGTTTGGTCATAAATGGCGTGAGTGATACTTTTTTTCATGAGTTTGACATCTGTCAACATTAATCAGTGCACATTGTCAGCTATTTTGTACAACAACATATAATTTTTCTTTGGTAATCATGTCTAGTTTTGCTGCGGGAAGCTCTGCTTTTCTACTTCAATTTGAAGAAATTGGCTGCTAAATAGCATCGAATGCTTATGGAGGGTTATGGTGACAGTGATTTATCGGAAACAACGTGCCGAAATTGGTTTCGGCGGTTCAAAGACGGCAATTTGGACTTGTGGGACAAGAAGCGTGAAAATCGTCCTAGGAAGGTTGAGGACCATCAATTGCAGGCTCTTTTGGACGAAGACGATACCGAATCTCCAAAAATGCTCGCGGAGCCATTTCCAAGCATCTGCGTACCATGGGGAAGATTGAAAAGATC
Organism: Atherix ibis; assembly: GCA_958298945.1. Taxonomy (NCBI): domain Eukaryota; kingdom Metazoa; phylum Arthropoda; class Insecta; order Diptera; family Athericidae; genus Atherix; species Atherix ibis. The sequence continues at coordinate 34,475,335 of OY282609.1, forward strand.
AGAAAATGGGTGCCGCATGAATTGAACGATTGGCAAATGGCGCGACGCCAAAACACAAGCGAAATCTTGTTCGGCAGACGAAAAAGAAAGTCTTTCCTCCATCGGATTGTGACAGGCGATAAAAAAATGGATATATTTCGAGCATCCTAAATGCAAGAAATCGTAGGTTGATCCCGGCCAACCATCAACATCTTCCCTAAGACCAAATCGCTTCGGACGGAAGATGATGCTGTGCGTTTCGTGGGATCAGCAGGTTATCGTCTACTATGAGATATTGAAACCTAGTGAAACTGTCAATGGCCACCGCTACCGCCAACAACTGATCAAATTGCACCGTGCTCTGCGTGAAAAAAGGACGGATTATCAACAAAGACATGACAAGCTGATTTTCCTCCACAACAACGCACCATCGCACACGTTCAAAATGGTCCGAAACTACTTGGAGACACTCAAATGGGAGGTGCTACTCTATCCCGCTTATTCACCAAACCTGGCCCCTTTCGACTTCCATCTGTTTTCATCGAAGGGCCACGCGCTCGCTGAGCAGCACTTCGATTCTTATGAAGACGTCCAAAAATGGCTTGATGAGTGGTTTGCATCGAAAGAGAAGGAATTTTTTTGGTGTGGTATCCAAAAATTGCCCAAGAGATGGGAAAAATGTGTAGCTAGCAAGGGCAAGTACTTTGAATAAAATTGTTTTTGTTTTCTATGAAAAAAACATGTGTTTTTTTAATTAAAAAACAGCGGGTTTAAGCTTATACACCTGCTAAATCAGCCAATTCTCGCAGTTGAGTTGGTCCAATGGCTTCAATTATTTTGTGAAGAGAATTTTAAGAGTATGTAAGCTCAATCTCGACTGTAAAATATGCCATGTTGTTGTGGAAGTCAGTCTCAAAGGTTGAGAACCCCTTGAAATCTATAAATTTGTATCCTGAACGGTAGTAATATGCTCGGTACTTTTACCAAATCTTTATTGTGTTAAAAAAGATTGCGTTCAAAACTTTTCACAGTTCGACGAATAGTGAGCGACCAAAATTGGAAAAGAAGTGCACGATAAGTTGCAATTAAAGAACGATTAGTTTGATGAGAAAAATTGCATAATTTGCAAACGTTGTTGATGCAAGTCCATAAGCGTTGTTGATGCAAGTCCATGAAAAAATTTCAAACCTTACCGAATACAACTGACAGTGACAGTCCATTTGAAAGGCATATATTTTTAATTTCTGTCTTTGATTGTATAAGTTGAAAAGAAATTTATACTGAAAAAAAAACTGCCGGAGAAAGGAAGAGTAAAAATTGGTTCAAAATAGATCCTTGTTAAATGTTTGCATTAATTTCCAAATAGCTATATTTCTACTTTAGTAAAAATAATATGCTTTTCCCCCAAAAAATATTGATACCCAATAATTAATTAAAAAGTGGAAAATTGCCTTTTTTTCATTATTATCCAAAATTTAACAAGAAAATCATATTTTTATAAGCATTTTGTTTTCAATGATAATTGTAAAATTATCTATTGTGTAAACTTTTTCTAGTACAATTTTACGCTTCAGTACAATCGTCGTTTAAACCAGCAACAGTTAAATTGTATTAAAAAGTAACTTGGCTCTTCTATATTTATTCCTTTCCCTTTGCTTTGGTACATTGAAAATTTTCTTCTACATTGAATCGAGAAAATTTTAAGTAATCATAAGGGAACTGTACCGGAAATAGTAATAATAATAAAATGGGAAACTCAAATTGAACAAAAGGAAGGAAGGAATTTCATAAAAATAATAATACGACAGCTGGAAATGCGTTTTCTACTTGAAAGCGAAAAGATTCTACTTATGAAAATAATGACAGTAATGACGTTGGTAGAAAATACCAAAATCAACAGAATCGGATGACCATCCCTACAGGACAAATGTTTACTTCTAAAAATTAAATACACAAAAATACGTATTTTTTGTACCAATACCAGCACAATTTGTTTCGTTGGCTGTAATTGGCTTCGTTTTGAAAGGCTGAATCGACACCATATGCTGAATTCTTGTACAATTCCATTCAGATTTTTATTTATTAAAAAAACTATAGTGGAAAAAATAAACAATCACAATAGGAAAATATTAGAGTGTATGGTAAAGTCGACATTTGGATTTCTTGAGAACATGAACCTTGGATTGTCTAACGCAAAACAAATATTGTAACTATGCCATAAAAGCGAAATGCAATGCTGTATATTGTGCAACGAACAGTGACCGGAAACCAAATGCACAAATGCAGCAACACTATATCACCAGTCTCAAAAAGTTAGGGAAGACAATTGAAAGAGCTTAAAACTTTAGGAATTTTAACTTGATGAGGTTGCAGGAATTTCTTCTAGACAGTGCAGTGCATAGAAATAAGGAATAAAACGATGTTTACTAGGATTTGGTAAAAATGCAGATCGTATGGCATTACCATCTGCATTCTGGAATTGGAAAGTTTCAAATGCAGGAAGGACAAAATAGCTGTGATGAGGACCATAACCAAGCACAATTGCAAAGATTCCTGAAATGGCAATAGAACAACAGCGTCCATAATGCATACAATTTATCAACATAACTCGATACCGTTATGTGTTGAGAGGGTATGGACATGAATGCAGGATAATATAATGTCCATAAAAATATATAAACGTGAATAGAAGAAATGCCAAAGAGCTATCCAGTTACTAACCAAACATAAGAAAACAGGCGACAACCACCCGAAGAAAATGGACGAATGCAAAAATACCATTTCAACTGGTGGGGGTGATGGCAGCGATGGTGTCTGTTCTGTTTTCTGCTGTCATTGAAAAATTCACTTACTAAAGAATGGAAATAGTGTTAAGGAATTTTTATTTTTTAAAACGTCTGTCATTTGACATTTATCGTCTGCTTTTTGTTTGCCATTTTATTAGATTGGGTTACGGAAAATTCAGTATCTTTTCATCTCTGGACTCCAAATATCCAAAATGATATTTTTGTACTGCAGATTATCTAAAATCTATTTGATATACCATTGAATTTTTCCTATTTTCCCATCTTTGTAGGCACCAAATAATAAAAAAGAAAAAAAGTAAATCCTAAGCATTTTATTATAAAGGGACAAGGGAATTTCGACAATTATGGAAAATATGAGAAATTCTATCCGACGTTTTCGTGGATTTTCAGTTTACGCGCTGCCGCCTCCTTTCAAAATGGTTTGACGCGCGATTCTTGCAGAAAGGAAAATAAATGAGAAAAGTTTTCCGAATCACAGTTTTTAGTCTAGTTCGGTTTTGCCTTCAGTCTATCCCGTTTGTTAGTGGTTTTTTTTCTGATGTTTGATCCTTGCTGGATTGTTGTGGTTATGATTGCGGCTGTAATTGTTGCGGTGGTGCTTATTGCTGCAGCATTTGTAGCTGTGGCTGTAGCTGTGGTTATAACTCCACCATCGACTATACTATTTTTGACTATTATGGCTGACAACTTTGAAAATTTGCAATATTTTAACATCTGCCACATTAGCAATGTTAACCCAAAATACTCATTGAATTTAGTTGCTTTGGTTCGAGACCAGACCATCGTTTTTCTGTATTCACAGTCTTTTTTTTTTTAGAAGAAGAAGAAAACGGCGTTCATGTGAGACATGGAAAAATGGCGTTTTGTTTTTAACCATGATTTGGTTAGAATTGCTTTAGACTGAAGTCGTATTTTATCAGTTTAATGCGCACTTAGGATTTATTATTACATTCTTATGTGTTAAGTATAAAACAGGAAGCCTGGCATAGGCAGATGCCGATGAGCGGATTACCGCTGTGATGGCAGTAACTTAACAAGTCAACCAACCATTGCCATTTTGATTTCTACACTGAGACAAACAGGCAGCTTATATAATTTTCACGTTTTATTTTCTAGCTATGCCATAATAACTCTGGTGGAGGGTGAGTCTATTGGCTACAAAATGAGAACCACTCGTTTTAGTCAGAGATCATATTCTCCTTCTATTCACCACACTATCCTTTTTTGCTTGTCTGCTTCGCTAAATGTCTATTTTCTTCAGAGTTTTTTGACTTTTTTATTTGACTTTCAAAAATTACTTTGTTCGGCATGACTTACTTTTTCATAGTTTTAACTTTAACCTTGGCTGATTTACTTCGACTGAATATATTTTCTACTCTAGCCCCCCCCCCCCTACTCATTGCTATCATACCCAAGAAGAACCATCTTCTCTTAAATTCCATTATCAAAGTCACGTACTCTCGTAGTTAGTAATAGTAGTAGCAGTACTAGTATTTATGGTATGAAATGTTTGTTTTTAAATGAAAATTAAGCAATATATTTAGCTTAAGTACGATTATGCAGACATCGTATGTAATATTCTTTGTCGAGGACACATAGAACTGAGGAGGTGTAGTTATTTACTTGTTCTTTTTTTAAGTCAACTGAAATCCGAAAAGATATTTTTGTATTTTTTTTTGCTGCTTTTGGATTATCTTGTTCTTGTGATTTTTTTAATACAATATAAAACAGAATTACATTTAAAAATAAAACAGAAAATTGAAAATCATTATTTTAATAAGAAAAAGGAAAATTTTATCATATACTCGTACAATCCTTTAGAGGTGGAATACTTTCAAGAATGCTAAATGGAAATTAAAAAAAAAAATACAACGAATATATTGCTAATAATATGTTCGTCGTTATTTATTTTTAGATAGTTTAATTTAAAATTTTTAATGCATTCATAACATGCAAATTTGTTTTAGGTTTTTTTTTGTTGAGAAAAAAAAACAGGAATGTTCTAACTAAATAATAAATTATTTTAATTCTAGTTATTTTGTGTAGGCATTTTTTTTTTAAAAATTGGTATTAGACTCTCTAATAAATGTTGCAATGGAAAACGTACCCTTTAAGCTTAGATCTCATAGTTCGTGCAATGCACGAACTATTCATGCAATACGCCTAAAAATCTGCGCGGATCGTATGATAGATCGGTTCGTGCAGCTTTAAACGAATAAAATTTTGTGCATATGCTGATCGTTTAATGTTGAATTTTACAATACATTGAATTAATTTGCGAAAGCTTGCACGAATCAAAACGTTCCCCACTGCAGAACGAACCAAATTCATGGAAATTTTTAATTCGTGCAACAATTTAACATATTCTAGGTGTTTTTGGGGCAGATGATTAATTGATTATTATTATTATTGTTTCAACTATTTTATTTATTTTTTTTTTATAATTTGTTTCCATTTAGTTTGAAATAAAAGTTCGGCTGAAAAGTTTAGAACGTTGACGTCTAGACGGCGCCTCTTGCAAAAATCTACTTAATTATCACAAAGCACCATGCTTCAAATGATTCCTGTCAAAATTCGGTCGATTGGTTCGTGAGATATAGCATTTTGAGTGGAGCAACTTTTGTTATTGAAAAAAAAATGGATAAAGACGAATTTCGTGTATTGATGCAGAACGCAGTGGACGCCCAAAAGAGGTGGTGACGGCAGAAAACATAAAAAAATCCACGAAATAATTTTAAATGACCGTAAAGTGAAGTTGAGCGAGATAGCTGAGACTCTGAAGATATCGAAAGAGCGTGTTGGACATATCGTGCATGAATATTTGGGCATGCGAAAGCTGTGTGCAAAGTGGGTGCCGCGTTAGCTCACTGTGGACCAAAAACAACAACGTGTTGATGATTCTGAGCAGTGTTTGGAGCTGTTCAAGCGTAATAAACCCGAATTTTTGCGTCGATATGTGACAATGGATGAAACATGGCTCCGTCACTACACTCCAGAGTCCAATTGGCAGTCGGCAGATTGGAGAGCGAGCGACGAACCGAATCCAAAGCGTGGAAAGACGCAACAGTCGGCTGGCAAGGTGATGGCGTCTGTATTTTGGGATGCGCATGGTATAATATTCATTGACTATCTCCAGAAGGGACAGACGATCAACAGCGACTATTATATAGCGTTATTGGATCGTTTGAAGAAAGAAATCGCTAAGAAACGGCCTCAAAACGATGGTCAAACTCAATGAATTGGGCTACGAATTGCTGCCCCATCCACCGTATTCTCCAGATCTGGCCCCCTGCGACTTTTTCCTGTTTGCAGACCTCAAGAGAATGCTCGCTGGCAAAAAATTTAAGACCGATGATGAAACTGAGGCCTATTTTGAGGCAAAACCGAAAGAGTACTATAAGAAGGTATCGAAAAGTTGGAAGATCGCTATAATCGCTGTATCGCCTTCGAAGGCAACTATGTTAAATAATAAAAATGAATTTTGCAAAAAAAAATATTTCTACTGTGTTATGTTCTAAACTTTTCAGCCGAACTGTTATGTCAGATGATTAATATGAAATCGGGGGCGAATTGTTCACGAAAAATTCTTATACCACCTTTGGATAAGAACAATATGTGGACCAATTCTTAAGCCATAGACGCACACATAAAGTGCGTTGCTTTTTCTTCGTAACCTCATCCTCCTTTTGCAACAAATTCCCACCGAATGTAAACACTATAGCTGATGTTTGTAGCTTCTCCATTTTCGCTAGGCAAGTAAATTTTAATATCTACCTCACTTAAAAAATAAAATACTAACGAATAACTTATAAAAGAACCTGCGGCATCAGAAATCAAATAACAAGTGATCAAAATTGACAGTTGTTAATGTTGCGCGATCACCGCACGGACTTTTTGATATATGAATGAACCGGAGCATGCACTAGTTTGTGAAATATCCTTTTCCCAGGTTCGTTCACACCGAAAATTTAAAAATTGCACAAATCGTGTGATATGCTGTACGAAACAGTCTGTGTACTTTTAAAAATTGGACGAACATCGCACAAAGTTGTTCGTGCAGCTGCACAGACTCTGTGATCTCAGCTTTATTATTCAATTTAATGTATTTCAAGCGCGGTAAAGACTGTGTATGTACGGAAAGTTGTTATCGGAACTTTGCGTCGATTATCACTTCAAGCAAAAATTTTACAGCAATTTATTGAACAATATCTTTTACGACATTTTTTTTTGTAAAAACAACCAGCAAATCAAAATACAAAATATACAATTTTTATAACATAGATGATCTTTACACAAATAGTACTGCGAAATATCAAAATTGCAATAATATTCGCTCTCAAACACGCAGCTCTAGTGAAATATTATTCGAGTAGAGCTCCATATTTTATTTCAGTAAGTATTTCCACTAAAACGCGTCTAGAGAAGTATTTCCACTAAAACGCGTCTAGAGAAGTGTTCTCCCAGTTTGAAATGGCAACAATACAGATCGTGCATTATTATATCATTGTATAAATCTGAAGTAATGATATTACTTAAGGTAGTGTTATACCAGACAATAAATGCTCGAATATTATGAAAAATGGTGTATTTATATATGCTTGAACATGGACGAACACTTTTACATTGATCGAGCATGTTCGAGACAAATAAAATATGGAGCTCTACTCGAATAGTATTTCACTAGAGCTGCGTGTTTGCGAGCGAATATTATTACAATTTTTTTTCATTTTTCGAATTGTCGAATCGTAGCTTTAGGATGTGTTTTATTATTAATGAAAAAAATATATTTAACCTTACTTTTTTGTGCTGTTTTTGAAATAATTCAGTAATATATGTTCCCCAAAAAAAACCTTTGCAAAGAAATCTCATTTGATTCGATTTTTATCAGAACAATTATAAAAAATGGTAAATTTATCGTACGAAAAAATTGACCTAAAATCTAAGTTGTGGATAAAGAAATACCATATTATGCTGAATCGTTAAAAATATTTAAAAAGATTGGGTCTAGCTTTATCAGCAACACATAAATCGATTCCCAGCCTTGAGGAATATGGCCTAGAATATAGATACTCGTATATCAAATGAATCTATTCGTATTATTTTAGTGAATATTTTTTTGGGAATCAGACAAAGCATCTTCTAAGGAATTTTTTTCGATATATTTTTCATGAGCTGTCAATTATTCGGTGGCACTATCAATTAGATTAAGTAGATTCTTATTTGAAATCGATAAATTAAAGTTATTTATTTTCTAATGTTGGCTTTTAAAATTAGGTAATTTTATGATGATATTTTCTTCACCGGACATTATATCTGCTTGTCTAGGTCATCTCCTAAGCCTTATAATTAGAGGAGCAGTTTTACTTCTATTTTTCCATAGTTATTATTTCATTTTGCAATTCATCCTTTAGAAATTCATATAACGAAATAAGACTTCTTTCTATAATAATTGTCTAAGCATAAATTTTTACCATCTCTTCTCGTCTTTTAAACAGTTGTTTTGTGTCCTTGAAGAAATTCTTAATGCTTCCTTATTATTTCTTACAACTTTCTGTGAATTTTATTAACATAATTTTTGATTTACTTAGCTTTAACCCTGTCCTTATTTGAATAAAAATGCTTGTTTTGGTATAGTCCTAAAACCCAATATAAATTTGTTGATCCTTTTATGTGAAAAATTACTCGTTTAATTTTTTGGTCAATAATTTGAAAATATAAATTTTGGGAGGAACAATATTCAGCACACAATTTAAAAGAAAAAATCTACTTTGACAGAATTTTTTGCCTTTGTAAGGATTGGTAAAACTTGCCAGGTACTCTCCCTCGCACAGTCGTGTGGTCAAGTTAATGCTTCTGCAAAAGTTTGCACGTCAAAATATTTTCTTTTCTGATTTGCAGTCACTAATATAAGTCAGGCAATTATATAAAACGTAAAAGTTCTTTAGCAGAATTTTTTTGTTGCTTTTTCTTTAAGGATCAATTTTTTTGGGCTGTTTCAAATTAAGGTGCTTGCTTGCTATTCGTGTGATTCTATTCTGTTCTTCCTTTCCATGTCAATTTAATATTAATATCATATCAAACGTACGATTATCAATTATTTGAAGGAAAAAAATATTTTGATGTCTAAAAGTTTTCTTTTTCTCTAATTCACAATAATTTCTTTTCCTTTGTCTTTAATCTAAAAATAGTATTAATGAAGATTACTTGTGAAAAAATTACATATATTTTCATAAATACTAAGATGATTAGATAGTAACTTTCGAACAAGTTTTGGTATTGCTTTTAATAAAGAGCAACCTTCCTTCAAGTACAACTGAATTAGTTTACGGATAAAAGCTGTCGATTTTAGTTAATGTTTTTGAGCTTTTTATACCCGTCAATTTATTAGCTTTCTGAATTCATTGATTTGGTTAAGCTACTGTGTTCCAGAAAGAAGAGCAGACAGAGGAGTGAAAGATATACTTGAACATATTTGATAACTTGTAATGTAATGGTAAACATATAGCAGACGAAAGGTACTTACTTATATGAGTTCACCTATTTTCTAGCAAATAGGATTAGTGCACATTGATTGAGTGTATTACTGTCTACTCTTTCCTAAGTTTTTAGAGCTAATAAGCGGAAATTTGAAACAATCTAGCATGAACCAGTGTCTTTTGTATTTTATTCTCCTTTTTTCTACCCTTATTAATTAGTTTTCAAGTTTAACTCAGAAAATAATAAAATACTAACGATACGTTATAATCAAAATGAACTAAAGATGGAAAGAACAGACTTAATTAAAATTTTTAAATTGTAGGTGAGCTTTCGCGTAGGCATAATAAAATAGAGTTTCTCTTAAATATTAATAATTAAAATTCCCAATGATTTACAATTAAATACTCACAATCTTCAATTCTTGTTTAAGTGACAGATAGTGAAGATATATGACCAGAAGAGTGATCACATTCCTGTCATTCCTTGCCAAGGGCAACCTAACCAGTTATATCTTAATAGCAACATGATTACACAATATGATAAAGTGGTTTATTTCGGACTTCACCAAGATAAGGTCATACAACTCAATTATTAAAATTTTTTTGATATATGGAATTGAACTTCGGTATTCAACGAAACTTTCCTCCAATTCCTATTGCATCTAGTCCTCACAAATCAAGATCCTCTGTAAAATTATTTATGCCCAATTTGATATTCGTGATAATCTATACAACGGGAAATGTATATTTCCCGTTATCAAAAATTTCAGAAATTGTAATATCGTTGAGGATTGTTAAAATGTCCTTCATGTTACAATATAAAAACTTGACTTATGTCCCTTCTTTTATAATTAAGTTTAGATGGTATTTTCTAGTGGATAATATAATACATCCGAATAGATAAAGTTTTGAAGATGTTAGCTATAAAGGAAAACGTTTTTATACTCTTGCGAATAAATGTCCTGCTTATCGATTATTAAGCATTTGTTATAGCATTGACCAAAATTAAAGTTTACGACGCAGGATGTCACATCTTAGCTTTGAAAACAAAATAAATCACGCTATAAGATCATTATAAAAAAAAGTAAGGACCTTTCATTTTAATATTTAATAAAGATCAAAAGTATTGAGCATTTTCTAGAGAAAATTAAAATAATTTCTTTGAATTAAATATTAAACATTCCCCATTTTAAACAGTAATTTTTTTTAGGTTTTCCGGAAAAGCCTTAATTTAGTACTCTTTGAGATTTTGATATTTTTGGCCACCCATCGATTTCTCCCCAAAGTCGCGATGATATAACTCATGAATTAAAAAGATCTCGACAACATTGTCGCTTTTAAATTCCATAAATGTTTAATGGAGGATTGGGAATGAATAGTTCTTTTGCTTAAGGATCAGGATCGTAGAATAGACCTATATAAAAGGGAATATTGAGAATTTTTCAAAGTATTTGGGATTGTGAGGTTTGGATTCGCTGGGAATTGGAATGCTTAGTTGAACTCCAAAGTTCGTGTTCGTATGTCCATATTGGTTTCAGTACCGTATTGTACAGTAATAATTTAATTTTTTTATGTCAGTTTGGACCTGCTGTCTAGAAGTTGGAGTAATTGTTTGTATCGTCTATTAAGTGCACGTTAAACACAGGTTAACCGTTTATCTATTATAAGTTCAAGGTAACGCACGCTCATTTTTTGTGCAATATTCCTGCTGTTTGGGGTTAAAGAGGGTTTAGGAGCCTGTTCGTAGCGAACTTTAAAATTAGTTTGAGCTAAGTCATCATTTACTCTGGATATACTCGTATTGCGATTAGGATATTGTTGTATCAAGGAATATCATTCGTATCAATGTTATATAGGAGTTAAGCTAGAATGCTACCCTGAGAAACAGGCTAAGATAAATTTCAAAATACTCAATATTTAGAGCTAACTGAAAATATCGGTCTGAGAGATAGAATTTTGGTTGTAAAAATACCCAGAAGGTTAAATTTGCCGCAGATTCCAAAATAATCAAGGGTGTCGTATACTTTCGAAAATTTGTGAAATTTGAAGCCTGGCAAGTATTCATTTAGCTTAAGCGAGCACGCTTTGTAGTCGACTATACCCGGTATAGCGAGCCTAGCGCATGCGTTCCAAAGATGCCACGGTTATCCATTTAGCTGCTATTTACCGAGAAGTAGACTCAAATTTATTTGCCAAATTCTTGATCGCAGGCTCAGGTGGGCAATCATTATGACCACAAATATCGCGAATTTTACCAAATATGGCTTTCATACCTCAACCATTTTAATAGTGGATCTAAATTATTTTAATTCAATTTTCGAGCAAAATAAAAGACATTATATAAAAAAATGGTGAACCTTCTACTATGAACCAGTCATAAAACAGAATGACAGAACTGTCAACATAGCTAATTTCAGCCCTATTTGAAAAAAAGGCAGACAAGTCACGTAACTATAGTTTTTTATACGCAAATCCTGGAAAAAGTTATTTTGTATTACTGACTCTTGAACAAATAAAAATGCAATTAATTGAACTCCAATGGAATTAATTGAAAATAATTGATTATTGAATATAATTAAATAGAATGCAAAAAAAGGATCCTTATTTTTTCAAAATCAATTTTATCTCTCACATATGCCTATGAGTCCTTATTTTCCGGAATGGATTTTATAAAAAGTGGTACAAGAAGTCGATGAAAACTGTTTGGCATCGAATGTTCAGCAATATAAAATGTCATTAATACTAATAACCAAGTGTATTTTTTCTAAGAATTCTGTTAAATTTAGAATTTTTGTAAAAAATTCTTTTTCAAAATTTGCTTGGAGCACGCAGTGTTTGCGTTATATTTTTAAGTAAAAACCTATTTATAGTATATATATATTATTTGAACTATGCATTAACATTTACCATATTATTGTGACAGTAGAATTTAATCTTATTTTTTAAAGAAAATTCCTAATAAGATGAGGATGCAAGAGCAGAGATACACGAAGAGTGCTTTAGATAAATTCTGTTAATTTTTGGAGAGTTGCTACTGATTTTCATGTTCAAGCGCTGTTGAACACGCTGTTTTTTTTTTTAAATTTCTTTTTTTATAACATAGCTAGTTTTTATCGAACATAGCTAGTTTTTATAATGCATAACCAAAAATAATTATATTTCATTCTGTTCAATTTACGTGACTCGAAAATTAAAATTGAATATTAAATTTATTTTTTTGGATTTAAATAATATTTAAAGATGATCTAAAATTGTTTTAAAATCGATATTAAAGTCCTTAGCGATATTATCACTGCTTGATTTTTAATAATTTGCAAGATGAGAACTCAAAGTTGCCATTTTTAAAGTGACTGAAACGTTTTTCGTTGTGTACCAGGTGTATAAGCTTAAATCCGCTGATTGGTCATAGATGGCGTAAATGAGCGTATTAAGCTACCATGGATACGCCATACTTTTTTTTATGAGTTTGACATCTGTCAATATTAATCAGTGCACATTGTCAGCAATTTCGTACAACAACATACATTTTTTCTTTGCTAATATCTAGTTTTGTGCCACAAAAAAACAGCAAATGCTTCAATTTGCAGAAATCGTCTGCCGAATCGCTTTGAATGCTTATGCAGTTAAGTATTGCAAAGACGTCAATTTTGACTTGTAGGACAAGAAGCGTGAAAATCGGACTAGGAAGGTTGACGACCATCAATTGCAGGCTCTTTTGGACGAAGACGATATCCAATTGCAAAAATGCTCGCAGAGCAATTGTGTGTTACTCAACCAGCCCTTTTCATGCGCCTGCGTGCCATGCGGAGGATTAAAAAGATCGGAAAATGAGTGCCGCATGAATTGAACGATATGCAGATGGAGCGACGCTAAAACACATGCAAAATCTTGCTCGTCAGACAAGAAAGAAAATCGTTCCTGCATCGGATTGTGACACGCGATGAAAAGTGGATATATTTCGAGAATCCTAAATGCAAGAAATCGTGGGTTGATCCCGGCCAACAATCAACATCTTTCCCAAGACCAAATCGCTTCGGACGGAAGACGATGCTGTGCGTTTCGTGGGATCAGCAGGATATCGTCTACTATGAGATGTTGAAATCTGGTGAAACTGTCAATGCCCACCACTACCACCCATAATTGATCAAATTGCACCGTGCTCTACGTGAAAAAAGAACGGATTATCAACAAAAACATGACATGATGAATTTTCTCCACGACAACGCACGATCGCACGCGTCAAAAATGTCCGAAACTATGTACTTGAAAACACTTCACTGGGATATGCTACCCCACCCCGCTTAATCACCAGACCTGACCCCTTCCAACTACGACCTGTTTTCGTCGATGGAGCACGCGCTCGCTGAGCAGCACTTCGATTCTTATGAAGACGTCCGAAAATGGCTTGCTGAGGGGTTTGCCACGAAAGAGAAGGAATTTTTTTGGCGTGTTTTTTTGACCAAAAAAACATGTGTTTTTTTGACCAAAAAAACATGTGTTTTTTCGACAAAAAAACAGCGGATTTAAGCTTATACACCTGGTAAGTAGATACATCTTCTTCATGATAAACTTTTTTTTATAAACTTTAGATTCGTCAGTGATCCGTGGATCTTTTACATTATAAATATATCACATTATATTCAATTGCTTATTTTGATTGACGCTAGAAAAATCGTTAAATTTTTACCTTCATCTTCTCTTAACGTACTTCTTCTAAAATATGCACTCGTTTATTTCTAATTTTATAAATCTACAATTAGACGTAATTATTGTATGAAAGTTTTTGATAGAAGTTCTTTGTCTGAAATGAATAAGGAGTTTGTTTTTTACAAATAGGATTTGTAGGGATTATTATAGAAAATAAATAAATCACCAACAATTCGCAACCTAGTTTTCAGAGTAAGTATGGACTCTCTGCATAACCAACATTGACTTTCAAGACTTTCAATCCTATTCATTCATCAGCAAGCTCGAGTAAGAAAAAGTGAAAATTCCGGTTTCAGGATAAAATAATCTAACTCCATATTTTCCTATCTAAAATTGTCATACGATAAGTTTTTGCCTTTCAAAAATACTATTCAAGAATTAATTAATTTGTAGTAGTTTACATAAAAAATGTCTCAAATATAAAAGCAATAATTACCATATATTGTCAAGTAAAACGGAAATAAAAATTAGATAAGTTTGAAGTGGTAAATTTGGTTAAAACAAAATATATTTATATAAAGCGGGAACAGATATGAGTCTTGAAATAATTGCGGAATAAATCTTTTCATTGCTATTAGTTTGAGTATACGATCTTTGAATAGGTGCGCTTTTATTAATTCTTAATTTTACGCCTCTCTAAGAAACTAGAACGAATAAAGTCCTTATATGTAAGTACATTCCTTAGATACGAACATATTCATTTCAATTTTTACGGATTCCTTTTCGTGTACTTTTTGCACACTTGTACTTATTCGTATAAGCAACACATTTAATTTATATTGTTTTCTATATTTCTGCTCTCTTTTATATAGTATGTACGTATTGCATTCTTTAGTAAATAATTTCTTTTAAAATTAAATAAAAGGAATTCGTAATGAAATTTAACGCGAGCTATTATATAATGAGTATTTGAGAAGTGAACAAATTTCTAAGTGAACTGTTGAATGAAATAAATTTTATGTTATTCGTAAATGTTGAATATGAAAAAGGATAAATGAGTGCACATATAAAATAAAGTAGTGAGTGCAATTTTCTTGATGAATTGTAAGTAGGCACTCATTCAACAATTTTGCTTCTCACAGAAGGTCAGTCATACTCGTACAGTTGGCAATTCTTGTTGTCTAATATCAACGATTTTCATATTAAATTGTTGGAAATGGTTTTTTTTTATCTTATTAACACAAATAATTGCATTATAAAAATTAGTTTTCAGTTGCATGTTTGTGCAAATTTTTATTTCTATTCGTATTTGTCTACACTGCAAACATATCAGCATATCCATACATCAGGAATGGGTATGCTTTTGCGTAATTAAATGAAATTTTATATATAATAGTTTTTTTTTTAAATTTTAAGAATAATCTGTTGAAACTGGAAATAATTTCGATTTATTTGTATGTATTTTAATGATACAACAAACATAAAGACAACTTTATGGACATTGTAAATTTTATATACAATTTCAGGTTAAATTTTCGACATAAAATGTGTCTAGAGTTTGTAGGGTTTCTTTTGCGTGCACATTTTCAATGGTATTTTACTGATGTTCTTGTATAAATTTAATTTGAGAATATTGAATTTTACAAAAACATAAATAAAAATGTTTTAGCTTCTATTTTTGTTGAAAATTTATATTGGAAAGGTTTTTGAAACACGACTATCACCTCAATTGGTTACTTTATGTTTTGTGTAAGGGTTAGTAGAATTACTATGTTTTCTTAGTGCAACTGGTTGATAGTTATATACTTGGCAACGTTTAAAAATTTCTAGGAAAAAACAATGCTTGCCTTCCTGCATCTACTATAAAGTGTATTTTATAATTCCGCTACTTATCAGAATTTCCACCCCCGATCCACAGAGGAAGGTTTGGGAATGTATAGACCGGGTAGATAGATATCTTTCAAGTGGAAGGATCATTAGGAACTGGGAAAATGAAGTTATTTTAAGTAGTTCGTAGGGATATTTTTCAATAATTTATTAAGGAAATAGTTTGAAGAACGGAGTTTATTGCAAATAAGACTTGCAGCGATTATTATATGAAATCAATAAATCACCTGAATTTGAATTTATTACGAATTGGAATTTTTATCATGTTTTGTAGCAAGACCATAACTGATTTCATCCTTTTTTATAAAAATGAATGTTTGTCTGTTGGTATGTTCCCTATAGACTCCTAAACAGCTCAATAGATCATCATGAATATTTGTATATAAGGATTTTTGGATATGGGGTGTATTTCTGCGCTGGCCATTTCGCTCTAAGAAGTCGGTATAATGACACTATAGTGCGAAAATTTAAAAAAAAATATGTTTATCGTTTCTTTGCACTTTTTAATCTAAGAGATTAGGTTTTTTTGGATTTACCTCAACTTTTGGGTTGTTTGTAAAGAAATTTCATTTTTTCCCAACAGAAGACATCATCGTATTTTCATATTTTCTCAACAGAGGACTTAATTAAGATCGTGTCATTTTTGCACACTTATACTAATTCGTATAAGCAACACACTTTTGTGATTTGCTTCTCAAACGCCAAGAAATTATTCATTTTTGAAGCGTATCATCACTGGGGACGAGAAATAGGTTATCTACAACAATCCTGGAGTAGCAAAAGATACTAGTGTAGAAAAGATAAATCGGCTCAAAGCATCTGTTTGGTAGTATGCTTTATAAAGAATCGTTTATAATTATATATAATTTGTATAATTCACTTAAAGAAAAAAGGCCAGAATTGGTCAATAGGGAAGGTATAGTGTTCCAAGAGGATAATGAGAAACCACATACAAGTTTGACCACTCGGCAAAAGCTTTTAGAGCTCGGATGGGATATACTGCCACAACTTCCGATTATCATTTGTTCCGGTCTCTACAAAAATTTTTAGACGGTAAAACGTTTAATCCAAATGATGATGTCAAAAATCATTTGGATCAGTTTTTTGCCAGCAAAGAACAAACATTTAATGAGCGTGGAATCATGCTACTATCAGAAAGATGGCAAAGAGTATTCGATCAGACTAGATAATATTTAATTGAACAAAATATTAATTCACTAAAAGAAAATCGTCTTTCATTTTTATTTAAAAAAAATGAAATTTCATTCCGAACAACACAATATAAGAGGTCTGTTTAAAAAGTATCACGAATTTTGAATTTTCGATTTTCGACTTTTTGTGGCATTATGTTGGTACTCATGTCTCTCACTTATGCCAATAAATTCGGCCATTTTGAATGTTCAGTTAATATTTGACAGCTGCTTTGCTTGCACGTGTTTTGGCTCGTCATCGATTTTTTCCCATTCAAAAAAAATGATCAAAGAATCTGTTTCGGGAATAAGAAAAAGTCACAGGTGGCCAGATCTAGGAAATACGGTGGCTGCAGTATTATTAGTGCGTTATTTTTGGTCAAAAATTCGAGCACAAGTAATATTGCGTGAGCAGGGGCGTTATCATGGTACAAAAGCCAATTTTTGTTCTTCCACAAATCTGGGCGTTTTTGGCGGATTTCTTCACGTAACTTGCGCATAACCTGCAGGTAATATTTCTTATTAATTGCTCTACCCTGTGGCAAGAACTCATGATACATCACGCCCCTGTAATCGTAGAAAACTGTAAGGAAAACCTTCACATTCGACTGAACTTGGCGAGCTTTTTTCAGTTTTGGCTCGTGCGGCAGCTTTCATTGGGATGATTGAGCTTTGGTTTCCACATCATAACCATAAACCTATGATTCGTCACTAGTTATGACCCTCTGGAGCAAATTTGTGTCATCGCGGACAGAGTCCAACAGCTCCTTAGCAATGTTAATGCGATGATGTTTTTGGTCGAAAATGGGCAAAAATCGAAGACGAGCCAAAACACGTGCAAGCAAAGCAGCTCTCAAAAATTAACTGAATATTCCAAATGGCCAAACTTGTCGGCATAAGTGATAGACATAAGTACCAACATAACGCCATAAAAAAAATCGAATATACGTTACCCGCGGGAATTCAAAATTCGCGATACTTTTGAACAGACCTCGTATGTAACGAAATTACATTCCGAACAATGTAAGTTTTAATGATGTTTAAGTTTTTATGACTTTTATTTATTTATTTTTATTCCCTCAACCAATGGCAAATTTAATCAGTTTTAAATATGGCTATGTTTTTGCAGGTATAATTCATGTATAAATAATTCCCCCCAGTTTGCCCTTCGATTTCTAGGGACTTCAGTTTCCAGTGCGCCTTTCCTTTGCAATTGCAATCAACAAAGTTAAAGAACAAGCACTTAGTATTTCTGGATTGAATTTAGAATTTGATTGCTTTGCCAAAAAATAATGATACCTACTTGCATTCCAAAGAAAACTTTTTCAACTAAAAATCAAAACCCAAATATTTTATTTAATGAGGGGTACAGCAGCGCGCACCGGGTCTTAGTTAGTTATAACCTAAAAAAATCAACAAAATTATTTTATAGAAATTTTGTAATATTATCTTTTGCGAAATGGTGTCATTTAGATTTCGTTTCATTGAAATATTGGTTAAGTAAGTCTACAGAATTGAATTAATTCTTCTTAATGCACAGTTTTGAATACACTCAAAGTACCGGCATATGAAAAGCGGAGTGTGTCGTGACTTGAGTTTTCCACATAAAATGTTCATGTTGTCTAAAATAAGTTACATTTTATAAACGATACGAGATTAGCGTAAAGGCCCCTATTTGGTTATGCTTCTGCATTCAGAGTTAATTTTTTTAAGAATATTGTTTGTTTATTATCATTTCAATTAACATTAGTACTTAAATATGAATTTTAAATGCCATAACACTAAAGGCCAATAATTTCGTCGTATTCCACGTGAACCTTAAACCAGTAAATATCCCTTGTAGAGTTCCGATTCTTTTTGAAGTCTCTCAGAAGTACTACACCTGGCAGGGACAAGGTATTATTTAAAGTAATAAAGGAATCCGCCAATCAGTAATCATATATGCGACACATCAACATTTCCGAATAGTTAGAAAACTGCTGTTAGGATTCCCATACCGAAACAAAAACTTTCTGTCGTTTGCTAACAATTATAGATGATCTCACTTTTACCTTGAATTTCCAGAATTCTAAGAAGAATAAACAAGCCTATAGGTCGCGTTGGGAGACCATGACTATACTTCTGGAATTTTATGATTTGTTGCTATTATTTGACTTGGAAAAGGCATACAAACACCGACTACCTTTCCGTATTAGTCACTGTATCTAATTAGCAAGGAACACCCAATCAGGTGAATGAAATCACTTCTAACATAAATGCCTGGATCAGTGCAAACGGAAACATCGTGAAAATGATAAACCCATCCTATTTTACGTCTGTAGGAAGAGCAATTACGCTTCAATAAGGTACGGATCTGGAACCATGCTCCTTCGTCTGACAGATTTCATGAAAATCTGCAGATTCAAAACCATTATCAACAAGATCAATTCAATTTTATCCTGTTGAATAGTTTGGTTGTAGTGAATCAGAGCAAGTAACACACTTCATTTTATGTCAAAATCATTCTTACACTAACTGTTTGAAATTTCCTTTAACTATAATTTATAAAAAATAATTCCTAAATTATCGTCTGTACAATCTCTTAAAACTAATTTTATATATAACCTATTCAAAAAGAAATTCGCTCTACTTTTTGTCAATGATCTCTTATTTGAAAACACATCCATCAACCCTTGTAGTGGACAATTGGGACTACAGTTGAGACTGCAATTAATTTTCTCAAAGATTGCAGCATAAATATTTATGCAGACAGCTAATTAAAAAATCCAATTTTGATTTGATTTTCTCAAAGATCGCAGTCATAGAGACAACGAATTAAATAATCCGGGGCTCAATGAGACCCGTTGCAATAATCCATTAAACAATGGAAACATCGGGTTTTCAGTCATGTTGGTATTATGGGGTGAAAAATTTTATTCCAAACATTGGGCAAACTTTACCAAGCCAATATACTCAACAATTATTCCAAAGTTCGGGGCAAGGTAACTTTTCAGGTTTTTAATTTCGGCATACCACTCATACCCATAATTTACTCTTTCATAACCATTTTCAATGCCAACCAACACCCACACGTAACATGAAGTCGCCAAATAGTCTCATGGTCGTAGCACAACATAATAGCCCCTGCCTCTTTCCTTAGAGACCTTATTAAAAATATCAGTATTAATATATTATTTTAAAGGAATGACATGTTTTTTAACAAACATGTCAGATGACACAAAAATTTATTTTTACCTTTTTTATGCTCGTGTTCGGCATTGACCAATACAAATTGTCAAAGTAATCAGATTTTGGATCTATTTTCGTGTTTCGTTATGTATTAACGCATATATTTTCAATATTGAGTATGAAAACTACTCTAACCTTAGCTTTGTATAACATCTAAAACCTTTTTTTACTCGTACTATTTCTGAGGATTTCCAGCACTTTTTTATGTATATTGGACCTTAAAAATGATCACTGTAGCGTTCATCTTTAAATAGCGAAACTGTGTGAATATTATTAGGTTTAACCAAATTTAATTAAGATTCATTTTAGAAATTTTCTATAATCCTCGACCAATTTCCTAGAGTCAAGTGCAGAACTTCTTGAGCACAAATACACATAAATTGAGTTGTAGAACAAATTGTGGTTCCTCTGCTCTTTCTTAAATGTGATTTTAATTTTGGAATTTTGTAAATTTTTTTTTAAGCTCGGCTCATTCAAAAAAGTTGTTTGCTTAGACTGTGGAACATTTACTTAGTTCGGAGTCAATTTTCCAGTTTTTCAGTAGACATTTTCAGTAGAAATTTTTAGTAGAAATTTTCTGTAGAAATTTTTAGTAGAAATTTTCAGTAGAAATTTTCAACACAAATTTGAAGTAGAAATTTTCAGTAGGAATATTTAGTAGAAGTTTTTGGTAGGAATTTTCAGTAGAAATTTTCGGTAGGAATTTTCCGTAGAAATTTTCATCACAAATTTGAAGTAGAAATTTTCAGTTGAAATGTTCAGTAAAAATGTTTATTAGAAATTTTCAGTAAAAATTTTCAGTAGAAATTTTCAGTAGAAATTTACAGAAGAAATTTTCAGTAGAAATTTACAGAAAAAATTTTAAGTAGAAATTTTCAGTTGAAATTTTCAGTAGAAATGTTCACAAAAAATATTCAGTAAAAATGTTCAGTAGAAATTTTCATTAGATTTTTTTCCTAGAAATGTTCATTAGAAATATTCAGTAGAAATTTTTAGTAGATATTTTCCGCAAAAATATTCACCACAAATTTGAAGTAGAAATTTTCAGTAGCAATTTTCAGTAGAAATTATCAGTTGAAATATTCAGTAAAAATTTTCAGCAGAAATTTTAGTAGAAATTTTCAGTAGAAATATTCAGTAGAAATTTTCAGTAGAAATTTTCAGTAGAAACGTTTAGTAGAAATTTTCGGTAGGATTTTTCAGTAGAAATTTTCGGTACAAATTTTCAGTAGAAATTTTCAGTAGAAATTTTCAGTAGAAATTTTCAGTAGACATTTTCAGTAGAAACGTTTAGTAGAAAATTTCGGTAGCAATTTTCAGTAGAAATTTTCAGTAGAAATTTTCAGTAGAATTTTTCAGTTGAAATGTTCAGTAAAAATGTTCAGTAGAAATTTTCGGTAGGAATTTTCAGTCGAAATTTTCAGTTGAAATGTTCAGAAAAAATGTTCAGTAGAAATTTTCAGTAAAAATGTTCAGTAGAAATTTTCAGTAGAAATTTTCAGTAGAAATTTTCAGTAGAAATTTTCAGTAGAAATTTTCAGTAGAAATTTTCAGTAGAAATTTTCGCAGAAATTATCAGTAGAAATTTTTAGTTGAAATTTTCAGTAGAACTTTTCAGTAGAAATTTTCAGTAGGAATTTTAAGTAGAAGTTTACAAAACTTACTGGATCATGCAAACATATTTTTCTGAAATGAAGTTAATATGAAGGTTAAGTTGAAATTTTTTAGAAGCTATCACAAGTTTATAAATACAACTGAAATCATACAGAAATATATCAAAAAATATTGAGCTGCATTATATGATCTTTAAAAAAATCTTCATCCGACTTTATTGTGAAAATCTAATTTGTAAAATATGTGGTGTGAAAAAGGAGCAAGCATAATATAATTTCAAAGT
Source organism: Atherix ibis (assembly GCA_958298945.1). NCBI lineage: Eukaryota > Metazoa > Arthropoda > Insecta > Diptera > Athericidae > Atherix > Atherix ibis. The sequence goes on from OY282609.1 coordinate 34,497,446, forward strand.
TCGGAAGAAAGTGTTAGATTTTACTATTATAGAATCTCCAGAATGCCCCATTCTCTATTTCCTATTAATAAAAATTCTTTGGAAGATTTAGCATTTATGTTTTTGGTGAATCCTATCCTTAAACCCAGATAAAAATCAGCATTCTTTGCTTCTGATTTTTAAAAATTATTTTTTCCTTTAACACTACTTGATGTTCTTAAAAATTAAAGATCAATTCAGAACCAAAGGTTATATTGTGTATTAACTTTATCTAAAAAAAAAAAATAAACATTGACGTCAAAGATGCTTTTTGATAAATGATCTACTCCAATCGTAATGAGTTAAAAATTAGTTTTTTTGTCCATAACTAATTAGGATACTGTTGCACAGGTACTTAATTGTTTAGTCAGATGATCTTTGGTTTTTATCTGTATAAGAAGAATTTCAATTTTAGTAGCAAAATCCGCCAAATTTATGATCAGCTCCGAAGTTATCGAGAACTTGCGCTTGGCTGATTGGAACAAAATAGATTTACTTCTGCGTACACTCTCTAGAAATTTTCTTGAAAATTTATAATATTTATTATTAAATTATCTTAATTTATGTGACTTGAATGACTCAATATTATTGAGTTGACAAGTAAGTTGAAAAACTGCAATCGATATAAAATTTTACTTTACACTTTATTTCATAAAATATTTTCCACGGGTTATTTTAATTTAAATAGAATTGAAAAAAGGGGAGATAACGAAATTCTTTGCACGTAGCCAATATTAAAACCTTTCCATGCACTCGTGCATTGGCAATTCTTAGTACTTGTCATTGCTTGTTTCTTTAAAATGCTTCGCGATGTTATCTGATATTTATTAAAAATGTAATAAAGTGCATTCTGTTCAATAGAATGATTGCACGTAAATAAAGCTACAAGACTCTTCACTTTTGCACGTTTATTCATCTTGATATTTGAGACTATCATTTTAAGAAGACTTCGAATCATTGCAATTATTCTCTTTTACTCCACTTCAAATAATTCACTTATAAGAATACGTAATATTTATGCCACTTTCAACTTATGCTCTATTGTTTGAAAAGATAAACTTCTCGGTAAATAAATTCGTTTTCTCAAAAGTAGTTTTTTTATATAATAATGACATTAGTTGTGTTTTTTTTTTCAAAGCAAGAAATTATTTTTATATTGAGAAGAGTTACTTATGGAAGTTAAAAGTAGAATTATTTTTTTTTTTACAAAATTCTATTACAAATTTGTTAAGAAAAGAAAAGTAGACGATATTTTTTTTCTAAAAATTCTTTAAAACTCAATACGGTCTTCGTAGGGTCGGTCTCTTTGATTAATTTTTGGGTTCTTCTATCAGGATGGACAATTCCGAAATGTACCCTGGAGTGCTACCGCAACTCCATAGTCCATTTGTGAATGCAATTCTACTCGATACGCTGCGGTTTAAACCGGATAAATGAGGAAGATCCTGTCCGAAAAGCTTACAGTGGCTTCATTTATGGTCCGAGAAGACAAGGTTAAGTGTAGAAATCTCTGCTCGTCAAAACTTCAAAAACATGCTGGGAATGTCGATCTAAAAAACCGAGGCACGAAACTGAGACATCTGGATTTATTAGATTCTGCAGACCTAGACCGGAGTCCCGGTTGTCGCAGCGTTGATGCTGATGAAAGGAAGACTTTCATACATTGTGTATGACAAAAGTAAATAAAGCAATGTAATTTTTAATTTTTTCAAAAATGGCACAATCAAAAAATCTTGGCCAACATTTTATCAAAAAAAAAACGACGATTTCAGCCAATAACGAATAGTTATCATAATATTTGGCGAATATATATTCTGTGTAGGTTCAAAATGTAGGTTGCTCATTTTAAGTCAAGTTATTGTATTGTAAAGAAAGTTATTTCGTTGTTTCCCAACAGAAAACTTAATTTAATTTTTTCAAAAGCAACTTCACACTTAAGCTGCATAATCATATGTATTTGGGCAGCTGATATTACAAGAAAAAAATTATCCGATGTGTATGGAGGAGATGTGTTAAGTGCCAAAACTGGTTTGCAAAATTTCGATCCGGCAATTTTGATCTCGAAGATGCACCACGTTCTGGAAGGCCACTTAAAGGCATTAATTGATGCAAACTGGCGAATAACAACACGTGAGATCGCTGAGAGATTAAATGTATCGAATTCGACCATTCGTGATCATTTGAAATGGCTTGGTTAAATCTCAAAGTTCGACATATGGGTTCCTCATCTTATTACGGAAAAAAATTTGTACCCACCCATTGACGTTTGTGATTTGCTTCTCAAACGTCAAGAAAATGATCAATTTTCGAAGCATATCATCGCAAGGGACGAGAAATGGGTTGTCAACAATAATATTAAGCGCAAAAGATCCTGGAGTAGAAAAGATGACCCGGCTCAAAGCACTTCGAAAGCCAATATTCATCAAAAAATGTTATGCTATCTGTTTGGTGGGATTTCAAAAGAATCGTTTGTTTTGAGCTTCTACCGAGCAATGCAACGATCAATTCTGAGGGTACTGTCATCAGTTGGACAAATCCAATAATTCACTTAAAGAAAAAAGGCCAATAAATAAACTATTGGGTTGTTCGGAAAGTAATTTCGTAATGAAACGAAATTACTTTCTTGAGAACTTAAAAATATAGGATGCAATTTTTGGCACCTGCCAATTTTCTGTAGAGATTACATTAAGCTTAGAGACTTCACAGTAGAGTTTTCATTTAAAGATAAATTTTATTTCTGAGACGGTAAGGCTTGCCTTTTTGCGAAGTGCCAAATGGCTCCTCTAGACTTTTCGTTAAAGTTGTATATTGTACAGGAGACTAGATTAAGGATAATTGAAGTAGATTAATTCCGCTCAATAATTGTTCAAAGTTTTGGAATATATCCAAAGCATTCCGCTAATTTATGATGTGTTTGTTTATAGTTCCGAGTAGTATTTATATTTATTGTATAAAAATTTTTTTAAAAAACTATAACTTCCTATTTAAGGATAGATCCGCATCTGATGGTATGTGGTTTATATCAAGTCGAAAATACCCTTTGAAGGATAACAGTTTTTCTTAATTTTTTATTCATTCAAAGTTTTAAAGTGCATCAAAAATATTTTAAATAAGAAATGATTTTTTGGCATTAAACTTTAAGATGGCATCACTCATTTGAATGGATTATAAGGACATTAATATTAGTGTCTCTGATACTCTTTTACGAAAAAGTTATATATTAAGATGAGTGGAATGATGATAAGTAGAATGATAATGCGTGAGACGCAAATGATAATGACAATGATGATAATGATGATGATGGTGTATTAAATTTTCTAAAAGAAGATATTCAACTTTTATAACTTTTGTCACAAAATAAAGTTTGACTTGAAAGTTTCTGTTGAGGGAATGATTTTATATTATATGTCTATATATGTATGTGCGTTTTGTATGCCAGTATTAAAGGATATTCGTGTACATATTATGAAAGAGTCTCTTATGATAATATTCTTTTCTATGACAATTTGTGGTAAGACTTAAAATGTGCTGGAGGAAAGGGGGGAAATGAATAAAAACAGCAATGAATGAATACAGATAATGAGTTTGATGAAAGAATGAAGGAGGGATATATGACATATTAAAGCTAAAAATCTTAAACTGAAATTGGTGCTAAGGCTTATAGAATGGAAGATGAGAGAAAATGGCACTCGGTTATATTCAATTATCTTGTTTGAACAATAAGGAGTTGCATAAATAATAAAAGACAGTCACATCTGTTCAGTTGAAGTCTTCTTGTAATTTTCAATTTTATATCATCAAAATTTTAAGAGTGGATAACGACTGGCTGTTGTTGTATGACAAAGAATTTTATTTTCAAACAAATTGGCAAACATAATTTCTTCCACAGGCTTGCTTTGTATTTTCGAAGAAATAAATACGAGTACACAAAATTCATAAAATTATTTTTAAATTGGGGTTGAATTCTGAATGTGAAGTGGATTCAATGGGGTTGGGAGAGAGAGAGAGAGAGGCAGTGAAACCTATCCAGAATCAAGGAAAGGCAAAGGGGTGAATATACAATTATTTCTTTCTTTTTGGCTCCCTCTCATGCTCTCTTATTATATTTATATTTCCGAGATTTTCTTCAATTTTTTTTCCATATTTTATATCAACTCATACCGTTACATTACATTTTATTATCTCCACCACATGGGTGCATACTTAAAATATTAACAAAATGGTTGCAGATGTACATTAGAAATAATTACTTACGATTGTCAAGATAAATTATTTAAATTTGTATAAAAGTAATTTTTCTGAAAGAGTTTTCATACGAGAAAGGCATGATTGTTAATATTGTATGAGAATGGCTTATTTAAGACGCACTTTTCAAATGTAATTATTATTTATTATATCTTGAAGGATATCACAATTCATGCGAAATTATTTTTGAGTTAACATTTCATGATTTTATTAAAATTTCAATAAAAAATAATAATAAAATTTTATGCAGTTAAAAACTTTTTATGTAAGAAGTTGGCAGGTGTTCATGTTAGTAGTTAATAGAAGATACGGAATCAAAAAAAAAAGTAGTATAGAAATCGCAAAAATATTTCAAAAGTTAAATAATACATTGTCAATTAGTTAAGGTTTATCTGAAATTGTTTATCTTTTTTTAACTTGTTCAAAATTAATCCAACGACTATCTAAGATTAAGCATCTTCACAATAATTTAAGCTAATATAAATTTCTTTTTCAAAATCAATATTGTTTCCTTATTTTATATTTGAATTAATTATTAAACCTATTAATTCTCCTTCCTCCTATACAACTACCAGCCTCCTACTAATCCTTGGTAAGATTTTTGAAAAAAGAAACCCTATTAAAACGACTCTACCCTATCCTAGTTAATGAAGAAACTATTCTTGATCACCAATTTAGCTTCCGACCTGAACATTCCACTATCCAGCAATGTCATCGCATTGTTTATCACGTTGTGTCCTCTCTCTAGAGGAAAGAGTGTTGTACAGGAGTATTTTTAGATATATCCCAAGATTTTGGTCGTGTATGGTATCCTGGACTCCACTGGAAACTAAAGAGCTTTCTTTCTTTAACATACTACTTTATCATAAATTCATTAACTATTATGATAAAGTAGTATGTTAACTATGAATCCTCGGAAATATTACCTATTCTAGCTGGAGTCTCATAAGGCAGTATACTTGGTCCCATTTTATACGAGGTCTGTTCAAAAAGTATCGCAAATTTTGTGTTTTTTTCAAAAATTATTTATTGATTCATAAATATCTTTTTTGTCCCCTTCAAAGTAATCCCCACCAGATATTATACACTTGTGCCAAAGTTTTTTCCAATTCTTGAAGCACTTCAAAAAATCATTTTTTGTGATCTTTTCCAGCTTCTCCTCCGATGCTGTCGTTATCTCCTCAATCGTAGCGTAGCAGCATCCTCTCATAGGGCTCTTCAGTTTTGGGAACAAGAAAAAGTCACAGGGGGCCAGATCTGTGAAATACGGTGGCTGCGGTATTATTAGTGTGTTGTTTTTGGGCAAAAATGGCAGAATTAATTTTTGTTCTTCCACAAACCGGGCGTTCCTAGCGCATTGCTTCGCGCAACTTGTGCATAACTTGCAGGTAATATTCCTTATTGACCGTTCTACCCTATGGCAAGAACTCATGATGCACCACGCCCCTGCAATCGAAAAAAACTGTAAGCGAAACCTTCACGTTCGACCGAACTAGGCACGCTTTTTTCGGTCTTGGCTCGTGCGGCAGCTTCCATTGGGATGATTGAGCTTTGGTTTCCACGTTATAACCACAAACCCATGATTCGTCACTAGTTATGACTCTGGAGTAAATTTGGGTCATTGCGGACAGAGTCCAACAGCTCCTTAGCAATGTTAATGCGATGTTGTTTTTGGTCGAAATTGAGTAAAAATCGAAGACGTGCCAAAACACGTGCAAGCAAAGCAGCTGTCAAAATTTAAGTGAACATTCAAAATAACCGAACTTGACGGCACAAACGGGAGGTATAAGTGCCAACCTAACGCCACAAAAAATCGAAAATCGAATATACGTAACCCGCGGAAATTCAAAATTCGCGATACTTTTTGACCTTGTATAATATTTATAACCATGACATACCATCTGATCCTAATACTTATGCAGATGATACGGCTATACTTGCTAGTCTTACAGATCCTGACATAGCTTCCAACCATTTATAATCCCATATACACAACCTTTAATCCTAGTTTAAGAGATGGATAGTGCGGGTAAATGAATAAAAGGATGCTCACATTACTTTCACACTTTGTCAAGGAAAACTTTTCCCTTTGTATCTTAATAGCAACATGTTTCCTCAAAATGATAAAATGGGGGGACTTTACCTGTATAACATATTAACATAGAATCCTCATACAGGACTAAAAAAATTTGCAGCCACTGGGTATTAACTACAACTTGTTAAACTACTTGACAAATGCTCGAAACTAATAATTAAAACTAAACTTATAATCTACAAAACAATTATAAAACCAATTTGGACATATGGGACTAAAGTTTGGGGTTCAACGAAACGTTCCATTTTCTATCGCGTGCAGGGCGTACTATCCAAGATCCTCCGTAAAATTGTTTATGCCCCCTTTTATGTTCGTAACACCATTATACATCGTGATCTAAATGTTCCCTTTGTTCAGGACCTGTGCATTTCCAACTATCAAACATTTGACTCCTGTTTATCCTATCATCATAATCTACTTATAAGAGAATTTTCTTGTACTGCCCTTCTCGGAAACACTCATCAGAGACTTAAGATACAATGGACTAGATACGAGGTCTGTTCAAAATGTATCGCGAATTTTGAATTTCCGCACGTTACGTATATTCGATTTTTGATTTTTTTATGGCGTTATGTTGGTACTTATGTCTCTCACTTATACCGATGCGTTCGGCTACTTTGAATATTCAGCTAATTTTTGATAGCTGCTTTACTCCCACTTCATGATGCATAAGATTGTTAATTAAAATGTTATGTATATCTGCTTATTACAATACAATTGTAGTTGCAGATAAAAAAAGGATTCATTATTTTTAACGTTGAGCAGAGATATCTTCTTTGTATCTTTTGCTTATATATTAAATTGGTTTTTATTGACTTACGAGTAGTACTTGATTTGCTTACAATTCATGTGTTAGCTCAAACATAATTATCTATATATTTAATTGCTTAAAACTAAACTTCATTCTAGACTTAAAAAATTAGAGGAAGCAATGTCCAGGAAGAGTAGATTAGGAGTTTTGGATTTTTACGAATATTGTGTTGCTTCCACAACAATGGAAATGGGAAATTAGGGAATTATAAAATTCGACGTTCATAATATTTCTATCTTTAGCGAAGTCACATATGATAACTGGTGATGCATATGGTAGAGTTAATTATTGTATGAGTATCTCTGTTGGATGGTTTGGGTATTAATTCTTTCAAATGATTAATTGCTTATCGTCTATATTCTGATATTTTGAAAGGCGTTTCCTAAGGGTAAATCTTTCGGATATATAGATTTTATTGGCATATGTTTTCGAGAAACTAAAGGTGATTGAATGAATAAGTTGTTTGTAAAATACTAAATTTGTATTTATACTAAGCTCCTTCCAACGTCTAAGTACTCGTATAAATCGAAAGGTATGAATACCCGTTTCGGCTTTTTTCAAAATTGGCTCAACATATTGGTTAAATTTAAACATTAAGTTAAACTTCACGCCTAGATATTTCAGTTGATTTGGAACTTGAATAGCTGTGTTTTTATTCAGAATACGCAGCCTTTTGCTCTTTGTAGCAATTTTTCTCAGTTTGCGAGAGCTTGGATTACAGAAACAGATTAGATAGGATATATTACGATTAACTGACAAGCTCCAGTTACCATAATAATTTATAATTTTAAATAGTAGCTCCTGTGTTCTTTTTAGAGCTAAGTTTGGTTATTTCCTTTTGGCATATCCAAGAGTGTCATATAGCATACAATATTATTTGTTCTTTTGTGATAGTTGGTATACCTTCAGTTTATATTGAATAGAGCAAGCGGCCTAATACCGCTCCTTTGAGAACTCCTTCACTTATTCAAAAAAATTCGGAAGAATTCGTGTTCTGATCCTAACGCAAGATGATATATCCTGAAGAAATGAGTGCAGCAGCGTAATATAGGGTTTTCCAATAAGAGTAATATGATTTCTAAGTGATGTTTCAGCCATTTATAATATGTCATGATCTGTCTTTTTTTTCCATTGTATTCAATAATGTTTACAATTTTATCATGGAGAGATATACGTAAGAAAAACGTTTACAAATTATTCAATTTTATTATCAAAATAATTGTTCTCCAATTGCAACTTTTCGTGCGCTTTTGCCATTTTATGGTCGTAATAATCGTCCAACTGTGCTCGCTATTCGTCGAATTATTAAAAATTTCGAGCGTACATTTTCTTTACATAATGCTGATTTTGTCTTGGAACAACTTGAAAACGGTAACAATTTTTTTAAGAAAATCATCTTCTCCAATGAGGCTCACTTTCATCTAAAACGGTGCGATACATAAACAAAACTGTCGATTCTGGTGCGAAGAAAATCCACAAATTATTCATGAACACCCATTACATTCACCTAAATTGACAGTTTGGTCTGGTGGAATCATCGGTCCGTACTTCTTTCGAAATGAATCTGGTAACACCGTTACTGTCAATGGAGACCGGTATAGATAGATGATAACCAACTTTTTATGGCCGAAATTGGAAGAAGTTGATCTTGACAACATCTGGTTCGAACAAAACGGGGCTACGTGCCACACAGCACGTGCAACAACCGAATAATTACGAGAAAAGTTTGGAGATTCGATTATTTCAAGAAATTGTGAAATTGAATGGCGTCCAAAAAGTTGTGATTTAACACCATTAGACTATTTCTTGTGGGGTTATTTGAATTCATTGGTCTTTGGCAATAAATCAGACTCTCTTCAAGCTTTAGAAGTCAATATTGAACGTGCTATTCATGACATACGACTTGATTTAGTGGAAAAAGTGCTCGAAAATTGGGTTCATCGGATTCGTTCCTACAAAAGAAGTCGTGGAGGCCATTTGAATGACATTTTATTTAAAACTTAATTTTATCGATTGTACTTCACATTAAATAAAAAACATTTAAATTTTCTTAACAATTAGTGTGTATTTTTAAAAAAGAAAGCATATCACTCTTATTCGAAAACACTCTATATGGAGAGAAATTAAGTTTACACAGTTTGTGCACTAATCCCTTATGCCAAACTAAGTCCAAGGCTTTGGTTATATCTAGGGACAAGTAACTGTTGACTATTTACAGTTTAACGCAGTTGTGTTGTCAATATGAAGTCGGCAAAGCGCAAGTCCGGAATAACTTTATTTTTATTACACAATTCATTTACCTTTTTGCAAAAGAAATTTTCTAATATTTTCCCTAAACAAGGAAGAAGATATTTAGGTCGATATTGCCGTAAGGCTGCCCTACTTTGAGCTTTCGGAATATTAAAAATTATCCCTAATTTCCAGGCTTTAGGGAAGTAGAAATTGTTGATGCAGTGATTAAATCATTTTTGGAAGCTTTCTCACCATAAAGTTTGATATATTTTTGATGACGTCAAACTTTTTATATTGGGTTGTCAAAAAAGTAATTTTATTACATTACGAAATTACTTTCCGAACAACCAAATTATTTATTTATTATTTTTTAATAAACCCGATAATTTTTTTTTTATTATTTATTTAATTACTTTAAACGATCCCTGTAAAATCCCACCATAATTTTTTTTTAATGAATAATGGCTTTCGAAGTGCTTTGAACCGGTTCATCTTTTCTACTCCAGGATCTTTTGCACTTAACATAGTTTCTCGTCCCCAGTGATAATACGCTTCAAAAATTGATCATTTTCTTGGCGTTTGAGAAGCAAATGACAAACGTCAATGCGACGGCACAAATTTTTTTCCGTAAGAAGATGAGGAACCCATATGACGAGCGTTGAGATAAAACCTAGCCATTTCATATGATCATGAATAGTCGTATTCGATAAATTTAATCTCTCAGCAATCTCACGAGTTGTAATTCGCCGATTTGCATCAATTAATTCCTCTATTGTGTCTTCATCAGCTTAAACTGGCCTTCCAGAACGTGGTGCATCTTCGAGATCAAAATTGCCGGATCGAAATTTTGCAAACCAGTTTTGACACTTAACACATCTTCTCCATACATATTGGACAATTTTTTTCTTGCTGGAACAGCATTTTTAACTTTTTCTATAGTAAAAATTGAAATATACCGAAAATGCATTTTCCAAATTTAAAAATGTATTAACCAAAAACTACTATGCAGAATCAAGCAAGCCTTGCTATGTCAGCTATCACAATACATATGATTATGTGGCTTAAGTGTGAAGTTGGTTGTGAAAAAATATAATTAAATCCTCTGTTGGGAAACAACGAAATTACGTTATTGACGACCCAATATTATTTAATGTTTTTATTATAGAATAGAGTGTGTTTTGGAATTCCTTGCGCAGTTATCAGTGCTGAATTCACTGATATGAGTTGGGGCGTTTGCTAAAAAACTGTTGATCTGATTGTTTATTTTACAATAGTTTGTAGAGGTAAGTTTGAACTAGAATTGTAAAGGTTCTTATAAAACGTGGCAAAGTTATTAGAAATATTAATTGAACCTTCTATTATTTTGCGGTTGTTATTATCGGTGCCTATTACTTTATTGAGTGTCGTTCGACTGGTGATTGCGTTAAGCTGCTTGAAATGTATCAGAATTGGATGCTTTTTTGAAAGTCGTTCAAAAAATATTTCGTTAAAGTGTTTGTTAACTTTATGGCATATTATAGCTGATAATTTTAATATTTATGAATAAAAAATAATATTGACAAAAATTTCCACTATAACTACATTTACAGATATTGATCCTTTCTAGTAAATTTTCGAATAGGTTTTTTTCATAATTGTGCGGCACTATATCATCTATAACTTGATTGGTATTGATTTGGAGCTCTTGAATTTTATATGGAGTATTTACATAAACCCCAGAAGAAGTCCAATGGCGTTAAATCAAGTGATCTTGGTGGCCAATTTACATCACCTCTTGATGGAATAGTGTCTATTAAATTTGATGATGGTTTTTAGCAAATCGATTATTTTACACTGTTGAAACCACAAATCGTCGATAGCTATGTCATCAAAAATAGGACATAATAAAGTGGTTTTCTTGTCTCTGAAGCACACATCATAGTAGTAACTGTTTTATTTTCAAAATCATATGAACCAATTATGTCTCCGACCCATTAAATGCTTTCTATAGTGATACGTGCTAAATGTAATGGTTTTTTAATAATTGCTCTTAGGTTTTTGCATGCGCAAATGCAACACTATTGCTTGTTAACATAGCTGAAAATGACTTTCGTTTGAGAAGATGATTCCTTATAGCTTCTTGATTTGTAGGGTTAGTACAGGCTCTTCTAATTTTCTGCAAAATTGTTAATGTGATAATTGTGGAGAAGATCAATTGTTGAGAATATCTTAAAATCGATAAAACTGAACTCTATGCAACACTTTGACTAATCGAAGCAGTGCACGTATGAGCACATACACTTGTTGGTATGTTTTATACCAAACCAGTAGACTCAAATTTATCAACTAAATTCTTTATTGCAGGCTCACTGGAGCGATCAGAAATATCGCGAATTTTATAAAATGTACCCTACACAGATCGACCTCTTTCATAATTGATTTCAGCTATTTTAATACGATTTTCGAGCAGAATTGAAGATATTGTAACCTTATACTGCGAACATGTCAAAAAAGAAAAATGAAATAATTGTAAACATATCCAATTTCAATAAAAAATTTAAAATTCTAACTGATAAACCCATTAGAAGATTATCCAAAATGCAATCGAACTGATCAATAGTGTCATAATATATGTAGACCATTAAGCAGATTGGGTTTTCCTATAACCATATGAGAAATATGCATAGTACAAGGACTTGATTGTTGTTTAAATAAAAATTTTCTGTTAAAAAAATCTGAGGTTCATTATCATCAAAGGCACAAAAACTCGAAGTTTTGTCTAGAACTTCTGAATTAAGCAAATCTCACACGTCCTTGTTTCTATTCTCCCAAAATGACTGTCACATTCCCTGCATCTTTACGTCGCCATTGCTATCATAAATAAAGCTACTGTAAACTTTTCTAGCAGAATCTTCTTCAACCACATAGATAACGTGTTCGGTCCACCGCAGCCCAATTTAGATATTAATCCCACTTTTGTGATGGCACTACAAAGATTCATTACTAACCAGGCATCGTAACAGTCTATCCTTATGCAGGGGGTAGGTTATGAATCGCAGAATCCTATTCTTAGATATGACTTAGTTCTCACTAACCGAGGATTCCACTTCGTCTTAGACAACTTGTAATATAATTTTTAATAGAACTTCTTTAGATACATTTTGATATATTTAAATGCCAGACTTAGACATTGAGAATGTTTCGTCATTTGTGTGTATTTTAAATGTTATTCATTAAATACTTTATAAAACAATTAAAAGAAATTCTTAATTTTATTAAAATAAATTATTGTATTTTGAACATTGATAGCAAAAAATCTGTTGGAAAATATTTAAAATTATTTATACGTAAAAAATAAAAACAAACTAATTGGTAAAAAAAGTATGATTAAGTAAAAAAACTTTTACAAAAACTAGATTTAATTATGGCAAAATATATTTGTTAAAAATTGGCAGAAAATATAAATTTTAAAAATGATCGAAAAGGAGTATGAAATTGTATTACAGAATATTAATGTTAAATCAGTTTTTTTATTCTGAAAATATATTTAGCAATCCAGTGTCCTTTATAATATTTTGATAATAAATTTAAGTGGAATAATTATTTGAAATAGTTAATGATAAAAACTTACCACCGACAACGCGACACGTAATAACAATATCGTCGCCTTCTTGCTTAGGTCCTAGTTGAGATCCATTGAGCTGACGACCCCAACGGTCAAGAATAATCGGTTGCTCCGGTAATACTGCCAAAGAATATGCGAGTGTAAAATTGTTATTTTCCTTTTTTGGAATTTATTATTATATAAAACTTTGCTATTGCATTTATTTAAAAAAAAAAAAACATTTGAAAAATTCAAAATAGAAATTTATTAAAACAAAAGTATAATTTTCAGTAAATATTTCAGTTTGATAATAATTCTGTTTTTTACAATTTCTCTTTCTAAAGCATTAAATTTTAAAGTTATTTATTTATTGTTATATTATCTTTTGCTCATATCAAATACAAGCTTAAATAGTGTTTATTTTAATTTTATACAAAATTTTATAACTCATTTCAATGATGGTGTTTTTAAAGAGAAATTAAAACATAATAATAAAAAAGATAAGCAAAACAAGGAGGAATATACATAAGATGATGGTATACGCAGTTAGAGCGTGAACCTTTTTGGGGGATGGAAATCATACAAAATCATACGAAAATAAAATGTGAGAACAAAAGTATAGAAACGGTTGATAATAGCAATACTCACTTATTACGGACAAATTGTATCGAAAGCTTTGCGTTTGGCTAGTCCGAAAGTCGACACGGCAACGATACACTCCTTGATCGTGACGTTTGATATCCTGTAAAAGAAGAGATAAGGAATAAAAATACGATAAAGATGGGAAAAATGAAAATAAAATGCGAAATAGATAAACAGGATGTGAATAAAATTCCCATAAAAATGTCCAAATGTATTAACAAATCTAATACACACAGCAAAGCAAAAGAATAGCGAACGAATACAAAGTTTTTGGGGATTTTACTCTTAAATAATTGTATAAAAAGTCTGAGTGTTGGATGGGTGGGGGTTTGGTGAGGGTTTTCTAACAAACAAACACATTCATACTTACGATGGATTACAGAATAAATAGAAATGCCACTCGTAAAAGCCGAAATGAAGTCAACAACAAAATAGCACCACGATTATCAGAAAACGTAATGCAAGATGAGATTTTATTATGCCAGCTAGATTTGGAGAGAAGCTTTAGGAATAAGGATTGTTGAATTTGTGTCATCCACCTTATTGGAGGATATACTACCTCCGAAAAGATTTGACGAAACGTTGTTAAAATACGTTTGAGTATTTATAAGAGATTGGGAAAAATAGCTGAAGAATCTGATGCGGGGGTAGCAAGCGCTAATAAATGTCGTTCGGGGGTATATTCGTATCATGATGTTTGATGTCATTCTGTAAGTGCTATGCTACTCTTATTTTTGATTTAGTAAACCAGTCAATTCTATTGTAGATAAAACAGAATCATTGCGATGCCAAAAATGTCAGACAAAGTTTTGCTATTAATAATATTTTGTCAGCAGCTTTTTTATTCTTTGAGTGAAAAAGATGAGGGTCAGGCAATTGATTGAAGAAATATTCGAGATGATGTACAATTTTTCCAACTGATAAAGTCATTAATTAATTTTGTTCTCTTTCAGTTTTAATTAAAAAAATTAGTAAGTCACTCAAACTGTCGAGATAATAATAGTTGTAATAGGGGTAATTTGACAAAGTTCCGACCATGTAACTTTTGCGAGTTAATATTACGATTGAATAAGTCATATTTGTTACTTAAACGACATTGACCGATAGCTAAAGGATTAGAAATAAGTGGGTTAAGCTGAATTTAATTAAAAAATTAATGAGAAGATATGGAAATAAGATTGTTGGATCTAAAAGATCTACTATTGGTGGAAACTTATTGGTACAATAATTTTGAAGTTAGTTCCGGATCGCTTTTAATATTTGTCTTTTGGAATTTAACAGTCGTAGAGAGTAGCCGATAACAAATTATTCTTGTGCATCTAACACTGCAACAACGTGTTAAAATTATAAAAACATTTTATTTAAATAATAGTTCAATTTTAAATACACGGAGAAAATTATATTACATTTTTGATCAACCATTCAGCATGTAATGAGTAATTTTGAAAATATGCATACACTTGGAGATAATAATTAAGCTAACGTACATCTGAAAAGATTGATGCAGTGAGGCAGGGTGTTGTTGAATGTTCGGGTAACTCTCATCGACGCCTTGCACAAAAATTGAACATATCTCCCAATTTGTTCAAAATTCTCAAAATTTGCTTCTTTATTGGTATAAAATTTAATTAATATAAGAGCTATAGGTAAATGAACATCGAAGACTGGTGTGGTCAAGTTTTACAGCTCGGTGTGGACGACCACCATTTTTGGAAAACATGGCTAACTTTGTTCATAAACAGAATAGCCGCTATTGGGGCACTGGAAACCCTCAACTGATACATCAGAGATCAGTACACTGTCGTAGAGTAACTGTATGATGTGGCATTTGGGTCGGCGGTATCATTGGCCATACTTTTTTGAGGATGCTGGAGGCAATGCTGTAAAAGTTAATGGTGACAGCTATCGGGACATGTTGGAAAACGTTCTTCCGTCCAAATCAGATTAGTTGGCCTACAGCACATATGGTTCCAAGAAAATTTCTTCCGCTCGAATCAGATCAGTTAGGCCTACAGCACATGTGGTTCCAACAAGACCATGCCACAGGCCATATCAAACGCAGTGCTACGATGCAAATTTTGAGAGAAATCTTTTCCGGCCGAATAATGTCAAAAGGTGGTGATATGGACTAGCCCCTATGATTCCCTGATTTGAACCCTCCCGATTTTTTTGTATGGGAGTACTTGAAGGAAAAGGAGTACACTAAGAAACCAACTATAACCTCGATGCTTAAGGACAACATTCGAAACGAAATTCTTGAAATAACACCAGAAAAGTCTGCGAAAATGTTATGGAAAACATGCTCAGAAGAGGCCGGAGGCGGGCATGTGATCGACATCATATTGGATTCGTAATGCTAAAATCTTATTGTATAAGTTATTACAAAACAACTTAGACCTGGAGCTTAAATCGCACAAAGAAACTATGCGTAACAAAAGTTGTGGTAAGGATGTAGAGTAGACCAAAAAAATTATGGGCACATCCTGACTTTTTGTCAAAATTGGTCAGCTAATGAGGATATTATAGTTATTTGCCATTTGGTAAATAATTAATAAAGCAAGTATGATTACTTCATAAAGAAACGACGTCCTCTGTCCTTATATGGACACTTAGACATATTCTAATGACTTTGCGTACAATTGAATATAATTCGAATTTAAATACAATGTATCTGATACAGGTATTAAAAATAAATTTTTGCTTCATTTTGGGGAAACTTCGAAGCATCTTCGTTCATTTAAGCTTCTTCAAAATTGCTAATCATTTCTTTAAGCTGAAGAGGGTTTTTATTTTAATTTTTCATATTTTCTTGTTTAATTTTAACCAAATTCTGATGAGATTTTAAGATAAAAATCGCTGAAACAATTATTTAATTATAATCTTTTCTTTTTTGGAAATGTTATCTTTTTCTGTATTCAAATAAACCACTGATATTATGTAGCTTCTTTGAGGCTGTTTGGAAATTGAACTAGAAAACTACCAAGTGTATAAGCTTAAATCCGCTGTTTAGTCATAGATGGCGTGAGTGAGCGTATTAAGCTACTATGGGCACGCCATACTTTTTTTTATGAGTTTGACATCTGTCAACATTAATCAATGCACATTGTCAGCAATTTCGTACAATAACACACATTTTTCCTTTGGTAATCATGTCTAGTTTTGTGCCAGAAAAACTTGCTTTTCTGCTTCAATTTGAAGAAATCGGCTGCCAAATCGCAACGAATGCTTAAACAGCCCTATGGTGACAGTGCTTTATCGGAAACAACGTGCCGAGATTGGTTTCGTCAGTTCAAAGACGACAATTTTGACTTGTGGAACAAGAAGCGTGAAAATAGACCTAGGAAGGTTAAGGACCATCAATTGCAGGCACTTTTGGACGACGACGATAACCAATCGCAAAAAATGCTCTCGGAAATGGGTGCCGCATGAATGGAACGATACGCAGATGGAGCAACGCCAAAACACATGCGAAATCTTGCTCGCCAGACAAAAAAGAAAGTCGTTCCTGCATCGGATTGTCACAGGCGATGAAAAGTGGACATATTTCGAGAATTCTAAATGCAAGAAATCGTGGGTTGATCCCGGCCAACCATCAACATCTTCCCCAAGACCAAATCTCTTCAGACGGAAGACGATGCTGTGCGTTTGGTGGGATCAGCAGGGTATCGTCTACTATGAGATGTTGAAACCTGGTGAAACTGTCAATGCCCACCGCTACCACTAACAACTGATCAAATTGCACCGTGCTCTGCGTGAAAAAAGGACGGATTATCCATAACAACGCACCAACGCACACATCAAAAAGGACCGAAACAACTTGGAGACACTCAACTGGGATGTTCTACTCCATCGCGCTTATTCACCGGACCTGGCTCGCTGAGCAGCACTACGATTCTTACGAAGACGTCCAAAAATGGAAATGTGTAGCTAGCAAGTACTTTGATTAAATTTGTTTTTAATGCATAAAAAACAGCGGATTTAAGCTTATACACCTTGTAAATTATTTCAAATTAATTTTATTTTAAAAAATAAAATTTTAAATTACTGATTTAAGTTGTTTAAATCTTAATGCTAATAGAATTATTTTTACGGTGAGAATCTGTAATGTAGAATGTAAGCATTCGAGTTTCAACTTAAAGTATTAAACTTGCTTAATACGGATTATGTAGTGTGTTAATGTGCCGAATAAATCATTCATCAAAATAGTAATCATTAAAAATAGAGAAATAAATAAATTAAGTGGATTAATTTATTTATTTCTCTATTTTTAATGAAAACTTCTCTGTTTTTATTGTACAAATTCTTAAAATAATTATCATATCATAAATGTTTGTATTATCTTATCGGATCGTTTTTAAAATCCAAACCCTTTTTAATAACATTCACACCCTTTATAATATAACTTTAGAAATTATATATTTTGTATTTGGATTATATTCAGAAAGGTTAGTAGTTTATGAGATTTTTGAAGTGAGGTGTTAATATAAATGGAATTTTTGTTAGTGTATATTTTCTAAAACTTATAGTGTAAAGTTTTTAAAAGCTTGAAAAGTGGCAGAATACGACAATGTATAATTCTTTGAGAAAGAAAGTTTCTAATTATTATCTTTTACATCCTAGAGTTTGGTTTTATGAGATATATAAGATCTTGTCTGTAATGTGTCATGTACACTATAGAGAAAAAGTGGTAAAATTAGAGAAAAATCTTGTTAGAGAAGTGTAAACTCCTTGTAGAGTAAGATTATAGAGCTCTACAGTAACTCTACGCAATAGATTTTACGCGAGATTATTCTGTAGTATAAACGTAATTCTGTAGAGCAGATGGAATTTCTGTAACGGCTAATCTTTCACAGGGAGGAATCGATTTTCGGAAATCTGTGTTTTGCTTTTCAATACATAGGGTCACTCTTTGGAGCAATACCTTGGAATTCGAAAGCAACATCCGCAAAAATGCGTTTAAGTTCTTGAATTTTCAAACTTCCAATAAGTCGCGATAAATTACCTTTTTTCGGTGCATTTTCGCACCCAACAATTTCGTATTTTCTTCTTATTTTCGAATAAGTATGTATTATTTGCAAATATCACTTATTTTCGTTAAACGCAAATGTTTGTTTTATTCATTTTCTTGCTGTTATTTCAAGTAACATTAATAATTAAAGACACATTCTATGCGCTACGATACTAAAGGACATTTGGCGATCAGGATATAGGGGTACGAAAATTGAAGTAGAAATGGAATGAAAAGTGGTTTTTTGGAATAAGCGTTGGACCAGGCCTCAGTGGGATTCGTACAAACGAGCTCTTGGATGGTAGTTCAGTATGCAAATGACTGTGGTGCCGACCCGATTGAAGTCAAATCTCATTGTGCGCTTTGCCGTATATCTCTACTAGAGAGTAGTCAGAGTAGTCATTGTAGATGGCCGATAGAGCGTCTGGTAGATATATTTTATTGTAGAGACGTACTGAGTGTAAACGGGTTTGGTAGAGTAGTTTCCGGTAGAGCTCTACCACTTTTTCTCTAAAGTGTACGCAGAGTTTAAGTACAATTCTTTTTAATCATCCTAATGTGGAGAATAATAGTTTTCCCTAATTTCGCAATTATATATAATGTGGTTAAAATACATTTCTGAAAGTTTAATTTAGTTTCAATAAAGCAAATAACGTCCTAATTTCTCAACAAATCGTTTTATTAAAAATATACCTTTTCTAACCTAACTGAAACTATTCTGCTGTAAAAAGAATTATAAATGGAGGCTTCGCTGAGTTTTCTGTTATCGTACTTACGCTTTTATTCATATAGACTTTCCGAACAACATCTTTCATATCTAAATAGATTGCTTGCTTCGTCCATTTCCATGTGATCTAAGAAAGGTTTGTAACGACTCCTGTTTTAAGCTCAAAGAGTTCTGTTTGTATGCCGAAAAATCACCCATTCCCCTCATGATCTAAAAACTATCGGGTGATTTTTTGGCTGCTTGATTTTTCACGTTTTTATTTTTAATAGCTCATGCGCGACACATCATAAATGTTAAAATTAAAAGTTCTCAGTAAGCATTGTCATTTTATTGTGGAAAGACACATCCAAATAACGCTTACAAATTACTGAGTTTTATTATCAAAATCCGTGATCTGTGAAAAATATTTTTTGCGTACTTCGACCATTTTATGGTCATCATAATCAAATTACTGAGTAAGCAAATCATGTTATAGTAATAAAATTTCCTAGTTATTTTACGCTATTGGACATCAAACTACCAACTAGTGTGCGTAGAGTCCGAAGAGGGGAAAATATTGCTGCGTAGCGTAATTGGGATTGTGTTACTCGATAATGTAGAGATTTTTGGCAAGAAACTTGGTCTAAAATCATATAAAGTACAGCTCATATAAGAACTGAAGCCGAACTATGTGCACAAGTGTCAAATTTTCGATGAGCTTCGCCGCTGAACGCAAATTTATTAACAAAAAATTGCGTTCAGCGACGAAGATCATTTCTGGTTGAATAAGCATCACAGGCAAAACAACAACTACCATTGTGCCCAGAAAAATGCACTGTTTCGTAAGGTTTATTCGCAGGTAGAATAATTTCTTTCAAGATGACGCTGGCCGCAACGTATCTGTCAATAGCTCCCGTATTCGGTCGAAAAGTTCGGCATATGGTATCAACAAAGCGGCGCTCCATGCCACATAGCACGTAAAATAATTGGCATATTGAGAGATGCCTTCGGTGGGCAATTTATCTCACGTTTCGGACCGGTGTTTTGGCTGCATTGATCATGCAATTTAACGCCTCTAAACTATTTTTTATGAAGCTACATAGAGTCGCTCAACTATGCCAATAAACTAGCCTTTGAAGACAACGTTACTCGTATTATTAGTGGGAAACAAGCCGATATGCTCGAAAAAGTGGTTCAAAATTGGACCTTTCGCATAGATCAGTTAAAACGTGGTCGTTGCTAATATTTACATAACAAAATCTTTTAAAATTAAATGGCAAACATTGATTTATCGATTCTAATAAAAATGTCTTATTGTTTTTGTGGTTTTTTTTTTTTTTGGAAATTTGACAACCAAACACTTTTATAGGAAATATGAACCCTATTAAGATACGAGGGTCGTTCAATAAGTCCTTAAAAAGATGGAAAAAAACTGGTTTTTAAAAAAAAAAAATTTTAATAATAAAATCTCCGTTTAGCTCTATACACTTTTATCCCGTCCAAAAAATAGGATTTCGGAAGTTCTGCAAAATACTCATCCGTTTGAGCAATGACGTCCTCGTTGGAAGTAAACCGTCGTCCACCAAGCCATTTCTTCTGATTGGGGAAAAGAAAATAGTCACTCGGAACCAAATCTGGTGAATAAGCGGGATGCTGCAACAATTCCATTCTCAATTCCACAATTTTGGCCATGGAAACAGCGCAGGTGTGCACACGCGCATTGTCCTGATGCAAGAGGATTGTTTTCTTTTTCAGATGGGGCCGTTTCTCTTTGATTTTCTCGCTCAACCGTTGCAATAACGACGCATGATACGCTCTGTTATTGTTTTTCCTTTTTCCAAGTAGTCGATAAAAATGATGCCCTGCGAATCCCAAAAGACCGTGGCCATCACCTTGCCGGCCGATGGCACATTTTTTGCCTTTTTCGGAGCCCGTTCACTCTTGAAAATCCACTGTGATGACTGTCTCTTCGTTTCTGGAGTGTAGTAGTGTATCCACGTTTCGTCCACAAGATTGCGATGAAAGAGTGCCAACATAGCCTCAGAGTCCACTGCACGATTGCGTTTATTCTCCTCTGAGAGCAACCGCGGCACCCCATCTTGCCGAAATTTTTTTCACAGACAATTTTTCGTGCAAAATTGAAACGATTGTACCTTGTGATATGCCCATGGCCTCAACTAATTCGCGCACTTTAATTCGCCGATCGTTCAAAATCAGATCGTAGATTTTGTCGATGATTTCAGGAGTAGACACCTTAACTGGGCGTCCTGAACGATGTTCATCTTTTGTGGATGAACGGCCACGTTTAAATTCATTCACCCAATTGTAAACCGTCGCTAACACAGGTGCAGATGTGCCATGAACTGCATCCAACTCGGCTTTGATTTCTTTCGGACTTAAGCCTTTCAAATGGAGATGTTTGATGACAGCCCTAAACTCGCTTTTTTCCATTGTTATGCACAAATAAATGTCGTTAACTTTAATCGACGATAGAAATTGACCTACGCTATGGATCGAGCTGAAATTTTGACAGCTTTCCTGTCGATAATGCTACTCGGATTTTCTAAGGACATATTGAACGACCCTCGTATTTTGCAGTTTTTACTTAAATCACTCATTATACAAAAAAAGTAGTCTTTATTTTGCAACTATTCCAACAACTATCATTTTCTTATCTATTACCTTAAAATCAATAGTTAATTTACCTTTAAGTTTTTATCTTTTCAATATATGAAAATCTTTATTTGATATTTAATAAAATTAAAATTATCTAAATATGCAGGTTTCTTTAGTGGTAGATTCCGAAATGGTCCAATTTACTCTCTAATGTGCAATCTCCACTCCAGTACATTCTCACTCGTACTTTTTTTAATTTTTAATTTTACTTTCATTTCTAATTGCATTTTTACCAGTATATATTATTTTGTATCTTAATAAAAATTCAAGCTTTTCAAAAAAAAACAATTCTTTTAAAATAAAACTGAAAATTTATATAAAATTTTAGATGAAATTAACATAAATTTTAGGATTAATTTCATATGATAATCAAATACTCTGAACTTACCTTTATATCTAATGCTGCTGGAGATGAATCAAAATTAAATTTGGCACGTGAACCAAAAACTTCAGGTGCGGACCAATGTCTCGGCTCTTCTGTGCTAATTTTTTCACGAACATCAAAGCTAGAAACACAAACGATAAAAAATTTCATAATATTTCCCCAAATTTTCTTTTTTAAACGTGTTTTAAAAAAATATTTATTCAAAAGGACATTTTACAGGATGTTTTCTTATTTTGTTTTGCCCTTACATAATTTGAATGTAACTTTGAAAAGGATTCATGGCGTGGATGACTTTTACTACATTTACAAATTAATTTTTTTCTACAGAAATTTTACTCCTTTGAATGTTTGTATACCCAACATTAAGTAGGATAGCATGTGTTAAATCACATACGTGAAGGACATTTAAATTAGGGACAAATAAAAAATATACACTTATTATTAATATGATATTAGTATAAAAGGATGTAAATCCACTATTCAGAATAGTTAAAGCCTTGCTTTAAATATAAATAATATCCTTTTTAATTGTGATTGTACTAAAAGGAAAAATGTTGCAACATAAAAATACTCAGCTTTAATCTTTAAACTTTTCGTCTACTATGAATTTAATGGGAAAAGAAACATTTTTACTTATTTAATAATTTTTAATATTATTCTTTTTTAAGGAATGCACATTCAAGTATATGCGAATATGTCAAGATAAATGTGCAAATACATCTTTTGTCGATAATAATATTTTTAATTAAGATATTTTTATATTTGGTAGTTTTTTAATGTTGTTAAATTACTTTTAATTCGATATCTGAAAATAGTAGCAATTGCGCTTATTTGGATGATTTATTTTGATTGCAGGTAATATTACTTTTGATGATATAATTTTAGTGACTGAACTAAATTCAACAGAAAAACTTTCATACTCATCGATAAAGTACGTGTTAACGCCGAAGTTGCTGACCAGTTTTTATACAAGCACCAATTTTGTCATATCAGTTGAGGTCATTTTCTTCAGTACTAAATGCAATGATTTTTTTTTATTTGCAACTACAATTATATCGAGGTCTGTTTCCGCGAGTTACGTATATTCGATTTTCGATTTTTTTATGGCGTTATGTTGGCACTCATGTCTCTCACTTATGCTGACAAGTACGGCCATTTTTAAATTTCAGTTAATTTTTGACAGCTGCTTTGCTTGCACGTGTTTTGGCTCGTCTTCGATTTTTGCCCATTACAAAAAATGGATCAAAGAATCTGTTTCGGGAACAAGAAATAGTCACAGGGGAACAGATCAAGGGAATATATTGGCTGCGGCATTATTAGTTTGTTTTTTTTTCCAAAAATTCGAGCACAAGCAACGATGCGTGAACAAGGGCTTTATCATGGTGCAAAAGCCAATTTTTGTTCTTCCACAAATCCGGGCGTTTCTGGCGGATTTCTTCGCGCAAGTTGAGCTTAACTTGCAGGTAATATTTCTTATTGACCGTTCTACCCTGTGGCAAGAACTCATGATGCACCACGTCCCTGCAATCGAAGAAAACTGTAAGCAAAACCTTCACATTCGACCGAACTTGGCGCGCTTTTTACGGTCTTGGCTCGTACGGTAGCTTCCAATGGGATGATTGAGCTTTCGTTTCCACGTCATAACCATAAACTCATGATACGTCGCCAGTTATGACCCTCCGGAACAAATTTGGGTCGTTGCGGACAGAGTTCAATAGCTCCTTAGCAATGTTAATGCAATGCGGTTTTTGGTCGAAATTGAGCAATTTTGGTACGAATTTCGGGGCGACCCGTCTCACGCTCAAATTATTGGTAAAAATCGAATGGCACGAATCGATATGTTTAAGTCCTCAACAACTTCTCTAACGGTAATTCGACGATTGGCCAATACTATTTCCTTGACTTTATCAATGTTTTCATCTGTGGTTGACGTGCTCGGGTGGTCGGCACGCTTTTCGTCGTTCACATCTTCTCGTTCCTCTGAAAACATTTTGTACCACCGATAAACGTTGCTTCGGTCTAAGGTAGCTTCACTATATGCCACAGTCAACATTCGGAATGTGGCCGCACAATTAATTTTGTCTTTCACACAAAATTTGATACAAAAACTTTGATCCATTTTTTGGAATGGGCAAAAATCGAAGACGAGCCAAAACACGTGCAAGCAAAGCAGCTGTCAAAAATTAACTGAACATTCAAAATAAGTGAAAGATATGAGTACCAACATAACGCCACAAAAAATCTAAAATCGAATATACGTAACCCGCGGAAATTCAAAATTAGCGATACTTTTCGAATAGAACTCGTATCTAGTCCATTGTATCTTATATCTCTGATGAGTGTTTCCGAGGACGGCAGTATAGGAAAATTATGATGATAGGATAAACAGGAGTGAAATTTTTGATAGTGGGGAAAATGCACAGGTCCTGAACAAAGGGAACATTTAGATCAAGATTTATTACGTTAATACGAACATAAAAGTTGGCATCAACAATTTTATGGAGGATCTTGCATTGTAAGGCCTGGACGCGAGAGGAATTAAACCGTTTTCTTGAACCCCAAAGTTCAATTCCATATGTCCATACCTATTTGGATTTATTGTTAGTTTACTATTTATTGTTAGTTTCGAGTATGTGTCCAGTAGTCTAAGAAGTTGTCGGTAACGTCAATTTCAACTCTTTAATCTGGTATGTGGGTTCCATGCTAATCTCTTGTCCAGGTAAAGTCCCAAATAACGTACTTTATAATATTGTGGAGTCATGTTTGTATTAAGTTATATAGAAGTAGGTTTTCCTTGACAAACTGTGAAAGTAATGTAAGCACCCTCCTGTTAATTTACCCTAAATAACCATCTCTTAAACCAGGATTGAAGGTTATTTATATGGGATTGTAAATTGTTGGAAGCTATTTCAGGATTTTTATGGGTAGCAAGTATGGCCGTATCGTCTGCATAAGTAGCAATGGTATTAGGATCAGCTAGGATGTCGTGGGTATAAAAATTATATATAATGGGACCAAGGATACTGCCTTGTGGGAATCCGGCTGGAATAGGATATATTTCCGAGGATTGTGAGTTAATTGAAACTTGGAAATAACGTTGGAAGAAATATAAATTTATGATAAGGTAGTCCATACACGATCAAAAGCTTGGGAGATATCTAGAAATACGCTTTGGCAATACTCTTGCCTCTCAAGAGAGGATATAATGTGATCAACAATGCGATGGCATTGCTGGATAGTGGGATGTTCAGATCGGAAGTGGGATGGTGATCAGGAATATTTTTTTTACAAACTGGAAATGGGTAGATTCGTTTTAATTGAAGTTTTTCAAAAATCTTACCAAGGATTGGTAGGGGACTAATAGGTCTATAGGGAGAAGGAGAATTAAGGATTTTTTTGGTTTAAAAATCATTTTAATGACAGTAAATTTCCAGTGTAAGGGAAGATAGGTTGGGCGTAGGATACCATTTAAAATGTATGTAATTAAACTAAAGTTTTTCGGGAAATTTGCTTCAGAATAGGAGCTGTTATTAAATCATAACCAGGAGTATTTTTATTGGGAGGGCGCAGAATAGTAGATTTAATTTTCGTGGGCTTCAAATTTTTGGGAGGAATACTCATAGGGACTGGAAAAATTAGTTCTTCGATAATATTGTAAATATGCGATTTGTTTGGCAAAAGTAGTCATCAAATGTTTAGCAAATTCTTCAGCTTTTTTTTGTTAATTTTTGTTCAGTTACCGTCATTTTGTTTCAGTGGGTGTGATGTTCATTTGTATGAGAGTAGTCGTTTAGTATATTTCCACAAAGAAATATTGTCACTACGCGATCTTATATAAATTTCATGGCGTTTATGACAGAACTTTCTAATTTCCATATTCAGTCCACGTTGTGGTAGGTTCCCATTTTGCTTTTTTCGTTAATTAAACTCCGTATTTTAGTTGGCAAATTTTGTTTTTGTGGTTATGTCGTATTGTAAGCGATGTGAGCGGTTGTGACTGCATATTGTATATATATATTGAAGTCATTTACAGCATCATTTGATGTTTTTAACGTTCGTTTTAAGTCAATCTGTTGGTTAAATTTGTTTCTAAATATATTCCAGTCTATTTTGTATCATCCTTGAATAAAGAGTAAATGCAATGTCAAATCTTTTTAATTATAACGGTCTCTATGATAGTTTTAGAGCACGTTATTATACCTTTAATATTTATACTATGCCAATGGCAAAGTGGCCGCTAAACACCACCATTATTATGATCAAATAAATATAAGGTCTTATAAGGCTACATATGACCAATTGTAGTAAATTAAAGACCCCAAACTTTTAAACTCTATTAATAAAAGTAATTAAGTAAATTCAAATCGTTTAACAACTTAAAAATTTGCAATTTTTGATTGAAACGCCATAAATTTAAGGGTCATCAATTTCTTTTACTTTACTAAATTCTAGAACGTTTATTATACTTTTTCTACAGAATATATACCCCCCCCCCCCCAAAAAAATACAAATTATTTATTATATTCCATATGATATATTCATGCTCAACTTATTCCCTATAATGTTTTTAAATGACAGCAATTATTTACTTGTTTAGTCGCCTATGAAAGTTATGGCCATCGTTTTGATTCGATCAAATCAATAAAAAATAATTTCACCTTCCACTCTTTTATTGTAATTTCTTTTTTGGTTTTTTTTTAGTAGTAGTTTTTAGTAGTTTGTAAGTCATTTTAGAATGCAAATTAAATAAAATATTTTTTTACTAACTACCCAGAAATAAGTGCGTACTCAACTCAAGCTTTAAGAGTTATTCGAAAGTTTTTACCAAACTTTCTCATAATTTTATTCTTTTTTTATTATTGCCGAGCTAAGCACGATTTTTAGATCATAAATAAATAATAACATCTCTTATTACTATTATTTGTCTTCAATATTTATTTAATATCAATCGATAGCTGTTATTGCTGATTGGTAGATTTTGTAGGTGATGGGCGGTGATTTACTATATCGAGTTGATGAGCTATCGTATCATTTGCAGTTGAGGCTCCAAGGATTCTAAAGGATGACGATCAAGTTTATGAAAACTTCTTTTTTGCAATATTATTTTTGATTCTGCTCATTCTTTTTTTGAATTATTACAACTTTTTTTTTTATTAATAATGAATTCCAATTTATAAAAACTGTTCTGTTATCATAAAAAAAAATCTCATTTCCGTTTATATTAAGAAATATCCGAAGTAGAAGACATGAGAAAGGAGAGTAGGGTCTGTGCTACAGTAGAAACCGCTCTATGGTCAATCGTTCGTTGTACTCGAAAAATACGAACATGAACAACTTTTTATTATTACGATTATTATTATTGCTCATGGAGTACTGCTTCTGCTACTGCTACTATTCCACTGACTTCACCTATTTCTATATTAGTTTATACAAAAACTTTTATTGGATTTTATCATCCATTCAAATATTCTCGATTTAATTTTAAGTCTTTGATGGCTATGAATATGAGTTGAAGTACATATACTTAGGCACATTTTATTATTAGAATTATTATTTTCGAAATAATTTTCTTACTGTAATTAATATTTGAACTTTTCTAGAAGATAAACTTTATTTTTATATTTATTTTATCAAAAAATAAGTAGTTTTGTAATTGATTTGAAAATTTATTCTAAACTATTTTCTATTAAAAATACGAGCACGTATGCATGAATATGTATTTCGGATTTCTTTTGAATATTATGGTCAGTAGTAATCGTAGATGAACTTTCGCTATTTGCATAGAAACTAAAGTGCCAGACCATATGTAAAGGAAGGGGTATTAATCAATATATTGGAAAAGTTTTCAAAAGCATTCATTTCTCAATGGTTTTTTGGCTTTCAAAAGATTTCATCAATTCAAAGAAAAAGTTAAATTTTACCCTATTGAAAATTTATTTATAATTAAAGTATGCATTTTTATCCATAGTTAGTTTATGGGTTAAAAAAACAGGAAAATTTAAGCGATTAATTTCTGTAAAAATATGGAGTTGCTTTTGCTTAGGTTGAGTGAAAACGATTAAAGTTTAATTTTTGAACTTTGTTGAAAACTAAAGTTGAAAATTATTTTTGTTTATGTTATTTTTTAACATATGTTATTTGTATGTAAAAATGGTAATTTTCTTTCTTAATGACTCAATTTTTCTATAAAGTTTAGAAAGTTGTTATCTTGTATGTTTTTGTTAAGTTAAAGTTCAATATCTTAATATGATTTGTTTATCATCTACAAAAGATAGGTTGGGCTTGGCGTTGATTCACTTATTCTGTAAAGAAAATTATACGAGGTCTGTTCAAAAAGTATCACGAATTTTGAATTTCCGCGGGTTACGTATATTCGATTTTCGATTTTTTTGTGGCATCATGTTGGTACTTATATCTTGCACTTATGCCAACAAGTTCGACCATTTTGAAGGTTCAGTTAATTTTTGACATCCGCTTCGCTTGCACGAGTTTTGGGTCATCTTCGATTTTTGCACATTTCAAAAAATGGATCAAAGGTTCTGTACCAAATTTTGTGTGAAAAATAATATTAATTACGCGGACGCATTTCGAATGTTGACTGTGGCATATGGTAAAGCTACCTTAGACCGAAGCAACGTTTATTGGTGGTACAAAATGTTTTCAGAGGGACGAGAAGATGTGAACGACGAAAAGGGTGCCGGACGCCCGATTACGTCAACAACAGACGAAAAGTCAAGAAAATAGTATTGGCCAATCGTCGAATTACCGTTAGAGAAGTTGTTGAGGACTTAAACATATCGATTCGTGCCATTCGATTTTTACCAATGATTTGAGGGTGAGACGGGTCGCCCCGAAATTCGTACCAAAATTGCTCAATTTCGACCAAAAACAGCATCCCATTAACATTGCTAAGGTGCTTTATGGTTATGACGTAGAAACCAAAGCTCAATCATCCCAATGGAAGCTGCCGCACGCTAAGACCGAAAAAGGTGCGCCAAGCTCGGTCGAATGTGAAGGCTTTACTTACAGTTTTCTTCGATTGGGGGGCGTGGTGCAGCAACAGTTCTTGCCATAGGGTTTACCTGTTAGTTATGCGCAAGTTGGGCAAAGAAATCCGCCAGAAACGCCCGGATTTGTGGAACAACAAAAATTGGCTTTTGCACCATGATAACTCACTCACGCATCGTTTCTTGTGCTCGAATTTGTGGCCAAAAGCAACACAGTAATAATGCCGCAGCCACTTTATTCCCCAGATATAGCCCACTGTGACTTTTTCTCCATGAAAGGACGACGCTACGTTACGATTGAGGAGATAAAGACGGCATCGTGGATGGAGCTGCACAAGATCACAAAAAATGAGAGTGCTTCGAGGATTGGAAAAAATGTTGGCACAAGTGTATAATATCTGGTGGGGATTACTTTGAAGGGGATAAAATAGATATTCTTGAATAAATAAATAATTTTGAAAAAAACGCAAAATCCGCGATACTTTTTGAACAGAGCTCGTATTTACATTAAAGATTTCAATAATTATGAGTTTTATTAGGACTTAGTATTCCATTGGCATGCATATATTATATAATTTTGTTTTTGAAGAACATATTTTTAATAATTTAATTTTTTGTTATCAATTTGAGTTAAAAATTGGATGTAACGAAGCTGAAGGAGTCCCGACGTAAAAACAAGTACCATTGAAGTTTTGGTAATGTTTTAATAAACTTAAAAAACATAATTTTTTTAAAAGGAAAATCCTTTATTTTTTAATGAAATTATTTTGGTGTGGTTTTTTATTTCTTGTCTAGTTTCAGTTTATGGTTTTAGTTACGGGTTTGTAAAGAATGCTATTATTAGTTAAAAAAGGATTCATTTTCGCGGGTTACGTATATTCGATTTTCGACTTTTTTTGTGGCATTATATTGGTACACCTATCTCTCACTTATGCCGACAAGTTCGGCCATTCTGAATGTTCAGTTAATTTTTGATAGCTGGTTTGCTTGCACGTGTTTCGTCACGTCTTCGATTTTTGCCCATTTTCGACCAAAAACAGGATCGCATTAACATTGCTAAGGAGCTATTGGACTCTGTCCGCGACGGCCCAAATTTGCTCCAGAGGGTCATAACTGGTTACGACTCATGGGTTTATGGTAATGACATGGAAACTAAAGCTTCATTATCCCAATGGAAGCTGCCGCGCCAAGTTCGGTCGAATGTGAAGGTTTTGCTTACAGTTTTCTTCGATTGCAAGGGCGTGGTTAATCATGAGTTCTTGCCACATGGTAGAACGCTCAATAAGACATATTACCTGTAAGTTATGCGCAAGTTGCGGGAAGCAATCCGCCAGAAACGCCTGTATTTGCGGAAGAACAAAAATTGGCTTTTACACCATAATAACGCCCCAGTTCACGCATCGCTGCTTGTGCTCGAATGCTTGGCCAAAAACAACACACTAATAATGCCGCAGCTAATGTATTCCCCAGATCTGGCCCCCTGTGACTATTTCTTCTTTCCAAAACAGATTCTTTGATCCATTTTTTGTAATGGGCAAAAACCGAAGACGAGCCAAAACACGTGCAAGCAAAGCAGCTGTTAAATATTAACTGAACATTCAAAATGGCCGAGCTTGTTGGCATAAGTGAGAAACATGAGTACCAACATAACGCCACAAAAAATCGAAAATTGAATATACGTGATCCGTGGAAATTTAAAATTCGCGATACTATTTGAACAGACGTCGTATTTCGAAAATGACGCTTTTTCATAGTTTTGTTTTGTATAAATAATTTACGATCATGCAAATTATTTAAAATAAAATTCTCAATATTATGTTCCTTTGTAAATTCTAAAAAAAATCTACCCTACCTATAATCTGCACATATACCGACAAATAGATTTATGAAAAATTCTCAAAAATGAATTCTTAATCGGTGAAATGGAAATTCTCTTCAACACTAATTAGCTAAAAAAAATAAAAAAAACCCAGAAATAACCAAGAACTGAATAAGATATTCCAAATACCAAACTATCGTAATAGAATATGAAACAAAAGAAACAATTTCATTAATTAATATTTGCCTTTATGGTGGAAAAGGAATAAATAAGAGCATAACTATGGACCCAAAAACCCCATCTCCCTCTGTAGCCTTCTCTAGTGAGTGGACGTCAACTGTTCAGAAATGAAAAAGGTTACCACTTTTTGCTTAATAATTCAAAGCATATGAAAAGTAGCGATTAGTATTCCCTCTGTTTAATAGGAATTTAAATACGGAATTTCAGAAATTAATGAAAATTGGTTTTGAATTGTTTTAGAATTTTCTCGGTACTTTAACTTTTACTCAAACCAGCCGACATATTTTCCGAACTCACTTGCTCTTGATACTACAATATTATTGCTATCTCCCCCTCTTTGCACTATATAGGATCCATTACTATTTATCCATTCAATGTAGAAGTGTAGGAGGCAAATTTTTAGTTATATTCATTGGAAAAGTAAAGCAAAAGTGTTTGATGGATAATAAGGTGGGGTGAGGTAGGATGATGAGTTTTTATTTAGAATCAAAACTCTACAATTGAACTGATTGGGTAGGTATGCAAAGAGCTTTAATCTATAAACTTTATATTTCGCGTAGGTAAGATATTGGGTTAGGTATGGTAGTAATAAAATGGCAGTACTCGTATTGTTGAAAAGCAGGTATTTCGAATATGAAAAGTAAAACTTAAATGGAAAGCTATTAAAAGCATCTATTCGCTATATAGCGGAAAGAGTATAAGCACTTACCTATATAATGGAATTCCGGCATTGTCTCGAAACCATAAAACCATGTAAACGTCTTCCAATGGTGCTGATATTGGACATGGTAATGATACCACCCTGCCTTCAACTGCTTCCACATCGACCGTTCTTACTGTGATGTTTGAAGTTGCAGATGAGTGTGTGTACGTTCATGAAGATGATTTTACCAATTATCGAGATTGTGGTTGTCCAGAATTTTTTCAGGTTACACCAACGGTTGTCATCGATGGCGGTTTAAGATTGGTTGCCACACATTAAAAGTATTGTTAGTGGTGTTTGTGGTGTTAGTATCCATTTAGATGATCGTTGGAACGAAACGTGGTAGTACACAGAGCCGCATCCAATCGAAAATATGAAAAGAAAAAAAAAAACAACAATTTCGAATAAGAAAATGAGAATTTAGCAAATTTTCCTTTTAGTTAAATTTGAAAAGTTTTTCTCCAAAGCACATTTTAATGCTAATTTTAAATAGAATCTTCGATATTATGTGAGTGTATATATAATTCAATTTGGACAGAGACTAGCGTTTGTTTTTATATACCTACAGAATGTGAATTATAGTTTTGTTTCGCAATGTTAAACATTTTCAGAAGTTTAACAATAATAAAGAAGTTTGTGTTCATTGTATTCCCATTTAGTCTTGTCGACTTCTTGCTGAATTTTTTTCTTTTCTATCGGACATTTAACTCATACTAATTAGACTTTTAATTTATAAGATAATTTATTTTTAAAAATATACACAATTTTTTTTTTTTTTAAAGAGATGGGAACATATAATACTTTTTTCTTTTTCGAGCAAAAATCGAAAGTGGAGAATATAACAGTCTTTTTTACAATTTGAGAGTATCTCATAATTTTCTGAAAAAAAAAATTTTTAAATTGAAAAAAAAGATGTTATTTTTTTTTAAATTTTATTTGATACCCACAAGTATATAAATATTGTTCCAAGCAGATTTTTTGACGGAAAACTGTAATAAGAGACGAGGGACATATGAGAGCAAACACTCATCAGTGTTTATCTATTTAACAAGTCTTATTAACACCTCAAAAGATCTCTTGAAATGTAACGGAAGAGAGTTTTTTAATAAGAGATTGTATAATCGGTAATGAAACTTTTTATAAACATTTAGGACCCAATCAATAACTTTGTTAGAAATATATCGTTCACGATTATTTCGGAGGATTTTGAATTGAAGTTATTAAATTCTAGAAAAATTGGAATGCTTAGTAGTACCCTAACATTTAATACCGTATATCCAAATATCTTTTAAAATTATGTTGGCCCTCGGAAATTAAATCTACTATTCTCGCCTTCCCAATAAAAAAGCTCCTGATTTTGATCTAATAAATTACATACGATTTTAATAGTATCCTGCGCACAATCTACTTTCCCTTACTTTAGAAATGATTCCTAAATTATTCCTGACCACCAATTAAAGTTAATGAAATAATTATTCCTGATCAAAAATTTGGCTTTCGATCTGAACACTATACTATACAGTAATGCCATCCCATTGTTGATCACATTGCATCCTATCTTAAGAGGAAAGAATATTGCCCAGGAGTATTTTTAGATATGTCCCAAGCTTTTGATCGTGTGTGGACTACGTTATCATAAATTTATATCTCTTCCAACGTCATTTCCAAGTTTCAATTAACTCAGAATCGTCGGAAACATACCCTATTCTAGCCGGAGTCCCACAAGGCAGTATCCTTGGTCCCATTTTATATAATATTTATACCCATGATATTCCATCTGATCTTAATACTATCATTGCTACTTATGCAGACGATACGGCCATACTTGCTACCCATTCAAATCCTGAAATGGCTTCCGACAATTTACAGTCCCATATCCACAATCATCCATCCTGGTTTAAGAAATGAAGAATGAGGGTGAATGAACAGAAGAATGCTCATATTACTTCCAAACTTTGTCTAGGAAAACCTACTTCTTTATACCTTAATACAAACCTGATTCCACAATATGATGAAGTACGTTATTTGGGACTTTACCTGGACAAGAGATTAACTAAAAAGAGTTGAAGATAACAGACGTTACCTACAACTTCTTAGACTACTAGACAAAAGTTCGTAACTAACAATCAAAAGTAAACTTCTAATCTACAATATAATTATAAAACCGATTTGGACATATCGAATTGAATTTTGGGATTCAACGAAACGTTCCAATTCCTATCGCGTCCAGGCCTTACAATCCACGATCCTCCGTAAAGTTGTTGACGTCTCGTTTTATATTCGCAACTACGTAATATATTGTGGTCTTAATGTCCCCTTTGTTCGGGACCTGTAGATTTCCCGCTATCGAAAATTTAACTCCCATTTACCATATCATCTTAATCCACTGGTCAAAGAATTATCCTGTACTGCCCTCCCCGGAAACACTCATCGGAAACTTAAGAGACAACAGCCTAGAGATTTTCTCGAGGAATCTAACTCTCATTAGTTGGAGAAACGCCGACGGGTGTTTGCTCCCACTTTATGATTCACAAGATTGTAAATTAAAATGTTATGTAAATCTGCTTGTCACAATAAAATTGTAGTTGCAGATAAAAAAAGAAAAAAAAATCGTGTTGTCGATGAAAATTTTGTTTTTTGAATTTAGTGTTTAGGTAGTAATCGGTAATGTCTTTTAAGTTCGTGTCTTCTTAATTTCGTGTGATAATTCCAAATAAGTCGCTTGTCTTAGTTTAGTCCCAAATTGCGTACTTTGTTTTTTTTTGGTTGAAATGATATTGTCATTATGGTATATAGGAATAAGTGTATTTTTGCTGAGGATGAAGATAATATGAACACTCTTCTACTTATTGACTTTCTGGGATACTACCTTGAGGAACACCAGCTGTGACTGGGTATATTTCAGAATTTTGTGTATCAACAGCTATTTGAAAATGTTGTGATTCAAAAAAATAAAGCGGTCCCAAATTAAAAATAAGAAGTAATTGTGATACAAAATAACGGTTTCTAATTGAAAATTGTAAATTTATTCATAAAGTATATAGTATAGGGAATATCGGGTAAATGTATGGAATATTATGCATATCGGGTAAATGGCGTCCACGACTTTTCATGATATTTTGCATGACTGTTTTGTATAAATGTGGATGAATTTCACTTATGTTCATGCTTTATGGCGTGGGATATCAAGGGCTTGTTGGCATAGACCTTAGACTTTAAGACACCTTTCTGCCCCTAAACACAAGAAAGGCTAACGTCGTTAAATCGCATGATGTGGGCGGTCAATCCTGATCACCAAAAGGGGAAATTACACGACCACAAAATTACTCATCAAAAGTAAATGAATTGTTTCTCGGGCTGTGTGGCATGTGTCATCGTCTTGTTGACCCAGATCTTGCAATTTAGGCAGAAAAAATTGAATTATCATGTTGCGATAGCGAGCACCATTACCTATTATTGCCTGAGTAGCAGCATTTTCGAAGAAGAATGGTCCAATGATGCGTCCACCCCAAAATGAGGACCAAACAGTAACTTGTTGTAAATGCATTTGTTTCTCAACAATCAATAGGGGATTTTCTGAACCCCTAATGCAACAATTTTATCTATTAATCCTTATCGCTGAAGTAAATTTTCTTTGAAACATAATTTTGTTACGAACATAGAATGGGGTAGTAAGGATTTTTGGAGTATCTTGAATTGAATTGTTATTGTTCCATAATCCATTTAAAGAACTCCATTCGCTGTAGATGGTCAGTAGGCTTCAGTTCTTGAGTCAATTGAACATTGTTAGCATGAAGATGCAAATCTTTCGTGAGAATGCGTTGTAGAAAGATTCTCGAAACGTCTTGCGTAAACTTAGGGACACTCTTAACTCTAGTAAGGGTAAGAAAGAAAGATCTTAAGTTTCTAGAGCAGTCCTGAGTACTACACTCGAAATGCAATCAACCATACGATGACATTGTTGGGCTATAGAGTATTCTGATCGGAAACAGAAGTGGTTTCTTCCAGTTTCGATTTTTTTATGGCGTTATGTTGGTACTCATATCTCTTACTTATGCCAACAAGTTCGGCCATTTTGAATGTTCAGTTAATTTTTGACAGCTGCTTTGCTTGCTCGTGTTTTGGATCAAAGAATTTGTATCAAATTTTGTGTGAAAAACAAAATTAATTACGCGGACGCATTTCGAATGTTGACTGCATCATATGGTGAAGCTACCTTGGGCCGAAGCAAAGTTTATTGGTGGTACAAAATGTTCACAGAGGGTCGAGAAGATGTGAACGACGAAAAGCGTTCCGGCCGCCCGAGCACGTCAACAACTGACGAAAACATTGATGAAGTCAAGAAAATAGTATTGGCCAATCGTCGAATCACCATTAGAGAAGTTTCTGATGACTTAAACATATTGATTTGCTCATGTCATTCGATTTTGATCAATGATTTGGCGTGAGACGGATCACCGCAAAATTCGTACCAAAATTACTCAATTTCGAACAAAAACAGCATCGCATTATCATTGCTAAGGAGCTGTTGGACTCTGTCCGCGATGACCCAAATTTGCTCCACAGGGCCATAACTGATGACGAATCATAGGTTTATGGCTATGACGTGGAAATCAAAGCTCAATCATCCCAATGGAAGCTACCGCACGAGCCAAGACCGAAAAAAGAACGCCAAGTTCGGTGGAATGTGAAGGTTTTGCTTACAGTTTTCGTCGATTGCAAGGGCGTAGTGCATCATGAGTTCCTGCCACAGGGTAGAACGGTCAATAAGGAATATTACCTGCAAGTTATGCGCAAGTTGCGTGAGGCAATCAGCCAGAAACGCCCGGATTTGTGGAAAAACAAAAATTGGCTTTTGCATCATGATAACGCTTCTGCTCACGAATCGTTGCTTGTGCACGAATGTTTGGCCAAAACAACACACTAATAATGCCGCAGCTACCATATTCCCCAGATTTGGCTCGCCGTGACTTTTTCTCCATGAAAGGATAACGCTACGCTACGATTGAGGAGATAAAGACGGCACCGAAGGATGTGATGAACAAGGTCATAAGAAATGATTTTTTGAAGTGCTTCGGGGATTGGAAAAAACTTTGGCACAAGTATATAATATCTGGTGAAAATAGATATTCATGAATAAATAAATAATTTTTGAAAAAAACACAAAATTCGCGAGACTTTTTGAACAGACCTCGTATAATGTAAAAATTTGAAAAAACAGTATTTTACACATCATAGACATAATTTTCCTTCAAAAGTGGAGTTTTAAATTACTTTAACTGAAATTTTAATATATTTGAAAGTGTAGGCCGAATTTTTAAGTATTAACACAAACGAAATAGATATTCAAATATAACTTTTAAAGAATTTTCAAATATTTTTTTTATAGTATAAAATAAACAATACATTCTAAAGAAATCATTTGTGGTATTTAAAGAATTCCTAAAGTATATTTTATAACAAAAAAATATTCTGCCTTTGTAAAATATTTTGCTCAAACAGAAAAGGGTAGCATCAGGGAATAAGTATTTATGTCTTTTTATACCATAATAGATGATAGAGTCTTACAAAATTTTATTTCAAACAGTAAATAGACGGTAGCATCTAATATACGTGTATATATTTTTATAGCAAATGAATTATATTACAATCTAAAAGAAGTATGCTCTCAATTATGTGAGGGATAATAGTATATTTAAAAAAATAGGTTTTGAAGAGCAACAACACAATAGGGCCTGAAAATATTTTTTTTAAAAGTAAAAAAATAACAATCACGTCTTAAAATACTTGATTATTAGCATAGCAATCAATCATTTTTAAACTTTAAGAGAATAAAGATTTGATAAATTTCGGTTTTGGATTCTAGAAAGAGTTTACAGCTCTCGGAAAGTTAAAAACAAAGTAAAAATTTTAAAAACAAAATTTCAATAAAGCTAGAATATTTTTGGTTATTTTTCCTAATAAAAATCATTAGAAATTTTGTATACGAAAAAGAAGAGGTGAAATTTTAAAATATTTTACCAAGCATTGAAGCAATCGATTCTTTCAGTAAGCTTTGCATTTGTATCTGTGTAAGAGATTCTGGAATCGTAAAATGCTGTTTCTTCTAAATAAAAGGAATAATAGAGTCTGACCAACAAAAAAAAAAGCGAAGGCAGATCATAAAGAATAGAAATGTTGGGGGTGATACTGACCTCTAAAAGACACTTTAGAATAAAAATAATATTAAAATATTTAATGGGGGTTTCTTTTTCACAATGCATCATCAATAGAATATTCGATTTTGTCCACCTACACTTCTCAGTAAAAATCTCTAAAGTTGTAAAATACTTTAGAATAAATGTGCTCAAAAATCGTAAAATTTATTTATTTAAAATTTAACACTTGTAAATCGCAAAACAACCCTGTTTACTGTTTATTGTAATCCTTGTTCTACTCTCATCGGTTATATTGTATATGTTTTCATCTACTTTAAGTATGCCTTTACGTTATAGGCAATGTTTTTTTTTCTTTTTTTTTGTAAAATAGATGCTTTTCATCCTGGTATCCTTCTTTGTGCATAGTAATACTTTTGTTATGTTTATTTTTTTTGTTGGTATTTTTATATCCTTTTATATATTTTTATAAGTGTATTCGGGTTATAAAATTACGATGGTCTTATTTAAATTGTATTGGATTCAAATTTTATAACATCGATTTTGGGGTAAGATTTTATTCATTTGGGTACAATCGTATTTTTTTCATATAACGTGGAAATAATTTAAAACAGGTTCTCAGGTTTTTCCTATTTGTTTTCCTATTTTTTAATAAATAATTTTTCTATTACTTTAACCAAATTCGAATATTCAACATAAAGTTTGGAATTAGTATTTGGAAGATATTTTAAAATTGTATTAATTTAAATTTTCTAGGCAACTTTTCGATATTTCTTATTGTTGTCTTGTAATTATTACTTGTTTAGATTCAGCCTATTTTAAGAATTCTAATTGGATATAAAAAATCATAGTTTTCTTATAATAAAGATAGTTTTTTTTAATGATCGCGGTTTAAAAATATAGCAATCAAATAAGGAAAGGGATTTTTTTTTTGAATTCTTTTTTTATGTTCTTGCATAGATAAAAAAAATATATTAAGCATCCTATTGTATGTTAAAAAAAAACTATTTCCTTTATTTGTTCGTATTGTTATGAAAAAAATTTCAAAAAAAAAATATCTATTTACTAAATCGAAATAATTTACATAAGGTTTTGAAGTAAAAAAACTTATAATAAATAAAATCTGAGAATTTAGCTTTATGGAGAATGAAAGTTGCATATTTAAATTCAGTAGCAGTTCAAACATAAAAATCTTGATGCTTATAAATAAAGATCGATTCGTTTGTTCCGTGTTTATTGTAGATGTTGGGGCAAAATCAACAAACGAACTTCAAAATTGATGATATTGTATTGTGCGATAGTCAGTATTACACTCCCCTTGATAACATGCATACGTATGTATATAGTCCCGATTCCTCGGATATTATGTATAAGTGAAAGTATAGAGATAGAAACATTCATTGATTGCGGAAACGGAAATCTTTAATCAGGGTAATGGTGATGATAATATTACCTGGAATTGAGAGCCGTGAGGCACTTAACAAAGTGGTCAATGAGATAAGATACAAATATCAGTTCAACGCCAACCACTGATAGCTGACCGCAGGGGGTTGCATGGTGTTAAATGGGAGTGGTACGCTCATTTTATATTGAGATTTGTAGTATTTGAAGTAAGTAATCCTCCGCCCCTTTAATCAAATTGTCCACAACAATTCTGCATAAGGGTCTTCATGTCAGTCGTCTACAACTTATTCCGAAATGATTTTATGCCACTTGTGTACATTTTTGTAGTGGCCTATATACCTATACCTACCTACACGTGTGCGCATATATATGATTTTAGATGTCGATAGACTCTATAGTATCGTATCAGCTTGGGCTGCTTGTGTCGGATGATGGTAATAATTTAGGTTACCAAGTGGCTTACGTGTCATTTCTGATCTACTTATAAGGAGGCCAACCCCAATTGTTCATTAGGATAGCTTCCTGTGGAGTTGATAAAATGTCTATTTGAAATGTTAATGTATACAGGTGATTCCTCATGCCAGTGGGTATAGGAAATTTGTTAATATTCGACAGGAAAAAGTCACTCAATGAAATTGTGATTCAAATAGCCTCATTGTAGAGTATGATGGCTATTTGCTTGTTTGTTTTTTGCCCAGGACTGCTCTTACAGCATCAATATTTACCTCCCAATAAACTATGGACATAAATGCATTCGGTTTGGAATGAAAACAAATAATAAATTATCGACGATAGGATGAGATTGATGAGCAAAGAAGAGAAGGATGGCAGGTAGTCACTAGTTTGCCTTGTTTCTGTATCCGATTTTGTAGTATGGAATATTAGTGAGTGGTACGAGTTACATGATTGTTGCGTTCGCTTAATGATTTTTGTTTGAGCAGATTTAGCAACAGCGCAATACTTGAAGAATATGATTTTACCAACTTCTTTATTTACGAGTCTGATTTATGGATTGGAATAAAGTTGCCGACATTTGTCGAATATGTAGGTGAGTTTAGTCGGATGCAAACATAAGGACATTATCCGGTAAAGGAACATTTATGCTAACATGGACGATTTTGACGCATGAATACACCGTTTGATATGAATGTTAAACCAATTATTCCTTTTTCGGAAATGGTCA
Organism: Atherix ibis; assembly: GCA_958298945.1. Classification (NCBI taxonomy): domain Eukaryota; kingdom Metazoa; phylum Arthropoda; class Insecta; order Diptera; family Athericidae; genus Atherix; species Atherix ibis. The sequence goes on from OY282609.1 coordinate 34,538,358, forward strand.
GTAAATGGCCATAATATACAGATGGCAAACCGATGGCCATCAAATCAATTACTAACTAACCCATGCTGAGCTGGTAAAATAATACTCAGCAAAATTAATCTCAGGGTTAGTTAAACTTTACCTGTTTTGTCCATTTACTTATATATTGTGACGGGAATATGGTTGAGTTTGTCGATTGGAGTTTTTTTTTCAACTCTGGAGAAATGGCCTTTTTTTCCTATAAGGAAATTATTTACTTCCGACTTTATTTTCTCCTGTTTTTGGGGTATTATTTTGTGTATTATTTAAATTTGAGTAAATAAAATGCAAGTTTTTCCGAAAAAATTTTTTTCATTTAAAAACTTATTGATTTATTGATTTTCTATAATAAATCTTTTATATGTTTTTCTCTTGTAAATGAGATTAGAGTTTATTATATCTTATAAAATATTTTCAATTGTTGATTTCATAATTATAAGTTTATATTAGTCCTGATATGGTAAAAATTTGTAAAAATATATGATTTCTGAAGCATTTTTGAATTTAGATATAAATTCTTATTCATCGTGAATAAGAAATGAGTCTGTTTATGAAGATTTATCATTAAAAATTAATGAAATTAATGGATTTTATAGATGAAAGTAAAATTGACATTGAATACTTTTCTTTATTTTTGTGTAAAACATTATTTGATGAATTTAAAAAAATAATTATATAGAAGAATTGTTTGACAAAGTAAATCTGTTATAAACACTTTTTTATAAACAGTAACTTTTATGATTTTTTAAACTTTCCTTTTCTGATTATTTAGCTTACATATAACCTTTAAGTGGGATATAAATTTTCTGCATGCTTTTATTTCGAAAATATTAAATAAGTAGTTTTACCTCAAAAAAGTACTAGTACAAATTTATGTGAAGGCAACCATACTAACTAAATAAGAGATTTTATCAACTTTTCTGTTATAATAGAACAAAAATATTTTTAATTCTATTTATTGCTCCTTTGAATGCCTTTAAAAATATAATTTCTTATTTTGAAAAATATTCTAATTTAGATTTTTTGCTTTTCCGCCCAAAGTCAAATCGAAATTAATGACATGAAATTCTCAAATAAATAATGCAATCTCTACGGACACAGTCGTAAATTAAATAAATTATTGAAGTAATAAAATTTATAATCCACAAGTTTGGGCATTTTAGAGTGGGTACTTTCTGCAGGTACTAGAATTTTTACTCCATTTTGCTTTTTGAAAATGCATACGTAAATAACTTTTATGTGCTGGTATCATTATTCATGGTACCTGCATTGAATACTCATATTTTCTCATGGCCCTCTCTCTCTCTCATTTCTATTATGATGATGAGGAATTTTTCAATATATCTGCACTGAAAAATACCTTTTACATAATTCATATAATATTTGACTATGTGAAAATTTTCATGTAGTCCACCATGTTTCACATAATCTTCTTATCTGAACTGGACAGATGGAACTACTATTCCAATTTCCAAATCTAGTGCTGAGTTTCACATGCAAATCTAAACAAATTATGCAAAAATTACCTTTACGACGAGTAAGCTTGAATATATTTTCTTTCGATATACGACAATATAGTAATATAGATTTTGAAATGATTTCCCTGTTAACAAACTGAATAAAATTTATGAAATAACCGATTATTGACTGCATTTATGAGTATTTTATGCAACTATGCAAAATGTTAAATTGTTGTCTAATTTTTTTTTTATAATTCTTATACATTAACTAATAAAAAAATTAAAATGGGGTTGTACATTTTACATCTATTGCTCACAGTCCATGTCTTAAAGAGGATGTCTAATGAATATTTTAATCTGAAAAAAATTTTGAATATAAAATATTAAAAGAAATATGATTTTGGATTAAATTATTGTTGGAACCAATTCTGATCTTCTAGTTTTATAAATCATATTAAGAATTTATAAGAAATTTTTTGTCAAGGCGAACTATGAACTTTTTAGGTTAAGGTAAAATAAAGGACTTTGTACCTAAAGATCAATTTAATAATTTGCAGTTTCAAATAGCGCATTTTCTTCTTTTATTTTTGACATTTTCAAATATTTTTAAACATGCCGAAATCAAAAGAGGCTCCTCGAAAATTTCAACAGCAAACAATTACAGACAATGTTAACAATTTTAATAAAATAGTATTTAAAAAAAAACTCATTTACAATATAAATTTTGGTACTATAAAAATTAACTCGACTTTTGTGGTGATTTTTTGAAAAATCCTGACGGCAGTATTCACCAGCCTACTATTTGTTAAAGTTTGAGTTCGTAATTTTCAAGAAATTGCAGAGGCTTTTGGCTTATTTTTAAGCAGTTTTTTTTTTGTAATATTTACTTTTATTATTTTAATAAGTATTTCAGTAATTGCTATTAATAAATTGAGCAAAATAAATAATATTTAAAGAAAACTCAAGAAAATTGTTCAATACAACTAATAGGTAAAAAATGTTTCCGTATTAAGAAAAATAATAAAATCACAAAAAAGAATAGGTAAACATTAAATTTTGAAGACATGTAATATTTAAAAAAATTTAAACTGATCGATAATTACTGCGAATAATTTGAAATCATTGCTGAATCATTGAGTATTAATAAAAAAAGAGTTCTAGAGTAGAACAAAATATGAAATATAAAAATATATTTTCATATTTGTATATGAAAATATCGCGTAAAAAATTTATTGAAGTCCAAGCAACATCGTGGACATCTGTATTTCCCGGTGGACTCAATCATTATCGAAATTTTTTGAAAATCCCTTTCATTGTACCTTCACAAAGCCCAAATCAGAATTATTAATTTGCATTGCTAGTTATCAGCTCCATAAATTTAGTTTGAACTATGATGACCATCCCCACCTCAAAAAAAACCACATATTTCTTATCTTAAATAATTTCAACATTAGCAACAGATCCTTTCATTCTCCCTCCCGACTTCCAAACTTTTCTTCCATATCTAGATTGGAAGTCTTGGTTGGGAGCGATATCAAGAATACGTACGTCTCTGAATAGGTTAAAGAAGGCTTTTACCGACCCGTCTATAGGCTTTTTTCGAACCGTTGGACGGGCTCGTAGAATGTGTACGAGTGGGAATCGTTAGAAATGGACGTACTGATCAGTTGACTGGAATACTCTCCAGTATCCTGTGCTCAAAAGCATCTTTAATCTTTATCGCCTAGTAACAGAATATCAAATAATATTTTCAGCAATTAATAGAAATCCAGATTGGACTAATAGTCAGACCTTTTTAATTGCCAATAATTCAGTCTATTTAACACCCTTACCAAAATTCAGTCTATTCAACACCTCTATGTATTAAAACTGCGTACAATTCGGATAGGACATGCTGCTCTCACCCTTAAATATGCCGCACACGCCCTATCTACAAATCCTGTAGCGTTCTGCCCATATATTGAGGGAGTATCAACAAACTAAAAAATTCTTTGCGAGCCTGATTCATATTTCATTTCCAAGGAAACTGCTAACGTCTACTTCTTACACGAAACTTGAAGTCCCTATCTGACCTAATGATTGTAGTGCTATAAAAATTGCCATGTTTAAGGACCTTATACATAAACAAACAAACAATAGTTTGATCATTTCTCTTCCCCCTCCTGTACTTGTGCGTCTACTCTAGCTATGTATATATATTTTTCTGGATGACTTTTTTTTATCTACAATATATGGTATATCATATTTTCTGGATGATCGAGAAAAATCAACTGGATCATCCAGAATATATTCTGATATTAAAAATAATAATGTGATTGCGGTTTCTTTTCCTCATACCTATGGGTATGTTCATTGCCAAGTAATTCTTCACAAGACATAAAAGATAATCTAATTTTTTCAATCGATGGAACCAAAATCAATATAAGAATATGATCAGAATACCGTGATAAATTTATTGTAATCGTAATACCTGATTATGATTTTTGTATTGTAAAAATAAGATTATATTACAATTTGATTTATGAAACCTTTACGCTACAGGAAATTTCAATATCCTTTTATTATTATGGTACTTCGCACGAATGGAAATTATTAGGACGAATAAAAAGACAGATGTCGGTACATTTTGCTCTTAAATTGCTGTTGATTGTAAAGATTTGGAAAAACCGAGTGAAACAGAGCATTCCATATTCGGAATGAACGGTTAAAAAAGAATATTTATCGTACAGTAAGTTCGAAACGAGGATTCAGGGTAAACTAAAATAGGTATTACAGAGAACTAATTGTAGTAGCCAATTTACACTGTTTATCGAATCTATGCTAAACGAAGGAATAATAGAAGACATTACGGTGCTGTCCTAATGAATCTAATGACTCTGTAATATTTTTATCACCTATTGATTTTGTATTTCATCTAGTAAGTGCAATGATGTCTTAGACGCTCCTACTCATATATGGTAATTTTATTCCAGCTTGAGGCTAATATATATAACTTGTATATATGTTAGCTTAGATGGTGGAAAAAATTTCATGAATCGCTTAAGTAAACCAAAATATTTTGCAGCATTTTTGTTAATTATAAATATGTGGTCACACCAACAGAAGCTGTCATTAACACCTATACTAAGAATGGAAAGTTTTTCAGTTTTCCGCTTTAGAGACAGAAGATAGCTTTGTATTTTGAAAGTATTAAATTCTAGTCTGTTTTTTGAGCACCATAGTAATATACTTTATATATCGGGATTTAAAAAGTTCAAAATACGCTGACATTCCATCTCTATGACCGCAGCAGGATAATGATGTGAATCAGGAAACGAATATGAAAAACTGAGAGTATATGGTAGTACTCTACCCATCAGCGAAACAGTAAATTGGATTAAAAGCAACAGATCAGATATAATTTATGAAAATAAAAAAAATTAGTCGGATATAGATTGGGACCCTGCGGAATACCAGCATTTATTTGATCGATTGCGGACCTAATGCTATCCACCACAACTGCATTGAACGGTTCGAAAGGTAGCTTTTGATCCATTTGAAGAGGAAATTTTCAAAATCGTACGCACGCGTATTTTCGGCAAAAGAGCTTGACGCCAAACTCTGTCAAATGCCTTTGAAATGTCAAGTGCAAAAAATTTATACTCCCCAGAAAAATGGAAACTGTTGTTCCCCCAGCGGATCTATTGCTACGGAAACGATATTGAAGGCCACTGAGGAGTTTGCTTGATTCAAAATATTTCATTAGCTGATAATTTTTTACCTTTTCTATTAGTGGAATGGGTCTATAATTCTAAGTATGTATAGTAATTTGTCTATTTATTAGCACCTATTTCACTAATGTTTCTATTTGTTTCAACCGAAAATAGGGAATTGCTATACGTTGCAGACACCATAATTTATAATTAATATTATTATTTTAATAAGTACTTTCTTAATTTATTTTTAATAAATTGCATTTGTTTAAATTATTGGGCTGTCCGGGATGTAATTTGGTTTTTTTAAAATAAAAATGAAAGACGATTTTCTTTTAGTGAATTAATATTTTATTCAATTAAACATTGTTCAATCTGATCCAATACCCTTTGTCAACTTTCTCGCAGTAGCATGATTCCACGCTCATAAAATGTTTGTTCTTTGCTGGCAAAAAACTGATCCAAGTGATTTTTGACATCCTCATTTGGATTAAACATTTTACCGTCAAAAATTTTTTTGTAGAGATCGGAACAAATGATAATTAGAAGATGCTAGGTCTGGTGAGTATGGTGGATGTGGCAGTATATCCTGTCCAAGGTCTGAAAGCTTTTACCGAGTGGTCGAACTTGATGTGGTTTCTCATTATCCTCTCCTTCCCTATTGACCAATTATGGCCTTTTTTCTTTAAGTGAATCATTTAATTTGTCTAACTGATTACAGTACACTTCACAATTGATGGTTGTATTGCTCGATAGAAGCTCAACATAAACGATTCCTTTAAAATCCCACCAAATAGAATAGTGCTTTGAGTCGATTCATCTTTTCTTCTCCAGGATCTTTTGTGCTTAACATTGTTCTTGACAACCCATTTCTCGTCCCCAGTTATGATATGCTTCAAAAATGGATCATTTTCTTTGCGTTTGAGAAGAAAATTACAAACGTCAATGCGACGAGATAAAACCCTGTCGTTTCAAATGATCATAAACGGTCGTATTCGATAAATTTAATCTCTCGGCGATCTCACGGGTTGTTATTCACCGGTTTGCATCAATTAATGCCTTTATTGTATCTTCATCAGCTTCAACTTGTCTTCTAGAACGTGGTGCATCTTCAAGATCAAAATTCCCAGATCGAAATTTTGCAAACCAGTTTTGGCACTAGCGCTCACTTAACACATCTTCTCCATACACATCGGATAATTTTCTTCTTTCTTGAACAGCATTTTCATCTTTTCTATAGTGAAAAATAAAATATGCCGAAAATGCGGTTTTCAACTTTCCATATTTAAAAGGGTATCAACCAAAAAGTACTGTGCAGAATAGTAGACTACTATGAAAGAAGCATGCCTTGCTATATCAGCTATCAAAATACGTATGATTATGCGGCTTAAGTGTGAAGTTGGTCTTTTGTCTAGATAAAATTATAAAATATCTTATTTTTAATAAATACTCTTTCATCGGTGTTAAAGACAAAATTCTTGTTTTTTTTAAAAAAAAACTGATTGATTTGTTTGTTTGGTTTAAAGGGAAATTGTTTTTATTAACAAAATATGAAAATTCTTGTAATTGGGCTATTAACTTATAAAATATGATCTATGATATTGACTTCCATTTGAGAGTGTCACTTGAATAGAACTAATTACGGGGAGCAAATGCAGACATGATATGCAAAATTTCTGCATTTAAATCTATTCAATAGAAATGATAAAAAGTCAAGAGATAAAATTTTTGCTAGCAAATCTTTACTGATGTTGATAAGAATATCACCGATAGCCGAATGAATTATTTGCTGCCCTAAACGATGGTGTATTTTACAGAATAGTGATAGATGCAAGTGCTCTCCGATACCGTTAAAGAACTGAATATGCAAATGTTTGCGAAAGATAAATATTTGTTTATGCAGGCATACTATTAATCTGTCAGTTAATTAAGTGCTGTTCAGCATGACATAAACATTAGGCAACCATCATCAACCGCCGTGAAGCATTGGTAAGTTGGACGGGTGTGTTTGTGTGCCCAGCGTGCAATCGTTATCATCTAGTAATACTATCCAACGGTTACTGTCCTGTCCATTTACCCTCGTAAGTTCTAGTTTAACTAAATCGCTGCTAACCAATAGTGTGGAGCAAGAAATTATAGGAAACGGGGTTGATAATAAATTTAACTTTCGAGAATTTCATGCGACAGTGGAGAGTTTGTGGGTTCGGAAATGCCGGACACTCCATGGATTGGTGATGGTTGAAAAGAGTCACTTTAAATGACACTATCGGTGTTCTTGTCATGAATATTTCCATTTGTTTATGTTCTTCCTCATAAGAGAGCATATACGATTATATATGACTGTGCACATTGCCAGTTGACTGCATTCAGAGTAAAGACTGCTCATTCAACCGAGATAACCAAATTGTACGCACATTATCTCAGTGCTCTAACGATGTGTAACATGTTATGTTTCTGACTGGGGGAAGCCTTTTTAGATGAGGACAATACTTGTTTCGCTGGTCAAGAACACCTTTATAGTAGCTGTTGGTATTCCCGTTTTAACTACTGAATGATTTGTGCAATAACTATCCACCACATATCTATTCAGGTGAACGAGTGAAATGTGCTTTTACATTTGGGTTCATTGAACGTATCTGAAGTGCCACTCGAATAACTATTAAAAATTATAGTCAACCGGAGTAGAGAAAGAGAGTCTAATATTGTTTCGATAATAAATAAGCAATTTCTAACTTTTTACAAAAAGGACTCATTTATGATTTCCTAAAATAATTAACTTATTTGTAATGTTAAAAGGGAGTTGTTTCGATCATAAAAAAAAATTTCTTATTTACTATTTTAAGTAGAAAATTTCAGGCCTTAGTTAATATTTTATTGGTGGTCTAGAAAATTCATAACTTTGAACTATAATAATTATTAAATTTTCTTTGTAATTTCTAATGCAGGAACTAATGTTCGCAATTAGAAAAGTTCTTTTTTTATTTTTTTATTTAAAATTTACAATAATTATTTTTTTTTTTTTTCAAATAATAGTTGGTGATTTTCTATAGTTTAAAATTTAGCGGAATTTACTAAGTTATTATGGAACTCCGCCTTTTTATTTGTTAGTGTACTTTTTTTATAGAATTTGAATTCATCATCAATAAGTTTTCCAGTCTAGTCCTGATGATTTAAGGAACTATATACGTCCTGGCTTTACGCTGCGATCTTCCAGTTCAACACTCCCAGCATATTTTTGGCGTCCTGGCGAACACCGTCGTTCTACCGAACGTAGGGCTTTCTGGTACCATAAATAGAGCTACTGTAGACTTTCCAGACATGATCTTCCTCACCCGTACGGATCAAGTGTCCAGCCCATCGCAGCCTATTGAGCCTAATTTTATCCACAACCGGGTAATCGCTAGTATCTTTTACAGTAGTAGATTCGATGTTGTGATCAGAATATTTCAGCTAAATAACTTGGACTTCTGGAATATACTCTATTGGCTGCGCGAATTTCTTCCTCCATATTATTGTCGTCTGCGATCCTCATCCCCATTATGATAAAATGATGTAAGTCCCAATCGTAGAGTTCTTTCTGATCGACATATAAGCTGCGCAAGCTGAATGAGGATCGTACACCTCATGCTTACCTCTGACTCACGAATCAGTTTTTCCATCGTCAAATTAGAGAGAACGCACAATATTGTGTCTTCTTGCCGAAGACTATTATGGATATTAAATGCCTCTAAAAGTGATTCTGCTGCTTTTACTCCTCCGCTGATACTAATCATGGTTAGCCTTATCATAAATTAATTTTTTCTGATATTCCAAAGTGTCTCATGGTTGTGTAGTAGAGATTTACTCTGGATATGCTATCATAAGCGGCTTTAAAGTCGATGAATAGATGGCGGATATGTTGACCATATTCCAATAGATTTTCATCGACTGCCGCAGAAGGCAGATTTAATCCGTTGCTAACTTGCCTACAGTGTAGCCCCTCTGGTATAGGCCAATAAATTTTTGGATTATTTTGCTAATAATACACATGCCAAGGTATCAGCCGTCATCGGGTATTGAGTCGCTGTCCCATACTTGGACCATTAATTGATGAACCATTTGGTGGAGTATGTCGTATCTGTACTTAACCAATTCGCCGGCGATTCCATATACACCGGGCTTTTTGTGGTTCAGTCGATGGATTGCTTTTATGGTTTTCTTCGATACTTGATGGTAATAGCATATTTTCTTTAGGACCAACAACTCATTTTTTGACTGGTTAGTGTTTAGTAGCTCCTAAAAATTGTCCACCAACCGCCTTATATATCCGTTTGGTTATAATTAGATCAGGATCTTTGCTGCGGCATGATGAGCATCGTGCTGTAAATCATTCCATCCTGTTCAGTTTCCCAAACAGTTTTCTTTCATTTGTAATTTCTCTTTTATGTTCTTCGTAATTTACAAAATATGGTATGGCTCCCCTCTTTTATGCTCTTCTCTCGAAATACGCTATGGCTCTCCTTAGAACAGGCGTGGAGGTCTCGTTCTACCTCGTCGAAAATTTATAAAACTGATGTTATTATCCTCACATAACGAGAGTGCATACCCTCGAACATATCGCTTTAATCTGATAACAGGTGGTCCTTGTCCATCATATTTTTCGTAATGCTGTTATGTCAGCTTCATACTTTATGAGGGCATCAGCTTATTCTTGAGCAGCGCTGGATCTATGAGAAAATGCGTATGTTTTCCGTGGGAACAGTCGCCGTATTTTCAATATGTTGTTTTCTTTATTTTTGCGCTTTTCATGATACTCGTAGAACAATTTACACCACGATGCTCATAATGCCGTAGCATAGAGGGTGATCCGATAATTATTTTCACAGGATTGGTGAATTAACCCGAAGCTTAAACTGTCTAGAACCCAAAGCATTCCCGAAATTTTAATTGGATGAGTCCTTTCAATTGCATCCTTTGGCTAGTCATACAATAGACTTAATAGTAAAAAGGTCACCGCCTATCTTATAAGAGCCACCCTTGCATGCAGTTACACTTGTTTTCTTATTATTTTCTCAAAATGTAATTTATAAGAATTTTTTACAATTTTTCTTGTAAGTAGTTTTTTTTTATATTTTTGAATAATAATATAACTTTTTAATTAGAATTTCATATTGTATTTTAACAAAATATTTTTACTTAAAATTTGTATTATTTTTCCAATAGTTTGCATGAATTTAAGGTATTTTTAGACTCTAAAAATGCATTTTTAAAAGGACTGAAAATTTTTTAATTTAAAAAAGAAATTGTGCCTACAATTTCTCTTGACTGACTATAAACTGATGGTTTTTCAATTATTCTCAAATATCAAATATTAAAATTTAATTTAGTTATTTTAACAAAATTAATATTTAAAATCATTTTAAGAAAAAAATTGTAGATTAATAATATGAAATATTTTTTTTTAAATTAAATTATTTTAAATTTCAAATTGAATATTTTTGCATACTAAGCATAACTTGCAGAGCCAAAATATATTTCCCTCTTTTACATTGGATTTTCTTAACTATTTGGTAATTTGTTGCAAGTTTCTATTAAAAATCTTCTCAAGTTTTTATTTATTTTTCTAAATTTCACTTATTATGAATTTCAGAAAAATGACTACTTAAGCTGCGCAAACTATATTAAATAAAACCAAATTTTTTTTATGGAAAAGAAATATTTTCTTACAATATTGAAAATATTATTAAAGTTTTGCAATATTTCTTTCGTATTTTTCGAATATTAGAAAATATCAACATATTCTTTGAGTAGATTATGGAAAGTGTTTTTTTTTTATTATAAAAAAAAGGTAATCTTGTTATGAATGAATTTTTATAGATTTATCTGCAGATAACTTTAAATCACAAAATTTCTTTATCAATTTTATCTTCCATAAAAAAATGAAAGAAAGAAAAACTAAAGAAAAAAAATTACTAAATTCACTTTTTTCCGTTTCAGTTATCGATATCATCACAAAGTTAGTCGCGTCCTTATTTGTATTGATTTTCATGTACAGAGAAATATGGTAAAATTGGAATGAAATTCCGTTACCATAGAAGTCTAATCTATTTAAAGCTGTCAGGACTAATAAAAGCAGCCTTCCCATTGACAACAGCATCCTTAAATTTATCAAAATTCAATTTCGTCGAACCTATTTTTCGATATCGTACACAATTTTTCAAGATCTTCCCCTTCTTCTACTCTTCAACTCCTTTCCGTTCTCCTTGTTCATTTTATTATTCTTCTTTCTTTATTCTTATACAAAGAGTATCTCATGTTTTTGTCGAATACCAATAACATTAATCAACACAAACAACTAGAACAAGATGAAAATACCATATAAAAATGGACCTAATGAAAGCTGTTTTATATAGAGAGAAAGAGAGATGATTTGGTTGAAAAGGAGGAAGAAAAATACAGAGAAAAAAGTCCGGAAAAAGGAATCAGTACCCAATGGCAGAGAATCCAAGACAATAACTTGTAAAGATGCCGAAAATGTAAAAAGCTAAACAGAATGAACTTGACATTAATTTCATGTCGTCTGTTACGATCCTTTTTCGATTTGGAATTTTTAGTCCTTTTGAATTTAGTTTTACAAATTTACCGATACCCTTAATACAATATACATTATACTACATAAATAACGTCTACATATTCGTACATAAGCTCATTGTTGTATTTATTGCTATAAGGAAGGAAACTTGTCTTCATTTCCGTTTTGTTGGTTAAATTAAAAATAAAAATTTGTTACATTCAAAAGTCAATATTGTTAAGTCTAGTAGAGTCTCTTCTGATCCTTTGTCCCATAATTCGTCTTCCATTTGTAATGATAGAATTTCTGCAGTACACTTGTTGGATAAAAATCTCTGATTGTCCAGATAATAAAGAAGACATTTTTCGAGATAACATATGTGGTGGGGGAGGTGGTCGTATATGAGTTGGAAAAAAGTTAATTCGGTAAAAATTTAAGATGCTTCAAGAAAAATGGTATAACAGTTCAGGAAAGATAGCTGAATGAAAGAAAAATGCAACGTATTTGCTGGTTGCATTAGAAAATTCCCTTATCAATTTTCCGGTAGTTTCAAAGGAAAATGAACTAAAATTCCTGAAAATTTGTTGCATTTTTCTTTCACGTGATGAAAGAGAGTGAAAAAGAAAGGTGGTTAAATGGTGGAGTGGATGAGGAATAGGAGGAAAGTGTGGATTAAAATGGTGACAAATAAAATCCAACTTGTTGAAAAAGATAAAATATTGAGTATATCGAAAAACAGACGTTAAAAATTCTTCTTGGATTTTGCAAAAAAAGGATTTTCTTTTGGTAGCTGAAGTTGTCTCAGTTGTTTCCAAACCATTTGTCCATATTATGCTACATACTCTGTAGCCGGTTAAAGTGTATTTGAACAGTATTCCGATACAGTAAAAAGTCATTGTGACAGGGAAGAACAACGGTACTCGTATAATGTACGGAACCAATTATAGCATAGCAATCAATTTTGCGCTTGCAATCAGGACCAACATTCATGAAATAGCCACATAGTTGGTCAATATGTTATCGGTTCTTGTATGGTCCATCACAATGTTGGATTTCTTTTCAATTGAAAATGATCTAAATGATTTGTGGACGTGTGATTGAAAATGCTCCCACAACAGAAATGTTATTATAATTTCCTTTTCAAATTTATAATAACTAGAAAAGTAAAACACTTGATTTTCTTTTTTTCTGGTCTTTATCTTGAGCAAATTTACTGTTTTTATTATTAACGTAGATTGGCTATTTTGCTCTAGGGTAACTAGCTGTTTAGAGTAATTACTTAGAAGGATATAATAACATTGAATAGAATTTACCTTTAATATTTTTTTTCTTGGTAATTCTTAGTAATTCTTCAAGAAATGCTCTCATATATCGGAAAAGTCGTCTAGCTAATCATATTGTAACGTTGAGGTCTAAGGACTATTTAGCTACAGACTAAAGTAAAAATTGGTTGATAGCCAGCAAAGTGTGTAAAAGAGTTCGATAGTTCAACAAAGAATTATTTGATTAAAAATTTGTAAATTGAGGCTATTTGGTTAGAGGTCCTGATTTCTTAGGGGTGAGGTGGATAAGAAATGACAGTCCCCTCATATTGGTTAGTCGAAAAAGTTCGTAGCGTTATTGAATAAAATAGGACGGTTAAATTAGAGTGTTAAAATTAATTTACTCAAATCAAATATTTTTCAGTATTGGCCATATTTCGGGCAGTGTCATAATTCTATCAGTATAGAACTTTTGTGATTGCTGATTAAAACTAAGTCTTAGTTCTATTCAGAGAGTATTTAAGAGAGCGCTATATGGTGGATGTGTCAAAATTTACCAGATAAAAATTATCTTAATTTTTGGCGAGTCATCAAATATGTGTGTGGCAGAGTGCATATTGAATTTTAGCCATTTTTCATCGTTATTTTAGATTTGCTTCAGAAATAGTTCGATTTTATTGCGCTTTAGCAGCATGTCGTGAATGGTAAATTGACTTATGAGGAATTTAAATATTGAGTTTGTTTTTGAATCGAACTTTTTGGAAATAATTTAAGATGGTTTGATGATGGCTATTTAATTCATAAGATATATGCCAGTCTTGTTGAATTTTATTGCGAACTTAATTTTTTTAGTAATTGGCAACCAAAATAGGGTTTATCTTTGACAGCGAAATATTTAGAATAAAAGTGAGCGAACTATTTACGTTCTACTGATTTTAATGCAAGACCTTTACCATAAATGCCACAATTTTTTTTCAAAGTCGCCGATGCATTGTCACTTTTTTTTCTTTATTCTGATTTTGTTTTGTACTTGAATTACTTTTCTTATACTGCACTGATTGTAATCAAATTTTCCGCTGCGCAAAGCTGTACTAGTGGTTAGAGTTATTTGTTTTTAACGACATCTATCGGGAAACTATAATATTTGCGAATTCTACAATACTTTTTTATAAAACTTCTGTGTAGCAGTTGAGCGAAAAATACTTTTTTTTTACTATAAGTAAAGTCTACAGTTGGCATGTAACAATCCACTTTGGTAGGTAAGTAGGTATCGTCATTTTATTGTCATGTTGAGAATTGAAGGAAGTTTTTTTTCCGGTTGTATTTGTTATGCTCAGTAGTGCAGATATATTAATAATTCCTATTAAGGTATATTAATAGAATAAAAACTAAGTCTAAGCCAGCCCGATAACACAGTTGTTAGCGTACTGGACTACCACCCAGTGGGTCGTGGGTTTGAATCCCACTAAGCCATGATCCTGCGCTTGTTTCCAAAAACTACTGTTTTTCTATTCTACTTTAATTTCCTCATCCCTATAACCTCTTTGTATGCATGTTCGAATGTATCGTGTCAACCGAAGTGATGCAAGTTCTCATAGGAGAAATTCAATGGGACCTGGAGGTGCTGCGTGGAAGCATCCCGTTTGCTGGTTGTTCGGTTATAACTGAAGAGGTTCAGGATCTTAGTCTACGCCAACGGCGTATACTGGCCCTGAATAGAATGTATGAAATTTGGTAACGTCGATGGGATGAGAGTGTGAATGGCAGATGTTAATTTATGATGTGTGCTTTGCATCTGCGTATAGATTTGAATTTGGTCTGTACCTTGGGTATTTAGTCACCGGACATGATAGTATGAATGGGTTCCTGTACGGGCGTGATCTGGTTGCGGGGCTAGATGCCCTTATGGGTGCGGCGGAGGAGATTACCAAGCACCATCTCATTGAGTGTGGTCTGTACGGGGATTTGCGTGACCTAGGTGCAGTTGGTGGAGTCGTGGAGAATGATGAGAGTGTGGATGTGAGTGGAGTATTAAGTATGAGACAACAGTATGAATGCCTTAATAGATTTGTCGTGGCACTTTTTAAGAGGAGAGCGAGAATGGTGCATGAATGAGTGTGTGAATAGCACGCAAAGTGGCTGCAGTCGCGCGAAAGACCAAGGTCGATTCCGGTTGTACTTTCGGGTCTTGGCGAACCTGCAGCCACTTTGCGTGCCATTCACAGCTGGCTTAGATGTGCCTTGCAATTTATAAAATTACTTACCGTAGCTCAATGAGCGGAGTACAAACCGAAATACTCTTAAAACAAAAATTGATACTAAGGGAATCGGAGTGCCCCATGATGTTAAAACACACTGTGCCCGACAATAGTGAGGCGCTTAGACAATGGTGAGGCGCTTAGTTGGTACGATGTATGGATCGCTGGTGGGAGATCCTGGTATATATCTCGGGCGCTGTCACTGCTTATGTTAAACAAGGTTGGAGTAATCAGCTTGTAACTGGTTACTGACTGTAAACTGCCAGTAATAGTGGTACGTTGATTGAGCGTTACTCAATCGCTATAGCTGCAGGCGACTAATGTATTTATGTTTAACGACAGATAAATCACGTTAAATAATATATTATATCCCTACAACCATTGTCGCAAAATTGCCTTTAATGTAGTGGCCCTTAGAATATGCATTTCAATACTAATGTTGCTCGAAAAGATAACAAACAACAAACAACCAAAAATCAGTTCTTTCACTTTAGCATCTGTACACTCTTTGCTTTTCGTTTATGCATCATTATAAGTTAACAGTAGGTAAATTATTTATTAAGAAAATTTCTGTAAGAAAGCTTATCTCCTTTGCCATTCATAAACATTTCTTTGCACTCTGTACATTGGAATCCTAAACTTTCACGTTTAATGCCATAATTCGTTCTGAATTTATCAACAACAAAAAAAAAGATTATTCCTAATAATAGATTTGTAAAGGCGGTGGACGCCGAGTTTATTTGGTATGCAATTTTTTCAAAGGACAATTTCATAAATAGTCTGCAATAATGTGCGGGGAAAATCCATACACTTTAAAATTGCTTCTCTTTGTTTCCACATTCAGCAATTAAGAAAGATTATGTTCATATTCTTTTTCTTATAAAAGTGAAACCAGATTATTATCAAATATTGAACTTTTCTAAATGTAAATTTAAAGTCTTCCTATTATAATAAAAGTAGAATGATAAAAGCACCTTCGAATTGCTCCATTAAATTGTCCTATTAGATTAAAAGTTAATGACTGAACAAAGTTTTAATAGGGCAATTTTTTTATCTATTTAATAAAACTTGAAAAGAATATCGTGAATGTCCTTTTAAATGTTAATGATTGAAAATTACAATTAAAAGAAACTATTAAGCATCATCATTTGTATACAGGAGAAAAAGAACGAAGAAATTAAGTTTTCGCTATTTTGTGAGCATAAAGAGGATCAGAAAAGGAAGAAATTGTAGTAGCAAAAGTAGTAGTTAGTAGTTAGAGAGCAAGCGTAGTATTAGTAATAATTAGTAATAGTATAGTTTTGGAAATGCTTGAGTGAAAGAAAGTAAATTTAATTACAATTTAAATACTAGCAATTTTGGCAAAGTGCAATTTCACTCTTCTACGAGCACACTTAAGTATTATTATCTGCTTTTATGCAATTTTATTTTCATTTTTATATTCTGCAACTCCAAAAGGTGTGTGTTATAATACGGGATTATGCCCATTTCTTGAATCAAATTGTAAGCAGCATAAGAAGCAGCACAAAATTGTGAGAACTTCACCTTTTAAAATGATATGTCCTTAAATGTGATTGAGCATAAAGTATAAAATGTATTCCTATTTTGAAAAAAACAAACAATTTTAAGTCGTCTTTAGAAGAAGAGAGGGACGGGAAGGGAGGTGAACTCTATAAGTGTGCATGTTAGTGTTAGTGCGGAAAGTACTAAAATTTTTTGGTTTTGATGGGGCGACAGCAATTTATCGTTCAGTGTGACATTTTATAAGTCACATACGAAAAGTAAGAATACTTTTGGAGATTTAATATTTTCTATGAGAGCTTTCGTCTTTGATGGGCACGTTTTCTTTTACAGTATATCCTGTAGTTTATGCATTCGCTGTTCTCGTCTAATGTAGTGACGTTGAGTGAGTTGGTTGCTCATTCAGTGATATTCAAAGTGTACTCTTTGATATCTTTTACACTTAAGAATACTAATTTGAGAAATTTTCAACTGTTTATTTATGAGCAATTTTTTATGGTTTTATTTAATAGAATTTTTTAAAAGATTTAAAAAAAATTGGTTTTAACTATTGCTAAATAAACAAAATAAAAATAATATTATTTAGAAAGTCTCATAATGGATACTAAAGTAAATATGTTATTTGATATTGAATCAATTATTTTGTATTGTGCATGAATTTGCAAATTCAAAAATATTGAATAAAATTTCATCTATTTAGATTTGTTGTGATTTATTGAACAGAACACCTGATCTGCTCTAATATTTCCTATTAAAATATAAATTTGAAATATTGCCATATTATTGGCTTTATTTTAGTTTAAGAAGATTATGATTAGTTTCGATCTATGAAGGATAAAACGTATATACGAGTTAGTGCATAAATTTTGAAATTTTCAATTAATTTAGGACAATTAATGGGCATGTGTGATTGGTAAATATTTATTATATTTCAAAATTTAATTTTTTAAAAATAATTTATGAATTTTTATTTTAATTAAAAAAAAAAATATCAACAGTATAAAAGAATTATTCGTCAACACTAAAAGAAAGAACTTCTATCTGAATAGAACTTACTTGTTTTCTAATTTTTATTCTTTTGGGCCATTTGGTCAAATATAAACAAAAAAAATGGACTCGGTTAAGAAGTTCCAAATTCAAAATTAACCATTAATCCAATTTTCGGCACAAAAATCTGCTCAGCCTCGGGTTCCAAATAACATTATTGTGGTATTCAATATACAATTACTTCTTTGACTGCCTATTTAATGGGCTATGCCAGGAAGAGGTTTTGAATATATTTTTTAAGTCTTAATATTTCTCGTTCTATTTAATTATGACCTTACGTTTATGGTTAATTTTTTAATGTTCTTCTTTTCTTTGCTACCGTTTCTTACACATACAACCACATTTTTTGCAAAAAATTTTTTTTCAATAATTGGCGACATTTTTTTTTTTATCACATATTTTTATGAATGCATATAGGCGGTCGTCCAAAGTATTCTTGAAAAAAAATAATTTAGATCTTGGCAATATTTAATAAAAATCATTTTCCGATATTTACTAGTGAGCTTTCGTTATATGGCCTGAAACTCTGCTACGTACAATTTGGGCGAGAATTTCGTATTTTTAATCACAAATTTCATATAGCAAACCAGAACCAATCATACCAAATTTCTGCTATAAAGTGCTTTTTGGTTGTGATTGTCTATATTTCGATAAAGAAAATATTTTGCAGAAGGTATTCTAATAATTTATTTTAATCAGAATATGAAATTTAAATTGGCCAGAAGCCGATTTTTAAAGAACGAATTATTGCCTTAGCCAAAATACTTTTGTTTGAGTTTTCAGACGGGAAATAAAAATGGCTCGATCAATTTTCGAGCAGTGAACACGATCAAAGTTCGCTCAGTCAGAAATTTGTTCGAGCTACAATTTTTTTTCTTTAATCATTTGACATTTGACATTAGTTTCGCTTTCGTTTTGCAGGCAAAAAACTTTTTGAACAATAAATGACATTTGGAAATCAAGAAAAAGGCAAAAAACTCTAACGAAAATAAAAAATATTATTATTATTTATTGTTAGAAATTCGCGGGTGTGATCACTTCGAGCAAAAATTGTACAACATTTCTCACCGTCTTGGCCAGGATGATTTCAATAATCTTTTGGAACTGGTCCTGCCGTTAATCGCCAAACAAGGATGTGCCAATATCTAAACTGGTAAATTCAATGTTACTGTCATCATTGAACAATATATTTTATACAAACAACTGTCAAATCAAAATATAACAAAACAAATAATTTTTAATACTTAAATGTTTTTCCCACAAATCGTGAAAAATATTTTTTTTAAATTGCAATGATGTTTTGGTCGGAATGTTCTTCTAGCCGAAAATACTTGAGCGTCTACAATTTATGACAATTAAACCATTCGATTAAATCTCCATATTTTGTTCGTCTTGAATATGCTTGATCGAAGTTACAGAACACTGCTGGATCCGAAAAAATGGACTATTTTTCTAAAAATTCGAATATTTTGCGAGTGGCGCAATTGTCGCTTCAGAGTAAAATTGTCAGCGCAAGTATAGACAGTTATCATAACGAATATAGATAAAAATTTCCTTTCAGAGTTGTTTGAATAATTTCATTTGCTTAATTTAAATAACAAATAAAATATTAGCAATTTATTTGTGCATATTTTGTGATATTCTTTAATATTATAACCGTTTTTCTGAATTATTTGTTTGTAAACCATTGGTATTCTATCGATAAACTTATCCAAGCTCCGCGTTGTAATTTCATTTCAAGCTTCATAAAGTTTTTTCCAGACAGCTTTTAGTATTCTTCTCATTTAGTTAATGATTTTAGTCATGTCTTTAAAGATATCTGAAGCACCTTTTCAATTAAGTATAATGAATACAGGGCAGAAGATTTGTTATTAATCCTTGTTACCAAACGAAAAGAGTATATCTCCAATATGCCATTGTAAGTTTTCATGTTAATCTAACAAGGTCTTTTTTTCTTAGGACCATTTCTATTAGGCTTATTTCTTTAAAGAATCTGCTTCCATTATTCTATGTTGTTCTCTTCAGAGTATCTTATATCTACTCTCATCAGACCAGCATATTTTAACCGGCGTGTTGCTATACATAAGATTTCTATATCTGTTAATATTCTCTTCCTTAATTTTTCTTACAGGTTTTTTTAAAAATATTTTTTTGTTTATAATAGAGATTATTTCAATTTGCCTATTTATTTATTACCAATATCCGATCAGC
Organism: Atherix ibis; assembly: GCA_958298945.1. NCBI lineage: Eukaryota > Metazoa > Arthropoda > Insecta > Diptera > Athericidae > Atherix > Atherix ibis. Next base: position 34,558,377 of record OY282609.1, read on the forward strand.
AATTCATACCGGCATAATACCCTTTGCCATGCAGAGTACAAATTTTACATACTATTTCCATAAAAATTTCGAAACCAGTATTTTTTCCTAAAAACTACTGCAATTTTTAATTTTACTGAATCAAACAATTTAAAATTAAACTTACTTTTTGGGAAAAAATTTTCTATATTTATGACAAATGCCTTCAACTGAATGATAATCCTTAAAAACTTGTATCATCCAATCATGCCATAAGAATGACCATTATGTGAATGTAATCACAGAAAAGCACCAAAATTCATAAGACCCTAATATTTTTCCAGGGTAGTGAAAAGAGACGGGGAAGGTATTAAAATTTTGATAAAATTTTTATAAACGGCAAGTTTAATAGAACATATTTCAGCTGGGCATGCTTGATGTAAACTTTATGGGGAGATTGTGTGGGGGTTCAAAATTTGGACTGATATGTGCTCTCATATCCACCAGAAAGATCATGCCAAAAACATAAAGGGGATAATGGAGAAACTCGAGGGAGTAAAATTCTTCATTTTTTTAAGGGAAGGAAAAAAATTAAGAGAACTGAATGGAGAAAAGAATTATAAAAATTAATAAAAAATAAAAAAAAACAGAGGTAATTTATTGAGAGGGGGGAAGAGGGACTGAGAGGGAAGGGTAAAACTGGCGAAGGTGAAAATAAATAGGCGAGACAAGACTAAAAAATGTAAAAAAATGAAAAAAGTGGTAGAATAGAAAAAAATGCATAATGTCGATCGACGACCTGGTTGGAAGAGCCTTAAATGGAAATGCTCACCTTGGTCTACCCCAACCGCCCTACGGCACTCCGCGGCCAAAATATAGTTGGGGTGCGGCTTTTATATTCTCGAGGATGAATTTTTCCAGCACATTATAGTGCAACCGTGTACTCTGTGGACGGAAGGAACCCTCTCTGTCATCATGCTTTCATTTTTATTTTATTATCGAATCCAAATAAGGATTTGGTGCCTTATTTACCACCTCTTCTTCATCAATATCGCTGTCTTCACCGCTTTTTCTCTGTTGTTTTATCTTTTATCGCAGTTCAACATAACTTTCTCGAATTCACTTTTCTTTAGCATTATTATTATTATTATTATTAATTTTTTTGTTAGTTGCAGTAGTCTATAAAGTGTATTTAAATAAATATTCAATGATCTTTAGAAATTTTCGTTTCTATCATTTTGATCATTTTTAGTCTTATTTTTAATTAAATTTTTTGTTTCGAAATTAAATCCATTTTTACTTTCAGCAAATCACAGGTAAATATTCTTTTTTTTATATAATTTTATAAAAATAGCAAATTTCAATTGCATTTTGTTCGCACTAGAATTTTTTTATATCTTCTAATTACTAGTATGACAGTCGCGCACATTGTCGAAAGTTTGAGAACAATTCATTAAGATAAGCACTTGACACCAAATTTTACTCTCTGCAGCCCAACGCCGAATTGATAGCGTCATGACGCCGACCCACTAATATGCTACCCGAGGTAACAAACAGAATGAAAATTCCATACATGTCCTTGGTGATTTGTGCGCCACCTATTTGTTAATGACCAAACCATCAATACCATCGATAAGGCTACTATAACACAGAACAGAAACAATTTCAAATTTTTCCCTTTTTATTTAACAATTTAATAAGATCTAACCAGATAGATTATTAAAAAAATTATCGTTCACTTATAATATAAAACGATCAATTAATTAAGCTTTCTTAAATTCTCGTAATATCGATAATCACCTCTAATAAAATGTTAAAATTTTCATTTTAATAAAAAGTTTGAAGATATTGTAGAAATGTGTAAATAAATAGTAAAAGTTAATTAAAAAAAAACTATATTTTTATAGTTTTTTTTTAATTAACTTTTACTATTTATTTACGCATTTTTATCTTCAAACTTTTTATTCAAGCATTTATTAGAAAAGTATTTAAAACTTTAAAAATACAGAAAAAACATTTTCTGTGAACATAAGATTTTTAATTTCAATTTTTTTAAATAATTTCTCCAATATTGTAAAGGTGCATTAGCCGTGCATCAAAAAGTTTACCGACCATTTAGTATTTTTTTTTTTTTTAAAACTTCATTTATTGGACCTTTATTACTTTAATTTTCCTTGTAATTGTTCAGGTTTAACAATCCCAACCAATACAATTTAAGAAATGTTTAATCCATATTTTTTTTCACTGTTGCTAATATGAAATTGATAAAAACACGTGGGAAGACAAGAGCAAATACGAAATCATATAATTAAAATGTACGATTTGCCTTGTGGTTTTCCTAATGCCAATTAAAAGTATTACTTCAAGTTTGAAAACATTGTCAAGATAAGGAGCCATATATATAAGTTAGAAAAAAAAATAGTTACAAAAAGGAAACAGGTGTCGTAAAGCGAAGATGACTTTATCTGTAGAATCTGATCTTCAAAGTTGAAACTTATTTCTTAGTTTCTCTGCTGTTTCTTGTTGTTGCGTTGATAAGTTCTATTTTTGTTTGGTAATATTGTCATCGCTGTCAAACTTTGAAGTTGTTACTGGTTTAGATCTTTGGATGAATAAATACTTATTATAGACAATAGTTGTACAAACTATATCAGCAGAAGTGTGTAAGAGTGTTGGAGACTATTTTTATATACAATTGCATGATGTGCAGTTTTTAGACCAAAGGAATTCATAACTTTTCTAATTAGTGTTAATAAGAACTAGTTTTGCGTTACTTTGAATTATGGCCCATTAAGTGCGTCTGCTTTTCATCTTGTCTTTTTTATGTACAAAAAAAAGCATCAGTGATAACAAATTTGTAGGGATTTTAAATGCAGTTATTGGACCATTTTTTAATAAAAATACTAGGATATAATGCAAAAATACTTTTTAATTCAACTGTGAAAGTACATCAAATCATTATCATATTCTTTTGAATCTAATCTATCTAAAATAGGCTTCAAATTCTTCAATTTATTAAATTCAAAAATACTGATTGAAATAGAAAAATCTATTTCACACACACAAAAAAATTATCAAATAGAAGCTTTTATTTTGCTTCTTTTTAATAGAAGCTTTTATTTATATTTAATGAAAACCATCATATTATAATCATCATCATATATTAAAATTTTCATAATTTTTTTTTTTGAAGGGATGTTCTAGACTCACAAATCTTTTTTATCATCAAATTTAAGCGTTATTAAATATTTATAATCTTATAGTAGTCGCTATTTCCTCTCTTTTCTGCCCTTAAGGCCATTACAGACAAATACACGGACTTTGGCTAGATTTTGTGCTAGTATCGTATGCTTTATTGGAATATTTGAATAGTATCAAAAGAAAATTTTTTATTGCTCCTTTTTTCTTTTTACAATATACGCACATACATATTCACCTAGATCTATACTTGTCTACATTAGACTGCGAAAATTTCCTTATCCTAAGAGGCATTTTTTCAATTTTCTATTCTCAAAGAATAAATGCCTTCTTGTTTTGTTGTACATAAATTAAATCCTAATGATTGATTTTTATATTGTTTGATTTACTGCTATGTCTTCTGTATAAGAAGAGAAAATCTTATGTTGAGGTAGATATTGCGAATATAAAGAATATGCTGGGCGGCGAGAGTGGGTGGTACTTATATTATGGTGTACTAAAATTAACCATAGTATGAGATACTCTCCAAGTAGATGATAAAAGATTTCTTACAGATTTTTCCCAAATACACTCAAAAATTATAACGATAATTTTAGAAATTATTAATAATGAATAATGAAAAAGATTAAACAATTTTGCACATTATCAAAAGAACATTACTTTTGAAGATATTAAAATTGAAATATTTTATGGTGTAGCAATAAGTTGAAAAATATGCACTTAAATTTATATTTAATAAATGAATATTTACCGATATAATAAAGATAATCAAATACGAAATGTTCATGATTGTTTTTGTAAGCTTTTTCTTTTTTTTTTTTTTGTGGGTAAATTGTTTGTTTTAAGAACACTTTTAGGAAGTGGAAAAGTTAAAAAAAATTTTTTTTAGGATTTCTCTTTTATTAATGTGTTTTATACAAATTTATGTTTTGTTAAGATATACTCAGTTCTTTTTTTTTGTATCCGTAATAATAAAAAATATCTAAATATATTGGACACTGAATTCATTCTGCAAAGACATAAAATTTGATAAATAGAAAAAGTCATCTAAAAATTTGTTAAAACCGCCAAAAAAAATTATTAGTCTTTCTCCCTGAAATTTTGAAATCTTCTATGAAAAATTATAATACTAAAGATAATTTTTAATACCACTAAGAACGGTCCCAAACCTTTCTGTACATAGAGTAGACGCTGACGGTTTTGCTGTTACCAACGGTCAGTGCGTATCCTATCGCAGTGGAACTACAGTGGCTTACCAAGTATTCCCTAAAGCCTCAAGGCCTCAACCAATTGAAATTTCCTGAATGCTATTATTTAGACAGGTTGAACTTGGCTTTGATTCACCTATTCTGTAAGAACAATTATTATTGAAAAGCAGAATATAGAAAAAAATAGACAAAAGCAACGGCAATTGATCTTGCGAAAAATACAAAGCATTTTCTCGTGAAATGTGCGTTCTCTTTTCTGTTAAAAAACCATGCTGACATTACAGAATTATAACGAATATGGCGGATAGAGACTGATATTTTTGGGAAGATCAACTTTAATATATATTACAGCTGCTATCCAAAAAAGCATGTGCTCGAAACAGGCTTCTTAATCAGATAGAAGATGAAGTCTGCTATTATCAGATTTTAAGCAACAAGTGAGAGGCTTTTCACTGTACATGTGTGAGGCAAATAGAATTGCATCAGTCTCATAAATGTTTTTGTGCCGATGGAGGAGTCTGCCTATTTGAAAAAGGACACCTTTTTCGAAGAGGTAGAATGAGTCCTCAACATTTTCAAAATTTGTTGGCCCCTACATAAAGATTGACGATGACGTAGCCTATTTAGCGACGAGATCCTGAAGTGCTAGTACTAACATCCGACGGTTGTGGATACACTCCATATATGGTGCAAGAAGACCCATTCGATTTATATCTTTATTGGAGCGATGACATTAAAAACAATACTGAAAGTATCAAACTTTGGAGTTATTTGATTCAACAGGCCCAGATCGGAGTCCCGAAAGTTGCACCCTTGATCATGATGAAGATACGCGGTCTGTTCATGATGAAGTATCGCAAATTTTGTGTTTTTTCAAAAATTATTTATTTATTCATGAATATTTATTTTGTCCCCTTCAGAGTCCCCACCAGTTATTATACACTTGTGCCAACTTTTTTTTCCAATACTCGAAGCTCTTCAAAAAATAATTTTTTGTGATTTTGTTCAGCTCCTCCTTCGATGCCGTCTTTATTTCTTCAATTATAGTGTAGCATCGTCCTTTCTTGCGGCTATTCAGTTTTAGGAACAAGAAAAGTCACAAGGGGCCAGATCTGGGGAATACGGTGGCTGCGGCATTATTAGTGTGTGGTTTTTGGCCAAAAATGGCAAAAGCCAAATTTTGTTCTTCCACAAATCCGGGCGTTCCTGGCGGATTGCTTCGCGCAACTTGCGCATAACTTGCAGATAATATTCCTTATTGACCGTTCCACCCTATGGCAACAGCTCATGATGCATCATGTTTCTGTAACCGAAGAAAACTGTAAGCAAAACCTTCACATTCGACCGAACTTGGCGCTTTTTTCGGTCTTGGCTCGTGTGGCAGCTTCCATTTTGATGATTGAGCTTTCGTTTCCACGTCATAATCATACACCCATGATTCGTTATCAGTTATGATCCTCTGGACCAAATTTGGGTCATCGCGGATAGAGTCTAACAGCTCCTTAGCAATGTTAATGCGATGCGGTTTTTGGGCGAAATTGAGCAAAAATCGAAGACGAGCCCAAACACGTGCAAGCAAAGCAGCCGTCAAAAATTACGTGTAACTGATCATTCAAAATGACCGAACTTATTGGCCTAAATGAGAGACATGAGTACCAACATAACGAGACAAAAAATCGGAAATCGAATATACATAACCTGCGGAAATTCGTGATACTTTTTGAACAGAACTCGTAATTCTTATTATACAAAATAATGCTTAGGTAAATTGGATAATATATGGATTATGCATTATCTTATGTTCTTCGATGTGAGTATTTGTAGGGATAATTTTCTGGTTTATTCTCAGCAAAAAATTGTACGACTAGGGCGGCAGAAATCTCAACCCCTAAGGAGCTATAGCCCATTTTCGAATATGGCCGATATTTATATTTGTAAAAATTGATGTCATTTGATCATCAATTTAAATATTTATCTTTAAACTTAATTTTTAAATATTTCTTTTATAACTTATTCGTTTAAAGTCAATTTTTATATGCTAATGCTAATATTTTACTGCTACTATTATTTCAATAGATTTTATTGAATACTTACCATAAATTATTTGTGTAAATATGTTATTTTACAACAATACAAAATAGAATAATTTAGTAAACGTAAAACAAGGAAAGGTGAGCTAGGGCAGTTAAGACATTATCAATTATACTTAATTATTTAAAAGTACAACTATATAATTGATTTGTCTAATAAATTAAATATAGTATATAAAATATTGTCTGTTGGGTGGTATGTATGGTAAAATTCACTTCTGGAGGAATTGGGCAAAGAATGCCGTATTCTCTGCATATGTAGCAAAAAATGCGTTACGCTAAATAGTAATATTGCAAGTATGTAAGGAATGGTACCAAATATGAAATTATTGGATTTATTACTCGTAATTTGGAAATGTTGATATGGAGAAAATCATTTTAGTACAAAGTAACTCCTCTTGAGTTTTTTGTGGAGAAAACAATCCTCTTGAGTTTTCAGAACTAAACTAGGACAAAAAATACGCGAATGTCTATAAGCTCACCGAAATAATTATTTTTTCTTTCTCAAAAGGATGCAACGAAATATGGAAAACTCGATGACGCTAATTTTATTGCTACATGATTATGAGATCATGTGGCTTACCCTAGATTTAAAAGATGAATAACGGCAGAATCATAGCAAATCCAACTATATATTGAGTATGGCTCTATTTCTACCTATTAGTTTTATAAGACCTATTAATATGAAAATTTCTGTAGAACAATTATACTTTGTAAAGTTTCTTAAGAGCGAAAATATAAAGTCTGGATTTTTTGTATATACAGAGATATGTTGAGGAATGTAGATATTGATAGGAAAGTTATCATAAATGATATTAAAATAAGTAATTCGAGTTGTGATGTATTTTGGAACAAAATGGCTTTTTTGTAATGGATTTTCACTTTTAAGCCTTGGAAGGCTTTTTGTAATGGATTTTCACTTTTGAGCCTTGGAACTCCCAAATGAATTTGCAAACGTATATAAATCGATTTTGAAATTTATCCTTTTCAATAACTCGTACAAAATCTATAAATCCCAAAAGATTTTTCAGAACAATTTTTTTTATTTATTACCTAACCCGCCACCCCTACCGTTTGCAGAGCTTTTTTTTATATTTAAAGTCGTTTTCATAAATATAAGAACAACTATTTTAAATTACTTAGTGCAGGTTCCATTAAAAATATTATCTGTTCATTAATCAAAATTATTATTTTTAGATCTAAGCAGTATTCTATTCTGGGCATTTTTATTCTATAAAAACAAAATTGTACCATCAAATTGTATGGAAATTTTCTAGTATTCCCTTATGTAAATAAATATTCGAGTAAATGGTTTTTTTTCTTCACTTTTAATGTATGTGGGTAGATTGGCAATGCTGAAAAATATACTCTCAACATTACCTGATGATTCTCTACTGTAGTTTTATATATTTTTATTGATTTCGTGTCTGTCCCATTTTTATCTGATTCATTTTAACCCTTTTGAAGTGGGTTACTGTAAATAGATGAGTTCCACTTAATGGCGGTCAAGAGAAAAGGGAGGAAGGAAAAAAAGAAGTTTTTTTTACATGTGGCAATAAAAAGCTTTCACAAATGCTCTCTGCCTCCAAAGGAGCTGTGCATTTTTCATTCGTCAATCACCTGTACATTTCACTAGTTAATGCGATTTTTATGTCTTTGACTGACTAATGCATATCTCAACCAGCCTTCGTATTCTTTTTTTTGTTTGTTCGAATATTTCCATCCTTTTGCAATTGTCACTAGAATCTAGAAAATTTCAATTTAAGCGAAAATCTAGTTGTGGCTGCGTGTTGTGAAAGCCACTAACATGTACCAAAATAAAATATTAAATTGGAACATGAACTGCACTTAAATTGTAAAGAATTTGTAATCACGTGGGTGCACTTCAGGTGGTCGTTTTTGTATTAGCAAATTGCAGTTTTCTATTTTACCTAAAATATTTTTCACTGAAGTTTAATAATTGCTGAGTGAAAATTACTGATTTCGTATATATTTTCTTAAAAGATATTTTTGTTTTAAAATGTCAGTTATGCCATGAGTTCGGAGAGGGTCTAATAGTTAAAAAAATTGATTTGTACTGAAACATACAATTGAATATACCGTAATATTTGGGAGAGTATCGTTACCTTTAAGGAGAAATTTTTATAAGAAATGAGGAATTTCAAAATCTTCCGATTTGATAAATACGCTAAAAAATAAATCGCTGGTATGAATAAGTCGTCAAGATTTTCTATTAAAGAATTTTATTTATTTCCGGAGCTAATGTAAAATATATTTTCCATATTAGAAAATTGTTCTCTTTTAATATTTGTTCATTGTTTTTAAAGAATTTTCACTTTTTGTTTGAGATGAAAGATAAATATTCCGACTTTGACTTCTCATATATTAGAGATAATTAATGCTTACTTGGCATTTTCAAAATAATTGCTGAAGCTCCTAAGAAACCTTATTTAGATCCAAATACAAAATAGTAATTAATACTTTTTCTAATAAGCAACTAAAAGAAAAGAGGATCTCCAAAAATTTTTGAGCAAATAGAAATTGCTAAAATTGCATTACCGGTAGCGGTAAGGCTTAGTAAGCAGTAATTCTAGAGTTCGGTACAGATACATGGGATCTGTGGTCATAACCAGACAGACAATATCATGGTGCCTAATTCGATCCCTTTTCCGATCCTATATTTTATTGTATATTAAATATATGATAACATCTACTTTGTGGAAATTTTATTATTCTTTACAATTTGATAATATTCCGATAAGAATTAATCTTTATAAATTTCGAAACGATTGATCTTAAAATTTATTAAATTTTAATCTGTTTTATAAAAGATGTAAATCGTCTTCATTTAATTTTTGAATTTTTTGAATAAAATTTGTAATTTGTAAAAATATTTTTATCGCAGAAAAAAAAACTGTTAAATAATTGGCAGTACAGTAATATTGATAACAATCGGAAGGAGCAAGTTCTGGAGAATACGGTGGATGCTTGATAACATCCCAATTCAACTCATTTAGCTTGTGTTGGGTCATCATAGCCACATGTGGTCGCACGTTGTCGTGATGTTTATCAATTCTGGTCTATCCTTTTGAAGGACGATATTCAATTTGGATAAATGCTGACAATATCGTTCTGCTGTACGCAATTGTCTGATTGCGTTCCAAGAGTTCAAAATACACAATACTCTTACAATCCAACCAAACACAAATAATAACTTTTTTTTGATGAATTTTGGCTTACGAAGTTGTTAGTGGGGCTTGTCCAGGTATAGCCCAATGTCTTTTTCTTGTCACGTTGTTGTACACGACTCATTTCTCATCTCCCGTTACCAAACGATGCAAAAAGGGTTCATGTTTTTGTCTCGCACTCAAAGCAACGCACGCTGAAACACGATCGAATAAATTGGCACCCAACAATTGATGAGGTATCCAAACGTCGTACCGCAAAACCATCCCCATACGGTTCAAATATCTTAATACGATTGTTTGGTTGACTCCCATCATCGACGCGATCTCCCTGGTGGTTAAACATGGATTGGTGTCAATTATGACTTTTCACTCGCGGTATTGTTTTTACGGAATTCATAAAGTAAACAATGACGTAAATGCACTTTATCGACCGACATTTTGAAAAAATACAAGGGCTCTTCACTGTTCTCTGGCCAGGCCAAAACTGAATAGAAAGTAGAGGGAAAGCATCCTTTACACAACGGAATCATTTAAAAGAAATAACTATTCATTTCTGAAGAAAATTTTTTTTTACCTAGAATCATAAAAAACGGTCATAACTTTTGCATTCACCCAATATCTAAAGAATTTTACTAAAATTTTAACACGAAAGGGAATGGTAGGAGGCAGGGAGTTTATAATTACTGAAAAATGTCTGTATCATCGATGGAAGTAGCGTTCGCATTTGTTCGGCTTATTATTTGTATTTTTTAAATTTATTATGAAGATATAGGATAAGATTCAGTTTGACATTCTACACTGCTCTGGACTATCTTGAAAACTCCAGCGTTTCCTTCCTTCCATTTCATATCTTATTTTAAAATTTTATACTTTTAAAGGTCATTTATAAAATTTTAATGATTTTTCTGAATTATATCCTCTCCCAGCTGGTATTCCATAAGGCAGTGAGCACGGTCTATTTTTTTTTACAATATCTATACCAGACGTGGACTGTGGGTCTAGGCAAACCCGTAGTCCCGGACCGACCTAGCAGTGCCTAGGAATTTGCAACGTTCTTATTTTGAGTGGGAGTACCAACCAAATACTCTTAAAACAAAACTGGTACCATCGGGATCAGTTTTAAAATACACTGTGCCTGATCAGAGACATGAGGTATTCTTGAAAGTAATCCCCACCAGATATTATACACTTGTGCCAACGTTTTTGTCAATCCTCGAGTAACTTCAAAGAGTCATTTTTTGTGATCTTGTTCAGCTCCTCCTGCGATACCGTCTTTATCTCTTCAATCGTGGCGTAGCGTCGTCCTTTCATGGGGTTTTGGCAACAAGAAAAAATCACAGGTATTACGGTGGCTGCGGCATTATTAATATGTTGTTTTTAGCCAAAAAACGATGCGTGAGCAGGGGCGTTATCATGGTGCAAACGCCAATTTTTGTTCTTCCACAAATACGGGCATTACTGTCGGATTCGAAGAAAACTGACGTTCACACGTCCCGGCACGCTTTTCGTCGTTCACATCTTCTCGGCCCTCTGAGAACATTTTGTACCACCGATAAACGTTGCTTCGGTCCAAGGTAGCTTCACCATACGCCACAGTCAACATTCGGAATACGTCCGAGCAATTAATTTTGTTTTTGACACAAAATTTGAAACAGATTCTTTGATCCATTTTTTGAAATGGGCAAAAATAGAAGACGAGCCTAAACACATGCAAACAAAGCACCTGTCAAAAATTAACTAAACATTCAAAATGAGCGAACTTGTCGGCCTAAGTGAGAGACATGAGTACCAACGTAACGCCACGAAAATCGAACATACGTAACCCGCGGAAATTCAAAATTCATGATACTTTTCGAGTAGACCTCGTTCACTTTTAGGATACCAGTTATTCCGGTTCTATTACTGCATATGATAGTAGAGGTTTACTACAAGCTTGTTATCCGAACTATTTATATTCGGCCCTGGTATAAATATTGTAGTTCGGATAACTAGCTTGTAACTGGTTATGACTTTAAGCACGATTTTATCTGTGTTGGATATAGCTGGTCAGGGGGCGAAACCAGATGGAAGCAGTAGCCATGGCGAGCTGAAGTTAAGGCGGGTGATCTGTATGTTAAAACAAGACACAGGTTTTATTTAAGTAGAATTGTAGAGTTTGAATGGTTACACTACTTGCCTTTAGATGGTAAAAGAATGAGTCCCATGAGATAGAGCGGAAATGAAAGAGTGAACATTAAAATAGGTTTTCTGAGTGCTTATAATGGCCATCAGAAATAGAAGTGAAAGACGTGTAATGTATTGTATCAAGAAGAGATTAATGTAGAAAACAATCATGCTCAATCCAATCTGGATCTAGTTAGCTGTGCTGATGAAATTCACTACAATTACAGGTCCGTGAGTGCCGATTACGCGTATCCCAATCCCTATGGTTGTATTTTTAATGCTTTAATGCTAAAGTCGTAGGTGGTATTTTGAATACTATTAAAAAGCTTTTTGTGAATAAGCACAGAAAGCTTTGATTTGTTTTGGATTTCATTTTTATTCCTAAAATTTTTGCATCGGAATAATGACATTATATTAATATAAGAACACATTCTGATTTTGTGCGAATTTACTAACTTTTACAATATTATTAATTAACACTCTTCGGACATACATACTATGTCTAGTGAATATTAATTCAGAGAAATCTTTTTTTTTTGGTTGGAGAATTAAGAGAATTTTGTTATTGTTTTTTAAGTAAAGAATGATAAAAGATTTAGAAATTGTTGGGGTTTGTGAAATAGAAATGTAGTAAACGAATAGTAAAAGTAAGACAGAGCAGTTGTTTTGATCTTCTAATTTTTTTTATTATAATAACTTAAGCCAAATCTATTAACGATTAGATCCTGAAAAAGTAGATCAATAAGAGTACATGATCCTTATCGCAAACTAATTGTTTGGGAAGATGAGAAAATAGACCCATTCGAATCCAAGAAAAATTTTATAGAGTTTTGTATAGAAGCTATTTCCTTGGAATATGTCTATTAGTCCATTACTCCCAAAGGATTTTATATGATCGCTGGTAAATTTAAGTCCAATATAAATGGACTTTTATTAAGAATTATTTTTGGTTGGTCATTAAAAGTTGCTGTTTATTTTAAGACGAAAAATTGTTCAAAATAGAAAATACCATTTTAGTGGAGATATGAGAATATCACGATATTATATGAAGAGTCAAGTACTGTTTAGTGCAAAATTTTATTTCTTCCGAAGGATCAAGTTTATTGTGTTCATATTAAGGGCCATAACAACTTAATTATTATTATCAATATACATATTGGATGCACTTTATGTTTTGTAGATATAACAATTTATTAATTAATATACTTGTAAGAACCTTAATGTACAGTGTAAAGACGATTTCTATTATGTCTTCTTCCTTAACCTTTTCCCTTTTTTTGTTTCTATCTCTCTTTCTCTCTGTTCCACTTTATCTTTCTGTTCATATAAAATAAACATTAAGAAAGTAATGATTAAACTAACTTTGAACGATTCCACTATTGATCTGTAATAAATTAAAGAGAATAAATAAAAGGCTTTTCTGTATTCATTTGATTTTTATGAAATTTCTTTTCGACAAAATATACTAAAGACTTATTTTCAATAGCACGTCTGCTTTTACTCTTGATAAGGTTTCACCTCATTGATTCCAAATGGTGAACATAAATAGGATTTAATTAACAAATGAATAGGTAGCCGTAGCAATCAATGAAGCAAAATAAAATAATTGTTTTACCTTCATCCATTTTACTTAAAACGACTGTTAGCGTACATGAGCTTGAGAGCTACGTTAGCAAAATGTTATCAATTTGTGAACTTCGAAAGGAATCCCGTTTTAGGGGTCCACCAACAATCGCAAATTACGATCACGTTGTTCTGCTTGCTTATCTCTGTAAGGTAAGGCGTATATCAACCGAACCAATGAACCAGTAAATTCCGGCATTAATTAGAATTCGGGAGTATTGAACCGAAATCATTTTGTCAAAGCGACGACTTGTCGTTCGAATCGATCCGTAGCAATGGTTGGTTCGGAACTATCCCAAGGATAAATGTAACCAGTAATCAGCGGGAACCAAGCTACTTGGTGACGATGTGATGGTCAAGTCGGCGAAATCGGCTGAAGTAAAAGAAACCACTTTGGAAAACTACATATATGTTACAATCTTCCCAAAACTGACATCATTTCATTTGGCTTATCAAAAGCTGTTGTGAAAGTCACCAGAAGAATCTCGATTATCCCATAATAAATCTTGAGCTGTCCTTTTTCGCACACACATAGAAGTACAGAACTATATGGTGTAGAAAAAATATATTCTCTCATGAATCCTTAAGAAAGAATAAGTTTTTTTCTGAAATCTTTTTGGCCATTCAGTCGGTCTTTTTTTCTTTTTCTTTCTTTTACATTGCTATCGAAAATAGAAATCAAATTGAAAAAAAAGGACGAAAAGGATAAATGAAAAGTAAGGGAAAAGTAAAAGGACAAGATAGAGTAACATTTCTTTGAAATCTCTCTTTTATCTCGATAGTCCCTTCTTAGATTTTTCTCTTTGCTTTGGCATGTCAAATATTTTAACTTGTGCTAGAACGGCATTTGTTGAATGGAAAAAAGTTTGAATTTGGATTTTGTTGCAATCTGATAAAAAACTGGGAAAATTTTCTTGTTGCATTACAGGAAAAATTCAATATATTTTCAGTTAATCGAAATCGACAAAAGATTGATTGGACTTCGGGTGACAATCGATACTAGTTTACTAAGTGGCCATCTGTCAGGATCTTGTTACATTAGCGAAAAAGTTTATTGTTATATTGTACATACAACTGATTAGTAGTGGGTGTGTTTGGTTTTCGACGCATTGAACATTTTCCATAAATATATATATTTAATAATGTTCCAATTAAAATTTCAATTGTTTTGCTTTCGATTCCTAAATGAAATTTTTAGAGCTGTTTGATAAGTCAGTGAAAAAAATAAGCAATTTTATTTTTTTTTCTGTGCGGGTAGTTTTTTCTGAGCTAGATATATGTCTTGAACTATATTTGCAAATAATACGTTTAGTATCTGGGCAAGAAAAGTTCTTAGAGTTCGAATTGAGCACAAAGAACTTAACTATTCGTCAGGAATCAACATTTTGCTTTCTAGTATTCAATTTACCGTATCTCATATCTTAAAAGAAGCTACTTTACCCAAAAGTTATTTTGATAATACCACTCCTTTAATTGTGGAGCTTTTATTTTTATATATTTAGCACTTTTGAACTACTACTTCTAATTTACATTTGATCGCTTCGAAGCTGGCAAATCAAACACACACCAAAGTTGCAGTCACCTTATGGGGTCACAGTCGTGGCGCTACAGAATTGAGTCGGGATTTAATTCTTCAAAATAGGCATTTATTTCTTTCTTCATCATTGAATTAGACTGAAATCACGATAGTCGATTAAAAATATCCGACGAGCATCTCAGAAAATGAACGATTTATAGATTTGTCCGATCAAAGAACATTATTTCTTCTCTTTGGTGGTTGTCCAGGTGTTTTTATCTACTACTATTAATCAAAGTGCGCATATAGAATAAATCTTACCTATCGAAAATTGCCTGTGAGTATTAGTATTTAATTTTTAAAATTATATCGATGCACAAAATTATTTGTCATCTTAAATTTATGGTGATATTCAAAATATTATTCTTTTTTATAATTAAATCATAGCATTTTCATCAAATAAATATAATTTAAGTGGACTAGCTAATAGTCTGAAATAAATTCTCAACAAATACAATCCTTTTCAAGTATACGGTAATTATAAAAACTGTTTTACTATGAATTAAAATCTGAATATTTATCTTGAATTCTTTAAAACATATTCTGTGATCTGTAATTATTAACAAGCCTGATAATTTGAAAATATTTTAAATATATTTATTTCGAAATTATCTATCGCACCTCTGTAAGTGAGTTGAAATAAACTCAATCATATTTCGGATGCTGACTGACTTTTATATGAAATTATTCATAATAGTAAAGCTAAGATTATACCATTCGAGGAGTACTTGAATTATTCGAGCAAAAAGTTCGTCTCTTTTTAACATCGATTACACCATTCGAGCAATGGACGAATTATCGCCTTAGCTCAAACACTTTTTTTGTGTGTTCAGAGGGGAAATAAAAATGTCTCGATCATAAGCAGTGTTTACACGTGAACTCGATCAAAGTTCGCACAGTCAGAATTTGTTCAATCTGCTAGTTTTTTGTGGCATTCGATATACAATTACTTCTGAACAATTACTTCTTTGACCGCCTATTTAATGGGCCATGCCAGGAAGAGTTTTTGAATATATTTTTTAGGCCTTAATATTTCTCGTTCTATTAAGTTATGATCTTACGTTTATGTTAGATTTTTTGAAGTTCTTCTTTTTTTTTGCTACCGTTTCTTACACACACAACCAAATATTGGGAAAAAAAATTTTTTATCACATATTTTTATGAATGCATTATTAATTTTTTTTCCAAGAATACTTTGGTTGTCCACAGTATTCTAGAAAAAAATATGTAGATCTTGGCAATAGTTAATTAAAATAATTTTACGATATTAACTAGTGAGCTTTCGTAATATGGACTGAAACTCGACAACGTAGAATTTCCGTGAGAATTTCGTGTTTTTAATCACAAATTTCATATAGCAAAACAGAACTAATCATACCAAATTTCTGCTATAAAGTCCTTTTTGATTGTGATTATCTATATTTCGGAAAAAAATATTTTTCAGGAAGTATTCTAATAATTTATAATATTAGAAGTATTCTAATAATAATAAAAATGAAAATGGCTCGATCATAGGCTCAAACCCTTAAACAATTTTCGAGCAGTGAACTCGAACAAAATTCGCGCACGCAGAATTTGTTCAAGACTCTATTTTTCTGCTCCAATCATTTAACATTTGACATTAGTTTCATATTTGTTTTGTAGTATACTACATTTGGCAATCAAGAAAAAGGCGAAAAACTTTTTGAATAACAAAAAAGAAATAATAAATATTATTATTATTCATTGGCGGAACTTTGTGGCAGTGATCATTTCGAGCAGAAATTGTACAGCAATTTCCGCCGTCTTCGCAAGGGTGATTTCGAATACCTTTTTGAAACTGGTCTCGCAGTTAATTGCTGAAGAATATCTCGGCAAAGCGAATTAATTGAATGACATCGTCAAAATTTAAATTAAGTTCACGCCCGAACACGCAGCTGCATTGAACATATCATACGAGTTGAATATTCGGCGTTGTTCCATAAAGTGATCGAGCGTCTACAATTTGAGGCACTTACACCATTCGAGCAAATATCCATATTTTGTTCGTCTCGAACATGCTCGATCGATGAAAAGGTGTTCGCCCTACATATTCGAGGGAAAGGTTTTTTTTGCATAAAATTCGACCATATCTCGAATGGTGTAATCTTTTCTTAATTGCTCTTGTTAAGGAAGATTTAATTTTCGTATTTACTTTCCATATCAGATAAGTTTAAGAATCTTTAATGGCCAAATAAAGTTTTTATTTAGTAATATTCTCTGGGAGCATTCTCTTACTATTCATCCTACTATATTAATAACAGAAAAGTTTTGAACTATAGGAAAATGTCAAAGTTTTCATTTCGAATGTTCCATGCTCGGCAACTGCAATATCAACTTGAGGTGGATAGTCACGCAAAAATTGTATCAATTAACTCACTTCAAAAAAGTTATTTAGAGAAACTCTATATTATTTCTAATATTCTAGTTCATAAATTATAAATCAATAATTTTTATTATTTTGCTATTATAAAATCCGAAAATATGAAAAATTCATGACAAAATAAATTTACAAATTATCTCTTTTCTCAAAACTTATTCTCAAGAAATCGTACGTAAAAGAACGTGACAAAAATTTTTGTTATTTTATATTTTTTCTTAAAAAAAAAATCTCTTTATTTATTTCGAAATTCCCTAAACTTGGAAAAGAAGAATTTCTACTAAAATTACTCTACAAGATAGGATTTTTCAATATTCAATTACCAGTACTTTATTAATAAATAAAAATATATTCTATACAGTAAACTTGTGCAAATACTTTATCCATAAAATATGACAAAATATTTCAAAATTTATTAGTTTATTCTATTAGCTTTCTATAGCTGTATGGATGGTTAAACTTTAAACTTATTAACAAAATAAATTATAAGGTAAAAAAAAGGACTCTGAAAGAGGGTAAAAATAAAACAAAAATCTACAATATTTTGTTGAAGATTGAAAAACTTTTCCCACAAATTAAGAAATAAGAACAGAATTTTTTAAGAAAAAAACTCACGAAATATTTCTTGTACACGTAAAAAATCATAAAATCTATTCTTCCCACGTATACCAATACTTATACATACTCATACTGACACATATGCACACATGTTTGGAGTTTATAAGAGTACATATAAAGAAATGGAAAAGTTTCTTTTAGATCCTAAAGGTTGTTTGGGAATCTCTATCGACTTTGATGCTGAAATCTTTAAGTATTTAGTGAAAAAGTTTTTCTTTTAGTTTACCGATTTTTATTTTATTTAGTTTTATTTTTTGTTGCTTTTTCGATTCAATTCAAAAAGAAGAAATTTTTCCGTTCAATTCGACTTAGGGTTATAAAAAGAAAATTACGGTTGTAGTTTCGAAAAATTTCGAAGCGCTCGTCTCTGTTCAACTTGGTATCGTCCACCACATGCTTAAATAATACCATTAGTCTAAAAGGTCCTTAGTTTGGTCCCATGAGATCATTTAACACATTTAAACATTCTCGAGCTTTATTTGAGGGTGAGTGTAAAATCGATAAAAATGAGGAAGGATGGTGTTGATGAAGGCAATGATGAGGATGATGATAATGCTTGGGATAAAAATGATTTTACATCGATTACGCTGTATATGTTAACGGGGTTATCGCACTGAAAAGAATACTTACAGACTCTTGTCTGCCCAAATAGATGGTGTCACCATTGAAAGTACCAGGAACAGCAGTCATTGAATCTCTCAAGCACTCCCGTATGTAGGCTAGTCTTTAGGTAAAATAACTTCCTGCCGAAGGATAACTTATCGCCGTATATGATTTTAACTTAATTAACTTAAAGTGGTTGGTGAATTCCTTTGAAAGTTTTTGATAAAATCTTGATAGAATTCTTCATTTATCACCTTTTGTTACTATTCAAAGGAATTTAACCAATTTTCGCTAAAATCGTAAAACGATGTATTCAATACAAATTCACTTAGAAAGTTTCCTTATAGAAAGGTGAATAGAAATTTTGCAACTTGAACTGTTTGCCTATGAAAATAAATTATATTTGCAGGATATTCACAACTCGAGCTAGGAACATGAAAATATTTAATATAATAAAATTTGTTTGTATTATTACCAATATCTTTACTTTGCATTCTATCGAAATTGAAGAAACAGTTTTTGAGCTCTTCAATTAGGAGACAGCTGTTTTCCAATAGATGGCGTTAGCATTACATGCTAATTTAAATATCGGATCAGAAATGTCAAATTGTAAGCTTAGGTATCTGTCAATAACTCCTCATCATTACATATGCAAGTTTTAATCGGCGTTATATATTGGTTGGTGCTAGCAAATGTCGAAATTTGAGCTAAATAAGCGTCATTTGTGGGAAGTTTTGCTTTTTGCCTTTAATTCAAAAAATTCTGCTGCTGAGACGTGTCGAATGATTCTAAAGAGAATGTATCGAGAATAGTTTCAACGCTACAAAGTGGTGATTTCGACATGGAAGACGTCCGATGAGAAAGTTTGAAGACGCAGAAATGGAGGCATTACCATTTGAAAATCTATGTCAAACATAACAGGAACTTGCAGATTCATTGGGCGTGACTCAACAAACTATTTTCCATCGTTTTAAAGTCTTAGGAATGATCTAAAAGCAAGCAAGTTGGGTGCCATACGAATAAAAGCCTAGAGATGTCGAACGATGTTTCTTTATGAGGGAACAGCTGCTCCAATGGTAAAAAAAGAAGGCTTTCCTATATGGTACTGTGACTAGCGATAAAAAGTGAATTTATTACGATAATCCAAAGCGAAGAAAATCGTGGGGCCGCCGCGCCGATGCATTAACATCGACGGCCAAGCCGAACTTCCATCGCTCATGCTATGTACTATATTTGGTGGGACCAGGTTGGCGTGGTATAACATGAGCTAAACCACCGTAGGACCTTGCTACCGAGCATAAGTGATTCGCTTAAGCCGGGCATTAAACAAAAATGCAAAGTGATTTTGCGGCACGACAACGCCCGGCCACATGTTTCTAAGATGATTAAAATTTATCTGGTAACACTGAAATGGGACGTTTCTGGATCCCTAGTCCCCTATTTAAACTTCTAGAACATAGAAAAATCCCTAGTCCTCTATTTAAACTTCTAAACATATCGTTTACAATAGCATTGTATCTACATGCTTTTTAAAAATTTGGTATTTCTTAAGAGATGGTGCCGTGTCATGCTAACCAAAATTGGCATAGGCCAACGCCATCTGTTAGAAAACACAAAAATATACTACACAAATCAAAATTACTAGTGTTTCATAAATGCGAATAATTATTAAAATCCATTTGAATATTTTGACAAGAACTTTCAATATGTTTTAAAAATGACAAGAACTCAATTAAAGATAATAAATTATCAAAATCAGAATTAATAATAAAGGTAAGTTTATTCAACAAATATTATTTTTATTAAATAGCTTTATTGGCAAATTACAATTAATAAACCTATACAAATTTATGTTTTTTTTAAACGAAAATTCTGTAAACCGTGTAACAAGTTATGGGTATCCCGGGTGCCCATAACTTGATAGCGAGCGAAGAAAATAATAAACGTTTAATAATTAATGCTGTTCTACTTTTACGTACTT
Source organism: Atherix ibis (assembly GCA_958298945.1). Lineage (NCBI taxonomy): Eukaryota > Metazoa > Arthropoda > Insecta > Diptera > Athericidae > Atherix > Atherix ibis. The sequence continues at coordinate 34,578,981 of OY282609.1, forward strand.
TTATAATTTCTCCTATATTTATTTGGCGTATAATTATTGCTATAGAGGATAGCCATTTCTAATGTTAGTAATAAAAATAATAACAATTTGGTAGGCAGAAAATTTCTTAACGGAAAAAACCTATGGAAAAGAATATCTACCTGCTACGTAAATTTCGAGAAATTTGGATTAGTGCTAGAAAAATTGAGAATTATAGGGAAAAGTCAGTCAGCGAAAAAGTGAACATAAATTTTGCAAAAGCCGTAAGTAATCCTTTGAAGAAAAACAAAATGTTAAATTATGAGGAATAAGCAAGGAGTGTGTTTAAATGATATGTTGTAGCTATGAAAATGAATTAAATAAAAGAATAAGAAAAAGGAAAGTAAAATAAGATTATTGACGGACATGAAATAACTTTGAAGAAAAGGACTGCCAAACAGGTCAAGGATAGAACAAGACGATAATATTTTTTGTTGTTGTTGTTAAGAAGAGCGAAAACGGAAAAAACAAGATCCAACAAATCTTGACACGAAGACTGAAAATTAATTTTTGTAATTAATTTAGTTTAGCATTCGTGATTAGCTTTTAAGCTGTTTCTGATTTTTTCCTATAAGCTTTCGACTCAGCACATTATGAATAAATTAGTTTTTCGTGAGGGACTGTGTGCATAATGAATGATATTATATCGCGGCTAATACACTTATACACAAATACCATCAAAATAATTTATTATACAAACACGTGGTTTGACGTAAGGCCAGTTTTGGGTGTTTGCTCATGTTCTTCCAAAAAAATGAGTATTTATGTTCGGAAACTTTTTCGTTTGGCCTTAAGGGATATTCAACAATATTCGTCCATAGAAATTATTCTTTTATTTTACCCGATCTGCTCCCCGATTACCCTCTTAATAATACACTGTAGCCTGTTGTTGGTTTGCTCCAGTTTTTGTTAATTTATTTAATTATACTAAGAAATATAAGACTATGAATTCGGGATGAATATATGTGCACAATGTATCACTAGATCTGTAAGGACTAAGGACAAGCGAGTGTACACGTATATCAGTAAAAATATGTATTAATTTTTATTGCATGATTTATTACCATTTCAATTTAACCATTTGTGATTATTTAAGAGAATCATTCATTCGTACTTGGTATTTTTATTTGTTTATTTAGTTATTCATTTTGTATTTTATTTAATCCTTAATTTTTTAATTATTATTCAAAATCATTTTTTTCTTCATAAATAAAAATGGAAATTTTCATGTAATAACATAATAATTATTACGTGATTAGAAGCTTAAGGACGAATTGCTTCCATCATCAGACCAACCTTCTCCTCTGCAATTATTCAAATGTTCGGAAAAAAACCAAATAATTCGATTAATAACACAAAATTTCATGATATTAATTAATTTAAGTTGTTTTAGTTATTTTAACAAAATTTTGCATTTATTATTCATTTCCTTTTTTTTTACAATAATATAAAAATGTTTATTTAAGTTTGTTGACAAAATAATTTTATATATGTGTTGAAGTAATAGAAAAAAATGTTGATACATGGATGGGCGAATATTCTCCTAAATGATCCAATTTATTTGACACTTAGCACCTAAATTCACTCGACCCGATGCCGAATAAATAAAATAATAATCATATTGTGGAAAAATTTTCCTTTTACCATAAAGTCATTATATTAACAATAATTTGATAATAAGGGATTTCTTAATAAGCAAAAAACTATTAAAATTGCAGATGCTAAACAATTTTTTGTGTTATGGTCTGGTTTTCTTATAACAGAGTAACTTAGATGACATATATTGGCTTCACATTAGATTAATTTAATGATATACTCTTAACCTACGATTACATCATTTGAAAAATACTCAAATTTCAGGAAAATTGTCCATTTTTTCAGTTCTAACTGTAATATACGACGAACATCTTCCCCTCGACTGAGCATGTCCGAGATGAACAAAATATGAACATTTGCTCGAATATTATAATCGCCTAAAATTATAGATGCTCGATCATTTTAAACAACAAGCTGGAATGAAAATTTTCTTTTGAACTGCGTTTTCGAGCGTGAACAATATTGAAATTTTGACATCTCGCAGTGTGGTTTGTATGAAGAACGATTGTGTATTAAAAATATTTTGTTTCGTGTTTTAATTTGCCGTTTGTTTATTAAATTGCTCAGTCTAGACATTGGCAGCGTATCTTGTTCGGCTATGAACAGTAATATTATATTATTTAACGTGATTTATTTGTCATTAAACATAAAACTACGAGTCGCCTATGACTATAGGGATTAAGTTACGCTCAACCAACGCACTACTATTACTGGTAGATTATTCCACCTGTTAGTGGCAAATCCTATCTAAACTTCTACTGTCATAGGCAGTGACAGCGCTCGAGATAATTACCAGTATCTCCCACCAGTGATCCGGAGACTGTACCCGTGATATGGGTATTAACCACAGCCACTACGTAACTGCCTAGGGCGTCACACCATTATCAGGCAAAGTGTGTTCAAACACTGTGGGGCACCCCGACTCCAGTAGTACTAAATTTTTTTAAGAGTATTTCGGTTTGTACTCCGCTTATTGAGCTGCGGTAAGGAATCTTGTAAATCCCTAGGCACCGTGAAACCAACTCAAGTACGCAGTTTTGCCAAGACCCGAATGTACAACCGGAATCGACATTGGTCTGCCACGCGGTTATAGCCACCTTGCGTGCCATTTATACACTTATTCATGCACCATTCTCGCCCTCCTCTCAAAAAGTTCCACAAAATCTATTGAAGCATTCATACCGTTTTCTCATACCTAACAAACCAATCACATCCACACTCTCATCATTCACTACGATTTCACATGCAACTAAGTCACGCAAATGCCCATAGAGGCCACAATTAATGAGAAGGTACTTGGCACTCTCCTCCACCACCTCACAAGGACAGCTAGCTGCCGCAGTCAGACCACGCCTATACAGTAACCCATTCATACTGCCATGTCCCGTGAGTACATACCCAAGGTACAGACTAAATCCAAATCCATACGCAGACGCAAAGTATACATCCGAAATAAAAATGTGCGTCCATCTGCCATTCACACTCTAATCCCACCGACGTTGCAAAATTTCATACATTCTATTTAGGACCTTCATTCATAACCGGACAACTAGCAAGCTGGATGCCCCGCTGTAGACGGTAGTGGATCCTTCCACGCAGCATCTCCAAGTCCCATGGAATTTCCCCCAGAGAACCTGCATTGCATCGGTTGACACGGTTCTACATATATTCAAACGTGCATACAAAGTCAGACACTGAACTGAATTTATCCCGACCCTTGCATGCCGTTAGCGCATAATGTCAGTCCATACACACGACGCATACATTGCACATGGAACAAATGCACCCTTGTACAGGACTTTCACCGCTCTAGATCGAAGTCCCCCAAACCGAACACGCGCCCTCTTAGATGTTGCACGTGAGGCCGAAAGTTCAGCTTCTCTCCAACCTTTACTCTAAGATAACATATCGACTATGACCATCAGGACGAGTTCCAAATGGTGATCGAAATCATTCCGACTAAGACGATGAAAATTGCTGTACAATTTTTCCCCACAATTGCTGTACCGCGTTTACCTCACTTAGGCGCTGTTAGCGCTGCCATTCTTTCTTGGCATTGGTTTCGCTATCAGCTACATTTCTGCGACTGCTGCTCCCATTACTGCACTTCGTTTTCATTACTGCATTTTCTTGAATTATCCTATTTTCCATTTCATAATTATATTTATTATTTTCTTTCATATTGTTGAAATATTTTTTTACCTTTATTTTAATTTTTAAGGTACTGTAGTACAAAATGCAATAAATATAATTAAAGATCGTTCATTAAAACGAAACAAATGTCAAATATCAAAATGGTTAAAGATAAAATTATAGCACGAACAAATTCTGGCTGGGCGTACTTTGATCGAGCTAACGTTTAATCACTACTCGAAAATTGTTTGAGCATTCGGGCCTGTAACCGAGCCTTTGTCATTTTCCTTCTTAAGACTGAAACAAAAAAGCTTAAACTCAGACAATAAATCGTCTATTGCTTGAATGTTTTAATCGGTATTAAAATATGCGTACGATTGAACGAATTTAAGACGAACATTGGAGTCGAATAATTCGAGCATTACTCGAATGGTCTAATCGTAGCGTTAGGTGTCAGTATGCCCTTATTTAAATAGTCTTTGCTAATAAATAATCTTTGAAAAGATATACTGTCACCTATAGATATGGCAAACTTAAAAAGTGTTTTCTAATGTGTGATCCCATGCCTTTGTTAATAAATAATTATTGGACGTAGTAGAATTCTTAATTATCACTTGTCTTGTTGTGCAGAGGCAAAAATCGATGTCAATTCAGAACTGCAAATATCACTCGCAAGTCAAGTCATTTTATGAATATTAAATATTGGTAAATTTTTTGAGAAAGATGTATAGTTTTAAAAACAGTAGTCATAAATTATATTGACATATCTTACATATTTAAACACAAATTAAAGATCTTAGAATTTTTTTATTTTCATGCGTAATTTGTTTTCTCCACATTTTTTTGTAGCTTTCGCTCCTATAATAATAATGGCCATAGGCGATAAATGTGCCTGGGCTATTAGTTAACGCAGCAAAGTTACTCAAAACTGACTATTTATTAGTTTGTGTAGACTAGTTAATAGCTCAGGTCCCAAATGACAATTTTTTGACATTTGCCTTTCTATTAATTTTCACCTAATCTACAGACTTTTTTCTCTCTTATTTTCTCATTCCGTAATAAATCATGAACTATTTTGTGAGGTTATTTTTGTTATTCTTGCCGTTAAATAATTTCCTCCGAATTCTTTTACATATCTTGTCACTCTATTAAATGGTGCTGTAAGTTTTGGTTTTTTTATCTCAATTATTGGCGAGATTTTAAGATTTTCTTGACATCGTATTTTTGTGAACGTACAAGCGGTACTCTATATCCTTCTTGGATAACATTAATATAGAAGAAATAATTAATTATGACTCTTAAATAACTATTTAGATCTTGGCAATAGTAATTTAATATATTTTTATTATATTCTCCAATAAACTTTACTTCTATGATATAAATTTTGGCTATGTAGAATCTGCGTGAGAATTTTTTATTGCTAATCATAAATTTCATATATTATTTTTAGTTTTTAACAAAAAAAAATATTTTCTTAAAAAAATATATATTTTTGAGAAAGTTTAATAGCGTATAACAAATTGGAGTGTAAAATTTAAATTGACCGTAAAGCGATATCTTTAATAAAATTTGCAGATCGTGCAGTGAACAAGGACAGAAATATCATTTATAGATGAACTTTCTATTCTGGGGAAACGAAGTTGAAGTAAAATAGCTTTTCTTTTTTAAAAGTTTATTTTTTTGATACAAGAAATTAAGAAACTGGCATTTTATTGTTTTAAATGAAGTTAAAGGAAACAGATTTATTTTTTTCAACTATAAATATTTTTGCCTCATCTCCTCATGTTAGATTCGCAATATTTTTGCCCTATTTCCTCATGTTAAGTTGAGATTACAAATGAGAAGTCGTTGTTTTTTAATAGATGGCGCCAGAAACATCAAATCGTAAGCCTAGACATCTGTCAACAATTCCTTGTTATTATATTTCTGACTTTTTATCAGCGTTATATATTTTTTGCGCGTAAAATGTTGAAACTAGGGCCAAAAAGAGTCATTTGTAGGAAGTTTTGCTTTTTGCAATCAATTCGAAAAAATATGCGACTGAGGCGCGTCGAATGATTATAGCAACTTACGGTGAGGCTTTTATTACTAGAAAAACATATCGCGAATGGTTCAAACGATATAAATGTGGTGACTTCGACGTGAAAGATAAGGAGTGTTTCTTGGACCAGTGAAAAAGTTTGAAGACGCAGAATTGGAGGCATTACCAGATAAAGATCCGTGTCAAATACTAGAAGAAATTTGCCATCATTAAAATGCCTTGTTAATGGACCAAAAGCAAGAAAACAGCTGCTCCAATGGCAAAACAGGAATGGATTTTTGTATGATATTGTGACTAGCGATAAAAAGTGCATCCATTAGGATAATCCAAAGCTAAGAAAATTGTGGGGGCACCGCGACCATACATCAACATCGACGGCCAAGCCAAACATCCATGTTTCGAAGCTCATGCTAAGTATTTGGTGGGAGCAGCTCGGTGTGGTATACTATGAGCTATTTGCAATGGGGTGACACCATAGCAGGAGCTCGATACCGAATACAACTGATGCGTTTATGCCGGGTATTGAAGAAAAAACGGCTACAATAAGAGCAAAGGCACGACAAAGTGATTCTGCAGTACGTCAACGCTCGTTCACATGTTGATCAGGTGGTTTAAACACTGAAAAGTAAGGTTCTGCTCCAAGCGCCGTATTCTCCAGGCATCGCCCCTTCCAACTACTACCAACTAAAGACAAGCAGTTTTTTCGACATGGAATCCGTATACTGCCAGAAAGATAGCAAAAAGTTATGGTTAGCGATGGACAATACTTTGAAGTATGAATATTTGAGTATTTTTCAACAATAAAGACTCAAAGTTTGAAGAAAAAAAACGGCGGAGAAACAATAAAATATTTCCATTTGTACTTCCAATGTAATAGTCAAGGGATTTTCTTGAAATTAACTTTACTTTTATTAAACAGTATGTAACCAAATGAATTGGTGATTATTTGATTAATTATTAATGAAAAATTATTTAATTTCTTGTTATTTTAATTATTGAAAAGATAATAATTCTAAAAATATGGTATTACAGCATTTCAAGATATTAAGCAGATAAATTTGAACGATTTTTTGTTCAACATTGAACATTTTTGTTTTAAATTTTTTATAAAATATTCTTATTTCGTTTTTTGAGAACATGTACTAGGTATATAGGCTTAAATCTGCTGTTTGGTCATAGAAGGCGTCGGTGAGCGTACTAAGCTACCATGGGCACGCCATACTTTTTTTTATGAGAATGATTATCATCTATCAACACATCTATCAACATTAATCAGTGCATATTGTCAGCAATTTCGTACGACAACATACATTTTTACTTTAGTAATCATGTCTAGTTTTGTGCCAGAAAAGAGAATCTGCGGGAAGCTCTGCTTTTCTGCTTCAATTTGAAGAAATCGGCTGCCGAATCGCGTCGAATGCTTATGCAGCCTTATGGTGACAGTGCTTTATCGGAAACAACGTGCCGAGATTGGTTTTGTCAGTTCAAAGACTGCAATTTTGACTTGTGGGACAAGAAGCGTAAAAATCGGCCTAAGAAGTATGAGGACCATCAATTGCAGGCTCTTTTGGACAAAAACGATACCCAATCGCAAACAATGCTCGCGAAGTAATTGGCTGTTACCTAACCAGCCATTTCCATGCTTCTGCGTCCCACGGCGAAGATTGAAAAGATCGGAAAATGGGTGCCGCATGAATTGAACAATAGACAGATGGAGCGAAATCTTGCTCGCCAGACAAAAAAGAAAGTTGTTCCTGCATCGGATTGTGACAGTCGATGAAAAGTGGATATATTTCGAGAATTCTAAACGCAAGAAATCGTGGCCAACCATCAACATCTTCCCCAAGACCAAATCGCTTCGGACGGAAGACCGAATCAACTATGAGAAGTTGAAACTACTACCAACAACTGATCAAATTGCACCGTGCTCTGCGTGAAAAAGGGCGGACTATCAACAAAGACATGACAGGTTGATTTCCCTCCAAGACAACGCACCATCGCACACGTCAAAAATGGTCCGAAACTACTTGGAGACACGCAACTGGGTGGTGCTATCCCACCCCGCTTATTCACCAGACCTGACCCCTTCTGACTAACACCTGTTTTCCTCGATGGGCCATGCGCTCGCTGGCTTGATGAGTGGTTTGCCTCAAAAGAGAAGGAATTTTTTTGGCGTGGTATTCACAAATTGTCCAAGAGATGGGAAAAATGTTTAACTAGCGAGAAGATGTACTTTGAATAAATTTGTTTTTGCTTTCTATGAAAAAAACTTAAGCTTAAACAGCGGATTTAAGCTTATACACCTGGTATATTTTTTTTATTAAAAAAAAATCGTTCTATTTTGCATAAAGTAATTTCTATTATATGTTATAAAAATAAATTTATAAATAAAGATTTACCATCTATATCTATCATTATAGACAGCTTTAGGCAATTCCTGCCTATCGTCCTAGGCAACTTATAGGACTATATTTAAGAATAATCGAATAATTTTAATAAGGTCTTAAATATTCGGGGAAATTTGGAATGCATTATTATCAGATACTCTTAAAGAAATTGTTAAATTCAAGTTCCAATTACTTTGGTCCAAATCAGTTTTAAAATTAAATTTACTGCTTATTGTCAAGTTGATATTTTGATTGGATGTCAATAGTTTCTATTAATTTTTAGTAATCCTGCTAAAATATTATTTGGAAAAAAGTTTTTAAATAAAAAGCGTAATTTGTTGGTTATTAAAGTTCCAGTTGGAGTTTAAATTTATAAATTTGTTGGTTATAAAAACTGTAAACTAGGTTGTGCATAAAAATTATTGGATGATAAGCCATGGTTTTTCTATTATTGGAAGATCTCCTGCTAATGATCTCGTAAGTCATTAGCAGGAGATCTCCCAATCTAGTAAGTCATTAGCAGGATTTTTAGGACAAAATATTGTATTTCAAATTCGCTTTTTATTTTTCTAGTTTTTTTTTAAATTATCGTATGTAAATTTTATTGGTATTACTTGGTAATTTATATTTAACTAAAAAAATTCTAGTATTTCTTGTTCTATTTATTAGATATTTAATTGAATCTTCTTTTTGTAATTTTATACTCTAACCCAAATCTTCCAAAACAAACTAAAACTAATGTTTACTTAATATTTAATCTAGCTTAAAAGTGAAGTTGATTCATTTTACAATATTCAAATTCACTAGTTCTAATTTATGTACAGTTTCCTTTAAAAAAAAACAACTTTTTAAACTAATAGCTATAAGAAATAAAAAAATTAAAAGAAATTATTTATACTTATCTTCGAATTTGATTTTACAACCAAACACTTGAATATTATGATATTCACTAATAACATTATATAGAAGAATATATTATTTATTATCGACCCAAAACTTTTACTATTCGACTATAAAAATTTTGAGTATGCAAAAATTAAATAGTCCAAGTTTCATGCATGATGGCGATATGAAAATTATCGTCGAAGATTTAATTCTATAAGATCAGAAATTTTTTGATGATTATTATTATTATTATTGCTGTGTGCTAAGAGCTATGATAATAAATACTACATAAAAACATATTCCATAAAATTTTCAAATCGTCTCAGGTTTAATAGGAGGGATTGCTTGCAGATTTCTTTTTAATACTGCAATAATTTTCCAAATTCCTCCCATATTGAATCGAATTGTCAGCTTTGTGATGATTTTTAATGTTGGCTAATATTTGATTATCGTTTCTACTCTCACTCCCCCGCATTATTTTCTCGACCTTGGCTAACTCACTAAATTCAAACTAAATTCCCCTTCTATGGCAGAGTACCCACGCCAAGCCGGTTAATATGCGGTCGTAATAAAATTCAAAAAACCGCACGTCATCATCTGTCATGGATATGGTAATGTTAAAAGTTAAAACCACAAAAAGTGAAATATCGCATGAAAATTTTCATATTTTCCAATTTTAATAATTTGCTAGAATGATTTTATAATTTCATAAATCAACTCGAATGACATCGTAAACAGTTTACCAACATTTACTCGACTCACACCGACCATACTTGGTATTTATGGTACCATCCGCATTATTTGTTTAAATAAAATTCGACAATTTTAAGTTGGTACCCCTGTTGCTGTAGATAGCTCTTGGTATATGGTATAGCTGTAGATAAAATGTTTCAGCAGTAAATTCATTGCAATTGGATTTATTTTTGTTTGTTTGTTTGTTGTTTTTTACAGTTTACTTATCATAGAGGATACCCAAATATGGAACAGAGTCTCGGAGAGGGTTTTTGGTTATAAAACAACCATGCTTGGATTAAGTTGGTAGCAAATTATTAACCATCAAATATCAGTAATTGTTTTATCCATAATTCCAAAAATACCGTTGTTACTATCGCTAATAAAATATTAGAAAATTAGCTGCAACATTTTGAATATTTTCATTTTATGTCACAGTTATTACCTATATTATTTTTAATAAGTATTATTATTTTTGTTATTATTAATAATGATGTTAATCTTAATAAAGAGAAAAAATACTACCCAAGTAATATCAGGATATTTTGTATGTATGCAAAATGAAAGAAAAAATAGGTAGAAAATATAATAGGGAAAAATCATAATTTCTGCGAATGTATGTATTCCATTACAAATGAATCTAAAAACGTAAAAAGGATGAATCATATGCTGGCAATATCATAAAATGTCAAATCTCTACCAATCCAACAACACTGGTTATGCGAACACCATTAAAAAGGATAATTTGGTGGTAGCCGTCTTTCCGTGAATTTCGAATGAAGATGGAGAAGAGTTTTTAATTCCCTCAAAAAATGGCATAATTTGCAATAGTGAAAACGATTGTATGTACTAATGTCTGAGCCCATCAAATAAAATTATCCTTACTCTCGTATCCTGTTCGATGGATAGCACATACGATTATACTATAAAAATAAATGGAAAGACTGGGAATGGTGTATGTTTGAAAAAGATATAATGAGATGAGGTTGGTTTAAGTGGTTTGATTTGAATTTTTGAATTATAAAAGAGCACCAAAAAAGGGAGGCACTTTATGCTATAACTTGTTATTATGTCTCCGCGTATGAAAATTATTTCTAATATTTTTTCCAGTTCTCCCTTTTCTTTTTATGATAATTTCTTTTTGGAAAATTTTCCAGAGATAATGCACAATAATGTGTACATCTGTTGTCGAAAAACATTTAGCCATAAAATTTTCGAATTGCTTTATCAAAATCTATAAAAAGAAAACAAACAAAATTATATTAAAAAAAAAAAAATGAAAATAGAAAATTTACTAAGTAAAATGAGAATCTGTAGAAGGACATTTTAAAACTTCGGAAACTTTCTTATATCTTAATTTGGTTAAGGTGTGTGCCCATTTTATTAGAAGTAAATTAACATTTAAGATGTTAACAAAAATTCGGTGGCTATTATCAGTTATCGGTCATTTTATAATTTTTCTTCTCTTTTTTTTTTTGTAAATATTGCCTCAGCGAACTACTATACTTAAAAAGTTTTTTTTTGTTTGTTCTTTAAAACTTTCATATTAAAAACTGAACAAAATTTGAAGAATACTTTTTAATAATTTTAATAATATTTGCATTTGATTTTGATTTGAAAAGAAAAACAAAAGTTTTCCTTTAATTTGAAAATAATATCTTTGAAATCTATTCAAAATAATGATTTGTTGGAGGGGAAGGGGGGGATTGTTGTTTCTGTTTGCTTAGATACAGTTCGATATTAAAAAAAAAAAAACTTTTAGAAGTTGATGTTTCAAAAAAAAAAACACCTGAAATGATGATGGTGACTTCGATAGAGAAGGCGGTCATAGTGTAGAAAGCATAGGACACTCATAGAACATATTTTCGAAATAGCAGTGATTCTATCTAAGATGTCACGCTTATTAGAATACCTTCTGGAGAACAGGATCCAAATGATGACTATTCAACTATGTACTATTAAAAAATCATTAAAATATTTCCAATATTCTTAGTTATTCCCTCTGCAAAATAACGTGTCTACCGAAGACTAGAAAAAAGTAAATAGGCAAGGATAAGAACAAAAAAAAGTTGATAGAAAATGAGAGACAAAAATATGTTTGAAAGTGAAGGGAAAAAAATTAGAAAGCTAGCTGAACAGTGTTTCTATGGGAAAAGTTTGGCTTTCTATTAAACCAAAAATGATGCTATTATTCTGCCGATAGCTGTTCAAAATATTGTTTTTAAAGTCATATTCTTATGCGGAATGATGGTCGTAATTGTTGTCCTCATCTTCTCTAATCCCAGGAAAATGTGTTTTCTGTACCGTCGTCATTGTTGTTATTGCTTCCTTGGCGCTATTCCTGCTTCTATCATAGAAGCCGACGAATTGCCATCATCGTCGCTTCGACTCGGAAGAAAAAGTTTGCAAGTATTGCTTCTGCTTTCAGATTTCATTCGTTCTGGTTTCTGTTAAGAGGATATTCTCTTAAGATTCTTTCCTTTAACTTATACTGCTAGTATCAACACTTCCACCACCACCACTACCATCATCATCATCATCTGGAGAATTGTCTAAAAAGCTGAATTATATTGAATCTATGCAAAATACGCGAAATCTTATTGGACAACTTTCATAAGATGAGAATATGGAAAACACTGTTAGACTTGTAGAGATGGTTTTGTTTGAAATAATAATAAAAAGAGTTTTAATAAGAAAAAAAACAGCCCTAAAAATGGAAAAAATCCAAAAAATATCATATTTTGATCGTCTAATAACATGAAAGTGGAAAACTCTTTTCAATTAGCGACATCTGCTTATTTCTGATTGAAGCTGAACGCTAGGAAGACAAATATTTAAAATGCAAAAAATTTTATACGAAAAGAATGATAAAAGCTGTAAAAAAAATTACGTACAAAAATAAGAGGATATTCGGATGAAAATGACGGGGAAATGGAAAATATTTCAATTCATCCATTTCCGTTATATCTTATTGATTTCATTCAACTTTATGTGTTTAAAAAACTGTTGTGGAAAGTATATACGTACGTAAACAACCCTTATGGCAATAGGTGGGGGTGCTGGTCTAAACAGCTTGTAATAAAATAAGTCTACGATCTACCATTCCACAGTCTCCTTGTTTTATAGTCTTGAATGTTTGTGCGGATGAATTGAAACATTTCATCAGAACTTTTTTCCTACAAATTATTATAGTTCTTAACATTTGATTCTATTACAATAATTATAAAGAAAAAACAAGACGAACAATTTTTTATCAACAATAATAATCGAGGGGAAAATAGAAAATACAGCAAAAATTAAACTTTAAATTTTTTTTTGTTGAAATAACTTTATTCAGAGAAATTGGCTTATAAGTCATTTCTGGTTCGAAATAATTTTACAAGTATGAGTAGGAGCTTTAAGATTCTTCTTATTGCAGTTCAATTGGAAATAGTCGAAAGTTTTGTGGTGGAAACTTTTGACATTATTCCAATCAAATTGGAAGATTTCTTCTTCAAAAATTATTCAATAATTCAACTTTTTATATGATTTAGCATTTGGATGATAATAGCTTTTTTCCGTTTGGTATTTTCTTTTAAATACTTTTTCAGTGATGCCAATATTTTTGGAGGGTAAATAATCTTCAATTTGTTTTTAAAGGTGGTTTCGGAGAATGGCAGAAAAGTTTAGCAGCTGTTAAATTCATTAACATTTAAAAAGTTTATTTAATTAGAATTTGGTGTTTGTTTGTTTATAAATAAGCACGCTTTGACATTTGATAAGAATTAATTCATAATGCCACAACCATGAGAGTCAGTTGATAAAGCGACAACCATGAGTGCAGAATATTAGGTTATATTGGGTTGTTCGGAAAGTAATTTTTTTTTACTTTTTTCTGAAAATGAAAGACGATTTTCTTATAGTGAATTAATGTTTTATTCAATTATATATTATCCGGTCTAATCCAATATCTTTTGCCATCATTTTGGAAGCAGCACGATTCTAGGCTCATAAAACTTTTGTTCTTTGATGGCAAAAAACTGATCTAAGTGGTTTTTGACTTTCTCATTTGAATTAAACGTTTTACCGACTAAAAAATTTTGTAGAGACCGGAACAACTGATAATCGGAAGGTGCTAGGTATGGAGAGTTTGGTGAATGTGGCAGTATATCCCAGCTAAGCACTAAAAGTTTTTGTCGAGTAGTCAAACTTGTATGTGGTTTCGCGTTATCCTGTTGGAACACTATACCTTTCCTATTGACCAATTCTGGCATTTTTTCTTTAAGTATAAATCACTCAATTTGTCCAACTGATGACAGTACTCTTCAGAATTGATCATTCGGTAGAAGCTTAAAATAAACGATTCCTTTGAAATCCCACCAAACAGAAAGCATAACCTTTTTTTGATGAATATTGGCTTTCGAAGTGCTTTGAGCCGGTTCATCTTTTCTACTCCAGGACCTTTTGCGCTTAACATTGTTGTAGACAATGCATTTCTCATCCCCAGTAAAGATATACTTCGCAAATGGATCATTTTCTTGGCGTTTGAGAAGCAAATCACAAACAGTAATGCGACCGCACAAATTTTTTTCCGTAAGTAGATGAGGAACCCATACACATATGTCGAGCTTTGAGATTAAACCTAGCCATTTCAAATGATCATCAACAGTTAAATTCGATAAATTTAATCCCTCAGCCATCTCGCTAGTTGTTATTCGTCAGTTTGCGTCAATGATTGCCTTTATTGTGTCTTCATCAGCGTCAACTGGCCTTCCAGAACGTGGTGCATCTTAGAGATCAAAACTGCCTGATCGAAATTTTGCAAACCAGTTTTGGCACTTGCGCTTACTTAACACATCTTCTCCATAAACATCGGATAATTTTGATCGAGCTTGAACAGCATTTTTATCTTTTCTATAGTAAAAAATAAAATATGTAGAAAATGCTGTTTTTACCTTCCCATATTTTACTCTGTAGAATCAATCGAATTTTTTCACAAGCAAGCCTTGCTATATCAGCTATCAAAATACATATGATAAAGCGGCTGAAGTGTAAAGTTGGTTATGAAAAAATACAATTAAGTCCTCTGTTGGGAAAAAACACAATTATGTTAAATCTTCTGTTGCGAAAAAACGAAATTACTTTCCGAACAAACAAATAACATAAACTTGTCCTGATTTACAGCTTGGTTGTGGAACATTGCTTTTTTGACTGGTTAGAAATTTATCATATAACTTATTCGAAAGCTTACTATCTGAAGTATCGTTTAAACATATTTTTGTTTTGTTTTCTAATACGTTAAAAATATCGGCCTTATTGTACTGTATTACTATAAAAGGGCAAAAATGCGTCGCAAACTTCCGAAAAGACCTCTATTACATATAGAAATGACACAGTCGATGATTAAATACACATAACAAGTGGTTAAGAAGAGTTAGATCTCAAAGACGCATCTAACACAGGGTGACTCATGACTACAATTCTGGCCGAAATCAAAAATATAAGCAATATCTATCGTTATTTGACAGCATTACTAACCACTTGCGCTATTACAGTTTCAAGACATTTAAAAAGTCTTGTCTATATACCCGGGTTTCGCATAAATTGAGCAAAAAACATTTAATCGGTCGTATTTCTGTTTGCAATTAGTTTCTCATACGCACTTAGAATGAGAAACTAATTGCAAACAGATATTGAGTGTTTTCTGAAACTACTCAGCATTGGTGAAATCAGTCGATACAGGTTGTAATGCCGTCGATTTGCATTGCATATAAATAGAAAAATCGAATGAAGAAATCTGCAGTAAAAGTCCAAAATTAGCCAATACGAAAAATGTTGTGTTCCACTATGATAACCTTAAACCATACATTGCTTTTCAGACTCAGAAAAAATTATTGCAATTATACCAGGCTAAGATTTTAGAGTATCTTCCATATAGTCTAGACTTCCTACCTTCAGATTACCATCTTTTTAGAGCTTTGCAAAACTCCCCTTTTGATGTTAATTGGAACATCAATCGACGTTCTGAAAGCGCACTTGTTCTCATAATTCAAAGCTGTTTTATAAGGGAACATTTCACAATATAATGCAGAGTTGATGGGCCAAAAGTTTTAACGCCCCAAAGAGAGGTCTCTTAAAAAATATAGGCAGTCTTCGACTCCTGCCAGTTGTTCAAAAAAAAGCTTTTTATCCGAGGACGAATCGGTATTTTTCGTATAAAATCAGAAATATCAAAATTTCAATGCAGTTGAAAATGTTTTTGTTCCCTATAAACTTTAAGGAGTTGTATTTACTAAAATTTTATCGACCGTATTTTAGGAGTAAAGGTTACAACAACTATATTGACATAAGTTTAACGTGTAATTGTTATGTAAAGACCGTATTTTCAATTGCCGTTTTGATGCCCCACAGCTTCCCGTAATATGGAGCTACCCTATTAGGGAAGATTCTACAACATAGTACGCGGGTGCTGTAGCTAAAAAGTTCTATGACCGAAAAAGTTGTAGTATCGGTGTCAGCGGCGGCATCCGTGAACAACAGTTAATAAACATTTTAATAAACTCGTAAACACAAACCAATTAGAAGAAAAGTTGAAGTTCCCGCCAGCTGAAGAAGATATGCTGCCGCCACCAAGCATCGAGCAAACGACAAGAACGATCGATCCGTTGGCTGAAGAATTGGTTAAATACGGAAGTGACATACTATACCAAACGGTTCGTTAATTAATGGTCCAAGTATGGAATAAAGAATCAATGCGTAATGACAGACACCTTGCCATTATATGTTCCATACTTAAAACAAAAGATATCATAAAGTGTAGCAATTATAGTGGTATTACGTTGCTATTACATATTCTGCATTATCTTACTATGCAGCATAACCTCATCTACTGATTTTTGTAGAGTAAAGCGTCTCTGATATGGGTCAAATTATAATTGTCCAATGCCAGAAAGGCTATTTTTCAGGAAAATTAGTAACAGATCAGATCTTTTCTGCGCGGCATTCGAAAAAAAAAATCTGTTGACCATATTCCAATAGTTTTTTACTCTTCCAAAAGACTATTTGAATCTGTTGACCATATTCCAATAGTTTTTTACTCTTTTTTTAGGATTTAAAGCCGCTCTAAAGGAAGAGTAAAAACAACTTTTGGAGCCAATTAACATCCCCAATGGTCTTCAGCAAGGAGACGAATTTTCATACGCTCTCTTGAATCTAGTACTGGAAAAGTTGATCTGTGACTCAAGTGTAAGCATAAGCATGATATCGACATTATGTGTCCCCCCTGAGATTCGTGATTCAGGGTTAACGATATCGATATTATGAGAAGCATACATCAACATTGAACCAGTGACGAAAAATCTTGGTCTGAACGTATATGAAGGGCATGGTAGCTGCGTCGGCGTTGAAGGCAAGAACAATAAGCATTAGTCGTACACAGATAGGAGATTAAAAATTCAAAAGATTTAAATTATTTTCTTATATGTTGTTGATGGTCGCAGCTAAAAACAACATGGAGTAAGAAATTTGTGTCCATCTGCTAGCAGCCAACAGAAAAACTTAGGTTCTCAGAAAAAATCACTAAGAGCTCTTGTCCGCGTTCGAGAGTAGGAGTGATTCCAAAGCCAATTTAATGATGAGATCCTGGAGCGTTACCGCGACCGACTGGTTGTCTCGGAAAGTCTATAGTGACTCTATTTATGGTCCAGAAAATGAGATAGGTCTTCGGTGTAGTGACGGTATTAGCCAGAATGCCACAATAATACTGGGAGTATTAAACTGAAAGAGCGCGCCACTAAGCCGCGACGCTTGCAGTTCTTTGATTCAACAGGGCTAGACCAAACTTCCGTTTCTCGCGCTACTAATGGTTATAATAAACACTACTTAAATTAGTATCATAAATACTACCTTATAAAATATTAGCTTTTACAGGTGATACATAATAGTTTCCAATATTTCCTGTTACTGAAAAATAATATTGGGAGAAACAAAGAAGTATTGGATACCAAAAACATTATTGAGAAGTTTTTTAATTTCTTTAGTTTCAGCTAAAACGGTCCAGACAGTTGCACAATCTTTGAATCATAGAATTATCTGATATTTGTGTAACACTTCTTCCAGAACTATCCCTTTTGATAATCGTTGCTCTGTTATTTTTTCAGGTACTCCTTATTTAGTAAATAAGGGGTAGCTGAAACAAATAACTTCTTCCAGAACTATCTGTTATTTTGTCAGCTCTACCAAACTATTCTGTACTACCATTTTATTCCCATTTAGTTTATTTTGAAGTTCCATATTATATTGAGCATAGGTCCTAACTCCACACGGTATTACCATTTTGTAACTATCAGTCATTAGTTCAGTTCACTGGCCTGTAACCACGTTGGGATATTAAACCCTTAAGGACGCCTTAGCTCCTTGACTAAGACATCATTAAGAGTTTAATTTTTATATAAGTTGTAGTAAAAAGTAATCCATTATTTTGCCAATAGATGGCTTTAGGAGTCTGTATCTCCCGTTTTAAAAGTGCGATGGGGTTGTACTAGATGACATTAGAAAGATAAGATTTTGTACTAAAAAAATTTCTGATACAGTTCTGTGATTACTTGACTCAGTATTTTTTTAGCACGCGTCAAAAATGGACACCAACAAAGAGAAAATATGCCATATTTTACAGTTTTTCTTCGATAAAGGCGAAAACGCAAGCCAGGCAGCTGAAAATGTGAATAGTGCTTATGCTCCTAATACTGTAATAGTCAATTATGCGCAATTTTGGTTTTGTCGATTCCGTTCCGGTAATTTTGATGTCAAAGATGCACCACGCTCTGGAAGGCCAATTGTCGAAAATGTCGATAAAATAATGGAAATCGTCGAGTCCGACCGTCACGTAAGCACTGTTTCGATTGCCCAGGAGCTTAACGTTGCACAAAAAACCATTTGGAATCACTTAAATAAGGTTGGATACAAAAAGAAGCTCGATGTATAGGTGCTACACGAGTTATCTCAAAAAAATCTCGTGGACCGAATTTCCATCTGCGAATCGCTGCTGAATCGCAACAATATCGATCCATTTCTGAAGCGGATGGTTACTGGTGATGAAAAGTGGGTCACTTACGACAACGTCAAGCCACAACGGTCGTGGTCAAATCGCGGTCACCCGGCGCAAACGGTGGTCAAGCCAGGATTGACAGCCAGGAAGGTTTTGCTGTGTGCTTGGTGGGACTGGCAGGGAATCATCTACTATGAGCTGCTCCCCTACGGCCGAACTCTTAATTCGGACCTATATTGTCAACAATTGGACCGTCTGAAAGAAGCAATCGCCCAGAAGCGGCCAGCTTTGGCCAATAGGAGAGGAATTGTGTTCCATCAGGACAACGCCCGGCCGCATACATCGATAGTGACTCGCCAGAAGTTCCGGGACCTTGGTTGGGATGTTCTTCCCGGCCGCATACATCGATAGTGACTCGCCAGAAGTATAGTCCGGACATGGCACCAAGTGATTACCACCTCTTCCTGTCTATGACGAATGATTTTGCAGGTGAAAAATTCGCCTCAAGAGAAGATTGTGAAAATCGACTGTCCCAGTTTTTTGCCAATAGGGACGAGGGTTTCTATGAGAGAGGCATTATGAGTGCCTCCAAAATGGCAACAAATTATCGAACAAAACGGTGCATATTTGAGCTAAATCGTAACATTCTTTATATGCTAAATAAAACCTTCAATTTAATGCAAAAATAATGGATTTCTTTTTACTACACCTTATATTAGCCAGCTCAGGATCTCGAGTACTCCAACAGTAAAAAAACTACGTTGACACTATCTATCACTATCTTATTAAGTATATGAATGACAACTTAACATATTGTCGTCATAATACATAAATGCGCACAAAGATTTATTAAATGTTTTTGAAGTCCTAATTTTTCCGTTGGTAAGCTGCTGTAGGTGCAAAAATAATATTTCCTCGTGGTTGTTACAAGACTGACTGGTTCATATTTTTGTTTAGAGGTTAATATTGGCAACTCATGCATTTCCTGGAAGGCAGTAAATTAATTAGATGGGTTGGGGTTATTTGTTGTAAATTGTAGCCAGTTATATTTGTCAATACGCTCCCATGAAAATATATCAAAATAATCATAAATAAACCACTAAAAATGCAACATTCTGAAAAGTGCAATGTGCAGTTACTGTCAAAACTAAATTTAGAATCGTATTACTAGTAAAGGAAAAAATAAAATCGAGAATACGCACATCAAGTTGGAAGTATTTAAAAAATACCATTAAACGCTGCATAATATACTGTGTTCTTTAGTAAATACGAAAAAAATTTCATAATTTTCTTCTTTGTCACAAACATTTGGATTTGAAATTTTCTTTGGTCACAATTAAGGTAACGCAAAAAAATCAGAACGGCCAAATTAAGGTTAGCAAATGGAAATAATTTGTTGCAAAGGCTTTTCGTAAACATTCCCGAGTAATTTCAGTCAGAAATTTATTCCGCCCTCATTTTCTCTGCACTACGACCGACAATTGGATTTTATAATCAGTCCTTTCTATGTCATCCATAATTGACGGTGTTTTTTTTGTATTTTTATTTTAATTTCCAAAAAAGCTTTCATATCTCCCCACCCGCAGTTGCTTTTCATTTACTCTTTTTTCTCATTATCATTTATGGATAAATCAAGCAGGTATCTAGCAGTTACTGTATTTCGAATAAAACGGATAACAGAAGAAGGATGAGATACTGTGGACATTTATCTTCCCTCATCTTTTTTTGACGTGGAATCTGCGGTAAATGTTCTTTGATTACATGGATAGGTGATGGTGATGGTTAAAGGCAGGATTCCGCTTGTTATATATTCAGGATGCATACATTTTTCTACAAAATATTATAACCCCAAATCGTACACATTTTTAAGGTGAATGTAAGTAGAACAGATTCGCTGTCATTCAAATCATAATGATGGTAGAATTTTTGTGTGTTTTTTCCATTTCTTTTCACCTTGGTCTCCAGTTTATACTTTTATTTTGTTTATTATTTTTCTTCGCATGAAGAACTCCTGTTTGAATAAATTAAAGGAAATTGCTAAAAAAATAATGAAGTTCCCAGAAAGTTTGCAGTTTTCATTTTCAAAAAAAATTCTTTTCTCTGTTTATGTATGAGCAATTTTTTTTATTAAATGTTTCTTGCTATTATTACGTTTCCATTCAGAAGCATACCACCTGGGGGGGACCAGTATTTGTAAATACGAAAAAATAATATCCATACGTGTACTAGTATGCCTTCAAGTCATTTATGAAAATATTCAAACAGTTTTCTCAAGATTGTTGACTGTTTAAATGATTATTATTAAATAATAAGTAAAACAAACAAAAAATTGTAATGTTATAATAGAATGTGAAATTTATTTTTATTTTTCTCTAATTCCTGTGAAATTTTCTTATTTCCTTGTAATGACTTAATGAATTATTTAAAGTTTATTATAAATTATTTGATCATAAATAAGAATGTTAATTTTAGTATGCAAAGTTTTTTGTTACAAAGAATTTTTTTCAACGTAATTTTAAATGGGAAAAAACTTTTTAAATTAAAGAAAATTTTCAAATTTGCGGAAAAGGAGCTAAAGTACAAGATAAAGCTGTCTAAAACAAATGAAATTTTTATATTTGAGTTTTATTAATACAAAATAAGTTAGAATAATTATGTTAAAGAAAAATGTCTTTAAAATAAATTATAGAATTTTTTTTTAACAAGTTTCAAATTGGGTAAAGTTAGAAATAATTTATATCAATAACAAGATATTGTCTCTCAATTTTTGTTGAGGCCTTTCACAAAAAAGATTATCGAAAATGTGTTAAAGTTTAAAAATAGAAATAGGTTTTTGTATATATATATGTAGACGCTATTGTTTCATGAAAAATTACTTTTCCTGTTTAAAGTGAGCAATAAACAAATTTTATTAGAGTTAAAAAAAATAAAATATGAATATATAAGCTTAAATCCGCTGTTTTTTTGTCAAAAACAAATTTATTCAAAGTACTTGCTCTTACTAGCTACACATTTTCCCATCTCTCGGGCAATTTGTGGATACCACGCTAAAACAATTCCTTTTCTTTCGAGGCAAACCACTCATCAAGCCATTTTCGGACATCTTCGTAAAAATCGAAGTGCTGCTCAGCAAGCTCGTGGCCCATCAACGAAAACAGATGGTAGTCGGAAGGGGCCAGGTCTAGTAGTTTCGGACTATTTTTGATGTTTGCGATGGTGCGTTATCGTGTGAGCCGATTTCTTCAAATTGGAGCATAAAAGCAGACGTTCCGGCATATACTCTTTTTCTGGCACAAAACTAGACATGATTACCAAAGGAAAAATGTATGTTGTTGTACGAAATTACTGACAATGTGCACTGATTAATATTGACAAATATCAAACTCATAAAAAAAAGTATGGCGTGCCCATGGTAGCTTAATACGCTCACTCACGCTATCTATGGACAATCAGCGGATTTAAGCTTATACACTTGGTAAATGCTCTTTGTTTAAGATTAAGTATTGCAAAATATTCCCTTATCCAATTTCCGACAAATTTATTCCTAATTAATCATAGTAGAGATATTTACTTCAGAAAAATCTTCAACTAATATGCGACAGTCGATCTACACATTCATCATAAAAATTGATTAAAATGACTAGGCTGATCATGGAGAGTAAAAGCATCTGAATCCGTTTCAAAACATGAGATGCAATGTCGTCCGTCCTCTATTACCTGGTCATGGAAAGTGACTCAGAAGTAGGCATGATCAGTAACATACTCATCAAGTTTGCCCTAATTTTAGCATATGTCGATGATATCGACATTATGTGTCCATCAGAAAAAGCTGTGCGAGAGGCCTTAATGAAGATTGAACTAGTGGCAAAAAATCTTGGGCTACAAATCAAAGTATATGGTGGAAGTGTCGGCGTCGAAAACAAGACCAAGGAGATTACAGCTTGAATCTTTTTCCTATTTATGGTCAAGAGTCGCATCCCATAACAGCACACGCTTGCTGGCAACCAACAGAGTCTATTTCAGTAAGTCTAAATTATTTCATTCAAAAATTCTGACCATAACTTTGGAGCTTCGAAAATAAATTATGTGATGGCAGCGTTAGCATCGAAACTGCAAATAGATAGGAGATTATAGTTCGAAGGAGTTAAATCACTTTCCAAGTCTAAATTATTTGCTCAAAAATTCTGACCATAACATTGAAGCTACTGCTCTACAAGACACTAGTCTTTCCAGTCTTCATATATTCTTCCGGAACTGAATCCGCATGATCATGGACATTGATGATGGATCATATTTTTTTTAATCGTTCATTATCAAACAACCTATTGTATAATAAAATATTTTTCCAACTCACGCAAGTATTTCAAAAAAAAGTATTAAAAAATACAAATTAAAAAATTTTTAAAAAATTTATAATTTAAATGTTTTTTCATAATTATATAAATAAATTAATTCTAAAAGGACATTATCCCATCAATCAGCCCTTTTTTGGTAATGACACTTTAAAAAATTCTCAACTTTTCTTTAGAATAAGTCGATAATTTCTCCTGCTGTTGTTACTTCAATAACTTTTGACTGCTATTTGCTGGAAAACTAGTCGACCCGTGTAAGGATCACCTATAAAAATTATGGTGACAAATAGCAGAAAACAATTTTGAATAATGCAAAAACAAAGTTTTTAAATAATTTCTTTGAAGGTTGTGAAAAATTTGAAAAAAACCCCTTGATTTGGAGACACTGGAACTAATGGCCTTGAATCCGGATCTAGTAAGTAAAATAGCCAAGGGTCACTTATTAGCACTTAAAAATTTACATTTCAGTATAAATATAATTAGGAATTTCTATAAAAACTATTCAATTTAAAAAAAGAAACAACTAAACAGTCTTATAATTCGCTTGGGTGCCCCCCTATTCATGTAAAAGTTATCCATTTGTCAAAACTGAACACAATCGACAAAAATTTAATAAAATATGAAATAAAACCACTTTTATTAAGGTAAAAATGCCAGAAAAATTTGGAAGCGTTCGTAAAAAGTTTGTTATACCATAGTTTTAAATATTTCAGTTCAATTCAGGAGAATTTCTGATAAAAAAATTCAAAAGTCGTTAAATAAGTTAGAAACTATGCTGAAAGTAAAAAAAAAGTACGAGTAGTGACCTGTTATCGGATATGTAGTATTTGAATTAAAATCTGGCAAAAGTGAAAATTAGTTTAGAGCACATGTCCCAACTGCAACATTGTTTGGATACTTGTTCGTACATTTTCACCTACAATTTAAATCCAACGCCTTTTTTTATTCATGTTCAAAGGTATTCTGTTAAATTTTTTTATATTCTTAATGCTCTAAAATTTAGTAGTTTGAAAAGTTTATCATCTACTCAATGTTCTACGAGAAATTATGGTATGGTTGAGGATTTTATGAAATGAATTCAGTATATTTTGGGCAATTAAGGATAAAAGGTACTAGAAAAATTTCAATAATTGTAATTTTTAGCTAGTTCAATATTATGTCCTATTCATTGGTTACAAAGTTTTTAATTTATATTATATGTCAGTTTACATTATAAATAATTATTCAAATTTAATGGAAATATTGTACAAAAAAAAATTTTTTAATTTTAATTCTTAAATTTATTCATTTGAAGTTTTTACCTGTTCTAATATGATGACGTGATCTATGATAAATAGTACGAGGGTCATTCAATAAGTCTTTAGAAAATCCACACACTAATTGCAATCGTAGTGTCGGTAAAGATTTTTTTTAATGTAAGTAGCATTATCGACAGGAAAGCTGTCAACGTTTCAGCTCGATCCATAGCGTAGGTCAATTTCCACCGTCGATTAAAATTAACAACATTTATTTGTGCATAACAATGGAAAAAAGCGAGTTTAGGGCTGTCATCAAACATCTCCATTTGAAAGGCTTAAGCCCGAAAGAAATCAAAGCCGAGTTGGATGCAGTTCATGGCACATCTGCACCTGTGTTTGCGACGGTTTACAATTGGGTGAATGAATTTAAACGTGGCCGTTCATCAAAAGATGAACATCGTTCAGGACGCCCAGTTGAGGTGTTTACTCCTGAAATCATCGACAAAATCCACGATCTGATTTTGAACGATCGGCGAATTAAAGTGCGCAAATTAGTTGAGGCCACAGGCATATCACAAGGTACAGTCGCTTCAATTTTGCATGAAAAATTGTCTGTGAAAAAATTTCGGCAAGATGGGTGCCGCGTTTGCTCTCAGAGGAGAATGAGCGCAATCGTGTAGTGGACTCTGAGGCTATGTTGGCACTCTTTCATCGCAATCCTGCCGAATTCCTTCGTCGATATGTCACTGTGAACGAAACCTGGATACACTACTACACTCCAGAAACGAAGAGACAGTCATCACAGTGGATTTTGTGCCATCGGACTGTGCCATCGGCCGGCAAGGTGATGGCCACGGTCTTTTGGGATTCGCAGGGCATCATTTTTATCGACTACTTAGAAAAAGGAAAAACAATAACAGTAGCGTATTACGCGTCGTTATTGCAACGGTTGAGCGAGGAAATCAAAGAGAAACACCACCATCTGAAGAAGAAAAAAATTCTCTTGCATCAGAACAATGCGCGTGTACACACCTGCGCTGTTTCCATGGCCAAAATTGTGGAATTGATAATGGAATTATCGCAGCATCCCGCTTATTCACCAGATTTGGCCCCGAGTGACTATTTTCTTTTCCCCAATCTGAAGAAATGGCTTGGCGGACGACGGTTCACTTCCAACGAGGACGTCATTGCTCAAACGGATGAGAATTTTGCAGAACTTCCGAAATCCTATTTTTTGGACGGGATAAAAATTTTGGAGAAACGGTTGGAAAAGTGTATAGAGCTAAAAGGAAAACAGTTTTTTTTCATCTTTTTCTAAGGACTTATTGAACGACCCTCGTATTTCATTAATCCAGAAAAATTTTGGTCTCGATATTATAAGAAGCGTTGGAGTAACTTTTATCAAAATGTGTCTTTATAGACTCTTTAGGAAGAAGTATTGGAGTACAAATTTCTCAATACTCAATTTTAGCAGCAAATATTTTAAATAATCCAAAATTTGGACAGAATCTATAGGTTATATTCTATTTAAGTTTGGTCATACTTATTTTGATCAATATAATTTTATTTATCTGGTGAGTTCAAATCTTTATGAGAATATACGAGGTATGTTAAAAAAGTATCGCGAATTTTTAATTTCCGCGGGTTACGTATATTCGGTTTTTGTTTTGTTGTGTCGTTTTGTTGGTAATCATGTCTCTCACTTATGCCGACAAGTTCGGCCATTTTGAATGTTCAGTTAATTTTTTACAGCTGCTTTGCTTGCACGTGTTTTGGCTCGTCTTCGATTTTTGCCCATTTTCGACCAAAAACATCGTCGCATTAACATTGCTAAGGAGCTGTTGGACTCTGTCTGCGATGACACAAATTTGCTCTAAAGGGTCATAACTTGTTACGAATCGTGGGTTTATGGTTATAACGTGGAAACCAAAGCTCAATTATGCCAATGGAAGCTGCCGCACGAACCAAGACCGAAAAAACGCAGCCAAGTTCGGTCGAATGTTTTCTTCAATTGCAGGGGCGTGGTGCATCATGAGTTCTTTCCGCAGGGTAGAACGGTCAATAAGGAATATTACCTGGAAGTTATGCGCAAGAATCACCCGGATTTGTTGAAGAACAAAAATTGGCTTTTGCACCATGATAACGCCCCTGCTCACGAATGGTTGCTTGTGCGCGAGTTTTTGGCCAATTAGTAATGCCTTAGCTACCGTTTTCCTCAGATCTGGCCCTTTAGACTTTTTCTTGTTCCCGAAACAGATTCTTTGATCCATTTTTTAGAATGCGCAAAAATCGAAGACGAGCCAAAACACGTGCACGCAAATCAGCTGTCAAAAATTAACTGAATATTCAAAATGGCCGAAATTGTCGGCATAAAAAAGAGACATGAATATTAACACAACGCTACAAAAAAATCGAAAATCGAATAAACGTAACCCGCGAAAATTCAAAATTCGTATTCATCTGACAAAACTTCCATAATTTTATAGCTTTTCACTGATAAAATTAGAAAAAATCTTGTATGTGACATTTTTGAGACTTAAGTCTCTAAACATAATATATTTACGTTTCTTTTTCTGTTAAAAATTGGCTATTAGAGAAGCAAGTAAAGCATTCTATTATCTATATTTTTTACATACGTTAAACTCTATAAAATCAACTCTACTTGCCTTTTTTATTGCTCAAATGGTTGATTTTCTAAATTTTATTTATAATTATGTGGACTTTTTTAATATGGTGCTCAGAAAAGTTATGACAAACACAAATATCGAAATAGAAAAAAAATATTTATACAAAATCTATTCAGATTCTAGGCTATGCGGGTAATCTTGATCTAATTGGACAAAGCGTTGAAAATGTAAAAACGTGAGCCGCAATATAGCGCAAAAACCTATTCCATCAGGCTTAAAAATGTGTGAAACCAAAACCAAATACATGTTTGATTCAAAAGCAATATCAGTTATGGAAGCATTCGATGTTGCTAAGTTCCAAACAGTTGACGAGTTTAAATATTTTGGCATAAATGTCAACCTAAAATTTATGAAAACTCACGATCTTAGTAGGAAGACGGTTGGTAGTCTATGGCTCAGAAACGTGGTGTCTTACGAAGAAAAATGAAAAGATTCTAAGAATTTGAAATGTTTATAATATTCAGAAAAATATACAATCTGATATTGGAAAATATCAACTCTTCAAAGAGGCTGACATAGTGAGAACAACGGAAATTAGTCAGCTCAGATGGTTTGTTCATGTCCACAGGCAAGGGGAATATAGAATGCTATGAAATCTGTTATAGAGTAACAGATCTTTTCTAAAAAAAACCAAGGCAGTCCAAAAAATAGGTGGCTGGATGGAATGAAAACAATTTTGAAGAATTTTGGAGTCATTAATTGCAAGCAGATAGCGATAGATGGAGATGAAAGGAGAAAAGTATTGATAATTTCCAAAATTTCTTCTATCATTTATTATATTTTAATCCCCATTTTTATCTGATTAGTAAAACTTCTAAATTCAAACAATATTAAAATATGTAAACTAAAAATTTTCTCTTTATTTGTTTATGCTTAAAAGTATTTTAAGGCAATGTGACTAACAAATTTTGCCTATTTTTATAAAATTATAAAATTTTTTTTTATTCCATGACCACGTTTATATAAGCCTTAGTTGATTGGGGTTTTTTGTTTCTGTTAATCATACAAATTACCTGGGAGCAGATTTTGAATTCATTCCAGTTTCAAAAATGTTGAGTACGGTGGTATCGTGTAGTGGCTTAAAACCACAAGAAAATTGGTAAAAATAATTTTAAAATTAGAATATGAAAAGTCCTAGCAAGGTTTCATTACGTAAAAATTTAATTTAAAGATTATTTAATCTATTAAAACAAGTCAGAGGATAAGTAAAGACGGCTGTTGTTAATAAGAACCAAATGCAATATCGTTGAAAAAGTTGAATTTTTTTTAAAGCATACATAAAACTCAATCATGAATAAAGCAAATAATACCACAATATAAATACTCATAATTAAATGAATCGAATATTCCCCTGTGATATTGCAGGGTCGAGCAAGACGCAATTTTGAATTAGATTTTCTTTTAAAATAATAGACTTCTTCTTTTGGGCAATTGTGAGACCATGAACAAATATTAGGTCTCACAATTAGCCAAACGGATGAAAGCTACAAATTCTTAGTGATATGGGGGATTTATTGAATTAATTATTTACCTCAAATATGGTGCAATAATAACGGTAGATTGTTAATAGGAAATTGTAAAGGAATAAAATTAGAAAATTATCGTCAAATTGATGGAGAGCCTCCGTACAGAAGTCAATATACTTTATAGTTAGTTAAATAATATTTCCTTTAAAATCAAACAAGAATCTTTTTAAAAAAAATTACAAGTCATAGATTGTCAGCATATTTTTAACTATAAATGGGAAACCACCCATTTCCAATAGACGGCACCAGCAGTAAATGCTGGTTCAAAATATCGGATCAGAAATGTCACATCGTAGGCTTAGACATCTGTCAACAACTACTCATCATTATATTTATGACATTTTATCTTTTAAGATCATTATATTTATGACATTTTATCCTTAAATTAAAATGTCATTTTATCTTTTATGACATTTTAATTTAAGGCAAATAAGTGTCATTTGCGGGGAGTTTTGCGTTTTGCCTTCAATTCGAAAAAAAATATGCGGCTGAAGTGCGTGATTATTATATAAACTTATGATGAAGCTTTTATTAGTAAGAAAATGTGTCTTGAATGGTTCCACTGCTAAAAAAGGGGTGATTTCGACATGGAAGATGAGGAGCGTCCAGGGCCGGTGATGAAAAAGTTTGAAGACGCAGAGTTTGAGGCATTACTGGATGAAGGTACATGTCAAACGCAACAATTCATTTGTTATTTTCCCTTATTTAAAAGCCTTGGAAATGATCCACAAGCAAGGGAATTAAGTGTCATACGAGTTGAAACCGAAAGACGTTGAACGGCGTTTTTACACGTGCGAATAGCTGCTCCAATGCCAAAAAAGGCAAGGCATTTTGCATGGTATTATGACTAGCGATGAAAAGTGTATCCATTACGATAATCTAAACTGAAGAAAATCGTATAGGGGCTCTGCGGCCATGACGCGAAGCTCATACTATGTATTTGGTGGGACGAGTTCGGCGTGGTATAATATTAGCTTTTTCAACTCGATGAAGCCATCGCAGGAGCTCGCTACAAAACACAACGGAAGGAAAATATACTTCAATACGAGCAAAAAGTATCACAACGCACGGCCACATGTTGCTAAGGTGGTTAAAATTTACCTGGAAATACTGAAATGGGTGAAGTACTCCACCCACCGTATATACCAGATATCGCCCATTCCGGTAATAACGTGCCGATCGATGACGTGTGGTCTGGCTGAGCAGCTCGTCCTATCCTACGAAGAGACGAAAAATTACGTCGATCTACGCCATGACATTAATTAAATTAGAGTTCAAGCCTAATCCGTACTATACGCAGAGCTCCCAGTGTCGCCAAAATAGGGAACTGTTAATTTTTTGACAAGACGTGCACACTTTATTTCTTAACTGCTTATAAAAACTAAGCAAAATATCAAAATGCGTATGAAATTCATTAAAAACTGTAACAATCTAATGTAAGAAATATTGTTTATAAAATAATTTTAAAATTCTTAACCTCCTAGAAAATTTTTATATATCTTGTAGGCTTTGTGTCCATGTTAAACTAATAGACTTTCCGGAAAATGTTCTTATATAAATTTACGATTATATAAAGCCAACAAAATGAAATTATTTTCAAAATCACATCCATTCACATTAAACCAATAACGACCAATGAATGTCTTTCCAAATGAAAATCTCCTCCTGAGTATTCCGAACAGTTACTAGAAGCGATTTGACACAATTCACAGTTTAATAAATCCAAACCGAAAATACCATTCGATGAAATATGTCACCAGTGAAAATGTTGTTAGTGTTGGCTTTGTTTGTATCGGCAATAAAGTATGCAACTATAAGTTTGGTTCAGCTTCGAGAAATAATTAACAAAATTATGACTGTGAATGAATGAACGAATGCCTGAAAAGGAAGAAGAAAGGAAAGAAAAGTGGAACATAATTTTAATTCAAGGAAACCATTCCTGTTAAAATTACGTACTACTTAATATTAGTTATTTTCAAATGAAATATTTACTTTGGCAGTCTCCCAGGTGAGATCAAAAACGTGATCTCAATCAATTTTAATATTTTGTGAAAATTTTGAGAAAATTACTTTATAAACTATAGTCGAACGTTGAATTTAATTAAAACCATCATTATTTAAACAATTAAATGGTAATATTTGGTGATGCTATTTACTATAACTAAGTGGAGGTGCACAAACTTAATCAATTGATGAAATAATATATTTGTGGCCACAGGAAGGTGTGTTGTGAATACCTTGTATAAATTATTGAAAGGAATATTTTCACTATTAAATATTATTAAAATGTGGGAAGCATAGTTTTTTCTCCATTTTTTTTTTGTTGATAATGTATGAATAAATATTGTATTTACACGTTAGATTATATCGATAGAAGTAGAATTTATACTCTTTTACATTTACCCTTTACGATTTCTGTTAAGTACTGTATCCTCAAGATCAGAAAAATATCGTTTTTAATGTCTGTAAATAGAGTCCATACTTGAATCCATGTAGAGACAATAAAATAATGAAAATCTAGCTTCATATTCAGTAAAAATTGTATCCCTATTAACGCTGAGGGCTTTCAACATGGTGGTCTGAATAAATAAGAACCTGTCATCGATTTACAGATAGCGATCTCCGATTCGATGGCAGGACTTACATTTTATTCGAAATAAATACTTGTTTTCAATCGCCATTGACCTCCCAGCCAGGATCTTGCTCTATACAAATATAGATTAACCGAAAAAATTAATAGGGTTTTTGGCAAATGGAGTTAACCGCTAATAACTCAGCATTAACTAATTACATTACAATGTGCGTTTGAAAGGTGACACTTAAAACTTCGTGTAGCGGACAATTTTATTAAAACTTACCACAATATCAAAAGTTACTTAAGTTAAAAATTTGACCAGAATAAAATTTACTCTATTTTAATAATATCATTTCGAAAACGGCGACAAGCATTGCAGGGTTGTTAATGTTGAAGGTGTTGTATTAAAATTGACAGCACGCAAATAGTTCGCTCGCTCTTATTATAGACATAAAATAGACCGACTTAATATCTGCGATACGCTGCTGAAGCGCAATGAAATCGAGCCATTTCTGGTGGAGCGGATCATAACTGGCGATGAAAATTGGGTAAAATAAGAGAATAGCGTTCAAAATAGATCATGGAAAAAGAGAGATGATCTTTCATAAATAATTTCAAAGCATGGATTGATGGCCAATAAGTTTATGATACGAGTATGTGTATGGTGGAAACTTAAATGTGAATCGTTGATTATGAACTGCTACCGTTCGGTCGTACAGTTAATTCAGTACTGTACTATCAGAGTTTCCTTAATAGTTTTAAGAGATCTTCCTTGATAGCTTAGATACATCCACCATTCAGCCCAGATATATCACCCTCAGACTACCGCTTATTTACCAGGTGTATAAGCTTAAATCCGCTATTTTTTAGTCAAAAAAATACCTGTTCTTTTCATAGAAAGCAAAAACAAATTTATTTAAAGTACTTGCCCTTGCTAGCTACATATTTTTTCCATCTCTCGGGTAATTTGTGGATATCACCCCAAAAAATTCCTTCTCTTTCGAGGCAAACCACTCATCAAGCCATTTTCGGGCGTCTTCGGAAGAATCGAAGTGCTGCCCAGCGAGCGCGTGGCCCATCGACGAAAACAGGTGGTAGTCGGAAGGGGACGGGTCTGGTAAATAAGCGGAATGGGGTAGCATTGAATGTCCCCAAGTAGTTTTGGACCATTTCTGACGTGTGCGATGGTGCGTTGTCGTGGAAGAAAATCAGCTTGTCATGTCTTTGTTGATAATCCGCCCTTTTTTCACGCAGAGCACGGTGCAATTTGATCAGTTGTTGGTGGTAGCGGTGGGCATTGATAGTTTCACCAGGTTTCAACATTTCATAGTAGACGATACCCTGCTGATCCCACCAAACGCACAGCATCGTCTTCCGTCCGAAACAATTTGGTCTTGGGGAACATGTTGATGGTTGGCCGGGATCAACCCACGATTTCTTGCATTTAGGATTCTCGAAATATATCTATTCTTCATCGCCTCTCACAATCCGATGCAGGAACGACTTTATTTTTTGTCTGGCGAGCAAGATTTCGCATGTGTTTTGGCGTCCCTCCATCTGCCTATCGTTCAATTCATGCGGCACCCATTTTCCGATCTTTTCAATCTTCCCCATGGTACGCAGACGCATGGAAATGGCTGCTTGAGTAACACCCAATGGCTCTGTGAGCATTTTTTGCGATTGGGTATCGTCTTCGTCCAAAAGAGCCTGCAATTGATGGTCCTCAACCTTCCTAGACCGATTTTCTTGTCTCACAAGTCAAAATTGCCGTCTTTGAACCGACGAAAACCAATCTCGTCATGTTGTGTTCGATAAAGCACTGTCACCATAAGCAATCGATGCGACTCGGCAGCTGATTCTTCAAATTGAAGTAGAAAAGTAGAGCTTTCCGAATGTGCTTTTTATCTGGCACAAAACTAGACATTATTACCAAAGGAAAAATGTATGTGGTTGTACGAAATTGCTGATAATGTACACTGATTAAGGTTCATAGATTTCAAACTCATAAAAAAAGTATGGCGTGTCCATGATAGCTTAATACGCTCACTCACGCCATCAATGACCAAACAGCGGATTTAAGCTTATAGTCCTAGTACATCTCAGCAAAACTCCCTTAATGTAACCAAGATGGCTTCAAAAAAGGCCTGTAAAAACCACTCGATTCGATTTTTCAACCAAAGACCAAAGAAGTTCTATACTGATGTCATCATATCTCTACCGAAAAATTAACGATACATTCTCGATAATAATGGAGAATATTTATTTATGAATAAATTGCCTTTAACACTCTGATTTAAACGTCTCTGTTTTCCTTGCAAATGCCACGAATTTGTTTGGCTAACCACAGCCTATTAATATTAACTTTTTCGATGAACAGATTGTTACGCTCCAAGATTCCATAATAGAAAATGTCTCTCAAATAATTATATTCAAGAGGCAAAAGAATTTTTTAAGGATCTTATATGAGATATTTATTTATACTGATAAAAACCATGTTTCGTACTGCTCAGTAGCTTCAAATTTTCAATGGGAAGTTTCAAGCTAAAGAACTTAAACTCATTCAAATAGACCTATGATCGCAGATAGAAAACCCTTGTCAAGAAAAATTTATTATAATAGAAAGGAGCTAGCATATACATTTCTTTTATTAATAATTTTCAGATACGAGTATAGTTATTAATATCAAAACGAAAATTGTGAATGATCCAAAAATGTCCTATTCAATGTTGGAGATCTTTCAATTTTTATGCGAGGAATTTTTGACAAGTTTATAAGGCCTCATTTGTATTTTAGAAAGTGATATAAATTAAAAATTATTAGAAACACCGATTGGTAGGTAATTTCCCTTCCCAACGTATCTCTTGCCTAAAATTTCCACTAAATCCGAGAGCTTATAAAATTTGCTTTGGCAAAATATTATTAATTTCGCAAAATGAAATTTTTTTAAATAAAAATATCAACCTTACGACTCCTTTTATAGGACTTCTTATTCTCCTGTCGCTCTTTTATTATGAAATACTTTATTTGGAGGTAAAGTTTTAGTTTTTTTTATTTATTTTTCAACAACCGAGCAAAAGTTTTAATATGACTAGAATAAAAAAGAACCATTGCTAATATAAATAAATTGTTTAATACAAGCTCAAAGGCACATTTATAGTGAATTTTCGCATTAAATTTCATTTTCCATTTTACTTTATAAACTTAAATTGTTAATTTCTCTGAAAATTATAGACGATCATATAGTTTCGGTACAACAAACAAAAAACTAGTAAAAATATGATAATAGTCATAAAAAGCACTCTTCCTCATTCATAAGTTGGTTTTTATTACTCTAGTTACTAACCTATACTACCCTTAACTACTTTGATGGGTGATAGTATCGTAAACCGCCGAAAATTTGTTTTGTATTTGCATCTTGCCTTCATCATTATTACGCTCAAATATTAGTAATTAAATGACGCTACACTATGACGGATGAAAGTGTAACTTGAACAAATACTCAAGCAGGTATACTTAGTCCTGTCCGCACATGCAAACATAGTACAGGTAACAGCTATTATTTTTGTTTAATGCCGGAAATTCTGGTAATGGCCCTTCAAGTGAACAAACCGGAAGGAAAAAGTAACCGGAGATTAACAGAATGTTTACGAGCTTTTGAGTGAATTTTTATTACTCCAACATTCCGCTAACTCCCCTTCGTACTCAACTTCTCGAACCCATCTCTTTCTCTCTGCTTTTTTTGACGAAGTTCTCTGGTAAAAGTTTATTCCGAATCGGAAAATTTTAGTATCCAAAATAAAGAGGAGCGCACCAGCAACTTTAAGTGCTTAATGTTTTGGTTGTAAAAGACACACATCAGTTCGATGAAAAAAAAAACGTTTTTTCTTTATTTTTGTTTTTGGTTTGTGGTGCCTTTAAGTCAACGTATTTGTATTTGCCAAACCCTAACGATCCCATTCGAAATTGCAGTGTCATTAACGAGAGGATAATTTTAGTACCTTCAAGAGGATATCAAGAGGTTAGGTGTGAAATTTCTCCCAACTGTCTTCGAAACGATATGAACATGAACAAAAATATAGTAAATATAGTGTGTTTGGGTAGATGCACCTACAAACGAAAGATCGTACATTATTGATTTAATAGTAATTTTTTTTATCGTTAAAACAAACACTCGACTTCCTTAACTTTTGTATAATATAATATGGCAAGCTAATGAGCAGTAATGAGATTTGACATCGTTAATGTGGTAATTTAATGGCAAAAACTTTGATTAATGTGAGAGTGCAAATAATATTTCCCTTGTGTTCAAGTAAGGGACTTTTCTGTAATTTCTGATGACTGCTATGAGAACGAGATTTAGTAAAAATGCTGCCGGTATCCAACTGACAACATCTTTGATATTCTATCTAAAGGCAGTCATTGTCTTTGTGGAATCCAAATTAAAATAAATTTTTTTACCACCTATACTTTCAACGTGATTTTTACTTATGATATTCTATTTGAAGTTATTTTGCCTTTTGTTTTTTATTAACTCCCTAGAAGAAGCAATTTTTCTTACAATTATTTTATTAAAATTATTATTATTTACTAATAAAACAACAAATGATGAATTCTTATCAATGATGCGGCAGTTTCATTTGGAGACATCTAATTAGAGGACCTTAGCACGAAACTGTTCCGTGTTAAAGTCTTCTAATTGTATCGTGTTAAAGTCGGGAAATGTTTGATTCGATAGACTTAAACGGGACTTCCGTTGATAATAATTTCTTAATCTTGGCTATAAATTTGAAACTAGAAATAAAGATTATTTTAACCACGATATCTACCATTTAAATTAATTATATCATTACTTTTTCTCATTACTACCAATTGCGACTATGATGTCCTCTTAGCCATATTGTAGTAACCATTTTATCTTTGAAGTTTATTGTCATTCTTAACAGTTATAAATTGTTCAATTAAGGATATGAATTATAAGGTGAACAGTTTGACACATATAAAAAATTATAGTATTTATCCTTAAATGTATTTTTTTTTAATTCCCAATTAAATGTTTATAATTAATTTGTATAGGAATACAATAAATAACAACATTTAATTTTAATTGTAGAAGAACGAAATTATATTAAAAAAAGGATTTTTTGGTGACAGTTCATTTATCTTTGTTAATTTCTAAATATAGTTAATGTTAAAATAAGCCTTTTCCAAGAGACTTTTATGTGTGCTAGCTTTAGCGGTGCCATAAATTATTAATAATTTTTATTCTACTTACTCCTTTTGTTTCTGAATTAAATATCTAACAAATATTTGAAAAAATATTTTACCTGGAAAAAAAGAGAAAAATTATTAGATTATTTTTTAATTAAATCATAAACAATAATCAGTGTTTATATATAATAAATTAAATCTTTAAAGTGAATACTTTTGAAGTGTTAATAATCAAAGTTCAAATCCTCTATAAGCAGAAACCATATTTTCATTAAAAACTAATTTGATGTACTTCTTATATTATTAAAAAATTATATAAGTGTGCGATAATTAAATTTCATAAATTTTACTTATAGTTGACGTTTATTGCGATCGATTAACGAAATATTAGAATTTAAATCAATTTAAAATTCTGTTTCTCGCCATATTGAAATTAACTATAAAGTAGGCTTAACACGACCATACCGAGAACTTATTGAATATCGCTCGTAAACATCGTCTAATTTTCAATAATAAAAATTAAATTAAAGTTAATTTATTTTTAATGAAGATAATAAGTTAAATTGAATTGAATATGTTAATTAGAAATAATTTGTACAAAAAAAGGACAGCTTTATTTCAGTTTTTTGCTTTTTTGTTTATATGTAAGGTCTCTAAGACATGAGTCAGGGCCCAAGACGATTGAGAAATTAAAAAAAGGACTTCGAAAAGTTATTGATACATTTGAAAGCTCCACAATGCAGGGAATCTCATTAAGAAAGAAAGATTGGGTTAGTTAGTATACTGTCACAGGATGGGCAGATGGTAAAATGGTACAATAGTTTCGGAAAAGGAAATCATATGTGAGAGCACATTATCCTATCCAAATT
The DNA here is from genome assembly GCA_958298945.1 of Atherix ibis. NCBI lineage: Eukaryota > Metazoa > Arthropoda > Insecta > Diptera > Athericidae > Atherix > Atherix ibis. The sequence goes on from OY282609.1 coordinate 34,616,253, forward strand.
CCTAATAATTTCCATGCCCAGAATTTCGATAAGGATGTTGAGTAAATTGGTGGGATAATTATTGGACAATGTTTGGAAAGACACCTTTCACTACTTCTCCAGTAAAATACCAAAAGTATCATTTGTTATTTGGTTGGCGGATGCGGTTGGTCAGCCTTCCTATTGCCCGCAACTCTTATATGCCATTTAACTCAATAAAATTCAATAAGATAATGTCAAAAATTGTTCAGGACATTATCACTCGATGAATCATGAATAGCTCATCATGTTTGTTCCAAAAAGGAAGATTCCAAAATGAAGTTTTGCGATATAGAAGCTATCTAACTCAATGATTGCATAAGACATCATTATCTTGGACGGCCGCATCCGTCAACAAGAAGCAAGTATTTATTAAGTTCGTTCAAAAACTATAGGAAAAGTTTCCTGTAAAAGGACTAATCAGCATTTTTGTACTTGTCCAGGATAAAGCAACGTAATCTGGAAATTGAGCATTGTAGTGCAATGTTATGGACATAAAAGAAAATTAATTTCTATTATGAAGAGGGGTGGATATTATGGACAGTATAGCAAGATAATAAATTAGTGCGGAATATTAAAAGGTAGTTAGAGATGAGCTTGCATCCGATAAAAAATGCGTCCACCGATGAAGTTTGATGTGCTCCACAAGTCAGCCTTAAGCGCTACCTCAAATAACTTAAGCCCTGCTGCTGTCGTCGTGGCACATGAAGTGAGGTAATAGAGCAGTATTCGGTCCAATAGAGCGTGGATGATCTAAAAGCCTCACTTTATCGGACCTTGCATTAACTGTCAACCATAGCCTTTACCATATTAAAAAAGCAATTGATTCGGTTAAGAGTGTTTTTAATTCTAAAAAAAACTCGATTAAGAGAATGAGCAAATTCTATTTACCTACACGAACAATGGTAATGCCTAGGATAATCATGGAATCTGAAAGATGAAAGAGAAATCTATGACCTTGTGTCAAGCTTGACAAATTGCTGAAGTGCTTACGACAATTATAAACACATAGAATATTTTTAATTGGACGATCCCACCATTTCTTCAATATCAGTTACTTATAACAGAAAGTGAATTCTGTACCATAGAGAGAGGATTGTGCGTAGATCATAGAGTGAATTTAAATATTAAAAAGCGTAGTGGAAAAAGGAAATTATTGTGGAATAACATTTTCAGTTTTGCGTTTGGAAGAAAAGTAACCATTTTCCTTGACCGTGAAGGTGGTTTCCTATATGAATGACCGCAATAAATACAATCTTACGCCTTTTTAAGGTAATTTGTAGGCATCTTACCTGTTTGAAAAATAAATTTGTAGGCATATTGCTACTGGGTGAATTTTTGGCAAGAATCTGGTCAAGTTTTTGAGCAAGATTCTTTTCCATAATTTTCGGAATGCACGGCAACGATCTGAAAGTGTTAGCCGAAATACTTTTAATTCGCCTTTTAGGCACTGGATTCCTTACTACTACTTTACATCAGTTAAGGAATATAAACTTATGCAGTATTTGATTAAAAAGATTGACAATTCAGTCATGAAATGGTAAAGGTGCCTACTCAATTGTTTTTATTGAAATCTTATCCTTACTAGAAAGAGTTCTCTTGAAAGAACTTAATACAAACCCAAATTCTGGTAATGACCACACTATAAGGAAATTCCTCGACAATGAGTCGGTTATAGTCCCATTCTTAGCCTCCATGGATGGAATCATCCCATGATTATGACGGCCAAGGATTTAATTAATTCCTATTCGCTGATCGTTTAGCCAACCTCTTCGTGTTAAGGACCTTAGGACTCAATCTAATATTGGCCTCCATTGACCTAGGTTACTCACGGATCCTACAGACCTAATAGACCTCTTCTAATATTGGAACGTTCAGACCCATTCGAATATTAGACCTAATAGACTCATGCTGATATCGGACTTCATATATTCACTCTAATATCAAACGTAATCAACCCATTTTAATAGCGAACTCTATACACCAATTCCAACATCGGACTAATACACCCATTCTAATATTGAAAACCCATAAACTCGTTCTAATATCGGACACCATTGACAATTTTTTTCTGGAGTGTCCAATATCAGAATGGGTCTATTGGAACCATACTAGAATGGATTTAAAGGATCTGAGATTTAATTGCGTCTATATCATCAAATATTAGAATGATTCTATTGGGCACATAATAGAATGCTTTAAGGATTCCGATATAGAAATGTGTCTATGTGGTTCGATTTGAGAGTAAAAAAAATAAAATGAAAATACTTAACAAAACACAATAATTTTATATTCAAATTATAAAATTATATATAAATAAATATTTCTGGTTTTAATAATTGTGGTATGACTGGCGCATCATTTAGTGATAGTTTTTTGAAGATTTAAATAGTTTACATAAAATGTAAAGTGAATTTTATTCTTCATCGAGTATTGTACCATGTGCGATCGCACAAAGATTACGTATCATAACGAAGCTGAACACTGGAAATTATGTCAAATGGAGGTACAAAATGAAAATGCTGCTGATTAAAAGGGGGTTTTGGAAGGCAATAACACAAGTTCCAACAACACCGGTCATAAATGAGTATGGAATGCAGCAGACGAATGGGCGCATACCACAATTGAGTTGAGCGTAGAGGACGATCAGATTCAAAGTATTCGAAAAATGTGATTCATGGAATAAGCTTAAAGATTTTCATGAAAAAGATACGTCAAACAATAGAGTGAGCATCTTGCAACTGGAGGAATACAGTAATACCGAAGCTAACATAACCAAAATGGCGGATTTGTTTCAAGGTTTGTTGGCTTTTGGTGGCGATTTAAACTAATATTACGATTCTCAGTTCACTACCAGAAAGCTACGACGTATTGAAATAGGTCGTGAGAATAATATAGAGTATAATATTCTACGTTATAGAGATATTCAGATAGTGAAGATATTACTATTAAGTGATCTCGTCGATGGTATTTATTTCAACGAATACAGCGAAAAATGTAAGAACATTTTAAACTGTAAAATATGTCTTCAAGGTAAAATGAGGAGATTTAAATTTCCAAATTCGAATAATCTCGCAAAGAGGAATTTGGATTTGATTCATTCAGATATCTGCGATCGAATGCAGACAATGACACCATGGGAAAAAAGCTACATTCTTACCTTTATAGAAAATATTATTCTTAATATTCTGCCGTTTATCTTCTTAAAAAAATTTGCAAGTTTTCGAAAAATTTAATTGTGAAATAAAGCATGTGTAATTACAAATTACATACCGAATTGTTTACATGTTACTGACATCGTACGAGGACCTTTTAAAAATTGGTATGACACTAAATCAAATTTAAATTTTTTCAAACGATTTGGATCAAATTGTTATATGCATGTTTCTGATGAAAAGCGTAAGAAACATAATTTGAAAGTAAATGCGGCAATTTTTGTTGGCTATGACGCGATCATGACAACTACGTACCATCAACAGAATGAGTCATAATAAGCCGTGTTATCAAATTTCTCGATAAAGGCAGAGAATAGTAAGTTCATCAAGATCAATTTAAGGGGAGAGTGCATCTACAATTCATCAGTTATCAAAAAATTAATTTATTACCTCCAATAAGGAAGAAGAAAATGAATAAAATAGTCTTGGAACGGGGGGAGGGGGGGTATCATAAATTAATCAACAGCCATCACCAATAACTGAACGAGAAAATAATGACCTTCATCAAGCATGCATACTTTCGTCAAAAATCACGTTGATATGGGAACGGTTAAATGTGTTTATTTTCCAACTAAAGATTTACTTACGAAGCCATTATCAGATAATGGAATCAATAATCACACTCAAAACTAAGTATTTTTGAATACTTTTTTTTAGTATCAGGTTTTTTAATAGCAACTTGACACTTTTGATTTCTTACTTTAGTTCTGAAGTAAACTTGATCTGAAGCTCTTAAGTTAACTTAAGATTCATTAATGAATCTTAAGTTAACTTTTCTTTGCTAATGAAAATGACCGTCACGTTAATGAAAATGACCGTCAATGGTGAACGCTACAGAGACATGTTGCAGCGTTATTTCATCGATCAATTGCATGGGCTGGACATCAGTGATATGTGGTTTCAACAAGACGGTGCTACAACCCACACAGCGGGAGAAACAATCGACTTATTAAAGTCTAAGTTCGGTGAACGTATTATATCGAGAAAAGGTCCTGTCGATTGGTCGCCGAGATCTTGTGATTTAACACCTCTAGACTTTTTTCTGTGGGGCTACGTTAAATCGATGGTCTCTGCCAACAAGCCGGCAAAGTTAGAGAACGTAAGAGCTAACATCTAACGAGAAGTAGCGGCCATTCCCGTCGAATTGTGTGGCCGAGTCATCGAACATTGGCTTCAACCTTAGATTAAAGAATACCTGGATAGGCCCTTACCGTATATGTATACGTAATTTTGTGTACAAATTTTTACTAGGGGGATATGACTGTCAAAAATTTTTTATGTAGACATGACACCCACTGCCATCTATGTGTCGTAATGGAAATTTTTTTAATTGCAAAAGCATAATTTATATTTATTTTAATTCACTTACTGGAAACAAAAATACAATTTAAATACAACGATAGGTCATTTTTATTTTTTGTACAATCTTTTGATACGAAATGGAATTCTATTTTAGGTTTATTATACATTTCGTAAATATCAATCAAATATAAACCGCCTCAATTTTGTAGACTTTCGGAGAGTTTGAAAAATTTAATTCTCCATGAAAGAGGAGACTTGGGGGTTAGCTTTGTCATTTGTGAATCCGATGTTGACAGTTCAATGTTTACCATAAAATAGTACAGTGCCGGTGTATATAAAGTGTGCGTAAGAAAGTTTAAGGGACCGAATTTTTCTGTCTATTTTCCATTGCTGTTTTCATTGTGTTATAATAAATAAAGTTTATTCTTCGGTAAGCTTATTATTTAGATAAATTTGTTTTGATTGCTCTATTAGACCATATTATTACTAAATAATATTGTTTTCATTTTTTTTAGAATATAAGTTATTAATTATTTAAGTACATTAAATTTTTCATTTTCTATTTTTGTTTTAAAGCATTTCCTTTAATGTTGTATACAATTAACATCTTATTGTGCACATAATTGCTTTCATATAATCAAATAACTTACAATTCATATTTTTATATACTATTCCCCACTTTAAAAATTCTGTTTTAATAAATAATATACAGTGAAATAAATAAAATGAAAATACATAATAAATAAATAAATATTTAAAAATAGAATACTGTGTTTTATTGCATATTTACAAAACTAATTCCATCAAACAAGACCCGCAATATTAAAAAATCTGCTTCTTTACGCATACGTGTATGTGTAAATGATATCACACATGAAAAATGGTTTTAAACGAACCGCTTCAATCGCATACTGAACTTTTAAATTGGCCCCCAATGATTTACGCCGTTTCTGTTGTATTGCATCTGTGTGCGTTCTATGAATGTATTGCCAACAAAATTTGGACAGAATTTTTGTGTAGAGGCCTATCCAGTACTTCTTTAATCTAAGGCTTCAACGGATCGACCACTGCAAGCGCGCCCATGGTGTACATATGACCGAAGTCTAGTTCCATTCATAATTGTATTGATTGTACTTTAAGGCAATAATAAAAATTTTAATATATCTCAAATGGTTTGAGAGATATTTAAAAAAAAATTGGTCAAGTTCTTATTCAAAAACCCTTTATAAATATCTCCTTTTGTCTTCAATTTTCTCGTTTCCTTTTTTTAAGTGGTTAAAGCTATAACAGTGCGGGCTCTAGTCTCATCGAAATGACCTCACGAGTTCCAACCGGTAACGTAAGAGGGAATGCATTTAGCATTTTGCTTATGATTGGTAAATAGCTCCTACTCTGACGTATGATTGACAAAACAATGGTTGGAGCATAGCGAAATATTTAACCCGCATTCAAAACAGGAAACTTTGAAAAATATGCTCAATATGGTCTTTAACATATATGGCAAAACTTTGTAAGCATTTTGACTAAATTTTAACAAAAAAATAATCGACTGTATCAATCTATACCAACAACGATTGCATGAGAATGAATTCGAAATATATGAAATGTGTTCAAAATAAGAAAAACTTTTACTCATTAAAATAATTTTACAATCCATCTTAAAGTTATAAAAATAATTTACCAGCAATTACTTATTACACGTTACCAATTTATTTTTAACTGAATCATCTCTCTCTATTTTTTTGAATATACGTAATGTAGAGTACATTAATTTTATATAATTTCTTGTTATGACTTTTCAATATTTTCTTAACTTGTGTGTAATCGTGAAATTTTCTATATTTTTGTTTCAATAATTAAATGTATTAGAATAATTGCATATGACATCATTACTTCTACAGGGTGGACCATTTAAAAGTTGCATTTTAAAAAGTAAATAAAAAAAATTAGTGTATATTTTTTAAAATTTCCGGTTTTATTAGAAAGATTAAATCTTGAAATTAAGAATGAAACACAACATCATTTAAATGACTGCCACGGCTGGCCTTACAGTACCCCATTCGCTCCACCCAATTTTTCAGTACATTTTCGATTGTCTGGGCCTGTATCTCTTCAATGGCAACTTTGTTTTCATGTTTCAAAACCTCAATTGTCTCTGGATGGCTTGCATAATATTTATCCTTAATGGCTCTCCACAGAAAATAATCCAACGGGCTCAAATCACAGCTCCGATGCGGCCAATTGACATCAGAATTTCGGCTGATTATTCGGTTCTCGAAAGCAGTGCCCAAAAGTTGGATTGTGTGGCAAGTGGCCCGGTCCTGTTGAAACCAAATGTCGTCCATGCCATTCTCTTCAACTTTTGGAAACTTAAATTCGTTGAGCATGCGACGATAGCGCTCACCATTGACCGTAACGGCGGCTCCATCATCGTTTTCGAATAAAAACGGGCCAATGATGCCTCCAGTCCAAAATCCGCACCAAACCGTGACTCGTTGTGGATGCATCGGCTTTTTCATGGTGACGTATGTATTTTCTGAGCCCCAGATGCGACAATTTTGTTTGTTGACATACGCACAGAGGTGGAAATGAGCCACATCCGAAAAGATGATTTTTTGGTAAAAATGCTCATCTTCAGCCAATTGATCTTGAGCCCCAGATGTTCATGCGGCTTTAGTTGTTGGACTAATTGAACTTTGTAAGCTTTCATACCGAGGTCTTTGTGCAAAATTCTCAGCAGAAAAGTGCGAGAAATGTTCAATTCCTGAGAACGGTGACGAGTTGATGTTGATGGATGATCACGGATATTTTCAGCAACGGTGGCAATACGTATATTCTCGGTCGTACGCACTGTATTAGAGCGGGAACGAGTTGCTTTGGCAACCAACAAACCAATTTCGCAAACTCGCTTCGCGAATTTGTCCACAAGTTGACGTGATGAAATGACACATTAACTATTAGATGAGAAAAGGCACAACAGGAGTTTTTTTTACTGCAGTTGTTCGGTGGAGTTTGGCTAAGTTGAAAAGATGGTAAATTAGTTTCTAGGCTACCAAACCACCCATACCGCTGCTGTTAAGCCTATAGCGTTCATATATTTATAAACGTATGTATGATTATAGGGTTAAGCTCTTTTACTTACATCGTGTACCTAACGTGAATTTGGTTCTTTTGCCATTCTCGTAAACCATTATGCACTTTAATACGTCTCCTGACACACGTAAACATATTTTCATTTACAAAATTCACCAGTCGAATTAATGCTCGTATAATAAATAAATTCGTGTGAAATTCTATAAAAAATGAGGCCAATAGAGCTCACCGTTACATAATACTTAGTATGACATGTATTTATTGTATGTGGCGAATTTTGTATACAAGCGTTAATGTACTCGTATTTATAGTGCCAACGTTAAGAATTAGTCACTCTACAATGTAGAGTCTACACTAGGAATATACCGTCAGCTGAAAGCGTGCCTAGTCATTCATTCATTCATTCATTTACTTCACATAGTGTTAATCCTGTCAACCGTATATAGTATCATTAATTCGTGTGAAAAATAAATTATGTTAGGACTAGCATATCAACTTTTCTTACCGCAGTACGATAGGACGTATACTTTAACAATATTTAAGTTAACGTTATTTATTATCTAATGGAAATTCATGTTAATAATTTGTATACCCAGCTTAGAGTGCTTAGAATAGAATCTTTTTAGAAGAATTTTGCTTAAGAATCCGTTTTCTTTTAACTTAATATAAATTTTGTCATACTTGAGATGAAAATTTGTATAGATTTTTATGGTTTTTTTGTTAATATTCTTATTAAATTGGCTAATCGTCAAATTCTTAAGATTTATTGATTTTTATCTTGAAACTGTAATAGATACACGTATATTTGGTGATAGTTCTTTTTGTAAAGAATTTACCTTTTTAAAAGGGTGATAAAATTTTTTTCGGTGGTTGGTGTTATTTCAGATTTGTTGGATACTGTCATAACTTATTGGAAAAAGAAATCATCCAAATGTCTAGATTCTCTTCAATACATATTATTCAATATCAAAATTATTGGTGCTTTTGACTGCTATCCAGTAAAGGCCTGATACAAAAGAAGAACCAAAACTCACTCAGCTTAAAGTTTAGAAAACCATAATTTTTAATAGCTTTTATTTACTCAAAGATATACCAGATGTATAAGCTTCAATCCGCTGTTTCAGCATTGATGGCGTGGGTGAGCACATTAAGCTACCATGGACACGCTTTACTTTTTTTATGAGTTTGACACCAGTCAACATTAATCAGTGCACATTGTCAGCAATTTCGTACAACAACATACATTTTACCTTTGGTAATCATGTCTAGTTTTGTGCCAGAAAAGGGCATATGCGTAAAGCTCTGGTTTTCTGCTTCAATTTGAAGAAATCGGCTGCCAAAACGCTTCGAATAAAACGTGCCGAGTTTGATTTTGTCGGTTCAAAGACGGCAATTTTGACTTGTGAGACAAGAAGCGTGAAAATCGGCCTAGGAAGGTTTAGGACTATCAATTGTAGGCTCTTTTGGACAAAGGCGATACCCAATTGCAAAAAATGCTCACGGAGCAATTGGGTGTTACTCAACCAGTCATGTCCATGCATCTGCGTGCCGTGAGGACAATTGACAAGATCGGAAAATGGATGCCGCATGAACTGAACGATAGGCAGCGACGCCAAAGCACATGCAAAATCTTGCTCGCCAGACAAAAAAGAAAGTCGTTCGTGCATCGGATTGTGAGAGGCGATGAAAATTAGATATATTTTGAGAATCCTTAATGCACGAAATCGTGGGTTGATCCCGGCCAATCATCAACATCTTCCCAAAGACCAAATCGCTTCGGACGGAAGACAATGCTGTGCGTTTGGTGGGATCAGCAGGGTATCGTCTACTATGAAATGCTGAAACCTGGTGAAACTATCAATGCCCACCGCTACCACCAACAACTGATCAAATTGCACCGTGCTCTGCGTGAAAAAAGGACGTATTATCAACAAAGACATGACAAGCTGATTTTCCTCCACCACAACGCACCATCACACACATCAATAATGGTCCGAAACTACTTCGAGACACTTAACTAGGAGGTACTACCCCACCCCACTTATTAACCAAATCCGACCCCGTCCGACTAGCACCTGGTTTCGTCGATGGGCCATGCGCTCGCTGAGTAGCACTTCGATTCTTACGAAGACGTTCGAAAATGACTTGATGAGTGGTTTGCCTCGAAAGGGATGGAATTTTTTTGGCGCGGTATTCACAAATTTCACGAGAGATGGGAAAAATATGTTGCTAGTGAGGGCAAGTACTTTGAATAAGTTTGTTTTTGCTTTCTATGGAAAAGAACAGCTGTCTTTTTGACTAATAACAGCGAATTTAAGCTTATACACCTGGTACTAATCTAATGTCATTATTTAAAAAAATATATGCTTTTGTTAATTTTTACGCTATACAAAATTTCTTTCTGATTGCTGAAACTTGCTGAAAATATTATTTTATTATACTTAGAGCAATCTTAGATATGCCTTTAATCTAAAATCCAAGATCACTGTATCATCAAAATATATGTTATTTAAGCTTGAAAAGTATTCATTAATGGTGAAATTTCATTAAATATAGGGTTTTTGAATAAGAGTAATATGATTTCTTTTTTTTTTAAAACACACTAATTGTTAAGGAAATTCAAATGCTTTTTATTTATTGTAAAGTACAATCGATACAATTAAGTTTATAATAAAACGTCATTCAAATGGCCTCCACGACTTCTTTTGCAGGAACGAATTCTATCAACCCAATTTTCGATCACTTTTTCCACTAAATCAGGTCGTATGTCTTAGATAGACTTCTAAAGCTTGAAGAGAGTCTGGGTTATTGCTAAAGACCAATGACTTCAAATAACCCCACAAGAAATAGTCTAATGGTGTTAAATCACAACTTCTTGGAGGCCATTCAATGTCACAATTTCTTGAAATAATCGAATCTCCAAACTTTTCTTGCAATAATTCGGTTGTTGCATGTGCTGTGTGGCACGTAGCTCCGTCTTGTTGGAACCAGATGTTGTCAAGATCAACTTCTTCCAATTTCGGCCATAAGAAGTTGGTTATCCAACCAAACAAAACCACATCAAACTGTCAATTTAGGTGAATGTAATGGGTGTTCATGAATAATTTGTGGATTTTCTTCGCACCAGAATCGACAGTTTTGTTTATTTACCGCACCACTCAGATGGCAAAAAAAAGTTGCAATTGGAGAACTATTATTTTGATAATAAAATTGAATAATTTGTAAACGATGTTCTTACGTATATCTCTCCATGATGAAACTGTGAAAATTTCTAAATACATATTACAAATGAACGAAACGTTACTTAAAAATCATATCACTCTTATTGGAAATCCCTATAGTATAAGCGAGAGGTTTTCAGTGAAGTATTTTTTCTTTCTATGGCATGAATCACTTAGGTGGTTGTTATCTGAAAACGAGGTCCAGGGCTGTACCAGTTTATTAAGAATACCATTTAGATTGTTGTTTGAAGATTTTCAATATTGCAGCTGTACGTCTGAAAATTTTTATCACGTTTTCTGCCTCAAGGTTAGGAGATTGGAAAACAAGCAAATTAGTAGAAGCTTTAAAAACCGCAGCTCTATAATTTTCTAAATTCACTCGCTTTTCTATGAACCGTGACAGTGGTTTTATTTTGACGTGCAGAACATTTGCCTCCGCAAGTATGGGCAAGTGGTCACTTCCTTGAAGGAAATCATGAACTTTCCATGAATATGAACCAAAGTTCCGTGTACTAACGAAGATAAGGTCACGTACCTCTGGTTGAGAAAAAGGTTGGTGAACCATCGTTTAGGATACTGAAACCCGAATCCGTGGAGTTGAGCCATTTTTTGAAGATTTTCCTGCCCCAACAGGTTCTTGGAAAACTTCAAGCATGACTGTGGACATTGAAATCTTAAAGAATAATTGTATTTTCGGGTAAATGGCTAATTACACATTGCCAATCTGCTGGTTAAAAATGCAGGTTGTGTTCAATGTATATCTTCGCAATATGGACTTTGGGGAGAGGTATTTACAGAAATAAGGATTATCAAAAAAAATTTTGAAACGTGAATTTGAGAGTAGAATATGGAGGGGTGTTTAAAGAAATCTATACCACCTCTTTTGTTATTATTGACATATCTCAAACTTCAAATACATTGCAAATTATAAACTACAGCTACAAGTAAAACGCCTGGCAATTATATTTCAAGTACCGCGTATTTCACAACCTTCCAGGTACCAATTTATTTTGCGAGTCTAATAATAAACAGTACATTTCAGAAATTTTTTTTCAATCTTACAAGTATAAGACACGTTTTCATCGTTAACTTTTATCTTCACTCAGACCCAAAAAAAAAAAAAAAAACAAATAATAATAATATAATTTCAATAATTGATTTTTGTATACAAAAACTTTTTCTAATAAATTCATTATAAAAGTTTTCCCAGTACAAAAATAAATATTAGAGCTTACAACAAGTTCATTAAAAGAAGAAAAAAAAACAACAACAATAACAACATGAAAATGTTTTGCTACATATTGTTTTTCCCAATCATAAAAACCTTGTTGTATTAATTCAAATTTAATTAAATTCTTTCTCGTCCAATTAATTTCTTATCATTTTCAAGGAAACTTATTGTAACAACAATAATAATAAAAAATATTTAAAAAAGGAAAGACATTTTTAAATTCTATGAAAATGCAAATGACAAAAAAAAATGAACAGCTCTAATCATATTTATGGTTGAAAGTGTTAATGTACGTACAATAAGAATACCGAAAATACTATTTTCAGTACAGTATTTTCTAGTATAAAATTTCCTTTTTTCAGTTATATTACTATGCTAGTACTAATTTTCTAATATACGAGTATTTATATGAGGATAAATGTATTTGTTCACGTATCCACCCATATACTTGTATGTCTACAAGTATGTGCATTTAGATTCGTTTTGCTTGTTCATTTGGTTATTTTGGTTATTTGCTGATATTATACACTTCTAGCCAAATACGAATTGACTCAACGCATAATAAAAGGAATCATAGTCATACCAACCAATCCCCACTTGAAATTCCCTTTTCACTGGCTTTACCCCTACCACAAAGATACATATTATTTGTACATGCGAGTATAATTTAGTTTATCTTTTGTAAACCGCACTGGCACTATCAAACGACCATTTGTTACTAAATATACCCAAAATGGCTGTAAAGGTCTAAAGGAAATATCTTCAAGTTTAGCAGAAAAGTTGTTCTTACCAAAACAAGTATATGGCCAAAAAGGAGTAGTAATAGTACTTTTTTCCCATTTAGTATAAACAGGGAGAATCTAAAATGTTCAGCTTAAGGAAAAACCAAAATTTCAGTTTTTTTTTGTTTTTTTTTTTTGTACGGCAATGAAATAACCTCGTTAGCGTACTCCCTTGACGTAGAGATTGTTTATTTTTTTTTTATATTTATTCAGCTTTAACATTCGCAAAATAAGGGCAAACATTAACGTTATCACATCAAATAAAAATTATAACAATCATTTTCTACTTTTCATCCAAGTCATCGTAGTTATGTTATTTTAAAGATACGAATAAGTTGAATATAATTCTATAGAGAGTCAGGGGTACGAACAGAGCTGTTTGTTATAGTATAGGCAAAAATAGGGGTTCTATTCAAAAAAAAAATGTATTTCTAAATTCCAGAGAAGTAACATTATTTTCTGTCGTATTTTTCTTTCATTTTACATTTGATACTAGAAATGGGTGTTTGGGAATACCCATTCAAACATATACGCATATTTGTAGCTTTATACTTTAAAAAAAAAATGAATAAAATAAAAAATATATAAAGTAGAAAAAGAAATAGAAAAGAAGAGAGAAAAAAAATTATTTTTGAGTATAACAGATCGAAAATCAATTTGGAAAATTATTATATTGTAGGACTAGTAGAACACTTATAGAGAAAGGAACGTTTCATTGTTTTGTAACATAAAAACTCACTAATGGCAAAATGGTCATAAGATGCTGAAATACCAACAATATAACAAAAAAATTCAACAACACGTGCAAGTGTTACAAACCCCATTCAGAAAGAGAACCCATTCAGAACTTCCTAAGTTGTTCAATATCCTTTCGGGAATTCAAAGTACTCCGTTCATTTCTTGTGTCTTTATTTATTATATATATTGTATATTTTTCTCTCTCTTTTCTTTTCTCTTCCTTTTCTTTTCTCTTACATTTTTTATTTTAAAGCTTTAAGAAAACATCAAAGCAACAATAATAAAATAGGGCCTATTACGAAAACTACAAAATGAATAACCAAAGATACTGGAATATGTAGGCATACATAAACATACACGCACAAAGGTAAAAGTCCACATGAAAAAATCAGAAAAAAAAACCGAAAAAATTACGGCAAGTTAATGTATTAAGACCTTAGGGAAAAAGAGATTTTAAGTGAAGAAAAATAATCGCTCAGTGCTTACCTACTACTATTTTCCTGTTACTGTACTCATATTATTCGGCAAAGGTGTACTTTGTGTTACATTTTTCGGATTCTGGTATAGTGGGGGATTCTGGTATAGTGGGGGCACGTACTTTTTATGTATGGCAGATCCATTGGCGGAAATAAAAGGAGTACTAGAAGAGAGATGGTGAAACAAACCCGAAAAAAGAGCTTGTACACCAAGGACATGTTAATGCTAATGCGTAAATAAAAAGCGACCGGACGATTGTAGAAAAGAAATAAGTTCAGCCTCTCCAGAGCCTGTTAAACTAATAATCATACCCAATTCACCTTTTCCGGTTTTACCTGACCTTTTTCAAACCTTTCGGTTTACCTTTTAAATCGTTTACAAGCTTTGAATTCAATATGATTATGGCAACTGACATATTCCTCGGCAAACATAACATAACACAATATAGCACAACTGAACACACACTTCTTGTTACTTCCTTCCCAATAATCTTTTACAATTTTTCCTTTCTGGTAGCTGGTTTTAACCGGATTTCACTCATCCCTTATAATAGAGAAAACACAGAAAAGGCAAATGAAAATATCAAAGAATATTTTGTTGTGGTTGTTGTTGCTCTTGTCATTATATTTCGATAAATTAAATATAAATTAATTTATTGGAAAAAAATTCTTTTTCTTTTCCATGAGAAAAAATATACAAATAAAAAGGAAAAGGAAAATGTTAAACGAGAGGTTGAAGGTCAAATCGAAAAACAAATTGCGATTTATGCCTTTTGCTTCAATTCATTTATTCCGTAAAAGATGTAGTATACAGAAAGATGAGAACTAAATTTCCATACTTTTTGGTATACAATTTGAGAATTACACAAAATGGAGATCAAATGATTTTTTTGAAAAAGAAAAAAGAATGAACAGCAAAATTGTATCTGAGATATTTTTAATTGTAGGAAGAGTAGAAAGTGAAATTAACATTCGGTAAAAAGGAAGTAATTTTGAATTTGTTTAATGGCTGTATTTTTTCCTTCCAAAAAAAAAACTTCCCAGAAGAAGAGGATTTGAACTTTTAGGAATAGGATGGGACATAAAGAAAAGCCTTTCAGGATGCACTTGCTATATTAAGAAATAACTAATGGCAAAACGAATCATTAGGACTACTAAACACTATTGTAAAAATTATTTCACCATGAGTGGATCAAATTTTCATTTCTTTTTATGTGAGATTAGCTCAGATACTAGCTAGAGGTAACTTTACATCATCACAACGGTAGGGACTATCTCGTGACTTCAGCTAGATAAGTTTCGACTTAGTTTAACTTTTTGAAATATTTGAGTATGATTGATCATGTAAAAAAGTGAGTTTGGAAATGAAATTGTTGAATGTAGAAGATCCACAATGGAAGGACTAGTTTACTGACATACACTGAATATATGTGGAATAGTTAGGAGAACGCCACAGGGTTGGCAGATAGGATGTGTGTGGTTTCCAAAAGGGAAGTTATTGGTGACAGCAGTTTTCATGCCCAGATTTTTTGGGAAGAATGTTAAGTGGACTGAATTGTTGGTAGTTGACCAATTAGATGCTAATTAGGTCTCATTATAAGTTCAGTCTGTGTATCTGCGTATTGTTTTGTCATTCTGTTAGTAGGCGAGACAGATTAAAGATGGTTTTGAGCACCTGACAATGCTGAGTTTCTCCAGTCAACTGATCAGCACCTTAATCTGCCCATTTATTCTCTAGCTAACTCTGATTAATTTTCATAATTCGCTCATGACCTGGAAATAATGCAGCTCCACATTCCAATTGTTGAGTAGGTTAGCAGGTGTATAAACTTAAATCCACTGTTTTTTAGTCAAAACAACATGTTTTTTTCATAGAAAGAAAAAACAAATTTATTCAAAGTACTTGTCCTCGCCAGCTACATGTTTTTCCCATATCTCGGGTAATTTTTGGATACCACGCAAAAAAATTCCTTCTCTTTCGAGGCAAAACACTCATCGAGCCATTTTCGGATGTCTTCGTAAGAATCGAAGTGCTGCTCAGCGAGCGCGTGGCCCATCGACAAAAACAGCTGGTAGTCGGAAGGGGTCAGGTCTACTGAATAAGCGGTGTGGGGTAGTACCCCCCAGTTGAATGTCTCCAATTAGTTTCGGACCATTTTTGACGTTTGCGATGGTGCGTTGCCGTGGAGGACAAAGACATGCCATGAACTTGTAATGTCTTTATTGATAATCCGTCCTTTTGTCATGCAGAGCATAGTGCAATTTGATCAGTTCCTGGTGGTAGCGGTAGGCATTGTCAATTTTACCAGATTTCAACATCTAGTAATAGACGATACTCTGCTGATCCAACCAAACGCACAGTATCGTCTTCCGTGCGAAGCGATTTGGTCTTGGGGAAGATGTTGATAATTGGTCGCGATCAACCCACGATTTCTTACGTTTAGGATTCTCGAAATATATCGACTTTTTACCGCCTGTCACAATCAGATGCAGGAACGACTTTCTTTCTTATCTGGCGAGCAAGATTTCGCACGTGTTTTGGCGTCGTTCCATCTGCACCCATTTTTCGATCTTTTTTATCTTTTCCATAGTACGCAGATGCATCGAAATGGTTGGTTGGGTAACACCCAATTGCTCCGCGAGCATTTTTTGCATTGGGTATCGTCTTCGTTTACAAGAACCTGCAAATGATGATCCTCAACCTTCCTAGGCCGACTTTCACGCTTCTTATTCCACAAGTCAAAATTGCCATCGTTGAACCAACGAAACCAATCACGGCACATAATCTCCGATAAACCACTGTCACCATAAGCCTCTATAAGCATTCGATGAGATTCGACAGCCAATTTTTTCAAATTGACGCAGAAAAGCAGAGCTTCCCGCATATACTCTTTTTCTGGCACAAAACTGGACATGATTACCAAAGGAAAAATGTATGGTGTTGTACGAAAATGTTGACAATGTGCACTGATTAATGTTGACAGATGGCAAACTCATAAAAAGTATGGCGTGTCCATTGTAGCTTAATACACTCACTGACGCCATCTATGGCCAAGCACCGGATTTAAGCTTATATACCTGGTATGTCAAATCTCATTGCGTATAGGATCATTCAATGAGCCCCTAATAGCGGTAAGGACGGCTTGGCTGTCACTAAAGATAGTGATACTGCGTCGATTGATGTAACCAAAAGCAATATCAACAGTCGCCTTTATAGCCTAAAGCTTCGCATACGGCGGAGCCGCCCTGTATGGAAAGATTCCACAATGGAGATTACAGATTTGTGACAGTATATATTCTCATATATCGGATACCTTTTCTAAGTGTCCGATCTTTCCGAATAAAATCGAATTTTTGTTAATGCCACGAAAAAGTACTATAAAAATATTTTATTTTATATTAGTGAAAAATAATAAAATAAAAACTATAATTGGAAATGCGTTGTATCGTCAGAGGTTTTTATACTATTATGATCACTTATAAAATGCGCAAAAGCAGTTAGATCTACACATAGTAAGGATAGCAGAGGCTTATCTTATGAAGATACTCTGACTCAACCAGGGATGCATTTACAAAAAATTTGGCATATTTTAAATCAACGAACTTAACCCAGTATATACGCACACGTATAAATCCATGATAGAACTTTATACACTGTTTTTTTTATAGAAATTTAGAAGTTGGTGTATTTTATGTTTAATTAAATTCACTTTTTAATTTTACTTTTATTTAGATTATTAATATTTTTATGACTAAGTTGCAACTTTAATTGGAATATTATAATTTAATTTTTCTAAAGTTTTATTTTTATTTAATATTTTACTTGATTAACAAAGTATCCATGGCATGACCATAACAATTTTTGAGAAAGAAATCTTCATTGATTTTCTTATTTCTATTTAACATAATAATAATAATATTAAATTATTGTTATTGAATTTTGCTAGTTTAAGAAAACAACAAGAAAATGATGAAAAAATTGTGCATGAAAATAACGAAAAAAACAACCCCCCATAAAGGAGTAGCATAAAAATCTATGACTTTGCCATTTTGGGTTATTATTAATTTTGAAATAGGCCATTTTTCTCGTTCGTCCTTATGTGCCTTGATAGAAATATATTCAACTAAGATATTACGGAGATTTCACCTTATTTCATTACACATAAGCGCTAGGATATATAAGGTAAGCCTCATATGTACCCTAGAATTTTTGGAGCAGTCAAAAACTGTTTCTATCATCTGTTCACGTACGTACAAGTACTCGGTAAACAACTTTACTGGAAAAGATATGCGGTGTTTTCTTTCCTTTGTTTTTTTTTTACTACCAAAAGTATTTTGGAAAAGAGGAAGGAAAGTCTAGAAAAATATAAACATACAAAATATTTACATAAACCAACTTATCACTCTTTCTTCCACCCTAGTTAAGAGTTAGGATTGCTTTAGGTTTACGTTTTTCCACACTTATTTTGATTTCGATGAACGAGAAATGAGGTGACGTACGAAAGCTGTAACAGACGAATTTTACTCGAGTTTTCATTTTTATTTATTTTCAAGTATTTAAGGTGATTGTGAATATTTTACGGATTCTTCTTTCTCTAATAAAATAATGTCTTATTCTTTTAGGATATCTGAAGTGCTCTCTTAATAGGATTTAAGAAGTATTCCTGCCTAAAAAAATATTTCAATTTCTTCTATTATTTCCTATTAACCTTAATTTAATATTTTACGTAAAAAAAATAAAACTTTAGGAAAAAGTCATTTATATCTTAAAAATGTGCGGATTATTGTTACTCTACGTCTTTAGAGGAACAATAATACGCACATTTTTAAGATGCAGAAAAAAATTCTTAACAATATTTTTTGCACCGATATATCTATTTGAATCTATTAGAATAATTTGATTTAAGTGAATTTATCGGCAGCTATTGAGTAATATATTAGAAATATGTTGTTTAAAATTTTTCTCAGAATTACTAATCAAAATTAAAGCGTTGCTGTATGGTAAGAATTATTCATCTCATTAAATAATATCTCACGAATATGTAGGGACAAAATTATAACAATCAATTGACAATCTTATTTACATCTTTCCAAATGATCTCGATTAGAGACGAGATTATTTTCATGATCAGCAATAGTAAAAACTACACTTTTTATCACTGATTTTAATTTTTAAAGATGTAATTATCAGTCATTAGTTAATTCTGATGTCAAAATTTCGTTCCAAATTAGAAATCCATAATATTAAAAAATTTTGTTAGTTCACATTTTACCACAAATTTCTAATTAATACAATTATTTAAATTAACAAATTTTTGATTATGAAAGCCAGATAGTTTGATTTTCATAACGCATATAAATTTGTTATACAAATTAAGAATTTAGTTACTAGTACAGGCCGCAAGAATAAACATTTCCTATTCTTAATTTTAATTTGATCTAAAAATGTCAAGATCGGTCACTTTAGTTGCAATTCTATCAAAAATGGCCCCAAGCCTAGCTGTGGGAGGAAAACTGTGTGGAAAGGATAACACAGTAAAAATATTTTTTTTTGCAAAATTCATTTTGATTATTCCACATAGTTGCCTTCCAACTTTTCGATACCATTTTTATAGTAATCTTTCGGTTTTGCCTCAAAATAGGCCTCAGTTTCGGCAATCACTTCATCATCGGTCTTAAATTTCTTGCCAGCGAGCATTCTCTTGAGGTCTGCAAACAGGAAAAAGTCGCTGGGGGCCAGATCTGGAGAATACGGTGGATGGGGAAGCAATTCGTAGCCCAATTCATTGAGTTTGACCATCGTTTTCATCGACTTGTGACACGGTGCATTGTCTTGGTGAAACAACACTTTTTTCTTCTTCAAATGAGGCCGTTTCTTAGCGATTTCTTTCTTCAAACGATCCAATAACGCTATATAATAGTCGCTGTTGATCGTCTGTCCCTTCTGGAGATAGTCAATGAATATTATACCATGCGCATCGCAAAATACAGACGCCATCACCTTGCCAGCCGACTGTTGCGTCTTTCCACGCTTTGGATTCGGTTCGTCGCTCGCTCTCCACTCTGCCGACTGCCGATTGGACTCTGGAGTGTAGTGATGGAGCCATGTTTCATCCATTGTTACATATCGACGCAAAAATTGGGGTTTATTGCGCTTGAACAGCTCCAAACACTGCTCAGAATCATCAACACGTTGTTGTTTTTGGTCCACAGTGAGCTCACGCGGCACCCACTTTGCACACAGCTTTCGCATGCCCAAATATTCATGCACGATATGTCCAACACGCTCTTTCGATATCTTCAGAGTCTCAGCTATCTCGCTCAACTTCACTTTACGGTCATTTAAAATTATTTTGTGGATTTTTTGATGTTTTCTGCCGTAACCACCTCTTTTGTGGTTCTGCATCAACTGTGCTCATACGACCAGTTCGAAATTGACGAAACCAATATTTCACAGTTGAAATAGCTTGAATAGAGTCCGGATAACGTTTGTCAAACCATGCTTTGGTTTCCACTGTATTTTTTTTGATCAAAAGGCAATGCTTTATCAATACACGAAATTCGTCTTTATCCATTTTTTTTTCAATAACAAAAGTTGCTTCACTCAAAATGCTATATCTCACGAACCAATCGATCGATTGCTGTCAAATCATTCGAAGGATGATGCTTTGTGATAAACCAATCGATCGATTGTTTGACAGGAATCATTCGAAGGATGATGCTTTGTGATAATTAAGTAGATTTTTGCAAGAGGCGCCATCTAGACGTCAACCTTATAAACTTTTCAGCCGAACTGTTATTTTATGGCCACTCATAGAACGTCATAGTAGACCAGTGGCGAAACTATAATTACTCACCAAATGTTCCTGAAAGCCTAAAGGCCAGTTCAAATTTCGGGAATGCGTCTGCCTAGGCAGGTTGGGGTTGGGTCAAATTTCTCCATTTTGTAACAAAAATTATAATTGGAAAGCATAACAAGAAAACAATAGTAATATATATTCCAGCTACCATCGAAAACAGCACATGATCGAAACAGGCTTCTTAGTCAGTCAGAATATGAAGACTATTAGCCTTTCTCCAGGTGGGATCACTTTTAACCAAATTAACCACGTATTTGTTGATCACCGATATCTCTCGAAGCACGTTAACTCGGATTGGTACCTTGTTGTCGTGATTTTGGTGTATTACCGCGAAAGTTTATAATGGCTCCACTTATCGTCCCAGAAAACTAGGTAGACACTACCTTTGTGGGAGCGATGGTATTAGCCAAGTCGCCGATAATATGCTGTGAGTGTCAAAATCGAAGATCACAGCGCGAAGACGCGACATGTGGGGGTTTTTTGATTCAGCAGGCCTAGACTGATGATGATGATTATTTCATTGTGCTATCTAGAAATTTATTTTAAATAAAATCACATAAATTTCTTCTTTAAAAAGCTGCTTATTATCTGAAAGGAATTTATAATATATTCTCTGATTTGGCATCACTGTGACATACATTTGCAAAATTTCACCATTACTATGTTAACATTTCTTTTTTCGCAGAAGATGACTGTGTTGAAAAATTCTTTAAAATATTGCAGAATGCACTGATGAAGGCAATTTATATGAATTTTGCCATTTGACTATATAGCTAGGTATCACGTAAAGAAGAACAGTAAGGAAGTAATTATTAGATAAATAAATCTCTCTTGGCTGCTGGATCTGAACATTAAGTTACCAATGGAAAATAAACTATTGATATACAAGTGGATATTAAAACCAGTATGGACGTACGGCACCCAACTTTACGAATATAGCTAAACTGAGTATTCAAACATTCCAAAAGAATATAATGAGTGAAAAAGTTAGTAGTTCACACCTTAGTTATGACTTACAAATTAATCTGGATATTAAGGAGGTTAGAAAATATTCTATTGGACTTTATGATACCTAATCTTCAGTTGCAAAGTGTTCCTATCCTCAATTGAAATTTATAATTGTTGATTAGGCGATTCCTTTTTAATAAATCCTTTAGTACCCCCTACCAGAAAAAAAGTAAATCTTTTCATTCTAGGTTCTCATTCTGATTGGAGACCTTGGATGGAAGCGGCTTTGAATACCTCAGTACTGAGTAAAAATTTCCATTGATTTAATCAAAAACTCAAAAAATTGATTAAAAACATAGATAGACGAGATTAGAACGACTATGGTATATTAACTAATTATTAATCCATATTAACAAATATAGCTGGTGAAAGAAGCTGCTCTATTGCGGACTACACTCATCTAGGATGAGTTGTTGGTTATGTCACTATACCCTGGTCATCGAAAACGCCTGTTCTGTATTAACGATACCAATCCTTTGATACTTTAGTCTATGGCACTTCCTTAGTTATGCACTAAGACCACTGAATGCAGTTAATTTGGTTTCTAAATATTTCTGAAGTGTGGATAATAAAATGTCTCAGAATCAAAAAGTTAGAGATGGTAATATTACGGTAGTACTCGTACCATAAGATTTTTGTAAGAACATTTATATTATACTAGCGAATTTATTTTCTGTTTACTGCAAATAGAATAAACTGATAAGTGCTACTTAAAATGTATAAATAAGTGTTTTTTTACAATGCATGCAGATAAACATCATCCCGCCGGATCCCTCTACGCGGTGGAATGAGGTATTTCTCCTCCCCCTTTCACCCTCAATGTCTGTACTACCACACCCACAAAAAAGGCCAGACTGAGCCACTCCAATAATGCCACAACCAATAAATCATCAAATCATAATCACAATCATAACCACAGTTATAATATATAATTTAACGTGACTGATCTGTCTTTAAACAGAAAACCATGAGTCGCCTATGACCATAGAAATTGAGTTACGCTCAATCAATATACCACCATTACTGGCAGTTTACAGTCAGTAACCAGTTACAATCTGATTACTCCAACTGTTAGTGGCAAGGATTATCTTAACCTCTACTGTCATAAGAAGTGACAGCGCCCTAGATAATTACCAGTATCTTCCACCAGCAATCCGTAAACAGTACCCGCGTTATGAGGGGTTCCAACACCATGGGGCACCCCGATTCCCGTAGTACAAATTTTTGTTTCAAGAGTACTTCGGTTTGTACTCCGCTCATTGAGCTACGGTAAGGAATCTTATAAATACCTAGGCACCATTAAACCAGCTCAGGTACGCAGTTTTGCCAAGACCCGAAAGTACAACCGGAATCGACCTTGGTTTTTCACCCGGTTATAGCCACCTAGCATGCTATTTACACAATCATAAAGGCATCATTCTCGCTGTGCTCTCAAAAAGTGCCACGGCAAATCTATTGAAGCATTCATACCTAACACACCAATCACATCCACACTTTTATCATTCATCACGATTCCACATGCAACTAAGTCACGCAAATCCCCATACAGGGCATACTCAATGAGAAGGTGCATGGCAGTCTCCTTTACCGCCCCACAAGGGCATCTATCCTCCTCAGTCAGACCACGTCTGTACAGGAATCCATTTATACTGCCATGTGCTTTGAGTACATACCCAAGGTACAGACTAAATCCAAATTCATACGCAGACGCAAAGCACACATCCGAAATAAAAATGTGCGTCCATCTGCTATTCACACTCTCATTCCACCTACGTTGCCGAATTTCATACATTCCATTTAGGGCCTTCATTCATTACCGGACAACTAGCAAGCTGCATAGCCGCCGTAGAGGGTAGTGTATCAGTCCAAGAAGCTTCTCCAGGTCCCATGGAATTTCTCCCATGAGAACCTGCATTGCTACGGTTGGTACGATTCTACATACATTCGAACATGCAAACAATGTCAGATGGTGAACTGAATTTTTGTCAGCCCATACACACGACGCATACATTACACACGGAACAAACACACCCCTGTACAGGACTTTCACCGCTCTGGATCGAAGTCCCCATTTTTTGCGAAATACTCATACCAGCATGCCAACTAAACCGGCCTTTTAGATGTTGCAATCACTACCAGAATCCAATCCAAAACAAAACATCCAGCAATTCGTGGATCGTAAAATGATGCGTACTCAATGTGATTCGTAATATAGCATCTTTAGCCATTTGTAGACAAATAGATTACTCCAAAAGTGAAAAATTTCAGTCCACGCATTGGTCAAACACCGCAAAACCAGTCTACTCAACAACCATTCCAAAATTCTCGCCAAGGAAGCTTCTTAGAATTCGGATTGGCCGTACCCCACTCACCTATGATTTCATCTTCGGTAACCAATCTTGTCCATCATACCATTCCTGTAGCGATCAACTCACCATTCCCCATATTTTAAATAAATGCCACTTAACTCGGAATTTATTTTTTGAATATAACTCCTTTCATGGTGGAGCTTCTAGATGTGTGACTTTTCTCTCCAAATAGCCATCGAGCAGTTTCATTATTGCAGCTGGCAATACCAACCTATACGTAACGTAAAACCTCCGAATGGCCTCATGGTCATGGCGCTAAAATATGATCTCTGGCTCTTGTCTCAGAGATTTTCCAAAAAAATCTCAGAATTAGAATTATTGTAGATTTATCGTTTTGTTAACATGATTCATTTTTTATTTTTATATCAAAATATACTTTAGAATTATCCTTAATTTAACATCTGATATGATCCTTTTTATCTTTGGGCTAATTGATCTAATAGTCTTATTCCTAAGTATTTATTTATAGTATTTAAATTTTTGAGCTACATTCCCACTCACACGGACTAGTCCGTTGAAATCTAGTTGCCTTTTTACGAATACTGTATTATTCACTATGTCACAAGCGCCCAGCTTCTGTCTGTGAGGCGACATTTATATTAACTAAAGTTTAACAGAGATTTTACTTTTTGAAGTAGTCATTTTTGAGCAACACATTCAAATTTTATAAATTATAGTTGCTAATGTATCATAATCTTATTTCTATCATACAACATGCCACCATGGGCCATTTTTCGATTACTGACGCCAACTCGACTTGTTCACTTATTGTATTCGAATTTGGGACTATATTGAACAAAACATAAACATTCTGTAAAAACTATTAACTACAAAAAATCCCCTTTATTAAAACTATATTAAAATAGTATTTTTTATTTTGGCCAAAGGTAATCTTAACAATAATTCTAAAAAATTGAAGAAATGATTATAGATTTTTTCCATAGGTGAAGCTGTTAGCCTACTGAGTTTTTCTTATTTGTTTTTTTTTTAATTTTGCTTATATCTTTAAATTATCTCGAATAGTAGAAATTCTAAAATGAATTTATCATGTCAATTTACCACCAAAGCAATAGAAAATCTTCTGTGGTAGACATTGAAGCAAAACCAAACAAATTAAATTTTCCAAAATAATGAAATGAGAGATATCAAGTTATAGAAAATGGGAAATTAAATCAAAAGCACAGCAGAAACATAAACAAGAGTAGCAATTTACTTTAGAATAAATAATTTAAGTAGATTTGATATGCTGATGGACCTTCATTATAATAAATGCGTTAACAAAATGGGCGCATAATAAATTATGATGATTCCCTAATACTTTTTGCTGTTATAGAAGTATTCTCCAAGTGGTACTACGAGTACTATCTCCACTGATACTTGACACTCATGTTCCCATCTTAACTTACGACGGTATAGATGCAAAGTTCTGCATGATATTTATGCACGTTTGCGATATGAAGATTCTGTATTGATGGTAGATTTGACATAGAGTCTTAGAGGCGTTTGATATTCTTCGTAATCTACAATAATTTCATCAGACAGACTACCATTCTTTTTGTGGAGCAGCCACCATTGAAATATTGTATCTACCGTCGAAATGTAAATTATATGCGAATAGTCTAGTTATTGTTTAAAAGCACTTCTCAAATTGATACACTCATACTTCCACTTGGGCCATTATTATTGTCATTACCGTTAGTATCATCAGTTGGAGTGTTGATATCCAATTTAGAGTGTATAATTTATTTTAACTTTTGTTTCAAGCTTATTTGAGATTGAAATAATTTTAATGTCGGCCTACAGAGTCAAAGTTAAATTATTTTTTTTTTGTTGTACTGTTAACGATTTGCATTCTCTTCTTAAAGACACTTCTATATTAAAATAGAAAATAAAGAATTAATTAGTTTTATACGCCTAATGTAGGAAATCGCGTTAAATATAATTTTAGTATTTATGAAAAATATATACAGGGTCGATTTTGTTTCATCGCCATTTTAGTTTTGATGACATTTGTCCGTTAGCATTTGACAGTTTGATAACAATTTGTTATAAAGCATCTGCTGCCGCAATAACGTTTTGAAATTATTAAAACATTTTATTTAAATAATTGTTTGATTGTGAATACGTGGAGAAAATTACCTGACTTTTTTGGTATTAATCATATGCCGAGCAAATCAACCATTCAGCATCTAAGGAATAACTTTGAAAATATGCATACACTGGGAGATAAAGCGAAGATTAGGTCATAATTAAGCCAACGTACACCTGAAAAGATTGATGCAGTGAGGCAGAGTGTTGCTGAATGTCCGAGTACCTCTCATCGATGGCGTGCACAAAAATTGTGAATATCTCCATCGTGTTTGTTAAAAAATAGACGACCACCATTTTTGTCAAAAAATTATTATGAGCGACGAAGCACACTTCGACTTGGCTGGCTTTGTTAATAAACAGAATAGTCACTATTGGGGTATTCAAAACCCTCAACTGATATGCCAAAGACCACTACACTCTTGTAGAGTAACTGTATGGTGCGGATCTTTGAGGATGCTGGAGAAAATACTGTAACAATTCCTGGTGACCGTTATCGGGACATATTGGATTAATTATGTTAATATAACATGTGGTTACGACAAAACAGTACCACATCATACACAGCTTATTCTATGATGCAAATTTCTCCTAAATTTTTACGAATAATGTCAAAAAGCGGTGATATCGACTGGCCCCTACAATTCCGTATTTGGAACCTTTCCGATTTCTTCGTATGGGAAAACTTAAAGGAAAAGGGTTGAATAAACCAACCACATCCTCGATGCTTAAAGACAACATTCGAAACGAAATTTCGAGACATATTGAACAATTTTCTTCTGCCCGAATTGGATCAATTAGATCTATAGAATATGTGGTTCTAAAAAAATGGCACCACACCATAGACAGATCGATGCTTAAGGACAATATTTGAAACGAAATTGCTGAAATAAAACCGGAAGTCTACTAAAATGTTAGGAAAAATGTGCCTAAAAGAGTCTACTACAATGTTATTCAATCAATAAAATATAAATTATAAAATTGTATTTCATTTAAAAATTATTTAAAAAAAAACTTTGATCTGGAACATAAAACGCTGCTTGTATTTATTATTTCGAATCGTCTGTTCTTAGGAATAAACTCTAAATTTATAGGGACACGATAAACACATTTGAAGTAGTAATTAGGAAAACCACTTTTTGCCCCAAAGAAAAGAAAAGCTCGATAGTTTGAAAAGTAGTATGTCCGTGCTAAGGATTCATCCAGAACTTTCTCAAAACTTGTGGACTACACTGATATCTATGATTTCTATAAACCACATCGTAAGGCAATTTTTTTATTCTTCAATTTCACAATTTTACTTTTTGTGCAATAAGTATTATAGCAAAATTGGAACTCTTAAATCTAGTTAAAAGAATTCAAATGATATTGTGCTCATTCACGTGTGTTTCCAGTATTTTTAATTAGAAAGGATCAATCTGAGGTTATGTTGGAATTTTCGGAATGTGTCTAAGTAGCTGTGCTCCCAGCATAGATTGCTGTTAATCATTTATTTATTGCCAAAAATTGTCCTCTCTACTCACAAATTATTGTTATATATTTTAGAACCAAAACCAATATCGTGATCTCTTAAAATATATAATTTTCTAATAATACAAATAGGCTTATAAGCTCTTATTGAAATAAAGTATGTATCCTCAGCTTAAAAGTACATATTTTAAGGGGTTTCTCAATAGAAAAAATATGTTTTCAATCAACAAGTACTTAGCCTCACCATCCGATAGAACAGCTGTCACAAAAGAAATTTACCATCGTACAGTACATTCTTTTAGTAGCCTACTGTCAAAGTTTTAGTCGATTCCCTTCATTAGTTTTGTTTTGAGAGCCTTTGAAAGCGAGCGTGTCGGTCGGTTGTACAAAAATGGAAAAAGACCAATATCTTTCGGTGATTAGATTCTTGTTTTTGGAAGGGAAAACGCGCAGCGAAATCAAAGATCGCTTGGATGCTGTGTATGGTGACTCTTCTCCTTCGATGGCGTTCATCAAGAATTGGTTCAACGAATTTGTTCCGAGGCCCAGGTACCCCGAAAACGGCTGCTACGGAGGAAAACGTTAAAAAAGTCCACGATCTCGTGTTGGCAAACCGTCGATTGAAGGTTCACGAGATAGCTGAGACTGTGGGCATCGCAGTAGGAACGGTGCATCATATTCTACATGAAGAACTGGGCATGAGAAAGCTGTCGGCGCGATGGGTGCCGCGTTTGCTCATACCGGAAAACAAGCGCAACCGTGAGACCACATCGGCGACGTGTTTGGGCTGTTTCAGCGCAATCCAGCGCAGTTCTTGCGTTGTTTCGTGACCGTCGACGAAACATGGATTCACTGGTACACACCAGAGACCAAGGAACAGTCGAAACAGTGGACTTCACCTGGCGAACGTGCTCCGAAGAAGGCGAAGACTGTTCGATCGGCCGGAAAGGTGATGATTACCGTTTTCTGGGATTCACAAGGTGTGATCCACATCGATTACCTCGAGAAGGGTAAAACAATCACGGGGCGCTACTATGCTGACATATTTTTGCTTCCCTCGAGAAAATGTATTTTTTGGACGAGTAAAAAAGTAAGAGCATTGCTGGGCCAAGTGCATCGAGCTTGAAGGCGATTATGTGGAAAATTAAATTGCCACCTTTCCAAAATTTTCGTTTTTCTTTTGTAGGCTAAGTACTTGTTGAATGACCTTCGTATGAGGCTATTTGTGAAATATCAATAAATTCTGTTACTATCGGTTATAATCATCAAGGTTTTTTAATTTATTCATAAAAAGATACTTGCCTCAATAATGCTTAAAAATTATCCAATATTTTTATTGCAACTTATCGTGCACTTTTTCCAAATCTATAATAGGTATAATTAGCGTTATTCGTTGAACTGTGAAAAGTTTTGAAAGTAAACTTTCTTTGGACAAAGTTCGCGTACCAGTAAGACAAAGATCCGGTCGAAGTGCCGAGAGAATATTGCTGTCGTTCAGTTAACTCTTGATGTAGATCCATATTTAAAGATTTCAAGGTGGTCTCGATATTTGACACTCTGCCATAACAATATGACGTATTTGGCTGTTAGTTTTAGGCTAACATCCTTACAGAATTCTCATCACATAAGAATTGAAGCCTTTAGACTACAACAAACGCCCTGAGATGAAAATCCACTTCCCAGATGAGATGCATTTTTATCTCCCTTGGATCGGCGAATAAACAAAATTGTCAATACTGCTCTGAAACCAATCTACAAATTATTTATGAGCAACCTTAACATTCCGAGAAAGTGACCGTTTGGTGTGGTTTATGCCACGGTAGCATCATCGATCATTGATGAGGAAGAAGTGACCATTACTGTCAATGATAAGCTGTCCAGATCGATGATAACAAACTTTTTGTGGTTTGAATTGGAAAATATGATTTAACGAACGTACACAGATAGTCTATGCCATGGATGTCAAACTCGCGGCCCGCAACAAATATTTTTGCGGCCCGGCCAATATATCGGCAATAATAATATATAATAATAAAATAACATATCGACGAAGAAAAAAATGAAATGTTTACTGCTTAAGGCCGGTATGCAGCTCGAGCTAAGATAAATTTTCCTACGATTTTTAGCTAGCTAAATCGAAAACGAAAAATTTAGCCCACGATTTCGCCGGGCAGTACGCAGCTCGAGAGTGAAAACAAAGTCTCCATTGACAAGTCTCCAAGCGATTTCACTTTGGTTTTTGCTACAATTAAATGCACGGAACAATAATCAAAGATAAATGCTAGCTAAATTTTGAAGTGGAGATCGCGTAGTTTTGTACGATATATTAGTGCATGCACGTGCATGCACTTTGCTTTATTATTAATTATTACTTAATTCATATCAATCGCAGTTATTCCGTCTCTCTGGTAAGTTAACATTAATATTTTATTAAAATGTTTTATTATTTTTTGTTAACCGTGTTTATTCCAGCCCTTTGTATTCAGTATGTCTCTATCAAAACCAAGTGGTAGTAAAATTAAACGAAAAATCGCTGACGAACATAGAATATTCCAAGTAAAATGGGAATTAGAATATTTTTACTGTGAAATAAAAGATAAAATAATCTGCTTGATACGTAATAATACTATTAATGTACCAAAGTTATATAATATTAAACGTCATTACGAACAACACCAATCAAAATATAACAATTACGAAGGATTAAGAAAAGTTGAAAAAGCTCAAGTTAGGGGTGAAAAAGCAACAGTCCATTTTTAGTAAAGTATTGCAAGAAAGTGAAGCGGCGGTACATGCAAGCTACGTCTTGTCCGAGTTGATAGCTAAACATTCGAAGCCTTTTACTGATGGTGATTTCATCAAGGAATGCCTTTCCGAGAAGAGATGTCAAGTATCAGGACGTAAACATTAAATTTTTCTTGTTCTTTTCTATATATATATATATATATATAAATGTTTATTATTGTATTATTTGAAATAAATATACGTTTCTATGAATATTGATTTTTTTTTGCGGCCCGCCTAAAGTTAAACCTTGTTTGTTTTGGCCCAAGTGTACCTATGAGTTTGACATCCCTGGTCTATGCTATAATCGATTAATTGCGATAAAAGTTTGTAGAGTCGATAAATTCGAGAAATAATAAGTTATAATTCAATAGCTTAGGACTTCTTCTTGTAGAGTTATTTAAAGTCATTGGTCTATGTCAGTAAACCACCAACCATTGATTCATTAAAATCAAATATTGAAAGATAAATACGTCAAATAGAGCACAAGATGGTCGAAAATTAGAATAATTGTATTTGGTTCTTTAAGCAAAGCAGAGGCGGTCATTCGAACAATGTTTCAGAACATAATTGCATTGACTATGATTCTGCCACATTTATTTTTTGTTTTATATGGGACCAATAATCCAACCAGAAGGACCGCAAAATCTTCATAATACAATTTTATTTGAAAGTAATGCAAATCATCAGCTCATTAGTTTACGTTGTTTACTTTGCGTAAAGAAAGAGAACTATGAAAAACGCAGATTTTTAAAATAAGATACTTTCTAAAAACCCATTTCGACTTAGAATACCGAAAAATTTCTAGGACTGGTTGAAGAAAACAAATACTGTTACAATTACTTAATTATATTTTTTATTCTAGTTTTATTTTTAAGAATACATTATTATGGCATTGATAGAAATGATAAAATTTCCATAAAATAAAATGTATGTAATTTTTAAATGTTTTTTAAAATGTACTATGTACATGGAATGTTTCCGCAAAAATTTGTTAATCTTTTATGAGAAATTCTAAAATACAAAATTACGCTTCTACTCATCATTTTAAAATAATAATTTTGGAACGCCCCGTTCAATTGATTAATACTTATTTTTATGGTAAAATGTCAAAGCATCTAACCTATACTCGTATATAGATAGAATATATATAGATTCCAAATATACACTGAAGTTTTCGCAATGAAATTTTTTTTAAATATCATTTTGAATATTTTGCAATATTTTTGTTAAAAAATAAATATTTGCATAGAAAATGTCTAACATAATTTAAAAATTCAAAAAAAAAGGCTTCCGAAAATTCAAAATAATTTCCTTTACTTCCGAAAACCTGTAAGAAACATTTTCTTATTTACTCGTTAATAATATATGATTTCCTTTTGCGAAATAATGTAGGAGCCACAATATACGAGTATAGGATAATTATTTATTTAGAATGGTTTTTATTGAGAAAGCTTTTCCATAAAACCTTTATTTTCGTTACAACAAAATAAAAAAAAAAACAATAATAAATAAAAAATTATTTTGTAATGTTTTAAAAAAATTTATTTCCAAATTTACCTTTCTCTAACGGATATGAAATGAAATATGATATTTTACCAACAATACATTCAATCAGATTTCTTATTTTGATAGGAAAGAAAAATTCTAAATGATTGCGCACTTTTATTTCTTATAGGTAAGAGAGGAGCAGAAGAAAACCTATTATTGGACGAAATCAAAAACTGAATTTTTTTTGACAGTTATCCAATTTTATAGAGAAGATTTTGCAAGAACGTATAATAAATTTAAAAGGATTGGAAGACCTTGAGTTATATTTTTTCGATATAACTCAAGGTCTCCCATGTATCATAAATGGTTTTAGCTTAAGGTTGGTTTGGTATTGAGAGAAATCGATTTTTTTAACTGCAAATTTCTGAGGAATACTTACTAGTCCAATAATATCCCGTTTTAAGCAGTACAATTACGTAGGCTACTATATATATTTCTGGCCTAGGCAACACTAAGTTTTGACGTACGACTATCATTTGTGTTGTTTACAGTGACTTGAAAAAATCAATTTGGCAAAAAAATGGAATTAACTCGTGAACATTTTCGTGCGATCATTTTTCACAACTTTCGACGTGGATTATCACGACAAGAGTGCATCGATGAACTTAAATCTTTGTATGGCTATGAAGCACCATCCTATAGCACTGTGAAAAACTGGTACAACGAATTCAATCGTGGCCGACGCTCGCTCAAAGACGAATTCCGTGAAGGTCGTCCAAAAACAGCCGTTGTTCCAGAAAACATCGATGCCGTATGTGAACTGATAATGCAAGACCGTCATGTGACATACCGTGAGATAGAGGCATGCCTAGGCATTTCTCCCACCAGCATACATTCGATATTGCATGAACACCTGGCCGTAAAAAAGGTTTGTTCTCGTTGGATCCCGCACAATTTGACAATCGCTCAAAAAAAGGCTCGTGTGGATTGGTGTAAAGAAATGCTGAAAAAATACGATCGCGGTGCTTCAAAAGACGTTTATAAGATCGTCACAGGTGACGAATCATGGATCTATGCGTATGAGCCCGAAACAAAACAGCAATCGACCGTGTGGGTCTTCCAAGACGAGTCAAATCCAACGAAAGTTGTTCGTGGAAGAAGCACTTCGAAGCAAATGGTCGCTTGTTTCTTTGGCAAAACTGGTCATGTGGCGACTGTTCCGCTTGTGCAACGTAGGACGGTCAATTCTGAGTGGTACACCACCATTTGTTTGCCTGAAGTCTTCGGAGAAATTCGAAAAACGAACAAGAGAAGTCGAATCATTGTGCACCATGACAATGCGAGCTCTCACACATCGGCTCAAACCAGCGCCTTTTTGACCGGACAAAACGTCGAATTGATGGGTCATCCTCCGTACAGCCCTGACTTGGCACCCAATGACTTCTTTTTATTCCCACACATCAAGAAAAAAATGCGTGGTCAACGATTTTCGTCGCCAGAAGATGCTGTTGAAGCATTCAAAAACCATGTTTTGGAGGTGTCTCAATCGGAGTGGAAAAAGTGCTTCGAAAATTGGTTTGAGCGCATGCAAAAGTGTATAAATCTTGATGGAGAATATTTTGAAAAACAATAAAACCTTTTTCGTTGATAAATATTCGCATTTTCATTATTAGGCCAGAAATATATATAGTAGCCCACGTATAACCCGTTTATTTATAGAATAAAATTGAAACTTTTTTATTCTGCGCATTTTAACTTAGTGGAAAAAATCACTGATTCAGTTAATTTATACAATTTATAGCAATTCATTACCTCCACAGCTTTAGAAAAATCTTCTTATTGAAAATATTAGGGATTTGCAGCTCAAAATAATATTGTGGCTCAAAATATTCCAAAGAAAAATATCAAAAACATATTTTGCATCGGAATTTTTTTTACAAACTCTGATACCGCTCCTTCCTTCATATCATTTTTAAAGCCCAAAATCAAAATGTAGCTCAAAAATCGTTCTAAAATACACGTATTTCATAAAATTTATTCTTACTTTAAAAATTAATTTCCATGATCCTTAATACTAATCCAGCTTTTATGTTTTTAAATCTCAAAGCTTTCATCAAAAATTGATTTTTTTCGAGTACAAAATTCACTCAAAAGAAGATTTTTTTTCTTAATTTGTACTTATTTAAAGAAAAACGGCACTAAAAATAATTTTTCTTTAAAACAATATTCAAACTAAAAACATCATCAAATTCCAGATTGAAATGGGAAGTTGTAGTATGAAAAAATAATTTTGCAGATGTTAGAAATCGCAGAAAAAAAAATTATCTATGGATCTTAAAAGTTTCTACCAAAACTCTTCTTTTTTTTTGAATGGGCAATTTTTATGAGAATAATCAATTTTATGATAGTTTAGATTAAATTCTTTTTTCTGTAGTTTTTCTAATTCTAATTAAGTTATTTGAGACTTGCAAATTTTCTAATTAAAGTTTATTCAAACTTATTTAATTTTAAAAATAGTTTTTTCATTGATTTTTTTTCCT
Source organism: Atherix ibis (assembly GCA_958298945.1). Taxonomy (NCBI): domain Eukaryota; kingdom Metazoa; phylum Arthropoda; class Insecta; order Diptera; family Athericidae; genus Atherix; species Atherix ibis. Next base: position 34,650,939 of record OY282609.1, read on the forward strand.
GAATAGAATACCATATATCTCTGCATCCTTTTTAATCAAATCTTATAAGATAACTTATAAATTTCCATTAAATAACAAATATTCTAAACAAAATTCCTACAAATGGATATTCAACTGTAACAGCTACATTTTCTTTGGGTAATTAAATTATCATGAATCATCATATCGTTCGCCTTACAAAATTAAATTATCATGAATCATCAATGGCTGCCTAAAAAACATACACGTATGTGGGAGTATGTATCTTAGAAATTTACTAAGGAAAATGACAAATTATCCCCGTGTCTTTATAATTAATGATAAACGTTATTATTTTCGATTACTTTGTGTGATCTATTTTTTTAAAGAGAATAATTAGTTTAATAGTTTTTGCTTGTGTAGGGGGGATGGTAGTTTAAAGATTTATTTAACCATATTTGAGTGATAACAAATGTATCTAAATTAACATAATCGTATGTCTATTATTTTTATTAATTTGATTATGCCAAGAAAACAAAATAACATCGTTTGTTCCATTTTTTCACTACGCTGACGTAAATTTTTATGGTGAATGAGTTAAATTATATTAATTAAAATGACAAACGACTAAGGAAGAAGCTTTAAAAGTGTATAAGCAGAATATCTATTTTACAAAGAACATAAATTTCTATCCAATTGCAAAAAATACCACCGAAAATATTATATATGCAAAATAGAAAATTGAAACACCTTCAGGGCCTAAGCAACATCTTATATAGGCGCTGGCATGATTACTCAAGAGAAAATGGATGTATGGTTTTAAAAAAAGGCGCTATGTGCCACACAGCAAATACCACAATTACGGAAAAAGTTTGGCGAGACAATAATTTCAAGAAACTCAGATGTGCAATGGTCTTGAAGAACATCTTTCGATTTCTTCTTGTGGGGTTATTTCAAGTCATTGGTCAATGTCTATAATACATTCAAATTGAATATTGAACATCAAATACGTGAAATAATATCGGAATTATTGCTTATAATTGCATCGATTATACTTCAAAATAAAATAATAAATTTTATGCTCTGGGACTATTCTTTTTTGATTTATTTCATTTCACTTGAAAACCCCTAAATTTGACGGTCTATCGTTAAATAAAAAAATTGAAAAGCTTAAAGTACAAGCTTACTCCCGGAAAATCCAAAAATAACATAATTTACTTTATTAATTATTGTAAAATGAGAGGTGGAGCGGTTTCTATGTTTTTTATGTTGCAGCTCTACGAACCTTAAGATCTCACCTTCATAGCATGTAAGCTAATTGATTCCAATAGTACTTTATATTTTTTTTAGAATTCATGGAAATTAATAATAGAATGACTTTTTTTTCCTACTTTGAAAGGACTTACTCATATTGTGTAAATTACAAACTAAAATAGCTCCTCATAACTACATCTACAAGAAAAGCTTCATCTACAAATTTAGTGAATAATTGTATTTTATAAGAATGGCATGAATACATATTTAATTAAATTTAACAGGAAGTGAAAATAGAAAATAAGGGAGTAAATACAAAATAACATAGAGTAGGAGGATTAGAAATAAAAATAACTTATAACAGTAAATTCTATAAAAGAAGAGGCACGTGTAATCAAACTTATTATAGAAAAACAATTTAATTATTAAAAAGATTCTTAGAAAAGAGAAGTTTTAAAATAGAGTACAAAAAGGTATGAAGGTTAAGGAATTTGTTGAGGGTGGTAAAAATGATGAACATTGAAAGAAATTCGAAATTGTTGAATTGTGCTGCTAGTGGATTCAACGGAAGTAGTAAGTGCTCGCCGATAAATAAATTTACTAAAGTCATGGTTACCAATTGGTAATACGATGCAGAGTAACAAAAGTACATACTTTTGCCCATAAAAAAATATCTCCGTTCTCACCATTACCACACCAAATAAGTTGCCATCATTTAATATATCGTCGAACATGACATACTCGTATATTAGATACCCTGCGAAGGTGATATCCCATTTTCGCAATGTCTTTTTATCCATTCGATAAGAAAACATCGTATATTGTTATATGAGCACACATATTCAACGAGTGTACACACTCAAGTGAACAGGAAATGATAGAAAATACGACAATCAATGATGTTGAAGTATTTTATTAAAAAGGACAATATCGAAAACTTATGGCAGAAGATGTTCTGAGTTGGCGAAAAATTTCTGAATTTTGTAGAAGGGGTGATATCATTGTCTAACTGAAGGGTGTTACTGGGCAGGATAGAATTTGTAATACAATATTCTGAAAAATGTTTCTAAACGAATAGTGAAATGGTTTGTCAAGAAAAGAATATCCAATAATAGAAAAGAGCTAGAAAAGGAGAAGTACTTGTTAGGACAATATAAGCGGAAGTGAACAAAGTAGAGAATTTTTAGTAGTGCTCCTGACTACTACACAAAGTAGCTCTTATAATAAATATAGACAAAATAGTATGAACAACTACAAGAAACAAAGAACAAAATATTATTGATTATATATCTCTTCATGTTTTATATCCGATAAAATATTTCCATATATTCATACGAATCGGTTGGTCCATATGAGCTTTTACGCTAGTTATCCTAGATCGGGGCAAAATATGTAGAAGCAAGAAACTTTATGCAAAAGAAAAAATGGACAGACATTAATGGAAATTTATTTATTTTTTCTAAACGGTTCGAATATATAAAAATTTGGGTGTTCTTAGGCAGTGTGGCACATAGCACCATATATGAATATTTTTAAATGAATGTCCTTTTCAACAAATGAAATTATAAAATTCGCAAAAAATTAATTTTACCAAATTCTGTTAGTGCAGAAAAATTTTTTTAAAACTTTTTTAACTTTTAAAATTAAGTAGAAGGATGTATTTTTTGTAAATTTTAAATAAAGCACACATTTTGTATTTATAAATGGTAAAGTCTCTTTAACAGATTTCAATAATTATTCTTTATTAAAATATATATCGGACAAATGCGCACTATGATTACACTTATAAATATTGATTCTTTCGATTACATTTTTGCATAATTGAGGCTCTATTTTATAACGCTACCTGATTTTTGTGCTCTGGAATTATGTATGGACTATTCTCATAAACCTTACTTTTTAGAAAGCCTCACAAAAAGAAACCGCACGGCGTTTAATCAGATGTTTATGGTAGCTAATTGACATCACCACTTCGTGAAATAAGACGTCCATAAAAATAAAATTTGGATATTCTTAGGCTGTGTGGCACATACCGCCAACCTGTGAAAACCATAAGTCGTCAACATCCTTGTCATCGAAAATAGGACATAAAAAATTGCTGTAGCACCAGCATCATTTTCGAAAGCGTACAATGTAGTAACACATGATGAATGTAATAATTGTCCAATAACTGCCCTTAGATTTTTCAGATGCCTAAAAGCGACAATTCGGCTTGTTAACATAGCGGTCAACGTGAAAGTGAGCTACGTCAGTAAAAAAACACTGTTTTATGATCCAATCAGCGAAATTTCGATGTTCAAAATATTTTGTTGGCTTTAATTCTTTCATCAATTGGCCTTATAAGGCTTAAGAGCGAAATTCTTGTTGCAAAATTCGCCACGTTGTTATTGTGAACAGGTCCAATTGTTGAGAACGACGTGATACTGATATAACTAAATCCTCTGCAACACTTTTACTCACCGAAGCAATATATTAAGCTGAACGAGCAGCTTTTGTAGACTCATTTATTCACCAAATTATTTTTTGTAGGCTCAGATGGACCATCGTTACAACCAAAAATTTGACGAAATGTGCCTTTCTAGATTGACTATTTTCCTGATCGAGTGGAATTATTTTAGTAAGATTCCCGAGCAAAATTGGAGCCATTAAATCAAATAGTAAACCTTCTGTTGTGAACTTGCCAAAAAACTGAATGACAAAACTATCAAAATTGCAAATATCAAATATTGACAAAAGAAGTTCTTATATTATTAAAATTATCAGAATTGGGGATAATATTTTGGGATTATTTGATATATTTTATCGAATGAACTCTAATCCATTCAAAATTTTTAGAATTAAAATGTCCTTCCGAATAGCCCACAATGCCTTTCGACATTTATGTTACTATTGTTCTTAATATCGTTGCAAGAATTCCTTTACTAAAATACAGTCAACATCGTCAATGCTAGTATAGTAGTCTAAGAAATATACAGAAGATTCCCCCAAAAGGCGGTTTAGTTTTCGCAATTATTCCCTCTTAGGCTTCAAATTGTCAAACAAATTATAAAGAATGATTAAATTACTCTAAACATTTTTATATAGTAAAACTTTCAGAGCAGAATAATGAAGACTTATTAAGAAGATCAGCTGGACTAATTTTCAATGCACAAACACGAATTTTTTTAATTCAATTGCCAAAAATTGCTTGTACTAACATAAAATTCAACTTTTTCGCATCATAAGTTTTGTGTTGGGTCCCAAAAGGGATATGTTTAGCTTTTCGGTTATCATTTGCAATTTTCTTTTTTTTTGTCTTCTAGAGTATCTTCATACTATTATTATTGACTAGAAAAAACTCTTTAGTACCTTATCTACGAATATTATTTTCGTTATAGCTGCTTTGAAATTAATAATTTAAAGAAGTTAGCTGGTGTTTTTTCCTGTAATCCTTATTGACTATTTCTCCTAAATTTATTTAAAGAAAGAGTTTGATGTTTGCAATAGCTTCAATACCAAATATGCTCACCATGGAGATTTCTGATAAAATATAAAAAGTGACTAAATCAAAAACAAACTTTTATTCTTTCTAAAATTCAATTGTTACTTTCAATAACTTTAGCTCAAAACTTTTCAGCAGTTTCTCATCCTTTTATATTTTTTGTATAAATTTCAAAAATGATTTTTTTCTACAGAGATTTTAAATAGACTACAAATATTAAAACAACAAATAAAAGTTTAATCCTTTTATTCTTAAGTTATTAAATTTGATATACACATACCTTAAAGCCTTTAAAGATAATTCTATAGAAAAATTTATTCGAATAAGCTTTTTTGTCACTTTTACTGTTAGCGATTCCAAGATAAAATAACTAAAAGCAACAAAAAAAAAATATTCCACAAAAGATATTTGATCACGTTTCCTTAAATATTCCCACGGGAGTGTTTTAACTTGTGTGCCTTTACTTTTCCCATAAATAGAGTATAGAATCTACCGTGCTGTACGTTCATCGTCATGCCGAATATGTTCATAGATAATATGAGGCACACTGCTTAGACTAGTCGAACAGGAGTTAGAACACAGAATATCAAGTAATGAGGAAAGTTCTTCCCAAGAAGAATTTTTCTTACTTTTTGGAATTTATTTTCTTTTCAATTGATCTGAATCGAACGCAATTCAATTTCACTTTTTTTTCTGTTAATAAGTTGAATTAACTTCTATTGCAGTTAAAGATTTAATTTATGTTATACGAAGAGAAAGAATAATCGAAAGGATTCCAAAGAAAACACATAAACTTTTTTGAAAAATAGTTAGTCATAAAAAGTTATGATCATAATTTGTTTTTATTTCTTTTATGAAATATAAATGGTGTAATTATTATTTATTGGGAATATGTTCAAGATACCATTGAGGTTCATGTAAGGATATTTTTAGTTTGACCCGATAAAGTTTTCTTTTCATTTTAATGAGTTCCATGGTTTAGCAGAAGAGGATTTAATTTTCCTCTTACTAATTTAAATATTATCGTATTATGACCTTGAGAAATTGAGTGTTTTTTGCAGGGTTCAGGAATAGAAAATAAACGTATTTTAATAATTTAGCAATACTGGGACGTCTGCGTTTAGTAAACGGCGATCTTGTATTTGAATCCAGCCTGTAAAATAGCCACAGTACTCCTTATTTATTAACCTGAGTAGTTGCGAGCTTAAAAAATTACATTTCAGTTAAAATATTACTCACCATACGAAAAAAGGAAAATAAGATAAATAATTAAATAAGAAATTAAAAAAGAATTAAAACGATCACAACATAACCGCTGTTGATGCCGACATTTATTCGAAGGCTCAACCATGAACAAGTGACATGGTGAAGATAAAATTCCTAATGTCCTCAAATACAAACAAACAAACTAAGAATTCACTATCAAAACGAAAAGTAGATCTAGTCTCTCCGCTGCATTACTTTAGAAGAGATAGTGAATTCTTGGTTTGTTTGTTTGTATTTAAGGTCCCTAGGATATAAACCAGGGGCTATAATGCACTGCCTTATGACCATGAGATCATTTGACAATTTTTAAATATTTGGGTTAGATGGAATCGGTCTTTATCGTAAGAATGTAATGTTGAGTAAGATGGCATTTCTTTAGAAGATAAGTGATGTTAAATTATACCTCACAGCAAGACGATGGTTTTCGAATAGAATATTATGTATGACAGCAGAATACATAACCAAATTCTGAGCAGGTTCCGTGCCCAGAATTTCGGTGATGAATTTGTGTAGACTGGTTGATCAATGTTTTGAAAAAACCTCTCAACTTGTCCAGCTCGCTTATTGCACAAAACTCCTATATGACCTGGAACTCAACTCAATCCAACATCCCTGTTAAAACAAATAGCTTCCATGGCTACATAATTATCACTGAATATTATGATATTGCGATGATTGTGAGTACAGATTGAAATATCTACCGTCATCCTGATTGGCCACAGCTTACTAGAGTGTGAACCTGCCCTGAAAGATAATATTCAACAATTAATTTAACTAATGTGGCAGTCATCAAACTCAACGATTGTATAAGATATCATTATCGTCAAAGGCCGCATCCATGAAATGAAAAACAGCACGTATTCATTAAGTTCGTCCAAATTTTCTGTAAAAGGATGGATCAGTATTCGCCTTTTTGTAACCATCAAGTATAAAGGAAGCAAGTTTGGAAATTAAGCGTTATGATGGAAAAATTAATTTATATTATAAAAAGGGATGGAAAATATATTTTTAAGATGTTATGGACTGTATAGTAAGACAATAAATTAGTACGGGATTTGAGAAGGTAATGAGAGATGAACTTGTGATTAGATTCGATAATAAGTGAGTCCACCTCCAAGATGTCAGCTATCGTTTAGGAACTGACAAAGTCCTAGATCTTCTTTTCATACAATAACTACCCCAGTCATTCATGTCATAAAAAGAAAGAATACTTCACGGAAAATCTCTCGCCTATACCATCAGCCTTTACTTTAGTCTTGAACCAGCCAGTAATGCTTGCGGAGTTCAACTTTTCGTTGAATTCCTTCAAAGGAACTAACATACACCTGGTAGAGACAAGATTTTTCTAAAATGATTAAAGAGGCACCACCGAATTTTCATATTAGAATTGTCAGATTCTTTAACAAAATTCTGAAAATATCCATTTTTCCAAATTCTTCCGCTAACAACTTTAGACAAATTTCATTATTAGGTTATACTTTCAAGATTCTGGAAAATATCTTAACTATAAAACTTAATCAAGCTCTTAACAATATACTCAATCTCCAACAATATCCCTACAGGTCGGGCTGGAGAAATCTGAGTATGGTACTTGAACTCCAATATTCAATCCATTATTGCTACAAATGTAAACATTGTGGTTTGCTGTTTTTTTTAACTTAGAAAAAGCTTATGACCGAAATTGTCTACACAGGATACTCTTACAGCTGCAACATTGACACTTCTACGTTCATACCTAACTGGTGATAGAACCCTAATAGTCAATTTTCGTGAAAACGCGAAATGGAAAACGGCATACCACAAGCATCCCCTCTATCTACGATCGTATTCAATATATTATTCACTGCCTCTCCTACCTGCTATCATCATTCAACCACTACATATATGTGATTTTTTTTAACTTGTACCTGCTACTGATCTTCAACAACAAATTAATAATGCCATGATAAACGGTGCGGTGATCTATACATCAAATCTACTTTGTCTTTATGTTTGCAGGAAAAAATTGTAGTGTGTCTGATTTGTTACTGGGCCCCTTTCATCCCTACCCAAAAGAAACCATGCAAATCCTGGGTATCTTCAGATTAGCAATGCTATTGACAAAACTAACACCATTCTCCGAATGGTTAAAATTTTGGTCAGTAGCAAAAGAAATGTAACAAAAAGTGAGGCAATTAGAGTAACCAATGCCGTTTTAGACGGGACCTTACTCTATTTCCTCCCTATATGTGTGAGTGTGCCAATTGCAGGGAAAAATCTAGTCGAAGCATTGGTACACCGTTGCATTAGAGTAGTTGGTGGAGCACACCGGACCATCTCCAGTGGACTCCAAACTGATAGAGTTGATTTATAAGAACCTATGTCTTCCTAAACTTAATTTATAAAAACGTATGCCTTCCAAATTACCTCCTTCACACTTTAATCAAAAATATTATAATGTCTCCCAGCTCAAAAGTGATTTCATCATCCTTACCCTTATTTATATCCTACCTTGAAAGCAAATCCTCTATCCTCTCTCTCAATTTTCAAACTTTCTTTCCACACCCAGATTGGAAACCATAGTTGGGAGCAAAGTTGTAGGTGTGTGCTTCTCTTTAGAGGTTTTAGAAAGCTTGTACTGATCCGTTCACATATAGGAAACTTTTTCTTGAACAGTTGGACGGATCTCTTTCGGTTGTCGAACTTTTTGGCTTCAGCACCCGCACAGTATGTCGTGGAATCTTCCCTTATAGCGCAACTCCATATTACCGGGAGCTGTGAACCATCAAAATTGTGACCAATATTCCCAGCCAACGGAGTGCTATTATTTGTTGCGACAGTCTTGCCGTCCATGAGGGCCATCGAGTAACCCTGTACTTATCGTAATTCGTCATAGCCTACTTAGCTATTACAATGGGTGCTGGGGTATGTGGGAATTATGGGCAATGAAAGTACTGACAAGTTGGTTGGAGAAACACGCCGTCGACCAGCCATCACAATCATTCCCTATCTGCTCCGCCTAATAACATAATGGCTATTAACACCATTAGAAATCTGTAGACATGAACACTGGACTAATAGCCACAAATTTTTGTCGACTCATTGGATAATCACAAAAAAACCAGTGGATTCAACATACGTAAAAAAATTCTGGGCGCGAAAGCTTCCGCTTCCTTTTTGATAAAACAAGTAGTCCCTTATGCCAATCCTGTAGCACCTATTTCACAGTCATCGATATTCTATATTAATTCCACATAACCAAGAATTACTTCGGGATCAAGATTCCTTGCATTTTGGAGGTCCTAAAACCCAACAACTCCATTTCCTAGTTCGCTACGTAAACTTCAACAACATACTAATCTGCTCCGCAAATTATAACAAAATTCCCAATATTCTATACTACTAACCCCAGAACCGTCTTTTTCAGATAATTTCCAACACGTACTATGAAGTCGCTAAATGGCCACCTATGAAGTTCGATTGAAACAAATGAGCCCACCTATGAAGTTCGATCTCCTCTCCACAAGTCCGGCTTAGCCGCTGCTAAAAGTTAATGGTAAATAGTCGGAAGAGAAGTGGTCATAGACTGAGCATAAATATTAAAGAGCGTTGTGAGAAGAGGAAATTGTTGTGGAATACCATTTTCAGTTCTGCGTTTGAAAGAAAAATAACTATTTTTCCTGACCTTGAAGATTCTTCCACACATGTAATATTGCGAAAGGCTGAGCATATTTATATTTAAATTTTTAATTTCTGGGGAACCGGAATTTAAAAATAAAAATATAATTAAAATTGTTTAAAGTACATTGAATATGTTAAATTAAGGTTTTTAATAATGGGTGGAAAAAAATGTTTACAAATATCTGTGAAAAAACTGTTAATGCATTTAATATTGAGATTTTATTCTGAAATAGTGTTGAAATACCGAAATCTGTATGTATTTTGCTTGGTAGTGGGATGCTATGTATTTTTCAAAAAATTTTGGGAAGCAAACAGCTTAATTAATTTTAAAAGTTTTTTTTTTTTTTTGGATGACGCACTTATTTTTATTATTTAAATTATCATGTTGTTTCTAAACAGTAGTTTAAAAAAAAATTTCGCATTTAATTTATCAGAGTTTTTAGTAGATAAAAAGATTCTATGATTATTTGAGACTTTATTTATGCTTTCACAAAAAATTTTGAGAAATGACAATATTTTTTGACTTATTTTTAAAAAAAAAGTTATTTAACAAGTTCGAAAAATATTAGAAAGATTTATTTTTTATGCAGAGTAAAATTATTCCTCTAAAAATTCATTTTAAAATTTGGATAAAAAAAATTTGATGTCCTTTATACTATTTGAGTCTAAGAACCCTTCAAATGATCTAGCAATGCTGTGATAAAATAATTAGAAATCCATAGGAACAATTCTAACTAAGAAAAATGGGCATAGAGGGATGTGAGATCAGCCAATTAATGGCATTCAAATTTGAACCAGATTACTTTATTGTTGAATCTTTATTTATAAATAAAGTATTGACTCTGGTTAACCGATAATAAAAACGGTTGCTATAAGGTTTACTTTTTTTAAATTGAACTTAATTTTTAAACTTTAATTACTTTAGAAATTAATGAAAAAATATCAACCGATTTTCGTACGATTACTCATCATTTCACTATGCATATTGGTCCGCTATTTCTGATTCTTTTCACATATAATTAGTAACGAGGGTGGGGAGTATGTCTAGATTTTTATTACAATTTCCATGAGAAGAAAATTATAGTAGATTGGCTTTATTAATTTTTTTTGTTTATTTATAGCGGTGGTGTTTGTTGAAAATTATACTATGAATATGGGATTGAGATAGGAGAATGTTTATTACTAGTTATTGGTATTTTTTATCCAAACGAAAATGTTCAACTTTTTATATTAATTATTTATAATTATTGTTATCGATATCAATGGAAAATTGTATAAATATAAAAAATGTTTTTCGATTATGATCCAACCTCATCTACTAAAAAAACATTAAAAGTAACCATGTTTTTAGTATATAAAAAGTATACGACTAATCGAATATACGTCGATTACGATTCAATAGTCTCGTACGGCAACTGTAGGTGTGTTCGTGTATCCACCTATGGTCTATACTATATTAAATACTTAATATGCTATCTCTGCGACAATTTAAAAACACACCGATATATGTACGTACATTATTTCAGAAATATATTCATACGTAAATTGGAGACATGTGGCTTTTATGCTTTTTATGTTAACGATTTATTAGCGCTCAGATAAAAAACATGCGATGCATATGCATAATTTTATTTTATGGTACATTTTGATGACACTTGAATGGAATTAATCCCAAAAAAAAAAACAAATTCACAATTTTCAAAAGACAGAAAATTGGCCGTAAAATACACCAACAAATAACCATAAAACCAACTACAAAAAAAAATAGTAGATTTCATTGATTCATTCTTGATAATTTTATTTTAAAAAGCAAGCATATTTTTAGATTTTATATTTGAAGTTTTGAAATAAAAAAATTTAAGAAAAATTTATTTTTTTAAAAATTGTAGATTTTCTGATCCCAATGGAAATCATTATTTTATTAGAACAAGAGTAGTTTTCCTCAGCTTCTTTGCTAAATATTTGACTATATTTTGAAATATTTGAAAATCTTCTTTTTATTTAATTAACCATGAACGACTAGTTGCAAAATTTTAAAGACTGCTTTTTTATGTAGAAAATTTGTAGATTTTTTTAAAGAATTTTCCAGATATTCTATCAAAACTCTTAGATGGTGTTAGCTATAGAGGATATTTAAAAGCAACTTTTGAGAATTCTCAAATATCTTTTTGTATACCTGAATTGTGTTTGAAAATTTTCGAAGCCGCTGGGATCGATAAAGTCAAAGTCTAGTTTTAAACAAGTCCCCTAAAATTGTCTATTCCGAGAGAAGGGAAGGTGAAATAGAAGTTATATTACGGTTTCAACAAGTTTTTTCTATGAAAAAATACTTTGGCATTGTGGAAATTTTGGAATTGAATTAAGGATATTTTTTTTCATATACGTATTAACATTGCTTCTATCTTAAAAATGAAAAACAAAATTTCTTACGAGACCATTCGCACTTTTTTTAAGGGTACAAAAATATTTTTTCTTTAAGCAATTTAATGGTAGTTTTTGTTAAACATTTTTATTTCCAATATTGTTAGATCAATTCCTTTGTTTGAAATTTTATATATTTTGTTGGAATTATAGACTGTATTTCTATATTATTTTTTAAGATCTGAACGAGTTTTTATTTTTATAAAAAACTGTTTTTCCATTTGTCAATATTAGTAAAACGTTTCCATCCAGTTAGCAGCAGCAAATGAAACGGTCGCTGAAAATAGACGGGACCACTTCTAACTAAATTAACCACGTGTTGATTGAACCACTTACATAAATTGATCAAGTATTTCTCGAGCCTAGAAAATGTGGTGCCAGAATTGACTTAGATCGCTACCTTGTAGGTATGGTGATCGAGCTCGAATACCATCGTCACCGAAGCACAACTCAAATGCTCAGTAGCGACATATACTGAGCATTTGTGTTGTGCTTTGGTGACGATGGTATCGGAAAAAAAGAACACTGAATACCGAATCATGCGCTTATTTGCAGAGAACGCAAGCACTCAAAGTAAGGAGCAGAGAAAATGATTCACAATCAAATGAAACAAGCCCAGAATTTAAAAAAATCGAAACATTTAAGAGAGTAACCGTACTAGGCGCGGAAGTTTAAACTAGCTGTGATTAGAAGAAGGCGATTTGCACCTTGGTACTCAGTATACCGTAGCAAAGAGCAAGATATGATTTCCGATCAAATGGGGTGGAAATCCTGCGCTGGAAAAATGAATCTTGTTACCAGTCAAAACACGAGTTAGAGATCCTGAAGTAAATATGAAGGGTATCATCGTCATTAGGTGTGTCCAGCTTTCAGCATACGACGACAACATCAACATTACACATATGTGTTGATCAGAAATAGCTTTACAAGGCTGTCTTTAAGATTAAGCGGGTGATGAAAAATGTTGGGATAAAAATAAATGGAAGCTAAATAAAAAATATGGTTTAAGCGTCGATATCGAAGAAAAGACAATTAGAACTAATCGCATAAATTAAATATTATAGCTTTGAAAGGGTTAAATCATTTTTATGTTTGAGATCAAGGATAACAGCCGATAATGTCATAGAGGTACAAATACACCCACGACTGCTGGTAGGGAACAAAGTCAATATCAGTCAGTCTAAATTTTTTCCTTCAAAAATTATGACCATCATATCGATGCTACTGTTGCACAAGATAACTAGTTTTGCCAGCCCTAATTTATTTTTCGAAAACTTAGGTCCGCAGCAAATACTACTGCGAACTATTGTCCGCTTTTAAGAGGAGGGTCCTTGGAAAAAATTTCGGCCTTCTACATAAGGATGGACAATTTCAAAGCTTATTAAACCAAAGCCATCTGTCCTATTATGGATAAAATTTAGCTGCAGAGGCTGCGATCGGCAAGACGCTCAATCCGTATGAAAGAGGAAGATTGTGCTCGGTGTTGGGCGGAGCGATGATGTTAATTAGGGTGCCAAAAATATCATGAGAGTGTCGAACTGGAGGACCGCAGTGCCAAACTGGAACCGCTATAGTTCTTTGCATCAGTAGGCCCAGACCACTCTCCCGGTTGTCACACCATTGATGATGATAAAAATATCACTTTAATATAGTTTTTTCAGGACTTTTATTTCTATATCCAAATATGGTTTTGAGGACATTCGAGTTATTTTGTTTAAAAATTTAGGGTTTTTTTTTTAAAATGACTCCTCTTCACAAGTAAGAGAGTTGCAATATTTATAATTTCAAGCGTAAAATCTGTAGTTTTTCCATTAAATTATTTTTATACTATTGTTCCCGTTGGTTTTTTTTCTTTTTTTTCTGAATCCTAACGATTTATTGTTACTTCCAAAAAATTACAAGACTGCAGAAATTGTCGAGTACAATTCCTCATACGAATAGGCTTTTCGTTTTTTCCCATTTTTTTACCTGCAACTACAATTGTATTGTAATAAGCAGATTTACATAAAATATTAATTTACAATCTTGTGCATCATGAAGTGGGGGTAAACACTCATTGTCATTTCTCCAACTGATGGAAGTTATATTCCTCTAGAAAATCTCTAGACCATTGTCTCTAAAGTCTCCGATGAGTGTTTCCGGTGAGGGTAATATAGGACCATTCTCTCACAAATAGATTGTTATGATAGGATAAGCGGGAGTGAAATTTTTGATAGCGAGAAATTTACAGGTCCTGAACAAAGAGACCATTTAGATCACGATGTTACGTTGTTATGAACATAAAAGAGGGCATCAACAAATTTACGGAGTATCTTGGATTGTAAGGCCTAGAAGCGATAGGAATTGGAACGTTTTGTTGAACCCCAAAGTTCAATTCCATATGTCTAAATAGATTTTATAATTATATTGTCGATTAGAAGTTTACTTTTGATTATTATTTTCGATCGTTTGTCAAGTAGTCTAAGAAGTTGTAGGTAACGTCTGTTAGCTTAAACTCTTTTTAGTCTAGTATGTGGGTTCCATGTTAATCTCTTGTCCAGGTAAAGTCCCAAATAACGTACTTTATCATATTGTGGAATCATGTTTGTATTAATATATAAAGGGGTAGGTTTTCCTTGACAAAATGTGAAAATAATGTGAGCACTCTTCTGTTCATTTACCCTCACTATTCATCTCTTAAACCAGGATTGAAGGTTGTTTATATGGAATTGTAAATTGTTGAAAGCTATGTCAGGATTTGTATGTGTAGCAAATATGGCCGTATCATCTGAATAAGTAGAAATGATAGTATTAGGATCGGATGGGATGTCATGGGTATAAATATTATATAAAATGGGATCAAGGATACTGCCTTGTCAGACTCCGCTTAGAATAGGATATACATGTATATAGCCGAAGATTCTGAGTTAATTGCAACTTGGAAATGACGTCGGAAGAGATATGAAATTATGATAAGGTAGTATGTTGAAGGAAGAAAGCTCTTAAGTTTCTAGAGGAGTCCAGGATGCCAGATTTTTTTCCATTTAGAATCGGAATTCTTATTTTAATAGTAAATTATTGTCCGAATTTCAAGGTATTTGTCTAATTTTCTCAAATCTTCATAACGTCACTGATAAACAAAGAAAGTTCCTCGTCAAATATTTTAAAATTATCAGTACTCCAATAGATAAAAATGTTCTATTACTCGAAAATATGAAACAATTACTGATTGGATAAAATATTCAGCATTATTTGAATCGCTTGTTTAAAGGCCAAAACCTTCCATAAAATATTTTAAATAACAAAAAAAAAATCACTCGCATAACTATAAAATATGTAAAATCTGTGTGTGGGAGGAGTGGAGGAGGGGTGCCGGTGTATAATTTCTGTCGAATTCAGAAATCCTGATAATGATTACGCATTCGAGGGTGTATATTTGTGCACGGAAATGAATCTATAGGTCCGCCGACATATTTTCTATTCGTATCGAGTACTAAAATGGACACTACGTCTACTCCTACTACTGGCAGCTACCCCCCACTATCACCTACTGTGCACACCATATCTCAACTATTATTAATATTTCATCCCAACAATCAAATAAAATAAATCAGAACAAAATTTTCATTTTTGATTTTAAAATCGTTCGATTATTCTATGGAAACCATTGATTTCAGTTTTTTCTGCAACCAGAGGGATGAGGATTTTATTTTTCACTATTAATAATTTATTTTTGCCATTCTCAATACTATCATCTACTGTTGAGTTGATTTTTGCTCTCCATTGTTGTTTTTTTTTTGATTTTTTTTTGTGTTGCTTAATATGAGTAAATATCCTTTTTCGCTCTTTGTTATATACGTGCATATTTTTTTGTTGAATTTTTGTTATCCTTGCAATGTCACTTTAGTACTATGTGTACAGTTTGTTTATATATAAATTTTGTTATATCTTTTGTTATTTTTGAGAGCTTTCTGTTTTTTTTGTTAAATATTTTATTTATGCCTAGTGTTTATAGTACAGATCAGGCATTTATACCGAAATATTTGCTTTTTTTTATTAAGTTCTTATTGACAATTTTGTTTTTATTTTCACTTCCTTTTTATTATTTTGTTTTGTGGACTTTTATCCGATATATCCTGGTCGTATTTTAACTATGGATTTGAGGGAAAGAAGCGAGGGATAGTTGGTGAAACATATAATATATATGGAAGAGTTGGTGTAATTGTTGGTGTAATCTGTCGAATTCAGAAATTCAATAAAAAATTTTTGGGCTAATATATTTTTGCTTTTTTTTTAACTCCTGTCAATGCAGTTGAAACTTTAATCGATGACGATGAATGTAAAACGGTAATAATAAAAGTGCAAATATTCGAATATATTTTTATTTTTCTATAATAAAATAACTGCAAATTGGAAATAACAGCAACAATTTATTTTTTATTTTAACCCACTTACGGTTAAATACTAGTAAAAATATTTATTAAATGAACCATATTTATGGATTTCGATTAAATATGATATTCAAATTATTATTCAATTTGTGCTAATGATTTATTGGTAAGGGTTGGAGAACTTATATATAATAAATAAATTCTTTTAAGGAAATTAAGGAAATGTTTAGCAAAGTTAGGATGAGATCGAATAGATCATTTTTTAAGGAAGTATTCACAATTTTTCAAGAATATTTTTTGATTTTTAGAATATCGAACCGTTAATTTTATTAGTGCTGCATTTATTTTTTTCATTTAGTCGGAATCTCAACATAAGCAAATTACTGTATGGTTAATAAGTATTACCAGACACTGTACTTGAGATTTGTAAAATCTAAATATTGTAAGTAGAAATAGAGAGAATGCATTTCTTTTTAGAAAATGGTAGTTTAAAAATATAACCTAGAAAAGAAGATCTAAAATCTATTGTACTATTTTGTCTGATGCGCAAAAATTCTAAGGAAGATGTGGTAATCTTATATAGGATGAAAAGCTTCTGGTTCTTGTCATCGTCGTAATCTAATTTAAGCTCAACAAATGGCAGAAGTGATCGATTTTTAATTTAAAACTTCATATTATGTTATTTCATATTCAAAAAAAATCAACATTTCATGTAAAATTTCACTGAATTGGAGATTACCTTTTTGGCTATTCAAGGGGATCTCCTCTATATGAACCCGTTGTCCTCAATTTACGAGATTTCATACTGTAGCTCTTTGAAAAGAATAACGACCAAGTATTCTTTAATAGAAACTGGTAAAAAGGGGATCAGGTGCCCCATAGTATTGAAGTAAAATGTACCTGATCAGAGAGATGGGGTATCTTAATAACTACATCGCAGGTACATTCTTAGGACTGGTGATGGGGTATACCAGTTATAGCGGGTACTATGACTGCCGATTATAGTATAGGTTTAAGTAGGCATTGCTATAAACAATTATAGTAACTAGCTTGTAACTGATTGCCGACTGCTAGCTAAGGATGTACCTGTTATGGATATAGCTGCTTCAGGGACGGGACCAGATGAACACCCTGTGGTGTGATTAGATGGATACAGGTTGCGACCGCTTACCATTATAGAATTATACGAATGGATTATATAGATTGTTTGACTTCTTAAAAATGGTGTTTTAGTACTTGACATAGAGAGAAACAAAATTGGCTCGAATATGAGGATATAAGAAAAGAGGGAATCTCATTAAGTGTTCCTTTTATGAGGTAGTCTAAGCAAGAAGTCAAAGAATTGTTGGGTGCAGCAATTTGGATCCAGGCAGTTGAGTTGGCAAAATCCATAACAAGACAGGACTATTTTGAATGTTGATAGGGTATATCTCAATGCCTATGGCCGTAGGCGATCTTAGGTTTTAAGTTTTGCGATAGGTATGCGACATTAAATAATAGAATAATTAAATAAATATAAGTTATTCTGGATAATTTCAAGTCTGTATACTATGAAATAAATACGGTTTACTCCAGGACTCTTTTCTATCTTCAATACTTTTTTTAATTTCTATTAAAGTTCTTTAATATATTACTATCAATTTAATTCACTGTTATGCTGATAACCTTTCATCATCAACCAGGAATTTAGTCTAGTGAATTCAGTTTAGACAACCGAAGATTTAGTTTAGGCATGCTGAATCACAGAACTCCAGACGTCCTGACTTTGTGCTCAGATAATCGGGTTCAACATTTCCAGGATGTTCTTGGGGTCTTCGCTAACGCCATCGCTTCATTAAAGACTGGGATTCCCTCGTTTTCTGAGAACATAAATAAAGCCTTTTAGAATTTCTGTGGAGGATCTTCCTCATCCATACGGATAACGTATCCAACCTACCGCTTACTGTTGAGCATAATCGGTTTCTTCTCATATAGAGCACAAGAAACTTTTCGAACGATCCTCCCCTCAAAACAGAGCAAGAGTTTCCGATGGATTTTTTTGAGATCTCAAGTTACCGAAGAATACATAAGGACTGAAGTTGTACAGCAGTAACTTCGATATTATAGTAAGAATTTTCGAACAAAATAATTTAGCCCGACTGAAGTAGGCCCCATTAGCCTCAATCTTAATGAAGACTTTTCGATCAACATCTTTAGGTACTCATAATTGTTTCCCATTTAATGTGCCTGCTCTCCAAACTAATTTAGGTTCGATTGATTTTAATAAGGGTCTTAAAAAATAATGCGTAATTTTATGCATCCAAAAATTACAAGCTTTAATCCATGAGGGGCACTTGTCTATGACCAAAAATTTTATAATAGTAAAGTTAAAAGTTTTCCCAAGCGGTGTAGATATTCCAAATCCTTTCTGTTACATAGGGGCAGCAACTCTTAAGAATTTATCATGCCTGGGAGTTGCCAAACTAAAAGGTGGTAAAAGGATAACGGAGTCAGTAACAATATTTCCTGCCTTTTCCTATTTTATAGAATTTTCCATAAACAGTGTTTTGATCCGTTCAAGTTATCTGCAAAGGATCATTTTCAGGACGTCTCTTTTCGGTCATACTGTAAAAATTATATCCACTGATATTTAAGAAGCAAAGTGCATTAGTATACCTAACATTCGGCTATTTCTGGAAGCATATTATTAGTATATTTATAAATCCTTAGGCGGGAGCGTATCATTGAAAGAAAAATTAAAATAAATTAATACGATTTCATTATTCGTCATATTCGTGATTGTTCAATTAAAAGTTTAGCCATACACGTATTAGAATTGTGATGCATTTAAGTTTTTATATATTGTATTTTTCTTTAACTTTTAATATATTGTTTTCACTTTTTATTGCCGAGCCAGAATCTCTGTTGTATATTTTATATAAAATTAACTTTAGTGTTTCATCAAAAACCTGCAATATTCAATAAGGAATATAATTTTTGAGTTTTTGCAATTACGCAGTAAAATTTCTCAGCTGATGGATAAAAATAATTTTTGAAAATTAGAATCGATTGAAATTATATTTTATACTTTTTTATTTTTCACTGACCCTCTATCCTCCTAAATGACGATACCTCAATTAATACAGAAATTATTTTGCAAAGCTTAACCAAAAACCAACAGACAAAAATAAAACGGATCTAATTTTATTCCTATTAACGAGCGTAAATAATTTATTAGAAAATAAATATTACAGCCGCAAAAATCGAAATAGGTAAAATTTTGAAATTATTCTCTTCAACTATGTAACATTGTTTACGAAAGTGCTTCGTTAACATTGTTTACCACGTGGCTTTTAACGAAAATGTAATTTTTCTCTATCAATACGTTCATACTACCCCTACCTTGCGGGATGGCTTTTACCGTATCGCTGCAGTTAGTTGCAATCTACCCATTTTTAGGGCGGTACATTGCGCACAATTAATTGTGGTAAATATGTTCAGTGTATAATTAATTTCGGTCTAATGCTTTGATAAATTTATACTGCACTCGAAAATGTGCACTCTACTGTTCATCTGTTCACCTAAGCGAAAGTTATTAATTTATCTTAAATTATTTGCATATTCAGTACGCGTTACATAAATTTTTGCTTTTATGATCCTGCCGCTATTGCTGCCATATAGTATAATTTCAATCAACCCCATTCTACTCCTTCAATATTGTGGCAACAATCTATTTCGATTGTTAAATGTAAGTTCAGAGGTTATACAATTATTGAACACAAACTCCAAAATTGCTGTTTGTTTAGCTGTCAAATCACCACACAAAAGTAGAATTTTTTTTAAAAAAAATTTATTTTTTTAATTAATACTTAGGACAATTTTGATCTGATATCCTTTCAGAGATGAGAAACTACATTTACTTATATTATGGTTTTTAAACTTCTGTGAAAGTGATTATTATTTTTAATACATTTTTAAGTATTATTTATTGAGTAACATTTTTTTTATTATTTACTTGTATTGTTAAATGAAAAATGTGTAAGTTGATATTTAATATAATTTAGATTGTTAAAATAAAAATAGTTTGTTCTATTCAGATTATTCCTTACCTAAATAATAGAATTTTCTATAAGGGAAATATATTTTCTCACTCGTACAGTAGGAAGAGTCCTTAGCGATCGTGATACATATAAATCCGCTAATTCAGATGGTATATCCACCACAGTTCTGAAGAGGTGCTCTTCTACATTGGTTTATCCACTCCATGAGCTTTTTCACATATCCTTTTCTTCTGGAATTTGTCCGCACAGATGGAAAACAGCATTTCCATCTGTGCGGACAATGAGTTTTTTTTTTCGCCTCTAATTACCAAGCCCTTTTACTATCATCCCTTTTTTCTGAGGACATGGAAACACTGATAAACTAGCAGCTAATGAAATATATTGAATCAAGGAAACTTTTCAGTGACCGTCAATTTGGTTCGTTCGCTTGACAATAGATGCACTGCTGATTTGATGGTATATCCAGCCTAAAAGTGGAACCACTCTCCCCATTTTTTTGGTGAGTGAAGAATTACTGTACAAGATATATGAAAGTCATTTGACAGAGGTTTGCATCTCACTCGTTTATTGAAAATGCGTGCATATGGGAGGTTTCTTTTTTCGAACCGATCAATGAAAGTTGTTTTTTAAGGTTTTAAGTCTGCAGTACCCCAAAAAAATGCTGGTATTCTCTACTATTCAGTTCTATCTTCGACACTAATTATAATTTTCATAAATAATCTCTTAATCTGTTGCTTCTAAGGCAGTTTTTCATACTGGTTTCCTGATTCATGTCATTGCTATTTGGTCATGGATATGGAAAAACAACATACAATATGGAAAAACTGTTCAAAAAGTATCGCGAATTTTGCGTTTTTTCAAAAATTATTTATGTAATCATGAATATCTATTTGGCCCTTTCAAAGTAATCACCACCAGATATTATACACTTGTGCCAACGTTATTTCCAATGCTCGAAGCACTTCAAAAAATCATTTTTTGTGATCTTGTTCAGCTCCTACTTCGATGCCATCTTTATCTCCTCAATCGTAGCGTAGCGTCGTCCTTTCATGGGGCTCTTCAGTTTCGGGAATAATAAATCGGTGGTTGCGGCATTATTTTCAGTTTCGGGGAATACGGTGGTTGCGGCATTATTAGTGTGTTGTTTTTGCCCAAAAATTCACGCCCAAACAACAATGCGTGAGCAGGGTCGTTATCATGGTGCAAAATCCAATTATTGTTCTTCCACAAATCCGGGCGTTTCTGGTGGATTGCTTCACGCAACTTGTGCATAACTCGCAGGTAATATTTCTTATTGGCCGTTCTACCCTGTGGCAAGAACTCATGATGCACGCCCGTGCAATTGAAGAAAACTGTAAGCAAAACCTTCACATTCGACCGAACTTGGCGGGCTTTTCTCGGTCTTGACTCATGCGGTAGCTTTTATTGGGATGATAGAGCTTTGGCTGCCAAGTCATAACCATAAACCCATGATTCGAATTATGACCCTCTGGAGCAAATTTGGGTCATCGCGGAGAGAGTCCAACAGGTCCTTAGCAATGTTAATGCGATGCAGTCGCATTGACAATGGTACGAATTTCGCGGTGACTCGCCTCACGCCAAAATCATCGGTAAAAGTCGAATGGCACGAGCCAATCGATATGTTTAAATCCTCAGCAACTTTTCTAACTGTGATTCGACGATTGGCCAATACTATTTTCTTCACTTCATCAATGTTTTCGTCTGTTGTTAACGTGCTCGGGCGTTCGGCACGCTTTTCGTCATTCACATCTTCTCGGCCCTTTGAGAACATTTTGTACCACCGATAAAAGTTGCTATTGTCCAAGGTAGCTTCACCATATGAACAATTCAACATTCGGAATTAGTCTGCGCAATTAATTTTGTTTTTCACACAAAACTTGATACAGTTTGTTTGATCCATTTTTTGGATTGGGTAAATATCGAAGACGAGCCAAAACACGTGCAAGCTAAGCAGCTGTAAAAAAATAACTGTAAATTGAAAATGTCCGAACTTGTTGGCATAAGTGAAAGACATGAGCACCAACATAACGCCACAAAAAATCTAAAATCGAATATACGTAACCCGCGGAAATTCAAAATTCACGATAACTTGCACGAAGCAATCCGCCAGAAACGCCCGGATTTGTGGAAGAACAAAAATTGGCTTTTGCACCATGATTACGCCCCTGCTCACGCATAGTTGCTTGGGCGTGAATTTTTGGCCAAAAACAACACAATAATAATACCGCAACCACCGTATTTCCCAGATCTGGCCCCCCCCGTGACTTTTTCTTATTCCCGAAACTGAAGATCTCCATGAAAGAACGACACTACGGTACGATTAAGGAGGTAAAGACGGCATCGAAGGAGGAGCTGAACAAAGTTCGACATTTAGTCTATACAAAAATATTGTTGTTGGTCCAGTCTGGGTCTTTGCGTATGGATTAGAGATAATTTGGGAATGACTGTGAGCACTGCACGCCACAGAATTTCTCCAGCAAATTGAACTACACCTTTATAAAATAAAGCTCTCATATGTTCCAGCACCTAACGAAACTCGTCATTCGTATTAATGAGTAAGTTTTATTGAAATAATTCAATGGTTACTTGGCTATAACCAAAGATGATAATGATGTTTCACGCTTTGTCGTCTCCAGAGTATATCAGAAGGGTAATTGGGACTACCAGTAGAATAGTGATATACGATACTGAAAGTGGGATGAAAGCATACAGTATCAATAGGAGAGTCCCTCAGGGCTCAGTCCTGGACCAATTGTTATGATATATTATGTATGATTTGCTGCTCAAGCACTCGATGCCAAAGGAGTAATTTCGGTTGGATTTGCAGATGACATTGTTGTCATCGCTACCGGTAAATTCATCGAAGAATGCAATTCACATTATCAAGCGCTGGCTATTATCATTGGGCCTCAAACTTCCTGATCAGAAAACCGAGGTAGACTAACAACCAGCAGGAAAGTAAAGGAAACAATCATTCTTATCATCGATGATTATCTCGCAACCATCGCTAAATCTTTTAATCACTATTGAAAATACAAGCTGGATCGTGCCTATCTTAGCAAAGATTATGCCTAATCATGGAGGAACCAGACAGAGCCGACACAAGCTCCTACCCACAGTTATCAGCTCTATGATACTCTATGCGACCCCCATATGCACAGAAGATATCTCTATGGAGACGTACAAGCGTCAGGTGATGGCGGTATATCATCGAAGTGCATTTCGAGTCTCGACAGCATTTCGTATTGTCTGTGTTATCACTAACATGCTGCCAATCGAGCTTTTGACAGATAAAAGGGGTAGAATATATCATCGGAAAAGAAATTTAAACCATAGACTCACCGTCAGCAGGTAAAAAAGAACCGAGGTAGTGGGGAGATTGCCGCGATACTATTGTAGAATCTATCGATTAAGGGAAGATGGATGCATCATCTCATTCCTGATACAGCCACATGGAATGGAAGAGGTCATGGAGAACTGGAAAACTATATGGCCCAATTTCTTATATCGCATGGGTACTTCAGGGCATATCCCAGAAAGGCATTCTCACATAAATGATAGCGGTAGCTGAATACGCATCCTGAGTAATAACCCCACCCTATTAGAAAAAACCCCACAATGAAGATAATGAATTTGGGTCCTATTAAAATTAATAACTGAATAGTATATAGTTTTGCGAGCGATCGCCATATCCCTCAACAAGAATAAGCATTCATCGAGCCCATAAAACTGTTCAAGGAAAAATTTCCTGTAGGTAGACTCGACATTTGCATCTGTCTCTAATTGTGTAGCTAATAAAAATAAGAACAATAAATTTCTTTTTAAATGAAGGTAGTACCAATATATTTGACTAAATCAGAAGAGGGGCTAATTGGAAAAGCAAACGTTATCATAAATGAAGCTGAATTCGGAATAGTGTGAAGGTATAGAAAAATTATTTCACTGATAAGCATGGATTCAGATTGAAAGTGATATACTATACTAGCTAGCTTGATACCCATTATTAGCAGCATCTCTTAACTATTATATAATTAAAAAACGTTGCTTACATCTGAAAGATTCGGTTGTTTTAACTTAAAGTTTCCGCACCCGAACGAGTTTGTACAGGTGCGTTTTCGTAGTGTAGAATCCAATATCTGATATTGCACAAACTATGCATTTTCAGGCGTACATAAACGCCTTTGCTAAAGTTGAACATCTCAGCAATTGGGATGCAACTATTTGCAAAACTTTTAAGAACCCTGCAGTCACATCTTTAATTGAGTATTTTGAGCTAACTAACTCGAAAATAGATTTTGCAGAAACAGAGCTTTCCGGCAGAACCAAGCTACTTTCCAATAAAAATGCGATGCCCTTCATAATGTAACACGAAACCCAGAAATAAGTAATATTTTGTTAAAGTGAGTTAGGTTCAAAGCTTTTGCAATGGCATAAAGAAATTGACATAATTTAATATAATATCATATTGTAATTATTTTTATAAATCCCCTAATTGATTTATATCTTCGAGAATATATGAAATTTCACAATTTTACTTGAACAATTATAAATTTAATGAAAATGATAATAATTATTGTAAAATAATAATGATAACAGAAAATATGATAAAAATATAATAATATTAATGAGAATTTGAATATAATGTAGTAAATCGACCAAAAAAAAACTGCAACATTTTCAAAATATAATTAAATTTTCGAGTTTATTTATAAAAATAATACTCCATTGAGTATGGATGTGTTAATTTTTTCCCAACCCAATATTAATTAACAACGTACACTATGTAAATAAAATTTAATAAAATTGAAATTTTATATCTGATTAAATTTTGCTAACTAAACGTAAATGGTAGGTGTACGGATTTCAAATGAATTTATTTACAAATATATTTGTAGCTAATTTGAAGTAATTTAATGACATGTGGTAAAATTTTATATACTCTGCCTTACTTTTCCCCTCCCCACATTGTAAAACCCATTTCCATACCAAGTATGTGGTAAAAGTCCTCCGAATTTACTACAAACCTAAACAGATATTCTGTTCTCAAAATTCAACCGCATTTTTATGTATGAGATTATATGGAATTGTATCAAATGGAATGTGCAAAAAATATGTATGCACATAAACAAAATAACCAAATTGTGCAATTAAGTATTTTGTTGCAATTTTAAATTAATTAATCCAAAAATACCTAATTTGCTTATATGAAAAATTAACATGTCAGAAATTTATGTAGAAATTTTCTGCAAATGACTACTCATAGTTGATAGGTTGAAATTGTTACAAATAATAATTATTATATCCAAAATTTATCCAAAAATTGATGTTCGGAATTTTAAATATGTTCGCAAAAATTAGTGTGTCGAGCACCTAATAGAAATTGTATGAAAAATGCTTCGAAAAACAATGTGGTATGTACTAATTTAAATGGTTAGATGGAGGCTATTTAAAGGAGATATAATTCACACTTTGGCAAAACTGCAAAGTGATGTTACAGTTGGTAATAACCGAATTATATAGGAATAAATACCAACACTGATATTATTATATACTATAGATTAATCCAAACTGTAATAAGCTATTCTGGTTGCCATTACTTTATAATCAAACAACTCCACTCTCCCTAGTCGTAATGAATAAGTTTACCGCAGTAATAATATGATTACGAGACGCGCGAACTTTTGTCCATTTCGACACGTTTCAATTAGACGAACTCATCAAAATTCATGGTGGTTTCGAGATATTGCAACATAATTAGAATCCCTAACTAATCCCCAGAAATTGGTTCTGAGTATCGCTCTATTAGAATGATGAGATCGAAATAGTCTAGTGTTGGTCCTATAAAAGTACTCACGTAAAATGTTTATTATGTGAATAATAAGCGTATGATAGTATTAAACCCAATAGAAGGTATAGACGTAAGATGAGTAAATATACACAACGGTTAGCAAATTTGATTAAGAAAATAATTAAGTTTTTTTTTTAAATACCTTCTTTTAAACGAAAAATTAATAAAATAACGCAACTGTTGATAGGTGTAGAGATATTGACAAAGTACAATAATTTTAGATACGATAGTTTTCTTATAGAGTTTTAATTTTCAAATAAAGGAGATGCAATTTATATTAGCTGCAGAAATATTTTAATTGCAGTGTTTAAGTGGCCATTTTTAAATAGTTCCTTAAAATTGACTTATTGTGATAATGAAATTTTTAGAAATGTTTTAAATATTGGTAATATTACATGGTGGATTAGTTTAGAAATCCTTTAATCGAAGAAGTTTTTTGATATTAGTCTATTTTTTACTTATCAAGTGTGTAGATCTATGAAAGGCTAGAAATTTTATTTAGTTTGATTTTGGGAGTTGCAAATTGATTGAAAAATGGTTCAGATGTGAATGTACTATAGTTTCAATTCAAATTTCAAATTAGTTGAAAATTAGTTCGTGTTCATAAGTATTCAATTAGAATTTTCAATTTATAATATTAAGAAATTAAAAATAAATTGTATAAATTGAAAAAAATTGACAAATTTTCATATAATATCAACAAAATAAAAATTTACAGTGTGGTTTCTATATTCCAAATTGATTTTATTTTGCTGCCATTTTGGTTGGAATGATATTTTTCCATTGGCATTTAATAGTCGTAGAGAGTGATCAATATTTAACGTTGTAATAACGTATTGAAATTATTAAAATATTTTATTAAAATAATTTTTCAATTGTGAATACGTGGAGAAAATTATGTGACTTTTTTGGTGTTAATCATATGCCAAGCAAGTCAACCATTCAGCGTGTAATGATTAATTTTAAAAATATGCATTCACTGGCAGTTAAAGCGATAATTGAGCGATAATTAACCCAACGTACACCTGAAAAGATTGATGCAGTGAGGCAGAGTTTTGCAGAATGTTCGGGTGCCTCTTATCGAAGCCGTACACAAGAATTGGGAATATCTTCACTATTTTTGTTAAAAATTCTCAAAAAAGATTTGCTTTTTTAAATTGACATAACAGCTTCAGATTGAACGGCGGTGAAACTGGAGTGCGCGAGTCTTACACCTTGGTACACGTATAGACGATCACCATTTTTGGAAAAAAAATCGTGATGAGCAGTGAAGCATACTTCGACGTGGCTGGCTTTGTTAATAAACAGAATAACCGCTATTGGGTTGGGGAATTGAAAATCCTCAACTGATACACGAAGGACAACTACACCCTTGGAGAGTAACTGTATGCTGCGGCATTATTGGGACATATTTCTTTGAGAATGCTGGAGACAATGCTGCTATAGTTACTGGTGACCGCTATCGGGACATGTTGGAAAACTCTCTTTTGCTCGAATTGGATCAATTAGGCTTTCAGAACATGTAGTTCCAACAAGACACAGCTCGTGCTACGATACAAATGTTGACTGGCCCATACGATCCCCTGATTTGAACCCTCTCGATTTCTTTAGATTAGGAGTACTTGAAGCAATAGAGCTGAATAAATCAACTACATCATCGATGCCTTAGAACAAAATTGTTTAAATAACACCAGAAGTTTGCGAAAATTGCTAAAATAACACCAGAAGTGTTCGATGACTAACATCATATTCCATACGTAATGCTAAAAATCATTTAATCGGTCAATAAAATATATATTATAAAATTTTATTTCATTTAAAAATTATTTAAGAAAAACTTTGACATGAAATATAAAACACACAATAAAAGTATATTACACGCATCCAAAAAAAATTGGATGCTTACTCCGCAAGTAAATTCATTACATCAGTAAAACGACCTATTAAAACCAAGAGGTCATCTGCTCCTAGTATACCGAACTCGTCACCCCCCCCCCCCCCTTTAAGAAGAAATCACAACACCAACACTCAACAAAATAAACTCACCGTCCCGTCAACAAGTACTGCAAACCGATTCCTCCTATTAGCGGAAAACGAAGCGAGCAATACGGAAGGGAAAGAAGTGACCACGACCTCTAAACGTAAACAACTTATATAATTTCAGTAATACGGGGGGTGCTATTGCGAAATACATTGGCACAGACAAATTCATTTGCAAGGCCAATACTATAGTAATAAAAATTATTTTTGACATAGACAGCGTGCTATAGCAGAAAGTAATATTCAACAGCAGAAAGTAATGCTACTTTTATTTAACCACCAACCCCCTTCCCCCCTCACCCATATCTTTCCATAGTAAACTTAAAAAAATTTCTTATAACTTCGGAAATATTAAAGCAACTATCTAAAAACGCAATTGTTCCACTCACATATTTATATACAATATAACAGCTTTTTCCATACAACATATTTTCCCCAACTTTGGATATTTTCAATAATTTTGGGGAAAGTATGGATGTATAGATCCATAAGTTTACTCCCAACTTCATTCTTCCTTTAGACCCATAAGCTTACTCCCAACTCTTGTCAAAATAGTGGAAAAATTGATTTTTAAACGGCTTTATCCCATTATTGTATATCAAAATGTTATTCCCCATCATAAATGTAGCTTTCGAAGTAAACACTCCACTATCCAGAGTGTTATTGCGTGGTTGACTTCATTGCATTTACTATTTTTAGCCTTCGATGGAGTATGGCATTGTTGGCTTCTCTGGAAGCTAAAGAGAATCAAATTCCATCTCTGCCAAGGATATTTTCAGGTGATTGAGAATGCCGAACAATCTGAGATATCATCTATCCGAGTAGATGTTCCTCAAGGTAGTATTATTAGTGCTTTATTATATAATAACCTAATACCAACATATGCTGATGACACTGCCAACCTAGTCCACTATTCTCCAAACCCATATTTACTCCCTTTAAAAATAGTTCAAAAACTATAAAGTGAAAATGATTGAACAAAAATGCGTTCTTTGCCTTTCATAACCTTGAATAGCACCATTATTCCACCAAAAGACGAACTACGTTATCTAGGACTCAAGTTTGACAAACGATTAAAATGGAACGCATATACAAAACAAAAAAGTAAATGAATTTAACGGACGATAAAAGTAGCTGGTGCGATTCTTTGACGCAAGATCAAAGCTAACAATTGACAACAAATTGCTACTATGGGTATACAATAGTGAAGCCAATCTGGACGTACGGACTTGAGCTTTGTAAAATGGGTTGATTTCCGAAGAGGAAGTTTGCCTGCCGAGAATTTCGGAATGGTCGTTGAGTAGACTGGTTTGCTGATGTAGAGAAATTTTCCACCATTGTTGGTATGGCAATGCCATTTTGGTATTTCAGTGGGAACAAAACGGTGAAGCGCTTGTACCGCCAGGTGATTAGCCCGCTCATTACCGAGTATACCATCGTGACCTGGAACCCTATGCAATCAGACATTTCTATTATTTCATAGATATGACAAATATCGTTTAGGATCGGATTATTTGATGGTCTACGAATGACTTCCAAAGCTGTTTGACTGTCGGAAAAAATATGTACGCTACGATGTTTGGGGAGATTAATTGCAGTTTCAACTGCCGTCGTTATTGTCCCACAGTTCGCTATAGCGACGGCAGTTGAGACTTCTACTAGAAAAGATTATCAGTGCATGTTATGTTGTCATCAATAGCTGAGTTCGTGAACAGAAATTTGGAATCACCCAATCCATCCACCAATTCAAGAAAAAGATTAGTATAGACCGGAGTGTAAACATCCAAAACTCCGCCCTTAGCTCTGGTTTCCTGGTAGGGTGGAGAAGGGAGGTTGGGAAAATAGGGAAATGGAGAATGAATTTCTTTTAGAATAGGTGGGGGGAGAAATTAGTTTTTGAAGATTGTGAGGGGGATGTTTGGGAGTGCAAAGGTTTTTATAAATAAGGTTAAAGTAATGTAATATGGACTTTCTACCGATTTCAATAAGGATCGAGTCTACAGTAGAAGTCCGGTGTACTTCACTGCCTAGTCCACCAAGAAAGTCCAATACTTCAACTTGCTTTTGCCTTGATACTGGAATTCTGACACAGAAAGTGAAGAAATAGAGCAGCATAGTTACGTTAGCTACTCTGATGGATTTTAGAATTTGGTCAAGTCTAAAAGCTAGTATCTTTTAGAATCATCCCATTTTAGAATCACCCAAGCTTCCTATAGTTGGATGAATTGATGTCAACCTTTTTGTTTCTACATAGTGTTGTAGAAACCCTCAACTCCACTCCTAACTGCGGTTTCCAATTTGGGCGTAGAAGAGAGGTTTGGAAGTTAAAAGAAAGAGTGGGTACATCCCTTTGTAACTGAGAGATCATTTCGGATAGGGAAGACGAATTACTTTTTGAGTACACGTAGATGGTAGATATAATAACTCATTATAAGAAATTATGAAGAGGATAATTTAGGAAGCAAAGGTTTAACCGACAATTATGAACATACGTTTAGTGTAAAATAGAGTTTCGATAAATTTCCATAAGGATCGAGTCCCCCAAGAAAGCCCGCTATGCTCCACTGGCTATTCCATAACGATCAAGTCCATCAAGGAAGTCTGCTGCTTCAACTTGCCTTTGCCTTGTTACTGGTATTCTAACCTATAAGGTGATTCAATAAAGCAACGATAGTCCTTCCAGCAGGGGGTTAGCTACTCTGATTGCTCTCACTTTTACTAATCTTACATTTACTACTAACCAGAATCTTCAATATAAATATTTTTTCTTCAGAAATGATGATTATTATCTTCTTTTAAATGATTCCATTGTATAAAGGATGCTTTTCCTCTACTTTTTATTTAGTTTTGGTTTGGCCAGGGTACAGTGAAGAGCCCTTCTATTTTTTCAAAATGTCGGTCGATAAAGTGCATTTACGTCATTGTTTACTTTATAAATTTCGTAAAGACAATACTGCGAGTGTGGCAACCAAAAACATTTGCGAAGTGTATGGAATAGATGTCATCAAAGTTCGACAGGTACGAAGATGGTTTACAAAATTCCGATCTGGGGATTTTTCACTAATTGATAAACCACGTACCGGGCGGCCACTGAAGTCTAATGACGACAAGTTAAAAATCATAATTGACACCAATCCACGTCTAACCACCAGGGAAATCGCGTCGATGATGGGAGTCAACCAAATAACCATATGAAGCGTATTGGGATGGTTTCGCGGTACGACGTTAGGATACCTCATCAATTGTCGGCTGCCAATTTATTGGATTGTGTTTCAACGTGCGTTGCTTTGAGTGCGAGACAAAAACATAAACCTTTTTTGCATCGTTTGGTAACGGGAGATGAGGAATGGGTCGTGTACAATAACGTAACAAGAAAGAGACATTGGGCTATACCTGGACAAGCCCCATTAACAACTTCGAAAGCCGAAATCCATCAAAAAAAAGTTATGCTTTGTGTTTGGTGGGATTGTAAGGTTATTGTGTATTTTGAACTCTTGGAACGCAATCAG
The DNA here is from genome assembly GCA_958298945.1 of Atherix ibis. Lineage (NCBI taxonomy): Eukaryota > Metazoa > Arthropoda > Insecta > Diptera > Athericidae > Atherix > Atherix ibis. The sequence continues at coordinate 34,682,807 of OY282609.1, forward strand.
ACAATTACAGCAGAAGGATCTTGACAGCAATTATCCAAATTGAACATCACCCTTCAAAAGGATAGACCAGAATTGGTAAACAGAGAAGGGGTAGTGTTTCATCTAGACAACGCGCGACCACATGTGGCTATGATGATCCATCACAAGCTGAATGAGTTGAATTGGTATGTTATCAAGCATCCACCGTATTCTTCAGATCTTGCTCCTTCCGATTTTTATTTATTCCGATCACTGCAAAATTTTTTAAATGATAAAAAATTTGATACAATAGAGCAGTTAAAAACATCCCTTACTACATATTTCGCATCAAAATCCACGAAATTTTACACTAATGGTATTAATAAGTTGATAGAAAGATGGGAGAAGGTTATAAGAACGGATGGAAATTATATAATTGATTAAATATGATAAATAATACAAATCCAAAAAAAAATGGTTAATTGTATATGTAAAAAACGGTCATACGTTTGCATTCACAATTTATTTGAATTCTAAAAAAAGAAGTTTAGACATTAAAAACAATTACTTAAAAAAAAGTTTAACTGAATATTTATTAGTATTATTGGGTGCATTTTTTATTTATCTCATTTAATTTTTTTTTTTAACTGCATCTACAATTTTATTGTAACAAGCAAATTTACATAACATTTTAATTTACAATCTTATGCATCATGAAGTGGGAGTAAACACCCATCGGCGTTTCTCCAACTAACGGAAGTTAGATTCCTCTAGAAAATCTCTTAAGCCTCTGTTGAATGTTTCCGGGGAGGGCAGTACAAGACAATTCTCTCACAAGTGGATTATGATGATAGGATAAACGGGAGTGAAATTTTTGATAGCGGGAAATGTACAGGTCTTGAATAAAGGGAACATTTAGATCACGAACATAAAAGGTGGCATCAATATTTTACGGAGGTTCGAAACAATATCGAATAGGAATTCGAACGTTCCGTTGATCCCCAAAGTTCAATTCCATATGTCCAAATATGTTTTATAATTGTATTGTACAATAGATTAGTAGTTTACTTTTGATTGTTAGTTTCGAGCATTTGTCCAGTAGTCTAAGAAGTTGTAGGTAACGTCTGTTAGCTTAAACTCTTTTTAGTATAGTATGTGGGTTCCATGTTAATCTCTTGTCCAGGTAAATTCCCAAATAACGTACTTTATCATATTGTGGAATCATGTTGCTATTAAGTTATAACGGGGTAGGTTTTCCTGACAGCACTCTTATTTTCATTTACCCTCACTTTTCATCTCTTAAACTAGAATTAATGGTTGTGTTTATGGGATTGCAAATTGATCGAAGCTATTTCAGGATTTGTAGATGGGTTGTCATGGGTACAAATATTATATAAAATGGGTCCAATAATACTGCCTTGTAGGAACCCAGATAGAATAGGATATATTTCCGAGATTTTTGAGTTAATTGCAACTTGGAAATAACGTATGGAGAGATATGAATTTATGATAATATAGTATATTGAAGAAAGACAATTCTTGAGTTTCCAGAGGAGTTCAGGATGCCATACACGATCAAAAGCTTGGGAAATATCTAAAACTATTCCTCGGCAATAGTATTTCCTCTCCACAGAGGATGCAATGTAATCAACAATATGATGGAATTGCTGGATAGTGGAGTGTTCAGATCGGAAGCCAAATTGGTGATCAGGAATAATTTTTTCATTAACTAAAACTGGGTAGAGTCGTTTGAATAGGAGTTTTTCAAATATCATACTAAGAATTGGTAAGAGGCTGATAGATCTATAGGAGGAAGGAGAATTAATAGGTTTATTTGGTTTAGGAATCATTATAATAATAGAGGTTTGTTTTTTTATATTTATTTTTTACAGTCATAGTAGATATTTTCTTAGGTGTTATATAGTAAATTTAATCTTAGAGCATAAACTTAAGTATAAAAGGTCCTGTCAGTAATTCAACTCTTCAGAAATACTATCTGCAATTGGCAGATTTTGCTTGAATTTTGTAGATATTGCAGAAATATAAAATCGTAGAATATATTTTCTATATAACATAACGTGATGGAGCCAAAATAAATTGATGGAGGAGTCGTACCTGTTGGGAAATTGTGTACACAAAACCGAATACTAATTAATCTACTAAAAATTATTCTACAATACATTTTACTATAAGAAAAATCCTTACCAAATCTTATAAATACCTTCTTTGGCGGACTATTCTACTAGGTAGTCGGATTTTCTTTTTCCTTTTGGGAATGTTTGTTCGAGCATCCAGTGAATATTTAAAATTTACAAAACCCTTTAAAATCTGTTAAAATTTCAAAGTTAATTTCTCAGTTCAGTACCTTCTAAATCATTAATATTAGAAATAATAGCTGAACGTCTGCCTGCCTACTCATCTCTAAAGCCGTATTATTAACACCTCACACTCTGCCTTAATAATATGATGAGAACAGACACAGTTCAGCCAAAATAAGATAATACACAAGGGGGATTCTCCTAATTCTTTCATGAACTTTAAAAATATTATCTTAAAAGCGAAGATCTAAAGACAAGTCTTACCCTTTCGGGAATTTGTGGTTTTAGCTGTGAGAATTTCAAATATTCCAAGTGCCAGTCGACAAAAAACTATTTTATAGCCTCTTTTGAATTTTTCTCGACAAACCAGAGCTGGTTGAGACCAGCTCATACACGTATAGTGGATACCATCGACGATTCTAAGACTACTGCCATAATTCTTATCTATGTAGCTCCAGTTTTGTTCGTAGCATCGGTTTTGTCCTCTTTGTACGTATATTATAGCATTTGAGGAGCAAGGAATTATTTAGAACTTCTTATATTCTTTAATACTTCCTAAATTCCATCATCACTCTACGAAGTGGTAGTAAAGTACCTTTACTTGTTTACAGGCTTGGTCAATTGTACAATCAACTCACACGTACGTAACTTATTCTTGTTTTCCGGAAGACTTTCCAATTATTCCCCTGAAGAAATGATGGTAGTTATGCTGTTGATACTATACCGATTTTTCGTGCTGTGGTAATGTTATGGTTGCGTGAATTCCTCTGTCCTTTGGCTGGTTGGTTTGTTATAAAATCCATTCAGTCTTTTCTTCTTTAAGCTGGATAAAATGGTTACGTATTAACTGTTGAAGCTGTGGCGTTGGACAGAAATGTCGCCTGTGCTGTCATCATACTCGTTATTTTAATGTTCGTTTAACAAATTTCCTAAAAATAGCACTTAATTTTTTTTTGGTTTTTGGAAAGAGTGGACATTCGAAATTTTTTCTATTCATTATAAATTGTTCTTATCTAACTTAGTGGTAGTTGATTTTTTCATATTTTCCAAGAGGGGTATTTATTTATTAGTAAAATTGGTGTTTCCAAAATTGGAAAAAAAGTTTCAATATGGAAAAAAATTAATTATCATTCCTTTCCCCAACCATAATCTTTTGTTTGGTATAATTTTCTTAAAATTTAAATACGAACAAATTGAGAATGTAGTATCTACTTTTAAAATTATATTTTTCGTACCGAAATGGACACCACTGTGGGAGACAGACATTCAATTTAATACTCCTGCTGTTCCAATAAATTATATAATAATAAAAAAAATATATATTTTATAATTTATTTGCACTGTAGGGGGTAGTTTAAAGCTATGTTTATAGTACATGACATACTCTATACATATAGAAATGATTCTAGCTTAAATTCAGTGTTAAATTTTTGATATAAATTCTCCGATTCATACCCATACTAGGTGATTTAATAAAAGTATTCAAGTATTCGTGCATCATTTCAGGGATGAGTTGTCTTCTTATTTTTGGTGACTTTATTTTATTTCTGATATTGTCGTGATCCTAATTTTAAGCTGATAAGTCTCCTTTTACGTGGTCACGTAATATAAATTGTTTGGAATTAAAGCATCTGTTCGTGTTCGAGCTTCTTTCCGGCTAACGTTATGATTTATTTTCAAATTTTTCTATTAATTTCGTTCAAATCACCAGAGAGGGAATTTTAACAAACTTGCGAGGGCGTGCAATGACTTATTCTATTTTTTTTTTAAAGTATATATACTCTGTGATCGAACTCAATTAAATTGAGTTTTTTTTTTTTTTTGGTCTAGTATAATTTGGAAAATTATGAAGATATAAGTAAATGGTAGAAAAATGGTACAAATCAAGTCACAAATTTCGGAAATTTTATTATTTGTTAGAAAAAAATTATTAACAGTCCCTTTTACTAGAAGTTGTGGGTGTTGTAATTGATGATGACATGAAAAGGTTTTTTAGGGTTGGAAATAACAAATTTACTTGAAAGTATTCAAAAGTCTAAAATTTCATTTATTATATAAAAATATAGGATTTACTTTTGAATATTCAAAAGGAGGTTACTTGAAAAAAATTTTTACGAATAAATTTGATTGTTTTGATCTGCCATATAAGAGGAGAAAAATCTCTCTAATCTGTCAACTAAAAATAAAATTTTTTGTAGGTAAAAAATTTCTTATATGTACATGTTTTGAACTGCTTTATTACTCAGCTACCGTTAGTATTTGGGGTCATCGTATTTATTATCCTTAAGTGTTGTAATCTACCTCTATTCTTTAAAGTAAAACTGGATCGCTTGTTCGTAGATTAAAGATAAAGAATCAATGTTGTTTACTAGATTACTTTATCTAAATACAATAAACGAAGGACATATTATTCCTTCAATAAGTGGAAATACTCGTAATAAATAGAAAAATATATATTTTACCGGCCAGACTTATTTATTAATTTATTAGTCGATTGATCACTGCCGGGTTGTTTGTAGGATGACTTAGACATATGCTAGGGGTCATAAAAAAAATTGCAATGATCATGAGGCCTTCTGGCGACTGCATGTTACGTGTGGCAAAACTTCCCAACCATATTTATAAGAAAACCTGGATGAAAGATTAATTAGAAGTTCTTGTTGATTATTCTATATTTGGGGCATAAGCAAGGCTTACAATTATGAATAGGTTTGCAACACTCTCAATTAACGATACATAGTGAGATGGTGGGTAAGTGAAGATCGGACAATTAAATAAACATTTTGCGAAAACAGTGACCAAGATATTCTGAACGAAATAAAAGCAGTTTTTAGCATTGAAATATAAAACATAAAGAATATATTAACTTTTAACGAGTTTATTGTTATACGAAACGATGGAAAACTTCCAAACATAATAAACTTATAGTTTAAACCGGAAGAGTTTAGAATTAAAAATCCCTAGAATTTGGTATTTACCTCATTTTAACATAAATACAACTAAGACGAAAAACTTCCGAATAGTATTTGAAGCATCTTTCTAAATTATACATTATTCGCCGGCTTAGATCTATTATAAGCCTTTATTCTTGAAATTTTTAATATTTTCGACCTTTTTCCAGTTGTAATATTGTTGATATAAGCAAAATATTTCAACAAATTCGTATTCGGTCAGTGGATCAAAATTCAAAAATGTTTAAAACCTTGTGTATAACTCTGTAATTATCCATCCGATCTTGATCTGGTTTTGTAGGCTATTGGATATATTTTGTCGATCGTTGGTGGTTCCACCAAACTTTTTTTTAAGCATTTTAATTTACAATCTTGGGCATCATGAAGTGGGAGTAACCACCTACCGGCGTTTCTCCAACCAACGGAAGCTAGATTGCTCTAGAAAACCTCCAGGCCATTATCTCTTAAATCTTCGTTACGAGTTTCCGAGGTGGGTAATACAGGACAATTCTCTCACAAATGGATTATGATTGAAGGCTAAGCGGGAGTGATATTTTTGATAGCGGGAAATACATAAGTCTTGAACAAAGAAAACATTAAGTTTACAATATATAACATTGTTACGAACATAAAAGGGGGTATCAACAATTTTTCGGAGGATCTTGGATTGTAAGACCTAGACGCGATAGGAATTGAAACGTTTCGTTGAACCCCAAAGTTCAATTCCATATATTCAAATAGGTTTTATAATTGTATTGAAGATTAGAAGCTTACTTTTGATTGTTAGTTTCGAGCTTTTGAAAAGTAGTCTAAGAAGTTGTAGGTAACGTCTAGTGGCTTCAACTCTTTTTAGTCTCGTATGTAGGTTCCATGGTAGTCTCTTGTCTAGGTAAAGTCCCAAATAACGTACTTTATCATATTGTGGAATCATGTTGCTATTAAGGAATAAAGGAGTAAGTTTTCCTTAATAAAGAGTGAAAGTAATTTGAGCACTCTTTTGTAAGTTGTTGGAAGCTACCATATGTCAGGATTTGTATGTGTAGCAAGTATGGCCGTATTATCTGCATAAGTTGCAATGATAGTATTAGGATCAGATGGGATATCATGGATATAAATATTATATAAAATGGGACCAAGGATACTGCCTTGTGGGACTACGGCTAGAATAGTATATATTTTCGAGAATTCTCAGTTAATTGCAATTTGAAAATGACGTTGGGAGAGATATGAATTTATTATAAGATAGTATGTTGAACGTAGAAAGCTCTTGAGTTTCCAGAGGAGTCCAGGATGCCATACACGATCAAAAGTTTGAGATATATGTTAAAATACTCCGAAAATACTCTTTCTTCTACACAGAGGATGCAATGTAATCAACAACGCGATGGCATTGCTGGATAGTGGAGTGTTCAGATCGGAATCCAAATTGGTGATCAGAAATAATTTTTTCATTAGCTAGAATTGGGTAGAGGCTGATAATTATATAAGAAGAAGAATAATTAATGGGTTTATTTGGTTTAAGAATTATTTTAATGACAGTAAATTTCCACAATAAGGAAAAATATATTGTGTGCAGGATACTGTTAAAAATGTATGTTATTTAAACTTAAACTTTTGCTTCAGAATAAGAGCTGTCATTAGATCATAACCATGAGCGTTTTTATTAGGAAGGCACAGAATAGTAGATTTAATTTCCGAGGGCTTCAAATTTTTGGGAAGAAGACTCATAGGGACTGGAAACATTAGTTCTTCAATAATTTTGTTAGACACCAAACTTAGAATTAACAACTATATTGGCGACCCCAATGCGATGTCGAAAAACCAATACTATTGATGATTCTAATTTTCGAAATCGGCAGGGCTAGATATAGTCTTTCAAATAACCCATTAATAAAAGGAAGCTGCATTCCTGCTTTAAAAATTTCAACAATAGTGCTTGGGAAAAAAACTTCTGGACCGATGGCGGTGATGCACTTTTCCGACGTTCGTCCGGATATATCCAACTCAACTGAATTTTGCAATACTTTAATATATATTTATTTATTTACAAATACCTTTCTAAAGCTTTCATAATTAAACCAATTTGAAAACATTCTATATCGATTTATAGCCTACAATTTTTTTAAATTCACGTACTCGATTTATATTCAACTGTATAAGCTTTTTAAGGAATATAGACATTTTTTTAAACAAGGTGGACTAAATTAGTTTGTTTAAGCAAATTAAAGAAAGGACTTGGAAATTGAATTATTGTATCTAGAAGCTCCACAATGCCAGCAATCCTATTCGCAAAGAAATGCTCTGTTAGATACCATTGGCTAAACGCTAATGAGCTGATAAAAATGTATTGCTCGCTGTCCAGTCTAATTGTCTATGACACGCCAAAGATGTTAAGTACTATTTTGTGAGTAGGTAAGCTAAATTAGGGTTTACTGTGGGTACTGGACACAAGACGATTATCCGCACACTCATTACCCAAAATAACGCTGAAAATAGGGGAACGATTTTATAAGTTGGAAAAATTATACAATTTAATTCACGATTGACATCACCAATGAGCTCAATAACTACAAATGGTGTCGTGTCCTTATTACCAGCAACATCCGTAGCCAAATATAAGGCATCATCGAGTCTAAGTAATTAGTCTAAGAATAGAGTTCTGTAAAAAATACACTCTTCACTCTCCCATCAATCAAGGTTTCTATCTGGGTAAGGGGGAAGCTTGAAGAGTAACAAATGAGCGAACGCACATTATTTAAGTTCAGACACTATTAAGGAACTGAATTACATGAAAATCATTATGAATAGGCGGTGGCAATAATCTTTTTAAGCAGATTATATAAGGGGTTATAAAGGTTTGTATATAGAAAGTGCATACGTATATAAGATTAGAATGAGTAGGAGGAAGTAGGATTACCAGCAATCTCAATTAAAATAGAATCTATCGGAAAGTCAGTGATATGCTCCAATGGCATCCTGACACATATGGTAAGACTGTAGTGTATCATGCCATTAAACGATATAGACTATCAACTTTTTCGTAATACATATAGATTGGGAATATTTTCTAAATTTCCTAAATATTTTTGAACAACAACATGCAGCTTTTTCGAATATGCCCTAATTTGATTTTTTATCGTTCTTTGTTTTTCACAATGTTCTTAAGAATGGAATCATTCCACAACTACGATTGGACGCATTTTTTATAAGGATTTTGGTTATTATGCTAAAAAAAATCCAACTCGTCCAAGAACTAAAGCGATATCTAATTTGTCCAAAAAGTAAAAAAATTGCCAAAATTACTGTATTAACACTCTTCATGAAACGCTCGTACACCCAGAAAAAGTCACATAGTTTAAATTATATTTAATAGAGTATTAAAAATAAATAATTTCTTACTTCCAAATTTACATAATATTTATCGACCAGCTAATTGTGAGTCAACATTACTCATACTTTAAACTAAGCCAACTTACCGGGAAAAATGATCGAAAATGCTAATCTTGCGGAGTTATTTTGGTGTCCATTTGGATGAAATTTCAATATGCATTTTTTCTGTTTTATTTATTTTGAAAGTCTCATCACAACTATTAATAAAGCCTTTAATTAAAAATAAATTTTTGATAAGTATGAAATTTTTATGCAACGAAATTTATAGAACTTGACGATATTATTTTGAACAAAATAACTAGTTTACGGGTTTATATTACAGATCATACGCTTTAGATTGCATTTAATATAAACCCCTAAATAAAATTTTACAAACCCTAGTACTTATAGTAAATAATTGTTGTATAAATCTTTTGTATATATAGTAGATTGGAACTAAAGATGGTGGTGTTATCTTGATGAAAGTACATACATAGTTCGAAGATATAGATTTGGACATTTCCGATTTCGAAAATTCTTCTAATATGCTTATATTGGATTCTAGCAGGAAAACTTATTTTTCTTATTTATTTATTCCCTCCCTTATACATGTATGTATATGTATAAGGGGAGAAAAAAGTCAGTATCTGAGTCTAAAGAAAACGAAGACAAAAGACAAAAATGGGTAGCATTTTCGTGTGGTTAAATCGAAAGCATTGAAAATCCTATGGGCATAGGGACTTTTCCGATGAATTGGTCGTTAATTAACTCCAAATATTGCCATCTAGTGTAGAGTTTGCCGAAACGTTCCATTAATGCCGAGATAGAAGAAAATAGTGAATTTTCACCATTAGTGGTCGTAAATCTACTTTTTATGGGGATAAAATTAGGTCCGAAACGAAAATATCATTGCAGACCAGTTACTAAATTGCATTACACCACAATGCTTTTTTAGTTTTTTTTTTTCCTTCTATTTATTTTTATTTATTCTATTTTGAGCAAAGTCGACAGTAAACTACTTATTGTATATGGTACAATGAATTTAGGAAGAAGGAATAAATGAACAACGGTGAAATGTTAGAAATTTGGGTCTTTAGGTATTAGAAATGTCTCTTAGGGAATCGTAGTCTTATTGGAAGTGGATGGTCTTTGGTTGAATTGCTTTTGACATCTGGCACTGCAAAAATAAAATAACAATGAGATAATGTCAATGGTATGAAGAAAAAAAATATCGCAAAAATTACTAATAATAATCAGAATGGATAGTACGAAGAAAATGGAAAAATTTGTATACACTCTTCTTAGATATCTATTCTATTGTACGAATCGCAATGGATGAAGTGAAAATATGGAAGAGATGAACGATTCTCTATTAGCAGTGGTAAATAAGATGAGTCAAATTATCGTTAGCATTCATTAAATTTATTCAAAGTGGTCGGCATAAATGAAACCAATCTAAATAGGATCCAATTGGAAAAACGATGAGGATATGAAATGCCCTTAGAAGGGGGCAAATATAATTGCAAAATAAGTGACAGAAAAAATATTAAATAAAAAAAGAGAAATAAAAACGCCATTATTGAAATATCAAAGAACATATCCTGATAGTCCTTGATTCCGCAGAACCAGAGCCAAGAAGTTAGGCTCACTATTCTTGCGTCTTCACTCTTATAACGTAAATAGTTAAATTTAGTGCAAAGAACTTAGTATATTATTGTTCAGTAAATCTAAAAAAAAGAAAAATCATCAAAAATTTATATATATTACGATATCGAATTAAGATATATATATGAGCGCATGAAGATACTTACAAATGAGGAAAGCGGGCTCTCTGGTGTTTGATTATTTATGGGGATGTGAAAAGGTATGTTTAATCAAGTGCAATAACTAAAAGCCTTCAAGATAATAAAGTAAATTTCCGAAATATGAACTCGACAAAAAAGAAAAAATGAAGAAAAAATCTATAAAAACTTGAACGAGAACAAATACTATGCTTAAAGTATGATGGGAAGGCAATCTTAGATAAATTCTTTGTATGTCCATACTAGCGAAAGAATGTTCTCTCATATAAATAATAATATAACTTATAGTATCCTAGTGTAAATAGCAAAAAAAAGCCAGTCAGAAATCTTTGTACAAATACACATGAAGGCTGGTAAGGTTCCGTCATAGTAAATATTTTAACTTGTGCAGAAATACAAACACAAATATTGATTGAAAAAGAAAGAAAACGGAAATAATAATGAAACCAGGACATCTATTATGTTCGAGTATATCCGACTATTCCTTTATGCCGAATACATATGTGCTATAAAATTAGGAATCTAGAGTCCTAAGAATAGTGAATTAGACTTCTTCGGATCTCTTGGATATTATTTTGAGTTCCTTTTCTGATGTGCTCATATCATTGGCAATTATATGCCCATATTTGCATATGCGTATCCTTGACGCCCATAGCAATATGGCCTAGACACAATATATGCGAGTTTGGTCGGTCGATTATATGGTGAGAGATTAAGGATAATAAAATCCATATGGAAGTTCTTATATTACAAAGAACAAACGTAATTCTTGCTAAAGTTTTGTTGTTATAATCATTGAATAGCCAAACTACAGCTACGTTGAATAGTTGGCTGGTCACATAGAACAGTTTCCATTATTGCCATTACCACAATGTTACCCAACAAAAACGAACTTATCAGGATAAATTCGCGATTTATTACGATCGTAGTGTGATGATAGTTCGTTCTTTTCCACTGAGCTCAATATCTGTGTGTAAATACTAAAAGAGAATCATAGATGGAAGCATTCATCGACCATATGGCGAAGCATAACTATGGCTGACAATGGCGTTATGCTTTTATGAATATCTACTGTCTGCTGATAAAAGCACAAAATTATCTAGAATGAAGTTGATTTGACAAAATAGAAGAAGTGGGTAATAGCACTGATAGTGGTACCGATGGTAGTGATGGTTGATGATGCTGATATTGTAAGTATCCTTAGCAACCAGATGTGGGATTGTTCCCAGAATGGACGACAGGTGTCTTAGAATTTCATGGATGCTATTTTCATTGTTCTTTCATATTTTCTACTTCCATTAGAATTTTTCCACTCACTACCTGCTAATAATAGCAAGGCATGCTATGACTATAAGGTTACATTCATTAGTTTTATACTCGACAGTAGAATCTATTATTATTAATTCTGCATGGTAACTATGTGGCCACCTTTTAAAGCAATTCCTTATAATATTATGGCGTTTGTAGTGAAAAATTTCCGTTCAATTTAAAAGTTCTACTTTACGAAGATGCTTTTTGTGCTCTAAATAAATTCAGTTTTTTTTACCATAAATCCGAAAGGATTCTAAAAAACCAAGGAATATTTATTAATTAACTATGATGTTGATTTTTTGTTTTGTTGAGAGGAGGCGGTATTTATGAAACTTTGCATTTAAACAACTTTTATACCGAATGGTAATTTTTTATTATTATTTTTTTTGTTGAAAATTATTTCTAAGTCAAATTTAGTTTAATTAAAATATTGTTTAATAATATCAATAAAAAACTAGGGCGATAAAGCATAATAAATTTGATATCACGTTGAATGAAATGTCAATATCTAAAAAGCTTAATTTTTTTTAAATATTAAAAAAAGATTTTTATTATATGTTTTTGGTAGAATATTTTAGTACAATTAAAAATTTATATGAAAAGTTTTAAGATTCGTTTTTTTTTTGCATAGATTCATATTATGCATTGCTAAACAAGTAAATTTGTACATAATTTTGTCCTAATGTACTTATGAATAGAATGTGCAGACCGCACTTTTTAGCGGTTGTCACATCAATAATATTATCTGTTGAAAAAAAAGGAGTAAGATGTCGCAATAATAGAAGCATTGCATTTTCGTTCTATCTATAAGATTTGCTCCTAGATTTTCTCCTAGACTTACCAGAAACCTTACGCTACAGCAAAACAAACAGAAGCTAACCTATATTTTTGAGCTTTAAGACTACCTATAAAAGTATATTTTGGGTAATTTTTTCTACCATCATGAGAAAGTTCATTAAGTAAGGCTAAGTTTGCTGATATAAAAGGAACGCAACTAATTTCAGTTTCATTCAAAATAATATAAACTGCGAATGGCATACGCTGACCATATGAATACATCGATCGATAATATCGTCAGAAACTCCTCATAATAGGAGCAAAACTATTGTTGTATTATTACCAGCTTGGATGCATTCTTCGAAAACTTGGGTCTACAATTAAAAATCATTATAACTTTTTAATTTTAGAGCTCTACAACCGATCCTTGGGTTAAATTAGTCTTAATTAGCTGTGTTAGGCAGAATATATACTTTACATTTGATTACGAAAGTTCTGCCGAGGAAATATAGCAGAAGACCAGGTAAGCCATGCATTAAACTAAACAATGACGTCAGTCAGAAAGCACGAGCATTTTGGAAAGCGCAGAATTGTAGAAGTTCGGCGTAAAATCGTTATTTTGGGAATAGTTTGAATAATCAAATTCAGACCGGACTTCCAGCACTGTTGATAATGATATCTTGAAGGTATAGAAACTAGAATGCATTGAAATTTTGAAAAAAATTCTAGACAACCAAAATGTACTAACACCCCTTGTAAATATGTTAATGTCTGTTGTGTCCAATTTAACGTCTATTGCTCCAAAATAAATGTCATTTTCCACTACGAATTCCCTCTCCATCCTTTTATGGAACGCCAATAGATTGAGCTCTCGTCGATAGGAAATAGGCATGCTAATTCACAACAAACATATTGACTTAGTACATATAAGAAAGACGCACTTCATCTCAAGATCGTACTTTACTGAAACTACGATCTTAATACAAACATACAAAATTCAGTAACTAAAGCCCACGTTAAATACCATAGAAAACAAACGCTACGTGGGCTACTATATATATTTCTGGCCTAATAATGAAAATGCGAATATTTATCAACGAAAAAGGTTTTATTGTTTTTCAAAATATTCTCCATCAAGATTTATACACTTTTGCATGCGCTCAAACCAATTTTCGAAGCACTTTTTCCACTCCGATTGAGACACCTCCAAAACATGGTTTTTGAATGCTTCAACAGCATCTTCTGGCGACGAAAATTAAAAAGAAGTCATTGGGTGCCAAGTCAGGGCTGTACGGAGGATGACCCATCAATTCGACGTTTTGTCCGGTCAAAAAGGCGCTGGTTTGAGCCGATGTGTGAGAGCTCGCATTGTCATGGTGCACAATGATTCGACTTCTCTTGTTCGTTTTTCGAATTTCTCCGAAGACTTCAGGCAAACAAATGGTGGTGTACCACTCAGAATTGACCGTCCTACGTTGCACAAGCGGAACAGTCGCCACATGACCAGTTTTGCCAAAGAAACAAGCGACCATTTGCTTCGAAGTGCTTCTTCCACGAACAACTTTCGTTGGATTTGACTCGTCTTGGAAGACCCACACGGTCGATTGCTGTTTTGTTTCGGGCTCATACGCATAGATCCATGATTCGTCACCTGTGACGATCTTATAAACGTCTTTTGAAGCACCGCGATCGTATTTTTTCAGCATTTCTTTACACCAATCCACACGAGCCTTTTTTTGAGCGATTGTCAAATTGTGCGGGATCCAACGAGAACAAACCTTTTTTACGGCCAGGTGTTCATGCAATATCGAATGTATGCTGGTGGGAGAAATGCCTAGGCATGCCTCTATCTCACGGTATGTCACATGACGGTCTTGCATTATCAGTTCACGTACGGCATCGATGTTTTCTGGAACAACGGCTGTTTTTGGACGACCTTCACGGAATTCGTCTTTGAGCGAGCGTCGGCCACGATTGAATTCGTTGTACCAGTTTTTCACAGTGCTATAGGATGGTGCTTCATAGCCATACAAAGATTTAAGTTCATCGATGCACTCTTGTCGTGATAATCCACGTCGAAAGTTGTGAAAAATGATCGCACGAAAATGTTCACGAGTTAATTCCATTTTTTTGCCAAATTGATTTTTTCAAGTCACTGTAAACAACACAAATGATAGTCGTACGTCAAAACGTTCTGAGTACGTTTATGCTAAAAAATGTCAAACTTTCCAATGGAAATGTCAGATCGCACCTGGCAACACTTAGTGTTGCCTAGGCCAGAAATATATATAGTAGCCTACGTACAACAATATTTCCCCTTAACTATATGGACGATAGTTAACGAAAAATGAAAAGCTAAAGAGCAATGGCTATTCTCCAGAATGCCTAGCCAAAAAAAAACTAAACCAAGTACAACGGAAACTTCCAACGGATATACAAAACTATCTAACTGAACGTTAGGAATAGTATATACAAAGAATATTACAGATAATAATTCTTTATTAAGAGTAACAAAAATATTAAATTCTTATAAAAATATATCTCATCCACTGCAACGAAACGATGGTACCTGGGCAAAATCGAACATAAAAAAGATTGAGGTATTTGTCAAGTACTTGGTGAATACCTTTATAGAAGATAAGACACACTCACAGAAAATTTATAAGGAACTTAAAATATCACTTCCTATGAATCCTCCTTACAAAAATTTTATACCATCTGTAATTAAAAATTTAATTCATCAACTTAGTTATGATTTGATCGCCGTTCCCTATCCTCAACACAAATCTTGAAGAAAACTCTTGTATTTCTTTGTATTAATTATATTCCCTTACTTTTCAATAATTAAAATGATGCTCAAACACACAAAACAAATTCCCTATTCACATATAGCCATATCAGCTTGTTACCAATTCATGGAAAAGCTTTGAGAACCTCCTCTTAAAATGCGTTAACCCTATCCTTGAAAATGTTAAAATTATCCACGTTATCCAACTCGGTTTCCGATCAGTACACTCTACAACCCAACAATCCCATTGTGTGGTTGATTGCATTGCGTCCTCTCTTGAGCGAAAAGATTACTGTCCAGGCGAGTTTCTTGGTACTCGTATATTGCATGTCTTTGATCGGGTGTAGCACTTTGGACTACTCTATATAATTCCTTATTTTAAAGTCATATCTCTTCCAACGTCATTTCCAAGTAACAGTTAATACTGACCATTCCGAAATATACCCTATCACAGCTGGTGTTCTTCAAGGTAGTATTCAAATATGCCCTAATGTCGATATTATTCCGCCAAAAGACAAAGTACGCTACCTGGGACTAAACTTAGACAAACCACTTACTTGGAGCGTTCATACGACGTCAAAAAGACTTGAACTAAACAGACGTTACCGGCAACTTCTTAGACTAAATGACAACCGATCGAAACTGACATTAAAGAAATAACACGATTTTAAAACCGATCTGGGCGTTCTGTATTGGACTATGAGTTCTTACTAAAATTTCCAAATCCTCCGAAAAATCGTTCATTCCTCGTTCTATGTTATTCTTCGTGACCAAAATGTATCCCTTCGTTTATGATTTGTGCATCTCTCGTTATAAAAAGTTTTATTCCTGACTATCATATCACTAGAATACTGTTATTAATAAAGCTTTCCTATGTTACCTTCCCTATTTACACTCATTGGTATTTAAAAAGAAAGTGGCCAAGAGATATCTTAAATTGTTAAAATCATGTTGGGTAGAGAAACACCGATGGTTGTATTCTCTCGCATGTTCCTGTTTTTTATGTAGTTGGTATATGTGTATACCTAAACAAATAAAAAAATATTGTCTTCAATTTTTTCGTATATTTTTCTTATTATATTTTCTGTCTTTTTACTATTACTAAAGCCAAAATATTTGTGTAATATTGTATTTACAAAAATAATAATATTTTTGGAAGATTTATTTTATCAATCAATTTTTATTCTGACGGTGTTTCTAAAAAAAATGAATTTGTCCTACAGTAGGCGTCCTTTTTTTGCACAGTTCAGACCAAAAAAAATTGTTTGCCAAAATATTTATATATAATAGTTATAGTTAATATGAAAAGTTATGAGGATTCTCCTAATCACATGTACACATGCGAATATATAAAACTTAGTACCTTAACAAAATGCGGGACTGGTGATATTTAAGTCATCGATGGGTATTTTTAGGGATAGAATTGGAGGATATTTCTTGAATAAGGATATTAGTATGATTAGAAAGACGAGTATGAAACTTTCAATAATAAGACACAGTCACATAACTAACATGAGGAACTTCAATACCATAATTAGTAATACTATTACGAACATAAAAGGGAGCATCGGCAAGTTTACGAAATATTTTTGAGCAAATGAATCGGATTCGACGGAAATCGAAAGATTAAGTAGAACCCAGTCCTTAAGTTTATAATAGTCCAAGGTATCGAACTTCAGTGCCATGGAGATAAAATTGGAAGGATATGGTTCACTACGATCAATAAAAATGGAGACATTTGGTATGGCAAATACGTATATGGAAGATTTGAATTTGGGTTTGGAGAATTTCGAAAGCATCTTTTGGATTTTTGCTAGATGTAAGGAATATCAGATGTAAGTAGAGATAGAAACCGAGTATGCTGCTCTGCCGAAAACCACCAATCGATGGGATTTGGATATAACTGTCAGCAATAATATTTGTACTAGGCAATGTCTGGAAAAAAAGTTCTGACTTTTGGGCCTACTCTGGGTTACCAGACTAGGTATATACGTACTTGGACAATACTCTTCATTTCTAAAGAGGGCACAATAAAATCGACGATTCAATTTCTCTGTGGGATAATGGAGTGTCTGGAACGGAAACCAAATTTTTTTTTTTATTTTTTTTTTTTACAGATATTTACAACTACTATATAGTAATAAGTAAATTTGAACAATAATATTAAATAGCTTGCAAGGTTGTGGGGAGTAAACATCCAATGAAGTTCCTCCTGCTAGCGTGTGTTTCTGTTAAGCCTCAGTATTTTAGTAAATCACTCGACCAGTGACGCTTAAGTCTTCGATGGGTATTTCTAGGGAAGGAAGTGGAGGATAGTTCTTGAACAAGAGGATTTTTATGATTGAGGACACGGGAACGGAACTTTTTATAACGAGATACAGCCACGTCAAAAACAAATGGGACTTTAAGATCACGATGAATAACAGTATTGCGAACATAAAAGGGGGCATCGACAATTGTACGGAGTATTTTTAATTGAAGGGATTGTATTCGACGGGAATTAGAAGACTTAGTAAATCCCCAGAGTTCTAGTCTGTATGTCCATATGGGTTTCAGTAAGGTATTGTATAACAGTACTTTGCTGTTTATAGTAAGTTTGGAACGTTTGTCTAGAAGTCGAAGTAGTTTTAGGTAACGTCTTTTTAGTTCTTGTATGTGGGTTCCATGTCAAGCGTTTGTCTAAGTACAGTCCTAGGTACCGAGCTTCGGTGTATTGAGGTATGGCACGGCCATTGCGGTATATGAGAGGGCATGACTCACGACGGAGAGTGAAAGTTACCTGGATAGATTTACGTTCATTGACTTTTATTTTCCATCTAGTAAACCAGTTCTGGAGCGTTTGGATTTGGATTTGGAGAGTTTCGGAAGCATGTTGGCAAGGCAGGCCGTATAATCAGCTTATGTAACAAAGAAGGTATTAGGGCTGGTTGGGATATCGGATGTGTAAATGTTGTAGAGGATGGGTCCAAGTATGCTACCCTGAGGAACCCCAGCCAATATTGTAGAGATATTGGACAGTTCGTTGGATTCATTTACTTGGAAGTGTCGGTTGGAATGGAATGATCTTAGGATTAGGAAATAGGTGGAAGGAAGGAACCTCTTCAGTTTCCAGAGTAGACCCGGGTGCCAAACTCTATCAAAAGCTTGACTTATATCAAGAAACACACCGGGACAGTACTGTTTTTTTTTCTAAAGAGGATGCAATGAAATCGACAACTCGATGACACTGCTGGGTAGTGGAGTGCTCGGCGCGGAAACCAAATTGGTGATTAGAAATTGAATTTGAAGATTCAAGTAGAGGGTGTAAGCGGCGAAGGAGGATTTTTTCAAAGATTTTTGAGAGTACTGGAAGTATTGGCCTGTAGGAAGTGGGGTGGTTTATTGGTTTATTGGGCTTAGGGATCATTTTAATGAATGAAAATTTCCAGAGGATTGGGAAATGTGTTGTTCTGAGGATGGAGTTATATATTGTGGCAAAGAAAACTACTGCTCTTTTAGGGAGTTGTTGGAGTATATTGGAGGTAATCAGATCATAGCCAGGAGCTTTATTTTTGGGAAGGAGCTTGATTAAATTGGCAACTTCGGAAGGAGTGATTGCCTTAGGGGGAAGACTCATGGGTAAAGGAATGGATAGTTCCGTCTCGATTGTAGTGCAATGAGTCCTGTCTAATATGTCCTCATGTGGAATAAATGTTTATACAAGGTTTTCAGAAAAAGCGTCTGCTTTATGTTTGTCTGTTTTGGCCCAGGTTCCGTCAGTTTTTCGTAAAGGGTGCTTTGTTTTTCTTTAAGATAGTATTTGTTTTGTAGCAGTCCATAAAGTTCTATTTTTCGTTAGGGTTGAAGTGTAGTCTCTAAAACGTTCTGTATTGTATTTAGTGACTTCGTCATGTAGTTCTTTTTGCAGCTTGTTCAGTTTGGTTTTGTCGCTGGGCATGGAAACCAAATTAAAGGTTGGAAAATAGATTTGAGAATTAGAGAAGGGGATATCGGTAGCAGAGCGGGATTTTTTAAAAGATTTTTGAGTACTTTGGAAGGGCAATTATTGGTCTGTATGAAGTAGGACAGTTTATTGGTTTATTGAGCTAAGAGATAATTTTTAATAATTGCGAATTTCCGGAGGATTGAGATAGGAAAGAGTTTATGTTGAAGTGTTTTTTAAGTGATCATTTAATATACCGAAGATTTATTTATGGGAAAGAATTTAGTGAAATTTTGCAGCTTGTTCTGGAGTGGTTGCCTTTTGTCAGTTTTGGCCCAGGTTTCATCAGTTTTTTGTAAAGAGTGTGATGTTTCTTATAAAACAGAACCTTTTTTGCAGCTGTCCACAATATTTTTTTTTTATGAATATGGAAGTGTAGCTTTTATTGTGTTTTGTAATTTCTTGTTTGTTGTTTTTTTTTTAAATTTCATCATGTCTAAGGGCTTGTCAATATGCTATTTGTAAACATTCTAGTCGATTTGGTGCATTTCTAAGTTTTGGAGATATGATCTTTCGAATACTTTGGGAATCTGGGACTAGAAATATAGGACTATGGTTGGAACTCAGATTTATTTATATGTATACAGGATCGAGTCGTCGACTCAGTTTGTAGAAGTTAGCAGTGGAAAGATTTTGTAGGAAGAAGAATCTTGATGCTTGGCACTAAAATCACCGCCATCAATTAAATAATTTCAGAGAAATTGGAAAATTAATACAAATTCCTGAAAGTTTATGGATTTATTCGCTGGATAATATATGAATGCAATAGTTAAAGTGGAAGGGTTTTTGTTAATTGATCCATCTGTGGCTTGGCAGAATGAAAAGAGTAGGATAAGTAGTTTCTTATAAGGATAACACTACCTGTGTTGTGGGCATGCTCTGTTCTGTATGGTATGTGCTGTAGTCTTGTATGATGAAGCATGATTTTGACATAAAGTACGATTATAGGTGAATACCTGTTATAGGTGATATGATAAGTCAATAAGTTACTATGAAGTATATAGTATGTATAGTTCTTTTTCAATCTAAGTTTACTCTAATTCGATGGACACGGAGTTTGAAATAAAAGAATTTTATAGTAATAGATGCTAAATTTTACACAATAGATATTAAGGCATTTACAAGGGAAGTTAGCAATTTTTAGATGTCTTGAATGAGGTTTTTAATAAAGAATGAATATCTTGGGAGCATAGAATAAAGACCTGCGATTTACTGTTGTTGTTGTCGTTTTTACTTGTTATGTTAAAAATTTTCAGCGATGACTGCAGTAAAAGAGAGAATTAAATTTACTGTAAAACAGTGCCTAATTGCTTACACTGGTCTACTATGTGTTTTTTTCTACGTACGTTTATAATTGCCGAGTTTATTGTCATCATAAGAAACACATTCACCCGGAATTTCCCTATTTTTTGTATATTCAGTAGTAATAAGTCTTAAATACAAATAACAGGTGAAGATGTAAAAAAATTTCTATTATTCTTAATATTCGTAGATTGCAAAATTCATATACTTAAAAAAATTTTAGTACAAAAAATGTATTGGCGCTGATTTTTTTTTTTAAATTATTTTTACTGAACAGTATATTTTTATTAAATATTTACTAATAAGAAAAATAGCAAAAATTTAAATATTCTTTTTATAAGATGTAATTTTATTTATTTTCCTTTTCTAAGAAAAACTTTCTATTAAAGATTTACTTTATAAAATTTTTTCAAGGTTCATTGTTAAATTTTAAATCTTTTTATTTACAAAATATGGATTTTCATAAAAAAATTGTAAAAAAAAAGCAAAAATAAATATTTTAAAATTAAGAGAATTTTCTAAAGTTTTAAAACAAAATAGATTCTTTCAGAAAATTGAGACTTTATTTGTTAACAATAAAAAAATCGGTTAACTTTGCACGAACATAAATCAAAGCGTGTAAATATTTTTTTAATGCTGTATTTCTAGACTGTTTTGTTTTGTTATTGTTGGTGTGGTAAAGGGATGTAGTGTATTGTGGCCCAGATTAAATTCATCATTATTCCTGGATTTCTCATATTGTGGACACTTTTCCCAAAATCTAAAACAAATTTCTTTTTCGTTTACCTATTTTGTGTCCAAAATTTTATTTCTAATATCAAAACTTTACTTTTCGAAATGACAAAACAAAAGCGCCCAAAAAAAGGACCATACAGGCTTGTGTTCATTGATAGCACAATATTAGTATTATGGTGGAAAGCTACTCGTCTAGAAGTCATATCACCATATCAGCCTATTTTGTATGTATGTATGTGTATGTGTTTAGATTTACATTTGTCCATTCGATGAAAATGTGCGGGAGTAGATTTCATTGGTAAGCGAAATGAAATCTGCCAACTGGAATGACGGAAAAAGTGCTGAAGCTATCACAATTCATCATTTCATTTGACGGCACGGCAGTGCCAAGTGTTACGAACACGCACATTTTCCTTTAGAAATCCGAAAACATTTGTAGGCATATGGGATCCGTAGTTCCATATCTGAATGATTACAGATTTGTTAGAGATGATCAAGAATGGACAATAGAGTTTGCACAATAAACACCCTGATTTGTTTGTTTGATATGCTCCCTTTTATCATCGCTGTTTGGCTATCTCTTTTTTTCTACCTATCTCTGCCATTCTAAATAACAAACATATCCAAACGCTTATATCACGTACTCCTAAAAATTTTTATACTTGTTTACCCACACTTCTAAATAAGTATAAGCTATAGGAGCAGGAGTATTTTCGTAACTTGGTAAACAGTACATGAAGAGGAGAGAGAAGACATCCAAATAGCCGTCATTCTGTTGACAAACATTCAATTTTAGTTTTATCCTGAAAAATGTTAAACGAAGCAAGAAACCGTTTCAGTTTCAACTTTGGACCATCTGTACACAAATAAGGACAATAGCTTACGAAGGTAGAAAATCGAGTCCAAGAAAAGCAGAACTATCACCTGCTGCTAAAATAAGTCTCGTTTCTTCTTCCTTTTTGCTCTGATAATTCGGTAATAAATGGGAATTGTAGGTGTAGTAAGATCGGAATTGAGGATGTACTGAACAGATCCACTTAGTCAAGTAGGATATAAAAGTAAACAAAAAGTTAAAAAAAGCCCAAATAAATATTATCTGAAGATTTTGATGAGAATGGGAATGGGCAGAAATTGGGAAAGAGTATGACAGGAGGCGTATACATACACAGACCATACCAAAGTTAGCCATACAACGTATGCTTATATTTGTATAGTAATACTTGTCAAAGTAGAATAAACATAATCTTTTTTTTTTTGTATTTTTTCCTGTTATGATTCTGTATATAAATTGAGAATTATTCTTATGTAGAAAATAAACTTAGTTGTTATTACAATTTCCTATACAAAAAGATAGAAGAAAAAAGTTTCCTTTAAGTTGAGACATTTAAGGACATAATAATGCTCGTAGCTTTTACTTGTAATAAATATCGCCCCACAATTTCCGATTGTATGTGTTTGTATTGAACTAATTTTTTTTGTGTGTCCGTCAATTCAATTAATAATATTATAGCTAATAAAATTCTTTTGTTGCATTGCTCTTGGTGTGTTTGCTGAACATTTTAAGAAATAACCAAACATATTTACTGACTGGTATTATTTGAAATTTGTAAAATTTATTATTAAGAATAGAAAATTCCTTAAGGGACAATTATTTTCTTATTGGAAAAGCTTTCAATTTTTTAGTTTTTATCTAATTTGTATTAGGTTATCCGGAAAGTAATTTCTTTGTTTCCCAACAGAGGACTTAACTGTATTTTTTCACAACAAACTTCACTATGGAAAGTGAACAAAAAAAAACATTTTCGTTATATTTTACTTTTTTACTATAGAAAAGATAAAAATAATGTTCCAGCAAGAAAAAATTATCCAATGTTTACGGAGAAGATGTATTAAGTGAGCGTCAGTGGCAAAACTGGTTTGCAAAATTTCGATCTGGCAATTTTGATCTCGAAGATGTAGTACGTTTTGGAAGGCCAGTCGAAGCAGATGAAGACAAAATGAAGGCACTAATTGATGCAAACCGGTGAAGATCGCTGAGAGATTACCAAGTGTATAAGCTGTTTGGTCATAGATAACGTGAGTGAGCATATTGAGCTACCATGGGCACGCCATACTTTTTTTTATAAGCTTGACATCTGTCAACAATAATCAGTGCACATTGTCAGCAATTTCGTACAATAACATACATTTTTCCTTTGGTAATCATATCTAGTTTTGTGCCAGAAAAAGACCATATGCGGAAAGCTCTACTTTTCTGTTTCAATTTGAAGAAATCGGCTACCGAATCTCATCGATTCGGAAACAATATGTCGAGATTGGTTTTGTCGGTTCAACGATGACAATTTTGGCTTGTGGGACATGAAACGTAAAAATCGGCCTAGGAAGGTTGAGGACTATCAATTGCAGACTCTTTTGGACGAAGATGATACCCAATCTCAAAAAATGCTCGCGGAACAATTGGATGTTACTCAACTAGCCGTTTTCATGCGTCTGCATGCCATGGGGAAGGTTGAAAATCGGAAAATGGGTGCCGCATGAATTGAACGTTAGGCAGATTGAGCGACGCCAAAACACATGCGAAATCTTCCTCGCCAGACAAAACAGAAAGTCGTTCCTGCATCGGATTGTGACAGGCGATGAAAAGTGGATATATTTCGAGAATCCTAAACACAAAATCGTGGGTTGATCCCGGCCAACCATCAACATCTTCCCCAAGACCAAATCACTTCGGACGGAAGGCGATGCTGTCCGTTTGGTGGAATCAGCAAGGTATCGTCTACTATGAGATAATGAAACCTGGTGAAACTGTCAATGCCTACCGCTACCACCAACAACTGATCAAATTACATCGTGTTCTGCGTGAAAAAAGGACGGATTATCAACAAAGACTTGACAAGCTGATTTTCCTCCACGACAACGCACCATCGCACACGTCATAAATGGTCCGGAACTACTTGGAGACACTCAACTGTGAGGTGCTACTCCACCCCGCTTATTCATCAGATCTGGCCCCTTCCGATTACCACCTGTTTTCGTTGATGGGCCACGCGCTCGTTGAGCAGCACTACGATTCTTACGAAGACGTCTGAAAATGGCTTGATGAGTGGTTTGCCTCGAAAGAGAAGGAATTTTTTTGGCGTGGTATCCGAAAATGGCCCGAGAAATGGAAAAAATATGTAGCTAACAGTACTTTGAATAAATTTGTTTTTGCCTTTTTTTTGAAAAACAGCGGATTTAAGCTTATACACCTGGTAATGATTTCATAATATAACCACACAAATTCAAAAATGTCTGAAGAAGAATTTTACTTTTAATTTAACAATATTTGAAATTGATATAAAAACTAAAAAAATTCATTTCATTCCCTTATTAAAAAAGGGAACATGAAAAAGAAAATAACAATGCAATCTACAATAAATAAGTTCGAAAGTTGCATTTTTGTCATTAAAAGTGAATCTAAAAGTCCATTTCAAAGTTTTAAGAAACAGGAAGAAATGTTTATTTTTATAATAAAGCCCAAGGAAATAGAAGAAAATGTGTTAAATTTGTAGTATTTTTAATATTTAAAAATTGACAATTTTAGTTTAGAAATGATTGATTCTAAAGAAATTGCGGAAAGATTTGGAAAAAAAACATGATATCAACCTGCTGGGCATCACTTTCTCCAAAGTTTTCATCTTTGAAAAAAATAGTCCTTGCCATTTTGTCCACATTCGGTTCCACTTATAAATGTGAGCAAATATTTTCAAAAACGAATATTTATATTAAGCAAAAACAGGAACAGGTTAACTACCGAAAATTCAGACGACTAACTATAAACCAGACTTGACTAAATTGACGTCACAAGTTCAACATCAGGAGAGAAGCCATTACTATCGATGAGAACGTTTATATACGTAAATACTTGTTCATTCAACTATGTTTGTAATTATTTTCTGAATAAAATATATCTTATTATTTAGTAAAAAACTGTTTTAATATGAAAATATCTCTGACCCAAACGTCTCACATTTTTGTTGAGTTTGACCCGCGCCCAAAAAAGGCTGCCAACCCCTGGCCTAGAGTTTAGTCCAGTGGTAAGAAATTAACCTAGGTTAATTAGTTCCTCCATTATTATTACAAAATTAGTTCCGCTATCTGTCACCAGTTACTTTATTTTTTTTAAATAGTTTCTTCATCAACAGTCGAATTTGAATTCTCGATTAATCTTCTTTAGATTATTGATAGATTGTCAACTTTCAGTAGATTTCACCACCTGTTTTTTAAATATATGGTGGTCTGCTTATTTTATGGTTACCCCTACTGATCAAACAGTATTCGAACTGGACAGCCATGATGCAAAACCGGACCGTTCAGATTTTTTTAGATTCAGTACGCCTGGCCCAGACTTTCGATTTTTCCGCTGTTTATGATGATGATTTTAAACTTCTGTGTTCAACGTATAAATTGCAAAATATCAAAAATTGATTGCAGGACCTTTTCAATCATGCAGTATTCGATTTCAGTATTTTGACTGCCAAGTTCTAAGCTTATTTAAAAAATATCTAAAGGGTTTTCGAATAAGAGTGATATGATTTCTTTTTTTAAAAAACACACTAATTGTTAAAAAAATTCAAATGTTTTTTATTCCTTGAAATAGTCGAATCTTCAAACTTTTCTCGCAATAATTCGGTTGTTGCGCGTGCTGTATGGCACGTAGCACCGTCTTGTTGGAACCAGATGTTATCAAGATCAACTTCTTCCAATTTCGGCCATAAAAAGTTGGTTATCATCGATCTATACCGCTCTCCATTGACAGTAACGGAAGAAGTATGGACCGATGATTCCACCAGACCTAAAAACCACACCAACCAGTCAATTAAGGTAAATGTAATGTATGTTCATGAATAATTTGTGGATTTTCTTCGCGCAAGAATCGACAGTTTTGTTTATTTACCGCACCAATCAGATGAAAGTGAGCGCACGAAAAGTTGCAATTTTGATAATAAAATTGAATAATTTGTAAACATTGTTCTTGCGTATATCTCTCCATTATGAAATTGCAAATATTACTGAATGGAATGAAAAAAAGACAGATCATGACATTTTACAAATGGCCGAAACGTCACTTAGAAATCATATCACTCTTATTGGAAAACCTATATATATACGAGGGTCGTTCAATAAATCCTTAGAAAGAGATGGAAAAAAACTATTTTAAAAAAAAAAATGTTTATTTTTCAACATAATTTCTATTCAGCTCTATACACTTTTCCAACCGTTTTTCCAAAATTTTTATCCCGTCCAAAAAATAGGATTTCGGAAGTTCTGCAAAATACTCATCCGTTTGAGCAATGACGTCCTCGTTGGAAGTGAACCGTCGTCCGCCAAGCCATTTCTTCAGATTGGGGAAAAGAAAATAGTCACTCGGGGCCAAATCTGGTGAATAAGCGGGATGCTGCAACAATTCCATTCTCAATTCCACAATTTTGGCCATGGAAACAGCGCAGGTGTGCACACGCGCATTGTCCTGATGCAAGAGGATTTTTTTCTTCTTCAGATGGGGGCGTTTCTCTTTGATTTCCTCGCTCAACCGTTGCAATAACGACGCGTAATACGCTCCTGTTATTGTTTTTCCTTTTTCCAAGTAGTCGCCCTGCGAATCCCAAAAGACCGTGGCCATCACCTTGCCGGCCGATGGCACAGTTTTTGCCTTCTTCGGAGCCCGTTCACCCTTGAAAATCCACTGTGATGACAGTCTCTTCATTTCTGGAGTGTAGTAGTGTATCCAGGTTTCGTCCACAGTGACATATCGACGAAGGAATTCGGCACGATTGCGATGAAAGAGTGCCAACATAGCCTTAGAGTCCACTACACGATTGCGCTTAGTCTCCTCTGAGAGCAAACGCGGCACCCATCTTGCCGAAATTTTTTTCACAGACAATTTTTCATGCAAAATTGAAGCGAATGTACCTTGTGATATGCCCGTGGCCTAAACTAATTCGCGCACTTAAATTCGCCGATCGTTCAAAATCAGATCGTGGATTTTGTCGATGATTTCAGGAGTAGACACCTCAACTTGGCGTGATGTTCATCTTTTGTGGATGAACGGCCACGTTTAAATTCATTCACCCAATTGTAAACCGCCGCAAACACAGGTGCAGATGTGCCATGAACTGCATCCAACTCGGCTTTGATTTCTTTCGGGCTTAAGCCTTTCAAATGGAGATGACAGCCCTAAACTCGCTTTTTTCCATTGTTATGCACAAATAAATGTCGTTAACTTTAATCGACGATAGAAATTGACCTACGCTATGGATCGAGCTGAAATTTTGACAGCTTTCTTGTTGATAATGGTACTTATCTTTACCGACACTACGAGCGCAATTTCTTGAATTTTCTAAGGACTTTTTGAACGACCCTCCATGTTTTTTACTGACAGGCTTATTTTGCGGTTTCTTTATCAATATCAAACGTCATGTACTATCATACTCATTGTTTTTTCCAAATCATTATAATTAACCTATTATTTTGATAATCTCATGCTAATTTCGAAATCGGTTTTGGTTAATTTTCCAGATAATAATTGACAATTCTACAATGACTTAAACTTCATGTGGTATTATTTTTCTATTCAATTTTTCAAGGTTAAATTCTAAGTTTTCTTTTAAATTATTCCGAGTTTTTATTTTTTTTTATTTTATCTGCAACTACAATTTTATTGTAATAAGCAAATTTAGATAACATTTTAATTTATAATCTTGCGCATCATGAAGTGGGAATAAACACACATCGGCGTTTCTCCAATCAACGCAAGTTCTAGAAAATCTCTAGGCCATTATCTCTTAAGTCTCCGATGAGTGTTTCGGAGGAGGGCAGTACATGACAATTCTCTCACAAGTGGATTATGATGATAGAATAAATGGGAATAAAATTTTTGATAGCGGGAAATGCACAGATGCTGAACAAAGGGAACATTTTCGAACATAACAGGAGGCATCAACAATTTTACGGAGGATCTTCGATTGTAAGTCCTGGACTAGATAAGAATTCCAACGTTTCGTTGAACCCCAAAGTTCAATTACTTATGTTCAAATAGGTTTTATAATTGTATTGTAGATAAAAGCTTACTTTATCGTTAGTTTCGATCGTTCGTGCAGTAGCTTAAGAAGTTATGGGTAACATCTATTGGCTTTAAGTTTTTTTAGTCTAGTATGTGGATTCCAGGTAAATTCCCAAATAACGTACTTTATCATATTGTGGAAACATTTTGCTTTTAAGATATAAAGGGGTAGGTTTTCCTTGACAAAGTGTGAAAGTAATGTGAGCACTATTCGGTTTATTTACGCTCACTGTCCATCTCTTAAACCAGGATTGAAGGTTGTGGATATGGGATTGTAAATTATTGGAAGCTATGTCAGGATTTGTATGGATAGCAAGTATGACCGTATCATCTGCATAAGTAGCAATGATAGTATTAGGATCAGCTGGGATGTCATGGGTATAGATATTATGTAAGATAGGATCAAGGATACTCCCTTGTGAGACTTCTGCTAGAAAATGATATATTTCCGAAGGATTCTGAGTTAATTGAAACTGGAAAATATCGTTGGGAATTATTCCAGCTTAAATTCCACATTCCCATTTATTCATATTTTAATATATAATTTCCTATATTAAGAAAAAAATAAACAATATAATTTTTCATTGGAAAAAAGCAAAAAAAAATTCTCAAAATAATCACTATCTTTTGATAATTAGAATATAAAACCTTCCGATTGAAAATAATTCTTGATAATAGGAAACATTTTCTAAACATTCACTCTGTATAATCATTGAAAAAAAAAGTTAAAGAAGAATGTACATAAACTCCCTAAAAAATTCTAATTTTTCTTCTCTCTATTTAATAAAATCGCTTCAGACCTTTTAGTTAGTATTATTTTTCTTGCAGAAAATGAAACCTTTGCTGCTCAAAAAAAAATGAATCTAATGAATATGATTTTTGAGAAGTCAGTTCAGTTTGGGAAAATTGAGCTAGAAATAAAATGGTAAATGGTATACATTTACACCAGGTTTGCTAGATATGATGGTGTTAGTTGTAAAAAGGTAGAAATATCGAAATTATAGAAATAGAGTATGCTATGCTGTTGGTAAAATTGCCGGCGATGATATGCCTAGAAGTGTAGATATGATTGAAACAGTTGCGGTTTTTCCCCGTTTCCTATAACAACCCACCTATCAGATCCGTGAGTAACTGGAAGAGAGTAATAGAAGACGAAATGGCAGAAATAAGAATATATATTTTTCGCATGAATTATTTTACACTGAATTATTCATGCAAGGGATGAACCAGGTAATTTCTTCCTCTTTCGATTTATTCCTTTTGTTTTGTTCGCCTCCAATTCTTGATTATCTTATACAGTCTGGCCTGAGACATATACACTAGACTTCTCGGTGGTTAGATGAACCTTATATTTATAAATTTGTAAATCTTCATATACTATTGCTAACTACATTTTCCCTTTATTGTCTTAGTTGTTTGGTTTTTTCCACCGTAACTGATTATTATTATTACTATTATTATTGCTCGCAGGTAGTAGTAGTCCCCCAAAAAGTACTTTTACCAGAATACGAAGATAAATGAATAAAATCTCATCGTTGGTTTTGTTTCTGACAAAAACGAAAAGAAAATATTCTACTATGACTATCGTTTCTTTGTCTTTTTTTTTTGGCCGCTTTTGTTCTTTTTATTATTTCCTTGTGATATTATTGTTATTTTGATAAAGTTACGCAAAACACATTATATAAGAGAAACTCACTTTTCGGTATTCATATTACCTTTCCGACATGGTTGGATTCTTTCATAGTTAGGTAATATTATACACAACACGAACGATACGCATGCTATTCCAATTACGAATAAGATGGGAAGATTCTTTTCTTAGTTATTTTCTTATAAAATTTGATATTGTATTTCGAAAAAAGCCTTATTTCCTTGATTTGATAAAATTGGTAGTTTTGCAGTGTTTGATTAGAGGAGAAACAAATGAGTAAAATTAGCATGGACACTTTTTTATGACTTATTCTAAATAGTATTATGTCTGCAATTTTTTTTAAACAATTAATGGATTTATAGGATAGTTAAGATTTTCTTTAGAAGAGAAAATAAAAGATTTCTTTTAATATGGTAGATTTTTGTCAACAATGGTTTTAGTGACATTTTTACTATTCAGTTTTGAGAATAGGAGACTGCAAAAAGAATTCTGAATAAATATTTTTTGATGAGTCACATTATATTGGTTAGTTTATTTATCAGGACCAATTTGCCTACAAAAGTAATAGTTTATTTTGGAAATAACTAAAAACTATTAGAGTTCGTTCGTTATTATTCGTTATTAAATGAAGAGGAACGATTCCGACCTTATTTTATAAAGAATCGTGTAGCATTATTTCACGTTGTGTTGGGACAAGTAATTTTGATGCGAAATTAAGTTTTCTAAAATTGTTTTATTCTGGAAAAGTTAACTTAATTACAAATGAAAGATAGAGCTGTTGACTGACATACTATCTTGTGACTATTATAATGGTAATTAAGAGCTACTGCAAAACCTCTAAATAGTGAACTATTGTAGTTTTTAAGAAAATGTGATTGCAATTTTTTTTGCTGTTTAGTTAAGAAAATACGAAAAGTAAAATATTCATCCCAGAGTTATTATTAAAAACTGGAACCTTCTTTAAATTTATTAGTGGCTTTTGGAACTTTTTTTTTAAATTTTTTCGGTAGCAAAATATACCAGGTGTCCGCTTATAAGCTTAACTCCGGATAAGCTTAAATCCCCTGTTTTTTAGTCAAAAAAACACATGTTTTTTCATAGAAAGCAAAAACAAATTTATTTAAAGTACTTGCCCTCACTAGCTACATATTTTTCCAATCTCTCGAGCAATTTTTGGATACCACGCCAAAAAAATTCCTTCTCTTTCGAGACAAATTACTCATCAAGCCATTTTCGGACGTCTTCGTAAGAATCGAAGTGTTGCTCAGCGAGCGCGTGTCCCTTCGACGAAAACAGGTGGTAGTCGGAGGGATCAGGTCTGGTGAATAAGCTGGGTGGGATAGCACCTCCCAGTTGAGTGTCTCCAAGTAGTTCCGGACCATTTATGACGTGTGCGATGGTGCGTTGTCGTGGAGGAAAATCAGCTTGTCATGTCTTTGTTGATAATACGTCCTTTTTTACGCAGAGCACGATGCAATTTGATCAGTTATTGGTGGTAGCGGTGGGCATTGACAGTTTCACCAGATTTCAACATCTAATAGTAGACGGTATCTTGCTGATCCCACCGGCGGCACAGCATCGTCTTCCGTCCGAAGTGATTTGGTCTTGGGGAAGATGTTGATGGTTGGCCGCGATCAACCCATGATTTCTTGTATTTAGGATTGTCGAAATATATCCATTTTTCATTGCCTGTCATAATCCGATGTAGGAACGACTTTCTTTTTGGTCTGGCGAGCAAGATTTCGCATGTGTTTTGC
The DNA here is from genome assembly GCA_958298945.1 of Atherix ibis. NCBI lineage: Eukaryota > Metazoa > Arthropoda > Insecta > Diptera > Athericidae > Atherix > Atherix ibis. The sequence goes on from OY282609.1 coordinate 34,714,610, forward strand.
CGTCGCTCCATCTGCGTATCGTTCAATTCATGCGGCACCCATTTTCCGATCTTTTTAATCTTCCCCATGGAATGCAGACGCATGTAAATGGCTGGTTGAGTAACATACAATTGCTCCGTGAGCAGTTTTTGAGATTGGGTATCGGCTTCGTCCAAAAGAGCCTGCAATTGATGGTGCTCAACCTTCCGAGGCCGATTTAAACACTTCTTGTCTCACCAGTTAAAATTGCCGGTTTCTTGTCTCGGCATGTTGTTTCCAATAAAACACTGTCACCATAGGCCTCCATAAGCATTCGATACGATTCGGCAGCTGATTTCTTCAAATTGAAGCAGAAAAGCAGAGCTTCCCGCATATGGGAAAAATGTATGTTGTTATTCGAAAATGCTGACAATGTGCACTGATTGATGTTGACAGATATCAAACTCAACAAAAAAAGTATGGCGTGCCCATGGTAGCTTAATACGCTCACTGACGTGCTGATTTAAGCTTATAAACCTGGTATTTTGATCATGTAATCAAATGGCAATTGATTTACTATAGGAAAAAAGAAACTCTCAAGGAACACATTAAATATTCTTTCAAAAATGAATGTCTTATCAATAAATATGCATGGATATGCAGAAATGATACCGTAAAAATTTACATATTCTTTGAGCATAAATCTACAAAAGAAATGAGAGAAAGTTTCATTCATTTTCTTGGAATTTCCTTTCCCCGCTTAATAAAATTCATAATATATATCATCGTTAAGTTTGGCATTGCAGAAGAAATTTTGCGCCCTAATTTTATCATATCTTTATATTGCTGTTTCTTTTCCCGATCCATCGTGACAATAATGTAATCCTCTAAAATGCTGACAATTTTTGCAGAATTTTATTTATGTTTACTTACCGAGAGTATTTTCGTTCAAAGAATCTACAATATTTTCGACTTTTTCCATATTCTTCTTATGATTTGGTTGAGAAACTTTTCATTCTTTTATTCTTAAAAAATACAATATAAAAATATATTATACGAAAGATGGAAGGCGAAAGACACAAGTGTACCGCCACCACATAAATGAGATTTATTACAGATGGAATCTTTATGATTCTTGTTGCCATTCTTGGTGTTGCCATAATTTTATACCAAATTAAATGCATAAATGACAGTATAAATCTGTTTTAAAGTTCATTTTTATCATTTACTGTTTTTAGTTATGGTACGTCGGTTTATAACAGAAAAATATATTTTAATATTTTTATTATATTAATAATATTGGTATCTTTTGCATTGGCCTTACACTTATATAAGTATATTATACAATTTGCTTTCTGTATCCTAGAGTATATAATAGATAGAAGCTTTATTCTTAAAAAAAAGTGAAATTATTGTTAAAAGTTAACTGCTGATTCGTCCCACCCACAAGAGAAACAGTATTCAAATTAATCAGATTACGAAAAGATAGCCACTACATCTATTGCCTTACTGGTTTTCTTATGTTATAAAATAACTATTCGACTTACTATATTATCTATTGTACTCTTATATTAAAAATAAAATTGAAAACATCGTTGCTCTAATCTTAAAAAAATAACTAGAGTCTTAAACGTTAACCAGTCGTTCACCCAAAGGAATCCTGAGCACATTTCTGCATAATTTTTTTTGCTGTGTTTTTCTTTTAATATTTTACACAATTTACATTAGAACTTTTTTCATATGAAAATTGTCCATTAAAATTCTATTTTGCATATGCAAAAATTCAAAGTACATTTTTTTAAAAGTAAAATTTAATAGAACGGTAAATTTATTATCAGGACAATAGTTGATGTACTTTTATATGTAAAAAAGGATTTATGAAATATTTCTGTATAAGTGAAGGTGGAAAGGTTCGATCCAGTAAAATTTTGTTAATTATAAACTATTCTGAAGATAAAGAAAATGCATTTTAACTGAAACTTATTGATTTTCATTTATTTTTTATGTAGAAAATTAGTTTTTAATTAAATAGGGATCTAAAGATTATGGCACGTGATAATAATTTAAGTTTTGGAAAGACCAAAGGACCTAAAAATCTGTTGTAAAATAAAATAGTTCGAGTGGGAGACGTAATTAACGTGGTGAGCTATATTAGATGGGTGGGAAACATTAATATAAGACCATTATTAATATATAATTTGGCAACTACATTGTAGACTAATCCTTTTATTCCACTGTAGACTTTCCTTATTTCAATACAACATCGATGATGCAAGAAACTTTCATTGGCTTTTCGCAACGTCTTCGCATTTTCTTCAAAGTTTTTGTTTAATCCCTTTATTCCATTTTTTGCACATTTTAACTGCACGATAAGTTATTTATTGTGGTCAATGTGAAGAAAATAGTGGCATAATTAATAGAACCACGGCATAAACTATCCTTCAATCTTACAGTTAGTCAGTTCCTCAACTTATCGATATGGCAGCCATTAGTCTTATTTTTCATGAATTTATTTTGAAATAATGCTGCCATTATATTCATATTGATTGATTGCTACCATTTTGATTATATGAAAGATTGGACGCCATTTTTTTTTGTTTAAAAAAAAAGTAAACTGCCATTTTGGATTTTAACTAATATTAAACTTATGATTTTGTTTAAATAATTCTGTAAATTCCTTTAATTCTACATACTAACTCAACTATAATTTTCTTATACCATTTGTTTGCCTGAAGTCTTCGGAGAAATTCGAAAAACGAACAAGAGAAGTCGAATCATTGTGCACCATGACAATGCGAGCTCTCACACATCGGCTCAAACCAGCGCCTTTTTGACCGGACAAAACGTCGAATTGATGGGTCATCCTCCGTACAGCCCTGACTTGGCACCCAATGACTTCTTTTTAATTTTCGTCGCCAGAAGATGCTGTTGAAGCATTCAAAAACCATGTTTTGGAGGTGTCTCAATCGGAGTGGAAAAAGTGCTTCGAAAATTGGTTTGAGCGCATGCAAAAGTGTATAAATCTTGATGGAGAATATTTTGAAAAACAATAAAACCTTTTTCGTTGATAAATATTCGCATTTTCATTATTAGGCCAGAAATATATATAGTAGCCCACGTACTTGTAACTATTATAAAAAACAATATTTTCTTACTTAAATAAACTCTATAACAAACAAAAACAGAACATAATTATTATTTTACTATTTTACATTAAACAACAAATTACATCGTTAACAAATTTACGTAGAATTTCTGCACATTAGGGAAATATTTAATTACACTTATGTCTTGATATTTATTTTCTTAATTATGGAATAATTGCAGTTTTTTGTACAATTTAAAGTGTTATATACTCTTAACACGGCAAAAACTTGCAACAAAAATAAATATAGTTCATTATAGTTAAAAAAAATTACACAGAGAAAAAAATCCATTAAGATGCAATTATCAAGCTCTGTTCTTATTTTTTTATAATAAATTCTGTTAAATATTAATTATTACGCCACTTTCAATGTGCAATTATTATAAGTTTCTACTCATTAGGAAGATAATACCAAAACTGATACTAAATACTTAGTTTTTCAGGTATTAAATAAAGAATAGTAAAACTCTCATTATTGAGAAAAAACTTTTTTCAACAAATTAAATTTTTTAATGATCATCTGATTTGAACTATTCAATAGTTATTTTCTAAATTACAAATTTAAAAATATAATTAATTTTTTCTAAAGAGGGCAGCAACAGAATATGAAAATAAATAAGAAAATTACAAGTTTTTGAGGCTGGGTTCTTATTGAACAATTAATAACATTGTACATATTGAAGAATTGAGATTTTCTGATGTTTTTGGTAGACCATTTAAGATTTTTTGATATTTTTAAACTTAAATAAGGATATTGAATTTATGATCTTTAAAATAAGTTCAGTAACAAAAAATTACGTTCAGAATATTTGAAAAAGTTTGTTGCTTAGATTGAGCAGATAATCAATATTCATTTTAACAAAACAAATAATAACGCATGGCACTCCGCAGGGATGTCAATTAAAAGGGTAGTGATTACCAAATAGAAAATAAGATGATGTTAGGATCAGTTGCTCTCAGTTTGCTTTGTTACATATTTTTGCTATTTCAAACTGAGTAACATTTTGAATGACTTATTGCAAAAATTTATTTTATTTATGAAAGCCGGTTTTCTTATAGGGAATTAATATTTTATTGAATTAAATTTTATGCAGTCTGATCCAATATGCTTTGCATCTTTCTGGCAGTAGCATGATTCCACGTTCATGAAACTTTTGTTCATTGTTTTTGTTGCAAGTGATTTTGGACTTTCTCATTTGAATTAAACGTTTTACACGTTTAAAAAATTTTGTAGATACCGGAACAAATGATAATCGGATGGTGCTACGACTGGAGAGTATGGTGGGTGTGGCATTATATCCCATCCAAGCTCTAAAAGCTTTTGCCGAGTGGTCAAACTTGTATGTGGTTTCGCATTATCTTGTTGGAATACTATACTTTTCCTATTGATCAATTCTGGCCTTTTTTATTTAAGTGAATCATTCAATTTATTCAACTGATGATAGTACACTTCAGAATTGATCGTTGTGTTGGTCGGTAGAAGCTCAAAACAAACGATTCCTTTGAAATCCTACCAAATAGATAGCATAACTTTTTTTATGAATATTGAATTTCAAAGTGCTTTCAGCCGGTTCATCTTTTCTATTTCAGGACATTTTGCGCTTAACATTGTTGTAGACAACCCATTTCTCGTCCCCAATAATGATACACTTCAAAAATGTATTTGTTTCTTGACGTTTGAGAAGCAAATCACAAACGTGAATGCGACGGCACAAATTTTTTTCCGTAAGAAGATGAGGAACCCATTCGCCGAGCTTTGAGATTAAACTTATCCGTTTCAAATGATCATAAACGGTCGAATTCAATAAATTTAATCTCTCAGCGATCTCACAAGTGTTTATTCGCCGGTTTGCATCAATTAATGCCTTTATTGTGTCTTCATCAGCTTCAACTGGCCTTCCAGAACGTGGTTTCACTTCGAGATGAAGATGCTGTTTTTCACTTTCCATATTTAAAATGGTATCAACCAAAAACTAGTCTGCAGAATCAATCGAATTTTTCACAAGCAAGTTTTGCCAAATGAGCTGTCAAAATACATATGATTATGTGGCTTAAGTGTGAAGTTGGTTGTGGAAAAATATAAATAAGTTCTCTATTGGTAAACAGCGAAATTACTTTCTTAAAAACCCAATATTAAACTACTTTTTGCTATTAATTGTCATTTGTATTTAATACCGGAGTCTTGGTACATTATAACACTGCCTTCTTCCAAGAGATTCTCGAAGTTAGAATTGCATTCAACTTTGTAATAACTTAGAATGGACCATCCCCACTGGCCTGCGACTTTTGTGACATTCCCCTTCTCTTCAAATTCCACAGTATTTCCACTGCGATCGTAACGAGTCTTCATCTTGTCACTAGCTCGTAGTTCGGCATCTGGTACCTGAGAATGTATGGTATTTATCTGCTTCTTAAAGTCAGTGCAAAATCTGCCTCCATAGCCATCTCGACTTTTCACTTGCGACTCTCGGGCCTTGCCTTGACTCCTATCTAAGCTCCTATCTCGAACCATGTCTTAACTCCTGCCCCAACTTATGTAATCATTTTTTTATAGTACTTTTTACTCATTTGTATTTATACCGGAGCCATATTACGTCATAACAATAAAGTAACTTGTCCTTATAGTTATGAAAATGAAAACAAAATTGTTAAACAATGAGAAATTTTAACAAAATTTAAAATTTTCTAATGGAAAGAAGTCATATTACAGAAGAGCTAAACTACCAACAATAAGAAATCGAAGTGAAAAATGGATTGAAAGAAACACTCTTATTAGCTTTTTGTTAGTTGATAGGTGATTAAGGTTGAATTATGCTTTTAACATTTTAGGTTATTTTTCTTTTCACCTCTACATGTATTGATCTCAGCAAATACGACTAAAAGCTAGAAAGTTTGCCTAATATGAACTAAAAGTGAAATATTAAATAAATTTTGCTTCATAAATTTCGAAAATCAAAAATCATTTTTCATGAAACCATTAATATTTTGTTCTCGTATACCATCGTCACTTCGATTGGCTAGGGAAGGAGGAGAACATCGATCGAGACAAGAGCATAGCACGTTAAAAAATTGCCTTATTTTAGGTTGGGTTAAGTGTGCTTCCTGCATCTCTAGTAGTATAGTGTGTTGGTTTAATAGTAATGGTGGCTTTAAATATGAAATTTCTTATACAGAACATATTATCGGAATTTTCGATTTTTGGCTCTAAATCGAGGTAGAAAGAAGGATTTTTCACGTATTCAACAAAAGATTTTGCCAAATAAATTTGTTAGCGGTTGGTGAGGAAAAGTGTAATGACAGAAAATAAGATAGACTGAGCAAACGAATATTTATAAAAAAAAAAAAATAGAATAATCTTGCACTATTACTATTCTTTATGAATCAACAATAGAGAAAGAAAAATACTACGATCAGTTTGATTCCATTGGGAATTGAGGGACTTCTACCCAAAGTAGTTGATGATAACAATGGATGCATGTTATTAAACGTGAAAAAATTTTGAGCAAAAGCTTAGCAACTGAGTTCGATAGTTTTTGCAGTCTACAGTTTCAATAGTAAAAATATTTGCTACCAAAGAAAAATGATAAATCGACAGAACGGAACCGATAAGGACCTCACCTCATGTTCAATGTGTGGAAACTCTTCAAGATTTTGGCGTTCGTTTTACAAATAAAAATCTCATCATCATCTTATAGATATATTTGCAACTTCACCAAATCTAGACTATCGGTTGGTGAGAGGGAAAAAGTTGTGATTTTAATGGGTTTATTTAGGAGCAGGGGGATTTTAAAAAGAATCGTGCAACTCTCTATCTAATCGTTAAGGATTGGCAAAGAAAAATTGAATTTTAACTATGTGAACTTTAGCATACACATATTCCTCCTCCCTACTCCTTCGAATTTGTTGCATTAAAATGAACCACTAGAGGAGGATTGAAAAGCTCGGTGCATTAAATGGAAACATCAAAAATCAATTTTCCTTAAGACATTGTTTTTTAACTGCAGCAGCAGCTAGAAATGTCACATTAACGAATGGCATTTCAACATCTCACATGTCATCGTGATGGGAATGAGGACGATGGATAACAAAATGGTATAGCTTACTAATGATAAAAGAATTTTTATATGCTCATATATATAGTAGTGAAGAAGATGATGCGATAGTTATCTTGCTCATTTCTATAATGGATACGTAAATAGGATTTCTTCAAGTACTCAATCACTTCTGCTTGTGAATTGAACATTCAAAGTAGCGTACTACCTGTAGTAGGTGTTCAATGGATATGAATAGAAAAGTTTCAATATCTTCCATTCTAATTGATGGAAAATATATGTTGAGCTCTTTTTGTTCAAAAAGGAAAAGGACGTTTAATTTATTATTTTTGGAAATTCACTCGAATATTTGCACTTTTTGGAAATTCACTCGAAATTGATTTAATCATTTAGCTAAAATGTCAGAAGCATTTTTAATTTTTTGGCTAAGACAAAGAATGGGAAAGAAAGAATTATTGAGTTTATTGATGGTAACAATTGTGGAAAAAGATATAAATTCAGTAGTTTTTAAAAATATTTATAGTTACAAAAACTATTTCGAAAATCAATATTAGAGATACGTTCGATTTTTTTAAAGGCTTTAATTTTATTTAAAATTTGTCGGTGTCTATGCAGGTCTAGGGCCCTTTCTTATTGTTAATGTACCTATAATATCTCAATACATATTATTGGATGGGCACAATTTTACTCAATTTAATTAATGTAGATGTTTGGGATGATTATCTATGTCCTCATGGGGATGCAGCAGTTGTTCATAGAATTAATAACAAATTTTGAGCAGTTGTTAATAAAAATAACAATAAAGTTTAATGCTAAAAAATCATTTCGATAAGCGAAAATATTGAATTTATCAACTATACTATTTGTATAAACTTAAATCCGCTGTTTGGTTATAAATGGCGTGAGTTAGCGAATTAATTTACCATGGACACGCCATACTTTTTTTTATGAGTTTGACATCTGTCAACATTAATCAGTGCACATTGTACAACAACATACATTTTTCCTTTCGTAATCATGTCTAGTTTTGTACCAGAAAAAGACCATATGCGGGAAGCTCTGCTTTTCTGCTTCAATTTGAAGAAATCGGCTCCCGAATCGCATCGAATGCTTATGGAGGCCTATGGTGACAGTGCTTTATCGGATACAATGTACCGTGATTGGTTTCGCCTGCTCAAAGACTGCAATTTTTACTGGTGAGACAAAAAGCGTCAAAATCGGTCTAAAAAGGTTGAGGACCATCTATTGCAGGCTCTTCTGTATGAAGACGATACCCAACAGCAAAAAATGCTCGCAGAGCAATTGAGTGTTACTCAACCAGCCATTTCCATGCTTCTGCATGCCATGGGGAAGATTGAAAAGATCGGAAAATGGGTGCCGCATGAATTGAACGATAGGCAGATGGAGCGACGCCAAAACACATGAGAAATCTTGCTCGCCAGACAAAAAAGAAAGTCGTTCCTGTATTGCATTGTAACAGGCGATGAAAAGTGGATATATTTCGAGAATCCTGAACGCAAGGAATCGTGGGTTGATCCCGGCCAACTATCAACATCTTCCCCAAGACCAAATCACTTCGGACGGAAGACGATGCTGTGCGTTTGGTGGAATCAGCACGATATCGTCTACTATGAGATGCTGAAACCTGGTGAAATTCTCAATGTCCACCGCTACCACCAATGCCTGATCAAATTGCATAGTGCTCTGCGTGAAAAAAGGACGGATAATCAACAAAGAAATGACAAGCTGATTTTGCTCCATGACAACGCACCATTGCACACGTCAAAAATGATACGTAACTACTTGGAGATACTCAACTGGGAGGTATTACCCCACCCCGCTTATTGACCAGACCTGATCCCTCCGACTACAACCTGTTTTCGTCGATGGGCCACGCGCTCGCTGAGCAGCACTTCTATTCTTACCAAGACGTCCGAAAATGGCTTAATGAGTGGTTTGCCTCGAAAGAGAAGGAATTTTTTTGGCGTGGTATCCACAAATTGCCCGAGAGATGGAAAAAAAATGTAGCTTGCGAGGGCAAGTACTTTGAATAAATTTGTTTTTGCTTTTTATGAAAAAAAAACATGTGTTTTTTGACTAAAAAACAGCGTATTTAAGCTTATACACCTAATAAAATTACTAAGCAGATGAGTAATTTCATCGTTACGTCACAATTCTTTGCAATCTCCTTGTCGAAAATTAATTTATTTCTTAACAAACCACCCTTCGATGCTTTAAAAGGACATATGATTTCCTGAAATAATAAAAAATATACGCTAATCTGCATAGGCGTCAAACCTATAGTTGCCTTTATTAGCGGGCCATTCACTTGTCTACGGCCGAGCATAAAAATTGGCATCGTATAATTGTCCTGGTACCTCCAGATGCTTAACGATATTTCCCAATTATCTTTCTGTCATTGGTATTTCCCAATTACCACACCTATATACAGGATGAACACATTAGATATAAGCAATCAGAGCTCATCCGTATTTCTTTCAATTTTGAACTTAAGTTTTTTTGTCTCAACATTAATTTTCAAATCTGCTCCATATGCGGTTTTAATTAGACAGTCTCACAAACTACATAACCCAGAAGTTTTAGCTTAATTGCGCGAAAAGTTCCCAGGACTCTTGTAATGTCAATTAACCTCCCCAAGGTCGTTCAATTTGATTCCAGTAATAAATATACTGCTTTTGCTTGAGTTTGAAAAGTAATTTTTGTTTTTTTTTTCTCCAATTGACGAATTTTCTTGAATGGAAATTTAAAGAAATAATGATATCCTTGATGAAATGAAATTAAAACGTAAGTAAATGTTTTGATTTATTTTCTACGAAATTTAACATTAACTCCTATATTTAATGAAAGTAAATTTGTTAGCAATTATTTCAGAATACATATACATTTTCTCACATTATCTCTCAAGGACTTTTTATATTAAACAAATCTTCGAATCGAAAGGTTTTATTTTTCACAAAAATTTTGGAATATTACTTTAATATGTATACCAAAAAAAAAAATCGAAAGGATATTTCTTCAAATTATATTCAAACATTTATTCTGATTGCAATATTAATTTTTGTAATTATTGAAAGAATTTTTGCCAGCTTGAAAATATTATTTTGCTGACTCTATTTTTGTTTGTAATGAAACTTTTATGCTGACTGTAATACGAATTAATATAAATAAATAACTCACAGGATTTGTGTATGATTTTTACAGTACATTTTTGAAAGTAGATTCTTGCTATCGTACCATATTTTAACGATGTGTACTTCCTTTTCTAAATGTCTGATCATTAAACCATTGTTGGTGAATGGTGGTGAATTTTCTTAATGCGTGCAATTAACTAAACGACATATTAGAACCTAACAAATGAGTCAAAGGTTAATTTTTCGAAAATTCGAATATGTCAGCAGTGTGAATAGTGTAATTTTTCTACTATTCTCGTTCATCATTATCAAAACAATACCCATTTTGTAGGTGTTCTAGAATCTATAAGTTCTTAATGATGCCAATGAGTACCTTCATTATTAGCTCATTGAGTATAATGCATTTAATATTACCTTTGGGACTTGAGTTGGGTCATGTGCTAAAATAGTTGTGATTTTGTATTTTTTCCGTGTAGAAGCAAAGGCAACAAATTATCGATAGACCAATTGTTTGTCTTTAAATTTATACAAAAGTTTCCTCATGTTAATATTTTACATATAAAGTTTTTCTAGTAAAAATTATTTCCATGCTATTACTTATTTTCAAATATTTTTTTAAGGCGTCAGTTTGAAATCACTTTGTTAGCATTAATGGTAATAAAATTGGAAGGTTTTTCCATAGTTGAATAATCAATTTTATTACAATGAATTATATAGAAGTCCTTTTCTGGAGAATTCGGTCTTCCTTAAAAAATTTCAAGACCAATACTGATTATGGAAAGTAATGTGAATTTTAATTTATGTTGTCATTTCTAAAGGCTATCTGTATATAAATAGTTTGTCCTATTAAAAATTTCTGTATTGAAAGTTGAGAAAAACTTACAGAATATCGTAAATCTACCGAATGTGAAATTTGGCATATTTTTCAGGATGACATTTTATTACCTATGAATCAGAACTGTACAAAAATTGAATTTGTTTTTTAATATTTGTATTCTAATTCGAATTTTTTTTTATAAAATAATTACTTAATTTAAAAACTAAAAAAAAAACTATGAGCCTATTAAGAACAGGAATCATTATTTTGCATAGATAATTTGTAAATTCGATTAACAATAAGTTTTGCTCTATGAGCACACCTTGAACGTTTTTGGAAATAATACACCTGAACTACACGTAGTTTAATTTACAGAATAAAGTTTTTGAGTTTGTTTTATTATATGAATAATAAAAAACTACAATATATATTGATAATTTTCTAATTTTATTATAATAACGAATACAATAAATTATATATTATTATTTTGTATTATTTATTCATAAATTTATTTGAAAATTTTGTATTTCGAAAAATTACAAAAAATTACTGTCAATAGTATATATTGTGCATATATGAACATGCACGTACTTCTATATTATATAGATCTAAGCTTATAGCATACGATACAAATTCAAATCATGAGCCAAAAACCGAAAGATAAAATTTATAATCATACGCAATTTTCAATCCAAAGATTTAACCATAATCTTGTATGTAGAAAAATATACAATCTGCAGGAATGAATTTCAATACACAAATACTAACTAACTAGGAGTAGTTATACATATACTTCTGTAAGGACGAATGCATAGCGAAGAGGTTCAAGTATGGATGAAAAGGCAAATGACACTAACGAATACCGGAAAAGGATCCAAAGCCGGAACAAATTGTACGCATAAAACTCAATATTTAAGTAAAAGAGGAAAAGGACGTCTTAAGAAATTTATGTAACATCTTATGTGTCCTTTATTGAAGAGATATTGCCAAAATAGGATTACAAAACGCAAATGGAGAAAGGGTATATATACAAGTAAGAATCAAGGAAACTGAATCAGAAAACGACGAGGCCAAATACGACTAAATAAATAAACACGTCCGAACGCAAACAAAATGTAAAAGCCTAACAACCAACCACTTAAGATACAGATAAACGAACAGACAAACAGGCAGCCCCAACATCATGAAAAGTAACAACAGAAAAATTTTAGATAAATAAATAAACGAAAGGATGATAAATCTCTTACAAATGTATAAGTACTATAGTAACTGTAAAAGTATTTGTACATGAAGGAATTAGGACCTAACAGCTCGCAGCTGAACAAAAAGGCCGAAATATTGACTTTTCCGAATAAACAATTCTATTCACTCTTACATAAATAAATACCATTTTTCGTATGTATGTTAAGAGTACATCTGTCACATTTCTGCCATCTAACGGTATATAAATAAATATATGCGATTAAATTTAAATAAAATATAAATAAAATAATACCAACAAAAATATGTTAAAAAAAAAAAATTCTTATATTGGGCGGACACAATCAACCGCCTCCAATGTCCCTGAAAAAAAGCCGATGCAATCGTCTTATTAATTTTCAAAACACGCGCACTCTTTTTTTTTTCTCTGAACAATGTTATTTTTACTTATTTTTATTTCTCCAAATTACTCACACATTGATATTCTTGTACTTAATAATTTACATTAATAACTTCTCTCGACTATGGAGATACTATTTACAATTTAGTTGGTATTCTAATATTATAAATAGGCATAATCGCTTATAAACGGTCGAAAAAACATAACCAGGAAATTTAAATTGACCTGGTTTGTAGTTGTTGAAGTAAAAAAACCATAGAAAGGATAATGAATGACCGTGACAACTTTAATTAAAATGTCCTTAAATTATTACTAGGATATTTTTCAAATGACTGTAAAATAATGAACTTTTTTTTTGTTATACGTTTTACAATACAATAAAAGGCTGTTTTCTGAGTATTTTAAATGAAATAGTAGCCGCCAATTTTTGAAGGACATTTTCTTCTGCTAAATGTTTTCGTTTTTACTAAAAGCTTGAAATACTTCAACATTTTAGTATAATTTTTAATAAAAAAAAGGTATTTGAAAGTATTTGTTATGAAAAAAAGAAATATTCACCGTGGTTTCAGAACGAACTAATTATATTAAATCGACTTCTATAAATAGGAACTTAGATAACTTGCATTGTATTTGTTTTGTTGTAGGTTTGTCAGGATAGCTTTTTTATTTTGACATCTTTACGTTGAAATTTAAAATAATTATTAAAAATTAATTTACTGTTTAATTATTTTTCTTTGATCAGAATTTAATAATTCACATTTTCATATACTATTTATTTATATCCTTCTCAAAACCACATTTTTTACATAGGTATGCATGATACTCTTAGTTCTACTTAACTATTCACAAATGTGGATTTTTTCCAATTATGTGTATTCATAAATTTTAGCTGTTCTGTTACTTGAGTAATATTTTATTTTTTCCTCTTCTTATAGAGAAGGGGTATTTTACCAGATAATATTGTTTGCTCTTTCTTGAGTTTCTTCATATATTTCTTCGAGTTCTTCTGATGAGATTTTCGTAATATATTTCCACCTCTCATCTCGTAATACAGATTGGTCCAGCTAGCGGTTGCATTTTGAACCACTATTTATTTGAAGTACTTGAGCGTTAAATATCATCACGAATTGACAGATTGTTAGTTGAAAGTCTGAATTTTACGAAATGGTAATCCACACGCTTGAAAAAAACTGCAAAAAATATTGAGAATTTACTTCCAAAGTGGTGAACCCAAACTGTGAGAAATTTAAAAAATAAAATAAGCAAAGATCGAATGCCATCACGTCAACTTGTGGACAAATTTGTGAAGCGAGTTTGCGAAACTGGTTTGTTGGTTGTCAGAGCAACTCGTTCCCGCTCTAATACAGTGCGTACGACCGAGAATATTGCCACCGTTGCTGAAAATATCCGCGATCATCCATCAACATTAACTCGTCACCGTTCTCAGGAATTGAATATTTCTTGCACTTCAATGTTGAGAATTTTGCACAAAGACGTCGGTATGAAAGCTTAAAAAGTTCAATTAGTCCAACAACTAAAGTCGCATGACCATCCGACGCATTTTCGGTTTGCCCAATAGGCTCAAGCTCAATTGGCCGAAGATGAGCATTTTTACCGAAAAATCATCTTTTCGAATGAGGCCCATTTCCACCTCGGTGGGTATGTCAACAAACAAAATTGTCGCATCTGGGGCTCAGAAAATCCATACGTCACCATGGAAAAGCCCATGCATCCACAACAAGTCACGGTTTGGTGCGGATTTTGGACTGGAGGTATCATTGGCCCGTTTTTCTAAGAAAATGATGAAGGAGCCGCCGTTACGGTCAATGGTGAGCGCTATCGTGGCCTGCTCAACGAATTTTTGTTTCCAAAAGTTGAAGAGAATGGCATGGATGACATTTGGTTTCAACAGGACGGGGCCCCTTACAATACAGCCAGCCTAACAATCCAAAATCACAAATCACAGCTCCGAGGCGACCAATTCGGCTGATTATTCAGTTTTCGAAAGCAGTGCCCAAACTTCTTTCGAAAACTGAATAATCAGCCGAACTTCTGATATCAATTGGCAGCCTCGGAGGTGTGATTTGAGCCCGTTGGATTATTTTCTGTAGGGAGCCGTTAAGGATAAATGTTACGCAAGCCATCCAGAGATAATTGAGGCCTTGAAACACGAAATCAAAGTTTCCATTGAAGAGATACAGTCCCAGACAATCGAAAATGTACTGAAAAATTGGGTCGAGCGAATGGGGTACTATGAGGCCAGCCGTGGCAGTCATTTAAATGATGTTATGTTTCATTTATAAATTTCAAGGTTCAATCTTTCTAATAAAATCGGAAATTTATAAAAATATACACAGTTTTTTTATTTAATTTTTAAAATGCAACTTTTAAATGGTCCACCCTGTATAAAGCCCACGCATTTATTACACCTAGTCTTGAATATTGTATAATACTTTCACTGGCGATCTACTACACTTATATTTCATACTATACTTTGTGGTCATTTATGTCAATCATATTCACTTCAAATTAAGTACTGTTGTAAAACTTTATGCTTTCAGGAAGACATTCGTTGATATTTTCAACGCATACAGATTTATGCCTTAAATTTTTTAAAAATAACCCTTTTTTAGGGTTTAATTTTATAAAATAAAGTTATTTGACACATAAAGTTGAGTAGAAAAGCGTTCCATTTCTTAATTTTTTCTTTGCAGGATTTGACAATTCTTTTTTATTTTACTTAGCAAAGTAGTTTTTTTGTACAAGTTTCATTGCCAGAGAAGAACTCCTAAAGAAATTATCAGGGGTAACGTATCTACAAGTAAATGGTTCAGTGAGCTTCAGAACTACGGATTTACCTAATAAAATCGTCTTTTTCCCAAGTTTAAATATTTACTTCTTATATCTGATGCCAACCAAAGTTTTATGCCTAATTAAGCTGGCTGATTCGGCATATATTGAGTAAACCTATACGTAGTATTTTTTGGGAATAGCTGTTTATCAGCTATGATATACAATAGTTTTGATTATTGTATTGTGTGTAAGGAAAAGTTTTGTCGTTTTTGAACACTTGCACTTGTATGCGTTTCGACTGAAAAATACCAGGTGTATAAGCTTAGATCGGCTGTTTTTAGTCAAAAAACACATGTTTTATTCATAGTAAGCAAAAAAAAATTTATTCAAAGTACTTTTCCTCGCTAGCTACACATTTTTCCCATCATTCCTCCTCTTTCAAGAGAAAACCCTCATCAAGCCATTTTCGGACGTCTTCATAAAAATCAAAGAGCTGCTCAGCGAGCGCGTGTCTTATCGACGAAAACAGGTGGTAGTCGGAAGGGGCCAGGTCTGGTAAATAAGCGGGGTAGGGTAGCACCTCCCAAGTGAGTGTCTCCAAGTAGTTTCGGACCATTTTTGCATGGCACGCAGAGACTTGGAAATGGCTGGTTGAGTAACACCCAATTGCTCCGCGAGCATTTTTTAAGATTGGGTATCGTCTTCGTCCAAAGATCCTGCAATTGATGGTCCTCAACCTTCCCAGGCCGATTTTCACGCTTCGTGTCCCACAAGTCAAAATTGCCGTCTTTGAACCGACGGAACCAATCTTGGCACGTTGTTTCCAATAAAGCACTGTCACCATAGGCCTCCATAAGCATTCGATGCGATTCGGCAACCCATTTCTTCAAATTGAAGCAGAAAAGCAGAGCTTCCCGCATATGCTGTTTTTCTGGCACAAAACTAGACATAATTACCAAAGGAAAAATGTATGTTATTGAATGAAATTGCTGACAATGTCCACTGATTAATGTTGACAGCTGTCAAACTCATAAAAAAAAGTATGGCGTGCCCATTGTGGTTTATACACATTTTTTCGTATTTTTGTCAGTTTTTTATACTTGTAAAACAGTCAACATGTGTGAAGAAGGAGTGCACTTAAGACATTGTCTGTTGTATGAGTTCCAAAAAGGGAACAATGCGATGGAGACAAAAAAAAACCTGTGTGGCGTGTTTTGAGAAGACGCAGTAACACCTCGAACATGCTAGAGATGTTTTGCCAAAGATAAAGGAAGGCCATCAGATGTCAATGACGAAGTGCTACGCAGTATGATCAGGACAAATCCCATGTTAAGTAACCTTCAAGCTTGGAATTCATCAGACTACAGCTTTAGAACACATTAAAAGGGCATATATTTACAAACGAGAGACACCATTTACCACATCCAAAGCTGGCGTGCATCAAAAGAAAGTTATGTTGTGTTGTTAGTGGGATCGGAGGGGGATTATCCACTATGAGTTACTGAAAGAAAATTATACGGTCGATGCTGATCGTTACTGTTCGCAACTTGATGTTTTGAATAAGAAATTTAACGTAATCGTCCATATTTGGCCAACAGAAAGGGTGTAATTCTTTTAAGAATTTAGAATTCCTCAGAATTGAAATGGTTTTGCCAAATGGAGTTGATATTTACGTGTATGTGTAAATTATTAAAGATTAGGTAATGTTATAAAATTTTTAAAGGCGTCAAAAACACGTCATGTTAAAAATAAGTATTTCAGATTTTCAGTAGGAATTTTCAGTAGAAATTTTTAGTCGGAATTGTCAGTAGGAATTTTTTTAGTAGGAATTGTTTGTAGGAATGTTTAGTAAGAATTTACAGTACGAATATTTAGTGGAAATTACTTAAACCAAAAAAAAATTTAATTTAAGAAACACGATTAAACCAATAATAATAATTTAAAGAAAAAATCTTAAAAGGTGTCTTTTGACACCTTTAGTAGAAATAGTGTTAACAATATTTTGTACTCGTAAGTCAGTCATTTAGTATTTTTTGTGCTTTTAAAAAGACAAAGGTAATCTAATTTTTGTTGGTAATTCAATTTGAACTTATTAAAATAAATGATGTGAAATATTTGTTGCTCGATTTTAAAAATATCTTTATAATAATTTACTGAGATTTTAGACATACTATAATATACTCATTAATAGCGAATTAATCTTAATAAGATTTATGTTAATTTCATTTCAGTTTTCTTATTGCTGGATATATTTGGTTCAACGTTTTTCTATTTTTTAATTTTCACCTTAAAAAACCGCTGTTTCAGCAATCACCTCATCGTTTGAGCCAAATCGTTTTCTGCTGAGCTATTTTTTCATATTCAGAAATAGTTAATAATCGCTGGGGCAAATTTTCCAAATATGGTGGATACGGAAGCAGTTTATATCCTAACTCCTGGGATTTACCTAAGGCAATGAAATACGTAGGCACCCGGCCATTGTCTTGATGAAAGTGAATCAAAGTTTTCTTCGTCAATTGCGAACGTTTTTCTTGCACAAGATCGTTGAAACGATCGATTAAGTTGATATAATAATCACCATTAATCATTTTGGCCTTTTCAAGTTAATCGACGTGTATCTCAAAACACTGTGGCCATGACTTTGTTGGCCTATAAAGTTACTGTGGCCTGCTCTGGGCCCAGTTTTCTATAGAAAAATCTACTGTTTGGATGTTTTTATTGGTGCCTGGTAGGCTGTGAAGAATCCATATTTCGTCAATAATAAATTGATGCCAAAAAATCATTCAAATTACGCTATAATATCGCCAAACATTTTTTCAAGTTGACAAACGTGTGTGTTTTTGATCAATTATGAGCAATTGCGAAACCAATCTTGCGGCAAGCTTTCACATATCCAAATGAGTTATTAAAATATTTTATGGCACCAATCTTACACACTTTCACTCTCCGACCATGTATCTTCAAATCGTAGATTTTTTCAATCCACTCTATTGTGATGACCTTATTTAGACCAGGACGTCCTTTATCAAAAATGTTAGTACGACCGCGTTTCAAATAGGCTCCATAAACCTCTATGAGTTCCCCTTTTATCTGATCACTAGTTTTATTTTTCAAAAACAAATATTTTATCTCTGCTCGTGATTCCATTTTTTCCATTGCTATAAAATCACAAAAGTTGTTCACTTGAAATGGTTGCCAATTGCAAACGCAGCTACTTGAAAATTTAACAGAATTCTTCTGAAAGGTTAGAATTACGAAAAATAAATTTGTTTTAATATTAGAAGCACTATCTTTTGTCGAACATTATGTATTAATCATACAAGCCTAGTATTTATTTCGTGTGCACTTTTTTATTTCCTTATGACTAATTAAGAAAATGTGAATAAGCTCCGCCATTTAATTTTTACTTGCAGAACTAGAGCAGATTTTCAAATAGAACAAGTTATAGTAGGGATTTTTTTACATTTATTATTATATTCAAATGATCATTACATAAATGTATTTTGTTGATTTTATTTAAATTCATCCTAATTACATTTATAGTTAATTTTTCCTTCTGAATCATAGTTTTCTATTTCGGTTTTTACTCCATGCACTCATATTTTTTATTATCATAATATTATTTCTTATATAGATACATTAGCAACTTTGTTTCTTTTCCACCTCAAGATTTATTATGCTTTTTGCTAATATTTTTAATCTTTAATGTCATGTACTAGTAACATGTGATATGATTCATTTTATAAAGATAAGAAAGTAGTCAAACTAATATTCAAATAAATGGTGTAAAATCTTATAAAAAATTTTTAAATACGTAAGGAAAATCATTAAAAGGATCAGTATAAATAGGAATATAACTTGGTAGTTAAATTTAGTTATGAACTTAGGCAAAGCTAAAAAAGAATTTTGAGGTTACCTACTTGCAGTATTCAGATTTTCATTGAATTTAATTTTTATTTTTACTTGACGTACCTTTGACATATTTTACGCGTTAAAAAAAAATTATTGTAAGAAGATATTTTGTGATCTGTATTCATTTCCGTAAAATACTATTCATTTTCAATAGACTCTGACTTTTTTTTAAATTATCGTAATTTTTAAGTGCACTAAAAATATGTTATCATTAATTAGCAAGTATAACAGTGACAAGACGCTTAATGCCAGTTTTGAAGACCAATTTTTGAATGTTTACATGAAACTACAATAAAATATTAATAGTCTAAAGTTTACGAATTCAAGTAGCGATGATAAAATAATATTAAATATTAGGACAACATTTTTTTATATTATCTAAAGAGTAAAATATTAAGTAAGCTTATATATTTATCAATATACATTAACTATCATCTGCTTAATGAC
Source organism: Atherix ibis (assembly GCA_958298945.1). Lineage (NCBI taxonomy): Eukaryota > Metazoa > Arthropoda > Insecta > Diptera > Athericidae > Atherix > Atherix ibis. Next base: position 34,734,486 of record OY282609.1, read on the forward strand.
CAGGCAATCTCATCACTGAAGCCGTAAGAACTGATATTCGTCAGTTTGGTTTTTGCTTATTTTTATGTAAGGTACCTTAGACATAAACCATAGGTTATTTTTATAGCAACATGGCCATAAGTTATTTTGTGCCTATAAGTTTCATGTGGGTAGGCGGTACTACTTTCCTATCTGAAATTGGTCTGTTTTCAATAGGAAAGATTAGTTAGGGTTTGTTAAATTTTATGGAGCATATTTGTATGTTTAATTAATTTAAAAAGTTGATCAAGGAGCTTCACACTGTGAGGATTGTCTGATAGGGTGTGTGGGATTTCCAAAAAGAAAGCTTTGGCGGAGGAGCTCCACAATGTGAGGATTGGCTGATAGCGTGTGTGGGATTTCCAAAAAGAAAGCTTTGGCAGAGAGCGGTATGTTATATCCCAATTTTGAGCAATTTTCATTCCAAGAATTTGAGTAAGGATATGTTGTGTAGACTGGTTTGTCGGTAGTTGGCCAATAAGAAGCTTAATAGGCCTCAATATTAGTCCAGTCTGTATTTTTACACATGGCTGAGGATGTTGTTTGCTATAGTGTTAATAGACGAGGCATATTAGGAATAGCCGTGAGCACAGGATGCCGGAAAATTTCTCAAACCAACTGATCACTATATTCATTTCCTGTAATTCCCGCATATCGTGATCACCAACGCAACTCGCCACTCCTATTGTTGGTAATAGCATTGAGAGTGGCTTGCTTGGCTGTTAGAAAAGCTGATGATATTACGTCGATTGATATAACCGGCAGCAATATTAACAGTCATCTTTATACAATACAGATCACGGATTTATGTGCTTTTGATCTCTATAACTACATTTTGTTCTTCAGTTTATTTGATATAACATAGATTACCAAACAAAGTCATAAAAATAATGGATATGACGTAACCAATATTACAAGAAAAACATTTCTAAAAAAAATTTCATTTACATTTTCGTTTATAAAGTAAAAATTTACTTTATAAAAACTGACTTCGGTAATAGACTCAAAAGTTTTTAAATTTGAGATACTAAAAAAGTGGTATGCAAAATTTTTCTTGATCTAAACGTGTCTTAAATATAATAAGATTTATTATAATGGTCTATAATTTATAATTTCAGGGAAATAGAACACTTTTTTGAAATTATGGCGTCTTCAGAAAAATATAAAAATTTTCACCCGAAATAATGTGTTAAAGAATTGGTACCTCATGGCAAGTGAGTGGGTAATAAGAGTCAATTTTTTAGACGTTAGGATAATATTAAAATTGTTGGAATAAATTGATCTGAATTTTGTATAGGAAATATCAAGTTACAGGGCGATATTGAATTGTTCGGAAAGTAATTTAATTTTGAAGCTGAAGAAGTTGAAGCTGATGAAGACACAATAAAGGCATTAATTGATGCAAACTGGCGAATAACAACTTGTGAGATTCTTGAAAGATTAAATTTAATCGAATAACAACTTGTGAGATTGTTGAGAGATTAACAGCCAGGTTTAATCTCAAAGCTCGGCATATGGGTTTCTCATCTTCTTACGGAAAAAAATTCGTGCCGTTGCATTGACGTTTATGATTTGCATCTCAAACGCCAAGAATATGATCCATTTTTGAAGCGTATTTGCACTGGAAACAAGAAATGGATTGCCTACAACAATGTTAAGCGCAAAAGTTCCTGGAATAGAAAAGATGAACCGGCTCAAAGCACTTCGAAAGACAATATTCATTAAAAAAATGTTATGCTATCTGTTTGGTGGGATTTCAAAGGAATCGTTTATTTTGAGGTTCTACGAGCAACACAACGATCAATTCTTAAGTATAATGTCATCAGTTGGACAATTCGAATGATTCAATTAAAGAAAAAAGGGCAGAATTTGTCAATAGGAAAAGTATAGTGTTCCATTAGGATAATGCGAAACCACATACAAGTTTGACTACTCGACAAAAGCTTTTAGAGCGTAGATGGGATATACTGCCACATCCACCATACTCTCCAGAACTTGCACCTTCTGATAATCATTTGTTTCGGTCTTTTAGACGGTAAAACGTTTAACTCAAATGAGGAGGTCAAAAATCACTTAGATTAGTTTTTTGCCAGCAAAGAAAAAAAATTTCATGAGCTACTGCCAGAAATATGGCAAAGGGTATGCGATCAGACTTGCTAATATTTAATTGAATAAAATATTAATTCACTATCTTTCATTTTTATAAAAAAAATGAAATTACTTTCAGAATAACCCAGTAAAATAATAGATGCGACATAAAAGTAATGAGACAGTACATTTCCTACTATAGGGCATAAAGCACTTTTAGCAAGTCAAGAAGTAATGAAACACGGACGTCACTGAGCCAGGTCTTCAACATCGAAAATTGATAAAAATATTGAAGGAGTAAGTACTCTTGTGAGGTCGGATCATTAATTAATATTGAAATCAGATCGTCCATTAAATTTAAATTATTTTGCTCTTCATCAGATTTTGTTTGAAAATTTTATCGAGGGCTGCTCGACATAATCGAAAATTACTTAGACTTATTCAGTTTTCGTGTATGGGCCAGAAAAGTGCGAGGTAAAAAATTTCATCGAACCTATGGAGTACATTTCTTATCAAAAGGAGAGATTTATTGTTGGCAAAGATAATTTTTGGAGGTCCGAAAAGTAGTGGAAGGCGAACCTCAATATATGAAACGAATAAGTACTATTGTTACATCAGACCGATGACTAGTATTTAAATCTTCTTCACATCAGATTAGTCATTGAAGATGATTGGATGCTACAAATGATAGCTAAATACGAATCCTGGAAAATAAAAAAGCTCCGCTAGGACGAAATAATTTGAAATTTCGGTTGACAGCCTAAAATGGAAAATAGACTAAATGTCCGCCTTCTCCGGTAGCCTCATGGGTAGCCATAGTTGAAGAAAAGGGTGGTGGGTTTTAGTGGGTAAAAATCCCACATACTGTAGAGATCGGTATCTCTACAGCGTCTTTCAAAGATATCCCCCTAGCCATTTAAAAAAAAAAGAAAATTTTTTAGATGCTCCACTATGCTAACAGCCCCTATAACACAATAATTCCTATCAATGATTTTTTGCTGGAAGGTAGCTTCTCTGCAGCTGTCCAGCTCCCTCTATTCACCTGATCTACGTGCATATGACCTTTTTATTCTCCCCGATCCTAAACGATTGGGAAGAGCATCTATTTGGTATTATAAATGTCATTTAAAAGGTGCCTATCAATACCACCCAAAGGAGTATTCTACTAACAACTCCCTCTTACAAAATTAAGTAACGATTTTCAGCTACTGCATCAGCACAAAACCAAACTAATAAAACTCAATTATTGAGATTTTTCCTATATACTCCAAATATCATAATAAAATTTTAATTTGAATAATAAACCATTTATAATGATAGCAATATTTTAATAAACTAATGTTGCCATTTTATCTATAAATTTAATAAGTTGCATTATACCATAAATTTTGTGCATAATAGAAATTATTTAAAAAAAATCAAAAATAATCCAAATTGGGGACTTCATATGGTAATTATTAATTATTTTAATTTTGTATATGGACAAAAATATTAACTTTTACAAATACAATCTGAAGAGGAGGAGAAGAAGGCTTTCATAAAATTAATAAAATTAATTATTATCTATCACCGTGAATTTTATATTAACTGAATAAAATTGCAGTTGGCAGTTAATTGGCCGCAAAATATATTCATTAAGCTCTTGTATTGTAATTTTATGAACTTTGATGAGTAATAATTACTATTCATACGACCATCCAATATGTACCATATTTAGGTTGTTATATTTATTTTGTGTTTAATGAGGACATATTACAGCATCATAGTAGTTTATTACGCATATATTTATAGTAGTGTGAGGGCTGAATAAATCTATTCCCAAAATATGGGAACTGTATTTTGTTCAGTTTATATGAAATAGTTCCAAATGTAATTCTTTTTGGAAATTTCCGGTTGCTTTTAGTGTTGAATTAAGTTGTATATCTACTTTCTATAATAGAAAAGTTGATAGTTGGACCTCCCAACTTTTTAAAAAGTGCGGGGCTCTTATTGGAACACACCTTAGCTCTAAGCAATACTAATTTGTATTAAAAACTTTGATGTATAAAAGCCCATTTGTAATTTTCAATAGACACTTGGTTTTTTTTCCGCAGTTATAATGGTCCTGAATAGGATTTATCGTATTCTAATATATTTTCATTTAGACATTGTGTATATATATTATCAGCTAAAACAAGGACTGTTGTAATACGAATTGACAATTTTATTGTAACTATCTACCAAATGTTCACGTTCCTAAATAATAAAATATAATACGACTACGTCATCACAAAAACTAAGTACGAAAATATCCTTTTGATTCCTATATTAGTTATTGGGAAACTCTATATCACTATGCTTACACTCGTTTTCATTCTAATACCTAGTAAAAAAAATTTATAAAAATTATCCGGAGGCTATTCCATGTTATGAATATAAAAATTGATAAATTTTCTATGGAACTGTTCCCATATAAAGGATTTTTTTGGAAAATAATAGAGAAAAAATCATGCACATGGAGTCATGTGGGATTTTCTACTTAGCATGATTCGCGGAATATTCATCATCATTAAAGGGTTTTCCTAAAATCTAACGAGTTCAGTACTTCACAATTCTTGATATGGCAATTCTGCTTTAAAAAAATGCAAATAAATCCAAATAAACTTAATTTATTATGATATTTATAATATTTTTTTTGCATTAAATTTTGACATTCTTTTTTATATAAGAAGTATGCAAAACAATTTTTTTTTTGAAAATCTTGTCCTTACAAATATTTATTAACCTTATTTTTCCAATCAAATAATAATCCGTAATTTTTCGAATACCCTGAATTTTGTATCTGAAGATTTTGTTTGCTTATTTTGATATTATGCAATGAAGGAAAATATCATGAATTGATCTTCCTGGATTTATTACTTTAACTTATAATATGATATGTCAGGATAATATTTTCTATTCAAGATTTTTTGTTTCATTATAATTTCAGTATATTTGGTTCAAAATTCTTATATAATGAAGGCTAATGATTTTCAAATGTTTTTTATTTTCTTTTCAATATTTTATATTCAACTTTGTCTTGGCCAGTCCCACGCCCAAGTGAGAAAGGAAATTGGTTGGTATGATTGCAATCGGTTGTAAAATATTCCTTACAGAATAATATACGAGGTCTGTTCAAAAAGTATCGCGAATTTTGTGTTTTTTGAAAAATTATTTATTTATTTTGTCCCCTTCAAAGTAATCCCCACTAGATATTATACACTTGTGCCAACTTTTTTTCCAATCCTCGAAGCACTTCAAAAAATTATTTTTTGTGATCTTGTTCAGCTCCTCCTTCGATGCCGTCTTTATTTCCTCAATCGTAGCGTAGCATCGTCCTTTCATGGGGTTCTTCAGTTTTGCGAATAGGAAAAAGTCACAGGGTAGCTGCGGCATTATTAGTGTGTTGTTTTTGGCCAAAAATTCGCGCACAAGCAGCTATGCGTGAGCAGGGGCGTTATCATGGTGTAAAACCCAATTTTTGTTCTTCCGCAAATCCGGGCCTTTCTGGCGGATTGCTTCGCGCAACTTGCGCATAACTTCCAGGTTATAATCCTTAATGACCGTTTTACCCTGTGGCAAGAACTCATGATGCTCTACGCCCCTGCGGCCATAAACCCATAATTTGTCACTAGTTATGACCCTCTGGAGCAAACTTGGGTCATCGCGGACAGAGTCCAACAGCTCCTTAGTAATGTTAATGCGATGCTGTTTTTGGTCGAAATTGAGCAATTTTGGTACGAATTTCGCGGCGACCCGTCTCACGGCAAAATCATTGGTAAAAATCGAATAGCACGAGCCAATCGATATGTTTAAGTCCTCAGCAACTTCTTCTAATGCTGATTCGACGATTGCCTAATACTATTTGCTTCACTTCTTCAATGTTTTGATCGGGCGTCCGGCACGCTTTTCGTCGTTCACATCATCTCGGCCCTCTGAGAACATTTTGTACCACCGATATACGTTACTTCTGTCCAAGATAGCTTTACCATATGCCGCAGTCAACATTCGGAATGCGTCCGCGCAATTAATTTTGTTTTTCACAAAAAGTTGATACAGATTCTTTGATATATTTTTTTGGAATGGGCAAAAATCGAAGACGAGCCAAAACACGTGCAACCAAAGCAGCTGTCAAAAATTAACTAAACATTAAAAATGGCCGACCTTGTCATGAGTACCAGCATAACGCCACAAAAAACCGAAAATCAAATATACGTAACCCGCGGAAATTCAAAATTCGCGATACTTTTTGAACAGACTTCGTATTCTAGAACTTTTAAAATTACCAATTCTTATGAGATTTTTTTAAATTAATACGGATTAAATTCATTTATATATTTTTAAAAGGCGTGAATGTTTTTTTTTTAATTGATAGTGGTTCTGAAGGATTTATTTTTATAATGCTCTCTATATTTCCTATATGACCTTAAATTTTTTCGGGAAATTAATTCCGTTCACACTAGTTTTTTGTATTATATATTAGGTATAATCTTTCGAGTTCCATAGAATTCGGTGAGATTAGCTGAAACTTTATCAAATAAATATTAAATTTTAATTTCGCAATTAATTAATTTTGTATGATCTATGTCCATCTAGAGGAATTTTTCGTAATCTGGTGTCATGGTTTTTTTTTTAAATTCTCTTACAATAATATGGTTAACTTGAATTTTTTAAAGGACATTAAAAAATAGGAAAAACAAAATTCATCAACAAACTAGGCCACGTCGATCCAATATCCACTTAAAAAAATGCTACCATAAAAAAAAGGGTAAAATCCATTTGATTGTATTTAGAAGAAAGGACGAAATGAATAAATAAAACTTTTTATTTTACTATCAAATACTAGTAGTTCTATTTGCATTAGACAGTTTTACATACTGAATGGTGAAAAGTTTCATCATTTTGGGAAGTTTGCTTATTTTCTATACGTACTCACAATAATGTTGAAAGCAATAACAATAGGGAAATGACATTGGACCATCGAAACAAAACAAGAGAACATTCTCGAGGATTTATGGTACCAGATCGGGTCTCGTACAGTAAACCTATTCACTTTAGTGTTTGCTTCCAAAATTGATGATGACTAACGGATGGCTTGAAAGGATGTCCAGAGATTGTAAGCCATTGTAGTCGATTGTGTTGTAAACAAAAACATACAACCATCATTTGCTAGGATCTTAAGCCGTGTAAGAATACACATAAAAGATTCCATATAAACTCATCGCAATGCTTTTACCAGTTAAGCTAAGTAAAATAACAAAAACTACCTCTAAGTTAGAAACAGGTAGTGTTGTATAGATAGAAGGCACGTAGACCTTATGCAATTCAAATTGAACTTGATTCATCCTAACATGGTTACAGTACACTGAATCAGAGTAAATTTGAAATCCTTCCACAGAATCGCATCAATTTTCGGAATACTATACGAATCTTCTGTATTTTGGACGACCCAGACTTGTTAGAGTTGATGTTTGGTGTCACAGTTGCAGCACAATCCCAATCGAATTCGTAGTGGTCGCTATCGCTGACGAGAAAATAGTCAGGATGCAGATTTAAATGTTTCCATCTGGCAAACGAATAAACGAACAAATGGAATTTTCGCATGGATGGTTGGGTGTACAAAGGTAGAGTGGCCTTGTAACGATCGAAAAGTATCTAAGCCTGTCGGCCTTTATGCAGTTCGTCCTCTAATATTATCGTCTGTTTCTGTTACAGTCAAATATTATGTTTCCGGAACGAAACTCATTCTTATTTTTGAACTTTGATACTGAAGTGATAGACCGATTCCAAAACAGGCCAAAACTTTTGTAAGTACGTCTATTGAAAATTCGTTATGCGACAAATCAAAACTGATTGACTCCCTAGCCAAATGTTCATGTCCTTTCAATATATGAGAAAATGTATGCAAATTGAAATCAAGATAAATATAAACTGATTGAGTTCTACTAAATTGAACGAAGAACTACTACCATCCGATTCGCATAAGGATAGCTCTAAAGGGCATAAGTTTGAATATTGGTTGGGACAGGAAAATTTACGAGAAAGAAAACTTCTCCAATAACATGATGCAAAATGTTATAAAATCAACAAAATCGACAACAATAAACATTAACTATGCACGTACAAGTGTATCGTATAAGCCATATAAAGTCTATAATCAGATTTATTAAATGAAGTTTACAGAATTTTACATAACGTTTTATATTTTATTAAGGTAAATAGTGATCAATCATATTGACCCCTCATTAAATATATACAAACCAAGATCAAAGTGCATTTTAAAAACTGAGATCTCTGTAACTACAAAATAGTAATAAGCAGATTTAGATTAATTAATGTGGGTTATGAGTAAAGATCCCTCGAAGTTTCTTCTACTCACGTGTTTATTTCTGAACATAAAATAAATCTTAACTTTTTGACAAATCGATTGACCAGTGACGCCTAAGTCGTCGATATGTGTTTCTAGGCTAGGAAGTGGAGGATATGCTTTAAAGAAAGGGATTAATATGATTCTGGAGATGAGACTGAAAATTTCTATTTTAAGAACACGATGACTAACAATTTTACAAATATATCTTCACGAAAAATGTTTGACTGAAAGATTTGAATCAGACGAGAATAAGAAGGTTTAGTAGAAATGGAGGACTCTAGTCTTCTTTAACGACTAAAGCAAGCCTAGAACATTTATTTTAGCAGAACCGCAGGACTCTAGTTAAGTACTTTAACGTCTACAGTAAGCCTAGAACAATTGTCTTAAAGTCAAAGTAGTTGGCAGTATCGTCTGTTTAGGCCTAGTCTTTTCAGTGTTGGTTTTATGTTAAGTGTCTTTAATTTAAGATATTTTTTTATTGTTATTGCAAGTTCTCTGAGACAAGAGACAAAGGCAATTCTCTAGTGCCACGAGCAGGAGGCCAGATAGCAAATTCATGTTAAGTACAGATTGGCATTAACAGCTTTCTAATGAAACTCGTCGTTGGTTTTTTAGAGATAAATTTTATGAAACAAATTAAGATGTTTAAGAAAGGTAAAAAAGATATTGAGAAGGAGTTTTTGGATCTAGGAGTTCTGCAACGAAAGGAATTCTATCCACAAAGAAATATAATTTGGAGTTTCAAAACAAAAAATTTTGGAGTTTCAAAGGGAACATGATGCCTGAGCACCACTTAGTCTGTTTATTGACGAAGATGCCAGTGCGACTGCGAACCAAATGCAACTACACATCCTCGTTATTAAGAAGGTTATGTTGAATACAGTTAAGAGCAGGGTCATCTGACGGGCCACCAGAGCTGCGAAACTGTCAATAATAATTATTATGCTATCATGTTTCTGGAGATTATTTGCAGTCTCAATGTCCATGCTAATTACCCAGAATTTTGCCATCGAAAGGGGTAATTCTACCTGGTAGGATTCCACAATTGATCTCGCGATGTTCGCTTCCAATAAACTAGGTGACAGCGAAGGATGTTATGATTATCGCCAGCTGAATCTGTGAACAAAAGTGTGGAATCAACCAAGCTTCCTATAGATGAATGGATTGATTTTTATCTTTTTGTTTCTATATAGTGTTGTAGACACCCGCAACTCCACTCCTAACCGCGATTTCCAATTCTAATGTGGAGAACTGGTTTGGAAGTTAAGGAAAAGACTGGATGCATCCCTTTCCAACTGAGAGATCATTTAGGATAGGGAAGACGAATTACTTTTTGAGTAGGTGGTGGATATACCTCATAATAAGAAATTATGAAGAGGGTAATTTGGGAAGCAAAGTATATTTAAAAATAGGGTTAACCGAGATAGTACAATATAAAATAGATTTTCGGCCAATTTTTTGAAGATAGTGAAAATAGATTTTCGACCAATTTCTATAAGAATCCTAGTTCACCAAGCAAGTTTGTTATTTTAAATTGCTGCTGCCGCGCTACTGGCGTTATGATATATAAATGAGGGAATAGAGCAACGTTCCGTCTAGTAGGGCGTTAGCTACTCTGAATGCTCTCACTTTGTCTAATCTAGCATTTGATACCAAGCAGAAAATTTACCATATTAAGTGCCTTGTAGTATTTAAGTGTGATTAAGATACATGCAAGGACATGGTTCATGGCAGACTGCAAATGTTGCATGGTCACATTTTCGTTTGTTCCTTGTTTACTTCCCACTTGGTAAACCAGTTTTGACAGATTTGGATTTGGGAAAATTAATAGTTTTGGAAAACTTTTCTAAAAATCAATAGGAACCATTGGAAAAGAATCTTTTTGAGTTATAATATTGATCGAAAGTATAAAATTCTATGTAGTTTTATCTTAGAAAATATAGGAATATCACAGGTATAGGATTTGTTTAGAATAGATCCAAGCGTATAATAAGGAGAAACTCAAACTATTTTTGAGTTTCTCTAATTCTGTTATAATATAGCGATTATGTGGTTAGTTCTGAGTAAGAGTAAAATTATGTAAGATTTTTGAGTATCATTTAATAAAATCGAAAAATGTACGAGAGTCGTTCAATAAGTCCTTAGAAAAAGATGGAAAAAAACTTCTGCAAAGTACTCATCCGTTTGAGCAATGACGTCCTCGTTGGAAGTGAACCGTCGTCCGCCAAGCCATTTCTTCAGATTGGGGAAAAGAAAATAGTCACTCGGGGCCAAATCTGGTGAATAAGCGGGATGCTGCAACAATTCCATTCTCAATTCTACAATTTTGGCCATGGAAACAGCGCAAGTGTGCACACGCGCATTGTCCTGATGCAAGAGGATTTTTTTCTTCTTCAGATGGTGGTGTTCCTCTTTGATTTCCTCGCTCAACCGTTGCAATAACGACGCGTAATACGCTCCTGTTATTGTTTTTCCTTTTTCCAAGTAGTCGATAAAAATGATGCCCTGCGAATCCCAAAAGACCGTGGCCATCATCTTGCCGGCCGATGGCACAGTTTTTGCCTTCTTCGGAGCCCGTTCACCCTTGAAAATTCACTGTGATGACTGTCTCTTCGTTTCTGGAGTGTAGTAGTGGCCCGTTCACCAACTCGGCTTTGATTTCTTTCGGGCTTAAGCCTTTCAAATGGAAATGTTTGATGACAGCCCTAAACTCGTTTTTTTCCATTGTTATGCACAAATAAATATCGTTAACTTTAATCGACGATAGAAATTGACCTACGCTATGGATGGAGCTGAAATTTGTACAGCTTTCCTGTCGATAATGCTACTTACAAAAAAAAATCTTTACCGATACTACGAGCGCAATATCTAAGGACTTATTGAACGACCCTCGTACTTATACGACAATTTGTAGGATTTTGACATTAAATAATTATCTACACATGATTGAGAAGATAATCAATTTGGTGTATTGAAGGTGTCTTATTTGTAAATAAATGTATATGAATTGGGATAAATACATTAGATAACCTTCATTGTGGAGATTTCGAATGGAAATTTCCAAATTCTCTTCCAAGTCTACTTTTAAATTGGATTTTAATAAGAGTACTAATTTGTACTTTTGAAGGAGGAATTTTTTGAATAAATTTTGGAAAGGAAGGATAGCGGCGGGTTGTTTGTATGGAATGAGAGATCATATAATGTAAGAATCAATTAACATTTTTTTATAATTATTAAGGAATATATTTTTAAGAGAAAATATCTTGTTCTTAATAAAAATTTTTGGCCTTTCTACTCTTTTACAAAGGCTACATATTTTATAAAAACCTTCAAATATATTTTTTTATACATAATAAAAATGTATGATTATCTATTAGTAAATGTATGTACTCGTATCTAAATAGGAAAAATATATCGAAAGTGAACATGCTAGAATAACATGAAGCATGAACAGACAAATTGCTATCACGATCTATAAAAAATCAATAAGAAATTAGTAATTCTAAATGCCCCTGTTCCGTACAATTGTCAGAAACGATTCGATTTCAATTTGCGAAGCCCCAGAAAATATATTTTATCCCAATACGAGCATGTTCAACCCTCATTCCTCCGCAGAGTAATATTGCCAAAAGTTATCGAATTGCATGGTAATAATATTTTATGTCTCAATTTACTATTTCGGATTCCATTCTCTACAAATACGAGTTCATGTTATATCCACAAATGAATGTAGGCTTATTTCAGCACTTTCCGATAGGCGTATCCATCTATGTTGGGTATAATATATAATAAACTAATATTATTGTAAGAAGATAAACGTAGATAGAAATCAGTAAACTTATTAAAAAACTATTATCAGTGGTTTTTTCACAATTCTTTCTGTACTAAGTGTAAGTGTGGATTATCCACGGTGAGTACAGCACCGTACCTAGCTGATATTACTTGATTCAGAAGCGTGGTGGGGTCATGTTATCTTTTGCTATAAAATGACAGGACAAATAGGTGTACTTGCTGTTCATAAACAAGGAGGAGTGGTATTGTTTCAAAGCCCAATAAGAATTTTTTTTTAGATATACGCTCTTTATTCGATTATTTCATTTGTCGAATATTGGGTTTTGTGATTGTATAATAACTTTTTGGAATTGACAAAAGGTGGAATAGGTTTTCGAGTCAGGGGAAATAGATAGAAATCGAATTGATGTGAATACTGGAAGCAGGGGCATTTTTCTCATACACACTCATTTCGTATTCGTTCTGTATTTTGTTGACGGGATAAATGCGATTTCGTTGATTTTTATCGCTATTCGTATTCGTATTATGCAGTCATTATTATTGTTATTGTCATTGAAAGATTTCTGTCATTGGTGGTGAAAAATTTTCACCCTAAAGAAACTGACATTTGTCAGCGTATACAAGCAGAACTTGTTATCAATATAATACATCAGTAATATATTCACCCATAAATATGTATTTTTTTTTTTTTTTTTGGAAGAGGAAGAAGAAAAAGTTTTAGGCAAATCACCTTATTCCTATAACATATAACATATGTATGTGTCATTGGGATATTGGGCTATAAAATTGAATAATATGGAATGGTTGTGAACGAGAGGTTTCAATATGTCTCTAAAAAGGATATAGCATTTTTATTCCCTTCATCTTCGAATTCAACTGTTAAAAAAATGCATGTCATATGTTAGGTTCGGTCGTGACGAAAAACGGCAAATGTATGCAGATTGTGTCTACACTTTTTCAATGTAATCGCTTCGAGCTGATTTCTGCGTATATCTTTACTTTTTTTTTATTGTATTTCGTTCACAATCTTTCATATATGGACATGTGGATGTATGTAAATGTACTTTAGATTTTTTTTGTTGAGGGAACAATTTCTTACGAGATCTAAATTTATCTATAGCACTGATATTGACAGGCCATTCGTTCTACTCTACCGCAATTGCATAAAGGTAATATTAGGAACCAAATTTATTTTATTTAAATAATTTTAATTTTTTTTTTCTTTTTCCCTTTGCAATAAAAATTCAGCAGTATAGAAAGAGGCATTGAGTTGAATTATTAAAGATAAAATTCAAATGGTATAATGTGGTGCCCCTTCAAGCCCCAGGAAAAATCTTCAAAATATCCAATACTATATTTGAATCTATTTGTACAAGAAACTTTAAAAGTAAAATACTCATATTATTAAAAAGAATTTTATAAAACTTACTCGTGTAATAATAAAAGGTAAAATATCCTATACATATCAATTCTCTGCCCCTTTTTTCCTCCCCTAAACTTTTTATCGTTTTATGTAATTTTTTTTTTCTAAATTCAAATTACGTTTTTCTTTTTAATTTTTATTGAATCTAAATTTTATTCTCATCGTTTGTAAATTTAATTGAAATCGAAAATTAATACGGAGAAAATATGCCAAATCGTAACTTTCCCTAATCCATCAGATCAAAGCTATGCGAAAATTTCCTTCCGTTTTAATATACGCTGTATATACTAGTGAGTGTATATGTATGCGTTTGTTAGTATGCATGCGTGGCATATAGAAATGTAAAGAATTAAATTCCAGAAAGTAGAGTTGAATTTTATAAATCCAGTAAAATTGGGAAAAGAGAAAACTTTTTTGCTCTGAACGGAAATAAATTTAAAAAGTTCATTCACGTGTTACACTTGAACGAATTCCAATGTAATAATCTTAAAAAGTTTATATGAAATTTTTGATTTCAATCGTAAAAAAAATCATAACATATTTTGTTGAAGGAAAAGTTGAGGAAAGCTAAACAAGTATGAGTGTATGTGTTTGTAGGTTGTTTTTTTTTTATTATTAAAATTATCTAATCTATAAAAAGTTTTAGTATAATTTTTCAGATTAATTCATTGAATTAAGTTCGATTTTTCTATCTTCTATTATTCAAAATAGATTTTATTATTACCGTAGCAATTTGGAAAATTCTATAATGCATTTAAATTATTTTAAAAAATTTTATCTTAAAGTGCAAAAAGTAGCCCAGTCTCAGAAAGCTTTCGTAAATAATTAAATTATATATAATAAATAAGCGTTAATGGTAAACATAATGTATCAATATTAGTAGTACCAAAATGATTCACTCGCTTTCCTTTTGAAAATTTCGATGTCAAAGATGAGCCTCGTTCTGGTTATCCAATTATCGAAAAAAGTGATGAAATTCTTACTGGCACATCAACAGTCATGATATAGCTTATAAATTAAAAAGCCACAATCAAACTGTTTGAACTCATTTGTAAAACATTGGGTTCAATAAGAAACTCAATATTTGGATGCCTCCTGAATTGAATATGAAAATAAGATGCAGAGCATTAACATTATTCGATACTCTGCTGAAGCGTAATGAAATCGAACCATTTTTGATTTCGGCCAAACTGTTTACTTGGTGCTGTACTATCAGCAACTCGATATATTATGCAAAGAAGTTGCAAGAAAACTTAGTCCAACACATCTTTGATTGCTCGTAAGAAATAAAAAGAGGTTGCATAGGTTCCTTTGATGAATATATAGTACAGGGTGGAGCATTTAGAAGTTCAATTTTAAAAAATAAATAATAAAAAAACTATTGTATTTTTTTTTAAATTTCTGGCTTTATTAAAAAGATTGAACCTTGAAATTTAAGAATGAAACACAACATCATTTAAATGACTGCCACGACTGGCCTTACAGTACCCCATCCGCTCAACCCAATTTTTTAGTACATTTTCGATTGTCCGGGCCTGTATCTCTTCAATGGCAACTTTGATTTCGTGTTTCAAGGCCTCAATTGCCTCTGGATGGCTTCCGTAACATTTACCCTTAACGGCTCCCTACAGAAAATAATACAACGGACTCAAATCACAGCTCCGAGGCGGCCAATTGACATCAGAATTTCGGCTGATTATTCGGTTTTCGAAAGCAGTGCCCAAAAGTTGGATTGTTACGTTGGCTGTGTGGCAAGTCGCCCCATCCTGTTGAAACCAAATGTCGTCCATGCCAATCTCTTCAACTTTTGGAAACAAAAATTCGTTGAGCATGCCACGATAGCGCTTACCATTGACCGTAACGGCGGCTCCTTCATCGTTTTCAAAGAAACACGGGCCAATGATGCCTCCACTCCAAAATCCGTACCAAACCGTGACTCATTGTGGATGCATCGGCTTTTCCATGGTGACGTATGTATTTTCTGCGACCCAGATACGACAATTTTGTTGGTTGACATAGCCACCGAGGTGGAAATGGGCCTCATCCGAAAAGATGATTTTTCGGTAAAAATGCTCATCTTCGGCCAATTGATCTTGAGCCTATTGGGCAAACCGAAAATGCGTCGGATGGTCATGCAGCTTTAGCTGTTGGACTAATTAAATTTTGTAAGCTTTCATACCGACGTCTTTGTGCAAAATTCTCAACAGAGAAGTGCGAGAAATGTTCAATTCGTGAGAACGGTGACGAGTTGATGTTGATGGATGATCACTGACATTTTCAGCAACGGCGGCAATATTATCGGTCATACGCACTGTCTTAGAGAGGGAACGAGTTGCTTTGGCAACCAACAAATCAGTTTCGCGAACACGCTTGACTAATTTGCCCACAAATTCACGTGATGGCATTCGATCTTTACTCATTTTTTTTTTAAATTTCTCACAGTTTGGGTTGAAGACTCACTACTTAGGAAGTAAGCTCTCAATATTTCCCATTTTTCTTCAAGCGTATGGATTACCATTTCGTAAAATTCTGACTTTCAACTAACAATCTGTCAATTCGTGTTGACATTTAACACTCTAGTACTTCAAATAAATAGTACTTCAAAATGGAACCGATAGATGGACCACCCTATATATCTCAGACATTGCACCCTCAGGTTGTCACTTGTTTTGATATCCGCAAAACCCTTTTAATAGAACTAAGAGAGGTCTGTCAAAATCACTTGATTCAGTTTTTCAACGCCAAACAACAAAATTTCTATAATAAAAGAATCATAGCTTTGACCAAACAAATTACAAAATATTGTCGATATAATGGAGCATTTTAAAATTTTGATTTAGCGTATCCATTTTAGTTAAAATGCCACGAACTTTTTCGACTGACCAATATTTACTTGTAGTAGAATGTAAATGCTTCAGAAATATTTTAGTGTTGGCATTTATTAATTGGAATATATATCTAGTTTCTATAAAACTATAAACCTAATTAATGTTACACTGGTCTATGCTATCTTATTCAAACACCATAACTAGAATTTTTAATCAAAAAAGAAAACAAGTCTTTATATTTTATTATTTAAAAACAAATCTTTATTAGCCGAAATTTGAAATATGGTATATCCTTCTTTAATATTTTTCTTCCATTGTCTTATAGTTTATCTAATTCTACCATATTTTTCCTTAACATATTATTAATTTTATGAAGAACAAAAAATCCTTTTTTCAATTTATATGATTTATTTTCATTATCAATCAATCAACAATTATTTAATAGATTTTAAATTAATTAGTTTAAACTTTGATTAAATCAAAAATTAATACCATATTACAATGAAAATTAATCTTTAAAATATGATTTTCCTGATCGAAAAGGGATGTTTTCGTTTGGAAAATAAAGTTACGGTCATAACATAATATAAATAGACAGTGATAAGAATGGAAAAATGAAATGAAAAACCGAACTTCACTAAATTGATAACATTTTCTCGAACTGATATAAATTTGAAAAAGTTCGATGACGTGGCAATGCTTCAGTGAATTCGATGTAATAATTTTAAAAAGTTTTTGATTTTCTTCAGAATTTTTTTACCTTATTTCTATCTATATGAAATATTTGTTGGAAAACTTTCTTCAATTGTGAAGAGATAAAATAAAATGAAATATTTGTCATAGTTTGGTTGTTAAAAATTAGACAAGAGAAAGAAGAATTTCAATCGAATTTCAATCGAAAAAATTTAAAAATAAAGTTGCCTTCAAGAGAAGCCAAATTTCCAAACGATGCTGGTAATATTTTTTTGGTTAGAAAAAATTAAATAAAACCTACATTATATTATTTTTGGCATAATATTTTTTACTCAAAATAAAATTTTATTTTACTTTAGTATGTAAATATTGATTTTGTCTGCAACAAATCTTATTATATTGATGATATAAAAGAAAAAGTTAGTTTTAACTAGAAATGCTTGTTATTAGTTAGACCTTCAGTTATTTTTTAAAGAAACATCAACAGTGTATTGGTAAGAAAATGTTCCTCTCCAAACAGTACTTAGAGAAGGTAACGCAGACTATTTTTTTTTTATCAAAGATGTTTTTTTTCTTAAATATTTCAAAATTTCATGAAACAAATAATATACGTTAATAAATTTATTTACATATTGATATGTTTCTTAAAGTTGAAAAAAATTTCAAAATATCTGTCAGAACACATATACTACAATATGATTTTTTTTACAGCTGTCTATTAAAGGGTGCTTTTTTTTAGGGGTTAAGAATTTTAAAATGAAAGAAAACAGATAAAAATTCAGATAATGGCAACGTTATTATCTTTATTGAAAAAATAATTTTATGGTATTAACGTTTAAATGTGATTTTAGGCATAATTTTTGACCACTTTTTCGATATGCTGGCAATAACGCGGTAAATGTTGACTTCCAAGTCGCCCATCGTCTCAGGTTTATCGGCATAGACTAGCGACTTTACATATCCTCATAGAAAATAGCCCGAATGTGTTAAATCACATGATTTTGGAGGCTAATTCACAGGTCCATGACGGGAAATTATTAATTATACTGTCATTGAATGTTTCATTCAATTAATTGATTGAGGCTCACGATATGTGGCATAATGCGCCATTTTATTACAGCTTCAGCTTTTCCATATTAATACCATTTAATTGGGAAACTATAAAGTAAGTAATCATGGATCTATAGCGCTCTCCGTTGACTATACCGTTCTGGCCCGCATCGTTTTTGGAGAAATATGGACCAATGATTCCACCAGCCGACAAAGCATACCAAACAATAGCTGTATTCCATTGGACCAATTTTGCTACTACACTAGTTGTGTATCTGTCATCATCTACTTTACCTCGAACAGAGCAGTAATTTTCATTTGGAGTTACGCATACAATGTACGGTAGGTGGATTGTAGTTGCTACAGTGAAAATAGATATATTTGCGGGTTCGCTGCTTATGATGAAATGTCATATTTTTGTTTTTGTTGTTTATGTGTGAATAAACTCAGTATTGTCGGTGACTATAGTGTGATTGTATTTTACTGCTGTAGTGATATGTTCATTTTATTGAGAGTCTACAGCGCTGTAGCAAAATTGGTCCAATGGAATACAGCTAATGGCTTTTATGGTTTTAATGGCATCTTAATAATTGGTTGTGGATTTTCTTCATTCTAAATACAATAATTTGACTTGTTGATATACCGATTCAACCAAAAAAGGGGCCCTATTTCTAAACATAATTCTTTGTCAATCTAAGTTTCGTTCCATTGGTCAAGTGGCTGCAACTATTGCACGAGCTGGATCTTGTTTACTCCAATTCCGGTTCTCTTCAATATTACGTTCCACAGCATCAATATCTTCGGTGCGCAATGTATGATCTCTGTTGTTATTCGAATTACTTGCTTGTAAGGGCATTTATATCCCCCGTGAAATGTAAAAACGCACGGTAAGTTTCGCTAACTGAATCATGACGGTTCCATATAAATTTGAATAATTTGCAAGCGTTTTGCTAACGTAAGTCTATTTATGGTAAAATGGCACACTAAATTGAGTACAAATTAGCTGTCAACTGTCAAATTTACTGTCTCTATAAAAAGTTTGACCGATTCGAGAAACAAACCTCTAAAAAAATACTATAAAAGAGTACAATTTTAGTCATGTTGTTTTAAAAACAGATCAACGTATTTTAACCACCCAATCTTACTACGAAAATTTTTCATTTCAAATCATCTTTATCGAAGTCTGGTCCACACTGCGTACCAGTGCGGACGTACGTATCTCTCTACGTATATCGATCGATAAATACCTAAACAGTTCGGATGCAAAAATATATTAAAATAAAAGTGAAATAAAATAAGTACAAAAGTGAAATAATTCACTTTTGTATTATTTAATATAATACAAAATATATTATATAATATTATACTTTTAATACGTACAGACAATGGTGTGAAAAGTGTTGAAAAAAAAAAAAATAAAGCAAGCACGTTTATTAATAATAAATAATAAATATTTAAAAAAAAAAAAAAAAAAAAACACTGGAAATTAAAGTGATTCAGTATTGGAAAAAAAAAAAAAAAATTTGTATTGCTTAGAACACAAACGGAAGAGTTCATTTTATCGAGTTCCGAGTTTATTTCGTTTTTGTGTTCCTTGTAACTGTAATGGCTAGCACCGCTAGGCAAGTCCTGCAATCTGCTACCGACACCGAAGCAGACACTGAGTCAGTAACAGATTTCATGCGGCCATCCGGCAGGCCAAAAAGAAAACAGACAAAGAGTCCATCTGGATCGACCAATACGCCGAACACGTCGCCAAAAGTGATAAAAAAGACAATGAAAATAAAAAAAACAGAAAAACAAACACCAACAACTAGCACCGCCAATCGGTTTCAAATACTGGCAAGTATGGATGTCGAGCCAGAGCGAATCAGTACACCAAATGAAACCGTGAAGCCACCGCCAATCTTTATTAAAAACGTTGTAAATTTTGTTGAGATTGGCCGTGCTATTGAAAAAAGAATTGGCCCTGATGCATTCATTTGCAAGGCTCATATTAAAGGCCTTGCAATTCAAGCGAATAGTGGGATGGCCTACCGAAGTATCGTCCAATACTTGGACGAAATGAAGGCGGACTTCCACACGTACCAGGCGAAGGATGAAAAACCTTTTAAAGTGGTAGTCCGGAATCTGCACCACACCACTCCCATAGAGGAAATAAGAAAAGAACTGGAGATGCTGGGTCACGAGGTAACTAGCATCTCAAATGTTAAGCAGAGGAATGCAGCGCTTCCTCTGTTTTTCATCTCGTTAAGACAAGCGGCTAACAACAAGACCATTTTTGATCTGGAAACGCTTGTCTATACAAGAATCAAAGTGGAGGAGCCTTATCCCACTAAGGACATAGTTCAATGCCACAGATGTCAACAGTACGGCCACACCAAATCATACTGTCGGCACAAGCCAAAATGCGTAAAATGTGCGGGGGAACACCTGACCGCAGAATGCATTAAAACGCGAGACAATCCAGCAAGGTGTGTACTTTGTGCTGGAAGCCACCCGGCAAACTACAAAGGCTGCTCCACATATAAAATGCTGCAGACAAAAATACGCCCAAATAATAATACATCCACAAATAGGACGGGACTAACATCATTGCCAGTGCGACGAAACCTGACATTTGCTGAGATTGCATCTGGGCAGAAACAACATCAACAGCAGCAACAACAACCTCAACAACAAAACCATCCACATCAACCTCCTCATCAACAACAACAGCAACCACAACATAAGCAGCAGCACCAACAACAGCGCCAGCAACATCACCAACACCAGGAACAGCAGCAACAACAACAACAGCAGAAAAATGGTAGTCATGTTCCTATTCCTCCCCCATTATCCTCCTCCTCAGACCTAACAACACTTCTTTCCACAATAACCAACAAATTAATTCAAGAAATTACTCTTCTTCTCACTCCTCTGTTAACTGCTTTAACAACCGCCATTTCCTCACTAACAAGCAATATGAATAAATAAATGTTCTCGTCAACCGATAAATCCCTATCCATCCTTCTCTGGAATGCTAACGGACTGACTTTACACCGACAAGAACTAGACATTCTCTTACACAACAAACGCATAGACGTTGCACTGATTACAGAAACTCACTTTACGTCCAGGTCGTTTTTTGCTATACGTGACTACAAAACATACAGAACTGACCATCCAGACAACACAGCACACGGTGGAACTGCCATCCTTATTAGAAATTCCTTAAATCATTCCTTCCACTCACAAACTGCCACCGAATCCCTTCAGTCAATAGTTATTACCCTTCAATGTAAATCCTTTACCTTTAACGTTGCATCTGTTTATTGTCCTCCAAATAAAAAATTAACTCCCATACAATTTGATTCCTTCTTCAAATCAATTGGAAAATCCTTCATCGCGGGAGGAGATTATAATGCCAAGCACCCTAAATGGGGATGCCGTGTTTCGAATCCCCGAGGAAAGATTCTCCAAAAACTCCTCTCCCATACCACTCTTGAGGTCCTATCTCCTCCCACGCCCACATATTGGCCGACCAGTGTCAGAAACCTTCCCGATATTCTAGATTATTTCATAACCACACCCATACATTCCATTAATACTTCCATAGATACACTCCTTGACCTGAATTCCGACCATTCCCCTGTTCTCCTAACACTAGACACTTCTCCTTCCTTAAAATCCTATCCTGCCAAACTTGTAAATGGGAAAGTTGATTGGGACATTTTTAGACAAAACTTAGACCAACAGATTCATTTACAACAAAGCCTTAAGAACGTACAAGAAATAGACGATGCCGTAAACGAGTTAACTGTTTGCATACAGAACTCAATCACTAACGCCCACATAACTCATAAGAAACCAACCATACGAGAACATGACTATAATCTTCCTCAAAAAATTCGCAGCTTGATAAGCGAGAAACGTCGAGCCAGGGCCCAGTGGCAACGTTCAAGAATGCCAAATGAGAAGAAAAGACTAAACCAACTACAACGAGAACTGAAACAAGAAATAATTAATTATAACAACGAACGATTTACTGAATACACAGAATCACTGACAATTAATAAGTCACTCTGGACAGCTACCCGACGAATTCTCAAATACAAAACAGCTACACACCCGCTCCGGAATACCGACGGAACCTGGGCAAAAACAGATAAACAGAAAGCCGACATCTTCGGCAAACACTTAGAAAACATCTTTAAGCCTCACGAAGATGTCCAAGACATTCTGCATGACGAACAAATATTCCGACAAATATCAACTCAGTTGCCCATAAGTCCACCTCCTAAGTTTTTCACTCCTTCCGAAGTTAAATTCACAATAGAACACCTTTCCAATAGAAAAGCCCCAGGATATGACTTAATAACTTCAGAAATCCTGAAACAAATTTCCAAAAAAACCCTCGTCCTTATAACCTATATTTATAATAGTATCCTCCGCACATCATTTTTTCCTTCCCTGTGGAAGTTTTCCATAATTAAGATGATCCCAAAACCCAATAAGCCCAAAAACCTTCCCACCTCATATAGACCTATAAGCCTCCTTCCCATGTTATCAAAAATCCTAGAAAAATTAATCCTAAAACGCCTTTATCCCATTTTTGAAACCGAGGGTGTCATTCCTCAGCATCAGTTTGGATTTCGACCTGAGCATTCCACTATCCAGCAGTGTCATCGCGTAGTCGACTACATAGCGTGTTCGCTAGAGCGAAAGGAATACTGCCCAGGAGTGTTTCTTGACATTTCGCATGCTTTCGACCGTGTATGGCACCCTGGATTGCTTTGGAAGTTGCAGCGAGTCCTACCCTCGAGTTATTTCCACATCCTTAAATCTTATCTCTCAGACCGATATTTTCAGGTACCTGAAAATATGGAGTACTCTGACATTTATCCAATTTCCGCCGGTGTCCCTCAAGGAAGTATCCTAGGTCCTATCCTATATAACATTTATACCCATGACATTCCTTGCCACAACAACATCCTAACCGCAACATATGCTGACGATACAGCCATCCTGACACATCACAAAGATCCTTCCACAGCCATTAGTATCCTTCAGAACCACATCCACTCCTTAGAAACTTGGTTCAAAAGGTGGAGAGTGAAGGTAAATGAGCAAAAATCTGCTCATGTAACTTTCACACTCTGCCGAGAACAAATTCCCGACATAACCCTAAACGGCAGTATTATTCCACAAAAAAATAGCGTACGTTACCTTGGACTTATATTCGACAAACGGTTAACCTGGAACCTTCATACGAAAACTAAAAGACGTGAACTTAACGGACGATACAAACAATTCTTACGTCTCCTAGACAGCAAATCGAAACTTACAACACCAAGTAAACTATTACTGTACAATACGGTTCTGAAACCAATATGGACATATGGTCTAGAACTTTGGGGTTCGACTAAGCATTCCAACTCCCTTCCAATCCAATCCCTACAATCCCGAATCCTTCGTAAAATTGTCAATGCCCCCTTTTATGTGCGAAACACTGTTATCCACCGTGACCTAAATGTTCCATTTGTTCGTGAACTATGCATCTCCCGATATAAAAAATTCCATTCGCACCTATCCTTCCACCCTAATCCTTTAGGAAGGGAACTTTTCACTCCCACCCTTCCAGTATACACCCATCGACGTTTAAAACGGCGATGGCCGAGAGATTATTTAAAATTGTAAAATAAAATTACCCTGTTCTGAGGTAACATCGATGGGTGTTTTCCTCCACATGTCTTCATGTCCTTGTATATTCCCGTAAAAAATCTGCTTGTTACTAGCATAAGTAGTTGTAGATATCATTTAAAATAAAAAAAAAAAAAAAAAAAAAAAAAAAATCATCTTTATCGACGAAGCATATTTTTACATCGACGGCTACGTTGGCAAACAAAATTGTCGAAGCTGGAACGCGGAAAACCGTCATGCTTTACGAAAAACCACTGCATCCTAGAAAAGTCACTCTTTATTGCGATTTATGTGCTTCTATTGGCCAAAATTGGATGATTTGAATGTGAATGAGCTTTGTTCTCAATAAAAAGGCTCTGCAAGCGACACAATAAATCCTAACATCGGTTTTTTAAGCAGTAAATTTGTTTATCGAATAATCTCATGAAATGCTGTAAAATAGTCGCCAAGATCTTGTGATTTGACACAATTTTAAACGTTTAAATGCAGGTCCGAACACTTGGTCGTAGTGGTTGTATGAATGATATTTTTTATTATATGCATAATTTTAATGCATTCAACTCTAAAATAATAGATATTTGCTTATAATATATATGTTTTCTTCCAGCATGAATACGCTAAAATAGACTCAGGATAATATTCGTCAAAGTCTCAATGCCATAATCGTTTTTAGGGGCTACTGCTAGAACAAGCAGTTAATTGTTTACTATCGAATTATATAGAAAATAATAATTTTTTAAGCATTTCAATGGTGATTTATTAAGTTACATTAACCAGAATATTTTATTTGAATGTCATAAAAAGCTAGTTTTAAATTCTAAAAAAAAAAATCCGTATAAAATTTCTACAATTTTCAACTGGCCTATCTTAAAGAAGTTTACTACTGAAACCATAAATTAGCTTTTTAAATTGAAAAAAAACTACCAATTGTGAGTAGAAGTAAAAATATTACAACCACTGAATCAGTGTTCATTTAATCGAAAATCATAAAAGGAAATTCAATGAGCTTTTCTATATTTCATGTTCTAGATTATCGATACGATGACGATGTCCTTTTCATTTAATTTTATGTTATTTTACTTTTTTTTGATCTCCCCTCTTCTTAATATTATTAAAATGACTACGGCATCCGGAACCATTTGAATTATCCTTTTTTCTATTGGTACATACAACAAAAAAGTGGTAGAGAGGATGGTAGTTAGTTATAGGTTTGGTAAACCACAGTAAATACGATTTGAGAACAGCATCGACATTATTATTATTATTATTATTATTTTTGCTAGATCGATTTATTGAAATGAGAAAAATGTTATTTAAATGTAATTTTGATCTGATAAAAAGGATGTAAATATAATTTTTATTTCCTCTTGTATAAGAAAAACTCACGTTTGTATGTGGTTTTCTGAAATATGTATAGACACATTAATATATACGAACAGTGTAGAAAAAATTCGATGCCAGAAATGGAATTGCTAGATCGATGGGGTTGTAATGGGGAGGAGGTCTGCCAATTGAGAGAAATTATTTAAGAATGGGGAATAAAATCTATCGGAACTTTTTTAGTCACTCATTCGTAATAGGAGGCTTTTTTTTGTTGAATAAATTGTGTTAGCCCTTCTTATCAAATACGATCCATTCATGCACAGGCTTACTTATGCACGACGAATATATATTCCCATTTAAGTCAGAACTTATATCCATCGATCTGTGCATACATGCTTGCACAAGCACAAGAACTATGCGGGGGTGTATACTGGTGGACTCCCATTTTAACACAAATTTCTCTTGATATCATTGGTAAATGGCAATCGAAGCGAAAGAAAATTTAATAAGGATTTTTATCAATTAAATTACGGCTAGCGGTAACACAATTTGTGAGCCTGTTCGCCATGACATGCTTAAGTGTCTGTTAGATTCGTTTCATAATGTCGAAGGGGTTGGATGGATGGATGGCTGGATGATGGAGCAGTACATTTTCTGTAAACCACCTATAACGTTGTACACAACGTTTTTATTTTCGTCTTCCTTTTTTTTTTTTGCCAGTACAAAAATTTATAGCCTGCGACATTTTCTCGAAAACTCTCCACCAAATCGATTATATCACCAACTCTCTTAATGCCTATTAGTTCGATGCCTGTATAGAATCCAGAATTATACTTGTTTGGATTGGATGGTTTTGGTAAATGGTGTTTCGTACATAAATTGAATGTGACACAATCACTCAGATACTATCAGAGTATGTATGTGTGGTTTTCTATATTTAAAAAAGAAATTGCTATGGACGAATGATGAGTATCGACATTTTTTTTTATCATCTCCAAAATTAGCAAGGGAATTGAAAAATTCCCCTTTGAACAAATTTTAATATTAAATTTATTGGCGAAAATTGCTGCTGTTCAATCAGTTAATGTAAAAATGGTAAAAATTTCATTTATTTTCCATTTTAAAAGTTAATTTTTTGATGTTATTTTTTTTCTTAGAAAATAATATTTTGATTATGAGTTTTTTTTCTTCTAAAAATAAATTTCCATTTATTTTTTTTATTTAACGTATTCGAATTGGTTTTAAGAATTTCGACAGTGTCGAAACAGTGCCATTTTTCAGATACTAATATTTTTTTCCAAAAATATCATGAAAGGTTATTACCATTAAAGAAATTAAACTTGTATAGTTAATTGAAATTCTAAAGTTAAAATTGAAGTTTAATTAATATTCTATATTTTAATTTAATTAAATTACATTTTAAGGTCAATTTGCAATAAAAAAAAAGAAAAATAAACATAGGAAATAATTAAATTCCTACCTTTACAAATAAGAAGAATGAAACCTAAATTCAGAAAAAAATCCAAAATTTATTGGTGGGAATTTAAATTAATCTATTTTCTGTAATGAGAGCAGTCTTATCTGTAATGAGAGCAGTCGATTTTTCTTCATTCTTTAAATAGTATATCAAAAGGTGAAGCATTTTTAGCCGAGTAATTCGATGATAGTCTTATTGTTACCTTTAATTCTTTATTAATTATTACGAATTTTTACGATTAAAGCACACACGAGGTCTATTCAAAAAGTATCGCGAATTTTGAATTTCCGCGGGTTACGTATATTTGATTTCCCATTTTTTGTGGCGTTATGTTGGTACTCATGTCTCTCACTTGTTCCGACAAATTCGGCCATTTTGAATGTTCATATAATTTTTGACAGCTGTTTTGCTTGAACGTGTTTTGGCTCGTCTTCGATTTTAGCTTAATTTCGATCAAAAACAGCATCGCATTAACATTGCTTAGGAGCTGTTGGACTCTGTCCTTATGACCTAAATTTGCTACAGGGGGTCATAACTAGTAACGAATCATGGGTTTATGGTTATGACGTGGAAACAAAAGCCCAATGATCCTAATGGAAGCTGCCGCACGAGCCAAGACTGAAAAAAGCGCACCAAGTTCGATCGAATAAGAGGGGCGTGGTGTCTCATGAGTCCTTGCCACAGGGTAGAACGGTCAATAATGAATATTACCTGCAAGTTATGCACAAGTTGCGCAAAGCAATCCGCCAGAAACGCCCGGATTTATGGAAGAATAAAAATTAACCTGCCATTTTTGGCCAAAAACAACACACTAATAATCCCGCAGCCACTGTATTCCCCAGATTTGGCCCCCTGTGACTTTTTCTTGTTCCCGATACTGAAGGGTCCCATGAATGGACGATGCTTCGCTACGATTGAGGAGATAAAGACTGCATCGAAGGAGGAGCTGAACAAGTTCCTGCTTTAAAGTAAGGGGATTACTTTGAAAGGGACACAGTAGATATTCATGAATAAATAAATAAATTTTGTAAAACAAAATTCGCAATGCTTTTTAAATAGACCTCGTATATTTCTAATGTAATAAATAAATATAGGGTCTACCAATTAAAACTCCAATAAGTTTGAATTTGGCTATGCTTACAGTTTTGTCAATCAGTTGGAGCTTTACTATTAGTTGAAATGTTTTTAATTTTGCTTGAAAATCAACCTCTTTGTACTACAGAGATATAACAACTTGTGGTTTCAACAAAATGGTACTAAGTGCCACACTGCTTTATTGAAAACCAAATTCAATGGACCTCTAATTTCTTGAAGAGGTGCTGTCAATTGGCCAACAAGATCATATGATTTAACACCGTTGGACTTCTTCTTGTGGGGCTATGTGGAAGATAAGGCTTATGGAAATAGTCTACACACAAAATAAAAGCTTAAAACTAATATCAATATCTGTGAAATAGAGCCACAATTATACAAAAATGTGACCGACAAGATCGATGTCTGTAAACGTAGTCGTAGCATATATTTGCACGATATTATTTTTCATATATAAATGGTGAAGTATTTATAATATATTTCAATAAGGAATTATGATTCAAAATGTGCAGATCCTATGTATTATTGGTAGAGCCTATAAATGATAAAAATATTTCTTCATTTATTTTCTTTAACGTTTTCCCTTTTTTTGGTTATATTAAATTTCTTGATGATTTCTCAAAAACTGAAGATTTGAGCGGTTAATTTTTTTCTTCAAATTAATCTTTGCAAGCAAAATATAATATATTTGTATAAGACGTTACTGGAAGAGTATAAGATTATCTTTTACCAAGAAATCAAAAGCTTACATAAATACAAAAGTTGAATATGTGTTTAGATTGAATTCGTTCAGCTTTGGAAATATTGAGCCGATTCCTGATATGTTTTCTATGCTCACATATAGAGTAGCTTAATTTTATTTTTATTCTGTTCATTTTTAGATTTTGTAAATAACATAATGGAAAGAAATTATTTCGCAAAGCGCATAAACCAATATTATGGATAATAATCCCAAGGTAAGCTGAATTATCCTTTTTTTGTTTTTATTTCTCATCTACAATACTATCCGATTAGTATGGATTGCTGCTTGTAGATGGAGATATTTATACATACAGAAATTATGAGTATATTACTTTTCCTTTCAAAATGTAAAACAGCTTTGCCATTAATTGAATATGTTTTTATCAATGATAAATATTAAGAATTGATGGTATATCTTTGTAAATGCAAGTCGTTTTCACCTGAAAAGGTGAAATTACCATCTATTTAGAGGATATTTTATATAACAAAAATATAATATTCAGAATGATTTAATTAATACATTTTCATTTAAATTTTAGGGATTTTTCTCGAAGTTATTTAAGGATTCTTATTTAATAATTATATTTCATTTATTATTTTTTTGTCAATTAGTCTTTAATTGAATATGTGAGTATGTTTGTCGAGTGCTTTCGACAGGCATTTTCCGTGATAGTATCTTAATATGAAGTATATTCACCTGAAATATGCAAAAACTAATAGCTGAAAAAAGCCTAATTTAATGTATGCATGAGGTTTTTTTTTAAAAAATTATTGCTCATTGACTGTTATGTTATCCCCAGGTTTATAAAAAGCCTTGCTATTGTCGATAAATTTTTTCCTTACTCTTGAAATCAAGTGAAATTTGTCTGTTTTCAATCGTTAACTTCGTTCATTTTTCTTATCAAAATGTATAAATTGAAAAATATTTTCTCTGAACTTATTTCCATAAATAAGAACACTTTAAATTTCTTGTCTTATAAGCTCCTCTAGCTTACAAAATTGCTACAAAAATCCATAATCGCGATTCTGTTACTGTCCAGTCTTTTTTCAAAACTTTACGAGCTTTGAGTTCAGTGAATGATTTTATAGGAAATCATTATACTTTCATCAATTATCAAATTAAAAACACTCTTTACAGTACCAAGTATAATATTTCTTTTGGCATAGAAAGTTGGCCCTTGGACGTCTTTGAATTTGGTATGATCGGGAAATTTACCAGTATTTCTACTAACTTTCATTGTTTTCCATAATGTCCCATCAGCAGCTTTTTATGTTAAAATTTCTTCATTAGCAGATCTATCTGCAGTGTCTAATTTACTTTCGGTTCCAAAACCTAGAATATATCGTACTCTCTTTTTGCCACTAGTTATATAACGATCACTATCACTTGATTCCTATCACTTGATTCACTTTCAAATAGTAAAAAAGGCTCTTCTTTTTCTAGGAACTATATGTGTATGTATGATGAAGATTTTCATTTTCACTGCTCGAAAATTCAATCCTATTAGTTTTATTATCCATTTCATACTCATTTTCATATAGTTCCACATCGGATGCATCAGATTCCATGTCTGACTGGTCTTCTCTTATTTGGGTCAGTTTTTTTCCCAATTTAAGATATCTTCGATTCTTTACTATAATAACAACTGTAATCTAGAACTAAAATATTTATTTGCATTTACGTAAATAAATTTTATAAATAAATTCCGAAATTATTTTGGTACGCAAAAATCCTTCAAAAAAAAACCAAATTTTATTATTTTTTTGTTTTACTCAAAATGCAATATTTTCTCCGGTGTCACAAATTGAAATAAAAGCTTTCAACAGGAAAGACTTGCTATAAGGAATTTCACAATATTGCAATAGATTTCTAACTAGAAATATATACGAGTGTGTGAATGAGTCAAATTGATTCGGTCCGGCAATCTAGTGTTAAAAATAAATATATTATCTTTATATGGAACTAGAAAGGTTCATTTAAACTACAAATGATTTTAGCTATTGAGTTTTTAAAGAGCTCACTTTTAAGCTACCTGATTATTGAGACATTGATTTTTTGATAACTACTTTCTTATTACGAATATATTAGAATAAAATATATTTTTTAAGTGAAATTCGTTTAATTTATTTACATCGACTAAGAATTTGAAAATTTATATTAAAAATAAAACCAGAAAAAAACATTTGCTCATCACCAAAATGAACAAGAAAAAGACATGAACCGTAGATTAATCGGTTAATCCTTTATTGTGCAATTAAAGAGTAAAATAAATATATTAAAGGTGATAAGAGAATATTAAGTTTAGTAGTTGAATGGCTAGAAAAATACACGTAGGATAATCAAATAAACTAAGCAGATGGGTAGACAAATATACTTGCACGAATACAACAGCACCGTCTTCCCAAAAAATATGGATTTTTTATGGTATATAGTAGAAAATATTGACTTCTATGGGGTAAATACAAAAAGGACACACCAAAAAAAAAAAAAACTCCGGTAAGAGTGGGTGAATAAGATAGAAAATCAGAAAAATCAAAAAGAAAATTTATACGTTGTCTTGCGTGCTATGAAATAGTCATCATTCATTTCAATGGCGAAACGTGCACTATACTGATACGCTTCCAGTGCTGTAAATCTTTATATTTCCAACGTTGATGAAAAAGTATGGCTCACGTCTGGATTATAATCCTTTAATAGGATATGGTACTATTGTATGCTTACATTTGGCGATATGAGCATTTGAGTAAAAGGATAGGTTTATGCGAAAAAATAGTCTCCCTTCGCGAGACTTGCTTTACTCACTTCACTAACTTCTTATTACCTTTTCACTTTTTTTCTGCCTTCTATTAAATATGAAAAAATTTTCTTCTATAAAACTATAACCAGTTTATTCTTAATAAATTTATTTTTATATTATAAATGGCCATTTCGTTTATATAATTATAATAATACTTTTTTAACCAGAGTCATATTATACTTTTTTTTTAAAAAAAGGAAAAAAAGAAACATCCATCAACACCGACTTTTCATGTGTACAAATATTTTACTTATTTATAATACTCTCTATTGTTAGATTTAAATTTAATATTAAATTTAGTATAATTCTTATATAGGATTATAAAGGTAATGACTTTATTACTTTGAAGTTTTGTCTCGTGGTAAAAAGTCATTGTCCAACCGGTATAAACTTTTATACACAGTACAGTTTTTTTTTATACTGCATTATGAAAAACAGTCAATTTAAATATTAATTTTAAAAGAAAAGTTGCATATAATGTATTTATTAATAATCCTTGGTTGAAGAAAATTAAAAAAACAAAAAAACTTTCATTTATTATGTAAATTAACTATTTTCAGTAACATGCAATTTTGTTATAAAATAAGTTAGATTTTGAGAAAAAAAAATGTTTAAAAAAATTCAAATTATTTACACTTAAATATTTATAAAAAAAATTTGTTAAATTACTAATCTAAAAATGAGTTCTTTCAAGTTTTTCTGAAATTATTTTAAAGGTCTAGGTTGGATTTAGGTCTAAATGTTTTTTGAATGAAAAACTAATTGCGAAAATCTAAACAATAATCACTGTTATTGCATATAGTATACTAACATATGTCTCTGCTTACCTTTGTTTAAAAAAATATAGCAAATACGCTACCTTTTCCGAACAAACATATTTCCTTATCGGAATCTTTATTTTCTTACATATGGTACCTAATTTATTGAGCTTATCTCATAAGCATTTATATTTTCATGGAAGAATATTTTTTAAGATTTTCCTTCTCTAGCAGATCTACCAATGCCGATTAATAAAATGTGAAAAGGTTACTTGAGATTTTCTATTTTTCTGTCAAAAACTAACCATGGCAAAATTCTTTTTGGAATAAATAAGTCCTGCGAGATTTTAAATGTTTCTTTGTATCTGAAATTTTTGAATATTTTTCGTGTATATAAAAAACAATAATAATAATACTTTAAATAAATTTTAATCTTCTAATAAAATTTATTATTTATAACTCATATTAGTTATTTTTAGAATTATTTATATTTTTGAGTTTTTTTGAATAGAACAAAATTTATAGGAAATTCATTACACCATTGACTTCCTTTCTTTGCCTTTTCTTCAATTTTTGTTTAACTTTACTGTAGGTTAGGTTAAGTTAGAGTGGCTATCTACTGTTTTAGTTGGATATACTTAGACTATAGTTAGATCCACAGTTATGATAACATGTGTTGTCATCCTTAGAACCAATTAGAAGCGAGTGCGACGTGATCTAATATGTAATGATCTGTAATGACATATACCACCTTGATCAAAAAGTTACCGGAATTTATTCAGAAAATTAAAAATACAAGTTTATTCATCTAAATCTATATTGTCCCCTTCAAAGTAATCCTCATCGACTTTAACACACTTATGCCAGCGCTTGATCCAATCCTCGAAATATTTTTTA
Organism: Atherix ibis; assembly: GCA_958298945.1. Lineage (NCBI taxonomy): Eukaryota > Metazoa > Arthropoda > Insecta > Diptera > Athericidae > Atherix > Atherix ibis. The sequence continues at coordinate 34,767,534 of OY282609.1, forward strand.
TATTCGGTTTTCGGTATGTCCATCAGTGCTTCCTGCGATTTTTCCATTACTTCCTCTCGGCTGTTGAAACACGTTCCCTGTAATGGTTTTTTAACTCGATTGAACAGAAGAAAGTCACAGGGAGCCAAATCAGGTGAACTCGGTGTTTGTTGGATGGTATTTGTTGCATTTTTCGTCGAAAAATTACGAATAATGATGGCACTGTGCGACGGTGCGTTATCATGGTGCAAAATCCACGAGTTTTCTGCCCACAATTCTGGTCTCTTTCGGCGAATTGCTTCACGCAAACGTCTCATAACGCACAAATAATACTCTTTGTTTACTGTTCGGCCTTCTGGCAAAAATTCATGATGCACTACACCGTTGTAATCCATGAAAACCGTGAGCATTGCCTTCTTTTTTGACTGAAAACGACGTGGTTTTTTCATTTGGTGAACGCCATTCACTTGCCTGATGTCTGGATTGCGTGTCGTACTCATAAACCCACGTCTCGTCTCCAGTAATGATCCTTTCGATGAATGTTGTATCGGATTCAGCCTCGCAAATCATGTCTTTTGCGACGTCAACACGATCTCTTTTTTGCATGAAATTGAAGTTTTTTGGTAAAAACTTTGCTGCTACAAGACGGAAACCCAAACTATTAACCAAAATGTCTCGGACGGATCCATAGATAAAAATCCGTTTTTTACGCAAAATTTAATTCAAGTTCGTTGTTGCAAATTTAAATCCATTTCTAAAATTGTAAAAAACCGCCAACACACACAGAGATAGATGTACTCTTGGCTACGTAACTTTTGCAAATGTCAAGCTATGATGCTAAGATTTAGAGGGAATATCAACAACAGATGTACCAACTTAACAAAAAACTCAAATCGGAGCGATGGGAGCTCCACACTCTGGTATATCAGTTCGCACACTAACGTGAGCCCTACCTGTCCTCAGTGACTTTTGTTCTCTTCTATTCAATTGCTTAGACCAGATCATTCTAGAGATATGACACGGGTCAAAACTGCTCTACCTCTCGTTCGCAGGTTTATTGAACTCAACGACATCTTTAAAAGTGGGGGTAATAGCCTGGCACCATTTCTGGCTAGCTCATCTGCTTTACAGTTTTCTGGAATGTCACTTTGTACCGGAACCCAACATAGATAACATTGTACTATGTGTTATAAACAATCTCATTCAGAGATCTGTAGCAGTGCTTCACATCCATCGATTCTATGATGGGTGATTTCAGCTACTTAATCGCTGCCTGACTATCAATCAAAATTATGATGCCTGTGTCCGATATTGTATTCATTACCAGCCAAGCTGGGGCTCGCGAATAGCCGGCAAAATTTGCTTGAAATACACTACATTGGTCTGGGAATCGTAGGGATATATTTATATACAAATATACAGAGAATAGCGGTGTTCCTATAATGTTCCCCTTCCTTGACCCATCTGTGAATATTTCTACACCCGATGTCTCCTGGATTGTCCCATATTTCCACTTAGTGCTTTTAGAAATTTTTAATTTATACTTAATGTGGAAGTCCAGACCTGCTGAGTTCGTTATTTTGTGAATGCATTTGATATTCTTAAGAATATGTGAGTGCCCAAAAAGATGCTCGGTACTCTGTCTTGGTGCACTCAGATGCATAACTAGTGGTCAGTTCTTTAATATAAATATCTGATCGCAGACGATACATCATGGTCTCGAAAGCCGCTGCAGATGACGTTCTAAGCGTATCCGTATTGCATATACACGCATATCTCCGGACTTTCTTTAAAAGGTTTAGGTACATAGCACTCGAGATTGCACATCCTTTGTTGCGGTGCGATCGCATATGCGGATGATCTTCTGCTTTTGATTGAGGGGGAGAGTAGGTATGCTGTAGAGATAGCGGAAAGCCGCTATATGCAGATGGTGTCTAAATGGGGGAATAGAATTGGAGTGAATGTTTCAGAAAGGAAAACGGTGTGCATGTTGTTGAAATGATTTTTGGCGGCCAGTAGACCTTTCAACATATAAGGGGGCGCATGGCCGGTTTGGTTGGCATGCTGGTGCGAGTATTTCTGGAGTGCTCGGCGAGACTGGAGTGGTCGAGTTTTACATTTTTGTCAAAAATTGTCATAACCGACGAAGCATACTTCGACTTGGCTGGCTTTGTAAATAAACAGAATAACCGCTATTAGAGCACTGAAAAGCCTCAACTGATACATTAAAGACCACTATACACTCGTAGAGTTACTATATTGTCCAGCATTTGGGCCGGCGGAGTCATTGGCCCATATTTCTTTGAGGATGGTGAAGGCAATTTCCAATATGATGGAAAACTTTCTCCTAGCTGAATTGGATCAATGAGGCCTTCAGAATATGTGGTACCAATAAAACGGTACCACATCACACATAGCTCGTGCTACGATGAGAATTTTAAGAGAAATTTTGCCTGGCCGAATAATGTCAAAAAGTGGTGATATCGACTGGCCCTCACGATCACCTGATTTGAATTGTCTCGAATTCTTCATATAATGGTATGTTACTTGAATGAAAAGGTGTACACTAACAAACCAACCACAAACTCGATACTTAAGCAAATGGCTGAAATAACACCAGAAGTCGTCCAAAATTGCTGAAATAATACCAGAAGTGTGCGATGACCAACATCATATTCCATATATAATACTAAAGACCATATAATTAATCAATAAATTATAAATAATAAAATTGTCTTTCATTTAAAAGTTGTTATAAAAAATACTTCGACCTGATATCCTGCATTTGTTGGAGAAAATGTGAAACGAAAACTTATATTTTATTTGGTGCAAAGTTGACTTCAGATAATTAAATTACTTTATTCTGTTACACTCATGGTTAATTTTTAGTAAATTTGCAAAATTTTGTGTCACTTTTAATTTTAAATTTAATTTTTGGTTATAATGGTTCAAGTTGTAATCAAAAATTAAATTTCCAATAAAAAGTGAAAGATTATTCTCGCTTTTTGATTTATCTACTTTTGAATTTAAATAACAGTAACTATTTTTTTTAAAAAACTAATAACACATATTTTAGAAGATCTAATATTGCTTTAGATGATATAATTTTTATTCATAATTACTGCTAATATAGTTTGCAATTGTTCTTGTTAAAGATGAATTAGTACGCTAACTGGAGATATTTTTTAATTTTTGTGAAATATTTTAGCAATTTTTTTTATAAAAATCCATTTATCTGAATCGTATTATTAATACGTATATCTCCTATTTGTTTTTGTCTTGGATTGAAATTTTTCCATATAATAAAGTCTTCAGCGTAACTACAGGTTAGACTACTTCAATATAACTAAAAATCTAGCAATTTTATTGCTTTTCTTGTTCGGTATACTAGAAGTTTTGGAATATCTTCTATCGTTTAATTTTCTATTAGACGACAAATATTTTTCTATTAGACGGTAATTAAATGTTGATTCAATTAAAAAACTATAATTATTATTTTTAATAGAAACGATTTACATTAAAAAAATTACTTTAACAAAAATAACTAATTTTTTTTATCATTATAGAGAAAATTGTCATTTTTGTTAAAGTAATTTTTTTAAATAAAGAATTAAGTTTTCATTTAAATAAGTCTTGACTGCGGCAATGTGTAAAAATATGTTTTCTTATTAATCACATTAAAATCGTCAATATCCGAATAATTGGTTGACTTTAAAGTTTTCGTATTATTATTTTACGAGGGTCATTCAACAAGTACTTAGCCTACAAAAGAAAAACGAAAATTTTGGAAAGGTGGCAATTTATTTTTCCACATAATCTCCTTTAAGCTTGATACACTTGGCCCAGCAATGCTCTAACTTTTTTAACCCGTCCATAAAATACATTTTCTCGAGGTAAGCAAAATAGGCCTCCGTGGCGACGATGACCTCCTCATTCGACCCAAATCTATTCCCGGCGAGTGATTTTTTCAGGTTTGGAAACAAAAAGTAGTCACAGGGGGCCAAATCTGGAGAATACGGTGGATGGGGCAGCAATTCGTAGCGCAATTCGACCAATTTGGCCATGGCGACGGCGGATGTGTGAGCCGGCGCTTTGTCGTGGTAGAACAGCACATTTTTCTTCGCAAAGCGGGGCCGCTTTTTCTTCAATTCGACGTCAAATCGGCCCAATAAGTCAGCATAGTAGCGCCCCGTGATTGTTTTACCCTTCTCGAGGTAATCGATGTGGATCACACCTTGCGAATCCCAGAAAACGGTGGCCATCACCTTTCCGGCCGATCGAACAGTCTTCGCCTTCTTCGGAGCACGTTCGCCGGATGAAGTCCACTGTTTCGACTGTTCCTTGGTCTCTGGTGTATACCAGTAAATCCATGTTTCGTCGACGATCACGAAAAGACGCAAGAACTCCGCTGGATTGCTGAAACAGCGCCAAACACGTCGCCGATGTGGTCTCACGGTTGCGCTTGTTTTCCGGTGTGAGCAAACGCGGCACCCATCGCACCGACAGCTTTCTCATGCCCAGTTCTTCGTGTAGAATATGATGCACCGTTCCTACTGCGATGCCCACAGTCTCAGCTATCTCGTGAACCTTCAATCGACGGTCTGCCAACACGAGATCGTGGACTTTTTTAACGTTTTCCTCCGTAGCAGCCGTTTTCGGGGCACCTGGGCGTGGCTCCTCCGTTGCAGCCGTTTTCGGGGGAGAAGAGTCACTATACACAGCATCCAAGCGATCTTTGATTTCGCTGCGCGTTTTCCCTTCCAAAAGCAAGAATGTAATCACCGAACGATATTGTTCTTTTTCCATTTTTGTGCAACCGACCGACACGCTCGCTTTCAAAGGCTCTCAAAACAGAACTTATAAAGGAAATCGACTGAAACTTTGACAGTAGGCTATTAAAAAAATGTACTGCACGATGGTAAATTTCTTTTGTGACATCAGTTCTATCGGGCGTTGAGGCTAAGTACTTGTTGAATGACCTTCGTACTTAAAAGAAAAATACCCAAAACATACCTCCTTATTATGAAATTATTCTCTTTATTTTGTTATAAAATCACAATAACTAATCCTGTATAAAACGTAAAAATCATTACAAAATAATCAATATTAATTAATAGAAATTTTGTAAAAGCTATGAATGAATACCAAGTACACATTGCAGTCATAATAATAATCATAATATAATAATAGAAGTGAAAATAATAATAAATAGTAAACATATATTGATAAGCATCGATTAAGAAATTACGTTTTTAATTAAATTAATTCATATTGTTTGGAAATTATAAGCTCCAAAGTAATGGAATTGGTATGTGATTCATTCACAATCTTTCACTACTAACTACCAACAAACCAATTCTATGAATCTTATTCCCATATTGTACAAGGTACATTGTATGTCCTTCGCTCATTCACAATTGTGATTATAGACTGATAAATATCGATTGGAGTATCTATCGTCTTACATAAATACGTATAAGCCATTAGGAAAATATCTGTTATAGTTGGTTGACTTCTCCAATCCTACATATTCCTCGCATTCTGGGGATCATGATAAAATAAATCGATTCCTTCTCTGGAAGGGATCGTAATATAGAAATCAAGGAAAACCTCTTCATTCATGGATCAAGGTATTAGTACACATTTTCAAACTATTAACTGAAAGGATACTAGTGTACGTACGAATATCTAGATAAAAAGGTATTTATAGAATTTTTAAAAGGTTAAGGATATAATGAAATCGTACATTTCACGATTTTTTTCTACGTTCTCAATTCCTCCTAATATTTTTTATTGGAATTTTTACTTATTTTTTTTTTACCGATTTCATGAAAATTCGTTTTTCTTTTTCATTTCTACAATAGAAAGTTTATTTCAAGGGAGAACAAAATTGCACTGTCAAGTGTTTTTATGAAAACTAAAGAGATTACAAAGAATTGTTTGCGTTATTTAGAATATTGTTAAATGCATGTAAGAGTAGGTGCTTAATGGTGTGATTCGTATATCGAAAGTCCTGTTTAAAGTAAGTCACGTAAATATAGGTGAGTTTACTAATTAGTAAAAATTTCTGGAAAATGTATTTTTTTATAAAAAAAAAGTGTCTGCGTGGCGGCGCCTTTGTAGTCTGGGAATACTGCCAATCGCTGTCAACCATCGTTTGGCATATGTCGACGATTTTATCTTCAGGAATTGGACTGGGCTTCAGACTCCTGGATAGATTGGCCGTGGCACTATTGGAGAGGAGAATGAGAATGGTGCGAGAATGAGTATGTGAATGACACGCAGGTTGGCTACAACCGGTTGAAAGATCAAGGTCGATTCCGGTTGTACTTTCGGGTCTTGGCCAACCCGCGTACCTAAGCTGGCTTAGCGGTGCCTAAGAATTTACAAGATTCGTGACCGTAGCTCAATGAGCGGAGTACATACCGAAGTACTCTTAAAACAAAAATTGGTACCACGGGAATCTGGATACCCCTTGGTGTAAAACACACTGTGCCCGATTTGGTGAAACGACTTTGGCAGTAACGTGGTGGCTGTGGTTAATACCCATATCGCGGGTACAGTCTCCGGATCGCTGGTGGGAGATACTGGTAATTATCTCGGGCACTGTCACTGCTAATGGCAGTAGAGGTTTAGTTAGTCCACGCCACCAGCAGGTAGAATAGTCGGCTTGTAACTGATTACAAACCGCTAACTGCCAGTAATGGTGGTGCGTTGATTGAGCGTATCTCAATCCCTATAGTCGTAGGGGACTCGTGGTCATAGGTTGCAGATAACTAGGTCACGTTAAATTTAACAATATATAACTGGCCTTCAGAGTAGCATTCAACCAGCACGTTCAACAAGAACTCGTCAGAGCCGTACTTTGAGAATGCAATCGGCTTTCAAGTATTGAAGTTAGCACCGAAATTTTTCAGGTCCCGCGACTCAACATCTTTTTTATCAGTCTACTAGATATGGCTGCCGAAATAGCAAAGATGTCTGCATTGTCAAAGAGAAGAGCGCATCATTCAACGGACCGTTTTTTATAGTGCAACGCAAATATTTTTTGCACTCTTTATGTACTTTTCGGCTAATTTCAATGCTGCTATCATGTCCTTTGTATGCCGGCATTCTTAAAGTTTCCAAAACAAGTTAGCAATCCCAGGAAGCAAAATAAATTAGAGTAAACAAGAACCCTTATTGTATTAGTGGCAAATTTTTGTTAGAAAACCTGCACTTCCAACGTACAAATCACCACGGCCATCATCATTATTTGAACTAGGCTCAGTGAATATAATCAACATCAATTTCGACCCCTTTGCCCGTGTAGACCGAGTAGGGATTTGAAAAGTATCTGTTTCCCATTTTCACTTCGTCGTTATGGTAAAATTTACGAAATTTATGTTTACTCAAATATGAAAATCTAAAAAAACAATTCATTATCATATATCTAAAAATAGTTTTTCAATAATTTTGTCCAACAAATATGAAATTAAAAATATTACCCGAAAAAAAAAACAGAATAACAATAATTTTTAATAATATTGTTAGCTTTGATTATTGAATGAAATTCTACAAAAATTAATATGAGTGCATAACGATATGGAAATTCTGGTCTAAATATGTTAAAACTAGTCAACATTCACAAATCCAGTTAGCTGAACATTGATTTCTCTAGAATAATAATTCCATTGAGGGTTGTTTTTTGTGCAATTTTCTATGTTTAATTAATTTTGCCATAGAAAGTAAAAGTAATATGGACACTTTTTGTTTACTTAGAATTTGTATAATTTAAAATTTTTGAATTTTATTAAATGTTTTTCCTTTTAAAATAAAACATATTCAGTATTATAAGAGAGTTGTATTTTGCCTTTTATTGTCTAGAAAACGGTTTGACTAATTTGATCTTTTGATCTTAAGATTACTGGCTTTTGAGACATAAAAATTCGACGACTCGCTATAATGTGTGGGTTGGTTTTACAACGTTGTTAAAATAAAATGCTGAATTTTTGTTGTGCAAAATTAAAGCTGTCGGTATTTTGGTAGACCACTTACTAATTTTAGTATTTTGAAGTTGGTGTCAATATAATAACACTTTTTTTTTAAATAAAAATGCCTGTATAATTTTGATGCAAATTACTTTTTCTTAGATACGAGGTCTGTTCAAAAAGTATCGCGAATTTTTTTTTTTTTTTAAATTATTTATTTATTCATGAATATCTATTTGGTCTCCTTCAAAGTAATCGCCACCAGATATTATATACTCGTACTTGTGCCAACGTTTTTTCCAATCCTCGAAACACTTCAACGTTTTTTCCAATCCTTGAAGCACTTAATTTTTTGTGATATTGTTCAACTCCTCCTTGGATGCCATCTTTATCTCCTCAATCGTAGCGTAGCGTCATGCAGATCTGGATAATTAGGTAGCTGCGGCATTATTAATATTTTGTTTTTGGCCAAAAATTCGCGCACAAGCAACGATTTGTGAGCAGGGGGTAATTATGGTGCAAAAGCCAATTTTTGTTCTTCTACAAATCCGGGCGTTTTCGGCGGATTGGTTCTAGCAACGTGCGCATAACTTGCAGGTAATATTCCTTATTGGGCGTTTTACCCTGTGGCAAGAACCCAAGAAATTGATCAATTTTGGTACGAATTTCGCGGCGACCCGTCTCTCGACCAAATCATTGGTTAAAATCGAATGGCACGAGCCAATCGATATGTTTAAGTCCTCAGCAACTGCTCTAACGATGATTCGACGATTGGCCAATACTATTTTCTTTATCAATGTTTTCGTCCGTTGTTGACGTCATCGGGCGTCCGGAACGCTTTTCGTCGTTCCAATCTTCTCCGCCCTCTGAGAACACTTTGTACCACCGATAAGCGTTACCATATGCCACAGCCAACATTCGGAATGCGTCCGCGCAATTAATTTTGTTTTTCACTCAAAATTTGATACAGATCCTTTTAATCATTTTTTGGAACTTCTCGGCATAAGTGAGAGACATGAGTACCTATATAACGCCACAAAAAATCTAAAATCGAATATACGTTACCCGCGAAAATTCAAAATTCATGATACTTTTTGAACAGACCTCGTACATAGTAGGATTTTTTGGTATCCAAAGTAGTGGCAATATATAGTATTTTTGACTTATTTTTACCAATTTCACATGAGTCAATCATTCTGTTCTACTTCTGGACAGTGAATTTAAAAAAAAATATTTTCTTGCAAATTTATAATTTTTACTTCTTACGAATTAAAAAAAGACTTGAAGCTGTTCGTGTACCCCCTTATAAAAATCCTTTAGTATGTACTGTTTCTCATAAAAGGCAAATAATTGAAAAATGTAGCCACCATTAAGAGATTGAAGTCTCTCTTTTTTTGACTGCTAAAGTCTTTTTAGTGTACAGGCCATTTTTCTGTATAAGAAGACTAGGTATTCCCTTAACAAAATGTTAGGAGTTTCAAGATAGGTCATTACAAAAATAGAATAAAATAATGTTCAAAAAATAGAAATAATTTATAGACTTGGCAAAATTCCTTCCGGAATAGATTTATTTCTTAATGAAAAATATTTCGATACATTAATATACCATACCAAGATGACCAATTCATATATTGTACCTATCATGATTTATTTCATTCAAATAAAATTCTATACTCCTATATTAGTCATCACTATTAAAGCAATATTGATAATGGAAATAGCATTAATTCAGATATAAACAACCCCAAAAAAAAATGGAAACATCATTTCACTTGATCATAAATTAAAAATTATTTTCTTCACATAAGATAACTTTTCAACAACAATTCAATGTTTTCAACTTTTCTTTAGTTTTCCCAAACATTTAGAAAGTATTTTCGTGTACAATTAAATTAACCTTTTTGGTAAATTGACTATGATTTTAAGTTTAATAAACATTTTAAGATACAGATCCATTCCAGCTAATAAACTTGGAAAACATTAAGAAATTCTAGTAATTGTTGGATCATGTACGAAATGACAATACAACAGCTCCCTGCCGCTAGCCAATATTTGTTAAATTTGTTGTAACTCAAAAGCCCATTTATCTAAACAGAAGACATTAGAAAGTTCTTGTCCCTTTTCTATATAATTTGCTTGGCTATATGGAATAAAACTAAAATTTCTAAATGGAAAATACAAAGAAGAAAATGTTTAAGGCAATATTTGTACCAGTTAGGCTTTGGGTAGTAGTTACTCCCAATAAATGGTGTATGGTAAATGGAAATGGGAACAAGTTTGATAAAGACAGTTTTCGCAAAAAGGACTATTAGACTAGGCAAAAAGGCGTTTCGGGTTAATACGGTAAGAAATCTGCAAAACTCATTTAAAAGGAAATTCAAATGAATACCTGGGATTAGAAATGGCTTTTGAGAGGCCGATGTAAGTCTTCCTAAATCTTTTCAAGTCCTTTTGCTGATGTCTCGGTTAAGTTAAATTCCATTGCTTCTATTCATCGAATTCTGTTCGCTCTTGTAAATTTATAACAGGAGATATAATATCTTCTTACTAGCTTGTATTCGTTTTATAAAGCTTGCAACCCATAAAGATTATGAAATTCAAATGACTAAAGTTTATAGTTTACTCGTATTTCGTAGAATACTATCCATCGCCATACTTCCATTTACGGAGACAGTCGTCTTTTGATTTTTGTAGAATTGATTTCTATTTGGGAGTTTTTTTTATTTCATCAACTATGTTTTTATCAATTTAAATCTATTAGTTATAGATATTAGTAAAAATATGGTATTTTAATTGCATTTTATTTGAAAAACTTTGTTAATGAAATGTAATTTTAAATAACTACGAGTATCTAAAAGATATCTTAAGTTTCTGAAGCATATCTAATTCTATTATTATTGAGCGGCCTTATTTTGATAATCTAAATATTTCAAAAATATAATTTATATTTAAATGGCTGGCTGAATAATGATAATTATAGTTAATATTGACAATGACATTTTGGGATACGAAAAAAAGGCTGAAATCGTAGGACTTTCATGTTTTTTTTTCTTCTAAAATAACATTTTTCTAAAAACTGGAACAAAAAAAATGCAATTTTTACTATGTTAGAAATACTTGTTTTCGGAAAATAATTTAGGTTATTATATTTTTAGTGCACCACCATCCTGTCTATATACAATTTTTACCACCACTCTGTCTAATGGCTTATGCCATTCGATTTTTACCAAAGATTTGGACGTGAGACGGGTCACCGCGAAATTCGTACCATAATTGCTCAATTTCGACGAAAAACAGCATCGCATTAACATTGCTAAGTAGCTGTTGTACTCTGTGCGCGATGACCCACATTTGCTCCAAAGGATAATAAGCGGTGATGAATCATGGGTGTATGGTTATGACGTGGAAACCAAAGCTCAATCATCCCAATGGAAGCTGCCGCACGAGCCAAAACCGAAAAAAGCGCGCCAAGTCCGGTCGAATATGAAGGTTTTGCTTACAGTTTTCTTTGATTGCAGGGGCGTGGTACATCATGAGTTCTTGCCACAGGGTAGAACGCTCAATAAGGAATATTACCTTCATGTTATGCGCAAGTTGCGTGAAGAATTTCGTTAGAAACGCCCGGATTTGTGGAAGAACAAAATTTGCCACCATGATAACGCTCCTACTTACGCATCGTTGCTTGACCAAAAACAACACACTATTAATCCCGCAGCCACTGTATTCCTCAGATCTAGCCCTCTGTGACTTTTTCTTGTTCCCGACACTGGAGAGCTCCATGAAAGGACGACGCTACGCTACGATTGAGGAGATAAAGACGGCATCGAAGGATGAGCTGAACAAGATCACAAAAAATGATTTTTTGAAGTGCTTCGAGGATTGAAAAAAACGTTGCCACCAGTGTATAATATATGGTGGGGATTACTTTGCAGGGTACAAAATAGATATTCATAAATAAATAAATAATTTATGAAAAAACACAAAATTCGCGATACTTTTTGAACAGACCTTATATTTGTAAAAATGAGCAGCCATTTTAGTCGCTGTGAAAAAATGGAAAACGCAATAAATTCAAGTCGGTAGTTTTAAAATATTTTATGGGAGCAAGAACAATTTTTTTCTTGAGAAACCACAAAAATCCCTAGTAGCTCAAAAAACCTCTATTTTTTCTGGAACCGTGAAAAATGTTTTCAAAATGAGCAATCAAAATCCTTAAATTTGAAAACTGCCTCCATTTCTTATGTAAAAAAATAATCCAATTTTATAACTGCTACATAAGCGGAGCGTTAAAATATTCAAATAAGGATTTTTCCGTGATTTCTGATATAAATTTTACAATTATATATGACACATTTTATCACAATGAAATTGATTTTCATTCCCATCTATAATATTTCATAAGAAAATTTGTTTAAAGACTCTTTAATAGAATGCTACAATAGTTATCCTATTTAAATAACCTACATATATTCAAATAAATTATCCATTCTCAATAGTTTACAATTTATATGAGCCTGCTTAAAAATATTTCAATAGAAAAAGGACAATATAAATAGGAAACCCAAAGTATAAAAGTAATTGTCTACAATTCACACAATATATCCTTTACCATCTATTAAACTAAAATATAATACATACTAATTAACATTAAATTGCTTTTGATTCTAAATACACTTCTCGATAAAATTTTCATGCTTTAGACTTTAATTATATAATTTCGGATGATTAACAAATATCGGAACGTATAATTAACGTAATTAAATTGTATTTTCTAATCACGAAATGGCTATTTTTTAAATAATAAAAACTTGAAATTGGAAAATTCTCCTAATTAATTAATTAGAAAATAATTGATATAGACTATTTGGTATTTTTACCATAAGGAAATTGTAACAGTTTTATATCTTTCTTTATTGTTTTATTAAATAAAAATAAGATTTTATTGAGTGAACTTTAATGTAAAAATATTGAAGAAATATTACTATTTATTGTAATTTATATAATATAAATAAACTCAAATATGCTGAATAAATTTTAGTGGTACTATTTAAGAAATTAGACATTTTTTAACAATTAGCGTTTAAAAAATTGCTCAAAAAACTCATAGTCGATATTTAAGTTTTAATTTTAATGCATAAATATCAAATCTACAGTTTTGCATTGTTTTCCTAGTGAACGCATCTATAGTTAATTAAGGCGATCTTTATATTGTACGATTTTAAGGTGATTATGACTCTAAAAATTTCTTAACACACCCCTAAAAAGATTACATTATATATAATAGTTATACCAATTCAATTCGCCTAATATGTATATAACATATAATAAGGAAAACTATTTGTATATTGGCATCATAAAAGAAAAATGTCTATAAGACCAACATTTGACGTAGCCAAGAATTAAAGTATTTTTTTCAAAATTAAATATTTTATATTATTTTTAAAATGGTATCTTATGTCAAGTTTAGCATCCAAATCAATAACAGAATACAACCGCATTATTTTAGTTTTACAATATCCTACATGAATGGTGTAATTCTTATAACCTGCAAGTTAATCTTGAGAGAAGTGTTTGATAATGACAAAATGTCATTATCAAACATTTCTCAAGATTAACTTGCAGGTTATAAGAATTACACCATTCATGTATAATATTAAGATTATCCTGAATGTGAATGTCCTAAATTATTTTTTTAACATAGAAAAAAATTAATATCATCAGCGTAAATTATAATCTTAGAACTGTTAATAAGCTTAAAAATATCATCAACGGCTAGAATAACGATCAACCCACTGGCATATTACCAAGCCACAAAAAAAAGTCATATTAACAAGCCACAAAAATCGTTTCTCTGCTTCCAATATTCTACATAACTTCTCGTATATCCGCGAAATTCACAACTTGTTCTCCAAGTTGAGAGTAAAAGAAAACTAACAAAAACCGTTCATATAAATTGAACTCTTATAGTAAATCTTACCGTCCCCCTTCTCCCCTCCCTAACAACTAAAATACAATATAATTTCCGAAAAAAAGTAATTGCATTATATAGAAATTCATGATTGACCTAGAACCCACATACGAAACTTACAAACAACTATTTAGACTGTTGGATTAATGTTCTAAGTCTATAACTGACAGTAAATTACTTATTTATAATATTAAATAAATAAGGCTCATGAACTAAGACTCTGGGGTTCAACCAAGTCGTATCCAATTCACTCAGTCAAATATCCTTCGTATAATTTTGCATGATCCTTTTTATATTCGTAACGATATCATACACTGTAATCTCAGTATTCCCTTTGTATATGAGAAGCTGTTTTCTCGTTATAAAAAGTTATCGAGGGGTTCTCCCAAGTTTTCCAAAGTAAAGTCATATTTAATACATTCAAGCAAAAATCCATCGTAAAATTGTGAATGATCCTTTTTATATTCGTAACGATATCATACACTGTAATCTCAGTATTCCCTTTGTATATGAGAAGCTGTTTTCTCGTTATAAAAAGTTATCGAGGGGTTCTCCCAAGTTTTCCAAAGTAAAGTCGTATTTAATACATTCAATCAAAAATTCATCGTAAAATTGTGAATGATCCTTTTTATATTCGTAACGGGGTCATACATCGTGATCTCATTGTTCTCTTTATACGAGAAGAACTGTTTCCTCGTTATAAAAAGTTATCGAGGTATTCTACAAAGCCTTCTAAAATAAAGTCGTTTCCAATGCATTCAGTCAAAAATCCTAATTAAAATTGTGCATGATCCATTTTATATTCGTAACGAGGTCATACGTGAAGAGACCATGAGTCTTATTACACAATAGTTCAATACCATTGATGGGCATCAGCTTCTCCTTCATGATTCACGATATTGCAGGGACATCTTTAATAACAAATCTATTTTTATCTTATTATAGTTATAGATATCTAACTTAATAATTTAAAAAAAAAACTAGAATAAATAATTTTTGATCGAGATGACTCCCTTGTGAGCTATCAAATGAAGCTTTCTTACGTTGTAGGCTTCTAGAGATTTATTAACAAAAACGAATTTATTTTGATCACTAAAATTATAAATCATAAATAATATTCAATAAAAAAAAATGTAAAAAAGTGTATAATATTTTTATATTTGTTTCCTGCACGTATGTAAGAACAGTACGACATTGGCCTAAAGCCATGCGCAATTTAAGTGAAAATGGTCACTTAGTTACTTAAAAACACCTTTTAAGTAATTAGATTTGGTGGACTATGCTGACGTATTTTAGAAAATGATAAAGATAATCTGGAAAAAATTATGAGGGTAATCTTTATCTAAAACAGTTAAATAGATGTCGCAAAATAAGATTATTTCTTATAGGGCAGAATAATTCTTTTAAATTCAACTAGTTTTCATAATGTTTCGAAAGAATTCTTAAATTACTTGTCGAAGCTGTATATTTTAGGAGGCCATATCCCTAAATTCTAATTGAGCCTATAGATTTTCAACGCCTTTATTGCTAAGTAGATTGTGTCGACTATTGTTAAGAACAGAATCGCTCGCTGGATCACAAATTACTTCTAGAGCTGCGCGACTGCCATTAAAAATGCTATTCTGATGCAATCTATATTATTATCCTTAATGCCCATACCAAATTTTATTATGAAATCGCTCTGAATGGAAAATAAACCGCTCTCAAATAAATTTCACAGATATTCTTGAAAAATAGTTTTCATCTTTTAAAACTATCTAAGTACACATTTTCTGTAGAAGGAAAAATTAGTATTCTGAGCAATTTCATTCAACAACATACATTTTTTCTTTGGTAATTATGTCTAGTTTTGTGACAGAAAAAAAGCGTATGCGGGAAGCTTTGCTTTTCTGCTTCAATTTGAAGAAATCGGCTACCGAATCGCATCGAATGGTCGAAAACAATGTGCCGAGATTGGTTCCATCGGTTCAAAGACGGCCATTTTGACTTGTGGGATAAGAAGCGTTAAAATCGGCCTAGGAAGGTTGAGCACCATCAATTGCAGGCACTTTTGGACGAAGACGATACCCAATCGCAAAAAATGCTCGCGGAGCAATTGGGTGTTACTCAACCAGCCATTTCCATGCGTCTACGTTCCATGGGGAAGATTGTAAAGCTCGGCAAGTGGGTGCCGCATGAATTGAACGATAGGCAGATGGAGCGACACCAAAATACATACGAAATCTTGCTCGCCAGACAAAAAAGAAAGTCGTTCCTGCATCGGATTGTGACAGGCGATGAAAAGTGAATGTATTTCGAGAATCCTAAACGCAAGAAATCATGGGTTGATCCCGGTCAATCATCAACATCTTCCCCAAGACCAAATCGCTTCGGACGTAAGACGATGCTGTGCGTTTGGTGGGATCAGCAGGGTATCAGCAGGCACACGTCAAAAATGGTCCGAAACTATTTGGATACACTCAACTGGAAGGTGCTACCCAACCCAACTTATTCACCAGACCTGTCCCCTTCCGACTACCACCTGTTTTCGTCCATGGCCCACGCGCTCGCTTAGCATCACTTCGATTCTTACGAAGACGTCCGAAAATGGCTTGATGACTTGTTTGCCTCGAAAGAGAAGGAATTTTCTCTTTTCGACGCAAATAATACTATTGCGTTCTTCGGAGGTTAATTTCGTTCTTTCTCAACAGAGGACTTAAAAAACTTTATTTATAGTTGTTAGCATATTATTGATTATGATATAACTAAAATAAGGTATTGGGTTGTTCGGAAAGTTATTTCGTTGTTTCCAAACAGAGTATTTAATTGTATGTTTTCACGATTAACTTCTCACTTAAGCCGCATAATCATAAGTATTTTGACAGCTGACACAAGAAGGCTTGCTTGTGAAAAAATTCGATTGATTCCGCACGGTAGTTTTTCGTTGATACTTTTTTAAATATAGAAAGTGAAAAACAGCATTTTCGGCATATTTTACTTTTTTACTATAGAAAAGATAAAAATGCTGTTCAAGTAAGAAAAAAAAAATTTTCTGATGTTTATGGAGAAGAGTACCAAAACTGATTTGCAAAATTTCGATTCGGCAATTTTGATCTCGAAAATGCACCACGTTCTGGAATGCCACTTGAAGCTGATGAAGACACAATAAAGGTATTAATTAATTGATGCAAACGGGCGAATAACAACTAGTGAGATCGCTAAGAGGTTAACTTTATCGAATTCGATCGTTTATGATCATTTGCAACGGCTAGGTTTTATTTCAAAGCTCGACATATGGGTGCCTCATCTTCTTACGGAAAAAATCATTTGTGCCGTCACATTGACGTTTGTGATTTGCTTTTCAAACGCCAAGAAAATGATCAATTTTTGAAGCGTATCATCACTGAAGACGAGAAATGGGTTGTCTACAATAATGTTAAGCGTAAAAGATCCTGGAGTAGAAAAGATGAATCGGCTCAAAGCACTTCGAAAGACAATATTCATGAAAAAATGTTATACTATCTATTTGGTGGGATTTAAAAGGAATCTTTTGTTTTGAAAAGATTCCTTTTAAATCCCACCATTTTTTACCGAGTAAACAATGATCAATTCTGAAGTGTACTGTCATTGGTTGGACAAATTGAATGATTCACTTAAAGAAAAAGTGCCAGAATTTGCCAATTTCTTCACTGTACGAAAATCATCTTTGATTTTTATATAATAAAAAAAACGAAATTACTAACAATTTATTTGAAAATAAACAATACAATTTAAGGATATTTATTCTAACAAAAAAATTTAATTTGAAATTGCTGTTAAATATTTTTTCCTAAATTTTCTATAAATAATTTCTTTAAAAATATTGAGTAATACTGCAACAGCCACATCAATTACATTACCTAATGTAGTACAATTTTCATTCAATTATATTTCGATTCATTATATTTCCTTATAATGTCTTTTTAAATATCTATTTTTCAATAAAATAATAAAAATCTATCCATCGAATCTAATTTAAAATGTAAATAAATTTTACAATATTTAATTTAATGCCTTTAACGAAATAATAATTTTGGTATTTTTTCAATTGAAGAAAAAATATCAACCAATTACATATGAAAAATGTTTAAAAAAAATCATTTTATGTATCAACAAAAACAAGAAGAGGAAAGAAATTAATAACATCAATCATGCTAAAAGCAATGTCATGAACATCAGAAATATTAAAAGAAAAATATTTTTTACAAACATACTGCACATCATCAATATATTGTAGTATATGTTATGTTACTAAGAAAAGGGGTTTAGGGGGGTTGGTTCAAGAGAACAATTTCATCCCATAAAATTTTTAAAATAGTCAGCGGTAAATTTTTGAAAGATATTTTTTCCACACATATTGGCGATCCTGTGCCAATGCATGTGGGAGTAAGTTCACATCAACACATCCTTTCGAAAACGAGCTTTCACTTCAATGATTTTTTTTGCAGTCATCTGTACAGGAGCCTGCAATTTCCTGCCATTTCAATTTGAAATTATGACAAATACTCAACCATCATCATTTTATCATTTCCGTGTTGAGATTTTATTCGTACCAATACACTAGAGGACGACAACAACAATGAGTAAAGACACAAACCTTGATGTTGTAGGCAAATTAAAAAATGATGCTTATAAATAAATATCGAATACAGTCAGCTATTCATTTAATTTGTATATTGTGTCATTGAAAATAATTTTTTTAAATAACTACAACCATATTGACAAATCCACAAAACTCATGGTATATAACGAAAATTCCAAAAAAAATATAAAAATAAATCTACAAAATCAATGAATCGTGTTTGTTCAGAGAAAATTGTGATAATTCCCGATTTCACAAAATTCAAAGTGTCGAAATCAGTGAACAGTGAACGAGTCGAATTGATTTTCATTAGCACCTTGAATACTGCATCGGATCTTTGATTCATTTGGCAATCTAACTAATTACAGAATAGCAGATAAACCCATTTGTGAACATATCCCTAGACTCGCATATAATCAGCATGCTGGGGACATTTAGATTTATGATCGGGTGGGCGTTAGCAGTTTGAATTTTGTGGTTGCCTTATTGCTGTTGACCTAAAAAACCATGAATTACAGAAAATTCCAATCAAAAATTCTTTTGCCAAAATTGGTGCTAGACACGTCAACTAAAGCCAACTGGCATAGACTGGACCTGGACCCCTATTAAATCTAATTTAATGATTTGTCCACTCGTAGCTTGATAATCGACATATGTACAAATAATGAAAATATATTATTCGAATAAAGGGATGACCATGATTGGAATTCTTCTCTTTGCATAATATTTTCGAATTTGTTTCATTTGTGGTAATTAATTGAAGATTATTTTTTAAAAGTATTTTTCTTTCATTTTCTATTTTTGATTGTTATTTTCTTCTAATTTTAAGAATTATGTTCATTTTATATTTCATTATAATATCATTAGTTAATAATATTACGTGAAATTTTCAGACAAAACACTTTCGAAAATTTTCAATGAAAATAGTTTTTCTTGAAATGTAAAAGTAATGCAGATATTTTTTTTTTAAATATATTTACAAAATATTCCAAGCTCCATAAAGGTATGGTTATTAAATGTATTGAATGCCAATGAAATGATACAAAGACCTTTGAGTGGGGTCGAAGCTATAGAAAGTATTCCAATGATATTTCCTGCTTGTTGTAAAAGTAAATTAATAGGAAGATTGGAACAACCAAACTACCAAGTCCTAATTTGATATTGGATTATGAAAATCGAACGAATTTGATAAAAAAAATTTAGCGACGTATTATCTGCAGATTTTAAGGAGAGGTACTATCAGGATTTTAAATGTTATACTCCTCTGAGTATGGTTTTGGTATTTAAGTAAAATTGGTGCATTTTTTATAATCATCCATTTTAAGGTTCTACTTTATTTTTCT
Source organism: Atherix ibis (assembly GCA_958298945.1). Lineage (NCBI taxonomy): Eukaryota > Metazoa > Arthropoda > Insecta > Diptera > Athericidae > Atherix > Atherix ibis. The sequence continues at coordinate 34,787,394 of OY282609.1, forward strand.
TTTTTTTTGATTTTTATTTAATTAGATTTAATTCTTATTTTTTTGCGTTTAAACTAACTTAGCAGTACGAAATATTTTATTTAGTTTGATGAAATTTTGAATATTTTGCGATACAGTTTAAGGTTTTTGATAAGTGTGAGTTCATATTAATAAAATTATCGTAGTGATTGTGTTTGTGAAATTTGGTATTGATTTTCTGATTGGTTTTTCAAGCCAATATATGGTAGATTCGAATTCGAAAATTTTGCTGATTAACTATTGCAATAATTTTTCACTATTGTATATGTGTAAGTTTACATAAATAATAGAAGCTAAAATATCAGGCAAACAAGCAGTCAACCAAATTAGGGATCCCGTGAACTAAGATGTTACGCAAAATTTTCAAAACAATCTAAACGAGAAGGCAGTTCAGTTCCCTTTTATGTTTCGAATAAGAATGATATGATATCTTTTAAAAAAACACACACTAATTGTTAAGAAAATTCAAATGTTTTTTATTTAATGTAAAGTACAATCGATACAAATAAGTTCTGAATAAAACGTCATTCAAATATCGTCCACGACTTCTTTTGCAGGAACGAATTCCATGAACACAATTTTTGAGCACTTTTTACACTAAATCGAGTCGTATGTCATGAATACGAGAGTCGTTCAATAAGTCCTTAGAAAATCCGAGAAATTATGCTCGTAGTGTCGGTAAAGATTTTTTTTTGTAAGTACTATTATTGACAGGAAAGCTGTATCGATCCATCAGCTCGATCCATAGCGTAGGTCAATTTCTATCGTCGATTAAAGTTAACGACATTTATTTGTGCATAACAATGGAAAAAAGCGAGTTTAGGGCTGTCATCAAACATCTCCATTTGAAAGGCTTAAGCCCGAAAGAAATCAAAGCCGAGTTGGATGCAGTTCATGGCACATCTGCACCTGTGTTTGCGACGGTTTACAATTGGGTGAATGAATTTAAACGTGGCCGTTCATCCACAAAAGATGGACATCACGCCAAGTTGAGGTGTCTACTCCTGAAATCATCGACAAAATCCACGATCTGATTTTGAACGATCGGCGAATTAAAGTGCGCGAATTAGTTGAGGCCACGGACATATCACAAGGTACAGTCACTTCAATTTTGCATGAAAAATTGTCTGTGAAAAAAATTTCGGCAAGATGGGTGCCGCGTTTGCTCTCAGAGGAGAATAAGCGCAATCGTGTAGTGGACTCTGAGGCTATGTTGGCACTCTTTCATCGCAATCCTGCCGAATTCCTTCGTCGATATGTCACTGTGGACGAAACCTGGATACACTACTACACTCCAGAAACGAAGAGACAGTCATCACAGTGGATTTTCAAGGGTGAACGAGCTCCGAAGAAGGCAAAAACTGTGCCATCGGCCGGCAAGGTAATGGCCACGGTCTTTTGGGATTCGCAGGGCATCATTTTTATCGACTACTTGGAAAAAGGAAAAACAATAACAGGAGCGTATTACGCGTCGTTATTGCAACGGTTGAGCGAGGAAATCAAAGAGAAACGCCCCCATCTGAAGAAGAAAAAAATCCTCTTGCATCAGGACAATGCGCGTGTGCACACCTGCGCTGTTTCCATGGTCAAAATTGTGGAATTGAGAATGGAATTGTTGCAGCATCCCGCTTATTCACCGGATTTGGCCCCGAGTGACTATTTTCTTTTCACCAATCTGAAGAAATGGCTTAGCGGACGACGGTTCACTTCCAACGAGGACGTCATTGCTCAAAAGGATGAGTATTTTGGAGAACTTCCGAAATCCTATTTTTTGGACGGGATAACAGTTTTTTTCCATCTTTTTCTAAGGACTTATTGAACGACCCTCGTAGCACGTTCAATATTGACTTCTAAAGCTTGAAGAGAGTCTGGTTTATTGCTAAAGACTAATGACTTTAAATAACCCTTCAAGAAATAGTTTAATGGTGTTAAATCACAACTTCTTGGAGGCCATTCAGTGTCACAATTTCTTGACATAATCGAATCTCCAAACTTTTCTCGCAATAATTCGGTTGTTGCACTTGCTGTGTGGCACGTAGCTCCGTCTTGTTGGAACCAGATGTTGTCAAGATCAACTTCTTCTAATTTCGGCCGTAAAAAGTTGGTTATCATGAATCTATACCGCTCTCCATTGACAGTAACCGTGTTACCAGCTTCATTTCGAAAGAAGTACGGACCGATAATTCCACCAGACCAAAAACCACACCAAACTGTCAATTTAGGTAAATGTAATGGGTGTTCATGAATAATTTGTGGATTTTCTTCGCACCAGAATCGACAGTTTTGTTTATTTACCGCACCACTCAGATGACAGTGAGCCTCATCGGAGAAGATGATTTTCTTAAAAAAATCGTTATCGTTTTCAAGTTGTTCCAAGACAAAATAATCAAATTCACGACGTTTACGGTGGTTCAATGGTTTCAGTTCTTGAGTGATAATAATTTTATACGGATGCAAGCCCAAATCACTTCTAGAAATCCCGTTTTGGGTTGAGACAGTCCCAATTCTTGAGAACGTCTTGTAATCGACAAATTGCCGTCTTCAGCAACACTTGCCTGAACGGCAGCAATATTCTCATTACTTCGAGCGGTTCTTTGTCTTATTGGTACTTGAACATTATGTAAGAAAAATGTACGCTCGAAATTTTTAACAATTCGACGAATAGCGAGCACAGTTAGACGATTATTACGACCATAAAATGGCAAAACCGCACGAAAAGTTGCAATTGGAGAACGATTATTTTGATAATAAAATTGAATAATTTGTAAATGTTGTTCTTGCGTATATCTCTCCATAATAAAATTGTAAACATTACTAAATACAATGAAAAATACAGATCATGACATATTATAAATGGCCGAAAAGTCACTTAGAAATCATATTACTCTTAATGGAAAACCCTATATAAAAGGTGAATTTTTGAACAGAGAAGTGCAAATAGAAAATTAACAAAAATTTACAAGGTGGATTGAAGTCTTTATTGTTTATGTTACAAGCATAAAAACGCTTTTTTCAAAGTAGAGTCATTTTTGCCAGGCATGTCGTGAAAGTAACTAAATGAATGCAAAACAATTCACAATCTACGTACTCTTATAATACAAAAAAGTAGTATTCCAATATTGTTCAATTATGGATATAATTACTTTTTACTATAAAGTACCTAGAACGTCAAGAGTATCCTTACAAATAAAAAGTTTATCTGCTCTTGTTTTAAATGATATTTTTCTCTAAAAAAAAGACAACAACAAATTCTTAAACAACTTTTTACTATGACTTTGGGATAACTTTCACATTTAATATAAGATTTCAAGTTAAATTAGATAATTTAATTTTTATTGCTTTATTATTAGTTTAGTAGTTGAGCACAAATGGAATATACGTTCTTGTATTAATTAAATCTAAGTGAAAGTTATTGAAACTAGAACCTGGTTTTAGAATAGTTTCCAATTTTTTTTTTCGTTTTGCAATATTACAGAATTTTTTTTAATATAATTCCCTTTTATTACTTTAGAACTTCTTCTTGAATATATGAAAAATAAATCAAGATATTTTAAATTCTTAGAGTACTTATTTCACTTCTAAAAAACAATGAGATCTGAGGAATGAGGGAAAATGTACGTGAAATATTTGAGCAAGAAAAAAGTTATCACCCTATCATCAGAATAGTTAAAAGTACTATCACAAGCAAAAAATAAAAATTGAGCCAACATAAGAACGATGTCGGAATATTGTAAGAGTCCTTAAATTGAACCAGGCAAAGTTTCTGATAGTCTGTATTACAAAAAGTATGAACTTATGGTGTTTTGGTGTGAAATATTAGCTGATGTTTTATTTTGTCTCATATTTTTAAATATACATACGCCAATGTAAATGTGTATATCCTCATAGCTATGAATAAAGGATACAATGTCCTGTCATGATTTATGCACAATGCTTTTTTTTACAATGTGGTTGTATTTTAAGTTATCCCCTTTTTTATATATAGTATTTTCCCTTCATCTATCCTAGGTTGAACAATAGAACAACTCTGGGAAGATAGGAGGTTAAGGATCCAAGAATTTTGTATAAATTCTTATTCAACTTTTACCAATTTCAGCAATGCATTCCAACGTCTTTGGCACACCTTTATGCTGACACCGTCAATTGTAAAAAGTTTTAATTTTGTAAAAAAATTTCACTTTAGCTTTTTGTTGTGCTCTCCTCACTTGTTTTTTGTGCATTTATTTTATATAATTTTTTTTTTTAGTTTTGTTCTCATTGTAACCATTTATCCTTTCTTGCAAGTGGTAAGTTTTTCTCTATGAATCCTTCTTTCAATTTCTTGTTTGAAGATATTTTTCTTTTCTTTTGGTTAACAGAAAATCTTCAGTTTTATAAAATTTCTTTAACAGCTTTTCACTTTTACAACTCTTTTCATTTAAAATACGTTTTTGTGTTTATTAATTTTTCTTTTTCTCATGATTTATTTTTCCTTTTCTTTATTGTTTTGAAATGTTTGACCCTCTCAATTCTATTAGCATTCAACTTCTTGGAGTGGAATTAAATTAATATAAGAATAGAGACTTATAACATTTATTACAAAAAAAGATATTGCGATTCTGTATGAACAAAGATCTTAAATCCTGCAATAAGATGAACATTATTACTTCCTGCATTTATTGGAACAAAAGCAAAGTTTTTGTTCTAAAGATGCTTAGGAGGCGCTTGTTACGAGAAGGAGGTGTACATGGAAATACAAGAACCATGCTTTGAAGAGTGGATAAATATTGTATACTATTGTAATACTCATATTAATATGTAAATTTCTTTGATTTAAATGGCCTGGAACGGCCGAAAAAGTATTGGGTTTTCCCTAAAGTAGTTTCGTTTTCTTTATAAAAATTAAAGAGGATTTTTTTATAGTAAATTAATATGTTATTTCTATTAAATATTGTCTAGTCTGATCCAATATCCTTTGCCATCTTTCTGGCAGTAGCATGATTCCTCGCTTATAAAATTTTTGGAAAAAAACTGATAAAAATTATTTAAACGTTTTACCATCTAAAAAATTTTGTAGAGACCCAAATAAATAATAATCGGAATATGCTAGCTCTGGAAAGTATAGTGAGTGTGGCATTATATCCCAACCAAACTCTAAAAGCTTTTGCCGAGTGGTCAAACCTGTATGTGGTTTCGCATTATACTGTTGGAATACTATACCTTTCCTAATGACCAATTCTGGCCTTTTTTCTTTAAGTGAGTTTGATCAAGTAATGACAGTACACTTCAGAATTAATCGTTGTGTTGGTAGAAACTCAAAATAAACTATTCCTTTGAAATCCTAACAAACAGATAGCATAACCTCTTTTTTGAGCCGGTTCATCTTTTCTACTCTAGGATATTTTGCGCTCAACATTGTTGTAGACAACCCTATATGTCGACCCTATATGTCGAGCCTATAGAAGATGAGGAACCTATATGTCGAGCTTTAAGATTAAGGTTAGCCTTTTCAGATGATCATAAACGATCGAATTCGATAAATTTAATCTCTCAGCTATCTCACGAGTCGTTACATTATTAATGCTTAATAAAGGCATTAATTGATGCCAGTTTGCATAAATTAATGCCTTTATTAGGCATTAATAATGCCTAAGCTTCGAATGGCTTTCCAGAACGTGGTACATCTTCGAGATCAAAATTGCCGAATTGAAATTATGCAAATCAGTTTTGGCACTGGTGCCCTTAACACATCGGATAATGTTCTTCTTGCTTGAACATCATTTTTATCTTTTCTATAGTAAAAGAGTAAAATATGCCGAAAATGCTGTTTTTCACTTTCCATATTTAAAAGGGTTTCAACCAAAAACTACTGTGCAGAATCAATCGAATTTTTAACAAGCAAGCCTTGCTATGTCAGATGTCAAAACATATGATTATGCGGCTTAAGTATGAAGTTGGTTGTGAAAAAATAAAATTAAGTCCTCTGTTGGGAAAAAACGAAATATAATACTGATCTCGAAAAGGCTGGAATTATTGTAAATGCAAAGAGGAGATAAGAGGATTAGGAGGCAAAATGAAAAGTCTGAGAATGACCAGGTGTGTGAAATTGAAAATTATGGAAAGCGCGGAAGTTTTATCTAGCTATGAACAGGATGAGATAATTTACAGCACGATACTTATTATGCCGCAGTAAAAAAGGTGATCTATTTATTTTGATTAGTTACTAAACACTAACCAGTTAATGGTCCAAGCGAATGAATGCCCAACGACTGGCACCTTGGAATTGTCTATCCCATACTCAAAAAAGGTAGATATCGCAGAGTATATCAATTATAGAGATATTATATATCAATCAGAAATAGCTGTACGAAAGGGCTTCATTAAGTTTTTGCCGGCGACGAGAAATCTTGCGCCACACATTAATTAAGCGTCTACGTCAAACACAAGACTAGCAATAGGCGCATATAGATACGATAGAGTTAAATCATTTTCCTATTTGGGTTCAAGGGTTACAGCCGATAACAGCAAGAATAAGATATCCTTCCACGGCAGCTGGCAGCCAACAAAGACTACTTCAGTCAGTTTAAAATATAAAACCTTTCGGAAACTTGGGTTCTCAGCAAAAACCATTGCCAACTTGTGTCCGCGTTTGTGAGAAGGATCCTCCAAGGAATTTATATAAGATTGGACAGTTTTGGAGCCGATTTAATGACAAAGTTTTGAGACATTATGGCGTCCACACAGTTGTGGATAAAATTAAACTTAATAGGCTAAGGTAGTCTGGACATTTAATCCGTATCGATGTCTATAGTGGCTTAATTTATGGTCACGAAAGACGACATATCCTGCCTTCGGCGGAGGAATGATATTAGTCAAGACATCTAAAAAACACACTGGGATTATCTAATCCTGGACTTTTGGAATTCTTTGATTTAAAAGACTTAGACGGGATCATCGGTTGTGCACCGTTTATAAAGATGATAAATTGTGTCCACGTAAATTTTACTCCCTGCTACAAAGCATATGCTCCCACTTATCTAATTGGCAGTGATATATCACAACATACTAAAGTTTGCTACCTGGTACTTAATTTGGACAAACATTTGATATGGAATCCACAAACAAGACTTAAAAAACAAAAACTAAACAGACGATATCGACAACTTCTCCGACTTCTAGATAAACGTTTTAAACATATTATTTTAAACCACTATTTATTTGAAGTACTTGAATGTTAAATGTCATCACGAATTGATAGATTGTTTGGTTAAAGTCTGAATTTTACGAAATGGTCATCCATACGCTTGAAGAAAACTGGGAAATATTGAGACCTTACTTCCAAAGTGGTGGGTATTCAACCCAAACTGTGAGAAATTTTAAAAAAATGAGCAAATATTGAATGCCATCACGTTTGCACAAAGACTTCGGTATGAAAGCTTACAAAGTTTAATTAGTCCAACAACTAAAGCTGCATGACCATCCGATGCGTTTTCGGTTTGCTCAATGGGCTCAAAATCAATTGCCCGAAGATGAGCATTTATACCGAAAAATCATCTTTTCGGATGAGGTCCATTTCCACCTCGGTGGGTATGTCAACAAACAAAATTGTCGCATCTGGGGCTCAGAAAATCCATACGTCTCCATGGAAAAGCCCATGCATCCACAACGAGTCACGGTTTGGTGCGAATTTTGGACTGGAGGCATTATTGGCCCGTTTTTCTTCGAAAACGATGCAGGAGCCGCCGTTACGGTCAATGGTTAGCAGTATCGTGGCATGCTCAACGAATGGTTTCCAAAAGTTGAAGAGATTGGCATGGACGACATTTGGTTTCAACAGGATGGGGCCACTTGCCACACAGCCAACTTTTGGGCACTGCTTTCGAAAACCGAATAATCAGCTGAAATTTTTGCCGCCTCGGAGCTGTGATTTGAGCCCGTTGGATTATTTTCTGTGGGGAGCCGTTAAGGATAAATATTACGCAAGCCATCCAGAGACATTTGAGGCCCTGAAACACAAAAACAAAGTTGCCATTGAAGAGATATAGGCCCAGACAATCGAAAATGTATTGAAAAATTGGGTTGAGCGAATGGGGTATTGTAAGGCCAACTGTGGCAGTCATTTAAATGATGTTGTGCTTCATTCTTAAATTTCAAGGTTCAATCTTTCCAATAAAACCAGAAATTTAAAAAAAAATATTATAGTTTTTTTATTTACTTTTTAAAATGCTATTATTAAATGGTCCACCTTGTATTAAACTACTTTTATACAATTCCCTACTAAAAGCAATTATGAACTTACGAACAAAAACACTGGACCTCTACTAAGCCTTCAAATTCGCGTCGAATTTCTTAAGTAAAAAATGTTTTGTAAAATTATTGATACTCCATTTTATGTTCGCCATTTTATGCAGCCACAGCATTAACAAATGAGATCTTAAAGTGCCACAGAAAAGGTTTTTTTTTTAAAATAATTCGTATTCAATTATAAAAATTAATTATAAAATAGAATTCATTTCTTCTCAATATTAAATTATTTTTCATTTTTCAAGGTTAAGAAAATTATTTATATTTTATTATCGATCATGTTTTTTGAATATTTAGAAATTTTACATTTAATTGAACCAACTTCCTTTGAATTTTAATTGGTAAATGAATACCAAATCTGCTCGAATGAATAATTAAATACTTGAATTTAAAACAATACTGGAATAAGAATAATTTTAAAAACAATGCCAAACTTTGGTTTTTTTCTGATGCAATTAACTTTTAATATCCTCCAAATAATGATATAAATAAAGTCACGAAAATGAAACCTAAATATGTAAGGTATCTGGAATACATATAGTCCAAAGGCTATTTTATTCTTCAGTATAAATCAGGTGAATTTGCGCTTTTTTGTAAAGAATATTTCTAGAATTCACTGTATCTAATTAAATTTGTTTTAGATTTTTGTTTTGTTTTTAATATAAAAACAATCTAAATAAAAGGAATGGTATTTTTTATACTGACTCTGTTATTTAAATAAATTTTTCTATATAAAAAAATTGATATTATTTTAAATTAGATTTACTTAAAATTGGGTAAAATGAAAATTCTAGAATTCTATTAAATTTCGTATTATAAAAATATTTTTAATAAAATTTCTTTTAATAAATAAAATAAAATTAATCTAAATTTCGATTCTAGACAGACTTAAAATCCAAAACCATTGAATGTATTTATTCTTGGTTTATATTGTGTATCCTTTTTAAGTTACTCTATACGTACTTGAAATTTTAATTAATTTCGCTTTGAGCGTGATTTAATTTATGTTCTAGACGTACAAACATAAGAGTAAATTCCAGAAGGCAATCTCATCGTCTTCACAAATCTAAATTATAATTTTTCATTTTATTCTTTATAGAGTCGGTCGTCTCTTATACATAATATGGCTGGAGTTGATTAAACTAACTTACTTTGCAAATTTTACTTTCTTAATACAAGCTATGAAAATTTTCCAGCTCATTAAAACTTTTACATTTCCTTCATTTGCCATCTCTTCCACTTTATTATTTTTCTTTTTTTTTAATTTCCTAGTTTATTTTTCAGCCTTTTGATTTTCTCTCCATTTCCATTACCTTCTTAGAAATTCTTATACTTTTCAAGTTTTCATAGATTCTGGTTTTGAAATATTTCGACATTGAATGTAGCGTTTTATAAGCCAAATTTTTTGAAAGCATGACATTCATTGAAGTATGATTGCTATTATGATTATGATTATTAATATTACAATTATTGTTAGATCAAAAATAGAGTAAATTTTTCTTTCTGAAAAAAAGTGCTGATTTATTATTTCAATTTAAATTTCTTAAATTTTAGACAAAATACGTTGCAAATTTCTACTGAATTTATGGTGTTCTCCAAATAAAATTTCCGAATGTGTTTCTCTTCAATTGAAACTTAATGAGCTGTTAAATAAATTCAATTCGTTGTTATCCTTGACACTTTATTTGTACAGTCTCAGATTATCTCCACTATTCGGGTATATGGACGATGCATGTTATTAGTGATGAGGATGGTGAAAAGTGGAATAAGGACCGTCCACAAGTAGTTTTGGGTCTATTGCTGGATAATCTCACCAGTTCCGGTGACATAACTTAAGGTTAGATTTGTATACGATTGGGTCAGAGTGTCTGGTTGGAATGGACATAATTTTTCAATGTTGTAAAAACCTCATTTTGTTTTGTTTTGCAAATACACTAGTTATTCGACTAACCCATCCATAAAATAATAGAAACTATATTAAAGTGATAAATTTTACGGAATCAAAATTAATTTAGAAAATAGTATTCTCTTATTTTCTACAAAAGTTTATTGTGAAACTTAAAGATTACATAAAAAAAATTTCATATTTATTTACAAAAAGAATTATTGTTAAATATTTTCTGACAATAAAATGTTATTTCTGAACAGTATATAAAATTAGTTAACAAATCTATTTTCAGTCATTTAGATAGTATTAAATTTTTGATAATATATCTGTAAGTACAAGAATTTATTTATTTGCACGATTACGAGAGCCCAGGTACTTAATATTACGATGGCTTTTTAATGAGAATTTGTAGAAAAAATTTGACAAAATAAATAAGAAACAATTATTTTTCATTGTTCTGTGTATTATCATCAATTAGAGTGTGGGTAGTGACGATATGCATCAGCAAAGATATCGGACAAAGCGCACCGAAGATGTTAATATTGAGAAGCACCCAAATGAGTCGATTCGCAATCGTGCATAGTAATTGGAGCTGTACCCATTAACTTTATGGAATATTTTTCACAAAGATCTCGACTTGCTGTAAGCTTTGCTTATGGAAGATTTTGCGTAAAGATCCAGGTCGTACAAACAAAAAACGAGATTGCTCCTGACTTTCATTTTCACCATACGATAAGCAAAATTACCATATTTGTAATGAACAAAATCCACAAGCCATTATGGAGACGCCATTACATCCATAAAAAGTCACTGTTTGATGTGCTTTATAGACTGGGGAATCATTGGTCCATATTTCTGCAAAAATGATGCCGGCTAGAAAGTTACAGTCAATAGAGAGAGCTATAGATCCATGATAACGAACTTTTTCGTTCCCCAATGCAATGGCATTATAGTGGAAGAGCAGTGTGTTCCACAGTAAATTTATTAAAGGAAATATTGGATAGGTGCATAATTTCAAGTCCTTCGGATTATTTTTTATGGGGATGTGTAAGTTGCTAGTCTACGCCGATAAAACTTAGAAGCCAACATTCGCCGCGTTATTGCCGATATATGATCCCAGCAGCTCGAAAAGTACTTAAAAATTGAACTTATGGATTGCACTTTATTCGAACTAGCCACGACCTGAAATCATAGTTAAGCTATAATGGCATAAATTTATCTTTCCAATAAAACTAACATTAATACGATTTTTATTCGTTCTATTCCATTTTAAAGTTCTATACTTCTAAAAAAAAATCTTTATTTAAAGTTCTTAGTATATTTTTGACTATGGTTTAACTAAAATAAGGTATTGAGTTGTTCGGAGATTAATTTCGTTATTTCCCAACAGAGGACTTAATTGTATTTTTTCACGATTAACTTCATACTTAAGCTACATAATCATATATATTTTGATAGCTGACATAGCTAGGCTTGCTTGTGAAAAAATCGATTGATTCTGCACAGTAGTTTTTCGTTGGTATCCTTTTAAATATGGAAAGTGAAAAACTGCATTTTCGGCATATTTTACTTTTTTACTATCGAAAAGATAAAAATGCTGTTCAAACATGAAAAAAATTATCTGATGTTTGTAGAGAAGATCTCGAAGCTGCACCACGTTCTGTAATTTTTGATCTCGAAGCTGCACCACGTTCTGTAAGGCCAGTTGAAGCTGATGAAGACGCAATAAATCCATTAATTGATGCAAACCGGTGAATAACAACTCGTGAGATCGCTGAGAGATTAAATTTATCGAATTCGACCGTTCATGATCATTTGAAATGGTTAGGTTTGATCTCAAAGCTTGATATATGGGTTCCTCATCATCTTATAGAAAAAAATTTGTGCCGTCGCATTGAAGTTTGTGATTTGCTTCTCAAACGCTAAGAAAATGATCCAATTTTGAAGCGTATCATCACTGGGGACGAGAAATGAGTTGTCTACAACAATGTTGAACCCAAAACATCCTGGATTAAAAAAGACTTACCGGCTCAAAGCACGTCGAATGCCAATATTTATTAAAAAAAGATTATGGTATCTGTTTGGTGCGATTTCAAAGCAATCGTTTATTTTAGCTTCTATCGAGCAACACAACGATCAATTCTGAAGTGTACTGTCATCAGTTGGACATTTTGAATGATTCACTTTAAAAAAGGCCAATAAAAAAACTTTTAAGTTGTTCGGAAAGTAATTTCTTTAATTTCGAAGTGTTTTTGTGGTAAGTAGTAGGATATTGTATCAGATAAGTGAATAAGTTGGAGAAGGATCACATTCTTTTGCTGTCAGCGTAAGCCATTCGATTGTAAGATATTTTCAATAACTTAGGAGTACTGTAATTATTTTAATTTGATCTGAAATATTAAGTAAAGTCTGTTTTAGCTAGACTTTATTTAATATGCTATATCAAATTGCCTACAATTTTCGCGCAATTGTGAGATCTTATTTCATGTGGAAAATTTTATTTTTAGCAACTGAGACTTGGTTGGTTTGGTAGTACCTAACCAATTTGTAGATATACCTTACTGAAGGTGGGGGAAAACACTTCATGATTTTATGCAATTATTAATTGAGCACTAGAAAATGTTAAACTCTCTACTAATAAGTAGAGTAGATAGTGTTAAACTCCTTTACACCATTTACTTGAGACCTTAAATTCAGTGCGTAGTAATTATTTGAGTTTACTTCTTCCATTGTTATACTCAATAACAAAAATTAAAAGCTCATCATATTAAAAGTAGATTTTCTTTTTATTAATAGCACCTATTAACTACCTACTTAAAGAATATCTTTAAATATTAGCTAGCAATTGCAATTTCTTCAAATTATACAACAAAGTCACAGTTATATAATCGTATTTTTTTGTTATTTTTTTTAACCCTAATCCTATTTGAAAAATGTCCTATTGTAATGTATGCGAGTTATATTATGTACTATTATTAGTGAACAATATATTTTAATTTCTTATAAATTTATTTGAAAAGAGCAAAATTCCAATCACTTCACCAGATGCTTATGGAGTAGATACATGCAGGGATTAATTTAATAAGTTCATCTACACTACACCCTACCTCCCCCCCCCCAAACCTAAATCGCTTTTGGAATGGGATATGTGTGGAACAATAGTTAAACATGTATGATAAAATCTCGATTCGAACATGAATTCGACGAATACAAATACAAATGCATACGTGTACATATGTATATTCTCTCTCAGAGCATACCGCACGATAAATTCACTGTATTTGGATAAAATTTCAAATCCAATTTGCAATTTGCAAGCACATAACATAAATTTCATTTAGAGCGCATACATAATTCATGGTTACCTATTTTACGATTATGGGTACATATTAAAATGGGGATATTAAGTGAAAAATTATAAGGAAAATTCTAATCCGTAAACATTTATCTAACCCCTGCTTCTGACTTCTCTGCTCATTTTACCATCCCATTCACTCCATCCGCAACACCAGGAAATTTTAAAAATCCGCTACGATGTGTCACCAGAGCCTTTTTTTCTTCCTTCTTTCCATGTCGTCATATTATTCCTTTGCTTCTTATATTATAATATATTTGACACTCATCCGCTGAACGAGATTCGTTTTTCTCCCCTTCAAAATCTATACCAGTATATATGAATGTACTTAGGATGAAGCAAAACATATTTTAATATAAACACTTTTTCCTTCATCCAAGTTTGCCAAAAAAAAAAAAAAATGCTTGTACATAAATTCCTGCGGGTTTTTGACAACATTGTTGAAGTAGTCGACGAGCAATCCGATGATATTTTTAAATGTAGTCCTTTGACATTGATCTCGGTATACAGCCAAGAAATGAAGGTGTTCTTTTACTACTACTACTACTGATACCAATACTATTACTCTACACTCTTCTGTTAGGACCTTTTCTTCCTTTTCGTTTTTTTTTTCATCGTCATAATTTTCTTTATCCCCTATTATAATGGATTTTTATTTTTTTCTCTTATATTTTGTATAACATTTTCATCTTTAAAATATTGAAAGTCACGTAAATTACTTATTATGCGTGATAGAAAATTACATTTCTGTACTATTTTCATATTTACAAGCGAATTCATCTGTTTATCTTTTTGCTATAGTTTAAAATGGAAGGTAGGTCCGCATTCTATTTCTCATTTTGCTCTTAAGCTCTATGTAAACAAAGATAAGCAATTTTATACCAAACCCTCAGAGCAGTTCTATTGCAGTAACATTGACTCTAGACCCATACTACGAGAGGGAATTTCGAATGTTATTCGTTGCTGAAAAGTGTTAAAATTATAGAGGTTAATGAAAGCTTTGCGAATATTTTAAATACTCTTGCAATAGAAATCCGTTTTCTTCTGATTGCATAAATATTAATTTAAACACGAACACTTTTAAAAAGCAAAGTTGAAATAAATGAAAACGCATAAAATAAACGCTAATAACTTTAACGATTGCAAAAAAAAGGAAGGGAACATTTTAAGATCTAAAGCGAAGTCTTCGAAACAAAAATTTATCTAACTAGCTAAGGACTGATAAATATTAGCTTTTTCTGTGCAACCCTTTTTCGCGTACGAATTTCTTTAAGTTTCTTAAAGGTCGATTTTTTTTTCTATAATAATAATAATAATGTCGGTGTAATTTATTAATTTATTCGAAGGCGAAAGCTTTCAAACTTTCTCATGAATTTCAGGGTATACTTATTCGTTGCGAATAAATTTCTATAGAACGTGTTGATATTTTAGGTAGGTAGGAGAAGGTGGTGGTTAACTAGTGTACCACGAACCAAACTTCGCTACAATAAACATCGTGCGGCCACTAATAATTACTTTAGGAGGGGGTTTGGGGGGGGGGGGGGTTGTGGATGCGTTAGTTGGCCTTTAACTCGTGATTGGATACTCAACTCCCAGACTGGTTTTTATTGAGTACGTACACTGACAGGGCAATATTATCCCAATTTAAGCACTGAATTCTATTTAATAAAGAAAAATAGGGAAAAAAACATCAAATTCTTTTTGTGTCTATAGCCACAGTGTATCAGTGGGAGTATTCTTTTGTTGATTTTGTTAATGATTTCTATTTTCATTACTTGAGCTCTCTTCCACTATCCATACTTCGTCTTGTAGCGCATCTGGTTTGTAATTTTGAAAGTTAAATTAAGGAGTAAGACGCTTTCTATTTAGATCTCCCTACTAACCTTGTAGAGATAATGGTAGAAAATGAATGAATTTGAAAATATTAATTTCCAACCAAGATTGAACATTGTGTATTCGGATATGCCCACTTGTCCGTCCAAAACGAGAATGTTTCGCAACAATATCAATTTACCTTCTTCGGATACAACAATCAATCATGAAAAAGTTATCCTTTACTGAGAAATTATACCAATAACAATGATTGTTTATTACACTTTCTTCTACTGTTATTAATTTGTCTACAACTACTACTACTATGACCACTACTACTACTATTCTCATTATTAAAATAACAGTAATGACACGTATATTACTATTATTATTACGATTATAATAACACTTTGAATTTTGATTATATTCTATCTAAAATTTAGTCTAATTACAAAATTAAAATTGTTTCATATTTTTCGTCTAGGGACTAAATGCTAATTAATTTACATAATTGACAATTTAAAATTTTATAATTAGTTTAGGTCTAATCAAGAATTTGGAAAAGGATATTTTTGAAATGGAATCAAGCCCTCTGTTAATATTATAGATACAAAATTACAATTCGAGGTGCCAGATTTGCTGAACGGAATAAATAACTCAGTCGATCTTGACTTTTGTGATATGGCTGTTCACATATCATCTTTAAAAAACTTTTTTCATTAGTACTTTCTCCATCCAAATAGAATAATAAGTCCCCTTATCATCAAAGAGTCGTAATATCACCCACCAATTTATTTCATTACCAAACAAGTTTCGAAATTATGCACCTTCCTGTGTTGATGCATATACGAGGGTCATTCAACAAGTACTTAGCTACAAAAGAAAAACGAAAATTTTGGAAAGGTGGCAATTTATTTTTCCACATAATCTTCGATGCTCTAACTTTTTTAACCCGTCCAAAAAATACATTTTCTCGAGGTAAGCAAAATAGGCCTCCGTGGCGACGATGACCTCCTCATTCGACCCAAATCTATTCCCGGCGAGTGATTTTTTCAGGTTTGGAAACAAAAAGTAGTCACAGGGGCCCAAATCTGGAGAGTACGGTGGATGGGGCAGCAATTCGTAGCGCAATTCGACCAATTTGGCCATGGCGACGGCGGAGGTGTGTTGTCGTGTTAGAACAGCACTTTTTTCTTCGCAAAGCGGGCCGCTTTTTCTTCAATTCGACGTCAAATCGGCCCAATAAGTCAACATAGTAGCGCCCCGTGATTGTTTTACCCTTCTCGAGGTAATCGATGTGGATCACACCTTGTGAATCCCAGAAAACGGTGGCCATTACCTTTCCGGCCGATCGAACAGTTTTCGACTTCTTCGGAGCACGTTCGCCGGGTGAAGTCCACTGTTTCGCCTGTTCCTTGGTCTCTGGTATGTACCAGTGAATCCATGTTTCGTCGACGGTCACGAAACGACGCAAGAACTCCGCTGGATTGCGCTGGAACAGCGCCAAACACGTCGCCGATGTGGTCTCACGATTGCGCTTGTTTTCCGATGTGAGCAAACGTGGCACCCATCGCGCCGACAGCTTTCTCATGCCCTGTGGGCATCGCAGTAGGAACGGTGCATCATATTCTTCGTGTAGAATATGATGCACCGTTCCTACTGCGATGCCCACAGTCTCAGCTATCTCGTGAACCTTCAATCTACGGTCTGCCAAGACGATTTTTAACGTTTTCCTCCGTAGCAGCCGTTTTCGGGGCACCTGGGCGTGGCTCATCAAAAACCGACGTGCGGCCACGAACAAACTCGTTGAACCAATTCTTGACGGTCGCCATCGAAGGAGAAGAGTCACCATACACAGCATCCAAGCGATCTTTGATTTTACTGCGCGTTTTCCCTTCCAAAAACAAGAATCTAATCACCGAACGATATTGTTCTTTTTCCATTTTTGTGCAACCGACCGACACGCTCGCTTTCAAAGGCTCTCAAAACAAAACTAATGAAGGGAATCTACTGAAACTTTGACAGTAGGCTACTTAAAGAATGTACTGCACGATGGTAATTTTTTGTGTGATAGCAGTTCCATCGGGCGGTGAGGCTAAGTACCCTCGTATTCTTTGTAGAGTGAATAAGCCTCTAAGTATTCAAAATCCGCTAAAAAGATATTTAACGATTCGAAGTGTTTCGCGAGAGAACACTTTCCAGACAGAACACGAGTTGTAAATCCTGCCAGCTGAAAGAGACTAGCTGTCACTACCAAGCATCGAAGAAACGACAAAAGTTGTCTTTCGACTGAAGCACCACAAATCGCCCGATGTTGACAGGATCACCAGCTAACTGGTTAAGTACGAATGAGACTTGGGTTCTCAGCAAAAACTATTGCGAACTATTGTCCGCATTTGAGGAGAAGATCCTTCAAAAATTTATTGGCCCTTTACATGAGAATGAACGATTCCGTGGCTTATTTAATGACAAGATCCTGCAGAGTTACCGCAAAGGATCAGTTGTGAGTTAAGCTAAGCTCAACAGACTGTTGTATGGATGAAAAATTGGGATAAAATGGGAACGAAATTGATTAGTTTTACAACCGAACATTCAATTTAGATTATTTTCACTATATTGTGTTCAATTTAAATTTTGTCAATTATGTTGCATTTTTAAAGTAAATTTAAATTTCTTTTTACCTATGACAGAACCTAATTTTTTCCATGCATATAGCTATATTTTTCAGTTTCATAAATTTACGTTAAATTTAATAAAATATTTGCCTTTAATTAAATTAAATATATTTATGGTCTTTTGTATTTCTGATAAATTTATTTTTAGTATCCCCTAAAAGAATATTTTCTGATTTTTTTATGTGGCAACATAATTGATGTTTTTTAAATAAAATATATTTTAATAACGTTAGATTTTAATAACACATGTTATTAAACAAAACAAAAAATTGAAAACTCTCCGTGGCATTCGTCTATAAACTGTGAAACTTCAATAATAAATAACAAAATATATAAATTATATTAAATGTAGGAGATTTTGTCAACGTAATGCAATGAGAAATAGAGAAAGACTGGCATTTGGCTTGAATGTTTATTAAATTTTGGGCATGCCACGCCATCTATTGAATTTTGTATTGAAGTCATCAAGAAATGAAGTGTTTCGGATAAGAGTAGTTTACGTGCTAAATGTTATTGAATCAATTTTCTTGTTAAAGATTTGCTATAGAACTTCACGAATAGATTTTCTCGATGCAATGAAGTCTCACCATTTTGTATTTCGTATGAATGTTTGTCTATCTATGAGTGGGCAAATCAAATCGAGTGAAACACTAATCCGAGATTGTGTTCGAAGCAAACTAAATAAGCAACAAAATAATCTGCTCGGAATATATGAACATAATGTGTAGGACGAATTGAAAACTGCCATATTTATGCTCAAATAGGAAAAATGTGTGCATACCAAAATGTACTCAAAAAGAATAAATAGTTCAATCTCTTCCTTTGGGGGAATGAAACAGTTATTGGCTATTATTCGCTAAAAAGGAATCTAAAGGATGTATACGGAATATTGTTCTTATTGCAAAAGTAGCAATCGAAAACAACCGTGATCGAAACGAATGCGCATAAGTGTGTACGTGGTCACGGAGATGAACTAAGAAGCTATTCGGTACCATATATTATAAAAAAAAATAAAAAAATGTCCTTTTTAAATACGCAATAGCATGCCGATGTACTTTCTTGAATAAGATAACCAAAATAGACTAGCTACCACTTTATTAACAAATTTGAATTGATAGCCATTAAGAGGAGTGTAAATATCGAAACGCAAAAACAAAACCTTTCCAATAAGTGAAATGGTGACGAAAAGGACTTTTAATAATGTATTAGACAACATTTCAATAATTAACAGGTCTGTGAACTATCACAAGTTGGAATATTTTTTCAAGCTAGGCGCACACAACTGTATGCAAGGTAAGCGCATTATATGTTACAATATAAAATACGTTAATCATATTTAATCGTTTCTATAGAACAGAATCTTCATTACAACACATATATTTATTGTTGGATACTTTGAAAAATATTCTATTTATTAAACAGATTTATTTTCGAAAACAAGTATAATTTTTTTTTAAGTTTCTTCGTTTATCCAAAAAAAAAATATTTGATTTCAAATCCTTCGTTTTCCACGTCAATTCTTTTAAACCAATTTTAATAAATAATTGGCAGGAAATTTATCAAAATTTTAATTAATTACGTAAGCGATGTACAATATTATATAAAGTTGATAGGATAATTTCGACCGATTTGGTTGTGTTTTATTTTCAATCATTTGAAATAAAAAAATTTATAAAGGACCAACCCCTATCAAGTGATATTTAAAGCTCCAAAGAACGGGTGTATTAAGAAATGGAAAGGGTGTATTAACAATTTTTTTTAAAAAAGTATCTTACATCTATGAACGAATTGATTAGTAATTTTTCAAAGTATATCAACATGATCTAGAAACTTTAGGAGAGGATTTAGGAAAAAAGCTTATAGTACATCTTATATGAATATTTTAAATATATTAACTTTCTAAAAATTAATTTATATATTAAGAGTCATAATAACTCTATAAAAAAGAGCAGTTTGACCTCCGATTTACTAATAATTCAATAATTTTTTATTATTACAAAGGACTAACTCATCTCTGCAAAATATTGTTTTTCTCGTTGATTGTCTCTATGGTGACTAATGACTCAGGAAAAATAAGAAAGTATAAATCTATCTTATAAGTTGGAAAAAAAACAAGGAAATGAAGAATAATTTAACATTTAAAAATTCTAGTTCATTGCTTGAATAAAAACTCATTTAATTGTTGGATATTCTATGATTGCTGATTTATTTGATAGAACAAAATATTTCTATCAAGTTACAAGGTCAATGGGAGACTTTTTTCATCTATTTTGTAAAATATATTTTAACACTTGTCATTTAGGCAAGTATTGACAAATACCAACATTTATTAATTTCGAGGTGTTCTTTCGAATTGTCTGCCATAACAACATGTCATATTTTACGGGTGGATTCAAATCCTTACAAAATTCTTATCACGTGAAAATAAAGCCGTTGGACCATCGCAAATCTTTGCATTTACTAATTTTACTTTGAAACATCTTAAGAATGGTGCTGATTTTTCCAAGAAAATTATCTTCTTAGATGAGGTGTATTTTCATCTCTTTGGATCGGTGAATAAACGAAATTGACTATACTGGGCTGAAGCCAATCCAAAAATTATTTACGAGGAACTTTTACATTCCAAAAGTGCGATCATCGACGGTCCTTTTTTTTCAAAATAATGAAGGAGTTACCGTTACTATAAATGTTGAGCAGTGCAGATCACCGATAACGAATTTCTTGTAGCCTAAATTGGAAGATATTGATTTAACAAATATATTCCAAGCAATAAGAAACAACGGCCGAGCATCAGTCCACTGGTGGAACCCGACCATCGCCCTACACCGGCGAGCATGCCTTAAGGCAAGACGGACCTACGAAGAGAAAAGGCGCCTTCTTAGCTACGCCATCAACTCGAGTAAACGAGATTGTTGAAAGGAACTCTGCGCGGAAGTGGACCGGGACCCGTGGGGCAGACCGTATAAGACGGTCAGGCATAGGATTAAAAGCCTACTCGCAACAAAACCAACCTGTCCCAACATGCTGCACAGAATAGTAGAACATCTGTTTCCGGTGAAACCAGAACTCCCCGACTACCACCCGTAGGATGAAGAAGTGGAAATTCCCGGAGTGACCATGGAAGACCTCACAAGGGCCTGCACTAGATTGCAGAATGGCAAGGTACCAGGACCAAGCGGCATACCCAAAATCGCACTGAAGAGTGCAATTGCCGCCAGGCCACACATGTTCATAAGCATGTACGACGCCTGCCTGCGGCAAGGCGTATTTCCGACTCGATGGAAGCAATAAAGATTGGTTATTATCCCGAAAGGGAAGAAACCACCGGACGAACCAGCATCCTATCGTCCACTCTGCATGCTGGATTCGGACGCGAAGAACTTGGAGCGGATAGTGGTCGACAGATTGGAGCATTACATCGATCCTTAACTTTCCGAATTCCAATTCGGATTCAGAAAGGGGAGATCGACCATCGACGCGCTGGAACTCGTCACGAACATCGCAAAGGAAGCCATCTCAGGAAGGAGATGGAAAGGCGGTTCCAAAAAGTATTGCCTCATTGTCACTCTGGATATCAAGAATGCGTTTGAATCGGCCCGCTGGGACCGAGTCTTGGAGGCTCTTGAGAACATGGGGGTGCCCTACTACCTACGGAGGATGAGCAGATCATACTTCAGTGACCGACTACTACACTACGAGACGGAGGATGGACCATCAGAGTATGGGGTCACGGGAGGGGTACCTCAGGGCTCTATCCTGGAGCCACTCTTGTGGAACGTTATGTACGACGGCATACTCCATCTGGAGTAGCGGTTGTCCTTGTAGCCAAACACCTGGAGGAACTGGAAGCCGCATTCTCTACCATCATCCGGAGGATACAACAGTGGATGACATCGACAGATCAGTCTTTGGCGGAAAATTAGACCGAGGAACTCCTTGTGAGTAGCGGAAAAAAAATGGGAAGTCGGGTATTACATCACCCAACTCTTGAGTGGGCATGGATGCTTTCGGGCTTACTTGCACAGATTCAAGAGAACTGACTCCCCAAACTGTCATCACTGCCGCGATGTGTATTCTTCCAATGCCCCTTCTACGAGGCGATACGGGCAGATCTGAAGAAAAATCTGGACCGTTCCATCAGTCCAGAAAACATAGTGGAGTGCATGCTAAAGAGCCTATCGGCTTGGAACAGAATTGCAGAGTACGCGGAATCTTTAATCAAGGATCTTCGGGCAACGTACGAAGAATAGGCCGCGAGGCGTCATTATATCGGGACAGTAGTAATAGCAAATAAGAACGCCCCGGCGAAGTAGTATTTACAAAGAATGCTGCCGGGGAACCATCGATACGGGAGCAAGACTAGAGGTACAGGTAGGTTTTAGCGAGGCAAAAATCCCGCATAACTCGCCTGGCAGGTAGAAGGTCTTCCAGGCGAGTATCTTTTGAAGATTTCCCCCTGAACCTCATCAATCTAAACTTATCCGCCCCCGCGGAGGGATGGTATATAAAGGTTTATTTATCATCCTGAAGACAGCAATATTTTATGGTATTAATATACTATATATATCACATAATGGTGGTGCATGAACAAAATGAAGGGGTGCTTATATTTATATATGCACAAAATGATGGAAAGATGGTGGATGAGTACTGAAGAAATAGAGAGTGTAAAAAGGCCAGCAGGTTATAAGATTGCTGCCCACTGCTCACTGAGCGGGGTACAGACCTGAAGTACTCTAATAAAAAAAGAAGGTACCACGGGAACCGAGTTGCCCGACAGAACGAAGTTCAAACATGAAACAGATCTTTCAGGTCTTGGCGTTGAAGCTGCATTTTGAAAGCATAATATTCGTCTATATGCTAATGCAAGTAGAGTCGAACCTGTTGTTCTGTGGAGTGAATGAATTAGTTCTGTGCTCGGTTATTGGAGAGGTTGCTTAGGCATTCACGTGGTGGCTGGGGTTGACACCCATATCGCGGGTACAATCTACGGATCGCGGAAGGGAGATAACTGGCAAAAGTAGCAATACTTTGCACTTATCTCGGGCGATGTCACTGCTTATGACATCAGAGGTTTAAGATAGGCCTCGCCACAAGCAGTTGGGGTAATCAGCTTATAAATGATTACTTACTGCTAAACAATTCAGTTAATTGGTTAGTACTTCAGTTATGGTTGCGCTGATTGAGCGTATCGTATCTCAATCCCAATGGTCGTGGGCGACCGGTGTTATTTTGTCTTATGACGCGATATAGCACCACTAAATACATAGAGACTTCAATCTAAACTTAAAAAAAAGAAAAGCCCAAGCAATAATCGACTTATTGCAAAAAAGTTTGGCAGGATATTTTTTTTAAATAATTAATTTATTTGGAAAATTTAAATTTATAAAAAATCATTCATACAATATAAAAGAATTTATTTCATTTCCTTCATTATTTTTTTAAAATCATTTTTTTTGTAATTTTTAAAAACAGAATTGACCTAGAAAAATATTTTGTAAGATTAAAAATCAAATTTGAAAATCTCTTAACTAAATTATAAAAATATCTACTCACCATGCTTATCTTTGTCCAAAATACTTGAGCCACCATGGCTGCCATTCAGCTGATGTATTGACTGTTGATGTGTTTGCTGTTGGAGTCGTCCACCAAAAGTTGGCGCAAGAATTGTGAGAATTTGGCAGGCAATCAATATTGCCACATTGTTATGGGATTTCAATTTTAATTCTGGGAATTGCATGTAATGCATTTTTATCCTGTTTTTTTTAACGTTTTTTTATTATTATTTTTATTATTTTTTAGATTTTATTTATAATTTTTTTTATTTTATTTATTCTTTTATAAGTAATGAATATTGGATACCACAAATTTTTCTAGTACACCATTCGTAGCACATATCAAATAGAATTGATATTTTCGAAGGAGGTACTTAATGATTTCTAATTATGTTGACGAGAGAATGATTATCGATCAATATTCAGTCTGCTTTAAAATTTATATTTTTAAATCTATTATTTTCAATTGCATATTATAAGCGGAGCATAAAATGAGAAGTACTCTTTTCATCAACTACCATAAAACGACGATGCCTTATTTCAACTTTGTATGAAATAGACCAGCCCATCTGATGTAGGACTTCTAGCCATCTGCTGATGATGACGATGATGATAGTGGTTAATTTATCATTTATTCCCCCAAAAATTTTATTGAAGGACAATAATCGATATTAATTCAAAGGATATTTATCAATAGGGAAATATGTAAATTGCAACATAAAAATTAATGTTATAATGATGGAATATTTTTAATTATTTATTCGATAGTCGCATTTATTTCAATCATTTCCGCGGTTAATTTCCTGTTGATTTTTTTCTGCATTTGCTATTTGTATATGCATTTTTTTTAACACCACTGGCCAAATTAATTAGTTAGATTTTCACTGCCGTATAAAACACACTCAATACACATTGAATATGGCAATTCCCTAATAACCAGTGTTGCCACTATAGTTAAATTCATTTTATTTATTTGTTAAAATGTTTACATCGACCAATGGGTCTATATGCTCGTATATATTTTGCACGCATCCTTATACCAAAAGTAGGATGTTAAAATTTATTTTATTTTATTAATTTTTTATTGTAGGTGTTTTTTTATTTGTCCAATATGCGCACAGAACAGTTACAGTTGTTTCTCATTTAACAAATACCATCCAGCATACCAATGTCAATTTAATCCAATTTAATCGATGGACCGTTGAAATCTCATTCCTGTAAAAACATAAGAAAAAAAATGAGATTTGTCAGAAAATAGTTAAACATTTTTTTTTTACTACGTAACACGTTTTTTTGATAATTTTTTAATTTTGTATTTTTTTTTTTGTAGAATTGTACAACTTTTTGGATTAAAATGAAATTTTATTTATAAAATAATCAGAATTGAATACTTGATGATGTGCAGGATACCTGTACGAATATGTAGACAAATACATTGTAAAAAAAAATATATTGTAACATATATCGAAAAAATCATATTCGAATCCCCGTCATACAATTTCATTGTAGAATTTTCGATGCAAATATTATTCAATACATGTAAACATATTTACGTAAAAATTTATTTAATTAATCCGTACATTTTGGATAATTTGATTTTTAATTTGGATAAAATAATTATTCATCACCATTTTGGTGTGTATAAACAGGAGTTTGTGAGTGTTTACTGCATATATTCGTACTAATGCTATTATTATTTTTAATATTATTCTTACTATTACTACTTTTATGGTACATGCTTCGATGAATTTCATGAAAATAATTGCATTATTATTTTCTTTGTATTTATTTATAATTTTTTATTTGGTATTTTGGATCAATTTTATTTTTATTTTTTATATTGAATTCAATTTCCGCTCTGCTAAAAAATAAAATCCGGAAATAATTTTTTTTTACATAGATAATTTATTATTATTTATTCTTTATTCAATGAAATTTATCTCAATTTTATAGTTGAGAGCTAATTTTATCTATTGACGATAAGTTTGAGATTACATCCGTAATATCAAGTTTTACCTCAATATCACCTTTCTTCCAGTCTGGAAATTAATTTAATGTGTTATTAAATTAAACAGTTGAGTTAGATGCGCTATCCGATTCTTTCGCACTGAAATTGTTATTATGGGCGATTTTAATGTAGACAATTCTGGTCGGACAACACCCGAGAAATGTACGAAAAAGTATCGCGAATTTTGTTTTTCCAAAAATTATTTATTCATTCATGAATATCTATTTTGAAATCGATATTTATATTAATATTATATTTCTATAATATCTTCAAAGTACAAAAATCCCCACCAGATATTATACACTTGTACCAACGTTTTTTTTCCAAACCTTGAAGCACTTTAATGGATCTGGGGAATACGGTAGCTGCGGCATTATTAGTGTGTTGTTTTTTACCAAAAATTTTGCTTACAGTTTTCTTCGATTACAGGGGCGAAGTAAATCATTAGTTCTTGCCACAGGGTAGAACTGTCAATAAAGAATATTACCTGCAAGTTATGCGCAATTTGCGTGAAGATATCCGCCAGAAACGCCCCGATTTGTGAAAGAACAAAAATTGGCTTTTGCACCATGATGACGCCTCTGCTCATGCATCGTTGCTTGTGCGAGAATTTTTGGCAAAAACTAACATACTTATAAAGCCGCAGCTACCGTATTCCCCAGATCTGACCCACTGTGACTTTTTCTTGCTCCCGAAACAGATTCTTTGATCCATTTTTTGGAATGGGCAAAAATCGAAGACGAGCCAAAACACTTGCAAGCAAATCAGCTGTCAAAAGTTAACTGAACATTCAAAATGGCCGAACTTGTCGGCATAAGTGAGATATATGAGTACCAATATAACGCCACAAAAAATCGAAAATCGAATATTCGTAACCCGCGGAAATTCAAAATTTGCGATACTTTTTGAACAGACCTCGTATATGTTAATGGCAACCTCCGTTGGAACGACCACATGTTTAATATTACTAAAAATACTGCAAAATATTCAGGTTTCCGTTAGCAATACAAGTAATTCCTCACTCCACCTGTCTGGTCAATAATTATAAGGCGTTTGTTCAGCCCAAGGTAAAATATAATTACCATATATGGGCAGACGCATCTAAAACGTCATCGCACTTATTAGATGGGATACAAAATCAAGCGATAAAATTAATAGGAGACAAAAATATTACAAAGTCATTAGACTCACTGGAACACCGCAGAAATGTCTCCTGTCTTTCCTTATTTTATCGTATTTTTCATAAACAGTATTCTAGAGAATTGGCTAGTTGAATTCCGCACCTATACTTATAATATTGTAATACCCATTTTACACATCAGGTAACTCTGAATCCTATTTTTGAACGTACTGCAAGATATAGAGATTCTTTTTTTAACTGTTCAATGCAAATGCGGAATACTCTGCCTTACTCGGTTTTTCCAAATCGTTATCATCAATATTTTGTAGGAAAGATAATCGATATCGCTCTCTTTATCCTTTCTAATACTTTTCATATGCGCGATGTACCAAAACATTATAAAGATATTTATCTTTTAAAATATAAGAAGTTTCTATTACTAGGACTTAAAACAAAGTTGAACTATTATGTTTGGGGATTTTTTATATCCTTCAAACTGCTCATATCCTTGGAATTACAACTCACATAAGTGAGAAATTACTTAATAATAATTTTGAAAAAAAGTCATTTTGAAACGTATTTATCGTTACTTTGAACATGTGCCTATTATAGCAGATCAATAATTTGGTTTTTGATTATAATATTGCACAGTCTAATAGCTGATTACATGACATCCTCATTTGTATGAAAAGAATATTTTCAAGGTGTGTTTTTCGAAAAAGCACACCCATTTTATTAAGTATGACATTCTAGAATGTTTTGAAAACTCAACAACTTCTTTCTGCTCACACCTTAGAATTAATTTGATTTGAATATCCCGAAATAAATAAATATCGTAAATAATTTTCCCTACATAAAATATAAGGTGGTTTTCCGCAAGTTCGTATTCTTCTTTTTAGTAAAGTAATTTTCAGATAACATAGCATGCTTAAGTGAACTGAATACCAAAGAATTGGATTGATCAAGCACAGTTTTTTTAAAGTAAACTTATTATATCCATCAAATTATCAGGATATATGATAGTTTGACTAAGCAGTAGTTAGTTACTTGGTCAATTTTATGTACAACTTAGTTTTGGCATACACAATTTTTGAGAAAGATTGGGTCTGTTTGTGTCTGCGATCAAGGTACCAGTCAACACGGAGCAAGAAATCGGCACAGTTTATAACAGCCAATTTTACTCAGACCGCCGTAATGTCATGCTAATGTAGTACATAATCTTACTTTTGACATTCCTCATGTATTCTACAGAAAGTTGGACCCTCTAGCAAAAATCATTACCAAGTCTAAGTGCCCTTCAAGAAAAGAACCTTTCGAACTATAGGAACCCTTGTTATGGTAGCCTTATCGATGGCATTGATGATTTGGTTGTTACGAAATGTTTGACCAGATGTTATGTTATAAGCCAAAAATAATCAACGAAATTATTTTGTTGCATTTTTTTTAATAATCAGCAAAGTTATTTGGTTTTGTCAAACTCAATTTAAATGTTTATAAGAAAAAAGAATTTACTAAATAAGAATATGAATATGACGTGAGGAAAACTTTTAAATTCATTTAAATCCAAGGTTTATTTGGACTAGTGAAGCAGGGACCTTGAACATGATAATTTGAAGTCGAAAGCTTAGATCAAAGGCTATTAAAAGAACTAGAGAAAAATAATATTTATGATCATATTTTCTGGGCATGCAGCTCATGACGTATCAGCAGAAGAAATCCCAAAAGCAGCTAAGTATAGCATAAGCATTTAAAATTAAAAGGAATGTTAGAAAAATTATCGAAAATGCAATTAATAACATAGACGAGAAAAAATATATATTTTGACCGTTCCCAATTTTAGGTCTCTTAGTAAGATCGGAAGTGCTGCTTCCGTCATCGATCGGAAGGGTCAATGTCTAGTGAATACGGGGTGCGGTAGGACGTCAGAGTAGATTTTAACCACATCAGCAACATGCGGCCGAGCGTTGTTGTACTGTAAAATCACTTTGTCGTGTCTTTGCTCGTATTAAGCCACCACTGTGTCTTCAAACTTATTCACCGGTCCGGGACGCTCCTTTTTTTTCGAATTGAATGCAAAAAGCAAAAGTTCCCGCAACTTATTGACTCAAATTTCATATTTCCGCGCACAAAAATAATATATATATAACGCCAATAAAAACTCATAAATGTTATGATAAGAAGTTGTTAAAAGACGCTTAAGCCTACAATTTGACTTTTCTGATCCGATATTTTGGACCAACATTTACTGCTGGCGCCATCTATTGGAAAACGCCGGTTTCTCATTTATAATCCCATTATAAAAAGAACAATATGAAAAAAATTATGTATAAATTCAAAGAAAAAAAATTATAAGATAAAATGAAGATAAAATTAAGAGAAAAATTATGAAACAATGCAAAAAATTCAAGGAAAATCAAAGAAAAACTTAAGCAACAATTTAAGAAAAACTGATGAAAGAAAATTGAAACAAAACAAAGAAAAAACTATAAAGAAAAAGAAAAATGATGATTTTTTTTATTGCCCTCTGGTTAGTCTTCTCTCTTCCTTTTCTTCTTCTTCTACGTTTCTCTGCATAATTGTCTACGGTATATAGTAATTTTTTTACTCTCCTTCGTCTTTTCACCTTTTCTCTTCTTCAGAATTGGTTGTGTTCTTCTCTTTTGATATATTTTTTTATAACAAAATAAAGTTTAAATAATGAAATAAAAAGAGAGAGGTTGAAGAATAAAAGAGGATGAAATAAAATAATAAAATGACTAGTTTCATCATTTGAAAGTAAAAGAAAATATAAAATTAAGAGATTAATCGAGAAACAGAAAAATAAAGAAGTGCTAACGGAATTTAAATGACATACAATAATTTTTTTTGTTTCACTACACGAATTATAATAAATACTGTTTTTTTTATTATTAGATTAAGTATGTAAAAAATATTAAAATGAGTAGACATTCTATAATGAATTTTAACTAAAAAGTATTTTTATTCAAGTTCGTACTCCCCACAGGTAGCCGGTCCACCAATAGCGCTGCCGTAAAATGGGCTGAAAAAGATCATTGGCGATCACAAAAGGGGCACCTTATATTTTTTTTGGCCGCGGATTGGACGAATTTGGGGATAACACCGACAGTCGGTTTCGTATTTCTTTCTTTTTTTAGTTTTGGGGCTCTTTTTTTATTTAAAAATAATTTTATTAATGTCCTTCCATTTTTAAAATATTTTTTCTTGGTTCCATTTACATCTTCCGAAAATTTATACCTTCCCTGTCAATTCCTATTCCTTCCATTTTTGCATAGATAGCTTTTTTTTAGTTTTATTTTGTATTTCTTTTTAGTTTTCACTATTCTTTTTTTTTCTTTCTTCTTCATCGCCTCCTATGGTGAACCTAACATCTTCGACTGTCTCCATTATTCTCTCTCCATTCTGGGGTGATTTTTTCTAGTCTACTAACTTCGATGTCCCCCGCAATCTTCACATAAAGCTAGTGATAACTATACCTAGCAGAAACGCGTGCTCTCTGAGGATGGTCGACATTGGCCATGCTTCTTTAGAACTTTATGTTCAAAGGAATTTTTATCCAAATATTAATACTTTACCGTCCTTTCCTGTACCTAAAAAAATACAGTAAGTATATTCGGCATACCAAAACAATCTCTGCCTTAGAATATACTATGTACCATTCCCACACATATTAAGAAATGCAATCTGAGAATACTATCTAATCCTACGCGGAAAAATAAAACTAAATAGAATATTCTTGGCTAAATACGGGAATTCTGTCCCGGAAAATCTAGTACCAGAAGGCGAAGCAGGTCTATTATTATTTGATTAAAATAGCGTTACCGATCTCAGTTACGTTGGAAATACGAAATTGGAAAACCTCGTCACGTTACTTGGTAATTGTTTAATTCACCAGGGCAAGACTAAATTCCCGGTTGTGGGACCATTGTTGATTATGATATCATTTTTAATATCTTTAAATAGCCGCGTCATATGATCATAATTTCTTGAAATCTCTTGAGTTGATTTATATTCTTTTTATTAATTTCTTGTATGTAAGGTATCTTAGGTTAACGACCAATTGATAGCGCCATAACTATGATGCCATTTAGTGACTTTATTATATGTATGCGAGCTATCTTTACTAGATTAGTATATCATTATTAGGTTGAACAGCGAGAGTATATTATAAAATATTGAAGAAGGAACATGGAAATTTGGTTGTTGGATCAAGGAGCTCCACCACAATGGTAGATATCTTGCTCTCGATGTAATTTTTGATGGTGTGGCAACCATATAATACAAGGGACGATTGGTGTTGCCAAAAATCAGATTTTATAGAGTTGACGTACACATAATTTCTATGTGAATGTTAAATGCACTGATTTAATGAAGGTTGACCAAAGAGTCTACAAAAATTTGTCGCTATTGGCCCGATCTACGTGTCTGCCTATTGTTTATTGTGTTATGTACAATTCTGTTAGTAGGCGAGGTAGATTGGGAATAACTGTGAGTACTGCATAATAGAGACCAAGGTGAGGAGCCTTTGACAGAAACGTGGATGGCCGTGGTTATCATCTATATCGCAGGTACAGTTCAAGTACTTGAACTGAGGAATGGCGGA
The DNA here is from genome assembly GCA_958298945.1 of Atherix ibis. NCBI lineage: Eukaryota > Metazoa > Arthropoda > Insecta > Diptera > Athericidae > Atherix > Atherix ibis. The sequence continues at coordinate 34,818,729 of OY282609.1, forward strand.
ATCTCGAGTGCTATTATTGCAAATAATAGGGTAACTAGGTTGTAACTGATTACCGACTGCTAGTAAATGAACCGACCTGTAATGGATAGAGTTGGGTATAGAGACAGGACTAGGTAGTTAAACAAAAATACGTGGTTGAGACCATTCAACATTGGAATTGACAGAAGGATAGATTGAATGTTTGCCTGCTTCATACATGGAACAAGAAAGATGATTAAAAGAGGTATGGTAGAAGGAACATGCTGGAACTACTTGCCATAGTTGGTGATGAAATGAGGTCATCTTATGAGCAAAAGACTTCAGAGGACTATGAGAAGGTAGACCCGAATACACTTCTTATAGTGAGTTAGCCATATTGAGTGTTCCCTGCATGATGTAATCCAAACAAGAAATCAAATTGTGCGTTGAATTTGAGATAAGCTGGGTTATCGAGCCAGATGCATGCAACTCCCTGGATCTGAACTGGTGGAATCCATTACTTGAGAGGTTGATTTGCGCGTTGATTGGGTGGACCTCCTGTGGTATTACCATGTATCCGATGTTTGGTCATAGATGGCGTGAGTGAGCGTATTAAGCTACCATGGGCACGCCATACATTTACCATGGGCACGCCATACATTAATCAGTACACATTGTCAGCAATTTCGTACAACAAGATACATTTTCCTTTGGTAATCATGTCTCGGTTTGTGCCAGAAAAAGAGCATATTCGGGAAGCTCTGTTTTTCAGCGTCAATTTGAAGAAATCGTCTGCCAAATCGCATCGAATGCTTATGGAGGCCTATAGTGATAGTGCTTTATAGGAAACAACGTGCCGAGATTGGTTTCGTCAGTTCAAAGACTGCAATTTAGACTTGTGGACAAGTAGCGTGAAAATCGGCCTAGGAAAGTTGAGGACCATCAATTGCAGGCTCTTTTGGACGAAGACGATACCCAATCGCAAAAAATGCTCACGCAGCAATTGGGTTTAGTCAACCAGCTATTTCCAAGTATCTGCATGTCATGGGGAAGATTAAAAAGATCGGATAATTCGTGCCGCATGAATTGAAGGATAGGCACATGGAGCGACACCAAAACATATGCGAAATCTTGTTCGCCAGACAAAAAAGAAAGTTGTTCCTGTATCGGATTGTGATAGGCGATAAAAAGTGGATATATTTCGTGAATTCTAAATGCGAGAAATCATGGGTTGATCACGGCCAACCATCAACATCTTCCCCAAGACCAAATCGCTTTGGACGGAAGACGATGCTGTGCGTTTGGTGGAATCAGCAGCGTGTCGTCTACTATGAGATATTGAAACCTGGTGAAACTGTCAATGCCAACCGCTACCATCAACAACTGATCAAATTGCACCATGCTCTGTGTGAAAAAAGGACGGATTATCAACAAAGACATGACCAGCTGATTTTCCTCCACGACAACGCACCATCGGACATATCAAAAATGGTCCGAAACTACTTGGAGACACTCACTTGGGAGGTGCTACCCTACCCCGCTTATTAACCAGACCTGGCCCCTTCCGACGATCACCTGTTTTCGTCGAAGGGCAACGCGCTCGCTGAGCAGCACTTCGATTCTTACGAAGACGTCTGAAAATGCCTTAATGAGTGGTTTGCCTCGAAAGAGAAGGAATTTTTTTGGATCCACAAATTGCCCGAGAGATGGAAAAAATATCTAGCTAGTGATACCAAGTACTTTGAATAAATTTGTTTTTCCTTTCTATGAAAAAACATGTGTTTTGTGTTGACTAAAAAACAGCGGATTTAAGCTTATACACCTGGTATGTCTAAAAATACGAGGTATGCCACAGTAAATAACATTAAAGTATGCATGATGGAAAGCTTCTCTAGGTACTTGTCAGTATTTTTATCACACGAAATTCTCAAATTCACTGGCACCCAATCTAACACAAAACCGTGCCAAGTAGTGTCCTTTTTATTATATTCTCTATTCTGTTTACATTAAATATATTAAAGGACACATCATCAATAACATAAAAGATATTGCATTAAAATTTAATATGAGTAAAAATAATCAGTATTAGAAAAGCTCGATATTTACAGTTCGGTTTTTGAATTAGGTTCGCGGCTTATTTTAAAGCATGTTCTGGATTCATTGACTTTTTAGATGATGGTGAGGAAAGAAAAGATACAGGTTGCAAAGTATTCAAGCAGAAATGAATGTTCATTGAAATTTTTATCGCAGACTCTTCCGCTTTTCGTATTCCAATCATCTTTTCGACTGATCGAGAAATTTTTCACGGGTGGCGGTAAAATTTCAAAGGATATGTATGTATATGCGTGAACGGATGGATAAATAATTTAGTGACCTGAAATAATCGTCATGTGCGTTAACATATTGTCCCTGTTAGTAACTAGTTCCTTTTTCCGACTCTGCTAAGAGATTCCTCTTCGACTAGTTGTAAAACATTGGTAATATTTAGGACTTTGACATTTATTAATGTAATCGAATATCATTGATATTGAGTATATGCGAAAAAGCGAATATATACGCACAAAATTTTATGGCTAGTTGTTTTACTATCAGACAGTTATTTGTCCAACTGCGTAACTTTATTCCTTCTTCGCCTGATCAATATAATAAATTTTTGATTTTATTTAAGAATATTCCTTTTAAGAAAAACTAATATTATTTCTGAATTTGCACAGTAATTTGATGTTATGTAATTGATTAAATCAAACATGGCTATTTTGAAAGAAAAAATACATTTAAAAAAGAAAATCAAACTAAACCTAACGACCATATGTATGTGCAAATAATAGAAAAATTATTCCTATGTTATTTCCGGGTACACATAAGAAAAAGGATATGAATAACTGGTAAAAGTTCAATAAAATTCCATGGAGAGAAAAATTTATCCTGCAACTTGTTAGGACTTTGTTCGGCTCAAAACATACTATAAACTTTCGAGAAAACTTACTACCCAGAAAACTTTATATAAGTACGATTAAAAATACATAATCGCATTAGAACTAAAGTTTCATTTAAATTCGAATCCTTTTTGTACGTAAATCGAACATAATTTAAATCTTTTAAGCTCAATTTTGAATATTATAGGTTTTGAAAATATTTATTCGACTGAATATTTATTTGTTTGCCACATTTGCTTAGGAAGATAACATTTTATGGTTCAATTAATGTGGAATTATTTCATTATAATTGAAAATGTGGGCATATTTTGTGGGATTTATGGAAATATGTTTTTTTTCCTTACAATATTTTTTTTTCTCTATCGAATTACCTACCTACAAATTGAATGTAAATGGAGATTTTATTTTGATAAACGATTGTTTATTCAACAAGTAAAATAGGCGAATTTAACGAGACCTTTCTTAATAGTAGGAGGATATTTTTTCTATAAGGGGTCATTGATTTGAAGAATTTGGTTTGCTTATTGTTTAGTTTTTCTTATCATTTTGATAGCTCATTATTTTTTGGAAACTTTTTGTTTCTACTTAACTCCTGGTTAGTTTAAGATTATTTTGATTCTTTGCTTTAAAATTTTTTTTTACAAAAGTTTGAGAATTTAGAATCTCTTTTGTCAATTGAAAGCTTTGGTTATTATAGTTTTCATAATAATTTTTTTTAATAAAACAACTGATAAGTTATATCTAAAGTTATTTAAAGATTCTACCAACAAAAAAAAATAGTTTTATTGAATGACGATAGTTTAAAGTGTGTCTGTTCATAGTTTGTAGTATTTGTAGTCCTACTTCTATAAGGAATTTCATTATTTTTTTATAACTCATTATTTTTTCAAACTTTATAAATAAAGTAACCAATACAAATGGAAAAGAACATACATTTTAACATCTTCGCTGATTTCTTGGCCAATTTCTTTTCAAACGCCGAAGTACATTTATGAGGAAAGTTAAAGAGGAATTTATTCAGCGGATTATAGAAATTATAAAACTTTATATAACGAGAACTACAAAAAAACCATAAATAAAGAGGCATCAACGATTTTTCAGTTTCAATAATGCTTAGTACGTTAGAACTCTAAAGGTCAGTACCGTATGAGTTTTAAAATTGCTTTTAGAGGAAATGTTTGGTATTTATTTAGATAAAAAAATTTATAAAGTCTGTTTAGTTCAAGTATTTTTAGTATTGTGTGAAGATTTCATCTAAGTCGTTTGCTCAGGTATAATCTCTATTAATGTAATTTATGACTTGTTGTAATGGTATTTCTCTTAATGTACTGAGTGGTGCAAATTTAACCTTGTGGTTTTAAATCTTTATAACTTTTTTATTTCAATTATTATTTTTTATTTTATTTGAGTACGTTGTAAAGAAGGCTTGAGGAATTATAAATATAATAATACACAATTGAACAGCAAAACAAAATCGTTGAACTTTATTTTAAAAAACAATGGTCTATTATTTTGACTGAGCGTGCATATATTCGATATTATAATATGCGAATTGGACTCTCATGATCAACAATATAGCGTTCGGTTGCCAATTTTCGACGTTAAGAGACAGAAAGAAACCTTCTTGGTGCCACTCATAGATGAAAATATTGAACGTGTACAGGGGAGTGTGCTGAAAATTACAGAAACATCAACAAGGAGACGTTTGATACAACTTGAGGTATCACGAAAGTCACAGCAGATAATTTTTGGTACATTACGCATTTTCCCATATAAAGTTCAGGTTGTTCTGGAATTGAAACTTGCAGATTACTAGCAATCGCTTGATTATCCAGATATTATTCATAATTTAATAATGAGCTATGAAGACTATTTCTAATTAAATGGATTCGGCAACAAGCAAAACTGTAGAATATGTGCTATGGAGTATTCGAGATTCATTTAAGTATACTATTTAGTGCGGCGTATCGTTTAAAAGGATCATATTGGGTTGGTGCAAAAGTAATGACCGTTTTTTACATATACAATTAAACATTTTTTTTTTAGATTTGTATTATTTATTTAATTAATTATATAATTTCCATCCGTTCTTATAACCTTCTCCCATCTTTCTATCAACTTATTAATACCATTAGTGTAAAATTCCTTGGATTTTGATGCGAAATATGTAGAAAGGGATGTTTTTACCTCGGAAGGAGCAAGATCTGGAGAATACGGTGGATGCTTGATAACATCCCAATTCAACTCATTTAGCTTGTGTTGGGTCATCATAGCCACATGTGGTCGCGCGTTGTCGTGATGAAACACTACCCCTTTTCTGTTTACCAATTCTGGTCTATCCTTTTGAAGGGCGATGTTCAATTTGGATAATTGCTGACAATATCGTTCTGCTGTAATTGTCTGATTGCGTTCTAAGAGTTCAAAATACACAATACCCTTACAATCCCACCAAACACAAAGCATAACTTTTTTTTGATGGATTTCGGCTTTCGAAGTTGTTAATGGGGCTTGTCTAGGTATATCCCAATGTCTTTTTGTTGTCACGTTATTGTACACAACCCATTTCTCATCTCCCGTTACCAAACGATGCAAAAAAGGTTCATGTTTTTGTCTCGCACTCAAAGCAACGCACGTTGAAACACGATCCAATAAATTGGCAGCCGACAATTGATGAGGTATCCAAACGTCGTACTGCGAAACCATCCCCATACGCTTCAAATGCCTTGGTTGTATGGTTGACTCCCATCATCGACGCGATCTCCCTGGTGGTAAGACGTGGATTGGTGTCAATTATGACTTTTAACTTGTCCTCATCAGACATCAATGGCCGCCCGGTACGTGGTTTATCAATTAGTGAAAAATCCCCAGATCGGAATTTTGTAAACCATCTTCGTACCTGTCGAACTTTGATGACATCTGCTCCATACACTTCGCAAATGTTTTTGGTTGCCACACTCGCGGTATTGTCTTTACGGAATTCATAAAGTAAACAATGACGTAAATGCACTTTATCGACCGACATTTTGAAACAACACAAGAGCTCTTCAATGTACTCTGGCCAGGCCAAAACTGAATAGAAAGTTGAGGGAAAGCATACTTTATATAGTGCAATCATTTAAAAGAAGATACTATTCATCATTTCTGAAGAAAAAGTTTTTTTACCTGGGATCATAAAAAACTGTCATAACTTTTGCACCAACCCAATATTTCCTACGAAGCGGGAAGACAGTGTCGTAGTTTCTATCAATTGTGCTCAATATTGGACGATATTGAAACATTTTTTAGACCAGTTGTAAAAAACCATCCAACCTTGTGGTTCCAATAAAATGGAGCCCCAGTGCATACTGCAAGGGACTCAATGGCTCTGTTAATTGATATTTTTTGCGAAAGCATTATTTCGCGCAGAAGCGATTTTAATTGGCCTCCTTGATCTCTGAATTTAACTGCTCCTGATTATTTTCTTTACAGACATTTAAAAGCCAGAGTTTACATTAATAAATCAAAAAATATATCCCAACTAAAAAAAAAATATTCGTAATGATATCGATGCTATAAGACCTGAAATTTTTTTGTGAAAGGCTATGGAAAATATTTTGTAAAGTGCACGAAAATGTAAAGCAGATAATGGCTACTACTTGCGAGATCTCATTTGTCATAATTGAACCAAACAAATTTTTGAGTTTCGGTCAACAGTGATCAATGTTGGACGATGTTTTATAATTTTTAACACTATCTATGGAAAACCACCAAATCCTGTGGTTCCAACAAAATTAAGCTACAGCACATACTACAAGAGACCTAATGGTTCTGTTAAATGATAATTTCGGCGATCGCATTATTTCACGCAGAAGCTATTAATTGAAGTAGCTTTCGCGTTCTCCGGATTTTACCATTTATGATTGTTTCCATTAAGGATATTTAAAAAAAAGAATGCACGTTAATAAGCCAAGAACCATCATCCAGTAAAAAAATATTATTCGCAATGAAATTGGTAACCATAACACTTGAAATAAAAACATTTAGAAAAACGGGAAATAAATGTTAAAAATTCAAATGAAAGCAAAAATGCAAAAACGAAAGCCACAGAAAAAAACGCCAAGAAAGGAAAAATTATGATTTTTTTTAAATAGTTGCACTATGGCATCATCGTAGCGGTCAGCTAGATCAAAGTGGGTAGCGCAGAAATACTCATCGTTTTCAAAAATTCTTATATACAAATTTTTATGATGATCCGTGGCGCAGTTTAGGAGTTTAACTATAGGGAACATAGAAGCAAAAATTAATTTTCCTACTCAGGTATAATGGGGGATGTTTCTATTTAGAAATTACGTTAATAAAAGTATGACTTTAAAATAAGGCAATAAAAGGAAGCCTTTGAAGTATCCTGAGCAAAACAAGATGTCACACACGATCAAAATTGCTCCTGTACAATAATTCCTTGGCTCAAGGGTAACATTATCGGATTTTATAGTTTTCCGATCGAAAACTATGTTGCCATAAATACTTGGCGTCTTCAAGAACGGAATTTGTTGTGTTTCTAAATGAGTTTTTCAAGGATTTTTTACAGGACTTTGACAATAAGTTAATAGATCTTTAGGAATTTGAGAAGTTAACTAAAGAAAGACTTACAAGAATTGAGGTACGTTTTATCATCTATGTAACATAATTATGTGGAGCAAAGGTATTCACCAAGTACTTTGCCAAAAGGACATTAAAACATATTTTTTCTTCCAACTGTAAATGTGTAAGCCTTTCAAGTAATGCATTAATAATAGAAGTATTTAAAGAATAAATTAACTCTCTTAATAAAGATTTCCTTCCGCATGGTCAGGAAAATCTTAATAGAAAAATAATTTTTAAATGTGATATTAGGAGTTAAGCAAAACTCTGTGAGGTAAGAAACTCTGAATGCTCCAAACATTTTAATACTAGAATAGCATTAGTTCCTTTTACATAAAATATTCGAAATATTTGAATTATTTCCACTTTTAGTAACTTATCGAATAAAACTATAAATGAACTGAGCAATCATATCTCCATAAATTAAAAAGAAGCAACTAATGTATTTAAAAAGCGATATTATTTTGGCTTACAACTGAACACAAATTCAAAAAATCCTTTCCTGGGGCGCTAATTCGCTTTATTAAGTGATATTTCAAAATATTATATTTTAGAAAGAGATATAGTAATATGTGTAAAAAATTGGAGAATAGAATTCAGTTTTCCACAATGTTTTTAAATTTAATTATCATTGAAGTGTTAATAATATAAAAATTATAAAATTTTATTATTTCAATTTTAGTAATCAATTTAAAATGGAAAATTGCTGCAAAAGCATATTACTTCGGATGTTAAATAGAATCATATTGAAAAATCCCTCTAAATGTACTCAAATTAAAATAATCCTCCATTTTTAAGCTTCCTTTTTTTTATTCTTCCTCTAATTTCGCTTAGAAGTTTATTTGACTTTCACAGAAATCTGTACTACAGCCTATATATATGGACGTCATACGCTGGTCAGTAATTATGTACTAATTATTGCTTTGCTTATATTTCGTTTTATTTTACAATTCACAAGTTTCCAATTCATTGGATTGCAAACTAATTTTAAATATAATTAATAGATAATATGGTCAAATTATAACCCCACCATTTAAATATGTACGAAAGTATCGAGTAGGTGTCCTCTGCAATTTTGACTAATGATTAATACTCAGTCCCTAAGACTATGAATTATGAGAAATTTTCGAAAAATGACGAATTTTGAATTGGTTTTATATTTGCTCAGAATCGTTACAAATTTGTTGAGATGAAAACAATTCGAAAAGCATTAGAATATATGTGTTTGAACTTTCGTGAATATGAAAATATATTATTGTGAACGGATGTGATGAAAATATATTTATTTATAATGTGACACTCGAACAAACACTCATATAAAAATATAATAATAGACTATACTACTTCTAATAGGGAGGCAATATCAAATATAATTCAAGAACATCACCGTTCTTATATATTTACTTATATATGTTATGTGATACTTTGAGTGTATGCTATAACGTAGGACCTAAGCTATAACGATCGCCTTTTTCGTTTAATTTGAAAGCGATTTTCTCCAAATATGCATTAAGGGTAGCTGAATAGGGAGTAGAACTAAATTCATTTGAGATTTATTGTCTCATCTATTAATAAATCCGATGACAGTGACATTATTTATAGTTTTCCACTTGCATCAATCTACCAAAATTGAGCAAATACATATGTGCATACACCCAGCTATATGTACATACAATTCTATACATATACCATTTTACTATGAACTCAGTATTATAATAGGTCAAAGGTTAAATGTATTGACTTAACTGTTGGTGGTGGTTGTTGGCTCATGCGAATTCCATTTCCGTCAGAATGTACATAAATTTGCATTAGCGTTTGCCAAAAAATTTCCTCTAGAATTTTGTTGATGACACGTTTTGCTCTATCATATTCCTAAGAGGATGTACATATCTTGTGGCGTTAAAAATTCTAATCGAATTTATTTAAAAAAAAATCCAAAAGAAAAGAATGAAATTCAAATTTTTATATGGATTTTTTTAATACTAAATATAAATTTTACTAGTATGTGTATGTGTCAGAATCGAAATGAAAGTTCACATCCAGAAGGAAATTGGATCCCTCAAAAATCTATGATTGTTGCCGCATTATGACGTGTTTTGTTAGGCAACCCATTAATTTTGGAAATACTTCTTTCAGGACTTCCCAGTATAGATTTAAAAATAGTTTGACAACAAACCACTTTTCAGTCTTCATTGCATATAAAGGGTTTTCGAATAAGAGTAATATGATTTCTTTTAAAAAAATAATACACTATTTGTTAAGAAAATTCAAATGTTTTTTATTTAATGTAAAGTACAATCAATACAATTAATTTCTGAATTCAAATGGTCTTGACAACTTCTTTTGCAGGCACGAATTCGATGAACCCAATTTTCGAGCACTTTTTCCACTAAATCAAGTCGTATGTCATGAATAGCACGTTCAATATTGACTTCTAAAGCTTGAAGAGAGTCTGGTTTATTGCTAAAGACTAATGACTTCAAATAACCACACAAGAAATAGTCTAAATCAAAATTTCTTGGAGGCCATTCAATATCACAATTTCTTGAAATAATCAAATCTCCAAACTTTTCTCGCAATAATTCGGTTGTTGCACGTGCTGTGTGGCTCGTAGCCCAGTCTTGTTGGAAGTTGCCAAGATCGACTTCTTCTTATTTCGGCCATAAAATGTTGGTTATCATCGATCTATACCGCTCTCCATTGACAGTAACGTGTTACCAGCTTCATTTCGAAAGAAGCACGGACCGATGATTCCACCAGACCAAAAACCACACCAAACTGTCAATTTAGGTAAATGTAATGGGTGTTCATGAATAATTTGTGGATTTTCTTCGCACCAGAATCGACAGTTTTGTTTATTTATCGCACCACTCAGATGAAAGTGAGCCTCATCGGAGAAGATGATTTTCTTAAAAAAGTCGTTATCGTTTTCAATTTTTCCAAGACAAAATTAACAAATCCACGACGTTTACGGTGGGATAATGGCTTCAGTTCTTGAGTGATAATAATTTTATACGGATGCAAGCCCAACTTCGAGTAGTTCTTTGTCTTATTGGCACTTGAACATTATGTAAGAAAAATGTACGCTCGAAATTTTTAACAATTCAACGAATAGCGAGCACAGTTGGACGATTATTACGACCATAAAATGGCAAAAGCGCACGAAAAGTTGCAATTGGAGAACGATTATTTTGATAATAAAATTGAATAATTTGTAAATGTTGTTCTTGTGTATATCTTTTCATGATGAAATTTTAAACATTACTAAATACAATGGAAAAAAAGACAGATCATGACTTATAACAAGTGGCCGAAACGTCACTTTGAAATCATATCACTCTTATTGGAAAACCCTATATTTAACATCTCTGTGGGCATTAACAAAAATTTGAAATTTTTTTTATGATATTCTTACTTATTTAAGCTTATAACGTAGATTATTTGGAAAAGGTTCTGTCTAGCATATACGAGTATTGCAATTAAGAATCTAAACACAAATTTTGTAGGACTAAGCAATCTTTAAATTTAAAGTCAACTCACTCCTTTTTGGACACCAATTCCATTTCCAGAAGTGGCTCTAATTCTTTCTGGATAAGAATGACTTCCAATTACCTTTTACAGAATTTTCTGATGGATATATTGATGTAATAGTATTTAATCCAATAAATTCCTACTTATAGCAAAATAATTTCAATATTCGTGCTCATAAATTATACAATATTCAATATATTCTAAAGAACATAAATATTCCAAATAGACATTATTTAAAAATTAAATGCTTTTCAAATATTTTTCCTTTACTTTATAATTATTTACTTATAACATAAGAGTAGTTATTGTTGTTTTATAGTAGCATATTAAAAAAATAATCATTAATCATAGAAGCATTTATTTTATTGCAATAAAATATGAAAGGACATTTTTGAAGTAGGGAGATGCTTTTACAATAGACATTTTTTTATATGCAACAAGCAGACTTATATTAAATTTTAATTTACAATCTTGTGCATCATGAAGTGAGAGTAAATACTAATCGGCGTTTATCCAACTAACCAAAGTAAGATTCTTATAGAAAATCTCTAGACCATTGTCTCCGATGAGGGTTTCCTGGGAGGCCAGTACACAACAATTTACTCACAAGTGGATTATGATGGTAGGATAAACGGGAGTAAAATTTTTGAATATGAACAGTTCCTAAACAAAGCGAACAGTTTATTCAAGATGTATTTTGTTGTTACGGAAATAAAAGGAAGGAATCATCAACAATTTTCGGAGGATCTTGGAAAGTTTCGTTGAACCCCAACGTTCAATTCCATATGTTCAAAAAGGTTTTTTAATTGTATTGTAGATTAGAAGTTTAGTTTTGGTTGTTAGTTTTTAACGTGTATCCAGTAGTGTAAGAAGTTGTAGGTAACGCCTAGTGGTTTTAAGTTTTTTTAGTCTAGTATGCGGGTTCTATATTAATCTTTGGTCCAGGTAAAGTTCCAAATAACGTACTTTATCGTATTGTGGAATCATGTTGCCATTAAGGTATAAAGGAGTAGGATTTTCTTGAGAAAGTGTGAAAGTAATGCGTGTACTCTTCTGTTCATTTATCCTCACCTTCCATCTCTTAAACCAGGATTTTTGGAATATAAATAGCAATGATAGTATTAGGATCAGATGGAATTTTATCGGTATAAATATAATTAAAATGGGACCAAGGATACTACCTTGTTGGACTCCGGCTAAAATAAGATATATTTTCGAAAATTTTGAGTTAATAGCAACTTAGAAATGACGTTGGGAGAGATATGAATTTATGATAAGGTAGAATGTTGAAGGAAGAAAGCTCTTGAGTTTTGAGAGGATTCCAGGATGCCACACACGCTCAAACGCCTTGGAAATATCTAAAAATACTTCTAGGCACTACTGTTTCTTCTTAAGAGGAGAGAGATGACATTGCAGGATTGTAGAATGTTCAGATCGGAAGCCAAATTGATGATCAGGAATAATTTTTTTCATTAACTAGGAATGGGTAGTATCATTTCAATAAGAGTTTTTCAAAAATTTTACCAATTATTGGTAGGAAGGTGATAGGTCTTTTTTTAGATGCGGAATCAGTAATACTTAAATATTAAGTCCTTCCGGTCCATAAAAGAAAATTATAATCTTCTATTGTGTTGGCTAGCCATATGCTTAAATTTTGATAACTTAGTCTGCTTAAGTACTATCGGACCTCATTTTCTGTAACTTCAAAGAATCCATGGAGTCTTAAGAAAAATTGGAGATGGCAACTGTCAATTTTGACTTTACCCGGACTGGACTTTTGAGCCTAATTAATTAGGTCAAGAATCATCTAGATGATAAGCTTAGAGGGAAAAGGTTCCTTAGAAAAATAATTCAAATTATTTATAATAAATATAAATATGATATTAGACTCCGTTAAAAAAATTAATTCCTAAAAAGGTTATTAATTGTAATAGTGCTACATAATTCTGATTAATATTGGTAAATATGATCGCCATGTGTAATATTATTTTTAACACCAATTTTCGCTTTGATATATTTTTCATTGACCTTTTTTGCGTGAGGTTAAAATTGCTCTTTTCTTTAAGTTATTAGCTCAAAGTCCTTAAAAGTGGAATATTATTATGGTAACCTAAAGGTACTTACAATTGCAAGGTATGCAGAATATTTAAGAGAAGGACAATTATGAGAACGTAAAACGAAATTTTCAATTTTGTATTTTTTTAAAGATTTTACTAATTTTTGTGCAATAAATATTTTAAAAAAAATATATAAAATTTTATTATAGAAACTATATCTAAAATAAAATAATTGTCATTTTACTATTTTATTTTGCTTACTATTAAAGTAAATACTATTTTATGTTAATATGAGTATAAATTTGTATAATCAGTCATCGTTAGTCATATTTGTCTATTTCAACTTGACAAATATACCACTAGCGTACACGCATCAAGTATAGAAATAAATCCATCAAAATTAAGTCACTACTATTTGTAATTTTTCATATATTGCCCTCGTACAAATACACAAAATTTTATGTTCTTCAATTATACAAAACAAAATCTTTTCTATTGTTATAGTCTGTAATTATATTTTACTATTTCCGTACCTGTTACAAGACTCAAAAATCGATTTCAAAATAATACTCAATAACAACATTTTCCAAACAAACTTAATATATTTGCATGCTAATCAAAATGGAATATGAAAACGTTTATTGTGTATGCGATTCAGTTATTTTCAAAATCAGAACAAATAAGTAGAAGGCAATATTGGTTTTTGTATATGACTTTGGATAGACTAATAGAAATACGAATAAATATATTAACTTAACGATTTCGGTAGTTTTATTTAAAAAATTCAAATCTAAAGAAATAATGTCTTAAGTTGCTTATGATACATGAAAAATATTTTATTTGTCCTATTTCTGAAAATATTACAAAAATTAGATATATTTTTATTTAATGACAAATATATAATTTTTGAAAATGAAGGACTCAATTTCTCTAAAAAAATACTATTCCTTCAAATGTAAATGTAGAAGTAAAAAATAAAATCTTTTTCGATATGACAGATATCATAAAGGGGGACAGTGCCAATGTGATATTCTAATTTTAAATAATTTTGAATAATTTTGTTAAATAGTTTTGAATAATTATAAATTTAATGAAAACTTTTGAATAGTTGACATTTAAAAACAATGCGAATACTTTATTGTGAGAAAAGTTTGTTTATTGCTACAAGACTTTCTTAATAGGGAATCTTATTGATCTTATTTTTTTAGATCAATAATTTGCTTACAGTAAAGAAAATATTTTTTTTAAACTGAGTAAAAAAATCACCCAAATTATTGGGGTCAAGTCTGACCTTGACTAGTGTGAGCTGAAGATTAAAATCACCCAAATTATTTTCATAGTCATTTATTGGGTATAAGGGAAAGTTCTGTCGTTTTTGAACATTTGCACTTGGCTGCGTTTCAACTGAAATCGATTTAAACCGTTAAATTACTATATGATTGATGGTGCATATATATTTCGTATTTTACATATAATACGAGCAATATGTATATAAAAATTGTACTTAAGACATTGTATGTTGTATGAGTTTCAAAAAGGGAACAACGCAATGAAGGCAAAAAAAAACTTGTGTGGCGTGTTTGAAGAAGACGTAGTAATAGCTCGAACATGCCAGAGATGGTTTGCGAAATTTCGTTCGGGTGGTTTTTCTTTGAAAAATGAACCCAGATTAGGAGGGCCATCAGATATCAATGACGAAGTGCTACGCAGTATGATCAAGACAAATCCCATGTTAAATTTCACAGAAGTGGCCTTCAAGCTTGGAATTTTTCAGACTACTGCTTTCGAGTACATTAGCAGGCTTTGTTTTGTGTCCAAACTCTGTTTGGGTGCCATACGAATTAAGCGAAAAAAAATTTATGGAGCGAATTTCAATATGTTCTTCAAACCTTGCTCGTCACAAAAGGGAGCCGATTTTGGACCGCTTGGTGAGTGGTGCTGAAAAATGGATAGTTTATAAACATGTGGTAAGAAAAAGGGCATATGTTTACAAAGGCGAGACAACACCTCGCCGGCGTACATCAAAAGAAAGTTATGTTTTGTTGTTGGTGGGATCGGAGAGGTATTGTCCAATATGAGTTGCTGAAAGAAAATTATACGGTCGATGTTGATCACAACTTGATGTTTTGAATAAAGAAATTCAACGTAAACGTCCATATTTGGCCACCAGAAAGGGTGTAATTCTTCACCATGACAACGCTAGACCGTCCATGGCAAGAAAAACTGTACAAAAATTGCAGATTTGGGTTGGAAAACTCTACCTCAGCCAGCATAGTTTCCAAATATTTCACCATCTGACTATCATCTGTTCAGATTGCTGCAAAAATTTCTTCATGGAAATGGATATATAAATTATGAGGGTGTTCAAATGGTAGTGGAAGAATACTTTGCGTCCAAAAACGAGGACGTCTTTTCCAGGGGGTTGGATAAGCTGCAAGAATGCTGGCAGACAGTTGTAACTAATAAAGGAAATTATATTTTGGATTAACTTTTGAATGAAAAGTAAAAAAAAATTTATTAGAAAAAAACGACAAAACTTTCCGTTACACTCAATAATATCCATTTTCTTGCGTTTTTTTTAATATGGTATGGTAAAACGCAATTCATGGCTCAGGGGTAAGTATGACGGATACTATCCTCATTAAATCTGCCCAGCTCTTAGAATACATCGACAACATCGACATTATGTATTCATCAGAAAGTGTTGTACGAGAGGCCTTTATCAAGAATGCGAAAAATCTTGGTCTCCACATAAATAAGGGCCGAACAAAGTATGTAACGGCAACACCAACGCCAACAGGAATAAATTCGCTTACGACTGCTGATAGCCAAAAGAGCCTACGTCAGTTAGTCTAAATTATCTCCCCCAAATATTCTGACCTGCTTTACTATCGAAGTAAATATCGAAGTTACTGCTTTACAAGGTACTGATTATTCCAGTACTCATTTATTCTTCAGAAACTTGGGTTCTCAACAAAAACCATTGCGAACTCTAGTACGCCTTTGAGTGGAGACTCCTTTGAGGAATTTTTGGTTCCGTACATTAGGATGGACAATTCCATAGTCTATCCGAAAATAAGATGCTGGAGTTCTACCGTGACGATTCACTCAAAGTGAACGGTTCACTTAATACGCATGGATTAGGAAGAACGTGCCAAGAAAGTCTACATTGGTTTTTCTCAGTTTACCCAGGACCCAACAAAAAAACACAGTGGGAGTGTCAAACTACGTAGGCTACTATATATATTTCTGGCCTAGGCAACACTAAGTGTTGCCAGGTGCGATCTGACATTTCCATTGGAAAGTTTGACATTTTTTAGCATAAACGTACTCAGAACGTTTTGACGTACGACTATCATTTGTGTTGTTTACAGTGACTTGAAAAAATCAATTTGGCAAAAAAATGGAATTAACTCGTGAACATTTTCGTGCGATCATTTTTCACAACTTTCGACGTGGATTATCACGACAAGAGTGCATCGATGAACTTAAATCTTTGTATGGCTATGAAGCACCATCCTATAGCACTGTGAAAAACTGGTACAACGAATTCAATCGTGGCCGACGCTCGCTCAAAGACGAATTCCGTGAAGGTCGTCCAAAAACAGCCGTTGTTCCAGAAAACATCGATGCCGTACGTGAACTGATAATGCAAGACCGTCATGTGACATACCGTGAGATAGAGGCATGCCTAGGCATTTCTCCCACCAGCATACATTCGATATTGCATGAACACCTGGCCGTAAAAAAGGTTTGTTCTCGTTGGATCCCGCACAATTTGACAATCGCTCAAAAAAAGGCTCGTGTGGATTGGTGTAAAGAAATGCTGAAAAAATACGATCGCGGTGCTTCAAAAGACGTTTATAAGATCGTCACAGGTGACGAATCATGGATCTATGCGTATGAGCCCGAAACAAAACAGCAATCGACCGTGTGGGTCTTCCAAGACGAGTCAAATCCAACGAAAGTTGTTCGTGGAAGAAGCACTTCGAAGCAAATGGTCGCTTGTTTCTTTGGCAAAACTGGTCATGTGGCGACTGTTCCGCTTGTGCAACGTAGGACGGTCAATTCTGAGTGGTACACCACCATTTGTTTGCCTGAAGTCTTCGGAGAAATTCGAAAAACGAACAAGAGAAGTCGAATCATTGTGCACCATGACAATGCGAGCTCTCACACATCGGCTCAAACCAGCGCCTTTTTGACCGGACAAAACGTCGAATTGATGGGTCATCCTCCGTACAGCCCTGACTTGGCACCCAATGACTTTCAACGATTTTCGTCGCCAGAAGATGCTGTTGAAGCATTCAAAAACCATGTTTTGGAGGTGTCTCAATCGGAGTGGAAAAAGTGCTTCGAAAATTGGTTTGAGCGCATGCAAAAGTGTATAAATCTTGATGGAGAATATTTTGAAAAACAATAAAACCTTTTTCGTTGATAAATATTCGCATTTTCATTATTAGGCCAGAAATATATATAGTAGCCCACGTAGAATGCGGTGTAAAGCCGCGGTTCGTCTGGATTTCTTTTATTTAGCGGGGCTTGCTCAGCACCATTGATGATGATGATGATTAATAAAATTTCCAGTGGTTAACTCACAGCATTGTCTGAGAAAAAGGTTTTGGTTTCATTTTAAGTTTTTTAGTGGATATGCTTACATTATGCTAGCTTTGAAATTATACAATTTTTCTTCCACAAAACTGACAATAAACAGTAAACCATTACTATACAACACTAAACTGAAACTGATATGGATATATGGATCTGTGCATCTCCAATTATAAAACGATCTATGCTCGTCTATTTCTTTAGGAAGAAAAACTTTTCACTCATCTTTCCATTAAATTTTTTTTTTCGTTTAAAATGGCGATGGCTTCGTTATTTGTTAAAACTGTGAAATAAAATATTCCATTTTTGAGAAAACATCGATGTACAATTCTTCCTTACATATCCTCACATCCCTTTGTTTTGGTTAAAAAAAATCTTCTTACTAAAGAAGATACAACATTTTTCTAAATCTTGTCGTCTTCATGATAAGCAGAAAAAAGGAACATTGACACCGACCATATTTTCAGAGAATAAATAAAACAACGAATTAAATTATAATAGTTTGTAATTGAATTCTGATCTAATAGAAATAATAAATTATTTATTTTACTTAATAAATATACGATAAAGCAAAAGAAGGTCAAAAAATATATCTAATTAGATAAATAATTGGAAATTGATATCAATTGACTTATATTGGTATTTACACAAAAATATTGATAGAGGTTAAAATTGTCATGAAATTCCAAGACAGAAATTTTACATAATAGGGAACGTTTTTCACCATTCACATCTCCTCTATTTTAAAAAAATAATATTATTAATGAATTTTGTCTTTTTCTATATAGAAAAATTGAGTTGCTATGACTATATGGGTATAATGAAATGTGACCAATTATTATTAATGCATGAACAAGTAAACAAAATTTATAATTATTAATAGACATTATTTCGAAATTGGCTTTGAATCAAATAAGGGGTAGAGACGCTCATTGGTAAAAGTTTCTTGAATAGAAAATTATTATATAAAATTTGAATGATAATAGAATGTTAACTCTCTTTGCCCGAATTCCTATATATTTATAGCTATCTAAAGATCTACATTAACAAATAATAGTAGTTATAGAGTCACACTTACTACTGAGTATATTAAGAGAGGAGAATTTCTTATACAAATGAATAAGTTAAATTCGATATTAAAATTAATGTTGAAACCTTTTGTCATTTTCTTGTTTATGTTTAGCATGCACCAACCCCCCTTCCCCTCTCCCCTAAAGGAGAAAGATAATATTTGGTATCGTACATTATTAATTGAATTCTATCAGAAATTGAATATTAATCAGTAATGAATCCCGGAACAAAAGAATAAATTTCATGTCTGTTGAAGAAAAATAATGAAACTTTGAATGAAAGTTAATAAAGAAATTGTTGATTAATTTATGAAAGAAAAGTTTTCACGAGTACTTTAGACGACAATATTGAAGGTACGGTTTATTAACATCTTCTGAATACAGATAAATTTCTAGAGAAAAATTACTGCTTTACTTTAATAATTATTTTTTAAATAGTAGGAAATTTTAAAAAAAAAAACTATGTTGAATTTAATAGAATATCATTTTTCATAAAAATTAATAGAAAAAATCAATAAAATTCAGATTGTGCCAAATTAAAGATAGCTTCTGAATTTACAACATAAAAACGCAAAGAAATAGGCGCTTTTTGAATTGGAAATTTTGTCAAATTTATTATCAGTAATAGTATTTATTTTATACAAAAGTCTTTTCCCTTGTAAAGTAGAATTATTTATCTTTTTTATGTGAAAAATATTTTTTGGAAGAGCTTGCTATTTATATGGAAATCCTACAAAATCGAAAATATTTTAAAAATATCGGATTTATTCAGTTTATATCAAAGAACTTACTGTAAGGAATGGAAATATTATGAAAGCAAATAATACTTTTATTGAGTCTACCTAATTTTCGAGGAAGCGCCTAAGATAAGTTAGTTCGGAAGGGCAGTTATCTATTGTTAAAAAATAATGTCCTATCAAATATAAAAAAGATAAAATTGGTTACTTCTGCGAGATGCACATTGAAATTCTAGATCTGACGAGAGTCTTTGATGGGTAAAATGAAGAGAAAGTGTTATCTCAGTGAATGTCTAGATTAAACCGAATCGTTGTAGCCCCGAGTACATCATGGAAGTGCGCCGGCGAGTGAAATAGGTAGATCCTATATCGATCCATATATTTAGTATATCTGTGGCAGTAACGATGATGGGTTTAAGATTTAGAGTAAACGGATAAATGCATTGGTTTACGCGGTTCATATTGGTATCTTCAACGCAGCATGGATTGCGGAGAAACATAGGCCTTTTCCAAAGTTTCGGCTTTTTTATTTACTTGAATAAATTAGCGGTTTTATTTGGGTCCATCCAAAAAGGACTATTTTTTCAAGGTGCTAAGATAGCCGAATACATGCATGTGCAAGAAAAAGTAAAAGCATTTGCCGATGAATACACATATTATTTTTTTCTATGTGCTGACCAAATCTGTAGTTCTCGAAATATCGCTGCCTTAAGTAATATCACCATTTACATCAAAATGCGACTATTGGCTAGAGAGACCACTGGCTCAAGTGACAGCCCAACCCAAGATTTTCCTTTATCACAAGAAGCCCAACCGATCTATAACGTGGTGGAACGAATGGTGGTCGACATCTACATTTACTATAGATTAATGCTTTCTATTACTCAGCAGATGTCCGAAATGTAAAGAAGTGCCCGAAAGTGGGTTTTAATTCCTGTTAGCTCAGGCACGATTATGGAGCAGACTTTGTCCGCTTTATTGGGTCTGAACAAATGCATTACCATCCATAGTACAAACGTATAGAGGTAAATATATTAACACTAATAGCATCAAATGTAAAGGGAGATACCAGGCTACAGAAAAAACTTAGTACATCGTACAACAATACCCCACACACGTGGCCGGTGTATCTAAAGGCATGATTATTCTGTCACAGACCTTATATAGAAAATTAGACTCCTTGGGATATGTAACTCATAAGGAGGCGAGATTCAAGACCTTCGTCGGTGTAAAGAAATCTGATTTGATAATTGTGCAGGATGTGCAGAATATAGTTATCGATGTACAGCTAATAGGATAAAATACCAATAAGGTACGAGGGTCGTTCAATAAGTCCTTAGAAAATCTGAGAAATTGCGCTCGTAGTGTCGGTAAAGATGTAAGTAGCATTATCGACAGGAAAGTTGTCAAAATTTCAGTTCGATCCATAGCGTAGGTCAATTTCTATCGTCGATTAAAGCTAACGACATTTATTTGTGCATAACAATGGAAAAAAGCGAGTTTAGGTCTGTCATCAAACATCTCCATTTGAAAGGCTTAAGCCCGAAAGAAATCAAAGCCGAGTTGGATGCAGTTCATGGCACATCTGCACCTGTGTTTGCGAAGGTTTACAATTGGGTGAATGAATTTAAACGTGGCCGTTCATCCACAAAAGATGAACATCGTTCAGGACGCCCAGTTGAGGTGTCTACTCCTGAAATCAACGACAAAATCCACGATATGATTTTGAACGATCGGCGAATTAAAGTGCGCAAATCAGTTGAGGCCACGGGGATATCACAAGGTACAGTCGCTTCAATTTTGCATGAAAAATTTTCTGTGAAAAAAATTTCGGCAAGATGGGTGCCGCGTTTGCTCTCAGAGGAGAATAAGCGCAATCGTGTAGTAGACTCTGAGGCTATGTTGGCACTCTTTCATCGCAATCCTGCCGAATTCCTTCGTCGATATGTCACTGTGGACGAAACCTGGATACACTACTACACTCCAGAAACGAAGAGACAGTCATCACAGTGGATTTTCAAGGGTGAACGGGCTCCGAAGAAGGCAAAAACTGTGCCATTGGCCGGCAAGGTGATGCCCACGGTCTTTTTGGATTCGCAGGGCATCATTTTTATCGACTACTTGGAAAAAGGAAAAACAATAACAGGAGCGTATTACGCGTCGTTTTGCAATGGTTGAGCGAGGAAATCAAAGGGAAACGCCCCCATCTGAAGAAGAAAAAAATCCTCTTGCATCAGGACAATGCGTGTGTGCACACCTGCGCTGTTTCCATGGGCAAAATTGTGGAATTGAGAATGGAATTGTTGCAGCATGCCGCTTATTCACCAGATTTGGCCCCGAGTGACTATTTTCTTTTCCCCAATCTGAAGAAATGGCTTGGCGGACGACGGTTCACTTCCAACGAGGACGTTATTACTCAAACGGATGAGTATTTTGCAGAACTTCCGAAATCCTATTTTTTGGACGGGATAAAAATTTTGGAAAAACGGTAAAAAAAAGAGATTATGTTGAAATATAAAATTTTTTTTTTAAAAAACAGTTTTTTTCCATCTTTTTCTAAGGACTTATTGATCGACCCTCGTAATAATGTTTAATTCGGAGCAACTTCTTTTTCAAGAAAAGGGATATGGTACGAGCAAACTTATAACTATCTCAACAGATGCCATAATTGACTCATATACCAGGTGTATAAGCATAAATCCGATGTTTGGTCATAGATGGCGTGAGTGAGCGTATATAGCTACCATGGGCACCCCATAATTTTTTTTTATGAGTTTAACATCTGTTAACATTAATCAGTGCATATTGTCAGCAATTTCGTACAACCACATACATTTTTCCTTTGATAATCATGTTTAGTTTTGTGCCCGAAAAAGAGCATATGCTGGAGGCTCTACTTTTCTGCTTCAATTTGAAGAAATCGGCTACTGATACATATGGAGGCCTATGGTGACAGTGCTTTATCGGAAACGATATGCCGAGATTGGTTTCGTCAGTTCAAAGACGTCAATTTTGACTTGTGGGACAAGAAGCGTGAAAATCAGCCTAGAAAGGTTGAGGACCATCAATTGCAGGCTCTTTCGGACGAAGATGATACCCAATCGCTAAAAATTCTCGCGGAGGAATTGGGTGTTATTGGACCAGCCATTTCCAAGCATCTGCGGACCATGGGGAAGATTGAAAAGATCGGAAAATGGGTGCCGCATGAATTGAACGATAAACAGATGGAGCGACGCCAAAACATATATGAAATCTTGCTCGCCAGACAAAAAAGAAAGTCGTTCCTGCATCGGATTGTGACACGCGATGAAAATTAGATATATGTCGAGCATCCTAAATGCAAGAAATCGTGGGTTGATCCCGGCCAACCATCAACTACTTGGAGACACTCAATTGAGAGGTGCTACCCCACCCCGCTTATTCAACAGACCTGACCCCTTCCGACTACCACCTGTTTTCGTCGATGGGCTATGCGCTCGCTCAGCAGCTCTTCGATTCTTACGAAAACGTCCGAAAATGACTTTATGAGTGGTTTGCCTCGAAAGAGAAGGAATTTTTTGGCGCGGTATCCACAAATTGCCCGAGAGATGGGAAAAATGTGTTGCTAGCGAGGGCAAGTACTCTGAATAATTTTCTTTTTGCTTTCTATGAAACAAAAGCTTATACACTTGGTATGTGTTGGCAAATATTTTATCATAAAGTACCACCAGAGTTGGGAGAAGAAAAATCTGTAACAAGAAGAAATTGCAATCGGGTAAAAGTCGAGTATATAGAGATTGCCTAGAAATTAGTGTTTTTTATGTAAATGTATTCTTGCAGTTTTTAATTCGGGAATAGTCAGTAGTTTCTTGCATCTTTATGTTCGGAAGCATCATATCAAAGACTGTCTTCGTAAAATCACTTTGCACAGATAAAATCAGTGCAATAAAAATTTATTGTAAAAATTTTCAGCAACAACACCAAAATAAATTGTTAAGACAATTTATTATTATGTATCTGGTCTTCAATTTATTAGGCAATTTTTTCATAGGAATATAATGCTGTATTTCAATGATAAATTTTTATATCTATTGCAAAAGATTTTGTTAAATAACTAAAGGAGCAGAAAAACCTTAAAAATATATTGCACCATCAGTAAAAGCATATTAGTCACATATTTAAAATACGATAAGTAAACTTTTATGTATTGTACATAAATACAAAATTATTAATTTTATTATTTTCCGTAGAATTTTACTATAGATTTTTCCTGAAATAAGCAATAGTTTTAATTGTTAATTTATTCGTAGCTGATATACAAATAAATTTTGGTACATCTAAATTAACAAAAAAAAAAACTCAAAATAACGCAATCAGAAATAATTGTGACCGATTATTTCTCTTAAAAGATAAATGAAAGGCAAAAAGTTAGTAATATAAAAATTTTTCCCATGGGAAATATACGAAAAATTGTTCTATTTGTTGTCCAAAAAAATTTATATACGAACTTGGGCCGAATTATTTTAGTGAAGCAGTTGAGTTGAGTTCTTTTCAATTTTTTTTAAAAATAAAACTTAGACAAATTACTTACAGTTTGCTGAAAAAAATGAACGCAAATAAAGTTAAGCCTGAATACTGTTGATTTAATATCAATTTACGTTCAAATCTTATTTTTACAATTTCAGGCTTAAATCAAAATCTCCCTTTCCTAATTTCGATAACAATTTCTGGCAGAAAAATTAATTAAATTACTTTCACCAAAAGAATAAGATAACTCACATTTGTTAAAATAAATTTATAAATATTGTCTGTTAAAATATATTTTCTTGTCTAAAAGAACAATTTCGTGCAATCAACAAAAATTCAAAAATATTTTTCATTGAAAACTTTAAAAAAAAAAATGCCAATGCTAATATGTATAATGAACGGAAAATGATTGAAGAAAAAAGAACATCACCACAATATAGTCCTTAATATAAAATATATGCACAAATAACAGTCATAGCATTTTTTTTTTTACGAAAATAAAATTTATTTGTTTATTTTTATTTTGTTCATAATTTCAGTCTTCGAATATAATTTGTTGGAAACTTCAAAGAAATGAACAAATTAACACAAATGATACCATTGGGAACAAAACTGCTCGCTGATAAATTATCAGTAAACATTCAAAATATAAAATGAAGAAAAATTTACCAAAAATTATATTATCCTGGCCAAATTTTTATTTCTTTATAGTTCATTAGGTGTTATTTTTATCAGCTTTTTCTCTCTCTCAAAATTGTCTTTATGATCCAAAATAAAACGAAAAAACGAAAAGAAAACTTTATATAAAAAATAACATAGGTTCATGTGGCAAAATTTGAGGAGGGGAAGGATTGTCCTTTTTCATAGTCCCAAAAAAAAAATAGGAGGGGAAGGATTGTTAAGAAAGAATTCTACCCACAATATAACAACTTACCAATGGCCAACATTGTATTCGTCATCATCATTATTATCAGAGCAGAAACTTTACCGTTGACCAAAAAAAAAAAAAAAAATAATTCAAAATGAAATTAAGAATAATATAAAATTAAAAAGGACGAATACCTTGAACAACATGAAAACGACTATGAAAACAGGACGAGAAAAAGAAGAAAATTTAGGGCGGCAGAGTTAAATGTAAGGAAAAAAAAATATGTTCTAATATAATACGTAAGAAATGAGTGTTAATTTTGAAAAGGAATCGTACCCCTATTAAGTTTAGTGTGATGGCCGCTACTACAAGGGATGGCACTATTTTTGAGCTTTCATAAAAATGAGTATGGGTGAGAGTAGGTAAAAGTAGAGTGACTTAGGTATTGTTTGAATTTCTTTTGTGGTGTGAAGTTGGAAATGGGGGAGTGAGGAGATGCCTTTTCTTTAGTGTACTGAAAAAAATAATCGAAACCAAGAAGAATGAATTCTAAATGAAAATGGCAGCTACGCATCAATAAAAATGAAAAATGCTCCCTGGACACGTTTTTATCAAAAACGAAGTTCTGTATTTAACATTTAATTTTTTTTCTCACTTTTCCTATATATTATATTATTTTACTTTATATAGTATTAACTTCTCTTCAGTATTGCCCGAATGAATTCTTTTTATTTCGTTTACCTTTTTTAGTTCCAAAATGTCTGTTTCTAATTTTTTGTGTTGATATTTTTTTCTACGCGAATACACAATCAACATTCTTTCATGTCAAAAATTAGGCATTCGTTCTATTTTATAATTTGCATGTTTGTATGTATTTAGGATATGTTCATGTATATATTGGTTATCTCACTCTATGATAATATATTCTTTTCGGAATTCTTAATGACTTACTATACTGGTTTTTTTTTAAAAGAGTGGGAATTTATTGTCGTTTAAATGCAAATTTATAAAAAAATATATAAAATTAGTGGAAAAGGGGGTGGTAGGGTAATTACAGCAAATTTTATCTATATTGTTACACTTAAACAATCTACAAAAATATTGTTTGTCCTTTTTAATAAGACTAGAATTTGTTCAATTTATACTATTTACCAAAAGGAGAATATCAAGAATTGCTCGAATTCTATTCAAAGGTACAAATGACTTTTATAGAAGAATTTTCCAAATGACTACTATTTAAGAATTCCTAATTGTTAATTAAGCTTTTATATAATATAAATTGGCAAAAGAAAATTTATCTTTATTTAAAGATGTCATTGTTAGTAAGGGTTTGTTTGAAATTTTATGAATTTTGCTATTTGTATATGCAATTTTTATTTTATTTTATATTTATTATTAATTGTTTTTTTTTTTTAAATTTCAGATAAATGATGAAAAAGGGGATGCGGTTGGTAAATAAATGCAAAATAATTTCCCACGTTGTTGGTAAGATTTCTTGATTGTACTTTATGTCGATGAGTACTTATGATCCTTAAAAATCGGTGGTCATAATTATAGTAAGTAATTTTTTTATCATCCTTTAAATAGGTTTATTTGTAAAATTATTTTAGAAATATTTAAATGTTGTCCTTATAATAATATGTTAGCTGGTGCAGTAGTCAAATTGGTTAAACTTTAAAAGAAAGGTAATGAGAATAATGAATAATTCCGCTAATATCACAATATTGCTCAGGTGCTAAGAAAAATTTACTTGGAATGATGAGACGAACGGTTATATTTTAAGGTATTTTAAAAATTACTATATTTAGAGCAATTATTCTATAAAATAAAATAAAATTAACATAAAGGTAAATTAATTCCGTATTTTTTTTTAAGTTTAAAACTTTGATTTTTGAATTAATTATTCATCATCATCAATTGCGCAAAAACCGGAAGTCCTGTTTAGGCCTGCTGAATTAAAGAACTCCAGATATCTCGGCTGCGTACAGCGGCCATCTTGTCGAACTACCAACATGTTTTTGGTGCCGTGTCTAACGTCGTCGTTCCGCTAAAATCAGGGCCTACTTCGTATTTTGGAATCATAAATTGAGCGACTGTAGACTTTTCGGGTAGGGTCTGCCTCATCCATATAGATTAAGTGTCCAGCCCATAGCAGCCTATTTAGATTAATTTGATCAATGAATGAATGGTCCCAAAAAATGTTTGCCCAAGACTGGTCGGTATGGCCCCAAAAATTCGTCGAAGAATTTTTCACTCGAACGCGTAGAAGAATTAACAATGGTTTCTGCTGATTTTACGACACCAAATTTCCGAACAATATACGAGGAATGGAAAAACTATTGTTTAGTAACGCAGTTGCTTCGATATTATAATTAGAATTTTTGTAGATACACGGAGACTGAAGCAGGCTCTTTTGGATTTGTTTTGCCTTCATTTATGTGCAGTCTAAAAATTTTGCTTTCATTCTAAGGGCTCTTCTACACGCTTTCTAAGCAGCCTTTAGAATACGTCGACGAAATCGACATTATATAGATGGTATGCGTCATTATTAGCCCTGAGTTACGAATTACTTTTTCCCGAACCATGTTAGAGTGAACGCATGAAAGCGCAACTCTTTACCGGAGACCATTGGGGATAATAAATGGTTCTGACAGTGATGCGGCTACTCTTACTCTTTTTCATGGCCAGCCTAGTCAGTCTAAGAAATTTTTCTAGAATTTAATCAGTTCGGTGACTATCCTATCGACACCGGGGTAGTTGAGGATCTTCGATCAACGGATTGATTTCATCGTATGCTCATTGCTAGGTGGCGGCAGCATGTATTCCGCCAACTCGTGTTATGACTGGTAAGCGGAGCCCCATTTGCACGAAAATCATCTCATTCTTCCGCGCGTAGTGTGGTTGCTTCGTATTATTCCATTTCATAAATTTTCGCATTCTCCTAGGATTTTTTCTTTTATCTGTGAATCCCTCGTGTCTGCTTTTCCCATATTCACGATAATTTTGTACGCGTGCTCGCGCTCTCTGTGAATAATTAATTATTAGAAATATAAAAAAAATAAGTATACGCTATTAAGAAGCTTGCGGGAAGGTAAAATCATTTCAGTAAAAAAATATTATACCCTAACGGATGCCAGAAAATTGTCAAATTAGATGACATACATCATCAATAATGACAGAGAGTGCTCAGTAAATATCAATTGTGATTTCCTCTTTTTTACCCCATCATAAAACAACAACAATATTAGCTTAGTATGCGGACATTTTATATATAGTCCTTGTAAAGACTCAGATAAAATTACCTTTCAAACATTTTTCCCAAAAAATACCATCACCCTTCCTTCCATATAAAAAAAAAATGACCAACTATTAAATTATGTTTCCAAACAAATTATATTAAACACTTGCGATCACCGATTTAAGTAGTTTTATTGATTGGAAAAAGAGTATAAAATAAAGGCATTAATACAATTTTCATAGATTAAATACTATTTAATATGGCGCATGTTACCCATATAGGGATGATTCGACATAACCAAACAGGAAGTAAACAAATAAAATGTATTTACATACTCCACAGTTTGTAGTTGTTTTATTTTATGTCAAATTAAAAGAACATAAAGTTGTGCCTATTTGAACACACACACACATACGGGTAGTAAATTGCATGACAAAAGTATATCTCAATACGGACGAGTTAAGAAATCTATGAAGAATAAACATTAATAAATGTTTACCCCTTAGAAATGTACAAATATTATACGGGTTTGAGTTTTCCATTTTTTCCCCATTTTTCTATTTATTTTTGTTGATTTTCTAACATCTAAACACACTGATATATCCACCAACAAGATTACTGTTGCTTCGATAGTTTTTCCATGTCACACTATTTGGTTCTGATAAAAATGTCATTTGTTGACAACACTTCCATTAACCCGACAACAGAGATCTCTACCCTTCGCTCGATTAGTTGCAATCTAGAAAAGGAACGATTTGTTCGGGCAGGAACACACAATGAATAAAAACAGAATGGCTGTTCATATAATGGACGAAATTGCGTTTGTTTGCATTGGAAGGGTGGTAGTTTTTATATACAAACGAGTATGTTACGAGTATACATTATAAATGGTGGGGAATGGGATCGATAAGCATATGGAACATGTGTATTTACACCCTCACTTTGAAAGAGCAAAATTATTGATGAATTCCCATACCAAAATGCAATGTGGTTTGATGGAACGAAGACTATTCCTTTATAAATTAAACCCCATTTCTAATATAATATTCAATAGAAAAAGAGAATATTCTTTTTTTTTATGGAATATTATATTTAAAGTTAATTTTTATTCTATAGATTTAAAAAAAAATACTAAGTTATTTTGTTAGTTAAAAATTAAAAAGAAAATAAAAAATTTCAAGTGGCAATATGAAGCTTAAAATTTTTATTAAATATTGGAGTTGGAGTCATGATTCCAAAACAGACGTTTTAAGTCAACATATGTGTAACAGTGTTCAATTAAGACATTTTTTTTTTCATTTTTTTTGCTTTTGAATTTAGTTATTGTTAAAGGGTTTTTTATATATTTTTTAGTATAATAAATAGTTTTTAAGATTCTTCTAGTATTGCCAGATGTGAGTTATTTTTTCATGGAAGTGGTTATTTAACATCGAGTTTTTATGTTTGTTTAGATTTTTTTTATTATTTTGAGTCCTTTTTGCTAATTTAGTTTAGTAGTACCAGATTTTTTTAAAAAAATATTTTTATCTAAAGTTGTAATATTTTTATTTTGACTAGCTTATTAGAGAGTTTATATTGTAGTAAAAAGTCCGTTTACGTAAAAATAGTCATAGTTTTTTTTATAAATGATAAAAAATTCAGCAAAAATTCAATTTATAGTCTTTGTCTTAAGAGATAATAAAATACTTAAATAACTACAATCTATTCAGTTATTTCTTAGAATAATAATAAGAGATTTTAAATTTAACTAAATTCTCTTAAATTAAGCTACAAATAGCTTTATGATTGTTATTGAAATTCATCAATTAGTGCTTGGCATTTAAATTAAAATAAATTTAATTTGATGTACATTTTCTAGAAAACCTTCTAGAAATTTAATTAGAGATTCTAGAAGGTATTCTAGAAATTCTAATTAAATATGGTCTAGCTAATTCGCTTTTAGTATGCTATGTATAGTTCTTTTCTGCTGACAAAGGCACCTTTTTAAATTAAAAAATATAAACATTTATATTATTTAGTTTTTAATCTTCCTAGTGTATGAAAATATTTAAAAAAAAAAACTGGGCTTGAAAAATTTGTCCTAACTTTAAAATTACGGGAGATGTATTTTAGTGAACAAACTTCTTAAAATAGTCATTATGTGATTTAGTAAGGTTTCAGATAACAATAATAATTTTTTCTAATTTAGTATTTCCATAAAAATAAATAAGGCATTGCAACAATTTAGGTTAAAAACAAATTTCATTTCAGCCGATTTTTCTATCATATAAAAAATTATTTTAATTATTTTTATCGTCAACTAACTAATTCGCAGTACCATTCGCAGAATGGACTACTTAAATATTAATAATAGAGTTTAAACTATTGTAATATATAGAAAATAGAAAAAATTAAAAATTTTGCTCTAAAAGTATTTTAAAAAGTTCAAAATTTAAAATACTTTTAGAGCAAAATTTAGGAAAATAGGCCTAAACAAAATCAACCATAATATAAGATTTTCTAAAAAATAAACTTTAACTTATTTGGTAAAATGCCTATATACATATGTGTATCAGTAATATATCTTATAATAAACCTTGATTATAAAAGAGTTTCTACTTCAAGGTGACAAAATTACTTTGTAAACCCATTTTAGGTATTAGAATCTACAAATAGTTTTTAATAAAAATCACTTAATTATTAATCTTATAAGAAAATCAAGTATTTTTTGTGCATCAGGAATATTTTTTTCTGCATTTGCAATCATTATTCTTAATTTGTTAAAATTAATTTTTGAGCAAAAAGTAAATGTAGTCCAAAAAACTTTCTAGTTTAACAAATTCTGTAGGAGTTACCATAGAAATACTGTGGTCAGAAGTAAATATAATTTGCATATTTTCATATAATTTTTGTTACCTGCAATTAATAAAAGAATAATTATTTTTCTAAATTTTCTACCATTTTCTGATAGTTTATGCATGATTTTAACATTTATGAAAATTTCTCAAAAAAGCACAAAAGTTTTTTTTTTAAAAATTAGTACACATATATGCTGATTTAGGCTTTGAGTAGATATTTTATAGACGTGAACAAATATTATTTGAAATTTTTTTATATATCAACAAATTTTTTGCAAAGTATAAAATATTTTACGGAATAAAAACGAAATTTTGGACAACAAGTAAAAAAAAGTAAATACGCTTTATAATTTTCTTTTGAAATTTATTAAATACAATAACTTATTTACATTTTTATATTTTTAAATTAACTTCTTAAACATAACAATCTATCTGATTTGTTGTAAATTTTCACACAAACTAAAGAGTTGCTATTTTGTAAAAAAAATGCTTACTTTACATTATTCTTTTTCGAAGGAAATCTTATAATTTGTCAAAGATCATCTTATTCGCCATATTTATATTCAAAAGCTCTTCAAAAACGCGATTGCGTCTTTCAAACTATTCAAAAAAAGAACATAAAATAAAATTCTTTATAACAATAATTATTTTAATTAATAGAAACACATTGAGATATTAAAATTCAAAAAGCTATTATAAAAAAAATATTGCATTTAGTCAACGGAATAAACTTAAAATCGGCAGCTATAATGGAAATCAACCCCTAACAAAGAACGAAAGAGGGAGAGAGAGAGAGCAGTTGTACCAAACTGCAAAAACAAATATTGAACTTGAGTGCAAAGAACATGATTTCATTATCGATTGCGGAAGCTTCTAGATATAACCTGATTATCGTATTAGTGTTCCAACTATAAAGTTTTTAATTCATTAAGGAATTATCTAACTTTGTGAAGAAAATCTTTCCCCTATCATCGTCTCTATTTTTACTTCCGATTGTGAAGTAAGTTTTGTTCAGATCAATTCGATTATTCTAATCTCATCTTCATCATTCCCATAGTCATCATCCCGATTATCATTGTCATCATCACCGACAAATCATCATCAGCTTTTTCTCCCAGTTCATGGAAAATCCTTTTCTATCTCATCTTTCGTTGTTAGCCTTTTTGGAATTTGAAAATAATTTCTTGTTTGGAAAATTTTTAGATAAATTTCAATATAGAAGCTGATTGCGATGAAATGAAAATGAACTGCTACAAAATTTTAAAGCTCTTTAAGGACGAGCGTTTATATATAATAGTACGAAATTATTTCTTAGAAATTTTAAAAATCAACAATTTTATTTAAAGAAAAATAGAGAATTTAAAAAAAACAACAAGGGAATCGTTTACGTTTTTATGAAATAATAAATACATATTTAGTAAAAGTTTTTTTTTTGTTGCTTTGTAGTGAATTTCTCTAAATTTACTCATATCAGTATGTGTTTGTGTATGCAAGTGGGAAAGAGAGAATATTTTGGGGTTTGCATTTATGCATAAACATACCTTAACAAAAGTTTAATTAAAATTCATTTTAAAATAATTGTACGTGTACAAGAAACTAGCTAGCAAGCTTTTCAGCTTTTCTTTTTTTCCAAAAAGAAATTTCGGTTTTGAATTTCAAAAGTTTTCTATTTTATCTTGTCGGGTTGATGATATTCGATTTTTTTTTAAAATTTAATTTAAATTTATTTTTGGTCCGTAAAAAATATTTTTTTTCTAGGGTTGTGTCCTTTTTCGAAAGGTTGCTATAGTTTTGTTTTAGATCGAATCAAAAGAAAATCAAACATTTTCGGTTATATAATAATTAAGACGAAATTTTGATTAGAATCACTGAAAATTTGTTTTACAGAAAATAAGCTAAGATTTCATAATCAAAGGGCTCGAAGCTTTTTAAAATACTTCTATAACACCAAAATAATAATAATTAAAATTTTGAATACGGTGTCTTAATCTTTAATAGATTTCTTTACGAGCTAGTCGAGACGATTTTCTAATGTTCAGTTCTATTTGGGGGTTATCGCCTCTTTGCCTTTTATCAAAAAAGCATGTTTTCAGAAAGACTGAGTCTCTGAATTGGAAGGATCCCGATTTCAAATCCCTGCGTTTATCTTTGCCAAGATTTCCGAGCATACCATAATAACTTTACCACCTTCCCTATTTTAACCATCACCTTTAAGATAATTTAGATAGTCCTACAATATTGGATATTTTATTTTATCTGATTTTTAGTATTCATAATAACGAATATCGGATACAATTATTTGGCCTTTTTTGCTTATGGTTTGTGTAGGGGAAGACGATGGAAATAATCGATAGACAACACTTTACGGTCGACGCCAGAGGATATCTTCAAAGGGAAATTTATTTGAAAAGAATATAGAGAAACTCATTTTGAAATTTTCCATTTGCTGTCGTTCCATTTGCAGCCCTCATCCCATGGCTGACCTGAGTAATTCATTCACCTTTCTTCCTTAAATACGATCAAATGATACTTACTAGGCCTAGGCAGAATGGCACATACCAAGATTAATCAGAGACACGAACAACGAATTTCCAGCAATCGAACATTTGGATTAAATGGGAACAATTGGAAAATGTCGAAATATCTACTTGGAAGGATGACGGCACCCAGAAGCATAGAGACAATCACCAAGGAATTCATTAAATGAAAATCTGTTATTTATTTAACTACGGCATATTGATTGTCAATAGAAGAAAGAATTTGCAAATGTTCCCTCAAAGGTGGTAGAATCGTCGTCGTCTTTGGTGAATTCAACGTTTTATTTTTCATTTGTTGTGCGGGCAGAATGCGGGGGTGGTTTATTTTGTGAATAGGATAATTGCGTGGAGGATTTCTTTTCTTTAAAATGTGGCATTTTTTTTTCAAAAGCTTTCTTAATACATTTTTTTTCTGTATAAAAAGTGGATAATTTGAATTTATTTTAAATTTTAAGATTTTCTTTTTCGATTTTCAAGAGAACAAATGATGGTATATGTCTATTAGAAAAGCTTTTAAACTGTATTGGATTATTGAATTTTTTGATTATTTGTAAATTGTTAAGAAAAAAAGCATATACATAATTTACTATTCCATGAGAAGTTTTTTCGAATTTAAATTTTTTTGTATAAGTTTTAGGACCCTATTTTTATATACAGAAATATGGTTCAATTTAATGCCAGTTTAAATGCAACTGGAATTTTTTTAAATATTCTAAATAAGAAACAATTTTAATTTTTCATAATTAAGATTGAATTATTTAATGATTTTTAACTTTTGGATTTTCAGGAGAAACCATTTACTGTGAAACTTGTTAAAATGAATATTAATATAAATAATTTTTAGATAACCTAAATCAGTTCATCAATAGTTTTAAAGTGTCTTAAGATTTTAGGATGTAAGAAATAGTTTTTTTTTTGTTTTTGTGGCTTTCAATAAAATATTAAAAAATTGCTCTTGCATATATAATTATCTAATGTGCCTAGAGTGACTGTTTTCTAAATTTTAAAATAATTTTAAATGTCTATACAAAATAAATAGAGCTAATCGATATATTTTTTTATAACTAAAAGACGTGAAAGAGCCATCAAATAATTTTTACCTTTCTTAAAGCTGGATTTATTTTAAAGGCTTATCTATTGAGATCCCAAAAAATCTATTTCCTTTAAGAAACCGTTAATATATTTTTTTTATATATTACGTTAAAATGTATTGTACTATAGGTATTTTTTTTTAATAAATCGTCCAGAAAATTTTAAACCTGCAAAATTATAGTGTAAGTAATTTTTTTTCTAAATAGTAATTTTTTAGGTTAATTACGAAAAAAATTCAATTACTAAATATAAAAAAAAAAACAATAAAAATTACTAACCCTATTTTAGTGTCAAATAATAAAATAGAAAAACTAAAATTAAATGCCCAAAAAGGTGGGAAAAAACCATTTTATGACTTTTATTTAATAGTACGTTTAGTACCTCTTATATTGTTATTTTTTTTTTATTATTTTCCTGTTCGATAATCAGTTGATAAGACCTTATTGCCAAATTTTATATAAAAAGACTAAAAAAGTCAACGGAAAAAGAAAGAAAACTTTATACAAAATTAGGAAATTGAAAGGAAAATAACGAAATACGATTTTATGGAACTTTGTTAAGCAGAATAAACATTTTATGTGAGAGACCATTAACAATATTCTCTATCAAACCGAATAGGAAAGTAAATAATAAAAATAACCATAAAAGGCAATTTGGTAAATTAATTCTATTTATTTTCTTTTATATGTACATATGCTATAATTGATAAAATTTTATAAATGTTAACATCTAGGATAGACTAACTGGGTAAGTGTATCCATTTTAGTTTACTATAAAGATTGAACGTGAACAAGTAGAGAAATTGATTAAAATAAATCTCTTACGTTGGCGGCATTATTAAGTATCGTTTTAATTTTCTTATAATTCTATATTAAAGGTCAAATTCTACATTTATTTTCAATATAAAAGTGACTAAAAGAGCTTTTTATTATCAGTATTTAAACTTAAAAGTGCAAAATTATTCTCATTTAGAAAATTTTTAAATTAAAAAAACAAATGGTACATAGAATTAATTAAAGTAATTTTGAAATCAGCATTCTTTTAACTAATTTATGTTCGTTTTTAGATTATTTTCTCTGAATTTATTGGATAGTAAAAAAATTAAGGCATGATGAGTATAATTTTGAAATTAATTTGTCTTCTATTGTATTTTATACATATTTTTTGAAAATATTATTGTATTTTGGAATATTTATTTTTAAGTCAATATTTAATATTTATTTTTAATACATTCTTTCGAATTTATAAAAAATCTATAAATTGACATGAAAGTTTTTTTTTAAATAATTCAAAAATTAAATGAAATTTTCTCTTGAAAATTGAAAAACAAAACAAAAAAGTTTAGAACATATTTTGTTAGGTACATTTATCCTATTATACTTTTAAACTATATTTATTTATTTATTAAGTATAGTTATTTAAATTCAAATATTATTTTATCTAAAAAATTAAATCAAATGCCAAATTTAAAAAATATCAAATTAGTTATGGAAATCTGCAGTTAGCTATGAACTCTTTTATTGAAGATTTTTAAATAATTCTTCTTTTGCAAATTTATCTCTAAAAAATAAGTTTTTTTTTAAATGAAATAGTTTTTAACTGTGACTTTGTTAAGAAAAATTTAATAATAACTTATTTGATAAATCAAATTATAAAAAGGTTTTAAAAGGATACCTTTTTTTTTAAAAAAAAAGAAGTTACAAAAATGTCAAATTAAATTCCTTTTAATAATTTCCTTTAGCAAAAAATTTTTTTATGATAACAAAATCTGACAAAGCATATTTTTGTTTAATTTCGTATCATATTTTTGGGCCTGGATTTTTTCTATACCAAAGATTAAATGGGAAAGAAATCAGATATTTTATATTAATATATTAGAGCATCAAACAACCAAGCATACAAAATTATTTTTTGAGCTGAATTTTTTTTGCATTTAATAATAACAATAATTTAATTTAAGAGAATTGTTTTTTAGCTAAAATTTACTAAATATTTTGAGATAATTTGAATTTTTACAATCGAAAAATGAATTTGGTAATATTTTTTTTATATTAAAAATAATATCATTTATAATTATAAAAATTAAAAGCCATCATATTCTTATTCTAATTACGGACTTTATTTTAAGTCATCTTAAAAATAAAAAAATATTATTGATTTGGTTTATTGTAAGTTTTAATATCATTATATAAAATTTAAATAAGATAAAATGACCTCTTAATATTTTTGGAAAACATATTATCTCTTAGTTTAAAAAAACTTTAATTTCAATAATATTAAAAAAAAACATTAAGGAGGAATTTTAAAAATTTAAAAATATTATTAGTATTTATACAAAAAAATGATTTTCAGAAAAATGTCTATACATAAAAAACGTAAAATAGATCAAACCTCATATTATATGAGATCATATTTTGTACTTAATTAATATACATTAGAAAAAGGATGTGTAAAGATTCTGATTTTGAAAAAAATAAATTTTGTTTAAAAAAATTCGTAAATCATTTCTGCAATAGAATTTTCGATTATATTTGTTGAAAATTAAACAGCTAATTATGAATAAATTTAATAATCAGTCTGTTTTTATATAAAAATTAAAAGAAAATCTTTAATTTTTAGTTTATGCAGTAGAATTTTATGCAATACAAAAATTTTGCTAATGATTATAAGGAATAAGAAGTAAATCGAACTTCCACTCGCTAAATAAGAATCACATTCAAAATTTCACTTTCATTTTTTTTTCATATATGTTTGTGATAAATTAAAAAATATTTTAATAATTGAATTATCTGTAAGAAAGATAAAATACCAACAACAAAAAATCCAAAGTGAACGTGAAGAGATTTTCAAAGTACTGCATTTATATGACGGAGTTCAAATAAAATAAAAGACGAGGAGAGTCTGCATTAATACACGTAATTGTTTCAGTACGTAGAGAATAAATTTAACATGAACCCATACTAAATCCCTTTTCCCATTGGATATATAGACAAAAGCTGTACATGGAATATTCCAAAAAATTGCTCGTACTATACGTAATAACTTCTGTATTTTCTGAAACTACAATATATCACATCTAAAAGTACAGGGAAAAAATAGAGACAATATCTAATAATCATATAGGATTCAAACAGATATTCTTTCGGATTGTATGAAATCCAAAAATTCCAACTTCTCAATAGACCGGGAATATAAGTTGTCCATAATGGAAAACTTTCCATAATAATGCGGTAACGGTAACTTGAGCAGTGTGCTCTTCAATAATCAATCATTCTGAAAATAACTTTCACCAAGATTGATTTGGCTAACAAGAGGACTATGAATTAAACAGAATCAAATGATTTTTATATATAATATGAAATAGGCAAGCCAGTACATGATTAGGAGATTTTGGGGGCAGGTGGTCAAGGATACTCTCTGTTCTATAAGTACGAGAATACTGTTGACTTAGGATCAACGTTGATATTAGCAGCCGTCAAGTAGTTGGATGGATGGTTATCATTTTAATTGAATTCGGAATACAACAGTTGATGATGATAGTTTTTTTTCTCTTTCTTTCCTTTTTTTATTTTATTTTCTATCGTAATAATATAATTATTTTGATGGAAATAAGGCTGATATTTTTGGTGAAAATATATTCAAAACCAAATGATCAAATTAAGATAAAAATATTCAACTTAAAATTTTTCTTAAGGATCACTTTTTCGTAATATTGTAGATCTGTACTTACATACAATCAAATATGAAAATTTCTCCTTTCAACTTTTCTGCTGTAATTATTTTCAATTCATAATAACCGTAGAGCCGTTTTTATATAATAAATTGAAAAAGAAATTTATCTCTAATCAGACGCTTTAGTCTCTCACGAAATCAAAAGAAAAAAACACTAACTTTTTAATTAATAAAAGAGAAGAGCACTTTTTTTAAATTCACCTTTCAAAAGAAAATACTCATTATTATTATTTTTTTAAGAAAAAGGCTAAACAAACACAATAAATAAATTTTATTGTCAAATAAAAAGTTTATCTTTTATTTTTTTCAGCTAGAAAAACAAAAAAAAAGTAACTTTTTAGAAGTTCACAACTTTTTCTTCTCACTTAAGTACACTTTAATTTTCGGATAATTTTTCCTTTTTCACTGGTAAACAAATTGAAAAAAATTATTCAAAAGCTTATTCTAATTATTATCCAAAATAAGCTTATTAATTTTATATTCCGTACAAGTAAAACAAAAAAAAAAATTCGATTAGTTTTTAAAAAAAATTAAACGGATAGGCATCAATCTAATCTATATATTGTATTTAATGATAAGTGGTAGCTTGCAAGGTTGATGTGTATTTAGATTTAGTCAAAGTAAATATTTCACTGCATTTAAAGGATTCGAAGATAAAAAAAATATTTACTGTTGTTTTTATTTTATATCGCATGTAAAACAAATATTGAGCTTAATCAACAAGGAAAACAGTAACAGAAGAACTTTTCTTTTAAATTCTTTTTCCAAGTTTTATTTTTTTCCTTTTTCTTTTTTGTTAATATAAGGAAATTTAATTCCAAAATATATATATGTATTGAGGTTTTAAGCCATACTTCAAAACCTACAAATCCTTATGGTTGTTTTTTTACCGATCCAATATTATAAAAAACGCGCGCGTTCCGATATTTAATTTTGCTTGGCTGTCAAGTCAACCTTTACCACACCGACATGTTATCAACGTTCAAAGGACGAATTCAAACTAAACTTTTATATGTCAAACGCTTTCATTGCAAGTCCCTATACCATGTCCTTATAAGAAGATGGTAACGATGACGGTGACGGTGCCGCTGCTAACTTAACGGATGACGGAAGCTTTGACGGTGATATTTGCGCTGACCGCAACAGTTACGGTAAAGTCGACTGTACTGCAACCGTCACCTGTAAAGTTCGTGTTCAACTTCGTCGGCAAAGTTAACTGGAGCTGTGGGGCTGCTGATATCGTTGCTGTTTCTGCCGGAGTTAACGCCAATCTATGCGCATCAACTGAAAATGCGCACTAAACACAAACTTTATATCCTTTTGAACTTTACTGCTGGGAAAATTTAATTTTCCGCATTTACTTGAAAAAACTTTCGATTCCCAATCATAGGGGTCGTGAATAGTCCGTTAAAGTTAACGATTTGTTAACCGGCAAATTAGTTACTGCATATTAATTTGATTTGCAAATGATTTTTTTACTATATCAATAAATCATAATTGGAATTATATATTTGCTTGTATTTAGAGAATTTATAACTTAAAATATATTAAGTATATTTTCTATGAAATAAATTTGGGACAATGCCAGTAGGAAGGACATTGGTCAACAGCAAATGGACAACAGTAAAAGCATCAACAATTTCAAACTTGAACGTGAGAATTTTTCAGATTCGAATGTAAATATTTGATTATTCCATATTATAACTCACTTTATCTGAAAGCATAAGTATAGCTTTTTTTATCAAACATAAGCAGAAGAAAAAATACATGACTATAAATATAGACTTGCACATGTATTATTATTCTTTGTTTTTGTTTTGTTTACTCACATTTTTAGAAATATAGATTAAAAAAGCTCCCGTTTATCACGAAGCACGCGATTCGCATGTGTATCCTTCGAATATGTATTTTTTTTATTAATTTGAAATTTTTTTTTGAAAGTTAAAAAAAAATTTATAAAGTGTTTTGATTATGTTTGTATTTATTTTTGTAGACAATTAATTTTTTTCATTAAGGCTTATTTAATAAGCCCCGATAAAATCCCCAAAAATTTTGCCAACAAAACAAATATGAAACGTACTAATTTTGACCCAGTTTGATTTTCTTATTACATTTCCGACCGTATTTTTATTTTCTATTGAATACCTTTCAAGTTTTCGTGAATTTAATTATGGTAAAAAAATAAAAATAAAAATAGAAAACAAAAAAATCTCAAACGAAGAATATAATTAATTTCGAGTAAATTACTACCAATTTATTAATAAATAAACCCGATTTACTTAAAGTATAATTATGAGCGATAATTGAAGGTTAAATTAGTAGAAATTGGGTAAAAAAGTTGACTTTCTATTGAAGGCATTAATAGCGGGTAGTCATTTTATATACAGTTTGATGAAAAGTCCCATTTCCAATGATTAATTACTTATGTCAACAGGGTGCAAATACTTAAATTTAAATCAATTGTCGATTAACTGCTTATAAGATTTTTAGTATTCGAGTTATTATATACAATTTAGCTTCTATAACGTTAGCATTAGATTTTTTATGTAAAATATATTAAATAAAATTCTCGTATCTGACAATCATAAGTATTTTATTTGCTTTTAGTGTTGATTTTTTGCATTTATTAATTTATATTTTTTTATAGTAAATAATTTTTTTTATTAACAATATCGGTTTAAAATATTATTAATTTTTTCAATATAATTGGTTTATTGTATTTGTTTGGTACTTACTATCAGTTTTATGATGAAATTAAAGATTATTGCCGTAAATATTTATATTTCAATATTAGATATCTTTAAATTCAGTAGATGATTGTATTATAAAATCACTTGAAATAAGCTGTGCTTGATTGGCGGATTATTTTCTTGAAAGGATTTTCTTAAACAATTAAATTCAGAACATAATTTTTTGAATCTAGAGCACATTTTTTCTTGAAGTCAATTCCACTTTTATTTAACTGAGAATAAATTAAAAAGAATATTTGAAATAGTTTGTTCAAAATTTACAAAAATTATGATAGTATCTTCGCACGATTGATGATAAATTGTTTAAGGTGGAAAAAAAGTATTTAGGAACAGTGTTAGATAGAACATTGTCACAAAAAGTTATCATGTGTAATTTTCGGAATTGTTGTGTTATAATAGGTTACTAATATATATATCCTCTAATGAACTTGCTTGATTTAGCAAAGTGAATTTTCTAACCTCCTAAAGTGAGTTTTCTTAACCTACCAGTTGTATAAGCTTAAATCCGCTGTTTTTTAGTCAAAAAACACATGTTTTTTTTCATAGAAAGCAAAAACATATATATTCAAAGTACTTGCCCTCCCTAGCTATACATTTTTCTTATCTGTCAGGCAATTTGTGGATACCACGCCAAAAAAATTTTTTGCTATTGGGTATCGTCTTCGTCCAAAAGAGGCTGCAATTGATGGTCCTCAACCTTCCTAGGCCGATTTTCACGCTTTTTGTCCCACAAATAAAAACTGCCGTCTTTGAACCGACGAAACCAATCTCGGCATGTAGTTTCCGATAAAGCACTGTCACCATAGGCCTCCATAAGCGTTCGATGGGATTCGACAGCCGATTTCTGCAAATTAATATAGAAAAGCAGAGGTTTCCGCATATGCTCCTTTTCTGGCACAAAACTAGACATGATTCGTAACAATGTCAAACTCATAAAAAAAAGTATGGCGTGCCCATGATAGCTTAATACGCTCACTCATGCCATCTATGACCAAACAGCGGATTTAAGCTTATACACCTGGTAGATAAGAAAATAAGAGCCGTATTTGAAACTTTCTTCTATGATTGATCCGCAGCAAAATTTGTTGAGAATAATATCTTGATAGTGCAATTTATGGTATCATTTTCACAAAACATTACTCTATTTGTACGTAAGCTCTTAATATGTTTCTAAACGATTTTTACCAAATATCCACTTGTTTTTAAATCTTAAATGAAACTATAAATAAACACCTCTTATCACACGCCCGACTCTCATATCTTCAATATCATCCGATATTGTTAACCCATTTTAAATCTGAAGATATTTAGAAAATATTTATAACATTTTCTTCTTTAATTGGAACGGTTATGAATATTTTCAATTGCTGATAATTGCTTTAACCTTTTGATTTCGAATAAAACCTCACATTGTAGATCCTTTGAGAGTTCTGAGTATTTATATTACCTGCAGAGGAAGATACAATTTATAGCTTAATGACATTATTAAAAAAGTCAGTACTTTTCACAGGATAGTTAACATTTTCATTAGTAGTAAGTGTAAGGTCAGACAAACTATTATAACTACTACGAACTCAAAAAGAAATTCGTTCTCCTT
Organism: Atherix ibis; assembly: GCA_958298945.1. Classification (NCBI taxonomy): domain Eukaryota; kingdom Metazoa; phylum Arthropoda; class Insecta; order Diptera; family Athericidae; genus Atherix; species Atherix ibis. Next base: position 34,861,400 of record OY282609.1, read on the forward strand.
ATCTTTAATAATTTCAACATAATAGACCAATTATTTCACTCTCTCTCTCTCCACTTCTAAACTTCCTTTTCATATCCAGATTATAAGCCTTAGTTGGTAGTAGTATTAATATTAGCTACGTCTCTAAATATGCTTAAGAAGGATTCTTTAAAATGACTCTAGCCAATCCTGGGTAATGAAAAAATTATTCCTGATTACCAATTTGGCTTCCGATCTGAACACCCCACAATCCAGCAATGCTCTCGCGTTGTTGATTACATTACATTATCTCGTCAGAGGAAAGAGTATTGCCCAGGAGTATTTTTAGATATCTTCCAAGCTTTTGATCGTATGTGGCATCCTGGGCTCCTTTGGAAACTCAAGAGCTTTTTTCCATCAACATATTGCCTTATTATAAATTCATAACTCTCCCATCATCATTTCCAAGTTGCAATTAACTCAAAATCTTCGGAAACATATCCTATTCTATCCGGAGTCCCACAAGGCAGTATCCTTGATAAAATTTTACATAATATTTATATCCATAATATCCCATTTAATCCTAATATTATCATTGCAACTTATGCAAATGATACAGCCGTACTTGTTATCCATACAAATCTTGAAATAACTCCAAACAACCTTAAATCCTGGTTTAAGAGATCAAGAATGAGGGTAAATGAACAGAAGAGTGCTCACATTACTTTCACACTTTGTCTTCATTAAGGATTAAAGCAATGTGGTTCCACAATATGATAAAGTACCATATTTGGAACTTTACCTGGACAAGATATTAACATGGAAACTCATACTAGACTAAAAAAACTTAAAGCTTCTAGGCGTTACTTAGTACTCCTTAGACTACTGTTGGTCAAACGCTCGAACTTAACAATTAAAAGTAAGCTTCTAATCTACAATACAAATTATAAAACATATTTGGACATATGGAATTAAACTTTGAGGGTCAACGAAACTTTTCAATTCCTATTGCGTCCAGGCCATATAATCAAAGATCCTCCGTAAAATCGTGATCTAAATGCTCCCTTCATTCAGAACCTGTGCATTTCCTGCTATCAAAAATTTCACTCCCGTTTATCTTATCATCATAGTCAACTTGTGAGAGAATTGTCCTGTACTGCCCTCTTTGGAAACACGCATCGGTACATAAGAGACAATGGCATAGAGATTTTACAAGGTACCATGGGAAAGCCATAATTTTTTTATGAGTTTGACATCTGTCAAAATTAATCAGTACACATTGTCAGCAATTTCGTACAACAACATACATTTTTCCTTTGGTAACCATAATGTTTTCCTTTGGTTTTGTGCCAGAAAAGGAGCATATGCGGAAAGCTCTGCTTTTCTGATTCAATTTGAAGAAATTGGTTACCGAATCGCATCGAATGCTTATGGAGGCCTATGGTGACAGTTTTTTATCGGAAACAACGTGCCAAGATTGGTTTCGTCAGTTCAAAGACGGCAATTTTGACTGGTGAGACAAGAAGCGTTTTAAATCGGCCTAGGAAGGTTGAGGACCATCAATTGCAGGTCTATTTTGGACGAAGACGATACCCAATCGCAAAAAATGCTCACGCCAATTCCATGAGTCTGCGTGCCATGAGGAAGATTGAAAAGATCGGAAAATGGGTGCGGCCTGAATTGAATGATAGGCAGATGGAGCGACGCCAAAACACATACGAAATCTTGCTCTCCAGACAAAAAAAAAAGTCGTTCCTGCATCGGATTGTGACAGTCAATAAAAGTGGATATATTTTGAGAATCCTAAACGCAAGAAATCGTGGGTTGATCACAGCCAACCATCAACATCTTCTACAAGACCAAATCGCTTCGGACGGAAGACGATGCTGTGCGTTTGGTGGGATCAGCAGGGTATCGTCTATTATTAGATGTTGAAACCTGGTGAAACTGACAATGCCCACCGCTTCCACCAACAACTGATCAAATTGCACCGTGCTCTGTGTGAAAAAAAAAGACGGATTATCAACCAAGCCATGACAAGCTGATTTTCCTACACAACAACGCACCATCGCACATGTCAGAAATCGTCCAAAACTAATTTTGCACTAAAAAAACAGCGGATTTAAGCTTATATACCTGGCACCTTTTATTAGTTGGAGAAACGCCGATGGGTGTTTACTCCCATTTCATGATGCTAAAGATTATTAATTAAAATGATATATAAATCTGCTTATTACAAGAAAATTGTAGTTACAGATGAAAAAAAACGACTGATCAGTCTATCTCTACACACAATTGTTTTTCAAAAAGTTGGTAAACTTCTTATTCACACAGTTTTTCTATTGATAACATATAATGGTAAAAAACTATAATTTATAAAAACAGGTTTCAAAAAATAGCCCCAACAAGAAATTCAGCGTTTAGAAAAAACTTTTTTAATTATTTTCAAAAAAATTGAAAATTGTTTTCTTAAAAATCATATTCAAAAAGTAATAATTTTCTTTTAAATAAATTATTTAGTATTTTTTTGAAATAAAATTTGAAAATTTATTATTTATTTAAACAATTTACAAAAAAATGCATAAAGAAAAAATCAAATCCAATGTTGAATGGAAGAAATTTAAACAAGAACTTTAACCTTCGCAGATGTTTGGAAATTTTTTTCAATTCTTTTTATATATAAAAAAAAAATTTAAAATCCTACAGTAACCTAAAATATACCACAAAAAACAGAATTTCTAGGCCTAAAAATAACAACAAAATAATAAAATTACCTTGATAAGAATTTTGATGCATATAGAAGAAAAATTTTAAATATTCAAAAAGGTTGCGTTTCGTTCTTCTAATGGGGAGAATCGTCCTGTAAACCACAAAAGCATGAAAAAGGCATAACCAAAATGCTGTAGGGTAAAAAGAAGAATTAATAAAATAAATTTTTAGGAGTAAAAGAAAATGGAATGTAATCAAACGTGAATTTCCAAAGCAATCAAATTATATACTATTAAAGTTATTTGATAAAAACAGATCGACTTGCTTGAAGGTTTCGTCCCTGTCCATAGAAATGGTAAGCTAAGTATTTTTAGTCCGCATTTTTAATGTAATACCTTTTCATTTTTTGAAAATATAATTTTAAGTATTTCATATTTTCTAAGAGATTACGGTAAAGCATTATTTCTTATCGTACTCAAATTTGGTTTACATCATTTCTTATGATGATAATGACGTTGGGAAAATATTGCAATATTTTTTATAAAAGGAAATTCTGATATTTTATCTTGTAGCTAAAAGTGTAATTTAATTTTTTTTGTTTTAAATTTGTCCCCATTCAAATCTTAGCAAATCCAATCTTGTTCTTATATTTTTAAGAAATCAAATCAATTTTTCATAATTTGCCAAAATTGTGAGACTTAGTGTGCGAAGGAAAAATACCAAAATTGAGGAAAATATGTAAAAGAGCAAGAGTTTAACTTGTTTGGCCTATTTTCAGATACCCTCAAAATAAAATCCCAAAGAAGTTATCGACTCGCCTATCCGTTGCTCAATAAAGGGAATAAGACCCGTGACCGCGTTGTTAACAAATCCATATAGACTGAACGAATATATATTAGACATATGGTTTGGGTAAAAATTAAATCAAGATCGCTTTTGCAGTAAATTTAATAAATTTCACTATCAAAATAAGGGGGAAAAAGAGCGACTGAACATGTTTTTACTTATTCTAAGATAAAGAATATGCTAAACTAGGAACTATAATTATCAACAAACTATATATCAATAATGAATTAAACCAAATTTTCCTATAAACCAAAGTACTAATTTCTCGAACCTAAATAAATAAGAATTTATGGATCAAAGTAATTAAAAAACTAAAGAGTAAAAAGACAAACATTCACAAATGTCCAAAAAATTAAAAAAATCCTCACATCTTAAATAAAATTAAATAATTATTAAAGGTTTTATGCTATCCACAGTTGAGTAGATATGCTTTTTAAAAAACACGAATTTTCCTGAAATGTGGTTTAAATTTTTAAAATCATATATCAGGAAAATTCGTGTTTTAAAAATAAAATATAAATGGGCAGACATCTTTGCATTAAAGTAACCGATTTCCTATAATCAAACTTTCTATATTATGGCTAGCAGTATAACTTTACAGAATATAGGACTCATTCTATTCTCTACTATGCCAAATACGACATCTAACAAATTTTCAGACAAAAACTAAACTATCTGCTGAAGTAACTATATTTATTTATGTGATGATAAATTTTAACACGGTTTGTGTCACATTATTAAGTCTACAAAACTCCAAAATGAAGGATTTTTAATAACTAATAAACTAAAAGGTCACAATTATTTTTATCGATAAATTTAATTGAAAATTATATTTATTGTATGGACATTCTGATAAAGAAATCTCACATGCAAAAAACCGATTGACCAATTCTTAGTCGAGAGTTCGGCCGATTCGGCCATTTTTTCGACCGGCTCCTATTTTTGTTTTATTCTTGTTCGTCTTACGTTCAAAAAGTATCGCGACTGCTTTTTCAAAAATTACGTATTTAAGGTTACAATATGTAATTTTTGAAAAAAAATGAATAAATACGTAATTTTTGAAAAAAAACAGTCGCGATACTTTTTGAGGTCTGTTCAAAACGAATCGCGGCTGTTTTTTCAAAAATTACGTATTTATTCATGAATATCTATTTTGTCCCCTTCAAAGTAATCCCCACCAGATATTATACACTTGTGGCAACGTTCTTTCCAATCATTGAAGCACTTCAAAAAATCATTTTTTGTGATCTTCATGGGGCTCTTCAGTTTCGGGAACAAGAAAAAGTCGCAGGGGGCCAGATCTGGGGAATACGGTGGCTACGGCATTATTAGTGTGTTGATTTTGCAACGATGCATGAGCAAAGGCGTTATGATGGTGCAAAAGATAATTTTTGTTCTTCAACAAATCCGGGCGTTTCTGGCGGATTGCTTCCGGCAACTTGCGCATAACTAGCAGATAATATTCCTTATTGACCATTCTACCCTATGGCAAGAACTCATGATGCACCACGCATAACCATAAACACATGATTCGTCACCAAATAAGGCCCCCTGGAGCAAATTTGGGTCGTTGCGAACAGAGTCCAACAATGTTAATGCGATACTGTTTTCTGTCCAAATTAAGCAATTTTGATACGAATTTTGCGACGACTCATCTCACGCCCAAATCATTGGTAAAAATTGAATGGCACGAGCCCATAGATATGTTTAAGGCCTCATCAACTTCTTTGACGGTGATTAACACAAAATTTGATACAGATTTGTTGATCCATTTTTTGGAATGGGCAAAAATCAAAGACGACCCAAAGCACGTGCAAGCAAAGCAGCTGTCAAAAATTAACTGAACATTCAAATGACCGAACTTGTGGGCATTTGTGAGAGACATGAGTACCAACATAACACCACGAAAAATCGAAAATCGAATATACACAATTCGCGAAAAATTCAAAATTCGCCATACTTTTTGAACAGACCTCGTACTTTAATCTTCAAATACTTCTATTAGTAATGCATTAATTTAAAGGCTTACACATTTCCATTTGGAAGAAAAAATATGTTTTAATATCCTTTTAGGAAAGTACTTGGTGAATACCACTGCTCCATTAAATTAAATAGATGATAAGATGCACTTCAATTCTTATAAGTCTTCCTCTGGTTAATTTCTGAAGACCTATTAACTTATTGTCGAAATACTGCAAACAAACTTTGAAAAACTCATTTAGAAATACAAAAAAAATCTTTTTTTGAAAACGAAATTATTATGGCAACTTAGTTTTCGATCGAAATACTATAAAATCCGATAATGTCACCCTTGAGCCAAGGAAGTACAGACTTCGTTTAACCGCTTGCTCGATTTTTCATCAAAAATAACTTGTGATCTTTAACAAGTATTTTTTTTTTAAATATTTTATATAAGTAGACTGTGAAAGGTATTAAGTGTAAAAGGTGTACATAATGTAGAAAACCTTATTCTAGGTGTGGGGCAGCTTTCAGTTTGGAACGTTGATGGAGATTCCACCGCCAAAATAAATTATTACCGTAATGGTGATCTTCTGTTAACTACAAAATAACCAATAATTTTCTAAAAAAATAAAAAAATAACTATTGACAACACTCAAGTTAATCTTTCTTCTCTAGATGGTAAAGTAAATCTGGCGAGAAAGAATTTATAAAGGGCCTTACCGAATATAATGAAGTAGATGCGCGAAAAAATTGCTCTATTCCGCAAAGACACCAAAATTTTCACAGGAATAATAGTGTTCGCGTTCAATTTATACGACATTCTAATATTTTTCATTAAAAAAATACTTTCCAAACCCGATGAGGTGCAAAAAACGCTTACATCAGGTGACCAAGACTGTCCATCAATTGCAGTATGGAGAAAAGTCCTTATCAACACACTTTTCTGCACTCTCATAACACCTGTTAGACAACCAAAACTATCAACCATTGTTCAACCAAAGCCAAATCTTCAACTTAAATCTCTCCAAAAAATTAATGAACCTGTACCAAAACTCTAAAAAAAAACTTCCTCCACTTTGAGTATTACTATTTGAAAAATTATTTCTCCACCAATATCATTGGTGGAGCAGCAGAGAAATTAAATTTCCTCTTAGATTCGATGGAGAACCTGAGTTCGGTGGAGCGAGAAGTGAATGGCACGCAATGTAAAGTCTGGAAAGCCAGGCTTAAGCGCTAAGAAGGTGTAAGAGTGTTAAATTGAATTTTAGGAAAAGCAAGTGGCTTTGCATCTTCCAAACTATATGCTGTTCCCTTTTTCCTATCCAGCTTTTTCCTATCCAGCTTTGTTGGCGTAAAATTATCTTCAATAAATGGCCAAACTCAACTCATTGATGGTACACCAACCTTCTTTGCAACCAAGGGTACATTTTCTATCGTTGACCTACCTTCAGACCTTCACGAATGTATGGTTTATGTTCACAGAAGATGTTTAATTTTCCAGAGGGAACTGACCACCTGCCCATTGCAATGGAAGCTAACGTAGTATACTCAAATGTTAAACCACTTTCACGCTTCATATAACAATGGGCAAACTTAGATAAATTTAGGCGCGTCCTGATCAAGAGCGGAAAATGTGACGAAACATTCCTGATAAAGTAGCCAAAAATATGACGAAACATTCTAAAACTAGAAGCTGCTGAGTCAATTCTATCCTGTACTGGTACGATCAGATGACAGCCAGTATGGCACTCACAAGAAATTGCAACACTAAGAAGAGAATGAAACCTGGCCTTGAAGAAATATTTCCGTTACTTCAGTACGACAAACTTTCTCGAGTTGAGACTTAAAACTACCAGAGTCAAGAAGGTATTAAGAGTGGCCACGTTTACAGCATGGAATAATTTTACTGCCACCATTGACACTAGGTTCTATTGGCAGAAAGCATATTGTGGAACTAATCGGATTCTCGATGGTCAAAAGAATTAAATTATTTCATCAATTGAGACTGAGAATGGGATTATAACTGACTCCCTTCCATCATCGAGGAACTCGCCACAGCGTGGAAATCGTTCTCCTCGAACAACCATTCGAAAATTGTAGAGACAAAGTATACTTTCCGGTAAATTCCTCACCAATTTCGGCTTCTTTCACTTGTACCTTGAACCAGACAATATCCCTTGTAGAGTTAGATTAATATTTAACAACTTCAAGGGTACTACACCCAGTAGAACTAAACCAAAACAAATTCGGAAAACAATTATAGATTAATCTCACAATTGCCTTGTTTTTCCAAGATTCTGGAAAAAAATTTATCCTTCCAATTGAATCTGATTCTTGATAAGAAGCTCACCCCTCACCAATATACCTATAGGTTGGGCAGGGAGTTTCTGACAATGCTTTTGGAATTCCAGCATGCAATCCCGTGTTGCTAGAAACTAAGACTCTATAGTTTGTTGCTGTCATTTGATTTAGAAAAGGCATACGACTGAATTTGCGCCCTACAAGATACTTCTTCAATTGACTGAGTGGAGAGTCGATTCGGCCACTTTATCCCTACTGTGATCCTACCTAACTGGTTAGCGCAAATGGTATTTTTCAATACCCTATCAACATCACTCTCACCAGCGACATATCTCATCTATGCCGACATCCTATTTATGTTGATCGCTAAATCAAGTGTGCAGAAAATACTCAACTAAATTAATTAAATTATTTCTAGGATGTATGCCTTAGTTGCAAATATTAGGCCGTAATTGCAATAACAAATCCTTCCTCCCGACAAGCCCTGTAAGCTGCTATGCAAAAAGATGCGCGTTTGGATGAAGCCCACTTCGTCCGACAGATTTCATGCAATTCCTGCGTATTTCTATTACCCGAGGAGAGAGTAGGAATCTATAGATTAACAATATGAGGTAATCAGAGTAGCTAAAGCTTTAATGGACAGAACGTTGCTCTATTCCCTCACTTCAAACATTAGAATATCGGCAGTTTAAAGCAGCGGTCAATTGCTGTGTTCGACTAGCCAGTGGAGTACATCCGACTTCCATGGTGGACCCTCTACTTATTGATATTAGTCCAAAACCTCTATAACATTACTTATATAAGTTTTGTATTAACCTTTCTCATAATAACCTATGCTTTCCAAATTATCATCTCCATAATTTTCTAAAATAAATTATATCCACCTCTTACTCAAAAAGAAATAAATTGCGCCAAACTAAGCCCATCTCCTCCCTCCGTCCCCTCCTTATAATATTTATCTGTCAGTTCAAAAGAAATTCATCCACTTTTTCTCTTAAATTTCAAACTTCCCTTTCATACTCGGAAACTGTGGTGTATAGCGAAGATAAGGAAACTTTTTTTTGAATTGGTGGGTGGATTGGATGATTCTACACTTCTGTTCACGGACACATTTGTCGATAACTATACAACATGCTTTCCTATTATCCAGTTAGGTGGCGGCGAATATCGCAAGATCGAGTGTTATCCTACCAGGTAGAGGTTCTCTTTCTATAGTGAACTGCGGGAAATTAGGACGGCAGTTGGGACAGCAAATCGCAGATTCATTTGCTTTCAAATAATCCGGTGGTCAATGAAATTTGTCGCCATCTGTTGAACAATGGAAACGTCGGATTTTGTTGGAATCCGGGTCACGCTGGTATTCTCAGCAATGAGTGGGCTGATCAGGTGTTGCGGAATACGGCAAAACAACTTACCGTATCTACTTACCAAATGGTATTTAACATCATTAGCCATGCGTAGACAAACAGACTGAACCAACAGTGGAAGAGTTTTTCCACACATTGGCCTAACATCGCAAAAGCAGTCTACTCACAACCATTCCGAAAATCTGGGCAAACTTCTCGGAATTCGAACAGGGCATACTGCACTTACTCTTGGTTTTCTCATGGAGGCAATAAATCCCATAAACCAGAATTTTTTTTTGAATAGAGCTCCTTCCATTGTGAAGTTTCTAGTAGATACAACAATTCTTTTCACTTGTCTAAAAGAACCTTACTCCAAAAAAATTAATAACATCTGATTATTCTCTTAAAAACCAATCAACTAGTTTCTATGGGTAAGCTGGAAATGACGGCCTAGTCGCCAAATGGCCTCATAGTCGTAATATCCTCTGGCTCTTATTTCAAGGACGATACAACAACACCAAAATTATACATGACGAAATTTTTTAACTTTAATGCCGAAAAACTATTTCGATCTTTGGATATCTTAAGAAAACCAAAAGCATTTAAAATTGCTAGATACTAAAGACATTTTTCTTTGAAACAAAATATAAGGTAGATCTATTTTTCAGGTTAAAAAGGTTTTCAGACGGCTCATAAAGTGTCTTTTTCAATAGTAATAATTTTATAGAATCCAAGAAAATCCAAGGAAATACTAAGAAACTTTTAAAAAAATTTGGACTTTAAACTTTCAATATGAATTTTTCAATTCTTCGTTTGGAATGCTGAAGATCTATAAAAATTAGGTAATCTCAGGAGAGCTAAAGAATCTTCAAATTATTACAATAAAAACTTTTTCTCTATAAATGCAGCCTGAAATAGACCTATGGTATTTTAAATTAGATAAAGATCTTTCAGCTCTGTAAGTTACTCTTATCCTAAAAATATCCTTAGAATCGAGCCTAATGACTTTTTGTTCTTTTAAATGTTTGGTATTAAGAATGAAATATTGGAATTGTAAAAAATCAGATTTTTCTACATATATAAAAAACACAAAAGAAGACGTAATTCCAAAAAATACAGTCAATATTTTTAATATCAAATTTAATTTGTCCTATAAAACAGTCCCACACCTTTTTTGGATTTTATGTTTTCTTCCTTATTAAATCCAATGCAGCAATTAGCTCCATTCTATCAATTTCTACAATAAATTTGATTGCATGACTTTCACATTTCATTAATTAGAATAATAGCGAAAAAAGGTAAAAAATGAAAATAAATACAATAAATCCGCACACCATAATACGTTACCAATTAATCACAATAGCGTAAATACTCTTACTCCCCAAAAAGAATAAGAAGAATTTTTTTTTCGTCCTTTTCAATTGTTATGCGAACGCTAATAAAATTCTCTTTTTAATTATATTAAGAAGTCGAATCTAGTAAATTTTTTTTTAGAATTACAATCGCACAAATGCGATTAAATACTTACGAATACTACCCTCTATTTGGTAATTATCGATATTCAATAGATTTTATAACATTTTCAAAATTAATCTCAAGTAACATTTTCTTTTTGATAACGACGAGTATTTATTGCTGGAAAAATTTCCATTTCATTTCCTATGGAATGTTTACAAATTTTCGAAAGCAACCACCTCACGTAAGAGTGTGAACGTACAAGTGTATAGGGAAAACAATGAATGGCATACGATTTAAATCAATTAAATTCATCGAAAATTACGAGTATATATTATCTGCGTGGGTGGGTGGGTATATGTTTAATGTACGAGTAAATATTGCGGAAAAGGTAATTTTAGAATTATTTATTTATATGTATTGTACCGGAAATTAGAATGAAATTTAAACTAAAATCGATCTTACGGAAAAGTAATTAAGCGCACGTGAAAGTTTTCCATTAATTTTCCATGTTATTTTTCGCTTAGGGGTATAGAAAACGTATTCGCATTTGAAAGTAATTGTAAAATTCACATATTAGGGTAATAAATTTTATGATTTTCGAATTAGCAGTACGACTTACTATTGGTTTGATTTTCCAATATATGCTGGAGTGGGTAGTCTTTATTTATTTAATTTCACGTAACCATTTTTATTTTTGGAATTCATTTTTGTATATTTGCCATAAAATACGAGAGTACGAAATTTCTGATATTATCGTATGAGCATGTATAATTTTTGAACTATAATATTTTGCTGGAACGTATTAGTTAAAGTTGACAAAATTAGATTTATATGTAATTATTAACTAGTATTTGAATAAATGTATTAATAATATTATAATATACAGAGTAGAATAAATAAATAACAAACAACGAATATTTTTTTAATACTGACTTAAGGAAAACAGGTACATTGAATAAAGTAGAATCGATCATTATATAGGAGAAAAAGGAGTTGTAAGCTTGTTGGAATGTTAGTTTTATGCTTGCATGTATACCGAAACAGATAGAAAGGAAGACGTTTAACCTAAGAGTCTAATCTTATTGGATATCTAATAAAAATACTCACTTTTGTCATTTAAGAATGTAATCACAGAAAATTTTATCGAACGTAATATTTTCTATTGTAATACACGTTAACTCTTGATTTTTTTGATGCTTTTTATATAATGATTTAAAAAAAAAATAATAAAAAACCATTTTTATCTAAATGGAAGATTAAGAAATTTCTATTTAAATCCTATGAAAAAGACATGCTTCTAAAATTACTTCATATTTTAATGATACCATATAAAAAGAGAAATTCTACTATGTCGTTTAACTATAAAAATCATAATTTCTAAAATTAACCCCTTCTCATCTGCTCTCTGTGTACAGAGATAATTAGAACACCTCCGCTTGTATCGGATCATTTATTGCTGTATATTTATGTGTTTATTTTTAATAGATTACACTTGACACGTGGTGCGCATTATACTCAGATGTACTTAGTAAGCATTGCCATTTTTTAGTGAAAATAATTACACTCAAACAACGCTTACAAATTATTTAATTTTATTATCAAAATTCGTGCTCTGTGAAAAATATGTTCCGCCCATTTCGACCATTTTATGGTCGCCATAATCGATTTACTGACCAAGCAATGCAAGCCATAGTGATAATATTTTATAGCAGATTTACGCTATTGGACTTCTAACCGTCAACCCGTATGTGTAGAGTACTTACAGATGAAAATATTGCTACTGTAGCGTTCAGTGTTAGTGAAGACCGCGATTTGTCCATCCGTCGCCGTTCATAGCAATTGGGATTGTGTTACTCGACTTTGTGGAAGATCTTAAACAAGTATCTTGGTCTGAAAGCACATAAAATACAGCTCATGAAAGAAGTAAAGCCTGCCAAAGCATCGAAATTAGAACAATTTGAGGAAAGTCCTTTTTTTACCAAAAACTTGCGTTTACTGACGAATCCCATTTCTGGTTGAATGGGATGTGAGTAACCAAAATTGTCGCATTCGGTCTAATGAACAATCACACGCAAAACAAGAACTACCATTGTACTATTGCCATCAATGTAACCAGCCTTCACTCCATGACTTCGCAAATTTTTTTGAACAAAATTTCAAGAGCTGCATCTGGTTGATATGTGGTTTCAACAAGATGGCGCTACATGCCACAGAGCACGTGAAACAATGGACATATTGAGAGATGCCTTCGGTGAGCAACTTATCCTACGTTTTGGACCGGTGAGTTGGCCGCTTAGATCGTGCGATTTGGGGCCCATAGGCTATTTTAATAGGGCTACGTGAAGTCTTCCATGTATTCCAATAAACCAGCGTCACTTGAAAAACAACATTACACAGCAGTAACAGCGCTCAAGATAATTACCAGCATCTCCCATCAGCGATCCGTAGACCATACCCGCGATTTGGGTATCAACCACAGCCACCACGTTTCTGCCTAAACCGCCACACCATTGTCGGGCACAGTGTGTTTGAACACCATAGGGCACCCCGATTCCCGTGGAACCTATTTTTATTTTAAGAGTACTTCGATTTGTACTCTGCTCATTTAGCTACGGCCAGTAATCTTGTAAATACCTAGCTTAGGCACGCGGTTTCGCCAAGACCCTAAAGTACAACCGGAATCGACCTTGATCTTTCACCTGGTTGAAGCCACCCTGCGTATCACTCACACACTCATTCTCGCACCATTTTCGCTCTCTTCTAAAAAAGTGCCACCGCAAATCTATTGAAGCCGTCATACCGTTCTCTTATACCTAACACTCCATTCACATCCACACTCTCATCATTCCCCAAGATTCCACATGCACCTAGATCACGCAAATCTCCGTACAGGCCACACTCACTGATAAGGTGCTTGGCATTCTCCTCCACCGCCTCACAAGGGCATTTAGCTACCGCAGCCAGACCATGCCTGTATAGGAACCCATTCATACTGCCATGTCCCGTGAGTAAATACCCAAGGTATAGACAAAATTCAAATCCATACGCAGATGAAAAGCACACATCCGAAATGAATATGTGCGTCCATCTGACATTCATGCTCTCCTCCCATTGACGTTGCCAAATTGCATAAATTCTATTTAGGACCAGTGTACGCCGCTGGCGTGGATTAAGATCCTGAACCTCACCGTTCATAACCGAACAACCAGCAAGCGGGATGCCTCACTGTAGATGGTAGCGAATGTTTCTACGCAGCATCTCCAGGTCCCGTGGAATTTCTGCCATGAGAACCTGCATCGTCTCGGTTGAAACGGGTCTACATACATTCAAACATGCATATAAAGATAGACCCTGAACTAAATTTATGCCTACTCTTCCATACTGGTAGCGCATAATGTCACCCCAAATACACGACAGATACATAGCATACGGAACAAACATACCCTTGTACAGGATCGAAGTCCTCATTCTTTGTGAAATCCTCTAACCAGTTTGCCAACCAAACCAGCCACGACCCTTCTTATATGTTGCAAGTGAGGCCGAAAGGTCAGCCTCTCTCCAACCTTTACTCCAAGGAAACGTACTTCCCGCACGTATCGGACCCCGACCGCCTATAATCGAAAATTTTGTGGCCTACTGAGCTTAAAAAATTCCCTCTTTAGATTGGTAACCTATGCCTCTAATGCGGATACCGCATCGTTCAGATCGCCCATGACGAGCAGCACACCACCAATCTACTCCACTGTTACTGCCAGGCCAGCAACATCCTGGCGTATACACCTCAGCACGTCTCTTACTGAAGACGCTCTAGTTCATTTCTGTCGGAGCCTCTACTCATCTTCTGTCGGCTCTTCAGTTGCACTCAATTGCACGGCCATTATCGGTACTTCCTTCACACTCACCCCGGCCGCCACAGCCACCTCACTGGTCACCACCTCTTGCTCAGCTATATCGAAAAGAAGCCGCCTAGTCTTGTCCGATGGACGACTCTTCACCATTAAAGAAGCTGTCTTCATACGCGAAAACAACGAGAAAAGAAACCGCAAAAACTAGGGAAAAAAATTGCCCCTCAAATGACCCTCGCAAAAACTCCCGCGTGGCAATTCTACCACGCACAATTCCTGCAAAAAATCCAAATTCCACGAAATATCAAGCACAAGCAGAGAACCGCCATGCAGCTTCTGCTTATGGGAAATAAGCATGTACAATTCTAGTTAAAGTATTACAAATTCTGTTTTTTTTTTCAAATTTTCGCACTATCAGTAAAAACACTTTCAGTCTAAACAAAGTTTTTAGCCTTAGTTTTTCAAAATATTTATTTTCACTTCACTTTAAATTAATTGCCAAAAAATACCGATAATAATTACGAGTATAAAAATAAATATATCACAAAATACGAAATTGCGACCACTACGTTCGAATTTTCAAACACGACTTAATTTCTAGATAGGTAGGGTTCCCAGATATCTTTATACACACAAATTCGCTATTCCAGATGTTATATCCCTTATAGTTCTGAAGAGGTGGTTTTCTACACTAGCAAAACAACTACGTAAGCTTTCTCGCCTATCATTTCCTTTTGGAATTTTTCCTAATAGATGGAAAACAGCATTTGTTCAACCACTCCCCAAAAAAATCGAGGACTCATACCTCTTCAGTAGTCGTCCCATTATACTCACCGACCTATTACACTTTTTGTGTTGGGTTATTAGACTTGACATTTTAAAGGAATTAGACAGAGTTTGGCAATAAGCATTTTTGCTCAGTATTTTAGTAAATCACGCGACCAGTAACGATTGAGTCTTCGATGGGTGTTTTTAGGACAGGAAGTTATGAGTAATTCTTGAACAAGGGGATTAGAATGATGTGAGATGTATGAATGGAACTTTTTTTAACGGGACACATGAACATCATAAATAAAAGGGACTTTGAGATCATGGTGGATAACAGTGGATGTATTGCGAAAATTAAAGAAAGCGTCGAAAATTGTACGGAGTATGTTTATTGAAGGGATTGGATTTGATGGGAATTAGAAGGGTTAGTAGGATCCATAAGTTCTACTCCGTAAGTCCATATTGGTTTCAGTAGAGTTATTTCTAACCCTGTGAAATGAGATTTGCTTTTGAATGGTTTCTTCATCTAACAAATGACCATTTTCATCTAATACTCACACTGCCAATGTTTCCAGATGGCTTCATGACTGGTGCCGCTGTATCATGGCTTGTGTCCCCGCAACCTGTCATTCATATAAAATTGCTGTTTGCACTCCAAAGTATCGTAATATGACTTTTTAAAGGATCCACGCAGCTTTGAAAGATTTTCTTGGCTCATTGACTGATCGTGTTTTTAACAATATTTGACTTAACCTACTTAACGTTTAGTGGCCAAATCAGATAGCAGGAAAACTCTCGGTCATCTGACGTTAACCGCACTTCGTAACTTGCTACTACAGTCAAAAAAAATTTCTTTTCAAAAAAAAAGAAAAGAGTCGGTCTTTCTGCAGTCAAAAAAATTTCTTTTCATTAACTAAATCGATGCCTCCAAATTTCTCACCTTCTTATGAAATGTCACTTAACTCAAAATTTTCTTACTTTTAAGACGTCCTTCATATTTTCTTACTTTTCAAACTATTATTAGATTTTGTTCATATTATAGCCGTTCAATAACTTTTTCAAGTACCCTTTCCACATACGGCTAATTGCATTCCACCCACACAAAAAAAATTGCCAAATGACTTCATTATTGTAATGCTGCAATATGATCCTTGCCTAATGCCTTAGTAGCTTTTATATGAACAGATAAGCAATACCGACTGTGGTTTTTGAATGCAATGAACAAAATTACCATTTAAATGTTGTTTTAGGCAGCGAAAAAACATATATTCTTAAGAAGTGTTTCTCTTACAAAACTTTCAAATATTTACAAATCTAACATTTTCAAAAATGAATTAATCAAATTAAAAATATACAGAATTTTTTCTAGGTCAAGTTTATCTGCTTACTAAAATGTTCAAATTAGTTCAATGCGTAAAAAATCTCTCAAGTGTTCATAAAAATAAATTGAAAAATAAAAATTTTCAACTGACAAGAGTAATGTTAAGGGAAAAATTCCAGTAAATATGTAAATAAAAAAGAAGAATAAATAACAAGGGAAGAAAATATGAGAAAAAATTTACAACTAACTGGAAAATTTAGAGTGCCTCCGGAATTTCATAAGAACAAATTACATCAGCTGTACTACGACAAAAGTATATTTGCCGCTATTATCCTTATTCGAAAATAGTTCTTCATTCTTCTTCCTGTTCTTAGTTTGCATCTTTCTTTTTCTTCGTCTTTGTACAGTATTGCCAGAATCCTTTTTTCGTCCTTAGTTGGCATTAGAATTTATTTCGTACAATTTCGTTGTATTTTATCTGTGTCCATTTTGTTCTGGTTCTCTCCACTCCGACTGTCTTTGTGGCATGGACTACTGATGACCTGATGCTGAAAATATTTGTAGTCGAATGGGAATGACTATAACAGTGTATGCCGGAACTTATAATGCTTATGGTGTTGTGAGCAAGAAACACTTTCCTAATGAATTTAATTACAGTATCAGTAACTCAACACACCGCAGGAAATTAAAAGATCTTTCCAGTTAGAAGCAGCACAGTATCGCTTCTTTAAAATGTCTGCAATCCGACTCCGATGTGTGTACGGATGTTATGCTTGTATCCATCTTGCTATCTCACCTACTTTTCTATTTATAGATAGTAGCGAATATGAACAGCTTATGGGATATTAAGGTTTACTGTGGATTTGATGCAAAGTGGTGGAGGGTCCGATTTACCCTTTCGACGACTTCATTAGAATCTTTGCGGATAAAAATGCAAAACTTGCTGTGCAATCCAAAATACAAATTGAAAACATCCATTACCACCATATCTTCTACCCCTGGCATTTTATAAAGTCCTGCTTGCTATTTTACTGTTCCACCTGCAAACGTAATACCGCCAAATATAATCTTCTATTTGTATCCCTTGAATTTCCAGTTTTTCTCAGGTGAGATATACTCTCCTCCCACCACCGCAAATGCTGTTACATAATTTTTGCCAGCGTGCAACTTGGATATATTGAAATATTGTAATGTGTTGGCAGTAACAGCGTTGCAATCATCATCGTCATCATCATCAGCAGTCTTGCGGTTGAATGAGTTGTGATGATAATTGCCATGACAACGTATACGATATTTAAACAAATTAAAATAATTAAATTCTATGACATAGCGGTGTATGAATTTTAATTCCATCAAATTTATTTTTCTGTATACCCAAACTTGGAAGAAGATTGGTAGATACACGTACATACAAACGTGGAGCAATTTTGAGTTGTTTGCAACCCCCTTGTGCGTATTTATACCCTTCTCTAAAAATGATGTTATTTTTGTTTCTATTTTTATAATTTTATGTTAATTGCGAAAAAAAAAATTTTATATTGTATAATTTTAATCTTATTATGGACTGGAATTTTATATTCAAAAATAAACTTTTCCGAATGTTTAATTGAAAAATTACTATATATTTATATTTTGTATAAAAAAGCATTGAGAAAAATATAATTTCAATGTAAACGCATTAAATGCATAAATAAAAAGTAGAACTTTGAATGCAAAAAAAATTATTTTAACGAAGTTTTAGTAGAGTACTTTTGGTTCAGGTAAGTTGAGATTTGTGTATCAAACTTCAAGGCTACAGGTAGACTTTTTTAATAATTTCCATAATAATACGGAAATAAATAGTAAGGATTTTTATTTAAAATGTTCACAAATATTTACACAATTCCTCAAACAAAAGTGTTGAAATCAAACATCCTAAAAATATTCAAAAAGGTGGCCTGTTTTTACCAGAAATTTACATTATATCGAACCATGTTAACATTGCAATGATAGTTTGCAAATTTTGGTAGATCCAAGTACTAATATTTAAAAAAATTAGAATTGAGTTCCGCTAGTCTCAATACTATTAAAACAATTTTTACTTTATCACAAGGTAGCCATTTTAACGTTTTTCTGATATTTGATTCTGTTGTGAAATTCTACATTCCATAATATTATTTTCTTAACCTATTCTAATTTTTTTCAGAAACAAACAGTTTGGAATTGTTGTACCAAAATCATATCATGAAATGATAAAAAAATTGTTCTTTAAATACTTTTTAAAGATTTATATATACTCACTAAATAATTGATGTTACCTTTTAGGTTTGTACGTTTTGTTCGAGAAGTGGCTATGTCCCATTATAAGAACTTGTGCAAAAACTTTCTTCAACTTTTCTTTCTATAAACACATCTCCTCAACTTGAGCGTAACTGGTCAAGCAGTCTACTGAAATAAACCGTTTTTCAATGGGAGGAGTAATATATTTTTGTATGACCATATTTGTAATGTCAAAATCGCATGGCTATATTTAAAATGTCAAAATTATTTGCAACTGACAGTTGTATTTAATAATATTTGCAATTTATTCTTGGAAAGATATACGCCTCAAGACCGCTACAAAGTTATCTAATTTTTTTAATTAAAATAATCGTTATTTTTTTGAAGCTTAGCGTGTACTTCTTCCAAATTATCGTTGCCATAATCTGCTTAGTATTGAACTCTATCCTTTTTTAAACAATGTTCGCGTGCTAGTAAAATGACGATCAGGTAGAAGTGCCGAGAATATTGCCGCCGTTCAGGTATTGACGAGGACCTAAACTAATATATTTGAAGGCGTTCATAAAATACGTCGCAATAACATGTCGTATTTTATGGTTTAATTTAAATTTATATACTTAAAAAATAATTAGAAAAAGAAAAAGTTGAAGTATTTGCTAAAATTTTTTTGTGTTTTTAATACTTTTGCTCCACATGATGACATAGAAGATAAATCGCATACTAACAAAATTATCGAAGAACTAATGTAACCAGTCCATATGAGTCTTCCTCTCAGAAATTTTAGGTCCTCGGAAATTAAATCTATTATTATGCACCTTCCCAGTAAAAAACCTCCTCTTTATGATCTAATAATAGCCGCTATTCCGAAGAAAATTTCCCGAAAAGATTTAGTTTTAATTACATACATTTTCAATGATATACTGAACAACCTATTTTCCTTTACTCTGGAAAATTACTGTCATTAAAATAATATCTAAACTAAATAAACCCGTTAATTCTCCTTTTTCATATCAGCCTCTTATCAATCCTTGGTAAGATTTTTTGAAAAACTCCTATTAAAACGACTTTACCTCGTTAATGAAAAAATTATTCCTGATCACCATTTGGCTTCCGATCTGAGCACCCCATAATTCAGCAATGTCATCACGTTTTTTATCATATTGCGTCCTATCTTGAGAAGAAGAATATTACCCAGGAGTATTTTTAGATATCTCCCAAGCTGTTGATCGTGTGTGGCATCCTAGACTCCTCTGGAAACTCAAAAGAGATCTTCCTTCAACACACTACCTTAACATAAATTCATATCTCTTCCAACGTCATTTCCAAGTTCCAATTAACTCAGAATGCTCGGAAATATATCCTATTCTAGCCGGAGTCCCACAAGGTAGTATCTTTGGTCCCATTTTATGTAATATTTATACCCATGATATCCCATCTGATCCGTATATTATCATTGATACTTATGCAGAAGATACGGCCATATTTACTACCAATACAAATCCTCAAATAGCTTCCCACAATTTACAGTTCTATACCATATACACAACCTTCAATGCTGGTTTAAGGGATGTAGAGTGAACGTAAATGAACAGAAGAGTGCTCACATTACTTTCACACTTTGTCAAGGAAAACCTTAATAGCAACATGATTCCACAATATGATAAAGTACGTTATTTGGCACTTTACCTGAACAAAAGATTAACATAGAACCCACAGACTAGACTAAAAAGAATTGAAGCTAACAGACATTACCTACAACTTCTTAGACTACTGGACAAACGCTCGAAGCTAACAACCAAAACTAAACTTCTATTCTACAATACAAATTAGAAAACCTATTTGGACATATGAAATTGAATTTTGTGGTTCAACGAAACGTTCCAATTTATATCGCGTCCAGGCCTTACAATCCAAGATCCTCCATAAAATTTTTGATGCCCCTTTTTATGTTCGTAACACTGTAATACATCGTGACCTAAATGTTCCCTTTGTTCAGGACCTGTGCATTTCCCGATATCAAAAATTTCAGTCCCGTTAACCCTATCATCATAATCCACTTGTGAGAGAATTGTCTTGTACAGCCCTCCCCGGAAACACTCATCGGAGACTTAAGAGACAATGGCCTAGAGATTTTCTAGAGGAATCTAACTTCCATTAGTGGGAGAAATGCCGATGGGTGTTTACTCCCACTTCATGATGCACAAGATTGTTAATTAAAATGTTATGTTAATCTGCTTATTGCAATACAATCGTAGTTGCAAGCTGATTTTGCTCTGGAATAACTTAAAATTGTGTACTGATTATTCCAAGAAACCTTTACATTCCAAAAAAAGTGACCGTATGGAACAATGTCATCACTGGTCTTTATTTTTTTTTTAAATTGATTACTGTCAATGGTTAATGCTACAGATCGATGACAATAAACTTTTTATGGCCTGAATTGGAAGACATTGACTTAGCGAATATTTGGTTTGAACAAGACGGCACTGCATACCACACAGCTCATGCATCAACCGATTTATCGTGAAGGAAATGTGGCGGTATATATTTTTTAAATAATTAATTTATTTGGAAAATTTAAATTTATAAAAAATCATGCATACAATATTTTGTAAAAGAATTTATTTCAGTTCCTTAGTTTTTTTTAATCATTTTTTTATGATTTTTTAAAAGTGAATCAACCCAGAAAAGTATTCTGTAAGACTAAAAATCAAATTCAAAAATATCCTAATTAAATTATAAAAATATCTAATCACCATGCTTATCTTTGTCAAAAATACTTGAGCCACCATGGCTGCCATTCAGCTGATGTATTGACTGTTGATGTGTTTGCTGTTGGAGTCGTCCACCAAAAGTTGGCTCAAGAATTGTGAGAATTTGGCAGGCAATCAATATTGCCACATTATTATGGGATTTCAATTTTAATGCTGGGAATTGCATATAAGTAATTTTTATCCTGTTTTTTCTTTATAATTTTTTTATTATTATTTTAATTATTTTTTCTATTTTAATTATAATTTTTTCTTATATTATTTATTCTTTTATAAGTAATGAATATTGGATACCATCAATTTTTATAGCACACCATTCGTAGGACTTTATAGCATTTTTTTTAATTGTAATAGAATTGATATTTTCAAAGGAGGTATTTAATGATTTCTAATTATGTTGACGGCGGGATCATGATCGATCAATATTCAGTCTGCTTTCAAATTTCTATTTTTAAATCTATTATTTTCTATTGCATTTTATAAGCGGAGTACAAAATGAGGTGTTTTTTTTTCATCAACTACCATAAAACGACGATGCATTATTTCAACTTTGTATGAAATACACCAGCCCATCTGATGCAGCACTTCTAGTCATCTGCTGATGATGGTTAGATGTATTTGGAAGATATTGATTTAACGACTATGTGAGTTTAAGAAGACGGCGCTACGTGCCACACAGCCTAGGCTATAATCGATTTATTGCGAAAAAAGTTTTTCGCGTCAATAATTTCATGAAAAAAATATGTGCAATGACCTCCAAGAAGTTGTTATTTTATGGACTTCGTCCATAAACCAAAAATCACTAATGCATTAAAATTTAATAATGAACACCAAATACATGAAAAAAGGCCGGATTTATATCACAAGGTGGTCTAAAAGTGGAACAATCTTATTCGCTTCTTGAAACGGAGCGGATGTGTGTATTATTAATTGCATCAATTACACTTCAAAATGAATAAGAAAGTTTTTTTTGCCATATTTATTGTTTGTTTTATTTGAAAAAAAAAATTTTTTTACTAATATTAAAAAACGCTGTATTAAATTTCTTATTTTTGGATGCCTTGTTACTATATATTTTGTAGTTGTTTTACTCTGTAATTTAAAAAAAAAATATACACGGTAATTTTGCAAAAATATTAAGTTGTGTTTAATTATTAGCTAGGATTTTATTCATTATTCTATAAATTTTCAATACATAGGACAAAGTGCTCATATCACTATTTTTTCAATATTTCTTTAATTATCAACTATGTGTGAACGAAATGACAGTAAATGCTACGAGTATCTCAAAATAATGCTCCCTAAATCAAGCCATTTCTAGCTTAAATTACTAAAAAATATCATTTTTAAGAACTGGTATATTACTATTTTGAGGCCAAATTACACTAAAGTCTCCAATATTTTATGACCGTTTTGGAGTTACAAAATAAACCAATGGTTTCGAAATTACTTTTCATAAAGTTATGAACGCAAGACCAAAAATGTTTATTTCAAATTTTCCAATTTCCATACATACTTATATGCATATACAATAATATAGAAAATTATTTTTAATTACTTTAGAGACCTCTTAAAGTCATTTCACAATTTTTTTTAAAGCTCATAGTTGTAAGCAAAACTTTATCTGCATTCTCCCAAAAAAAAAAAAAATATAAAAAGATTGAAAAAAAATATATTCTGTCAAAATCTCTGAATTATATGAATTTTCCCTATAACATTTTTCCTTACATCGAGGAAATGATCACCATCAAAATAACTCAATCAATTTCATCCGTCCGCATAATTAATTTTCCATCAAATACTTCCATTAGTTTATCCTATCTAACGGTTTCATGCTAGTTGGTGATGGCATTTGCTGAAAAAATTATTACCATCCTCCCTCTTGTTGATAAACTTGGAAGTGGTTGTACCACTGCCATTTCAACCATCAATCCCGGGTAATTTTTACAAATTCTATGAGCGGAAAAATTGCAATTCCATCTACAAAACCATTTGGGTATTGCTAGAATAATATCACTTCCACTATAGTAAAAGAATGTATGGATAAAAGTACAAAAAAAAATATTGAAATTTTTTAAAAGGAACGAATCGAAACTGAACTTTGATAGCAGACAAGTTTGCATTTTGCTGCATTCGCCAGTCAGTTCGGAAGTGCCCATGGTACTGATTTGAACTACTGGACCAATATGTGAACGCTGAAAAATGTCTCCAACTACTATTTCGATTCGCCATATCTTCCTTCTATCCACTTAAATTTATAACACATTTTTTAATATGAATGTTACTAGTTAAATTTGCATGAGTTTTTATGTTTGTAAATAATTTTTTTTATTAACGAAAATCGGGGCTGGGATGACCAGGATTTGTTTACAATTA
The DNA here is from genome assembly GCA_958298945.1 of Atherix ibis. NCBI lineage: Eukaryota > Metazoa > Arthropoda > Insecta > Diptera > Athericidae > Atherix > Atherix ibis. The sequence continues at coordinate 34,885,320 of OY282609.1, forward strand.
ATTTGAAAAATTTTCAATCAAGAGAGAATTATTCTTATGTCAAAATATTGTAGTTTCATTAACCATCTTAATATTTGTCTTATAAATATAAAATTTACACGAATATAAGTACAGGGTGTGTTTTATGTTCCAGGTTAAAGTTTTTTTTTAATAACTTTTAAAACTAAATATAATTTTGTAATTTATATTTTATTGATTTATTATATGGTCTTCAGCTTCAGCATTATGCATAAAACATGATGTCGGTTAAATCAAGGCAAGCTCTTTTAAGCACATTTTCATAAAATTTTCGCAGACTTTTCAGAAATTTCATTTTGAATGTTATCCTGAAGCATCGAGGCTGTGGTTGGTCTATTAGTGAATAACTTTCCTTTTAAGAACTCCCATACGAAGAAATCAGAAGGGTTCAGTCAGGTGATCGTGAGGGCCAGTTGTGATCACCCATTTTGTGTGAGGTGGTACCGCCTTGTTGGAACCACATACCCTGCAGTCCTAATTGATCCAATTCGAGCGAAAGAAAGGTTTTTAACATATTCCGATAGTGATTACCAGTAACTGTTACAGTATTGCCTCCAGCATCATCAAAGAAATATGGCCCAATAATGCCGCCTACTCAAATGCCGCACCATACAGTTACTCTGTGAGGTTGTAGTGGTCTTTGGTATATCAGTTGAGGGTTTCCAGCGCCCCAATAGAGACTAATATGTTTATCAACTAAGCCAGCCAAGTCGAAGTGTTTTTTGTCGGTCATAACAATTTTTTGACAAAAATGGTGGTCGTCCATTCTCCCTGTCATTCTTGGTCATTTGTCAGTAGCTGTTTTATCAATTTCATTTTATACGGCTAAAAAAGCAAACTTTTTTTTAAGAATTTTTAACAAACATGATTGAAATATTCCCAATGCTTCTGGATGGCGTCGATGAGAGGTACCCGGATATTCAATAACACTCTGCCTCACTGCATCAATCTTCCCAGGTCTACAAGGGTTTAATTATCGCGCAGTCTTTATTTTATCTCTGAATGTATGCATATTTTCAAAAGCATTAATTATACGCTGAATGGTTGACTTACTTGGCATATTATTTACTTAATTATTTAAATAAAATGTTTTAATAATTTTAATTATTTGTTGCTACATTAGATGCTCTATAATAAATTGTTATCGACCATTGTTTACGACTGTTAAATGCCAATAAACAATTGTTGTCGAAAGGAAAATGTCGTCTAAACAAAATTGACTTAGAATATAAAAAGCTTTCTTTACTATAGACTTCCATATTTAAAATAAATTTGGTTATTTTCGAAGAAACAGTCTGAGTTGTATTAGTTATTATTTTTCAATATATAATTTAAGAATATGATAAAAAGATTATATGCACTTACATCATAACTCAAAAAAAATCGATCCCAAAATGAATACAAGAGAGAGGCTATAAAAAACACCAAACTTGACACAAGGATTCAACAGCTAATGGAGATTTTTATGAACTAAAGTATACTATCACCGTATATCATCTATAAGAGTTTCTATGCTCTCCTATTAGGCATGATAGTTGAATTCTCCCAAAAAATTATTGGCCCATCATAGCGAGGCTTTAAATTTTACAAGAAAATGATGTCAAAGCAAAGTAGCATCAACAAAAGATGGTAGCATCATCGGTGTCAAGGACAAAACCATTTAGTACTAGTCAGAAACAGGTAGGAGATTAAACCTTTGAAAGAGTTAAATAATTTTCCTATGCGGGATAAAGAGTTGCAGTCAATAACAACATAGAGAAAGAAATCCGCGTACGGGTGCAGGTAACCAAAAGAGCCTACTTCAGTCAGTCTAAATTGTTTCGCTCAAAAATTCTGATTATGACATTGAAGCTACTGTTCTACAAGATACTAGTCTTGCTAATCCTCATAGAAACTAGGGTTCTCAGAAAAAGCCATTACGAAGTCTTATCCGTGTTCGAGACGAGGAGGTCTCAACAAATTTTTTGCCCCAAACATGAGCCTATTTAACTGCGACCGTCTGGTTATGGATAAAATTAAACTCAAAAGGATGCAGTGGGCCATGATACTTAATCCGCATAGATGAATAAGATCCTATCCGGGAAGCCTGTAGGGCATTTATTTATGGTACCTGTATGCAAGGCTAATTCTACTTTCAGTGGAGCAACGACGTTAACCAGTATGCTAAGACCATGCTGGAAAGCCGCGGTGCAAAGGCGGAACTTTTGGAATACCTTTTATTCAGCACACACCAAATAAAGCTCCGGATTATCGCACTGTTGACGATGATGATACTATTACTGAATCGAGATACCTAGTTAGTCAAGATCTGGCTCCATCAGTAAATTGATGTCAACTATAGCAAAAATTAAGGTTTTAGATAAACAAAATAATTTGTTCGGAACGAAAATACTTTTGGGATTAAACAGATTCATGAGTTTTGTGGTAAATACGAGTATGTCAACAAAATGTTCAGTAGTACTGATCACAGTCAATAAATTAAAATTGTTTCGAGTAAATTTTTACTTCATAAAACAACTTAAAATCTGTTTTTATAACTAGAATATTTTGCAAAAAAGTATAGTGTGGTCCATCTAGCGGTTCCATTTTGAACTAATATGTATTTGAAGTACTTAAAATTTTTGAGCATGCCATGATAGCGCTCACCATTAACCATAACGGCTTCAAAAGTTGAAGGGAATGGCATGGACGACATTTGGTTTCAACAGAATGTGGCCACTTGCCACACAGCCAACGTAACAATCCAACTTTTGGGCACTGCTTTTGAAAACCCAATAATAAGCCGAAATTCTGAGATCAATTGGCCGCATCGTAGCTGTGATTTGAGCCCGTTGGATTATTTTCTGTGGGGAGCCGTTAAGGATAAATGTTACGCAAGCCATCTAGAGACAATTAAGGCCTTAAAACACGAAATCAAAGTTGCCATTGAAGAGATATAGGCCCGGACAATCGAAAATGTACTGAAAAATTGGGTTGAGCGAATGGGGTACTGTAACGCCAGCCGTGGCAGTCATTTAAATGATGTGTTTCATTCCTAAATTTCAAGGTTTAATCTTTTTAATAAAACCGGAAATTTCAACAAAAAAATACAGTATTTTTTTTTATTTACTTTTTAAAATGGAACTTCTAAATGGTCCACCCTGTACAATAAATGAAATAACGGCTTCTATGCTGGAAAATTTCAAATTAAATTCATATATTAATGAAGAAGTTTTAGCACAATTTAACAACAATTAGTACAAATTATTGAAAATCCCATAAATATTAAATACAATCCTTGCAAAAGAAAAAAATAGAAAATTTGATTGTCATATGAGCATTCAAGTATATGAGAAGGAAAATACAACAAGGCAGATTTCAGGAAGGGTTAATAAAATGCAGCTAGGGAAGAGTATAACATCCGTGAATATTATTGATTTCTCTATTGAATATTTGCATATTGTGGATGGGATTGGATTGTAAGGACCACTCGATGAATATGGATTTCTGAATTGGACCAATCAAGTATCAAGTACTCGTCAGTCAACTAACAAGCGAAGTGCTTTCAAATTGACATTTTCGATGTGTACGTATGCAGTTTCCTTAAAACATTTTAATAGTGCTAACAAAAGTCCATATTATTCATATTCCTTGTTTTGTTCTTAAAAATTGAGTAATTTTATTTAGTGAAAATTTTTGTTCAGTATTAATTATAAAATGTTTGGAAAAAATTGTATATTTTTTTATCTTGGTGATCATTACCATCATTCTCGGACAATAAATCAATTCATTGACAAAAAAGGTTTTCCTCCATTGTGTTGGAACGCGAGATGAAATTACCAAATTGGATCTTTTCTGCTCTCTTTTTCTCGGTTTTCCCACAGGTTTTTGAAAAAAAAATTTCGAGTTAGCATCTGGCTCTGTATGAACAGAACTTCACTTAAAAGTAGCTAATTCTGAGTTTGTTAATTTATTGCACAAAAAATATATTTCCGAGTTATTAAAAAATCTGAGAATAAGAAAATACACCTGCACTGCACTATGGTCAAATTAGGGCCAATATACATCTTAACTTTGAATTTACTCTAATTGAAATATCGATTTCCAAAACAGTTCAAATTAAAAAATAAATGGAAATTACGAGTACAACAAAATGGAATGGTTTTTTGACTAAATTTATTGGTGCATCATTATTTTATATATGTTACGTGTATTTTCATTTATTTAGTAAGTTTTGATAACAATTCATTACTTAAATACATATAGAGTTGGACATTCCTGAAATATAATTTAAAATGTTCGGATAATTGTGTAACTTTTATTTATGGCAATATCTTCAAATATACTTTTGCCAATGCTAATCCAACAATAACAAATAGAATTAATTTCATTTTCCATCATATTTTTTATATGCCAATGCCAATCCAACCACACGTCCCTTTACTGACTGCACCAGTTTCTGTTAAAAGACCATCCTAATTGATCGAAACTTCTCCTTAAGGCTATTTGAATTGGAGGTTTTTGATTTTTTAGCTACTTTGAATTGACGTTCGATGGAGAAAATTTTAGTCCTTCAATTGGTATTTATTAATGCCAAAATAAAATTATTAACATTGAATACTTTTTATCAACTAACAATCTCCTCCTCATAGAAAAATTAATAAAATCCAAAAGAAGATAGACCACCCCTACCCATACAAAAACAAACAAAAAATATAATAAAATTTAAAAACCACCCTAAATCCCTTCCCACTCACGCAATGGCAAAAAATATCCTATCAACATCAACAAAAAAAAAAAAACTAAAAAAGTTCTGGCCCTCACGATCACCAGACTAAAAAAACACAAAACCAATCAAAATCAATCAATTTTCTATAATTTTGCAATCGAAGCAAAAAAACAGGAGTCCAGTTTTCAGAAGATGTCATTTTCATGACTATTCAAATGTTGTGATTCCATGAAAAGTTCCGAAAATGCAAACATTTCACAGGTTTTTGGTCAAAAATTGTATTAAGTTACGCCTATTGGTATACTACCAGTAAGCCCTGATTAACTATGATTTGTTTGTTGCGCCTAATTGCCTACTAGCAGTTTTTTCTTTACTCGATGAATAAAATTTTATTTTTAGTTCTGAGAAGAACCGTTTCTTTTTTGGGTAAAGTTTTTCGGTATCTTTCAACCAAAGATTTGATGAGCTTACAATTTTGTTCGGCAGCTCGACCCAGATTCGGACTCAAGTTCTGTACATTTTTCACTGCTAGAAGTTTTTCCAATTTCTATGTCACTTGCGGAATTTTTTTTGGTGGAATTTTCTCTACGATGAGTAAAATTGTCAAAAAACTTCAGTATGAGAAAATAGGCTCAAGTTCCAACAAATAAAGTTGTCATTATAACATATTGAATATGAGCCTACAATTTTGCTAATAAGCCAGAGTTTACCTATCGGTCATCATCTTTTTGATCAAAAAGTTACAGTCCAGAATTGCAACATTACAAACTATGTCCACATTCTAAAATTACATTTTGGTACTATACTGATGTGGATTCTAGCTTTTCATAACTTCAGTGTAGTTGAAGATCGTTTCATCCAACTTATTTCATTACCGCTTTTTTTTAAATCTGTTTGTATAATTTATAAGTCATTGGTTACAATCACCGATTAATAATATCAATTAAAATTTTTTAATAAACAGTCTTATAACATTCCGATCGTTTTATTATTTTCTTGTTCATTCGATATAATTCATTTTATAAACGCATAGCCTACCACGAACTTTTTACGACGTTTACTATGTCGCTACATGGTTAACAATCATATTTAGAATATTAGGAAAAAAACGTTAGATATTCCATGCTTCAGTAGAATAACTAAGGAGTTCTTAACAATCTCGTGGAAGATTTGTGTCCGCTCCTAGATCAGTATCATTTCCAGATAGTTCTTTTACAAAAAACGAAGTTACCCCATTCCTACAATTATTCCTTTTACCAAAAACACAAATGAATATCCTTCAATAAAGAAAATATCATCAGAAGAGGTGGGGTGGGTTATCTCATTCACCTATACTTTCCTTATCAAGATTCCAATTTCAACTTATATTCTGGCTATTATATAAGCAATGTAGCCAATATACCAGGTGTATAAGCTTCAATCCGAAGGCGTCCGAAAATGGCTTGATGAGTGATCCGAAGACGTCCGAAAATGGCTTGATGAGCCTCGAAAGAGAAGGAATTTTTTTGGCTTGGTATCCACAAATTGCCCGAGAGATGGAAAAAATGTATAGATAGCGAACGCAATTACTTTGAATAAATTTATTTTTGCTCTCTATGAAAAAAACATGTGTTTTTTTAACTAAAAAACAGCGGATTTAAGCTTATACACCTGGTAGATATTTAACACAACCAATAATTTTCATCAGCGGATTGCAAGGTCTAGTTCAACAACCATTCAAACATTTTGGACACATATCTGGATTGGGTATACCCATGGCCTAAGGATTTAAAAAATTCCATACCGTAGCTCAATGAGCAGAGTACAAACCGAAGTACTTTTAAAACAAAAATTGGTACTACGGGAGTCGGGGTGCCCCATGGTGTTAAAACACACTGTGTCTAACAATGCGGAGGCGCCTTAGGCAGTAACGTAGTAGATGTGGTTGATCCGGATTCCAATTCGGATTCAGGAAGGGGAGATCGACCATCGATGCGTTGGAACTCATCACGAACATCGCAAAGGAACCCATCTCAGGAAAGATATGGAAAGGCCGTTCCAAAAAGTATTGTCTTATTGTCACCCTGGACATCAAAAATGTTTTTAACTCGGCCCGCTGGGATCGAGTCCTGGAGGCTCTAAAGAATATGGGGGTGCCCTACTACCTACGGAGGATGGTCAGATCATACTTCAGTGATCGACTACTACACTACGAAACGGAGGATGGACCAGCGGAGTATGGGGTCACGGGTGGGGTACCTCAGGGCTCTGTCCTGGCGCCACTCTTATGGAACGTCATGTACGACGGCCTACTCGATCTGGAATTACCGACGAACACAGCGCTCGTGGCCTTCGCGGACGACGTAGCGGTTGTCCTTGTAGCCAAACACCTATAGGTTCTGGAAGCCGCATTCTCCACCACCATCCGAAGGATAAGACAGTGGATGACATCGGCAGACCTTTCATTGGCGGAACATAAGACCGAAGCACTCCTTGTGAGTAGCCGGAAGAAAATGGAGACCATTACCATAAGAGTAGGCGACCACGACATCCAGTCGCTACCCTACATAAGGTATCTAGGAGTGGTTTTGGATGCCAGACTCAACTACAAGAAGCACATCTCCAGCGCCAGGAAGAAGGCATCAGCAGTACAGGGAGCGCTTTCGCGGATAATGCCCAATATCGGAGACCCCAGGCAAATTCGAAGACGACTACTGGCAACTGTAGTTACCTCCGTCCTGCTATACGGAGCACCAGTGTGGGCGAAATCGCTAGAGCTGACAACATACCGCAAGGCAATGTCATCAGTCCAGCGGCTCTCAGCGATCAGAGTTGCGTCAGCATACCGAACGGTATCACACGATGCGGTCAACGTTGTGGCATCATGCCCACCCATCGACATCCTGGCAGGAGAGCGATAACGCCAATATCGTAGGAAGAAGGAAGAGCGGCGAAAGGTTTTCTGTGAAGAGGAGAGACCCGAGAGTCTTCGCCTCTGGCAAAAAAGATAGGACAGCTCGACGAAGGGTCGGTGGACCCACCGACTGATCCCAGATGTCACCAAATGGGTCACTCGCCTGCACGGGGAAGTCAGGTATTACATCACCCAACTCTTGACTGGACATGGATGCTTTCGGGCATACTTGTACAGATTCAAGAGAACTGACTCCCCAAACTGTCATCGAAGCTACGATGTGCTGGAAGATGCAGAACACGTGTTCTTCCAATGCTCATTTTACGAGGGGACACGGGCAGAACTGGAGAAAAATCGGGACCGTTCCATCAGTCCAGAAAACATAGTGGATTGCATGCTGAAGAACCAATCGGCTTGGAACAAAGTTGCAGAGTACGCGGAATCTAGCCGCGAGGCGTAATAACATTGGGACAGCAGTAAAATATAATAAATAGTAAAATATTATAAAAACGCCCCGGCGAAGTAGTATTTACAAAGAGTGCCGCCGGGGAACCATCGTTCCGGGAGCTAGGGTAGAGGTATAGGTTAGGTTTTAGCGATGTAAAAATCCCGCATAACTCGCTGACAGGTAGAAGGCCTCCCAGTTGAGTACCTTTTGAAGGTTTCCCCCTGTACCTCAATAATATAAATAAAAAAAATTTAAATAAATAAATAAAAAAAAGTAGATGTGGTTGATATCCATATCGCGGGTACGGTCTACGGATCGCTGGTGGGAGATACTGGTAATTATTTTGGGCGCTGTTACTGCTTATGACAGTAAAGGTTCAGATAGTCCTCGCCACTAACAGTTGAAGTAATCAGCTTGTAAGTGGTTACTGACTGTAAACTGCCAGTAATGGTGGTGCGTTGATTGAGCGTAATTCTATCCCTATGGTCGTAGGATACTCATGGTTTTATGTTTAACGACATATAAGTTACGTTAAATAATATAATATGACTGGGCATACCCATGATTTCCTCCTTAGTAACCAATCTTAACCTGTATGCTACTCCTTTAACGTTTACCTCACAATTCCTCATACTTTTAAATGAATACCGCTCAACCAAGCATTTATTTTTGACTCCTTTGTGAGTGGATTTTCTAGACCAAACCAATCCTATCATGAGCCCTGTTTACTATTTTAAACTATCTTAAACATTTCAATATACTTCATAAAATTTAGTAATCTCTGTATTTTTCCTCCAATTAACGATTCATCATTTTCTTGAAGAAAGTTGGCAACACAAAGCCACACGGGACTTGGATCGGCTAAAGAGCCTTATGGTTGTAGCGCTGCAAAATGAGCCCTGACTATTGTTTCATAAGCCTTACACATATAAACGCACAATGTTTTTACCAAAATTTAGCTTTTGTTGTATTTTTTTTTAATAAGAAAAGTTCCAATTTTAATAAAATAACACGTGATATAATGATAATATTTACGTATATGCTACAAGTTATTTATTGAGCTTTTCTAAGTTAATTATCATAAAAAAAGGATATGTTTAAATGGGGAAACTTTGGGTGTGTAGTTTTTATTGAAATAATTAAATTTAATGCTTCTTACAATAAACTATAATATCATCTGTAGGTCTTCTGTAATGGAATACCATAAATTGAGTTATCAAAGTTCAGAGATTTAATTTGAGGATAATTTTCAATTATATTTTAAGTAAATTTTTCGCAAAAATTTATTGGCAAAAAGTATAGTCGTAAACTTTTGTAACATTTGTAAATAATTTAATATGCTGAAGATTTTTGTCTAAGTGTAAAGTAACCTTAAGTCTCATCTTATACACGGCAGTAGTATTTCAATCATGCTCTGAAGATTATAACTATTCTAGAGCGAACTAGCTTCAGAAAGTTGAAAAGCTTTTAATATATTTAAGAATGTGATTCACTTTTGAATAATACGTTCAATAAGTCCTTAGAAAATCCGAGAAATTGCGCTTGTAGTGTCGGTTTTTTTGTAAGTAGCAGTATCGACAGGAAAGCTGTCAAAATTTCAGCTCGATCCATAGCGTAGGTCAATTTCAATCGTCGATTAAAGTTAACGACATTTATTTGTGCATAACAATGGAAAAAAGCGAGTTAAGGGCTGTCATCAAACATCTCCATTTGAAAGGCTTAAGCCCGAAAGAAATCAAAGCCGAGTTGGATGCAGTTCATGGCACATCTGCACCTGTGTTTGCGATGGTTTACAATTGGGTGAATGAATTTTAACGTGGCCGTTCATCCACAAAAGATGAACATCGTTCAGGACGCCCAGTTGAGGTGTCTACTCCTAAAATCATCGACAAAATTCACGATCTGATTTTGAACGATCGGCGAATTAAAGTGCGCGAATTAGTTGAGGCCACGGGCATATCACAAGGTACAGTCGCTTCAATTTTGCATGAAAAATTTTCTGTGAAAAAAATTTCGGCAAGATGGGTGCCGCGTTTGCTCTCAGAGGAGAATAAGCGCAATCGTGCAGTGGACTCTGAGGCTATGTTGGCACTCTTTCATCGCAATCCTGCCGAATTCCTTCGTCGATATGTCACTGTGGACGAAACCTGGATACACTACTACACTCCAGAAACGAAGAGACAGTCATCACAGTGGATTTTCAAGGGTGAACGGGCTCCGAAGAAGGCAAAGACTGTGCCATCGGCCGGCAAGGTGATGGCCACGGTCTTTTGGGATTCGCAGGGCATCATTTTTATCGACTACTAGGAAAAAGGAAAAACAATAACAGGAGCGTATTACGCGTCGTTATTGCAACGGTTGAGCGAGGAAATCAAAGAGAAACGCCCCCATCTGAAGAAGAAAAAAATCCTCTTGCATCAGGACAATGCGCGTGTGCACACCTGCGCTGTTTCCATGGCCAAAATTGTGGAATTGAGAATGGAATTGTTGCAGCATCCCGCTTATTCACCAGATTTGGCCCCGAGTGACTATTTTCTTTTCCCCATTTTGAAGAAATGGCTTGGCGGACGACGGTTCACTTCCAACGAGGACTTCATTGCTCAAACGGATGAGTATTTTGCAGACCTTCGGAAATCCTATTTTTTGGACGGGATAAAAATTTTGGAAATTTTTTTTTTTCAAAAACAGTTTTTTTCCGTTTTTTTCTACGGACTTATTGAACGACCCTCGTAGTTTGATCTCGCCAATATCGGTCTTATACCTAAACATGATTAGAATTGGAAGGGTATTTTTCTTATACTAAAAAACTTATTAAATTATTAGTAATTTTTATTAAAAGATATGTTCTTCTATTTGTATAGTTTTAATGGTTTGAATACTATCTACTTAGTTAATGGGAATGAAATTCTTTCTGAACTTTTAGTTTTAACTAAGTTTGAAACTATTATCTTTTTTTTGATTAAAAGACCTTCAGAAATATAGCAACACTCTTTATTATAGTCTGAAATATTTAACAAAAATAAGAAAACTAATATAGTTAGAAAATTTAAAAAAAATTCAGTTTAAATGACTTTAATACAAACTAAAAAAATAAAATTAAGACAGAACATACCAACAATATCATATAATAGAACAAATCACTTTTTATGAAATTTAAATTCCATTTTACGCATTGAGCGTACGCAATTTTTTCCTGTCTATTAGAATGAAGTTTTGTATGAGAATGGTAAAAAGTGTGCATTCCTATTGATAATGATAAGATAAGATTGCCTTATCGAAGGGAAATGATCGCTGAAGTATTCTCAGGAAGGATATCAATTTTGAATGGTACAGAATATTCTGGAGAGACGAGAGTGCAATTCTGAAGTGCTAAAAAAATGAACTGCATGTGCGATTGTTAGAAATACTTAACGACTCAAAGAACTACCTTTTTGATGATAAGCAAATCCAAGGACTAGAAGGGTTCTTATCACATGCTTGAAGATAACTCGAAGAGAACAGAACAAAAGACTATTGAAGAGCCATATTCAATTTGCTTTTTTATGCCAATTCGGCACGTTGGGGGAGACTGACGACAAAAGAATTCTCAATCACAACGAAGACACATGGATGTGCGCTAAAATATCGACGTTATTAAGGAGTTTTGTAGGGGTTGATTCAGATGCCATTGTTATAACGGTTGATTGATATTATTTTGTGATTGCATCAAGTGACAATGACGGCGGAGTCGAAAGCCTCTAATACGGCATTAAGATGAAGATCTTTGAATTTTTAAATTGTTTGTACAAAAAAGGATTTTTTCACTTTTATTCACTATTCAACAATCGTACGTGTATTTGTTATTAAATATCTCAACCTGTCCTATAGGTTGCAGAAGAAATAGCTTCGAATAATATATTTTTATAAGAAATACGAGTTTATTCATATTTGAACTAAATTTTAATTATATTATCTCACTAAACGAGTGTATGAAATTTTAATATGATTTGTCACATGTTTTTTGTTATTCTAGTTATTCTAAATGCCGTTATCATTATAACTTTTCAAAAATGTAATAATTATTTGTTTGGAAATCCTGAATAAAAAATAAGTATGAATGGTCGATTTGAAAACTTTTCAAAATCGTCCATCTTCCCACAATCTTAAATTAAGCTACTATTCTTTAAATATTTTCCATGGTAGCTTTTTGGTTGGGTTTCACAAAATTTACATAAGTCACGATCTAGCGCTTTTTCACCAATATTTTGACGCAACTGGAAAAGGTTATAATACACATATTCTGATAGAGAAAGTGGCTGATATGAAAAAAAAATGGAGGAAACCAAGGTACCCTTAATTTTATTATTTTTTAACCATACAATTTTGATAAACTCTGTTGATATTATTAACTTATAAATACGTTTTTGAAATTCGATCGAAGCTCACTTAAAAATTTCCTTTTTATCGCTTACTTAGTTTTTTTTTGGATAGATTTAATTTCTACATTAATCAAAAACATCAGATAATCGAGAAACCTGGAAATCAACAAACAGTTTTTTCAGTATCCCTTATTTTCAAAACTATTATGACTACCCCCAACTGCAAAAGAAATTCATTATCTTTATCTCTAATTATTTCAATATTAGAAATAGATCTTTTTACTCTCTCGACTTCTATATTTCAATTGGAACTCTTAGATTGGATCGGTTCTGAGAATATCTATGTCACTAAATAGGTTTAAAAAGGCATTTACCGACCTGCCCATTAACAGGCTTTTTTTCCAATAGATGGACAAGCTCGAAGAATGTTTATTATTGTTTATGGATGCGGCGACCGATCTTAATACAACTTCGTTTATACGGAGCTGTGGACTATAAAGGTGACTGTTGATATTCCTATAGGTTAAATTAATGGGCGCATTATCATCATTATTATAGACCCATTGAATTATCCTGAACTCAACTTAGAATTATCCTTAACATCCATTGAATTCTACTGAACTCAATTTGTTGAGTAGGCTATACCGACTCAAAAATAGCAGTGTCGAGTTGCGTAGGATATCGGGAAATATGGAAGATTGGACATCTGCCAATAATATGGCGTTCTGATAATTATTGCACATACGAGGGTAGTCCCTGAAATAATCAACTAATAAAGAAAATAGGTCGGCTACAGTTTGCTGGGAAAAGTTTATCGATCAAAAAGGGTATTTTTTCCTTAATTCTGCTCCCACACATATTTTTTCAATAGCTTTGATATCCTGCTTACAGTAAAAACCGTTGACTCCAACGCTTTGTTGTTAACAAATCTTTTACCACCGAACCATTTTTACAAGTTTTGAAATAGAAAATAATCTGAGAGGAATAAATCTGGCGTATGGAGTGCGTAAAGAATCAGTTCAAACTTTAACATAATTAAATTTTGGCCATCGCTATAGATTTTTTTTCCTTTTTGTAGATAATTAATGAAAATTATTCTATGCGTAGCCCAAAAACTGAAGTCATGGCCCTTCTAGCAGATGCAACTGATTTCGCCTTCTTTGCAGCCAATTCTCCCTTTATTACTGAGAAATAATGCCAAACCCTTGATTCATGAGGCTGCTTTTGTTCCATTGTGAGCAAACATAGTACCCATCCTGCGCACAGCTTCCTAATGTTTTGGGCGACACATACGAGGTTTGTCTTGCGAGCTCGTATTGCCTCGTTGAAACTCTGCCACCCAATAATTTGTTATTGTAAACGAAGGGGCAGACTCCCACATACTAGAGCCTAGCTCGGCTTTAACGTTGGATCTAGGACGGCTTAAAAGAAAAGTATTATATCACTTAACGATGACCAATTTTTTCCATGTTAACAAATTCACTCAGAGCGTTTACTATTAATAGCTGTCCAACAAATTGGTTGGTACTTTCGATCATTTTTCATTCATACGTCACGTCGAGTAATTTTGGGACTACTCTCGTATATTGGGCGAATGCTAGTGAACTGATAATATCTCTCCGCGAAGCTCGTATTTCCAAATCGTACATACTAACATGCTCCACAAACTAACTCTAATTTATCTATCCTAATAAAAACAGACCATTATCGTTTAGGAAACGGGTAACTCCCACTGACACGAAACTTGAAGTCACAAATGGCCTAATAGGCATGATGCTATGGAAATGGCTCCTGGCTAATGTGTAAAGGAAGGAGGGACCTTATATACAAACAAATAAACAGATTTTTTTAATTAGCTTACACCATTGACTTAAAGATTTTTGTAGCTTATTTTTTTGGATTTTTTGAAAAAAAAAATATTTTGACGGCATAAGCTACCTATCATTATGAAAATGTTCATTTAAACATTTTACACGCTTTACCACAAAAATATTATTTTCTATAATAAAGATCGATTTTTAATCTAATATTTAAATAGACAATTTTAAAAGGACTCTTGAAATGCTACTTTAAGATTTTAACTACGATTTCATAACTCTTTTTGTTTATTTTGGCAATAAAATCTTATCATTGACAATAAAAATAATATCTCGTAGAAATTATCTGATATTCAACTAAACATTTTATTAAGAAAAATAGAGAAACTGAGGAAAAATCAGATCTAATTAATATGCTTCACTTTTGAAGGATGCTACGTGAGATTTACGATATCGTCGGCTATGGTTTATGCGAAATTTATGAGAAGACTCGTACGAATTTGACAATGTCAATGAAGCTGGTTATGTTAAAATCTTGAAGAAATTCTCTCTGACATCTGATGAAATATTCTCAAATTCCAGACGTGAAAATGACTCTTCTCATATAAACTCCCTTTCTTTAGGTATGAGTGCGGTTGACTGTTCAGATTAAAATTGTTGTATACTAGAAAATATTTAGATTACGCAGTTAATATTCGTTTATATTAAATCTTGTAGACGTGAGGTGTGATCTCAGCTCGTGCAGTTCTTAATAAAAATTCATGCATCCAGATAATCCCTACCATACAAGTACATGGACTGAAAATATCATTAAACTGTTCGTGTTAATAACAAAATTCTGTCTTATCGACAGTAGAAGTCAACTCAGTTAAATTCATTAAACGAGTTGAACACTTTTTAAAATTCAATTAGCCACATTGGACTAATTGCTGCTTCTCACACTTGTCTCATTAGTTATGATAAAGATGAAATTTATCTTGTTTATCAAGACTAGTTAGCAGATAGAATTTTCACACTTTTGGATGGAATAATTTTGACAAATTCATATGCGATACAAATAAAATTAAACAAGTCGCATGAAAATAGATTAAAAATATGTATTTTTCAGCCAGAGACGAACACGAGTAGATTCGAAATGGTTTAAAATAAATTATCATTACTATTTCTGACGATATAGTTTCATAGAGATTAGAGGTGCAGAAGGATTTGTTTTAGGATTTTGTCATGAGAACTTTACAGATGAAACCTTGAAGTGGGAATACGAGTATTAAGTTTGGACAAATAATTTGATTATGAGTTACGGGAATCAAATATGGAATAAGGTTTGAATAGCAGTTATAGTAATGAAAATGTTTGTGGGTGAAGAACTAGATATTATTAGTAATGATTTGGTTTATACTTTAAGGACTATTTGTATAAATTATAAACTCAAAAGATGGAATCTGTTGTATAATATAGCAGTGTCCTATGTAGATAGTCTTTTTTGCCTTAACTATAGAAAATTTTATAGTCTATGTTAAAACTGTGGACAATGAATAACTTTTTACATAATGCAAAAATTAACGTTTTTATTTTAAAAAATTATTTTGAAGTAGAAAAATATATAGCAAACACCTTTAAACCACACGAAGACATTCAAGACATTCAACTTGATAAAAAAATATATACTAAGGTACCATATACCAACAAAGTTGCCCATAAGTCTACCTTATAAGTTTTTCACTCACTTTGCAGTTGAATCCACAATAGATTACCTATGCAAGAAAAAAGCTCCAGGACATGATTTTGCAACTGATGGAAACACTAAAACAAACTTTCAACAAAATCTTCGTTCTGATAACTGAAATGGAATTTTATGGAAAGGAATTTTAAAATCGCAACAATAACGATAGAAGTGTATAGCAACATTAAAAAAAAATACTGCATTTAATGGCAGAATGTATTCTGTTCAGAAGCTGTATTTTTTAATAAATAAAATATGAAATAATAAAACTGAAAAATACGCACAATGAGTCAAATAACCTATATTTATAATTATTATTATTATTTATTTGACAGATTTTCATTTTTCTACATTTTGTACAATTTTTTTTTTTTATTTTTTTTAACACATACATGAATTTTTTTTTTTTTTTTTTTTTTTTTTTTTTTTTTTTTTTTTTTTTTTTTTTTATACACACATAGTCATGAGAACACAGTCGCTCCTATGGAGCACATAGCGGCACCAGAAAACTCCGTTAACTCTCCTCCGTCTGCCTCTGCCCTGGGTTCCTGCCTGAGGTACGGTCTTGAGGTACGGTCCGGATGCTTCCGTGAACTCTCTTTCATCTGCTTCTGCCTTTGGGTTTTTGCCTGCGGTACGGTCTTGGGTTTTTTTTGCCTGAGGTACGGTTTTTGCCCTGAGTACGATGAAAGCCAAATGAGTTCTTGCCTGAGGTACGGTCCGGTTGATTCTTCTTGTGCTGTTTCTTGATAAGGTGGTTTTTATAGCTTGCGGCTTATCAGACCAGCGAAGCAACCTCCAGTGACGTTGGGGGACCATACGGACTACATATTATAAGGCTTGCAGTCAGGCCTTTCACCCCGGCACCAATGCCGAGATGGCGGCAGCGGGAATCGAACCCGCCACCTACCGAGTGTGAGTCGGTCACCTTGACCATTGCACCACACACTATTTATAATAGTATCATCTTTTCCTATATTTTCGTAATTTTTCATTATCAAAATGATCCCAAAAACCTTTCTATCTCATATAAGCCTCCTAACCGTTTAAGCAGAAATCCTTGAAAAATCAATTCTTAAACATCTATATTCAATTATATACATTAAAGGTGTGATTTTGAACTGAGCATTCCACTATCTAGCAATGTCATCGCGTAGTCGTTTTCATAGCATTTTTGCTAGACCAAAAGGAATACTGCCCAGGCGTATTTCTTGACGTTTCGTATGCTTTTGACTACGTATGGCAGCCTGGATTCTTTGGAAACTGCTGCGAGTCTTGCTCTCTAGTAATTTCGACCTTCTTAATTCCTATTTCTTGGACCGATACTTTCAGATAGCCGGTGTCTCTCAGGGAAGTTTCCTGACTCCTAGGCGCAGTCCTTTATTTACACCTGATATTTCCTGTGACAATGTTATCCTAACCTCAAGATATGCTGACGATACATCCATCCTTACACATCACAAAGATCCTTTCACAGTCATTGTCAAAATGTGGAAATGAGGGATAAATAAACAAAATGTTCTTGTGTAACTTTTATACTCTGCCAAAAACACGCTCCTGATGTCATCCTAAACTGTAATAATAATGCCCACAAAATAAGTGTTTGTTTCCTTGGACTCATATTTCAAAAAAACACTTTACTTGGAACCCTAACACAATGACAAAACAATACGGTGCTGTAATCAATATGGACATACGAACTCAAAATTTCGGGTTTAACTAAGCATACCAATTTCCATCGCATAATACCATTTCCCTTTTTATGTCGAAACAATGTTATCCTTCGAAATCTTAATCTTCCATTCGATAGTAAACTGTACATCTCCCGTTCTAAAGAAACTATTCACAGCCATCCTTCTATTGTATACCCATCGAAATTTAAAAAGGCGAGACATCCATGGTGTTTCCACTTCTTGTCTTCAAGTCATATTATTTACGTTAACAAAAAATCTGCCTATTACAATTTGCATGTAAATATTTATGAGTATCAATTCAAAAGGAAAACAATTTTTTTTAACTATCCTTGCATAAACAACAATTATTAAGGAACATAAATTGTTTGGTTCATTCAAGATTGTCTCTCATTTTAGTAGATAAAATAATCTGAGCAAATAAACTAATATTTTTGAATCTTTATAGGAATTATTAATTCTTTTTTTAAATGAAACTTTTAGTTTTTAAAATAAAAGTTTTAGTTGCCAGCAATATTTTCTTGGTGGTACCCCTAAATATTTCTATTGAAAGAATATTTTCTCTTGCAGTTATGAATATTTGAATAGATCGGTTTTTGTGCTCCCCTAATTATAAGGCTTTAAGATTACTCAGTGCATTTTATTAACTTTCCCAAAAAAAACAATATGCTCAATGAGCTTTTAATAACAAGCAACTACGCTTAATGGTGTCCATGTTCAAAGATTGAACCTTTCCATTATTGTCAAGATGTATTGAAATATTTTTTATCTTTCGGGTATCTTTTTAGGGCTGAATTTTTTGACTACCAGGTGTATAAGTTTAAATCCGCTGTTTGGTCATAGATAGCGTGAGTGAGCGTATTAAGCTCGGCCACGTCTTACTATTTTTAAATGAGTGTAACATCTGTAAACATTAATCAGTGTACATTGTCAGCAATTTCGTACAACAACATTTTTCCTTTGGCAATCATGTCTAGTTTTGTGCCAGAAAAAGAGCATATGTGTATGCGGGAAGCTCTGCTTTTGTGCTTCAATTTGAAGAAATCGGCTGCCGAGTCGCATCGATTGCTTATGGAGGCCTATGGTGACAGTGTTTTATCGAACACAACGTGACGAGATTGGTTTTCGTCGGTTCAAAGATGGCAATTTTGACTTGTTGGTCAAGAAGCATAAAAATCGGCCTAGGAAGGTTTAGGACCAACAATTGCAGGCTCTTTTGCATGAAAACGATACCCAATCACAAAAAATGCTCGCGGAGCAATTGGGTGTTACTCAACCACCCATTTTTATGCGTCTGCGTACCATCGGGAAAATTGGAAAGAACGGAAAATGGGTGCCGCATGAATTGAACGATAGGCAGATGGAGCAGCGCCAAAACACGTGCGAAATCTTGCTCGCCAGACAAAAAAGAAAGTTGTTCCTGCATCGGATTGTGACAGGCGATGAAAAGTGGATATATTTCGAGAATCCTAAATGCAAGAATCCTAAATGTTGATCACGGTCAACCATCAACATCTTCCCCAAGACCAAATCGCTTCGGACGGAAAACGATGCTGTTCGTTTGATGGGATCAGCAGGGTATCGTCTACTATGAGATGTTGAAACCTGGTGAAACTGTCAATTCCCACCGCTACCACCAACAACTGATCAAATTGCACCGTGCTCTGGATGAAAAAAGGACGGATTATCAACAAAGACATGACAAGCTGATTTTCCTCCACAACAACGCACCATCGCACACGACCAAAATGATCCGAAACTACTTGGAGACACTCAACTGGGTGATGCTACCCCCAACCCGCTTATTCACCAGACCTGGCTCCATCCGACTACCACCTGTTTTCGTCGATGGACCACGCGCTCGCTGAGCAGCACTTCGATTCTTACGAAGACGTCCGAAAATAGCTTGATGAGTGATTTGCCTAGAAAGAGGAGGAATTTTTTTGGCGTGGTATCCACAAATTGCCCGAGAGATGGGAAAAATGTAAAGCTAGCGAGGGCAAGTACTTTGATTAAATTTGTTTTTGCTTTCTATGAAAAAAACTTTTTTTTTTACTAAAAAAACAGCGGATTTAAGCTTAACACCTGGTACAGAAATAAATATTTAAATACAACGTTCAAATTTATTTATTTTCTTTAAAGAAAATATCTCCTTTTAACAACTTCTCTTCGTAAATACCAAATTGGTTCGGTTTCTAAATGTATTTTCATTTATAAGGGTTCTTGACATTTAACTCTAAAATCTCAATTCGTCTGCGAAGATACATGAAAGGAATATACAGTGAGTAAGCGTTCCGTAGTTATAGATTTAACAATTGAAGATAATTTAAAAATTTTAGTCGTCTATATAGAATTTCATTGGTTGGACTGTCTATCACTTTAAATGTTCGGGAAATGTATTAGTGGTAATTTAAAGACTGCCAGCACATATCCTGGTTTAGGCAATATTGCAAAAAATATAGACCATCCATGCCATATGTACACATTTCTGTTATCTAATAACTGTGATTTTAACTAAATTACGAACAGTTGCTTTGAAAAAGTCTATTAATCGAGAGCGTTCGTCTCTACCTATTTTGAAGAATTTCTATTGCTCCATATTTTAAAGTATAATAATTAAAAACGGTTTTTTTTGGTGAGCAAAAATATCTTCAGAAGTTCCGTTTTACTTTAATATCTTATTTGTATTTGAAGAATATATTCAGTAAACATCACATTTATCTATTAAACGTTTATTTTAATTCTAACACAACAGAAAGTATTTATAAATCGAGTAAATTAAATTTATCATTTTCCATATTATTTGATCGCCATAATTTGGTTTTTAATCATATTAATCAAATAACGCGACTGTGTATTATTAACCAACAAAATAAAACTAAAAAATAAAAAAAGGGCGGAGAGAAATTGAAAGAATTAAATTTGTTGCAGCCTTGTCACAATAAATTTAATGTCGTTTTAAGGGAAAATAAATCGTCTCAACTGTATGACAAATTATTGTTATTGTAAAATAGATATTAAAATACACTGCTGGCAACACCTAATACTACGAGGAGTATAACGCTGTATATTATATGACGATGCATGACTTTTTATCCATACAATCATCACGCAGTGTTAACTAATAATAAACTAGCGGAATTTTATCGGAATCATCAAACCAAATTACAAGCATTTTCTATGAAGCTTATAAAAATTTTAAAATTTCAATAAGCATACAATTTCATGAGTAATATTATGTCAGCAATTATGATAAATATAGTATAATATGGAGAGTACTAAATTACAGAATTGCTTATATGAGTATGTTTAGGTAAAAGTGTGGGCGAGAACATTCTGCTGCGGTAAATATAATTTATGTAGCCAATCGTATTTATTTGAATATTGAACATTGAACATTTTCAGTAGTTTCCGTTTTCTTACATTTCCCATTGGAGAAGTCTGCTGATCTAAAGAGGTGCAACGAACATTAGACAACTGTCTCAAGTGTGACGCAAATATCATACTTGGGGAAATCATGCCTTATTCAATAATAACGGATTACGAGGCATTCTGTAAGCAGCGGCAAATGTAATGGTCGTTGGAAATATCTAGTTTGGGTGGAAGAAATTTCATAAAACCACCTGGATATCTCCAGACCGGACAACTTGCAACAACTCTAAAAAATATTTGAACATTCAGGCGTACCATTATTGACTCGGATCACTTATTGGTGTGATGATCTAAGCTCGCATACTATCTTTGGTGAACTAAAGGTTTGACTGAACGCGAGCACCCTACCAGATGAACGTATTCATTTGATAACAACTTGAACTTGATGCATTTATCAAAAACTTAAACACAGATATAAGCCATGGTGGGAAATGAAATATTGAAGTGACGCTTAGAGCACTACCATTGGTACGGCTGAAAAAGTACCAGCTCTCAGCCGCTAAGAGAGTCGACTGGTTTGGCGATGACTGCGCGTGAACAATAGTAAAAAATGCTGCAATCTCGGGCAACATAGTCCCAATAGGTCGAAAAATTATTGGTCTATACCAGAGATATGTGTAAGACGGTATGTTGCTGAGAGTGAGAGTAAGTACGTATCTGGTGTGTTTATGGATTTCCGAAGTGGTTTCAAACCTCCGATGGGATCGTATTATTGAGCGGCTTGAGGAGGTTGCATGTGAAGAAACTTCTCTATGGCGAAATTACTTCCATGAAAGATATGCGGCCGTATGCGGAAACAATGGGAGGGTTGTTCACCAGATGGTGCGTGTCTGCCCACAGAGATCTGTGGCCGGCCACGCCATCTGGAATATAATGAACGGTCTCTTGGTGCAGTTGGAGGAGACCGTTTGGAGTATGATTGCATTTGCGGATGATCTTCTACTTTTGATTGAGTGAGAGAGTAGGTATGCAGTAGAGATAGCGGGAGGCCGCTATATGCATATGGTGTCTGAATGGGGGAATATAATGGGAGTGAATGTTTCAGAAAGGAAAACTGTGTGTATGTTCCTGAAATGTTTCTTGGCGGTCGGGAAGAAAGCCGTCCAATATTCGTTTAGAGGTAGTTGGGAACCGATACACGCGGGATGTACGTTTCCTTGGAGTAAAGGTTGGAGAGAGGCCTTTACTCCAACATCTAAGAAAGTGCGTGGCCGGTTTGGTTGGCAAACTGGTTCAAGTATTTCGTAAAGACTGGGGTGTTCGATCCTGTACAAGGGTATTTTTGTCCCGTATGCTATGTATGCGCCGTATATATGGGCAAGGGTAGGCATTAATTCAGTTCAGGGTCTATCTTTATATGCATGTTTGAATGTATGTAGAATCGTTTCAACCAAGGCGATGCAGGTTCTCATTGGAGAAATTCCATGGGATGTGGAGGTGCTGCGTGGAAGCATTCACTATCGTCTACAACAGAGCATCCCGCTTCCTGATTATCCGGTTATGAATTAAGAGGTTCAGCGGCGTGTACTGGTCCTGAATAGAATGTATGAAATTTGGGAACGTCGATGGGATGGCAGATGGGCGCACATGTTCATTTCGGATGCGTGCTTTGCATCTGCGTATGGATTTGGTTTTGATCCGTACTTTGGATATTTACTCACCGACACGGCAATATAAATAGGTTCATGTATAGCCATGGTCTAGCTGCGGATGCTAGATGCTCTTGTGGGGTGGCGAAGGAGACTTTTTTTTCCATTTCGATTAATGAGGTACAGGGGGAAACCTTCAAAAGGTACTCGTCTGGAAGTTATTCCTGCCAGGTGAGTTATGCGGGATTTTTACCTCGCTAAAACCTAACTTGCACCTCTGATCTTGCTCCCGGAACGATGGTTCCCCGGCGGCACTCTTTGTAAATACTACTTCGCCGGGGCGTTCTTGTCTGATGCTACTGCTGCCCCGATGTTATGATGCCTCGCGGCCTATACTTCGTACGTTGTGTGGAGATCCTTGATAATGGATTCCGCGTACTCTGCAATTCTGTTCCAAGCCGATTGGCTCTTCAGCATGCACTCCACTATATTTTCTGGACTGATGGGACGCTCCAGATTTCTCTCCAGCTCCACCCGCGTCTCCTCATAGAGGGGGCACTGGAAGAACACGTGTTCTGCGTCTTCGATCACATCGCGGCAATGATGACAGTTTGGGGAGTCAGTTCTCTTGAATCTGTGCAAGTATGCCCGAAAGCATCCATGCCCAGTCAAGAGTTGGGTGATGTAATACCCGACTTCCTCGTGCAGGCGAGTGACCCATTTGGTGACATCTGGGATCAGTCGGTGGGTCCACCGACCGTTCGTCGAGCTGTCCTATCTTTTTTGCCAGAGGCGAAGACTCTCGGGTCTCTCCTCTTCACAGAGGACCTTTCGCCGCTCTTCCTTCTTCCTACGATGTTGGCGATCCCGCTCTCCTGCCAGAATGTCGATGGGTGGGCATGATGCCACGATGTTGACCGCATCGTGCGATACCGTTCGGTATGCTGACGCCACTCTGATCGCTGAGAGTCGCTGGACTGATGTCATTGTCTTGCGGTATGTTGTAAGCTCTAGCGACTTCGCCCACACTGGTGCTCCGTATAGCAGGACGGAGGTAACCACAGTTGCCAGTAGTCGCCTTTGGATTTGCCTGGGGCCTCCAATATTGGGCATTATCCGCGAAAGTGCGCCCTGTACTGCTGATGCCTTCCTGCTGACGCTGGAGATGTGCTCCTTGTAGTTGAGTCTGGCATCCAAGACCACTCCTAGATACCGGATGTAGGGTAGCGACCGGATGTCGTGGTCGCCTACTCTTATGGTAATGGTCTCCATTTTCTTCTGGCTACTCACAAGGAGTGCCTCGGTCTTATGTTCCGCCAAAGACAGGTCTGCCGATGTCATCCACTGTCTTATGCTCCGGATGGTGAGGGAGAATGCAGCTTCCAGTTCCTCTAGGTGTTTGGCTACCAGGACAACCGCTACGTCGTCCGCGAAAGCCACGAGTGTTGTGTTCGTCGGTAATTGCAGATGGAGTAGGCCGTCGTACATGACGTTCCATAAGAGTGGCCCCAGGACAGAGCCCTGAGGTACCCCTCCCGTGACCTCATACTCTGCTGGTCCATCCTCGGTCTCGTATTGCAGTAGTCGATCACTGAAGTATGATCTGACCATCCTCCGTAGGTAGTAGGGCACCCCCATGTTCTCAAGAGCCTCCAAGATTCGATCCAAGCGGGCCGAGTTAAACGCGTTCTTGATGTCCAGGGTGACAATGAGGCAATACTTTTTAGAACCGCCTTTCCATCTCTTTCCTGAGATGGCTTCCTTTGCAATGTTCGTGACGAGTTCCAGCGCGTCGATGGTCGATCTCCCCTACCTGAATCCGAATTGAAATTCGGAAAGTTGAGGATCGATGTATTGCTCCAATCTGTCGGCCACTATCCGCTCCAAGTTATTCCCGCCCGAATCCAGCATGCAAAGTGGACGATAGGAAGCTGGCTCGTCCAGTGGTTTCTTCCCTTTTGGGATAAGAACCAATCTTTGTTGCTTCCAACGGGTCGGAATGGCGAAGGAGACTGTCATGCACCTTCTGATTGAGTGTAACCTTTACGGGGATTTACGTGACTTACACATAGGTGCATGTGCAATGTGGTGAATGATGAGAGTGTCGATGTGAGTGGAGTGTTAGGTAGGAGAGAATGGTATGAATGCCTGAATAGATAATGCCGTGACACTTTTTGAAAGGAGAGCAAGAATGGTACGTGAATGAGTGTGTGAATGGCATGTAAGGTGGCTAAAACCTGGTGAAAGACTAAGGTCGATTCCGATTGTACTTTCGGGTCTTGGCAAACCAGCGTACCTAAGCTGGCTTAGTGGTGCCTAGCGATTTATAAGATTCCTTACCGTAGTTCAATGAGCAGAGTATAAATTGAAGTACTCTTAATACAAAAATTGGTACTACGGGAATCGGGGTGCTCCATGGTGTTGGAGCACACAATGCCCGACATTGGTAAGGCACTTAGGCAGCAACGTAGTGGCTGTGGTTAATACCCATATCGCAGATATGTTCTACGGATCGCTGGTGGGAGATACTGGTAATTATCTAGGGCGCTGACACTGCTTATGACAGTAGAGGCTTAGATAGGCCTTGCCACTAACAGTTGGAGTAATCAGCTTGTAACTGGTAACTGACTGTAAACTGCCAGTAATGGTGGTACGTTGATTGAGCGTAACTCAATCCCTATGATCGTAGGCGACTCGTGGTTTTATGTTTAACGACAAATAAGTCCTGTTAAATAATATAATATTACTGGTCTATACCAGAGAGGTCTATACCAGAGATCCTTTCTATACGGCAGTCGATGAAAAAACTATTGGAATTATTTCAATAGATTCGCCATCTGTTCATCGACTTTAAAACTACCTATGATAACATTACACTAGAGCAAAATTCTAAACACCCAAGGTAAAGTGCAGTAATCCAGAAAAATTGATTATACTGATTAATCTGATCATGGCTAGTTGAAGAGGAACAGTAAAAGCAGCCGAACTACTTTCAGAGCCATTTAACATCTACAATGCTTTCCTGCAAGTAGACGAACTTTCGTGTATTTTTTTCAACCTAGAGAAAGTAAATTGTGACTTACGGTTAATTATGAGGGGTACCATCCTCGTTGAGTTTGCCCAGCTTTTAGCATACACCAACCACATCAGCATTATGTGTCGATCCGAAAGGGCTGCTTTGCTTTTAACATCAAAATGAGAGATTGAACTAACTGCGAAAAATTTTGGGCTGCACATAAACGAAGGCTGAACGATGTACGTAATGGCAACATTGGATCGAACACAAGAGCAATTAGCACTAGTCACATGCATAAGATTGTCAAGCTGGAAGACTGAGGCATGAAGCCTGGATATATTGAGTTCTTTGATTCCCAGCTGTTGATGATGATTATGTTGAAATGCTTGTATTTTGTAAAGCTCTTTTGGGGTATCTTCTAACTTATCTTATTTAAAATATTTACAAAACGTTAGTCTTGTTCTTTATCATTAAAATTTTAATTTTAAAATTTTGGAGATACGTTGGGGTTAATTTTTTTTTCTATTTTAAATTTTGAAGGTGTCATTGAAGTGTTGAGTTTTTAAAAAAAACTTCTGTATTTTCTCAGGTTAGGCAATTTTTTGTTTATTTAACTTTGGTTTTTCGGAGTAACTTTTTTTTTTAATTTTGATTAAATTCTCAAAAGTTGAGATATATAAATTTGCAAATCTAAACTAAATAAAAAGTTTATTATTGTCTTTTATTTAAAAATTTAAATAATAAAACAATCGCACTTCACAAATGATGTTAAATTTTAAAATATTGAAGCCTATCTTTTTTAAACAATATTTTAAGAATGTTTCACAAACAAATTTAACCCTCACCAAAATGATTCTGAAGCCTATTTAATTGCATATATTTATTATATATTGTAGATATGTTAGCCTACCTTTAGATGAAGACTTTATTTAAGAAGTCTTTAAAATCTTTTGGAAAATTTCTATTAAAAAGACTTAACAATTATTTTAAGTAGACCTTATGATATTTTAAATAATGGAAAAGCACTATTAGTGGTTTCGTCTATTTTATTTTATAATTTTTTTACAGGATAATACTATGAAAAACTATTCTTATATATTTATCCTACCTTTGAATCTGTAACATATAACTTTAATAATATTTTGATTTCCTAAAAAAAGGACAGGAAAATTTACTATAAATAAGTAATTTTTTTCGTTTTAATTTAAAAAACTTTAGAAATTTTCTAGAAAGAGTTCGGAACAATTTACAAGAGAAAAAATATCTAAAAATAAATATCAAAGAAAAATTAAAAAAACAAATACTAACTTTTAGAATGTTGAAAATAGAAATACTTTACGTTGATAGGGGATAGAGAAAACAATAATTCAGAAGTATAATTCTTAAACTAGTAAGAAGTCACTTTATAATCTCAAAGTAATATTTCATCCTGTCACTTACCCCCTGAAAAATAGGACAGAATAACACCAGAAAGGATGTTGGATGTAAAATGGTAAAAAGAGATGAGCGACTATGCTAGCAAGGAGACAAAACTTACGATGAGCTTATTCTTAGTTCCATATATGAAAAGTCCTTTTAATAATTCAACTCAGTGCATATCCCCTACATGCTTATACTTGCAACCAAAGGTAATCATTTCTCTGACGCTATTCACCATTAATAAAAGCTTATATGAATGTGTATTCATATGTACTCAAGGATGCATATCCTATGCAGGGAATATTGTTAAAACCATAATAGAAGTGTAGTTATTGTAATCCAGCTTTAGCAGGGAATATTTTTTATACACAGCAAATAGAACATAGAAGAACATTCTGACTTAGACACACCACAATTATATCTGCAATCTCGAAATTGGTTGGTGACAGAAATGTTGGCTAAACGAGACACTAAAAGCATAGAACAGGCTTCTGCCAAGCTGTGTTTGGATACGTTTTTTCTCTTCTATTCCATTTTAAGAACCAATTATTCAATATCATTCTCTAATATATAACGATAGTTTGGTTAAATGTATGAATAAATTCTTGTCTAATAAATGTAGCAGCATAGAGAGAATTCCAACTTATACCAAACTTATAAAATCTCTAATTGTGTCCACAAAAATGTATTCTTTTGGATGATGATTACGGATATTGATAAGATGATGACAAATGTTTTAATATTACAAATATTTACGTAAGCAGGTATATTCAAAAATATGAATATAATTTTATTTTAAAATATTTTTTTCTGATGGGTCCATAGTATGCTAATTTATAATATAATTTTTAATGTTGTATTGTTAACAAGAACTTTAATAAGTTTGAAATTTTTTCATCAATATTTGATAAATATTGGTTAGTCCGAAAAGTTCAGCCAAATTCGTTCTCCAAAAATTCATTATGCCTTGAAAAAGTGTCCCTTTTATATACGACGACATACCTTGGTAGTTTTAGCTCATATTATTCGATGACATGATTTTACAGGGAACTCAGGACAAGGTAAAGTGAAAGTAATATGTTTGATTATTCCATAATTTTTCTTATATTTAAACTCAGAAAAAAATGAAATAATTTAATTACCAGGTATATTAGCTTAAATCCGCTGTTTTTTTCATAGAAAGCAAAAACAAATTTATTCAAAGTATTTGCCCTCGCTATCTACACAGTTTTTCCATCTCTCGGGCAATTTGTGGATACCACGCTAAGCAAATTCCTCCTCTTTCAAGGCAAACCATTCATCAAGCCATTTTCGGACGTCTTCGGTAGTCGGAAGGGGCTAAATCTGGTGAATAAGCGGGGTAGGGTAGCACCTCCCAGTTGAGTGTCTTCAAGTAGTTTCGGATTATTTTTGACGTGTGCGATGGTGCGTTGTCGTGGAGGAAAATCAGCTTGTCATGTCTACGTTGATAATCCGTCCTTTTTTCACGCAGAGCACGGTGCAATTTGATCAGTTATTGATGGTAGCGGTGGGCATTGATAGTTTCACCAAGTTTCAACATCTCATAGTAGACGATACACTGCTGATCCCACCAAACGCCCAGCATGGTCTTCCGTCCGAAGCGATTTGGTCTTGGAGAAGATGTTAATGGTTGGCCGGGATCAATCCACGATTTGTTGCGTTTAGGATTCTCGAAACATATCCACTTTTCATCGTCTGTCACAATCCGATGTAGGAACAGCTTTCTTTTTTGTGTGTCGAGCAAGATTTTGCATGTGTTTTGGGGTCGCTCCATCTGCCTATCGTTCAATTCATGCGGCACCCATTTGCCGATCTTTTCAATCTTCCCCATGGTACGTAGATGCATGGAAATGGCTGGTTGAATAACACCCAATTGCTCCGCGAGCATTTTTTGCAATTGGGTATCGTCTTCGTCCAAAAAAGCCTGCAATTGATGGTCCCACAAGTCAAAATTGCCGTCTTTGAACCGAAGAAACCAATCTCGGCACGTTGTTTCCGATAAAGCACTGTTAC
The DNA here is from genome assembly GCA_958298945.1 of Atherix ibis. Taxonomy (NCBI): domain Eukaryota; kingdom Metazoa; phylum Arthropoda; class Insecta; order Diptera; family Athericidae; genus Atherix; species Atherix ibis. Next base: position 34,914,466 of record OY282609.1, read on the forward strand.
CATTCGATGAGATTCGGCAGCCGATTTCTTAAAATTGAAGAAGAAAAGCAGAGCTTCTCGCATATGCTCTTATTCCGGCAATAAACTAGACATGATTACCAAAGAAAAAATGTATGTTGTTGTACGAAATTGCTGACAATGTGCACTGATTAATGTTGACAGATGTCAAACTCATAAAAAAAGTATGGCGTACCCATGGATGCACATTCACGCCATCTATGACCAAACAGCGGATTTAAGCTTATACACCTGGTATATAATAAAATGAGTTCCTTTTTTCCTTTTACAATTTAAAACTTCTTCAAAATTTATACAAACAAAATGTTCGTTACAATATAATTGGGGTTATCAGAAAAGTCATGATACGCTTTCGTAACAGATTGCGTTTGTTGATGTTTGGAAGTACTATATTTATTCGTATCTATATTATTGTTACGTCATTTAAGAAATGATAGTTTAAGCTTTACTTTTAAAATAAAATGAAGCCATTTTGTTTATTTTTTACGGATTTTACAGAAGTATGTAGCTTGAGTTTTTGCCATATTTTATTATTTTACTTCTGTAAAGGAAGTAACGCGCTTCAAGCTCGTGAAAAGTTGCAAAACGTTAATGCTGACAATATTCTATAAGAGCATCAGTGCCAAAGATGGTTCCTAAAATTCCGTGCTGGTGATTTTAATCTCAACGATGGTCAATGGACAGGAAAGCTAAAGGTTAATGACGACAAAATAAAATTATAAACGCCGGAGTCGTACCGGCGTTACACGACGTGAGAGAATGTAGAAATATTAATATTTGGATGTCACATATACTCTAAGAAGTTTATTTGACGGTATGCAAAAGCATCGTGCTTATTAAACGTAAGGAAAACGATATTTTTTTGGAACAATTGACCACTGCTGTTAAAAAAGGATTGTTACAATAATTTGGCATGAAAACGGCCTTGGTTCCAGTGTCATGATCCGCCTCAAACGATATCGAAAGCAAAAATCCATAAGAGGAAGGTTCTTCAGTTTCTTTTTTTGAGGTTCAACCAAGGAACTAAACAATCAATTCAGAAGTGTACTTACGGTAATTAAACAGCTTGAATAAATCCATCATCCAGAAACATCCGGAGCTCGTTAATCGTAAAGGATTTATGTTGCATCACGACAATGCCAGACAACACACACATTCCATCACCCACCAAAAAATATTAGAGCTTGAATGATATGTTTTGCCACACCCACCATACCCGCCTAACCATGCGTCGTAATACTTCACTCTCTTCAAAACTCATTGCGTTGCATGACGTTCAATTCAGATGGGGCTGTAAATCAGCACCTTGTTCAATTTTTCGACGATAAAGAAAAGTCCTTCAAAAATATCCATGGGCAAAATATCATTATTGATATTTGTTCTTTATACGAATAAATATACTTCTTAAGACAAATGCGTTATGACTTAAATATTTTAAATAAGAGGTTAATTATACAATACATTAAAAATTAAAATACTATTTATCACATTCCATATAAAGAAATCAATTAAACAAAAAAATTAATTTAATATAAAACTTATATAAAAAAACGCTGTATCACAATAATAAAAAAAAAGTACTGTGAAAATTAAATATGAGCGTCAGGTTAGGTTAGAAGGATTGTTTTTGTTATAGTAAGGTGGAAGTTATCGAAAGACAAAGTGTGGGACTTTAACCCACTAAAACCACTTTACTTAGTCACATTTCTATATCTCTCCACGGAACCGCCATCATGCATTACTTCGTATGTCAGGAATTGTTCGTAATCATTTTCCTTATACAGACGTAGTCTTTTTAGAAATGTTGTCGTAAGGACTTCGATAGCCTCCCAAGCCGTCTTCGAGTACAACATCAGGACCACGATATTATCCGGTATCAGGGATCTGCCTGCACACTTATGAGCCTCGTATTCCTTCCGAATACATCCGTTTCTCGTCAAAAATTAGAATAGACAGTAGCCAAGATCACCATTTACGGATCCACTGCCGCGATGAAATAGTGAGTCTATCTGCCATCGAAGGCATTATCCCAACGATTATGCCAGCTTCTCGACCTTGGGATCGCGATATAGTATTAAACAGATCTATTCAGCTGTACAGTCTCTGCCGCTCATCGGCCATAATACTAATACTACAATAGCTTCGTATGACACTATTCAAATTGCGCAGGTCACTCTCAATGCACTCCTACGATAGACTGAGGCAAATCTACGTATGTAGGTTGCTCTATTCAATCCATCCACCCAAATTGGTGCGTCTTACAGCAGGATTGATCCGACCACGGTCGCCAATATAGTCCTTCTACTCGATATTAAGCATCATACTGCTCAACTCTGGAGAGGAAGCTGCCTGTTAAAGGGGCGATAAATAATCAATTGTAGACCTAACCATTACAAGTGGTGAGACCAGGCAACTCGTGGCGGGTACGCAGTAACTATACTTATAGCGACTATCAGGCTATTCTGTGTGTTAGTGGTAAGTTTACCAACCGGCGCGGTACAACGCCTATGGTGGCCTACACAGCCGGCTGAAAGGTAAAGGGATTCGATAGGGAGGCTTTTCTTGCCGCAATGGAGGAGATAAAACTCACCGGCTCTGATGAGTGCAAGGGTAAATAGGTGGTGTCTCACATTGCCGATGCCTGTAATGCGGCGACGTCGAAATGTGCTACGGGTAGATATACACCTGTTTATTGATGGAATGAGGAGGTGGCTGATCATACGAAAAGGTGTAAGCAGGCAAGAAGACTTTTCCAACGTTCAAAGGCTAAGCCTCAATACCAAAGGCTAAGCCTCAACAGGTGAAAAGTACCATTAAGAAGAGCAAACACCGATGCTGTAGAGAATTATGCGCCAAAGTTGACAACAACCCATGAGGTAGGATATATCAGGTAGTTATGAAGCGGTTGAGGAGTTTTTCCTTTGCAGGTCAAACCTACTCTGGGCTGCTGGACAGAATAGTCACCCAATTGTTTACTCAGCAATCAATAACTATATGGAATTTTAGTTCGAGACGTGGTAGAGTTCAGGTCCCACGAATTACACAAGGCGAACTTCTTCTGGCATGCAGGATAATCGGTAATAAAGAGGCACCTGGGCCCGATGTCATACCCCCTGTAGCACTTAAAGCGGCTATCGCGGCGGATCCGAATTTGTTTTTGAAAGCGTTTAATACCAGTCTTAGTGAGGGAATTTTTCCACAACTTTGGAAGAGGCAACATCTTGTTATACTACTCAAGATATAAGTATCTATACTTATCCTTCCAGGAGGGACCGATCTACCTTGGATACTAGTGATTTGGTCGTTGGCACAGCGCGTAAAGCTATCGAGGGAAAAAGGTTGAAAACGGGCTTCATAAAGTACTGCGCCATTAAAAATCTTGATGTGAAGAATGATTTCAACTTGGCGAAATGGGATCGTATTTTTGATGCTCTGGGCTCAATGGGTGTTCCGGTGTACATTATCAGGATAAAAGAGGACTACCTAAGTAGTCTCTCAAGGTTCAGTTCTATGTCCTCTGTTGTGGAATGTGATATATGATGATATTCTCAGGCTCCATATCCCAGAGGGGGTGAGAATCATCGCATTTGCTGAGGATGGTGCTGTAGTCGTAGTGGCCAAATGTGTGGAAGAAGTGGAACAAATCTGTATTAAGGCTGTCGCTTCAGTTTCAAACTGACTTCTCGCAGCTCGTCTTGCCTTATATACCATAAGACATAGGTAGTCCTAATCACGGGCAGAAAGAGAAGAGAGAATGTCACAATTAGGATTGGCGAACATGAGGCGATATCGTGAACATATCTAAAATACCTAGGGGTAAAGTTTGACGCAAGGTTGGTGTTTCAGGAGCATCTACTGTATGCTGGTAAGATGGCTGCTGGAACAATGACGGCGTTGGCGCACTTAATGTCGAACCTTGAGGAACCCAGGCACAGCAGGATGACCCTTTTGGCGATCGTGGTCGGGTCTATCCTGCTGAATGCTACGCCAATATGGGTGAATAGCTTAATTAGAGCAACCTACATATGTGGAGTTATCTCAGCCTATCGTAGGAGCGCACTGAGGGTGACCTGCGCATTCCAAACAGTGTCTTACATGGCCATTTGTGGTATGGCCAGAATAATACCGATTAAAATACTGGCATATGGCTGGCAGGTGTTGTACCGCCGGAAAAATCAGTGTGACACTAACGCATGATCCGTTGCACGTACGGAGGAAAATACGATTCCAAGAGAAGATAGAAAAATTGCTGGGATAATGCCACCAATGGCAGATGGACCCACCGTCTTATATTATATCAGCAGTGGATCCGTGAATAAACCAATGGCATGGTGATACACTTATACCGAAAAACTACTTTTATTTTCATTTCACTTGCCGATATTTGCAGCGGAAACAATATTGCCTAAGAGTTTACCCTTTCCTTCAATCTCGTATAATATCCAGAACTCATCTGAAAACTTAGCAGCGTCGTTTCTTTCAGGTACTTTTCTTGTTGACGTAAGTAAGGAAAATATAAAGATGCTGTAAAAATAATTAAGCCGACAGTATATGAGATTTTTACATACTAAAACCATACTAAAAACTACCTCTCTCTTAGTGAAAAAAGACATGCTCCACATAGTCTATTATGGGCCGATAATTATGGCATGTCATAACAACTTCCACCTGAAGCACCAATGTCTTGTTAAAAACTATAGTTGTCCATTTTTCCATGGGCTCTTCCATTTCACGTGGCTATGCGTCCATAAATGTGTCTTTAATCGAAAAATTATAGTATAGCTGCCTTCTTGCTTTTCGATTAACAGTTCGGCTGAAAAGTTTATAAGGTTGACGTCTAGATGGCGCCTCTTGCGCCATCTTGACGGCAATCTTATAAACCTGTCAAAATTTGACAGCAATGAATTATTATCACAAAGCACCATGCTTCAAATGATTCCTGTCAAAATTTGACAGCAATCGGTCGATTGGTTCGTGAGATATAGCATTTTGAGTGGAGCAACTTTTGTTATTGAAAAAAAAATGGATAAAGACAAATTTCGTGTATTGATAAAGCATTGCTTTTTGATGAAAAAAAATACAGTGGAAACCAAAGCATGGTTTGACAAACGTTATCCGGACTCTGCTCCAGCTATTTCAACTTTGGAATATTGGTTTCGTCAATTTCGAACTGGTCGTACGAGCACAGTTGATGCAGAACGCAGTGGACGCCCAAAAGAGGTGGTGACGGCAGAAAACATCAAAAAAATCCACAAAATAATTTTAAATGACCGTAAAGTGAAGTTGAGCGAGGTAGCTGAGACTCTGAAGATATCGAAAGAGCGTGTTGGACATATCGTGCATGAATATTTAGGCATGCGAAAGCTGTGTGCAAAGTGGGTGCCGCGTGAGCTCACTGTGGACCAAAAACAACAACGTGTTGATGATTCTGAGCAGTGTTTGGAGCTGTTCAAGCGCAATAAACCCGAATTTTTGCGTCGATATGTGACAATGGATGAAACATGGCTCCGTCACTACACTCCAGAGTCCAATCGGCAGTCGGTAGACTGAAGAGCGAGTGTCGAACCGAATTCAAAGCGTGGAAAGACGCAACAGTCGGCTGGCAAGGTGATGGCGTCTGTATTTTGGGATGCGCATGGTATAATATTCATTGACTATCTCCAGAAGGGACAGACGATCAACAGCGACTATTATATAGCGTTATTGGATCGTTTGAAGAAAGAAATCGCTAAGAAACGGCCTCATTTGAAGAAGAAAAAAGTTTTGTTTCACCAAGGCAATGCACCGTGTCACAAGTCGATGAAAACGATGGTCAAACTCAATGAATTGGGCTACGAATTGCTTCCCCATCCACCGTATTTTCCAGATCTGGCCCCCAGCGACTTTTTCCTGTTTGCAGACCTCAAGAGAATGCTCGCTGGCAAGAAATTTAAGACCGATTGCCGAAACTGAGGCCTATTTTGAGCAAAACCGAAAGAGTACTATAAAAATGGTATCGAAAAGTTGGAATATCGCTATAATCGCTGTATTGCCCTCGAAGGCAACTATGTTGAATAATAAAAATGAATTTTGCAAAAAAAAATGTTTCTACTGTGTTTCGTTCTAAACTTTTCAGCCGAACTGTTATTGATAACGTAAAAGACGAAGTGATACGGGTCTATTTTAATAAGTTATTGATAAATTAAAATAATTTTCTCCAGTCGATCATAATATTAAATTTCTAAAATTCAGAATGCATATTATAAAATTTTAGAGTATTTGAAAAATTTATAATTTTCAAGCGTCAACTCGATAGAGACCCGATTAAAGCCTGCATAATTCTGCGGGCAACGAAGTAGGGAAAGAAAGTTTTATATAGTCATAAATAGATGCAAATTCTAATTATGAGTAAATAAACCTGCGTGAAAAAAAAGTCTTAATTTTCTGTATAACGGAAGTGTTGCGGGAACACTAACTGAGAGATAATATTAGCCTTAAAAAAGTCTGCTCCAATTGTAGAAATAAAATATTCTTTTGTAGATATAATCTAATTACCTGAAAATAAGCTTTGAATTTATAAAATTCACAGAATGAGTAAATAGTTTTTCCAAAAATTCATTTTGTTTTTAACTTTCTACTCGGAAAAGAATTATTTCATTTTCTAAGATTATCGACAAGTTTATTAGCAGATTAAGAATTTTTATATTTTAAGAAAAAAAAATATATTTTTTCATAGAAACTATGCTAAACTTTATATTGATAAAATTCTTTGATAATCACCTCAATTTTTTTTTTCTGATGCAGTTTAATATACAATTTTGTTAATCTTTTTGCTACAGCAATTAGCATTTACTATGATCCTCATCTATTCCTTTGGAACAACTTTTGTGTGCACTGAGTTTCATCGTATAAACATCATCATTTCATGGGGATTTACTGAAATTTTATATTTTAAAGTATTCTTCATTAAGAGTATGATGATGATGCATGTGCAAATGACTACACCATACAAAAGTACTTAAATAAGGGAGGATTCGTTCTCGTAGATCATGAACCAATGCAATGTCTTCTACTTTTGATGGCTTTCTAGCTATAATACTCGTAATACTCAGAAAATGACATTAAAGTTTACTAACATTATTTGTTGTCTAAACATTTCTCATTGAGTAACTTAATTCTATATAACAACTGTAATTTGTCCAGATTCATTAGAAGTTTTAAGAAAATCTCAACCATACCCGCACAGTTTAATGGGTACGAGTACGTACTAAGAAAGAACATTTGAAGCTTCAATTACGATTGTTGAAATCGTAAATGGGAATTAAACTGATTTTATTGACATGGATTTTCATTTATTTATTATGGATTAAGTTTTGATTGGGAGGAATTTTGATTTCCTACAAATAATCTTAAATAATTGCTATCAATTGAAAGGATTTGCCGTTGAAAGATAGTCTTTAAAATTGATTATACTCGTAATTTGAATTTATTTAGTTTACTTGCATAGTTTTTTTTCTAAATTCAAAATTTAAGTTCCAATAATTTATTAAAAAATATGAAAATTTTAATATATTAAAATAATTTATTAAGTTTTTGAATAGTAAACTTCCATTTTATTACGGAACCCTGATAGTATGATTTATAATTTTTTTTAATTTTATTATCATTTCAATATGAACAACATTTTAATGAATTTATAAATTTAAAGAGAAAATAATGCTTAAATATATAAAACTTAAAAAACGGCATTATTGTATAGTTGATGAGGTGAACGTCATAGAACCAGGGATGGTTTGGTGCATAGTCGGGGCGGAGTTAACTCAAAATTCAGTTTGCCCCCTTAAAAATAATTTTGTTAAACCATTATTTCTTTGCTTTTTATATATATTTTTTCTCTTTTTTTATATCAATTTTTATAACTTCTTTCTCCTTTACCTTACTTTATTCTACCCCATGGAGAAAATTCACACCTTTGGTGTGACCAATTTGAAAAAAAACATGGTATTAATTTTTTGTTATACAATATTTGGGTGCAAAGGCTACAGTAGCCAGATAAAGCAACACAGCCCCCCCCCTTTCTCCTCTTTGTAATCCCTTAATATAATTCAGCAAGCATATCATAACTCTTCCCCGTAGTCTGGATACACTTTTTTTCACACCAGACTCATTCCTAGAGAACTACACGACCGCAAACAATTTTTTTTTTACTTCAACACCCTCTTGGAAGAATAGGTCTAGTCTCCTTTCCCTGTACAACAACAAAAAAATTACAATGATTAATTTTTCTTAGGCAGAATAACTCTTCCAGAAAAGAAATTTAAATATCACTTTTCCATATGTGCTCTATTCAAATATAATTTATGGTAGATTAAATTTTTTTTATAGAAATCAGCTTTATTTAGGATGTATGCTTTTTTTGTTCTATAGTTGGGTCTTCAGTTGTCTGCATAACTTATTTTAATTACTAGTCCATCTGCTAGTTCATATTTGAGAGAACAATCAACCGTAAATTTACCTCAATATAACCGTAATATGAAATGATATAACAATTTGAAGAAGCTGAATGAGTGTCTTTTAGTGGGTATAAAGTATGGCAGAGAATAGGATAACAGATCCGTACAGATAGTCTAACTTACATGCTGCCTAAATCAATGTGAATCCGTTCTAGTCGAATCCGAATAATTTAACATTAAAGACATGGACCGAATTATTGGAGAATAGCTTACAGATGCCAAAGATCTATCGATTAGAAAATAATCGCGGGATCTTCATCTGAATTGTGGACCGAAGCGGTGTTCATTTTGTAAAACTTATAATCCTTAACTTTTTTATAAAAATACAAAAAAGCTAATGAAATTCAAGATATTAAACTTTTTTTTTCAAAAGATACATTTTATTTAACTGAAAATAAGGTCTTTAAGCTGAAAGTGTGTAGTTCAGAAACTATAAAATTGGTATCTGAAAATGGATCGTCAATTTTCAGCTGTTATAGTTTGAAGTGACTTAATTATTGATTTATCAGTAAATATTTTTTTTTATAAGGACCTTTATATGATTGTTAGATAAGTAAATTTAATTAATTATGATGTGAAAAAGCTTGACTAAATTCTCAAATAAGATTTTTTTCTGGATGTCACTTAGCCACAGAGGTTGTAGTCTCTTTTTTGGTTCATTTCTTGTATATGTATGTAGATAATTGAAAAAATCTTCTGGCAAGGGAAGGCTTATATTATTGAGTATAAGGATAGACAATTGAATCGGCAAGTTGAAACCAAAAAGCGGAATAGAACCATAAAGCTTAGTCACACATGCATACTGCCTAAAGGCATCACTATCTGATAGGGACAATTTTATATTTGCACATATAACTTTTGGCGCAAAATTCTAAAATATAAGTCCTAATTTTTTTAATTAATTACCAGGTATATAAGCTTAAATCCGCTGTTTGGTTATAGATGGCGTGAATGAGCGTATTAAGCTACCATGGGCACGCCATACTATTTTTTATCAGTTTGCCATCTGTCAACATGAATCAGTGCACATTGTCAGCAATTTCGTACAACATACATTTTTCCTTTGGTAATCATGTCTAGTTTTGTGCCAGAAAAAGAGCATATGCGGAAAGATCTGCTTTTCTGCTTCAATTTGAAGAAATCGGCTGTCGAATGGCATCGCATGCTTATGGAGGCCTATGGCGACAACGCTTTATCGAAAACAACGTGCCGAGATTGGTTTCATCGTTTCAAAGACGACAATTTTGACTTGTGGGACCATCAATTGCAGGTTTTTTTGGACGAAGACGATACCCAATCGCAAAAAAATGCTCCCGGACCAATTGGGTGTTACTCAACCAGCCATTTCCATTCGTCTGCGTACCATGGGAAAGACTGAAAAAATTGGAAAATGGGTGCCGCATGAATTGAACGATATGCAGACGAAGCGACGCCAAAACACATGCGAAATCTTGTTGACTAGACAAAAAAGAAAGTTGTTCCTGCATCAGATTGTCACATGCGATGAAAAGTGGATATATTTCGAGATTCCTAAATGTTGATCCCGGTCAACCATCGACATTTTCCCCAAGACCAAATTGCTTCGGACGGAAGACGATGCTGTGCGTTTGGTGGGATTAGCAGGGTATCGTCTACTATGAGATGTTGAAACCTGCTGAAACTGTTAATGCCCACCGCTACCACCAACAACTGATCAAATTGCACCGTGATCTGCGTGAAAAAAGCATGGATTATTAACAAAGACATGACAAGATGATTTTCCTTCACAACAACGCACCATCGCACACGTCAAAAATGGTCCGAAACTACTTGGAGACACTCAACTGGGAGGTGCTCCCACTAGGAATTGTTTTGGCGTGGTATCCACAAATTGCACGAGATATGGGAAAAATGTGTAGCTAGCGAAGGAAAGTACTTTAAATAAATATGTTTTTGTTTTCTATGAAAAAAACATGTGTTTTTTTTGACCATATAACAGCAGATTTAAGCTTCTACACTTGGTAAAAAACAACGGTGATTATTCTATTTGATTAATTTGGAATTAGAAAGTAAAAAAAAATATTTTTTTGTTGGTTTGAATTCATTTTTTTACATATAAAAGTTTACATTTAAAAACTTCAAGCAGAACTTCTACAATACTTAAATTACTGATTAAGTTCTGAAAAAAATAAAATAATTAAATAGAATTTTAAACGTTTATATTTATTTTTTATTGTACAACCCAGACTACCTTCCCCCCCCCCCCATCAGCATAAGAAAAGTAATAGTCGCCTGTCATTAAACGTTATTCGGATCACAACTAATCGTCTCTTTACATTCAATTTTGCATTTAAACTCAATTTTTTAGTTTTTAAACACCTTTTAAACGAAATTTAATAAAAATTAGTTAAATGATCTTTGGTTGTAGCATTTTCAAATTATAAAACACTTTCTAACTAAATACTTCATTTTGTGGAAAAAATTTTAGGAATTCTCAAAATTCATTTTTTATATGAACATTAACTTTATTGATCTTAATTTTTATAATAATTTCATTTTTTTATATAACTGAAAACACAATATTTAAAAAAATTAAACCCACATTCAATATATCAAAATATATAATTAGAAATAGAAAAGTAAAATAATTAAAAAATAATTTATAAACTTTTTGATATGCACTTTCGTTAATTATTATTATATGTTTTTAGTGAACCAAAGTATCCAATCGTCCTGTAAGTGAATTCAATCAATAGTATTACAATGGTTGTCTTTGAAACGTTGTATTTGGTTACAGAGATCTCATTAAAAGCTTTACCAAATCTATTGTTGAAATGATTTTTTTATCATAAAGAGAAAGGAAAAAAGTCTACATTGTGCCTAGATTGTTTATATAATAATCTTTACAGAAAAGTGCCATGGAAAATCCTAAATTTTTAATATAACAAGGGTCAAGGTTGTGAAATTTAAATGCTCAATTTCTTATAAATTCTAAGAAAATTTTAGTTTAAAAATATTTTAAAATGATAAAAATTTAATATTTTATGCAGTACCGGGAGCTACAGTATAGTACCATTGTCATTATTTTTTACAAGAAAGAGAAGTTATAATTCTTAGTTGTTTTGGAATTTTTAAAAATTTCAGTTTAAAATATCAGGTTTTTGAATATTATTAATTTGCTTATTTATATAATAAGCCTCTTTATCTTGTGTTAAATGCCACTGCATACTGCTATTATCATATTTTTGTTCAAGCATGAATCGTTATTATAGGTATTTATTTTATAAATTAAAAAATTTTTGTTTTAGACGTTTTCAAATAAAAATATAATTTGTTTGTTTTTATGTTAATATTCATGTTTTTTATGTTAATAGCCAGGGGCTACTTTTTATTTTCATTATCATTATTTTACGAAAACATAATCTGTTTGGGTATTTAGTTACCTTGAAACTCAATAAATTTCAGTATGAGTCATGTTTAAATATAAAATTTGCATTTTTAAATATACGAGGTCTGTGCAAAAAGTATCGCGAATTTTGTGTTTTTTCAAAAATTATTTATTTATTCATGAATTGTGTTCTTTCACAAATCCGGGCGCTTCTGGCGGATTGCTTTGCGCAACTTGTGCATAACTTCCAGGTAATATTCTTTATTGACTTTCTACCCTGTGGCAAGAACTCATGATGATGCACCACACCCCTGCAATCGAAGAAAACTGTAAGCAAAACCTTCAGACTCGATAGAAATTGGCGCGCTTTTTTCGGTCTTGGCTCGTGCGGCAGTTTTCATTTGGTTTCTACGTCATAACCATAAACCCATGATTCGTCATCAGTTGTGACCCTCTGGAGCAAATTTGGGTCGTTGCGGACAGAATCCAGCAGCTCTTTAGCAATGTTAATGCGATGCTGTTTTTGGTCGAAATTGAGCAATTTTTGTCCGAATTTCGCGGCGACCCGTCTCACGCCAAAATCATTGGAAAAATCGAATGACACGAGCCAATCCATATGTTTAAGTCTTCAGCAACTTCTCAAATGGTGATTCGACGATTGGCCAATACTATTTTCTTCACTTCATCAATGTTTTCGTGTGTTGTTGAAGTGCTCGGATGTCCGGCACGCTTTTCGTCGTTCACATCTTCTCGGCCTTCTGAGAACATTTTGTACCACCGATAAACGTTGCTTTGGTCTAAGGTAGCTTCACCATATGCCACAGTCAACATTTGGAATGCGTCCGCGCAATTAATTTTGTTTTTCACACAAAATTTTATACAGATTCCTTGATACATTTCTCGTGCAAGCAAAGCGGCTGTCAAAAATTAGCTGAACACTCAAAATGGCCGAACTTGTCAGCATAAGTGAAGACATGAGTACCAACATAACGCCACAAAAAATCAAAAATCGAATATGCGTAACCCGCGGAAATTCAAAATTCGCGATAATTTTTGAACAGATCTAGTAAACACCCTAATCTACATATTGAAACCTACTTTATAGTATTACAAACAATATTTTGCTCAAGAACAAAAAGTTATTATTGCTAATTGTATTAAAATTTAAAGAAAATTTTAGGTTAATATCTTTATAAATATTATTATTAGAAATTTATTTGTTCTTAGAATGAGAGCCTCAGACAATGCGCCAGAAATTACTTCAAAGTACCATGACCACAAGTTTGCTCAAGTATGAGCAGTTTTTCTAATTAATCATTTTGAAATTTAAGAAATTTTTGTTTTAACAAAAACCAAATTTACTACTACAATAAATTATTGATTATCAATGAATTCTGAAATGAGGTGACAGTTATGTCTCAAACCAGTATCAATTAAAACCTCTTTACGTAATCTATACCATATGAAATCATCATTAATATAAAAGGTCCATTTAAGGTATATTTGATATTTAAATTCATTCAATTCCTTTGAAGCCGGTAAGTAGAAACATTTGATTTTAAGTTTTAACATTCCACTACTTTTTGTGAAAGCAAAATATCTTAACAGACTTACATAAATTTATCCTTAATTATAAAGTTCAAACATTTTAGTAAGAAAACGAAAGGTATGTTATTTTATTTTATTTTTAAAAGCTTATTACTATTTCAATTTATTATATTTACAAAACAAAGTCAACTGTAAGAATAAATATGAATATTTCAAATCTATATTCGGCAATTTTTAGAGTGTTATTTTTAAACAGGTTTTCGTTATAAAATATGAAACATATTTCCGAGAAAATTATAAATGTTGATTTATTTGAATATATTCTTTGTAAAAATAATATCCTCTTATTTGTTTAAATAATTTTTTTTATTTCTCTTTATATGAGAATTTTCTGTTTAGCTTATTTTCGTGTCATTCTTCATATATAAAATTTCGATAAAAATCTAAATGACAGATATAACGACTTTAGCAAACATTTCAAATGCCTCTGCCCACCCACTCAATCTGTGATTCATCATTTAAATCTTAAAGTCAACATCATATTTAAATTGCAGAATTTGTTTCGATGATAATTTTTCAATATTACCATTTCATACAAATGTTCTCCCTTTTATATAACTCCAATTTTTTTAAGAATTTTAAATTGATATTCTTATTTTACTTGCTATTATAAAAGATCAGACTATCCTTTATATAATCTGAAAGCAAATAACAATATGAGAGTTTTCGAAAAAATAACGTTTCGGATAAGGACCAAATATTGGTATTAGTGATTTTTGAATATTCAAAATATTAAAATAAAATTTTTTTATAGTAAATATGCTTTAAATAGTTATTTTACTATATTTTTTTGTTATTTTCACTACGTATTAAAGTGAATTTTAATTTTTTTTTGTATATATTTTAAACATTATATTTTTTTTGGATTAATTTGTATTTTTGGAATTCAACAGGTAAATTTACACTTATTTGATAAATGTCAAAAAAAATTTCATAAATTGACTCAAAACATACAAAAAAACAATAATAATATTTATTTTTTAGACCCGCCTTCCCTTGTCGACTTAATTCTAGCTTCACCTTCACAAAGCTCGAATCATAAATAGTTAAAATAATATTTGCTTTGATTATTATCTCCTCTATAATTTAGTCAAAACGACCCAATTATCTGAGGGCATTTTTTTTCAAACATTTGTATGAGCTCGTAGAATGTGGCGACCAATCTCAATGCAACTTGGTTTGTCAGCCTCAATGGCACTCAAATCCGTTATCTGTAAGCTGGAGTCTTTCCGTATAAAAAGGCCGTTGATATTGCTCTCGGTCATACCAATCGACACAGTACCACCTTGATCTAAAAGTGCCCGGAACGATGGGAGTGTGGCGCTCCCATCGTTCCGATTTGAGTTTTTTTGCTTAAGTTGGTACATTTGTTGTTTATATTACCTCTAAATCTTAGCGTCATAGCTTAACATTTGCAAAAGTAACGTAACCAAGAGTACATCTATCTCTGTGTGTGTTGGCGATTTTTTACAATTTTAGAAATGGATTAAAATTTGCAACAACGAACTTGCATTAAATTTTGCGTAAAAAACGGATTTAATGGTGCGCGAACGGTTCAAAAGTGGTCGTAAGTCAATCGATGATGATGAACGCAGTTGCAGACCATCGACATCGAAAACCGACGAAAACATTGATAAAGTAAAAGAAATGTTGGTCAATAACCGCAAATTAACCATCAGAGAGATAGCGGAGGACTTGAACATTGCCTATGGATCCGTCCAAGACATTTGGTTTATGATTTGGGTTTCCGTCGTGTAGCAGCAAAGTTGGTGCCAAAAGACCTCAATTTCATGCAAAACAGAGACCGTGTTGACATCGCAAAAGATATGATTTGCGAGGCTGAATCCGATCCCACATTCATCAAAAGGATCATTACTGGAGACGAAACGTGGGTTTATGAGTACGACACGCAATCCAGACATCAGGCAAGTGAATGGCGTTCACCAAACGAGCCGAGACGAAAAAAACCACGTCGTTTTCAGTCAAAAAAGAAGGCAATGCTCACGGTTTTCATGGATTACAACGGTGAAGTGCTTCATGAATTTTTGCCAGAAGGCCGGACAGTAAACAAAGAGTATTATTTAGGCGTTATGAGACGTTTGCGTGAAGCAATTCGCCGAAAGAGACCAGTATTGTAAGCAGAAAACTCGTAGATTTTGCACCATAATAAGACACCGTCGCACAGTGCCATCATTATTCGTAATTTTTTGACGAAAATTGCAACAAATACCATCCAACAACCACCGAACTCACCTGATTTGGCTCGCTGTGACTTTTTTCTGTTCAATCGATTTAAAAAACCATTACGAATATGCTTGATCCAATCCTCGAAACATTTTTTTGTATTCCGAAAACCGAATACAAAAAATGTTTCGAGGATTGGATCAAGCGCTGGCATAAGTGTGTTAAAGTCAATAGGGATTACTTTTAAGGTGACAATATAGATTTAGATAAATGAACTTGTATTTTTAATTTTCTGAATAAATTCCGGTAACTTTTTGATCAAGGTGGTATAATCATCGTCACTTACAGACAAGTCACCCTTAAAGCTATTAGCGGCCCATTGAATATACTAAACGAAATCTGACATAGCCTACTCAACAGTAGGAGTATAAAAGTTGCGTTGGGTGCCGGAATATGTGGGAAAAAAAGAAAATGAACGTGCTGATCAGTTGACTGGAGAAACTGTCCGGAGTCCTGTGTTCAGAGATATTCCTAATTTGTCTCGTCTATTAACAATATAACAAAGAACATTTGTGTAGAAACGCCATGTGTAGAAACGCAGACTAGATTAATAGTGAGAGCTTGTTGATATCTCATTAGCCAACTAACAACAATTTAGTCTACTCAACATTGTTACACATGTTCTATCTGCTAATACTGTTGTCTTAAGTAACATATATTTTTTTTAGAGTACAGTTCCTCCAAGTCCACTTCTTAGTAAACTTACTCTAATTGTTATATACAATGAAAAACAGACTAGCTTTGTTTAGCCATTTGATAAAACCCTGTCACACGAATCGTTAAGTCGTCAAGCCGCCCTATGGTCTCATAGTCGTGTCGCTATAAAATTGGCTTCTGGCTTATGTCTAAGGGACCTTATATATAAATAAACAAATAAATAAAAAATAATATTTTCTTATGTTTAATTTTTATTTCAACAACTGCCTATTTATTACCACAAATTCAAAACATTTGAAAATATTTAGTTTATTTCAAATTTTGCAATAAATAAAATTAATTGTTTAAAATAAGATATTCAAAAAAATGACTCGTTATGGATATCTTCATTTTTAATTTTACTTACATTATTAAAAAATATAAAATTTAAAAGAAAAAAAACAAAAAATTAGTCAATTAAGGAAAATGTTGGGTAAAAAGCTTTTGTTATAGGAAGGACTCTAACCAACAAAATTCTAGGCTGATCGGGATTCCCTTGTAATATCTCGACTGTATAATGAATTCTAGATGATTTCTGGGGAAAATGATCGAAATTGCGAAAGGGAAATATATAAATGGGACCAGAAGTCCGATCCTTCATACTTCAGATAAAAAGGATTTTGCAGTAATTAGATAGATACTATGACAGAGGCTGATGAAATAATACTCTAAGGGCTATCGAAAGAAACACAGCTGAACCAAAACTACTCCTTAATTCTCACGGTGGTATAAACAATCGAAGTTTATCCTATTTTCCAATTTCAACTAGGATTCTTTTACAGAAGAATGTATGAATGCCTTGGAAAATAATTGCTCCTATGCAGATATTAGCTAAATTCTTATAAAACATCAGGGCTAAGATAGACGAAGTAAGAGATATTAATTTTAGTTTATGTAGGTCAGAATTATTACTTTCTCATTAGTTTGCACAGAATTTACTTAAGGGATCTGATCTGTTACTTTTTCTAAACTAACAAATTTCATCATTAAATTAATTTGAAATGTCTAAATAAATATAATTTATATTATATGCACATACATTAAAAAAAAGTCTCTTAAAAGTTGAAGAAATCAGTAACTTCCACTTATCTGAATGTTTTATAAAAACTTAATTAAATATTATTTCACTTTTAATATTTTTATTTTTTGAAGTTCTTTATTAAAAAATGTCAACCCTGCAACTATCATCTTCATTAATTATCCTTTTCCTTATAAAAAATTCCATAAAATTTTGAATATCAAATATTTCAACTCCATTTATTTTCTAGTTTTAACCCCTTTACGCTATGTTAAAAATTTACAAAGGAACGTATTTGATTATTTCGTATTGTCCTTTGTAATACTTCTTCTTGTCTTCTTGTCCAGGTCAAGGACTATGAACTAATCACATGACTTATTTGAAATAGGACAAACGAAAAAAAATAGCTGAAGAAAAAACCCTGTAAGCATGAAAAGGAATTTAGTTGAACAAATTTAATAGAATTTAGACTTTTTTGTTATATGTGTTGTTGTTATATTCCTTTTCCTCTTATTAGTTGGATGTCATGAACGACAGACAGACGGTGTAAATAAGATTCCTTCCAACGGTTAATGGGCAGTTAAGCAATCAAGTAATTGAGTTTGTTTAAGAAATAATTTAATTTGGGAGCACACCTTTAGTTTTTGTATCAGGAATTCGTGCTGTTTAATGTTGTTTTTATGACATTTACCCATTAAAGTTGTTTGCAGTTCCGCTGTTATCGTTGCCAGGTAATAGGAAAACTTACTTCTTGATAACCGTTTAATAATGTTCAGTTCGGTTTTATGTGTAATTGTAGGGTCTTTTTAAAGAATTTCGATTTAGTCTAACGTAGTCAATACGATACGGTGCGTATGACTACTTTTCTTTATTAAGTAATAAGGACTTGGCCATTTGAGGTCGAAGTCATGGGATACTCAAAAATCAATACAAGTGATAATAACGATGGCGAACAAGACGCTACACCATCCAATCTTTACGGATCTACAAGGGTATACGCTTCCTTAAAATCGCCTCCCACTCGTTTGTATGATGTCGTTTGTCGAGAAAAAAGTTCAAAGTTGAAAGTTTTCGTGTATTTGGAATTTGTTTCTTCGTTTTTTTTAGTCTGTATTGATTTTTTTCCGCGACTTTTCCTCTCTTTTTTATCGAAAATGATCTTTTGACTTTTATTTAAATAACATTATCTAATTTATTATATCATTTTTATAGATTTATTTTTAATATTTAATGTTTCGTATAAATATGCCAAAGGACTTTTATATTTTTCACTCCGTTCCCGGATCAAAGTATGCTCTATGTTACTTTACTTAATTTAATTAAGCATTTCGTATTTTTAAAATTTCGCAATTTCATGCAATATTTTTTTTCTTATGCAATTTAATTTTTAAGTTATAAAAGAACAATTAACTCTTATACTATTTGATAAATAATGACAGGTAACAAATTTGATAATTTATTATAGCCAATTACGATTATTGTAGAATGCAGAGTGCTTTTTATTTGTGATTTGTTCGAGTTTGCAAAGTTGTATTATTCGATTAAGGATAATTGAATATCCTTGGAGATATAGAATTAATTATTTAAGCTTTTAAAAGTAATTTGTACACATTAGCTGAGAGAGTTTATTTTTCTTCTCAATTGATCTTTCTTTTTTCTCTTTATTTTATAGGTTTTTCATCTCTAATCCAATATTTTTCTTTTCAAATTCAATTTTTGTAAAATTATATTTATTATACTATTAAAAAAAACTTATAATACAGAACATTTAATGTAACATCGGAGAATATGAAGGAAGAAAAATGAATGTATGAATTGTGGATTGTACAATTTTGCATATGTGTAAGCAACTGTGATGTCAGCTTCAGCTAGTGTAGCAATTTATTTCATCAATAATTGCATTAACGGACGAGTTTGATATTATTTGACTACGTACAATCCCATGTAAATTCTTTTTTTTTTACAATTCACACTACATTTCTCCATTTAACTTTATCCGCCGATAACTAAAATAACGTTTTCCGCTTACAGTTTCCGACTATATTTGTCGTCCTTTCTATTGCCAACTTCAACCAGTCGTTCGCGAATCGCTATTCAGACTAAACTCCCAGACTTTATTTCGCTGGCGAGTAGCACTTGTATTTATACTGTTCTAGCATGCTTCTAGAACATTCCGGAATCAAAATTTTCTGGAATACTCTGGAACTCTCTAGAGCCGCTTCTAGTATAAACCAGAGTAATATTATGTCATAACACTACCCCCTTCCAAATATTGCTCGCCTCAAGCATAATTCGATCCATAATAATGGCCCAGACGGTCAATAAGTACAATCTTCGGTAGTTCTCTCTGATTCTTCTGTCTGTGGTATTCCATTCAACTTTGTAATAACTCGGAATGGACTATGTCAAATGGCCTCAAAGTTCGGTGATCTCCTTTTACACCGCGTGGGGTTATACAGCCAAACCAAAGATCTCTTCTCGACTTCCACAGTTTTATTACTGCGATCGTAACGAGTCTTTATCATGTCACTTACACGAAGTCCTGCATCTTGTACCCGAGATTAAATGGCATTCATCTTCTCTCCCAAATCCAGTGCATATTCTGCCATATTACGTGGTATTTCTGAAGGAGTTCCAGTAATTATATCCGCTGGCAGCCGAAGTTCTCTTCCAAAGATCACACTTACTAGTATTACTGAGGTAGTCTTTTGTACAGCCGTTCTGTACGAGAGACAGAACAGGAGTATATGTTGCTCCCAAATTTTTTGATGCTGATCAACCAATTTAGCCAAATGCTGTTCCAGAGTTTGATTGAATCGTTCTACCGTTCCGTTCGATTGGGGATGATATGGGGTTGATCGAGTTTCGTGACTTCCCATAAGCTGGCACATTTATTTGAATAGTCGATACACAATTTCTGCCTTGATCACTGTAAATTTCCAAAGAAACTCCAAATCGGCACAACACTTTTGGTACTAGCTTTTCCACTATTGTTATTGCCGCCTGATTCGGTACTACAAAGGCCTCTGGCTATTTTGTAAAGTAATCTGTCACTACGAGTATGTACTATATTTTCCCCTAATATGGCTTTTAGTAAGCCGTATTCCAATATGTAAACCGATAATCGTTCGAGATGCTCCTGTATCCAGAGTTAATTTATTACAGGCTATTTCCATAACGAGCCTGTCAAACTCCTATAATGGGAGCTCTTTTCATATTAGGCAGCACACGCCTTTCTGCCCTTGCATTTATTCGTTTCCCTGATTCATCTGTGCGGGGTCACTAGTGCGACGCGCAACTGTTAGTAGCTGAGTGTTAGTATTTGGCACCTTTGTATCCGAGCAGTTCGATCTAATGTGGCCCAATTTTCCGCATTGATAGCATCTTAAATTAGATAGGCGATCACTTAGACTTGCACCGGTATCCTCGACCATAATTGTTCTAACCTGGTGCGTTCTCGGATCATAGCGATCTGCCTCTACCTCCAACGCATGAGCCAAGGCCTTTTTCAAAGTGGTATGATGGCCCAATTGTACAGCCACCTTGACTTCAAAATTCTTTATTCCATCGATGATTGCTTGGCCTAGCATTTTATCGATGAAAGAAGTTTATGTAGACTGATATGCCATCCGCACAATTTCTCAAAATTTCAGTGCCTTCTGTTGGATACCTTTATTATAACACTAAGCCCAATTTTTTAGCTGTGTTTTGAAGATATACTCTAGATAGAGTATTGTTTTTGTGCCTTTCTTAATGTAAGTCAAGCTTGCGATAAAGTGACATCGGTATTGACTCTGGAAACTGAAGAGGATCCTCTTTCTTAGTTCTAAAATCATACTTCGTAATCGACAATTCCAAGTAAACGAATTCAATAAACTATTCAATATCTCTCCGATATTGGCTGATGTTATACAAGAACACATTCTTTCCTACATATACTGATAATACTAGCTATCAAAAACCACAGCATACGTTCAAAATTCTCCAACTCCATATCCACAACACATCATAGTTTGATACCCAGGAATGAACCTTTACAAACGCCTGACATAGAACCCATATACAAAACTAAAAAGACAAGAATTTAATAGACGAAACGAACAACTACTTGGACTTCTAGATAAATATTCTGAACTTACTCTAGACAGCAAAGTACTTTTATACAATACCCTAATAAAACCAATCTGAACTTATGGAATAGACATTTTTTTCCAATTTCTTTCCAATTCTTGTTAAATCGAATTCTATCATTAAAAAATAATTCGTAAAATTCTCGATGCTCCTTTTCATATCCGTAATAATGTTATCCACCAAGATCTCAAAGTCCCTTTTGTTGATGGTGTTACTATGTCTCGTTATAAAAAGTTTCATTTTCGTTTTCCCTTTGTTTAAGAACTATCCTCAACTTCCTTCTCTAGAAACACCAAACAAAACTTTCGCGTTAAATACTTACATAAGCACAAATTAAAAAGAGAAAATTCTATGATTTTTACATCCCATAAATCTTAATGTTATTTAATAATATTACCTAAATCCGTAACCGTCATAATTGATGAAAATACATTTAATAAATAACCATTTCACCTGGTTTTAGATGTTCAAAATGAATTATTTCGTTTGTTTTACAGTTTTATTAGTTAAAATCAATCCGTTTTAGATTAATTATATTTTCTGTGGTTGTCATCTAATCGGGACCTTCTTTGTACTAAGTGCCTTTACTATTTGATAAATATGTCGATATACAATTGACTCAAAATGGATATTTTAAGTTGAATTTTTTCAATAATTTTAGGATGCTTGCCATGAAATTTAACTGAAATCTATCTGATCGAATTGAATTGGCTGCCCACTTCAGGAACTGTTAGATAGTCCAATATGATCAGCAAGTAGTTTTTGTGATTATTGTTGTTGTATTGGGTTTACAAACTAATTTTCAACATTTTCAAAATAATTCCATTAACAAATTACTTAGAATTCGGATTGGTCATTCGCTGTCACACATGATTTTTTTGGCAATACCAACTGGTGGTTGATGCTAATCCTCAGGTATACAGTATGCTATAGCTTCTGCCATCGTGAAGCTCCTGCATGCAAAAACTTAACTCCCAAATCTTCACCCTATTATTTTACACTATACTAACGTTTTCCATATAATCTGCCCAAACTACTCGTATTCTGTCCTATTAATTATAGACCCATATCCTAAATAAAGTCGCCAAGTACCCTGGAACATGTCTACCTACCAACAAACAAAAAAACAAACCATAACAAATTTGAAAAGGTAAAAATATTCTTACTTGATTTTAATATTAATACAATAATATTTTGATCAAATTGATTTTACTCTATACTATTAATAATATTTCACCGCCAATATGTTTAGGACCAACTTATTTTCTCAATTTATCAATGCAATGATTATTATAGGTTTTTTTTAAAAATTACTAGGTATATAAGCTTAAATCCGCTGTTTGGTTAAAGATGGCGTGAATAAGCGTATTAAGCTACCATGAGCACGTCATTTTTTTTTATGAGTTTGACATCTGTTAACATTAATCAGTGCACATTGTCAGCAATTTCATACAACAACATACATTTTTCTTTTGGTAATCATGTCTAGTTTTGTGCCAGAAAAAGAGCATTGTGTATGTGTCAAGCTCTGCTTTTCTGTGTCAATTTGAAGAATTCGGCTACCGGATCGCATCGAATGCTTATAGAAGCCTATGGTGACAACAAAGTGCCGAGATTTTTACTTCTGGGACAAGAAGCGTGAAAATCGGCCTAGGAAGGTTGAGAACCATCAATTGCAGGTTCTTTTGGACAAAGACGATACCCAAAAAATGCTCCCGGAATTACTCAACCAGCCATTTTCATGCATCTGCGTGCTGTGGGGAAGATTGAAAAGATAGGTAAATGGGTGCCCCAAGAATTGAACGATAGGCAGATGGAGCGACGCCAAAACACATGCAATATCTTGCTCGCCAGACAAAAAGAAAACGTCGTTACTGCATCGGATTGTGATAGACGATGAAAAGTGGATATATTTCAAGAATCCTAAACGCAAGAAATCGTGGGT
Source organism: Atherix ibis (assembly GCA_958298945.1). Taxonomy (NCBI): domain Eukaryota; kingdom Metazoa; phylum Arthropoda; class Insecta; order Diptera; family Athericidae; genus Atherix; species Atherix ibis. The sequence goes on from OY282609.1 coordinate 34,937,985, forward strand.
TGATCCCGGCCAACCATCAACATCTTCTCCAAGACCAAATCATTTTGGACGGAAGACGATTTTGTGCCTTTGGTGGAATCAGCAGGGTATTGTCTACTATGAGATGTTGAAACCTGGTGAAACTGTCAATGTCCACCGCTACCACCAACAACTGATCAAATTGCACCGTGCTCTGCATGAAAAAAAGACGGATTATCATCAAAGACATGATGCCATTGCACACGTCAAAAATGGTCGATGGGACACGCGATCTCTAAGGAGCAGTTCGATTTTTACGAAGACGTGCGAAAATGGCTTGAAGTAGTGGTTTGCCTCGAAAGGGAAGGAATTTTTTGGCGTGGTATTCACAAATTGCCCGATAGATGGGCAAACTTTGTAGCTAGAGGGGGCAATTAATTTGAATAAATTTGTTTTTGCTTTCTATGAGAAAAACATGTTTTTTTTTCTTTTGGCAAGACTGCCCTTTATGTCAGCCCAAATATTTTGGTGTATTGAGGCATTATATTTACTGAAATGGCATTGAATGATATTTACTGAAAATGGCATTGGACCTTCGATCCAATGCGTGTCTCAAGTTTATACTATAAAAAACACTTTTAAGACCCTATTTTGCATTGAAATTTTAATTATTTTTTTAAAATAGATTTTAATTGTTGAGTCAATCGAAATGTCATTTTAAAAAATAATCAATTGACTCGAAATCTAATTCGAGTCAAAAATATTGGAAAATTATAGTTTTAAAATTAAGAACTATATTTTGATTAACTTTTCGTCGTATGGGTGAACAAAAAATTTCAATGAGGTCTATTTTTAGGCAAGTTGATTGTATTTGTATAATTTTCTTTCAATAAGTTTTTATGCATATATCCAGGTTTATATTTTATAGCACCACTAAAATGATGCTTCTTAACAATTTAAGGTGTCCTCAGATTGGCGGTTGTTTGGTTAATAAGATGGAGCTATTAGATATTTTTAAGTTGCGTTCACAGAATTGATACCTCGGACTTGTATAAAAAAAACACCTTATAAATAATATTTGCTGCCTATTGAGTGATGTTGTGGAGTGCTATGTGAATACACAAAATTGGGGATTGCTTTGTAATTAGAACAAAAAAATTTAATTACATATTCGGTCTCTCATTGTACTAATTTGTAAAATTCTTAGCGGATGATACACGTATGTATATAGATTTTATTAGAACAAAATCTGACTATTACGATTGGAAATTCGTTTACTTTTAAAGCTCTTAATGGGTTTTTAGCTAGACACAAAATCGTTGGTGACTTTATAAAAATATTTGGTTTAAATTCAAGCTAACAGAGTTTTGAATTTCTATATATTACCCACAAAATCGTGTATAATCTTACACATAAAAAAAGCTTTTACTATCTAACAATAGAAATTTTGCTACAGATTACCAAAAAAGTAATGTTTAGGTAGATTAATGCTTTTTAAAATTGCATATGTTATCCGTTCCTGTGTTATTTAGAATTTTTTAATCCAGTTATTGTGACTTAATATCAAATTTTTTTTAAAATAAAAAGTTTAAAGATTAAAGAAGTTGCAAATATTCACGATATTTAGAATTTGAAAATAATTTCAAATTGTTTCACATACAAAATAAATTATATTAAAGTTGGTGAATAGTTTTAGAATCAAAATTTATTATGAAAAAAAAGTCGTTGTTCGGATAAATTGTTTGATTCTTGGAAAGAACTTCCTAGACTAATACTAATCAAAAGTTCTACTCGACTATAAAAATAAACAATCGAAAAAAAAGTATAATAGCGAATAATTTTTCACAGTGAAACGTATAAAAAACTGGATTCAAGTAGCAATTTAAACTTTTTATTAGGCCATTTAATCTGGAGTGGTCTTCGTCTGAAAAGTACTAGAAAGTCTAAACATCGCGTGGTTCGTAACAAATCAATAATCATAGCAGCAAATGCTATGAAAGAATTCATTCTTTGTATTCGATTGATTCATCTTAATGACTTTTGGGCTTATGTATTGACGTTTAACGATTTGTTATAACAATCGAATAAGTTCAATAACATTTTGCGAAAAAATAATACAAACCAAAACCATTCTTTTTTAATAATATTTGTTGCTAAAGTTAGCTCCATGTTAGGAACTCTTCCCGATAGGGTTACTTCCTGTTTTTTTTTGTTGGTTTAAAAAAAAACCATAATAATAAATTAGTTAAAAAAATTAGACAAAATAAATGCTTGCAACTTATTTAGTTTCCATAAATAACTTTTCAATTATTTTGGAATATACTCACTTGTAAACACAAAACAATTTGCATATTTAGGAGCGGGGCATTCCGAACAAACTAATGAATCTCAGAGGAATAGTTGATTCTACTTGAGTGCTTGTGCTGCACTCAGCGTACATTTACGATGTAAGCATTTTGCAAGGGAACGTGTAACATTAATCTTTTAAAAGTGGCAGGATATTAGCACCATGCCAGGATAACAGTTTTCCAAGACAACACAAAAGAATTCATCCGCTAACATATGAGAGTGCACATATGCACTTTTGGATACGAACAGCAACCGCAAAACGATCCAAAAGTGACTGGAAATGTTGAATTTTGTTAAGGGATGCTATTTTGTGTAACGAGATGCAATTTCATGGAAAATTTTAGTACGGATAGTAGTGCTTCTTTCCCGTCTCATATATTCTACAGTTTCCAAAATCAGCCATGTGAACATGTTTTTCGGAAAGCATCTAAGGATAATAATAGTCTTAGTTGAATGTAATGAGAACAAATTAAATCAATTTTCTAAGAAGAACGTCTGAAATATTTTGTTCATAAATTTGCCCCTTCACACATATAAAGGTTAATTTGGATAAATTAAATGCTGTTACAAAAATTATTTAAAAAAAAAACCATTCATTCTGTATTTAAAGGTATGCTTTTATACAAAATTCCGAATATTTTTTAAAATTAGAATGAATTTCACGAATTCGTATGGAAACTAGTAATAAGTCGAAAATTTGTTGACTTAATTCTTATTATTCCAAAATAAAAGTAAATTGAATAAGTAACTTTAAGAAGTTATGGACTCCAAATTTGGAGTCCATAAGCTTTCTTTGCCAGGAAGTCAATGCTACATTGTAGATCTACTACAATAATTGTAACCGAAATAATCACTATATGCTGAAAAGGATTCTTCATGTAGAAGATGGTGCTTTATTATGAGTAATTTTTATAAAAAGATTCCCTACTTAGCAAAAAAACTTTTATGGTTTGCAAAAAATAAATAATTTGTTATTTATTAATACGAGGTCTGTTCAAAAAGTATCGCGAATTTGTGTTTTTTCAAAAATTATTTATTTGTTCATGAATATCTATTTTGTCCCCTTCAAAGTAATCTCCACCAGATATTATATACTTGTGCCAACGTTTTTTCTAATCCTCGAAGCACTTCTAAAAATCATTTTTTGTGATCTTTTTCAGCTCCTCCTTCGAAGCCGTCTTTATCTTCTCAATCGTAGCGTAGCGACGTCCTTTAATGGGGCTCTTCAGTTTCGGGAACAGAAAAAAAGTTACAGGGGGCCAGATCTGGGGAATACAGTGACTGCGACATTATCAGTTTGTTGTTTTTGGCCAAAAATTCGCGAACAAGCAACGATGCGTGAGCAGACGCGTTATCATGGTGCAAAAGCCAATTTTTGTTCTTCCACAAATCCGGCCGTTTCTAGCGGATTGCTTCACGCAACTTGCGCATAACTTGCAGGTAATATTCCTTATTGACCGTTGTACCCTGTGCATTACTTACGCACGCCCCTGCAATCGAAGAAAACTGTAAGCAAAACCTTTACATTCAACCGAACTTATAGCGCTTTTTTCGGTCTTGGCTTCCATTGGGATGATTGAGCTTTGGTTTCCACGTCATAACCATAAACCATGATTCGTCACCAGTTATGACCCTCTGGAGTAAATTTGGGTCATCGCGGACAGTGTCCAACCTCTCGTTAGTAAAGTTAATGCGATGCTGTTTTTGGTCGAAATTTAACAATTTTAATACGAATTTCGCGGCCACCCGTCTCACGCCCAAATCATTGCTAAAAATCGAATAGCACGAGCCAATCGATATGTTTAAGTCCTCAGCAACTTCTCTAACGGTAATTCGACGATTGGATAATACTATTTTCTTCACTTCATCAATGTTTTCATCTGTTGTTGACGTGCTCGGGCGTCTGGCACGCTTTTCGTCGTTCACAAGGTAGCTTTACTATATGCCACAGTCAACATTCGGAATGCGTCCGCACAATTAATTTTGTTTTTCACACAAAATTTGATACAGATTCTTTGATCCATTTTTTTGGAATGGGCAAAAATCGAAGACGAGCCAAAACACGTGCAAGCAAAGCAGCTGTCAAAAATTAACTGAATATTCAAAATGGCCAAACTTGTCGGCATAAGTGAGAGATATGAGTACCAACATAACGCCACAAAAAAATCGAAACTGGAATATACGTAACCCGTGGAAATTCAAAATTCGCGATATTTTTTGACTTGACCTCGTATATCAAATTGAATTACGTATATAGTATTAAAGTCACATTTATTTTACTTTAGAAAAACTGACATTATTAGTTCTTAAAACAAAAACAAATATCTGTGTTTGAAATGAATAATCAGAAACCACACCTGATTTCGTAGAAAATATGTTAAAAATTAATTAAAAAATATTTTTTATTTAGGCTGGAAAATTTTATCTAATAAAAGTGGGAATATTGTATGGTATCAGTTTCTTATTTTTCTTGCCTACCACGTATGTTATTTAAAGGTTAGTTTCAAAGCAATTTTCGCATTCGCCGAAGCCTGCTTATTTTGATACAAAAAATTTAGTAAGTTCTTTTCCGTCATAAAGGTAGGTATTTTGTTGCAGTTTTCTTAACTCAACTAGACAAAAAAATATTACTGCTATATAACATAGTGTGCAATTTTTTAATTTTCTTTTTAATGACAGCTTACACAAAAAATTTACCAAAAAAAAACTAAATTATAATAAGAATTTTGTTTTATAAAATCTGTATAAGCTTCAATTAGAAAATAGATTTAATACCTAAGGATTTTTGGTCCTTTAGAGACGGCATTGTTGACATTAAATAGATATAAATCAAAAACGCACACACACTATTGATTTTGATTTTCAGATTATTCTCATTATTCCTAAATATGATGGAGTATGATTTATTAAAAAACAATCGACACCCCTTAACCCCCCAATTCAATTTCTCTTTATTGCCCTTCCCAAAGGATACGTACAAATGAAGTGATAAACATGTAGACAGACTACTGATCCCCATATCCGGAACTGGTTCACGTTCGATGGCAGTTTTGATTTTTGATTTTTGATTGATTTATTAGCACTGATAATGAATAGTTTGGCACGTCCATATCTATGACTTTCTATCTTTCAAACGTGCTTGGGCATCTCAACTTTGTCTACATACTCGTCCGGACCTATCGTAGGTGTAATAAATATTGAAGGGCACGTCTTCTCAAGAGCATAACGCCAGAATTATGGCATTTCGAATTCTCTCTTTTGAGGTTATTTCAAAGGATGTGTTCCAGGGCTCATAGGTAAACTGAAAATAGAATTTATTCTATTCAGAAGTGGACATTCGAGTGAATTCTTAGTACCCTTTTCCAATAATACTAGGAGAAATTTTTTTAAATGGTTTTAATTTGAACGTGGAATATTGAAATCATTTTCTATATGACACGAATGGCCAGGGTTATTTATTGTTTATTACACTTTATGTATACCTATGGAATATTGTTTATTTATCTTTTTTCATGATCATTAAATAATATACTATTGAAATTTATTGATTCAAATTTCCATTTAACATAACTGTATCCATCACGCTGAATATTTACGGATCGGAATATTTATGTTTTTCGTAAACGTGTCGTATAATTTTACTGTATTTTAATCATATTATTTGAGAAATTTATGGCATTTTATACACTGAAATCTTTACATAAAAGTGTTGAGTATAAATTTTATATTATTATTAACTTCAACTCTTTCAACGTACAATTAATTTGAAAATTTAGTGAACATTTTATTCTCGACAATTTAGCATCCAATATAAATAATTTGCGGTAAAGAAATTTACAAGTTCAGAGTTTTAAATCTCGAATCTTTTGACAGAAATGCTTAACAACGTTGTTTTGTTGCAGTCTCCGGTTTTGAGAGGAATTTTATATCTCGTATATGAAGATATAATATCTTAGGAAGAAGTATACGAGGTCTGTTCAAAACGTATCACGAATTTTGAACGTATATTCGATTTTCGATTTTTTATGGCGTTATGTTGGTCTCTCTTAGAGATGTCTCTCTTATGCCAACAAGTTCGGCCATTTTGAATGTTCAGTTAATTTTGACAGCTGCTTTGCTTGCACGTGTTTTGGCTCGTCTTCGATTTTTGCCCATTCCAAAAAAATGGATCAAAGAATCTGTATCAAATTTTGTGTGAAAAATAAAATTAATTGCGCGGACGCATTCCGAATGTTGACTGTGGTATATGGTGAAGCTACCTTACACCGAAGCAATATTTACAAAATGTTCTCTGAGGGCCTAGAAGATGTGAACGACGAAAAGCATGCCAGACGCCCGAGCACGTCAATAACAGATGAAAACATTGATGAAGTGAAGAAAATAGAATATGGTCGTGAGACGGGTCGCCGCGAAATTCGAACCATAATTGGTCAATTCCTACCAAAAACAGCATCGCATTAACATTGCTAACGAGCTGTTGGACTCTGTTCGCGACGACCCAAATTTGCTCCAAGGGGTCATAACTGGTGACGAATCATGGGTGTATGGTTATAACGTGGAAGCCAAAGCTCAATCATCCCAATGGAAGCTACCGCACGAGCCAAGACCGAAAAAAGCACGCCAAGTTCGGTCGAATGTGAAGGTTTTGCTTACAGTTTTCTTCGATTGCAGGGGCGTGGTGCATCATGTGTGCTTGCCACAGGGTAAAACGGTCAATAAGGAATATTACCTGCAAGTTATGCGCAAGTTGCGTGAAGCAATCCGTCAGAAACGCCCGGATTTGTGGAAGAACAAAAATTGGCTGTTGCACCATGATAACGCGTCTGCTTACGCATCGTTGCTTGTGCGCAAACTTTTGACCGTATTCCCCAGATCTGGCACCCTGTGACTTTTTCTTGTTCCCGAAATAGATTCTTTTATCGGTTTTTTATCCAGAGGACTTTCAACATCATAATATAACGTTATTTATTTATTATTGGTTATATTTTGATAGTAGTAATAATAGTTAATGAAAATATAATAAATTTAAGATATTATTTTCTATGCAAAATTTCAAAGCTATTTTACCCCATTTTATATTCTTTTTTAAACATCTTCGAGATGTAATAATTTAGAACATAACTTACCAATGCTAATAAAATTTCATTACATATGATTAAACCCCTTGTACTTATATTATTGTCTAACAAGCCCACTTTTAGTAAAAGACTACTTTATACAAAACATATTATAACAAATTAAATAAGAAAGGAATCTGGTCTCATAAGAAAAGCATTGCTCAGCTGAATCTTACCATAAAATTGCTCCAAAATACCCTAATCTGTCAAGTTAATTACAATTTCATTAGGCTCTTCAATTTAATTCATAGTGTTATACCTACATTCCGTTTATCACAATTCAATTTATGGGTGGGTACAGCTTGTTGATGAATTTGAAAAATATCTTCTAGAGAATATATACCTAGTCTCTTTCAGGAAATAGAATTTATTTGATTTATTTGCAATTATCTGTAGGAAAGTTTTCTGTAAAAAATCTAAAAATTAACAGGATGTTTAAATCAATTCTAAATATCTTATCTAAATTTAATCAGATTCTAAATATCAGATACTAATGATAATATTATGATGGCTACTTTAAGTGACGATAACGTTCATGTATATCTAGTGTGATCAATTCCCTAGCACTAAGCCGTAGATACGACAGCTATTCTATTGAACTTTAGTAACCATGTTAACCTTCTTACTAATCCTAAGTGAGATACAGTACACTTCTAAAATCTGAATGACAATAATATTCTGAATGGAGAAACTCCGAGGGAGAAAATATTTTTCAGAAAGGATATTTTCTCACTTTGAAATTCGTTTAAAGATATTGTTACAGTGATAGTATCCTTAAACTAATTTCAGAGGGCAAAATATCTTTAATGAGAAAGACTTAAAATACTTAACCTAAATGCACTTCTCTTTGAGAATTCTTATAATTGCTCTAATTTTGAACTGTTTTTATTCGGTACATTATCCTTTTGCAGGTATACTCGTGTATATACGTTGATTGTTCAGTTAGTTTCGTTATTCTGTTCTGCATAGAAAATTATTTTATTATTGTTTTAATTACTTTTCATTAATGCAATGGCCTTTTGTATTTTGTGGAAGTACTATTGAAAATAGCAGTTCCAATTTTTTACTGAATTTCTTTGAGCAGAATTTAAATTGTTGAATTCAAATTTGAAAAAAGAAATTAATTGTGAGGTAAGATCAGAATTGTGAGGTTGATAATCTAATAATTACGCTTTGAAAAGAAATAAAATTTCAATTACTTAAAGTGGCAAAATGTCGCTTTATTAAGGTAAATAGGTTTCGGTAAATATTTTCTGTTGTACCTTTCTGCGTTAAAAGTTTTGTGATTTATAAGTGACTGACGAAATGTCCGATCTATCAAATCATAAGTTATCTCCGAGCTAGATAATTGCCTGGGTTCTAGTTTATCGCGCAAGCGCTTTTCAACAGGAAAAATGATCAAATAATGATTAATACCAGAACTGCCTATGGATGGTCTTTGGCGAACCCGTGGTCCTGAGTCGGCCTTGCAGTATCTAAGAATTTACAAGTTTTATTACTGTAGCTCTTTGAGTGAGAGTACTGACCAAGCACTCTTAAAACAAAACTGGTACTATGAGGATCAAGTGATCCACGATGTTAAAACGCACTATGCCCAATCAAAGAAATGAGGTTGTTGGTACATTCTTAAACTTGAAGGTGAGGAATACTAGTTATTCCGAGTGCTATCACTGCAGATGATATCAGAGATTTAAAAAGGCCTTGCTAACAACAGTTAGGGCAACTTGCTTGTAATTGATAACTGATTGTAAGCATAGCGGTACCTGTGGTGGATTAAGCTGGATAGGTGGGAGACTATATGGAAGCTCAAGAAGTGTGAGTTAATAGCTAGGGGAGTGGTCTACTACGTGAAGTATGACAGATGAGTTGGTTTATTGCTTCATGTATGGTGGATAAAGCAGGTTTGAAAAACTGGAATGGTATAAAAGTCATGTTGAGGCCACTTCCCATTAGATGGAATTAGAAGGAAGGCAGGTTTTACTGATTATACCATTCCAGGGTTGGAGTACGTAACTGAATCCGCTTGCCAAGAAGAAAACGAGAGAGGAGGGAACTAAAATAGACAACTGTCTACTTTTCCTAGTGCTGAAACCGATCTGGATATTCCATGCATGAAGTAATCTGAGCAATAAGAAGAAAGGAGTGGATTTGAGCGAATTGGGTATAACCATCTGGGAGTACTTAGTTGTGTTGATAAAATCGATTACAAGTAAAGGTCTGTAAGCGCTGATTTAAGGTATTCCAATCCCGATAGTCCTAGATGAACTGTGATATTATGTTTAACGATAGTTTCAAGTTTAGGAGAATTCTTAAGTTCCATTTTCAGATATTTTATAGAAATTCGATTCCATTTGTCATCTTGGATTAAATAAGATTCTCAAAATATTTCTAACTTCCTTTCGGAGCAAAATGTTTACTTGTTATAAAATATTTAGCAATTTGATGTTTCTCTCATTAAAATAGGTGTCATATAGTAAAATATTTATACTCACGGAAAACCAACATTATGCTCTATCACAAAAATCTAAAACACGGTTACCTCTATTCTAAAATATATGATTAATTGTGTACCAGGATGAAAATGAGCAAAAATGCACCCGTGTTATTGTAAGTTAAGAAAAACCACCTAATATAAGTATCAATCTACTCTATTAAAAAATTCAAGAACTACAGCTACTTCTTAATAGAATATCTAAGCTTACATTAGTAAATAAACGTTTCATATACAAAATGATACTGTAGGCCATATAGATATAAAGACTAAAACCCTGAAGTCCAATAAAGTAGTCCGATTACCATCAAATCCAACAGTTGATGCACTCATTTTTATGTACGAGGTCTGATCAAAAAGTATCGCGAATTTTGAATTTCCACGGGTTACGTATTTTCATTTTCGATTTTTGGTGGCGTTATATTGGTACTCATATCTCTCACTTATGCCGACAAGTTCGGCCATTTTAAATGTTAAGTTAATTTTTAACAGCTGCTTTCCTTGCACGTGTTTTGGCACGTCTTCGATTTTTGCTCAATTTCGACCAAAAACAGCATCGTATTAACATTGCTAGGAGCTGCTGGACTCTGGTAGCGATGACCCAAATTTGATAAAAAGAGTCATAACTGTTGACGAATCATGGGTCTATGGTTATAAAATGGAAACCAAAGCTCAATCATCCCAATGGAAGCTGCCGCACCAGCCAAGACCGAAAAAAGCGCGCCAAATTCGGTCGAATGTGAAGGTTTTGCTTAAAGTTTTTTTTCGATTACAGGGGCGTGGTACATCATGAGTTCTTGCCGCAGGGTAAATCGGTCAATAAGGAAAATTACCAGCAAGTTATGCTCAAGTTGCGCAAAACAATCCGCCAGAAACGTCCGGATTTGTGGAAGAACAAAAATTGGCTTTTGCACCATGATAACGCCCTTGCTCACGCATCGCTGGTTGTGCGCGAATTTTTGGCCAAAAACAATATAATAAAAATGCCGCAGTTACTGTTTTCCCTAGATCTGGCCCCCTGTAACTTTTTCTTGTTCTCGAAATTGAAGAGCTCCATGAAAGGACGACGCTACGCTACGATTGATGAGATAAAGACGGCTTCGAAGGAGGAGCTGAACAAAATCGAAAAAAATGATTTTTTGAAGTGCTTCGAGGATTAGAAAAAACCTTGGCATAAGTGTAATATCTGATGGGGATTACCTTGAAGGGGACAAAATAGATATTCATAAGTAAATAATTTTTAAAAAAACACAAAATTCTAGATACTTTTTGAACAGACCTCGTACTTTACGGACACAACCAACTTTTTTGTAACCTATTCTATTTCGTACTATCTTACCTTTAAATACTTACCGATATTTGAAACAGAAGCGATCACAAGATTATTGAACAGAAAGAAAAGAAGGACCATTGAACTGGGTCTGCGCACATTCTGCTCAATGCTCAGTAAATGCTCTTTGCGCTTATAATTTACAAAATATCTAGTCGTTCGTAGAAAATCTTTACAATTTTCATACTTAAATATAGTGGCAATTTTCCTTACATTTTCAAATTAATATCTTAACTTTTTATTACCTTATCTATAAGTAGAGTATGTAAATTTTTTTGATTTATTCATTATTTTCATCTATTCCACCTCATTTTATGAATTTAATTTCAGAAATTTCAGTAAAGTTCACAATGATCCTATTAGTTTTAAAATAAAATATTGCCATGTCATCTATGGTATTTGTATAACCTATCATAAAATGAGAAGACAATAATAATTATAATAAAATATATCCTGAATATTTGGCGTAATATCAAGATACTTAAACTAGATGTGCATGCCATTTAATAATGAATATACGTTAAATTTATTTATTTAGAATTTTCCTCTATATAATCTTCTACAGGTGTTAACATTATTTAAATAAAATTTTCACTAAATTAGGCATTTTCATATATTTTTATTGAGTTTACTCCTATACATTTAGGACTATTTCTACAGTAGCATCATCTTGTTCAAAATTCTCCCTATATCAGAAGAATATTTCAAAGGAGTCATTAAGGGTGGAACATTTTATTTTACGAGAACATTCTTAAGCTTTAATTCTAACTACACATACACGATTTCTGTTGATTAAAGGTAGTTTCGTTAGTGTTTTCTGTTTAGTTTTCCAATCCAAAAAATTTTCATATTAACACTGAAATCTATCTTCAGTAATTAAAATTTGAGCTATTTAAAATAATAGAAATTAGACTTTAATAATTAATAATGAAAGACAAAGTAGAATCAGTTGCGGGAGTAATTATTTAATGAATTTGAAAAAAACGACACATTTGACAATGAATTTCCTAACCGATTATATTAAATTTCTAGTTTTGTATTTATTATTAAAGAAGATGATAATTTTTATTTCATAAATTGCGTTTAGTTTACATTCAAAAGGTTTCTGCTATTTTAGTGAGTAGGGAAAGGGATACTAAACTGTGCTATAACACAAATGCAGATTGCTTAAGATTCTATTTGCTCATTTGGATATCTAAAAGTACTCGAAAACTAAAAGGTTATATAATATCACTGCAAGCGTGAGAGTACTTATGATAAATACGAGCACTACATTGAGAATCTTCACCATGTACCAGTTATTTGGACTATAAAACGAAAAATTTGTATAAACTTTAAATTTAATTAAATAAGGTGAATGCGTTGTAATTTGAATGTTAACTCGATAATCTGAATATGGTAACAATTTTATGGATGAATGCACAACTACAAGACGTTGAAAATCCTGTTAAGTCTTGCTTTTGGCAATTGTTCTTAACTAGAATTGCATTAATAATATCATGTTAGAACGTCTTATCTGTTTGGATCCAGTTATATCCTTCGGTACATATTTGTATGTATCTACTGCTATTGTAGTTTGTTTTCATATAACTAAGAGTTTATACAAATATTATTAAAGTTCAAAGCCACATTCTAGTATGAAATGTTCTTTTGGAAGATTTTACTGAATTAAAGGTCTTAAAGTAATTTCTGTTAATATTATGATATAATTGCTTGATTTTGTAATCGTAAGAAATTATAAAAGAAATCAGAAGGTAATATATGCTTGTAAATTTTTCTACATATCATAAGTGACTCTTAAAAATATTATCAATTATTTAAAATTATTTGGAGTATTATATTCTCTTGAAATGTAATCTGAGAATTGATATTTTAGAAAGTAGTTAATTTAGATGTATTCAAAATATTTTAAAGGTTGTAGTTAAAGAATCAGTGTAAAATATGTTATTTCAAAATTGTTGATAGTTGGTTGATTAATTTAGTCAATGATAATAGTCTCACCACTAAGAATATTTAAATTTCCATGGTACGGATAAAGGATAAGTTGCAATATTCTCCCATTTGAGATAAGTTGGAAGTATAAATAAGTTGCATATGAACGTTTCTGTACTGGTCGAAATGCAATCTTACCTATTCTAAAATTGGAAAATTCGAAACACCCAGAATGTTCGGAAAGTAATTTCGTTTTCTCCAACAGAGGACCTAATTGTATTTTTTCACAACTAACTTCGCACATAAGACGCATACCAAAATGTATTTTGACAGCTGACATAGCGAGGCTTGCTCGCGAAAAAATGCGATTGATTCTGCACAGTAGTTTTTGGTTGATACCCTTTTAAATATGGAAAGTGAAAAACCGTATTTTCGGCATATTTTACTTTTTTTTTTTTAATAATTGTTTATTTATTATAGTATTTCAATCTTTCGATGCTTAAACAATTCTAAAAGCATTATTGTAATTTTCGTTCTGTGCTTATCATAATGACCCACTATGGAGCTACTCTATGATATTTCATTTTTACAATTAAATAATTAGTTTTTTACCAAATTGTTATTTTTTTAGTATTATCTTTAAGTTTATATATATATTTATATATATATATATATATTTTTTTTTAAATAAATAAATAAATAAATAAAAAATAAAAAGCTCAAACTTAGCTAACTAACTTAATCTAAAACACAACTACCACTAATGACTACTTAAACGCTATAAATACATACGTATTATAATATGATTATTTTACTTATTTTTATTTTTTATTTTTTATTTTTTTTATTTTATTACAAATTTTTCCACCAATATAAAGCTTTGTTGTTTGAATTTATGTCTTTATCAGCTAACTGTGTACTGAATTTTAAGCTTCCATTTGTTGGGTGGGCTTGCACTGCTTTGGCGGTTGCTCTTCTATTCGTATGGTAGAATATCGGGATTTTATTATTATTTTGTATACATCCCTGTTGATCAAGAAACAAAAAACCTTCCGGGGGGATAAAACCGGTGTTCAGGGTTTTGACTATGTAATCTGTGCTCGGGTAAATTCCATGTTTAACCAAACTATTTTCATTGTCCATTGAAGCGATTTTTGCAAAGTGGTTTCTTATGAGATTTATTATAAAATTATCAATATTTACCCAGGCATGCTCTTAAACAATTCCTTTCAAATTTTCTATATATTTCCATCAGTGACCCACTAATGTTGAACCATATCGGGCAGCCGTACGTCAGTACTGGCCTATTAATTGCTTGATAAGACTCTTGGCGACAGGAATTTAGAATAAAACAGCCTTTTAGCTAAATAAAATGCTGCCTTTGCTTTATCCAGCTGCTTCTTGATGTGCTCACCATAATTCAGGTTATGCCTCAGCCAAATTCCCAGATATTTCACTGCATTATTATCGGCATATTTTACTTTGTTACTATAGAAAAGATAAAAATGCTGTTCAAGCAAAAAAAAATATATCCTATGTACGAGGTCTATTCAAAAAGTATCGCGAATTTTGTGTTTTTTCAAAAATTATATATTTATTCATGAATATCTATTTTGTCCCCTTCAAAGTAATCCCCACTAGATATTATACACTTGTGCTAATATTTTTTCCAATTTTTCAGGCACTTCAAAAAGTTAGTTTTTTCTGATCTTGTTCAGCTCCTCTTTCGATGATATCTTTATCTCCTCAATCGGAGCGTAGAGTGTTACTTTCATTTTGGTGGGGGAGGGGGTTGTATCTTCAGTTTCGGGGCCAAATTTTTTGTTCTTCCAAAAATCCGGCGGTTTCTGCCCAAAAATTCGCGCACAAGAAACGATGCGTGAGCAGCGGCGTTATCATGGTACAAAAGCCAATTTTTGTTCTTCCAAAAATCCGACCGTTTCTGGCGGATTGCTAAATGAATAAACTTGAAGTTAATATTCGTTACTCACCATTCTACCATGTAGTAAGAACTCATGATGCACCACGCCCCCGCAATCGAAGAAAACTGTAAGCAAAACCTTCACATTCTTGGCGCTTTTTAAATACGTGCAAGCAAAGCAGCTCAAAATACGTGCAAGCAAAGCAGCTGTTAAAAATTAACTGAACATTCAAAATGGCCGAACTTGTCGGCATCAGTTAGAGACATTAGTACCAACATAAAAAATCGAAAATCGGATATACGTAACCCGTGGAAATTCAAAATTAACTAAGTTAATTACAATTATCTTCACCACCTACATATATTGACAATAAGATAACACTTTTACAATATAATTATGAGATATACAATGTGTTAAGGGAGCGCCAGTGTCAAAACTGGTTTGCAAAAATTCGATCGGGCAATTTTGATCTCGAAAATGCATCACGTTTTGGAAGGTCAGTTGAAGCTGATGAAGACACAATAAAGACATTAATTGATGCAAACTGGCGAATAACAACTCGTGAGATTGCTGAGAGATTAAATTTATCGAATCCGACCGTTTATGATCGTTTGAAACGAGTCGGTTTAATCTCAAAACTCGACATATGGGTTCCTCATCTTACGGAAAAAATTTATGCCGTTTCATTGACTTTTATGATTTGCTTTTCAAACGCCTAGAAACTGATCCTTTTTTAAGCATATCATTACTGGGGATGAAAAATGGATTGTCTACAATAATGTTAGGTGCAAAAAATCCTGGAGTAGAAAAGATGAACCGGCTCAAAGTACTTCGAGAGCCAATATTTATCAGAAAAAAGTTATGCTATATGTATGGTGGGATTTCAAAGGAATCGTTTATTTTTGAGTTTCTATCAAGCAACACAACGATCAATTCTGCAGTGTAATGGCATCAATTGGACAAATTGAATGATTCACTTAAAGAAAAAAAGCCAATAAATAATCTATTGGGTTGCTCGGGAAGTAATTTCGTAATGAAACGAAATTACTTTCCGAACAACGCAATATTTAATTAGGACGCATTACATTCTAATTTTATTTATATAGGACCAGTTAAGGTGGGATGCACGCTTAAGGATATTTTCTAATTTCGAAATTTAGCAAAAATCGAAGACGAGACAATAAACGTGCAAGCAAAGCAGCTGTTAAAAATTAACTGAACATTAAAAATTTTTGGTTTTTAAAATTGATGTTTAAAATTGTTCGTTGAAATTTTTTGAATATTAGCTATCTATTAAAACTACTCTATCCGATCCTTGATATCGAAAAAATTGGTCATAATGACCAATTTGGCTTGCGTTATTGATTGTTTTACATTTTTTTCTGATAGGAAGGAGTATTGCACAGAAATATTTTTAAGCATTTTCCACGCTTTTAATAGTATGTGGAATCTCGGGCTCCTATGGAAACCCAAAAGCTTCTTTTCTTGTACATTTACCTTATTAAAATTTTATATCTCTCCCAAAATATATGTCCTATTTTCGTTTGTGTTCTGTAAAGCTCTCATTTCATATAATATTTATTCCCATGACATTTCATCTGATTCCAAGATTATCATTACCGCTGATGCTGAATTGAATAGAAAACTGCCTCACATTACTTTCTTTCTTCAACAAAAGCAAACCATCTTTTATACCTTAATTGATATATAATTTCATAATATGATGAAGTGCAATACATGGGAAATCGCTTAGACAAGAGAATAATATGGAATCCATACACTAAACTAAAAATGCTTTACATTAACGCACGTTACCCACAACTACTAAGCCTACACATATAGGACAACCGTTCGAAACAAATAACATATAGTAAAATTTTAATATACAACGTAATTATAAAATCTATTTGAACGAATTGGAATTGAACTTCAGAGTTCAAGCAGAAGTTCGGATTCCTACTACTTCCAAGATCCTCTGCAAAATTTCTGATACCCACTTTTATATTCATAATGATGTGATACATATTATTTTATCATAAGCTCATGTTTGTCCCGTTGCTAGGAATTTCATTCGCACTTAAGCTATAATCACAATTCTCCCCGGAAACACTCATTGTTAACTGAACATTTTAGTATTTACTAAAATATTCCTACACTCGTTAGTTTGCCTAACGCCTATATTTGTTTACTGCCACTTCATTGCCTTACAATATGATAAATTAGCTACTCTATAGTTTACATATATCTTGAAAATAAAATAAAAACACCACGTATAATTTTTCAAAAATTAAATATCAAGAACAAATGTAAAATTATTTAAAAATCCTTGTTAATGCTTGTTTATTGTCAATTTACTTTTAATTGAATAAATTAAATCGAAATATATTGTATCAACCAATAATTTGAAACTGGAATTAAATATCAATAATTTATTTAAAATAAGAATACTTTTGAATGAATATTTTTCTGTAAATTTAAATAAAATTTTAATGATTGAAATTACTTTAATAGAGAAAAAATTTCGATAATACTCCTACTACACATTAAAATTCAATAAATATTGTAGGAGTATTATGGAAATTGCTTTTATAGAGAAAATGTATTAGTTTTTCTTAATATTTGGAAAGTTATGATAGGAAAATATTATTTAATAAAAAATAGAAATTATTTACATTTATTGTTTTAATTCTTACAACCATGTAGGTTTCAGTATAACTTGAAGTCGGTAATAATGTTAAATCTTTCTTCTAGAGATCATAGTAACAGAGGGAACCGTACATTATAAATATTCTCGTCATATGGAATATTGTATATACGAGGTCTTTTCAAAAAGTATCGCGAATTTTGATTTTCCGCGGGTTACGTAAATTCGATTTTCGATTTTTTGTTGCGTTATATTGGTACTCATGTCTCTCATTTATGCCGATAAGTTCGGCCATTTTGAATATTCAGTTAATTTTTGACAGCTGCTTTACTTGCACGTGTTTTGGCTCGTCTTCGATTTTTGCCCATTCCAAAAAATGGATCAAAGGATCTGTTTCCGGAACAAGAAAAAGTCACAAGGACCCAGATCTGGGGAATACGGTGGCTGCGGCATTATTAGTGTGTTGGTTTTGGCCAACAATTAGTGCAGAAGCAACGATGCGTGAGCAGGGGCGTTATCATGGTGCAAAAGCCAATTTTTCTTCTTCCACAAATCCGAGCGTTTCTTCGCACTTAACTTGCAGGTAATATTCCTTATTGACCGCTCTATCCTGTGGCAAGAACTTATTATACACCACGCCCCTGCGTATAAAGAAAACTATAAGGAAAACCTTCCCATTCGACCGAACTTGGCGCGCTTTTTTCGGTCTTGGCTTGTGCGGCAGATTCCATTGGAATGATTGAGCTTTGGTTTCAACGTCATAACCATAAACTTATCATTCGTCACCAGTTATGACCCTCTGGAGCAAATTTGGGTCGTCGCGGACAGAGTGAAACAGCTCATTAGCAATGTTAATGCGATGCTGTTTTTGGTCGAAATTGAGTAATTTTGGTACGAATTTCGCGGCGACCTGTCTCACGATCAAATTATTGGTAAAAATCGAATGGCACGAGCCAATCGATATGTTTAAGTCTTCAGCAACTTCTCTAATAGTGATTCGACGATTGGCCAATACTATTTTCTTCACTTCATCAATATTTTCGTCTGTCGTTGACGTGTACGGGCGTCCGGCACGCTGTTCGTCGTTAACATCTTCTCGGCCCTCTGAGAACATTTTGATAAACGTTGCTTCGGTCTAAGGTCAACATTCGGAATGCATCCGCGCAATTAGTTTTGTTTTTCACACAAAACTTGATACAGATTGGGCAAAAATGAAGACGAGCCAAAACACGTGCAAGCAAAGCGGCTGTCAAAAATTAACTGACATTCAAAATGGTGGAACTTGTCAGCATAAGTGAGAGACATTAGTACTAACATATAATTTTTGAACAGACCTCGTATAGGTTTTACATAAAATTACATATAATATTATGCTATCAATAAATTTGAAGAGACATTCATTTTTATTTTATAGTTTTGTAGTGAATAATTACGCAGCATTCGCTAATTTTGTTGCCATTTTATTGTTTGAATAAATAATATTTTCAGGATAATAGTTTCTTCTCTGTACATTAAAGAAAAATTCATTACAAACCAATCACAAATCTTTAAGTGAAGAAATCTAATAAATTTATTAGGTAAAAAATCATTACAGAAATTGTAATTATTCTAACTTTTATCGATTTGGTTAATTCATAAACAATAAAAAATCTACAAATTTAGTCAATTTTACTAGATAAAAGTTCTACTAAAACAGTCGTTAAATGTGTAAAATAGAGTCTAAACTTTAATATAAGTAATTTTTTATAAAATTAATAATCAATATAGGAGGAAAAGAAAATATATGAAATAATGGAGAAATGCGAGAACAATTGTTGCATATACTTGAAATGCGCACAGAAAAACCTCCACTCAAGTTGGTGGGTAACGATTATGGGGGCGGAGTTGGACTTGAGTGTTAAGAAAAAGGCCCTTATACTCGTAAAATTATAAAAATAAATTATTATGGTACTGTAGCAAATGACTCTTTTGTAGTTTGAATGAGCCAATTTTATGGAAAAATAATTTAGTGAAGCATAATATAAAAAATTACGACTTGGAAGTGGATATAGAAGTAGAAAAATATAGTTTTTATTATGTTTCCAGCTGTTGCACTAATTACGCAAATTATTTTGATTTTAATCCAGTTACATTCCAAAATGCTACCCCAGACTGAGTCGTTCGTATAAAACAAAAATATTTTTATAACTTTTAATGTGAGTGGAATTTTTTTTTCCAATTAGAAATTCGTTTTCGGTGGCATGGGGTATTTTCCTCCTTTATTCTATTAAAAATTTATATAAGTTTTTATTTGAATTTGTGATGAAGTAAAATTGAAATCAAAAAATATGTAAGTGTATGGAAGAATGTTAGGTAGTATATTTTACTTATTTTCCCAACTACAAGGTGTAGTAAAAGGTAATCCATTATTTTGCCAATAGATGGCTTTAGGAATCTGTATCTCCCGTTGTAAAAGAGCGATCGGGTTCCACTAGATGGCGTTAGAAAGATAAGATTTCGTACTAAAAAAGTTTTTGATAGAGTTTTGTGATTACCTGACTCAGTATTTTTTAGCACGCGTTAAAGATGGACACCAACAAAGAGAAAATACCCCATATTTAACAGTTTTTCTTCGATAAAGTCGAAAACGCAAACCAGGGAGCTGAAAATGTGAATAGTGTTTATGGTCCTAATACTGTAACAGCTAATCATGCGCAATTTTGGTTTCGTCGATTCCGTTCCGGTAATTTTTGATGTCAAAGATGCACCACGCTCTGGAAGGCAAATTGCCGAAAATGTCGATAAAATCAATAATAAGCACTGTTTCGATTGCCCAGGAGCTAAACATTGCACAAAAAACCGTTTGGACCCACTTAAATAAGGCTAGATACAAAAAGAGGCTCGATGCATGGGTGCCACACGAGTTATCGCAAAAAAACCTCATGGACCGAATTTCCATCTGCGAGTCGCTGCTGAATCGCAACAATATCGATCCATTTCCGAAGCGGATGGTTACCGGTGATGAAAAGTGGGTCACTTACGACAACGTCAAGCGACAACGGTCGTGGTCAAATCGCGGTCACCCGGCGCAAACGCTGGTCAAGCCAGGATTAACAGCCAGGAAGGTTTTGTTGTGTGTTTGGTGGGACTGGCAGGGAATCATCTATTATGAGCTGCTCCCCTACGGCCGAACTCTTAATTCGGACCTATACTGTCAACAATTGGACCGTCTGCAAGAAGCAATCGCCCAGAAGCGGCCAACTTTGGGCAATAGGAGAGGAATTGTGTTCCATCAGGACAATGCCAGGCCGCATACATCGATAGTGACTCGCGAGAATTTCCGGGACCTTGGTTGGGATGTTCTTATGCATCCACCTTATAGTACTAACTTGGCACCAAGTGATTACCATCTCTTCCTGTCTTTGACGAATGATTTTGCAGGTGAAAACAAAACGGTGCGTATTTGACCTAAATCGTATCATTCTATCTATGCTTAATATAACCTTCAATTTAATGCAAAAATAATGGATTTCTGTTTACTACACCTTATATGTGCCGCTGCATATATAAAATAGTTAATATGTTTTGGTAAGTCTTCCATTTAAGAGTGCATTTTCTACAGAATATTATTTAGAAAAGTTAATAAAATTTCCAATTTGTAAACCATATATAAGTTTTTGATATTTGGAAAAAGGTGTGGGAAAATTATTAATATAACTTTAAAGATTATTTTGAAATATTAGAGAACTATTGTCCAACTAGTCGACTCAATAAGCACACCAAAAATTGTTGCGTATGTAACATTAGTCTCATGGGATGTAACATTAGTCAATATTTCTTTCCTATTAGGATTGCCTCCACTGTAGAACTTATAGATCCCCCTATACTTTTTGCAAGTCCACTTTTTAACATGCTCTTCACGATCAAACCATCTATAATTGTTCCATCCAATTAATTAAAGATCGATTACATCTAACGCATACAAATCGATAAATTACCTCATGATAGTGGCGCTGCATCGTGGCTATTGGGGCATATACTAGAGATCTTACAAACTCCTCCTAACAAACAGACATATAATTTTAAAGATTATTTTCAACTGTAAATATATTTTGCCTATTGAATAACAACACAACTAAATTTATGTTTTATTTATATTTTTTCATTTCGAAAATTACAATTAATCAGAATTTACAAAACGACTTAATTTGTGCTAGAACCAGCAGCTCAGATTATAGTGCCAAGCTCAAAAGATACCGTTTTGTAGTCCGATTGGAGATTAATCTATTCATCGACTTTAAAGACGCTTATAAAAGCATAGCTAGGGTAAAACTTTACACATCCTTGAAAGCCGTTCGGCATCTCATAAATATTGATTAGATTGACTAGGCTGACCATGACTAGTGTGAGAGAAAGAGTAAAGGCAGCCGCATTACTTTCAAAGCCATTTGACATTCACCATGGTATGCGTGTTTCGTGACCTTGAATTAAATCTATCAATCTTTAACAATACACCGATGATATCGGTATTATGTGTCGATCAGAAAGAGCTATACAAGAGGCCTTCATCAAGATTAAGCCGGCGGCGAAGAATCTTGGGCTATATATAAATGAATGTAAAACAAAGTACATATAGACATCTTTGGCTTTGAAAGAGTTGAATCATATTCCTATATATTTGGGGTCAAGCAGATAACAACACGATTAAAGAAGAAATCAGGGTACGGCTGTGATTTCAGTCAGTCTAAATTATTTCACTCGAAATTTGTAACCACCACGTTGAAGATATTGCCAGTAGTCATGCATTCTTCGGAAACGTGGGCTTATAGTACAAGGTGCTATAGTACTTACCCTCGCTAGCTACACATTTTTCCCATCTCTCAGGGAATTTGTGGATACCGTATCAAAAAAATTCCTTCTCTTTCGAGGCAAACAACTCATCTAGCCATTTTCGTACGTCTTCGTCAGAATCGAAGTGCTGCTCAGTGAGCGCATGGCCCATCGACGAAAGCACGTGTTAGTCGGAAGGTGTCAGGTGTGGTGAATAAGCGGGCTGGGGTAGCACCTCTCAGTTGAGTGTCTCCAAGTAGTTACGGACCATTTTTGACGTGTGCGATAGTGCGTTGTCGTGGAGAAAAATCAGCTTATCATATCTTTGTTGATAATCCGTCCTTTTTTCACGCAGAGCACGGTGCAATTAAATCAGTTGTTGGTGGTAACGGTGAACATTGACAGTTTCGTCAACTTTCAACATCTCATAGTAGATATCCTGCTAATCCCACCAAACGCACAGCATCGTCTTCAGTCCGAAGCGATTTGGTCTTGGGGAAGATGTTGATGGTTGTCCCGCATATGCTCTTTTTATGGCACAAAACTAGACATGATTACCAAAGGAAAAATGTATGTTATTGTACAAAATTACTGACAATGTGCACTGATTAATGTTGACAAATGTCAAACTAATAAAAAAAACCATGGTATGTTAATACGCTCACTCACGCCATCTATGACCAAACAGTGGATTTAACCTTATACCCCTGGCAAAATCCATTACGAACTCTTATCCGCCTTTCAGAGGAGGATCCATCAAAGATTTTTTGCTACCCCACATGAAGGTGGAAGATTTTGGAGCTTTTTTAACGACTAGATCGTTGAAAGTTACCGCAAATCCTGTAGAGTCCCAGTTGTCGCGTACGATAATGATTCGGAGTCTACGACAAAAAGTCTACTATATAATGCCAGAGCCATTATGTATTTTTATAAAAGCTAGGATAGTAGTAAAGCGTAATTTTATTTAGGTGTGATCTGTAGGCTAATACTAAAAGATTTTCGAGCAGAATATGCGAATTATTAGTACTATGAAACTTTTAAACAATTTTTTAGGATTTATAAAACAGATAAATAGATTTATTATCTTGGTTAATTATTCTGATAATAATATGATAAAATTTATATTTTAAGCGATTTTAACGCTGCAAGCTTTTGACAAGTGTTTTTTTATTAAGTTAATAAGAGTGTATATTAAGACTTGCCGGATAAGGTACTTTGAAAAACTTGAATTATTCAAACGCAAAAATATTTCAGAGAATATTTTCCGTAATAACTTTAGTTCAAAATATTTTTACGATATAATGTAGATTCAGTAAATAGAGTAAAAGACTGTTTTTGTTTATTTAGGATTTTTCCGATCACTCAAACAAGGTTTCTCGTTGACACTTTCCAACTTTATTCCGTCGTTTACTCTATTATTTTTTGGCTTTAACTATTCATCCCTGAATAGCTGTTCAAATTGAATTACCCGCTGGCGAGCAATACTCGTGTTTATACCGCACCGGCATACTACCAGAAGATTCTGGAACTAAACTTTCTGAAATACGCTGGAACTATTTGGAATTGTTCTTCTAGAAAATTCCAGAACACGACTGAGCTCTGTTACATCGAAACAAAACCTTAAAGCAAAACAGTAGTTTTTCTTGGGACTTGGCTATAAGGTTACTATTATGCGGCTTGGATTCAATTAGTTTCGACAGAACAATCAATGCGAGAAACATATACCAGGTGTATAAGCTTAAATTCGCTGTTATGTCATAGATGGAGTGAGTAAGCGTATTAAGCTATCATAGACACGCCATACTTTTTTTTATGAGTTTGACATCTGTCAACATTAATCAGTACATATTGTCAGCAATTTCATACAACAACATACATTTTTCCTTTGGTAGTCATGTCTAGTTTTGTGACAGAAAAAGAGCATATGCGGGAAGCTCTGCTTTCTGCTTCAGTTTGAAGAAATCGGCTGCCGAATCGCATCGAATGCTTATGAAGGCCTATGGTGACAGTATTTTATCCGAAACATCATGCCGAGATTGATTTCGTCGGTTCAAAGATGGCAATTTTGACTTGTGGAACAAGAAGCGTGAAAATCGGCCTAGGAAGATTGAGGACCATCAATTGCAGGCTCTTTTGGCCGAAGACGATACTCAATCGTAAACACTGCTCGCGAAACAATTGGGTGTTACTCAATCAGCCATTTTCCTGCGTTTGAGTGCCATGGGGAAGATTGAAAAGATCGGAAAATGGGTGCCGCATGAAATGAACGATAGGCAGTTGGAGCGACGCCAAAACACATGCAAAATCTTGCTCGCCAGACAAAAAGCAAGTCGTTCCTGCATCGGATTGTGACAGGCGATGAAATGTGCATATATTTCAAAAATCCTAAACGCAAGAAATTTTGGGTTGATCCCGGCCAACCATCAACATCTTTCCCAAGATCAAATCGCTTCGGACGGAAGACGATGCTGTCCGTTTAGTGGGATCAGCAGATTATCAGCAGGCATACGTCAAAAATGGTCCGGAACTACTTGGAGACACTCAACTGGGTGGTGCCACACCACCCCGCTTATTCACCAGACCTGGCCCCTTCCGACTAACATCTGGTTTCGTTGATGGACCACGCGCTCGCTGAGCAGCACTTCGATTCTTACGAAGACGTCCGAAAATGGCTTGAAGAGTGGTTTGCCTCGAAAGAGAAGAAAGTTTTTTGGCGTGGTATCCACAAATTGCCCGAGATATGGAAAAATGTGAAGCTAGCGAGGGCAAGTACTTTTAATAAATTTCTTTTTCCTTTCTATGTCTAAAAACATGTGTTTTTTTTATTTAAAAAAATAGCGGATTAAAGCTTATACATCTGGTAGATAATAGAGGCTAACTTTGATTTAATATTGTTTCTGTATTTTTACCAAAGTTAAATCATTAAAAGTGGATTGAAAGTATACAAAGAAAAAGATAATTTACCAAAGCGTTCTTAAATTCAAGTAAATTTCTAACTACCTTCGAGTCTGAGTACATATTTGGTAAACAAACGATATTTCCCTATCCAAATTATTAACGCAACAATTTTTCTTTAATACTAAATTCATCCTCTCAATTTACTTTTATTTTCTAAAGTAATTGCTTAATTTATTTGAAAATTCTATACTTTTTCACACTACCACCTAGTAATTTAGGATAATAGCTAAGAATTTGTTTTTTTTTTCAGGCATATTTCTTTTTCAGGATAATTTCCGCAGCAAAAAAAAATATTTTTAATAATAACCACTTCACAATTTTTTGTATTTTCATATTTAATTATATTAGTCCGTGTATTAAGAGTGGAATTAATTCTGCTTGAAGTAACCGTCAAATTATGAGAATTAGTAGTACAAGTACACTCTGAGTCTAGTGCATAGTCTCTAAACTGATATAACGATAATTTTCCTAAATGATTTTTTTCTTTTCGTAATCTTTTGAATATTTATGTATATTGCAAGGGAAAATATAGAGAGTACGAGACTTAATTTGTTGGAGAAAATGAAATTTTTCATAATTACTCTCATTTTGTAGGAAAATAGGGACAATAAAATTGTAAAATTATGCAAAAATGTAAATCTGTTGTCATTGGATCTAGACAGGATTTTGGTTTGTCTCTCCTCCTCCATTTGTCACCTTCTTATATTCCACTTATTTTTATGTTGCAAAAATATGTAATATAATGGAATTAAAAAAATTCCATTGAAAAAAACTAAAAATTAAATGAAAAATTAGAATAAGAACAAGAAAAATTATAAGAAGAAATGTGAATGAAGCAGCAAATAAAATAATTTACAGACTTAAGTCCATCATTTGTGGTACTATTTAAAGATGGAGCAGCTTAACAAAAAGGTGTGATTTTTTTAAAACATAGTAATTAACATAACATCAAAATTGAAAAATTAAAAAAGAATAAAAAAACCAAAAATAAAAAAAAATAAGAAAAAAAAGTAGCAGCAATTAGCGACAAATGTCCCCTGCTAGGCAGAATATTTCACCTTAAAAATTATTCATTTTTACAACGGCATTCATTTTTGTTCACTGCTCATTTCTCCTGTTCAAATTTGTCCAGCCTGTATTTATAGTATACATATTTATATATATATATAAAAGTGTATTTTTTTTAATTATCTTAATTTTTTATGATGCTTAAAGTTGATAAGAATTTTGCTCTTTGATAAGCACAATAAGAATCAGCTATGAAAAAAATACATTGCCCAAAGTGGGAAAGGAAATGGATTGTATTCGTTAAAATGGTCAGAAGTGGCGCAATATCATAGCATCTCTAGAGGATGATGAAAAATAATTGAAGTAAAAGGAATTAAAAAATTGGAAGGGAAATTCGTAAAGGACCATTCCACCGCAGGATGACTAAACGTGGCAGTATTCATACCGTTATGCCTTGTTCGCGTTAAATTTTATGTTGATGGAAGACAGGAATTTCGAAGCTGCTTTCAGCAGGTGGTTATAGTCATTAAGGTTAATATGCATGAAAATAATTTTCTTGTTCATTTTTCTTCTAATGTTCTCCTTCTTGGCGCTTATATATAGCCATGGAATAACACCTCTGACAAGGAAGTAAATTTCTCTTTCTTTTGTTTTGTATGTGTTCTATCATTAGTCATTTGGTAAGGCATTCTTACATAACTAGTGTCCGGTTTATAAAATTCCAATATTCACAGAAAATATCAAATGAACGCAACCAATGTCCAGAAAAGTAATTTTTACCTTGACATTGTATCCTGCTGTTTACTTACTATAATTAATGATTCTTATAGGATTGGTTTTTTCTTTTCTTTGTCATTAAGTCTTAATTAATTGGAAAACTTATAATAGACCCAAAAAAAAAAATCGTATTTAATAATAGTCATTTGATCGGATTCCATAATTAGATATTTTCCATTTTTCTGTAATTACATTTGAAAAAAATTTTATGTTAGTTCTACAATTTTTAGATTTTTCTACTTTTATAGAAAGAACTAAGAATACGTATATGTACGAAAATGGTGAAATTTGAAAATTATATCTATTTTGTTGTTTTCTACAAGATATTGAAGAAAAAATTTCTCCATAAAACTAACAGTCACAAGACGATCAAACAATTAACATTTAGTTTATTTGGATCAATTTAGTTGTTTATTTTAGTAAATTGTTAACAAAATAAACAAAAAATATTAAAAGTGGATTATCGCAGGGCTAAAATTTTAGATCACTTTTAAAAGCCTCAGAATACTTGTAAAATTGATCTTATTCTTGAAATGGGTTTATTTAGCTAAGATACTTTAACATTTCTCATTATTTTTATAATCTAAAAGTTTGCGGCTCTATAAAATATTTACCTCTAAAACCTATTGCATTGTGTTTATTTTAAGGATCTCTTGTAATAAAAAGCTTTCAAAGCTAACATCAACTGCGGATTGATCCATCAATATGAGTGAGCATTAAATGTTTCTGTATTATTCTAATCTGTGTTTTATTAACATCAATTAATAATACATACATTTGCAAAACAAATCGTTTTTAGTATCAATTTATGTTATGGAATCCGTCGGCATTTCCCCAACTAATGGAAGTTAGATTCCTCTAGAAAATCTCGAGGCCATTGTCTTGTAAGTCTCCGATGAGTATTTCCGGGGAGGACAATTCTCTCACAAGTAGATTATTATAATAGGGTAAACAGGAGTGAAACTTTTGATAGCGGGGAAAATGCACAGGTCCCAAACAAAGAGAACATTTAGATCATGATGTATTACAGTGTTACGAACATAAAAGGGGGCATCAAGAATTTTACGGACGATCTTGGATTGTAAAGCCTGGACGCGATAGGAATTGGAACATTTCGCTGAACACCAAAGTTCAATTTCATATGTCCAAATAGATTTTATAATTGTATTGTAGATAAGAAGTTTACTTTTGATTGTTAGTTTCGAGCGTTTGTCCAGTAGTCTAAGTAGGTGTAGGTAACGTCAATTTTTTTTATTCTATTTTAGTATAAGAGTTCCATGTAAATCCCTTGTTCAGGTAAAGTCCCAAATAACGTACATTATCATATTATGGAATCATGTCGTTATTAAGGTATAAAGGAGTAGATTTTCTTTGACAAAGTGTGAAAGTAATATTAGCACTCTTCTGTAAATTGATCCTTACTCTCCATCTCTTAAACTAGGATTGAAGGTTGTTGATATGAAATTGTAATTTGCTGGAAGTTATGTCAGGATTTGTATGTGTAGCAAGTATGGCCATATCATCTGCATAAGTAGCAATGCTAGTATTAGGATTAGATGGGATGTAATGGGTATAAATATATAAAATGGGACTAATGATACTGCCTTGTGGTACTCCTACT
Organism: Atherix ibis; assembly: GCA_958298945.1. Taxonomy (NCBI): domain Eukaryota; kingdom Metazoa; phylum Arthropoda; class Insecta; order Diptera; family Athericidae; genus Atherix; species Atherix ibis. Next base: position 34,966,901 of record OY282609.1, read on the forward strand.
AGAATAGAATATATTTCCGATGATTCTGCGTTAATTGTAACTTGGAAATGACGTTAGGGGAGATATGAATCTATGATAAGGTAGTATATTGAAGAAAAAAATCCCTTCAGTTTCCAGAGGAGTCCAGGATGTCCCATACGATCAAAAAAGCTTGTGAGATATCTAAAAATACTCCTAGGCAATACTCTTTTCTCTCAAGAGAGGATACAATCTGATCGACAATGCGATGGCATTACTGGATAGTGGAGTGTTCAGATCAAAAGTCACATTGGTGATCAGGAATAATTTTTTCATTAACTAGGACTGGGTAGGGTCGTTTAAATAGGGGTTTTTTAGAAATCTTGCCTATAATTGGTAAGTAGCTGATAGATCTATAGGAGGAAAGACAATTAATGGGTTTATTTTGTTTCGGAATTATCTTAATGACAGAAAATATCCAGACTTAAGGAGAATAGGCTGTTTGCAGGATACCATTGAAAAAAAACTAAAGCTTTCCGGTAAATTTACTTAAGAATAGGAGCTGTTATTAGATCATAATCAGGAGTCTTTTTTATTGGCAAGGCGCAGAATAGTAGATTTAATTTCTGAGGGCTTAAAATTTTTGGGAGGAAGATTCATAGGGACTGCGAATATTACTTCTTCGATAATATTATTAGTATGTGGTTTGTCTCCTATATCATCATATGGAGCAAAAGTATTTACCAAATGTTTAGCAAATACTTCAGCTTTTTCTTTGTCTGTTTTTGCTCAGTATGATCAGAGTTTAAATCGGAAAGAGTTTCAATAAAGTAATCGAGGTTATCAGGTAATCATGATAATTGAAAGATTGCTAATAAAGTAATCGAGGATATCAGGTCGTTTTGAACTAGAAGTTGGCCAGTATGTTGGATTTGGAGGTGAAGTTATTTGATATGGTATATGGGAGAGAGCTTCTTGAAGAATCTTTCCTCGAGGGTTAGTAAAGCGGCAACCCCATTGAGGATGTTTGTTAGCAGGACAGATGATACAATGAGATTAAATAAGGAGGCATCAATAGCAGAAACTGTGGGTTGCAACGATTCGGAGGAGAAATTATAAGAATAGCTTATTGTCAGCGTAATCAGTTGTGTATGAATCGTAGTCTTGTATCGTAAAGTATGAGCTGGATGTAAAGAGCATCTCAGTTAATGTGTCTGCCATGTAGAAGAATGACCAATTCTTGTCGATGGGGGTTCAATCCATTTGCGTTCCATAAAAGGATGGAGAGGGAATTTGCGGTGCACAACGACATTTATTTTTGAAGAGTGGACGATAAAGCTGATACAAACCAGTTACCTAGACTATAAAATAAGTAGAAAGATGTTTTTTTAGGCCGTTATATAATGTGCTTAATGCTTAAACTTATATTTCTATTCTAACTATAAATAAAAAGTCTGATTATTAATTACATTATCAAAATTTTTTCAGGACAGCAAAATGAAAAAAATTATCCTACTTAGATTTGATAAAGCTAAATTAAGTTGATTTGATAAAGTGGAGTAGTTACTTACTGATATACGGCAAATTTTTATTGTTGCAAAAGATTTTACTAAACTCTACAGAAAAGTTTTCCAAGAAAAGTTTATTTTTATTGCAATAATTTAGATTTATTGTTTCGTTATGAGTCTAGTCCAAAAACCTATTTTAAATAATGCCTGAGTTCATGAAAAAGAAATCATAAATTATAGTCGTGGCTATTTTACTCAACATTTAAGTAGATTTTTGTGTTATTCGCAACTCTATAACAGATTGAATTGAAATACCCTTCAAATGAATAATACACTTATAAATGCTGTTTTATTAAGGGAGAATTGATATAATTTTCACCTTTGAATACACAAAACATTTTGAATTTAACCATTTAAGGCCAAAAAATTAAGTTAATATACAAATTGTGACTGTAACTAATCATATCAGTCTATTTTTCAAAAAAAAAAATAATTTTTTTATATAACAATTCCAAAATGTTATATTGTCTTAAAAAAAATTCTGCCCAATAATTACTATATTTTCCAGTTTAATAAATTGATTTAATAGTAATTTATTAATTGATTGAAATAGACTTTTAAATATAAATTAATAAATTACTACTCTAAACTTTAAAAAAACTTTCAATTAAATTATGTACATATGCTAATTGATGTTAATCAAAATTAAAAATCTTCTATCTAAGTTAAAATTATAAATTTTCTATTAGCATATATACTTTGAATCGAATGAATTGATTTTACAAAGATGTGTAGTTAAAATAGTATCCGAATTACTTAGAGAAATTAATTAAAATTGCTCTGTAGTATAATTTACTAGTCCTGTAATATTGTGTGACATTACTGTGCATCGAAAACAATTTTGGTCGGACCTATAAAATATTTCAAATCCCAAATAAATGCATTAAACATAACCAAAAAGTACCAAAATTTAATCGAAAAACTTTATAAAGCTAACAACTAAAAAAAAACCTGTTTATATTGCAAATTTTTTGACACTTATTGATTAAATAAAATTTTCCATAGAATTTAATTCTATTCCACAAAAATAGTATATAATTATTTGGTAATCCTTACCTTTAATCACACAATTGCTTAATAAATTATGAAAATAAGAGCTCAATCCTGTAAATATCCTGGTTGGATTACTAACAATGAACAATTTACAAGTGAACCGAATTCAGTCGGTGAAAATCGGTTCAGCAGAAATTCATATCGAGTATCATTTCCAGTGGGCTTTGGATTGATGGGTAGTGCAGAGGTTTTGTATATTTATACCCTATGTACGTGGTACTTTATAATCTCGATAATATATTTTATTTACTTGTGTATAAAGTCCTCGAACCATGTCGTATAGGTTTTTTTCCTTTGCTACAATTTTATTTCTAGAATTATTTAAATTTTACTATCGGCCAGTTTTTATAACCATTGCAATGTAATAATTTGTATTTGCTTATTCAAGTCATATGCAGTAAGTTTGACTATATATTTTTTATATTTGATTAAAAAATAGACTATTTACTTATTTCACAAAAAATTCATTTTTTCGCCAAAATAATTTTTACATGGGAAATAGAATCCCATTTGGGTGGTTTTTTCAATATTTTCTTCTTCCCTTATATTATTTTAAATGATATAACTGCTCTTTAATATTATTTTTTTAATTAAAATTTATTTTTTAACAAATCCTGTTTTGGTTTCTTGCATTTTATTCCTACAGATATTATTTTATATTATTTCTTATACCTAAGGTTACATATTGATTCATTTAAAACATTTAGTATGTTAAATTTATTGGTGGATTGTATTTAAATAATTAAATTTTTGTCTAGTCGCGGAAATTTGTTTATTTTATTTTTCTAAAAATATAATTTATCACATCCTCCAGTACACAGTGTGTCTCAAAAATAACCAAACTTTTTGGATATAGAATAAAATACACATTATATTATCTTTGAAATTTATTATTTATTCAAAATAGGTTCCATTAGACTCAATACAACCTTTGGAACAAGCAATCAGCGAACGCATAGATTTTTTTATGTCACTTTGAGGAATGTTCTTCAGCACCTCGGTTACGGTTGCTTGAATGGCTGGGATATCATCATAAAATGCTCCTTTCATCTTGGTTTTCAGTTTTGGAAATAGAAAATAGTCACATAGTGATAAATCAGGCGAATACGGAGGGTGGTTGATGAGAGAAATCGGTTTTTTTCATCAAAAATTCGTTCACTTTTTCTGAGGTGGTGCATTATCGTTCAATAAAAACAGCTGTTTTCCTGATGGATATTCAGGTCTAACACGACTCATTCTTTTCCACAAACGATCTAAAACGTCTAAATAGTATTCTCCATTAACAGTTTGACCTTCTGGAACAAATTGCTTGTGGACAATAACCTTCAAATCATAAAAAGTAATCAACATTGTCTTGATTCGAAACTTCTGAAAACGCAATATTTTTGGTTTTGGCTCCCCTTTCGACTTCCATTCAGCAGATTGACGCATAGTTTCAAAGTCATATTTAAGCACTACTTTCGTAGTAAAATTTGCATCGATACTAATGATTTCACGGACTTTTTCCACCAATTTAGCACGATTACTAGCTTCTGGACGACCTGGCCTTAGGTCGTCATTTAAATCTTCACGACCATTGTTAAATCGTATAAACCACATATAAACTTGAGTACGACTCATACAATCATCATCATAAACTTTTTTCAGCAATTCGTATGTTTTACCGGGGTTTTTTTTCAGGTTTAACGCAAAATTTTATATATGCTCTTTGTTAAATTTTTGTTTTGTAACATTAGCACACTTTTTCTTTTATTTAAATGGCTGTCACTATCACATCTGTCATACAATTTACATGAATTTAGGTGCATTTGAAAGAGAATAAATGTGTCTTTTTAATTCTGCAAATTTTTCATAGATGGTGCTACATGTTGTATGATTTAAATATCGGTAATTTTTGGGACACACGGTGTAGGTCTTCTTCATCGAGTAAATGGGACTAAATCTGTTAATGTTCCAAAGTTTTTATGATGCAAATCATAGCTGGTACTGAGAAAGCTGCCAAGACAATGTCAGCAGGCTCATGACCAATGTAGATGGATCCTCACCTAGTAAACGAAAGCTCCTCATGTCTACCACTTATACGTCAATACGTTTTTATGTAGGGAAGGGGTGCCCTTAGACTGGGTTGTTTCTATAGGACGGTATCTGAACCCGCAATTTTAGTAATTTTAATAGTGATATCCATCGACCTGTTGGCGCAAGAACGAAAGAGGATATAAGAGCTAAGAAAAGACCTAAGACCTGAAGGAAGGAAAATAAAAGCTAGAGAAGAAACCCTCAATAGGGGGTAAAACCTATGGGACAAAGACGCTAGAGGAAGTTGGACCAAAACACTGATATAAAATTTGAGGGAATAATAAAAGCTAGACCAAAGAAATGGAGATGTGGTTTCTCATTAGACATGGATACTCGCATAAGGATTGAGTTACGCTCAATCAACGCACCACCATTACTGACAGTTTACAGTCAGTAACCAGTTGCAAGTTGATTACTCCAACTGTAAGTGGCGAAGACTTTCTAAACCTCTACTGTCATAAGCAGTGACAGCGCTCGAGATAATAACTAGTATCTCGCACCAGCCGTACCGGAATATATATCAACCACAGCCATTACGTTGCTGCCTAAGCGCATCACCATTGTCAGGCACAGTGTGTTTTAACACCATGCGGTACTTCGATTCTCGTAGGACCAATTTTTGTTTTAAGAGTACTTCGGTTTGTACTCCGCTCATTTAGCTATGGTAAGGAATCTTGTAAATCCCTAGGCACCGCTAAGACCCAAAAGTACAACCGAAATCGACCTTGGTCTTTCACCCATTTGTAGCCACCCTGCATGTCATTCACATACTCATTCATGCACCATTCTCGTTCTCCTTTCAAAAAGTGCACCGGCAAATCTATTCAAGCATTCATACCTTTCTCCCCTACCTAACACTCCACTACCATCCACACTCTCATCATTCAATACAATTCCATATGCACCTAAGTCACGCAAATCTCCGTACAGGCTATACTCAATGAGAATGTACTTGCCCCTCTTCCGCCGCCCCACAAAGGTATCTAGCCCCCGCAGCCAGACCACGCCTGTATAGGAACCAATTCATACTGCCGTGTCCCGTCAGTAAATACCCAAAGTACAGACCAAATTCTATGGATTGCAAATGCAAAGCACACATCCGAAATGAACATGTGCGTCCATCTGCTATTCCTACTCTCATCCCATCGACGTTGCTAAATTTCGTACATTCTATTGATGACCAATACACGCCACTGGCGTGGACTAAGATCCTGAACCTCTTTATTCATAACCGAACAACCAGCAAGCTGCATGCCCCGCCGTAGACGGCAGTGGATGCTTCCACGCAGCACCTTCAGTTTCATGGAATTTCTCCCATGAGAACCCGCATCGCATCGGTTGACACCATTCTACATACATTCAAACATTATGCCCACCCTTGTATACTGGTGGCGCATAATGTCCGCCCATACACATGGCGCATAAATTGCGCACGGAATAAATAGACCCTTGTACAGGACTTTCACCACTCTGGCTCGAAGTCCCCATTCTTTGCGAAATACTCGCACTAGCATTCCAACCAAACCAGCCACTCGCCCCCTTAGATGTTGCAGGTAAAGCCGAAAGTTCAGCCTCTCTCTAACCTTCACTCGAAGGTAACATACTTCCCGCACGTATCGGACCCCGGCCGCCTTTAAAAAAACACTTCAGCTATATACACACAGTTTTTCTTTCTGAAACATTCACTCCCATTCTATTCCACCATTCAGACACCATCTGTATACAGCGGCTTCCCGATATCTTTACTGCAGACTTACTCCCCCCCTCAATCGAAAGTAGACGATCATCTGCATATGCGATCACACCGCAACCGATCCCCTCCAACTTTACCATCTTGCGAATAATCTTCCTATTGTTCCGGCACACAGCCGCATACCTTTAATGGACATAACTCCCCCATAGAGTTTCTTCACATAAACCTCCTCAAGCCGCTCAATAATGCGATCCCATCGGTAATTGAAGGCACTTCGAAAATCCACAAACACACCGCATACGTACTTACTCTGACTCTCTGCAACATACCGTTTTACACACATCCAAGAGACCTTTGTCGATTTACCTTTCGTAAGAATTATTCATAATGTGTAAAACTGGGGTCCCAGAATGTCTTGTAGAGATAGCACTGCATACGTTCTTAAAGTGCAACAGATGGACAGCGGGAAGGCAGATGCCGGACGCTAAGGTGAGCCCGATTACATCAGCAAATATTAATGGAGTCGTGTTGACGAATATGATCAATTGAGAAAGTGTTGCGGCATTTTATACAAAGTGTGTTATAAAAGAAACTGGAGATAGGAATATAAAAAGACCCAAATGCAAAAAGAGCTAATAAGTGGCAAATAGAGGCGCCATCTTTAAGTGATGCGACAGCGGTGCCAACGAACAAAGCAATGGTAACCAAGGTAAAGTGAGCCCTCCTGAAGCTTAATTGAACTGCAGATAAGCCCCTCTACCCTTCTGTGAATTCCTCCAATCGATTACATAGAATGCGTTCGAGGATTTTACTACCTGTGTTTAGAAGACAAATTGAGTGGTATGACGAAGGATACCTAAGTGGTCCCTTCTGTTTGGTACTAGTTGTGGAAAAATTCCTTTACTAAGACATTTATTAAATACTTCCAAAAATAAATTCTGATGCGCCGCAACAGCTACTTTAAATGCAGCAGGGGCGGAGGGTATGGGTAAATGAGCAAAACATATATTAAAAAGCCCAGGTGGTTTTTAAACAATAATGGCGGAAGAGGAGTGGGTTTTCAGTTCCCCATAATGGCGGAAGAGGAGGGGGTTTTCTCCCTTCGTTAAAAACCACATAATTTTTTTTTGGTGGTCGGTCTTTTTTGACTATTATTTCATATTTTTTTCTATTACGTCATAAATCATAACCTTGTGACATTGTGCCGGGATTCTTTATCATTACTTGCCCAGGTTGTGGTTATAGTGCCAATTTAACGCTGATGTTTAGGTCGGGATCTTTTTCCTGGCATGACATCGACTGCCTCCATAAACCTCGTTGTGCCGGCTCTCTAGCTTGATTGTGCGATCGGTCTCATCAGCCATTCGAGGAAGCGTCATCAAATTATGGAATTTTCTGATGGTAGTACTGCCAGACTTACCACGGCGGTCCGGAATTTTGGGACCGAGCAAATTACCTAAACTTAAGATTAGATAAAGTAAAGCAATAGGAGTAGCCAACGGCCTATTGGATGGAACGTTGCTCTATTTCCTTACTTTATCCATCAGAATGCCTGTAGAAATGTAAAGGCAAGTTAAAGTAGTAGTAGATCGCTGCGTTCGACTAGATAGTGGAGCACACCGGACTTCCCTGGTATACTCAACAGCCATTCCGAAATTCTGGGCACGGAATTAGCAAAACGGCACTTATCCATTATTTTTTCTTTGGTAGGCAACCATATCATTTATACCAATCTGTTGGCGACCAAGTGACCATTTATATATTTTAAATGAATTCCTCCTTCCATTGTGAAGCTCTTAGATCCAATAATTATTAATTTGTTCTTAATTTTCTCCACAAAATTTAACAATGTCTGACTTTTCCTCCCAAATAACCATTGAAAAATTTTATTAGGGAAGCTAGCTATGCCAACCTACACATAACATGAAGTCGTGGAGATCAACACCAATAAAATCACTAAAACTACCGCCATAAACAAATTATGGATTTGGCAAGCACACATCCAAACATATGTTCTGCTTTGTGATGTCATCAATTTTGTGTTCAAGATACATATAAAGAAAAGCAGCGGCCTATGATACTGATAATTATTACTGAAAGAAGTAGACAAATTTTAACCCCTATTAGATATCCTTTGAATCTTATAGTTGCTTTAACCCACAATTCAGCAAAAACCAATTGTTTTCATAAAAGCAAAGTTTTTGGTGCTGGTTTTAATTTCGAAATTAATTTTGGTTAACAGAGCTTTTGTATATAAAAAAAAGAAATGATAAAATATAAAAATAAGTCAACCAAAAAGAAAAATTGAAGTTATCAAAATACAATGATGTTCACATTGAGTGCTTCAACAACTTGTATTATATGCCAGCCCGATACTCGTACTATTGTAATAGAACTTTTCCAATGAAAACAGAGTAATCGATTTTTCATCCCTCGCTTGATTAAATTGGTTATTTGGCTTGTTTGATTGGTAAATTTACCATACTCCCAGGCAGAAATAATTTCAACATTTTTAATACTTATAGATCAGCATAGTTAGTTGGTTCTAAAATCAAGATATTGCAAATGTTGATGTAAAATTTACATTTTATACTGTAATATCTTCATTCCCTACATGTACACATATGTGGATACCCCCACACAGTGGCAACATAATTGCGTAGGTTTTCTCAAAATAAATGTAAAATAATTTCGTATGCTCATAAATATATTTAAATTGGTTTAATTTGTAAGGTAATTTTTATTCATACTATTTGATTGTATGCTATTATTGAAATGTGGCGGTTTGAAAAATAATTAGCAAATTTGTTGAATGTTTTAACCAATAATTTTTATTTTTACTATACTCGTAGATTTTTATCTTTTTGGGAATTTTGTGCAGAATAACGTTATAGTTTTTTTCATTAAATTTTAATTTTTAGTCTTGACAAAATATAATTAAAATTATTTTATTTCAAATTGATTTTGGTAGATAAATCTTTATACAAATTTCCACTTGTATCAATTATCAAATTGATCTGGACCTATTTGGACCAATCGGTAAATGCTAATTAAAGTCATTGAAGTATGTATAAAATTATAAATTTGTCTAGAAAAGGAATTTGGAAGAACTCTGAACCTGGGAGCTTAACACTAGAAGAAATCGTCCTCTAAAGGCACTTTCTGCAGGTTTCTTATATATTCTATTAAATGGTGACGCGTCACCGAATTTTGACAACATAAGAAAATTATCGGACCATACATATATTATATAAAACCTATATTTTGGGCTATTTTTTTGTATGCAATATTTAGAAATAAATATCCAAAAAAAAACGTTGTGCTGATAACCTATACTGTTATAATATGTATTCTCAGCCTCCTTATTATTTGATAAAACATTCTTAAAAAACTAATTCTAAAACGTTATTATTGGAACCGAGGGGTATGATTCCTCAGTAATATTAGTTGGTATTTCGAACTCACGTAATCAATTAAATAGAATTTTAGCTGGACCAAAAGCTGCCAAGGTGTATTTCTTAACATTTTGCACGCTTTCGAACGCATGCTAGCATGCTTTAGAAGTTACTACAAGTCTTACCCTCTGGTTATTTATACATTCTAAAATAATATTTCTCAGACTGATATTTTTAGATAGCTGAAAATATTGAGTATTATGACCTTTGTCCTATGTGCGCCGGTGTCCCTCTGGGAAGTATAGTAGCTTCGATCCTTCACAACATTTATGCAAATGATATTCCTTATATCACAATATATTCGAACCGTAATATAGGTTTACGACATAGCCTTCCCGTGACATCATAAAGATCTTTTAATAGCCACCGCTATTTTACAGAATCACAAAAAAACCCTGGTTTAAAAGGTAGAGAGAAGTGTTTTTGTTGGTTTAGTAAGGTGAACATCATCAAAAGGCAAAGTGTAGGACTTTAACTCACTTACTTAGTCACATATATTTATCACCCAACGGAACCACCATCAGGTATTACTTCGTGGGGTAGGCGTTGATCGAAATTACTACTTTGGCGAGTTATCACAATTGCTTCCTCCAGACGTAATTTTTTTAGGACGTTGTCCTCGAGTTTAACATCAGGGCCACTACATTCTTCGGTATTAGAGGTCTGCCAGTACACTTCTGACCCTATTCTCTTTCCGCATTAAATCGGCCGCAGAAAAAGAAACCGTGCTCCGCACTCTTTACCATTCTGTCACAAGTAGGGCATATTGGGCTAGAATCCAATTTTAAGTGGAATTGGTAAGCCCGAAAACATTCGTGTCCCGTCAAAAATTGTGATAAAAAGTAACCCACATCACCATACCATCTGTGCATCCACGGATCCACCGCTGAGATAAGATGGTGGGTCCATCTGCCATCGATGGCATCATAACACTGCTGATATAAGACGGTGGGTACATGCCACGGATCGCACCACAGCATCACACCGATCTCTCCGGCGGTACAACTGCTGCCACTAATCTGCCAGTAATTTAATCGGTATCAATTCCTCCACAACACAAATGGCCTCGTTATACACTGTTCGGAATGCGCAGTCTAGCCTTAATGCGCTCCTACAATAGACTGAGACAACTCCACGTACGTAGGTTGCTGTAATCAACCCATACGCCTATATTAGCGCAGCATACAGCAGGACAAACCCGAACATGGTCGCCAAAAGGGTCTTCCTGCTGTGCCTGGGTTCCTCATGGTTTGGCATTAGGCATGCCAGCGCCGTCATTGGTCCAGCAGCCTTCTCACCAGCATATAGTAGGTGTTCCTGAAATAGCAGCATTGCGTCAATTATCACCCCTAGTTACTTTAGTGTTGGTCGCGATATCACCTCATGTTTGCTAGTTCTAATGGTGACATTTTCGCTTCTCTTATTGCCGTAATTAGGAATCCCTCTGTCTTATGGTCCGCAAGCCTAAAACCAGCTGTCAGAAACCAGCTTTGAACTAAAGGACATTCTCATTACAGATCTGTTCTACATCTTCCACGGATGTGACCACCATGACCACAGCAATATCCTCAGCAAATACGACGATTCTCACCTCCTCTGGGATATGGAGTCTGAGAATACCATCATACATTACATTCCACAACAGAGGACACAGAACTGAACCTTGAGGGACTGCACTCGTGATTCTGTATGATCCCTCCCCACAGCTCGTCCCATACATTCGAATTCTACTTCTTAGGTAGTTCCCTATTATCCTGATAATGTTCTCTGCAACCTCCATTGAGTGCAGAACGTCAAGCATACGAGCCCATATTGCCCAGTTGAAGGCGTTGTTCACATCAGGAGTTATGATGAGGCCTCTTTTTGGAGCCCGTTTTGCACCTTTTGCCCTCAAAAGCTTTACGCACTGTTCCAACGACCAAAGCAATAGCATCCAAGGTAGAGTGGGCCCTCCTGAAGCCTAATTGAACTACATATAAACCCCTCTGATCTTCGGTGAATTCCTCTAATCAGCCGTTTTCAGAAGACATATTGGTGAATTCCTCTTCGGTGAATTCCTGATCTTCGGTGAATTCCTCTTTACCAGAGAGATTCCTCTTTACCGTATCCAGGAGACATATTGGGCGGTATGACGGAGAAACCTCACACGAATTTTAAAAAATGAGCTTAACGGACGATTCAAACAATTATTACGACTCTTAGATAGCAGGTCAAAACAAACCATAAATACATGATTATTACTATACAATACTATACTTTTCATCGAATCCAAACCTTACTATACCGAATCCTTCGAAAAATTTGCATTGCTTCCGATTATCTGCAATAGAGTGTCACCCATCGGGATCTTATTCATTCGTGAATTGTTCATTCCCCTTTATAAAAAAGTTCATTTATGTCTCTCCTACCATCCTAATTCTCTCATTTTGCACCCTTCAAAGGTTGAAATGGTTATGGCCTCTAGTTCTTTTTAATTCATAAAATAAATCATCACGTTCTTAGAAGGACATCGGTCGTTGTGTCCCCGTATATGTCTATATGTCATCGTATTTTTGTCTATCAAAAAAAAAAATCTGCTTTTTATAAAGTTTATGCAGTTGAAGATAACATTTAAATTTAAAAAAAAAGTGATAGCTACATTCCCATCGGTGGATGCCCGAATATCGGCAACCTAAAATCCATTGCAATGGAACAATTTATTATTGAGAGAAAGTAGAAATTCAGATTAAATTATCGCTTTAAAGACTGAGTCGTTTTAGGAAAATATTTATATTTTAATATTTGCAGGATTTACAATAGATATCAGTTTCCTTATTGCGGAAAGGTCTATATAAAAAAATATAATCCTAAAAGTAAAATTCTTATAATAAAAGGAATCTATTACCACTAAAAATATCGTACTGGATTCCTTTTTAAATTTGTTTAATCTCTTCGAAGCTGCTCATATTTTTAGCAGCCAGTAGCGACAGTTATGCATTATTATTTTATGATTTTTTACTGAATTTAGAGTGTTTGACGTACAGGTTTTCTAGACATAATATTTTAAAGCCAGTGAAAAGAGGATCTCAAAGTCATTATTTGCATTTTATAGACTTTTCAAATTATTTTAGTTTGTTTATTAAAATCAAAAAGATGAGAAAATTTAAAAGCTCTTAAAAAAACAATTCTGCACATATTAATAATCTATTAAAATATTAAATCCAGAGCATGGAACGCCTCAGTATTGTCAAATAAAATGTAAATGATTGCGGAAAAGGGAGGCCATTTTGTAGCGATATGGATATTTGGTAACTTCACGTTTTGTGAATGTTTGCGTTGTCAGCATCTTTAAAAAAACTTCAGTCAGATAATTTGAGGAAAAAGTCGAAGATAACCAAATTTTTAGGAGCATATTTGAATGTTTAGGTATGTTAAAAAGAGGACAGGAAAAAAACTTGTAGGGTCTAGGATTTGCACAATAGAAGGCGTCCTATAGAGGAAAGTAGCATTTATTTTTTTTTTTTTTTTTTTAAATGCAGATTTTGTCCTAGAGTAAATCTGGACAGTCTGGTATCGGCGCACGCGGCTGCTTGGGCCATATGGCGCTTAGAGGGAAGGATAAAGGATAAGGATATGAAAGAAGATTTAGAAAGTAAAGCGGTGAGGTAATTAGCGTAGGACCATGCTGCTACAGTGGGATTCGAACCCACGACCCTTTGGCTGGTAGTCACAAGTAGGCTACTATATATATTTCTGGCCTAGGCAACACTAAGTGTTGCCAGGTGCGATCTGACATTTCCATTGGAAAGTTTGACATTTTTTAGCATAAACGTACTCAGAATGTTTTGACGTACGACTATCATTTGTGTTGTTTACAGTGACTTGAAAAAATCAATTTGGCAAAAAAATGGAATTAACTCGTGAACATTTTCGTGCGATCATTTTTCACAACTTTCGACGTGGATTATCACGACAAGAGTGCATCGATGAACTTAAATCTTTGTATGGCTATGAAGCACCATCCTATAGCACTGTGAAAAACTGGTACAACGAATTCAATCGTGGCCGACGCTCGCTCAAAGACGAATTCCGTGAAGGTCGTCCAAAAACAGCCGTTGTTCCAGAAAACATCGATGCCGTACGTGAACTGATAATGCAAGACCGTCATGTGACATACCGTGAGATAGAGGCATGCCTAGGCATTTCTCCCACCAGCATACATTCGATATTGCATGAACACCTGGCCGTAAAAAAGGTTTGTTCTCGTTGGATCCCGCACAATTTGACAATCGCTCAAAAAAAGGCTCGTGTGGATTGGTGTAAAGAAATGCTGAAAAAATACGATCGCGGTGCTTCAAAAGACGTTTATAAGATCGTCACAGGTGACGAATCATGGATCTATGCGTATGAGCCCGAAACAAAACAGCAATCGACCGTGTGGGTCTTCCAAGACGAGTCAAATCCAACGAAAGTTGTTCGTGGAAGAAGCACTTCGAAGCAAATGGTCGCTTGTTTCTTTGGCAAAACTGGTCATGTGGCGACTGTTCCGCTTGTGCAACGTAGGACGGTCAATTCTGAGTGGTACACCACCATTTGTTTGCCTGAAGTCTTCGGAGAAATTCGAAAAACGAACAAGAGAAGTCGAATCATTGTGCACCATGACAATGCGAGCTCTCACACATCGGCTCAAACCAGCGCCTTTTTGACCGGACAAAACGTCGAATTGATGGGTCATCCTCCGTACAGCCCTGACTTGGCACCCAATGACTTCTTTTTATTCCCACACATCAAGAAAAAAATGCGTGGTCAACGATTTTCGTCGCCAGAAGATGCTGTTGAAGCATTCAAAAACCATGTTTTGGAGGTGTCTCAATCGGAGTGGAAAAAGTGCTTCGAAAATTGGTTTGAGCGCATGCAAAAGTGTATAAATCTTGATGGAGAATATTTTGAAAAACAATAAAACCTTTTTCGTTGATAAATATTCGCATTTTCATTATTAGGCCAGAAATATATATAGTAGCCCACGTATATAAGGTGTAGTAAATCCATTATTTTTGCATTAAATTGAAGGTTTTATTTAGCATAGATAGAATGATACGATTTAGGTAAAATATGCACCGTTTTGTTCGATAACTTGTTGGCATTTTGGAGGTAATGCCTCTCTCATAGAAACCCTCGTCCCTATTGGCAAAAAAGTGGGACAGTCGATTTTCACAATCTTCTCTTGAGGCGAATTTTTCACCTGCAAAATCGTTCGTCATAGACAGGAAGAGGTGGTAATCACTTGGTGCCAGGTCCGGACTATAAGATGGATGCATAAGAACATCCCAACCAAGGTCCCGGAACTTCTGGCGAGTCACTATCGATGTATGCGGCCTGGCGTTGTCCCGATGGAACTCAATTTCTCTTCAATTAGGCAAAGCTGGCCGCTTCTGGGCGATTGCTTCTTTCAGACGGTCCAATTATTGACAGTATAGGTCCGAATTAAGAGTTCGGCCGTAGGGGAACAGCTCACAGTAGATGATTCCCCGCCAGTCCCACCAAACACACAGCAAAACCTTTCTGGCTGTAAATCCTGGCTTGACCACCGTTTGCGCCGGGTGACCGCGATTTGACCACGACCGTTGCTGCTTGTCATCACCAGTAACCATCCGCTTCAGAAATGGATCGATATTGTTGCGATTCAGCAGCGATTCGCAGATGGAAATTCGGTCCATGAGGTTTTTTTGCGATAACTCGTGTGGCACCCATACATCGAGCTTCTTTTTGTATCCAGCCTTATTTAAGTGGTTCCAAACGGTTTTTTGTGCAATGTTTAGCTCCTGGGCAATCGAAACAGTGCTTACGTGACGGTCGGACTCGACGATTTCCATTATTTTATCGACATTTTCGACAATTGGCCTTCCAGAGCGTGGTGCATCTTTGACATCAAAAATTACCGGAACGGAATCGACGAAACCAAAATTGCGCATGATTAGCTGTTACAGTATTAGGACCATAAACACTATTCACATTTTCAGCTGCCTGGCTTGCTTTTTTGCCTTTATCGAAGAAAAACTGTAAAATATGGCGTATTTTCTCTTTGTTGGTATCCATCTTTGACGCGTGCTAAAAAAATACTGAGTCAAGTAATCACAAAACTGTTTCAAAAGTTTTTTTAGTACAAAATCTTATCTTTCTAACGCCATCTAGTGCAACCTGATCGATTTTTAAAACGGGAGATACAGACGCCTAAGACCATCTATTGGCAAAATAATGGATTGCTTCTTACTACACCTTATATATGGGGAGTAGTGAGATGAATGCCATAGGAGTAGTATGAAGAAAAAGGTTAATTGTGAAAAAGGAAATAATGGGTAAGTGTCCTATCCGAATTCTCAGAAATTTCCTCGTTCAGAATTTTGGAATATTTGTTGAGAGGACTGGCTATCTGATGTTTGCCCAACGTTAGGAAAGAAATTTTGCAAGATTCCTACAGTTTGTTTGCCTATGTGATATAAAGAGCCACTTGGTTAGCATGCTGGACAAGATTAGGATGTCAGTAACTACGGGACGGTGCAGATCCTTATCGGCCAAACTTGATAACGCAGACCCTCATTACCGAGGATGTCTACATGAACGGGAACCCAATGTAACTTACCGTTAATATTGCTTAACATATTTCGACGAATCACATTGAACACCGGATCATTTGATGATCAACGGAGAGCTTCGGTAGTCGAAAGGCTGCAAAATCGTTAAAAAGGGTAGTTTTTATGTTTTCTGATCAATATGGAAATGAAGGATGAGTTTCTTTTAGAATTGGTAGTGGAAGAGATTTGTTTTAAATGATTGTAACCGGCGTATTTAGGAGAGGAAAGGAATATATAAATGGGGTTAGTGCGGGGTGTGTTTAGATAGTATAGGTTAGTGTAAGATGGCTTTTTACCAGTTTCATTAAGGATAGACTCCATCGGGGCATTTCAGATCGAATATCAGATTTAACCCTTTGTATGCTACTGGCAATCTGATGCATAAAGTTAGGGAATAGAGCAACTTTCTATCCATTAAGACTTTACCTACTTTGATTGCCTTACTTTGTATTATCCTATATTTACTATTGACCAAAATCTTTACTATGTTTAAAAAAAGCGTTTATTTGATTGATACTATTTTTAATTTACAGACCCCATCTTTCGCCTCGAGCAATGGTCATATCCAAGATTTTAATAGAATCTGTTGGATGCAGGAGGTTGGAGCCAGATATAAACCAGTTTAAGGCATAGTTCTGTTTTCTGCAAAAAATTGGAGAATTTGTGGTTTCTATAGCGGCCCCATTTCAACTACTCCAGCTGTTAATATTAATATTCGAGATGTTCCCACTAATATTAGTGAGTACTCCCTACTAGCATAAAGTAGTTGTCCAGATATGGAAAATGTGTCTTGGAGGAAAAAGCCTGGAAAAATTAGTAGATAAGCGGTCACCTTGTGAAGTATCATTTTCTATCATGTGTTTTAACGAAAAGTAACCGTTCCCTTTAGTCGCAAAGATTCTACTATTCATAGATCGTAATAGATTTAAGGTGGCTAAGTCCATTCCCCGCTTATCCTACTACACGATTCCACGATCGCATATTTTTTCTAAGTGCAGAAAAGTAAGCAGCACACATAATCTTCGTTTATAGCAATCGTACATATGGAGCTATAGATACTGAGCATGGTCAGATTCGTCGTTCCTGTGCTGTATGCTTGTTGATAAGGAATAAGCTACTTAACAAAGGTCTGATTAAGTGTAACGACTAGTATCATTCCCACATATATCTTGAATATACTAAGCAAATGTGAAATTGCTCTGTACTTGTTACTAAAAAGGTCGAGATAGTTGTCGCTTTGATATAGGCACTTCAACGGCAGCCTTCCAATTATTTGGAAATACTGAATTCTCTATTACCAGGTGTATAAGCTTAAATCTGCTGTTTTTTTGTTAAAAAACACATGTTTTTTTCATAGAAAGCAAAAACAAATTTATTCAAAATACTTGGAAAAAAATCCTTCTCTTTCGAGGCAAACCACCCATCAAGCCATTTTCGGACGTGTTCGTAAGAATCGAAGTGCTGCTCAGCGAGCGCGTAGCCCATCAACGAAAACAGGCGGTTGTCGGAAGGGGCCAGATCTGGTGAATAAGCGGGGTGGTGTAGCACCTCCCAGTTGAGTGTCTCCAAGTAGTTTTGTATCATTTTTGACGTGTGCGATGGTGCGTTGTCATGGAGGAAAACCGCCAAACAGCGGATTCAAGCTTATAGACCTGGAATATGTTAAAAGAGGTTGACTACTCTTATGTCAAATATCGAAAGAACCTCATTAATTATTTTTTAAGACATTATCCTGGCACGATGTAGTATCCTTGAAATAGTCCCAAAAAAATTGAATAATAAAAGGAAAATTAAATGACGCAAGGTATAACTGTAGGAAGTCAGAATTTGTAAGTGGTTTTCCGTCAAGGATTTATTTTCGATGAATGTTCGAAGAGAATGATGGCTAAGCTATTACCAGTTTCTCAGAAATAGAAAACAAGTCAGTTATAGTCCCATAATTCTATTCTTTTAACGACCGCTAAACCGATTAATTCCTTTCAACTGTACGAGTGGTACTGGAGAAACAACAGTTCAAAGGTAACTTACGAATGCAAATTTTTGATAAGATTATTGGAAAATAATGTCCAAAAATAAGTTGAAAGGTAGGCCCCATTAGTCCTATAATTCTGTCTCCAACAATCCCTTCTAAACCATGTTAAACCTAGCTTTGTCCTATGAACAGTCTAAAAATAAGTACTCATTAAACATCAATTAAAAAAATTTACATAACTATTTACAAATATACTTTTTTGATTAATATCTAAAGTATCAGAACTGAAAAAGTCATCGTATAATATCGAAGTGATGAAATATTTGCTCTCGTAATAATTGTGTTCTTATAAAAGTACAAAAGCTCTATTTGGTAACAAAATAATAATATGCTTTTATATAATTTTCAAATGTCATTAATTATGAATTTTCTCAAAACTTAACATTAATAGAATTTAGTCGAAACCAAACTCGCAGTAGCCTGTACGTTTTTTTTTTTTGGTTTTGATGAAACTCTCCCAAGTATAAGGGGAAATTATTCGTTGTTCAACCAACGTCCGGTATGAGGACTTAATACATGCTTGCATACACACATATATCATCTAATAAAGGAATTACCTCGTCATTCGATGACTTAGATTTCTGTTTATATAATTGCAATTATGCTCATATGTTTATATCCTGAATAACAAGAAATGACACAAGCAAAACGTAACGTAAATCCATTTCGATTGTATAAGCCAAACTGAGTGGCTGACTACAAACTGCTGGGTTGGTTACGCTTATTCGGACTCACATGATGACTGGTGCTCTTCTATTACTACTCCTTCGATTACTTTGTATACAACAGCAGTAAATAATGAGGACTGGGTAACCACAGCTCATATCCAGTTTTGTTTTATTTGGACATTCGAATCCTTCTATTTTACTGTGTTTTATTTGAAATTCAAATTCACTATAGAAGATTCTAATCTGGACAAATGTTTCGAGCCGTTTTGTTATATATACACACACACCGGATATCCTTTCTTGTTATATTGGTAAACTAGAACAATCCGATAGTGTAACTAACAACTTTGTACTTTTCCCATTTAATATGTGCTCTGTTATGCTATTTCAGTTAATATATTAAATACTCTTTTAATTTTACCATTTTCTATTTATTTCTATTGTATGTTTTTGTGGTAATATTTGAGTAGACTCTTATTTGGTGTTGAATTCGCCCACTGAAAAGCAATTGGAAGGAAGGTATTTTTTTGTTTGTCCACAATGATCAAGGTCATGAACTCTGCTACCTAGAATAGTTCGAGGATATTATGAACAATACAGAACACGAAGTCTATACACTTTGACTAGCAGTAATTCAAGTTTAGTTCCTGATGTTTTATAGCCATTGTTGATATCTGAAATGGTAAAGCATTCTTTGAAAATGGAGAATGGTGAAACTGTAGTCGTATAACTCGACGGACAGGTGGTGCAGGCACACAATTAACATGTCAGATGAACTGGTCAGATAGAATAGATTGGACAGAAGCATACATTACGACCAAGTAGTTTTCGGTTGTTTATTGCGCATTGCTGACCTACTGAGCAGCTACTTCTAACACCCATTTACCAGCCCCTTCATCCTGTATAATCTAATTGGTATACGGGTACCTTATCTATAGTTCTTATCAATGTAACAGGATATTCTATTTCATTCAGTTCGAATTACTTTCTCGTCGTTGTTGTATTAATTTCGGGAAGCTCAAGAGTTTATATAGAATATTCGAAGGTTTTCATTGTAAAATATTTTGTTTCGACAACTCTATTAATATCGTCATTTATTTGATTTTAATTTGTGCATGGATTGTTTGTAATTAATTTTTTATTTTAACCTATCATATCAATTTTTTTAATTAAATTATAGCACATGTATTAAAAACTGATACTTAAAGATGTGTGGATTTTTTTTTTGCTGATGAACACTATCATGTGTAGATTTTAGGTTCCTTTAATTTTTCAAACTTACGTTATTCAAGAAGTAGATCTAAAAGTACTAGCTATTGAGTAAACATATCCTACAGAATTAATTAAGCAAGTTAAGATTCTCGAATTATTGTCAATTTAACTACCCATTAACATTGACAAGTTTTCGGTTTCATAAAAGAACTAAAAAATTGAGGAAATCGGAAAACCTGGGTGTTTTTTTGTTGAATACTTCCGTTTATTCAGTTTATTTTGTATTATATTCTGTTACTTTGCATTATGATCAATTTTTTCATATAAGAGCCTTTTATGAATAATACATATTGTTTGTATTAGATTGAATTATTGCAAATATACTTTTATATAAATTTCAAAATTTTATCATTATACGTAAGTTTACAAAATTTGCAATATTCAGCTAATATGTTTATTAGTCATAGACTAGAATAATTTTTTTTTTGTACAGAAAAGTTATAATATTGTTCTTTTCGAATTAAAAAAAAAAGACAGTTTAATTGCGCTTTTTTAGCACAGTACTAAGTTTGAATCCGATACATGGGGTTTACTTTAGTTGTTGGCAAAAGGGTCTGAAATGTAGTGGCATAAAGCGTTTATGTTTCAGAATAAATATAAGTAGAAGTAACTTTAATATTATTAAAATAATAATATTTTTAAACTGCATATGCGAGGTCTATTCAAAAAGTATCGCGGATTTTGAATTTCCGCAGGTTATGTTACGTATATTCGATTTTCGATTTTTTGTGGTGTTATGTTGGTACTTATATTATGGTATTATGTTTGGGTGTTATGTTTGGGCTGGAAGGCAAAACTATTCAATTGAGAAGCTTGTTATTACAATAGAGAAGAAAACTCTTTCTGGTACAGCGATGAATAGAGCTAAGCAGATGATGCTCATGAAACGGCAATGTCGAGGAGCGCTAGAGGTGGTAGATGGTCATCCGTTTATTGATAGATTAATGAGATTTCTGAACATCGGAGAGGTAAAACTCAGAACCTATCACTATTCCAGCAGTATAAGGTAGCAATAATAGAGTTGGAAGAAAAATAACACATTTTCTCCATACACATCGGATAATTTTTTTCTTGCTTGAACAGCATTTTTATTATTTTCTATAGTAAAAAAGTAAAATATGCCGAAAATGCTGTTTTTCACTTTCCATGTTTAAAAGGATATGAACCAAGAACTACTAGGCCAAATCCATCGAATTTTTTCACAAGCAAACCTTGCTATGTCAGCTGTTAAAAAACATATGATTACGCGGCTTAAGTGTTAAGTTAGTTGTGAAAAAATACATTTAAATCCTCTACTGGGAGAAAACGAAATTACTTTCCGAACAACCCAGTATTATTTTGTATGCATTCACCACTCAACCCCCAGACTTCGGTTGACTTTTAAGGTAATAAGTCTTCTGCCAGTGAATACATTTGTTGATTTTACGGCGGACCACTGTTAGGTTGCTCTTATTATTTTAATAAAGTACCAAAACGCACTTAGTTCGTTTTCGATTTTGTAATTTTATTCACAAAATTTTTCGTGTTAATTAAAAATATACAAAATTTAAAATTAAATTATATAATAGAATAAACTTCATAACAAAATTGTTATCGATGCATATATACATTTATGTGCAAGAAAATTAATTAATCACTAAATATAATATCTAGTTAAGGCCTTAGTGATAGCATCTAAAGCACTGCGCGTAAGGACATCGAAGTAAGAACTGGACAAAATATAGGGTGGTTCATCTAGCGGTTCCATTTTGAACTACTATTTATTTGAAGTACTAGAGTGTTAAATGTCATCACGAATTGACAAATTGTTAGTTGAAATCAGAATTTTACGAAATGGTAATCCATACGCTTGAAGAAAAATGGGAAATATTAAGAACTTACTTCCAAAGTGGTGATTCTTCAACCCAAACTGTGACAAATTAAAAAAAAAAAATGAGCAAAGATCAAATGCCATCACGTCAACTTGTGGACAAATTCGTCAAGCGAGTTCGCGAAACTGGTTTGTTGGTTGCCAAAGCAACTTATTTCCGCTCTAATA
Source organism: Atherix ibis (assembly GCA_958298945.1). NCBI lineage: Eukaryota > Metazoa > Arthropoda > Insecta > Diptera > Athericidae > Atherix > Atherix ibis. Next base: position 34,989,325 of record OY282609.1, read on the forward strand.
CAGTGCGTACGACCGAGAATATTGCCGCCGTTGCCGAAAATGTCAGTGATCATCCATCAACATCAACTCGTCACCGTTCTCAGGAATTGAATAAATCTCGCACTTCTCTGTTGAAAATTTTGCACAAAGACCTCGGTATGAAAGCTTAAAAAGTTCAATTAGTCCAACAAGATCAATTGGGCTCAAGATCAATTGGCCGAAAATCAGCATTTTTACCGAAAAATCATCTTTTCGGATGAGGCCCATTTTCACCTCGGTGGGTATGTCAACAAACAAAATTGTCGTATTTGGGGCTCAGAAAATTCATACGTCTCCATGGAAAAGCCGATGCATCCACAACGAGTCACGGTTTGGTGCGGATTTTGGACTGGAGGCATCATTGGCCCGTTTTTCTTCGAAAACGATGAAGCAGCCGCCGTTACGGTCAATGGTGAGCGCTAATTTTTCCAAAAGTTGAAGATAATGGCATGGACGACATTTGGTTTCAACAGGACGGGGTCACTTGCCAAACAGCCAACGTAACAATCCAACTTTTGGGCACTGCTTTCGAAAACCGAATAATCGGCCGAAATTCTGATGTCAATTGGCCGCCTCGGAGCTGTGATTTGAGCCCATTGTATTATTTTTTGTGGGGAGCCGTTAAAAATAAATGTTACGCAAGCAATCCAGAGACAATTGGGTCGAGCGAATGGGGTACTGTAACGCCAGCCATGGCAGTCATTTAAATGATGTTGTGTTTCATTCTTAAATTTCCAGGTTTAATCTTTTTAATAAAACCGGAAACTTGAAAAAAACTTACACTAGTTTTTTTTATTTACTTTTTAAAATGGAACTTTTAAATGGTTCACCCGTTAGAAGTTTGCCGTCTTAATGCTTGATGTGAAGAACGCTTCTCGTTCGGCAAGAGGTGGTTGTATCTTTAATAGTGTGGGATTACAGGGTATTGCAAAATGCATCACCAGGATAATATCAGATTGATTAAGGTGTAGAACTCTTTTATACTGAATGAGTAATAGACCCGATCGTATGGGGCCTAATCTTGCAAAGATATAGAAATTAGACAAAGTAAGTTGCTTTTATGGAGTTAATGACCATACATTATCTTTCCATAATTTTTGCTTTACTGTAAAATACAAAATTTAAAAAAATCATCAAACTATTAGACATTCGAGTATATTCAGAATTTACATATGATAACAAACTAGTCTTTACAATTCAGTACATAAAACTATTAAAATAATCAACTATAACTTTCGTATTTATCAAGCCTTTCAACTCTCATCGAGTAAAAAATGCCCTGTAAGATTATTAATGTATCTTCTTATAGTATTTACGATTAGATAACTCATGATATTAAAGTTTCTTTTGTCCATTAATAAATTTTTAGTCGGTATATAAACTTTTGTTCGCTTTATATACTTGCACCATCGCATTCTTATCTCTTTGTAAAATAATTATTCTGAGTCACTTTTTCTAGACTTTTTTTACTAATCAAAGGTAAGCACAACTTAGTGTAAAAATTACGAACACCAAATTTAAACAATAAATTTGGAAGGAGGAGGTCTAAGATGATCAAGCCATTGAAAAAACTTCAATGCAAACTTAACAGAGTTACGTTGCACCGATTCCATACTCCTAATATGAGTACTGTAAAGGCAACCAAACCCAATGAAGAATTGGTCTAACTAAGGAACAATATAAGTGCACGAAGGTACTAACACAGGAAAGTTCTCTAGACCAACGCTTTATAAAGTCTAAAAATGCACTATCCTTAGCAACAATGTTGTTATTGTAGGGAATAAATTCAAGTTTCTTATCCCGTAAAACTCCAAGATCAGTAACAGTTTGTGTACATTTAATTGTAGATCCTAAAAAGTTATAAGAGAAAGTACTAGGATTGAGGCATCTGGAAAATCCATATTCAACACAAAGCCATTTGAAGCGCACCAATTATAAAATAAGTTTAAATCCTACTGAATGAGGGTTTTATCATTGGAATTTTGAATTTGTTGAAAAAAGTTTTATATCATCCCCCAAATATTAAAATTTTGTAGTTTTTAATTATTTTAACAATGTTATCAATTACAAGAATAAAAAATAATGGGTCAATATGACTACCCTGCGGAACACCAGTAACTGCTTCAAAATCTCTCGATAAACACGTGCGAAAAGACACGTTATAGATCCTATCAGATAATAATGAACTCAACAACCAGTTTGCAGACCTTTTGAAAAACTATAAGATATATTAGAAATAGATGTAAGGAGGTTGATAGCCGTGGATATGTAAGGCATAAAACCACGCCAAGTAGGTGAGATTAAGACTCAAATAACTTTGGGATACTCGATAAGTTTGCTATAGGTCTGTTCGATTATAGGACCTTTTTTAAAAACAGGTATTATGAAGGACTGTTTCCACACTTTAAAAAAATTTTGTAAATATTTTTATAAAAAAAAGTAAGAATTTTCTGAAAAATTTCTATATTATGGTATATGATTTGTTTAAACCTTAAATATTTTTTTCAATTTAATTTTGACCTGTAATTTTTAATTTCTTTTGATAAAATGAATTTTTCAGTTGTTATGCAAGAAATTTTTTTTTTTATTTATTTATTTAGACTCTACCGTAAGAACATATTGATAATATCTATTTCAATTTAATCGACGTTGTGCCCACACTTCTTCAACTATAAGTGTTGGAAGAGTAATTGTACTTTTACAAATTTTAAATTAATTAAATAATAAAATGACTTAAAAATTTGCGGAAAAAATATTAACTTTTTTAACCTAATCTAAGAAATCAATTTCTTTGAGAAGTTTAATAAAAAAAAAAAAAAATAATCCCGAGTATCGAAGAAACAAAACGTTTATACAAATTGATGGTTTTTTGGCATATTTCCATAAACTGAAGTTGGCAATCACTTTTATTATCGTGAAATTTAACATTTGCCATATTCACAAAAACAATACTAAAAGAAACCAAGCTGACTATTAATATTCTAGAAATTTTCTTTTCTTTATTGTAGATAATATAATTATTCGAATAAATGGGATATAACTCCAAAGGTAGATTCTTTCTATTTGCTAACATGTTAACCTACCTGTAAGTGAAAAAATAAGTACGGACATAATGCTGGGTTGTCGTGTTCTATTTTCAACTTAAGCTGTTTGCAGTTTCAAAACAATTAATCGAAACGGAACTGAATGGAAGGATTCGTATTTGTTTGTCTTAAATTGTTTCGTTCTGCAGTAACTGTTCACTATGCCTTTAGTTGCAGTAAATTAAGTGCGAGCATATAGCATGACTACAAGTAATACATTTTAATTTTTCGAATATTGTTGGTTTTTGCTAATAGTCCATTTCTGCTCTATCAATTTGGTTGTGCATTCATCGATACTATCCCAGGAGTGTATACACTGGACTGTTTATGAGCTCCCCTAGAGTTGTGCTGTATTTAATCGGAAATGGCACAAGCATCGATGGTTGAGCTTTTCATCAATTTCCAAACTGTTAACTTGTAATCAATCGATTACACTGATTGATTAATATTGTTTAGGTGTACCGAGTATACTTTTATCTAACTTTCTTTAATAAATATAGGAGTAAACATAAAATATTACACACACTTTGGTATATACAAGCAGTCTGTAGTATCCTATTTAACATAATTTATCCTGTAGTCGAAATTATTTGATTTTAAAATTTTTTGTTCTCTATTATTTTTTGTGGTTTTTCTTTTATATTGATTTATTATTATGAATTCTTTTAAAGAGTTTGATCTTCAAGTATTTAGCTAATCCTTCGATGCATTTTTATTGGACTGGATACTATAAGAGTGCAACGGTATTCATTGCCGGCCTTAAAGTATGATTAATAGGAAATGAGTACTATGAATGTTTTATCAAAAGTATTTTGAGAAGTTAGTTTATGTTATCTAATTTTTAGTATGTTAATTAAAATTAATTATCAAAAATACATGAATTTAGGATTATGGGTGGGACACAGATTTGAATAAAGATTATAAACCAAGCTTCCCAAAATGATTATCAAACTTATCATCTTAAGACAAATTTCACTCAAATTGACCACTAAAATATTGGGTTGTTCGGAAAGTAATTTAAAAAAAAAATTAAAGACAATTTTCTGATATATTTTATTCTGGCCTTTTTTCTTTATAAAGAAAATTTTCTATACAATTTGGCCAACTGATGACAGTACACTTCAGAATTGATCGTTGTGTTGCTCGGTAGAAGCTCAAAATAAACGATTCCTTTGAAATCCCATCCCATTGGCTTTCAAAGTGCTTTGATCCGGTTCATCTTTTCTACTCCAGGATCTTTTGCGCTTAACATTGTTGTAGACAACCCATTACTCATCCCCAGTAATCATACGCTTCAAAAATGGATCATTTTCTTGGCGTTGGAGAAACAAATCACAAACGTGGCGTAAGAAAATGAGGAACCCATATGTCGAGCTTTTAGATTAAACCTAGCCATTTCAAATGATCATGAACGTTCGAATTCGATAAATTTAATCTCTCAGCGATCTCATCAGTTGTTATTCTCCGCTTTACATCAATTAATGCCTTTATTGTGTCTTCATCAGCTTCAACTGGCATTCCAGAACATGGTGCATCTTCAAGATCAATAATTCCCAATCGAAGTTTTGCAAATCAGTTTTGGCACTGGCGCTCACTAAACACATCATCTCCATACTTGAACAGCATTTGTATGTTTTCTATATTAAAAAAGTAAAATTTTGCAAAAATACTGTTTTTAACTTTCCAAATTTAAAATTGTATCAACCAAAAACTACTTTGCAGAATCAATCAAATTTTTAACAAGCAAGTCTTGCTATGTCAGCTGTCAAAATACATATGACTGTGTGGTTTAAGTATGAAGTTGGTTGTGAAAAAATACAATTAAGTCCTCTGTTGGGAAAAAGCGAAATTACTTTCCGAGGGAATGTTGCTTGTTATTGGCAGGATTCAGATCCTATATCAAGGGTGCTCATTGGGTGAAATAGAATAAATCTTAAAATTTAAATGTAAAATAAATATCCAAAATTGTACGATTGAATTCTACCGGATGGGACCTTTCTCTGATGAGGATTTATGGATGAATTGATGATAGAATTGGCAAGATTAAGACTCTTGCCACAAAAAGAAAATAGAATACAGTTAATGCGAAGGAAGGAAAGTCACGTATGGTAACCTAATGTTAATTTTAAATTATATTAAATGTATTGAAAAAGAAAATCAAGGTGGATAAGTTAAAGCAATTAATATTAAATAAGTAGGTTGGGACATGGAAGGGTGCGGGGTCGGGTTGGGTGTGGTAAATAAAATTATATATAATTTATAATTATTGCTTGTAACAATTAATAAAAATAAAATCATTGCATTCGCTGCAATGAAACTAAATCGTTTTGGTCGTACGGGCAAAACGATTTAGTTCGACCTTGTCTTCTGGCAGTTGGTCTTCGGCTTGCAGGTCTCTATCATGGGTAGCAAGTGCAAAGAGAGTAATGCCGTTAGGATTGGCGAATATGAGGTAACTTCTGGACCATCGCTAACATACCTGAAGAGGTGATGATAAAAGCAAGGCCACAGTTTAAGAAACATCACCATTTATGGATGGGAAGGCAGCGCGGACACTGATGGCAGTGGCGCACCTTATATGGAACTTTGGGGCACCCAGACAGAGTGGAAGGACCCTATTGGCGACCGTGGTTTCGTCAATCCTGCAGTATCTGCGCCGATCATATGTGAAGTTACGCCTTTATATGTGAAGTTGTTTCAGTCTATCTTAGGAGCGTATTTAGGGTAGCCTGCGCAACGTTGACATACGGGGACATTTATGTTATACCTGAAATTATACTGTAAGACAGATTGGAGTAAGACAGTGGTACAATGCAAGGCTATGACGTAGGAAAACATTACTTGAGTCAACAATGGTAAAATCGTTGGGATGTTTCTTGTGATGGCAGATAGACTCATCGTATCATTCCGGCGGTGAATTCGTGAATAGATCGACGAAGTGGTTAGGTTGGCTTTTACTTATTCCAATTATTGACGGGTCATGGATATTTTCGGGCCTGCCAATACCATTTTAAATTTGACTATAGTCTAATGTGTCCTTTTGACTGGGTGTTAGAGAGGGCGGAGCGGGCGTTCTTTTATTGCAACCGATTACAAGCGGACATAGAAGTGTCACAAAAGTGTTTTGGTAGGTCGCTAATACCGGACAACATTGTGGCTCTGATGTTGGATATGGGAAGTTCTTGTGACGCTATTAATATCTTGGGGACAATAGTCCTAAAAAGAGTCCGTCCTATGAGCATAATTCAGCAGCGCAGTTATTTCAATCAATCCCTAACCTACGAAATAATGCTCTTTGAATAATCGTCGTGATTATATATCCAATTAATTGGCCTCGAAATACTGTGGGAGGTATTATCTAGGTCTGTCCGACATCAGTAGTTGAACTACGTCAACGTTTTTTTTTTATTTTATTTATTTTCTTCTTTATTGGTGTTTTATTTTGATTTTATTAGTTTTAGTGCAGATAATATTTTTGGTTTTTAATTTTCAAAATTTTATATCCCTTTTTATTCTTTATTATTCGTATAAATAAAGGGATATAAAATTTAAAAAATATACGAAGCATGAAATTTTGATTTTTTAATAAAGGGATATAAAATTTAATTTTATATACGAAGCATGAAATTTTGATTTTTATAGTTTTTTCTTCTCTTCGATTAATTTTCATTTTTGCCTCTCTTAGAGAAATTTAGGCCCGTGGAGAGTTCCAAGTACAATTTTGTTTCAAACAGCATAATTTCTTTTTATTATGAAAGCGTGGACATATTCCTGTACTAATAATTGAACCCTCATTGTTTCCGTAATGCTAGCGATAATCATGCCATCAGCAGCCAACATACCAGGTGTATAAGCTTAAATCCGCGGTTTTTTAGTCAAAAAAACACGGTCTTTTTTTATAGAAAGCAAACACAAAATTATTCATAGTACTTGCCCTCGCTAGCTACACATTTTTCCCGTCTCTTGGGTAATTTGTGGATACCACGCCAAAAAAATTCTTATCTTTCGAGGCAAACCACTCATCAAGCCATTTTCGGACGTCTTCGTAAGAATCGAAGTACTGCTCAGCGAGCGCGTGACCCATCGACGAAAGCAGGCGTTAGTCGAAAGGGGCCAGGTCTGGTGAATAAGAGAAGTGGGGTAGCACCTCCCAGTTGTGTGTCTCCAAGTAGTTTCGGACCATTTTTGACGTATGCGATGGTGCGTTGTCGTGGAGGAAAATCAGCTTGTCATGTCCTAATTGATAATCCGTCCTTTTTGCATGCAGAGCATAGTGCAATTTGATCAGTTGTTAGTGGTAAAGGTTAACATTGACTGTTTCACCAAGTTTCAACATCTCATAGTAGACGATAACTTGCTGATCCCACCAAACGCACAGCATCGTCCTCCGTCCGAAGCGATTTGGTCTTGGGGAAGATGTTGATGGTTAGTCGGGATCAACACACGATTTCTTGCATTTAGGATTCTTGAAATATATCCACTTCTCATCGCCTGTCACAATCCGATGCAGGAAAGACTTTTCTTTTATCTGGCGAGCAAGATTTTGCATGTGTTTTGGCGTCGCTCCGTCTGCCTATCGTTGAATTCATGCGGCACCTATTTTCCGATATTTTCAATCATTCCCATGACACGCAGACGTATGGAAATGACTGGTTGAGTAACACCCAATTGCTCTGCGAGCATTTTTAGCGATTGGGTATCGTCTTCGTCCAAAAGAACCTGCAATTGAGTGTCCTGAACATCCTAGGCCGATTTTTTTTCTTTGAACCGACAAAACCAATCTCAACCGTCTTTGAACCGGCAAAACCGTCGGTTTGAACCGACAAAACCAATCTCGGCATATTGTTTCCGATAAATCACTATCACCATAGGCCTCCATAAGCATTCGATGAGATTCGGCAGCCGATTTGGAAAATCCTTGAAGAAGGAAAGGTGAGCTTTCCGCATATGCCCTTTTTCTGGCACAAAACTAGACATGATAACCAAACGAAAAATGTATGTTATTGTACGAAATTGCTGACAATGTGCACTAATTAATGTTGACAGATATCGAACTCATAAAAAAGAGTATGGCATGTCCATGGTAGCTTAATACGCTCACTCACACCATCTATGACCAAACAGCGGATTTAAGCTTATACACCTGTTATGTTTTCTGAATATAGTCATAACGGTTCTCACTCCTCTGGAACTTCACGTTTATTCCTTTCCTTTTTACTTTTGTCCTCTTAAATCCACTACTCAGGAATATCTCCGTTAGATATTTCCAAGTTTTTAACATAACAAATGGATGTAGTTCCTGTTCAGCAAAGATAAAGTCCAATCGCGTTTCTGTGATGTTTAGTGCTGCCTATTTTCGAAAAAGGGTACCATCCCTTTCCAGTGAGGTTAAAAACTAATTTTTTTCTATAGAGTTTAATTTCAGCTCTTCTGGAGAAAAGGTGCAGTTCCTTTTTGTTAGGCCAAGGACTTATGGATCTTATATGAATTTTAGTTCAGATACTTCATAATAATTATTTTATTAATTTCCAATAAAACTCAAGCTTGAAACGTTTTCTTTTAAATTGAATCTTTGACGTTCTTTAAAGAAATTTCTTTCCATTTAAAGTTCAAGTTTTGATATCCCAAACTAAGTTCTTTAAATATCACATTTATAATTCTAAACCTTCTAATATAGTGTCTTTGAAATAATCTAAAAGTTAATAAAAATTTTAGGTACCCTAGATTGAATTTTACTGGTCGTTGCTCTATAATGTCAATTGTATAAGTACTGTTTTCAATCACTGTCACTGTTTTTGCTAATTGAAATAAGTTATTATTTTCCAAATTATACTGCAATAGCTCTCGATTGAATAATATAAACCTACAAAATTGCCTATAATGTCAGCAATAATAGTAGCATTTCTACATGTACTTAAATAATAATAACAAAAACGATAAATGTACAGATATTGATGAATTGCTAAATGATTTTTTAGAAACATTTTACCGAAAAACTAATTTCTAAAATGGTTTTGCTTTCAAATACAAACACTTTATTTATTCATTATTCACCAATCACCAATGACTTTTCTCGCAAATCCATTTCATTAACAATAATGGAAATTTCGTGAGAGATTTCATACGAAAAGTGCTTACTTTAAAAATTAGCGTCGAATCAAAGGAAAGTTTATGCAAAAAATATGAGATGACATTTTTTCTATTGCTATAGAAATTGTACAAAAATTGCATGAATTCATCAATTTGAGAATACAACCCTTCGCATTTTTTTCCAATTTAAGAAAATGATTATTTTCATTGTCGAATTTACGAAGGGAGATTATTTAATATACATTATTATCAGTACGAGAGCACGTTTCATCGAAAAATGGCGATAAAAATATACAAAGTATTTTTATTAAAGGGAAAAAAATTGACTGAGGGACGACAAATCACCTTAAAAAAGTTGGGATTGAAAAGACCGCTTTTTGAATTATGACGACGTGACTTTCATTATAAAAAGCACATGATTTCTTATATGAAAATGTACAAGTAACAGGAGTTGCCCCCTCTTGAAATACTCGCTCATATTTATGCCTTAATTTTAGATATTAAACTTCATTTAACAGAGCTCTTTACTTTTTTCAGTTAGATTGCATCCAGTTTTATCTTACTTTACAAGAATTTGCTATATTTTAGGAAATCAAAACAAAGATATTGAAATATTTAAAGGGGTGAGCTTTTAAAATTAACACTGAAAAGGAGATGAAATACTAAAAGTTTGGTATTAGGGAGGATACGGTTTCGGTTCAGTTGTTAAATTCATCTGAATAATTGTTTATTTGGGAACATTATCTGACTCTCAAAATAAATTGAAATAAAATTTTTTGAAAATGAATCATTACACAATAGTGAAAATATTTGTTAGTCCTTAAAAATATAAGGGATAAAATTATCTAATTAGCTAAATTTAATCGATTTCCTTAAATTTTTCATAAAGAATTTTTATATATGATATCATTCGATTTAATTTAAAGTATGTCGTTCTCGTTGTATAAAACATTAGTCTTACCAGTTCCCATGTGTTCTACGAAAGGTTCAGCTTTCATAGAAAACCATTGTAAACTCTTATTAGCGTTCGTGAGGACAAGCAGTCAAAAAATATTTGGCTTACTCCAAAGTAAACGATTTTATGATCTGTTTAAATGAGACAAGAAATTAAGCTTAAGAGCCCACGGTAGGGTGAACATTCAATCTGTTTTTCTGTTAAATATCCTTCCTGAAGTATATATATAGTAAGGCCGGGATGTTTCTATGAAAATGTAAGACGGGATGTCTCTAGGTTTTCGATTCGGTATGCCTATATCGGACTTAAGTTGGTTTTTATCCTGTTAATGATGAGGAAAAGAGCGGATCTATAGAAGACTCAGTAATATTGTATTATTTAACGTGACTTATCTGCAGTTAAACATAAAACCACAAGTCACCTACGACTATGGGGATTGAGTTACGTTCAATCAATGCACCACCATTACTGCCAGTTTACAGTCAGTAACCAGTTACAAACTGATTACTCCAACAGTTAGTGGCAAGGCATATCTAAACCTCTACTGTCATAACCAGTGACATCGCCCAAGATAATTACCAGTAGCTCCCACCAGCGATCCGGAGACCATACCTGCAATATGGGTATCAACCTCAGCCACTACGTTGTTGCCGAAGGCGGAACACCATTGTCGGTCAAAATGTTTCTTAACACTGGGTACCCCGATTCCCGTAGTGCCAATTTTAGTTTTAAGAGTACTTCGGTTTGTATTCCGCTCATTGAGCTACGGTAACGAATCTTCTAGATCCATAGGCACCGGTAAGCCAGCTCAGGTACGTGGGTTCGCCAAGACCCGAAAGTACAACCGGAATAGACCTTGGTTTTTCAACCGGTTGTAGACACCTTGCGTACCATTCTCGCTCTCCTCTCAAAATGTGCCCCGGCATATCTATTCAGGCATTTATACAATTCTTTCCTACCTAACACTACACTCACATCCACACTCTCATCATTCACCACGATTGCACATGCATTTAGGTCATGCATATCACCGTACAGGCCACACTCAAAGAAAAGATATTTGGCACTCTCCTCCGCAGCCCCACAAATGCATCTAGTCTCCGTAGCCAGACCATACGCACGCAGGAACCCATTCATACTGCCATGTCCCGTGAGCAAATACCCAAGGTACAGACCAAATCCATACTCAGATGCAAAGCACACACTCGAAATGAAAATTTCTGTACCAGTATACGCGCCTGGCGTAACCGAACAACCATCAAGTGGGATGCCTTACCGTAGACGGTAGTAAATGCTTTCACACAATACCTCCAGGTTCCATGGAATTGGTTCTACATATATTCAAACAAGCATACGGTTCTACATACATTCAAACATGCATACAAAGCCAGACGCTCAACTCAATTTATGCCTACCCTTGCACATCGCTTAACGTCAGCCCATACATACGATGCATATATTGCACACAGAACAAACAAACTCTTATAGAGGACTTTCAACGCTCTTTATCGGCGCCCCCATTCTTTGCGAAATAATCACACCAGCGCCAACCAACCCGGCCACGCGCTTCCTTAGATTTTGCAAGTGAAGCCAAAAGTTCAGCCTCTCTCTAACCTTTACTCCAAGGGACCGTACTTCCCGCATGTATCGCACCACGACCACCTCTAAATGAATTTTAGGCGGCCTAATGGCTACCTAATAAACCTTCAGCAGCATAATTCTATTTCCCCATTCAGACACCATCTGCATATAGCGGCTTCAAGCTACCTCTACTGCAGACCTACTCCCCCTCTCATTCAAAAGTAGAAGATCATCCGCATATGCGATCACACAGCAACCGGTCTCCTTCAACTGCACCAAAAGACCGTTCATCATCATATTCCAGATGGCGGTGCCTGCCACAGATCCCTGTGGACAGCCAAGAACTATCTGGCGAACAACCCTCCCATTGTTCCCGCACACTACCGCATATCTTTCATGGAAGGAACTTCGCCATAGAGAAGTTTCTTTACATGAAACCTCCTCAAGCCGCTCAATAATGCGATCCCATCGCAGGTAGTTGAAAGCAATTCGGAACTCCACAAACGCACCACATATTTACTTACTATCACCCTCAGCAACAGACCATCTTATACACATCCAAGCGTCCTCAGTTGATTTACTTTTCGTAAATATATACTGAGAGCCGGATACATTGAAGTCTGCCAACTTCACATTCAGCCGGTGTACCATCATCCGCTCGAGTCCCTTGCCGAATACTGGCAGTAAGCATATCAGCATATAGGAGGACGGGTCAGTCCGTATCCCATCCAGAGACTTGGGAAGGATAACCGCGTCTTTTAATTTCCATTCACTCGTAAATACATCTCCAGGCATTCACTGTATAGCCTGCTTACATGTGTGGGAATAGTCCGCCAAACACTCCTCATCATTTGATCAGCCACTCCATCCAATCCTGGGGTACTTCTTACTTTCGGACTCCACACCTAACATTCAATCTCATTCCATTCAAAGGGTATAGAAGACTCAATAGCACTCTCATTAAAAAAAAGAAAATCCGAATGCATAAGCAGCATATAATTGCAGGTCAGAGACAAGACCAACTAGCACTAGCCGAATACAGATAGGAGAAAAGTGTTTAATTTTTTTTCTATTTGGGGTTGAAGGTCGAAGCCGATAATAACATGGAGTAAGAAATTTGCCCATGGATGTTGGTACCCAACAGAGCTTATTGCAGTCAGTTTATGTTATATTATTTGGCTCTAAAATTCTGAGCATAACGTCGAAAATTCTGACTTATGTATTCTTCGGAAACCAATGCATGGTCATTTCCATATTTGAGAGAATAATCCTTCAAAATAATTTTCGGCTCCCTACATGAAGATGGACACTTGCAGAGTCTATTTAACGATGATACTCTGGAGCATTCTCGATAGTATCCAGTAGTAAAATTAAGATCATTAGGCTGCGGTAGGTTGGACAGTTAATCTGCATGGATGAGGAAGATCCAGCCTGGAAAGTCTACAGTGACGTCATTTATGGCCCCAAAAGACGGGATAGGCTCGGTTTTTGGTTGAACGACGGTATAAGCCAGGATGGGAAAAATATGCTGGGAATGTGTTAAATGCTGGGAGAATAAGACGCGAAGCCGAGACGTATGGAGTTCTTTGATTCAGCAGGCCTAGGCCGGACTCCTGGTTGTCGCACCGTTGATGATGATGATTATGGAACTTACAGGTGATATCAGTTAAAATTTTGGGTAAACTAATTTTTAGTTATTGATATGTATATGTAAAATGGGTCTTTGTGAGATATCAAAGAAGTTTCTTTCTCTTAGCAAATGTTGTGGATTGGCTATAATGAAGTGGAATCTTGAAGAATTGGATATTCCGAATCCGCCAGATTATTGGGTTAGCAAGTTATCATTTTCTGCCTGAATAAGCTTTTGTATAGGTCTTTTATGCAGCGCGGGTAAGCTTACATCGCGTCTGAGATATAAGCATGCGATATCAATCAACAACACTGTGTTGGCAGAAGTAATTTAAGAATGGGATCTTTACAACCTAAGAATTTTCTAAGAACTTTCGGTACCTAAGATCTAAGCATTTTTACTGAAATAGAACATAAACACCAATTTTACGTTACTTTGACTTCATTTTACGTGCACCATTTTTAGATCCATTTCAGATCATTACACTTGTATCGTTTTAAGCGTTTTCTCAGAAACTACCATTTTATGCAGTAAACCTGGTTTTTTACTTTTTAAATATACGAGTATAACATTCTAACCCTTGAGGAACGATTCTTCAAGAAGCTCTAACCCATATATTACAGCAAATAACTTTCCCTCCAAATTCAATATACTGGCCAACTTCTAGTACAAAATAACCTGATATTCTCGAATACTTTATTAGCACTCCTTCAATTACCATGAATTCTAGTATTGAAACTATTTCCAATTTAAACTCTGACCATAGTTCTGTTCTCCTTACCCTTAATTCTAATCCAGTTTTAAAGACTCTTCATCTTAAGCTCATAAATAGCAAAATAGATTAGAACATATTTAGAAACAAATTATACCAACGAATGTTGATAGATTAGAACATATTTTAGAACGAATGTTAAAACTATTTAGAAACAAATAGATTAGAACATATTTTAGAACGAAAGTTAAAAATATCATACAAAGAAATAACCACGCTATCTATATATATTCAATATGCAGTCGCAACCGCTCACGTCTCTTACAATACGATATAACTACAACAACAAAATTTGCCAATTAAAATACGTGCATTAATTAACGAAAAAAGAAAAACGAGAACGCAATGGCAACGCTTACAAAAGCTTAGCTACAAACAGAAACTTAACCCGATACAACGTCAACTGAATATGGAACTTAGAAAGCACTTTTATGAACGGCATGAAATTTATACAAGATCGATTAGTAACAATATTTCTTTATAGGAAGCCACAAGACGAACACTCTCGTATAAAAGAACATCACACCCACTGAAAGAAAATGACGGTAACTGAGCTGAAACAGACATAGAGAAAGCGCAAGTATTTGCTAAACATTTGGTATATACTTTTGCTCCTTATGATGATATAGCAGACAAATTGCATACTAATGAAATTATCGAAGAACTAATATTTATGAGTCTTCCTACCAAAAATTTTAAGCCTTCGGTAATTAACTCTACTATTCTGCGCCTTCCCAATAAAAAAGCTCCAGGTTGTGATCTAATAACAGCTCCTATTCTGAAGCAAATTTACCGAAAAGCTTAATTACATACATTTTCAATGGTATCCTGCACATAGCCTATTCTCCTTTAAATAATTCATAGACAAAATCAACCCATTAATTCTCCTTCTTCCTATAGACCTATCAACTACTTACCAATCCTAGGTAAGATTTCTAAAAAACTCCTATTAAAATGATTCTACTCAATCCTAGTTAATGAAAAAATTATTTCTGATCACCAATTTGGCTTTCAATCTGACCACTCTACAATCCAGCAATGCCATCTCTCTCCTCTTGAGAGGAAACAGTATTGCTCAGAAGTACTTTTAGATATTTCCCAAGCGTTCGATCATGTGTGGCATCCTGGACTTCTCGGGAAACTCAAGAGCTTTCTCTATTTAATACACTACCTTATCATAAATTCTTATTTCTCCCAACGTCATTTCTAAGTTGCAATTAGCTCAGAATACTCGGAAATATACCCTTTCCTAGCCGGGGTCCCACAAGGTAGTATCGTCGGTCTTATTTTATATAATATTTATACTCATGACATCCTATCTGATCCTTATACTAATATTAGTACTTATGTAGATGATACGACCATACTTGCTATCCACACAAATTCTGAAATAGATTCCAAAAATTTACCGTCCCATATCCACAACCTTCAAACATGGTTTAAGAGATGGAGAGTGATGGTAAATGAACAAAATAGTGCTCATATTACGTTCGCACTTTGTCAAAGAAAACCTACCCCTTTATACCTTAATAGCAACATCATTCCACAATATGATAAAGTACGTTATTGAGGATTTTACCTGGACAAGAGATTAATATGGAACCCTCATACTAGACTAAAAAACCTTGAAGCCACTAGACGTCTTAGACTACTTGACAAACAATCGAAACTAACAATCAAAAGTAAGCTTCTAATCTACAATACAATTATAAAACCTATTTGGACATATGGAATTGAACTTTGTGGTTCCACAAAATGTTCCAATTCCTATCGCGTCCAGGCCTTATAATCCAAGATTCTCCGTAAAATATTTGGTGCCTCCTTTTATATTCGTAACACCATAATATGTCGTGATCTAACTATCCTTCTTTTTTGTTTTTAACCATATGCCCCACAACCTCTAGCAATAATATTAATTTTTATGGCTATTAATTTTGTACACGATTCCTTTGTTATCCAGTAAAATATCCTTTTTTAGTTAAATAAACTTTATTTCCATGTTATTTTCGTAATTTTTAATTTGTTGTGCAATTGCGTATTCTTTTTTATTTTAAAACACTTAAATATGGCTTCTTTAATTAACGCAAAAATAATATTTAAATATGATAACTCGAATAATGAAATAATGAATAAGAACTGTATACTTTTATTGATAAATGTCATACCATAATAGAGAGTACACGTACGTTACTTGTATTTATCACAATTTTCAAGTCCCAAATGCAACCATATTTAACATAACCATTAACATGATGAAGGATTTTTAAGGATGACTGCACAGGAAGTTGAATGAAATTAAACGGAAATACCTAAACCATGAATCATTAAACAGAACCTATACGTAAAAGCATAATGTGACTGAGTTTATATTCATTGCAGCAAAGGGATTATTGTGATAGCTTAGTTTTCGGTTTGTTTAAACTCTTTATAGTATTGTACATGAACTTATTGTATCGGCAAGGACAATAGCTTTCGAATATGTATTAGCCTATTCCCTTTCAGTGAAAAACTAAACAGGATTACCCAAACTGTAGTTGACTGGTGCTGGTCGCTTAAAAACACATTGCCCACTGATACGTGTATGACGATTTCAGTCAAAATTAAAATCTACAACCTCGTACCTACTATTCCAGTTGCTTCTTTCGCTTGTAAATCAAAAAGTAGTATTTAACAGATCATAGCCTTTTGATAATCCTACACCAATTATAATATTTTAATATCTCCTTTAATATGCACTTTACATAACCAGAAGGAACTGAATAAAATTAGGTGTCCTTAAATACAAATGCTCTCATTTTATTTTAAATTGAATGGATTTCGTTTCATAGTCATTGCAGTTTAATTAATTTAGCCCATTACCACCGTTATTAAATAATCTCTAGTTTATCTTTTAAAGAAATTAAAACATTTCTAAATATTCTTTTAATTGTCAGAACAATTTAAAATAAAATTTTAATATTTTATATTTCAAATCAAATTAAAAAAATTAACTTTTATTCTATGAAAAATGATATTTAAAAATTTATTTATTTTTGACTAATGTGGTCGTGTTGAAGGAAATTTAAAAAAAACAGTCAAATATTTTGTATTGTTAATATAATAAGAGAAAAAAAATTTAAATGTAGTAAAAAATGTAAATTTTTAACGCAGTTGTCTGCATAAAATAAAAAATATAACTAGAAATTAAATAAAATTATTTATTGTATTTTTTGACTTAACACTGTGCAGATAAAATAGAATAAATGACTTTGAATACCACAAACAGGATGTTTTTTCCATTCTTTAAAAATGCATATTATTGGAGTTGGACAAGAAAAACCAACAAAATACGCTTTTAGTAGAAAATTTTATACTAGCCTTTTTTATTTTGTTCTTAATATTAATATATAACTTGTGTAATTCAGACAGAACGAGTACGAAAGCTTGCAAAAATATTGCAATTTCCTTTGTGCAAATGCATTTTTCATATATCATAAAATGGATAGTTGTGGTATTCGGAAAAATATGAAGCTTTTTTCTTAAGTTTTAAAGTAAATTAACTTTGTTTTAATGGATTTTTAAATATTCCAAAATTTATATTCCAGATATTTTTCTTAATTTATGTTTGAAGAGTTTTCCGTTATTTTAATTAAAACATAGTTTTCGTTTTAAAAATTACTCATTACATTCTCATTGGAATGTTTTTTCTATGGAAGCTTAAAGTCTTGAAACGCTCATTTACTTATTTCTAATTAATGAAATTTTAAAATACTATTTCAGAAAAAAGAATATATTTCATATTTCAAAATGTGTTTTATTCAGTTGTGTTTATTGCAGGGTACCAATTTGCGTTCCATATTATATTGGAAATAAAAAAAAAACTTTGATATTTGTTTTTCTATGAGTTAAATTTTCTTCTTAGCCATCATCATGTAACGGGTTTAGCCATTAGAATTTTTTTAAGGATTGAAATTGGATATGTTGACAATTCTGTCATTTAGTTTTTTGACAGCTTGACAGTAGAATGTTTACCATTTGTTATAATGTTTTCATATTTGCTTAAAAGTCATATTTAAATAATTCAAATGCTTTATGAAAATGGTCGGTCTGTGAAAGTTACATTTCATCAAATTCGCGATTCTTTTGCTGAAAATATTGCTTTGGTGAGTGACAGTGTTGTGAAGGACCCCATTTTATCGATTTCACGATCTTCTCAATAATTGGACATGTCCAAAACAACCACATGGTGAATAAAGTCATTTTTAACATAATAATTCCACTGACGGGATCATTGAACACGGTGCTGGTTTTTCAACAACAAAAATATATTCTCGAACGAAGCTCATTTTCACATAGGCGGCTATGTTAATAAGCAGAACTATTGCATTTGTGCATCTGACCATCCAAGGGCAGTTATTGAACAACCAATACATTCATCACTTGTCACTGCAAGGTATCCTTTATAGCCCGTAGGCATCATCAATTCGCATTTACGAGGTCTGTTCAAAAATTATCGCGAATTTTGAATTTCCGCGGGTTACGTGTATTCGATTTTTGTTTTTTTGTGGATTTATGTTGGTACTCATGTTTCTCACTTATGCCGAAAAATTCGGCCATTTTGAATTTTCAATTAAATTTTGACAGCTGCTTTGCTTGCACGTGTTTTGTCTCGTCTTCGATTTTTGCCCATTCTAAGAAATGGATCAAAGAATCTGTTTCGGCAACAAGAAAAAGTCCCAGGGGTCTAGATCTGGGGAATATGGTGGCTGCGACTTTATTAGTGTATTGTTTTTGGCCAAAAATTCGCGCACAAGCAACGATGCGTGAGCAGGGGCGTTATCATGGTGTAAAAGATAATTTTTATTATTCCACAAATCCGGGCGTTTCTGGTGAATTGCTTCGCACAACTTACGCTTAACTTGCACGTACTATTCCTTATTGACCATTCTACCCTGTGCCAAGAACTCATGATACATCACGCCCCTGCAATCAAATAAAACTGTAAGCAAAACTTTCATATTCGACCGAACTTGGCGTGCTTTTTTCGGTCTTGGCTCGTGCGGCAGATTCCATTTGGATTATTGAGCTTTTGTTTGCACCTCATAACCATAAACCAATGATTCATTACTAGTTATGACCCCCTGGAGCAAATTTAAATCATTGCGGAGAGAGTCCAACAGCTCCTTAGCAATGTTAATGTGATGCTGTTTTTGGTCGAAAATGGGAAAAAATCGAAGACGAGCCAAAACACGTCCAAGCAAAGCAGCTGTCAAAAATTAACTGAACATTCAAAATGGGTAAATTTGTTCGCATAAGGGAGAAACATGAGTACCAACATAATGCCACAAAAAATCGAAAATTGAATACACCTAACCCGCGAAAATTTAAAATTCGCTATACTTTTTAAACAGACTTCGTATTTTGAAAATGATGATGTTGCTTTAGTTAGTAAACAACTATCTATAGTATGCGCTATAAGAACATGGTAAACAATTTTGTTACACTATTTTTGATGGCAGGGGTGTCGACGACTCCTGGTTTGAACAGAATGGCTCTACGTGCCACACTGCCCAACAAACAATCGATTTATTGAAAACCAAATTCAATAGTCGTCTAATTTTGTGAAACGATGAAATCAATTGCCAAACAATATAATTTGATTTGACGCCATTGGACTTCTTCTGGATAGGCTATGTGAAAGATAAGATTTATGAAAATAGTCCGTACATAATTCAACAGCTCAAAACCAATATCAACTGCGTCGTAAGTGAAATAGAGCGACAATTATTCAAAAATATGATCGAGACTCGATGTCTGCATGTGTAGAACAGATATTGCTTTTAATTCATAAAGGGTAAAGTCTCTACAACAACACATATTTTACATAGAAATCGGATGCATTTAAAATTTCATTATATCAATCGAGTCGTGCATATCTGAAAATCGTCACCTTATTTCTTTAAAAACAAAAAATTGTTTTTGAAAATATGAAATACTAGAAAAATTATTTAGTCAAAATAAAATATAACGCAACATCTATAAATAGTGGTTAGAATTTATACAAATTACTGATATGGATAGCATTACAGGTAACTCTTTGTGTTTTTATAACCATTCAAATAGTTTGTAACCAAATTAGTAATTTCGAAAATGTGTTTTCTTCAATTTTCCTGCCATACACAAAAAAATTGTCTTGTGAACTACTATTTTTAATTATGACTATCTTCTCTATAGCTTAGTGTTGTGTATCCTAGACTTCTAAACAAAATTTTCCTCTAATAAGTTTTTGCGTACTCAAGGCAGCTCTATTAGAAGTTTCTCTAAAACAATGAACTGAACTAGGCAATCGCACAAACAACTTATTACGTATATCTTTCAATAATTTCTAAAACAAAAATCTTTTTGTATTAATTTTAAATGTAGAAAAGATACATCCATCCAACAATAAAATAAAGCCATACATCTTTTTCTGGTTCATTTTACCTATAGTTATTTAATACATGCTCATTTATTATTCACTCCTTGTACGATCTAAATCCATCCAAAGTGTTGAAGGTAAATTTATGTATGAAAATTATGCCTCCAGGAATATATTCGCATATGAAAATATCAAACAAATACATGTACTTTTATTCTCTTTGACGTCAAAATAATTTTTCTGACATACTACAATCCGAGTATTATATTTAAAAAAAATATATATGGCATGTACATAATTCAAAAGAATTTCCAGGAAGCAAAATATATCTTGACGTCAAAAGAGTCTTCATATAAAGTCATCCGTTTTGTCTGATGTGTAGTATTTCTTTTTGTATTATTTACCATATTATTGTAGTAAAATATAACATATAATAAAATTGTATTCCCTGTGAGAACATACAAAGCAAAATTTTATAATATGTTTAGAAAAAAATATGTAGAAGCTTAATTGTGTACAAATAAGGATAATAGCTTTTAATACAAATTATGTAAAGTTGTAGATTTTTAGCTTACTTTTACTAGAATACGAATTTTTCAAAATTTCAAAACGTTAAGGAGGTAAATTAAGAAAAAAATAAAGTAGTTATTTACTGAAAATAGTGTAATGACAGCGTTTGCAGTTTGAATCGTTTAATAATAGAAGCATTTGTCATTTATGCTGTTTGAAAGTAAGAAAATTCGGTTTTTATAAGGTCGATTATCATCCCCATAAAACAGACCTTAAACTTGCTTTTTATTGTACATTGCTTCTGATTTTTACTTGGATTCATGCTTTATACTATCTGGACAGACCGCAAATTTCACTAAAAATCCTATAGATCCATTAGTTCATTATTGAATAGACTTTTAAATTGTCCTCTATTAAACATGTAGTAGGAGCTAAATTGAAGGATTCTTATCATATATGCGATACTAGAGATCATTTGCAAAAACTTATTTACTATTTAGTACAAGTTTATAAGATAAAAAAGATAGTTTGGTAGAAATAAGAGTTTAGGAGTTTGTAAAAAGGGCTTAATAATAAATCGAAAGAGTAAAGTAGCACTGACAAGGAGGAATTCTACCAGAGAAAAATTAAAGATAAAGAAGCAGTTACTGATGATATGTAAGATTATAAGGGCAACTCGGCAGTTTTTGCTTATGGAGGGGGGGGGGGGGGGGGGGTGGACGTTATTAAATAGAAAATCGTGTGTTAGAAACCAATTATTATTCTGAGAAGTTTTCTTTACCCAAGACTTCTGATTGTTTTCCGCCCATATAGGCCGAACATGTGATTCCAGTGTTTTAAGAGGAAGGTGTTGCTGGTCAGTTTTCAAAGCAGGCTTAGCTCCACCTCTGAGTTTGCCACTTGCTGAGTAACTGAAGCATATGGAGTACGACCGTAAATATTATATATACATTCAGAATAGAGTTGCTCCTTATACCCATAATGGCATTTGATTGTAAAGAGCTAATCAGTATACTTTTTTTTAATTATCTACAACTACAATTGTATTGTAACAAGCAGATTTACATAACATTTTAATTTATAATCTTGTGCATCGTGAAGTGGGAGTAAACACCAATCAGAATTTCTTCAACTAATGGAAGTAACATTCCTCTAGAAAATCTCTAGGCCATTGTTTCTTAAGTCTCTGATGAGTGTTTCCGCAAAGGGCAATGCAGTACAATTCTTTCACAAGTGGATTATGATGATAGGATAAACGGAAGTGACATGTTTGATAGAGAGAATTGGACAGGTACTGAATAAAGGGAACTGTTAGTTGAACCCCAAAGTTAAATTCTTGATAGCGTGAAGTACATAGGTCATAAATAAAGGGCGATTGGAATTCAAAAGGTTCGTTGAACCCCAAAGTTCAATTCCGTATGTCCAAATAGGTTTTATAATTGTATCGTAGATGAGACGGTTACTTTTGATTGTTTGAATGGGTAGCAAGTATGGCCGTATCATCTGCATAAATAGCTTTGATAGTATTAGAATCAGATGGGATGTCATGGGTATAAATATTATATAAAATGGGACTAAGACTACTATCTTGTGGAACTCTGGTTAGAATAGAATATATTTCCGAGGATTCTGAGTTAATTGCAACTGGAAATGTCATTGGAAGAGATATGATGTTATGATAAGTTAGTATGTTGAAGGAAGAAAGTTTTTGAGTTTCCAGAGTAGTCCAGGATGCCATAAAGTATCAATATACATAAAAATGCTTTTATATGTGTAAATTTGCTGCATCAATGGCAGCTCTTATGTCCCAAATTTCGAGAGAACACTGCCCTAAGAGGAGAAATACCATGTTTCCGACGTGCTGGATAACAGCAAAAAGCTGCTTAGAACGGTTGCTCAATCTTTATTTTAAATTCATAAAAAAAACATTTTTATTTTTATTCTGTGTTTTACTATTCGCTATTTAAATTTTATTTTTCTATTTTAACTGATCTCAATTTATAATCAGTAATAGCATTAAAGAAAACCTAAATAATTCACAAATAAAAATCAAATAAGTAAACTTATCAAAACTTATCAATTCACAAACACTCTTTTTTCGTGAAGTTGCTTATTTCGGTCAATATATTGAGCACTGATCTCACCCACGCCTTCCAATCGTAATATGTAGTATTAGTGAAAAAGTTCACTAAAGGATCATCCATAAGTAAAGACGCAATATACGAAAGGATGGAGTATATTTTGCTCTGAAAGGAGAGTGCGGTTAGGATGGATTTGATAATGGGAAAGAGAGGAGCATGATTTTTAGTTAAATTTTTGAAGAAAGACAGAATTTGGGCATTTTTGATATAATCATTTATGAATGAACGTCCTTTTTTCATCTTATAGTTCTTCTTTTCACGATGGAAATTGAGTTACAACAGACACATTTCTATTTTCAGTGTAAGTCTTGCTCTTGCCACACTTGAAGTTATTTGTTATTCATAAAATGACACAATTCTCAATATCATTCAGCACAATCTGCTGAATAAAAGAAGTGTTGAATTTTGTATAGTTCCAGATTTTTTGAAATTAGAGGGGAAACACCAGCATGCAGTGTACAGAAAAATCAATAACTTGCCTTTCTTGCTAACCAAATGGAATTTAAGATCCTTAGCCAGTCAGAGACAAATAGACTTGATACTAAGCAATATTTTTTTTATAAACTCAGTTGTTTACTACCAATAAACCAGACTACTCAACATTGTTACCAACTTTTCTTGTTTGAGCAGTTTTTTGTACATTACGATTCAAATTGCCTTTCGATATCGCTTTGGCATTAGCAGATTACCATCGGATAGCTGTGGAGGTCAGACCAGTCTGACTGCAGAGATCCAATTCTCCACATCTTTCAAGTTTTCTTAAAAAGGACAAACATAATTGCATAATATTTTTTTTCAGTTTTTCCAGATTCTGAAGAATAGAAATTTTTTTGACCCCTTGTTTAACTTTCTTTCAATTTTGGCAATGATTCCCGTATCTACTCCTTGAAAATGTATAGAATTCTACCTTCCACCGCCATTTGAAGGTATACAGAAGTTCATATAATCTGCTTTTATACAAGGTCTGTTCAAAAAGTAACTTCAATTTTTTGTTTTTTTTTCAAAAATTATTTATTTATGCATGAATATCTATTTTGTACCCTTCAAAGTAATCCCCACCAGATATTATACACTTGTCCCAACGTTTTTTGCAATCCTCGAAGCACTTCAAAAAATCATTTTTTGTGATCTTGTTCAGTTCCTCCTTCCATGCCGTCTTTATCTCCTCGATCGTAGCGTAGCATCGTCCTTTCATGGGGCTCTTCCGTTTCGGGAACAAGAAAAAGTCACAGGGAGCCAGATCTGGGGAATACGGTGGCTGCGGCATTATTAGTATGTTGTTTTTGGCCAAAAATTATCGCACAAGCAACTATACGTGCGCAGGGGCGTTATCATAGTGCAAAAGATAATTTTTGTTATTCCACAAATCCAAGCGTTTCTTGCGGATTGCTTTGCGCAACTTGCGCATAACTTGTAAGTAATATTCCTTATTGATCGTTCTACCCTATGGCAGGAACTCATGATGCACCACGCCGCTGCAATCGAAGAAAACTGTAAGCAAAACCTTAACATTCGACCGAACTTGGCGCGATCTTTTCGGTCTTGACTCGTGCGGCAGCTTCCATTGGGATGATTGAGATTTGGTTTCCACGTCATAACCATAACCCCATGATTCGTCATCAGTTATGATGCTTTGGAGCAAATTTGCGTCGTCGCGGACTTCTGCAGCTCCTTAGCAATGTTAATGCGATGCTGTTTGTGGTTGAAATTGAGCAATTTTGGTACAAATTTCGCGGCGACCCGTCTCACGACAAAATCATTGGTAAAAATCGAATGGCACGAGCCAATCGATAGGTTTAAGGCCTCAGCAAGTTCTCTTACGGTGATTCGACAATTGGCCAATACTATTTTCTTCACTTCATAAATGTTTTCGTCTGTTGTTGACGTGCTCAGGCGTCTGGCACACTTTTCGTCGTTAACATTTTCTGGGCCCTCTGAGAACATTTTGTACCACATATAAACGTTGCTTCGGTCTAAGCTAGCTTCATCATATGCCACAGTCAATATTCAGAATACGTTCGCGCAATTAATTTTGTTTTTCACACAAAATTTGATAAAGATTCTTTGATCCATTTTTTAGAATGGGCAAAAATCGAAGACGAGCCAAAACACGTGCAAGCAAAGCAGCTGTCCATAATTAACTCAACATTCAAAATGGCGGAACTTATCGGCATAATTGAGAGACATGAGTACCAACTTAACGCAACAAAAAATCGAATACGTAATACGTAACCGACGAAATTCAAAATTCGTGATATTTTTTGAACAGACATCGTATTATCCGCCTAACAGGGTCTTTTATTAAGTGTCGTTTATTAACCTATTTTATATATTAGGTTGTTCGGAAAGTAATTTCTTTTCATTATACGGTTGGAACACTATACCTTTCCTATTGACTAATTGTGGCATTTTTTCTTTAAGTGAATTATTTAATTTGTCCAATTGATGATAGTACACTTCATAATTAATCGTTGTGTTTCTCAGTAGAAGCTCACAATAAACGATTCCTTTGAAATCCCACCAAACAGATAGCATAAGCTTTTTTGATGAATATTGGCTTTCGAAGTGCATTGATAAGGTTCATCTTTTCTACTCCATAATCTTTTGCGCTTAACATTGTTGTAGGCAACCCATTTCTCGGCCTCAGTTATGATACGCTCAAAAATGAATCATTTTCTTGGCGATTGAGACAAATCTCAAACGCTAAAAAAATGGTGCATTTTTGAAAATTTGATCACAAATGTCAATGCGACGGCACAAATTTTTTTTCTATAAGAAGATGAGGAACTCATATGTCAAGCTTTGAGATTAAACCTAGCCATTTCAGATGATCATGAACGGTCGAATTCGATAAATTTAATCTCTCAGCGATCTCACGGGTTGTTATTCGCCGGTTGGCATCAATTAATGCCTTTATTGTGTCTTCATCAGCTTTAATTGGCCTTCCAGAACGTGGTGCATCTTCGAGATCAGAATTGCCGGATCGAAATTTTGCAAACTAGTTTCGACACTGGCGCTCACTTAACACATGATCTCCATATATATCGGATAAATAAGTAAAATATGCCGAAAATACTGTTTTTAACTTTCCAAATTTAAAATGGTATCAACCAAAAACTACTATGCAGAATCAATCTTTTTTTTCGTAAGCAAGCCTTGCTTTTGTCAGCTGTCAAAATACATATGACTGTGTGGCTTACGTATAAAGTTGGTTTTGAAAAAATACAATTAAGTCCTCTTTTATGAAAAAACGAAATTACTTTCCGAACAAAACAATACTTTTCATTATATTTAGACGTCCAAAAATAGCTTTATTTTTTAAATTTTTAGTCTTCTCTTGTTTTTTTTTTGTTAGTTATATTGTATATAATTTATTTAGATAACTTTAAATTTCTGCCTTGTCGACAAAAACTTTCTTCTAATTTATGTTGTATAATGATATCATATCGAATTTCGTTTGAATTTTCTTTTTTTTAACGATTTTAAATTTTTCTAAACATCTATTTCGCGCTTTTTTTATGACAAAACTAACTGACTGCAAAACAAAGTAATTTAAATTAATTTATAAATAATAATTCACTTTCTGTAATATTTCTCATAGATAAAATATCCTTTTTTGTATATACAAAATATTTGGATCGTCACTTAAGTAGTCCACAAAATATAAAATCTATGAGAAAACCCATTTACCTATGTGAAAAAAATGAACTTTATGCAATTAAGCAGAGTTTAGTTGCATAAATTATCTTGGAAAATTATACTTTAAAGGTAATTTTAATTTTCTAAAATATATGATTTTGGCGACCAATCTCTATAAATTATGAATTACTTCCAACTTTATTGCCACAAAAATTTTCGAAGTACTTTCCATCTTTTATTTTCTACTTTAATCCTTAAATGTACTTTTAATACCAATTTTTTTCTCAAATTTTCTAATCAAGTTAACATTTTTGAATTTTGTTTTATTTAACAGCAAATTTTTCTATTACACCAAATTGAGTGCATGCAATATTCGCAAATATTCATTTTCATGGAAATTATTGAATATATCGTAGCCTGAAAAACTAAAGATACGTGAGTTCAAGACTTTACACAAATGATTATATTTATTATAAGTATTTTGTTGAAGAAAAAAAAAAATGTATGGTAAAATACAGTTATAGGTTGCTAGAGTAAATTTTATTATTTAGAAATTATAGGTCAATATATTTGGACAGAATGAGCATGTGTTGTACTCAGAGTCTCAAATCATGTGAACATTTCTACTTCGATAAACTTTCAAGTAAATAAATCCACTTACACTATTATCTTTACTTGAATTCCAGAGCATGTCGATAAATATTCGATTAAGAATCTTAAAATGGAATAAAAGAAAATTGGCGATTCAGATTACATATGTGTACATACATAACTATACACCCACACAAAGATATATACGTATAGTCTTAAAGTTGTTAATGCAATCGGGAGAAGTAAATTGGGAATGCACTAAACTGTAAATAATTTTATATTTGTTTGTTCACCAAGGAAAATTCTTGCACGTAGCATCACTGCTATTAGTGTGATAATATATTTAACAACTGCTATTGGCTGAACTCTCTAAGTGTCTAGTTGGCCTTATTGACATCTTTACAAGGATTAGGAAAACAAAACCATCAAAGTGCTAGTAAGAAAAGGGATAATATTTTTGGAAAATGGCTATTCGAGAGCCGAGTATAATGCTCCAAGTGTTGTTTGTGCAGACAGAAAGAATTTAAAGACCATTCAAAAGTGCATTAACGTCCTAAAATATGGTTGGAGTCTATAATTTTTGGCATAGCGAAGAACTTCGTTCGTCCTTTTAGTCGATTATATCTGCTCGTGTGTATAAAGATTTGCGAGAGACAATTTTTGACTTTGTGTCATCATAATTTTTACCAAATATTTTCATCGCTTTCAGATATGTGGGATTATTTTAGATAAGTTTATGGTAGTGTTAATAAATTGACTCATTTAATATAATCTTAAAAATTGAGTTTTGCATTTTTTAAATAGAATATTTGTATAAGGAGGATAGTAATTCTTATGATAGAAAAATTGTAAAGCGTCAGTTTAAGACAGACGGAGTGAATTTATTAATAAAGATAAAATTAAAAGTTGTGAAGATTTAAGGAATATAGAGTGAAGATCTTATAAAAAAGAGCAAATAGATTAAAAGGAATTGAGAAAATACAGATAAAGCATAGCCCAGCTTTTATGAGAGAACCATTTTTTGGATTGGTATTCAATCACTTTGAAGATTCAAAAATTATCTGTATTTGACTTTTGAGACTATTTCTGTAAACGTGATTACAGACAATTTTCTATTTTAGTATTATATAGTTACCTATCGTTGGATATATACAGTGACTACCTACAATAATAGAGTTTAGGATATACCCATTGATCCAATAATAGATTGCTACACATGACTAGTAAAAAATTTGAAGTTAAAGTTTTAACTTGCTTCGATAACTGGTATGCCTAATCTGCTTATAACTTGTAACTGGAATCCTTCATTATTTATTATACTTCTACAGTGGATCATCGTGGTACATATTCTAGATTTAATAGGAATAAATATTCAACCTTAGTAATATTGTAATAAGGATTTATATGAACTTATAATCAACGTCAGCTTCTCGAAGTGAATGACTAAATCTAAGTTAAACGCGCTTACTCCATTGTTTAAAATATTCTCTGTTGATTATATTTATTTTAAACTTGTTTGATTTTCATCTGCCGGTGAAAAATTCTTGGATCTAAATTCTATAATTCATTGCTTAAATATATATCCAAATAAAAATATTAAACCAGACCTCACCAAAAGATATTGCATCCATCTGCTCAGATGGTCTGCTGCTCCGACCTGAACCCCCAGGATAAAAAGATAAAGAACACATTAGTCTCTTGTCTCAACATTTTCTTCGTGCCCAAAGCACCCAACTTTAACTCAAAAATCGCATTCTTGCCATGTCTATACAAATCGTTCATCTAAGACACATTCCCCTAGACGTGATTTCCCATGCTCAGAGGCATCCGGTAACAGAAATGCCTAACTATTCCGTTTTTTAGTTTTTCAAAAATTCACGTCGATCGTGTTCAAGAATTTACCAAGCTCCTCTAAGATGTTGATCTTATTGAAGATCTGTCGTCTGTTGATTTAATGCTTCCTGCACGTAATCATATTTTGCTGGAGATCTTCCATCATTAGTGGCATATTTGAAACGTAACAATTTCTTCTTACACATAAAATTACCAGTGCAAATACGGGACATATTAACTACCTGCCGTCTATACCATATATTGCCCATAAAGCAATATTAACTATTATCCGGTCTACTGTTAGTCCTCTACTGTTATTCTCTAGATATTGAGTGTCCAGAGTGCATTCGGCCATGATGGTTTTCGGATTTGTGCATGCATCTCTGGCAAGTCAGTAAGCCTTTGTATCATTATATTAAGCCCTGCATGTAGTATAGATGTTCACAAGCCTCATAACCATTCTAGCACAGGATTTCTCTAAGGTTTTGGACCACATCTTATTGAGCTTTTGCAAAATATTTCAATTTATTAAGAGCAATTATTATGCTATTGAAAAAGTCTTAATTTTTCCTTTGTTTCACAGAGATATCAATAAAAATACTATAAATTTTTAAATATAAGAAATTAATATATAGGACCAAGAAAATATCAACTAAATTTTTTTTTATTATTATAAGGTTTTTTAGACAAGAGCCAGAGACCTTAACGAAACGGATTAGTTATTAAATAAAGGGAAAAGTTGGACATTCTTAAATTTTGTGGAGGAAACGAAAATGTTTAAGAAAGTTTGAAAATTGGACTTAGAAAAATAATTGTTGGATGTAGGAGCTCACAATGGAAGACTTTTTTTTATATTTATATTAAATGTCATTGTTAGCTGTTTCCTTCATCAGAATTTGGGAATGATTATTGAGTAGACTAGTTTGCTTAGGTATGCCCAATATGTGAAAAGAAATTTTTCACTATTGTTCCAGTCTGTTGGTCTACGTATGGCTACATATGTTAACTGCTATTTCATCTGTAGGTATACTAGGTAAGCCATTAGATGAATACTCTTGTACAAAAGAACATCACACCCACTGAAACAAAATGACCGTAACTGGGCAGATATAGACAAAGAAAAAGCCAAAGTATTTGCTAAACATTTGGTAAATACTTTTGCTCCATGTGATAATATAGAAGACAAATCGCATACTAACGAAATTATCGAAGAACTAATATTCCCAGTCCCTATGACATTTCCTTCCGAAAATTTAAAGCTCTCGAAAAATAAATCTACTATCATACGCCTTCCCAATAAAAAGCTTCTGGTTATGATCTAATAACAGCTCTTATTCTGAAGCAAATTTACGGAAAGCATTAGTTTCAATTACATACATTTTCAATGGTATCCTGTGCATAGACTATTTTCCCTTAAAAGATTTTCGAAAAACTCCTATTAAAATGACTCTACCCATTCCTAGTTAATGAAAAAAATATTTCTGATTAAAAATTTGGCTTCCGATCTGAACATTCTATAATCCAGCAATGCCACCGTCATGTTAATCACATTGCATCCTCCATTGAGAGTAAAGAGTATTGCTCAGGATTATTTTTACATATTTTCCAAGCTTTTGATCGTGTGTGGCATCCTGGACTTCTCTGGAAACTCAAAAATTTTTTTCTTCAACATACTACCTTATCATATATTCATATCGTTATGTTGATACTCAGGTCTCTCTCTTATGCCGACAAGTTCAGCCAATTTGAATGTACAGTTAATTTTTGAGAGCTGCTTTGCTTGCACGTGTTTTGGCTCGTCTTCCAAAAAATTGATCAAAGTAACTGTATCAAATTTTGTGTGAAAAACAAAATTAATTGCGCGATCGCATTCCGAATGTTGACTGCGGCATATGGTGAAGCTACATTGTATCGAAACAATGTTTAACGGTGTTACAAAATGTTCTCAGAGGGCCGAGAAGATGTAAATGACGAACACCTTGCCAGACGCCCGAGCACGTCGACAACAGGCGAAAACATTGATGAAGTGAAGAAAATAGTATTGGCCAATCGTCGAATCACCATAAGAGAAGTTACTGAGGACTTAAACATATCGATTGGCTCGTGCCATTCGATTTTAACCAATATTTTCGGCGTGAGACGGGTCGCCGCGAAATTCGTACCAAAATTGCTCAATTTCGACCAAAAACAGCATGGCATTAACATTGCTAAGGAGCTGTTGGATTCTATCCGCGACGACCAAAATTTGCTCCAGAGAGTCGTAGCTGGTGACGAATCATGGATTTATGGTAATGAGTTGGATACCAAACCTCAATCATCCCAAATGAAAGCTGCAGCACGAACCAAGACCGAAAAAAGCGCGCCAAGTTCGGTCGAATGTGAAGGATTTGGTTACAGTTTTATTTGATTGCAGGGGCGTGGTATATCATGTGTCTTTGCCACAGGGTAGAACGGTCAATAAGGAATATTACCTGCAAGTTATGCGCAAGTTCCGTGAAGCAATCCGCCAGACACGCCCGAATTTGTGGAAGAACAAAAATTGGCTTTTGCACCATGATAACGCCCCTGCTCACGCATTGTTGTTTGTGTGCGAATGTTTGGCCAAAAACAACACACTAATAATGCCGCAGCCACCGTATTCTCTAGATCTGGCCCCCTGTGACTTTTTCTTGTTCCCAAAACTGAAGAGCCTCATGAAAGAGAAGGAGGAGCTGAACAAGATCACCAAAAATGATTTTTTGAAGTGCTTCGAGGTGTGGAAAAAATGTTGGCACAAGTATATAATATCCGGTGGGGATTGCTTTGAAGGGGACAAAATAGATATTCATGAATAAATAAATAATTTTTCAAAAAACACGATATTCGCGATACTTTTTGAACAGATCTCGTATATCCTATTCTAGCCGGAGTCCCACAAGGCAGTATGCTTGGTCCCATTTTATATAATATTTATACCCATGATACGTGGGCTACTATATATATTTCTGGCCTAATAATGAAAATGCGAATATTTATCAACGAAAAAGGTTTTATTGTTTTTCAAAATATTCTCCATCAAGATTTATACACTTTTGCATGCGCTCAAACCAATTTTCGAAGCACTTTTTCCACTCCGATTGAGACACCTCCAAAACATGGTTTTTGAATGCTTCAACAGCATCTTCTGGCGACGAAAATCGTTGACCACGCATTTTTTTCTTGATGTGTGGGAATAAAAAGAAGTCATTGGGTGCCAAGTCAGGGCTGTACGGAGGATGACCCATCAATTCGACGTTTTGTCCGGTCAAAAAGGCGCTGGTTTGAGCCGATGTGTGAGAGCTCGCATTGTCATGGTGCACAATGATTCGACTTCTCTTGTTCGTTTTTCGAATTTCTCCGAAGACTTCAGGCAAACAAATGGTGGTGTACCACTCAGAATTGACCGTCCTACGTTGCACAAGCGGAACAGTCGCCACATGACCAGTTTTGCCAAAGAAACAAGCGACCATTTGCTTCGAAGTGCTTCTTCCACGAACAACTTTCGTTGGATTTGACTCGTCTTGGAAGACCCACACGGTCGATTGCTGTTTTGTTTCGGGCTCATACGCATAGATCCATGATTCGTCACCTGTGACGATCTTATAAACGTCTTTTGAAGCACCGCGATCGTATTTTTTCAGCATTTCTTTACACCAATCCACACGAGCCTTTTTTTGAGCGATTGTCAAATTGTGCGGGATCCAACGAGAACAAACCTTTTTTACGGCCAGGTGTTCATGCAATATCGAATGTATGCTGGTGGGAGAAATGCCTAGGCATGCCTCTATCTCACGGTATGTCACATGACGGTCTTGCATTATCAGTTCACGTACGGCATCGATGTTTTCTGGAACAACGGCTGTTTTTGGACGACCTTCACGGAATTCGTCTTTGAGCGAGCGTCGGCCACGATTGAATTCGTTGTACCAGTTTTTCACAGTGCTATAGGATGGTGCTTCATAGCCATACAAAGATTTAAGTTCATCGATGCACTCTTGTCGTGATAATCCACGTCGAAAGTTGTGAAAAATGATCGCACGAAAATGTTCACGAGTTAATTCCATTTTTTTGCCAAATTGATTTTTTCAAGTCACTGTAAACAACACAAATGATAGTCGTACGTCAAAACGTTCTGAGTACGTTTATGCTAAAAAATGTCAAACTTTCCAATGGAAATGTCAGATCGCACCTGGCAACACTTAGTGTTGCCTAGGCCAGAAATATATATAGTAGCCTACGTATCCCATCTGATCCTTATACTTATATTGCTGTTTATGCGGATGATACGGCCATACTTGCTACCCATACAATTCCTGACATTGCTTCCAACAATCCTTCCAGTACCCTCAATCCTGGTTTAAGGGATGGAGAGTGAGGATAATCTCTTGGTCAAGGAAATAAGTATACTAGGTTTAAAATTTCCTATTAGTATGCTAGGTTTGTAATGTCAGAGGGCTCAGGACGGCAGGGAGCCTCGCGTACCAGATTATCAACCCGTATATAACCCGGAATGCCAAAATGACTGGAAACCTACATTGGAACTCAATACTCCCGTTATTAATCTGGTTATGATGAGCCATGAATGGCCACCAGGGCTGCGAGACAGCCCATAGTTCTCCATGGAAAGGGAAACTTTTACCTGGTATAACTCCACAATTTGTCTTGTGATATTCATCGCAAACAATCTGGATGACAGAAAAGATGTTCTGTGATCATTAACATTACTGTCTGTGAACAGAAGTGTAGAATCACCCAATCGATACACACACCTATTCAAGAAAGAGTTTCTTATAGACTTTGAGACACGCTCAACTATCATTAAGGATAGAGAGGACGAATTCTGTTTTGAGTAGCTGGTGGGTATAATGATTATGAAAACAAAGGTTATTATAAATTAGGATTAAGCGGAATTTATAAAGATAGTGTAAGAAAAGTTTTTTACAAAAAAATCCTATATTAACCATATTTTTTTAAATTTAAAGTAAAGTTATTGTAAACAGAACTGTTTGAAGTTTACACACTAATATTCAATATCCTATAAGCACATAAAACTTTAATATTTCAATGATAATTATTTAATTGCTTGTGGTTTAACATTACAAGTTAACGAATTTATTGTTTTTTTCTTATCAATCTGGAAATATTAATATGAATTTTGTTTATAGGGAATCTGAAGTTATTAAAACTGGACGCCAAAAATGTCATGAGTGGGACTGAATAGACAACTTTATGGCACACCAGTGCAAAATAAATGATAAAATTTAAATGTTTGAAATATTTTCATTATTCTAAGCAGAATTCATTAAGTATATAAAGCTAATAATTGTATAAAAAATAAACAAAAATTTCTTTAGTCTAGAAAATCTATTTTATTTATTCAATTTTTTGCTACTCAAAAATATTAAGGAAGTTTTTGTACAGTTAAATTTTTATTGCCATTTTCGAGTAATTCAACTGAGGGGAATATGAAATTGATATTCATTAAAAGTTGAAAATAAAATGAGTTTTACATAATATTTGATGAAAGTAATATTAATAACTAAATTTGTATACTCTCGTGGGTGGCAAAGTTCATAAAAGGAGAATTTCTTATGTATAAAATCTTGTGGAATGTCTAAGATTTTCGAAAAAGTAAATAAGTAATTATTGCGTTTAGAAGGAAACTTCAAAAACATTAATTTCGCTTCGTTGGTATAACTTGTGTTCCTTTTGACAGAAATACTCACCCATTCGTTTCGAAATAAAGTAAAAGTAAAAGCTTGAAAAGCTTTTTGAAAATTTACTCCGTGGATAATTTTCAAATTTCTCGCTGGAATAGGATATTTTTGAGTCTTTTCGCAAGACTATTATAAGTTTGTGTACAAGAAAATTTTCTTCACCAAAATGAAATAATTATTTTACTTTATCCCGTATTTCTTATTATGAGTAAACTTTTGTTAATTCTTCATTGTTGACATTTACTATAGCTCAAATGAGTTCAATTATAATAGCATTAATTCTGATTCAATCACAGCAAATGAATTTAAAATTTTCTTATTTACTTTGACGGTGGTTGAAGTATTAATTGCCAGCATAGAAAAGAAATTAATTATATGATGGTATTGAATTGTTCTGCCAATATTTTGAAGACAATTTCTACAGAAGTGAAATGTTTGACATATTTTATTTTTGGTTTTGCAAAAATTTTCATATTTTTCTGACAGAATAGCAGAAGATTTTTCTTTTTAATATCCTTGCAGTTATATAAAATTTATTCTTTATTTATAATTAGTTTTATTTCTTAAAAAATATATGTAAAATAATTTCCTAGTAAAATAATTACATCTAGGATTCGTGACTTTTAAATTTAAAATCAATTTTCTTTCATAATGATCTTAAAACAATGAATTCTAAAAAAACAGTTAACTTACCTTTCAAACGAAAAACAAATTATTTGAAATTAAACTACTCTTTCGATAACACCATAGGGTTTGGTTTATCGCAATATGAGGTTATGAAATCATACCAGGTGTGTAAGCTTAAATCCGCTGTTTGGTCATAGATGGCGTGAGTGAGCATATTAAGCTACCATGAGCACGCCATACTTTTTTTTATGAGTTTGACATTTGTCAACATTAATCAGTGCACATTGTCAGCAATTTTGCGCAACAACATATATTTTTCCTTTGGTAATCATGTCAAGTTTTGTGCCAGAAAAAGATCATATGCGGGAAGCTCTGCTTTTCTGCTTCAATTTGAAAAAATCGTCTGGCGCATCTCATCGAATGCTGATGGAGGCTTATGGTGATAGTGCTTTATCGGAAACAATGTTCCGAGATTGGTTTCGTCAGTTCAAAGACGGCAATTTTGACTTGTTGGACAAAAAGCGTGAAAATCGGCTTAGGAAGGTTGAGAACCATCAATTGCAGGCTCTTTTGGACGAAGACGATACCCAATCGCAAAAAATTCTCGCGGAGCAATTGGGTGTTACTCAACCAGCCATTTTCATGTGTCTGCGTGCCATAGGGAAGATTGAAAAGATCGGAAAATGCGTGCCGCATGAATTGAAGGATAGGCAGATGGAGCGACGCCAAAACATATGCGCAACCTTGCTCGCCAGACAAAAAAGAAAGCCGTTCCTGCATCGGATTGTGATAGGCGATAAAAAGTGGATATATTTCGAGAATTCTAAACGCAAGAAATCGTGGGTTGATCCCGGCCTACTATCAACATCTTCCCCAAGACCAAATCGCTTCGGACGGAAGACGATGCTGTACGTTTGGTGAGATCAGCAGGGTATCGTCTACTATGAGATGTTGAAACCTAGTGAAACTGTCAATGCCTACCGCTACCACCAACAACTGATCAAATTGCACGGTGCTCTGGGTGAAAAAATGACGGATTATCAACAAAGGTATGACAAGCTGATTTTCCTCCAAGACAACGCACCATCGCACACGTCAAAAATGGTCCGAAACTACTTAGAGACACTCGACTGGGAGGTGCTTCACCACCCCCCTTATTCACCAGACCTGACCACTTCCGACTAATACCTGTTTTCGTCGATGGGTCACGCGCTCGCTGAGCAGCACTTCGATTCTTACGAAGACGTCCGAAAATGGCTTGATGACTGGTTTGCCTCGAAAGAGAAGGAATATTTTTGGCGTGGTATCCACAAATTGCCCGAGAGATGGAAAAAATGTGTAGCTAGTGGGGGTAAGTAATTTCAATAAATTTGTTATTGCTTTCTATGAAAAAAACATGTTTTTTTGACTAAAAAAACCGCGGATTTAAGATTATACACCTGGTATGTTTTCTAATCTCGTGTTTGCCTGGACAATGCTACTAGAAATTATCACTTAATGGCTAAGAGATTTCAAAAGCTACGTGAAAAGTATCTAAGCTGAACCAACAAACTTGATATTAGCATAATGTTTGTGAAAAAATCAGATTTTTAGTAATGCTCCAGAAAGTATTTATTTAGTTTATATAGTAAAAATAAATTTGTCAACTCATTTTATCCATGAAAATAATTGAGATTATTCGAAGAATATCTCAGAATACAAATCCTTACTTAACATTAGTTTCGTGGACTTGTTCGTTGCCACAAATTACGTTGATAACGCACAAATCAACCATATTTCATATACATTTGATATCGTAGATTTTATAATAATTATCTTTACAGGGTTATAAGGTTTGTCCTGTCAACTTAATTTCAACTTCAATTAGATATACTATACACATATAAGATAATTTCGTTTTGCTAGCAATCTTAAAGAATTTTTTTAATTTTCCTGTAGAAAAATCGTTTTAAATTAATTAATTTTTTCGTTTTCTATCTTTATAGTTGAAATAAATATTTATTTAATTTAATGAAGAGATAAAAAATGTATATACAGTGAGCTACAAAAATATCCGCACACCGCTTAGAAAACTTTTTAATTTTTTTCAAAACAAGTTACAGGAATTTGTTACTAATACACTTAACAATAATAAATACAATAATTTAAAAGTTTATTCATAAAATATCATAAACAATATAATAATATATTGTATAAAAATATATCTAATTTCTGCACCACAGTGTCTTGGGACAGTAATGATATTCGCTCACATCTATCGCTTCCTGCATATTTACTTTTGAAAACACATAAATTATTGACTATAGCTTATTATTTAGTGAAATAAATTTATTACTTAGGTGAAAAAGGACAGTTTAAAGAAAATTATCATTACTTGTGTATGTATAAGATCCGTAGGATATGACTCTAGAGCAACGATGTAGTGACATGACCAGGAGGCCATTTGACGAAATGGTTAGTTGGACGGACCAGTTAGAGGTGTTTATATTATGCAGAGCATGTTAGTTTATTTTAATAAATTAAAAACAGAACTTGAAAGAGGTTTTAAGGAATCTAACAAATAGGAAATCATATGTGAGAGCAGAATAGGAAATAATATGTGAGAGTTTCCGTGTCCATTTTATAATTTCGATAATTAATTTGTCTGAAATTACTATTTTTCTGAAAATATTCTTAATAAATCCTTTCAGTGTATTTTTTTTCCCTACTTTTAATGTTATTTTTTAAAAATTTAATTTTGAAATTTTGAAATTTTTTTTTTATTAATATTTGGTTATGTGAATAAGTTTTTGCACTTTTATGAGCAAAGTCTGTCGTTTATTTTTATATAAAAACATACAAAATAATTTTATTCAAAGTGTCCCCCATCGGAAGCGATAAGTTTCTCCAATCTTTCAGACAATAAATGGTTAAATCCGAAAAGGTTCTGCTTATTTTCACCGCATCCATTTACCAGGCAATTTATGATAGTTTCGTGCAATTTATGATAGTTTCTACTATTAAAATAACTCTAAATTTCGTAATTGTATAATTTCCGAAAAATCTTGTCAAACTTTGAAGTAGTTGCATTATTTAATTTGTGAGAGACTGCCATTTAAAGTAATTTTGCAACAATGGAAAAAATCAAATAGTGAACAGTGACAAAATATTTGTTTTTGAAAAATATAACGGATGATGAGATAAAGAGTAGGATTCAAAGAAATAAGAATTTTCGGTGAAGATCATCAACCAAGTGCATGTCGTCCAAGTAAAGTCACAACATCAGAAATCATTGAAGAAGTCCACGATATTATTGGTGGTAGAAGAAGTCCACGGTGCAATTTGATCAGTTGTTGGTGGTAGCGGTGGGCAGTTACAGTTTCACCAGGTTTCAACATCTTATAGTAGACGATACCCTGCTGATCCCACCAAACGCACAGCATCGTCTTCCGTCAGAAGCGATTTGATCTTGGGGAAGCGGTGGGCATTGACAGTTTTACCAGGTTTTAACATCTCATAGTAGACGATACCCTGCTGATCCCACCAAACGCACAGCATCGTCTTCCGTCAGAAACGTGCCTGTCACGAGGAACGACTTTCGTTTTTGTCTGGCGAGCAAGATTCCGCATGTGTTTTGGGGTCGCTCCATCTGCCTATCGTTCAATTCATGCGGCACCCATTTTCCGATCTTTTCAATCTTCCGCATGTTACGCAGACGTATGGAAATGGCTAGCTGAGTAACACACAATTGCTCCGCGAGCTTTTTTGCGATTGGGTACCGTCTTCGTCCAAAAGAGCCTGCAATTGATAGTCCTTAACCTTCCTAGGCCGATTTTCACACTTCTTGTCCCACAAGTCAAAATTGCCGTCTTTGAACCGACGAAACCAATCTCGGCACGTTGTTTCCGATAAAGCACTGTCACCATAGGCCTCCATAAGCATTCGATTTCTTCAAATTGAAGCATAAAAGCAGAGCTTCCCGCATATGCTCTTTTTCTGGCACAAAACTAGGCATGATTACCGAAGGAAAAATGTATGCTGTTGTATGAAATTGGAAACAATGTGCACTGATTAATATTGACAAATGTCAAACTCATAAAAAAAGTATGGCGTACCCATGGTAGCTTAATATGCTCACTCACGCCATCATGACCAAACAGCAGATTTAAGGTTATACACCTGGTACTATTAGATTTTAGATAAGTTTTTCAAATTTTTGCATTTTGAAAAAAAGTGTTATATACTGAATCATATGGAGATTTTTGCTGTTATGGGCAAGTTATCCTGCTTACAATATATTTAATTTCTTCTTAAAATTGACTTACCGAAAATACCTTTCACATTATTTATTTTATTAATTTTTTGTTGTTTGTCGTTGCATTACTTTAGTAACCAAATAAGAGTAATCAAAATTTATGGTATCTTATATACTCCTTCAACCGATATCGCTGAATGTGTAAGACCTAATATGATAAGCACCAATTAATTAATATATCCTAAGATGTTTATCTACAAATATAGATAAAGACAATGCAAAACTAGACAATTGGTTGTAAAAAAATTCCACAACAGAAACCAAAAAAAATCCAAAAACTTAACACCTGAATTTTTTACCGGAACAAAATTGTTTTTATATTATTTAATATTAATTACTGCTTTTTTATAGTGACTTATAAAAATACAACGATTTATTTTCAAAAATATACCAGAAGCCATTTTAAGGCCTCATGCCCATGAGGACATTTGGCGAAATAATTGTT
This sequence comes from Atherix ibis, assembly GCA_958298945.1. NCBI lineage: Eukaryota > Metazoa > Arthropoda > Insecta > Diptera > Athericidae > Atherix > Atherix ibis. The sequence goes on from OY282609.1 coordinate 35,029,666, forward strand.
AGTCTGGGAAGCTATCAAAAAAACGATTATACTTTTGTTAGATAGTTCGGAACAGATAAATATATTTTAAGAGAGGACTTTAGAATGAAGTTGTTGGATTCAGGAACTTAAAAATGGGAGAAATCCTGTTGGCGAAGTAATTCTTGGTTATGTGGCATTCATATAGAATATGGATCATGGTGAAATAAGTGGCATAGGATTGACATAAGAAATGATTGGTGTTACCAAAAATGAAATTATGGGTACGAGTAGCGTGTCCAATCCAGATTCTGAGAAACTTACGGGCCCAGAATTTAGTTATATATGTTAAATAGACTGGCTTATTGATGGTTGAGCAAGGGGCCGATAGAAATATGTCACTATGTGTCCAGTCTACTTGTCCGTAGTAGGCGAGGCTGGTTGGGAATATCTGTCAGTACTGGATAAGGTACAGTTTATTGAACTGTGCTGTCAGAACTTTTATCACTGCTCTTCTAGTGTCTTAGCACAATCTGACATAACCTAAGTAGGTTATGTTGGATTGTGCTAAGGCACTAAAATAAAAGCACTATATTTTCTGCGAATATTCACAGCAATCTGAAATGCCGTTTTCATAGCCCACAGATCATCATAATATGAATTTTTATCTATAAAAAAATTTTCCACAAAGTAGTGCATGCATTCTGAAGCTAAAAACCTCAACGACGGGAAAAATATGTATTGTAGTACTGAGAAAATCTTTTAGTCTGTCCAGTTGTTTTAGAAAAAGTTTCCACTATGTGAACGGATTGCGAATAGCCTTTTTGCACGGTTTCAATCTGATTGTGAGAAGGACGTGTGCTATAAAAGGTGTAATTACGAAATTAAATTTTTTTTTATGGTGAATAAGTTTAAGAAGAGTTTTTTGAAGAAAGTATAGATTTGTTTCGTTCGATTAGTACGAAGGTCGTTCAAAAAGTCCTTAGAAAATGATGGAAAAAACTGTTTTTTAAAAAAAAAAATTTTAATTTTTTAATATCATCTCCTTTTAGCTCTATACACTTTTCCAACCGTTTTTCCAAAATTTTTATCCCGTCCAAAAAATAGGATTTCGGAAGTTCTGCAAAATACGCATCCGTCTGAGCAATGACGTCCTCGTTGGAAGTGAACCGTCGTCCGCCAAGCCATTTCTTCAGATTGGGGAAAAGCAAATAGTCACTCGGGGCCAAATCTGGTGAATAAGCGGAATGCTGCAACAATTCCATTCTCAATTCCACAATTTTGGCCATGGAAACAGCACAGGTGTGCACACGCGCATTGTCCTGATGCAAGAGGATTTTTTTCTTCTTCAGATGGGGGCGTTTCTTTTTGATTTTCTCGCTCAACCGTTATAATAACGACGCGTAATACGCTCCTGTTATTGTTTTTCCTTTTTCCAAGTAGTCGATAAAAATGATGCCCTGCGAATCCCAAAAGACCGTGGCCATCACCTTGCCGGCCGATGGCACAGTTTTTGCCTTCTTCGGAGCCCGTTCACCCTAGAAAATCCACTGTGATGACTGTCTCTTCGTGACATATCGACGAAGGAATTCGGCAGGGCTGCGATGAAAGAGTGCTAACATAGCCTCAGAGTCCACTACACGATTGCGCTTATTCTCCTCTGAGAGCAAACGCGGCACCCATCTTGCCGAAATTTTTTTCACAGACAATTTTTCATGCAAAATTGAAGCGACTGTACTTTGTGATATGCCCGTGGCCTCAACTAATTCGCGCACTTTAATTCGCCGATCGTTCAAAATCAGATCGTGGATTTTGTCGATGATTTCAGGAGTAGACACCTCAACTGGGCGTCCTGAACAATGTTCATATTTTGTGGATGAACGGCCACGTTTAAATTCATTCACCCAATTGTAAATCATCGCAAACACAGGTGCAGATGTGCCATGCACTGCATCCAACTCGGCTTTGATTTCTTTCGGGCTTAAGCCTTTCAAATGGAGATGTTTTATGACAGCCCTAAACTCGCTTTTTTCCATTGTTATGCACAAATAAATGTCGTTAACTTTAATCGACGATAGAAATTGACCTACGCTATGGATCGAGCTGAAATTTTGACATAATGCTACTTACAAAAAAAAAATCTTTACCGACACTACGAGCGCAATTTCTTGGATTTTCTAAAGATATCCGATTTGCTAGTCTCTCTAGGATGATGGAAGGGGTTACCACTGCCTCGGATTGACTTTTTCCTACTATTGATAATACTGACAAATTTGGTTTATTTAGATTTGAAAACAATATTTTTCTTTCTGTTATTTTGGCTTTCAATCGAAACTGTTTGTTTGAACAGTTTTTTTGCTGCTTTTTTTGTGTTACGAAAATTATTTAGTTATAAGTAATATTTCTTCAATAAAAAGATTTAGGTACAAACGGTTAATTTGAAAAACACTTTCTGTAGGTTAATAATGAAAATTTTATCTTTTAATTATAATACTATAAGCAAAGTTAATGTACAAAATACAGAAAGTACTAGAACTCATCCTACCATTTGAGTATTTTCTACTTTCTTACTGAAGAAAATTAAAGGAAATATTCCTAAATGCATTTATCATAATAAGCTTTAAATTTTATTGAATCGTAAAATATTCTTCTCTTCTTATTTTGACTAAATATATTCGCATAAATAGTTTTTCCAATATAGTGTATTTAACAGTAAAAACTATATTAGAAAGTGCAGTAACTAAAATGAAACATTTTAATATTTATGTAATCCTTAACAGGATACACACTAGTTACTGTCTACTAGGAAATAAAATGTTAACAGTTTTCGTTTTGAATATTTGCATTTTTATGAAGTAGTTTATTTACATCAGTGAGGATTCTTTATTACAAACGCTATACCTAAAATGCAATTGCAGTCATGTGTGCTTAATTTATCTACTATAGCGTTTGTGTACGTGCTTATTTCCATATTTAAAATACAAAAATTGATATACGGTTATGAGTGTACATAAATTTGTTAAAGGATACTTATGCTCTTCGTTCTTTGTAAGCTCTGCTGGTTGACAAATATTTGAAAATCGTTTTTTTTTATCTTAAATATAAATTATACATACACATACTCATAAGTATGATAAACTTTTTGAGATATTTTTCAATATTGAATGCGTTTATTGCTGATTTTGTTAAAAATTTTTGGCTGAAGTAGTAAACGTGAAAATTATTATCAATTTTTTTATTTTTATTAGAAAGTTCTTAGAATATTTTCATATTTAAAGAGCATTTGAACGTTAACAAGTTAAAAAATTATGCATTAAATAAAGTTGTAGTTATTATTTTAAAGTTTTTTTTTTATATATTTGATGATACTTGATACACAGTCAAATATTTTTTATAAGACTCAAAATACTTGAAATATTTTTCGGTGTCCGAAAAAAATTGAGGACGTCTTTTATGGTTTTTTTTGTAGAAAACAACTCATTTTTTTTATTAAAGAAGCTGTTCTTACATCAATGAGAATAATCAGAAAAATGTTGGGCCAACGACGCCGACCCTCACCTTCCTTTGTGTATTTAAGACTTTTTAGTTAATAAGGTTTCCTGAGTTTGATTATGTTTTCCTAATTATTTGTGATCTATTTTGTTAAAATGAAATTTTTTTTATACATTCATAAGACATATTTAATTAATTTTTTAAATAAGTTAATTATGTTTTAAAAATGTTTAAAATTAATTAAAAAGAAAAAAATTAATTTCAGTAATGCAATAAATTTGTGTGTGTGATAAAATCTCCGGAAAATAAATTTTGAGATTACTAAGCTTACAATTAATTTTTTTTGTATCATTATCGAGGTTTTACTACTATAAGAGGGACCTAATGTAAAATGCAATTTGTTATGGTAACAAGTAACGAATTTTTCAGTTATTTCAATTGCTGGATTCGAACTCAAGTTGCATACGTTGTTAACTCAGAACACAGTTTTAAGATATTTTCAAATTAGATTGAATTGGATTCCAGACCTTGGCAGATACTAATACGGCCGTCTGCTTAGGCAGTTTGCCTGATGGGTTGAAAGGATAGGGGAAAAGGCTTATGAAAGTTGCAGAGAACGTATAGCTGTGAGGTATGTAACGTAGGACTATACTGCTGCAGCGGGATTCGGAACCCACGACCTCTTGGATAGTAGTCCAGCATTCTATTGACTGTACTACCGGGCCGGCTTATTTTCATATTGTATTCGAATATTAATGAATTGCCTAGGATTTGTATGAGGGTTATATCATTAATCGTTACGACATTGAGATTACTTACCTACGCGAGATATTTTTCTACAGAGCTTATCAGAGATCCTCCTAAAAAAGGAGTTCATAAATTATAATGGTTATCAAAAATATATTATTTGAATTATAGAAAAACTTGTCATTAAAATTAACATTTTAAAATATTAACAGCAGAGTTATAAAAAAACAATGCGATATTTAAAAATTTTTTTAACTATACAGAAAATTGTCCAAATATTTTTAAAACTTCTTTACTTTAATACAAAATTCCAATAAAATATGCTATAAATTTATTGAAAGAGTTTCTAAACTCCTATAAAATTTGATGATTTTTCTTATAACTGCAATTCGGTGAAGTTTATTTATATCGGCAAGACAATATTTTGGCAAAAAAAAAAAAAAACAGGAGGTGGTAGAGAGAAACTTTTGTACTATTATTAGAAATGTTTTCTTTATAAATTTTTTTTTTGTATATAATAAAAATGAAACTAACATTTTCCTTTTTGGCAAAATATAAATTTAAAATACTTTATTTCTCCAGAAGTGCTAACCAAGAGCTTTTAGATTTCATTTTTAAAATTTATGAGTCATAAAATTTGAAATCTTTTGAAGTAAAATGAAAATTCTTTATAAGCACGCATACTTTGTATACAACTGTAAAGGTAATTTTCAAAGGAAGTCCTAAACTAAAATCGTTATTTTTATTTATGAATTTTGTAACTGATTTATTTGATGCTCGCTGTCACGCAGAAAAAGTTTTCGTTTTATTGAAAATATTAAAAAGTTTTTAATTTATAATCTCAAATTAAATTAACTCGCAGTAAACAAAAAGGTAATCGAAACAGGGTGGTGCCCTTTTGAGAACAATTTTTCTATTAAGAATAATTTCATACTTCTTAGACGTAATATATTAGAAACAGTAAAATTGTAAGCTAATATAAGAATTTTTAAGAAGTTTAATCATTTCTCATATTTCTATAGCAAACAAATTGTTTTTTCCTTTGCTAATTTTTTAAATTCATTATTTAACTATTTATTTATTAACGTATAAATAAATAGTTAAATAATGAATTTACCTAAATACACTACCAAATCTCCCTACAACTTGAAAATAAGGCAATTTTAATCAGGCAAAATTGTTCAGTTTTTTATTTTTATTTTCCAAGTCTTAACTTCTTCTAGTTTTTCTATATTCAAGGCTTTAAGGCGAAGTAATTACATGTATTATGGTTTTTATTTAAAGATGACAATATTGTGGGTTCATTAGATAAAAATTACTCAGCCTAGAGACGCATTCCGAATGTTGACTGTGGCACATGGTGCAGCTACCTTGGGAAGCAACGTTTATCGGTGGTACAAAATGTTCTCAGAGGGCCGAGAAGATGTAAATGACGAAAACCGTGTCAGACGCCCGAGCACGTCAACAACAGGCAAAAATATTGATGAAGTGAAGAAAATAGTATTGGCCAATCGTCAAATCACCGTAAGTGAAGTTACTGAGATTTGCTCACGAATCATGGGTTAATGACTATGACGTGGTAACCAAAGTTCAATCATCCCAATGGAAGCTGCCGCACGAGCCAAAACCGAAAAAAGCGCACCAAGTTCGATCAAATGTGAAGGTTTTCTTTAAAGCTATCTTTGATTGCAGGAGGGTTTTGCCCCAGGGTAGAAAAGTCGATAAGGAATATTACCTGCAAGTTATGTGCAAGTTGCGTTAAGAACAAAAATTGGCTCTTGTCATATTTGACCCAAAACAACACACTAATAATGCCGCAGTCACTGTAATCCCCAGATCTGCCCCCCTGTGACTTTTTCTTGTTCCCGAAACTGAAGAACCCCATAAAAAGACGACCCTACGCTATGATTGAAAAGATAGAGAAGGCATCGAAAAAGGAGGTGAACAAGATCACAAAAAAGGATATTTTGAAGTGCTTCAAAAAGAAAAAACGTTGGTGGGGATTACTTTAAAGGGGACATAATAGATATTCATGAATAAATAAATAATTTTTGAAAAAACACGATACTTTTTGAACAGACCTCGTATTTTATTGGATTTTAGATTAAATCGAAACTCTAGATAACAAATGGATTGATAACTGGCGGGTGAAACTCTCTGTCATCCAATATTTATAGCAGTTTCTTGCTAAGCGCACTTAGTACTTGAAGATACTCAACTGGGAAGTGCTACCCTACCCCGCTTATTCACCAGACCTAACTCATTTCGACTACCACCTGTTTTCGTCGATGGGCCACGTGAGCGCTGAGCAGCACTTCGATTCTTACGAAGATGTCCGAAAATGGCTTGATGAGGGTTTTGCCTCGAAAGAGAAGGATTTTTTTGGTGTGCTTTCCACAAATTGCCCGAGAGATGGAAGAAATGTGTAGCTAGCGAGAACAATTATTTTGAATAAATTTATTTTTGCTTTCTATGAAAAAATGTGTTTTTTTTGACTTAAAAACAGCGAATTTAAGCTTATAGACCTTGTACATAGACCTGGATAAGTAGCAACATTTTCTAAATAATCTAATGAAAATTTGAACGTGATAACTATTGGCCAACTATTGCCTAATCAATTTGCTAAATAATCTAATAAAAATTTGAACATGGTAACTGCTCAGAATGGACAGGACATTCTTCGCTTATACATAATGTCATATTTGAAAATCAACCTATTCCCATCAGCCCATCTTGTAATGTTGAACAAACTATCCGTCAATTCTTATGGGATTTCAGCTTACCTAATAGTTTTATTATAAGATTCGCATATTTTTGGAGAATTAACATCCCTAAATACACTTGTTACGTTCGATTTTTAATTATTTAAAGCGGACTAACGTACTTTTTAAGATCTAACTACCTATTATTGGTCCCTCCAACTAAGAAATGATCGATTTCATATAAACCACACTGATATAGGTTACCAAATGGCCTCATGGTTGTGGTTCTGCATTATGGGTTCTGACTCATATGTTTGGAACTTTATATATATAAACAAACAAATAAACAGTACAAGTATCTGATATCTATAAGACGGGCAAATTGAAAGAATAAGATTCATTAAATCTAATGGGCGAACCTCTACATCATTTAATCATTTGTGCTTTTAAATATATTATATATGTGTATGAAGTCGTTCATATTGCTCGTTATGATCTCGTTATGTGCGACTTGTTTATTTTGACATTTGACACTTCCCATATTTACTCTGTGTCATATTCATTCATCTGTATTTATTTTATATCATAAATTTAATTTCATTTATAATTGTAATATTTATTATATAAAATATAATGCTTTTTTGATATATGCAAAAATGAAGTTTACCTGGTGAGAATTAAAAAAAAATTAGCAAAAACTAGTGGGGTGTAGCGTATAGCAAAAAAATTGTTCGCTTATAAATTTATAAATGAGTTTAATAAAATGAGAGTGCCGGTAGAATATGCGTGACGTTTTCACATTCATTTATTTATTTTGATTATTTCAATTTGTTTATAATATTTAATTAATGTAGAATTAAATATTATAAACAAATTGAAATAATCAAAATAAATAAATGAATGTGAAAACGTCACTCATAATAAAAAGTAAATAAAGTAAGAATATTAGCGAACAACTTGAGAATTCAACAATTAAATTGGCATGAACCATTTGTACGATAACATATATATTCCAATGCGTTGAAATTACTTTTTGCTCGAGTAAATTTTTCATTGATCGCGAATAATTAACCTTGCAGATTTTCATTTCAGTGACTACAATATGATTAGACTGCTCGTGCAATGCACAAATTTTGTTCGTAGTGAACCAGCTCAATGTTATGGGCGAGAAAAAATCATATATTTACGCGACTTTTTTTCACTGTCAGATGCGTAAAAAAGTCTGAGGAAATTTCTACTTTAATTGTGCATTGCACATTCAGTATGTGAGTAAATATGGAAATTTGGATGTATGGGATGCGGTGTATCGATTGTGCATGCGCAAAGGTGTTCGAAACGATATTGCGAGTATCAGAGTGAATGAAGTGTGTACGAGTAATTGGGACAATAATGTGGGCGCATTAATGGATGAATTCTTTCCTAGGATTGAAATGCAAGAGGAAATGTATGTTTGCAGGAGGTACCCCTCCCCTTTGATTGGGATGAGATTTAATATTCTGTCTGGAGCACGAAAGTGAGAAGTACCACAGGATTGGGTCATGTGACTGTTCAAATGATGAGGAGTGTTTGGCGGATTATTCCGGCACATGTAAGTAGCCTATACGGTGAATGCCCGAAGAGTGGTGTTTTTCCGAGTGAATGAACGTTGTTATCATTCCCAAGTCTTTGGACGGGATACGGACTGACCTGTCCTCTTATAGGCCGAAATGCTTACTACCAGTATTCGGCAAGGTCCTCGAGCGGATGATGGTACACCGGCTGAATATGAATTTGGCAGACTTCAATGTATTGGGCTCTCAGTACGGATTTACGAGAGGTAAATCGACTGACGATGCTTGGATGTGTGTAAGACGGTATGTTGCTGAGAGTGAGAGTAAGCACGTATGTGGGCTGTTTGTAGCCTTCCGTAGTGCCTTCAATTGCTTGCAATGGAATCGCATTATTAGGCGGCTTGAGACGGTTTCATGTGAATAAACTTTTCTATGGCGAAGTTACTCCCATTAAAGGTATGCGACCGTGTGTGAGCAGAATGGGAAGATTGTTCGCCAGATGGTGCGTGGCTGCCCATAGGGATCTGTGGCTATTCCCGCCATCTGAAATATGATGTTGAACGGTCTTTTGGTGCAGTTGGAGGAGACCGGTTGCGGTGTGATCGCACATGCGGATGATCTTCCACTTGTGATTGAGTGAGAGAGTAGGTATGCAGTAGAGCTAGCGGGAAGCCGCTATATGCTTATGGTGTCTGAATGGGGGAATATAATGGGAGTGAATGTTTCAGAGAGGAAAACTGTGTTTATGTTCCTGAAGGGTTTTTTGGCGGTCAGGAAGCCGTCCAATATTCGTTTAGAGATAGTTGGGAACCGATACACGCGGGAAGTACGTTTCCTTGGAGTAAAACTGGAGAGTGGCTGAACTTTCGACTACACTTGTTGGTTATCCGGTTATGAATAAAAAGCTTCAGGATCTTAGTCCATGCCAGTGGCGTGTTCTGGTCCTGAATAGAATATATGAAATTTGGCTACGTCGATGGGATGAGAGTGTGAATGGCATATGGATGCACATATTCATTTCGGATGTGTGATTTGCATCAGCGTATGTATTTGAATTTGGTCTGTATCTTGGGTATTTACTCACGGGACACGGCAGTATAAATGGGTTCCTGTACGGGCGTGGATTGGCTGCGGATGCTAGATGCCTTTGTGGGGCGGCGGAGCCAAGCACCTTCTCATTGAGTGTGCCCTGTATGGGCATTTGCGTGACTTAGGTGCATGTGGAATCGTGGTGAAAGATTAGAGTATGGATGGGAGTGTATTGTTAGGTATGAGAGAAAAATATGAATGCCTTAATAGATTTGCCGGAAAAAAATGTATGCCTTAATAGCGAGAATGTTGCGCGAATGAGTGTGTTAATGAAACGCAGAGTGGCTACAACCGGGTGAAAGACCAAGGTCGATTCCGGTTGCACTTTTGGAAATTCTCCGTACCTGAGATGGCTTAGCGGTGCCTAGGGATTTACAAGATTCTTTACCGTAGTTCGCCGAGTGTGTGGTGCAATGGTCAAGGTGACCGACTCACACTCGGTAGGTGGCGGGTTCGATTCCCGCTGCCGCCATCTCGGCATTGGTGCCGGGGTGAAAGGCCTGACTACAAGCCTTATAATATGTAGTCCGTATGGTCCCCCAACGTCACTGGAGGTTGCTTCGCTGGTCTGATAAGCCGCAAGCTATAAAAACCACCTTATCAAGAAACAGCACAAGAAGAATCAACCGGACCGTACCTCAGACAAGAACTCATTTGGCTTTCATCGTACTCAGGGCAAAAACCGTACCTCAGGCAAAAACCCAAGACCGTACCTCAGGCAAAAATCCAAAGGCAGAAGCAGATGGAAGAGAGTTCACGGAAGCATCCGGACCGTACCTCAAGACCGTACCTCAGGCAGGAACACAGGGCAGAGGCAGACGGAGGAGAGTTAACGGAGTTTTCTGGTGCCGCTATGTGCTCCATAGGAGCGACTGTGTTCTCATGACTAAACATTTAACGCATGTATGTGTTAAAAAAAAAAAATTGTACAAAAAATGTAGAAAAATGAAAACCTGTCAAATAAATAATGTGTTACCGTAGTTCAATGAGCGGGGTACCAACCGAAGTACTCTTAAAATAAAAACTGGTACTACAGAAGTCGGGGTGCCCCATGGTGTTGGAACACACTGTGCCGGGCATTGGTGAGGCGCTTAGGCAGCAACGTAGTGGCTGTGGTTGATACCCATATCACGGGTAGGGTCACCGTATTTATATCGGGCGCTGTCACTTCTTATGATAGTAGAGGTTTAGATAGTCCTCGCCACTAATAGTTGCAGTAATCACCTTGTAACTGCTTAATGACTGTAAACTGCCTGTAATAATGGTACGTTGATTAAGCATAAATCTAGGCGACTCGTGGTTTTATGTTTAAAGACAAATAAGTTACCTTAAATAATATATTATAACTGCACATATGGTGTAATCTAAGCTTTAGTCTCAAATTGAAAGTATAGGTAGGTGCGTGCCGAGTATGCTCTGTTTTGAGAAAACTTTTTATGAGCAGCAAACGGGTTTGTTTACTTTTAATATTTTGGCTGAGTTTCTTTGTAATTGGAGTCCGTAGCCCAATGGTAAAAAAAATTACATCTCAAGTGTATCACCTACCCTTAAATTAAAAGCGCGTGCCAAATGTGTATTATATTAAAATATATACAATATTTCAGCGAAAATTTTTTCTTAGCAGTTTTTGAAATTACTAATTAAGTAAATTAAAACTTTTTTTATTGCAATGGTAAATGTTGTCAATCTAAGCATCAAAATCTTATATTTCACGTCTGTATCTAAATTTTAACAGTAGTTTGCCAAAATAGTTTGCCTCGCATAAAATTATGTTCTCTTTTTAGCAACGCAATCAATTAACTTACGCATAAATAAAAAATAAAAGCTTTTTAAGATGGTTCAGTTTTTATCTAACTTTATAATAGATAAAAAAACATGAGTATGTAAACCGCAAGTAATAACACCGTCCAACCGCAGCCTTTGATTAGTTTTACCAAATTTTTCAGTTGCACTTGAATCTAGAAGCATCAAAGAAAATTGTTAAACATTTTGTATATTAATATATTTATTTATAAAAGGAAGTAGAATATCTTCTTTACTTCAGAGATATCCTAGAAGAAAAATATCCTCTTGAAAACTATTGCATTTATGCAAATAGAAACCACGGACTAAGTCAGTTTGGTTCTCCTTGATGGTGTTTCTATTTTCAGTTACCAAAAGGAATTATTAAGAAGAAACTAAGCATGTATAGACGTTTCTCTGTAATTTTTCCATCCTTTATTTATCCGTTCATTTTTTATCAAAGTAAATCCCTCACGATGGAGAAATCGTAAAAGAGAATCTCTTATTTTATATCAATAAATGTTAAATTATACTCAGCTCTTGAACCAAAGAAATTTAATTGGATTATGTTCATTTTCAAAGTTATGTATTTATTTTACTATTAAAATATACTCTTTTTATATATTAAACTCATTATAAATGGATGGACTAATTTGGAATTATAAATGGATGGCGGAATATTATCAAAGTCGACAATATTTTTTTTAATTTATCGATCCTTTTGAATTGTACATATTTTAGATTACCGTGTACTTTCTCTCAAATATCAAATAATACATGCTAAATTTAAATAAATAATACAACTATGACCTTTTAATGTGCTCGTATGTAAATTGAAAGATGTTCACCTTGTTTAATACTGTTTGCAGGTACTTTTATTTTCATTTGAAAGCATTTTGTTATGCCAAGCAATTGTCGAGAAGGCATTGTTTTGCGTATTGATTTTTCGTGATACGAGTACGCGCTTATCAAACATGAACATGCAGTGGAATGCTCCTCTTACGAAATATGAAAAATTCATTAATTCACGTACTTTAAAACAAGAAGCAATTCGTTTTGTTGAAAAGCTCTTAAATATTTATTCATACTCTCGTATATAAAGTAAGTTTTACAAAATTTGTATACTATCTCAAAAAATAACAAAATTCTACAATATTGTTTGGGATGGTTCAACAAAACTTTTTATATTATAGCGTACACTAGCGTTCAAAAATAAACTTTTATCGAAAAATTTTATCTTTTATTGTTAATGAATCTATATAATATAAAAAATAATTGATTTCAATGTAAAATATTTACTAATTATTGCCATTTATTTTTACTATATTTTTATAAAGACCCATAAAGTCTAAATATAATAAAAATTTCTTTCTTTCAAATGACTGGGCGATATACCATACTAGCAATGATAAATAATTTCCTTAAATATATAATAAACGTTTAATCAGAGTAATATTTTCGATAATTGCGTCGCTTTTTTTTTGGAAATTTTACAAATAAGTGATACTATTATAGAACTATAATCGTCAGAATTATTAAATATTGTCTGCTCTCAGAGAACGGGCATTGCCAATTCCACTAATTTTTGAGGGCACGACTACTATAAAAATTTCATACTCAATTGACTGATATTATTTTTTTTTTTTTTTATCTGCAGCTACAATTTTACTATAATAAGCAGATTTACATAACATTTTAATTTACAATCTTGTGCATCATGAAGTGGGAGAAAACACTAATCAGAATTTCTTCAACTAATGGAAGTAAGATTCCTCTAGAAAATCTCTAGGCCATTGTGGCTTAAGTCTCCGATTAGTGTTTCCCGGAAGGGCTGTACAAGACAATTCTCTCACAAGTGGATTATGATGATAGAGTAACCGGAAGTGAAATTTTTGATATCGGGATCTGCACAGGTCCTGAACAAAGGAAATATAAAAAAAACGATATAGTACGGTGCTACGAACATAAAAGGGGGCATCAACAATTTTACGGAGGATCTTGGATTGTAAGGCATGGACGCGATAGAAATTGGAACGTTTCGTTGAACCACAAAGGCCAATTTCATATGTCCAAATAGGTTTTATAATTGTATTGTAGATTAGAAGCTTACTTTTAATTGTTAGTTTCGAGCGTTTATCCAGTAGTCTAAGAAGTTGTAGGTAACGTCTATTAGCTTCAACTCTTTTTAGTCTAGTATGTGGGTTCCATGTTAATCTCATATCCTGGTAAAATCGCAAATAACGCACTTTATCATATTGTGGAATCATGTTGCTATTAATTTATAAAGGGGTAGATTTTTCTTGACAAAGTGTGAAAGAGATGTGACCACTCTTCTGTTCATTTACCTTCACTCTCCCTCTCTTAAATCAGGATGGAAGGTTGTTTATATGGAATTGTAAATTGTTGAAAGCTATGTCAGGGTTTGAATGGGTAGCATGTGTGGTTGTGTCGTCTGCATAAATAGCAATGATAGTAAAAGGATCAGACGGGATATCATAGGTATAAATATTATATAAAATGGGACCAATAATACTGCCTTGTTGGACTCTGGCTAGAATAGGATATATTTTCGAGGATTCTGAGTTAATTGCAACTTGGAAATGATGTTGGGAAAGATATGAATTTATGATAAGTTATTATATTGAAGGAAAAAGCTCTTGAGTTTCCAGAGTAGTCCAGGATGCCAAACATGATCAAAAGCTTGGAAGATATCTTAAAATACTCCTGGGAAATACTTCTTTCTCTCAAGAGAGGATGCAATGTGATCAACAATGCGATGGTATTGCTGGATATTGGAGTGTTCAGAGCGGAAGCCAAATTGGTGATCAAGAATAATTTTTTCATTAACTAATGATATTATTTTTACTTAATTAATTTACTCTAAAAAAAATAACGATTTCACAATAAAAATTTGTAGATAAAAATATTAGGCCGATATAAATATTAAATCGCCTAAAATATAAAATATTCTATCTGATAATTCCGATTTGTGGATAATAATTTTATATAAAATACAGTCTAAAATTGATTGTTTTGACATTAATGCCATAAAATAAATTTGTGGCTAGTGTAGAAAACTTGAATAATTTTTATATACTGATCATTAAGGTCAACAACCTTATCGATATTATGAGTTGAAATTTTTTTTTGGAATTCTGATTTTTTAACTAAAATTTTTAATTACTTAATTAATTACTTATTTAATAATAATTATTATTATTATTATTATTGGTAGCACAGTCGTGATTGGTCTGGACTACCATCGAACGGATCGTGAATTCTTATCCCACTGAGGCATGGTCCTACGCTAACTCCTGGAAAAGAACTTTTTCATTCTGCTTTAATTTGCTTATCCCGTTATTCCTTTACTTAACAAAAAAGTGTCCAAAAAGCTATCAGCAACATGGAAATATCGATACTAGCTTTCGGAAGGGGAAACCAATTGTGGATAACCCCCCCCCCCCATATTGGCCAAAGACAAAAACCCGCAATAATTATAAAGCCGCCCCTCCTACTGGACAAAAGAAAAATACCGTACCAAAACTGTACAATAATAAGCAGCAGGATAGCTGAAGCGAACTGGCCGTATGCTTAGTGAAGACAAAAACATGATCTGATGCAAATGTAATAAGAATATTATTAAAAAAGTATCCATGTTCCGAAAGGAAGGTTAAACGGGAAAATATATTTAATTATTACTGGGAAGAGAGTCCATAATGAACTTCAAAATTCAACACCAAAATTAGTCTAAATTGCTTTTTTTTTGCTCATCAATTTGTCAATATTGTCGATCTCTTCTCGGATTTTTTTTTGATCTCTTGGAATTATTTTATAGGGCCTCTGATAAGGTGCTGTTATGGAAGGTATCTTCCTATCTGTCTGGATAAAAACATAAGTTGAGTTATTATAAAAAAAATATACTTTTACATTCCTGGCGTTGTGGCTGCTGGAACTACACAGTGTGTCCCAAAAATAACCGAAGCAGCACCATCTATTGAAATTTGTAGCATTAAAAAGATACATTCATCCTCTTGAAATGGAGGATTAAAAATATATATTCATCCTCTTGAAAATGCACCTAAATTCATGTAAATCGTATGACAGATGTGAAAGTTATATAAAACCCAACAGCCATGAAAATTTATCTGTCTAGTTGCCATTATTATCGTTGGTTCTGAGTGCAGCTTTAAGCTGTCTGTCAAAACGTTCAACTAAGCAATTACTCTGAGGATGATATGGGCTAGCTCGTAGCGTATGGGGGTCCCGACTGCCTTAATAAGATAGTTATAAAATTGTGACTTAAAGAGTTGGTATTGCTTCGGGCCACTTGCTATATCTGTCCACTATTGTTAGTATATAGGACTTATCATTTGAAATAGGTAATGACCCAACATGCTCGAAACGTGTTTTGTGTGAGTGAAAATTTCCTAATTCGGACTTGGTGTGTCGTATTACTTTATTTAGACGAAATATAATTAAGACATCCGTTCTAACGTGGACTTTTCTTTGAATTAAAGTTATTAGATATTATTAAAGGCTTATGATCAATGAAAATGTCGAAAGTTCTTCCTTCTAACCAGTGTCGAATATGTTTGACCGTGTTATGTATTGCCGAAAGTTCTTTATCAAACGTGGAATAAATAGTATGTACTTTATTTATCTTACGAGAGTAATAAGCTAATGGATGGGTAATATTATCCTTGTTATGTTGATTTAATACCGCACCAATAGCTACATTAGACATATCCATAGTTATGCATTATTTAGCATTTGGAGTAGGATGTTCTAAATGTACAACCTTAATTGGAAGTTGTTTAATTTTTTAGAAGGCGTCTGAACAGTTATTGTTTCAAAGAAAATGCTGTCAATTTATAAAGTGTTATTTAATGCATTGACAGAAAATACTGTAAAGTCTTTGTAAAGACCTAATATCTGCTGGAATGGGAGAATTTCCTTTTCCGAGATGTTGTGCCCAACGAAGTCAATTTCAAACTTGCCGAATAAAGATTTCTTGATCTTAATGTTAAGATCTTCTTACTTGAGCTTACAGAACACTTTTTTCAAATATAGGATGTGTTTTTCTTCACTATTGCTTGCGACTAAAATATCTTCTACATAGATGGAAACAAAATTCATGTCTCCAAATATTTCACTAACGAAACATTGGAATGTTTGAGTTTTGTTCCTTAATCTAAAAGGTAAACGCAAAAACGTAAATATTCCAAAAGGCTTAGTAATAGCCGTCTTGTGCATATAGTCAGAAGCAACTGAAATTTGATTATATGCTCAATTTTGGAGAAAAATTTATATCCATTAAGGTGTAAATTAAAATTTTGGATGTGTTACAATAAAGAATGATCCACTATGGTTATATTGTTAAGACGATGATAAGCTCCATAAAGACGCCAATTTCCATCTGGTTTAGCAACCATATGGAGTTCTACCGAAGCCGGACTTTTTGATGGCCTACAAATACTAAGTTGCCAAACAGTTTTAAACTCTACGTTGGCAATGTTTTATCTTTTAATATCTAACCTTAATGGAGAAGCGAAAGATAGGTTATCATCGCTATAAATATAATGATAGAATGTTTGATTTCTATATCAAAATTGGAATTTGTTTTAATTTCCTGATAATGCGCTAAAAGATAAATTTGATCTATTTATTTTCATACTTGGATTCTTCGATGGGCACATCATTCCAAAAACTTGACAATTGGCAAGAGAATCAATTAATCTTTTATTCTTGAGATCTACCATAATTCTGAATTTAACAAGAAAATCAGCGCCTATAATTGGTTTTTTAACTGCCGCTAAGGTGAAAAAAAAATGAAACTTTCTCCGGAAAGAGATCACGTGGTGATTTCTTGCAAAGGCGTTTTGGAATGATAAAATTATGTGTCTCAGTATTAATTAGGAATTTAAAACGGGTTCGCCGTTATTACTGCATAAAACACTGGTTTAAGTTTTATTCTAGAGTTTTATAATATTCAGTTAAGTGCCGAAATTTTCAGACTTTTCGAAATGTAATTTCTGTCTCCTCGCTGGCAACCATAGTTTAATTTAATTCTAATTTATTATGCTTTATTCATGTACTCCTTACCAAAATAGTATTTTTAGTTTATTGTGTAAACTCTATAGCAATTTATTGTGATATTTTTGGCCTATCTTTTAATAAAATAATTTTTATTCAACCTATTTCTTCATATTCTTGTAAGAAACATAGAAGTTATTAACAGAAACAGAAATTTTTTTATGATTTCAATTAAAAATTATATAGAGATCAATGCAGAAAATCAATAACTTTTAAAAAAATAATTAAATTAACATTATTACTGGAACTAACAAACTAATAAAAATTAAGTTAATTATTTAAAAGTTTTCACATAAACATCTTCTTTGTTTTTTTTTATATATTTCCGTTTCAACTTAGAATTTCATGTTTCTAATAAAAAAAAATATGTTTACACTGGAAATGATCTTTTTTCATTAATGTTCTTATCAAAATTTTGTAAAGACAGTTTTTATCTAAAAGAATTTGTTTTGTAAAAAAACACGCAAATTTTAAAAGCAATTAAATTTTCAATAAAAATTTAAAAAAAAACCCAAATAAATTAAAATTAATATAAAAATTAACCAGCTAAACACTACACACACCCCCCCCCCCCCCTCCACACCATACTCTAGTACGGTCCTATCATTATAAGCTGAACATGTTAGGTCGACTAATAAATAAGAAAGGCACATCATTACTCCAGAACCAACGATTTCTTCAAATCTATGGAACCACCATCAGGCATTCTTAGACTGAATGACATTAAGTGGTTCTTAGCAAATTTTTTGTATTTATAGGAAAATATTGTACAATTTTTGGCAACACCAATATATTTGATAAGAATTTTTTTTCTATAATAAAAACAGATATGTTTTATTAAAAGGGGGGGTGGGGATTTGTTTTTGATTCGTATTTAAATTCAAGTTGTAGGAATGTATTATTGCAATAGATGCGAAGCTCAAAAAAAGGAAAATTTGTGAAAAAGCTTTAGCTAAAGTTTGCGTATTTTCTGATGATTCAAATTCTTCAAATTCAGTTAGATTGAACTGGTTTTTAACATGCTAGTATTGAACAGAGATATTTTTATTCCCATCCTAGAGAATATTATTAAAATTTATAGGCAATTTGTAATTCAAACCTCTAAGATGGAGGGAAATTTGACCCTCCGAGATGAGCCTCGCGATGTTAGAGACACATAGAAAAATATTTTGTTACATCCAGTCTAAGCACTATGCCTTTTTCCTAGTTACTACCAATTGTTAAAATCCTATCTATACTCTTTGATTACAAAATCCTTCCAAAACCGTCAGAAGTGTTTTACCAATAAACTGCAAAATTTCTAGTGAAACCGAACCATAATGAAACTACGTTCGCAACAATTACTTCAGGAATGTTATAAAATATAAAATCAATGCAATAACCCGTTCACTAAAAAATTGCATTTTCTTTTATCGAAAATCTCAAGCTTAGAGTGTTGACAGATTGTATGCTCAAAGCGGTGCGGACAAATTGGAGGTGTCAGAGTGAATGCGAGAAATGGCACCAAAATTCTATTTTTCGTTCGTGTTTTGCTTTTAAGCATCTTATTTTCAGTTTCGTTATTCGTTTGTGTTTATTACAGTGCAGTCAAAAGTAATGGATTCATCTGATGAAGAGTATTCTGTTATTTCTTCTAGTTTTTTTAAATGTTTTAATGAAAGAAAACTAATTTGGAAAGCATCCAATAAAATGAGAAAGGTAACAAATAATTAATTAATAATTAACTTTTATTATTTAAAATTATTTCCACAACTTTTCCTCTAAAACCCGTTTATGATAATATTTTTTTTTTAGGGACCACAGAGCAGGGCTATAATTTAAATCCATAATTTAAATGAAAATATCAAAAAACTTTAACGAACTGAAATGAACAGGATAGAAAATACTTCACCAATGACATTTAGCGCAACAAAACTCTTCAAACCTGTTTTGCCGCATTGAATCTGCTTTTCTCTCTGCTCCGCTCGGTATCAACTTTGACATATGTGTACTCTCGCGACATTGTATGAAAATGTATGAACTGAAATTTGGCGCCTTGCTTCTTACACTGGTCATGTTTGCTCTCGGATCGGCTTTGAGCGTTCACTCTGGCAACACTCTTAGTATGTATTTAGATCTTGAAAATGTATGTAAGCAAAAACTCTACCATGGACGGTCTAAAGCTCTTTTCAGAAAGGGATAGGAGAAATGGCATCTAATCGAAGACCCGTATTTACAGGATAAATGCTGCCCATCAATACTGTTAGTTCTGAAGGTTGACAATCCTTCAAAATTATTCCTGATAATTATTTTCTCTAAATGAAATGGATTATCCCTCACATAAACGAAATGAATATCAATAATCTATTGATTGGAATGTTTATTATTATATCGTATCCCATTTTATTTGATGATACGATTGTATTGATTGCCTTTTAATATAGTGTATAACTTAAAAATGCGGGATTGACAACAGATGGCATAACTTTTACACATGGTTTGTGTTAATACGAGTAATAACTCATATGGCATTTTGGAGGTTAAACATCTGTCAGTTATTCTCGATTAGTCATTGAACGAAATAGTGTAAACAACAAAGTTTTTTTTTGCTTCAAAAATGTCGAATTTCGTACCAAAAAAGTCCCATTTGCGGGAAGTATTGATTTACTTCTTCAATTTGAAAAAAAGTGCAGCTGAAGCACATCGATTGCTCACCGAAGCTTATCCTGAATATGTTCCATCGATTTCAACGTGCGAGAGATGGTTTGTGCGGTTCAGAAGTGGTGATTTTGACACGGAAGACAAAGAACGACCAGGTCAGCCAAAAAAGTTTGAAGATGAAGATTTGGAGGGATTACTCGACGAAGACTGTTGTCGAACTCAAGAAGAAATTGCAAAATCATTGGGAGTCACTCAAGCAGCTATTTCAAAACATTTGAAAGCATCAGGATTTATCCAAAAGCAAGGAAATTGGGTCCATGATACCAAGGTAATGCTCTGTATTTGGTGGGATAAGAAGGATGTGTATTATAAGCTATTTAAATTGGGCCAGATGATCACAAGCAACCTCTACCGAACACAATTAATCCATTTGAAGCGAGCATTGGCCGAAAAACGCCCGGAATATGCGACCAGACACGAAGCCATAATATACCATCATGACAACGCTCGGCCTCATGTTGCAAGACCGGTTAAAATTTATTTAGAAAACAGTGGCTGGGAAGTTTTGCCTCGCCCGCCTTATAGCCCAGACCTTGCCCCGTCCGACTACCATTTGTTTAGATCCATGCAAAACGCCTTTACCGGTATACGCTTCACTTCAGAACAGGGCATCAAAAATTGGCTCGATTCATTCTTGGCCTCAAAACCGGAGCAGTTTTTTTGGCGCGGAATCCATATGTTGCCAGAAAGATGGGAAAAAGAAGTGGCTTCCGATGGACAATACTTTGAACAAAATATATTGTAACAATTTTTCAAAATAAACACTCAAAGTTTGCCAAAAATCCCGCATTTTTAAAATATACACCCAATATTTTTCCTTACATTTAATAATTTCAATGACGGATTTTCCGATTTTATTTGATAGCAAAAATTTATATAAATTTTTTATCAACTTCTCAAATAAACTCCTTACAATAAGTGAAAATTTGTTGAAAATAGTCAAATTTATTGTGGTATTTCGCATTCTAACTCTCGAAAATTGATTGCTTTAGTATTTCATGTACCTGATAGATGCCAACTATTATTTTTGTTTTACTTTTAGTCTCTCATAAATTATGCAACGAATCAAATATTGAATATTTCCAATTGACAATATGACTGTGAATAGTTTTTCATGCATTTGGAGCTACTACAAATGTTCAAAGTAGTATTCATGATTTTGTTGTTGTTTCTTCTGCTTTTTTTATTGCAGTTTTATTATTTTTGTTGGTGGTATTATTTCTTTTTCGGAAGCAAATATAATAGAATTTTATATTCATTTAAATATGTTAGAATGCAACTGGAATTTATAGTAGACAATAAATGGTACCGACTAAATTCTAGGTAAATCCGTTAGAAACACAATTTAATTCGAATACGTATTCTTTCAAACAAACAGCATTTAATATAATCACGATATACGGTCTCTGCTAAATTGCACTATTGTGCAAGTGTAAATATTTGAATTTTTTTTTTGAAAGTGCAGAATGGCGATAGAGACTTCGATGTGATTGATAGAAAAACTGGACTATGGTTATAAAGACCTGAATTATAAGTATATACCTGTTTTACTTAACATTCTGATATTGGAATTGAACTGTGTTTATTTAGGATAAACTAAACAATGCAAACATGAACATTTTATGAAAAGGATCGTGTATTTTCCATATGTTAGTTCATCACTAAATCGCTTTACGATGGTGTATCTACAAAATACATACAAACACGTACGTATTGCAAAGCGACTATTAATTTTTGAAAATTTTACAAAATGCATAATCTTCTTAATCTTCTGAAAGATGTGCTTATTGTGATGATCATTTACATTCGTATGATGATTTGTCTGAGTCGTTTATAAAAAAATTGATTGACATTTTCCTTTTTTTGACATCTCACAACATATTGACGTTATGGGGCACCCCAATTCAGGTGCGCGGGTTCGCCAAGATCCTAAAGTACAAGCGGAATCGACCTTGGCCTTTTCCCTGGTTATAGCCACCTTGCGTGTCATATACACACTCATTACCCTACAATGCTGGCTCTCCTCTTAAAAACTGCCACGGCAAATCTATATATACCATTCTCTTCTACCTAACACTCCACTCACATCCACACCCTCATCATTCACCGCAATTCCACATGCACCTGGGTCACACAAATCCCCGTACAGGTCATACTCAATGAAAAGGTGCTTAGCACTCTCCTCCGCTGCCTCACAAGGGCATCCAGCCTACGCAGCCAATCCACGCCCGTACAGGAACTAATTCATACTGCCGTATCCCGTGAGTAAATACCCAAAATACAGACCAAATTCAAATGATACGCAGATGAAAAGTACACTTCCCAAATGAACATGTGAGTCTATCTGCCATTCACAATTTCATCCCATCGACGTTCCCAAATTTTATACATTCTGTTCAGGATCAGTACACGCCGCTGGCGTGGACTAAGAGCCTAAACCTCTTCATTCATAGCCGGACAACCAGCAAGCGGGATGCCCCACCATAGACGGTAGTTAATACCTCCACGGAGCACCTCCAGGTCCTATGGAATTTCTCCCATGGATATTCAAATATGTATACAAAGCCAGACATTGAGCAGAATTTATGCCTACCCTTGCATACTGGTAGCGTATAATGTCAGCCCATACACACGACGCATACATAGCACACGGAACAAATTTACCCTTGTTCAGGACTCTCACCACTCGGAATCGAAACCGCCATTTTTTGCGAAATACTCGAACCAACAAACGGTTTTATATACAATGAAACTACAATAAATTCAGAACATATCTACAATATTTCCACTTCTTGATTTTTCTGACCTTACCCGAAGTCTTTTCAACTTTCTGTTGACTTTCTGTCACTACTTTCCAGCAACAATATCGATGAATGTATTTAATAGTTTCTTACCAATATTTTCCATGGTATATTAGGAAACTACATAGTTTTAGAAATAAAACGAACAAACTTTGGAAGAAAAATTTGCGTCGTAAGGACATTTCTGCCTTTGATGACTTTACTACCTGCTTCAATGAATTTAAAAAAGGTTCCTACTAAGTATTCGGGTTATTTTGTATAATGATTTTGGTTTTTTTTTCAGATTTATTAATAAGAAAAGGCAGAATTATTGTTTTTTTTCAACATGTCCATCATAACATTTTGAGACAGCTTTTTCTTCAAATGAATTTCAAACTCACATCACAAATTATCATCTTGCACTACATTTCGTATCTAACATTTCTCAAAATATTATTTCGAGTATCATTAATGAACTCAAATTCGATTTTTCTTCTTGTTTTGATGGTATAACTACTGTTTTTGTCAAATCCTACTCCGAAGCATTACTTATTCCTTTAGAAAATATTTTTACCAAGTCATTCTTAAGCGATTAATTCCCCACTATATACAATAGAAAAACTACTTCATAAAAAAGGTTCCAAGAATGAGATAATAATATATAGAGCAATAGCTAAACTGTCTTGTATGTTTAAGATGCTAATTTATTCCCAACTTATTAACCAATAAAAAATATTGGTTAATTTATTCCAAACTTTCTACATCGACGATAATTAATCTATTGGAATTCACCTCTTTTACTACTTCAAACTTCTTAAAGGGTAAGTAAAGCTTTTGACACATTTTTTTATTCTTTTATTTTGCTTAAACTAAAGAAATTGGGGTTCTATTCATTAATATTTAATTGGTATAGGTCTTAAATAACAAATAGGATTAAACAGGTATTTTTTCGCAACTCCATCTCAAGGAGCATTTAAGCACTATAAGGACCACTATTGCTTATTCTTGCTATCGACGACATTTTAAAATTAATTTAAAATATAAAATTTGAATTTACGCTCATGGTATGAGATTTTTTTCAACTATTTAAATGATATAAACCACATTCTGAAGGATATAAATATTTTCTATTATTGGTGACTTTCTAATGGTCTCTTACTGGACCTAGAAAAGTGGCAAAGTAATGGCATTTTCTGGAAGTCTTACACCACGTATTTATATATATTATTTACGAAAAATGAATGAATTCTATTATAAACTTAGATGTTTAACTTAATAAAAAATCAAAATTTTCCTTTTATTTTAACTTTATTGTCATTAAGAATAGCATATATCGACTCAGTTATAATATTCCTTTGTATCTATGGTTTGGTCAATTTATTATATATGCTACAATATTAGACGTATTAAATTGGGCCAGTTTGCAAGGTTTGCATTAAGGTATCCGCAATTGGAAAGTATTCCGATTTTGGATCTTTTAATCAAAAAAATATTGTTCATCGCTTGTTTATTGTACTAAATATATCAAAATATATATTTTCGTATCTAAAAGAGCACTGAATTTTGATGAGTTAGCTCAAAGAAAAATAATGATATACTTGTGTAGGTAAATTAGCTCAAAATACAAACTTTAAAGTTGACAATAACAATATAGACAGTATAAAACTCAATACTCCTATGGAGGAGTTTGACATGTGATAGAAATTAATAAGATAGACCCATTTTGCTAGTATACAAGTAAAAATAAAAGCAACCAATTTATTTTTGAAATCGTTTAACATCGTCATAAATTCTGACAAGGACCCTTTTACCTGGACTCGTTAATCAGGTTTAGCATCAGGGGTTAAGTTATTTTTGTTAAGTTATCCCACCTTACAGCAAACATGGACGAAATCGCTATTATATGTCCATCAGAAAGAGTTGTACAAGAAATAATTTCCAAGATAAAAGAGGCGGCAAAAAATCTTGAGTAGCACATTTAAAAAGATAAAACAACATACACATATATAGTGTTTAATAAATCCGGCCATTTTTCACATATAAGGCGTTTAATATTCAATTGTAATGCATCAATAGTTGCTTGTTTATTGATCATTTGGACTTCTTCTTGTGTGGTTATTTGAAATCATCGGTCATCATAGACCAACACTTTCAAAAAAAATTCAAAAGTGCTAAATCACAATTTTTTAAATGGCATTGCATATCTATATTTTTTGAAATTATCGACTCGCCAAACTTTTCCCGCATTAAATCAATTGTGGCATTGTCTGTGTGGTACATAACGCCGTCTGGCTGAAACCACATATTCGTTAAATCAGTATCTTCCAATTCCGGTGACAAAAAGTGCATTATCACCATTGACAGTAGCAGCAACTCCTTTCTCATTTTGAGTATGCTACCATGCCTTAAAGCACACCAAAGGATTAATTTTCGTAATATAGTGGTTCCTAGTGAATAATTTATGAATTGAATTCAGCCCAGTAATGATAATTCAGACCAGAGTGATGAAAATATGCTTTATTTTAGAAAAAAAAGTATATTATTAAATGAGCATTATTTTGAAAATATTACAGAGCAAAATCATTAAATTTATGGCATTTGCGATGGTCCAACTATTGCACTTTAATTTTTGTGTGATAAGAATTTTATAAGAATGTAAGCCCAAATCCAACCCTGAAATAGGCCATGTTGTAGTGGCAGACTGTCCCAATAATCAAGACTGTCCCATCAACATCTGCCTTTACCGGTGCAATATTATCGATACTACGTCCAGATTTTTGTCTTACTGATACGTGAATATTAGAATTACTGGATTGTTCCGAAAGTAATTTCGTTTTTTTTGTATAAAAATTAAAGACGATTTTCTTACAGTGAATTAATATTTTCTTCAATTAAATATTGTCCAGTCTGATCCAATACCCTTTGCCAAATTTCTGGCGGTAGCATGATTCCAAGCTCATAAAATGTTTGTTCTTTTTAGGTAAAAAACTGATCCATGTGAATTTTTACCTCCTCATTTGAAACCGGAACAAATGATAATCAGAAGGTGCTAGGTCTGGAGAGTACGAGGTCTGTTCAAAAAGTATCGCGAAGTTTGAATTTCCGCGGGTTATGTATATTCGATTTTCGATTTTTCGTGGCGTTATGTTGGTACTCATATCTCTCACTTATACCGGCAAGTTCCACTATTTTGAATGTTCAGTTAGTTTTTGACAGCTGCTTTGCTTGCACGTGTTTTGGCTGGTTTTCGATTTTTGCCCATTTTTGACCAAAAACAGCATCACATTAACATTGCTAAGGAGTTGTTGAACCCTATCCACGACGAACTAAATTTGTTCCAATCTGCCAGAAACGCCCGGATTTGTGGAAGAACAAAAATTGGCTTTTGCACCATGATAACGCACCTGCTCACGCATTGTTTTTTTGTGCTCGAATTTTTGGCAAAAAACAATACACTAATAATGCCGTAGCCACCGTATTCTCCATATCTGCCCCCCCTGTGACTTTTTCTTGTTCCCAAAACAGATTCTTTGATCCATTTTTTGGAATGGGCAAAAATCGAAGACGAGCCAAAGAACGTGCAAGCAAAGCAGCTGTCAAAAATTAACTGAACATTTCAAATGGCCATACTTGTCGAGAGACAAGAGTACCAATATAATGCCACAAAAAATCGAAAATTGAATATACGTAACCCGCGAAAATTCAAAATTCGCAAAACTTTTTGAACAGACCTCGTATGGTGGGTATGGCAGTATATCCCATCCAAGCTCTAAAAACTTTTTCCGAGATCAAAATTGCCGGATCGAAATTTCGCAAATCAGTTTTGGCACTAGCGCCCACTTAACACATCTTCTCAATACAAATCGAATAGTTTTTTTCTTGCTTGAAGAAAGCAATTAAAAAATAAAATATGCCAAAAATGCTGTTTTTCACTTTCCATATTTAAAAGGGTATCAACCAAAAATTAATGTGCTGAATCAAGCGAATTTTTTTAAAAGCAAGCCCTGCTATGTCAGCTATGAAAATACGTATGATTATGCGCCTTAAGTGTGAAGTTAGTTGTGAGAAAAGACAATTAAGCCCTCTGTTGGGAAAAAACAACATTACTTTTCGAACATCCCAATATTTCATTAAAAAATTTTCTCAGTTCGACAAATAGCAAGCACACTATGCTGGTTATGTTGCTGATTATGATGAAAGAAGTACACGCTAAGTTGCATTATAAAAACGATTATTTTTATTGAAATAATTGGATAATTTCCAAGCATTGCTAATGCGCATATCTTTTCATGAATAAATTGCAACCCTTGCCAAATGCAACTGATATTAACAGAATATTTGAACATGGCCGACTGAAAACAAATTTCTGTGGGAAAATACCTTATTATCCGCTCTTGAGATAATAATTCGTTGCAGAATCTTTACCTTCCTATATGATGGTGGAGAAGTCCGTTGTTTGTAGTATAAATAAAATCATATAGAAATATATATACCTTATCGAAAATGTGCAGTTTTAAAAGCAAAACTATGAATAATTGTAGATTTCATACAATAAAAAAACCCGTAGCCAAAAAATCATTTTATTATCAAAGTTATTTTATAATTTCTAACCTATAAGTTATTACTACCTCATTAAAAAATTATCTATCACAATTTTTTTATATACATATATTATCTGTTTTTATATGTAACATCTTTAATTTAGCCATTACAAAATCAAGATCCCATCGCAACTCATTATTTCCGGCTTTAAGATCAATTCCATTTATATAACTTTCTTCGAAAGTCTTATTCCTTTTAAGATGTTCTGTTTTTTAATATCAGAAAGACAACTACTATGGTAAAAATGCTAACAGAACAATATAATGAAGCAGAAAAAAACAATGTTTTGCTGCAACAATGACTTCCACGCGTTCTATCTATTATGACAAAGACATTCGATTGAAGCGTCACGAGAAATAAAAGTACTTAAGTTCTGGTTAAATAAAATACAGTCGAACTAAACTAGACCAATACGAATGAAAGGATATTGATAAGAATGACAAACTATATAAGAAATAATGAACGAGATTTTTCTCAAAATACAAAAATCCTAAAATACTGGAAAAATAAGGAATATCATCTTCGTTTGGTACTTCTATAATGACTCCTATGTAGAGTAGCTTCGACGAAAATTTTTATCAATAGAATAGCATCAATAGATCATAATAAAATAGAATGGAGAGAAGAATAGTGGGTGTATGGTGGATGTATTAACAAAAAATGGAATAGCATTCAGGGTACAAGAATGTGACAAAAGATACTTAAGTGTGGCGAAAAACAAAAGATGTCCTGGAACAACAGTTCCCAAAGAGTTTGCTTAGATCTTGATTTATTCTGTTCCACTTTTATTTATTTTCGTATTCTCGTACACTGTTCGGATTTCTTGTTCTTGTCCTCATTTAATTTTCATTGTACAGCATTTTACTCGTAAGTTATTTGAGAATTTTTTCACAATTTATTCAGTCCAAGTTTTTAGCTATTCTCTTAGACGAGTAGATAGTTATAGTGTGTTTTTTTATTATTATTAAGAAGTTTTGCACTCCAAAAAAGGAATATTTTTTCATAAACCAGAGTGTATGTATTTACTTGTAGTACTCAAATAAAGTTTTAGTTAGACATTTTTCTCAATATTCATTTGTTTAGCAGTAACTAAAAAAAACTGCATTCCTTAAACAAAATAAGGCAACGCCAATTCTGATATCGTATCTCATGGTCTTTTAGATACGGCCTGATTATCTTGCTCTATCATAATTATGTTTCCTTTCTATTCCTACCAGAATTACAATATCATATACACTAATGTTTTTGCTTTTTAAGTAATTATATTACTAATATATATATTTTATATATATTTAAAAAAAGACCATCCACGCATTATAAATCACCAAAATTCACTTGCCGATCCTTTTAGAAAACACTCATCGATATATAAAACGGTTTTGAAGAGAGCGATCTACGAACACCTCCACGTATCAAGAATGAGATTTAGGACATTTTTAGCACGACTCAAGTAGGTAATACTTTTTCTTTTTCTGCAAAACTACTAATTTGAATGATTCTAAAATAGTAGAATTTTTTTTAGAAACATTCTGTATTAATAAGGATGTAAACTTAGACCTCCTTAGCATTTGGCCAATTCTGTTAGTAGGCGTGGCAGATTATAGATAGCTCTAAGCACCGCACACTAGATCTTTTCTACAGACAAGTCCATTATTTTTCTATAACTCCCACGTGTCCGAAATATCCAACATAACTTGACACTACTATTATTGAGTAGGTTATGTTGAATTTTATTGATTTTAGAATCACTTAGTAGTCTGCGAATGACTTTGACGGTGGGAAGACTCAGGCAATTGTGAGAACATTTCATTGATCGAAATGGCCTATACCAATTTCAATCGCTTTTTTTAATACCTACAACTTCTCATACTACGGAGACAGTCTGTATGAAAAGTTGTAGGCTGGAAAGACCCCACAATGAAGATCACGTATTTAATGGAATACACATTCTTCGAGATAGACGAGTGCCTTTTTAAAGCTACCCGGAGGATGCTGAAATGATATTTGGAAGTGGGAAGAGAAAGATAAGATATCTACCGCTTATTGAGATCGTGAAGGTGAAGAAGGCTTCGTGAAGGTGAAGAAAGATATGTTTTCGACCAGGTTCGATTAGGAATGAGTATACCGGTAATTCCGATATGCTTCGACTGGCTAGTCTGATACAACAGTTAACCGCTATGTGACTCTTTTCACGAAATGACGAAAAAAGTCGGTTGAAAGTTATCAATAAAGAAGTCCCAATTTATGGTAGTTTTTTTCTAGAAATTTTAAAATGCTAGGCAAAAGACAAATTGGTCTGAAGTTTTTATTTTTCTATTCAATTGCTATGGCCACTTCCAGGAGTTTATAAATATAGACCTATCAAGAATTTTATTAAAAAGAATAATCATTTTTACGAAGTTTGGTCTAGGCCTGTTGAATTCAACTCCAAGAATGTGTTTGGCCTACCTCGTCTTCTGTCACTATAGACTTTCAGGGCAATATCTTTCTTCTAAGCTTACTTTTATTCACAAATGGGCGGTTGCATTACTTTAATTCACAAATGGGCCTTAAATAGGCTTTGGAATCGTTCACTATTGCGTAAAGAGCTAAAAATTCTTCAAAATATCGTCCTCTCAAATGCAGCCAATAGTTTGCAACGGATTTTTTTGAGAATCCAAGTTTACAAAAATACACGAGGACTGGTAAGATTAGTATCTTCTAAGGAGTAGCGTTGATTTTATGGTCAGAATTTTGGGGCAAATTAATTAAGACTTACTAAAACAGGCTCTATTGGCTGCCAACTACCATGCTCGAATTTTTTCTTCCATGCTATTTTCAGTTGCGATCCTTAACCCCAAACAGGAAAATTATTTAACTATTTCGAAGCTATAATGTCCTATCTGTATGCGATTAGTGCTAACTAATTAGACTGACCATGATTAATTTATGAGCTCCTGTATATATAATACTATCCAATTTATCAATATTTTTTACATTGGTACATATTAGTATAACTTGAGAAGCATTTCCTTTTGGAAAAGACTGATCCTTTAAACAATGAAAATTTTATGTAGAACTTTTGAAGTACATTATTAAAATGTATGCTTCTTTAGTAAACATGATCCTAATTGTTAATTTAGAATTTTATGTTTTTGCGTTTTTTTTAAATATACTATCGAACGTTTTTATTTTCATCTGTGACATCATCCTGTCAGTTATCTTTTGACATTTCACCAAAATTAGTCCATCAGTTTTCAGCTTTCACCATTAACACTTGAATATCTTCTGCTGTCTTATCGTCAAAAGCTTCCCTTCGTAGAGTTTAGAAAGTTCAACTATTTTAAAGATCTTTTCTTTGGCTAGCTTAGTTAAATATATTTCCGTGCGAAAACTAAATCGTGTTTAAGAGCGAAATGGCAATTAAATAATGAATACGGTAAGAAACTTATGGTTAAGCATTTTCTAGCCTTTAAAAATATTTATAATATGAAAAATTAATTTCATAACAAAATGATTAGTCTTAAAAATAGTTTCTATCAGTTTTTAAGTTTTATATAATCATTTTATGGCATCAATCCTCTGCCCTTTAGAGAATGTTAACTGTCTCTTATATAATATTCGTGATATAATCGTATTTATATTTAACAAACAGAAGGAGGCCATCATTTGATATGATCGTAAAATCATTTTTCAAATTCACATATTAGAACAGTATGAATTTTTAATAGAGCATCGATTTTGTTAATGTATTATTCAATTACACATATGCTTACAGTAGCAGTTTGTAGAAATAATTAATTAGTAATAAAAATATTTTGTTATCAGTCATTATTGGCTAACTATATTATTAATGATAACCAGTCGTAATAATTATTTGAATTCATAATAACACCAAACACGTGTAATTTATTAAACGAAATTCGAAAATTTCAATATTTGCTGTAATCTACTTTGTGGATAAATTTCTGTGGTAAACCGTATTTGAATTATTTAATTTCCTGTTTCAATTGGAAGCCGCATCCTTTAATTTGAGAGAAGTTTGAGTGCAACCGAAAATGCTATTAGACACATGGCTTATGTTTTAATGTATTTGTATGCATATACGGTAGTGTATGTATATACATTTATTTGAATCGATTACTGAATGAGCAAATAATATATACGATTATATACTATAATTCTTGTTTTTTCTCTCTTTCTCTATAGTCTATCTCTATGTATCTTTGTCACTGAGATATTATTTTCTAGAAATTTCTAATCCAATTTGAAACATTTTGTATAAACTATTACAACTAAAATCACAATAACCGTATATGGCATAATCAAATGGTATGCAAGGACCTCCTTCTTTATCTGTACATAAGGTAAACTTAAATCCCTATTACTGAACCGTTTGAAGTAACATATACTATTTAATAGGATTATTCTTGTTTGATATTTTATGTAAGAAGAAATATCAATGAATTTTGTATCATTTCATCTACCCCAAATCTATTTTATTTAAAATCAATTCGAGCAAATTGGTTTGTTTATAATTAATTGGAAACTTTTCGCCATAGTAATTGCTATTATGAGAATTTATGCTATTGAAATTGTAAAAGCATTCAATTCATAGTCAAATTATTTGACTTTAGTTGATCTGAAATACTTTGTATGAACAATTTTGTTAGCATTACTAGTAAATTATGAAAATTTATTAATTTGTTGAGTGTTTTCTCTAATACCCATAGTTACTCGTATAAAACATAATATATCTATAAGAATACTATAATATTTTTAAAAAAAAAAATTTAAATTTACAACATTAACACAAATTAAACCCAGATAATTAAATGGAATAACTGCCTTTTGATTGCATGGTTTATTGTTCAAAGGTACGGAAATGATGTTGCCATAGCTTCTTATAAATGCATTAAAAATCGTGACCTGTTTTTATATTATTTCTCACTAACTGGGAAATATTGGTACAGTAAAATCTTTAATTGAAAGAAAGAGTGGACATTTTTTTATTAGAAAATGCTGCCATTATCAAACCAAACTTTAAAAATATGTTATAATAAAACTCTGAATATTATGAATTTCTTTACGGCAATCGATCGTAGTCTTTATGATTTCTTTTTATCTTAAATTTAATAACTCTGATATCCTAAGCAAATACCATTTAATCCATAATTTCTTTACGGATATGACGCACTCCATGGTATAATAATACTTTATAATAATAATATGCTTTGCTTAGTTTCATAAGAAAAGCTGTCAGAATCAACCTACGCGATATATAAAGTCGCCCGAATGCGTTATGGTCGCCAAAATGATCTCCGTTATGGTCGCCAAAAATGATCTCCGAAGTCTTAAAGACCTTAAACATGGGTTAATTGAAAAAGTTCGTGTCGTTTTTCCATAAAACAGAGGCGGTAAATCATAGTATTAGAATCAATTTATTCAAACCAAATATTCTCTATTAATATCGACAATGTTTTGCCATATTTTGGGTACAGCCATGATTCCATTAGTAGAGAATATCTCTGGTTTCTGGTTGAGAAACTAACTCAAGGGGTTTTGACAGGCCTCGCTTGTAGCCAGCTTGGTTGCATTAAGAGACCTCCACAAGGATCGAAACACGTTTAAGCTAAACTGTCGATTTATTAAAACTTCTTTAACATTTTTGTTGAGTCCTCAAAAATGTGTGTGGTTGACCATTATCGAGGTGGAAAACTATATACGAGGTCTGTTCAAAAAGTATCGCGAATTTTCTGTTTTTCGAAATTTTTTTATTTATTCATGAATATCTTTTTTGTCCCCTTCAAAGTAATCCCCACCACATATTATACACTTGTGCCAATTCTTTTTCAAATCCTCGAAGCACTTCAAAACATAATTGTTTGTGATCATGTTCAGCTCCTCAATCGTAGCGTATCATCATCATTTCATGGGGCTCTTCAGTTTCCGGAATAAGAAAAAGTCACAGGGGGCCAAATCTGGGGAATACGATAGCTGCGGCATTATTTTTATGTTATTTTTGGCTAAAAACAATACACTAATAATGCCGCAGCCACCGTATTCCCAGATATGGCGCCCTGTGACTTTTGACCGTTATCATAGTGCAAAAGAGCAATTTTTGTTCTTTCACAAATCCGGGTGTTTCTGGAGGATTGCTTCACGCAACTTGCGCATAACTTGCAGATAATATTTCTTATTGACCGTTTTACCCTTTGGCAAGAACTTATGATGCACCACACCCCTGCAATCGAAGAAAACTGTAAGCAAACCTTTTACATTCACCCGACCTTGGCGCACTTTTTTCGGTCTTAGCTCGTGCGGCAGCTTTCATTGGGATAATTGAGCTTTGGTTTCCATGCAATAACCATAAACCCATTATTCGTCAATAGCTCTTTTGCTCTTTGGAACAAATTTGGGTCGTCGCGGACAGAGTCCAACAGCTCCTTAGCAATGTTAATGCGATACTGTTTTCGGCCGGAATTGAGCAATTTTGGTACGAATTTCGCGGCGACACGTCTCACGCCAAAATCATTGGTAAAAATCGAATGGCACGAGCCAATCGTTATGTTTAAGTCCTCAGCAACTTCTCTAACGATTGGCCAATACTATTTTCATCACTTCATGAATGTTTTCGTCTGTTGTTGACGTGCTCGGGCGTCCGGCATGCCTTTCGTTGTTCACATCTTCTCCGCCCTTTGAGAACATTTTGTACCACCGATAAACGTTACTTCGGTCCAAGGTAGCTTCACTATATGCAACATTCGGAATTCGTCCTCGCAATTCTTGATCCATTTTTTGGAATAGGCAAAAATCAAAGACGAGCCAAAACACGTGCAAGCAAAGCAGCTATCAAAAATTAAATGAACATTCAAAATGGCCGACCTTATCGGCATAAGTGAGAGACATAAGTACCAACATAACGCCACAAAAAATCTGAAATCGAACGTACGAAACCCGCGGAAATTCAAAATTCGCGATATTTTTTGAACAGACCTTGTATGTGATCAATCGCTTGGCGTAATATCATAATCTGCTCACAATACAGTACCGAATTTATAGTTTGATCAAATAGTAGTAGTTCATAATAAGCGATCACCTTCCACTCCCACAATTCACACAGCAAACCCTTATTAGTTATCGATTCTGACTTTAAAATTGATTGTTCGTCTCTGCTTTTCCACCGATATTCTTTTATTTTACCCTTTTTTCATCACCAGGTAAGATTTTATTTAAAAAAAGCTTAAATTTATTGTGCTGGAGCAGCGTATCGCAGATGTTAAATCGATCTTGTCGTTTACAATCAATTCATGATGTATCTAAGCATTGAGCTTCCTTTTGTACCCAGCCTTTCGTAAATGGTTTAAAATGGTTTGATGATAAGTATTTAATTTATAAGTTAAGACATAACTACTGATATGCCGGTCTTGCTCAATTTTTCTGATAATTTTATCACTTTTTTTGGTAATTGACTGACCAGAACGGGGCTCATCTTGGATATACTTAGATTAAAGAAGTACTGGATAGGCCTCTACACAAAAATTCTGTCCAAATTTTGTTGGCAATACATTCATAGAACGCACACACATGCAATACAACAGAAACGGCGTAAATCATTGGGGGCTAATTTAAAAGTTCAGTATGCGATTGAAGCGGTTCGTTTAAAACCATTTTTCATGTGTGATATCATACATACACGTATGCGTAAAGAAGCAGATTTTTTATTATTGCGGGTCTTGTTTGATGGAATTAGTTTAGTAAATATGCAATAAAACACAGTATTCTATTTTTAAATATTTATTTATTTATTATGTATTTTCATTTTATTTATTTCACTGTATATTATTTATTAAAAGAGAATTTTTAAAGTGGGGAAAAGTATATAAAAATATGAATTGTAAGTTATTTGATTATATGAAAGCAATTATGTGCACAATAAGATGTTAATTGTATACAACATTAAAGGAAATGCTTTAAAACAAAAATAGAAAATGAAAAATTTAATGTACTTAAATAATTAATAACTTATATTCTAAAAAAAATGAAAACAATATTATTTAGTAATAATATGGTCTAATAGAGCAATCAAAACAAATTTATTTAAATAATAAGCTTACCGAAGAATAAACTTTATTTATTATAACACAATGAAAACAGCAATGGAAAATAAACAGAAAAATTAGGTGCCTTAAACTTTCTTACACACACTTTATATACACCGGCACTGTACTATTTTATGGTAAACATTGAACTGTCAACATCGGATTCACAAATGACAAAGCTAACCCTCAAGTCTCCACTTTCATGGAGAATTAAAGTTTTCAAACTCTCCGAAAGTCTACAAAATTGAGGCGGTTTATATTTGATTGATATTTACGAAATGTATAATAAACCTAAAATAGAATTCCATTTTGTATCAAAAGATTGTACAAAAAATAAAAATGACCTATCGTTGTATTTAAATTATATTTTTGTTTCCAGTAAGTGAATTAAAATAAATATAAATTATGCTTTTGCAATTAAAAAAATTTCCATTACGACACATAGATGGCAGTGCGTGTCATGTCTACATATAAAATTTTTGACAGTCGTATCCCCCTAGTAAAAATTTGTACACAAAATTGTGTATACATATACGGTAAGGGCCTATCCAGGTATTCTTTAATCTAAGTGGATATCAAAATTTTCAGAACAAAAACGATCTTAAACACCACAATATTTTTCACAAGCTTGCGATTCGTTTTTGCCTTTGTCAAATGGTATGATAAAATAAAACGAATTTTCTATTTATTTTGGTTTGTTTTTAAACTTAAAAAAGTTTTCTTGCATTACACCGATATCAATAAAATTT
The DNA here is from genome assembly GCA_958298945.1 of Atherix ibis. Lineage (NCBI taxonomy): Eukaryota > Metazoa > Arthropoda > Insecta > Diptera > Athericidae > Atherix > Atherix ibis. Next base: position 35,065,991 of record OY282609.1, read on the forward strand.
CGTGTCACCTTTCAAAAACGCATTTATTGTTATTGTAATTTGCTGTTAACTCTAACTGTCGGAAAACGTCACAAACTCTTTCGATTAACTAATATGAGCATTTTAATATATAACTCAAAATTGAATCCCTTAAAGAAAATATTTGCAATTTTAAATTTAGCTTTTTAATTTGGCCAAATATTATCAAATTGGATGTCCACTAAATATGAATATCAATACCATATGTATGTCAATATTTAAGGATTGCCCGTCGAAAAAACTACTAACATTATTGTGAATGTTCTATTAATTTACCATGCAACGGTCTCTACGACAACAGCCATAGACCAGGTATGACCGGTGACTTAAAGTAGTCATAAGGTATATCCAGCATGTCGTAAGCGTTACCTCTAGTAGAAAGGTCCTTTAAAAAAGTGTATAAAATAGTCCAGTGCTGGAGGCTGAAACTACATATTTTTATCAGTTTGGTCAACTAAGTATTTTTCTAAAAACAATAACAGTTTAAAATAAATTACCCTTAAGAGAATTCAAGTTAAATATTTTGTTAATTTTTTGGATCTTGTGAAAGAATTTAAGAAAATCACTTATACTGGAGTTCCTTTACTATTTGAATGGATTCGAGATCGTGCAAAGTTATTTAAAAAAAATAACACATTAGAGTTGTTCAGATGATGATGTTTTCAAGAAAATTTATTTTTAAAATACACTACAAACTATAATAAAGCATTGGATCTACTAAAAATTCAACAAATATTATCCTTCTGGCTTAGACAATTTTTTGCGAATTCTTCGTAATTGCGTCTAAAGATTTATTAGGGACGCAATGAAACTATTATCACTCTTAAGAGAGTATTATAGAAAAATATTTCAGTAATGCAACTAACTCATGTTTATAAAAGCAACTTGTTTTGAGAAAAACGAAATCAATAATTTTGAAATAAATGCAATTCGTATTTATTTAAAGATCAAAAATTATTTAGTACTCGTAAGAATAATTTATGATAAATTAATTAAATTTAAATTTTAAATAGGTTTTTATCATTATTGCTAGTCAACCATGGGACTGCAAAAAATCCAAATATATTATCGACAACGGCAGGCGAAACAATACCTTCGCCCAAAAATAATTCATATTTAAAGAGCCAAGAATATTATGAATTTTTCTAAAATATTTCAATAAGGAATATTTATGTTTTTATGATCTTAAATGAATAATGTCTATTGTCTTATATCGATCTAAAAAATTTACTTAAGTCTCTATTATTGATATAACCAAGAATCATCAGTTTGTATTTGAAAAAGGAATCCAATTCTAAAATCCTAGATTTGTTTATGACAAACGATTATATTCTATTTGATGGAATAAATACGATTATAGGCTTATAAATAATAATCGATAGCTAATATTGGACAAAAATCAGCATAAATAAATATTATTTGACGATCAATACATGAGCGCATCTAATAATCCAATATACTTTCCATGAAACAGCATTGAGTGAAGATAATCGAAGTGAAATTTAAGAATCTTTGATTTCCGGGATTGCCATATTCTTATCTGTTGTATTTTATTGCTTAAAGTCTATACCATTATTTTGATTTATACACAGTATGTGAACTTTATTTTGATAAGTATAGTTGTGATTAATTATATTATATTTGAGGTAGATTTTTTTATTTTTATATGATTTCAATAGTAATAAATATTTAAGAAAAAAATGATATTTATCTACTGCTCTTTGGTGGGAAAGTTAATTATTTAAAATATGTTCTTGCATTATTTTTTGAAGGGGAGTAATGGGCCGCTTCTTTTGCTATTTCTAAGGTCTCTATGGCAAGAGCTTAAAACCAATTGAATTACATCTAAAATTGTAATTTTTAAGAAATATAATGGTTTTATAATACGAGGTCTTTTAAGAAATATAATAGTTTTATAATACGAGGTCTGTTCAAAAAGGATCGCGAATTTTGAATTTCCGCGGTTTACGTATATTCGATTTTTGATTTGTTTTTGTAGCGTTATGTTGGTACTTATATCTCTCACTTATGCCGACAAGTTTGGCCATTTTAAACGTTCAGTAAATTTTTGACAGCTGCTTTGCTTGCACGTGTTTTGGCTCGTCTTCAAACTATTATATTTCCAAAAAATGGATCAAAGAATCTGTATCAAATTTTGTGGAAAAACAAAATTAATTGCGCGGACGCATTCCGAATGTTGACTGTGGCATATGGTGTAGCTACCTTGGACCGAAGCAACATTTATGTCGCCGAGAAGATGTGAACGACGAAAAGCCTGCCGGACGCCCGCGCACGTCAACAACAGACGAAAACATTGATGAAGTGAACAAAATAGTATTGGCTAATTGTCGAATCATCGTTAGAGAAGTTGCTGAGGACTTAAACATATCGTTTGGCTTGTGCCATTCGATTTTTAACAATGATTTTGGAGTGAAACGGGTCGCTGCGAAATACGTACCAAAATCGCTCAATTTCGCCCAAAAACAGCATCGCATTAACATTACTAAGGAGCTATTGACTCTGTCCGCGACGATCCAAATTTGCTCCAGAAGGTCATATCTGGTGACGAATCATGGGGTTATGGTTATGAGGTGGAAACCATAGCTCAATCATCCCAATGTAAGCTGTCGCACGAGCCAAGACCGAAAAAAGTGCGTCAAGTTCGGTGGAATGTGAAGGTTTTGCTTACAGTTTTCTTTGATTGCAGGGGCGTGGTGCATCATGAATTCTTGTCACAGGGTAGAATGGTCAATAACGAATATTATCTGCAACTTATGCGTGAAGCAATCCGCCAGAAACACCCGGATTTGTGGAAGAGCAAAAATTAGCTTTTTCCATTTTTTGCCAAAAACAACACACTAATAATGCCGCAGCCTCCGTATTCCCCAGATCTGGCCCCCTGTGACTTGTTCTTGTTCCCGAAACTGAAGAGCCCCATGAAAAGACGACGCTGCGCTACCATTAAGGAGATAAATGATTTTTTGAAGTGCTTCGAGGATTGGAGAAAACGTTGACAGAAGTGTATAATATCTGGTGGTGATTACTTTATATTGATAAACAAATAGATATTGATGCACAAATAAATACAATAATTTTTGAAAAAATATAAAATTCGAGATACTTTTTGAACAGACCTCGTATATAATAAGTACCAATATATTAGAATAATGATTTGAGTGTGAAATTATTTCTTTCAAAGCCTCGACGATGGAAATAATGCATTTTTAAAAAATTTGGAAAAAAGTATCTTATTAGTAAAAAGATACTTTAGGTAGAAATAACATCGCATCTTCATTATGAAAAACATGCGTTGTATGGTAATTACAATTTTTTTTATTGCATTTTATTTGCTTATTTTAAACTTAAATTTTACTACATGTTTTGTCAAATTTTCAAATAATTTTAATTCGAATTTGATTTTATAAAATTATTTTCTGTTTGTTAAAAAATATTATATTATCATAAATATAATTTTATGATTTTGATGGGAGTGAGGGCTTTTCTCAGTCCATAAGTCCTAGATTCCCTAAAAAATTGTCACGTCCTAAAAAAGAGCTTAAAGAATTTGTCTATAAATCTGAGTCTTGTGCAGACGTGTTTAAACTCAACTATCTATAAACGAAATTGAATTGAGAAAAAAAATTCTTACGTATAAAAACCTACTACTTTTATTTCATGGGTTCTAAATCTTTGGTTTTAGGTTATTTACATTGTCTGTAATTTTTAATAATCATATCTACAGTTAATTTTTGTTTTCTTAATCAAAAGTTTGAATATTAATCAACATATTTATTTATTGTCACATCCCTGGTCTTATATTGAAGTATATATAACCGAAGATGTCACTACTATAAAGCGTCTCGTTGGCTTCATTGATTAAACAGGCGAATGGCACGATATATGGTATGATGAGGTCTTAACAAGTGAGAAAAAGGGAGAGCCACGTGAGTTCAACTTACTCACCCCTAAAGTGGTATTTACGAAAGACGATGAAAGACGACGGACCTACTTGTTCAGCTAACTCACACCCAAAGCGGTATTTGGACCGCATTTAACACCGAAGTCACCACCATCGTCGGCGTTTGCGTCTTCTCCTCAGTAAACCGTCTTCCGCTTAGCTTTCATTTTGATTGTTATTTTTTTTTATTACTTTTCGATACATAAATAAATATTCTTTTTATTACCATATCCATATAAAATAGATTTTTTCACAACTTACTAAATTTTTATCTTTTTCTTCCTTTTCAAATTGTACTATCCATCCTGTTGTTTCGTTCTATTTCTGTATTCATTTGAAAACATTTACTCTTTCGATTTTCCTAACTAAAATAAAGGACGATAGTGGCAATACGAATGAACCCCCACATCTAACGCAAATTCAAGCCTTTCATCATACCTGCTACTCCCTCGTATTTTGAGGAGAGTTTATATGATCATCTTGGATGAGCAATTGGGAGGATAGTTTACGAGCAAGTGGGAGGATAGTTTGAATACATTAATGAATGAATTGTTTCCTGGGATTGAAATGCAAGAGGAAGTGTATGTAGGCAGGAGGTACTCCCTGCCCTTTGATTGGGATGAGATTGAATGCTCTGTGTGGAGCACGAAAACTGAGAAGTACTCAAGGATTAGATGGTGTGACTGCGAATTATTCTCGCACATGTAAGTAGCCTATACGGTTAATGTCTGGAGAGTGGTGTGTTTCCGCGTGAATGTGAAGTTGGTAGACTTCAATGTGTCCGGCACTCAGTATGAATTTACAAAAGGTAAATCGACTGAGGACGATTGGATGTGCGTAAGACGGTATGTTACTGAGAGTGATAGTAGGTAAATATGTGGTGTGTTTGTGGAGTTCCGAAGTGCTTGATGGGATCGAATTATTGAGCGGCTTGAGGAGGTTTCATGTGAAGAAACTTCTCTATGGCAAAGTTACTTCCTTGAAAGATATGAGGTAATATGCGGGAACAATGGGAGGGTTGTTCGCCAGATAGCGCATGGCTATCCACAGGGATCTGTGGCCGGTCCCGCCGTCTGGAATATTATGATGAACGGTCTCTTAGTGCAGTTGGAGGAGACCGGTTGCGGTGTGATCGCATATTCGGATGATCTCCTACTTTTGATAGAGGGGGGGAGTACGTCTGCAGTAGAGATAGCGGGAAGCCGCTTTATGCAGATGGTGTCTGAATGGGGGAATAGAATGGGAGTGAATGTTTCAGAAAGAAAAATTGTGTGCATGTTTTGAAGGGTTTTTTGGCATTTCGTTTAGAGGCGGTCTGGGTCCGATACGCGCTGGAAGTTTGTTACCTTGGAGTAAAGACTAGAGAGAGGCTGAACTTTCGGCCTTACTTGCAACATCTAAGGGGGCACGTGGCCGGTTTGGTTGGAATGCTGGTGCGAGTATTTCGCAAAGCATTGGGAGTTCGATCTATAGCTGTGAAAGTTCTATACAAGGGTGTGTTTATTTCGTATGCTATGTATGCGTCGTGTGTATGGGCTGACATTATGCGCTACCAGTATATAAGGATAGGCAAAAATTCAGTACAGCGTATGACTCTGTATGCATTTTTGAAGGTATGTCGAACCGTTTCAACCGAAGCGATGCAGGTTCTCATGGCAGAAATTCATGAGAACCTGCATCGCTTCGGTTGAAGCATCCACTACAGTCTACGGCAGGGCATTCCGCTTGCTGGTTTTTCAGTTATTAATGAAGAGGTTCAGCATCTTAGTCCACGCCAGCGGCGTGTACTGGTCCTAAACAGAATGTATGAAACTTGGCAACGTCGATGGGGTGAACGTGTCAAAGGCAGATGGACGCACATGTTCTTTGCGGATGTGTGCTTTGCATCTGCGTATGGAATTGAATTTGGTCTGTAACTTGGGTATTTACTCACGGGACACGGCAGTATGAATGGGTTCCTGTACGGGAGTGGATTGGATGCGGAGGCTACCTGCCCTTGTGGGGCGGCTGCGGAAACTGCCAAGCACCTTCTCGTTGAGTGTGGCCTGTATGGGAATTTGCGTGACTTACATGTAGGTGCATGTGGAATCGTGGTGAATGATGAGGGCATGGATGTGAGTAGTGTGTTGTGTGTGAGAGAGCGGTATGAATGCCTTAATAGATTTACCGTGGGACTTTTCTGCAATTATCTTGGGCACTGTCACTGCTTATGACAGTAGAGGTTTAGATAGTCCTCGCCACCAGCAGGTGGAGTAGTCAGCTTGTAACTGATTACTAACTGTTAACTGCCAGTAATGGTGGTGCGTTGATTGAGCGTAACTTATCCCTATAGTCGTAGGCGACTCATGGTTTAAGGTTTTTGACAACTAGGCCATGTTAAATAACAATATACAACTGCTCCTTTTGGACTTATCACCCCCAATCTGTAAGTTTTTTCCACCACCCAAAGAAAATTAATAATAATCACTTTTAATTCATTATTAATTTTATAATAACATAACGATAGAAATTTAATTCGCTGATCACCAAATGAACTTTTCCTCGAAATCGTCTATTTAAATAGTATTTAAATAAAAATAATTGTAAATATTTTAATAGTGTCCATTTTTTGTACTTGAAAAGTAATAACCCGAGCAGTATTTTATAAATATAAAGTAAGCTTTGGTAAAGTAACCAATTAGCATTTTCCAAATATTTGGAATCAATAATATTTCCATTATATAATTAAAGAGGTAAGATATTCTTATGTAGAATATCTAAAAATAACCCTAAATATTTTAAAGATACCCCGTTTCTTCCAGGTATAATTCCGTTTAAAGAATTCAATAATAACTTTCCAAGTGATATTGGCTGGTTTAAGGTACATTTGGAAGGAGACGAAATTGGCAAGAGGTTTTACCTTGAGGATTCCTTGTCTCTATGACATTCAACACTGAGTAGTTTATTCAAGAAAAATGCCCTAGCTGCTGGGAGTTCCTGAACGATAAAAACGTAGTCGGTTAAAATCTCATTATGAGTCTCAATCGATGTAATAATACCATTTAATATTTTGGACAACCGAAAATTCGATTAATATTTTCATACGCTTCGTTTGAGAAGCATCTGATATTAAATGGTGATAGTAAACTCATTCTAAGCTGTACCAGGTGTATAAGCTTAAATCCGCTGTTTAGTTATAGATAGCGTGAGTGACCGTATTAAGCTACCATGGGCACACCATACTTTTTATGACTTTAACATCTGTCAACATTAAAAAGTGAACATTGTCAGCAAATTCGTACAACAACATACATTTTTCCTTTGGTAAGCATGTCTAGTTTTGTGCCAGAAAAAGAGCATATGCGTGAAGCTCTGCTTTTCTTCGTCAATCGCATCGAATGCTTATGGAGGCCTAAAGTCATAGTGCTTTATCGGAAACAACGTGCCGAGATTGTTTTCGTCGGTTCAAAGACGACAGTTTTGACTTTTGGGACAAGAAGCGTGAAAATCGGCATAGGAAGGTTGAGGACCATCAATTGCAGGCTCTTTTGGACGAAGACGATACCCAATTGCAAAAAATGCTTGCGGAGCAATTGGGTGATACTCAACCAGCTATTTTTATGCATCTACGTGCCATGGGGAGGATTGGAAAGATCGGAAAATGGGTGTCGCATGAATTGAACGATAGGCAAATGGAGCGACGCCAAAACACATACGAAATTTTGCTCGCCAGACAAAAAACAAAGTCGTTTCTGCATCGGATTGTGACAGGCGATGAAAAGTGGATATATTTCGAGAATCCTGAACATAAGAAATCGTGGGTTGATCCCGGCCAACCATCAACATCTTCCCCAAGACCAATTCGCTTCAGACGGAAGACGATGCTGTGCGTTTGGTGGGATCAGGAGGGTATCGTCTACTATGAGATGTTGAAACCTGGTGAAACTGTTAATGCCCACCACTACCACTAACAACTGATGATCAAATTACACCGTGCTCTGCGTGAAAAAAGGACGGATTATCAACAAAGACATGACAAGCTGATTTTCCTCCATGAAAACGCACCATCGCACACGTCAAAAATGGTCCGAAACTAATTGGAGACACTAAACTGGGAGGTGCCACCCAACCTCGCTTATTTACCAGACCTGGCTCTTTCCAACTACCTCCTGTTTTCGTCGATGGGTCACGCGCTCGCTGAGCAGCACTTCGATTCTTACGAAGACATCCGAAAATGGCTTGATGAATGGTTTGCCTCAAAAGAAAAGGAATTTTTTTGGCGTGGTATCCACAAATTGCCCAAGAAATGGGAAAAATGTGTAGCTAGCGATATCAAGTAGTTTGAATAAATTTTTTTTGCATTCTATAAAAAAAGCATGCGTTTATTTGACTAAAAAACAACGGATTTAAGCTTATACACCTGAAGAGCTTTAGCCTACTTTACTGCCTTTTTTAATTTTGGAAATTTAAGTCTCATTTGAAGAAGAACGGCAATACTTCTTCCAGTCCTAGTTTCGCTCGCGTCTTTAGGTATCTGAATACAGCTACCTGTTTGGTATTGACTTTTGAATATGCCAACCATATTTGTCGCTTTCTGGCTAATGATCAAAGTGGAAGGTAAAGCGTTCATGTCCTTAATTATCTTGGTCTTAGATCATTCAAGTTTGTTTGGTTTCCCTTAAAATGTGAAAGTGGGTGGTTTTATATGAGCGTGTAATCATTTGCATACACAGCGATTTGGTGATGGTATATTTCCTCTTAGTATTTCTGTACCTTTCATGAAAATATATCATTCATTTGTGAAAAAAAAGCTTAGATAAAATTCTTAATGAACCCTAAATAAAGCTGTCGGCGTTGAAGTCTCCAAGAATGATGGTGTTCTGAAGTAACTAGACTGTGCCAATCTTTTAAAGAAAATGACATGTTATGCTCAACATTAACATCAAGAATGTTAAGCTTTAAAAAGATAGTGAGAGAAATGAATATAGTTGTTAACTCTGTTAAAATTATCTCATAAACAGTGGTGAATAATAAAACCTAAAACCCCTTTAAATTATAAAACGCACAATTATATTTGTTATAAATTTTTTTGGATATATGTAGCGGCAATTTAAATCCCTCTAAATTATTCATGAAACTATAGAAGAAGCCATTATAGGATAAAATTGCTTCTTTTTTTAGAAATAGTGTTGCAAGACTATATGACACAATTACTGCATGAGTATAAATAATAAAGTAAGTATTTTATTATTTTAATCCTTTGGTTTTACGTTTATCTCAACAGCAGCAAATTCAGATCACTTATTATATTTCTTTCATTTTGTTATAGGATAATATTTTGCACAATTATTTAATTATGCAGAGAAGTAAGTAATTAACAATTTTCTTTATTTAACACCTGTGTTTATTGATGAGAGTCTTTATCATAAATAGAAATTATATTAAATAGCTGATATAAGAGATAAGGAAGTAACAATTTTCCAAATAATAATTTGGAATACTTATTATGACCACAATATTTTTACGTCTGCTGATATGAGAGAACCTAAAAATAAAATATTTAAAAAAAAATCAAGTTAAAGACAAATTAAAAGGTAGCAATTACCTAGTATTAATTGAAGAACTCCAGTATAGTTTTATAAACAAAAAATAATTTTGAAACAATTACTGATGTATAAAAATTGCTTGTGAATAAATACACTATTTATGAAAGGCCTCAAATATATCAATACAAATAGAAAAACCAAATGGAGAATTAATTAAAATGAATGGTGGATTGGTACAAAAATAATGGTGCATATTAATTAAAGGATTTAAATATGAGCCAATCAATTGCAGGATTGATAATATATTCATGCGAGTACCATCGTTAAGTATTCCAGTTGAATATCAAATAACCTGTCCGTAAAGATTAATCAATGAAAAGGAAATATGTACTCACATAAGCCAATTTTAATATAAATCTATGAGATATCAAAAACATATTTTGTACCATTGAATATTGATTAATTCATCTATGCAATAATGTATACTAACTAATTTTGTATAGTTGCTTTCAAACACTCAACCTCGAATTAATCTAAAATATTATCTACACTTTCATTAAATTTAATTCTATTCCATTCCAATAAAATAGTTGAATACAAACACCATTTCTGTATTATTGATATTATTAAAAGCGTTCACATGACCACTTTGTATTAAGGCGTTATAGCGAAGGCCTACTAATTGAGTAATATTAAAGATTTTGATGATTTTATATTTGTACGAGTATATAGGCTAACAATCAGGATTATACGGTTTCAATAATGTTTACTTACTAATAAGTAATATCAATTGAACCTTACGCAGGAGTATCAGAAGTTAGTAGGCAAAATAAAGGACTCGACATGATGTGGCATAAGCACAATATATGTAAAATCGTATTTTCAATATAATTATGAGTAGTATTGATTAGTTTAAATTTGGTTTTGGTTTTTCCTTTTTAATATTAGTACTCTTTAATGATCATTTTTAACCCAAATTTGATGTTTTTATATAACATTCAAATCGAAACATACAGTATAACTTGATTCTGAAAGTTTTGAAGCATATATAAAAGATTTTATCGCTATACTTGTTATCAAAGCAAGCTAGTTATTTCAGTAATATTTCAGTAACTTATTGTAGTTGAAGTCAATACTTCAAACTAAAAACATTTAATAGATATAAAAAAGAATCCATACTTTTGCTGACCATTTGGTCTAACTTAGTAGAACTACAAATATCAAAGTTTTGTATTATAAGTTATTCAGTCTGTAATTTAGTAAATCAATAAAAAAGAAATTTTTGAAAATGACAAAATTAGAGCATCATAAATTTACATACTATAAAGTTATATGCTATAAAGTTATAAGACCTAACTATAGGTCTGTTCAAAAAGTATCGCCAATTTTGAATTTCCGCGGTTTACGTATATTCGATTTTCGATTTTTGTGTAGCGTTATATTGGTACTCATATCTCTCACTTATGCCGACAAGTTCCGCCATTTTGAATATTCAGTTAATTTTTGTCAGCTGCTTTGCTTGCACGTGTTTTGGCTCGTCTTCGACTTTGGCGCATTTTCGACCAAAAACAGCATCGTATTAACATTGCTAAGCAGTTGTTGGACTCTGTCCGCGATGACTCAAATTTGCTCCAGAGGGTCATAACTAGTGAAGAATCATGTGTTTAGGTTATGACGTGGAGTTCAGTCATCCCAATAGAAGCTGCCACGCCAAGTTCGTTCGAATGTGAAGATTTTGCTTACAGTTTTCTTCGATTGCAAAAAAATCAATAAGGAATATTACCTGTAAGTCATGCGCAAGTTGCGTGAAGTAATCCGCCAGAAACGCCCGGATTTGTGGAAGAACTAAAATTGGCTTTTGCACCATGATAACGCCCCTGCTCACGCATCGTTGCTTGTGCTCGAATTTTTGGCCAAAAACAACACACTAATAATGCTGCAGCCACCGTATTCCCCAGATCTGGCGCCCTGTGACTTTTTCTTGTTCCCGAAACCAAAAAGTCCCATGAAAGGATGAAGGTACGCTACGATTGAGGAGATAAAGACGGCATCGAAGGAGGAGCTGAACAAGATCACAAAAAATTATATTTTGAAGTGCTTAGAAGATTGGAAAAAGAATTGGCACAAGTGTATAATATCTGGTGGGGATTACTTTGAAGGTCACAAAAAAGATATTCATGAATAAATAAATAATTTTTGAAAAAACACAAAATTCGAGATACTTTTTGAACAGTGATCGTATTTATTCATTTACTTCCAATTCTCGGATAGTTCTTTTGTAATACTTTCATTTTATCCATTAAAACGCATTAATTATCTGGAATCATGAATTAACTTTCCAATTAGAGCACTCCAAAATTCATACAGAGTTAATTATGGCACAAAATTATTTTCCAATATAGTCTATTCCCTTGGAGGCGTGTGGTATATGAGACTTCTCAATAATGCTTTTGGTATCTAATACTTCTCTGAAATATTTTAATTAATATAATTACTTTTAATACTTCAATCTTGCTTCTCCCAATATTATTTTTAAGTAACAGAAAATACTGAAAACTTTTAGGTATCGCCTATAAAAGCTCATAATTTATAAGATAGCATTTACGATACTAATTTATGTAGTGTTTTTCATCATCATCAGTAGCACGATAAACGGAAGTTTAGTCACTACACCGAAGATCTTACTCATTTTTTGGGATAATAAATGGAGTCACTGTAGACTTTCAGAGACAACCAGTCGGTCGCGGTAACGCTCCAGGATCTCATCATTAAATTTGCTTTGGAATCACTCATCCTCATGTCGGCACCTAAAAATTCATCAAAGGATCCTTAGTTTTTGCTGAGAACCTACTAAGTTTTTTTCTGTTGGCTGCCATCAGTTAGACGTCAATTTCTTTACTGGGAGACTCTGTTGGGTGCCAGCAGTTGAACGTGCATTTCTTACTCCATGTTATTTTGGACTGAGAACATCGACCTCAAATAATAAAATAATTTCAATCTTTCGAATCTCCTATCTGTGTGCGACTAATTCTTATTTATCTTGTCTTCAACGCCGACCCACCCTTCATTTACGTTCAGTCGAAGATTTTTCTCTGGTATGGACCAATAATAGTTTGACCCATATCAGAGACGCTTTACTCTACCGAAATCAGTATGCTGCATAGTAAGATAATGAGAATATGTAATAGATGGTACTCAGCAACGTAATACCTCTATATTTACTTCACGCTGTGATATCTGATGTCAGTCATTGGGCATTTATTCAGTATTCCATACTTGGATCAATAATTGACAAACCATTTTGTACGGTCTGTCGCTTCCGTACTTAACCAATTTCCCGTTGATCTCGTCGACACAGGGCAAGTAGTAATTCTTAAGCCAACGTATTGCTCTTGTAGTATGCTCGGTGCTTGATGGCGGCAGCATATCTTCTTTAGGTAGCGGGACCTTTAACTCTTGTTCTGGTTGGTTTGTGTTTACGAGTTTATTACAATGTTTATTCCATCGCCTTACTCTATTCCCACACCATATGTGTCAGTATGAATTGGCAAAGCTAGTCGAGTCAGCAGGCACAAAGCTAGTCGAGTCAGCGGTAAAACGTTGTACTAGACTAGTCAGTGGAGCACATCGAACATCTCCGGTGGAATCCGTACTGATAGAAACTCGTCGAAAACCTATTTATTTCTATTTTCAAAAAGCTCGCCTAAATTTATTTTATAAAAACGTATACTTTCCAAATTACTCCCTCCACACTTTAATCAAAAATATTATCATCTCCCCCAGTTCAAAAAGAAATTTATCATCACTATCATTATTAATATCCTACCTTGAAAGCAATTCATCCACCCTTCTCCTCATTTTCCAAACTTCCCTACCACATGCAGATTGGAAACCGTAGTTGGGAGCAAAGTTTAAAGTGACTGCTTCTCTTGACAGGTTTGATCCATGCACATCTAGGAAACTTTTCCTTGAACAGTTGGACGGATTAAAAGATCATCGACTGATGTTGGCGGATGCCGCCGCTGACACCGATACTACATCTTTTACGGTCGTCAAACTTTTTTACTGCAGCACCCGCGCACTATGTTATGGAATCTTCCCTCATAGGGCAGCTCCATATTACAGGAAGCTGTGGGTCATCAAAACGGCAATTAAAATTGCGACCAATATTCCCATCCAACAGAGCGTTATTATTTTTAGCGTCAGCCTTGCCGCCCTTAAAGCAATTTTTGGCCCATCGAGTGACCCAGTACTTAGCTCAATTCGCAGCCTACTTAGCAATAAGGGTGTCGACTAGCAATGGACGCTCGGCATGTGGGAATTCTGGGTAATGAAAGTGCTGACAAGTTGTCTGGAGAAATACTCCGTCGACCAGTGATCACATTGATTCCCAATCTACCTCGCCTACTAACAGAATGGAAACTAACACCATTAGCCATCTGCAGACACAATGATTGGGCCAATAGTGATACATTTTTCTCGACTCATTGGATAACCATCAATAAACCGGTCTATTCAACATCCATACCAAAATTCTGGGTGCAGAAGCTCCTCAGATTCCGAATTGGACATACTGCTCTTACTTATAACTTCCTTTTTGGCAATAGCAATCGTCCTTTATGCCAATCCTGTGGAACTCATTTCACAATCATCCATATTCTATATGAATGCCACATAACGAAGAATTACTTCACCACTCAACAACTCCATTCCCAAGTCCCCTATTTAAACTTCTATAACATACTTATCTCTCCCACAAAATATAACAAAATTCTCAATATTCTAACCATAGACCAGTCTGTCTTAGATAACTTCGCACACATACTATATATACCAGGTGTATAAAATTGTTTATATATACCAGGTATATAAGCTTAAATCCGCTGTTTTTTATTAAAAAAAAACATGTTTTTTTCATAAATAGCAAAAATTAATTTATTCAAAGTACTTGCACTCGCTGGCTACACATTTTTCCCATCTATCGGGCAATTTTTGGATACCTCGCCAAAAAATTCGTTCTCTTTCGAGGCAAACTCTTCTTCAAGCCATTTTCAGACGTCTTCGTAAGAATCGAAGTGCTGCTCAGCGAGCGCGTGACCCATCGACGAAAACAGGTGGTAGTCGGAAGGAGCTTGGTCTGGTAAATAACCTCCCAGTTGAGTGTCGCCAAGTAGTTTCGCACCATTTTTGACGTGTGCAATGGTGCGTTTTCATGGAGGAAAATCAGCTTGTCATGTCTTTGTTGATAATCCTTCCTTTTTTCACGCAGAGCACGGTACAATTTGATCAGTTGTTGCTGTGGGCATTAACATCTCATAGTAGACGTGTTTCAACATCTCATAGTAGACGATACCCTGCTGATCTTACGAAAGCGATTTTGTCTTGGGGAAGATGTTGATGGTTGGCCGGGATCAACCCACGATTTCTTGCGTTTAGGATTCTCGAAATATGTGCACTTTTCATCGTTTGTCACAATCCGATGCAGGACTAACTTAGGCCGATTTTCACGCTTCTAGTCCCACAAGTCAAAATTGCCATCTTGGAACCGACAAAACCAATCTCAGCACGTTGTTTCCGATGAAGCACTGTCACCATAGCCTTCCATAAGCATTCGATGCGATTCGGCAGCCGGTTTCTTCAAATTGAAGCAGAAAAGCAGACCTTCACGCATATGCTCTTCTTCAGGCACAAAACTAGACATGATTGCCAAAGAAATAATTTATGTTGTTGTACGAAATTACTGACAATGTGCACTGATTAATGTTGACAGATGTAAAACTCATAAAAAAAAGTATGGTATGCCCATAGTAGCTGAATACCCTCACTCACGCCATCTATGACCAAACAGCGGATTTAAGCTTATAACTCTGTTATTAAAATTAACTTCTTGTTGAGCTCCTTTATTTGTACACTTTCTTTGCAGTCCTTCAAGAAAAAATATTTTTTTTATTGCACTGATCCTGTTAATATTTTCATTTAAGAGTCTATGTTAGTTATTTTCATATACTCATAATAATCAAATGGCTTCAACGCCATTTTCTTTTCTTTCAGCAACTAAAGTTGGGATTTTCATAAGTAATAAATATGAAAGTTCTTTATTTCTTATTAAAAAATAAACCTAAAGTCAAAATAACGCGATTATGCTTTATTAATGAATGATATTTAATGCAATCCAATTTATGAAGAAAGCACAAACAAAAATTATACTCCACGGGAAGACTTCTGTAAAACGTTTTCCGTTTTTTTCCCCTAACACCTTAATAAGCAAATTAATTAAATACAATAATTGAAGAACGAAGCTTTTCCAAAAGTAAGCAATATATGATAAATGGAAGTTAGTTTTGTATTCAAAGCAGAAGAATTATTGCGTTGCTAGGAGTCATTAAAGAATCAATTTTGTGATGGTTCTATTTTCTATTGGGACTTTAGGAATTCTAACACAGTCACAATCTTATCGACGGAAATGGTTTGTGTTATGCTCTCCTGCTCATTTATAAATAAATAGAAGCCAAAAGCCGAACCATTTGAATGATTGTTGCGGCTTTACTCTAAGTCAGGGGATTATACTGACTACTCTACTAATGAATGGGCTCTATTTGTGCTGTTGTTATTTATTTTGTTTGTTTATGTTAGCCGAATCATTCCAAATACCAAATCATAACCATGTTAAACAATTATGTGAATTGGTCACTTATAATTGCCAACTATTGTTACTGTCTATTATGCCATTTATCATGGCTCTATATACTAGTACAATAGGCTAAGCTGAAATTAAGGGACGTAATGTAAAATTGTCTGCTATATGAATGGATAGATTTAAAAAATCTCTGTAAATAATAAATATTTTTAAAATTTTCATCATAAGTTTTGTTTATTCTTATAAATTTAAGTGTACTCGTATAATATATTTTTATGCAGCATAATGTTCACTTTCAGTTATTTTATTATATTCGGAATTTTCGACTTTAAACAGGATATCATGAATTAATTAATTAATGTTGTAACTGTTAAAAGAACATTGAAAATCTCAACGTTATTTAAACTTTAAATTATATTTCGATTAACTGTAGAAAGTTAACAAAAACCATACTTTTTAAATTGCAATATATTTTTTTATTGTACATATTTCTTACATTAGACCAATATTTAATATATCCGAATTATCGATGTAGGATACTCGGATCTTTTAAGTGAGCTGCCTTATTTTTAGAAGGAGCATCCTTTTATACCATTTTATTAATTTTGACTATAATAATATAATATTATCGGAAAAATCGAAAAATTTCGAAGAAGCACCCTAGGGGATTTTCTCCAACAATTATTTTTAGTTCAATCAGGATCTGCTCTCTCATTCGTAAGATAATAAGAAATCGATAACAGTTAATATAAAAAATTAATTTTTGACTTTTCAATGTTTTGTATTTATGAAAGTAGATTTATAAATTCATTTAGAAAATTTTGCATTTTTAACACTCTGGCTAGTCATGTAGTCCTATTAACAACTAATTCTATTCCATTTATTAATTTTTTCTTTCTTATTTTAAGATTTTTTTTCAATGCCGGTTTGGTAAGTAATTGACATACTAGGTAGAAAGTATTCAAATTGACTATATTAATAGTTTCAATATGAAATTTTTCAATATAATTCATAGTAGAAAGTTTATAATTCTTTAAATCCATCGATCTTTTATAGTTACATTTCGTAAAATTTACGATAGTTTTGTTCGTAATGATCACCAATTGTAATATAAATTTGTATCTACTGCTTCGGTACATAAAATATTAACAACAACACGTACTTGTATATACTGATCAGTTTAAAATGTAACTTCGGTGAGAGAACTTGTTGAAAAGGATCTAGTTTTATCGGTTTCACGAAGTTTTCAATAAGTGCGCTCGTTCATAATGACCACAAAGCAAATTTTGTCATAAGGATTTAGCTTTTAAGCTTTCTGGTTTTTCATAAATTTTGGATGAAGCTCATTTTCACTTAGACGGCTATGTTAACAAGCAAATTTATCGGATTTAGGTATCTTAGAATCCAAGCTGAATTATTTTTAAACCATTTTTATTATGAAGCTTCATTACGTGTTACTATATGGTATGCTTTATGGGTCAGGGCATTATTGATCCGTATTTTTTTTTCGAAAAAAGTAGTGTGCTACAGGGACATAGTAACCAATTTTGTATGGCTAGTTTTTGAAGAAAAAAATATTGACGACTTATGGTTTTAACAGGACGGCGCTACATACCACACTGCCCAAGAAAGAATGAATTTATTGAAAAGCAAATTTAATGGACATCAAATTTTTCGAAGAGGTGAAAGTTAAGGCTTTCGACAATAGTCCACACTTAATTCAAGATCACAAAACTAATATCATTTGTGAAATATCTGAAAACAATTATCTGAAAATGTTATCGGAAGCATCGATGGCTGTAAACGTAGTCATCGTATACGTGTATATTTGCCCAATATTATTTTACTCATAAATGGTGAAGTTCATGCAACATATCTCAATAAAGAATTATGGAATTTTCTTAAAAAATTTGTTTCGTTTAAAATTTTAAAATAAGTCTTATTGATGGACCCTATATAAATAAAAAACAACATTTTTTCATAGAATTTACAGATACAGTTGTCTTATTTAGTTAATATATGAGGTCTGCTCAAAAAGTATTGCGAATTTTGAATTTTCGCGGGTTACGTATATTCGATTAATGATTTTTTGTGTCGTTATGTTGGTATTCATGTCTCTCACTTATTCCGATAAGTTCGGCCATTTTGAATGTTCAGTTAATTTTTGACAGCTGCTCTACTTGCACGTGTTTTGGCTCGTCTTCGAGTTTTGCCCATTAAGTCACAGAGGGGGGGGGGTGTTTATGGAGTGCGGTGGCTACAGCATCTTTAGTGTTTTTTGGCCAAAAATTCGAGCACAAGCAACGATGCGTGAGCAGGGGCGTTATCATGGTGCAAAAGCCAATTTTTGTTCTTCCACAAATCCGGGCGTTTCTGGCGGATTACTTCGCACAACTTGCGCATTACTTACAGGTAATATTCCTTATTGACTGTTCTACCCTGTGGCAAGAACCAAGCCCCTGCAATCGAAGATCACTGTAAGCAAAACCTTCACATTCGAACGAACTTGGCGCGGCAGCTTGCATTGGGATGATTGAGCTTTGGTTTCCACGTCATAACCGTAAACCCATGAATTGTCACCAGTTATGACCCTCTAGAGCAAATTTGGGTCATCTCCAACAGAGTCCAACAGCTCCTTAATAATGTTAATGCGATGCTGTTTTTGTTCGAAGATTGTCAAAAATCGAAGACGAGCTAAAACACGTGCAAGTAAAGCAGCTGTTAAAAATTAACTGAACATTCCAAATGTCCAAAAATATCGGCATAAGTAAGGGACATGAGTACCAACATAACGCCATACAAAATCGAAAATCGAATGTATGTAACCCGCGGAAATTCAAAATTCGCGATAATTTTTCAACAGAACTCGTATTGTTACGGTGTAGCATGTCTCTCGCGCGTGTTCTAGAAGATTCCAGAAAACCAGTTTGACAGAGTATGAATACGAGCACTACTCGTGAGATAAAGTTAAGTTTAGTTTAGTTTTAATTTTAGTTTAAATTGAGTTGAAATCGAAACTGCTGTTCAAGTAGAAATGTTATGTAAACGCTGCGTAAATTGTGTAACATTTGTTTTTTGTTAAATATAGTGTCATATAGATGTCTCGAAATTTTTATTTTTGTCTTTTACCCTATCCATCGAATCTACATTGTATGTGTATTGTAACAATACTTTCATATATTCTTGAATGAAATTCGCATTAAAAATAAAGGACTTTTCATAAAAATTTACAAGAAAATAATTTTTTTAATAAAAAATACTGAATCTTATATTATTAACAAATCAAAAAAAAATGAGTACGCAGTAGAATTTTTTCAAAAAAACTGAAAGTAGGGCATAAGTACAATTAGTTATTTTCTAACACTGGCTGACATAAAATTAAAAATGATGTAAGAATAAAATGGTGAAAAAACCAAAAATTGTTCCAAGCAACCAAACTGACATATGGTATAAAATGAAATGCTGAAACAATTACGATAGAAACCATTTATTTAAAGGGAACCTCCTGTATTTGCCACTCATAAAGAGTAGATGCGTCCAAATTATTATCGAACGTTATAACCGCTAACGACTTATAATAAACGTTAAAATAGTTTTAGAAAATAATATCTGGTCAGAAAACTATATGAAAAATTGCGTGGCATAATGTGCCTGTAAATTTAACTGATTATCATTGAGTGAAAAATTTTCAATTACATAGTATAATATACGATAGACCGCACCCTGACCATCTAGAAACCTAATGCTTAACCGAGAATATTGCAGCGTTGCATTGAAGTCTACCTAAATGTTCTAGAATCTCTATAATGCATTAAATGTACTGGAATCTCTATACGACATATTAGTGGTATCTTTTTCAAACCGTCACGTGGGATATTTTACATACAAATTTGCATTTACACTCAGATTATACAGGAACTTTCAGACCTTCAAAAAAAAGATCTTCATACTGTAAATGATTTTTTATAGTAAATTGACAATGAGTAACAAAATTTTGTTATTGTAATATACAGAAAACTGATTCTGCGGACGTGAAAATCTAGAGGACTTTTTGATCCTTTTTATTATATATATATTACCAACAATTCCGTTAATTGGGTCAATCGGGGTCGGTTCCAACAGGATGGCTCTACTTCTTCATACATTCCAAATGCGAAAATTGAACTTTTGCAAACGATATTTTCTGACTGGTAACTTCCACAGATATTAATCGTTTTGATATCTTTCTATGGGGATATTTAAGGCGACAAATAAACGCTTACCGACCGGGAGGACAAGTGATTAACTTAAAGAAAACATACGCTGTGAGAGGCAATGTAATAATTCCAGAAATATGTGAAAGCGGTTTAACAAGTATAACCAAAATAGCAAAAATTTTGCTATAAAACAAGAGACAACCATGCTGCCATGGTATTTTCTTCATATATGTGTATGAATAATTTCTAGTATATAAAATTAATTTTGGTTAACCAAATTATTGTTTTATATTTTAATTCAAAATTACTTGAACAAATTTTGAACTTACCTTAAGAATACCCTGTATAAAAAAATTGTGAACTTATCTCGTAACAGCGAAATCAAAATCGAAAAAAAAATAGTGAAACTAACCATAACTGGTAAGATGACAAGAAATAGAAATCATATATTAAAAATAATTCAATCATTTTTACGAGTATAGCTATTGCATATAAGATAAAAAATAATCAAATTTAAATTAATCAAATATATAACGTAAAAATGTAAGGACATTAATGTTTTTGAAGAGAAATTATTGAATAATATTTTTTTTGTGATAAGGAACAAATCGATAGGGAACAGCTAATGGAACCTCATTTAAATCACAATAGAAATTATTACAAAAGTCGCTCATATCGAATAAAGGATTTCGGTTACATAAAGTGACAATATTTTGAATCCAGGACACGTTCTTGATACAAAAACCATATCCTTACAAAGAGATGAAAAATCAAATGACAAAAAAGTCATCCACATTCATATCAGGATAATATTCTTTGCATTCGTTCACATGGGCATAAGAATTCTTCCGGGTTCTCGTATATTACGAGTTAGTAAGCTACTCAAATGTTTAGAAAATATTTCATTTGTTCAGCTTTTTATATTTTATGTTATGGTTTTGACATATATTTATATGTTTAGTAGAAATATAGCTTCAGATTAATAGCTTCAAACTCTTTCAGATTAAATTTAAAAAATGTTTTTTTTTTAAAGATACGCTCGACCACTCTTTTTTACTGATATGACAACATTTGAAATGATTTTAAGTAATATGCAAGAATTTTTAGATATAAAAACAAGTTGTAATATATACATTTAATACGATCATAATATTCGTACTATTGTAAAATTTGTTTACTTGTGGTAAGCCACGTGTTATCTGATAAATTACAATTAAACTTTTTCTGTATTCTTGCAAGCTGGAAATATTCAAAGTTTAAAAGACGTTTTCTCTTCGCACTTCGATCGTTTTAATTATTTCAGCATTTTTGTTAATCTAAATTAATTCAACTACTTTGAAATCGTTACCAAATATTATCCAATTAGGTGATATACCAGGTGTATAAGCTTAAATCCGCTGTTTGTTAATAGATGTTGTGAGTGAGCGTATTAAGCTACCATGGGCACGCCATAATTTTTTTTTATGAGTTTGATATCTGTCAACATTAATCAGTACACATTGTCAGTAATTTCGTACAACAACATACATTTTTCCTTTGGTAATCATGTCTAGTTTTGTGCCAGAAAAAGAGCATTGTGTATGCGTCAAGCTCTGCTTTTCTGTGTCAATTTGAAGAATTCGGCTACCGGATCGCATCCAATGCTTATAGGGGCCTATGGGACAACAAAGTGCCGAGATTTTGACTTCTGGGACAAGAAGCGTGAAAATCGGCCTAGGAAGGTTGAGGACCTTCAATTGCAGGTTCTTTTGGACAAAAACGATACCCAATCGAAAAAAATGATAGCAGAGCAATTAGGTGTTACTCAACCAGCCATTTTCATGCATCTGCGTGCTGTGGGGAAATTTGAAAAGATAGGTAAATGGGCGCCCCAAGAATTGAACGATAGGCAGATGGAGCGAAGCAAAAACACATGCGAAATCTTGCTCGGCAGACAAAAAAAAAGTCGTTACTGCATCGGATTGTGATAGACGATGAAAAATGGATAAATTTCAAGAATCCTAAGCGCAAGAAATCGTGGGTTGAACCCGGCCAACCATCAACATCTTCCCCAAGGCCAAATCGCTTTAGTCGATTCAGATGCTGAAACTGTCAATGCCCGCCGCTACCATCAATAACTGATGAAATTGCATAGTGCTCTGCGTTAAAAAAGGGCGGATTATTAACAAAGACATGACAAGCTGATTTTCATCCACGACAACGCACCATCGCACACGTCAAAAATGGTCCGAACTCAACTGGGAGGTGCTACCCCACTCCGCTTATTCACCAGACCTGGCCTCATCCAACTACCACTTGTTTTCATCGATGGACCGCGCGCTCGCTGAGCAGCACTTCGATTCTTACGAAGACGTCCGAAAGAGAAGGAAGGAACGAAGACGCTTCGAAAGAGAAGGAATTTTTTTGGTGTGGTATCCAGAAATTCCCCGAGAGATGGGAAAAATATGTAGCTAGCGAGTGCAAGTACTTTGAATAAATTTGTTTTTGCTTTCTATGAAAAAAATATGTTTTTTTTTGACTAAAAAACAGCGGATTTAAGATTATATACCTGATAAATAGGGTTTCTAAAAAATCGGTCGCAAAAAAAAAAACATTTAAAAAATTTTAAAGTGATCGGAATAAATGAAAATCGGAAGGAGCAAGATCTGGGGAATACGGTGGATGCTTGATAACATCCCCATTCAACTCATTTAGCTTGTGTTGGGTCATCATAGCCACATGTGGTCCCGCCTTGTTGTGATTAAACACTACCCCTTTTCTGTTTACCAATTCTGATCTATCCTTTTGAAGGGCGATGTTCAAATTGGATATTTCCTGACAATATCGTTCTGCTGTAATTGTCTGATTGCGTTCCAAGAGTTCAAAATACACAAAACCCTTACAATCCCACTAAAAAGCCTAACTTTTTTTGATGGATTTCGGCTTTCGAAGTTGTTAATGGGGCTTGTCTAGGTATAGCCCAATGTCTTTTTGTTGTCACGTTATTGTAAACGACCCATTTCTCATCTCCCGTTACCAAACGATGCAAAAAAGCTTCATGGTTTTGTCTCGCACTCAAAGCAACGCACGTTGAAACACGATCCAATAAATTGGCAGCCGACAATTCTCATCAAACGTCGTACCGCGAAACCATCCCCATACGCGTCAAATGTCTTAATACGGTTGTTTGGTTGACTCCCATCATCAACGCGATCTCCCTGGTGGTTAGACGTGGATTGGTGTCAATTATAACTTTTAACTTGTCGTCATCAGACTTCAATGGCCGCCAGGTATGTGGTTTATTAATTAGTGAAAAATCCCCAGATCGGAATTTTGTAAACCATCTTCTTACCTGTCGAACTTTGATGACATCGGTTCCATACACTTCGCAAATGTTTTTGGTTGCCACACTCGCGGTATTGTCTTTACGGAATTCATAAAGTAAACATTGACGTAAATGCACTTTATCGACCGACATTTTGAAAAAATACCAAAACTTCACTGTACTCTGGCCATTCCAAAACTAAATAGAAAGAAGAGGAAAAGCATCCTTTATACAATGAATCATTTAAAAGAAGATACTATTCATCATTTCTGAAGAAAAAAATTGTTTAACTAGGATCATAAAAAACGGTCCTAATTTTTGCATACATCCAATAAATATACCTAAACACTCTTCTGATGTAGGATTATTTATTCTCAAATATTTTAAATGTTTAATAGGTAAAGTGTTTCAAAAAATACAGTGGAAACAAAGCATGGTTTGACAAACGTTATCCGGACTCTGCTCCAGCTATTTCAACTGTGAAATATTGGTTTCGTCAATTTCGAACTGGTCGTACGAGCACAGTTGATGCAGAACGCAGTAGACGCCCAAAAGAGGTGGTTACGGGAGAAAACATCAAAAAAATCCACAAAATAATTTTAAATGACAGTAAAGTGAAGTTGAGCGAGATAGCTGAGACTCTGAAGATATCAAAAGAGCGTGTTGGACATATCGTACATGAATATTTGGGCATGCGAAAGCTGTGTGCAAAATGGGTGCCGCGTGAGCTCACTGTGGACCAAAAACAACAACGTGTTGATGATTCTGAGCAGCGTTTGGAGCTGTTCAAGCGCAATAAACCCGAAATTTTGCGTCGATATGTGACAATGGATGAAACATGGCTCCGTCACTACACTCCAGAGTCCTATCGCCAGTCGGCAGAGTGGAGAGCGAGCGACGAACCGAATCCAAAGCGTGGAAAGACGCAACAGTCGGCTGGCAAGGTGATGGCGTCTGTATTTTGGGATGCGCATGGTATAATATTCATTGACTATCTCCAGAAGGGACAGACGATCAACAGTGACTATTATATAGCGTTATTGGATCGTTTGAAGAAGAAAATCGCTAAGAAACGGCCTCATTTGAAGAAGAAAAAAGTGTTGTTTCACCAAGACAATGCACCGTGTCACAAGTCGATGAAAACGATGGTCAAACTCAATGAATTGGGCTACGAATTGCTTCCCCATCCACCGTATTCTCCAGATCTGGCCCCCAGCGACTTTTTCCTGTTTGCAGACCTCAAGAGAATGCTCGCTGGCAAGAAATTTAAGACCGATTGCCGAAACTGAGGCCTATTTTGAGGCAAAACCGAAAGAGTACTATAAAAATGGTATCGAAAAGTTGGAAGATCGCTATAATCACTGTATCGCCCTCGAAGGCAACAATGTTGAATAATAAAGATGAATTTTGCAAAAAAAAATATTTTTGCTGTGTTATCTTATAAACTTTTCAGCCGAACTGTTATATATATGCAAATATTTTTTTATTACAATCAAAACGTAAAATATGGCGAAAAATTGCTGGATTCGTAATCAAGATCATTTTCTATAGGCCATATACGTTTAAGTTATATTGAATATTTCATCAAATCTAGGCTACTACGAGTATATTTAAGATTCTGCGAAAAGTATCTTTTTATTCTAGAGTATGTCCGAAAAAAGGGTTCCATATAAACTGGTGTTTTTTCTTTGTGAAACGAGTATTACGGTGAAATAATGGTACAGGTAGAATTGAACAAATCAATTTTCTGATATGATCACTTTTTTGGTAGTAAAAGTGTTTAAGGTATAAAACTTACAGTAGAGACAAGGTATTAATTTAGTATTCAGTTCCATTAACATAAATTTAATTTCAGAAAAATACAATATATTGAAAATATTTTATGAGATCTTTTTTACTACGATTATGAATTATTATTTTATAAAATAATAATTCATAATCGTCGATGGCGCAACAATTAAGAGTCCAGTTTGGGCGTGCTGAATCAAAGAACTGCAGACATTCCGGCTTCGCGGCGTGGTCTTCCAGTTGTTTTCGGCATCCAGGTTAATACCGTCACTATACCGAAATTAGAGCCTACCTCGTCTTCTAGGATCATAAATGGACTTATATGTGTAAACTTGCTGGGTAGGATGTTTCATATTTATACGGATTGAGGGTTTACTCCGCCGTAGCCTGTTGAGCTTAATTTTATCCACAACAGGGCGGCCGCGGTAATGCGCTAGAATCTCGTCATTAAATATGCTCCGCAATCGTTATACGTCACGTAAGGTGTCTACATTTTTTTAAGGAACCTCCTCTCGAGTGCAAATAAGAGTTTGCAATGGTTTCCAAAAAATAAATATGAGGACTGCAAAGGCTAGGTAAAACCTGATAAGACTTATTGCTTACCCCTGAATCACGGATCAAAATTTCCAGCCTTAAATTAAAGATAACGCACGAAAGTGTGTTTCCTTGTATGAGACCATTGTGGATGTTAAACAACTCTGAAAGTGATTCGGCTGCTTTTACTCTTCCTTTCACACAAGGCATGGTCAGTCTAGTCAGTGAAGTGCCATACTTTCATCCAATAGGAGGGAGGGGCGGGCTACTTTGAGTTGTTGTATTTGACCAAAACGGTAGTTTATCTACCGTTGGTTTTCCGTCCAAAAGGTGGTATTGATATTTTCGGTTTATACAAATAAGCGTAGGACCATGCTTTAGTGGGATTTGAACGAACGGGCTTTACGCGTTTATGCTTTCCAGAAAAGTGTCCTTGGCTTAAATGAAAATTATAGTTAAACCTCTAGTATTTTTTTACATATAATTATACAATATATATTCACATTAATTATCCTCATTTGTGCATAATTTATGTGCTCTTTTATGAAAGTCCTTTTGTATAAAAAATATTCTATTACACCATGAATAAATATTTTAGAGATTTATTCTTTTTTTAAGTTACTATCTTATTCTTTGTTAGAAAGTCAGCTATGTATTTATTTGTAGTTGTGAATTTTCATTTTTCATTGCGTTTCTAAAAAATAAAAAGTCATAACTACAAATAAGTTAAAAGCTGAAAATATGTAAAATTTTGCAAAGATTTTGGATTAAATAAATGAAAAATTAGTTCATGTCGTATGTTCACTAGTCGGTGTTAAATTCAATTCAGTTTAAATAATAGTTTAGGAAAGAAGATCTCCATTATATTAAGACTTTATTTAACAAGGTTTGGATTGTTCGATTTCGGTCAAATATGCACCATTTTATTATATAATTTAATGGCATTTTAAAGGTAACTTCATAATGCCTCTCTCATAGAAGCGGTGATCACTATTGGCAAAACACTCGACTAATCGTTTTTCACAATCTCCTTTTGATGCCAATTTCTTAACACTAAGGTTTCGAACTATAAGATGGATACATCCAAACTTCCCAACCAAGCTCCCGGAATTCCTGGCGAGTCACTATAGATGTGTGTGGCCTGCCGTTGTCCTGATGGAATACAAAACCTCTCCTGTTGATCAATTTTAGCCACTTTTAGTCAATAAACGATCCAATTGTTAATAGTAGAGATCCAAATTCAATATGTGGACAATATGTTATCAGCTTATAATAGACGATTCCTTTCCAATCCCACCAAATACATAGAAAAACCTTCCCAGCCGTTAGCCCTCGATTGGCCATCATTTAAGCTACTTCACCACGATGCTTTGACCACGATAATTTTGAAACGGTATTGGTCGTATATTACTCATTTCCTAAGCCCAGTCATCATCTGTTTTAAAAATGGATCGATTTCAGTCAATTGGCTAAGTCTTCGTAGATGAAACTTCGACCAATTATGTTTTTTGCATCAATTCGTGTGGCGAATTCGAATCCTGCTTTATGCAGATGGTTTATTCGCATCTCTAGCTCCTGTGCAATACTATAACTGCTCACATACCAACATACTGCGATAACTTTGAAAAATCATAAACAGGACAAATATTACCATTAATAAGGCAGGAACGTTGAGTCACCTTTATCTGAAGTCATTAGCATTTATTACCGTTGTCATCGTAGGTACTATATTGCATCGGGTAATTTTTTTACTGCTTGGTTTTTTATATTTTTAATTTTGACAGATATACGGAATATGTGACGTATATCAAAGTCAAAAGTGCTCAGTTGGTGGTGGTTTTTTTTTCATAGAGAGACTTACATCCGAACAACGCTTACAAATTATTGAATTTTATTATGAAAATTCGTGCTCTGTGAAAATGTGATTCGCGCATTTTGAGCATTTTATGGTCATCATAATCGACTTACCGAGCAAGTAATTCAAGCCATAGTGACAAAATTTCCCAGTAATTTTAAGCTATTGGACAGCAACACACTTCATCCAGTGTTGGATGAAGACAGCGATTTATCCATCCGTCGCCGTTCACTGCAATTGGGATTGTGTTAGTCGACTATGTGGAAGATCTTAAGCAAGGATATTAGTCTGAAAGTGAATTAAATATAGCTCGCGTAAAAGCTGAAGCCGAACGATCTGTCAAAGGTGAGTAAACCTTCGAACAACTTGAGGAATATCCGTTTTTTTAAACAAATAGTTGCGTTCAGCGACGCAGCTTATTCTGGTTGAATGGGTATGTGAATAAGGAAAACTGTCCTATTTGGGCTTATGAATAACCACAGACCAAACAGGAACTGTTATTGCACCCAGAAAAAAATACAGTTTGGTGCGATTTGTCATCGATCGATATTTCTTTAAAGATGACGCTGGCCGCAACGTTGCCATCAAGTGCTCCCGCTATCGCTTGATGAATTCTAAAATTTCTTTGTCCAAAATGCAATAACTCCATCTGGTCGACATATGGTTTCAATAAGACGGCGCTACATACTACCCAGTACGTGAAACAATAGATATATTGAGAGATGAGTTTGATGAGCAGCTTATCTCATGTTTTGCACCAGTGAGTTTGCCGCCTAGATCCTATAATTTGATGCCTCTAGACTATTTTTATGGGGCTACGGTAAAGAGAACCTTACACGTGTTATTAGCGAGATGCTTGAAAAAGTGGTTTAAAATTGGTCATCTCGCATGGATCACTTAAAATGTAATCTTGGCAATCATTGATTTATTGATTCAAATCATAATTTCATACACTTTTGTCATTTTTCTGCGTTGTATTAGTAATTTTAAATCCAACTCTTTAAAAATTACCCGTTATATAAGACCTTTAAGCTAATTCAGATTTGTTATAAGACCCATCCTGATGATATACAAGAATTCACTATTGAACCAATGAATTAATATGCATGTGACCTACAATGTTATTTGCCGGATTTTATTAAAAAAGGATGCATATTGTATAAGTCCATCAGCAACTTTATTTGTAACCTAATTTGGAATGTTTTACAATATGTTCTAAAAATTTTTATAAGTTAATTAAAAATTCCCTGGTTAATTACGCAGTGGTCCTAAGTTCAAAACAAGGCACATAGATAGCCTGCGCGTTTTTTTATCGCATAATGGCCTGAATTATCATGGTACTAAGAACTTACACTTCAGTACAAATGTAACAAGAATTGACTTAAAAAAATAAAATGAAAGGAACAGAATTTATTTTGTAAGAACAAAAGTGGACGAATATTATTTTAACAAATCCTTTCCTGTGTCTATAGACCATATTTCCTTCATCGTTATGCTATGCAAAAGAATCATTTTGACATAATAAATAGCAGAAGAATATTCGCTCCTATTTGCATATAAGAAGTGGATAAATACGAAATATAGATGAATATACAAGGACTTGCAAGTATTTATATACAAAACGGTATGTGGAAATATTTTGAACAAATCTACAATAGATTTTCATGTAGAAGAATATTCTTTCATTGAAAAGAAGGATATGGAAGCAAATATACTGCATATGCTCACAGTTGAAATGGTATTTCGCCAATTTTACTTTTTTGAAGAAAACGACAATACAGCTTGAGGCAGAAAGCTGAGCATAAATGTCTAAAACTAGAAAGTTTTTTTTTAAATTGTTAGAAAAGAAAATATGACTTTTTCTGTTCATCGTACTGCTTTCTTGAAGCTATTATGGTTTGGAAAAAATAAGTATGATAGCTAACATTATGTCTTGAAAGCCAATAGTTTTCCATATTTTCCTACTTCCGGGAACAGTTTAAGTCGTCTTGAATATTAAAATAACAGAAACTCACAGGGATCAGTGGTAAAAGTTCTCAACACGGAAAATATATTTTTTTCAATTTCTATCACTGGATACACTCTATTATGTGCATGTAATATTGAAAGAATCTATTGGACGTACATTAAATGGAAACCATAAATGCCTACTAAAGTATTGTATGATAGTTTATTGTGTAACACTGTAAGCTGTGTTACTGTACTCGAAGTTATAGTGGTTTTTCTACCTCATTTTTACAAAAGTCAGGATGTACATATTCGTATAAAAGTATTATTTCTTAGGATTTTGGTTATTACATTTTTATATTATATGATAAAGGAATTGTAGTAATTATTAACTAAGTGTTATTGTAGGATAAGAAAATTAGAATTACTAAATATTATAAAATCAAAGTCCTGAGACAATGTCCTTAATGTATTGTAGTAATACAAATTACCGCAGTTGTGAAAGATGAAATTTGAAACTTGATTGAAAGCAAATTGAGTTTAAATAAAGGCATAGACTTCTTCTACACAGGGCACAAGTGATCAATAAATCTTTGCGGATTTGAAATTTGAAATAATATGCCTATATATTGGTTCATACCAAATTTTAATTATATTGGTTAACATGCCGATTTCTTTCTATGAGTTCAAGTAATTTATCCCAAAAATCTTTCAAGTGAAATTTATATTAATTAAATAAATAAATTTTCGGAAATGTTTACTATCCATTCATAGATTGTTAATCAGAACCTAAAGACTCCAAATTATCACCATCATCAGCAACGGTACAATAGCCTTGGCCAGTAGGCCGCCCAATATTCGTTTCGATACGGCCGGGGTCCGATACGCGAGGGAAGTATGTTACCTTGGAGTAAAGGTTGGAGAGAGGCTAACTTTCGGCCTCACTTGCAATATCTGAGGGGGTGCGTGACCGGTTTGGTTAGCATGCTCGTGCGAATTTTTCGCAAAGAATGGGGACTGCTATCCAGAGCAGTGAAAGTCCTGTACAAGAGTGTGCACATTTGGAGGTATGTAGAACCGTTTCAATCGAGGCGATTCAGGTTCTTATCGGAGAAATTCCATGGGACCTGGAGGTGCTGCGTGGAAATATCCACTATCGTCTACGGTAAATCATCTCGCTTGCTGGTAATCCGGTTATGAATGAAGAGCTTCAGGATATTTGTCCACGCAAGCGGAGTATTCTGGTCCTGAACAGAATGTATGAAATTTGGCAACGTCGATGGGATGAAATTATGAATGGCAGATGGACGCACATATTCATTTCGGATGAGTGCTTTACATTTGCGCATGGATTTAAATATGGTCTATACCTTGGGTATTTACTCTCGGAATACGGCAGTATGAATGAGTTCCTGTTTAGGCGTGGTCTAGCTGCGGAGGCTAGATGCCCTTGTGGGGCGGCGGAGGAGAATGCCAAGCACCTTCTCATTCAGTGTGGACTGTATGAGGATTTTCGTCACTAAGGTGCATGTAGAATCGTGGTGAATGATGAGGGTGTGGATGTGAGTGGTGTGTTTGCCGTTCGGCGTGTGCCCGACATTGATTAGGTGTTTAGGCAGCAACGTAGTGGCTGTGGTTGATACCCATATCGCGGGTACGGTTTATTTCTGGCAGTTTACGGTACGGTAGTGGGAGATACTGGAAATTAGCTCGGGCGCTGTCACTGTTTATGACAGTATAGGTTTACATAGACCTCGCCACTAACAGTTGGAGTAATCAGCTTGTAACTGGTTACTGACTGTAAACTGCCAGTAATGGTGATGCGTTGATTGAGCGTAATTCAATCCCTATGATCGTAGGTGACTCGCGGTTTTATGAATAACGACAGATAAGTCCAGCCCAATGCAGCCTTCATCCATATAAAACAACTATACCGATAACGCTCCAGGGTCTTGTCGGACAGGAGTTCGTAATGGTTTTTGCTAAGAACGCAACTTTTCGAAGAATATATGCGGATTGATAAAACTGGTGTTTTTTACAGCAGCAGCTTTAATGTTATTGCAAAAAATTTTGAGCGATATAATTTAGACTGAGTGAAATAGGCTCTATTGGTTGCCAGTGGCCGTGCACGCATTTCTTTCGCCTTATTTTTATCAGCTGTAATCCTTGACCTAAAATAGAAAAGTGATTTAACTTTTTTTAAGCTATAATCTCCTGTTTATATATGACTTATGCTATAGGGTCTTATTTTCGAAACACTTGTGCGAATATTTTTTCCAATCCTCGAAGCACTTCAAAAAATCATTTTTTGTGATCTTGTTCAGCTCCTCCTATCTCATCGTTTCGACGACATCGAAAACAAAAAGTTTTGTCATCCATTGCCGCAAAGAAAAGATCTGACCTATTACTGATTTACCTAGAGTAAAGCCTCTCTGGAATGGTCCAATAATAATTTGGCCCATATCAGAGATGCTTCGCTCCACCAAAATCAGTAGATGGGATTATGCTGCATAATAACGTAATAAAGTTTGTAATATCTCCTGGTCCATCGGGACACTCTGTGTGAAGGAGCTAGTCATTGGGCATTGATTCGCTATCCCATACTTGGACCATTAATTCATGAACCGTTTTCGTACAGTCTATCCTCTCCGTACTCAACAAGTTTACTGGCGATACCGTCGATACCGTGCAACTAGCAATTCTTCAGTCGACGGATCGCCTTTCTTGTTTCCTCGATGCTTGGTTGTCGATTTTATTTATTCTTCACATGGTGGGACCTAAAATTCTTGCTCTGACTGGTTATTATTTAGGATTTTATCAAAATGTTCCACCCTTTTCCGTAATATACCCATTGGCCGGAAATCAGATCATCCTCTACTGCGGCATCATGGTATAAATCCTCACATCCTCTACTGCGGCATCATGGTGTAAATTCTCAAACTTTAGAGCCTGGTGCGGTTGCACCTCTCTTTCCGGATGGGGCCTAGTACTTTTTAGGTTTTCCCAGCCCATTTCAATACTTGCCTCCAAGGCATATATCTTTGATTGTATGTGTGATTGGAGCATTCAGCGTACGTTCGCACTTGGTATTAATACATTCGTCTGGCAGGCTACTCATATTCGTTGCCGGTCCATTATTTTCTATATTCAGCTTTTTAACCAAAGTTTTTTTATCAAAATTTCGACTGGTGGGTACCTGTAGGCTTATAGGTAGCACTTGATGAGCAAGTGTTCCCTAAGGGAAGTGTCTTTGGTAAGTTAACTTTTAGGGAATTGTCTTTGGTAAGTTTCGAATATTTGGCTGGACGTCAATTAGTTATTAAGTGGTCTGTTTAGTACTAGGTATATACAAGAACATGAAAGCGAAAATAAGAACAGAAACAGTAGGTGTATACTTTCCTATAAAAAGAGGAGTCCGACAGGGAGACCCACTTCACCCAAACTTTTCTCGGCGGTGCTTGAATATATATTTAGACGTCTCGAATGGAGTCAATATGAACTAAACATTAACGGAATGCAACTAAACCATTTAAGATTTGCAGACGATCTTATTTTAATCTCTGAAGACCCGAGAAGCCTGCAAGTAATGGTTGAACAGTTGGTGTACGAACGTGATAAAGTCGGACTCTCCATACAAAAACCAAAGTAATGACTAATTCCGACAAAATCACCATTACAGTCAACGGCAACAAAATAGAGTACGTCGATGAATATACATACCTAGGACAGATAATATCACCAAAAGACCTTACAACCAAAGAAATAAACAACAGAGTACAATTAGCATGGAAAAGATACTGGTCTCTTAAAGAAATTGTCAAAAACCCGCAGGTACCACTTAAAGCTAAGAAAAAAATATTTGATTCCTGTATTCTACCTATCATGACATACGGATGTCAAACTTGGAGTCTAACAAAACAAAACTTACACAAACTAGAAACCTGTCAACACAGCATGGAGCGAAGTATGCTCAAAGTCAAGTTAAGAGACAAAGTAAAACTAGGAAAATTACGTAACCAAACTAAAATTAACGATGTAACATACTGCATAAGAAAATTAAAATGGAGTTGGGCAGGTCATATGATGAGGAGTAAACAAGAAAAATGGGCTAAGGATGCAACCGAATGGTGTCCAAGACAAAATAAAAGAAAGAAAGGGAGGCAGCTTCTGAGATGGGAGGACGATATTCGGAAAATAGCCGGTGCTACTTGGAAGAGGACGACTCATGACCGGAAAGTGTGGTAAGCTCTAGGGGAGGCTTTTGCGGAAACGCAAGACAATCTCAAAACCGGTGTCAATTAACATAAGTGATAGTTACTTTCTTCTAAGATTGTTGAATAAAGGCTATTATTATTAGTACTAGGTATTTATATAAACTTTACATATAGCGTTTGTATAAGTGCATTCACAGACACCTAGTTGTAATATCTTATTGCATGCCTCCGCTGCATAATACATAGGAGGGGTTTATGACGGTGAGTAAAAGTTGCATACACACATTTATGTTTATTTACTTTACAATATCTAAGAATATCAAATATGTACCAGGTGTATAAGCTTAATATGGAAAGCAAAAACAAATTTATTCAAAGTAATTACCCTCGCTAACTACACATTTTTCCCATCTCTCGGGTAATTTGTGGATACCACGCCCAAAAAAATCCCTCTCTTTCGAGGCAAACCACTCATCGAGCCATTTTCGGACGTCTTCGTAAGAATCGAAATGCTGCTCAGCGAGCGCATGGCCCATCGACATAAGCAGGTGATAGTCGGAAGGGTCCAGATCTGGTTAGTAAGCGGGATGGGGTAGCATCTCCCAGTTGAGTGTCTCCAAGTATATAGTTTCCTTCGCACACGTCATTTTTGACGTGTGCGATGGTGCGTTGTCGTGGAGAAAAACCAGCTTGTCATGTCTGTGTTGATAATCCGTTATTATTTTCACGTAGAGCACGGTGCAATTTGATCAGTTGTTGGTGGCAGGGGTGGGTATTGATAGTTTCACCAGCTTTCAACATTTCATAGTTGACGATAACCTGCTGACTCCACCAAACGCACAGCATCGTCTTCCGTCCAAAGCGATTAAGTCTTGGTGAAGATGTTGATGGTTAGCAGGGATCAACGATTTCTTGCGTTTACGATTATCGAAATGTATGCACTTTTCATCGACTGTCAAAATCCGAGGGAAATTGAAATGCCTGGTTTATTAACACCCAATCGGTCCTCGAGCATTTTTAGCGATTGGGTATCGCCTTCGTCCAAAAAAGCCTGCAATTGATGGTCCTCAACCTTTCTAGGCCGATTTTCACGCTTCTTGTCTCACAAGTCAAAATTGCCGTCTTTGAACGAAAGAAACCAATTTCGGCACGTTGTTTTTGATAAAGCAATAATGCAATTCGGCAGTTGATTTCTTCAAATTGAAGCAGAAAAGCAGAGCTTTCGCATATGCTTTTTTCGAGCACAAAACTAGACATAATTACCAAAGAAAAATGTATGTTGTTGTAGGAAATTGCTGAAAATGTGCACTGATTAATATTGACAGATGTCAAACTCATTAAAAAAAAGTATGGTAGCTTAATATGCTCACTCACGCCATCTATGACCAAACATCGGTTCTACACTTAATCGCAGTGATGCAATTTTATTCAAATGGAAAATTATACCCTGCAATCTTGTAGTAAAATCATAAGTAAATTATTCTTAACTTTAGATCATTTTCATTTGAACTCAATCCTAGTTTTGGTACTATGGCCTTCCCTATCTGCGTGTGGGTAATAACATTTATAGGTCTTAAATCGTTTATTCTGATACGGGGTTTATTTGTTACCGACCAACTATGGCTTGGTAATATTTTTTTTTTCAAAAAATTGTTCACAAAAGGAAAAGAAGTTTGAATTCATCAATAATGTTTTTAAATATGAGTCTAATTTCCAATGTTCAATTAAATTTTAAATTTGTCATTCAACTATAAGTTTTTATTATACATCCCACTAAAGGTTATACATGTTTTGAAAATTATTTAATTTTATTAACTTTATCGCCTGTGGTTTATTTCAATATCAACATTTAGTGCAATTTCGTATATGATAAATGAAAATTATTGGCACCGAATTAATAAATAAAAGGCAATAAAAGAAGCGATCATATTAGAACATACAATCATTTACAAAAGACCATCAAATCAGGAAATTTTGGTTAAAGGTTGGTTGAAAAGCTTTGGAAATTGTTTTGTATTTCCATGCTTTTGTTTAAACCATGTGACGGTAACGTTAAATAACCGGTTTTCAATCCAATCTATTGAAAAGTCAAACAGGACTATATAGTTTTGTCATTGTCCTCATTGTCCTTATTAAAACAGTAATATCGCTAAATGTTAGGAGCTTAATTAAATAGTGAATCTAATTTCATCCTTGTTAGATTCAGAATCCACTATGTTTGAACGAATTTTAATAGAGAATGGGAATGGTTGTGAGATTCTATGTACACCTATGTTATGTGTATGCATTGAAGCTTTCTTCTAATACAAGTGCCAATATTTTGGATAATAGTTAAGCAATTTGCTTATTTTTATAATAAAATCTAATATTATAAAATTTCTATAAAATGGAAAAAGCTATCATTGATTCATGTTACTTCATTTCCATTTCCAAGTAAAACATGATCGAACTATAACGACAACAGTTCGAACATGTTTTACTTGAAAATGAAAATGAAGTGAGCTTTAACAATTATAGTTTGTTAGCCAATTAATATCATTTCAGTAGTTCTTAGTGGTATTAAAAGTAGGACCTGATAACAAACTTTTTACTACAAGACTCATGTGATCTCTGAAAGTTTGGTTGGTTGGTAGGAATAGTTGTGAATATATCATAGCATTCAGGAAGAGAAATTTATTCAATAAATAAACCATATTTTTATCTGACGGTCGTCTTCGATATTTGATAAAATTGACTCCAAATTGTAAATTGTTTGGTAGCAAATTTTATGAAGGATTTTTTAATAAATTGTTTGGTTAATGATAGCCAAAAATTATCTCCAAAATTTTATTTAATAATTTTTCCTTACGTTAATTAGAAATATTTGAAAATGAAAATTATTTATGCCAAAGTATTTTGTAAAAAAATTAAATTATTTTCTTTTCGAATCTATAAACTATAGTCCATTTAGCACATTTAAGTAGTTTTAATCAATGAGTGCAATTAATTAAGTGTAAATTGGCAATTTAGTAACTGATGAAAGCTAAACGATATCGTTAGTTTTCCAAAATGCAATAAAACTTCTTGTCCGGAAGCATACATTACGCTGGGGATCAATAAATGCACACGATTGCTAGTATAGATTGCACTGTCAGCAAAAAATCAACAACTTTTTCGAAAACTTAATGTATTATTTTAAGTCATGCCATACTATGAACAGTATACTTTTTATAGTAAATTGGCAGTATTTATAAATAACAAAACAATTCCACAAAGACGAATCTTTATTGCGATTTTTTTCACTGTTAGCCATTATCCTTTTTACAATATCGGTTGGTTGAGTCAGAATGTTAAGCATAACATTCTACAAGTACTTGTCTACGATTTTTATTCAATCGATTACATTTTATAGTAAGTAAGAAAATATCTAGACGATAGCCACAATAATCGTTTTTGAATTTGACTATTTGATTGGTATAAATAAGAAATTAGAAAGGATTCTAATAGAACTAAAAATTTAGAAATTCATATGTCTTCCTTGTTATTATTGAATGAAATTATTCCATTTCACGAAAGAAATAACCGACCCGACCGAAGCCGATCATGCACAACTAGGATAAAAATTAAATCAAGGAAGTGAACATGCAAACTAGCGAATCAACTTACCATAAAGTCAAGTAAAATTTTTCCTAGCTACGTGCTTGGTATCCTTTCTAAGAGACAATGTATTGTTTTGCTTCTAATGCAGTCGAGATGTAGCATATCCAACAAAGATTTCAAAATAACACTGCAACTATACATTCTATATTTTCCATCATTCAACTTGAATGTGTTTTTCTATGCAATTTTAATATTCAGAAAATGCAACACAAAAAATAGTTGGTATATTTTTTTTTAAATTTTTACTTGAAACCAACTGAAAAATCATGTTTGAGTAAGTAAATAATAAACTTTAATTTACTTGAAAGTAAACTCAATTCTCAAAAATGGAAAAAATAGTAGAAAATTGTAATGGAAACTGAGTGAACGAATTTAAAATGAAATTTATATTATATTTAGAAGTTATTTTATTTTTCATATATAATTTTAAATATAAGGAAATATTATATTTAATTTATAGAATAATTTATAAACTTCAAAAGTAAATTCAAATTTCCAATGAAATTTTAATAATTACAATTTTATTATAAGTTGTAGTAAAAAGTAATCCATTATTTTGCCAATAGATGGCTCCCGTTGTGAAAGTGCGATCGGGTTGCACTAGATGGCGTTAGAAAGATAAGATTTCATACTAAAAAAATTTTTGAAACAGTTTTGTGATTACTTGACTCAGTATTTTTTTAGCACGCATCAAAGATGGACACCAACAAAGAGAAAATACGCCATATTTTACAGTTTTTCTTCGATAAAGGCGAAAACGTAAGCCAGGCAGCTGAAAATGTGAATAGTGTTTATGGTCCTGATACTATAACAGCCAATCATGCGCAATTTTGGTTTCGTCGATTCCGTTCCGGTAATTTTGATGTCAAAAATGCACTGAAAGGCCAATTGTCGAAAATGTCGATAAAATAATGTAAATCGTCGAGTCCGACCGTCACGTAAGCACTGTTTCGATTGACCAGGAGCTAAACATTGCACAAAAAATCGTTTGGAACCACTTAAATAAGGGTGGATACAAAAAGAAGCTCGATGTATGGGTGCCACACGAGTTATCGCAAAAAAACCTCATGGACCGAATTTCCATCTGCGAATCACTCCT
The DNA here is from genome assembly GCA_958298945.1 of Atherix ibis. Lineage (NCBI taxonomy): Eukaryota > Metazoa > Arthropoda > Insecta > Diptera > Athericidae > Atherix > Atherix ibis. The sequence continues at coordinate 35,104,705 of OY282609.1, forward strand.
GAATCGCAACAATATCGATCCATTTCTGAAGCGGATGGTTACTGGTGATGAAAAATGGGTCACCTACTATGGGACGGGCAGGGAATCATCTACTATGAGCTGCTCGCCTACGGCCGAACTCTTAATTCGGATCTATACTGTCAACAATTGGACCGTCTGAAAGAAGCAATCGCCCAGAAGCATTTGGAGAGGAATTGTGTTCCATCAGGACAACGCCAGGCCGCATACACCGATAGTGACTCGCCAGAAGTTCCGGGACCTTGGTTGGGATGTTCTTATGCATCCACCTTATAGTCCGGACCGTGCACCAAGTAATTACCACCTCTTCCTGTCTATGACGAATGATTTTGCAGGTGAAAAATTCGCCTCAAGAGAAGATTGTGAAAATCGACTGTCCCAGTTTTTTGCCAATAGGGACGAGGGTTTCTATGAGAGAGGCATTATGAAATTACCTCCAAAATGGCAACAAGTTATCAAACAAAACGGTGTATATTTGACCTTAATCGTATCATTCTATCTATGCTAAATAAAACCTTCAATTTAATGCAAAAATAATGAATTTATTTTTACAACACCTTATATAATATTTTTGTCCTATTAAAAAAATACGTGCATCCTCTATGATAAATCTATTTAAAACTTTTTTTAACTAATTATTATTTGGGTCAGTTTCTAAGCCCAATAAACGGTAAGAAAATTTATTTACATATATTAGCTGTTGTGTGGTACTACAAAAAGTATCTTATGATATAGAGGCTTACATAGGAGGTAAAAATCTCCTAGCGACAAATAGAATTTTATAGAATGTAAGTTAGCATAATAATATAAAGTCCTGAACAGAAATCTGAACTTGTTAATCATAAGGTGTTCGTTAGAAACTTGGGACCATACCAAAAATGATTTTTTTCTTCAAAAGAACGCAATGGAATCCGTTCTTTTTTAGTAATAGAATATATTAAATAGCGAACTTCTATTTTACCTATTCCACGTACATATTGGACGAGTATAACCTATAAATTCATCATAAAGAAATAAATATAAATACTCAAAGTATGCGCAAAATAATTGTTGTATGAAACTACAATGTAGCCAGCCGTTTACTATAGTCATAGAGTTTTAACACCTACCTCCCACAATCGGCAATGAAATCTTATGTTAAAAGGATTAATAGTATTTAAGCTGATAGAAAAATATTATTTGCATGATCAAATAATATCTGAGATGATAAGTTCTTTCACAAATTAAAGTCCTATATTTATTACATTTTCAAACATTCAACTTTTTTTGGTTCCTATACGAGGTCTGTGCAAAAACTATCGCGTATTTTAAATTTCCGCGGGTTACGTATATTCGATTTTCGATTTTTGTGGCGTTATGTTGGTGCTCATGTATGCACATTCATAATGGCCGAACTCGTCGGCAAACTTATGCCCCAAGTTCGGTCATTTTGAATGTTCAGTTAATTTTTGACAGCTGCTTTGCTTGCACGTGATCCAAAAAATGGATCAAAGAATCTGTTTCGGGAAAAAGAAAAAGTCACAGGGGGCCAGATCTAGGAAATACGGTGGCTACAGCATTTTTAGTGTGTTGTTTTTGCCCAAAAATTCGCGCACAAGCAACGATGCGTGAACAGGGGCGTTATCATGGTGCAAAAGACAATTTTTGTTCTTCCACAAATCCGGGCGTTTCTGGCAGATTGCTTGTCGCAACTTGCGCATAACTTGCAGGTAATTTTTCTTACTAATCTTTCTATCCTGTGGCAAGAACTCATGATACACCACGCCTCTGCAATCGAAGAAAACTGTAAGCAAAACCTTCCCATTCGACCGAACTTGGGGCGCTTTTTTCGGTCTTGGCTTGTGCGGCACCTTTTATTGGAATGATTGAGCATTGGTTTCCACATCATAACCATAAACTCATGATTCGTCACCAGTTATGACCCTCTGGAGCAAATTTGAGTCATCACAGACAGAGTCCAAAAATGGGCAAAAATCCAAAAAAAAAAAATGGGGTCATCACAGACTATTAAAAATTAACTGAACATTCAAAATGACCGACTTTGTCGGCATAAGTGAGAGACATGAGTACCAATATAACGCCACAAAAAATCGAAAATCGAATATACGTAACACGCGGAAATTCAAAATTCGCGATTATTTTTGAACAGAACCTTTTACGTCCAACATAAAAATAAGGTAAAATTGCTAGAAAAAAATATTTAAATTTAATAATTTCATATATTCTAAATTTGGAGTAAAACATTCTGCGAAGTATTTATTACAAAACAATTGAAAGTGTAAATACCTTTTAAAATTGTTGGTTGAATGTCATTCACTAGATATATGAAAAAGTAATTTATCTTAATTGTTCGTTTGAAAAATTCACCATAAATACGGACACAACATGGGGTAGTCATGTACAATAATTGTAGTTTAACGTCCAACATTTGAATTTGTCAATGTCAAAATGTCACACCGTAAAATCACAGAGTGAATCTAAATAATCGGGAAGTTCTTGAACAAACGTGGAGGAAAATGACGAAAAATTGAAAGTGACAATGAACTCGGGCTGACAGCATTCTACGAACAGTCGATTTTTCCATACAATATAATAATATGGAGACAATTTACTGAAAACATAAATAAATGAGAGCAAACATATTTTAATATTTTATTGGAATTAATAAAACTATGGAGAGAAGATTTGAATTTCACTAGTCATAATATACTTTTTTCTAATTTTTAAGATTGTTTTTAAAAAGATTTTCTTAAAATTCATCTAAAAATAAATTTTTTACTATTTATAAGTATTATACGACACAAATCTAATTAATCATTTAGAAAAAAAGCAATTATATAAATTAGAGTCCTTACAGAATTCTTGGTCCACATGGAAGGAAAATGCTAGAAGAATTATGTAAGCTGCATGATATTAAAATTTATTATTTTTTAAGTCAATAATGTTAATCAAAAGATATATGTAATGGGAATATAGATAAAGGAACTAATCTTCATCATTGATGTTGCAAATCAAACGCGAATCTAGTGCATAAAACGATTACCGATGTACCGGCTTTGTGCTAAAGTCCTCTAATTATAACTCGTGAACAAACTTTTAATGTACAGCACGATTTTTAAAACCAATCTGAACGTACGTTATTAAACTATGGGGTTCTGGCAGAGCTTTCAATTTCTATTGTATCACATCCGTTCAATCCAAAATCCTCCGAAAAATTATTGATACCCCGTTCTATGTTCGTAACAAAGTATTTATCGTGACCTAATTATTCCCTTTGTTCATGATTTGTGCGTCTCCTGTTATAATAAATTTCCTTCTCGACTATTCTATTACAATGATCCTCTCATTAAAAAGCTTTCCTCTGCCATATTCCGTATTTACACTCATCGGAGTTTAAAAAGAAATTGGCCACGAGAGTTCTTAAAATGTTAAAATCTCGTCAGGTGGTTGCTTACTCTCACGTCTTGTCAGTGTAGTTACGAGCTTTCTTAAGAGTTTCTAGTTCCAAGATGGTTTAAAGCTATCTCGTTTCAGATGGAATCGCATTATTGAGTGGCTTGAGGAGGTTTCATGGGAAGTTACTTCGGCCGTGTGTAGAAATAATGGGAGTATTGTTCGCCAGATGGTACGTGGCTGTCCACAGGGATCTGTCCCGCCATCTGGAATTTGATGATGAACGGTCTCTTGTTGCAATTGGAGAAGATCGGCATATGCGGATGATTTTCTGATTTTGATTTGGGGGGGGGGGGTAGGTACGCAGTAGAGGTAGCGGAAAACCGCTATATGCAGATGGTGTCTAAGTGGAGGAATAGAATGGGAAAGAATGTTTCAGAAAGGAAGACTGTATGCATATTGTTGAATGGTTTTTTGACGGCCAGTCTAGCCGTCCAATATTCATTTCCATGCGGTTGTAGTCCGACACGCGCGGGAAGTACGCTATCGTGGAGTGATGGGACTTCGATCCAGAGCGGTGACAGTACTGTACATAGGTGTGTTTGTTCCGTGTGCAATGTATGCATAGGTTGGCATAAATTCAGTCCATTGTCTGACTTTGTATGCATGTTTGAATGGATGTAGAACCGTGTCAACCTAGGCGATACAGTTTCTGCGTCGAAGCATCCACTACCGTTGGCATAAATTCAGTCCAGCGTCTGATTTTGTATGCATGTTTGAATGGATGTAGAACCGTGTCAACCTAGGCGATACAGTTTCTGCGTCGAAGCATCCACTACCGTTGGCATAAATTCAGTCCAGCGTCTGACTTTGTATGCATGTTTGAATGGATGTAGAACCGTGTCAACCTAGGCGATACAGTTTCTGCGTCGAAGCATCCACTACCGTTGGCATAAATTCAGTCCAGCGTCTGACTTTGTATGCATGTTTGAATGGATGTAGAACCGTGTCAACCTAGGCGATACAGTTTCTGCGTCGAAGCATCCACTACCGTCTACGGTGTGACATCCCGCTTACTGGTTAACCGGTTACGAATGAAAAGGCGTGCTCTGGTCCTGAATAGAATGTAGGAAATTTGGCTACGTCGATGGAATGAGAGTGTGAATGTCAGCTGGACGCACATATTCATTTCGGATGTGTGCTTTGCATCTGCGTATGGATTTGAATTTGGTGTGTACCTTGGATAGTTACTCACGGGACACGGCAGTATGAATGGGTTCCTGTATAGGCGTGGATTGGCTGCGGAGGCTAGATGCCCTTGTGGACGGCGAAATAGAGTGCCAAGCACCTTCTCATTGAGTGTGGCCTGTATGGGGATTTTCGTGACCTAGGTGCATGTGGAATCGTAGTGAATGATGAGAGTATGGATGGTAGTGGAGTGTTAGGTAGGAGAGAAAGGTATGAATGCTTGAATAGATTTTCCGGTGCACTTTTTGAGAGGAGAGCGACAATAGTGCGTGAAAGGCATGCAAGGTGGCTACAATCTGGTGAAAGACCAAGGTCGATTCCGATTGTACTTTCGGGTTTTGGCGAACCCGCGTACCTGAGCTGGCTTAGCAGTGCCTAGGGATTTAAAAGATTCCTTACCGTAGTTCAGTACAAACTGAAGTACTCTTAAAACAAAAATTGGTTCTACGGGAGTTGGGGTGCCCCATAGTGTTGGAACACACTGGGGCACCCCGACTCACGTAGTTGGATAGTCATCGCCTCTAACAGTTGGAGTAATCAGCTTGTAATTGGTTACTAACTGTAAACTGCCAGAAATGATGGTACGTTGATTGAGCGTAACGCAATCCCTGTGGTCGTAGGCGATCGTGATTTTATATTTAAAGACAGATAAGTCACGATAAATAATATATCATAGTATAAGGTATGTTCGGCTTTGAGGCGGGATGTTAAGTGTAGACCAAGTTATCATCCCAATAACGGCAAATAACTAATGAGGGGCGTGATGTGATATTGCAGATAAAATTCATACGATGCCTCGAATGGGAGCATGGTGCATTGTATAAAAAGCTTAACAGTGCTTAGGGGTGCGAATACCGAAATTCTCGTTGGCCTTCCTAATGGAACTCGAAATTGAGAGTAATCTATTTTAAAAGCGAAGTCGGGTTCATGAGCCCCCCATTTTTGGGCTTTTACTATTGGTGTACGCTTCGAGGTAGCTGTGGGTTTTAAATATGATGCAGCCAGGTAGGGCGCAGTCGGAGGTACAGACGTTGGAAAGTTTGACATGCTTTCCAATAAGTACCATCAATTTACCTATTTTTGTCCACACATATGGTTAGATTAACCGTGAGGGTGGGTGTATTGAAAAAAGAAAATTAAAAATTGTCCATCTCTATGACCAAAAAGTAGTTATAGGCGGAGGGTACGGCCAAGCGACTTAGGTACCTCTTAGGACAAGCGTAGATAGAGCGTATGTAGAGAATGTAGAGTACAAGGTATGATTGATTGTCTTTTTAAACCATTTCCGGGAATAGAAGCCTTCAAAGAATTAAACTTTGCTAGGATAATACATTTTTTTACAAATTGGCCTTGAACTAAAAGTAAATATCAGAAATATATTGACTTGGCCGTGAAAATACAATATATATACCTAAACACCATTTAGCAAATGTGGCATCTACTTAACAGTAAAGACAAGCGCAATGTTTCCAAATATTTCTGTTTTTTTGTGTGGATATTTTTAGTCATAATTATACATTTGGTATTGAGAAATTAAAGGACGCGGGCGTGTTTTGCAAAAAAAGCAACTTAGAGTAATAATTTTGGTGTTGAATTTTGAAAGAAACTTAAATAGGAGCTCTCAAATAGGAACGTTCGATTGTTTGATTTGATAGTTCAGTATGGACTCTCCTCACAGTAATAATTAAATATATTTTCTTTTTAACAATACTGTTGGAGCATGGGTACCTTTTAACAAATGTTCTTATTATATTTATATGGGTTTTAAAAATAGATATCTGACTTTGCTTACTGGCTAATCGAGTGGCTGCAGGTATTCTGCTGTTTATTTTCGTACAGTTTTGCCGCGTTATTGTGGTTTGTCCAGTAGGAGTATAAGGTATTCGAAAGCTGGTATTCGATTTCCTTTCTGAAAGCTCGATTCGATTTCCTCCTGAAAGCTAGTATTGCGATTTCCATGTTCCTGATGGCTAATGGCTTCTTCAGGTATTTTTTTCCGCACATTTTGTTAAGGAAAGGATAACGGGATAAGGAAAGGAAAGTATACCAGGTGTATAAGCTTAAGTCCGCTGCTTGGTCATAGATGGCGTGAGTGAGCGTATTAAGCTACCATGGGCACGCCATTTTTTTTTATAAGTTTGACATCTGTCAACATTAATCAGTGCACATTGTCAGCAATTTCGTACAACAAAATACAGTTTTCCTTTGGTAATCATATCTAATTTTGTGCCAAAAAAAGAGCATATGCGGGAAGATCTGCTTTTCTGACTCAATTTGAAGAAAGCAGCTGCCGAATAGCATCGAATGCTTATGGAGGCCTATGGTGATAGTGCTTTATCGGAAACAACATGCCGAGATTGGTTTCGTCGGTTTAAAGACGCAAAGTTTGACTTGTGGGACAAGAAAATCGGACTAGGAAGGTTGAGTATCATCAATTGCAGGTTCTTTTGGACGAAGACGATACCCAATCGCAAAAAATGCTCGCGAGGCAAATGGGTGTTACTCAGCCAGCCATTTCCATGCGTCTGCGTGTCATGGGAAAGATTGAAAAGATCGGAAAATGGTTGCCGCATGAATTGAACGATAGGCAGATGGAGCGACACCAACTATCAATTCTCACCTCTACCACTAACAACTGATCAAATTGCACAGTGCTCTGCATGAAAAGAGAACGGATTATCAACAAAGACCTGACAAGCTGATTTTCCTCCATGACAACGAACCATCGCACACGTCAAAAAATGGTCCGTAACTACTTGGCGACACTCAACTGGGAAGTCCACCCCACCCCGCTTATTTGCCAGACCTTGCCTCTCCCGACTACCACCTGTTTTCGTCGATGAGCACGCGCTCGCTGAGCAGCACTTCGATTCTTACGAAGACGCCTGGAAATTGGTTGATTAGTGGTTTGCCTCGGAAGAGAAAGAATTTTTTTGGCGTGGTATCCACAAATTACCCGAGAGATGGGAAAAATATGTAACTAGCGAGGGCAAGTACTTTAAATAGATATTTTATTGCTTTCTATGAAAAAAACGTGTTTTTTTGACTAAAGAACAGCGGATTTAAGGAAATGAAAGTATTTTTTTTTTGTCATAATTAGCGTAGAACCATACCTCAGTAGAATTCGGACGCACTCACTGCCCATTGGATAGTAATCCAGCAAGCTAATAACAGCTGGCTAAAAATAAACTTTAAAATACAGTGCAATTGAAAGCAAATTAGGAAAGCTAAGGTTTTGGCCTAAATAAATACAGCAGAAAACTGAAGCTACGCAAACGCAATTTACTGTTCTAAGCTGAAGTTTAATTTTGGAACTTCTCGTCAATTTTTAAAATTACCTTACTTAAAATTTATTTTTCGCTTACTAGATTTTTTCTTTTTTTTAATTATTCTTTTATTTTAAACCTTTCAACAATATAAAACGTAATAGATTTCTGCATATTTACATAATAAAAACTCACGATGAAATGTATAGTTTTTGTGAATATTCTCAATAGTATTTCTAGAAATTTTTTCATTTACTTACGCTACATTTAATAAAGTAATGAAATACTAAATCCATGGAAGAACAATATTCAAATCATCTTCATTCTGCTGAATCGTTAAAAGTAAACAAGAAATTACATTGCAAAAATAAACTCCCAACCATATAAAATGGTGCACTGGGTAGATGGAAAGCTTTAAAAATATTCCTCGAGATGCAATAACGAGAACTTTATGGTTCTGGCTATCAATTTAAATTATGAATTTCTGGTGTGGCTTCTGAATGGAAAATCATCACCGTAAAGTGTAAATCCGCATGTAAGCCATTCCGACCGAGGATATTTTACTATACGGGAACGTTTGAGTTCATATCTCACTGTGGATATTTTTTTTCCGCTGAAAGTTTATGATAGAAAACAAAAGATTACCGCCACATTTTTACTTCCATATTATTCTCGAACGACTTGCATTCCCATCGTAATGGATTCCCTGGGACCATAATTCAAACCAAAGTGTATGAAAATTCATGCAAATGGATTTAGGATTTGGATCTATTTAAAAAGGAATGCATACCAATGAGATTCCATATACTTTTTATAATTTCAAATCAAATTTTTTATGAAAAACAGAAATATTTAAGAAATTTCTATTTTAATAGATTTGCAGAATTTTTTCAATTATTTCCAAATATTTGGACGACTTATTTTTGAAAGCGTAAGATTTATTTAAAAAAGCAATTCGACTCAATCCATCATATATAATTTTGTTTTTAAAAACTTATTAAATTAGAAATTTTAAGTTACAATAACACAAAAAATTAGAATTTTATTTCTTAATAAGCTTTTAGTAGAAAAAGCTCATGTGACGTTTGAAAAAAATTTTGTATTTTTTTCTTAAAAACTTCAAAACTTATTTTAATAGATTTCAGATAATATAACATGGTACTCGTATCTTTGTTATAAAAAATATTAACACATATCTGTAAAAGAATTTACCTTCTTTCCTTAAGCGTATGAATCTTTTATGATGCTTCAATTTGCATATTTTGTGGATTTTTTTCCTATATAATGGCATCCGTTTGATATTTTGAAAGGTAACTGATTTGTTTAAAAGACGTTTTTTTTATAAAACTAAGAAAGCTCTAAACTGCATCAGCACTATCGAGTTTAAATCTTTATAACTCGGCTCCGATGCATCTTATTTTTTTTTTTATGTTTAGATTAATGAGGTACAGGGGGAAACCTTCAAAAGGTACTCGCCTGGATATTTTTCCTGCCAGGCGAGTTATGCGGGATTTTTACCTCGCTAAAACCTAAGCGCACCTCTGATCTTGCTCCCGGAACGATGGTTCCCCGGCGGCACTCTTTGTAAATACTACTTCGCCGGGGCGTTCTTGTTTGATGCTACTGCTGTCCCGATGTTATGACGCCTCGTGGCCTATTCTTCGTACGTTGTGTGGAGATCCTTGAAAATGGATTCCGCATACTCTGCAATTCTGTTTCAAGCCGATTGGCTCTTCAGCATGCACTCAGATTTCTCTCCAGCTCCACCCGCGTCTCCTTGTAGAGGGGGCACTGGAAGAACACGTGTTCTGCGTCTTTGATCACATCGCGGCAATGATGACAGTTTGGGGAGTCTGTTCTCTTAAATCTGTGCAAGTATGCCCGAAAGCATCCATGCCCAGTCAAGAGTTGGGTGATGTAATACCGGACTTCCCCGTGCAGGCGAGTGACCCATTTGGACCCTTCGTCGATTTGTCCCATCTTTCTTGCCAGAAGCGAAGACTCCCGGGTCTCTCCTCTTCACAGAGGACCTTTCGCCGCTCTTCCTTCTATCTACGATGTTGGTGTTCCCGCTCTCCTGCCACGATGTCGATGGGTGGGCATGTTGCCACGACGTTGACCGCATCGTGTGTACCGTTCGGTATGCTGACGCCACTCTGATCGCTGAGAGCCGCTGGACTGATGTCTGTCTTGCGGTATGTTGTTAGCTCAAGCGATTTTGCCCACACTGGTGCTCCGTATAGCAGGACTGAGGTAACCACAGTTGCTAGTAGTCGCCTTCGGATTTACCTGGGGCCTCCGATATTGGGCATTATCCGCGAAAGTGCGCCCTGTACTGCTGATGCCTTCCTGCTGACGCTGGAGATGTGCTCCTTGTAGTTGAGTCTGGCATTCAAGACCACTCCTAGATACCGGATGTAGGGTAGCGACCGGATGTCGTGATCGCCTACTCTTATGGTGATGGTCTCCATTTTCTTCTGGCTACTCACAAGGAGTGCCTCGGTCTTATGTTCCGCCAAAGACAGGTCTGCCCAAGTCATCCATTGTCTTATGCTCCGGATGGTGGTGGAGAATGCGGCTTCCAGTTCCTCCAGCTGTTTGGCTACAAGGACAACCGCTACGTCGTCCGCGAAAGCCACGAGTGTTGTGTTCGTCGGTAATTCCAGATGGAGTAGGCCGTCGTACATGACGTTCCACAAGAGTGGCCGCAGGACAGAGCCCTGAGGTACCCCTCCCGTGACCCCGTACTCCGCTGGTCCATCCTCGGTCTCGTATTGCAGTAGTCACTCACTGAAATATGATCTGACCATCCTCCGTAGGTAGTAGGGCACCCCCATATTCTCAAGAGCCTCCAGTATTCAATCCCAGCGGGCCGAGTTAAACGCGTTCTTGATGTCCAGGGTGACAATGAGGCGATACTTTTTTGAACCGCCTTTCCATCTCTTTCCTGAGATGGCTTCCTTTGCAATGTTCGTGACGAGTTCCAACGCGTCGATGGTCGATCTCCCCTTCCTGAATCCGAATTGAAATTCGGAAAGTTGAGGATCAATGTATTGCTCCAATATGTCGGCCACTATCCGCTCCAAGTTCTTCCCGTCCGAATCCAGCATGCAAAGTGGATGATAGGAAGCTGGCTCGTCCGGTGGTTTCTTCCCTTTTGGGATAAGAACCAATCTTTGTTGCTTCCATCGGGTCGGAAGTACGCCTTGTCGCAGGCATGCGTCGTACATGTTTATGAACAAGTCTGGCCTGGCGGCAATTGCACTCTTTAGTGCGATGTTGGGTATGCCGCTCGGTCCTGGTGCCTTGCCATTCTGCAATCTAGTGCAGGCCCTTGTGAGCTCTTCCATGGTCACACCAGGAATTTCCATTTCTTCATCCTCCGGGTGGTAGGCGGGGAGTTCTGGTTTCTCCGGATACAGATGTTCTACTATTCTGTGCAGTATGTCGGGACAGGTTGGTGTTGTTGCGGGTAGTCTTTTAATCCTATGCATGACCGTCTTATACGGTCTGCCCCACGGGTCCCGGTCCAATTCCGCGCAGAGTTGTTCGGGCGACTCCTTGGCGTCGACGCATCGCTGGCTGCTACCAGGGTGGCTGTTACCTCTTCTGTGATGCCCTCGACAGTTGTTGACCAGGGCGCTGTTGATCCGCTCATCATCGACCTGAAGGTCTCCACATCAAAACATTTGCTGTTCCAGCCCACTGGCTGCCTCCTTGTGGGATGCATCTTATGCTATGAACACACATCTGTATGTGTGTTCATAGCATAAGCTGCATCGGAGCCGAGTTATAAGGATTTAAAGTTATAAGGATTTAAGCTATAACTGCCATTCATGGTTTTGAACTACAACACACCGAATTTTGTGTTGTAGCGAGTAAGAAAACGAAAGATTTGTTATGGTTTGTAAGGGAATTTAAAATATATAATTTTTGTTTTATTTTTTTGAAATTTATAGTCACATTTATAAATTCTAAAAAATTAGTTAAAAGTTTCAAATAAAATAGGTTAGAAAGTGTAGGGAAGGCTGATAAGTTTCCGGCTCAATACATAGAGTCCAGCCCAACTTATTTCCTAGTGGAATTATTTGGCACTCTTCTTAAATAGTTCACATACAAGATTGTGAATCAATAGTTTTGATATTATACGTTTGACAGCCTTTGTAACAAGATATTCAATGCTAAAACAGTACCTATGTTGTAAGACCACTGAGAACGAATTCAATGCTAAAACAGTACCTATGTTGTAAGACCACTCTGGATGCCCTCTTGAGGTAACAACTCCTGAAATGATTGAACAAATCAAAGAAATCGTACTGGCAGACCGTAGATTAAAACTATTTAAAATTGCTGATACTGTTAGAATGTCAAAAGAACATTTTATAATATTTTAGATAATTTTTTGGACATGGTGAATCTTTGCGAAATGTAGGTGGCGCGTTTGCTAACACCCGACGGAGAACAGTTTCAACTGAGAATTTAGCGCTCTACAAGCAGAATCGCAGTAAATTTTTACTCTGGATAAAAATAGGGTAAACCACTACAATCCTGAAAGTAAATAACAGTCAAAATAGTGGATAAGGATAGGTGAACCAATCCCACAGAAGGCAAAGGCAATTTCGTTAGCAAACGAGGTTTTGTGGGATGCAAAAACGATCAATTTTTGTATTTTTTTTTAAAATGTGTGAAACTATCTATGGTTAGTACTATCCAAATTTATTGAACCATTTGAATGACGAAGTTAAAAAAACAATTAGCAAATTTATTGAACCATTTGAAAGACGAAGTTAAAAAAACACAGCAAAAAAAATTTGGTAACACCATGGCAATGCACCAGCACATGCGTCATTAGTTGCCATAGCTAAAATCAACAAAATAAAGTTCGAATTCCTTACTTATCCGCCTTATTCACCTTACTTAGCATCCAGTAACTATCACCTATTTCATGATCTCAAAAAAATGGCTTGATGAACAACGATTTGAAAGCAACGAGGCAGTGCTAGATACTCTAAATGTGTATTTTGAAGAGCTCGACCAATTATATTGTAAAAATTATATAACTAAATTTCTACACCGATATAAACTTTGTGAAGATTATATTAAAAAATTAAAATAAATAATAAAAATGTAATGATGCTTTCTTTATCAGGCTGAAAACTTATCAGACTACCCTACTTTGTATTCCACTTTCAAACAAATGTAAATAAATCGTATTACAAACTGAAAATAAAACGTCATTTTTCCATTTTTCGTTATTTTTTAACTCCTCGATATTTAGGTGCAGTACTAGTGTGGCAATATGGCGCTGAAGTCAGTAATTGTACCAGGTCAGTATATAGAGAAGTACAGATACGAGGTTTGCATAAAGGTAAATCACGTAAAAGTCTATGGAATCGATACGGTAACCGGAACGTACATCAAATACCAGCTACTATACTACGTAGCATCGATACCAGATGTCTGTCCTTAGCTTTAAACAATTGAACAAATAAATACGAGTAAAATGTATTTTGAAGTTATCGTTTATAACAGATCTACCAATTAAAATTATTTTAAAGTTTAAGGTGTATAAGCTTAAATCCGCCGTTTTTTGTCAAAAAAACATTTTTTGTTAATAGAAAGCAAAAACAAATTTATTTTAAGTATTTGCCGTCGCTAGCTACACATTTTTCCCATCTCTCGGGCAATTTTTGGATACCACGCCAAAAAAATTCCTTCTCTTTCGAGGTAAACCACTTATCAAGCCATTTTTGGACGTCTTCGTAAGAATCGAAGTGCTGCTCAGCGAGCGTGTGGCCCGTCGACGAAAACAGTTGGTAGTCGAAAGGGACCAGGTCTGGTGAATAAGCGGGGTGGGGTAGCACCTCCAAGTTGAGAGTTTCCAAGTAGTTATGGACTATTTTTGACGTGTGCGATGGTGCGTTGTCGTGGAGGAAAATCAGCTTGTTATGTCTTTGTTGATAATCCGTCCTTTTTCTTACATAGCATGGTGCATATTGTCAGTTGTTGGTGATAGCGGTGGGCATTGACAGTTTCACCAGGTTTCACCATCTCATAGTAGACGATACCCTGCTGATCCCACCAAACGCACAGCATCGGCTTCCGTCCAAAGCGATTTGGTCTTGGGGAAGATGTTGATGGTTGGCCGGGATCAACCCACGATATCGTGCGTTTAGAATTCTCGAAATATATCCACTTTTCATTGCCTGTCATAATCCGATGCAGGAACGACTTTCATTTTTGTCTGGCGAGTAAGATTTCGCATGTGTTTTGGTGTCGCTCCATCTGCCTATTGTTCAATTCATGCGGCAACCTTTTTCCGATCTTTTCAATCTTCCCCATGGCACGCAGATGCATGGAAATGGCTGGTTGAGTAACACTCAATTGTTCCACGAGCATTATCTGTGATTGGGTATTGTCTTCGTCCAGAAGAGCCTGCACTCAACATTCCTGGGCCGATTTTCGCACTTCTTGTCCCACAAGTCAAAATTGCAGTCATTGAACCGACGAAACCAATCTCGGCACGTTGTTTCCGATAAAGCACTGTCACCATAGGCCTTCATAAGCATTCGATGGGATTCGGTAGCTGATTTCTTTAAATTGAAGCAGAAAAGCAGAACTTCCCGCATATGCTCTTTTTCTGGCACAAAACTAGACATGATTACTAAAGGAAAATTGTATGTTGTTGTAAGAAATTACTGACAATGTGCACTGATTAAAGTTGACAGATGTCAACATCAATCAGTGCACATTGTCAGCAACAAAAAGTATAGCGTGCCCATGGTAGCTTAATACGCTCACTCACGCCATCTGAGTTGGCGGTCAAGTTTCCCACCATGATTTTAATCTAACGCAATCAAACATTTTGTCTGTTTAGCAATCAATATCGATGGCAGTTCAGTACTGGGTCACCCTGTACGCCAAAAATGACCTCGAACGCTTTGAGACGGTTGCTTAAAGTAATGATTTTATTATTTTTGGGGAGACGGATTGTAGATTGAACTGCCGGCCAAATTGTCTACTGTCCTTTATGGAAAGGAGAACTTTTCGCAGGAAGAATTTTACATAAGAGTTCATAATATTCTATACCAGGAAGATTTTAACTCATTCTGTTTTGTTAAATGCCTATTTTTATGTGACCTCCTTAAATAAAAATGACATTATTACATCTAACAATTACTTTTTAATAATTTTTAATTTTAAATAATTTTTTCAAAATTCTTCAATATCTTTTGTGTTCTGCTCAAAGTACAACATTTATTCTAAAATTAAATCGTTTATTATATTTTTTCTGAATAACTATTAGCTAGCCTTAAAAAATCTACTCACTACAAAGTGTACCAGTGATCGCGTGGTTATATTACAACAATACATTGTATCCTTCAATTCAAGTGCACTAAGGTAAATAATAAGGGGTCCGTTTATCCCGGGATTAATTTTATAATAGTCATAATACTGCTCTTTCTTGAAAATACCATCTACGCAAATATGACTTCAACGTAAACCTAGATAAAACGGTGTTTGTTCCATTCACTAAGAAGAAAGAGTTGAACCTTACCAAGATCAAGTTGTACCTGAACTGGAATTTTGTACTGGACTTCTTATAGGCACTTCAGTAAAACAGGGTGTACAACCAAAAATGATGTAGTATTAACATCTAGTAATAAAAAGACCCACTTGCGCGGCCCTCATTTGATAGTCTAGGGCTGAACCGTACTGCTTAAACAATCCCTCTTAAGGTTCAAAAACTAGCTTTGTTAAGTTTTACAGATGTCCTGATATATCCAAAACGGCTCATGAGGGTTATACGAGTATATACCTTCTAACTTAGAAAGTTCATATTAAAAAGAAAGCTTCTAGAGGAGCTCTTAGATTACGACATTTGAAAAACTTTAAACCAGGTGACACATGTTACAGTCGCATCGGACCTAAACGAATTTCCAGGAAGGCAACTATTTATCGGACGCTATATCGAAGAAACCTTATTTAAACCCTTCAAATTGCTTTGTACGAAGCGTACAACCTGGAAGGAAGGATTGGCATTACTCAAGGAAGGGGCTTCTTTTTAATATACAGACGGTTCTAAAACAGATGAAGATGTTGGGGCCGTAGATAGTCGGACCTTATTACTATCTATTTAAGCCGTTTTGTAAATTTTCAGTCGTAGAAATTTACATTACGTCAGACAGTCAAGCTGCATTAAAAGCTCTTGTCTTGTCAGATGTTCAATCTAAGGTAGTTTGGGATATCTTCATTGACCAAAATTAGATGGCTTGATACAACAATGTACCTTTGATGTGGATGCCAAGTCAAACTTTCCAAAAAAATGAGCGAATACTCCGTTAATTGGACCAAAACCATTATGTGACAATCCGGAGATCCATCCTGGCACCATTAATGAGTTCAGGGAACGTGAGGCTAAAATTTACGCTCCAATAATTTTCGGGCCATGAATTATTCTAAAAAATTCATCGTCTTTTCTAAAAGAAGGGCGTTAGAGGTTCTGTAACTAAACAAGCCATACCTTAAGCTACTAACCGGTCTATTCATTGGTCACTGTGTTTTAAGAAATCATCTTAATAAAATGGCTAAATCTGATACGATAATCATATTGGTTTGCGATTTTTCTAATCCCTTCAACATTTATCGGTTATCTGCCCAAATACATAAGGCGCAACATTACTTTTATTCGAATTAGTGTCAATCACCATAAAAAACCTCATTGGTCGATATGATTTAAGACTGTTTGCTCCTTGCTTCCCGCAATATGACTATATGTTTATAATTTGGTCCTTTAATTTAGATATAATATGTTTATAATTTGGTCCTTATGTATAAAGTGATCCTATACTTTAATCAGGTGTATAAGCTTAAATTCGTTGTTTGGTCATAGATGGCGTGAGTGAGCGTATTAAGCTACCATGGAAAATTGAGAAGATCGGAAAATGGGTGCCGCATGAATTGAACGATAGGCAGATGGAGCGACGCCAAAACACATGCGAAATCTTGCTGGCCAGACAAAAAAAAAGTTGTTCCTGCATCGGATTGTGATAGGCGATGATAAGAGGATGCATTTCGAGAATCCTAAATGCAAGAAATCGTGGGTTGATCGCGGCCAACCATGAACATATCTCCCAAGACCAAATCGCTTCGGACGGAAGACCAAATAAACTATGAGATGTTGAAACCTGGTCAATGCCCACCGCTACCGCCAACAAATGATCAAATTGCATCGTGATCTGCGTGAAAAAAGAACGGATTATCAACAAAGACATTACAAGCTGATTTTCCTCCACGACAACGCACCATCGAACATGTCAAAAATGATCCGAAACTACTTAGAGACACTCAACTGTGAGGTGCTACCCCACCCCGCTTGTTCACCAGACCTGGCCCCTTCCGACTACCACCGGTTTTCGTCGATGGGCCACGCGCTCTCTGAGCAGCACCTCAATTCTTAGGAAGACGTCCGAAAATGGCTTGATGAGGGGTTTGCCTCGAAAGGGAATGATTTTTTTTGGCGTGGTATCCACAAATCCACAAAATGGGAAAAATTTGAATTTTTTTGGCGTGGTATCCACAAGATGGGAATAATGTATAGCTAGCGAAGGCAAGTACCTTGAATAAATTTGTTTTTGCTTTCTATGAAAAAAAAACATGTGTTTTTGTGACTAAAAAACAGCGAATTTAAGCTTATACACCCGGTATATTCTACCTCACGTGCCATATTAAATTAAAGTAGTTTCAGATTGAGGGACTTCGTCTATAGAAGATTTCAGATGTAAGAAATATATTCATCGGTTTAGAAAATGTCTAGTTATTTATAGTTCAGTTAATAAGAAATAAAAAGGATAATTAGAATTAATTAATAATTTTCTAAACTAGAATTTATATTAAAAACATTGAAAGCTTAGAATATTGAATTAAATAGAAAAGTGGCAGCATACACGTCTGTATGATCATTTCTATTTACATAAAGATAATAACAGCAGAAGCAGGATATATAAGCCTAGATACACGTAAAAAACTTAGTTATTATCAAAGTTTATGTATTTCCATCTCTCAAGAGTAAGTATTTCTTAACTTAAATACAAAAATGGTTGATGCTCCTACGTATATTCTCAGTTAAAAAAAAAGTTCGAGAACTTTCGATAAACTTCTAATTAATAAAATTAATTATAGAAAAACTTTCTCTTCTCTCTTTTCAATAAAATACGTATTTTAGTAATATTTCCTTATTAAAATAAATATTTTACTTTTATTCTTTTTATTAAATGGTTTGATAATTATATTTGTATAGTTCTTTGATAAAATTATTCAACTTAATAAGAATTCGATAAAAGAGCTGCAGTTACAATTTTAATTACTTCAAATACAAGAATTTAAGATAATTCAATAAACTGTAAAAACTAATGAGATAAGTAATAAAACAGGACCATCAAATTGTATATATTTAATACAAACCCAGTGTTAACGAAATTTTTATCAGATCCTGAAAAGTTATAAACATTCTGCATTGGGATATGAAAATGGCAATTATTAACATTATAGGTTATAAGGAGTTGTTTTAAGTGTTCAATATATTAAATACATCATTTTCCACTTGTATTTACTTTTTTCAGTTTAATATGAAGCAAAATGACATATACGAGGTCTTGTCAAAAAGTATCGCGAATTTTGAATTTCCGCGGGTTACGTATATTCAATTTTCGATTTTTTTTGTGACGTTATATTGATACTCATGTCTGTCACTTATGCCGACAAGTTCGGCCATTATGAATGTTCAGTTAATTTCTGACAGCTGCTTTGCTTGCACGTGTTTTGGATCAATCATCCCAATGGAAGCTGCCGCACCAGCGAAGACCGAAAAAAGCGCGCCAAATTCGGTCGAATGTAAAGGTTTTGCTTATAATTTTCTTCGATTGCAGGGGTGCGGTGCATCATGAGTGCTTGCCAATAAGGAATATTTTGTGTCAGCTATGCGCAAGTTGGGCGAAGTAATCCGCCAGAAATGCCCGGATTTGTGGAAGAACAAAAATTGGCTTTTGCACCATGATAACGCTCCTGCTTTCGCATCGTTGCTTGTGCGTGAACGAAAAACCGTATTCCCCAAATCTGGCCTCCTGTGACTTTTTCTTGTTCCCGAAACAGATTCTTTGATCCATTTTTTGGAATGGGCAAAAATATAGGACGAGCCAAAACACGTGCAAGCAAAGAAGCTGTCAAAAATTAACTGAATATTCAAAATGGTCGCACTTGTCGGCATAAGTGAGAGACATGAGTATCAAGATAACGCCACGAAAAAATCGACAATCGAATATATATAACCCGCGGAAATTCAAAATTCGCGATACTTTTTGAACAGATCTCGTATGTGTAATTTATCATATAAATGATGACAATATAAGTCATGATTCTATCAGTGTAGAACTTCTGTACCTTCTGATTGAAAAACTAAATTAAGCGGTTTTCACAATCCTTACTTAAAGCCAGCTTGGTTCCATTAAGAAAGCGCCACAGATATTGAAACATGTGATAGGCTGAGGGTGTACAGGCCAGCTCTCTCAATTTCCGGGGAGTCATCAAAGATGTGTGTGGCAGGCATTCAATTTTGGCTGTTTTCTCTCAATTATTTGGCATAATCTCCGGTAGCAGTTTATAATCAATAAGTCCTTCTCAGTCCCACTATACACACATTATAATCCCATTTGCTGTCAATCCAGGCTTCGAAATTGTTTATGTTATTTCATATCTCTTTTTCCATGATCTCATTCGAATGATATTTTTCTATTTTACCTATTTTTCTTCGCCAGTTATGATTGCTTTAAAAAGGCTCGATTTCATTATGCTGGAGCAGCGTATCGCAGATGCTAAATCGATCCATCTTGTCTTTTACAATCAATTCATGAGACACCCAAACATCGAGTTTCTTTTTTAACTCAGCCTTTCGCAAATGGTTTAATGATGAATGTTCAATTTATAAGCTAAGTCATGTCTGCTAATATGCCCGTCTTGTTCAATTTTTTCGAAAACTTTATCACTTTTTTCAGCAATTGGCCAATTAGATTGTGTCTTATCTTTGATATCAAAATTTACAGAATATAAGCGAGAAGCTGATTTTAATAAAGCACTTTTACCATAAACACCATAAATATTTTCATAAGATCCGTTGTCGCCTTTATCGAGTGGTATTATAAAATATAGCCAATTTTATCAACATTTTTCTGCATTTTTGAATTTTTGATGTACCACATCGATTTCAATAAAATTTTGTATCACTTTTTAAAAGCGCATTTACTGTTGTTACAATGAAACTTGTGATTACTGACTAATTTGATGTTAACTCCATCTGTTGAGAAACATCACGAACTCTTTCGATTAAATAATTTCATGTTAACTCCATCTGTTGAAAAAATGTCACAATCTTTTTCGATTAACTAATACGAAATTGAATTCGTAAAAGATAATATTTTCAATTTTAAATTTGCCTTTTTAATTTATCCAAATATTATGAATTTTGATGTCCACTAATTATGAATATCAATATGTATGAGGTCTGTTCAAAAAGTAACGCGAATTTTGTGGTTTTTCAAAAATTATTTATTTATTCATGAATATCTATTTTGTCCCTTTCAAAGTAATCCCCACCAGATATTATACACATACACTTGTGCCAAAGTTTTTTCCAATCCTCGAAGCACTTCAAAAAATCAATTTTTGTGATCTTGTTCAGCTCCTCCTTCGATGCCGTCTCTATCCCCTCAATCGTAGCATAGCATTGTTCTTTCATGGGGCTCTCCGAGATATGGGGAATATGGTGGCTGGGGCATTATTAGTATGTTGTTTTTGGCCAAAAATTCACGCACAAGCAACGATGCGTGATCAGGGGCGTTATCGTGGTGCAAAAGACAATTTTTTTCTTTCACAAATCAAGGCGTTTTTTAACGGATTGCTTCACGTAACTTGCGCATAACTTACAGATAATATTCCCTATTAACCGTTCTACCCTGTGGCAAGAACTCATGATATACCACGCCCCTGCAATCGAAGAAAACTTTAAGCAAAACCTTCACATTCGATCCAACTTGTCGCGCTTTTTTCGGTCTTGGTTCGCGCGGCAGCTTTCATTGGGATGATTTAGCTTTGGTTTCCACGTTATAACCCTAAACTCATGATTTGTCACCAGTTATGAGCCTTTGGAGTAAATTTGGGTCTTCGCGGACAGAGTCCAACAGCTCCTTAGCAATGTTAATGAGATGCTGTTTTTGGTCGAAAATGGCCAAAAATCGAAGATGAGCCAAAACACGTGCAAGCAAAGCAGCTGTCAAAAATTAACCGAGCTTTCAAAATGGCCGAACTTGTCGACATATGTGAAAGACTGGAATACCAACATAAAAAATCGAAAATCTAATATACGTTAGCCGCGGAAATTCAAAATTCGCGATCCTTTTTGAATTACTATTATTACTGTTATATATCAGAATTGAACTGTATATTTTCTTGGATTATTGATAATTTTATCCATAGAGTGAGTTCTTTAAAAACGTATTCACAAAAGCTTAAAATTTTACTTTCAACAGAGAAAAAATAATGAATAAAAATTCCAGCCCACCAATATTATTTACTTTCACGCAATTCCATTTTTTTGTTACGAAATAGTATGCTTAATGAAAGATTTTTGTAAATTATTTTATCGAATATCAGTGAGGGTGTGTATATTTAGTTACGCAATATTCTGAATAATATCTTATAGTTCTGCCTGTTGCCAGAGCGACTACCCATGCACTTAAGTATCAAGTATCAAATTTAATCATTCTTGTTTAGTATTATTTGTATTTCTATAATATTATAATAATTGATTTATTATACTTTCAACCTTAAGGCTGAATTGTTAGTGTACGAGAGGACTTAAGATAAGAGGAGCAGCACTATTTTTGGTCGTAATATTCATTTTCTTATTGATTTATTATTTACTGAAAGGAGAAAAGGCTTCTTTTCGATAGATGTATTTAAGTAAAGTAAGCTCTTCATGGTTATTAAAACAAAATTTCTTTCCAATGAGCAATTGAATTTAACCTTTGAAAATTCCAGGCGTATACGCACAAATAATAATTACTTTATTTAAGACCCTTATTATAATTTTACTACTTTTGACCAAATAATATGATATGATAAACTGACGTAATGGAAATTTTATCAATAATAGAGAAAAATTTATGTTGGCTATACAAGAACAAATTCCAAATGTCATAAACTCGTATGAGTAAATACAATTTTATGATGAATAATTGAAAAATTATTAACGTTCTGATTTATGGTTATTTATATAAATAAAGTTTTTATAATTTTATTATCTTTGTTTATTGATAAATTTTAAAATTTTTTTTTTAAAAATTGCAATGTTTCTTTTCAAAACAATAACACTTTTTTTGGAAAAATGATAATTACACTATCTTCTATCGAAAATAATTCATCTTAAACTTTGTTGTTATCTTCTTTGAATCAATACTATTCATATCTAATAATTTAGACAATTGTTGCACCTACACTTATGTTTTAGATTCACCATTATCAGTTAGAATCTAGCAGACATAATTTTTGAGTTTAACAATATTTCAGAAAAAATATATGACATATGAGTGTATAAGCCTAAATCCGCTGTTTGCTAATAGATGGCGTGAGTGAGCGTATTAAGCTACCATGGTGACGGCATACTTTTTTTTAATGAGTTTGACATCTGTCAACATTAATCAGTGCACATTGTCGGCAATTTCATACAAAAACATACATTTTTCCTTTGGTAATCATGTCTAGTTTTGTGCCAGAAAAAGAGCATATGCGGAAAGATCTGCTTTTCTGTTTTAATTTAAAGAAATCAGTTGCCGAATCACATTAAATACTTATGGAGGGCTATGGTGACAATGCTTTATCGGAAACAACGTGCCGAGATTGGTTTCGTTGGTTCCAAGATGGCAATTATGACTTGTGGGACAAGAAGCGTGAAAATCGGCCTAGGAAGGTTGAGAACCATCAATTTCAGGGTAAGATTGAAAATATCGCAAAATGGGTGTCGCATAAATTGAACGATAGGCGGATGGGGCGACGCAAAAACACATGCAAAATCGTGCTCGCCATACAAAAAAGAAAGTCGTCCCTGCATCGGATTGTGACAGGCGGTGAAAAGTGTATATATTTCGATAATCCTAAACGCAGAAAATCGTGGATTGATCCCGGCCAACCATTAACATCTTCTTCAAGACCAAATCGCTTCGGACAGAAGACGATGCTGTGCGTTTGGTGGGATCAGCAGGGTATCGTCTACTATGAGATGTTAAAACCTGGTCAAACTGTCAAAGCCTACCGCTGGCACCAACAACTGATCAAATTGCACCGTGCTCTGCGTGACAAAAGGACGGATTATCAACAAAGACATGAGAAGCTAATTTTCCTCCACGACAACGAACAATCGCACACGTCAAAAATGGTCCGAAACTCCCTCAACTGGGTGGTTCTACCCCACCACGCTTATTCAACAGACCTGTCCCCTTCCGAGTACCACATGTTGTCGTCGATGGGCCACGCGCTCGCTGAGCAGCACTTCGATTCTTACAAAGACGTCCGAAAATGACTTGATGAGTGATTTGTCTCGAAAGAGAAGGAATTTTTTTGGCGTGGTATCCACAAATTGCCCGAGAGATGGGAAAAATGCGTAGCTAGGTTGGGCAAATACTTTGAATCAATTTGGTTTTGCTTTCTATGACAAAAACATGTGTTTTTTGTCTAGAAAACAGCGGATTTAAGCTTATACACCTAGAAGGTAAACATTTTTAATAAAATTTAGCTAGGTGCCATTTTAATGGATCAATAAATCCCACTTTGTATTCTTTTAGTCTATATTTTCAATAGTTTCAAGCTATCTAAAGAGTTTATATTATAATTTAATAACTAATTATAAAATGTTTCGTCGAAGCGCATTACACTGTTGGGTTTATGAAATTAATATAACAAACCAAACGTGAGATTGGATAAATATTTACTGACAAATTTTTTAATAGGTTATTTACTACTATAGGAGTATATTTTTTCTGAGCATACTACAAAGGCAATGGTAATTCAAAAAAACAAAGATAAGTGGTTACTCATAATAATAGTACGTATAGAGTAGTTCAAATTTCGTAAAACTTTTATATTTTAGTAATTTTTTTCTATTATACTATTTTATAAAGAGGACTTATGGGGTTGGGGGGTAATTTTATATAGAATAATACACAATTAAATAAGAAACCAAAATCGTCAAAATTTATTTTGAAAATCAACGGTCTATTATTTTGACTCAGCGCGAATATTTTCGATAGTTTAATGTGCGAATAAGACCTTCAAAGCCAACCATAAACTGCCTGGTTGCCAATTTTTAACAACAAAAGTCAGTAAGGAACCTTTCAGGTGAGTATACAGGAAATTCCAGAAACATCAACAAGGAGACAATCGAAACAATTTGAATTATCACGAATTTCGGGTAAATTACTTTCTCATATAAAATTCAGCTTGTGCAAGAATTGAAGTTTGACAGACTATCAGCAACGGCTTGTTAATATCATTTATTTCCGGTAAAAAGTAAATGAAACTCCAGATTTTATTCACAATATGAAAATGGGCGATAGAACCCATTTTATATTAAAAATTTTGTTTCCCCCTGGGTAGGGGAAAATATCAAACGACATAAAGAACGTGAGACTCTAATCTACTTAAAACACCTCCCTGCAATGTGCCATAACCAATTTTAGTTAAAATATACTAAATACTTTACTTTATTGAATTATTTTGTCTTATTAATATTTATTTAATTGGCCTTATTAGAACTATATAATAAACTCAATGTGTCTTCACGGTTACTATATACAATGAAGCATTTACAATTCGACGTAAAACTTGGTTTTGGTACTTTGTTTTGATCCAACATAGAGATGAATTTACTTATACTATAAAATCCCAAAGCTGCATACCGTATATCTAAATAGGCTTAAATATTTGGTTGTTAATTAAGACTTCATTCTGCCATGAGTGGTCAAATAAAATTTTCTCTACTTGTTATTTTGTTCTTATATCTTTGTACATGCTCCTTCCACTTAAGTTTGGTATCAAAGGTCATATCTAGATACTTATCTGTATTGGCATAAGGTCCAAATTGTCCATTAATGGCATTATATATAATATCAACTTTTCTGTTGATGAAGATAATATGCGCATATATAGCTTCATTTAGATTAATGCGACATAGGTTTTCACCTTATTTATGCATTCGGCAGCTTTTTAGTGGCTCTAGGAGAGAGCCTTGCACGCTATCTTGAGGTACCCCTAATTTTATTTCTTTTAGGTCCGAATATTCTTTGGCATATCTGACTTAAAACTATCTCTCTAAAATATATAGAATTTACAATTCAAAAGATTGTTTTGGGAGATCTGCATGCAGTTTCCAATTAAATGGCTTCATAAATTATGTGGATTGTTTGGTACGGTGTATCGTGCGAAAGGATCATATTTCCTTAGTCGTAGTTTCTATCAATTGTGCACAATATTGGACGATTATGTAAGATTTTGTTAGTCAAATTGTAGAAAATCCTCCAACCTTTTGATTCCAATAAAATGGAGCAAGGAACTTAATGGCTCTGTTAAATGATATTTTTTGCGAAAGCATTATTTCGCGAAGAAGCGATTTTAATTGGCCTCCTCAAACTCCGGATTTAACTGCTCCTGATTTTTTTTTGTAGACATTTTAAAGACAGAGTTTACATTAATAAATCAAGAACCATACCCCAAATAAAAAAACGACATTTGCAATGAAATTGAGGGTATAAGACATAAAATTTTGTGAAAGGCTATGAAAAATATTTTGAAAAGAGCAAGAAAATGCAAAGCAGATAATGGCCACTACTTAAAATTTATTTTTAAATTTTTTGATTTAATTAATTTTTCATAATTAAATCAAAAAATTTAAAAATAATAATTGTCGCTTAAATAAAATTTTTATAAAATATTCAAAATACAATGTTTATTTGGCACGACCTTGCATATTTAATAACACTTGTAAAAAGGACAATAATCTTATAGTGAGACATTTAAGAAAGAAAGCACATTAAGTAAAATTCATTAAATTCTCAAAATAAAACATCTTCCACCCACCGTCTTATTAAAAATCTTAAAAATTACATATATTTTAAATCTGTTTAATTTATAAACTTGCAATTCTAAATACAATATTTTAAAAGGCATTTTAATTCAAATTTTGTTAAAAATACTTTCAGGATCTTCTGTATCTTCAGAGGCCTTTATTTAACTGAATATTTTGTTTGGAAGAGTATGCCAATTTCAGATTATGACCGCGTTTTAAAATTTTGTATATATTTCAAATAAGGCCCAGATTAATCTAGAAAATTTTCCAAATACAATTTTTAAGTTTGAAAATCTTTCGTAATGCAATAAGAAAAATAGAATCAAATTTGATTATAAATAAAATTATAAAATTTATTTATATATTTATTAAGCATATGATAAAGTTATAAAAGAGTATAAGCTTTTTAAATCGCTTCACTGTTTTTTTTTAATTCGATGGTATTATTTTTTTATAGAAGTCTACTATTAATTGAACAATATTCCTGGCTCGTTTGTCCATGATTATTCATCAGCGCATATTTAATAATAATTTAGGAAATGTTATCCTGCTTATAGATTTTGTTTTCCTAATGCCATATTTTAAGAAGGCTTAAGTATTGTTGTTCTAGATAATTTTACTGTGTCTTAGATATTCGCCATTATCTGTTTGAGATTAACTTATTTGTTCAAATTAAGAAAGACTGAAAAAATCAGGTTATACGAGATCTGTTCAAAAAGTATCGCGAATTTTGAATTTCCGCGGGTTATGTATATTCGATTTTCGATATTTTGTGGCGTTATGTTGGTACTCATATCTCTAATTTATGATAACAAGTTTGGCAATTTTGAATGTTCGATTAATTATTGACAGCTTCTTTGGGCAAAAATTCGCGCACAAGCAACGATGCGTAAGCAAGGACGTTATCATGGTGCAAAGGATAATTTTTGTTCTTCCACAAATCCGGGCATTTCTGGCGGATTGCTTCGCGCAACTTGCACATAACTTGCAGGTAATATTCCTTATTGACCATTCTACCCTGTGGCCAGAACTCATGATGCACTGCGCCCCTGCAATCGAAGAAAACTGTCAGCAAAACATTCACATTCGACCGACCTTTGCGTTATGTTGGTACTCATGTCTCTCATTTATGCCGATAAGTTCGGCCATTTTGAATGTTCAGTTAATTTTTGACAACTGCTTTGCTTGCATGTGTTTTGGCTCGGCCCTCGATTTTTGCCCATTCCAAAAAATGGATCAAAGAATCTGTTTCGGGAACAGGAAAAAGTCACAGGAGGGCAGATTTGGAGAATACGGTGGCTGCGGCATTATTAGTGTATTGTTTTTGGCCAAAAATTCGCGCACAAGCAACGATGTGTAAGCAAGGACGTTATCATGGTGCAAAAGATAATTTTTGTTCTGCCACAAATCCGGGCATTTCTAGCGGATTGTTTCGCGGAACTTGCAAATAACTTGCAGGTAATATTTCTTATTGACCATTCTACCCTGTAAAAACCTTCACGTTCTAACAAACTTGGCGGTCTTGGATCGTGCGGCAGCTTCTACTGTGATGTTTGAGCTTTGATTTCCATGTCATAA
Organism: Atherix ibis; assembly: GCA_958298945.1. Lineage (NCBI taxonomy): Eukaryota > Metazoa > Arthropoda > Insecta > Diptera > Athericidae > Atherix > Atherix ibis. The sequence continues at coordinate 35,132,377 of OY282609.1, forward strand.
CCATAAACCCATGATTCGTCACCAATTATGACCCTCTAGAGCAAATTTGGGTCTTCGCGGACAGAGTCCTACAGCTCGTCAGAAATGTTAATGCGATGCTGTTTTTGGTCGAAAATGGGAAAAAATCGAAGACGAGCCAAAACACGTGCAAGCAAAGAAGCTGCCATAAATTAACTGAACTTTAAAATGGCCACAAAAAAATCGACAATCGAATATACGTAACCCGCGGAAATTCAAAATTCGCGATACTTTTTAAACAGACCTCGTATAGTCCTAAAAGTCTATTTAAAAATGATTTTACTAATTGTTTAAGTCATGAATTAAGAGAAAACAAAGTTTTAATTTAAAAGTTTTAAATTGCCCACTTATAATAAAATACATAATTACATATAAGTGATCATATATTTTTTTTAGTATGCACCAGCAATAATAAAAATAAAAAATGACGCCAATCACTCTTATCAGCAAATATGAGTGAAATGATTAATATCCTTCCTGATTGCTATATTTGCGAGTATTTCATTCAATAAATTGACACAAATGCTGTAATTATTTTATGCCGTAATAACACTTAAACATCCATAAAAGAACATTAATTTAATACGTCATATATGTATATGTACTCTGGAGTTAATATACTAATATTAATATACATACTAGAATACTCATAGTGACATCAATATTATTGAGGATGTGTTTGCACTACTTATATCTTAAATAACGTTTAAAAATATATCAGGAATTTTTGCCATAGAAAGACATCGAAAATATTTTCAGTATATTATCAGTAAATTAATGGGAAACGTACATAATTCCTGTCAACTGGTATAAAAGTTATTGACTTTTCGCCTTTTCAATGCATAGTTGGGCAGTTGGAGAGTGTTTATGGTGGTATGGTGGTTTTTGTTTGAAATCATATTAGGGCTTAGAACAATGACATTAGTAACAGTTGCCCGACTATCAGAAAATTAACAAAACATTTTCGTGTCCAAGAAACATTTCTCATTCTTATTGATGTACTAGCAGACACGTTTATCATGTGTTTCTTAGCAATGCCTTCTTTTTCGGGTAAAAATAAATACAAACAAGCCTACATGCTGAACGACAGTATAGACTGCCAGCCTACATACCTTATATAATTGACTAAATATAACCGCTGATATCAACACAAATAGATTCGGATAAGTTGAGGTGCTTCATTATGGAGAAGAAAAAATGACCACACCAAACGCAATAATTTCGAATGAATGACTACAAAAATTAATTGTCCAGAGTATGTGCATTAGGGTGTGTTGGGGCCCGCGGTTGTTCCATATTCTGCTAATCTGTGGTGGACAGTTGGGGTACCATGAAACCTTTGCTAGGTCCAGCTTATATCTTCATCTATCCTGTGTGGTCGGTTCAAGTTCACGAAAAGCAATAATTGCGAAACAGGAAACTGTGCCTTTGTGAATTGAATGAAGTTGTGGAGAAATTATTAGACAGAAAACACATAAATTACTTATGGGCAGTTAAGTTTGGGGAAATGGCATTTCATTATTTACAGAAAACTGAATTAATTGTTCTTACTGGACATCACGTACTACTATTATTTTTGGTTTTGTTTACTTTCATTTTAGTCATCATTCTATCCTGTCCAAAACGAGTGGCTTTTTTCTTTCTTTTTTCTTCTTCAAGATTTCGTTTTTGTTTTCTTATATTTTGGGCGAATCATCATCATTTGTTTACGAAATCCGTTTAGATCGAACACCCCCATCGACTATTATTTAGGATGGTTTCGGTTATGTGCAGTTTATTTGATCAAAATGTATAAGGAATCACTTCAGTATATTTTCTTTTGATATCAACACTTGATATATTATGCTTGAGGATAAAAATATCACGAACCTAACTAATTAATTTTGAAATTATTCGAATTTTATTATTTCAGTTTTTTCTGTTAATTTGAATGGTTTTTTTTTAAATGAGAATTTTAAGGGATTTTTTGTAGTGTATTTTTGTAGTTATACATTCGAATATATAAAATTATGAATTATTAAATAATCTAATCGATAAGTATTTGTTTTCACTATAATTCTTTTTAACAGATAATAGCATTTTTAAAATGTCAATTATTATTGGAATTGTTAGACATTCAGAATAAATAAATATTGTAAAATTTGGCATTTTTTTGGGAAATTTAATATTGATGCAAAAGTAGTTCAAATATTTTATTATAGTGTAGTAAAAATAGTGCAAAGTATGACTTAGAACCAGTCATAAATTAGCCAATTACAGCAAGTAAGAAAAACCTCTATATACAAGGTTTATAAGCTTAAATCCGCTGTTTTTTAGTTAAAATAAACACATGTTTTTTTTTCATAGAAAGCAAAAACAAATTTATTCAAGGTATCTGCCCTCGCTAGCTATGAATTTTTTCCATCTCTCGGGCAATTTATGGATACCTACCACGCTCAAAAAATTCTTTCTCTTTCGAGGTAAACCTCCAATCAAGCCTTTTTCGGACGTCTTCGTAAGAATCGAAGAGCTGCTCAGCAAGCGCGTGGACCATCGAACCGGTGGTAGGAGAAAGGGGTTAGGTCTGTTGAATAATCGGGGTGGGGTAGCACCTCCATAGTATCTTCAAATAGTTTCGGACCATTTTTGACAGCTTGTCATGTCTTTGTAGATAATCCATCCTTTTTTCACGCAGAGCACACTGCAATTTGATCAGTTGTTGGTGGTAGCGGTGGGCATTGACAGTTTCATCAGGTTTCAACATCTCATAGTAGACGATATCATGCTGATCCCATCAAACGCATCATCTTCTGCCCATAGCGATTTGGTCTTAGTGAAGATGTTGATGGTTGGCCGGGATCAACCCACGATTTCTTGCGTTTAGGATTCTCGAAATATATCCACTTTTCATCGCCTGTTACAATCAGATGCAGGAAAAATTCTCTTTTTTATCTGGCGAGCAAGATTTCGCATGTGTTTTGGTGTCCCTCCATCTGCCTATCGTTCAATTTATGCAGCACCCATTTTACGATCTTTTCAATCTTCCCCATGACACGCAGACGCATGGAAATGGCTGGTTGAGTAACACCCAATTGCTCCGCGAGCATTTTTTGTGATATGGTATCGTATTCAGCCAAAAGAGCCTGCAATTGATGGTCCTCAACCTTCCTAGGCCGATTTTCACGCTTCTTGTCCCACAAGTCAAAATTGTCGTCTTTGAATCAACGAAACCAATCCCGGCACGTTGTTTCCGATAAAGCACTGTCAGCATAGGCCTCCATAGCATTCTATGCGATTCGGCAGCTAATATCTTCCAATTGGAAGAGAAAAGCAGAGCTTCCCGTATATGCTCTTTTTCTGGCACAAAACTAGACATGATTACAAAAACAAAAATATATGTTGTTGTCCGAAATTGCTGACAATGTGCACTGATTAATGTTGACAGATGTAAAACTCATAAAAAAAAGTATGGCGTGTCCATGGTAGCATAATACGCTCAGTCACGCCATCTATGATCAAATAGCGGATTTAAGCTTATACCCCTGGTAGGTTTTGGGTGTTATAGTTAACCTAATTTTTCATAGTTATTTTATAGCAATTACTATATTATTGGTTTCTTTAAGAAAAATAAAAGATTACTTTGAACAGAATTGAATACGCTCACTCACGCCATCTATGACCAATAGCGGATTTATTATTTTGATAATAAACAATATCGTTTAAATTGTCGAATATTAATGAACTCCACTATTGATTTTTGCTGTGATTTTATTTTATTTTAATCAAAATCATGCAAGCTAGCCTGATTTTGTCAATTGTCTTAGCAAACAAATGGTTTTAAAGCAGGTTTGAAAAAACAAACCTGATCCTGGTTTGGCTTTCCTATTCACTATAGGTCTATCCAACTGATATTCGACTCATTGTTTGAAATCAAAGTGAACTTAATTATATATAAGATATTATATAAGATAAGGTTTTGATTAACTTGCTACACCCAATCATTTTTTTGTTAAAATTTCAGGGTTGATTACATATCATACAACACATTACCAAAAAATAAAGGAAACGTTTTCATTACTTTCGCGATCAAAGTATGCTATTTTTAGAGTAGTCATTTAATTATAAGTAATTTTTTGGACATAAAAATACAAATTTAAATATGACCGCAAAATGCTAATGTTAAAGCAAGTCAAAATCCACCTATACATGGTAGAAAAATTCAAAAAAAAAAATTGTTCGAAAGGAAATATTCCTTAAATTAAGAAGATTAATTTAGTTTTATCAGGCTATTTTTTAATTTAAAAATGAATTTCCTATTGTAAACAAAAGTCACCGTCCGTATTGTTTTTGTTTTATAATTTTTACTCCACCACTATAAAAGCGTTAGAAGATTGGGTGGAGTAAAAATTATAAAAAAAAAAATAATACGGACGTGAAGCCCTAGAGGGATGAATTTGATATATTAAAAAGAATCTACAGACAACTGGGGAATCACAGGGTATTTTGGCAGGATTTCTTTTAAAAAAGCATGGCAGGGATTGAAGAAAGATATTTTGGAAGAAGTTTTGTCGTTAATTGCTCTTTTCTGCCATACCCAAAATAACTCTTTTTACAAAAAAAATTAACTCAATGGTCGACGAGACCGACTTGCCTCGGTAGAATAACAAAAATCTAGACAAAATTCATAATATTTACATATATTTACTTTTCCATTTCTTTAAAAAAATATAAATATATTCATATATTTTTTTAAATTGCAATTACAATTATTTTAAATTTTTTAAATTATGCTTAATTAAATTTTACAAATAAAGAAAAACTGCTTTTGTTTTACTAAATTTTAAAACGTACTAAATTTAAAAATTCAAATTTTTATAAAAGAAATAAAAATGCATTTGGAAAAATGACTTTTATGTGTACATGCAATAAAACAAGACTCCGTCTAGAAGTCTTAAAAAAATTAATAATATTGTTATTAGTAAACTGAGTGTAAATTCGATTCCAAAATTATCAAAAAAAAATGTTTTTTTTCTTTCTTTCCAATAAAGGAAAGGACAAAATTAAAGTAGAAAAAATTTAACATAAAAAGTAACCAACCAAATTACTTAACTTTTACAGAGTAAAGAAAAACATTTTTCCTGATTTTACGCCCGGGTTTAATTATTATAATTTATCACCTGACTTTTTTACAAAAAAATTAAAAATTCCTTTTGATATTTTCTCTGAGTTTAATTATTGTAAAAATCAATAATTTAATTTCTTTCATTTTTAATTTATTATTTCTCTTCAACATGTTTATATTTATTTATCAAAACGCATTCCACAAAAAATTTCTAAGTAATAAATATTTTGTTTTTTTTTAATATAATTTTATTACTTGTCATTAAAAACAATATTTTTGTTTGTTTATTTCATTAATATTATTTATTTTAGATATATAGATGCAGATCATTTTAACAATTCAGTGGAATATGACTATTGCTAACAATTGATCATTAATACGCATGCATTTCAGCTTCCAAAGAATTTTTAGCGATAATTAAGCATAATGCAAGTGATTTTCGGTGTCGATTCATAACTGCTGACGAAATATAGATTCACTAAAGAACATCCAAACGGTGAGTCATGGTCACAGTGTTTTGAGATGTTCACGGCATAATCCCTGCGACTACTTAAAAAATTTCAAAACGATTAATGGCGAATATTATGATAACTTACTGTATTATTTCAACGATGCTTTACATAAGAAAGTCCACAGTCTTTCATCAAGGCACTACACACGGGCACACTTGAGTCATGGCCATGGCAAAATTTTATGACTTAGGATACGAATTGTTTGCGCATTCACCATATTTCCCAGGTTTTGCCCTCAGAAATTATTTTCTATAATTGATGAGGGCTAAAAGAACAAATAACTCAGTGAAAAAACGTTTTAAAGGTTTGGAGATATCATATTTTTTAGATAGAATACAAAAGATAGAAAAATCTTAAACTAAGTGTATCAAGCTTAGAAGAAACTATATTTATAAATAAAATGAATTTTACATAGAAAAAATTTTTTTTTTGTCAAGGTCAGATATTAATCATACAACCCTCGTATAAGAAAAGAAATCACGAAACCATTTTATATAGAATAGAAGAGAAATAATTATTGTGATTTTGTACAAAAATTTGAAAAAAACAAAAATTTCTTTGGTTTTATTAGTTTTGGTGATGAAGATATTTTCCTAAATAACACAAATCCAGTTGAAATCAAGCCAATGAAATCAAACCATCAAACAAAATATGAACGCATATCTTTAAAACTGTTCTGCAAATATATTATGGATCTCCAACTAGTTCACCCCCATTAATCCTGCCATCTAGATACCCGTGTAAAGTAATCATATAAATATGGTTGGACAAATCGTTTTTTTTTATTGGTAAAAATAAAAAAAACCCATTGTAATTTATAAGTATAAAAAATATAAAAAAGTTAATTTAATCTAAGAACAGTTTGAGAAAAAATTAATTATAAAAAAAGGAAAAATGTGAGTGGAAAATTAAAAATTAAAAGAACAGACTCAAAAAAATTTTTAAAATTTAAAAAAAGCAAAGGGATAGCTTTGTGTGGATTTTTTTATGTAGACATGACACCCACTGCCATCTAGTTGTCGTAATACAAATTTATTGAATTGCAAAACCATAATTTCTATTCAATTTAAATCACTTATTGGAAAAAATTTAAACACAACGATATGCAATTTTTATTTTTTGTACAATCTTTTGATATGAAATGGAATTCTATTTTAGGCTTATTATTCATTTCGTAAATATCTTTCAAATATAGAGCGCCTCAATTTTGTAGACTTTCGGAGAGTTTTACAACGCGTCATTCTCCATGAAAGTGGTGACATACGGAAAAAAAAGGGATAGCCTTGTCAATTCTGAAGTTGTTATTGTGTCACATAATTTTCAAGTATTTACGAAAAAGTATGTATTTTTATAAATAGTTATATTATTAATAAAACTTAAAACGATTTTTTTATTCCAAAAAATGAAGTGTTTGTGAATAAATGCTTCTCATACGAAGAAATGAGGAAACCGGGAATTTCTTCCTTTCGGTTAGTTGACATCTCTAGTTTTAGTAAACAAAATAATAAAAATTATGTGCCTAACTGGGTCTTAGTGATATATTTTATCGAAAAAGTGGTCAAAAAGTGAAAAGTTCGGCATTCAATAAATGTAAACCAATCCGATGTTGACAGTTCAATGTTTACTATGAAATAGTACAGTGCCGGTGTATATAAAGTATGTGTAAGAAAATTTAAGTGCAAAAAATACGTGAATTTCTATTAATTGTAATTGTAAAAGTAAATGTTACGATCGTATATTTATATGTTAACTTTATAGGTTCGCACAAAATAAATGGTTGCGGGAAAAGTGGATTGTGACAGCAGCATCCGGTATTCCCAAGAATCGGGACGTTGTGTGCTCGCTCCACTTTCATAGAGCAGACATTAAAGTAGGAGCGAGCAGGAGCAAATTAGAAAGAAATGATATTCCTTCCGTATTTGGCATATGGAATAGCCACGCGGTAAGTTTTAATACTACAAAATTAACAATTGCAAAATTATAACGCATTCAAATCATTTTTGTAGGAAATCAAGCAACCGCCATCAAATCAGGAAAAGGTTCAAAATAAAGCAGAAAGTTTTACGAGAACACATATGTTTGTATTGTATTTTATTTTGTTTCATTTTAAAAAGGAGTTCATGCGGGATGTCGTCGCATTGAACATTGACGTTCCCTTCAATAATGCTGAGGAGGATAATGAACATGTAATTTAAAAACAATGGTTGATATATAATTTTGCCTTACTTACTTTTATTTTTTAGATCCCTAATAGCACCACTGAATGAGAGGACGTACATTCAGCTGGAGAACCATTTAATCTACCGAATGTAAGTAAAGTAACCCAGATTTAAAGCAATTTTGCCTTACTTACTTTTATTTTTAATATACAGTGAAATAAATAAAATGAAAATACATAATAAATAAATAAATATTTAAAAATAGAATACTGTGTTTTATTGCATATTTAAAAAACTAATTCTATCAAACAACAAGACCCGCAATATTAAAAAATCTGCTTCTTTACGCTTAAATAATATCACATATGAAAAATGGTTTTAAACGAACCGCTTCAATCGCATACTGAACTTTTAAATTGGCGCCCAATGATTTACGCCGTTTCTGTTCTATTGCATGTGTGTGCGTTCTACAAATGTATTGCCAACAAAATTTGGACAGAATTTTTGTGTAGAGGCCTATCCAGTTCTTCTTTAATCTAAGACTTGGAGACACTCAACTGGGAGGTGCTACCTCATCCCGCTTATTCACCAAACCTGGCCCCTTCCGACTAGCAGTTGTTTTCGTCGATGGGCCACGCGCTCGCTGAGCAGAACTTCGATTCTTACGAAGACGTCCGAAAATGGCTTGATGAGTTGTTTGCCTCGAGAAGGAATTTTTTTTGGTGCAGTACCCACAAATTCCCAGAGAGATGGGAAAAATATGTAACTAGCGAGGGCAAGTACTCTGAATAAATTTGTTTTTGCTTTCTAATAAAAAATCATTTTTTTTTTTAACCAAAAAACAGCTGATTTAAGCTTATAAACCTGGTAAATAAGCAGAAGAGTGTACATAATACCTTCACGCTCTGCAAAATACGCTACATGGGATTAAACCTAGACAAACAACTTTCTTGGAACGCTCATACGACGTTAAGAAGACTTGAACTTAACAGACGTTACGGACTACTTCTTAGACTACTGGACAACCGATCGAAACTAACATTAAAGAAATAATACAATTTTTAAACCGATCTGGACATACCGTATTAAAAAATTGAGTTCTACCAAGGCTTCCAAATCGTCCGAAAAATCATTGATGCCTCGTTCTATGTCCATAACAAATTTATTCATCGTGACCCAAATGTTCCCTCCTTTCATGTTTTGTGCGTCTCCTCTTATAAAAAGTTTCATTCTAGACTGTCCTATCAGTATAATTCTCTCAATAAAAAGCTTCTCTCTGTTATCTTCCCTATTTACACTCGTCGGCGTTTATAAAGAAATTAGCCACGAGATTTCTGAAAATGTAACATTCTCATTAAGTAGAGAAACACCGATGGTTATTTACTATGACAAGTCCTTGTCCTGTCATTGCAGCGTCTTTGTTATAAAATCGGCTTGTAAATAAACAGTTAAAAAAAAGTAAATTTATTATACAATCGATGTTGTGTCACTCAATCAATTAAATAGAAAAGCACATTGCTCTTAGGCGACAATTATCGACCACTCACTTGATTGTCTATAGCCCGAATCTCCCATCTCCATCTCGTCAATCACTTCAGCCACCAAACAAGTCCTAAGGGGACCGCCTGTTCTCGAATATTTAGCGCGCATGCAAGTTCGGCTCATCCTCCGGCAAACGAGTCAGCTGGAAGAACTTTGAAACAAATTCAAGTTCAAACAGCAGACCCACCAGTACTTCTCAACATTAAACCCTTAGACTAATATAAATCAGTAACCACATTGTAGTATTTGGATTTGCGTATTAATTACTTTACATTTACCCAACTGAGACTTATCGATTATATAATATATGAAAATTTCAACTCTAATTTAATTTTTACAAAAAGTTTCTTAAATTTCAATTTTTTTTTCAAATTATAATAGTACAAAATTTTATTTTATTTATAAATTCGCTAATTTGATTAATTTTTTGAAAAGAAAAAAAACTTAAAATATCATTTTCAAAAGTATGTTAGATATTATTATTTTTGAATCAATATTAAAAACCGGCATATAAAATACTCCATGTAAGAATTTTACGAGTAGACATGATTGATAACTGGCTAATTTTTGATATATTATTTTGTTATAAATATTCTCTTATGATTGTTTGTTTATCATCATCATTATCATCTATACAAGGATTATCTTTTATGCACCTAAAGTAATTTATAAAATTTCCTTATCCTATATATAAGATTTATAAACAAACCCACCATGAAATCCATCAACAATTTCAACTTCATAAAACACGTGTTTAGTCAAAACAATCTAGGCAAGAAATTGATTTTCTAAATGATCGTATTTATTTTCTTGTCTTCAATAAGTGATAGAAGCCTTACAGTAAAAAGGCCCAAACGCTATCAATCAATCATTAGAAATACGAACCACCTAGACTTATCTATCATATTTATCGTATCTATTGGAATTTTTAGATATTGGGGTGTGTTTTAACATTAACACAAATTACTTTATCGGATAGAAGGAAAAAATTTCTTGTTGCATAAAATTTGAGAAATAAATATAAAAGTTTTTTTTTTTTCAAAGATGATATTTATTTTAATGAAAGTTATACAAGCTACTTCGTTTATTATAGAAATTTTTTTATCTAATTTTTATTTGTTACTTTAAGATACATTTTTTTACAGTAAGTAAAAAAAATGTATCTTAAAGTAACAAATAAAAATTAAATAAAAAAAAATTTTCTATAATAATTTTAATAGGTTTTTCGACTAGAAAATCTTAAATATTGACATACGAGGTCTGTTCAAAAAGTATAGCGAATTTTGAATTTCCGCGGGTTAATTATATTCGATTTTTGATTTTTTTTATGGCGTTATGTTGGTACTCATGTTCCTCACCTATGCCGACAAGTTCGGTCATTTTGAAAGTTCAGTTAATTTTTGACAGCTGCCTTGCTTGCACGTGTTTTGGCTCGTCTTCGATTTTTGCCCATTCCAAAAAATTGATCAAAGAATCTGTATCAAATTTATTGTGAAAAACAAATATAATTGCCAAGACGCATCTTAAATAATGACTGTGGCATATGGTGAAGCTACCTTGGACCGAAGTAACGTTTATCGGTGGTACAAAATGTTCTCAGAGGACGCCCGAGCACGTCAATAACAGACGAAAGCTTCGATGAAGTGAAGAAAATAGTATTGGCCAATCGTCGAATCATCGTTAGAGAAATTGCTGAGGACTTAAATATATCGATGAAGTCGTGCCATTCGATTTTTACCAATGATTTGGGCGTGAGACGTGTAGCCGCGAAATTCGTAAAAAAATTTGCGCAATTTCGACCAAAAACAGCATCGCATTAACATTGCTATGGAGCTGTTGGACCTGTCCGCGATAACTCAAATTTGCTCCAGAGGGTCATAACTGGTGAGAAATCATGAGTTTACGGTTATGACGTAGAAACCAAAGGTCAACCATCCCAATGGAAGCTGCCGCACGAGCCAAGACCGAACAAAGCGAACAAAAATTGGCTTTTGCACCATGATAACTCCCCTGCTCACGCATCGTTGCTTGTGCGCGAATTTTTGGCCAAAAACAATACACTAATAATGCCCCAGCTACCGTATTCCCCAGATCTCGGAGAGCCCCATGAAAGAACGACGCTACGCTACGATGGAGGAGATAAAGTTGGCATCGAAGGAGGAGCTGAACAAAATAAAAAAAAATGATTTTTTGAAGTGCTTCGAGGATTGGAAAAAACGTTAGCACAAGTGTATAATATCTGGTGGGGATTACTTTGAAGAGGACAAAATTGATGTTCATGAATAAATAAATAATTTTTGACAAACCACAAAATTCGCGCTACTTTTTGCACAGACCTCATACATATTGATATTCATAATTAGTGGACATCAAATTTCATAATATTTGGACAGATTAAAAAAGCCAAATTTAAAATTGAAAATATTATCTTTTACGAATTCAATTTTGTATTAGTTAATCGAAAAAGATTGTGACATTTTTTCAACAGATGGAGTTAACATCAATTTATTTAATCGAAAGAGTTCGTGATGTTTCTCAACAGATGGAGTTAACATCAAATTAGTCAGTAATCACAAGTTTCATTGTAACAACACTAAATGCGCTTTTAAAAAGTGATACAAAATTTTATTGAAATCGATGTAGTACATCAATAATTCAAAAATGCAGCAAATTATTAATAAAATTTGCTATATTTTACAATACTACTCGATAAAGGCGACAACGGATCTTATGGAACTATTTATGGTGTTTATGGTAAAAGTGCTTTATTAAAATTAGCATCTCGCTTATATTCTGTAAATTTTGATATCAAAGATAAGACACAATCTAATTGGCCAATTGCTGAAAAAAGTGACAAAGTTTTCGAAAAAATTGAACAAGACGGGCATATTAGCAGACATGACTTAGCTTATTAAATAAATTGAACATTCATCATTAAACCATTTGCGAATGCTGAGTTAAAAAAGAAACTCGATGTTTGGGTGTCTCATGAATTGATTGTAAAAGACAAGATGGATCGATTTAGCATCTGCGATACGCTGCTCCAGCATAATGAAATCGAGCCTTTTTCAAAGCAATCATAACTGAAGATGAAAAATAGGTAAAATACAAAAATATCGTTCGAATGAAATCATGGAAAAAGAGATATGAAAGATCATAAACAATTTCAAAGCCTGGATTGACAGCCAATGGGATTATAATGTGTATATTGATTATTACTGAAAAGTTATGGGACTGAAATGGACTTATTGATTATAAACTGCTACCGGCGATTATGCCAAGCGATTGAGAGAAAACAGGCAAAATTGAATGCCTGACACACACATCTTTGATGACTCCCCGAAAATTGAGAGAGCTGGCCTGGACACACTCAGCCTATCACATGTTTCAATCTCTCCAGCATCTGCGACCGTGCCATCCTGGATCCACCGGTTCTCGTCAGATCACCGAAGTTAAGCAGGACTGGGCGTGGTTAGTACTCGGATGGGTGACCACTTGGAAAACCGCGTGTCGCAGGTAGGTAGCGGGTTTGATTCCCGCTGCCGCCATCTCGGCATTGGTGCCGGTGTGAGAGGCCGACTACAAGCCTTACATATGTAGTCCGTAGGGTCCCCCAACGTCACTGGGGGTTGCTTCGCTGGCCTGATAAGCCGCAAGCCATAAGAAAACATCTTATCATGAAACGGCACAAGAGTAATCAACCGGACCGTACCTCAGGCAAAAAACTCATCTGGTTGTCATCGAATAGCCCGAATAAGTACCTGGAACGTGCGGGACTCTCTCCCAAAAACTTCTCGACTGGCTTTTCTCCCAAAAACGCTTACAACCTCGACATCCTGGGAATCTCCGAGACAAGGTGGAAACATCAGGGCAGCCCTCACAACGCAGATGGGTGAACACTTCATCTACAGCGGCAACGACAGCGGCCACCACTGTGGAGTCGGATTGATCCTATCAGCCAACGCAAAGAAAAAGAGATCTCTCATGGGCTACAAACCGGTCTCCGACCGCCTTCTGACAGCCAGGTTCCACTCGAAGTTCCGAAACATCACCATCGTGCAATGCTATGCCCCAACTGAAGTAGAGGATGACGCCAATAAAGAAGCCTTCTACCACCAATTAGAGACGTGTATTCTCTGTGCCGCTATATGCTCCATAGGAGCGACTGTGTCTCATGACTATGTGTATAATGTATAATGTAGAAATGAAACCTGTCAAATAAAAAAAAAAAAAAATCTTTCCAGCGCTTTCCTAATGGAACCAAGCTGGCTTTAAGTAAGGCCTGTGAAAACCGCTTAATTTAGTTTGTCAACCAGAAAGTACAGAAGTTCTACACTGATAGAATCATGGCTCTGCCTGAAAAATGGCAAAACATTGTCATCACATACGTGTATATGATAAATTACACATATTTACCTTGTCTATTATTTTTTTTAAAAATCAGTAAGAAATTAATTAGTTTATGTTATCCAATGAAATCGTCAAAAATTATTAGCTTTTATTGTAAAATGGTGTATTTTAGAAAACTTGTATTAACTATTATATGGAAATGGAACTGATAAAATATTTTTGAATTATTAAGTAATTTTCTTAAAAAATGTAGAAATCTTATTGTTAAAAATACATAGTATGCGATTTTGATAACTTGTTACCTGGGATTTAAAAAATTTCTAAAATGAGCTAATTGTTAGTTATCAATAATTTTTAATTACAAAATTTTTTTTTATGAAATGTATAAGGTTTATCAATATTTGATTCGGTAAGACCCAAACATTTTTTGGTGTCTTTTGAAAAGATACAAGTCTTTTATCTCATTTTTTAGTTAACTAAAACCTTAACAAGCTTAACTGATTATGGTGGGCTGGATACGGTAGCCATTATAAAACTGGAAGATTTCGGTGTGAAATCGGAATGTTTGGAGTTTTTTTAGCCAATAGTATCATTATTATAACTAGCCTTGATGCTCTTGAAATCTTTTGGAATGTGACTGCCGTAGTAGATATTATATAAAAAAAGACAATGAAAATATTTTTTCTGAAATCTGGAAGTACAATTGGGAGAAGTATAAATTTAAGATCATATTGTGTGGAAGCACTTCTGAATAAAATAGTGTGTAAATTAAACTTATTTGTACTATTTTAAAAAAATAATGCTCGACCAATCTAAGTAGTCGTATTTTTATTATCGTATGGGCAATAGTAACGATGATAGAAATCCTCAATTTATCTTAACACCTCCTAATGTTGATAACAATTCCATTTATCTCCATTTTTCTCTTATTCGTAAGAAGTAGAGAATTTCAAGCACTGTAAAATAATGATAAAAAATCACTTGGGATTAAAAACAATAAACTATTAATCGGAATGTAGAAATACTTTGAAGAAAATCCCTAAGCTAACCGAAGTTTTACTAATCATCGTTACAGTTCTAATCAAGAAACTCAGACTTTTTTAAATTTCCAAATACTTAAAATAGTTAAATAAATTGAATTTTGCTTCCTAGACACATACTTGAGAATGGACGAATCTAGCTCTTTGGATTTATTATTTATAGTACTCGTACTTGTTGGGCTTAGCATAGAACATTACCCTTTTCTGTCTCTGCAGAACTGAAAATTATCTGTTTTTAAATAATTTTCTTCGAATCATAAGATTTGTAGTACTATTGAATTGTGACAGTCCACATCCCAGGTGTAGAAGCTTAAATCCGCTGTTTTCTAGTCAAAATACACATGTTTTTTTTCATAGAAAGCAAAAACTAATTTATTCAAAGTACTTGTCCTCGCTAGCTACACATTTTTCCATTTCTCGAGCAATTTGTTGATACCACGCCAAAAAAATTCCTTCTCTTTCGAGGCGAACCACTCATCAAGCCATTTTCAGACGAGTTTATAAGAATCGAAGTGCTGCTCAGCGAGCGCGTGGACCATCGACGAAAACAGGTGGTAGTCGGAAGGGACCATGTCTGGTGAATAAGCGGGGTGGGGTAGCACCTGCCAGTTGAGTGTCTCCAAGTAGTTTCGGACCATTTGTGACGTGTGAAATGGTGGAGGAAAATAAGCTTGTCATGTCTTTGTTGATAATCCGCCTTTTTTTCACACAGACCACGGTGCAATTTGATCAGTGGTTGATGGTAGCGGTGGGCATTGACAGTTTCACCAGGCTTCAATATCTTATAGTAGACGATACGCTGCTGATCTCATCAAACGAAATATATCCACTTTTCATCCCTGGTCACAATCCGATGAAGGAACGACTTTCTTTTTTGTCTGACGAGCCAAATTTCGCATGTGTTTTGGCGTAGCTCAATCTGCCTATCGTTCAATTCATGCGGCACCCATTTCCCGATCTTTTCAATCTTCCCCATGGCACGCAGACGTATGGAAATGGCTGGTTGAGTAACACCCAATTGCTCCGCGAGCATTTTTTGTGATATGGTATCGTATTCAGCCAAAAGAGCCTGCAATTGATGGTCCTCAACCTTCCTAGGCCGATTTTCACGCTTCTTGTCCCACAAGTCAAAATTGTCGTCTTTGAATCAACGAAACCAATCCCGGCACGTTGTTTCCGATAAAGCACTGTCAGCATAGGCCTCCATAGCATTCTATGCGATTCGGCAGCTAATATCTTCAAATTGGAAGAGAAAAGCAGAGCTTCCCGTATATGCTCTTTTTCTGGCACAAAACTAGACATGATTACCAAAACAAAAATATATGTTGTTGTCCGAAATTGCTGACAATGTGCACTGATTAATGTTGACAGATGTCAAACTCATAAAAAAAGTATGGCGTGTAGCATAATACGCTCAGTCACGCCATCTATGACCGAACAGCGGATTTAAGCTTACACCCCTGGTAGTTCTTGCACGAAGTAAGAATGGAATACTCGTATTTGCTTCCGGTATAAATATAATAAAAATCTGATTTATGTACGAGTATTTATAATAAATAAATTAAGAAACTTCTTGGTGAACATGTAAAAGCTACTTTGTATA
This sequence comes from Atherix ibis, assembly GCA_958298945.1. Classification (NCBI taxonomy): domain Eukaryota; kingdom Metazoa; phylum Arthropoda; class Insecta; order Diptera; family Athericidae; genus Atherix; species Atherix ibis. Next base: position 35,148,702 of record OY282609.1, read on the forward strand.
GGAGTGCTTATTTTTATTAAAAACTTTTGTAATGTAAATTATTGGGGTAATTTTTCTTTTATTTTTTACAATAAAAGTTGCTGGCCTACTCTAACACAGGGTATAAAATTCTTCGGTGTAAATATTATAAAGTGTATCTATAGCAATGAAAAGTTAAGTCATTCAGCTTAGATGTTAATAGTCATTGCACTTCAACGACAGCTTACCTTGAATTCCAATTTCGGATGAACTGTAGAATAAAGAAATTGTTTTTCCAACGGTTCGCTCTCAATGTGCAATATCCCACCTTACTCAATTTTTCTGAATTAATACAATCAATAGCGAATTAAGATCATAGTGCAACGATACCTCTCTTATTTCTTCTAAAACTTTCGACAAGCGCGACGAACCAAAACATTATAAGTACATTTAATATTTTTTAAAAATTGCATAAATTTCTATAAATCTGAAAAGGGCACGATAAATCTAGTATTGTACCAATTTTTTATGAACTCCTTAATACTGAACAGTTAAAACACGAGTTGAAGGTCCCGCCAGCTTCAAAAAATATTATGTCTCCAACAAGCATCGAGAGAACGATAAAAGCTACCCATGGGCTAGAGAACTACATTTCGTCCTCTGTCGACGGGATCGCTAGTGAACTGGTTAAGTAAATAGGCGACAACTGCAAAAGAGCCCTTCATCGAGATTGTTACGATAAAATCGTGGGCGTTACGTAAATGAAGGCAAAACAAAGTACGTGGTGGCAGCATCAGTGTTGAAGACAGGACAAATTAGAACTAGTCTTTCACAGATAGGAGAGTAAAGCTTGGAAGGAGTTAAATCATTAACGACTCAAAGGTCTTAGCAGATAACAACATAGAGAAAGAAATTTGCACACAACTGATGGTAGGCAACATGTTCAGTAAGCCTTGCTGGGGCTCTCAGAAAAAACCATTGTGAGGTCTTGTTCGCGTTGGAGACGACGGTGCTTTGATAAATTTTTTACCCCTACATGAGGATGAGTAAATTCGGAGCTTATTTAATAATGAGATCTCAGAGCATTACCAAGACCGTCCGCTTGAAAAGTAAAATGAGAACTGCTTACCATCGTTTGGAATGATTAAGTTGTGGTCGTTCGAGGAGAAATAATGCTCAGCGTCCAATACGACCAATTTAGATCATTACCGAAGAAATAATTAAAAAATCTATGATATTGTTTTAGACGACCGTCGAATGAAAGTGTATCAGATATCTGATATGGTAATCATCTCAAAAAAGCAATTTCGGTTATAAGAAAACCATCAGCGTCTACATGTAACGACATTTTTAAGCAAAATCCAAATAAATTTTTTCTTACATCAGAATATTATACAGCGCTAGTGATATTATTTAAATACTGAGATCAAGATAAAACGGCCGCATACTCAACATAGATATTTACACAACGAGAATTGAGGAAGTCAGTAGCAGTACATGGGAACATTCTTAAGAGCTACTTGTAAGCGTCGTTTAGAGAGGCCATGATAGCCTAGTGCAGCATATTCCAAACTGTGCTTAAATTTGCTGTTTGGTCATAGATGGCGTGAGTGGGCGTATTAAACTACCATGGGCACGCCTTTTTTTTATGCGGTTGACATTTGTCAACATTAATCAGTGCACATTGTCAGCAATTTCGTACAACAACATACATTTTTCCTTTGGTAATCATGTCTTGTTTTGTGCCAGAAAAAGAGCATATGCGAGAAGTTCTGCTTTTCTGCTTTATTTTGAAGAAATCAGCTGCCGAATAGCATCGAATGCTTATGGAGGCCTATGGTGATAGTGCTTTATCGGCAACAACGTTCCGAGATTAGTTTCGTCGGTTCAAAGGCGGCAAATTTGACTTGTGGGACAGGAAGCGTAAAAATCGGCCTAGGAAGGCTGAGGACCATCAATTGCAGGCTCTTTTGGACGAAAATGATACCCAATCGCAAAAAATTCTCGCGAACCAATTGGGTGTTACTCAACCAGCCATTTCCATACGTCTGCGTGCCACATGAATTGAACGATAGGCAGATGAAGCGACGCCAAAACCCATGCGAAATCTGCCTCGCCAGACAAAAACGAAAGTCGTTCCTGCATCGGATTGTGACAGGCGATGAAAAGTGGATATATTTCGAGAATCCTAAACGCAAGAAATCGTGGGTTGATCCCGGCCAACCATCAACTACTTCCCCAATACCAAATTGCTTCGGACGGAACACGATGCTGCGCGTTTGGTGGGATCAGCAGGTTACCGTCTACAGTAATACCCCGTGTTACGTACACTCGTTGTACGTACACTCGCACTTACGTACATCTCATTTTTGTCCCCATTTGCCCATTATACGTACAATGATTCACACTTACGTACAAGTACATTTTTTTACTTAATTTTTTTTTTGGTTTTGCAATTTATAGAAAAAAAAACTATGTACTAGAATAACAAATTATGAATGTACACTTGTAACAACGTGTTTTTGTATGTGTGTACATTAATTCTATGAAACTTAAATTTTGTTATCGTATAAAAACGGAAAGTCCCCTTTTTACGGCTGAAGTTAAGGAATAATAAAATTTTATTAGTTATCGATAATGCTCCTCCCGGTCATCCGCAAAATTTAGGCAACGATAATATTCGAGTTGAATTTTTACCTCCAAACACCACATCTGTCCTTTAACCCATGGACCAGTGTGTTATCGCGTTATTTAAACTGAACTATTTAAAAAAAACATTCAGTAAAATAATTGCTGCAATTGACAGGTAGGGAAGTTTCAAAAAAAGTTTTTTTATTGCATAAAAACAATTCGAGACCCCTGGAATGATATTTCAGTTTCTATAATGAAAGAGGCCTGGAAAAAATTATTTCCGCAGGAGGCAAAAGATAGGGAAGATTACGAAGATAATAACGCTGAAATCATTTGCAATATTATAGATATGGCGCATCATCTAGAGTTAGAACTAGATTCAAATGATGTAGTTGAACTTATAGCATCCTACGATGAACGTCTCAACAATGAAGATCTTTTAGAAATGAAAATTTAGTAGGCAATGTCGCAGAAAAATCCACTCAATCTGAAGGACTAACATCCACAATTTTATCAGATGCTTTCCAATGTTTTTAAAATGGAATGGCTCTTTTTGAAAAATACGATCCAGATTTTGAGAGGAGTTTAAAGATTAACAAAGACATTATGGACGCATATTCCTGTTATTCAGAATTATACAGGGAAATGAAAAAACATAGTAAACAAAGCTCTTTAAAAGATTTTTTTGCTACAAAAACTATATCACCTAGCTCAAAATCAAAAGAAAATCGTAGTTTGGCATCCACTTCAGGAAGTCGCAAGACTTTTTCAATAAGTTCATCTACATCTCAAGTTTATGTTTATTTTTTAAATTTTGTTTAATATGTATATGAATTTGTTTTTTTTTTAATACACGTTAAATATAGCATAAAAAAATATAAACGTATGAAATAAAAGTGTAAAACTACATACATATATCCCTATTTTTCTTTTTATTTATATACTTATTGTTTTAGTTTGTTTCAAACATATTATTCATCAATAAAAGCAGTAGATTCGCTTTACGTACATTTTTGTTTTACGTACACGCTCCGGTCCCAAAGTGTACGTAAATGCGGGGTATTACTGTACTATAAGATGTTGAAACTTGGTGAAACAGTCAATGCGCACCGCTACTACCAACAACTGATCAAATTGCACCGTGCTCTGCGTGACAAAAGGACGGATTACCAAGCGCTCGCTGAGCAGTACTTCGATTCTTACGAGGACGTCCGAAAATGGCTCATGAGAGGATGGCCTCGAAAGGGAAAGAATTTTTTTGGTGTGGTATCCCAAGAGATGGGAAAAATATGTAGCTAGTGAGAGTAAGTACTTTGAATAAATTTGATTTTGCTTTCTATGAAAAAAAACATGTGTTTATTTGACTAAAAAACAGCGGATTTAAGCTTATATACATGATAGATTGGGTTTCTAAAAAGTCGGTCGTAATATTTAAAAGTTTGGGAAAACCTAGCCTAGTATTTAAGGTATTTGACTACAAATAAAAAAATCCGTGGTTTGATTTTCGGTCGCAAAGTAATTCTTACAGCCCCACTTAATCTTTATTTACCTCCTAGAATTCATCCGTTTCTAGAGGACGACTTGTATATCCCGATTCGCCTGGTATCTAAGTTTTTATTTTACAATTTTCAAATTATGCTTCTTCATATCCCTTTCTAGGAATAATTTCTTTTTTCCTTATTAGCTTGCAAATATGGTTTAGGCATTCCAAATAACAATGGAGAAAATTTTCAAAAATTATATAATTTAAATTTTGATTTAGTTTTATTGTTTTGAAAATAAAATTTCCAATTTGTAAATATTTTTTAACGATAATTCATATAAATGATAACTTTCTTAGTATTGCAAAAAAAGCAAATTTGAAATTCTAATCAAAATGGTGTAGAAGTAAGTGTATTGTGAAACCATGTCAATTTAAAAATTGATAATAAATTTTTTGAAGGAAAGATTTTCATTATTAATTTGGATACAGAAAATATAGAAACTTTTTCAATTTACCGCAAACTTTTGCCCATAATGTCTATACAATAAAAAACTTTCTTATTATTTACTGTTTTGTTTTTCGTACTTCAATATTCCTTGAGGAATAATTTATACAATGTCCTTCAGTTCTTTGAAAAACATGGGGAACGGATTTATTTTAAAACAGACCAGTAGAAAATAAAAAATTTTCAAAAATCAATTAAATTAAAAATATCTTAAAACAAATGAAAGTGAGTAATTTTTATTTGGATTGCTGTTGGTAGCAGTGTCGTGTTTACGAGTAATTTATTTTCATAACAACAAAATTTTAGTAATTGTGCAAATAAAACATTTGAAATTAATTTCTAAATAAATTCTTAAAGTATATTATGCACATACATATACTTTCTGATTTTATTTTTTCTTTAGGAACAATAGTAAAGCTTTTTTAATTCCTATTATTTAGAATAATTTTTATTTGAGTAGAATTTGTGATTAAATCGGTAAAAATAGTTAATATTATTTTACCTTTTTCAAATTTACTATTTTCAAATATAAAAGGGAATACGTTAGGGTAACACATTCCCAAGAGGCTTTGATGCAAATTTTTGGAGAAATCTTGCAACAGGTTGATCACCCTTGATACTGAATATACTCACATCATAAAATGGAATTTCAGTTCTTTTCAGAAATATTTTCTATAACTTTTTAAAATATGTTTTCCACCATGAAACTGGTCGAGTAATAAATGTCCTCTCAGGATTCATTTATGTAGGAAATTTTATTTAAAAATCGATTTGATTTTTGCATAAATTTTTATGATTTCTTTAAAAAAAATTTTATTGTTTTGAAAAGGACTTTTTCGTTTCTCGAACTCCTAACAAAAAAGTTGTGTAATTAACATAGCATATTTTTTGTCTCCTTTAAATTTATTTCTTATGCAATTTTCTTGCATACAGCTTCCTTGACAAAGTATACGCAATAACAGTACAAAGAAAACTCTTTGATATTTTACCATTTATATTCACAATATTTTGCATATTGTTATGGTTATTATTAAATTTTTTGCGTCCTATTTTCTGGAAAACTTCATATGACTAGAAATAATTTAAAAAAAACAACAGGTAATAATATTTTATGAAATAAAAAATGTGTCATACAACAAATAATTCATGTCCATTGAGGATAAATGCCATTACTTAAACTATGGTATGGTTTTCATAGTTACACAGCACTCAAAATTAATAGAAACTCTCTTTTGCAAAATTTTAATTACGAGGTCTGTTCAAAAACTATCGCGAATTCTGAATTTCCGCGGGTTAAGTATATTTGATTTTCGATTGTTTTTGTGGCGTTATGTTGGTATTCATGTCTCCCACTTATGCCGATAAGTTCGGCCATTTAGAATGTTCAGTTAATTTTTAACAACTGGTTTGCTTGCACGTGTTTTGACTCGTCTTCAATTTTTGCCCATTCCAAAAAATGGACGCATTCCGGATGTTGACTGTGGCATATGGTGAAGCTACCTTGGACCGAAGCAACGTTTATCAGTAGTACAAAATGCTCTCAGAGGGCCGAGAAGATGTCAATGACGAAAAGCGTGCCAACACCCTTGATGAAGTGAAGAAAATAGTATTGGAGAATCGTTAAATATATCGATTGGTTCATGCCATTCGATTTTTGCCAATGATTTGGCTTGAAACGGGTCGCCACGAAATTCGTACCAAAATTGCTCAATTTCGACCAAAAACAGCATCGCATTTACATTGCTCTATCCGCGAAGACCCAAATTTGTTCCAGAGGGTCATAACTGGTGACGAATCATGGTTTTATAGTTATGACGAGGAAAGCAAAGCTCAATCATCCCAATGGAAGCTGCCCCACGAGCCAAGACCGAAAAAAGCGCGCCAAGTTCGGTCGAATGTGAAGGTTTTGCTTACAGTTTTCTTCGATTACAATCACAGGGGGTGAAGCAATCCGCCAGAAACGCCCGGATTTGTGGAAGAACAAAAATTGGCTTTTGCACCATGACAACTCCCCTGCTCACGCATCGTTGCTTGTGCGCGAATTTTTGGCCAAAAATAATACACTAATGATACCGCAGCCACCGTATTCCGCAGATCTAGCCTCCTGTGAGTTTTTCTGGTTCCAGAAACTGAAGAGCCCCGTGAAAGAACGACGCTACGCCACGATTGAGGAGATAAAGACTCTCTGAAGAGCCCCATGAAAGAACGACGCTACGCCACGATTGAGGAGATAAAATAAATTATTTTTTGAAGTGCTTCGAGGATTGGAAAAAACGTTGGCACAAATGTATAATATCTTGTGGGGATTACTTTGAAGGGGACAAAAAAGATATTCATGAATAAATAAATAATTTTTGAAAAAACACAGAATTCGAGATACTTTTTGAATAGACCTCGTATATTTAAAGAATTAGTTAACAAATATTTTATTATTTTTCGCCAGCAAATCTAAATAAGTGAAATTTTGGAAAAAGTCAATTTTATTCTTGCAAGTATGTTTTTCGTTTTCACACATAAATTTTCAGACACAAAAAAACAGAAATACCAACTTGATCAAAAAGTGTGGCGCTCCCATCATTCCGATTTGAGTTCTGTTTTTTTTGTTAAGTTGGTACATCTGTTGTAGATAGTCCCTCTAAATCTAAGCGTCATAGCTTGATATTTACAAAAGTTACTCTCTGTGTGTGTTGGCGATTTTTTAACAATTTTAGAAATGGATTTAAATTTGCAACAACGAACTTGTATTAAATCTTGCGTAAAAAAGGATTTAATGGTCCGCAAACGTTGGAAATGTTGGAAAAGTGTTTCGGCAACGATTTTCTAAAGAAAACGGTCGTTTACCAATGGCACGAGCGGTTCAAAAGTGGTCGTGCGTCAATCGAAGATGATGAACGCAGTGGCAGACCATCGACATCGTCCAAGACATTTTGGTTAATGATTTGGGTTTCCGTCGTGTAGCAGCAAAGTTGGTGCCAAAAGACCTCAATTTCATGCAAAAAAGAGACCGTGTTGACGTCGCAAAAGACATGATTTGCGAGGCTGAATCCGATCCCACATTCATTAAAAGGATCATTACTGGAGACGAGACGTGGGTTTATAAGTACGACACGCAATCCAGACATCAGGCAAGTGAATAGCGTCACCAAATGAGCCGAGACAAAAAAAACCACGTCGTTTTCAGTCAAAAAAGAAAGCAATGCTGACGGTTTTCATGGATTACAACGGTGTAGTGCATCATGAATTTTTATCAGAAGGCCCGACAGTAAACAAAAGGTATTATTTGGGCGTTATGAGACGTTTGCGTGAAGCAATTCGCCGGAAGAGACCTGAATTGTAGGCAGAAAACTCATGGATTTTGCACCATGATAACGCACCGTCGCACAGTGCCATCATTATTCATAATTTTTTGACGAAAAATTCAACAAATACCATCCAACAACCACCGAATTCATCTGATTTGGCTCACTGTGACTTTTTTCTGTTCAATCGAGTTAAAAACCATTACGGGGAACGCCTTTTAACAGCCGAGAGGAAGTAATGGAAAAATCGCAGGAAGCACTGATGGACATACCGAAAACTGAATATAGAAAATGTTTCGAGGATTGGATCAAGCGCTGGCATAAGTGTGTTAAAGTCAATAGAGATTACTTTTAAGGGGACAATATAGATTTAGATGAATAAACTTGTATTTTTAATTTTCAAAATAAATTCCGGTAACTTTTTGATCAAGGTAGTATTCCAAATAAATACCATAAATAAAAAACAGAAACTGCCACGCTCGGTTACCATAAATACAAATCTACAAAAATGCAAGAAGTCGTTAAGGTGATCTGACAAAAATTACTTGGCAAATAATCATGCCATATGCCTAAATTAAGTCTAAGTAATTATTTGCATATAAAATTAAGATGCCACTATAAAAGGACACATGACAGCCACTATTTACTAGTCTTATTTATACTTAGGAGTTTCAAAAATTTCTACTATAATAGTTTGCCGCCTCATTTAGTCTAGTTATTTTTTATGAATATTGGTATGACTACTTTTATTAACTCAGAAAAATAAAAGCATTTATTTTGATGTTGCAGAGAATAAATGCTTCCAGGTGTGAATAATAAAATTCTAGTGAGATTTGTTTTATTATCTTGTACAGGATCTAAGATGTACTAAAATATTCTGTATCTTTTAGTATTATCTATTTCAAACATAAATTTCAGGGAACGTTTTTAACATGTATTCAGAAATCCCACTTCTTATGTTTTCTGTCACTCAAGGCTCAAATGTCCTTATTGTAACTTATAGAAATGTCCTGTTTACTAAACGAAAACCAAATTTTCATAAGTGCTCTCTGTACGTAAATTCAGTTAGGAATTTTGATAAACTTTCAATGAACATTTTTTTAAGAGTATACGGAAAAAGGTTTTTTCAAATTACATAACTTTTCGGATCTTAATTCATACTTTCCCATAAGCTTTAGGATCATAATTTAAGGTTTTATACTAATTTTGTACATATTTTATAATGAACCAGATGTTATGATATGGCGTTATATGCGGATCTGTAAGTGATAAAATCAGTTGGTAAGATTTTATAGAGCATTTTGCTTTACTTTAAGATATTAAAAAAAAGAAATTGGAAGATGCATAAAAGAATCTTAAAATCCTACACGTACCATAGAATCTTCTTATAAATTTTATTATTCTAAAGATCGAAAAGGAAATTATGCGTTAAGAATGGAAATGATGTATCCAAATTCTGAGCAATTTTTGTGCCTATAATTTTTGTAAAGTTGTTGAGTACACTGGTTCTCTAGTAAATTAGAAACTGCAATTATGAATAACAGACAAATTAGGAATTGCAATAGGAAACATTAGTCGGTAGAGATTCTGCCGCCACTTAAACGGGTCCACTATGTCTCCGAAATTCCCACATAACCTGGAACAAAACAATATTTCTATAGAATATTATTGAGAATAGGATCACTCTAATGGCTTTCAGGTCTTTAAACATATTAAAAATATAGATTAAAAATTAAATTTAACATAATATATTGGAATCTTTGCTATTATTTTAGATAAACAACATTAAGCTATCTTACTCCAAACATTTTTCTATTATTTAACATGTATTCTAAGCTACAGTACTTAAGCTTTTATACTATAGTCTATTTTAAAATATATTTTCGTAAACGTACAAATTTTAATGTTCACTAAAAATATTTATAAGCGAACCTTTTTTTGACAGACCAGCAACAAAAGTCACAGTTCTTATGATTGAGCTGAAATAATGTTTTAGAAAAGTTTTTTCAATAACATATATCAAATTTTATGAATATAAACGCTAAAAAAATTATTGTAACTATAATATTGAAGAAAGGTTCCGAGGCTATTAGAGTAGCGCCAAGAATAGATATTTTATTTTTATCACTTTTCCAAATAAGTTTAATGTTTTTTAGCAAGGAATTAGGATTTTTATTATCGTTATTTATTGATAGGATAAAAATTAGATCTACTAGATAATAATGGTGCTTTCGAATCAGATCATATAATCATGATATGATTTCTTTTTTAAAAAAAAAAACAAACTAATTGTTAAGAAAATTCAAATTGTTTTTTATTTAATGTGAAGTATAATCAATACAATTAAGTTCTGAATAAAAATTCATTCAAATGGCTTCCACGACTTGTTTTGCAGGAACGAATTCGATGAAGCCAATTTTCGAGCAGTTTTTCCACTAAATCAAGTCGTACGAGTATGTCATGAATAGCACGTTCAATATTGACTTCTAAAGCTTGAAGAGAGTCTAATTTATTGCTAAAGACCAATGACTTCAAATAACCCTACAAGAAATAGTCTAATGGTGTTAAATCACAACTTCTTGGAGGCCATTCAATGTCACAATTTCTTGAAATAATCGAATCTACTTTTCTCGCAATAATTCGGTTGTTGCACGTATTGTGTGGCACGTAGCCCCGTCTTGTTGGAACTAAATGTTGTTGACAACATCTTGAGATCAACTTCTTCCAATTTCAGCGTTACCAGCTTCATTTCGAAAGAAGTACGGACCGATGATTCCACCAGGCCAAAAACCACACCAAACTGTTAATTTAGGTGAATGTAATGGGTGTTCATGAATAAGAATAACAACAGTTTTGTTTATTTACCGCACCACTCAGATGAAAGTGAGCCTCATCGGAGAAGATGATTTTTTTTAAAAAATCGTTATCGTTTGCAAGTTGTTCCAAGACAAAATCAGCTAATTCACGACGTTTACGGTAGTCCAATGGCTTCAGTTCTTGAGTGATAACAATTTTATACGGATGCAAGCCCAAATCCTTTCCAAAAATCCGCCAGGTTGTGGTTTAAGACAGTCCCAATTCTTGAGAACAGCTTGGATTCGACAAATTGCGGTCTTCAGCAACATTTGCCTGAACGGCAGCAATATTTCCATTACTTCGAGCGGTTCTTTGTCTTATTGGCACTTGAACATTATGTAAAGAAAATGTATGCTCGAAATTTTTACCAATTCGACGAATATCGAGCACAGTTGGATGATTATTACGACCATTAAATGGTAAAAGCGCACGAAAAGTTGCAATTGGATAACGATTATTTTGATAATAAAATTGAATAATTTGTAAACGTTGTTCTTCTGTATATCTCTCCATGATGAAATTGAAAACATTACGGAATATGTGTACAATGAAAAAAAGGCAGATCATGATATATTACAAATGGCCGAAATGTCACTTAGAAATCATATCACTCTTATTGTAAAACCCTGGATACCAGGTGTATAAGCTTAAATCCGCTGTTTTCAGTCAAAAAAATACATGTTTTTTTTATAAAAAACAAAAAACAAATTAATTTAAAGTACTTGCCCTCGCTAGCTACATATTTTTTCCATCTCTCGGGCAATTTGTGGATACCACGCCAAAATAATTCCTTCTCGAGGCAAACCACTCATCAAGCCATTTTCGGACGTCTTCGTAAGAATCGAAGTGCTGCTCAGCGAGCGCGTGGCCCATCGACGTAAACAGGCATACGTAGGAAAGGAGCCAGGTCTGGTGAATAAGCGAGGTGGTGTAGCACCTCCCAGTTGAATGTCTCCAAGTAGTTTCGGACCATTTTTAACCGTGTGCGATGGTGCGTTGTCATGGAGGAAAATCAGCTTGTCATATCTTTGTTGATAATCCATCCTTTTTTTATGCAGAGTGATCAGTTGTTGGTGGTAGCAGTGAGCATTGACAATTGCACCAGGTTTCAACATCTCATAGTAGACGATACCCTGCTGATCCCACCAAACGCACAGCATCCGTCTTCCGTCCAAAGCGATTTGGTCTTGAGGAAGATGTTGATGGTTGGACGGGATCAACCCCCGATTTATTGAGTTTAGGATTCTCGACCTATATCCACTTTTCATCACCTGTCACAATCCGATACAGGCACGACTTGCTTTTTGTCTGGCGAGAAAGATTTCGCTTGTGTTTTTGCGTCGCTCCATCTGCCTATTGTTTAATTCATGCGGCACCTATTTTCCGATCTTTTCAATCTTCCCCATGGCACGCAGATGCATGAAAATGGCTGGTTGAGTAATACCCAATTGCTCCGCGAGCATTTTTTACGATTGGGTATCGTCTTTTTCCAAAAGAGCCTACAATTGATGGTCTTCAACCCTCCTAGGCCGATTTTCACGCTTCTTGTCCCACAAATCAAAATTGCCGTCTTTGAACCAACGAAACTAATCTCGGCAGATTGTTTCCGATAAAGCACTATCAGCATAGGCCTCCATAAGCATTCGATGTGATTCGGAAGCCGATTTCTTGAAATTGAAGCAGAAAAGCAGAGCTTCCCGCATATGCTCCTTTTCTGGCACAAAACTAGACATGATTACCAAAGAAAAATGTATGTTGTTATACGAAATTGCTGACAATGTGCACTGATTAATGTTGACAGATGTCAAACTCATAAAAAAAAGTATGGCGTGCCCATATAAGCTCACTCACGCCATCTATGACCAAACAGCGGATTTAGGCTTATACACCGGTTATTAGTTTTTATTACTAGTGTCGTGGGTGAAATCGTGAAACGTACCGATGGAATAATTACAACACGATGTGGTTCGTAAATTTATCGAATAATTGCAACACGATGTGGATAAGGATGTAAAAGCAAAGAGTCCTTTCATTTACAGCAACGTTTGACCATAACTTTTGCTGACTGAACGAATTTATATTGGAAATAACTTTACAAATTATTTTAAAAAAAATCCAAAATTATATGAATTAATTATTCACATTAGATATGATTACATTAAACATGAAGATATACTAACATAAAAAATAACGATTATTGATCTTAAATTGAAAATGTATAATTGCTGAAGCACTTATAAACACTAATAAGTATACATTATTGCTCAATGTCAGCTAGACTTTTACTATATCGTACCAAGAGGTTTTCTTAACCTATTAAACGGGATGGGGTTTCGACAACACCAAACGGACTTACACATAAGTAAAACCGACTAACTAGAAAACGATTGACTGTCTTATAAATTTTTATTGTAGTAAAGCTTTTGAAAAACTTTTTACTTTGAAATTTGGACTTTTGGAAAAACTATTCTCCCTTATATGCCCCTTTTTTCATTTAATAATTAAAGATGACAATTTACCAGAAAAACACGTATGAGTATATCTTTATATATTTACATATTAAGTAATTGAGTATATCTTTATATATTTAGAAACTACACTTCAACCCTAACGAAAAATAGAACTTTGTGGACTGCTACAAGACAAATACTATCTTATCGAAAAACAAAGCACCCTTTACGAAAAACTGACGGAACCTGGGCCAAAACGGACAAACATAAAGCAAAGGCTTTTGATAAACACCTTGCACAAACATTTACTCCACATGAGGACATATTAGACAGAACTCATTGCACTACAATCGAGACGGAACTACCCATCCCCTTACCCATGAGTCTTCTCCTTAAGGTAATCACTCCTTCCGAAGTTGCCAAATTAATCAAGCTCCTTCCCAAAAACAAAGCTCCTGGCTATGTTCTGATTACCTCCAATATACTCCAACAACTACCTAAAAGAGCAATAGTGTTCCTTGCCACAATATATAACTCTATCCTTAGAACAACACATTTCGCAATGCTCTGGAATTTTGCCATCATTAAAATGTACCCGAAGCCCAATAAACCAATAAACCGCTATACTTCCTACGGGCCAATAAGTCTCCTTCCAGTACTCTCAAAAATCTTTGAAAAAATCCTCCTTCACCGCTTACATCCTCTACTCGAATCTTCAAATTTAATTCTTAATCACCAATTTGGTTTACGCGCCGAACACTACACTTCCCAGCAGTGTCATCGAGTTATCGATTTCATTGCATCCTCTTTAGAAAGAAAAGAGTATTGTCCCTGTGTGTTTCTTGATATAAGTCAAGCTTTCGATAGAGTTTGGCATCCGGGTCTACTCTGGAAACTCAAGAGGTTCCTTCCCTCCACCTATTTCATTATTCTAAGATTATTCCTTTCCAACCGATACTTCCAAGTAAATGAATCCAACGAACCCTCCAATATCTCTCCGATATTGGCTGGGGTTCCTCAGGGTAGCATACTTGAACCCATCCTCTGCAACATTTACACATCTGACATCGCAATCTGCCCTAATATCTTCTTTGCTACATACGCCGATGATACGGCTTGCCTTGCATCTAGCGAAAATCCTATATATGTGAGACATGCCCTCCCATATACCTTAATGGCAGTGCCATACCTCAACACACCGAAGCTCGGTATCTAGGACTGTACTTAGACAAACGCTTGACATGGAACCCACATACAAGACTTAAAAGACAAGAACTTAAAAGACGATACCTAAAACTACTTCGACTTCTAGACAAACGTTCCAAACTTACTATAGACAGCAAAGTTCTGTTATACAATACCTTACTGAAACCCATATGGACATACGGACTAGAACTCTGGGGATCTACTAAGCCTTCTAATTCCCGTCGAATCCAATTCCTTCAATCAAAAATACTCCGTACAATTGTCGATGCCCGATTTTATATTCGCAATACTGTTATTCATCGTGATCTTAAAGTCCCATTTGTTTTTGATGTGGCAGTATCTCGCTATAAAAAGTTCCGTTCCCGTGTCCTCAATCATAATAATTCTCTTGTTCAAGAACAATCCTTCATTTCCTTTCCTAGAAATACCCATCGAAGACTTAAGCGTCACTGGTCGCGTGGTTTACCAAAATACTGAGGCCTAACAGAAACACACGCTAGCACGTTGGAACTTCATTGGATGTTTACTCCCCCACAACCTTTCAAGTTAATTAATACCATTGCTCAAATTTGCTTATTACTATGTTGTAGTTGTAAATATCTAAAAAAAAAATCAATAATTTGTAAGATTTTTTCGGATGTAAGTCTTTCTATGAAAAAAAAATACTACCAACTGAGCACTTTTGACTTTGACATATATCACATGTCGCGTATAATCTATCAAAAATAAAAACATTTAAAACCGAACAGCAAAAAATCACCCGAAACAATACAGTACCTACGATGATAAAGGTAATAAATGCTAATGATTGCAGATAAAGGTGACACTTTAATAATAATGGGATGTTCTAAAACTCTACATTCCTGCCTTATTAAGGGTAATATTAGTCCTATTTGTGATCCTTTGAGGTTATTTTGTAAAATATTATTTTGGGGAAAAAGAAGCTTATTATATTTTCGCTAAATGTCTTCAGACTTATGCTCGTTGGAAAGATGACATTTCGTACTAAAAAAAAATCTATTACAGTATTTTGATTGTCGATGCAGTTGAGAGTTATAAGGTGATAAAGACAAAATTCTCTCTTTATCTGCTTTATGATGAATGTAAAAACATTAGAAGTCAATGCATTACTCAAATCATTGCTCTGCCAAACTTACATAATAATCTTACCTCTTTCAACAAGTTCGTAAACGATATCCCCAATATATTCTGACATAAATTATGCGTGTATACAGAAATAATCTTGTTTGGGTACTCCAAAAGGCCATTCAAATATTGACATGAATACAAGCGTAATTGCAAATTTCCTTGAATGCATGTGCATAATTATTCTGGCTATATGCAATGGAAATTTTAATTACATCAGTCAGTACTGAAGTAATCGATCTTCTTCGTATTCGATTACAGGAAATTTGCTTTTACATGCTCTATTAACATGACACCTACAATTGATTGATATTTAAAGTTATGCACATCCACATGAATACATTTATTTACCATATAGAAAGTCAGCATAAATAAAGTTTGTGTAATTGTATGTGCATATTAGAATAAACTCCTTGAAAAATGAAAATTTGTTGAATCATTTAATTTGTGAAATAATATAAAATTAAAATTATTTCTCTTAAATATAATCTGAGTGATAAAAACATATTATTTAATAGTGTATAAATTTTTTTATTATGCTTAATTTATTAATGCAGTCAATTTTTGATAAGAAATACTATAACAATAAAAAAAATGTGCATGTATTGAAGCTATTTGGCAACTAAAACTAAACAGTTTTTTTTTTATTAAGGATGCACCATCTTTAAAATTGTATAAAAAGTTTTTTTATTTAAACTATGGCAGATATCGATAATTGTATATAAAAGAACAATCAATAACATTATTATTTAATATAAAATTTATTTAAATGAACTCCATCTTTAGAAACAGATCATCCTAGAGGTCTGTTTCGAATAAATCGAGCTTAATAATGGTTTTCTCTAGCTCTAAAAATTGTTTTCGGTTTATCAGTACCTATATAAGTACACCATTGATTTAACATAGGTCTATAGAAGGGCGTTCAATCGCACGATCTTGGCGGCCTGCTAACATGAGCTTGTCTTTGAAATAACGCAGCGTGGAAACTTCGTCTGTAGGATACTCGGGTGTTTTAAGTGAGCTACCTTATTTTTAGAAGGAACATCCCTTTATGCCAGTTTATCAATTTCTATTACAATACATTATCTGAAAAATTGAAAAATTCCGAAAAACCACCCTTGGGAATATGGATAAGTTTTTCTCCAACAATTGATTTTCGTTTAATCAGGATCTGTTCTCTCATTCGTAATTTTTGTACAAGAGAATAAGAAACTGATAACAGTTAATAGAAAACATAATTTTTGACTTTTTAATATTTTGTATTTATGAAAATAGATTTTTTTGAGGTATGATAATTCATATATTAAATTCTGGATTGTTGGCACTCTTTCTAGTTATGTATCAACTAATTAACAACTAATTCTATGTTATTTATTAATTTTCTTTTTAATTTTTTAATTTTTTTTAAATGCCGGTTTGATAAATAATTGGCAGACCAGATAAAAAGTTCTAAAATTAACCATGTTGACAGTTTTAATATTAAATTTTGCAAGATGTTCACAGTAAAAAGTTTACAATCTATTTAAATATTTTCAAAAGTCTTTTTCTCAAAAGTCATATAAAAATAATTCAAATTCATTATAAAAATGGTCGATCTTTTAAAGTCACATTTCGTTAGTCCCTGTTCTCAATTGCTATGAGATAAGTTGCACCGAACTGTTGCAAAACAATTATATATATTATACGAGGTCTGTTCAAAAAGTATCGCGAATTTTGTGTTTTTTTCAAAAATTATTTATTTATTCAAGATTATCTATTTTGTCCCCTTTAAAGTAATCGCCACCAGATATTATATACTTGTGCCAACGTTTTTCCCAATCCTCCAAGCACTTCAAAAAATCATTTTTTGTGATCTTGTTCAGCTCCTCCTTCGATGCCGTCTTTATATCCTCAATCGTAGCGTAGCGTCGTCCTTTCATGGGGCTCTTCAGTTCCGGGAATAAGAAAAAATCACAGAGGGCCAGATCTGGGCAATACGGTGACTGCGGCATTATTAGTATGTTGTTTTTTGCCAAAAATTCGCGCATAAGCAACGATGCGTAATCAGGGGCGTTATCATGGTGCAAAAGCCACAAATCCAGGCGTTTCTGGCGGATTGCTTCACGCAACTTGCGCATTACTTGCAGGTTATATTCCTTATTAACTGTTCTACTTTATGGCATAAACTCACGATGCATCACACCCCTGCAATCGAAAAAAAACTGTAAGCAAAACCTTTACATTCGACCGAACTTGGCGCGCTTTTTTCGGTCTTGTCTCGTGCGGCAGCTTCTATTGGGATGATTGAGCTTTGGTTTTCCCGTCTTAACCATAAACCCATGATTCGTCACCAGTCATGACCCTCTGGAGCAAATTTGGGTCGTCGCGGATAGAGTCTAACAGCTCCTTAGCAATGTTAATGCGATGCTGTTTTTGGTCGAAATTGAGCAATTTTGGTACGAATTTCGCGGCGACCCGTCTCACGTCCAAATCATTGGAAAAATCGAATGGCATGCACCAATCGATATGTTTAACTCCTCAGCAACTTCTCTAACGGTGATTCGATGATCGACCAATACTGTTTTCTTCACTTCATCAATGTTTTCGTCTGTTGTTGACGTGGTCGAGCGTCCGGCATTCTTTTTGTCGTTCACATCTTCTCGGCCCTCTGATAACATTTTGTTCTACCGATAAACGTTGCTTCGGTCTAAGATAGCTTTACCATATGCCACAGTCAACATTCAGAATGCGTTCGCGCAATTAATTCTGTTTTTCACACAAAATTTTATAAAGATTCTTTGATCCATTTATCGGCATAAGTTAGAGACATGAGTACCAACATAACGCCATAAAAAATCGAAAATCGAATATATGTAACCCGCGGAAATTAAAAAGCCGCGATATTTTTTGAACACATTTCGTATATATAATTCAATTGAGGCCAATCTGTTGTATATAAAATTCGTTATTATTGCTCGATATCTCTTACCATTGATAGGTGCCATCACGCCAGCCTCATTTCGAAAAAGGTTAGCGTGATGGTCAAAATCATCATCAGATATTAAGTTATTTTAATAAATCACTTGCGTTAAAAAAAATGTTTTAGGTCATCGCTTCTTTAGAAAGTATAAAATTGACGTTTAAAACGTCAAAGTAGTAGGTTATAAAATAATAAGCGTAGCTATTGCAAAGCCTTTTTCAAGTAACCAGATTCTTATTTGAGAATGTGTACAGTGTTATTTGAATGAAAACAGAAATTTAAGTATGACTTCATGAAAAAAATTATTTATCTTGAGTAAATGAAAAATACAACTGGGACAGGAAGTTCGGGAAATAAGGGGCAAAATCCTATTAGAAAAGAAACAGCGGTTGGTTTGGCAGTGCTGAAGGATGATAGAGCGGATGCTACAAGATTAACAAATAGGATGTTGACAATTTCCAAAGAGGAAATCGTGGGTGATAGCGGTATGACCAATCCTAATTCTTATCAACTTTATTGTCCATAATTGAGAAATTGTAGTTGAGTAGACTGGCTTAGCGATCGGTATCCAATGTGACGCTAGAAAAGTGTCTGCAAAATAAAAGCAATATCAGTGATCAAACAAAATTGATACAGGATGAGCGGCATCTCAGCACCGTAATACAGTGCAACTAAACATATGATGTTCAGTAGTCTAGTTCTCCAGTAAGAGTATTTAATCAAGTATCAACACCCAATAAAGTCTCAATATTTGATTGCAAAACGAATTAAAGACTTTCATCGCAATATCCACGGGTGAGTTCGTAGGTTCACTACAAATTGTTGCATTATCTATAGACTGAGCTTAAAAGCAGATCTCCATCAGTAATTAAAAGGGGCACTTCATAGCATCAGATGGATCAATGAAGTGCCAAGAGCGGTTTGGCGTATGGCCAGTAAGAACTCAATCTATATCAAAACTGCTCCCTCAAAATCTTTATGCTCGATTTCAGCCATTTGCTTGCCTAGTAAGTCCTTTAAAAAAATGTTTAACGAATTTTGTATCTGTTTTTTCCCTTTCATCTTTTCTCAATTTTTGAACCTGTTTTTTCCTTTACATTACGTTCTTCTCTTTATCTGGAGTAATTCGCACTTTTAGTGTTGTCAGTATAAATAAAATATTTATATTTTATTTATACTCCCAACACCATTCACCTACAATGGCGCAATATTACCCAATAAGCATACCCACACATATCTTTGTCTTCTGGATGGACATAATTTTTATACCAGACTCATTCCTCTAGGACTTTACGTCCGCAAATAATATTTTTAATTGAACTACCCAACCGAGAAGAGAAAAGTATCTCTTCTATTTCTAGATTTCTTTCTCTTTCTCGAACAAATTAAACATAACAATTTTTTTTACTTATAATTGAATAACCCAAATTTAATTGCCCTCATTTAAGTATAAAAATTTCTACAAGATAACCAGAGTACATTTACGGTCAGCCATCACTTTTTATCGTTGTTCAATTTTATTTAATAAGATAAGTCAAGTTAAATAAAATGTTTTACATTATATAAAGCTGATAAAAGTTTTGCAAGCACATATATTAACGTACGTGTTTTAAAGTAACTTTTAAAGGAATTAACTTTAAATTATTGAAGAGAGAAGCATTATAGATCAGACTCTTTTGGGAGCATATAATTAAATTTACTCTAATTCGTTTTATGTTGAAATTCCAAATTTCACTTTTATAATGTTGAATAGTACTTATGTGAATTGAATATAATTTTCTTTTAGAAATATTAGAAAATTTAATCGGCTTACAATCGATTTTTCACTATAATCAATTTTTAATAAATATTCCAGAAATTTACTTGGGTCTTACAACTATTATTGTCGTAATTAAAAAAAAGATCGTTATTTCATTAAAAATAACAATAAAATTAAAAAAATATCATCAATACGAACAAAAATATAATCTTAATTATTTGATTACATTTCAGTTCCTTTTTTTAAAGATTTGTTGAAGCGTTATCAGAATTTCTTGTCTCAATATACGAGAAAAATATATATTTTAATGCATAAAAGAGAGAATAGTCACCTAAGTTAAAGAGTGAATTTTGAAGAATAATTTTAATTGAAAATTGTTTTAAGAGAGAAGGAAACGGCATATAAAAAAAACTAAGATTTTCATTCTGTCCAGGACATTTTTTATTCGAATATGTTTTCTAGTTTATTTGATCTCCCTTTACAGTATCAGTGTTTTTGCTAAAAATGTTTTCGGCTAACGATTGTACCGACTTTTCTATTGCCTTGCATTTACAAGATTCTAAAAAAATTTTTAGAAAAAAGATATGACGAAATTTTTGCCAAAAAGTCCACTCCCTTTTAGCATGCCTACAGGTCTGGTAAAAAGACAACATGCACTACATTTTATAGCTTAATTCAAAAATGACATGCAATCGCATTTGCCCACATAGAATCTTGATTCAATTGGCTTAGTGGCGTATTAGCCCTGGTATGCCGATTTTTTTGCGATCTAATATGTGAGGAAGAACCTTCACGGTCCATTAATATGATTATGGTTCTTCCAAACGCAGAACTGAAAAAAGAGAAAATATCTCCTATTTCCACAATATTCTGTAATATTAATATTTACCAGGTGTATAAGCTGAAATCCGCTGTTTGTTAGTCAAAAAAACACATTTTTCTTTTATAGAAAAAAATGTGTAGCTAGCGAGGGCAAGTACTTTTAAATTTATTAAAAGTACTTGCCCTCGCTAGCTACACATTTTTTCCATTTCTCGAGCAATTTGTGGATACCACGCCAAAAAAATTCCTTCTCTTTCGAGGCAAACCACTCATCAAGCCATTTTCGGACGCTTCGTAAGAATGGAAGTGCTGCTCAGCGAACGCGTGGCCCATCGACGAAAACAGGTGGTAGTCGGAACTGGCCAGGTCTGGTGAATAAGCGGGGTGGGGTAGCACCTCACAGTTGAGTGTGTTCAAGTAGTTTCGGACCATTTTTGACGTATGCGATGGTGCGTTGTCATGGAGGAAAATCAGCTTGTCTTGACTTTGTTGATAATTCGTCCTTTTTTCACGCAGAGCACGGTGCAATTTGATCAGTTGTGGGTGGTAGCGGTAGGCATTGACAGTTTCACCAGGTTTCAACATCTCATAGTAGACGATACCCTGCTGAAACCACTAAACGCACAGCATCGTCTTCCGTCCGAAGCGATTTGGGCTTGGGGAAGATGTTGATGGTTGGCCGGGATCAACCCACGATTTCTTGCGTTTAGGATTCTCGAAATATATCCACTTTTCATCGCCTGTCACAATCCGATGAAGGAACAACTTTCTTTTTTGTCTGTCTTCGAGCAAGATTTCTCATGTGTTTTGGCGTCGCTCTATCAGCCTATCTTTCAATTCATGCGGCACCTATTTTCCGATCTTTTTAATCTTCCCCATGGCACGCAGATGCATGTAAATGGCTGGTTGAGTAACACTAAATTGCTCCGCGAGCATTTTTTGCGATTGGGTATCGTCTTCGTCCAAAAGAGCCTGCAATTGATGGTCCTCAACTTTCCTAGGCCGATTTTCACGCTTCTTGTCTCACAAGTCAAAATTGCCTTCTTTGAACCGATAAAACCAATCCCGGCAAGTTGTTTCCGATAAAGCACTAACACCATAGGCCTCCATAAGCATTCGGTGCGATTCGGCGGCCGATTTCTTCACATTGAAGCCCTTTTTTTGGCACAAAACTAGACATGATTACAAAAGACAAAATGTATATTTTTGTACAAAATTGCTGACAATGTTAGCAGATGTCAAACTCATAAAAAAAAGTATGGCGTGTCCATGGTAGCTTAATACGCTCACCCACGCTATCTATGACCAAACAGCGGATTAAAGCTTATACACCTGGTATTCCTCGTCCACTTCTCTTCCGATGGTTTGCCATTTCCTTTATGCTGACAATATTTTCTTTTAATTCAAGTAGGGGTATAAGATAGTTGACACAATGGTTAGCTGTTATATTAGACAAAAGTTATTATACAAAAACCATTGCTTCTCTGACTATACCCTCTTCATAATGTTGAACAAAAACATCCTATCCACCTCTCTTTATAAAATATCTTTATTTTCTCTTTCATAAATGAACTCTCATTTTGGCAATGAGGTCGTTCACTATTAATGGAAACTACGATTGAGAGAAAAGTTCAGAGTGTGTATATCCTTCGATAGGTACAAAAAGGATAGGCAACTTTTCCTAGAGCAGTTCAGACGGATTTAATAATTACAATTTTTCACGGATGTGATTTTTTTATAAATTCTATATAAAAAAACAATCCCGCAAAGCTAGCGGGATTACCAGTATGACCTGTCACTTACTCGTCTTCTAGAGGTTCTAGTTAACCAAAGAGAGTCATCCCTTTGAGATGGTACGTCCATAATTTAAAAAAATTTGGAGATCATAAAACATACCAAATTTCACCGAACCCAATATTTATTTTCTGATGAGATCGACTCTATAATGAGACTTTTAGATCCTCAATACGTGATCGACCCAATTTCTTACAAATTACGGCAGAATATTATATAACGCTTATATGTTAAGACAGTGTTCCCAGACCATTATCATACACTATTTCTTCAGTGTCACAGAAGACATTGACTTAATACATCATACGATTTTAAAGATATAACTTTATTCTTGTAAATATAATAAATAAAAAAAATTCTATACTAAACGAAGAGATTTAGAAAGAAAAATAGTACTGTTCAGATGTGTTTCTTGAGCTTTTGATAGAGTCAAGCTTTTGATAAAGTCTCGCACCCGACCATACTTTGAAAGCTCAGGAGTATTGATTATTTCACCAATTTTCTAATAATAAAATTATATTTTTCCAATCGACACTTCCAAGTAAACGTATTGAATGAACTCTCTAATAATGTCTGGTATTCCCCATGAAAGTATACTTTTACAACAATTTTTCATCCAATATCCCAAACTATCCTCAACACCTTCTTTGTTACATACGCTGATAATCTGACCGAAATTCTCTAAACCCAAATCGAAACCCTCCAGAACTCTTTTACAAACTATACAATAAAAGTTAATTATCGTAAATCTACTCACGTAGCTTTTGCTCCTTGCCATGAACCATATCCTTGCATATAATTTAATAGCACTGTCATACCACAAAACATCAAAGTTCGGTACCTACAACTGAACTTACACAAACGCTTGATGTGGAATACAGATACAAAATTTAAAAGAGAAGAACGTAACAGATGATACCCACAACTACTTCGAATTTTAGACAAACTGAAACCAATATGGACTTACAGAATTAAACTCTGGGGCTTTACTAAACTTTCTAATTCCCTTTAAATCAAATTCCTGCAGCCAAAAATACTTCATGAAAAGGTTAATTTTTCCTTTTTATGTACAAATTAAAAAAGAAAAAATCGAGATTTTAACGAAGTATTCCGATGTCTCGTTACAAAATGTTTTATTTTCGTCTTACTAATCATAAACATCCCTTTGTATAAGAGCAATGCCCCATTTCCTTCCCTAGACACACCTACTGAAGACTTAAATGTCAGTGATTGTGTGATTAAGTGGAATACTGCGTTTTAACAAAAGCATACACTAGCTAGCGAAACTTCGATGGATGTTACCTTTCACGTTAATTAGTATTATTATATAAATCTTTTTGTATGAGGCTTATTATATAAATCATTTCGAGGTCATTGTGTTGTGGCCGGATTGATATGTGTCTTACGAGGTCATTTGTATTGTAGCCGGATTGATACCGATTGAAATACTAGCAGTTGACGGAGAGGTCGGTGTGACGTTGTGGCGCGATCCGTCTTACCTCGGCGGTGGATCCGTGAATGACCCACAGCTTGGTGATATTGGTTACTATTTATCAAAAATTTTTGACGGGACACAAATGTTTTCATGCTTACCAATTCCGCTCTAAATAGGATTCTAACCCAATGCACCATACTTGTGACGGGATGGTGGAGAACGCGGAGCACGTGTTTTTCTAATCCGCCTGTTTCAATGCGAAAAGAGAAGAGGCTCAGAAGTATACTCTGTCATCGGAAAATATAGTGGCCCTGATGTTGAACTCGGAAACGGCCTGGGAGGCTGTCGAAATCCTTGCGACAACCACTTTAAAAAAATTACATCTGCAGGAGCGTGAAAGAACACGATAGTGATAATTCACCAGAGTAGTGATTTCGATCAATACCTGCCCCACGAAATAATGCCTGAGGGTGGTTCCATGGGATGATATAGATATGTGACCAAGTGGTTAGTGGACTTTGTCTTTCAATGATTTTCACCTTACTTAAACAACGAAAAAACCATCTATTACTCTTACCCAGGTGAAATCAGATTCTGACTGCTACATCTTTTCCTGCATGGCCCTTTAGCCATATACCCAAACAATGCCCGTCCGAAAGCATCCGCTACCCAGGTACTGTAATTCATAGCCTTATGCTGCTCACTGAGAATAGCGATATATACGTGCAGCGCACAAACGCTTTGCAGCAAGAAAATCTTAGATATCGATGTATTATTATCATTTTCTCTTCCCGTTTATCTCGAGGTCTCGAAGAACAACAGGACATCTACTACTTCTTGTACCAGGACTGATAGTCTCAGTATCTCTGTCTTGTTAGAGAAGATAACAGAAGTCCTAAGAATATCTTTTAGCGAAGTATCCATTTTTTAGAGCGGTCAGTGCCAGTGCAGGATCTACTTAAACAGCCCAAAGGTAAGTCCCGTGTTCTAATTCGAATGAGAGTTCTTAATGCTTTTCTAGCTTCAGTATGCAGAAGACTAAGTATAGCAATCTGAGTGCCATAAAGGCCCTATGTATCGATTTAACGACCAACCCTTTTAACCCTGAAATCGATAGCTGGTGCGTAAGGGCCATAAAAACATTCTTTTTATTGTGATATCGTCTGGATCTTTCAGTTACTGAATCTCGTTTGTCATTAACTTCAGTGCGGCGGTATGCCCTAACAAAAACATAAATAAATCTGCTTATTACTATATTGTAGTGAAGGGGAACATTTCAAACTCTTCAATTTATAAAAAGTAAGATACCCCGAGATATGTTTACGTCTATACTAACTCGAATTTTAAGGTCGACTAAGCCTTCAAATTCCGACTTGTTGATGGATTGGCGTAAGCATTTTAATTCCAAATCCCTTCAAAAAAAAAATTAAAAAAATTCCATGTGAGTGCTATACTATCATCATAACCTTTCAACATGAAAATTGTGTTCTCCACCCCATCAGTTATACACCCAATGACATTTAAAATGGTAATGGCATTAAGATTTTTTATAACTATAAAATAAATGAACCCGGTGTTGAACAAAATATCAATGGGTGTTTTTGCCTACTTGTCTTAATATTCATGTATTTTAGCTTTAACAAAAAATCCTGTTAAAAAACCTCGCCTGTTACAAATTGACTTTAATAGAAGGTAACAGGTAAATTTAAAAAAGATACTCATCCTTCCTATAGTATTTGAACAAATTTAGAACTCACAAAATATATTAATTTATCTATTATAAAATATAATCCTTTCAATATATGTGTACATTTTCAAACATTTTTTATATTATTATTTAAATTTGCTTTTCTACAAATTAAGTTTGATGCATATTTAAAGATGTTCTATTAGAGTCTCGATTCTAAACATTTACAAAAAAATAAAATTTATTTGCAGTAAAATAATTTTATTATGCTATAAAAAGTTAAAAGTTTTTATAAGAAATTTTGAACTTTATCTAAAATTGGATAAGTTTACCGATTATTGAGTTACCGATAGTCTTGTTAACAACTTCACTTGCATTTTCAAATAATACGAGGTTTGTTCAAAAATTATCGCGAATTTTGTGTTTTTTTCAAAACTTATTTATTTATTCATGAATATCTATTTTGTCCCCTTCAAAGTAATCCCCACTATTTTTTCCAATCCTCGAAGCACTTCAAAAAATCATTTTTTGTGATCTTGTTCAGCTCCTCCTACGATGCCGTCTTTAACTCCTCAATCGTAGCGTAGCGTCGTCTTTTCATGGGGCTCTTCAGTTTCGGGAACCAGATAAAGTCACAGGGGGCCAGATCTGGGGAATACGGTGGTTGCGGCATTATTAGTGTGTTGTTTTTGGCCAAAAATTCGCGCACAAGCAACGATGCATGAGCAGGGGCGTTATCATGGTGCAAAAGCCAATTTTTGTTCTTCCAAAAATAAGGGCGTTTCTGGCAGATTGCTTCACGCAATTTCCGCATACCTTGCAGGTAATATTCCTTACTAACCGTTCTATTCTGTGGCAAGAACTCATGATGCAATCGAAGAAAACTGTAAGCAAAACCTTCACATTCGACCGAATTCGGCGCGCTTTTTTCGGTCTTGGTTCGTGCGGCACCTTCCATTGGGATGATTGAGCTTTGGTTTCTATGTCATAACTATAAACACACCAGTTATGAGCCTCTGGGGCAAATTTGGCTAGTCGCGGACAGAGTCCAACAGCTCCTTAGCAATATTAATGCGATGCTGTTTTTGGTCGGAATTGAGCAATTTTGGAACGAATTTCGCGGCGACTCGTCTCACGCCAAATCATTGGTAAAAATCGAATGGCATGAGCCAATCGACATGTTTAAGTCCTCAGCAACTTCTCTAATTCTTATTCGACGATTGGCCAATACTATTTTCTTCACTTCATCGATGTTTTCGCCAAGCGTCCTGCACGCTTTTCGTCTTTCACTTATAATCGGCCGTCTGAGAATGTTTTCTACCACCGATAAACGTTGAAAAGCAGCATTTTCGGCATATTTTATATTTTTACTATAGAAAAAAAAAATGCTGTTCAAGCAAGAAAAAAATTAACCGATGTTTATGAAGAAGATTTGTTTAGTGATCGCCAGTGCCAAAACTAGTTTGCAAAATTTCGTTCCGGCAATTTTGATCTCGAAGATGCACCACGTTCTGGAAGGCCAGTTGAAGCTAATGAAAACACAATAAAGGCACTAAGTGATGCAAACCGGCGAATAATAACTCGTGAGGTTGCTGAGTGATTAAATTTATCGAATTTGACCGTGCATGATTATTTAAAAAGGCTGGGTTTTATCTCAAAGCTCGACATATGGGTTCCTCAACTTCTTACGGAAAACAATTTATGCTGTCGCATTGACGTTTGTGATTTACCTCTCAACCGCCAAGAAAATCATCCATTTTCGAAGCGTATCATCACTAGTGATGAGGATTCGGTTGTCTACAACAATGTTAAGTACAAAAGAACCTGGAGTAGAAAAGATGAACCGGCTCAAAGCACTTCGAAAGCCAATATTCATCAAAAAAGGGTTATGCAATTTGTTTGATGGGATTTCGAAGGAATCGTTTATTTTGAGATTCTACCGAGTAACATAACGACCAATTCTGAAGTGTACTATCATCAGTTGGACAAATTGAATGATTCACTTAAAGAAAAAGGCCAGAATTGGTCAATAGGAAAGGTATACCGTTTCTACAGGATAATGCGAAACCACATACAA
The DNA here is from genome assembly GCA_958298945.1 of Atherix ibis. Taxonomy (NCBI): domain Eukaryota; kingdom Metazoa; phylum Arthropoda; class Insecta; order Diptera; family Athericidae; genus Atherix; species Atherix ibis. Next base: position 35,176,769 of record OY282609.1, read on the forward strand.
GTTTCACAACTCGGCAAAAACTTTTAGAGCTTGGATGGGATATACTGCCATACCTACCATAGTCTCCAGACCTAGCACCTTCCGATTATCAAAATTTTTAAGATGGTAAAACGTTTAATTCAAATGAGAAGGTCAAAAATCACTTACATCAGTTTTTTGGCAACAAAAAACAAAAATTTTATGAGCATGGAATCATGTTACTGCTAGAAAGATGGGAAAGGGTACTGGATCAGACTGGACAATATTTAATTAAATAAAATGTTAATTCACTTTAAGAAAATCGTCTTTCATTTTTATTTTTAAAAACACTTACTTTGTTTGGCTAAAATTTTATATCAATTATAATTTTTTAATCACTGATGCTACAGGATAACTGTAACGTTGAATATTTTTACCTCAAATAATTATTTTTGAAAGTTTATAGATAAGAAAAAACTTAACCTCAAAAACCATAAAAAAGATAAAATATTCTCAAAATAATATTTTTAAAAAATAATTTTCATATTAAGCGGCATATGGAAATATTGGATTTATTGATTGTTACAGTTGAGGCTTCATCAATATATAAAAATGGAAATTTTAGAAATTAATACTCACAGTTAATGTGCAGTTAAATCCTAAATTTTTTAATGTTTAAAAAAAATGTCATCTTCATTTCTATGTTCATAAAAACAATGATAAATTTTTTCATAGAACTTATGAAATATCTAATTTAGAATAAAATTACCCCTTTTTTGGAGGAATAGGGTCATTATTGCACATATAATACAATGCCCTACTGAAAGTATGGACTTACTGAATAGATCTCTGGAAAGACTTTGTTAAAATGTCGATTTGGAGGTATAGGTATTATTGCATACATATTATAGGCTCTTGATAAAGTTTGCATTACGCTTTTTTGCAAGGGAAGAGGAAGAAGAAAGCTTTCTTCGTTTAAGTTATTATATTTTCTGTATTAGGCACTGGGTATCTAAGATCTACAAAATAAATAAATTAAAATCCCGTGGTCCCAGACTGTCCAATTTTTAAAATGATTTTTATTTTCTCTTTGCTGCTGTTAAAATTGCTCACGTGCTAAAATTACTTTCTAAAAAAAATTTTACTTTTGCAAAATTTTTATGCTAACTCATCTTCTATGAATTGTTAGAGTTTTTCTATTTTAGTAGAAATATTCATTCCCGCAAGGTATAAATTGCACTTAAAATAAAGCAAATTTGACCAAAATATTCCTTAGGAGCATTTTATGATTTCAAATACCGTTGTTAATATAACATTTAATGTGGGATTTTCACCTTATTGAGTTATATTTTTCGTAACTGCTCCGGTCGTACATAAAGTTTATGTTATCCTTTAAAAGTGATTATTTGAATTTTTCTCAAATATTGTTCATCGTACGGATAAGATTAGAATAAAGGTTTTGTTAGCACTTATTTTAGGACGTCTAGAGATAATATGCAGTTTTATTTATTACCTTCCAGACTTGACACTATTAATTTGGAATATTTTCATCGATGCTAACTATTATTAAAAAAGTTCACCTTTCAATGGCTTTGTGAAAAAAGATTCACACATCCATAAGGTGTACTCCCACTCATATGTTCGTCTATTTTACTATCTTACGCTTGCACTCATACTTTATCTTTGTCGGCATTTTAGTCGTACTTTATAATGTCTAGCATAGCATTGCTAGAAGCCTAAACCTTATACACGATGCGAGGCTAATAAACATTTTATGTGCACCACATGAAATGCAGAAATGAAATTTATTACGTACTTTATGTGTTTAGTACTAAATTCCCATAATTACTATCAATAAAAATAAGTGGGTTGTGACTGTCTTGCATAAAAAAAAACCGGCTAAAATTTATTTTTCGTTTAATTTGGAAAACAAAAATTCTACTCCTCGGAAAATTGTTTTAAGAAATTTCTTAGAATTTAAATGGACTATTTCAAAATGCTGTAACTTTTATTAGAAAAAATGTAAAAGTTTTCCATATTTTTTATATAGTGTAGTCAAAAATATTAATAATTAGACAACTTTTTTCACTGAGTTTCTCTTCTTGATCTTTTGCACACAAAAAAATAAGTAATCGGCTATTAGTGATTACTTAAGGTATTCGATTTAGTGATGTTTATCAAGGTGACTTGAATATTTGAGGATCTAATAATATTAATAAATAAAGTAATTAAAAATTACTATTAATAAAGAAAAGTAATTTCTTTTAAAAAGACATATTGATTTATTAAGAGTAGACGTTAAAAATGTTAGATATCATATTTTGAACCAGTATTTTGAACAATGTCCTGATCTAGTGATACTCTGAATGTCAGCGCTTCAAATCCAGCTGAAGAAATAGACGGGGTGGTTTTGTCATCGCCAAATGGTCTGAGTTGTTATTGCGCTAAGAATTTAGATTCTAAAAATCTAAATTAAAACACATTTTTGATATTCTGTACAAATATTTACAAAAAAAATGCTATGAGAAAAAGAGTAAGTTGTACGTCATTTAGAGATCTGAAAAGAATTCAGGCATTTCAAAAAAGAATATCAAATTCTGTTCCCCCAATTCCTGTCTATAATACAGCATATCGTGTGGAATAAATGCGTCACCACAAATAAAACTAATTAGAGAATCGTCATGGCACTTGAATAAATATTTCTTACTTTTCTAAGATACTTTCTTATAAACTGGGTCAGCGAATTCATTATTGAATAAAAATTAACAATAAAAAGTTATAGAAGTGCTCTCTATATCTGAGACGAGATACCTATTTCCTTGCTGCCTTACTTTATTATCACACTACCTAAGATTGTTTAGCATTTGGAATGGGCGCCACGGTATTACATTTCAGACAGCGGTGTTGGTGTACTTTATAACACTATCCAGCACAGCCAAAAGGAGTGTGGATGAGTTGATGCAATCTTGTAGTACTCCTTCGATGGTGTCGATTTCGTGAAACCTGGCGGGTCACGAACTGGCGGGTCACGAAACTAAGTTTTCATTAATAATTACCTTCCCAGAGTATGTTACATCTTCTGGCCAAACACAATCTCGAATGAGGACCTACTGTCGCTAACATCTAGACAACCTGTTAATCTTGATATTCGTCAGAAAAAATGGCAGTGAGCGAGACTCACTTTGAGGAAACCTAATAATGTTATAGGCAAAATGGTGTTCGAGTGGCACCCTCAAGGCCCTTGATGCCTTGACTGCATGCGAATCACCTGGATGACATCCATCCAAAACGAGTCTAAATAGAAAGGCGTATGGAAATAAATCAAACGACTTGCGCAGCATCGGTGACAATGGAGAAAATTTATTTCCATCCTTTACACCGACAGGCGTGGTATTTATTAATATTGCACTACTTTTTTTTTTAAATATAAATATTTTAAAACCAAGGAATAAATACATTAATGAAATTATGAGAATATAGAAAGTAGTGCAAAACTTTTGTAGAAAATAATTATTTGCATTGAGCCGGTAGATGTACTTCACGATAACACATTCTAATATTAGAGAATAAAAAAAACCAATTTTCTAAACTTAATCTATTAAAAAATTGTCCAATAACTGCAATAACTTCTTCGGAATTAAAACGAACATTGAGAATAACTATAAGGCAATTAATCCTTGTCAGCTATAAGGCAACTATTATTGCCTAAAAAGATACTCATTCCTTAAATTTCTAGGATTAAAAGTATTGCCAGAGGTGAATTTCTAATAACTAACTTATTAGAACAAAAAATATCTACCGGAATAAAATAAAAGTTACAAGGACCCTTTTCAAATTATCTGTCATTAAGTGGATTTGTTACTTATGACTAGTCACTACTCCAGAATAAAGTTATAAGACCAATCCTTTTTTATCTGAAAGATTTTTGATAATAATACAGCTTCTCTAAAGTTAACTTTTAAGCTATGTAAAATGATATATTGATTATACTGTTAATTATATTGGGTTGTTCGGAAAGTTATTGGGTTGTTCATTACAAAATTACTTTCCGAACAACCCAATAGTTTATTTATTGGCCTTTTTTCTTTAGGTGAATTATTCAATTTGTCCAACTGATGACAGTACACTTCAGAATTGATCGTTGTCTTGCTCGGTAGAAGCTCAAAATAAACGATTCCTATAAAATCCCACCAAACAGATACCATAGCCTTTTTTTGTTGAATATTCGAAGCTTTCGAAGTGCTCTGAGCCGATTCATCTTTTCTACTCCAGGATTTTTTGCGCTTAACATTATTGTAGATAACCCATTTCTCGTCCCCAGTGATGATACACTTCAAAAATTGATCATTTTCTTGGCGTTTGAGAGGCAAATCACAAACGTCACTGCGACAGCACAAATTTGTTTCCGTAAGAAGATGAGGAACCCATATGTCGAGCTTTGAGATAAAACCCAGCCTTTTTAAATAATCATGTATGGTCAGATTCGATAAATTTAATCTCTCAGGGACCTCACGAGTTATTATTCGCCGGTTTGCATCACTTTGTGCCTTTATTGTGTTTTCATTAGCTTCAACTGGCCTTCCAGAACGTGGTGCATCTTCGAGATCAAAATTGCCGGATCGAAATTTTGCAAACCAGTTTTGCCACTCTCGCTCACTTAACACATCTTTTTTATATACATCGGATAATTTTTTTGTTGCTTGAACAGCATTTTTATTTTTTCTATAGTAAAAATATAAAATATGCCGAAAATGCTGCTTTTCACTTTCCATATTTAAAAGGATATCAACGAAAAACGACTGTGCAGAATCACATTTTTTCACAAGCAAGCATTGCTATGTCCGCTGTCAAAATACATATGACTATGCGGCTTAAGTGTGAAGTTGGTTGTAAAAGAATACAATTAAATCCTCTGTTGGAAAACAATGAAATTACTTTTGGAACAACCCAAATTTAGAGCACCATATGGAGGTTAAACGATATTTTATGCGCTTTTGTGTCTGCAGCACTTCTTTTTAAAAATGTTAAATCAAAGATGGAGATCGATTTTAATATTTCAAGAAAAAAAATTTTGTAATTGCATCACCAATGAGGCAATTTTCTAGGACTTCTAAGCTTCCAGAGCTTATGAAGAACTCAGATTTAAACAAAATGCTAAACAAGTAGAGAAAGGTATCATTTTAAAAGTGTACGTAACATTTTTCTTGTCAAATAAGAGCTAATAAACTATAAAGATATCAGCGAAATACTTATATATTACAAAAGTCTAGAAGATAAGCTGGAAAGATATCATTAAGATAAACAAAGAGGAAAGCGGTACATGAGATTTTTTGATCGATTTGTCTTAAGCCTGCATTGCAAATTTATAAAAGAAAAATTACCCAGTAATTAATAGTTTAATTTTCATCGATTAAGGCCGAGTAAAATTAAACTAATTAAGACTTATACTAGGGACACACTTCTGATAGCGATACAATTTCGACTTTTCTGTTTTGGCGAGTGCCAAAATTAGAGATTTATTATCATTGCATTTGAGGACAAATCCCATGTTGAATTCTACAGAAGTGACATGCAAGTTTGGAATTCATCAGCCTACTGCTTTAGATCACGTTAAAAGGATTCGTTTTGTGTCCAAACTCTCTGTTTGGGTGCCACAAGAATTAAGAGAAAAAATTTAATGGATCGAATTGCAATATGTTCTTCAAATCTTGCTCGTCAAAATGGGAACCGTTTGGGGACTGTAGTCCATTATAACTTGGGGACTGGTGATGAAAAGTGGATAGTTTATAAACATGTAGTAAGAAAAAGGGTATATGTTTACAAAGAGGAGACACAACCAACCACATCCAAAGCTGGCGTGCATCAAAAGAAAGTTATGTTGTGTTGTTGGTGGGCTCGGAGGGGTATTTCCCACTATGGCTTGCTGAAAGAAAATTATACGGTCGATGCTGATCGTTACTGTTCGCAACTTGATGTTTTGAATAAAGAAATTCAACGTAAACGTCCATATTTGGCCAACAGAAAGGGTGTAATTCTTCACCATGACAACATCTGTCCAGGTTGCTACAAAACTTTCTTGATTGAAATGAATATAAAAATTATGAAGGTGTCCAAATGGCAGTGAAAGAATATTTGTGCGTCCAAAAACGAGGACTTCTTTTCCAGAGGACTGGATAAGCTGCCAGAACGCTGGCAGACAGTTGCAACTAATACTCGTATAGAAAATTATATTTTGGATTAATTTTTGAATAAAAAGTGAGAAAAAAATTTAGTTCTTTACAACAGAGCTCTCCCTTACACCCAATATATACAATATATAATCCATTTTAATCATTTTCACTGTTAGACCATAGATGGCGTGAGTAAGCGTAAGCAATCATTGTCAGCAATTTAATAAAAAACATACATTTTTCCTTTGGTAATCATGTCTAGTTTTGTGCCAGAAAAAGAACATATGCGCTAAGCTCTGCTTTTCTGCTTTAATTTGAAGAAATTGGCTTCCGAACCGCATCGAATGCTTATGGTGGCTTATGGTGCCAGTACTTTATCGAAAACAACGTGCCGAGATTGGTTTCGTCGGTTCAAAGATGGCAATTTTGACTTGTGGGACAAGAAGCGTGAAAATCGGCCTAGGAAGGTTGAGCACCATCAATTGCAGGCTCTTTTGGATGAAAACGATACCCAATCGCAAAAAATGCTCGCGGAGCAATTGGGTGTAACTCAACCAGCCATTTCCATACGTCTGTGTGCCGCTTGAATTAAACGATAGGCATACAGAGCGACGCCAAAACACATGCGAAATCTTGCTCGCCAGACAAAGAAAAAAGTCGTTCCTGCATCGAATTGTGACAGGCGATGAAAAGTGGATATATTTCGAGAATCCTAAACGCAAGAAATGGTCGGTTGATCCCGACCAACCATCATCATCTTCCCCAAGATCTAATCGCTTCCGACGGGAGGCGATACTGTGCGTTTGGTGGGATCAGCAGGATATCTGAAACTGTCAAAGCGCACCGCTACCACCAACAACTGATCAAATTGCACCATGCTCTGCGTGAAAAAAGGACGGATTAAGACATGACAAGCTGACTTTCCTCCACGACAACGCACCATCGCACAAGTCAAAAATGGTCCGAAACTACTTGAAGACACTCAACTGGGGAGTGCTACACGACCCTGCTTATTCAGCAGATCTGGACCCTTCTGACTACCACCTGTTTCGTCGATGGGCCACACGCTCGCTGAACAGTACTTCGATTCTTACGAGGACGTACGAAAATGGCTTCATGAGTGGTTTGGTTCGAAAGAGAAGAAATTTTTTGGCGTGGTATCCACAAATTGCCCTAGAGATGGGAAAAATGTGTAGCTATCGAGAGCAGATACTCTGAATAATTTTGTTTTTGCAAACCATCGCACATGTCAAAAATGGTCCGAAACGACTTGAAGACACTCAACTGGGGGGTGCTACCCGACAGTACTTATTCAGCAGATCTGGACCCTTCTGACTACAACCTGTTTCGTCGATGGGCCACACGCTCGCTGAACAGTACTTCGATTCTTACAAAGACGTCCGAAAATGGCTTGATGAGTGGTTTGGTTCGAAAGAGAGGGAATTTTTTGGCGTGGTATCCACAAATTGCCCGAGAGATGGAAAAAATGTGTAGCTATCGAGAGTAGATACTCTGAATAATTTTGTTTTTGCTTTCTATAAGAAAAACATGTTTTTTGACCAAAAACAGCGGATTTAAGCTTATACACCTGATAAATGTAAATAAATCGCATTGTGAACTGAAAACAAAATGTCAATTTTACTTCCTACAAACCACCAAATAAATCGATGTCATTTTTTAGTTCCTCTACTTTTCGCGATATTGCGCTCAAGTCAGTAAAAGTACCAGATTTTGTGTATAGAGCAATGGAGATACTAGGTTAGTGCATACGGAAACCAAGAAAATATTCGTATTAAATGACATATACGTGGTATTCAACTTAGTATCGATAATGCATGGTATCGATACCAGAAGCATAAGTAAATTTTTAAATGCAAAAAATAAAAATAGTTTAAAAATGAATTCTGAACAACAATCTCTAAAAAAAACTATACGTGCTAGAATTCTTTGATGACAGATTTAATTAAAGCACACGCAGAAGAAGGAAAAACAATTTTGTTTGTGGTCCACCATAATTTTTATATATTTATTGCCTAGTTCTATACTAGAAATCAAATAAACTAAGAAACACACCTTTATCGTTTTTTACACATACGAAATCTTACAACAAAAATTCTTGTAGACCTGAAAATACACGTTATTTCTTTGTTAACTAATAAATATGCTCATAATCTGTCAATGTTGTCAAATTCGAGAAATTTTTAAGGGGTTTTTTGACACTAAGCCTCCGAGAAGCCATATTCATTGGCGGATCAAAAATCAGGTTAGAGTTCAAATTGAATTCCATTTACTGCGTAAACTTAGTTAGTCGATTGAAATGGCATTAACGATGATCTTATCAATGTCAATGCTTTTTCAACTCGACATAATTCCAATTGATTTGATACACTTTTATATAATATCGTAGATAAATAGGAAATGGGCACAGATCTAGATAATAGAAATTGAAATTATAAGTGGTATTAGTTTCAGTAAGAGGATTTTTAGGATGTCAAAGTATTGGATATGAGCATATTAATGTCGTTAGAATGATAGTTATTGAAGGATTTTCTATAATAACCATTAAAATGTGAAAGCAATTCACTAAAAACAAATTGATCCCAAAGATGGGAATCGTTCCTAATTCGATTATATGCGGGAGAATTAATTAGTGAATTGCGCTGATTAAATAGAAATTTCTTATGTTCTTTGTATGATTTTATCTAAAAGGAGGGGATTACTTTGCAAATCCATATAAATTGAGGTGATATAAAGAAAAATTTACTATTTGATTGTTGGTCTCGAATATCAATTTTCGTATCATATAAGAACCTATAGGGAAATAAATTTTTATAATTCAAAATAAATCCATTTAAACTAACGATTTTGGTATACAAATCATTTAAGATTTTGGGTTGCCTTACTTGATTTAAGAAACTATCTTCGACGTTATACTTAATGTTGAATGGGAATTAATTCAATTATTTATTCTGAGAATGATTATTAGTAACTCAAAAGAATCTTCTTTGACTTTTATTTTGAATCTATTACCTTTTTTTAACTTATTTTCTTATAAGATATCATTTCCTTTTGTAAATTTATCATAATCTGCCAATTAACAGGCTGATCCGTCATTTAGAGATTAAATGTATCGATAAGAACTTTTAATCAAAGAGAACTTATGCTTCATATTACTTTTATTTAAAATTTAGATAATATTTAGAAAAACATATAATTTGTAACAAGCATACTTTTTAAGTGAAGATAGGAGCACTCGAAGACAAATAGCGGAAAATACTCATCAATTCTCCAAAAACGAGATGATTTATTTTATGAATTTAAAAAATTTTCAGACTTTAAAAATTGATGGGGTGCATAATGGAAGGGTGGGAGTAAATAATTCTATTGCTATAGGATTAGGATGGAATGATGGCCGCGAATGGATTCTTTTAGAACCGAAGATGGGCAACTCATAAACGAATGGAACATTTAGGCCACAAAGAAAACACTTGCTAAGGTTTGGATAAAGTGAAATTCTCAGTCGAATACCAAATTTCGAGAGCGTATGTCCATATCAATGTCTCAGTACCACATTGTATAGCAATAATTTACCTTTTATAATTAGTTTTGAAATATTTTCTAGGAGCCGTAGTAGTTGTTTGTTTTATTATATCTTTAAGTAAAATTATATTTTCATATTTTAAAGAAAACTATTTCTTTATAATTTAGGTTAACAAAATATTTAAAAAAAATATTGTATATATTTTGTTAAATTAAAATATGGCAACTTACCAGGTATATAAGCATAAATCCGCTGTTTTTTAGGCAAAAATATACATTTTTTTTATAGAAAGCGGAAAAAAATTAATTCAAAGTACTTGCCCTCGGTATCTACACGCCAAAAAAAATTCCTTCTCTTTCGAGGCGAACCATTCATCAAGCCATTTTCGGACGTCTTCGTAAGAATCGAAGTGCTGCTCAGCGAATATGTGGCCCATCGACGAAAACAGGTGGTATTCGGAAGGGTGAATAAGCGGGGTGGGACTTTCACAGACATTGTGATGTCACAATCCGATGCAGGAAGAACTTTCTTTTTTGTATGGCGAGCAAGATTTCGCATGTGTTTTGGCGTCGCTCCATCTGCCTATCGTTCAATTCATTTTTCCGATCTTTTTAATCTTCCCCATTGTACGCAGATGCTTAGAAATGGCTGACTGAGTAAGACCTAATTGCTCCGCGAACAGTTTTTGCGATTGGGTATTGGTCTTCGTCCAAAAGAACCTGCAATTGATGGTCTTTAATCTTCCTAGGCCGATCTTTACGCTTCTTGCCCCACAAGTAAAAATTGCTGTCTTTGAACCGACGAAACCAATCTCGGCACATTGTTTTGGATAAAGCACTGTCACTATAGACCTCCATTAGCATTCGATGCGATTCGGCAGCCGATTTCTTCAAATTGAAGCTCTTTTTCTGGCACAAAACTAGACATGATTACCAATGGAAAAATGTATGTTGTTGTACGAAATTGCTAACAATGTGCACTGATTAATATTGACAGATATCAAACTCATAAAAAAAAGTATGGCGTTCCCATGGTATCTTCTTAATACGCTCACTCACGCCATCTATTACCAAACAGCGGATTTAAGCTTATACCCTGGTATATATTTTAATGTTTGTGAGTTGAAATTCACAATTCTTACAAATTATTTAAAAATTTATCGTTAATAAGAAAACTAAAATAATTTTAATCTAACCAAAAATTTGTTGGTGCGGGAAAATCTTCGAAGAACGGCCCAACTCTACCGATTCAAGCTTCACTCTCCTAAACGATGGTTCACCGACGTTTTCCTCAACTACAGGCACTACTTCTGTTCTTGATATTACTTTCGTTCCTACATGAAATTCGGGGTTTTATTCATGAAAAGTTCATGGCTTCCTTGAAGGAGGTGACCACTTGCCAATACTTGTGGGGTAAAATGTTGCGCACGTTAAAATAAACCACTGTCACGGTTCATAGAAGAGCGAGCAAATTGGGTAAATTATAGAATTGTGGTTTTCAAAGATTTTACTGATCTACCCGTTGCCCAATCTCCTAACTTTGAGGCATAAAACGTGATAAAAATTTTCAGACGTGCAGCTCCTGAGACAATTCCCTCTTCAGCTGGAATATCTAAACAACAACCTAAATGGTATTCTTAGGAAATTCCAACATTACGACGTGAAATAAATATGGCCTGGAAAGATTATTCTCATTTTTCTAGTACGACGAATCTCATCGAAATGAGATTCAGGACTGCTCGAGTCAAAAGAGCGGTGAAAGAGACCAAGCGAACAGCTTGGAATAACTTCACCGCCTCAATTTATTCCCGAACTTCACCGAAAGAAGCATGGAGAGGTATTAACTTCGTCGCCTAAAAAATTGGATTATCCCATTTATTGAGTCTATGAATGGAGTTATATCCGACTCGACAGCTATCGTTGTATAACTGACACAATCCTCGACATCGTTTTCATCCAACAACTATCTTAGTGATTTATGCCGTAGAGAGAAACAATACTTCACGGAAAAACTCTCACCTTTATCATCAGCCTTCACCCTAATCTTGATCCAACTAGTAACACTTGCGTAGTTCAACTTTTCGTATAATTCCTTCAAGGGAACCATACCTGGCAGGGACTCGGTTTCTTTTAAAATGATTCAAGAGGCACTTTCGAATTTTCATATTATAATTGTCAACCTCTTTACCAAAATTCTGGAAATATCTATTTTCCCAAATTGCTGGAAGGTCGCAACAAACATTCCAATTCCCAAGAAAAATCTCCCCCATTCTTCGGCTAACAACTTTACACCAATTTCATTATTGCCTTGTACTTCCAATATTCTGGAAAAGATCTTAGCTACAAGACTTAACCAGACGCCTACCAATAGACACAATTCCTAACAACATGCCTACAGGTCAGGCAGGTGAACTCTGAGTATGCTACTTGGAGTTCAACATTCAATCTATAATTGCTACAAACATAGAATGTTTTAGAAAAGGAGTATGACCAAATTTGCCCACACAGGGTACTCTTACAGCTGGCAGAGTTTGGAGCAGACTGTGTAACATTGGCACGTACACGTTCCTAGCTAACGGGTCATTTTTCGTCAAAACGTGAAATAGAAAACGGTATCCCACAAGGATACCCTCTATCTACAATCCTATTCAATATATATAGCCACTACCTTTTCCACCTCCTATCATCCTTCAAGCATTAAATATATGCTGACAATATTTTTGTACTTGTATCTGGTGCTTATCTTCAACGTCAAACAAAAAACGCCATCCGCAACAACAACACTTTGAGCTGCATAAACCATGCGGTAATCTGTACATCAAACCCACCTTGCCTTCATGTTTGCAGAAAAAAAATTGTAGTATATCGGATTCGTTACTAGACCCCTTCGTTTCCCACCTTAAAGATTCCCTTGAAAATCCTGGGTATCTCAATTGCCCGTGGAGAAAGATGGGACCTTCAGATTAACAATGCTGTTGACAAAATTAACACCATTATCCGAATGCTTAAAAATTTAGTCTGCAGTAAATGTAATGTCAGACACAGTGAGGCAATTAGAGTAACCAACAATTTTTTGGACGGACTATATGCGTCAGTGTGCCAATAGCATGGAACAAAGCAAATCGAGGCAGTGGTAGACCGCTGCATTAGATCAGTCAGTAGAGCACATTAGACATGTTCGGTGAAGTCCAGACTGATAGAAACTGATCAAAAACTTATCGCCTAAATTTAATTTACAAAAACCTATGGCTTCCAAATTACCCCCTCCACACTTTAATAAAAAACGATCCTCCTCCTCGTTTTCCAAACTTCCCTGCCACACTCAGATTGGAAACCGTGATTGGAAGCAAAGTTGAAAGTGACTGCTTTTCTTGACACGTTTCAGAAAGCTAGTACTGATCCGTCCACATATAGGAAACTTTTCCTTGAACAGTTGGATGGATTAAAAGGTCATCGACTGTAGTTCACGGATGCCGCCGCTGACACCAATCTTTTTCGGTCATCGATAATACAGATTGGAAATACTTCTTGCCTGCAGCACCCGCACACTATGTTGTGAAGTCTTCCCTTATAGGGCAGCTCCATATTACGGGGAGCTATGGATCATCAGAACAGCAATTGAAATTGTGACCAATATTCCCAGTCAACAGAGCGCTCTTATTGTTAGCAACAGCCTTGACGACCTTAAAGCCATTTGTGGCCCATCGAATGACCCAGTACTTAGCGCAATTTGTTATAGCCTCCTAAGCATTTGTGAAGGGATAATTGGGAATTGTGGGCAATGAAAGTACTGATATGTTGGCTGGAGAAACACTCCGTTGACCAGTAATCACAGTCATTCCTAATCTGCCTCGCCTACTAACAGAATGGCAACCAGTCTATTCAATATCCTTCCCGAAATTCGGGATCGCGGAAGCTCCTCAGAATCCGGATTGGACTTCTCTTACTCTAACTTCCTTTTCGGGAACACCAATCGTCCTTTATGCTTATCCCGTGGTAACCATACACAAGTTTCTCTCAGATGATTTCCCACACGGCGCTATGATGTGGCCCCTGGCACATGTTTAAGAGACCTTACAAACAATACCAACAACCATTTTAATTTAAGCGTAAGTGATTGTAGTGTGCTAATATATGGTACTATAGTATACACTATAGTCACCAGCACATTACATTAGTATCGTCCGTCAAGTTCACTTCTTTTTGAGGCTCGTGTGAGACTTCCGAATTAAGCATTTATTGATTATAAGCCTGAGTAATTCAGATATTTTTTTAAATATTACTTTCATGTTATATTCGCATATTTAGGATTATATGCAGTCTCGGCGGAGTGTACAAGTAATACGAGCATATTTTTGCTCATTTAAACCTACTTTTCACCTTTTGAACCAGGCATGTGCGAAGTCGACGTGGTTTTGTAGAATATTGATAGCTGTGGAAGGATCTTTATGATTTGGAAGGATTGCTTTATCGTTGGCATTTGTTTCAGTTAGAATATCATTGTGACAAGAATTGGATCAAGGATACTTCCCTAACCGATACTGGCGGAGATGGAATATATTTTCATAATATTCAATAATTTCAGTTACTTAAAAATATCAGCCTGGGGGATAGGATTTTAGGATGTAGAAGTAATTTCTTTTCATTCTGTTCCTTAAAAAAAATTAATTAAACTATTGACCTTCGCAAAAGTTTACATTTTTAAACAGAATTTTAACTAGTTTTTTTTCTTCAATTAACAACCATAAGAAATTCTTTGAATTGTTTAATAAAAAAAGGTTTTCAAATTGAAAGGATTCACCTTGTATGATGATAAAATATCGAAAAGTAACGTAATATATTTACGTTAATTTTTTCCTTTCTCTTCATTTTCTATTCGTATAATCCATAAATCGATTAGCCAATGCGATTATAAGGATAAGCCATTTATCCCTTTCTCATTGGCCCTTCATTAATAGTGAAAGCGGTTACAATATTTCAGAAAAAGAATAATGCTTAGGACATTTTTCGGAAACAAGGACTTTCATAAATTACTTTACGTTTTAAAGAATACAATAGCGAATTGAACAGGTAAACTATACCTGAAATTATCTATACTCACTTACCCACATAAATACTTATAGTATTTGCAGTTTTTATAAATATTATCATAAAAGAATTCTTTGTAACTGAATAAAAATGGATGAATTGCACTAGAAGGTGTTATAAGTGGTTCTGCTTGAAGAAAAAGAACAAATTCCACCGCAGAATTGGTATAGGCACCCCATAGTCATAGTAACACAAGTATCTTTTTTATATGGTTTGTAAAACGAATTAAATTAACACTATCGTTTTGAATTAATTTCGTAAAAAAGATTAAAAATTCTCACATTAGGAGCAAAGGAAAAAACTGCGTGTTAATAATTTAATTTTAAATTTTTTATAATATGTTAATTTATAATTTTTCAAAAGATATTTCAAACATGACATAATTTTTTGGATACAAAATTTACAACATATTTTCCTCCAATACTATCTAATTATCGAATTATGCTCTGGTAGCATTTACCAGAGTAAAAAAAAAATTCCCTTCGACTGGCTATGAGTGTACTTATATTCATTTATGCGCTTGTAAAAGTCAAAATAATAATAAAAATTATTTATCTAAACTAGGGAGTATTTCCAACTCGTATGATCCACCATCATCCAAATAAAGAATACTTGCCCCGTGATAATTTTCGTGCCTATAATCTAGGAGGTATCGTATGATTATGATTTTATGCATTGCTACTACGAATTTGTATTCAAAAAATGGAGAGTCTATAAAATAACGCAAATATCTCAATTCTATATTATCATTTTGAAAAATAGAATATTCCTGGAAAATAGAACTTACTTTGAACGAATCGTTTTTCTTATCATACTTAAAGCATGATTAATACCTGTCCTATTACAGCTTCAAACACTTCAATAGACAAAACGGTGTTACATAAAGCGAAGAGTTTAGTACTCGTATGATACGGTTTCTTATAATAAAAGCATATGTATCAGATTATCTCATAAAATTTTCAAAATCATATGACAACCATAATTTTTGATGTCCTTTTGTGAATAATTTCATAAGCTTTTATTCATACGTGCATGTTATGAAATGCGATGGTAATAATTACCTACATATCAGCATATAAAGTTTAATAATTTAATTTTATTTTTTTATTGCATATTTAATGCTGCATTATTGTGCTATCATTTTAAACTATAAGCTATATAATCGTAACGAAAATTCTTTATTAAATAAATGCCGAATTAAAGAAGAGATTTATTAGTCTTACTAGGCAAGATCAAAAAGTTATACAACGGCATAAGTCTTACAGGAAAACTCAAATTAATTTTAGCACCTGCAAAAAATATGCTAAGAAATTGATAAAAGAGAGGTTTTTCCCTAATAGTTGGGAGTATAAAATTTTGGTTTCAAATTAACACAATAATTTTGAAGAATTTTTTATTCAAAGTCTGAAATTGAACTATTCTTTATGAAATACAAAATCCTACAATTGTAATAGTAGCTGTAGTAATAAATTAAAATGCATTCAAAATATCATATTCAACGGTGCGACAACTAAGAGTCCGGTCTAGGCCTGCTGAATGAAAGAACTTCAGACGACAGGGATCCAGTTTGGCACTCGCAGCACGTTTTTAACATCCTTGCTGATGCCATCGCACTAACGGAGACAAGGTCTGCCCCGTCTTCTGGGACCATTAATGGAGCTACTATAACTTTCCGGGCAGGATCCTTCTCATTCATGCAGATTAAGTATGTTATGTATAACCGGGTGGTCCGGTGTAGGCTTGCTGAATCAAAGAATTCAGACGTTAGGGATTCTAGTCGCGGATATCCAGTTTGGCACCCCCAGCACGTTTTTACCATCCTAGCTGACGCCGTCGCACTAACGGAGGCAGAGTCTGTCCCGTCTTTTGGGACCACAAATGAAGCCACTATAAACTCCGAGCAGGATCCTTTTGATTTATACAGATTAAGTGTCTATCCAACCGTAGTCTATCTAGACTTATTGTATCTATAACCGGGTGGTCGCGGTAACGCTTCAGAAATGCTACGAGGTGGCAGACTTAATGAGAATGGTATCGTTTATACTAATCCTTGAATCACGGATCACTTTTTTAGTGCCATGTTAAATCGTGGCCATTAAATGTTTTTCAAAGCGATTCGGCTTCTTTTACTACTCCTCTCAAAGCAGTCATGGCTAGCCTAGTCAGTCTAACCAATTTTTATGGGATGCAAAGCTTTCTCATGGATGTGCATATTTTTACTTCGACTATGCTATCATAAGCACCTTTAAATTCTATCAATAGATTGTGAATCTATTGACCATATTCCAATAGTTTTTTCATCGAATGCCATAAAGAGAAGATCTGATCTATTAATTTCCCTGGAGTGAAGCATTTCTAGTATGGGCCAATATTTTTTTGATAGAATAAGGCTATCCTGTTTAGTAGTACTTAGTAGCGTAATACCTTTAAAGTTCCTACTCTCTGTCTGTCACTCTTCTTTTTTGAGTACAAGACAGATAATGTTCTAGTCGGGCATTGACTCGCTGCTCCATACTTGGACCATTAATTGATGAACCGTTTGGTACAGTAAGTCGGCTTCGTACTTAACCAGTTCACCGCTGATCCCGTCGATAATAGGCTACTTTTGTTGTTTCCTCATTGCCTGGTGCCGGCAGCATGTATTCGTTAGCTGGTGAGATCTTTATCTCGTGGTCTGACTGATTAGTGTTTAGAAGTTTATTAAAATATTGCACATACGAGGTGTGTTCAAAAAGTATCGTGAATTTTCAATTTCCGTGGGTTACGTATATTAGATTTTCGATTTTTTATGGCGTTATGTTGGTATTAATGTCTCTCACTTATGCCGAAAAGTTTGGTCATTTTGAATGTTCAGTTAATTTTTTACAGCTACCTTGCTAGCACTTGTTTTGGCTCGTCTTCGATTTTTGCCCATTTCGACCAAAAACAGCATCGCATTAACATTGCTAAGGAGCTGTAGGACTCTATCCGCGACGACTCAAATTTGCTCCATTATGACGTGGAAACCAAATCTTAATCATCCCAATGGAAGCTGCAGTACGAGCTAAGATCGAAAAAAGCGCGCAAAGTTCGGTCGAATGTGAAGGATTTGTTGACAGTTTTGTTCGATTGCAATAGGCGTGGTGCATCATGAGTTCTTGCCACAGGGTAGAACGGTCAATAAGGAATATAACCTGCAAGTCATGCACAAGTTGCGTGAAGCAATCCGCCAGAAGCGCCCGGATTTGTGAAAGAACAAAAGTTGGTTTTTGCATCATGATAACGCCCCTGCTCACGCATCGTTGCTTGCACTCGAATTTTTGGCCAAAACGATACATTAATAATGCCATAGCCACTGTATTCCCCAGATCTGGCCCCCTGTGACTTTTTCTTGTTACCGAAACAGATTCTTTGATCCATTTTTTGGAATGGTCAAAAACCAGAACACGAGCCAAAACACGTGCAAGCAAAGCAGCTGTCAAAAATTAACTGAACATTGAAAATGACCGAACTTAGCGCCCTTAGTGAGAGATATGAGTACTAACATAACGCCACTAAAAATTGTAAATCGAGTATATATAACCCGTGGAAATTCAAATTCGATACCTTTTGAGCAGAGCTCGTATAGGCCTAATTTATCCATTTGGTCAGAAATGAGATATTCATCTTTACAGCAACATGATGGGTATGTGATGTAAATCGCTTGGTCTTGCTAACAGCCTAGATAAAACTTTAGCGCCTGATACGGTATATTTTTTGATTTCATAAACCTGTTAATTCTCCCAGGATTTTTTCTTTTGTCTCTGATCCACGCAATTCCACTAAATATTTTTAAAAAAAGTTTAGAGACTAAACTATATGTCGAGATTTTTGACATTTTTAAGATGGTCTACATAATTTTATAAAAAAGGGCATATCAACAATAAAATTTCCAAAATATTGAACATATAATAGGTTAACTTTTGATAAGGCAGTCTTGCTCTTAAGATATTGAAAAAAAAAATTTCAAAAAGTAAATTTTTCAATATTGTTAACGTAATTCAAAATTACTTTTGCTCATAGACTTTTTATAACCTAATTATTTACAAGTAAGATGAGGCTTTTCGTGAATAGAGTATATTCACAAAAGTATCGAGAAAAAAGGAAGGATTTTCTTTGAAAACTGCAGTCAGAACCTTCCTGATAATTGCATTAACGTCAGAGCTAATTTTCTTTGATGCTTATTTTAGTTCCAACAATGGGAAATAGTAATTTAGAATATATAGCAGAATTTTTAAATCCAATAATCTTGTTAAACTTATTGTAATTCCTTTTGAAACCATTGAGAAAATCTATTTAAACTGTTACTGTTTAGATATTTACTACTTTCAATATAATAAAATAAATCCTTGCAAATAAATTAAACATATTAAATTATTTGATACCGATTTTAGTTTAAAATAAATTAAGCAAAATTATCTATTTTATTAGAATAAATCTATCAATAATATTTTTAAATGAGTAATCAATTATGGAATCCTAAATATCAATAGTTTTTGTAAGTATTTTGGTTTTGTAAGCTTTTGTTTCCGAATAACTGCCATATTCTGATTATACGACGTATTATTTCCAAATCATTAATCTATACAAAGACAAGTCATATCTGAAGGTGAGCCTCCAATAATAGAAGTCCAAAATAACTGCTCCTATGCACGTATTCGAACAAAACATAAAAATGGTAACATCTTAAATAAAGCAAAATATTTTATTGTAAAGTCCTGCATAAAAAGATGCAGAAACTAACAAAACAAAAGAATAAAAATAAAAATAAAGAATTGCTCTAAAGAAAATCAATTGAAATGGAATACAACCCAAGAATAGCAAAATGGAGCCAGGACACCATTCGGAAATCGTAACAAACACAATCTGTTTTATTGAAATGAAATGAAAAATTGAAGATACCGGAAGCTATGCAGTATCTTCTATTCAGGACCAAATAAATCTGAAAAAAAAAATAAAAACATAAAAAAACACATCCAAGTTTCTGCTGTTGACTATTTTTATTGCCATATCGAATTTTACGACATGACTAGTTGAACATTTTCGAAAATGCAACAATAAACTTTACCCAGCGTTATCGTCTGTGTAGTAAAAACATTCGTATTTGTTTTTGGATACAAGCTAGAACAATATAGTAAATATCCATTTTTTAAATATCGAATTGTTGGCTTTCCCCCCTCTACTTTGTAATTTCAAGCCATGACAGTATTAAGGGATGTTCTTTGGGAGTCTTTTTTCATAAGTATTCGATCAATATTGAAGACATTGTTTTACTCAATTAAAGTGGGATATTTTTCAGGAACATTGATAGAAACAGAAGTCATCAATGATTCTCAATGTCTTTTTAAATGAAGTATTAAATTTTGCCGATTCTTAAATTTGATTTACTGAAAAGAAAGGTGCTACTAACATAATAGAAAAAGTAATAAAATAAATACTTAAACTGATTGGATTTGATAGAGTAAATATAGATATTAATAAAGACTGTTCAATGTGGTTAATGGAGGCCAGCATTTCAAGAACACAATCGATACTGCATTGCTGCAAAAAAAAAACTAAAAATACGATTAAGTTTATCAAAATTAATCTAGCAGCATTACAGAACTATTATTTTAACACTTGAAAAAGGGTACATAAGCAAAACACAAAGAGTTTGTCAAATAAACTAATAAGAAAAATATAATAACTTGTCCTTACTACTTAAATTTCTTACTAAGTGCTTAAATTTCTGACAGTCCTCAACCAAATCTTTTTATTAAAAAATATA
The DNA here is from genome assembly GCA_958298945.1 of Atherix ibis. Taxonomy (NCBI): domain Eukaryota; kingdom Metazoa; phylum Arthropoda; class Insecta; order Diptera; family Athericidae; genus Atherix; species Atherix ibis. The sequence goes on from OY282609.1 coordinate 35,197,310, forward strand.
TTCCGATTTTTTTGTAGCAGATAGCTTAGGTTTTTTATTATAACATATTTAGATTAGACCGAAATCGAATGACTTTCTTGTAGCTTTTTTACAGCCTTCTTACAGACACGTTGTAAAATTAGAAATTCTTCTATACGAGGTCTGTTCAAAAAGTATCGCGAATTTTGAATTTCCCGTGTTACGTATATTCGATTTTCGATTTTTTGTAGCGTTATGTTGGTACTTATGTCTCTCACTTATGCCGACAAATTTGGCCATTTTGAATATTCAGTTAATTTTTTACAGCTGCTTTGCTTTCCACGTCTTTTAGCTCGTCTTCGAAAAAAATGGTTCAAAGAATCTGTATAAAATTTTGTGTGAGAAACAAAATTAATTGCGCGGACGCATTCCGAATATTGACTGTGGTATATGGTGAAGCCACCTTAGTCCAAAGCAACGTTCTCAGAAAGCCGAGAAGATGTGAATGACGAAAAGCGTGCCGGACGCCCGAGCACGTCAACAACAGACGAAAACATTGATGAAGTTAAGAAAATAGTATTGGCCAATCGTCGAATCACCGTTAGAGAAGTTGCTGAGGACTTAAACATATCGATTGGCTCGTGCCATTCGATTTTTACCAATGATTAGGCGGGAGACGTGTCGCCGCGAAATTCCTACCAAAATAGCTCAATTTCGACAAAACACAGCATCGAATTAACATTGCTAAGGAGCAGTTGGACTCTCTTGAAAGGTAAAATCAAGAGTCAAGGCAAAATTCATTGGCTTCGAAAGCAATATTATTGTTGTTTCTAAGGTCTCTTAGACATGTGCTAGGGGCTTTTTTATAGCGACACTTCCTAGTACGTGTGGGAAGTTATCTGAGAGGGACTGTTCTGTGGTTAGTAGTATAGAATATTGAGAATTTTATTATATTTTGTGGAGCAGATTAGTATGTTGTAGAAATTTAAATAGGGGACCAGGAAATGGAGTTGTTGAATCCAGGAGCTCCATAATGGAAAGAATCCTGCTCGCGAAGTAATTCTTGGTTATGTGACATTCATGTAGAATATGGATGATTGTGAAATGAATATCCCCGGATTGGCATAAGGGACGATTGGTGTTGCCAAAAAAGAAGTTATGAGTAAATAAGGGACGATTGGTGTTGTCCAATCTGGATCCTGAGCAGCTTCCGCGCCCATAATTTCGGTATGGATGTTTAATAGACTGGTTTATTGATGGTTATCTAATGCGTCAACTAAAATATGTCGCTATTGATCCAGTCATCGTATCTGCGGATGGTTAATGGTGTTAGTTGCCATTCTGTTAGTAGGCGAGCCAGATTGGGAATAACTGTGATCACTGGTCGGCGGAATGTTTCTCCAGCCAACTTTTTAGCACTTTCATTACCCACAATTCCCAGATGTCCCGACACCCATTGCAACTTTACATTCCTATTGTAAAGTAGGCTATGACGAATTGCGCTAAGTACTGGGTCACTCGATGAGTCACAAATGGCTTTAAGGGCGGTAAGGCTGTCGCTAAAAAATAATAACGCTCTGTTCGCTGGAAATATTAGTGGCAATTTCAATAGCTGAGTTGATAGCCCACAGCTCCCCGTAATATGGAGCTACCCTATAAGGGAAGCTTCCACAACATAGTGCGCGCGTGCTGCAGCCAAAAGTTCGACGACTGAAAAAGATGTAGTATTGGTGTCGGCGGCGGCATCCGTGAACAACAGTCGATGATCTTTTAATCCATGCAACTGTTCAGGGAAAAGTTTCCTATATATGGACGGATCAGTACTAGCTTTCTTAAACGTGTCAGGAAAAGCAGTCACTTTCAACTTTGCTTCCAATCACGGTTTCCAATCTGAGTGTGGCAGGGAAGTTTGGAAAACGAGGGGGAGGATGGATGAATTGGTTTCAAGGTAGGATATTGATAAGGATAATTTGGAAGGGCTAAGGACATGTCCGATGTGCTCCACTTGCTAGTCTAATGCAACGGTTTACTGATGCCTCGACTAGCTTTGTCCCATGCTATTGGCACACTGACGCATATAGTGAGAAAATAATGTAAGGTTTCATCTTAAAGAGCGTTAGTTACTCTGACTCACTTTGTCGTACCTTACTTTTACTGCAGACTAAAATTTTAAGCATTCGGAAAATGGTGTTAATTTTGCCAACAGCATTGTTAATCTGAAGATTCCATTTTCCTCCATGGGCAAATGAAATACCCAGGATTTTCATAGAATATTTTGGGAAGGGAGGGAAGGGGCCCAGTTACGAATCAGATACACTACGATATTTTGCATGCAAACATAAAGGCAAGGTAGGTTTGATGTACAGGTTACCGCATCGGTTATGCTGCTCCAAGCGTTGATGTTGCAGATGTTGTTATTAATTTGTTGTTGAAGGTCAGGACCAGATACAAGTACAAAAATATTGTCAGCATATATATAATGGTTGAAGGATGGTAGAAAGTGGGAAAGGGAATGAATATATATGTTGAATAGAAGTCGAAAGACAACAGTAAACCACAATGTCTTTTTTTGTTACAATTATGGATTGAATGTTGGAGTCCAAGTAGCATATTCAGAATTCTCCTGCCTGAACTGTAGGCATTTTGTTGGTGATTGAGTATATTCTTAAGATCATTGTTAAGTCTTGTAGCTAAGATCTTTTAGCAATAATGAAATTGGTCTAAAGTTTTTAGTTGAAGAATCGGAGAGAACTTTCTTTGGAACTGAAATGGCTGTTACGACCTTCCAGCAATTTGTCAAAATAGATATTTCCAGAATTTTGTAAAAGAGGCTAACAATTCTATTATGGAAAGTTTAAGGTGCCTCTTTAATCATTTTAAAAGAAACCTAGCCCCTGCCAGGTATCGTTTCCTTGAAAGAATTCTACGAAAAGTTGAACTACGCTAGCGTTACTGGTTGGTTCAAGATTAAGGTGAAGGCTGACCGTATAGGCTAGAGATTTTCCATGAATTATTGTTTCTCTCTACGGCATGAACCACTAAGGTAGTGGTTGGATGAAAACGACGCAGGGATTGTACTAGTTCCACAGCGATAGCTGTCGAGTCGGATATAACCCCATTCACAGACACAATAGACGTGATAATCCCATTTTTTTGGCGATCAAGAATGCAGTTAATATCTTTGTATGCTTTTTTCGGTGAAGTTCGGGAATCCATTTAGGCGATGAAGTTATTCCAAGCTGTTTGCTTGGTCTGTTTCACCGCTCTTTTGACTCGAGCAGTCCTGAATCTCAATTCGATGAAAATCGCCGTACTAGTAAAAAGAGAGTTTTTATCTTTCCAGGCCATATTTCTTCCACGTCGTAGCATTGCGATTTCATAAGAATACTATTTAGGGTTTTGTTTAGACATGCCAACCGAAGAGGGAATTGTTTCAGTACCTGTACGTCTGAAAATTTTTATCACGTTTTGTGCCTCTAGGTAAGGAGATTGGGCTATGTAAAGATCAGCAGAAGCTTTGAAAACTACAATTCGATAATTTTCCAAATTTACTCGCTTTTCTATAAACTGCGACGTACGCAACATTTACCTCCACAAGTACGGGCAAATGGTCGCTTTCTTTGAGAAATCCATGAATTTTTCATGCATATAATGCAAAGCTCCATGTAGGAACGAAGGTGAGGTCAAGAGCAGAGGTAGTACCTCTGGTTGAGAAAAAACTAAAGACTAGAACAGTAATCTACCCTTCATTGTTTGGGCTATGTTTAGAACAGTGTTGCGATCTTCTGGATCACCGTGCTAATTAGTATGGCAATTTGTTCACTGGTGGATAGGTGTTTCGGAATTTGAGTGTGGAGATTTTGATGGGGTTGTAATTGAATAACCTGAAGAGGCGTGAATTTCTGTATTTATAATAGATTTTTTGATAATTGGCGTTAAACAATTGGATAGCTTATGCTCAAAAGCGTCGCAGATGGCATGGTACGATTCGAAATTTAACAATATCGGCAATTGTTATATGGAGCCTATTAAACCAACGCCTTTTTGCCCGTGTATTCTTTGGATAATTCTGAAGCCTATTTAATAACGACATTCTTGAGGCCTTAACTGTTGAGAAATTCTACAGCATAGTATAAATAGGTTGGGCTTTGCTTCCGATAAAGTCAGTATATTTGATTAATGCATCAACTAGACTGTGGTCTTCCTAGTTCGAATGTATTCTACGAGCTGCAGTAAACGTCATTGAGAATTATAAGCTGATTCGGGAGGACGATCATTTGAAAAATATATGGGTATCTACATTAGAGTAGATGATTCTGGTTCTGACTTTAAAATCTTTTATTATTATAACGCCTGGTTTTTCGCAAATGTTGTGTCATTGGCCTGTGGTGAAATCCTGTATGGGAAGTTTCTGTCTTTTACAGTAGTTAAAGTTGTAGTTCTGTCTTTTACAGTAGTTAAAGTTGTGGTAGCAGAAACCAAGATAGCATCTTCGATGAATCAATGGTATTATTTAAAACGCATGTTTGAAAACACCGAATTTGTTCGGTGGAAAAGCAGACATTTGAAATTTTTTGATTTAGCAATCTTGGTTTGTTGATATGCAGCTTTCTTCTTAGGCAGGAAGCTGCCAATGATCAACTTTAAAAAAGCATAGACCAATAAAATAATTTCTTTATCATCAATAAGATATAAACTATTTCATATACAAATATGACTTCCCTTAGGATTCGTAAACAAATTTTATTTGTATGTATCACTTGGTGTTAATTTACAATTTTCTAATCTGTCTTCCTAAATTTGATTATTTCTTGTTCAACATTTTTTCTGACCCAAACGGATAAACAAGTATAATTTTAGTATTAAAATTATAATTTATCCATTATTTATTAATTTATTCCAGTAAAAAGGAAAAAATCACAAATTAGCGTTTCAAAATATTATTTAGTATGGAAGATCATAGCATGAAGCGAACGTGTAACAAGTAGCGGGTGAGTGAATTCTAATAATTGCGTGCGTTACTAATAAAATCGCGTGTTTACTATGCGTGAACATAAATGTAAATAGGAACGCTCTGTTTCTACATGAATTCGCTCAATTCGTGGAGAATATAAAAATTTGTATAACTTTCTACGAAGTACGAGCGAATCACTCTGGCGATGAGCTAACAAAAATATAAATCCAATCCCACATTACAGAGGAGGAAAGCGCAGTAAATCACGAATGAATTTTTGGTAATGTGTTGAAATTTCTTGGACAAGTACTACGGTAACAAAATCAAACATGGACATGCCAGGACGGACAGAATGATTGGTGGGAAAACAAAATATCTTGACATGAAGGTCAAAAATTAATTTTTGTAATTAATTAAGATTAGCATACTTAATTAGCTTTTAGGCTATTTATTATTGTTTTCCATTTATTTATATCTACGGACATGCCACGAATAATTTGTTTATCACGAGGAATAATTTAATGGACGACATCAACACGCATTTATATGTGAAATTATGAAAATTTTCTTAGATAGCCTTACGATTTATTGGTTTATTGTGCAAAATGATTTTACGACATACCAAAAACAAAATTCCGAAATTCTGATTTTTCCAATTTGTTAATTTTTAACTATACAGTATTGGTTATTTTGAATTTTTTTTAATGAAACTATAACTTAAAGTTTTAAATAGTTCATTTTTTAAGAATTTTAAAGGATTGTATATTTTACAATCAGAACAACAATATGATTTTTCGATAATTTCAAAGATGTTGGAAGTTAGTTTGAACAGGCACTTTTGAATATAAATTCAACTGAAGAATGTATGGACCTTATTGTAAAAAAAGTTCAGTGTATTCAGAGTTAACTTATTTTTGTTGTTGAATAAATTAGTTTGTTTATTCATAAAGTGTACAAAACCATTTTGTAGCGTCATGACCATGGGGTCATTTCGTGATAGTATGTCGCATATATGTTGGCACTACCAGCTTCTTTAAAGAAACTGCTTAATATTTAATTAAAAAGATAAGTCAAAGGTTATTTAATTTTGTGGAGCATATTGAAAATTTCAAGTTGGTCACAAAAGAGTTTTTGGAAATTGGATTGTTAGGGCCAGAAGCTTAACAGTGAAATAAAATCGTCGCATTCAAAAATAAATTCTGGATTATGTGAATTTGATAGTTTTTAAGTTAATCACTACAGAAATTGCATAGGTATGCCATATAAAGCAATAGTACTTATATTCTCGTCCACAATGCGTAACATTGCGGAAGTTTTTATTCTCTTACATATATTTGGTGATCGAGTCTAAATAGTTCTTCGCAACTGCCAAACGCTAGGCCATACAGCTAAACACTGCAAGGCTTCGGAGGTATGTGGCAGTTGTAGACTTAACTTGTGGAGGCATTCATTGGATTTAAAAAAATCCAATGAATGCCTCCACAATACAGTCGAACACCTCCTTTGCACAAGCAGTTTGTGCGCAATCTCATCCCGTCAAAATACTATGATTACCACCAACGTCTTCCCCGTCGACCTCAGCAGTGCCACCATTCCCTTTCCAATCTAAACAAATTCTAACCTCTCCTTCCAAAGAAACTTTTGAGCGTAATATATCGAATTCTTCAACACCAATTGTCAAAAAACCTATTATAAATATAGAAATCCCCGCCGTTGCAGGTAAATCAATTACCCCCCCTAACCCATAAAAATCCCAAACACCTTAAACTTACCATCGATCCACCAGTTAACAAATTGCCATACTAATTAGCACAGTGAAAGACCTAGATCCAGAAGATCACAAATACTGTTCTAAACATAGCCCAAAAAATAAAGTCTGGAAAACCAGGCACAAGCTCCAAAAATAACATTACTAATGTTTTTTCTAAGAGTACAAGTCAGAAATCTACTGAACAGAAAGTGGCATGCTTTTCGGCAAAGCTCTAATTGTTCACAGAGTTACAGTCCAGTTCTTCTGCAATATATTTTTATGTCTTCATGCAGTACTATTTATGCATACAAACCTATGCCCTTTGTAGAGCCAAGTTATGCTGAAATGAATTATGCCCTTTAGTCTTGAGAATGCAAGAGTTGGCTGTGAGTTAGCTACTCGACTAAGCTATAATGGAGCAGATTTATTCTGCCTCATACATATTCAATCTATTCAATTCAGCTCTTAAAAAATTTGTTTGTGTGATTTTTTTCTTAACTCAAAATCTAAGACGAATCAACCTCGAAAATTTGTGGATTTTCTAGTTACCGTACTCGGGTTGACACTGAATAACTATTTTAATCCAATCCTAATAGTTTTAAATATATCTGAAACGTGTTTGATTAGAATTGACCGCGACACGACGATGATCTCTTGAAGAATCGATGATCTTGTGGATGGAGGTGACCTTGAATATTATACACTTTTTAAATTTTATCAAAATTATTATTTACACTAATTATTGAAAAAGTGTTTTTAAACTTTAAGAAATCGAAAAATTAGGCATCGTCAAAATTTAAATTTGTTTTCTTCTATCCATAAATTAATGAATTCTTTATTTTTAGAAACACTATATATATCTAAGACGCAATAAGTGACCATCATTTTGGGTTTACTTTTAATTAGCTAAGTATTTTTTTTGGAATTTAATTCTTTTTTTTCGTAATTTCCCAATATTCACATAGTAGTAATTTTTTTAACCTTTGCAGGCAACAGGATGAACAACACATACACATATATATAATATTAATACTGGAATATCGAACTATAATTTTTTTTGATAAATTTTAAATAATTATATGAGTACACATATTGTCACGCGATATTCCCTTTTATATAATTTAAATATATAAATTTAAGTTTTTTTTTCTATCCATGAATTTTTCCTTCTTCTTTATTGACTGATGGTTTGCGCGTTTGCACGGCATGTGTGTGTACGTGTAACTATACGTTTATGTATTCTATGTGTTAAAATGTCACCAAACAAAATTCCAAAAAAAATTATTTTAATAAATAATACATTTTAAAAATTCAATGACAAAACGTGATTTAAAATTATTCTTATATATTTAAATTATTTATTTTTCTTTATATATGAGCCGTTTATTTTGAAAGTGGCATAAGTCACTTTTTCAAAAAAATCGAGTTAATGGCAACACTAAATACAATTGAACGGTATCTTTTCATTTTTTAAAAATTTGCAATTAATAAGTTGATAACTATTGAGATTTGTTCGAGAGAAGTGTTGGTAATTAACGGTATAACAAACATGTTTATTTTGAAAGTGGCGTAAGTCGCTGTACTCAGGAAATTAATTACGGGGCTTAGTGTGAAAGAAATAGAAACATGTGATAAGTGTGTGTGAAGTATTGTTTTGAATTATTTTCTGTATTTTAAAAAAGTTGTGATCATTGGACTTATCTTGATAAGTGCGAAAGAATAGTGCAGTTTTGTAAATTATATTATAGTGAAATCTAATATAGTACACATAATTAGCATTATTTTCCTAAAATTACTTTTATATGATGCAATCAGACAGCTAATCAGGTAAAACATACTTAATTTAGTTATGAAATTAGGTGGCTTTCAATGCGCATTATTATTTTATAGAAATATTTTCTAAAATGAGAAAAAGCGTTAACCTCAGAAAGAGACATATGGGAGTGATTTCATCAGATGAAGGAACAGAAAAGGAAAACAGCATAACGGAAGGAATAGAAACTCATCGTGTACGAAAAAGGGGATGCAGAAATGAAAAAAAATATGCTCGAAACCCTATTAAGGATAAAAGAAATAGTGGTGAAAAATATGTAACATCAAACTCCAAAATTATTTTTACCAAAAGAATTGCAGTTAAACCTTGTTGTTTAAAAAATTGTAAAGAAAAAATAAGTTCTTTTAATCGACAACTTATCTTCGATAAATTTTGGAAGTTAGCAAACTTTACGAAGCAAAATTTGTTTTTACATAGTATAGTTAAACGAGAAATACCCAAAAAGAGAAGACCAAGGAACTCCAATTCAAAACCAAGACGATGCCAATTTAAATATTATTTGACACATGAAAATGTAAGTGCGTTGGTTTGTAAAACATTCTTTCTGGATACTTTCAACATCTCAGAAGAACGTCTGGCTCGTGCTCTTAAAAAGGATGTTCCTGGAGAAGATTTGCGTGGAAAATCTGAAAATTCCGGAAGAAAAACTGAAGAATCTCTCATATTTGTGGTCAAAGAGCACATTCAAAGCTTCCCTGCCTTTAGTAGCCATTACACAAGGTGTCATAATCCCCATAGAAAATATTTAAGTCCAGATCTCAATATTAGGAAAATGTACAATCTCTATCTTGAAAAGTGTAAACATGATAAATAACAACATGTTAACGAGTGGATATACAGGAAATCCGTCAAAAATGACTTCAATTTGCACTTTCATCAACCTAGAAAAGACACATGTCAAAAATGCGATTTTTTTTAAATTACAGAGTCAAGCTTGTGAGGTTGAAGGTGAAAAAAGGCAATTAAACCTTCAACACGATTTACATTTGAGATCGGCAGAAATGGCCAGAAAGTGTCTACAAGAAGATCAGAAAAAAAGCAGCTGAAAATCCAGATGAATATTTTGGATTTTCATTTGACTTTCAAAAAGCATTGCCTTTTCCCAAACTTACGACTTCCATATCATATTACAAAAGGAATATGTACGTTTGAAATTTGGGATTACATAATTTTCATAACAATAATATTGACATGTATCTTTGGGATGAAACAATAGCATCAAGAGGTTCTCAGGAAGTTGCTTCGTGTTGTATAAAACATCTTAAAAATGTCACAACTCAAAAGCATATAGTGACTCATGTACAGGACAAAATCGTAACATAAAACTGGCATTAACTTGGATGAAAATTGTTCAGTCTTCAGAAAACGATATGGAAATTCTGGATCATGACACCAAATGATCGTGACTTTGGTGTAATAGAAACGGCCTTGAAAAAAACAAATATTTTATTTATTCCAAATGATTACTATAGCGTGATAGCCACCTGCCGAAGAAAATCCTTCACAGTGCACAACATGGAGGAAAAAGATTTTATTTCAACACAATCATTGGAAAAATCTGTTTCAAGAAGAAAAGTAAATGCAGACCAAAACAAAGTGAATTGGCTAAAAATTCAATGGATACGATTTTACCATGATATTCCCTATAAAATGTTTTATAAACTAACTTTAGATGAAAAATATGAATTTCTAAGTTTGAATTTGTCACCAAAAAGAGGAAGACCTAGGCGTTATTCACAAATAGAGATCGATCCGTTATACGCTCGATCTCGTCCTGTTTCTTCAGCAAAATATAAAGACATCATGGACTTGCTTAATTATATACCCCCAATATACCACAGTTATTTTAAAAATTTGAAACAAAACACGATTTCCGAGGACTTAATAACTCCTATTGATGACCAAAATTAAATTGAACTGATGTATTTTCACATAAATTACTTATACTTACATAATGTTTCAAAATGAACTAATTATTTTTGTATTTTATGAATATTAAAATAAAAAATACTTAAATCAAACCTTCATATTAAATATGTTTATGGTATGAATTATTATTATATATGTAATTTATTCAACAATTTTAGTAAATCACAGCCCTTTCAAAACATCACTTCAGTAAAATACGTTGGACAAAATTAATATATATCAATCATTTTTCTAAACTATTTATTTTGAAAGTGGCTTAAGTCACTTGACCGTAATGAAAAGTGGTGATTTTTTTATGTTTATACGAAATTATTTATACTCAGAAAAATATCAATATCATAAGATAACAAATACAAGTAAATCTTCTCGAAAGTTAGCATCCATATTTTTAAACGTCTTAAAACGCAAACCCTTTAATATCTCGACTTAAAAACAAAGTGACTTATATTAAAATTTATTAAATTATAATCTTTCTCCTAGATTATAATTTAATAAATTTTAATATTAAATTACAATCTAGAAGAAAATTTGTCCTTACACAAGGTCTGTTCAAAAAATATCGCGAATTTTGTTTTTTTTCAAAAATTATTTTTTGTTTATGAATATCTATTTGGTCTCCTTCACAGTAATACCCACCAGATATTATACACTTGTGCCAATGTTTTTTCCAAACCTCGAAGCACTTCAATAAATCATTTTTGTGATCTTGTTCAGCTGCTCCATAGATGATGTCTTTATCTCCTCAATCGTAGCGCAGCGTCCTCCTCTCATGGAGCTCTTCAGTTTCGGGAACAAGAAAAAGTCACAGTGGGCCAGATCTGGGAAACACGGTGGCTGTGGCATTATTAGTGTGTTGTTTTTGTCCAAAAATTCGCGAACAAGCAACGATGCGTGAGCAGGGGCGTTATCATGCTGCAAAAGCCTATTTTTGTTCTTCCACAAATCCGGGCGCTTCTAGCGGATTGCTTCGCGCAACTTGCGCATAACTTGTAGGTAATATTTCTTACTGATCGTTCTACCCTGTGGCAAGAACTCATGATGCACCACGCCCCTGCAATGGAAGAAAACTGTCAACAAATGGTCAACAAATGTAAAAAATCCTTTAAAAAAACAATTATTATACAATTTATTATATAAAATAGAGAAAAATACCGGTTTAAAATTTATATTTTTTCTTCTTTTATTTGTACATTTAACACTTCAATGTATAAAAGAAAAATCAATTCCCGTTCAACAGTTATTTTCTACTTTTATTCGAGTATTTTTAACTCTTCAATTTAGCAAATAAAAAAAAGTCCGTTTTAAAATGATTGCTTTCGTTTTTTTCCCTCTCTTTACACTTTATAATGGTGAGTAAAAAAAAAAAGTGTTTAAAATTATTTTTCATTGTTCTATAAATATTAATTCCAATTTACCGAAATAAAAAAAATTGTCAAAATTATTTTTGTCCATTTTACAACGTAAAGTTTTATTGTTTGGCAGAAGGAAAAAAAAATTGTTAAAACTTTTTTTTTAAATATAAGTTCTAATTTTTAAACGAAAAATTGTCTAAAAATTATTTCTTTCTTTTTTCTTCTTCTTTACAATGTATTATAAATTTCAATAAAAAAAACAACAACAAAGAAATGTTTTGTTTTCTTTTCTTTCTAACATGTTTTGATTTCCTTTATGCTGACGTCCGTCCTGGTCTTCCATTTACTTCACAAAAATTAGTTTATATTTTTTTTTATAAAATTATCTATTGTTGTCAGTTTTTCATTACTTTTGCATTATAATTTCAAAATAAAAAACATTAAATTCAACTAAACGTTTTATGTGGTCTATGGTTTGTTTGTTTATTGCTTTTGTACTAAAAATACAATTATTTAACAATAGCATCAACCATGTATATTAGATAGTTTGGAACTATTCTTATTAAATTTTACTATTATTTATTTCTAAATCCCATCATTAAGAGTTTTATATTGTTTAATTATCCGATTTTTAAGTGTACATTTATGTTTTTGCAATTAAATTGCATTAAAAAAGAAAAATTGGGTTTATAACTTCAAAATGCGGGATTTTTGGCAAAGTTTGTGTTTTTGAAAAATTGTTACAATATATTTTATTCAAAGTATTGTCCATCGGAAGCTACTACTTTTTCCCATCTTTCTGGCAATATATGGATTCCGCGCCAAAAAAACTGCTCCGGTTTTGAGGAAAAGAATGAATCGAGCCAATTTTTGATGCCCTGTTCTGAAGTGAAGCGTATTCCGGTGAGGGCGTTTTGCATGGATCTAAACAAATAGTAGTCGGACGGGGCAAGGTCTGGGCTATAAGGCGGGTAAGGCAAAACTTCCCAGACACTATTTTCTAAATAATTTTTAACCGGTCTTGCAACATGAGGTTGAGCGTTGTCATGATGGAAAATTATGGCTTCGTGTCTGGTCGCATATTCCGGGCGTTTTTCGGCCAATGCTCGCTTCAAACGGATTAATTGTGTTCGATAGAGTTCGCCTGTGATCGTTTGGCCCGATTTCAATAGCTCATAATAGATCACACCCTTCTGGTCCCACCAAATACAGAGCATTATCTTGGCGCCATGGATATTTGGCTTTGGCGTTGATTTGGCTGGTTGGCCGGGCTTCACATACGATTTTTTGCACTTTGGGTTGTCGTAATGAATCCATTTTTCATCGCCAGTAATGATTCGATTCAAAAACGACTTCTTTTTCTGCCGTTCAACCAGCATTTCGGACATGCAAAATCGCTTTTTAACGTCTCTCGGCTTCAATTCATATGGGACCCAATTTCCTTGCTTTTGGATGAATCCTACTGATTTCAAACGTTTTGAAATAGCTGCTTGAGTGACTCCCAATGATTTTGCATTTTTTTCTTGAGTTCGACAACAGTCTTCGTCGAGTAATGCCTCCAAATCTTCATCTTCAAACTTGTTTGGCTGACCTGGTCGTTCTTTGTCTTCCGTGTCAAAATCACCACTTCTGAACCGCACAAACCATCTCTCGCATGTTGAAATCGATGGAACATATTCAGGATAAGCTTCGGTGAGCAATCGATGTCCCTCAGCTGCAATTTTTTTTCAAATTTAAGAAGTAAATCAATACTTCCCGCAAATGGGACTTTTTTTGGTACGAAATTCGACATTTTTGAAGCAAAAAAAAAATTTGTTGTTTACACTATTTCGTTCAATGACGAGAATGAATAACAGATGTTTAACCTCCAAAATGCCATATGAGTTATTATTAACACAAACCATGGGTAAAAGTTATGCCATCTGTTGCCAATCCCGCATTTTTAAGTTATATATAGTTATTATTTTTATAATTTTCATTGAAAAGGAAAAAAAAGTTATTATACGCCTCAATATTTTATTATAAAAATAATAAATTAAAAGACCGATTTTCCTTTTCAATGAAAAATATAAAAATAATAAATTAAAAGACCGATTTTCAATTCAATCAATTATATTACACAACTTCATTATAATTTCTCTTTTATATTTTTGTAGGATTCAAAATGATATATTTTATTAAAAACCTTAAACTAACAAAATGATATATTTTCCAAATAATGTAGGATTCAAATTGTTTTTAAAATAATTGATTTAACACTACACGCGGGTTGCACTTGATGCGTACACGACGAAAGTTTTTCTTCCAAGTGACGTTTGCCCCTTCAAACAATATCGTAGAATGTTTCCCGCTTGCTTGGGTGTCGTCATTGTAGATTCCTACATTTTTATAAAAAAAATCACAAAAAACTATTGTAATAGTCGTATTTCCCTTTCATCACATCCCTAACGGGAATTCCCGTTCTGAAATTTTCGGCGAGAGCAATTTCGCCTAATTTTTTGGTAGATAGCCACCCCTAATTAACGAGTCATATGAATGAAATTTGAAACATGTTTAAGTTCAAACAACTGTTATATCAGTGCTGCTCAACAAATATACACGTATGACCGTAATGTATTTGGTGCCAGCAGCTGGAGAGAAAAACATTGCGAACCCATAAAAGGTCTTAATGTCATCGTCAGAGTGAGTTTCTTCTTGAATTGTTATTTATGAAGAAATTCAATACGAGTGCAAATTGCTTATATTAGGCCGCTGATCACATTAAATTGATTTTAAATTTTGCCTACCCGAGCTTAAAACTTTTTCACATCTACTTATATGTACTTAACGGAAACTAGAGACTGAATGTTTTTTTTTGGGATTCGTTTATTCATTACTTTTTATTAGACCCGAGCTTAGACGATGCGCCGACCAATACACCGAGCTCGACTACTAATGCAATAGATTAATACCTCTCCTGAGGGGTACTGCACACAGCAATCCTCTGCTTAAGCAATAAAGACTCCCAATTATAGTTCTGCATATACTCTGTGCCATTTTTGAAACACTTTTGATATTAATTAACAAACACTTTCATAATGTTTTTCTACAACGAACGCGTTTCTAAATACAAAGGAAACTCCAAAAAAATGTAAACTTTCTAGAAATCTTCAGTTTGAGTTGACGAAGGAGCTGCGCTTTCATATTCACCTCATATATAACTTTTTGAACTTGTAAATATCAGTGTTAACCCACTTTGGCTTTGACTGTACATCAGTCCCAATTAATATAATTTTTATCTTAAACGAGGTCTGTTCAAAAAGTACCGCGAATTTTGAATTTTCGCGGGTTTCGTATATTAGATTTTCAATTTTGTTATACCGTTATGTTGGTACTTATGTTTCTCACTTATGCCGACAATTTCTGCTATTTGGAATATTCAGTTAATTTTTGACAGCTGCTTTGCTTGCACGTGTTTTGGCTTGTCTTCGATTTTTGTCCATTCCAAAAAATGGATCAAAGAATCTGTTTCGGGAACAAGGAAAAGTCACAGGGAGCCAGATCTGGGGAATACGGTGGCTGCGGCATTATCAGTGTGTTGTTTTTGGCCAAACGATGCATGAGCAGGGGGCGTTGTCATGGAGAAGAAATGCCCGGATTTGTTGAAGCAATTTTTGTTCTACAACAAATCCGGGCGTTTCTGGCGGATTGCTTCGCGCAACTTGCGCATAACTTGCAGGTAATGTTCCTTACTGACCATTTTACCCTGTGGCAAGAACTCGTGATACACCACGCCCCTGCAATCGAAGAAAACTGTAGGCAAAACCTTCACATTCGATCGAACTTGGCACGCTTTTTTCGGTCTTGGCTCGTGCGGCAGCTTCCATTGGGATGGTTGAGCTTTGGTTTCCACGTCATAACCATAAAGTCATGATTCGTCACCAGTTATAACCCTCTGGAGCAAATTTGGCTCATCGCGGACTGAGTCCAAAAGCTCCTTAGCAATGTTAATGCGATGCTGTTTTTGGTCGAAAATGGTCAAAAATCGAAGACGAGCCAAAACACGTGCCAGCAAAGTAGCTGTCAAAAATTAACTGAACTTTCAAAATGGCCGAACTTGTCGGCAATAGTGAGAGATATGAGTACCAACATAGCGCCACAGAAAAATCGAAAATCCAATATACGTAACCCGCAGAAATTTAAAATTCGCGTTACTTTTTGAACAGACCTAAATAATATCAAAAGTAAACTTACATTTTTTCTCCAAGTAAAGTACTTCCGGTAGGGTTGATCATATGAAATTTTTCGTTTTATTATCACTATTAAAAAACCAACAATCACAAACATTTCCTAGATAACTACAATATAATTTAAAAGAAAATAATTTCGAAACTATTTTCATATGGTAAACTAAACTAAACGACTTATTTTTTAGAGTTATCTAGGAAATGTTGTTTATCTGAACACTGAAAATGAGATGAAAAATTGATCGTAATTCAATTAGTGCAAAATAATACCGAATAAGAAATTAAGTGCTCCCGGTTAAAAATATTCTCTCATAGATGAAACGAAACTAAAGAGTAAACACTTTTTAGTTTTGTTTCGTCTCTAAATGGTAGGAGTTTACCGTTATTTTTCTGTTACTCGTATTGTTAAAAACATGGATATTTTTTAATTATATACATTAAAATCAGAAAAAAAATAATTCTCATACAAGATATTTGGCTGTTTTTTATTTTTATTTATTGTACATAAAATATATGTAATTAGTTAGATAGACACAGAAGTAGCATATCCCTCCCTAACGAAGGAAGGAGATATATAACATCATATTGCAGGAATTACTATCTTTTATTTTTTTCGAAACTGTAAATGATCTGCAAACTGACTGAGCCACGTACAGGGTGTTTCGTTTCTTTTAAATATTATTTTTGGTTTTTAAATTTTGTTCAGTTTTGTTTTCAGAAAATTAATAATCGACTTGATTATTTCAAATTAGTATTTTCTTCTTGCAATATTAAGAGAATATATAATATTTAATTTTAATTTTACAATATTGTAGAAAGAATATTCAGGAAATTCTACTAATACATATACAAACACATACGTATATTAGTTTAAATCGATCTACATGTTATTATATAAATAATGCAATTTTGTTATCCAATCCAAAAACAGCAGAGACTACAATAAATCGATTGTTTTTTGTCCTGTTGACACCACAAGACGTCGATATTCATGTCCTTAAAAAATTGGTTACCATTGCTAGTAACTGTAGTACCAGCTACATATGAACCAATGATACCGTCGGCCCATAAAACGCACTATACAGTGACACGTGCTAAATATAATTATTCTTGAAAAATACAATTTTGCTTATTAACATAGTGAAAATGAGCTTACATCATTAAAATTGAATACAATTTTGCTTAGCAAGATGAAAATGGGCTTCGTCGGAGAAGATTTTTGTTGTTAAAATTCTAGCATCCTGTTCATTGTTCTTATCAGCGAAATTTCGAAGTTGCAAGTATTCTGGTGGCCTTAATTTTCGTGTCAATTATATCTTATAAGGCTATGGAGCTAAATTTTGTGCAAATTTTGTCATGTGGTCTTTGTGAACAGGCCCAATTATTGAGAACCTCATCGAAGCAATCGGTGAATACAGAACGTTCACCTGAACGGCCTAGATGGGTACGTGTTATTGTTAGTATGTTTTGTACCAAACCAGTAGACTCAAATTTATGCACTAAATCCTTGATTTAGGATCAGCTCATTACGATCAAAAATATCGCTAATTTTACAATATGTAGCTTCACAGATCGACCATTTTCATTATTATTTTTAAGTAATTTTCGACCAAAATAGAAGATATTATAACAAAAGGTAAATTATCTAGTATAAAAATGTCAAAAAAGTCAATCTAAAAGTGTCAACAAAGCTAATTTAAACCACATTGAAATAAAAGTTCTCATTTGTAAACTCGTTACTTGCCAAAGCTATTTGGCGTAAAAGCAAAATATCCTTTTAAGAAATGTTAAATAATACATTTATAAAATAAACTGGTTAAATAAAAATTAACAAAAAATTAGCAATTATATATTTTATGAAAAAATGATTTGCAGGTATTGAAAATGTTTATATTTTTTCTAGAGGAGATAAAAAAAATACTTTTTATACTCGGGTTATAGCATATGATATTCTCCTGCTATAATCTACTTATTTGGAAAAAGCTCTGAAGAATTCACCATTGAGTAATCAAGAAACATTTAAGCACGAGTATAGGAAAATCAGCACAACATTTTATATTCTCCCTGCGGCAGTTCTTTGGGGGGCCGCATTTTCATTTGATGGCATGATCCCCAAAAATAGCAAAGGCAGTACATATACCACGTATTTTTGAAAACGCAAACAAACGAATAAAAGAAGTTAGGTTCGATAGGTGGAATCTGTTCAAGACAGCTTGGCTATTCACAAACAAACCTTACATTTTTTGTATAGTATATATAGCTTACATCAGGTAATATCTATTGTATAAGCATAAAACTATTAAACAAAACTCCATTAATTCTTTATAATATTCGGCATATCTCCTTCAAAAAAAAATAAGCAGTTTCGGTACATAACTGGCTACACTTTTTTGGCTCTAGTTCCTGATCTTTTAAAGCCTTAAATTCAGTTTACCTGATTGTTGGCTAAACTTTTTGAAATCTTTGAATTAAAGTTCCTAATGCAGCGACAAATAACTCGTAAATCTGATGACGGTATGCTAGATTGACTAAAGTCCACCCCTTACCATTTTTTCTAGAGGGACACATGCCCCTTTTGTTAATGTGGTATTTAAAGCTGTTGTATCAAAACTTATTCCAATAATTTTGTCCGTGCCTTTTCATAGACACCTCCAGATTTAACTTACAAAATTCTGATGAATTTTTCAATACCATTTTCTGTTACAACTTCAGCCAACTGCTGAATATTATTGCTGTTGATGTGTCTCTTTTCAATGGTAAAATTCTTCATTAGCCATATAGAAAATCTTCTTTAACATTTTCCGTTATGATTTAATAACAGCTCCTATTGTAAAGCCAATTTATCGAAAAGCTTTAGTTTTAATAACATACATTTTTAATAGTATCCTTTGAAAAATCTATTTTTCTTTAGTCTGGAAATTTACTGTGATTAAAATGTTTCCTAAACCAAATAAACCCATTAATTCTCCTTCTTCCTATAGATCTATCAGCCTCTTACCAACCTTTGGTGATTAAAATGTTTCCTAAACCAAATAAACCCATTAATTCTCCTTCTTCCTATAGATCTATCAGCCTCTTACCAACCTTTGGTGATTAAAATGTTTCCTAAACCAAATAAACCCATTAATTCTCCTTCTTCCTATAGATCTATCAGCCTCTTACCAACCTTTGGTAAGATATTGTAAACTCCTATTAAAAGGACTCTACCCTATCCTAGTAAATGAAAAAATTATTCATGATCACCAATTTGGCTTCCGATCTGAACACTCCACTATCCAGCAAAACCAATCCGTTGTTGAACACATTACATCCTCCCTTGAGAGAAAAGAGTATTGCCCAGGAATATTTTTAGATATTTCCCAAGCATTTGATCTTGTGTGGCATCCTGGACTCCTTTGAAAACTCAAGAGCTTTCTTCCTTCAACATACTACCTTCTCATAAAGTCATATCCCTCCCAATGATATTTCCAAAATTCTCGGAAACATATCCTATTCTAGCCGGTGTCCCACAAGGTGGTATCCTTGATCCCATTCTATATAATAATTATACCCCTGACATCCCAGCTGATCCTAATACTATCATTGCTACTTATGCAGACGATACGGCCATACTTGCTACTCATACAAATCCTGACATATTTTCCAACAATTTAAAATCCCATATACACAACCTTCAATCCTGGTTTAAGACATGGAGAGTGAGGTTAAATGAACAAAAGAGTGTTCACATTACTTTCACACTTTGTCAAGAAAAATGTACCCCTTTATACCTTAATAGAAACATGAAACCGCAATATGATAAAGTACGTTACTTGGAACTTTACCTGGATAAGAGATTAACATGGAACCCACATACTAGACTAAAAAGAGATGAAGCTAGCAGACGTTAACTACAACTTCTTAGACTACTGGACATATGCTCAAATCTAAGAATCGAAAGTAAGCTTCTAATCTACAGTACAATTATAAGACCTATTTGGACATTTGGAATTGAACTTTGTAGTTCAACGAAATGTTCCAATTCATATCGCGTCCAGGCCTTAGAATCCAAAATCCTCCGTAAAATTGTTGATGCCCTCTTTTATGTTCGTAACACCATAACACATCGTGATCTAAATGTTCCCTTTGGTCAGGATCTCCGCATTTCCCGCTATCAAAAATTTTCCTTCCGTTTATCCTTTCATCATAATCTACTTGTGACAGAATTATCGTGTACAACCCTCCCCGGAAACACTCATCGGAGTCCTAGAGATTTACTAGAGTAATCTTATTTCTGTTAGTTGGAAAAACGCCGATTGGTGTTTACTCGCACATCATGATGCACAAGATTCTTAATTAAAATGTTATGTAAATCTGCTTTTTACAATAACAATTGTAGTTAAAGATAAAACAAACAGAAAATACAAAAAAATAAAAAAATAAAAAAACATTTTCCGATATGGTTGCTCGGTGAGCAGTATCATTAACCGCATTAATTTATCATTGGATAAATTAATGCGGTTAATGATACGTCAGACGATTCGAAAATATTTTGAATAATTCTAGGTTTCTCTAAAACTTACCTACGCCCCCCTCACCCTTTTTTCCCTTTTTACTTCCTTTTTTAATTTTGATTAATTATCATTTGTTCCGGTCTCTATAAAAATTTTTAGACGGTAAAACGTTTAAATCAAATGCGGAGGTCAACAAGCACTTGGATCAGTTTTTTGCCAGCAAAGAAAAAAAATTTCTGAGCTTGGAATCAAGCTACTACCAGAAAGATGGCAAAGGATATTGGATCAGACTGGATACTATTTAATTGAATAAAATATTATCTTTTTAAGAAAATCGGGTTGTTCGGAAAGTAATTTCGTTTTTTTTTTTATAAAATGAAAGACGATTTTCTTATAGTATAAATATTATACTATAAGAAAATCGTCTTTCATTTTATAAAAAAAACGAAATTACTTTCCGAACAACCCAATATAAAAATAAAATGAACTGTTTAAGCAAAAAATTATTAAAACTGCGGAAAAGCTAGAATTTTGCTGAAGAAATTGAATTTTTAACCATTCAACATATTCTAAATATTAGGTAATTTTTAAAAAAATTTGCATATAGCCGTTTAACACTAAAACTAACAAAAAATTCAACTTGCTCATTAAGAAATCGATTTTTTTATGGGTAACTCTAATATATATTGTAGATTTGAAGAGTATTTGTTGTTTTCCTTTCTAGAATCAAACGGAAATTTTGGTCTGTCTAAGAATACATATAGACTGACAGGCTATTTTTGCTCGTCCTAAAGTCACAGCTACAGCTGTGTCAGAATTAGGGCTTGCAAGGCCTCATTAATTCTTCGGAAACTTGGATGATCAGTAAAAATCATGGATAGCTGTGTGTTTTGGTCGGGAAGGGAATCTTTTTCAGAATATTCAGGGGGCCTGTATGAAAGTGAACGCGTCTGACGCCTATTAAATTAAGATATAGTGTAGCATTACTCTAGCTGCTTAAGGTTATTAAAATTAATCTTAATAAGCTGTAATACAATACCAAAAGTATAGCGGGAATACTAAATTTAAAGAGCGAGGTGTGAAATAGGGTCTCTTAAAATTCTTTGACTAATTATCGCACTTATAATCGAAGTATGAGGTAGTAACACCTTTATAATGATGACGATGATACAATAGTTGATTGTAATGCATAAATATTTTTGAATACTATAATCCTTGATGAATACTATAATCCTTGCTACGAGTATGATTAAGTACAGAAGGATACCAAACAAATAGCATTATTTTTTTTAATATGTTTTTTTCTATTCCGTCCTGGATTTTGTAACTTCGCACGTAACTATTGTGAACTAATTTCTATTCGGTATTGATGAATTATTTTTCATAATTACAATGTTACTCCTTATTATATGTGATGCAGTTTTAATTTTCATCAAACTTCAATGCCATCTCACTTAATACTCGATTAAAACAATATTTTCATATTTAACTACATTTGTTTGGGCACATTTTTGCAAAAAGTTTTTGCTATCTTTTATTGGGTCCCCAAACAAGAATTTCAAATGTTATAATTATGTTACAAATTTTTGATTAATTTGCTTAAATTAACGTTATCAAAATGTGAATAAAATAAGAATGGGGGAAATATTTTTACGTTAATTGGACATGAGTTTCGAGAACCATTTGACAGCAACAGATGGACATGCATTGACATTCTCACATATCCTATCAGGATAATAATTGAATCACTTTGTAGTCAATTTTGTCAATATACCATATACACGCTGATGATGGGAGCATATCCTTATCGTATGACTAAAATGCACCTCGTATTGCATCACCTGTAATCCAGACTTTTTTAGTAAGACTATCGAGACTATAATATCGCAGAGAACATTCTTTACTATCGATTGCGTCCAAAATTTAATCGAAATACTTTCATGGACAACGAAGGTATTATGGAATTTGTAATCGCACTTGTTTGCGTTGATATTTTTTAATTCCCTTGAATAAATTCCTTTTTTTTTTGGTGAATAATTTCCACTATCAATGAAATTTTTATGGAATTTATTGACGTGCAGATATTTTAATCATAGCACTGTGTACCATGAATACAATTCGTTCATATAAACCAACCTCCCCCCACCCTACTACCAGAAAAAATATTTTCCGTATGCTGTAGTCAATATTTTGGCTATGAGCCTTTCGGTTGGGTTTTATTCCGTTGACGATTTCAATTGTCGAAAAAAAGGTATTTTATGTCATGTTCGATCATGTTGAAAAGGAATGCCAAACTTGTTGGTACACATCAGTTTATATTCGCAGTATGCAGATTACATGCCTTCCTAAATATCTTAGGTATCATCGAACTTTTATTTTTGTATGTAATGTATTCATTTTTACCAAAATTTTATGGATTTTTCAATTTCAAGTAAGATGGTTAAATGGAAATGAGAAGAATTATATTATTGGTTTATTCGGAAAAATTATTTTTTAAATTTGGTCATGTTTTTACTAATTTTATTATCATTATCAATGGTACATCGTGACAACTTGTAGTTTTATGCAGAATAAAACACTTCCATTTTCACATTTGACTACAAGATATTTAAATTAATTTTGCCCAATCGAGGTTGACACCATTGCTGGAAAAATTAAGAACACCATCTACCAAAGGCCATTGAGCCTAATTTTATTACCAACTTGAAAACGCGACAAGATTTCATTCGAATTTTTTCATTCTTGTGCAAATATTAAAATAAGCTTCGAGGATGGAACAAGGAGTTAGTCCTAATTTTTTCTGAGAATCCCAGCATTTAAAGAGTTATGATATCTTATACAGTAGAAACTTTAACTTCACGATGAGAAGTCTCGCGTGAAATAATATAAACTGAAAAGTAAATTTTTTCATGGCAATGCAAACTTTTACTTTGATTATTCTTTCATACGTGTAGACAAGCTGTAGTCGATGAAATATTGGTAAAACTCACAGCTAACCGATCGACTACCAATTAGGTTAGAATTGATTTTATAGGTTTGTATTTATACCGTAGAAGGATTTTTATGGCATAAATGCAATCCTAAAATGTATGTTAAGAGAAGTAGAAGGGAATTTATATACAAAAAAGAAAAGTTTGATGAAAAATAGTTTTTACGCTTTTTTGAAAAAATCCTATATAAATCCATTAAACTACTTCTGTGTTTGGTTATCTTTTTAATAATATAATATTACTTATACACAAAATTCAATTATGCAATAAGAATTTACCAATTTGATTATAAAAGTACAGTTTTAAAATCTGACTGTTTGGAAAGGATAAAAATTAAATTCGAATCTCTCAAAAGTGAAATCATTCTCTCAGAAAAAGAAATTTCCAGTTTTAACGTATTCTTACCAAAAATTTTGACTTGACTAAAAAAGATTTTTTGTTTTCTTTGTTATTTTTAAAATTTTAAAAATTTAAAAAAACTATACTACGAATTAGCAATAATATCAATTAGTATTTTTAGTTCACAATAAGATCTTTCTACGACTGCTTCTTTAAAATATTTTTGAAATGTAATTGAAAAATTCGATGATATCGTGTTTACAATCAAATGAATTTTTGTAAAAGAAGTAAATACAATTATTAGAACATCTCCCAAAATTATTTTTAATTTTTAGTGAAATGTTATTGAAAAATTCGATGATATCGTATTTACGATAAAATGAATTTTTGTAGAAGAAGCAAATACAATTACTAGAATATCTGCCAAAATTATTTTTTATTTTCGGTGAAATGTTATTGAAAAATTCGATGATATCGTATTTACGATAAAATGAATTTTTGTAGAAGAAGCAAATACAATTATTAGAACATCTGCCAAACTTTTTTTTTTTATTTTTGGTTAAATGTAATTGAAAAATTCGATGATATCGTATTTACGATAAAATTAATTTTTGTAGGAGAAGCAAATACCATTATTAGAACATCTGCCAAAATTATTTTTTATTTTCGGTGAAATGTAATTGAAAAATTCGATGATATCGTATTTACGATAAAATTAATTTTCATAGATGAAGCAAATGCAATTATTAGAACATCTGCCAAAATTATTTCTAATTTTTAGTGAAATGTAGTTGAAAAATTCGATGATATCGTATTTACGATAAAATGAATTTTTGTAGAAGAAGCAGATACAATTATTCGAAAATCAGCCAAAATTATTTTTTATTTTTGGTGAAATGTAATTGAAAAATTCGATGATATCGTATTTACGATCAAATGAATTTTTGTAGAAGCAGCAGATAAAATTATTAGAATATCTGCCAAAATTATTTTTTGTTTTTGGTGAAATATAATTGAAAAATTCGATGATATCGTATTTACGATGAAATGAATTTTCGTAGAAGAAGCAAATACAATTATAAGAACATCTGCCAAAATTATTTTTTATTTTTGGTAAAATGTAATTGAAAAATTCGATGATATCGTATATACGATCAAATGAATTTTTGTAGAAGAAGCAAATATAATTATAAGAACATCTGCCAAAATTATTTTTGGTGAAATGTAATTGAAAAATTCGATGATATCGTATTTACAATAAAATGAATTTTCGTAGAAGAAGCTAACACAATTATTAGAACATCTGCCAACATTAGTTTTTATTTTTGGTAAAATGTAATTGAAAACGTCGATGATATCGTATTAACGATAAAATTAATTTTTGTGAAAGAAGCAAATACAATTATTAGAACATCTCCCAAAATTATTTTTTATTTTTGGTTAAATGTAATTGAAAAATTCGATGATATCGTATTTACGATAAAATTAATTTTTGTAGGAGAAGCAAATACCATTATTAGAACATCTGCCAAAATTATTTTTTATTTTCGGTGAAATGTAATTGAAAAATTCGATGATATCGTATTTACGATAAAATTAATTTTCATAGATGAAGCAAATACAATTATTAGAACATCTGCCAAAATTATTTTTTATTTTTGGTGAAATGTAATTGAAAAATTCGATGATATCGTATTTACGATAAAATTAATTTTCGTAGATGAAGCAAATACAATTATTAGAACATCTGCCAAAATTATTTTCTATTATCAAAGCAACAATTTACCCTTCGATATTTGTATGTAATATTTTGAAGTCAAACCTCCTACGTGATTAAGTATTTAGTTTTTTCATATTATCTCTTTATTTTACTATTTTTATTAATACAATATATAGTACTCTTGCATCCTTTTTTATGATTTCAGCAGCCACTTAACGAACATGGTATCAAAGCGGTACTTATTTATGTCTTTTGGTTTGAAATTCAAGAAGCTACAAAAAAAAAATTTGCATGAACTCTTCATTTTTATAATGTTTTTGTAAATAAAAATCTCTTGAAAATATTACTGGACTTAGTTTTACAAGAATGACTTACATCAAACAAAAATTATAAACCCTCTCTCCAACTTAAGATTTAATATGGAAATTTTAACAAGAGTTTAAGGAGTTTTTTATTATTTTAAAAAAACAACTACCAAAAATATTACTTTTTTTAAGTTTAATATATACGGTATCATATACAAATATGCCTAGAACAGTTAATAGATTAAGAAAAATATGAAAACAAAAGAAACTTTAAAAAGGACTCTTCCCTTTTACTGAATAAAGTTTAGTCATTTTTTTTAAAAGTTTAGAACAATAGTTTGTCTACGAAAAATTTCTGAATATTTATATTTTTTTCATTTAAGAATATTGTATGCCTGCAAAAATATGATAAAACGGATAAAAATAATAAATCAAAAGGATGATGTTGAATTTTCGCAGAAGTCGTTTCATAAGCTCGAAGTAATATTTCATCCTTAATGCTTGAGGTTGAAAAAATTGCAGAAGCAATAGCCGATGAAGGTATAAAACATGCATAATTGCGGATGGTGCACATTCGCATATGAAAAGATTGGGTTTTGTTTCGAGTATATCGAAGTGAGCATATATTGTAGTAAAGTTAAGTTTTTCCACTTGTAAAATATGATTTTAATAATTTAACTTAGACGTTGTCGAGAATTTTGTATAACTACAGTAACTGCCTTAGGAAGAGTTCTTTAAATAAATACAAATGTTGGAATTCAAGTGTTTAGTTTAGTTAAAATGCAAAAATTGTTTATTTTTTAAAAATGGATATCTCAAATAAAAAAAAAAGTGTTGACTAATCATGAATTAGGAGTAAATGACAGGAACTTTATAACTTATAGAAGGACTGAAAATTCAGTGTACATATGTTTCTAGACATTCACATAATGACATAAAGCCACCCTTTATTATAAAGTCGATAACATTATAATGGAGGGTGGGTTTACCCAAATTTACAAAATTTACAATGTGTCAAGTACAGAAGACAAATTTATTTAAGCTTCCAAACAACAATAATCTACAAAAATAAATTTAAGAAAAATGTATTCCTAACCAATAAAGAAAAACTTTCTTTTTAGGTATACTTGCTTTAGATGAATAAGGATGAGGTCTAGCACAGTCATATACAAATAGGAAACTATAGATTTGAAAAATTAAGTTATTCTCGTATTTGGACTGATAAATAACCATCTCAACTAATATTGAAGAAGAAATCTATACACGGCAGTTTATAGCTCCAATTCAACATAGACTTTCTTTTTCAATCAGCCTAAATTATTTCGATTTAAACTTTAACTGTGTAACCAATTCTTATACATAACGTTTTCGAAAGCTTACGTATTCTATATGCGTCATTACAAACTACAAGATGCATTCAAAGAAAGGATCCTCTGAAAAATGTTTGAGATTTCTCAGAATAAAAGATTAACTAATAAATTTTGAACGAAATAAAACTATCTAAACTCTGCCAAGGATAGTCTCAAGTCTGGCTATAAAAGAAGAAGTAAAGTATAGAAGTGGCGATGACCAAGTGTTTCTGAAAGCCTAAAGGTTTCCAAAAGTTACAATATAGGGAATTCTTTCTTCTGGGTATGTAGGGCTTTGGGCTGATTCCCCCAACATGTAAAAATAATTTTATTTAAACAGCAAAATAATAAGCATTACCGACGGAAACAACGGCAACTGATTACAGATTTTCTTATGGAATATATCTACATACACGTAGATTCAAACATCCTCAGCAATTTGCCAATATAGTATCAAAGTACCACACTAACATAATAACATTACAAGAAATACGGTGAGACGTACTGGAATTTTAGAGAAGAGCAAAAGTACACATAATACAGGGTGCGTTTTATGCTTTAGGTCGAAGGTTATTTTTTAATAAATTTTCAATGAAGAACAATTTTTTAATTTATATTTTATTGATTGATTATATGATCATCAATATAATCATCACGTATGAAATATAATGTAGGTCAAATGTCTACCTCTGGCCACAGCGCAAAGGGGAACTACCATATTTAAAGCGCATTTTTAATAAAATTTTCGCAGACATCTTGTATTATTTAAGCAATTTCGTTTCGAATGTTGTCCTTAAGCATCGATGTTGTGGTTGGTATGTTAGTATATACCTTTTGCTTTAAGTACCTTCATACTAAGAAATCGGGGAAGATCCTAACCAGGGGATGGAGGGTGACAGTCGATATCACCACTTTTTGACATTATTCTCTCAAAATGTGCATCGTTGCACGAGCTATGTGTGATGTGGCACCCTATTCTATGTGTGATGTGGCACCCTCTTGTTGGAACCACATATTCTGTAGACCTAATTGATCCAATTCTGGCAGAAAAAAGTTTTCCAACATATCCCGATAGCGGTCATATATAACTGTTATAGCATTACCTCAAGCATCCTCAAATAAATATGGCCCAATCATGCCGCCGACCCAAATGTCGCATCAAACAGTTACTCTACAAGGGTGTAGATATCTTTGGTGTATCAGTTGAGGCTTTTCAGTGCCCCAATAGCGGCTATTCTATTTATTAACAAAGTCAGCCAAGTCGAAGTGTGATTCGTCGCTCATAATGATTTTTTGCTAAAAATGGTGGTCGTCAATACGAAGCTGTAAAACTCGAGCACTCCAGTCTCGCCGCCGTTCTTAGTCATTTGCCTGTACCTCTTATGTCAATTGAATTTTATGTGGGTAAAAAAGCAACAAAATATTGCTAATTCTTGTGCACGGCGTCGAAGGGAGGTACCCGGACATTCAGCAACACTCTACCTCACTACATCAATCTTTTCAGGTGGACGTTGGCTTGATTATCGCTCAATCGCCGCTTTACCTTCTAGTATATGCATATTTTCAAAATTATTTATTACGCGCTGTATGGTTGACTTGATCGGCGAATTTATAATTATACAATTATTTAAATAAAATGTTTTATTAATTTGAACACGTTATTGCAGCGCTAAATGCTTTATAATAAATTACTGTCGACCATTCTCTAGATAAGTATCATCTTAACCAAAATGGTAATCAAACAAAATCTACCCGTAACATAAAAAGCAACCTGTATATTATATATTAGGAAGAAGATAACTTTTTCAAAGAGGTAAAACGATCCTTCGACTCTTTTTCCAATTTTGACACAAAAATTATACCTGTAGACTTTAACAAAAAGAACCCCATATGCAGGTAATACGTCGAGCGGCAAATAAAATGGTCGTTGGAGATAACTGTTTTGCCCGGGAAGCTATCCATAATATCACCTTGATGTTTCCAGACGAAACTACGTCCAAGTAAATTGACTACGTGTTGATCGACTGCCGGTCACCAATACCGAACGCCAATACCATCTCTTCCGATGGATAGAGGTGAACAAAAGGCTCGACTTAATACGACTGTCCGGCTAGATGAACGCATTCGTATGAAGTATGATCGTGAACTGGATGCAATTATCAGATACAAAAACAAAGCTATATACCCTGCTTAGAAAGGAAGCTTGAAAAGACCTCGAGGCCACTATTATTGTTACGGCTAAAAACTTTTAGGAACCACCCGAAAAGATAGTCAGACCGGCTGGTTGGAAGATCATTGTAAGCGAGCAACAGAATAAAAGAATGCTGTATACCGAGCCATGCTGCATTCTCAGAGAACGCGGACACGCTATAGAAAAATCGTGAAGACAAGAGAATAAAATTCATAGACAAGGTAGTCGAGGCAGCTGTATACCGGTGCATTAGACTAGCCTGTGGACCACATTGGACATCTCCTGTGGAATCCATACTGATAGAAACTGTTCGAAAATCTATCTATTTCTATCTTCAAAAAGCTCGCCTAAATTTAATTTACAAAAACCTATGCCTTCCAAATTACCCCCTCCATACTTTAATCAAAAACATTATCATCTCCCCAAGTTCAAAAATGAATTTATCATCGCTATCCTTATTAATATCCCATCGTGAAAGCAATTCATCCATCCTCCCCTCGATTTCCAAACTTCCCATCTACACTCAGAGTGGAAACAGTGGTTGGGCACAAAGTGGAAAGTGTCTGCTTCTCTTGATAGGTTTAAAAAGGCTAGTACTGATCCGTCCAAATAAAGGAAACTTTTCCTTGAATAGTTGGACGGATTGAAAGATCATCGAATGTTGTTTGCAGCTGCCACCGCTGGCAACGATACTACATCTTTTTCGTAGTCGAACTTCTTGGCTGCAGCACACGCGTATTATGTTGTAGAATCTTCCTTTATAGGGCTACCAATATTGCTACGTATACCAATATTCCTAGCCAACAGCGCATTATTATTTTTAGCGACAGCCTTGACGCTCTTAAAGCCATTTGTGGTCCCAGTACTTAGTGCAATTCGTCATAGCCTACTTAGCAATAGGAGTGTCGAGTTGCAATGGGTGGCGGGGCATATGGGAATTGTGGATAATGAAAGTGTTGATAAGTTGGCTGAAGAAACACTCCGTCGACCAGTGATCACAGTCATTCCCAATCTGCCCCGCCTACTAACAGAATGGCAACTAACACAATTAGCCATCCGCAGATACGATGACTGGACCAATAGCGACACATTTTAGTCGACTCAAGGGATAATCACTAATAAACCAGTCTATGTAACATTCATACCGAAATTCTGGGCGCGGAAGCTTCTCTTACTCATTACTTCCTCCTCTTACTCATAACTTCATTTTTGCCAACACCAATCTCCCGTTTGTCAATCCTGGGATAACCATTTCACTATCATCCATATTCTACATGAATGCCACATAACCAAGAACTAGTTTGCGAGCAGGATTCCTTCCATTATGGAGCTCCTGGATTCAACTACTCCATTTCCTTATCCCCTATTTAAACTTCTACAACATACTAATCTAATAATAAAATATAATAAAATTCTCAATATTCTATACAACTAACCACAGACCAGTCTCTCTCAGATAACTTCCCACACGTACTAGGAAGTGTTGCTATGAAGTAGCCCCTGGCACAGGTCTCAGAGACCTTACAAATAACAACAACAACAAATTCACAGACAAAAGGAAAAACATAAGAACAAAGTTTGTAAAATTTAAAAATATAGAGAGCAGCCGCACCAGGTTTGGAAATTTTACTTAATTGTGAGCAGAATGAGACGATATACACTGCAATGCTTATTATGCCGCAGTAAAGTAGGTGATCTGATTTCCAGCTAACTGGACATTTTAATGCGGTTAGTGGAACAATTTGATAAACTTCTAAATAATAACCGTGAGTTGGAGGTCCCGCCAGCTGAAGAATACATGCTGCACCTCCAAACATTAAGGACATAATAAAAGCGTTCTACAAGCCGCCCGGCGTCGTTGGTATTGCCAGCTAACTGATTAAGTATGGAGGCAACACACTGCATTAAACGGTTTATAAATTAATGGGCTACGTATAGCATAGTCAATGACCGATAACTGGCATCTTGGCATTATGTATTATGTACTCAAAAAACGAGTGCAGCAATTATAGAGATATAACACGAAGTAATTTTGGCACCCTACATAAGGGAGTATAATTCTCGCGCCTATTTAACGAGATCTTGTAGCGGTACCACAACCACCCAGTTGTGGATCAAATTAAGCTCAATAGACTTTGGTAGATAAAATTTAGTCTAAGAACGTGCTTGGAGTATCAAACTGTAAGACAGTAGCGTCAAGCCGTTCAGAGTTCTTTGATTTAGCAGGCCTAATTCGGACTCACTGTTGTTATACCGTTATAACATTATGGATTGCTCAGAAAAAGCTATACGAGAAGCTGGCGAAAAGAAATCTTTAGGTATTCGAGAATAAAGATAAAACAAGAACCAAAAAGCAAAACTCTTTGGCACAGAAGGCGACTTCAGCAATAGTTATATATATAAGCAGGACAATTAATTTTTTGCGTTTGAAGGAACTAATTTACGTTTGGAGGATTCTTCTTAAAAAAGGTGAAGAAAATATAATTTGGCTTTCTGTATGAGAATTTATAATTTCTCCGGTTTATGATTACCCTTCATCATCGATGCACTAGTAAGCATAAACTATTAATATTCATATTATATAACATACTCTAGAATATTGTTGTTCAAATAGATCGAAAATTGGATTTAGTTTAAAGATCAAACGATGACATTTTGAATTAGAACACTTTGCCCCTATTTTATATTAAACTTTCTACTATAGACAATGGAAAGCGAGCTGGCCTTCACTGTTGTTGTATACAGGACGTTTTAGCAAAGTTATAAAGGACTTTGGTTTAGTCAGGTCTAATATATTGTTTGATCCGCAGCAAAAGTTATTGCGAATTAAAGGCTACGTTCAAGAGGAGGATCTATATTATCTTTTTAATTTCTGGAACCTACACATATCATATAATAAAAGCTTAGAAAGCAATCAAGCCTACCCGGTTGTTCCTAAGATAAGGGTCAATAGCCTACGATAAATGAGTTATTAAATGAAGAGGATCCTTTTTTGAAATTGTATAGAAGCTGAAGTTATATTCAAAAACAACAAATAACTTTTAGAACCTTGGCTTGAAGCCAAGAAATCTGGAAGTCTTCATTTAAATTATTTTTAATTCAAAAAATTAATTAGTTTTTTTCATATAATTATTTACAAAAATAACAGAATAAACAATTATAAAGCTTCGTTGATAATCCTATATAAAAGCTACTCCTAATAATAAAGTTTTTACTCTTTTCACGAATTTTTGTAGCGAAAATTATGATCAAAGTTAAATAATTCTGTTATTTATATGTAATTATAACCATTTCTATGATCCATATTTTATTTAAATATATATGAAATACTTAAAATTCTATTTATATACATAACACTAGAATAATTTTTTATTATATGGTATAATAAGCCCTTAGTATTTGATTGCATTCAAAGTACTATCATTTTTTAAGTTAAATACTAAAAGCTCTCGTTTCATTTGAATAATTTCTTTCCAAGGATTCTATTCATTCTATATAATTAAATAACGTCTACATAACTTTACTTCCTCCTTATTAATACCATATGTAATTATTCAATAAAAATTGAAAAGCGAAAAGCTAATGAATAGAACTCCTCAATATATATAAAGTTTTTTGCTTATAAAAAACTCAATATAGTTATTTTGCAAGAGAAATTCTAGGTTACTTAGTTTCTTCTATTAAGTATACTTACTACTTTTGATTTGGCTTTTAGGTAAGCACATTTATTTTATAGAAGAATTTATTTTTCATAAATACACTTTTTAAAGTAATTTAATAGAATTTCTCATTTCAAATATTTTTGTCTGATTGTGAAGTTAAAAAATATTTCATAGACAAAATAATGATCCGTAATACCACTTTAATTTTGTTTAATAACAAACTGTAGCTAATTTATTTTCTAAAATTTTGCTAATAAACAAATAACTAGAAAAACGTCTGTACATATTTTTACAATAATAGGTGAAAATTTAGGAGTAATTATTATTTTGAAGTCTAATGCCACGATTACACCAGTCGAGATTATTGTCTCAGCTCGAGCTGTTACGTCTAGTCTTTGAAGTCTCGATCACGGACTCGAACCTCGAACAATTTTCGAGCAATGATTACACATGAAGTCGATACACTCCGAATTTATTTGCGCTATGATTTTTCTCTTCATCCACATTTGACATTTGACATTTGACATTTGTGTAGAGTTCATGATTTTAAATTCCGTGCTTTTTACGTTATACAGTGCAATATATTTGGCAATCATAGAAAAGGTAAAAAATTATTAGATCAAAATAAAATGGAATAATAAATATAATTAAAGAGAATGACATCGTTGTTCGGTCAAGTGGCATAGCCTTCATGTTATCTTTCTATTTAAGATTTCTTTTTAAACGGTTTTGCCGAACATTTGTTTCAACGAATCTGAACTTAACATTTTCGACAGGCAATTGCACATCATTGTCATCATTTAACATAAATTTTTAAGACATTTTTTTTTGTATAAATTGGCAAATTTAAACACAGAAGAAACAATTCTTAATACAAAAATGTTCTATACAAAAATCACACTGCTAAATGTCAAACTTGCAATGATGTTCACGCTCGAAAACACAGTTCGAATGAAAATTTTCATTCGAGCTCATTGCCTGAAATGTCCGAGCGTCTACAATTTGAGATTATTACACGATTCGTGCAAATCTTCATATTTTGTTGTGTCCCGAACATGCTCGACTGAGAGAAAGGTTTTTGTCCTTCATATTCGAGCATATATTATAATTTGTCATTTGTAACAAGCAAATTTTTTAGATAAAGAATTTATTTCCTAGTTTTTGAATATGTATCGGAACAGTTTTCCAGCTAGAGAGTTAGGATAGTAGAAAGGTGAATGGACTTTTTTAGAATGATATTATATAATCACAATTCACGAATGAAAGGAGGATTGAGGCCACTATTTAAGACAGTATTTCGTAAATAAAAGAGAGCTTTTCAAAAATATTTGTAAAGGATTGCATGATTTGGACTTCCCAAAAGTTCAAATTCAAATATCCATACCGATTTAAGTACCCTATTATATAGCAATAATTAACTTTTAATTGTCAGTTTTGACCTACCGTTTAGGAGTCGTAGCAGTTATTTATATCGTCCGTTAAGTTCACTTCTTTTTATTTTCGAGTGAGGATTCCAAGTTAACCGGTTGTCGATTATAAGTTTTAGATGACGCAAGCTCGTTTTTTCTGGAATATAACTACTATTTAGGGTTACATTTATTTACAACCTCTGAAACCAGGCTTCTAAGGAGTGGATGTTGGTTTTGTAGGGCATTCATGGCTATGCGAATCTATCGTCAGCACATGTTACAGTTTGAATATTATTATAACAAGGAATATAATAAGTCTAAATATTGTATAGGATTGGACCTAGGATACTTTCCTGAGAGATACCGGCGAAGACAGGATAATAAACAGAACACTCAATATTTTCAGCTATCTGAATATATTGATTTCAGAGATTAGATTTTAGGATGAGAATGTAATCAGAGAGCAGGACTTGCTGCACTTTCCAAAGCAATCCGTTATTCCCAACACGATCGAAGACGTACTTTGGAACGGTATTCATTTCGCTCTAGTGGGAACGCTTTTTAATCGACTATGCGACGACTCTACTGAAAAGTAGAATCATTAGTTCATTATAACGGGTAATTTTTTAAATGTTTGGTTAACAAATTTCCAAAATTTTTATTTGAGTCGATAAATCAATGCATGTCATTTACTTTTTAAATTTATTTCATGTAAATATTAGAGACGACTACTTTTTATGTGATCCATACGAGAGGCCTAATTTTGTACCATTTTTTCGAGCATCTCGGCTGGTATCTCGCTAATAACAGGTCTTCCAAGGCTGCAAATAATGCTGGTTTAGCGGCATAGACGAGTAACTCTACATAGCCCATCGTCTATAACTCTACCTAAATAGTCTAGAGGCGTCAAATTGCATGATCAAGGTGGCCAACTCACAGGTCTGAAACGTGAGATAAACGGCTCATCGAACTCATCTCTTAATATGTCTGTTGTTTCATGTGCTGTGTGGCATGTAGCGCCGTGTTGTTCAAACCATATGTCGAATAGACTTAGTTCTTTCATTTTGGGCAAAAAAATATTTGAAATTATCGAGCGATAGCGGGCGCCATTGATGGAGACGTTGTGGCTAGCGTCATCTTTAAAGAAATACGGTCAAAAAACTGATCCAAACAGTAAATTTTTTCTGGGTGCAATGACAGATCAAATGTGACAATTTTGCTTATTCATATACGCATTCAACCATAAATGAACTCGTCGCTTAATGGAAGTTTGAAAAAATAGATTTTACTCAAATGGTTCTAAGGCTCACTCACCGAAAATTCGATGCTCTGGCAGTTCGTTCAGCTTCACCTCTTATACGAGCTTTATTTTATAAACTTTCAGATCAAGATCCTTGCGTAACCTCTTCCAGATAGCCGATTAACACAATTCCAAATTTTTGTGAATGGAAGCGGATGGCAGCAATATTTTCTTCTGTACGCACTCTAAGCGCACGGCTTGATGGTTTGATATCCAATAGCGTAAAATTGATGCGAAATTGTGAATTTTTTTTCTAAGTAGGTCGGTTTTAATGACCATAAAATGCTCAAAGTGAGCAAAACACATTTTGAACAGGGCACGCATTTTAATAATAAGTTTTAATAATTCGTTCGGAATTTTGATAATAAATTTCAATATGTCAAGTGTAATCTGTCAAAAATAAACATATAAAAAACCAAACATCAAAAAAACCACCCGATATATATGTTGAATGCCTTGGATATCTTCGTGTGATTGGAACGTGTTTCCTAATTGTTTTCCAGGTGTTTCCGCTTTCGGTTTGTCTGTTTTTGCCTAGGTTCAGCTTATCGTTCGTTATTGGAGTTGATTATATCTTGTTTCATTTTTTGTTGTAGTTGATTCAGTTTTTTTTTGTTATTTGGCATTTTTGAGCATTAATACAGGGCCCTGATTCAACGTTTGTTAATTATCGAGCTACAAAAAAAATGGTGGTACATTAAAATTATGTGCTCGTATTTTAATTTTGTTACTAGTTTAATTTTGTATTAGCGTTGGTGATTAAGCTTTGTAAACAAGAAAACGATTAAGTTGATTTACCGTATTATCTATTTCTTATTTGTTCTTAAGGCTCCGTTATAAATAAATAAATCAGATGGTCCAAATTATTTCTTTTCTTTTGCAATTGTGCTCTCGAAGGTAAAATACTTACAGAAACTTTCTTTTCTTTTGTTTTTGTGTTCTCAAAGGTAAAACACTTACGAGTATCATAATTCTGGCACATGTAATATTGGGCAATGTTCCTTAAATGGCATGGTTCTTCATCTTGATTTTTGTAAAACCTACAGTGTTTATTTTGAAAATGGCAACGTAATTGTTGACTGAGTATAGTAAAGGGGCTACTTGTCATTCTCGTTTGACATTAGAAATGCTGCAAATCTTGTATACAAGCAGCTCCATAAATTCTTTTTTATCTTTTGCTTCATATATGTAAAACGTCGTACTTGATTCATTCAAGTACTGGATAATAATTATATAGGTGTCACTCGTTTTAATGAATATAACATTACAAAATATTTTGTGTTGACTTTACATAAAAATGAGCTGTTTCCACTTTTTTGTCGAAATTGTATCCTGTAAGGTTAACAAAATTGTTGATTTGTTCTATTAGTGGTGGATTCGGTTATGTGGTTTCTATTGCCACCATTTCTTCTACTTTTGTTTCTATATCTGAATGGGTGTGAAACTAATTTTCTGTGTTTATCAGTTTTGGTATAGATTTAAGTCGCCCGCCCATGGTATTTTTTTACATCATACACAAAATGCGCATCAATATCCATTTTCAAATGTTCATACTTAAAGCAGCTTTATTTACTTGCTTATGTTTCTTTTGATTTTATTTATTATGATATCACCGATGATATCCTCACATTTTGGCATTTAATTTAATTTGACTCTAATTTTCAACTCGAAACACACAATTTTCAATAGCAAATGCTAATGAACACCCCAACCAATACTGGGACGTAATCTTAACAAATGTAAGAAAATTTTCACGCATCGATATGATTATGTTCAGCTCAAACTTGCAAGCCATCCAAATATAATAAAACGAAAAGAAAAAAAAATACTTAAGAAACCAGTAAAATTCGTAGAACGTTAAACGAACTACCCGAAAATTTTCGTCAAATAGTTTTTAATTATTTAATTCCTTTTAATTCAACGGTTTTTGAATAAGAACTTGACAACTTTTTTTTCAAATATCTCGCAAACCATTTGAGATATATGAAAACTTTTATTATTGGCTTAAAGTACAATCAATGCAATTATGAATGAAACTTGATGTCAGTCATATATCCACCACAGGCACGCTTACAGCGGTCGATTCGTTGAAGCCAATTTTCGATGACTCGGCCTTACAATTCGATGGGAATGCCCGGTATTTCTCGTTCGATGTTGGCTCTTAAGTCCTCTAACGTCGCCGGCTTGTTGGCATAGACCATCGATTTAACGTAGCCCCACAGAAAAAATCACAAGATCTCGGCGGCCAATCGACAGGAACTTTTCTCGATATAACACGTTCACCGAACTTGGGCTTCAATAAGTCGATTGTTTCTCCTGCTGTATGGGATGTAGCACCGTCTTGTTGAAACCACATATCACTGATCTCCAGCCCATGCAATTGATTGAAGAATTAATGCTGCAATAAATATCTGTAGCGTTCACCATTGACTGTAACGTGAAGTTCATATTCATCAACGAAGAAAAATGGCCCAATGACGCCACCGGCATGAAAACCGCACCATACAGTCACTTTTTGTGGATCAAGTGGTGTTTCATGAAGCACATGATGGTTTGCAGCATTCCAATAAAGCATGTTTTGTTTGTTGACGAAGCCATTCAACGAAAAATGCGCTTCATCACTGAAGATGATTTTGCGATGAAAGTCGTCTTTTTCGGCAAACTTCTCTAGAGCTCAATCTGAGAACGTGCGTCGCTTCATATGGTCAATAGGCTTTAGTTTTTGAGTTAACTTGATTTTAAGTTAACTCAAGAACTTAAGATCAAGTTAACTCAAGAACTAAAGTAAGAAATCAAAAGTGTCAAGTTACTATTGAAAAACCCGATAGTATTAAGGTCAAATTTCTTACAGCTACAAAGAAATATACACATACGGTTCATTTACATGTGTAAACTATAGTTAGATGTAGAAGAATCAACGTGGAGAAGATGCAATCATCTTAAGTCATAATTCAGCTGTCTAAACAAAACCCTATTTGTAAGCCCCTGACAGTCAATTTTCGAATTTAAAAGTTGGTGAATGAAAACTAAATCAGTAACTTTGCGGCTTTTCTCCAGTATAAGCATTTGAAGCAAATTGAGCCGATCTGTATAAGGAGAAAGTCTAAGACGATCAAGCCAATGGAAATCCTTCAATGCAAACCTAACAAAGTTACGTTGCACTGATTCTATATGCTTAATATGAGTGTTGTGAAACGGTGACTCAACTACAGCTGAATACTCAAGAATATGTCTAATTAAGGAGTGTTAAGTGCACCGAGGTATTAACACAGGAATGTTCTCTCAACGAGCGCTTTATAAAGTCTAAAACTGCACTAACTTTAGGAATAATATTGTTAATGTGGGGAATAAAATCAAGTTTCTCTAGTCTATCGTAATTTTTCATTAAAGCGACTTCAAATTATATACAATATTTTTTTTATAAATTACTTGATCTAAAGGAGTTATAAATATCCTTATAATGAATTGGACATCGCCCCTGTGGAAAGTGTTAGAAGAGATAGCGAGCTGCCGGTGTACTTATCTCCACTTAGCAGATAATCGGTCTGCTATGTTTTCATGCAGTTTTGGTGGGGTGTCATGCTTTCGTCCAGAAGGAGGAGCATCCATTATGTGTATTTGGGATTGTCGTCTTTGACCAATACGGGAGTTTATCCATGATTAGTTTTTCTTTCCGAAAATTGGTAATGATATTTCCGTCCTCCTGATGGCTAATGGCTTTTTCAGGTGCTTTCCACGGACTTTTTGTTAAGAAAAGGATAATGAAATAAGGAAAATTAAGTAGACTGGAAAATATAGTGATTTTTGGGAATTAGCATAGGATCTTGTCTCAGTAGGACTCGAATCCATGATCCTTTGGATGGTAATTCAACACGCTAACAAATGTACTACTGGGTTGGCCACATTATAGTGCACATATCATAAGGAAACTGTTTTAATTCCTGAACATTTCCGGTCAGGATTTTTAAAAGATTTCTGGACAAGATTTTATATTAAAATCGCATCTAACAGAGGACCTATACCTAGCCAAGATAACTTGGAAGATATTTCCTGCTTTTCTATGAGTTAAGTATTTGTATAAAGTCAAATATTTATGTAGAGCATAGCGTTTATAGCAAATTCTTATAATGGAGCCCAATATTTGTATAGTTTCCTTCCTTCGTCAGAAGACCAGTATTGGGGTGTACATACGTAAAAGAAAATGGTATGACGACTTCTTAAAAAGACGATCCTTTTATGGAGCAAACCTTTCGAATGGAGTGGGCCCTAGTCGATGAGTTATTAGACAATCCAAAACGAACGTACTAGATCGAACCAAAAAGTAATTGAGCAATAGTTTTAGTAATGAATTTCTTTATTAAACAATATTTTTGTTTACTTTTCCCTTTCTGACTATTCCTTGTCCTTGCTTCTATTTGTATAGTTTGCTTATCATTCGCTGCTCATTTACCTATTTGAAAATTTTGTCATTTAATTTAAAATTTATTTTTATAATTATTCATTTTATTATCAGTTTAATTTTTTATATTTTTATATATTTTATAAGTAAGCACATGTGTTTTTTTTATTGTAATGATTCTTAATTACTAATTTTTATCGATTGTAAGAACAACTAGTCCTATTTAATAGTATCACAGAATATTATTAATAAAATATTATTAGTTACGCACAATTGACTCAATTTCAATACATCTTTATGCGAATTTTTTAATTGGTCTTTCATTTATTTAACCAATTAAAAATAACTTTTAAATATAATTATTTACCTATGGTGATAGATATCATATCTATTCAAAAATTATACACTTGTTTTGGTGCTCGTATTGGGCATTTCATCGCGGTATTAAAAACAAAGTTCAATAAAAAATTACCTGTCGAATATTCACTCAATTTTAGCATTCTCAAATAACGTCCAAGGGGTTGTGGATACGAATTAAACCAATTTACTTTTTATGCTACTTTTATTTTCTTATCACTTATTCTTCTGTTTTGGACCACTAAACCGCCTATGCAGATGGACGCAATGGTGTCTGGCGAGGTCTGGTGACCCATTAACGAAACAATCTAATCCAATCAAATACACTTAATTGATGAAAAGTGTAATTGCGACAATTTGGACAACCTTAAAGTTGCAATTTCATCAATTCAGTATTCATACCTGAATTATTTTCAAAGTTATGTAACAATTTTCTTGTTGACTGAAGGGGCAAAACTATTGCTCTAATAGCATGAAAGTACTTAACATTTACAACGTAATTTCTTCTTTACATTTTCGGTCTCCATCAATTTCTAAATTCTAACATGGTCAATATTGGTGTAATTTTTTTTCAAATCTTCTCGAGTACTCTTGTTCCTATTTTATATAATATTTATACCCATGACATCCCATCTGATCACCTTAATAACAACATGATTCCACAATATGATAAAGTACGTTACTTGACAATTTACCTGGACAAGAGACTAACATGGAACCCACATACTAGAATAAAAAATTGAAGCCACTAGACGTTACCTACAACTTCTTAGACTACTGGACTAACAATAAATATTAATTTTCTAATATACAACACAATTATAACACCTATTTGGACTTATGGAATTGAACTTTGGGGTTCAACGAAACGTTTCAATTCCTATCGCGTCCAGGCTTAACAATCCAAAATCCTCCGTAATATTGTTAGTGCCCCCTTTTATGTTCGTAACACCGTAATACATCGTGATCTAAATATTCCCTTTGTTCAGAAAATTTCCCTATATCAAAAATTTCACTACCGCTTATCCTATCATCATAATCCACTTGTGAGGGAATTGTCCTGTATTTCCCTCCTCATGACATGTTGTTTTCATAGAAAGCAAAAATAAATTTATTTAAAGAACTTGCCCTTGCTAGCTACACATTTTTTCACTCTCGGGCAATTTGTGGATACCACGCCAAAAAAATTCCTTCTCTTTCGAGGCAAACCACTCATCAAGCCATTTTCGGACGTCTTCGTAAGGATCGAAGTGCTGCTCGGCGAGCGCGTGACCCATCGATGAAACCAAGTGGTAGTCGGAATGGGCCAGGTCTGGTAAATAAGCGGGGTTGGGTAGCACCTCCCAGTTGAGTGTCTCCAAGTAGCTTTGGACCATTTTTGACGTGTGCGATGGTGCGTTATCGTGGAGGAAAATCAGCTTGTCTTGGCTTTGTTGATATTCCGTTCTTTTTTTTACGCAGAGCACGGTGCAATTTGATCAATTGTTGGTGATAGTAGTAGGCATTAACAGTTTCACCAGGTTTCAACATCTCATAGTAGACGATACACTGCTGATCCCACCAAACGCATAGCATCGTCTTCCGTCCGAAGCGATTTGATCTTGGGAAATATGTTGATGGTTGGCCGGGATCAACCCACGATTTCTTGCGTTTAGGATTCTCGAACTGTATCCACTTTTCATCGCCTGTCACAATCCGATACAGGGACGACTTTCTTTTTTGTCTGGCGGGCAAGATTTCGTATGTGTTTTGGTGTCGCTCCATCTGCCTATCGTTCAATTTATGCGGCACCCATTTTCCGATCTTTTCAATCTTCCCCATGGCATGCAGACGCATGTAAATGGCTGCTTAAGTGTTGCGATTGGGTATCGTCTTCGTCCAAAAGAGCCTGCAACTGATGGCCCTCAACCTTCCTAGGCCGATGTCCACGCTTCTTGTACCACAAGTCAAAATTGCCGTCTTTAAACCGGCGAAACCAATCTCGACACGTTGTTTCCGATATAGCACTATCACCATAGGCCTCCATAAGTATTCGATGCGATTCGGTAGCCGATTTCCTTAAATTGAAGCAGAAAAGAAGAGTTTCCCGCATATGCTCTTTTTCTGGCACAAAACTAGACATGATTACTAAAGGAAAAATGTATGTTGTTGTACGAAATTGCTGACAATGTGCACTGTTTATTGTTGACAGATGTCAAACTCATAAAAAAAAGTATGGCGTGCCCATGGTAACTTAATACGCTCACTCTAGCCATCTATGACCAAACAGCGGATTTAAGCTTATACACCTGGTAGTAAGTTCAATATAACAGGAATTATATGAAGGACGATATTTACTATCCAAAGAAAAAATCGTGATACTCAGAATCAGAATTTCGGCATGGTTGTTAAAAAAAAACTGATTTTCCGGTGTCGGGCTAATGTTGGGAGAGAAATCTTCATCTACCGGCCCGGTCTATTTGTCTACGAATGCGAGAAGATATAAAAGTCCATATGTTCTACTGATAGAAATTACAATACACATAGAGCTATGCAGAGCTTTCTCCAACAGTTAAACATTATCCAAAAACTCAACACAACTCAGTCTATTGATACTAAAACTAGTAATTCAACATAAGACATATTAAAATACTGCAAAATACAATTTTCTCTCCTTATACAATCAAAGATATTATATAATAAATTATTCAATCAAATATTAAGGAATTCTTTAGATTTTTGTTCTAAATCACAATTTTTATGATTCTTACCGATTAAAAATTAGTTTCTATAAAAAACTGTATATTTATATGTAAATATTCTATTTCCGTATATTAAAATACATAAAATAGTTTCAGATAAAGCACCTCCAAACATGAAATTGAATTGGATCAGTATATTTACTCCATATCGTCTTTATTGGATAAATAAAAATTTACCAAAATACGAAAATGTGGAAATTGGTTTGAGTGCTATTTTCATACCATAAAACGTGAAGTACGCTAGTAAAAGTGGTAATAAATAAAAATCAAACTGAGTTTGAACCCTTTTTTTTATTTACCAGAGGATTTAGACTTTATTTAAGGTTATGTACGTAGCCTTAAAATTGGCGGAAAAACTGAATGCATTTATTTTTTTAGCATAC
The DNA here is from genome assembly GCA_958298945.1 of Atherix ibis. Lineage (NCBI taxonomy): Eukaryota > Metazoa > Arthropoda > Insecta > Diptera > Athericidae > Atherix > Atherix ibis. The sequence goes on from OY282609.1 coordinate 35,240,951, forward strand.
TTGTAAATATGAACGAGTTTACATATCCGATGATTCATATTGAAGATACGAATCCTAGGTTTTTATTGATATTATTCTACAAATATTTAGTTTTATTGGCGTAAATTCACTTTTCGGTTGTCATATTTTTAGATAATGTTTCCCTAACCGAACTCAAAGAAAAAAACATCAATATTGGATCAAATATAAAATTTTAAGTTCAAGCAGTAAATTTTTCTAGTTTATTATTTATTTAAGGAAGCAAATATGACTATTTTATATACAAAATGAATAAATAAAAATGAATATATTTGTTGGACTGAAGTGTTCATAAATTCATGCTACTTAAAATAGGAATTCTTTATTATTATTATTATTATTATTATTGAAATTTTATATCAAAATTTAACCATTAGCTTAGAAAAAAAATGTATTCTTTGAAAAAATTTTACAAACACGGTATTGGATTTTCATTAAAAAATATTTATTAAAACGTATTCATTTTTATAGACAATACCGAAATGAATTTATTTTTATTTAGTTATAATCAACTGAAATGATTTGAATAAAAACCAGATGATTTATGTTACGTGAGGCCTTTAAGAATTCTGAAATTGCAATGAAATACATTAAATTTTAGATAGTAACTTTAGTTTGAAAATTGCGTAGCAAGTTCAAGAAAAAAACTATAAAATAAAAGATAAATTATGAAAACTAATCTTTCGTAAAAATGATTTTCTAGAGAATTACTGTTGTGAAAATATCAGGGTCACATATTTTACAGGAGTCAAAATCCAGTTGCCAAACATTGGCATCTCCCTTCTTTCCCTCCCGATGCGAGTACGGTAAAAGAATACGTATTAGGCAATTTCCACGAACTCGTCAGATGGGGTTATTTTCCTATCTAAAGAGATAACGGCAAGCCCTGAAACAATCTATAGATCGTCCATGACGATGAGATGGTAAGTCCATCTGCCATCGAAAGTAGCATTACAATGCCACTACCGCATAAATTCCTTTGCTTCTTCGATATTAGGATCTCATCGAGTCACCGCATATCTCCAACTTCCCCGGCGGTATAGTCTTTATCTTTTGTTCGTTAGAATTACGGTCAGTGCAATTATGGCTACAACAAATACGACCTCGTATAACACCAGCAGGAATGTTCAAGCTACTGATGCAACTCTACGTATGTAGGTTGCTTGACTCAGTGATCTGTGCAGCAGAGTAGGATCGGCCTGGCCATAGTGGTAAAACGGATCCTGCGATTCAATCTGACATTAGATGCGACAGTGGCATTGTTATTATCAATGCCTTTTCCCTTACATATATTAGGTAGGTATTGTTTCCACATTTCGCAGTAGTACTGGAATCCTTCAACGTGGTATTACCTTCAACTGCTGATCTACACTCTTTTGGATGTTATCAACAACACCATTATATCGTCCTTTTAAATAGTTTTTGATCTTGGGTACCTTAGGTAAATAAGAGGACTAAGGAATCACAGCAATTCGCTTTTTCGAAAAAAACTCGTTAATGAAGATAGGCATGTGACATGGTACCTTATCATGGAGTAGCATCCAAGAGTCAGCAATGTCCGGTCCAACACAAAGAACGTTTTTTTGAGTTTTTTATGGACTCACTCATTAGCTTCAGACCTCATAGGAGGCCTCATACTTTGCATGTTTTCATCAGTTATCGATGATGAAGGTCTCCATGCATGAGGATGATCTTCCACTTCTTCTTGGATCGCCACCAACATATTTGTGCTCTTAATAACGAATATTCCCCATGGGCTCGTTGTAACTTTTTGTGAGTCATGCTCCTGAATTTACCAAGATTAACAGAAAATTTCGCTTTTCATTTTCCGTAAGGTACAACAAGAACACAGTTTACTAATCAAGCTCTATAGGATTGCGCAGCTAACAGACGAGGTTGCAAAGGGGAGGGACTACCGTACAAATCATATGGAGAAAAAGTACGCAACGTTCCCAAATCGCGCTTAGTGATGCAACCCTGATTGCTTTGCTGCCATACCTTGTAAAATAGTCTGTATGGAAAAAAGTGCTCTTGGAATATCTACATCTATTATGCAACCGATTTAATTTCGATTCCACCTATTGACATAACCGGGATGCCCTTTAATTATCGCCAAATAACCTGAATTATTAAAAATATTATTAGAAAAGATTTTCTAAAAAATTCAAAACGGATACAAAAAATATATTTCTAATTAGACACAATCAAATAAAACTCCTGAGTTCATTTCATGTTTACTAATCGTGAGTGTAGTTCTTTTACCACACTTCCAGCTGGTGATGTCCACTTACTCTATCTGGTGATCTGCAAGCCTAAGAATAACTACCAGAAATCAATGTCGAACAGAAGTAATTCTCTCATTTCAGATCTATTGTACTTCTTCCACACATTTTGCTGCCATGACTACAGGAACATCATTGGCGAGTGCAATGATTCTCGCAGGATATGGATCTTCAAAATTACATCATATATTACACAACACATTCGAGTGCCAAAGAGCGAGCCTTGTTGGACAACACAAGTCGTATTTGAGAATTCGATCAGTGCGGTCGCATTTAGTATGGGAATCATATAATTATTATCGGCGTCTATTTAAAGTAAAGTGAAAGTGAATATTTGGAAAAACCTAAGATAAAAACTGTTTAAACTGAAACTCTTTGTAGTAATAGTGCGGAATTTTGAATAACAGTGAACAGTCTCAATATAGAACTGCAAATTTTTACGTGTAAATTTTACATAAGCAGAGGCTGTATAGCGGTACTCTGCTTGTACGTGATTTTTGAACACATATTGAACTTATGAACTTGGTGCGTACAGTTGCCACGAGGAGGTTTTCCAAAGGTCTACTTGTAAAACAAAACAAAATTATTTTTTTTTGCACCGACTGGTGCGTCTTTGGTGAGAGGTGCACTGAAGTGTGTGCGGCAGGATGTTGTTGGCCTAGCGACGGGCCAGGCAGTAACAGCGGAGCAGATTGCCGCTGTGCTGCTCGTAATGGGCGATGTGGATGATGCTGTGTTCACATTGGAATCGGAGGCTACCTACCTCACCCAATCTTCGGGAGGGAAGAGCAGCGATAACCAATCTTCGGGAGTAAAGGGGGGAGGAGTGTTGGCCCCCGCCACTGCACCAGCAGCAGTAACAGCGAATCCTTGGATTGTGCCACAGCCTTTGCCGCCACCAGCGGCACAAACGTATGTTTTGTGAAAGCTGGTGCCTTTGCCGCCACCAGCGGCACAAACGTATGTGCTCGTGGTGAAAGACGATGCTGCGGGTGTGCCGACAGAGGAGGTGTAGAAGAGGTATTGGAGGCGGGAAAGTCGCTGGCAGACGTTGCAGTGGAAACTGGAAAGTCGCTGGCTGAAGGAGGGCGTTGTAGTGGAGGTCTTGCATTAGAGGCGAGCTGGGCCGAGTTGCTGAGTTAGCTGATCTGGCTAAGGCTGGCTTGTAATGAGTGCGCCTAAGAGGGCAAGGCCGAATTCACGCCGTGCCGGCAGAGATAGCCAATACAGAGCTCGTGTAGCAGCTGAAAGAGAAAAATATGAGAGGCATAACAGAGGAAGCGGATAAAATGTGTCAGTGCTTAGAAGGACGACCGGAAAAGACGGTAAGCTCATGGTGGTAATAGAGGTAACTACTAAAGTCAAGGAAAACTGGTTGAGTGAGAGGCATGTGTTTGTGGGGTGGTTGTGTTTACCAATTCGTGAATACGAATTGGTACGTAGGTGGCACGACCGCCTGAATTTTGGACACCTTCGAGATGGATATAGGCGGGCTGGAAGGCTCTGCAATAGGTGTCATCTGCGGGGTCTTCCGGGCACTCACTCAGTCATGTCTGAGGATTACCCGATGTATGTAAGGTTGTGCGAGAGAGAGAGAATGAGGATTGTTGACTAGGATGATTAGGTACATCCAGATAAATGGAAATGGATCGGCTGCAGCTATGAATGAGTTGAGTGTGTATATGTGTGAGAATGGGGTGGATGTTGCACTGATCCAACAGCCATACTTTTATGGTGGATCGGTGTGCGGATTAGAAAGATCCACCAAAACTTTCACCAGTGCCAGAGCTGATGGGTGAAATTGACCCGCCCGTCGCTCTCGTTGGAGTGGGTGTGGATGTAGTGCGATTAGATGAGTGTTCTAGTGAACTTGATGTATGTGTGTGGTTGAAAAAGGGAGGCATAGAGCTTTACACTGTCACGGTGTATTGTAGGCTTAGCTATGAAATAGAGCCATACCTGCGATATCACGACACAGTGCTTGCTAGATGTGGAAGTTTGCCTGTGCTTATTGGTATGGACGCGAATGCTGTTCCTCCTCTCTGGCATAAAACCAATTCATATAAATATCCTTGGAGATTCTAAACTATATTTCTATACAAAATTAACTTTAAAAGGACACAGCCACTTTATCGGAAAAATAATTGACAATTTCTAAGCAGGTTAAAGATCAGAAAAATAGTAGATTGTATAAGATTGGCTTAATTTGGTATCCAGGGATATGAGTGTATCTACGGGGAAAAGATGTTAAGTGTAATTTTGTTAAAAATACAGGAAAAATAGAATATTTGTATAAGTACAAGATAATCTCTTGGGCTGAGAGGTTTGAAAATTATTATTATAGCATTAAAAATTGGGACCTTTTCAGAACTGCAAGGATGTCATTATTAACGTAGAGTACAACTAATGACAAAACATATTAGCAAGCTGAATAGTTACAATTATTATCGTATTCAGTAATTATTATAGTATACTTTAAAAAATCGGTACCCAAATTATTATCATCAACGACGAGACAACCGAGAGTCAACAGTCTTTGCCTGCTGAATCAAATAACTGCAGACGTCCTGGCCTCGCGCCTTAGTATCCAAACATGTAAGCCAATCATAGGACATTCTATGCGTACTGGCTGTTGCTGTCACTTCACCGAAGGCAGGGCCTTCCACGTCCTTTCTGGGCAAGATCTTTCTCATCTATACAAATTAATTTTCCAACGAAAAACAGCGTATTGAGGTTAATTTTATCTAAATAAATTAGACCGCCTGAAGTAGTCTCTGTTGGCCCTCATTCTGATTTACAAATTACTTTTTCCAGCACCCTACCGGAAACTATTCAGGTTGCTTTTACTATTTCTCTCACACTAGTTATGATCAGCCTACGTTCTGTGATACACGTATCTCCTTTTTCGACTATGGAACATAGTCGTTAGGCATAATCCATGGTCCTATTCTTAGACCATTAAATCGTACTTAACCAGTTCGCTGGCTATCTCGTGAACACCGGCCTATTTGTGGTTTCTTAGTCGACGAATCGCTTTTGCAGTTTCGTATGGCCTGAATCTTGTTGTTAAAGTTCCCAAACATTATTGCTGTATCACAGTTGTTACAGGTATTGAGCGATCGTTTCACCTCTACGAAAAAGTGTGAGACTATGCACTGCATGTATTTAGCTCGCATACACACTTATCGCTTCAAATCCTATACATTTTTGATTAAAATTATTGTTATAAAGTTATTTGTAACCACTTTTGATTAAAAAGCCTAATCAACTTTATAGCTTTAAGCTCATGTAAACAGTTTTAAAAGATATAATAAAAAATAGTTGTTATCGGGTGGTTCGGAAAGTAATTTCGTTTTTTCAACAAAAAAAGGGAAAAGCAGCATTTTCGGCATATTTTACTTTTCTACTATAGAAAAGATAAAAATGCTGTTCAAGCAAGAAAAATATTGTCCGATGTGTATGGAGAAGATGTGTTAAGTGAGCGCCAATGCCAAAAATGGTTTGCAAAATTTCAATACGACAATTTTGATCTCGAAGACGCACCACGTTCTGGAAGGCAAGTTGAAGCTGATTAAGATACAATAAAGTCATTAATTGATGAAAATGGACGAAAAATTTAATGTTGGATATATTTAACTTATCTTCGTAAAGTAATGATAAAATATTGACTTATCTTCGTAAAAGATACACTATCGATCAAGGAACCATATTCAAACTGTTAAAGTACTATTAATTAAAATATCAATAAAACAAACAGTCTGGTCCACACTGCGTACCAGTGCGGACGTACGTATCTCTCTACGTATATCGATCGATAAATACCTAAACAGTTCGGATGCAAAAATATATTAAAATAAAAGTGAAATAAAATAAGTACAAAAGTGAAATAATTCACTTTTGTATTATTTAATATAATACAAAATATATTATATAATATTATACTTTTAATACGTACAGACAATGGTGTGAAAAGTGTTGAAAAAAAAATAAAGCAAACACGTTTATTAATAATAAATAATAAATATTTAAAAAAAAAAAAAACACTGGAAATTAAAGTGATTCAGTGTTGGAAAAAAAAAAAAAAATTTTTATTGCTTAGAACACAAACGGAAGAGTTCATTTTATCGAGTTCCGAGTTTATTTCGTTTTTGTGTTTCTTGTAACTGTAATGGCTAGCACCGCTAGGCAAGTCATGCTATCTGCTACGGACACCGAAGCAGACACTGAGTCAGTGTCAGATTTCCAGCGGCCACTCGGTAGGCCAAAAAGAAAACAGACAAAGAGTCCATCTGGATCGACCAATACGCCGAACACATCGCCAAAAGTGATTAAAAAGACAATGAAAAAAAAAAAACAGAAATACAAACACCAACAACTAGCACCGCCAATCGGTTTCAAATACTGGCAAGTATGGATGTCGAGCCAGAGCGAATCAGTACACCAAATGAAACCGTGAAGCCACCGCCAATCTTTATTAAAAACGTTGTAAATTTTGTTGAGATTGGCCGTGCTATTGACAAAAGAATTGGCCCTGATGCATTCATTTGCAAGGCTCATATTAAAGGCCTTGCAATTCAAGCGAATAGTGGGATGGCCTACCGAAGTATCGTCCAATACTTGGACGAAATGAAGGCGGACTTCCACACGTACCAGGCGAAGGATGAAAAACCTTTTAAAGTGGTAGTCCGGAATCTGCACCACACCACTCCCATAGAGGAAATAAGAAAAGAACTGGAGATGCTGGGTCACGAGGTAACTAGCATCTCAAATGTTAAGCAGAGGAATGCAGCGCTTCCTCTGTTTTTCATCTCGTTAAGACAAGCGGCTAACAACAAGACCATTTTTGATCTGGAAACGCTTGTCTATACAAAAATCAAAGTGGAGGAGCCTTATCCCACTAAGGACATAGTTCAATGCCACAGATGTCAACAGTACGGCCACACCAAATCATACTGTCGGCACAAGCCAAAATGCGTAAAATGTGCAGGTGACCACAGAATATATTAAAACGAATAACCTGACCACAGAATATATTAAAACGCGAGACAATCCAGCAAGGTGTGTACTTTGTGCTGGAAGCCACCCGGCAAACTACAAAGGCTGCTCCACATATAAAATGCTGCAGACAAAAATACGCCCAAATAATAATACATCCACAAATAGGACGGGACTAACATCATTGCCAGTGCGACGAAACCTGACATTTGCTGAGATTGCATCTGGGCAGAAACAACATCAACAGCAGCAACAACAACCTCAACAACAAAACCATCCACATCAACCTCCTCATCAACAACAACAGCAACCACAACATAAGCAGCAGCACCAACAACAGCGCCAGCAACATCACCAACACCAGGAACAGCAGCAACAACAACAACAGCAGAAAAATGGTAGTCATGTTCCTATTCCTCCCCCATTATCCTCCTCCTCAGACCTAACAACACTTCTTTCTACAATAACTAACAAATTAATTCAAGAAATTACTCTTCTTCTCACTCCTCTGTTAACTGCTTTAACAACCGCCATTTCCCCACTAACAAGCAATATGAATAAATAAATGTTCTCGTCAACCGATAAATCCCTATCCATCCTTCTCTGGAATGCTAACGGACTGACTTTACACCGACAAGAACTAGACATTCTCTTACACAACAAACGCATAGACGTTGCACTGATTACAGAAACTCACTTTACGTCCAGGTCGTTTTTTGCTATACGTGACTACAAAACATACAGAACTGACCATCCAGACAACACAGCACACGGTGGAACTGCCATCCTTATTAGAAATTCCTTAAATCATTCCTTCCACTCACAAACTGCCACCGAATCCCTTCAGTCAATAGTTATTACCCTTCAATGTAAATCCTTTACCTTTAACGTTGCATCTGTTTATTGTCCTCCAAATAAAAAATTAACTCCCATACAATTTGATTCCTTCTTCAAATCAATTGGAAAATCCTTCATCGCGGGAGGAGATTATAATGCCAAGCACCCTAAATGGGGATGCCGTGTTTCGAATCCCCGAGGAAAGATTCTCCAAAAACTCCTCTCCCATACCACTCTTGAGGTCCTATCTCCTCCCACGCCCACATATTGGCCGACCAGTGTCAGAAACCTTCCCGATATTCTAGATTATTTCATAACCACACCCATACATTCCATTAATACTTCCATAGATACACTCCTTGACCTGAATTCCGACCATTCCCCTGTTCTCCTAACACTAGACACTTCTCCTTCCTTAAAATCCTATCCTGCCAAACTTGTAAATGGGAAAGTTGATTGGGACATTTTTAGACAAAACTTAGACCAACAGATTCATTTACAACAAAGCCTTAAGAACGTACAAGAAATAGACGATGCCGTAAACGAGTTAACTGTTTGCATACAGAACTCAATCACTAACGCCCACATAACTCATAACAAACCAACCATACGAGAACATGACTATAATCTTCCGCAAAAAATTCGCAGCTTGATAAGCGAGAAACGTCGAGCCAGGGCCCAGTGGCAACGTTCAAGAATGCCAAATGAGAAGAAAAAACTAAACCAACTACAACGAGAACTGAAACAAGAAATAATTAATTATAACAACGAACGATTTACTGAATATACAGAATCACTGACAACTAATAAGTCACTCTGGACAGCTACCCGACGAATTCTCAAATACAAAACAGCTACACACCCACTCCGGAATACCGACGGAACCTGGGCAAAAACAGATAAACAGAAAGCCGACATCTTCGGCAAACACTTAGAAAACATCTTTAAGCCTCACGAAGATGTCCAAGACATTCTGCATGACGAACAAATATTCCGACAAATATCAACTCAGTTGCCCATAAGTCCACCTCCTAAGTTTTTCACTCCTTCCGAAGTTAAATTCACAATAGAACACCTTTCCAATAAAAAAGCCCCAGGATATGACCTAATAACTTCAGAAATCCTGAAACAAATTTCCAAAAAAACCCTCGTCCTTATAACCTATATTTATAATAGTATCCTCCGCACATCATTTTTTCCTTCCCTGTGGAAGTTTTCCATAATTAAGATGATCCCAAAACCCAATAAGCCCAAAAATCTTCCTACCTCATATAGACCTATAAGCCTCCTTCCCATGTTATCAAAAATCCTAGAAAAATTAATCCTAAAACGCCTTTATCCCATTTTTGAAACCGAGGGTGTCATTCCTCAGCATCAGTTTGGATTTCGACCTGAGCATTCCACTATCCAGCAGTGTCATCGCGTAGTCGACTACATAGCGTGTTCGCTAGAGCGAAAGGAATACTGCCCAGGCGTGTTTCTTGACATTTCGCATGCTTTCGACCGTGTATGGCACCCTGGATTGCTTTGGAAGTTGCAGCGAGTCCTACCCTCGAGTTATTTCCACATCCTTAAATCTTATCTCTCAGACCGATATTTTCAGGTAGCTGAAAATATGGAGTACTCTGACATTTATCCAATTTCCGCCGGTGTCCCTCAAGGAAGTATCCTAGGTCCTATCCTATATAACATTTATACCCATGACATTCCTTGCCACAACAACATCCTAACCGCAACATATGCTGACGATACAGCCATCCTGACACATCACAAAGATCCTTCCACAGCCATTAGTATCCTTCAGAACCATATCCACTCCTTAGAAACTTGGTTCAAAAGGTGGAGAGTGAAGGTAAATGAGCAAAAATCTGCTCATGTAACTTTCACACTCTGCCGAGAACAAATTCCCGACATAACCCTAAACGGCAGTATTATTCCACAAAAAAATAGCGTACGTTACCTTGGACTTATATTCGACAAACGGTTAACCTGGAACCTTCATACGAAAACTAAAAGACGTGAACTTAACGGACGATACAAACAATTCTTACGTCTCCTAGACAGCAAATCGAAACTTACAACACCAAGTAAACTATTACTGTACAATACGGTTCTGAAACCAATATGGACATATGGTCTAGAACTTTGGGGTTCGACTAAGCATTCCAACTCCCTTCCAATCCAATCCCTACAATCCCGAATCCTTCGTAAAATTGTCAATGCCCCCTTTTATGTGCGAAACACTGTTATCCACCGTGACCTAAATGTTCCATTTGTTCGTGAACTATGCATCTCCCGATATAAAAAATTCCATTCGCACCTATCCTTCCACCCTAATCCTTTAGGAAGGGAACTTTTCACTCCCACCCTTCCAGTATACACCCATCGACGTTTAAAACGGCGATGGCCGAGAGATTATTTAAAATGATAAAATAAAATTACCCTGTTCTGAGGTAACATCGATGGGTGTTTTCCTCCACATGTCTTCATGTCCTTGTATATTCCCGTAAAAAATCTGCTTGTTACTAGCATAAGTAGTTGTAGATATCATTTAAAATAAAAAAAAAAAAAAAAAAAAAAAAAAAAAAAAAAATAAATAAAACAAACTATTACTATGAGATATTTTCTATTATTGGTCATAACGAAAATAATCAAAATTAAAGGATTTACTATTGAAAAATATACTTACATATACATTTTCGTTGTTTATTATTATCAACATAACACTATGGTTTGATCAATTTATCTCTCGGGTGTGGAGGTGGTAAATGTGGTCTCTATGATTCGTATAATTGACTTACATCGCCCTTAAAAAGAATTATTTTCTAAACAACCACATTACTCAACTTGGGGATCCGTCTTGGGAAAAAATTCTATGATTGCGAAAAAACATATACTCTTTCATGTGAATACCATACAAGAAGATTTACAACAAACAATACGAGTGTCCGAGACTGTACATAAAATATTAACATTATACGAGTAGTATCCCATGGTCTTAGCTTTCCTAAATTCAAACCTTAATGTCTATATGAATACATCAATAAATAAAATTGATACTTGGCTAGGATGTATAAATTATTATATGAGGTACGATATAGTATTTCCCTTTATTACCTACAATAGATGATAAACAAACATTTGAGGCTATCAAACATTTAATTTAATCATTCCATTTTTTTTTCAAATATAACATATTTATTTTCATAATTGATTTATTATTAAATATTATGGATCATATAATAGTATATAAAACAATAGGAGATGATACCAACTACTGTTTTTATAGCACATACTTGTATCTCATTGCTTTTCTGATTTATTACGATTTATTGAATATGAAAAGCTACTTTAAGGATAATGTCGACTTTGTGTGTACGTTCAAGCCATATAAATCTATTAAAATTGATCATTTTTTAATGTATTGTATGTGTATGTATTCATTGATATTTTTTAGTTAAAACATATAAATTGAGCGCTTATAATTATTTTAGTTATTCTTACGCAAATCATTTTATACTATTGGGTTGGTCGAAGAGTAATTTTATTTTTATCTCATAAATAAAAGTTGTAGAAAAAAAGGATTTTTTTTAAGAAAAAACGATTTTAATTCTTTATATATTGGTTATTCTCACTTTTTAAAAGAAATTTATTGTTCCTTGTTTATTGAATTTTTGTTACTTTGAGGCAGAAAACCCTTCCAAATGTCTTTTGATACATTCAAGGAACAAATGATAATTTAAGGGTGTTGTTGTCTAAGATATGCTAAATTGTTAAATTAATTGCACAAGTGTATTATACGTGTGATTGCTCGGTAGCAACTCCTTTCAAATACTACTTCTGCAATTACACTAAACAGGGGCCATCATATTTTTATATCGATTTCAAAAACTCTTTTAGCTCAAGACCCAATGATCGTTACCATAAATTCTATGATTCTGTTAAGAATAAAATAACTCAATTCACGTTTCATAGGTAAATTATAGATTAAAATCCAATCAATTAAATTTATTTGAATATGAGGAGCTGTTATAGTAGCCTTGCCTATTATAACAGCTCCTCAAATTGATAATTTGGCTATTAATAAAAATATGGCGCACAAATCAGCAAGCCCATATATGGAACTTTCCAACGTGCCTCAAGCAACACTTCCTTCATAGTATTCCATGATTCGAAGACGTTTTATTGGATGACTGTCGAAATCAGGCGTGCGATCATGCCATGTGCACAGCTATTGTATGATGTCAAGATACGATCGTACCTAAAAAAAAAGATACGACATCATGATATCTCGCATTCGAGGCTAAGCTGTGAAGTTGACTTTTCAAACCTAGTGGAAATCCTACTCAAAAAAAAAAACTTATTAAAATTGAAAATGCAAATAAAAATTGCCTGATAAATTTTGCAAAGTTTCTTCTAAAAAAAATCATCATATTATGTTAAGATAGTCACAAAACGATCATTTAGTCAATTTGTTTTATAAAATAAATCAAACTCTACACCTACGCACAAACAGATATGCTATAAAGGATACTATCCCGTCAGTGAGTTAACTATAAAAATATTCAAGTTTTATTGGAAAATTTTTAAATTGAAAAGAAGAAAAAAAAGGACACAAGATTTATATGGAAGATAATTTTAATTAGCAATCAAATTATAATGCAGTTTAAAAAAATAAAATAAAATTTTGGGTTTGGGTGGTGAAATTATCGACTCTAAATATAAAGATCTGTTCAAAAAGTATCGCGAATTTTGAATTTCCGCGTGTTACGTATATTCTATTTTCGATTTTTTTATGGCATTATATTGATACTCATGTCTTTCACTTATGCTGACAAGTTCGGCCATTTTGAATTTGCAGTTAATTTTTGACAGCTGCTTTGCTTGAACGTGTTTTGGGTCGTCTGTCCGCGATTTAACATTGCTAAGGAGCTGTTGGACTCTGTCCGCGATGACCCAAATTTGGTTCAGAGGGTCATAACTGGTGAAGAATCATGGTTTTATAGTTATGACGTGGAAACCAAAGCTCAATCATCCCAATGGAAGCTGCCACACGAGCCAAGACCGAAAAAAGCGTGTTACGTTCGGTCGAATGTGAAGGTTTTGCTTACAGTTGTATTCGATTGCAGGGGCGGGGTGCATCATGAGTTCTTGCCATAGGGTAGAAAGGTCAATAAGAAATATTACCTGCAATTTATACGCAAATTGCGTGAAGCAATCCGCCAGAAACGCCTGGATTTATGTAGCAACAAAAATTGGCTTTTGCACCATGATAACGCCGCTGCTCACGCATCGTTGCTTGTGCGTGAATTTTTAGCCAAAACCAATACACTAATAATGCCGCAGCTACCGTTTTCCTCAGATCTGGCCCCTGTAACTTTTTCTTGTTCACGAAACAGATTCTTTAATCCACTTTTTGGAATGGGCAAAGCAGCTGTCGAAGACGAGCTAAAAATAAAATCGGAGACGAGCCAAAACACGTGCAAGCAAAGCAGCGGTCAAAAATTAACTGAACATTTAAAATGGCCGAACTTGAGTACCAATATAACGCCACTCGAATATACTTAACCCGCGGAAATTCAAAATTCTCGATACTTTTTGAACAGACCTCGTATTTTGTCCGCGCAATGCCATAAGGCGGTTAGGGCAATTAAGCTGGATCATTTCCATCTAGAGTTTCCTAAATGGTCGACGGTCCAAACAAATTTATTCATTTTTTTTCCTTTTCCTCTTTCTTTTATCTTATTTTTTGGGGTTTCTTTCGAAATATTTTTTTAATTCTCTTTAGTTTTTTTTTTTTAAATATTTTTTTTTGTATTGCTGATTTTTTTTGCGCCTATTCATTTTTATCTTTGCGACTTTTTACTTTCCTCCCTCTTTGAGTTCTTTTTTCCCTTTAATTTTTTTTTATAATTTCTTTCCCCCTTGATTTATCTTTTCCTCTCCCTTCTTTCTTTTTTATTTTTTTTCTACCTTTCCCACCCATAGAGAACTTAACACCGTCAGGTATCTCCATTTATCCCCTTTACGTTTTGTTGCATGATATTTTTCTGATTATGGTTGGTGTGAAAGCACATCTCAGCACCAATTTCAAACCCATCCACAATCTTCCCAGAAATCTATCTTCAAGCTTGAATAGCTGAAACATGTGCTATCTTATGTGTAGTATGGTCATCGTTGACTATACTGCTGTGGAACTTTACGTTCAGAAAATATTTATTTTTAATCCAAATTTTAATAACTTCTTCATAACAGAGCCCAAACTTTAAGATTTGAGACGAATCTCAACCGCATCAAATGTGAACGAATTTTTGTTTTTATTTATTTTCGAGTAATCTGTAATAACGATGTGCTTCTTTGATATTGAAATTATCATAACAAAATGTTGAAACCAAAAACTGCCTTTCTGTTAAGACATTTCCCGCTTACATAATTGTTTTTCCTACCTCTTCGTTACTAAAAAATTAAAATATGTCAAATAGGCTTTTTTATATTTATACAAAATTAGAAATATTTTTTGTACACTTAACAGAGCCTCAGTTGTCAGTTGTCAAATTGCGCTTTTAATAAAAAAAACAGTCATCAATAATTTAAAAAAAACCATTCGATTATAGAAAAATCAATTACTTTTCGAAAAACTCAATAAATTAATTTTTTCTAAGTATACTTAAAAAAATATAAAAAACTTTCTTTTTAATAAGAGAATATGATTTAAATCCTTTCAGTTTAGTAATTTTAAATTGACTAATAATAAGATAACATTTGCCCTAAACTCCAAGAAATCTTTAAAAAGAAATTTTAAAAAAGTTTTTTTTTTGCAGAAAGAACATAAAATAAAATATAAAATATTTAGTCCAATATTTCTGAAATTAAATTATATTAAAACCCAATATCAATAGTTTTTTACGTTGAACAGTTTATTAAAATTTATATAATTGGTCAAAAACTATAATAAATATGGGGTTTCTAATAATAGTTTGAAATAAAAAATTAATGTAGGCGAGTTTTGTTTTAAATTAAATAGCAGGGATGCTGTTATGGAAAGACTTTATTTTGGAATCGCGCGGATCTGTGAGATTGTGCATGGAATTTATGGACAGTTCTGACAAGACTACCGTCAGAGCATTTCATGATTCAACAACACTTTGCTAACTAAAGTTAAGAATTTTTTTGTAATGGTGGGTGGAAGAACCGCACTTTGACAGTCTTCGAATCTACCCCATAATTTTTGGGATTGCTAAGCATACACATAAGCATGCAAAGGCTAAATAAGAGGTTTTCTGAGTACGGTCGTAACAAGCTTGTGCCAAACTTACCGTTTATTTAAAAATTACACTCAAAAAATAATCCACATAACATATTCCCCCCAATCATCATGCTTGTAGCATCAAAATGCCTAATAACTTTTCAATATAAAAGTAGAGATGCCTTATAATTTTTTAATAAAAAACAAAGAGTGTCGAATAAATGAGAAAACAACGACAATATTTTTATTTAATGAGGTAGATGTGCAATCTTTTTCAGTAAAGGTGATAGAAATACGATATTTTTTGCTGAAGAGGGTAGCAATATTATCATACTCTTCAAAAAGTACTGTAGCGGTTATTTTTCATAATTAATCGACAAATTTTGTTCACTCTAATTAAATCAATAAAATGTGAATTTTAAATACTAGCGGCACTTATACAGCTCCACATCATTTTTAAACTACACCCCTCCTCTCCACAACCTTACCTTCTATTAGAAGTACCCATATTTAGCACGGTTGAACTAAAAATATTGATTCCTCTTCTTTCCGCTATTTTTATCGACTATTTTTGAGGCACTAAGTGCCACATTCTTTTTTACAATAAGAGATATTAATAAATCGCGATCTTTTAAGATACAGCCAAATTATAATGTTCTAAGATTGTCTCACAAAAATTTATTAACTTTTCTTGAAACATTTTTTTTTTCGTTAATCTTACAGATACGTGTATGAGGTCTGCTCAAAAAGTATGGCGTATTTTATGTTTTTTTCAAAAATTATTTGTTTATTCATGAATATTTATTTTTTCCTGTTCAAAGTAATCCCCACCAGATATTATACACTTATGCCAACGTTTTTTCGAATCCTCGAACCACTACGAAAATTATTTTTTGTGGTCTGGTTCAGCTACTCTTTCGATGGCGTCTTTATCTCCTCAAACGGAGCGTAGCGTCATTCTTTCATGGAACTTTTCAGTTTCGAAAACAAGATCTGGAGAATACGGTGGCTGTGGCATTATTAGTGTGTTGTTTTTTGTTCTTCCAAAAATCCGGACGTTTCTGGCGGATTGCTTCACGCAACTTGCACATAATTTGCAGGTAATATTCCTTATTGAACGTTCTACCCTGTGGCAAGAATTGATGATGAACCACGCTAGTGCAATCGAAGAAAACTGTAAGCAAATCCTTCACATTCGACCAAACTTGGCGCTTTTTTCGGTCTTGGCTCGTACGTCATCTGCCATTGGGATTATTGAGCTTTGGTTTCCACGTCATAACCATAAACCCATGATTCGTCACCAGTTATGACCCTTTGGAGCAAATTTGGGTCATCGCGCAATGTTAATGCAATGCAGTTTTTGGTCGAAATTGAGCAAAAATCGAAGACGAGCAAAACACGTGCAAGCTGAACATTCAAAATGGCCGAACTTATCGGCATAAGTGAGAGACATAAGTAGCAACATAACGCCGCAAAAAATTGAAAATCGAATATACGTAACCCGCGGTATTTCAAAATTCGCGATACTTTTTCGTATAGTAATAAGGAGATTTATATAGCATTATTGATAAATGGGAAGGTTTATGGAATTAAATAACTATTGTGGTTTTGTGTATACCTATGTGTATGTGAATGTAATACACAAATAGTATTTATAGGGAAGGAAGTAAATGATTGCTCTCGAAAAAGGGAATTATTATGATTGGCAAGCCATGGAGGAAACTTTTTAAAAGATCGATAATATTACGAAGGATTTTTAATTGAAGGAATTGGGTTCAACTACAATTGCAAGACTTAGCACACCCTAAAGTTATAGTCCATAAGTTCACATGATCATTTTAGTTCTATTCTGTTGAGTGTTGCATGTGTACTCGTATATTAGATATCAAGCTTTTGCTAAGTACTTTACTATTTTACTTCCATTCATATATATTAGCTAGTTACGGTGCTAAGTGAAAGTTGTATGCATAATACGTTGGGAATTTATGTTAAATGCGAAGCAAGCAATTTCGATATGAATTCTAAAAATTAACCCTTATCTTCAATCTACTTGATAGTAATATTAAGTTTTATTTAAAGACTTAAGTATAAATACTTAATTTTTTTATATAATTTTATATTTTTATATGAATGGAAGGAAATTAAATATAAATTTAATTTTTCATTTAGTAAATAACAGTTGTGAGCTAGCCTTGATTAAATCCTCTATTATCAGTAGATCAAAGACCTAATCAAGGGTAAGTCTGTGAATTTATTCTGTTTTAATTTGGTAAATAGAATATTGTTTAGTTTTGATTAAATTTTCTATTATTAGTAGCTACTAATCTACTAATATTAGAAGATTTAATCAAAGCTAAGCCAAATACTAGATAAAAATTTTCTTATTAATTTTTTTAAAATAAATTTTATTTTGGAAAATTGAGTTCCTATAAACATTTTTAAGCAAAAATAGTCAGAGTATTAAAGAGGATTATTAATATAGATTAGGGACTAGAAATAAAAATCCAAAGGATTCAGAGTTAGTTAAGAATTCAATATTTCCAGAAAATACCTTTTTAGAAATAGTCTAAACTAAATGTTATGATGATGGAAAAAATTTCCAAAGTACTGTCTTTTAAAAAATATTTTTTTTTAGTATAAATTCACTGATTCATATTATCAACTCTTAGTTTTCCTTTAACTTATTTTATAATCACTGAACTAATAGGAATATGCCAATAAGCCAATTTTGTCTACATTAGAATAAGTAAAATTTCCATTAACTTTTTGTTGGTTGGTAAAATAAGCACTTATTACTATTTGGTAGATACTAACTTTATTATTTCTAATATGATTTAGTTATTATTTCTAATTATATTTTAGTATGAAAAATCCTCTTTAAGAATATAATATTGGAAAAATTATATTTTGATACTGGTAAAAAATCCTTTTTAAAATGAATTTTAATAAAATATTAGCGAATAATCTTGTAAGCTGTTAAACTCGTGTTGATTATTTGTGTAAGCATCGAAATATTATATATAAATACCCTGGTCCTTATACGAAATTTTTATTTAAAAGGAGTTTCTTTTTTAATTAAAATGTGATTAACTGTATAAATAAAAAAGAATTTGATAGTGTTTGCCATTAGACTTATTTACCAGAAACAAAACTTTTCAGAATATTTTTAAATGGAATAACGTGAATTCTAGAACTCTACAGTCTTATTGTCAATTATTTTTCTTATTATAGAATTTACTCAGTTACTGATATTCGTTTCCCAACAAAGGTCCTCGCTCTTCAGGCATTAGAACAGTCAGTCCTTGGTTCTATTTACGAACGGCACATGCATATATGAAACCTAGTACTTTCCACTATTATTATTTTTGGAAATGACAATCTTCGTTCAGGATAAGAAAAAATAGATTTATTAATCAGTGTATGAAATTCATTATCCCTTTTTATCCATGCAAAATTTACAAGGGCTACATTTGCTACAAACTATATATTTTCTATATTTAATGGTGCTTTATGAGTCATTAGACATAATAGCACCAGTCGCCTACAACTATAGCGATTGAGATAACGCCCAAGCAACGCACGTACGGGATCTGATCAAAAAGTATAGCGAATTTTGAATTTCTGCAGGTTACGTATATTAGATTTTAGATTTATGTTGGTACTCATGTCTCTCACTTATGCCGACAAGTTCGGCCATTTTGAATGTTCAGTGAACTTTTGACAGCTGCTTTGCTTGCACGTGTTTTGGCTCGCCAAAAAATGGATTAAAGAATCTGTTTCGGGAGCAAGAAAAAGTTAGAGGGGGCAAGGTCTGGGGAATACGGTAGCTGCGGCTTTATTAGTGTGTTCTTTTTGGCCAAAAATTTGCGCACAAGCAACGATGCGTGAGCAGGGGCGTTATCATGGTGCAAAAACCTAGTTTTGTTCTACAAATCCGGGCGTTTCTGGCCGATTGCTTTGCACAACTTGCGCATTACTTGCAGATAATATTCCTTATTGACCATTCCACTCTGTGTTAAAAACTCATGATGCACCACGCCCCTGCAATCGAAAAAAAAACGTTCAGCAAAACCTTCACATTCGTCCGAACCTGGCGGACTTTTTTCGATCTTGGCTGGTGCGGCAGCTTCCATTGGGATGATTGAGCTTTGGTTTTTATGATTCATCACCAGTTATGACCCTCTGGAGCCAATATGGGTCATCATAGACAGAGTCCAACAGCTCCTTAGCAATGTTAATGCAATGCTGTTTTTGGTCGAAACTGGGCAAAAATCAAAGACGAGCCAAAACACGTGCAAGCAACGCAGCTGTCAAAAATTAACTAAACATTCAAAATGGCCGAACTTGTCGGCATAAGTGAGAGACATGAGTACCAACATAACGATACCAAAAATCGATAATCGAATAAACGTAACCCGCAGAAATTCAAAATTTGCGAAACTTTTTGAACAGACCTCGTACATAACTAATAGTTAGCGGTCAGTAATCAGTTATAAGCTGATTACCTCAACTGCTGGTGATGAGGCCCATCTTACGCCTCTGCTATCATAAGCAGTGACAGCGCCTGAGATAATTGCCAGTATCTCCCACAAGCGATCCCGAGATCGTTCCCGCGATATAGGTATCAACCACACCTACCACGTGAATGCCGAAGCCCCTCAATATAACCGAGTATAGAATCTGCTATTTCTATGGGGCATCTCGATTACCGTGGTACCTATTTTTTTATATTGGAGTACTTTAGATTTGTACCCCGACCAGTGAGCAGTAGTCACGAACCTCGTAAACTCCTAACCTTGTTTTGTACCATTGCAATTTACAATATCACATGAAGCATCACGGACCTAATTTTGCCCCTTATTAGCTATATTTTTCCTTTTTATGCCATCATTGGGATGAGAAGCTGGTCTATACTTAACATCTCTCCACCTGGCAGCAACTATAGGCTTCACTTATTCTGCTTGAAGACATTAGAGTCCATTTGCCAAAACTATTAGCTGATAATAACACAGCAGATCCAATAGACTTATTAGGACACCATCGCAATATCCCTACCTTTCCCTATTACCTCTAGGTACTTCTATATTCATTCGTCGCGATAGCGTCGACTGGAACATTATATTAAAAAAATATAACGGTTTTATACTTACGCGCATAGTTGGGTTACCTATTATAGAAGTAGTCCTGAGTTGGGTATGACACAATGTGTGCAAAGGATGAATATAATCTACAGTTGATTTTAAAAAAATATATAGTGGTTTCCAGGTTTTATAGAATAAGTGTAATATATTGAAAATTATTTAAAAATAAAAATTTTGTCGCTTGTATTTATAAAAAAGATTATAAATTTTGTCACTTGTATTTATAAAAAATGCTTTTACTTTTTCAAAAACTTATTAAAGTTGAAAAAAACTTAAATTTAAAATATTCCATTATTTTCGGATAAGGTTAGGGCCAGTTCGAGTTAAGCTAACAGTTATTGCGTCACACTTCTAAAAATTCCAATTTAAATCTCGTTATCCTTTTAGGAAAAATATCCTAAAACGATAATATTTTAAAATATCAAATTTGAATAAAATCTTGTTAAAAAAATAATTCAAGGAAGGATCTATCTACTTGACAAAAAATCTTCTTAACAAAATATTTAAAAAAAATGATTAATAATAGATTTTATTTGTAATTTAAATTATATTTCAATTATAAAATAAAAGAATATTCTTTTATACAAAATATTTGATTTTTAAATTGATGAAGTTGTTAATTGAAATTTATTTTGGATCAATTTTTTTAACTATGAATTAAACATGAAAATTACTTTACTTATTAGTTGTGCTTACATAATGAATATTTATTTTTGTATACACATCAGATCTCAACGAACTATGATTGATTATATCGGAGGTAGTTTAACGCTGCAACGTTTATAAGTTTTGATTATTACGAATATTTCAGTTCAAGTATATTAGTGGGAAGAGCACACTCTACTTTTGATTTTCAATTGTATTTTTTATAACTCTTTAATTATAACTAAATTAACATTATAGCTTAGTTTAGGTATGAAAAAAAAAATGAAAAGCAAGGTCCCTTACTACAATAGATGGATTTCACGAGATCGCGTATATATTCAATATTTCTACTTATTCGATTTATGTTGAATTCACAGAAAATTTTGTTACTGGTAAAGTTATTGGTTACATGTTGTTAGAGTCATATTTTAAAATTGCATTATCGTTTAAAAATGTAGGATACTAAATTTTATTAGCTTTTTTCTGATATAAATTTTATTATAATTTTACTATATTATATATTATTTTGCTTTTCTGTTATAGTTTTCTTAAAACATAATAGATTGTGAAAATGATTAGAAACTTCATGCTTATCCAAGTTCTGGCAACAATGGGTTCCAATTTTTATTGTAAAGATGTGAATGTTAGGCACTCTCCAAAAGTTGTTTTGTTGCAGTTTGAAGGAGGTTAATTAATTTCAGTTTGAAGGAGGCTAATAAGTCTACTATATAGGTTCCATATTAATCACTTATCTAGGTAAAGTCACAAATACCATACTTCATCATACTGTGGAATTATGTTGCTATTAAGGTATTAAGGGGTAGGTATTTCTTGGCAAAGTGTGAAAGTAATGTGAGCACTCTTCTGTTCATTTAACTTCACTCGTCATCTCTTAAACCAGGACAAAAGGTTGTGGATTTGGGATTGTAAATTGTTGGAAGCTATGTCAGGATTTATATTGGTAGTAAGTATGACCGTATCGTCTGCATAAGTTGCAATGATAGTATTAGAATCAGCTGGGATGTCATGGATATAAATATTATATAAGATGGGGCCAAGTATACAGGCTTGTGAGACTCCGGCTAGAATAGGATATATTTCCGAGGATTCTGAGTTAATTGCAACTTGGAAATAATGTTGGGAGAGCTATGAATTTATGACAAGGCAGTGTGTTGAAGGAAGAAAGCTCTTGAGTTTCCAGAGGAGTCTAGGATGCCATATACGATTAAAAGTTTGGGAGATATCTAAAAATACTCCTGGGCAATATTCTTTTCTCTCAAGAGAGGATACAATAACACGATAGCTTTGCTGGATAGTGGAGTGTTTGGATCGGAAGCCAAATAATTTTTTCATTAACTAGGATATTGGGTAGAGTCCTTTTAATAAGAGTTTTTCAAATATCTTACCAAGAATTGGTAAGAGGCTGATAAGTCTATAGGAGATAGAAGAATTAATGGGTTTATTTGGTTTAGAAATTCTTTTAATTACAGAAAATTTCCAGAGTAAAGGAGAATAGCCTGGGTGTAGGATACTATTGCAAATATACGTATTTAAAACTAAATAAACTTTCAAGAAATTTGCTTTATAATAGGAGCTGTTATTAGATCATACATAGTAGCTTTTTTATTGGGAGGGTGCAGAAGGGTAGATTTAATTTCCGAGAGCTACAAATTTTTGGGCGGAAGAGTCATAGGGCCTGGACACAATAATTCTTCGATAATTTTGTTAGTATGTGATTTTTCTTTTTTATCATCATTTGGAATAAAAGTATTTACCAAATGTTTAGCAAATACTTCGGCTTTTTTGTCTGTTTTGTCCAGTAAACGTCATTTTATTTTAGTGGGTGTGATGTTCTTTTGTACGAAAGTATTCGTCTAGTGGCTTTACATAAAGAAATACTGTCATTAAGAGACCTTATATAAATTTAATGCGTTTATTACAATATTTTCTAATATCCATAAGTTTTTATTTGTAGCTAGGCATTCGTAAGCGTTGCCACTACGTTATATTGTATAATGTCCGTGTTTTTGTTGGAAAATTTTGTTGTTGTGCTTGTGACGTATTTTAAGAGACGTGGGCGGTTGTGACTGCATGTTTTATATATAAAGTGAGGTCATGTACAGCATCATTAATGTCGGTTGATGTTTTAAGGCAATCTGTTCATCTAATTTGTTTCTAAATACGAGGTCTGTTCAAAAAGGATAGCGAATTTTGAATTTCCGCGGGTAACGTATATTCGATTTTCGACTTTAACACAAGCAACTATGAGAATTGACCATTTCGACAATGCTGTGCACGGTGCTTTTGACAATCTCAGCTGAAACCCCTAATTCTTCTCAATTCAGTATCGGAAATTTCAAAATATATGAGGTCACCTATAATTTCACTGCTACAAATCGCATAAACTTCTCTCAAAAAATAATATTTACATTAAATTACCAAATTAGCCGTTAACAGTTAGGCAAATAATTGCAGAGAAACTTAAAGCGAAAACACGTTGGACAGCTACAACGCATCCCTTAAGAAGAACTGATGAGTAACGAATAACAAAAATAAAGTGAAAATATTTTCTACATACTCCTTTCAAAATTGCTTACAATTGATTTAAAATACGAGGTCTGTTCAAAAAGTATCGCCAATTTTGAAGTTCAAAAAGTATCGCCAATTTTGACGTATATTCGATTTTCAAATTTTTTTGTGGCGTTATGTTGATACTCATGTCTCTCACTTATGCCGACAAGTTGGGCCATTTTGCATTTTGAATGGTCAGTTAATTTTTGACACCTGGTTTGCTAACACGTGTTTTGGGTCGTCTTCGATTTTTGACCATTTTCGACCAAAAACAGCATCGCATTAACATTGCTAAGGAGCTGTTGGACACTGTCCGCTCTAGATGATCATAACTGGTGACGAATCATGGGTTTATGGTTATAACGTGGGAACCAAAGCTCAACCATCCTAATAGAAGCTGCCGCACAAGCCAAGACCGAAAAAAGCGCGCCAATTTCGGTCGAATGAGAAGGTTTTGCTTACAGTTTTCGTCGATTGCAGCGTTCTTGCCACAGGGTAGAACGGTCAATAAGGAATATTACCTAGAAATTATGCGCAAGTTGGGTGAAGCAATCTTTTGCACCATGATAACACCCATGCTCACGCATCGTTGCTTGCGCGCGAATTTTTGGCCAAAGCCAACACACTAATAAAGCCGCAGCCACCATATTCCCCAGATCTGGCCCCCTGTAACTTTTTCTTGTTCTCGAAACAGATTCTTTGATCCATTTTTTGGAATGGGCAAAAATTGAAGACGAGCCAAAACACTTGCCAGCAAACCAGCTGTCATAAATTAACTGAACTTTCAAAATGGCCGAACTTGTTGGCATCAGTGAGAAACATGAGTACTAACATAACGCCATAAAAAAATCGAAAATCTAATAAACGTAACCAGTGGAAATTCAAAATTCGCAATACTTTTTGAACAGATGTCGTATGTTCCAATCTATTTTGCCGATTATGGGTCTAGGATGAAGAATCTTTAAGATTGGCTTAGAATTAAGTGTATGGAGAGCCCCTAATTCAGTCTATTCAAAATAATTGTGTGTTCTTAGTATTCATCTTAAATTAATGTAAAAATATTTAAATTTCCAATATGAATGAAAAAACAAATTAAAACAATATCTTGGTAAATCAGATCTCAAATTTAATTCTGAAAAACTTTTATAAACTTTTTTAAAACTAAATAAAAATCTTTTTATATAAATTTGAATTATATTTTTAAAAAAATTAATAATAATAACAAATAATAATAAAATAAAATCAATGCCTCGTAATATTGCTGCGAGGCCAGTGAAATCTGCCACAGTTATAAGGTGAGATACTGTATAGGCAAAGAAAAAAATATTGAAACGGCTTATCTACAATGATTGATTCACGTCCAACCGATTCCAAATATTGGCCAGTATGGTGACTGTGACAGAAGAGGATAGGACGAATAATACCGTAAAACTTACTCCCAGTTTTATTAAAAATATATCAAATTTTGATGGGATTGGTCGCCGGAAGAATAGGCAAAGACTCATTTATTTACAATTTTCAAATGAAAGGCCTTGAAATTTAAGCCAAAGATGGCCATAGAAATAATGTTTATTATTTATTTTAAGGAGGAAAAATCCAGCAAATTTTTTCTTTGCTTGGTATATATGGAAATCGGCATTTACACCATGCAACCCTAATATAAGACATAAAGAATGAATAAAATATACTATGCCAAAAAGCAATCAGCATCTCTCACCTTAAATAGAAGGAAAGATAAATTCTTCTCTTCTTCATATCATTAACCACCAACAACAAAACAATTTTCGACATCGAAAAATTTCTGTACTTGCAAATTAAAGTTTAAGAGCCCTATTCCAATAAACACAACGCATAATTCCGTATGTGTAGATATAAGTAATAGCGGCATATCAAATCTTTCTGCCAATACAAGCAAACGTGCATAAGATGTGCTTGTGAGCATTTGATAATCCAATATATAAAAGAAAGGGATAGTCCAGCAAAGTGCCGAATTTGTTCTGGCAGTTATCCTGTATCCTGCCAACTACAAAGAATGCACGACCTATAAAATATTCAAGCTAAAATAAGCCTCCGCCCTAAAACGTTAAACACAGGGTTGAACTCTTTGCCAATTTGTCATTCGCTACGATGTGGCATCTGGTTTAAGCAGCACAGAGCCAATGAAGAATCAATGACAACAACAAATACAACAACAGCAGCAACAATAGCGGTAACAACAGCAACAACAGGAACTATCAAATAATCGTAGTTGGTATATACCTCTTCAATCCTTGTCTTTCTATGGTCTAAATTCTTTGTTTACCTAATTAACACTAATTTAAGATATCCAAATACTACGAACACCCCTTGTAAATATGTTAATGTCAGTTGTGGCCAATTTAGCATCAATTACTCCAAAATAAATGCCATCTTCCACCACAAATCCCCTGTCGCGTCCAATGGATTGAACTCTCATCTATAGGAAATAGGCGTGCTTCTTTGAATAAACCTTTTCACTTAGCATTTATAACAGAGACGCACTTCACCTCAAGATCGTACTTTACTAAGCTTACGATACATACAAAACAAACCTTTCTGAAAATACTGCGCATGGTGGAACAGCTTTTCTTATAAGACTCCAATTTCACCTCTAAATCCCTTCGATCCAAAGTTGTTACAATTAAGACCTCCCAATTTAACCTTAAATAATAACTGATTCCGATTTTTATCCTCCCCATACTGACTTGGAGCCTAGTTCCTTGCGGATAGTGAGTACAACGCTAAACATCCTCAATGGGATTGCCGCGTTGCTAACCCTCGAGGAAAGATTCTTCAAGAAGCTTCAACAATAACTTCCCCTCCAAATCCAACATACTTTCCAACTTCTAGTTCAAACGACCTGATGTCCTCGATTACTTCATTAGCACTCCTTCAATTATCATGAATTCTAGTATTGAAACTATTTCCGATTTAAAAAGGATGTGAAATAGATTTGTTGGAATCTAAAATGTCTACTAGAAAATTATTTCTGAATCATCACAATCATTATTTCTGGCCAGTAGTGATTCAAAAGTATTTTTCATTCAATCTGAAAAAAAAGCAGTATTTTTCTCCTCAACTTAGTACTATGATGCTATTTTATGATTAAGATCTTATAAAAGGCCAATTTGTAATCGATGAGATGTGGTTTCAGAGCTAGTCATATTTTTTACCATTATAGCTTCTGCAATACTACGAGTATCATAGACTGTAAATTATCGGGTGTTATATACTTTAAAAAATTGCATTCATCTTCTCGGAAGAGTTGCTTTTCAAAAATTCTTTCAAATAAGTATTAACAACACGGTGATGACATCCTTGTTTAATGAAAGTTTCTCCCCATAAGATAGAATTTTAAATTTGGGAATAGAAATAACTTGCTCGCGGCTATGTCCTGTGAGAAGGTAGATAAAAAGTCAGCTCAAAGTAAAAATATAGATATTTTGTCTTGGTAAACAAATTTTGTATGTGCCAATATTGCCTATTCCTGTTTTTTCAAACTATATTTAATGGTATTTTTTTGTTAAATTTTTACTTCTTGGTAAATAATCAATCAAAATAATTGCTTGAGAATCCTAAGCTACCTTTTTTGTCGATAAAATAGTATTCTTCCTATTTTCTAATAAACTCTAATAAACCATTATCCATTGATTTGTCTGATACTTTACCTCAAGTATAGTGTTGAATCCTCATTTTATTCATGTCAACAAATACTAACAAATATTCATGAAGGTTGCGGCTAAATATTGGTGGTTTTCAAAATTTTATTTTCTATTTTTTGTATGTGGAGGATATTGTGTACTACTTCAATAGTATTATTTTAATCTCAGTGACCTCAGCTAAGCGCACCATATATTAAGAGCATATTAGAGTTATTTATTTTTGGATACTTAAATCTCAAAATAAATAACCATAATTTTGATGCAGATTTCCTCATAATAAAAATAATTTAGCTTTGATCTGCGCTGGAGTACACTTTTTTATATAAAACTATTTAATAAATGCGCGAAATTTATCTTAATCATAAATTCTAGTACTTAAAATACAACTTTTGAAAATATGAAATTGCATCATTTCTCACCGAACTTTATAAAGTTTGAGCGATGCCTGATTTTAACTAATTTTATTTCGTATTCTGGAATTTTTATTTTTACTAAATCGATTTCTTATGCTTATTTTTTAGATTAAAACTTTGAAAAAATTATATATCCTTTCAAAAAATAGAAATTCAAATGCAATTTTTTAGCATTTAAAGATTGAAGCAAATAACCCAGATTGCATTTCAAGATTGAAGTAAATAAGTCGATATTATTATCAAGTATTCATAATTTTAATGGTTAAAATAGTTAAACGTAGCTTTCAAAATGAAGAATAGATCAATTCTGAGCGGTATGGTCGTGTAATGATAGAAACTTTTTTGACCTAACTAGGTGGCGCAACAAAGCATACGTTACAACACGACAAAATATGCGGTTTTATTACAACAACAAAAAATACGGCTTTTTATAAAACATTTTTTGTCCTAAGCTCTAAGATTTTAATCTGGACAAAATGTGGTTCTAACCAGTTGTCGCCAAAAAAACGTACTATACGGCAAAAAAATAAGTTTTTATTACAACAAAATAAGGCTTTTTATAAAACATTTTTTGACCTGACCTCTAAGATTTTATTCTGGACCATATGTGGTTCTAACCAGGTGGCGCCATAAAACATACAACACGTCAAAAAATACGGCTTTATTACAGCAAAAAAAAATACAGCTTTTTATAAAACATTCTTTGACCTAACCTCTAAGATTTTATTCTGGACCATATGTGGTTCTAACCAGGTGGTGCCACAAAACGTACTGCACAGCAAAAAAAAAAATTTTATTATGGCAAAAAATTTAAAAAAGCAGCTTTTTATGAAACGGTTTTTTGCCTAAGCTCTAAGATTTTATTCTGGACCATATGTGGTTCTAACCAAAATTTGTGTTAATTTGACTTTTAAGATCGAATCCTTGCTTCCTTATCCAAAAAATGGATTCCAATAATAATTATTTTTGTATTTCTTTGAGGTTCTAGTTAATTTTTTGTTGTTGTTAAAAAAATATTCTTAAAAACGATGAAGCGGGCAATCATAATATAGTAGTAATACTAATGCAATAAGAGAAGAAATGTCTTTCTATTTAGGATGCTAAGTCAAAAAGCTTAGTTGATGGGAGAATCCGGTAGGAAATAATATTTATTTAGAACTCAATCAAAACTATGTGGGGTATTATTTAATATTTAAAAGTCGTGTTATAGTATCATAGTTAATGGCTTTTAGGCGTAATAAGTAAGAGGTCTTAATCTTTATCCTTTTTCATTCCTTCATCATAACTTCCTATTAATATCAAACTAATATAGCACCTTCCCGTTATTATTACTCCATCTACATATTAAAGTATTTTTATATGTTATCTATCCTGTTGTATCCCTTTTAAAAAAATTGTATAATATTCAATATCTTTAGGTTAAAAGCGCCGCTATGATTATAAAATTTTAGTGATAAATTGAATCTAATGAAAAAAAAATAATTTGCCTATTTTTGCGGAGCTCGAAAAATCATATTAACTATTGACCAGCTGTTACTTTTCATACTCTATGTTATGAGCATTTGTAATGCGCTGATACGAACCAGTACTTTTTTATATATTAATAAAATAAGTTTTTTTTTAATTGCAAGCATTTTTAGAACGGATTAGATAATGGAACTGAACTTAATTTTGTTACTTCTATTTCTTTATATAATAGTTATGGAAAATTCTTACCCACCCTCAATCAGGAAACTTAATAATCTGCCCTTGTTAAATATGAAATTCAGTTCTAAATCCCCTGAAGATATTAAGAAAATATTGTACTGTATTTTGTTGAAGAAAAAGAAAATTACAATTTTTAATTTCAATTTCCCGTTACAATTTTAAAGTTTGTTCATTTCCATAGTATCATATTTTTTTTGGTTTTTATTTGAGATTCTAATATAAATACAATAAAAATGTCCTTTTATTAAGGTTAAGTCGATTGTATTCCATTTTTGATTTTTATACAACTGAAAAGTTAGCATATTGCCTTTTATGTAATTGAAAATGAAAGAAAATAACCGTCATAAGATTAAAATGTTAAACGAGAACGAAAAAGAAATTATTGCTGGATAAGAAAAAGAAGATGTCTTGTACGAGTACAATGAAAATATGCTAGAGGCAATAGCTGGAAAAATCTTTATAAAAATGCCAACTGAAATGGTATTCAAGGCTTTGGCAGAAAAGACAATTCTAAAATATTCCTGCATTTAAAAAAATTTACACAAACAAGAATCCTTCCTAAACGACTACTTTGGTCATTGCAATGTGGGGTTAAAACTTGAAAAGACATTTTACCATTGAAATCCAGTTTCATTTATTTTTCAGTAGCAATTCGAAAAGTAGACAATCTTAAGAAAAAGAACAATCTGTAAGTTGTCCAACTCAGAAAGAAAACTGAATATAATATAAAAGTTAGCTTAGCACAACTATGAAAACAAACTTAAGAGCTACAAAAATAAAACCAAACTAAAAACTCTAAAAAAATGTCGTTTCTGTTAAGATTTAAAAAACTAAAACAAGGTGTCATTCTAGTATTGTTTTGTATTTTAAGATTTTCTTATAATATGCACATAGAAAATGCATTGAAGAAAAATTTACTATTTTAAATAGAAGGCGACACTGGGTAATAATTCAGTAATTCAATGGTATAATTTGGAATAGACTGTTTAAGTTCGTATTGTACTGCCACCAAAATTCTAATAATATCTAAAAAATATAATATAATTTACTAGAAACCACTTTGTGAATGCTAGTTTATTAGAAGCATATTTGATTCTTGGTGTATATGGTTACACCTTTATATCGACCACATACCAGGTTGAGTTCAAATATAAACAATTTATTTTTTGGGTAAATTATATTCAATTTTTTAACAAGAATTAATAAGCCTTCTTGTTAGAAAGTATAAAAGATTAGGCATGCGCTATATGCTATTGACAGCTTTTTTGCTAGCACTACAATCCGTTAGATTCTGTAATGGGTATTATTAAAATGGGATTCTAATTTTTTTTTAAATAAGTAGGTGTTAAAATTAAATCAAATATTTGTCTATAATATTATGAAAGGACCTGTCAAAGAAAATAAAACTAAGTTGGTAAAAATGTAAACACTATGATTAAAATCAAAACAGAGTTGGCGGTTTATTAGGAACTATTTTCTAGTTCTAATTAACCTCAAAAATAAAAATATAACTGAGAAAGAAAAGTCGACGTGAGATGTGCTCCGAATTTGTATCCAATTAATATTGAAAGAAAATTGTCAATCCACGACAAAAGTTTGTTGAGTTTTGCTTGTCAAAACAAGCTGATCTGAAAGAGCAAAAATACTGATCTACAATTCATTGGAGATATCCCGGCAAATCCCAACAGTAGGTTATATGCGTTTTACCCTTAATAATCTTTATTTTAAAAATATTATCATACAAGAAGTAGACTGAAAAAATTCAAGCGAAATTTAACCCAAATTGATGGAGTAGGCAGAATGTAATAGGATCTAGAAAAGGAAATTACTTCCATCTAAAAATAGGATCTAGAAAAGTAAATTCAGTTTTTGCTTTCGATAATCTTTAGGAATCTTACCTGCTTTTCCTTAGAATGTACTTTTTCGTTAGTTTACCAGAGGTATAAGCTTAAATCCGCTGTTTGATCATAGATGGCGTAAGTGAGCGTATT
This sequence comes from Atherix ibis, assembly GCA_958298945.1. Lineage (NCBI taxonomy): Eukaryota > Metazoa > Arthropoda > Insecta > Diptera > Athericidae > Atherix > Atherix ibis. Next base: position 35,272,477 of record OY282609.1, read on the forward strand.
AAGCTACCATGGGCACGTCATACTTTTTTTATGAGTTTGACATCTGTCAACAATAGTCAGTGCATATTGTCAGTAATTTCGTACAACAACATACATTTTTCCTTTGGTAATCATGTCTAGTTTTGTGCTTGAAAAGGAGCATATGCGAAAAGCTCTGCCTTTCTGCTTCAATTTGAAGAAATCAGCTGCCGAATCGCGTCGAATGCTTATGGAGGCCTATGGTGATAGTGCTTTATCGAAAAAAACGTGTCTGTTCAAAGACGGCAATTTTTACTTGTGAGACAAGAAGCGTGAAAATCGGCCTAGGAAGGTTGAGGACCATTAATTGCAGGTTATTTTGGACGAAGATAATACCCAATCGCAAAAAATGCTAGCAGAGCAATTGGATGTTACTCAACCAGCCATTTCCATGACTTTGCGTGCAATGGGGAAGATTGAAAAGATTAGAAAATGGGTGCTGCATGAATTGAACAATAAGCAGATGGAGCGACGCAAAAACACATGCGAAATCTTGCTGACCAGACAAAACAGAAAGTCGTTCCTGCATCGGATTATGACGGGAGATATATTTCGAGAATCCTAAACGCAAGAACTCGTGGGTTGATCCCGGCCAACCATCAACATCTTCCCCAAGGCCAAACCGCTTCGGACGGAAGACGATGCTGTGTGTTTAGTGGGATCAGCAGGGTATCGTCTACTATGAGTTGTTGAAACCTGGTGAAACTGTCAACATCCACCCCTATCACCAACAACTTATCAAATTGCATAGTGCTCTGCGTGAAAAAAGATATTCCTCCACGACAACGCACCATCGCATATGTCAAAAATGGTTCGAAACTACTTGGAGATACTCAACTGGGAGGTGTTTCCCCACCGCGCTTATTCACTAGATCTGGCCCCTTCCGACTACCACCTGTTTTCGTCGATGGGCCACGCGCTTGCGGAGCAGCACTTCCATTCTTACGAAGATATCCGAATATGGCTTGATGAGTGGTTTGCCTCGAAAGAGAAGGAATTTTTTGGCGCGGTATCCACAAATTGCCCGAGAGATGCGAGGGCAAGTACTTTGAATAAATTTGTTTTTGCTTTCTATGAAAAAAAAAACATGTTTTTTGACTAAAAAACAGCGGATTTAAGCTTACACAACTGGTAACTAAAGCATACTCCAAATTTTTTGAGTTTGTGTTTTAATTTTTTTCACAAATTTTCTTGAAAAAATAAATTAGTGTGCAAAAATATTCACACTAAAATGTTCATTTTGTTAAAACCTCGTAATATTCATATAACCCTGCCATATAAATTTTGTGTTCTAAATTTTCAAAAATGATCTTTTGAAATAATTTGTACAATATCCGTAGTCCCTACCTTTCATTTTTGAGTTCTATTTCAGAAGCTTGCCATTCAATTTGTTTGTTGCCACTTAATTAGATATTCTTTTTAAATATTTTTAGATAAAAAACTGATGATAATTTTTAATTAAAATTACACTTTAATAGATCTTCAGAAGTTACATTAAATATAGTGAAATTTTATAGAATAAATCCAATATGGTGGCATCTAAAGAGTATTGACTCATTGCAATTTGATGGAAAATTTTATATGACAAATATCCAGGGTACTTTAAAAATTGAAATAAATCTCATTATTTTTTTGGGATTTATGATAAAGTATGAAGTAATTACTTAAAAGACTTTTAAGTGAAAAGGAGTAAAATCGGAATTAACAACTATTAATATTTAAGATTATGTCTCAGTTTCTTTGTACACATTTTCAAAACTTTTTTATGCTCAATCACATTCTAATCTGGTATATGAAAATGTAAATGTTCAATTACAAAACTATTTAATTTATTATACAAGAATGCACACTTTAAAATTGCAAATATTTCGCTTAGTCGATTAAATCATGTTACGACTATATAAAGATAGGATAGTAAGCATAACGAAATTTTGCTAGAGTTTTAACAATTGAATCGAATTGTTTCGTAGGCCGATTTTTGGCTGGAACACTTTGATTTTATATATTATTTCACTGACCATTCACAAAATCAATTGAATCAAAAGTAATTATTTTCCAAGCAATTAAATTCGTAAATAATGTTTTTTTTTTGTTGTATAAAATCAAAAATTAACATTAATTGTTTTGTTTTTCTACTATTCCACATTCTACTGCCCTGTCCAATCTACGGAAATTGAAACAATTTCAAAATGTTCGAATAAACAATTTATTTTCAAATTAATACGTGTTATGGTTTTTGTTTTAAAAAATATTTCAATTTGTTTCAAGTGAAAATGATTTTTTTAAAGAAATATTTTTATAGCACAAGCTATGCTAATCGTATTACATGAGTATGAGTAAGGGATATTGAGGGAGCACCATTTTTTTAATATGCACAAGTTAGTCATTTTATCATTGGTTAAAAACCATAGAATAAAAGGCAGTAAATAATTTGTTCAATAAAGAATTATTTATTGTATTTAGAAATTTATTTCTAATTCTCATAAATGATTAAGTTTTAGTGGTTTTGGATTATTTTTTGTCGAAGTCACATAAGCATTTAATAATACGCCGCTAAGTAAAAACTTAGTTTCGGTGATTGCAAATGGGTAAAATGTTATAAAATTTTCTTTTTTAAATACTATTTATTAAGATATTATATTTAATATTCAATTTTTTTCAAAAATCCATTAAGTCGTTGCATCTTCAAAAAAAAACCTGGAATATAAAAAGCACTCTGTATTATTTTAAGAAAACGTTAAATCTCTCTATTTCCTACTTTTCGATATCGTCTGAACAATCCTATAGAGTTCTAAGACTGGAAGTTAATCTACGCTAGTCAGACATGGTTGTAGACATTAATCTATCCAGTTTATCTCTAATTTTAGGGCTGTAATCTGATCTGTTCGCTTAGCCTCTGATCTGAGCTGGGATCGAGTCTTGGCATTTGATGAGTAGAAGAGCTACGAAATCACTTAATCTGCAAAAAAGCTAAAGACTGAAGATGTGTTTTAGAATGTCAATGTTCATAAACTCGATATATTGGAGTCCCTAATATATATTGCAGTTGGATAAGATTTTTGGCTGATCTCTATCAGAAGTATAATAGAATTAAAATTGCGCTTTTCAAATTTATGAAATTGGGAATTAAGACGTTTGATTTCAATATTAACTTCTTTGGTATTTTGTGTTATGCAGTTTTGCTTTGTCAGGTAATCGTTCTATGCCGATTTTTTTACCAAAGCTTCCTCTAAAATTAAAATATTCTTTGAGTATCTCCAGATGTAAACTATCCTTCTCATTTATCGGAGAAGTTTGTGGAAACTTTGCATATATGTTATTGATCATACAATATTGCACAGATCAATTTAAATGAGACCGCACAAACATTTTCGATGAAGAACATATCAGAAATTTTAAAAAAAATCCTCGATCCGAGATTATCAATGAGGCTGGGCGATGGCGTTAGGATGATAGTATTTGGAGAGCATCGTTTTTATTGAATGCACATACGAATTCCCAAGAAATTTTTCAATTGAAAATTAAAAACCAGAATTTTCTGTAAAATATAACAATTGGCGTGAGGTACGGATACGGTGTCGACTACGACAACTATGGCTCACGTTGTTTGATATTGCCGACAATAACATCAGAAACCACAACCAGACATGGCAACATTTCAACAACAAAAAGAAGAAAAATAGTCGCGGCAAATATAGTGGACTGTGGAGTATTACAAAAGTAAACTTTTCCCTTAAGAAAAATAATAAAAAAAACCAAACAACTGGAATAGTAATAAGTAAAAACGAGCTATGGCATTACACAGATTGTATAACTGAATCTGTACACAATTCGTCATTGTTGGTTTCGTGAAGTTTGCTAGGGACTGCAGATGAAAATTGCACCCTTTCACATCTAAGAAGGCGTAATATGCCGGCTGAACCCTTAAAAAAATATGTCGCCGATGATCAAGAACATATCCTAATTTTAACGCATTATATCCTTTTTCTGTGCTGTTTGATAGTCCATCGGTTTCTGTCTGGTGAAAATTGAGATTGCAAAGCATCTGATGCCATAAGAAGGTTGGTAAACTGAAATGGAATATCCGAGAACAGATTATGTTTTTCCGTTTCCTGTTTATAATAGTAGCGAAATTTGTGATTTCTCTTTAGATATGACCAACCAGCTGTTAAGTTCTAGAGCAGTAATTATTTTTGATTCAATTTAAAAATGCGCGATATTACTGATGGTGTGGGCATCTGAATTGAAAGTAAAGGTTTCCGCAAGATGAGTGCCACAATAGCTCCACTGTAAAAGAATATTTGGCGATATTAAGATGCAATCCGAATGCTTCATTACTGTTAACGGAACATGGATTCATCACAGTACACTAGAGCTAAAAAATAGTCCAAACAGTAGGTTTTACATAACGGACAGGCGCCAAAGGAAGCCAAGACGACTTTCAGGGTCAGCAAAGTTATGGCATAATAATCCAAAATGATTACCCTGAAAAGGGCATTCCTTTCACATCCATCGAATTCGCCAGATTTTACTACCCAGCGATTATTTCATATATCGTAATATGAAAATATAACTTGGCAAAAATGTATTTGGCTCAAACGATGAGGTGACTACTGCAATTAATTCCAATATTTATGGTTTGGATAGATCGTATTATTTAAGATGGGATACACAAAATATAAAAACTTTAGACTAATAATGTTGAGCCAGTGCAACACTGTGTGAAAAAAAACTGAATTTTTCACATGAAAATGTTCGTTTTTTAAAGGCCAGGTATTAGTCATACAAGCCTCCTATATAGATATTTTCTCAGAATCTAGTTGAGGGGCTTCGGCATTCACGTGGTAGCTGTGGTTGATACCTATATCGCGGGAACGATCTCGGGATCGCTTGTGGGAGATACTGGCAATTATCTCAGGCGCTGTCACTGCTTATGATAGCAGAGGCTTAAGATGGGCCTCATCACCAGCAGTTGAGGTAATCAGCTTACAATTGATTACTGACTGCTAAGTATTAGCTATGTACGAGGTCTGTTCAAAAAGTTTCGCGGGTTACGTTTATTCGATTTTAGATTTTTTGTGACGTTATGTTGGTACTCATGTCTCTCACTTATGCCGACAAGTTAGGCCATTTTGAATATTCAGTTAATTTTTAATAGCTGCTTTGCTTGCATGTGTTTTGGTTCGTCTTCGATTTTTGCCCATTCCAAAAAATGGATCAAAGAATCTGTATCAAATTTTGAAAAACAAAATTAATTGCGCGGACGCATTTCAAATGTTGACTGTGGCATATGGTGAAGCTACCTTGAATCGAAGCAACGTTTATCGGTGGTACAAAATGTTCTCAGAGGGCCGAGAAGATGTGAATGACGAAAAGCGTGCCGGATGCCCGACCACGTCAACAACAGAAGAAAACATTGATGAAGTGAAGAAAATAGTATTAGCCAAGCGTCGAATCACCGTTAGAGAATTTTCTGAGAACTTAGCTCGTGCCATTTGGTTTTTTACAAATGATTTGGTCGTAAGACGGGTCGCCACAAAATTTGTACTAAAATTGCTCAATTTTGACCAAAAACAGCATCGCACTAACATTGCTAAGGAGCTGTTGAACTTTGTCTGCGACGAACCAAATGATGTGGAAACCAAAGCTCAATCATCCCAATGGAAGCTGCCGCACGAGCCAAGACCGAAAATAGCGCGTCAAGTTCGGTCGAATGTGAAGGTTTTGCTTACAGTTTTCTTCGATTTCTGGGACGGAGTATATCATGAGTTCTTTCCATAGGGTCGAACGGTTAAAAAGGAATATTACCTGCAAGTTTTGCGAAAGTTGCGCGAAGCAAACCGCCAGAAACGCCCGGATTTGTGGAAGAACAAAAATTGGCTTTTGAACCATGATAACGCCCCTGCTCACGCATCGTTGCTTGTGCGCGAGTTTTTGACCAAAAACAACACACTAAGAGTGCCGCAGCCACCGTATTTCCTATATCTAGGCTCCTGTGGCTTTTTCTTGTTCCCGAAACTGAAGAGCCCCATGAAAGGACAACGCTATTCTACGATTGAGGGGATAAAGACGGGATCGAAGTAGGAACTGAACAAGATCACAAAAAATGATTTTTTGAAGTGTTTCGAGGATTGGAAAAAACGTTGGCACAAGTGTATAATATCTGGTGGAGATTACTTTGAAGGGGACAAAATAGATATTCATGAATAAATAGAGGCACGACTAGAAATTAGCCTTTACTAACTATGGCCAGGGTTTTCACTTTTAGTTTAATTTAAGTTTACCAACTATAGTCGTTTTTATATAACTAAATATCAAATTTAAACTAAGCTTTAAGAACAATTGTATTTTTTAGTGCTAGTTTAAATCTAAATTTAAACTAATTTTAAACAAAATTTAACTTAACCGGATATGAATAGTGATAAAACTGTTCACACTGTCACTCGTAATAGTAACAGAAACTTTTGGCATTTAGCTTTTCAATGGAATCTTGTATTTTGATAAACTAATTTAAGTGAAAATAAAGTTATTTAAGTGAAATTAAATGAAGTTAGCGAGAGTAGGAGAAAATAAGTTCGAGAGTATGAGAGAACTTCGTGCGAATGGCAGAAGTTTGCGAACACAAGAGAAGTTTACAAGAGTGAGAAAAAATATTCTTTAGGTACCGGTACTATTTTGTCCATCAAAAATATATGCAGTTTACATTGATCAAAGCCATGGCCTTAAATTCGGTTTAAGTTTAATTAATATAAAATTAAAACTTTAACTGAAAAATTGATCCCTAGACTCTCTGAGCATATCATATGTCAAATTTGATTCTGAATGATCTATACTATACTTTCTAAGCCCTCCTCTAAAGGATACTATTACCATTTTATTAATAAATCTTTTTTTTAGAGTTAAAGTAACTAAAATAGTTGAATTCAGAAAATTTGACAATTCCCCGGCATATGAATGTTTTAGATGCATTTATCTATTGCTTTTGAATAGTTACCTTATTTTAGCATTACTCTCGCTAAATTTTTTTTAAAGGGTTGAGTTTATAAAGAATGAAGAAAACGTTAGATGAATAATGCTAAACAAACTCATGCTTAAACGTTATCATAATTATTGTTGCTATAAAAAGTAAAATAAAGGTCAACCTACATCGAGAAGATAATTTTCCACATAGAACATCATTTAGTAGTAATTTACGTTGACACAAATTTATAACCATTAAAATAAGGAATATTTGTTTTGAATTATTACTGAGAGAAAATATTGCATTTGCGAATTAAACTGAAACCATTCAAATATTAGTACAAAAAGTTATTCTGATGCCACACCGCTGTGATATTCACTGCAACTTCAAATGTAATTTTACAATTGTGTTAATATAAAAATAACAGAAAATCCACTTAAAGGTGTTGTGAAAATTCAATTCCACGTTGGAAAAAATGTAAACTAAACTTTTTAAATACCTGTTAAAGAGCACTCATAACGGAAAATGGAATAATAAAAAAGATTTGTTTTCTTGATACCGTAAAGGAGTAAAACATCAAATTTTATTTGTTTAAATTAATTCCTCTTAACACTATTGTAGTTCACGGTCACCAACTAACCTGGTGAAATTTAAGTAAGTTACCTAGTAGGATAGTGTATCTGCTAACATTCTCTGTTATTAACAAAGTATTCTATACGCTGTTCATCGTAAGGATATCTTTAAGTAGTTTAAAAATGACAGAAGCTAAAAACTTCGGAACGGATAAATTAAAAAGTTCACCTTTTTTGTAATTCCTGGAAATAAAGTTTGCGGTAAAAGCCAATTGTGAATTGTTAGTAGTCAGTTGATATTGCAACTTTTAGGTTGGTTGCATCGAGGATTGTATTCTGTAAAATAACAAAAAACTTTTCAATTCATTTTATACTCTGCGACAAAGGTCATAAAAAATGAGATGGTATAGTGGTGAGGAGAATATACGTAGAAAAGATAAACTTTTCAAATAAACTTAAAAAACTTACCTTAACAATGTGGTTTCTTAGAATTGAAACTGAAAACAGGATAAAGTAAAATTTCTTACTGTGCACCTGCGATAGTGTGTTACAAGGAACCACTGCATTTTTGTTTTCTATTATTATTATTTCTTTAATTTTGTTGTGAAATTATTTAATTGAAAATAAGGTGTTTCTTTTAATTAATTGGTATTTTCTTGCATAAATAAAGTTGAAGTTTAAGTTCAATAAAAGAAACCATTTTTGAATGTTAAAAAAAATAAGTACTTTAAATAATTAATTATTTATTTATATAGTAATGAATATCAAAAAGAATAAAAAATATTTTCATTATCTTTATTTGTAAAAATTAATGTACTTATATCTATGTACTCCTATACCGTTAATGTGATTGGGATGAAACTTTGCACACTTCTTTCGTTCGTTCTGGATTATTGTAAATACAGAGGAATAGATAAACACCCTTCGCGGTTTCTGCAGCAAACATAAATTTTTCTTTTTTTTTTGACTAACTGTCGAAAAAATGTTGATCGATATAAATATATGGAAAAGGTGATCAATTGTTATATATAAGGTGTAGTAAAAAGAAATCCATTATTTTTGCATTAAACTGAAGGTTTTATTTAGCATAGATAGAATGATACGATTTAGGTCAAATATGCACCGTTTTGTTCAATAACTTGTTGCCATTTTGAAGGTAATTTCATATTGCCTCTTTTATAGAAACCCTCGTCCTATTGGCAAAAAACTGCCAGTCGATTTTCACAATCTTCTCTTGAGGCGAATTTTTCACCTGCAAAATCATTCGTCATAGACAGGAAGAGGTGGTAATCATTTGGTGCCAGGTCCGGACTATAAGGTGGATGCATAAGAACATCCCAACCAAGGTCCTGGAACTTCTGGCGAGTCACTATCGATGTATGCGGCCTGGCGTTGTCCTGATGGAACACAATTCCTCTTCTATTGAGTTCAGCCGTAGGGGAGCAGCTCATAGTAGATGACTCCCTGCCAGTCCCACCAAACAGACAGCAAAACCTTCCTGGCTTTCAATCCTGGCCTGATCACCGTTTGCGCCGGGTGACCGCCATTTGACCACGACCGTTGTCGCTTGACGTTGTCGTAAGTGACCTACTTTTCATCACCAGGAACCATCCGCTACAGAAATGGATCGATATTGTTGCGATTCAGCAGCGATTCGCAGATGGAAATTCGGTCCATGAAGTTTTTTTGCGATAACTCGTGTGGCACCCATACATCGAGCTTCTTTTTGTATCCAGCCTTATTTAAGTGGTTCCAAACGGTTTTTTGTGCAATATTTATTGGTTTTTTGTGCAATAACTCCTGGGCAATCGAAACAGTGCTTACGTGACGGTCGGACTAGACGACATTTTCGACAATTGGCCTTCCAGAGCGTGGAGCATTTTTTGATCAAAATTACCGGAACGGAATCGACGAAACCAAAATTGCGCGTGATTGGCTGTTACAATATCAGGACCATAAAAACTATTCACATTTTCAGCTGCCTGGCTTGCGTTTTCGCCTTTATCAAAGAAAAACTGTAAAATATGGCGTATTTTCTCTTTGTTGGTGTCCATCTTTGATGCGTGCTAAAAAAATACTGAGTCAAGTAATCACAAAACTGTATAAGAAGCTTTTTTAGAAGAAATTTTATCTTTCTAACGCTATCTAGTGCAATCCGATCGCACTTTTAAAATGGGAGATACAAACTCCTAAGGCCATCTATTGACAAAATAATGGATTACTTTTTACTACACCTTATATATGGACAATAGTGAGAAACATATGAGCGAGGTAAGCGTATCTCGCAGAAAAAAGTCGACCTTCCGCACCCTTCGAATTCATCACATTTATATATGAAAATATAACTCGTCGAAAAAATATTTGGCTCAAACGATGAGGTGACTACTGAAAACAACGCCTTTATTTATGGTTTGAAGATATACAAAAAAAGAAAAAATTCCAAGCTCTTGAAACTATAACAAAATGTGTTTTTTGCAACAGTCATTACAAACTCTGATATTCTAAGAAAACATCATTATCATCATCAACAGCTCGACAACTGGAAATTAAATTAGACAATCCCAGAATTATTATCGACACTCCCAGCATTTTTTTTTCTTCTTGACTAATACTAACGCTCCACCAACTTTCCAGACTGTATCTTCCTCATCTATACTCCTTTTATACATGAGAACTTGCCTCGTGTAGAGGGCCAGAAGTTCCTTGAAGAATACATGAGGACTAGCAAAACTTGTCTCTTGTACAGCAGTATCTTCGACGTTATGTTCAGAATTTCCGAGCGAAATAATTTAGACTTACTCAAGAAGGCTTTGTTGGCTGCAAGTAGCCCTTGACCGCATATAGGAAAATTATATAACTCTTTCGAAGCTTTAACATCTCTATATCCGAAGCTTCATTTATATACAATCTTGATGAACGCCGCTTCTTATTGAGAATGGTACCCCTCTTGCTTACTCCTGACTCACACTCACTTTTTCCAGAGGGAGATTAAAGGAACGCATGATTCGCGGTCGCTTACTTGGACCATTAATTGATGAACCATTTGGTGCAGTGTATCACCTACGCACATAATCAGTTCACTGGTGATCCTGTCGATGCCGGGCGATTTACGGTTCTTGCTGTCGTGTGATCGATCTATGCTTGGTGGCGACAGCATGAATTCTACAGAACTCTTCTTCTGACTGCTTTGTATGTAGAAATTCCATATAAAAAATATGCAATTTTGTTTTTTATTGAAGTTTTTCAATTATAATTATTTTTACAGAATGGGGTAATCAATCTTAGGCCCTGCACCGCTGGTCTACTACGCTATTCTATGGTTAATTTTAGAACAGACCCAACAGCGAAATGACCAGTGCCTTATAGGGTAGGATCTACCGTTCTACTCAGTTTACATTCCCTTTTTATATACTGGCTTAGTATCGTTCTTAGCAGAGTTGTAAAAAAAATACCGTTTCAGGGAAATTAATACAAACTTAGTCAAACACTGACTAAGCGTGCTATGAGCCATGACGCAGGATATCTAAAGTATTTTCGTTGCATAAAATTAGATCGTTTAATCTAATTTTTTGCTTCGAAAATACTGCTAGACTAAAAAGTAAATTGTCAGATTCTAACGATTTTTTTAATATTCCAAATTTAATTTTCCGATGCCACTTCTTAGAGATTCCAATAGAATAAGCTATAACTACTTAATATCGGAATTGTAAAATGCGAGTAGATTTTATGCAATGAACTTATGTTTTCAGAGTTTTTAAAAGCCTTAATTATGCTAGAATAAAATACTTTCAGTGAATCAGCTTTATCGAACAAATGAATAAGAATTTAGAGAAATTCTAAGCCTTTATTAAAGAGCAAGATTGTAAATAACAAGGTTGCTGAAAAGCCTCCAATCTAGATACAAAAATAGACTGCTAAAAGTGAAGAAAATAATTTATTATTTATTTATTTTTTTGTGAAAAAAAAATGAAGAAAAATAAGAGATTTGCCCGATCGATAAGCAGAAGTTTATTATTTAATATGGAAATTCCTATTATTTTTGAATAGTTGCTTAGAGAATAAGTTGCCTTTGGTTAATTATAATTAATCATTAAAGGAATTTAGATGCAACTTAATAACCAATTTCTAAAAGGTGTTAAAATTTTTAAAATTAGTAGAAATTACTTTCATATTACCAGGTGTATAAGCTTAAATCCGCTGTTTTCTAGTCAAAAAAACACATGTATTTTCATAGAAAGCCAAAAGAAAATTTATTCAAAGCTAGCTACACATTTTTCCCATCTCTCGGACAATTTGTGGATACCATGCCAAAAAATTCCTTCTTTTTCGAGGCAACCCACTCATCAAGCCATTTGCGGATGTCCTCGTAAGAATCGAAGTGCTGCTCAGCGAGCGCGTGGACCATCGACGAAAACAGGTCGTAGTCGGAAGGGGCCAGGTCTGGTGAATAAGCGGGGGGGGGGACCATTTTTGACGTGTATCAGTTTGTCATGTCTTTGTTGATAATCCATCCTTTTTTCACGTAGAGCACGGTGCAATTTGATCAGTTGTTAGTGGTAGTGGTGAGCATTGACAGTTTCACCAGCTTTCAACATCTCATAGTAGACGATACCCTGCTGATCCCACCAAACGCACAGCATAGTCTTCCGTCCGAAGCAATTTGATCTTGGGAAAGATGTTGATGGTTGGCCTGGATCAACCCACGATTTATTGCGTTTAGGATTCTCGAAATATATCCATTTTTCATCGCCTGTCACAATCCAATGCAGACTCGACTTTCCTTTTTGTTTGGCGAGCAAGATTTCGCATGTGTTTTGTGCTCCATCTGCCTATCGTTCAATTCATGCGGCACCCATCTTCCGATCTATTCAATCTTCTCCATGGCACGCAGAGGCATAGAAATGGCTGGTTGAGTAACACCCAACTTCTCCATGAGCATTTTTTTCGATTGGGTATTGCCTTCGTCCAAAAAAGCCTGCAATTGATGGTCCTCAACCTTCCTAGGCCGATTTTCACGCTTCTTGTCTCACAAGTAAAAATTGTCGTCTTTGAACCGACGAAACCAATCTTGGTACGTTGTTTCCGATAGGGCACTGTCACCATAGGCCTCCATAAGCATTCGATGGGATTTGGCAGCCGATTTCTTCAAATTGAAGCAGAAAAGAAGAGTTTCCCGCATATGCTCTTTTTCTGGCACAAAACTAGACATGATTTTCAATGGAAAAATGTATGTTGTTGTACGAAATTGCTGATAATGTGCACTGATTAAAGTTGGCAGATGTCAAAAAAAGTATGGCATGCCCATGGTAGCTTAATACGCTCACTCAAGCCATTTATGACCAAACAGCGGATTTAAGCTTATACACCTAGTATAATAATTTTAGATAACCATCGAAAAGATTCTTTTATTATTTAAATACAATATTAAAAATTCTATCGAAAAACTTTTATTTACCTCTCAATATCAGATATTTATACAAATTTTTTTTGTGAAAAGTTGGTTTATCTTATTGAAAGAATAAAAATCAAGGGTACTATAAAATTTTAGTGCTTAAAACAATAATAAAATTTTTTAGTATCGGAAAAGTTTTGAAATATTTATACCCCATTTTCCATGACTATTATTCGATACTTTGATCGAAAGTGGACTTAATGCATTTGTGTACATAGCCTTGTGTTCGTATCCATCCAATTTGCAATTCATAACAAAACTGATAAAACTTTAAATCTATTTTATGCATACAATACCAAAGATGTAACTTAATATTTTAAAAAATAACAGCTCACAAAAAAGATATTCCACGCGGAATATTCTGATTTGAAGTGATTTTGAATTGTTTCAAATATGTACATGTGTATCGAACTTATGTCCTTGTGGAATAAGGAAACTTTTCCAAGGAGCATAAAAAATTGAATTAAATTTGTAGAAAAAATCTGTATTACTTTTGAATTGAATTTATTGTTGCTAAAGAACTGTATGCTAATAAAATATTTCTATCAGTTCAACACTGGTATAGAAGTAGTCGAGCTATTTTAAGGAAAAGACGAAATTATTACATAAAAAACTTCTAATTATTAAAGATTCGATCGTTTTCAATAAGATAGGATCCATTCGAAACATTGGCTAATCAAATGAGAAAATAAATGGACTCCTTTTTTTGTATCTTAAGCTTGAGATTTTTGATTTTTTTAAATAATAGTTTTATAGTTCATTTTCTTTTCAGAGTTCAAACTCTTTGGTTTTAGGTTTGAAAATAGACGTCTAACATATGAAACATAAAGATTAAATCACATTTCTTTATGAAAGAACAAAATATTGGAAAAAATATTTCTATAAAAATTTATTGTTACTTAAATTTTATAATGTTAATTTATCTTAATTCGAATATCTCTTACAGCATTGGAACATAGGATAGGACAAGTTGTCAAAAACAGATCTTATTTTATGATGCATATGCTAATGTCAGCAGCTTTATTTAAAGGACTACGTAAATTATAATAAGAAATTTGTTTTTTTCCAAACTGATAACATGCATCACTCAAGTCCATATATTACAGAAATGTCAGTTTTATACATAAACATTATATAAGAGGCGGTGTCATTTAAAACCATTGAAGCAAGCCAAAATAAGTTGTTAACAAAAAATGTGGGCGCATTTCAGTGACGGCATAACAATCACTTCTAACTCAATAAGAAAATAATTTTTTTTCTACTTATTAAATAAAAAAATGTCATCTTTTTAATAGAAATAATGGAGAAAAACCGTTTAAACATATTTTTTTATTTATATTCAATGATGTGTAACTAAATTATTAAATATCTGTAATTTACTTATTTATAGTGTGAATTAAATTGTTTGAAATAAATTATTTATTTCTCGCGGGAAAGAAGAGGACAAAGAGTCACACATACAACAGGAACTCTGGGTAAAACTTCATTGATAAACACCAAAGATTTGGATAGCAGTTATATCCACAAATGTAAATAAGTATGCTATGGAAAAGAAAGTTGTACTTAATATTGGGTTGTTACGAAAGTAATTTGGTTTTTTCCCAACAAAGGACTTAATTTTATTTTTTCACAACTAACTTCACACTTAAGATACATAATAATATGTATTTTGATAGTTGATATAGCAAGGCTTGCTTTTGAAAAAAATCGATTGATTCTGCAGAGTAGTTTTTAGTTGATACCCTTTCAAATATGGAAAGTGGAAAACAGAATTTTCGGCATATTTTACTTTTTTACTAAAGAAAAGATAAAAATGCTGTTCAAGCAAGAAAAAAATTATCCGATGTTTATGGAGAAGATGCGTTAAGTGAGCGAGAGTGCCAAAACTGCTTTGCAAAATTTCAATCCGGCAATATTGATCTAGAAGATGCACCAGGTTCTGGAAGGCCAGTTGAAGGTGATGAAGATACAATAAAGACAATAATTGATGGAAACGGGCGAATAATACTCGTAACTCGTTAGATCGCTGGGAGATTAAATTTATCGAATACGACCGTTCATAATCATTTGAAACGGCTAGGTTTTATCTCAAAGCTCGACATATGGGTTTTTCATATTCTTACGGAAAAAAATTTATGCCGTCGCATTGACGTTTGTGATTTGCTTCTCAAACGCCAAGAAAATAATATATTTTGAAGCGTATCATTACTGGAGACGAGAAATCGGTTGTCTACAACAATGTTAAGCACAAACGATCCTGGAGTAAAAAAGATGAACCAGCTCATCAAAAAAGGTTGATGAAAGCCAATATTCATCAAAAAAAGGTTATGGCATCTGTTTTGTAGGATTTCATAGGAATCGTTTATTTTGAGCTTTTACCGAGCAATAAAACAATCAATTCTGATTCACTTAAAGAAAAAAGGTCAGAATTGGTCAATAGGAAAGGTATAGTGTTCCAACAGGATAATGCGAAACTAAATACATGTTTGATCACTCGGCAAAAGCTTTTAGAGCTTGGATGGTATATACTGCCACACCTTCCATACTCTCCAGATCTAGCGCCATCCGATTATTGTTTATTCCGGTCTCCACAAAATTTTTTAGACGGTAACACGTTTAATTCAAATGAGGAGGTTAAAAATCACTTGGATCAGTTTTTTGCCAGCAAAGAGCAAACATTTTATAAGCGTGGAATCATGCTACTGCCAGAAAGATGGCAAAGGCTATTGAATCAGACTGGATAATATTTAATTGAATAAAATATTAATACACTATAAGAAAATTGCCTTTTATTTTTATTTTTAAAAAAACGAAATTGCTTTCCGGACAACCCAATAACAAAATAAAATTGAAAATGCTCAATGTGATTTGTCGAAATCTGTTCAACAATAGAAACGTTGAATTGCATTGGAAACTTAGCCTGTCTGCTAACAAAATGACACCTATTATACTGGACCAACCGTGGAATTTTCCTCTCCACACGTTGGTCAAACATTGTAAGGCCAGTCTTCTCAGTAACCTGGGCTAAGAAATTTCTCAGATTTCTGATTAGATAACTGACATCATATTTTATGTCAACTTACTATATATTATATCCTAAATAATTCCACGTAACCCATAATTTCTTTTTTAATAGTAAATCGTAAAGATCCTAGATCCATCGTAAAGCTCCTAGATCTAATAATTTCTTTTCCAAACTTTTTTTTCCAACTTTTTAAAGCAACCCGCACGCAACATAATATCACCAAATGGCCTCATGGTCATGGCGCTACAAAAAGCTTCTGTCACTTGTTTCAGAGACCTTATAAATAAACAAAAAAAAATACAAATAAAAATAACAAAAAATTGCTTAAAACAATAATTTGATATAAAATCAAGAAAATGATATAGGTTACTAAGCACCTACACATATAATTGGTATTTATGTCTTTTTATTCTCCTGTAATTTCATCCTTAAAGTCTCTTATAACTCTTTAGTAAATATTTAAGGGGTTTGCATAAAGATCTGATAGCACCTATTTCAATTTTAGTCACTTTAGCTTCGAATAATCGTCCCAAATTAGCCTTCTGACAAGGATTAGCCCAAGGTAAGTTATTTTATTGTACACGGGATATGATTTCCAGCAAGTAGTTTTATGTTCAGGATTTTTTGCATCACTGTTACAGTTGGCAACTAATATATTGCATATAACTTTTTCTTAGGTCTTGCTTTGAGGCATATGTGCGTTTGTACTATTTTTCCAAAAATAACCCCATGCGCTCAATAAGATTAAATCCGGGAGACTGCCGGAATGTTTGAATAACTTTCGTGCCCTTATATAAAAACGAAAGCAGCTCGTTGTGCTAGTTATGTTTTGGATCCACTCTCTTGATAATATTTAAAACTATAACTACTAACCAAAATTTGGTCCTCAAAATTTTAACATATCTACGATAGGCCAAGCCACAAGCGCCAACATAAAATACCAAACCATCAAAAAAGTTTTGCCACATTTTACGAGATTTGATAGAAATAAAATTTTATCTTCGACAGTTATACATTGGATACTTTATACATATATCATTTCCACTCTTGGTTGTAATTTTCGGACACATTGAAGATGTCCTTTTTCCGCTAAAAACTTATTGATGAACAAAATTTTATGAAGGGTAAAAAGATTCAAATTTAACTCAATACTCATCAGTTAAATACTTATCGAGTTTTGATCTTATAGGAGCCCTGAAAAGTATCAGATTTTCATCAGTTTTTGATGTTGAAGCTTTCTCTGAGTGATGTTCGTTTTGGAGTACTTCCCCATAAATGCTGTATACTTCAGAATAATTTGTGCTCAGCTTAAATTTTAATGGCAGATCGCTCCTCTTAATTTCGCTATTACACTTTTCGTAACGCACAACAAAAAAAAATTTAATTTATGATTAGTGTATGGTCTTTAGTTTGTATGTTGGGGTAGTAGGCGCTTTTTCCTGTAAACCCTATTTTCAGAAGAGTGGGTCGCTTACAATTGTTTTTATTAAACAGTGACTTTTCAATGTTGCAATGGGACAGCTGAAAAATATTTCATGAATTTTCGTATCAAAAATTTTCAATCACCTAAACTATTCTAGATATTAAGTAAGATTAAATAATTTTTTTTTCCATAATTTATGAAGCACTTTTAAAATTTTTTTCTTCCAAAGTGGCTCTTTATCCAAGCAGTACCAATACGACCAAACTGTAATTAGTTATTGAGGGTTTCAGTTAGGAATTTGTTTATAAAATTTACTATTTATTTCCAGCAAAAAAGTAAATACCTTAAAGAAAATTATTCCAATTTGGTATCTGCTATCATATCTTAATCTTTACGATAGTAATTTTTGAATTGTTTTTCTTTTTTGTAATTATTGTTTATATCAGAGGATTTTTTCAATGAATTATTTAAATAAGTACAAATAATTCAATTAATAATCGAATAAATAAAAATATTACCCACATCTATTAAGCAGATACACTCATATTTCAATAAAGTGTTTTTAATCACGTTTAACTTGTTATGTGGTTTTAAATAAAATGAATGTTTAATAATCAGAATATGGTACTTTACAAGCTAAAGTGCCATATTCTGATTATTTCACCGATTTTATTCAAAGTTAATTCTATGTCTACACCACATTCCCGTTGAGTATCGAAAATAATTACGGATTCTCTTTGTTAGTTATCTTTAAAATTTATAATATGTTATGGTTAGTGAAAATTTGCTTGGTTTTATTAATTTTAAATTACAAAATTCCCTATACAAAATGTTTTTTCAATTAAATGAAATTTAAAAAATAATTTAAAATTTGATAATTTCAAAAATATCTTATCAAGTATTTATAAATTGATCAATAAAAGTTGGCGATAGCAGCTAAACATTTTGGACCCTTCTCAGTAAGTTGATTGCAAGTTGAGGTATTAAAAATCGAAATTGAATTATAATTTTAGTGATTCTTGCATAATATTGTATAACTATAGGCAATTAGCTCAACAAAACATCTAAAACTAACCAATTAAGAAATAACCGTATTACTAAGATATTTACCAGAATAATCATATTTTGTTTTTGAAAATAAAGAGTATTGCCTAGGTATAATTTCTAGTCAATTGAGGGGAAGATAAGTTATTTAGAAATTATATTTTTTAAAATTTTAGACTAATTATGTTGAGCTAATGCAACACTGTCTGGAAATATAAACTAAATTTTTCATATCAAAATGTTCATTCTGTAAATGCCAGGTATTAGTCATACAACCCTCCTACATAGTCATTTTCTTAGGAAATAATTCTTTTTCATTTTAAATAATGCTCTATTCGCTAAAATCTAGTTTACATCTATAGATGTTACTCTTCACTTTTCAGTCTGAGAACTTATTTTGTCATAACAGTTCGGCTGAAAAGTTATATATTATATTTTTTTTTCCAAAATTCATTTTTATTATTCAACATAGTTGCCTTCGAGGGCGATACAGCGATTATAGCGATCTTCCAACTTTTCGATACCATTTTTATAGTACTCTTTTGGTTTTGCCTCAAAATAGGCCTCAGTTTCATCATCGGTCTTAAATTTCTTGCCAGCGAGCATTCTCTTGAGGTTTGCAAACAGGAAAAAGTCGCTGGGGGCCAGATCTGAAAAATACGGTGGATGGGGCAGCAATTCGTAGCCCAATTCATTGAGTTTGACCATCGTTTTCTTCGACTTGTGACACGGTGCATTGTCTTGGTGAAACAACACTTTTTTCTTCTTCAAATGAGGCCGTTTCTTAGCAATTTCTTTCTTCAAACGATCCAATAACGCTATATAATAGTCGCTGTTGATCGTCTGTCCCTTCTGGAGATAGTCAATGAATATTATACCATGCGCATCCCAAAATACAGACGCCATCACCTTGCCAGTCGACTGTTGCGTCTTTCCACGCTTTGGATTCGGTTCGTCGCTCGCTCTCCACTCTGCCGACTGGCGATTGGAGTCTGGAGTGTAGTGACGGAGCCATGTTGTATCCATTGTCACAATTCGGGTTTATTGCGCTTGAACAGCTCCAAACACTGCTCAGAATCATCAACACGTTGTTGTTTTTGGTCCACAGTGAGCTCACGCGGCACCCACTTTGCACACAGCTTTCGCATGCCCAAATATTCATGCACGATATGTCCAACACGCTCTTTCGATATCTTCAGAGTCTCAGCTACCTCGCTCAACTTCACTTTACGGTCATTTAAAATTATTTTGTGGATTTTTTTGATGCTTTCTGCCGTCACCACCTCTTTTGGGCGTCCACTGCGTTCCGTATCAACTGTGCTCGTACGACCAGTTCGAAATTGACGAAACCAATATTCTACAGTTGAAATAGCTGGAGCAGAGTCCGGATAACGTTTGTCAAACCATGCTTTGGTTTCCACTGTATTTTTTTTCATCAAAAAGCAATGCTTTATAAATACACGAAATTTGTCTTTATCCATTTTTTTTTCAATAACAAAAGTTGCTCCACTCAAAATGCTATATCTCACGAACCAATCAACCGATTGCTGTGAAATTTTGACAGGAATCATGATTTTTGCAAGAGGTGACATCTAGACGTCAACGTTCTAAATTTTTCAGCCGAACTGTTATATATGAGGCACGACTGGAAATTAGCCTTCACCCCGGTTTTTCACTGTCAGTTTAATTTACGTTTACCAACTATAGTCTGGTTTTTCATTGTGAGTTTTACTTAATATCAAGTTTAAACTAAGCTTTAAGAGCCTATTTTGCTTTCGAAATTAAAAAGTAGTAGCTGGATATAATTTCAAGTCAATTGAGAGGCAAATAAGGTATTTAGAAATCATATTTATGTATTGGGTTGTCCGGGAAGTTATTTCGCCTAGTAATAAGTATTTTGACAACTGACATAGCAACGCTTGTCAGTTGTCAAAATACATACATTTATTCATCAAAAAAAGTTTATGCTATCGGTTTGGTGAGATTTAAAAGGAATCGTTTATTTTGAGCTTCTACCGATCAACACAATGATCAAATTTGAAGTGCACTAGCATCAGTTGGACAAATTGAATTATTCCCTTAAAGAAAAAAGGCCAGAATTGGTCAATAGGACAGGTATAGTTTTCCTACAGTATAATGCGATACCACATACCATACAAGTTTGACCACTTGGCAAAAGCTTTTAGAGCTTAGATGGGATATACTGCTACAACAACCATACTCTCCAGACTTACCACCATCCGATTACCATTTGTTCCGGTCTCTACAAATTTTAGACGGTAAATGTTTAATTCAAATGAGGAGGTCTAAAATCACTTGGATCATTTTTTTGCCAGCAAAGAACAAAAATTTTATGAGCATAAAATTTATCAGTATGGACAAATTTAATTGAATAAAATATTAAGTCACTATAAAAAAATCGTCTTTCATTTTTATTTAAAAAAACGAAATTACTTCCCGGACAACCTAATGCAACAGTTTTCAATAAATATTCTGGTATAGCTTATGGATTCAATTCAAGGAGTAGAATTTAATTAAAAAATTAAATGCTGGTAATTTCAGCCAAAAATATTATGACCGTTAACTTTAAAGGAGTATTTTTAGTTTTGACTTCAACTCATTATATTCATCTGCTATTGCGTGGGCATAATTTCAGATTTACATGGCTTTATAATAAGAAATATTATTGAAATGTCAGTTATTCTTAGTTCAAAGCTTATGAATTAGAATATGTAAGAATTTTAAATATTTTTTCATTTCGATCGACTAATATTTTACTAATCTAATTGTCGAAAAAAATTATTTGCTTTCGATAAGCCGACTATGCATTGAGACATATTTATAATTCAATATATTTTATTTTTTTATGTAACTCTACAATGATGACGTATTTTACTCAACGATTATATAATGGTATGTACACATATTTAGGGATAGCTAAATTTTTAATGAGGTTATGTGCGTGACACTATTTATTGCTTTAGGAAAGGTGTTCCATCATGCATATGAATAGCGTATTCATTATCCTATATCTACTCTCTCTCTCTCTTGGAACATTTCCAATATTGAGGGGGTTTCATTTTAGTCACAATTACATACAAACCTCAAGGTCCTTTATGCTTATCATACTATACAACATGACCCAAACTGGGTATTTTAAGATGGAAACTATGCAATTAGAACGAACTTCTTTATCCGAACCTTTTTAGGTATTTCCACCATAATATTTTAAGAGAGTAGAATTACCATGGTATAAGCTTAAATCCGCTGTTTTGTCATAGATGGCGTGAGTGAGCGTATTAGGCTACCATGGGCACGCAGTACTTTTTTTATGAGTTTGACAATATTAATCAGTGCATATTGTCAGCAATTTTGTACAACAACATACATTTTTCCTTTGGTAATCATGTCTAGTTTTGTGCCAGAAAAAGAGCATATGTGTTCTGTGCTTTTCTGCTTCAAAAAGCTACCTAATCGCATCGAGTGCTTATGGTGGTCTATGGTGACAGTGCTTTATTGGAAACAATGTGCCTAGATTGGTTTCGTCGGTTAAAAGAAGGCAATTTAGACCTGTGGGGCAAGAAGCGCGAAAATCGGCCTAGTAAGGTTGAGGACCATCAATTGCAGGCTCTTTTGGACGAAGACGATACCCAATCACAAAAAATGCTCGCGGAGCAATTGGGTGTTACTCAACCAGCCATTTCCATGCGTCTGCGTGCCAAGGGGAAGATGCATAAGATAGAAAATTAGGTGCCACATGAATTGCTCGCCAGACAAAAAAAAATCGTTCCTGCATCAGATTGGGCGAGGCGATGAAAAGTGGATATATTTCGAGAATCCTAAATGCAAGAAATCGTGGGTTGATCCCTGCCAGCTAGCAACATCAACCCCAAGACCAAATCGCTTCGGACGGAAGACGATGCTGTGCGTTTGGTGGGATCAGCAATGTATCGTCTACTATGAGATGTTGAAGCCTGGTCAAACTGTCAATGCCCACCGCTACCACCAACAAGTGATCAAATTGCACCGTGCTCTGCGTGAAAAAAGGACGGATTATCGACAAAGACATGACAAGCTGATTTTCCTCCACGACAACGCACCATCGCGCACGTCAAAAATGATCCGACACTACTTGGGGACACTCAACTGTGAGGTGCCTTCCGACTACCAATGGTTTTCGTCGATGGGCCCCGCGTTCGCTGAGAAGAACTTCGATTCTTACGAAGACGTCCGAAAATGGCTTGATGGGTGGTTTGCCTCGAAAGAGAAGGAATTTTTTTGGCGTGATATCCACAAATTGCCCGGGGGATGGGGAAAATGTGTAGCTAGCGAGGCAAGTAGTTTGAATAAATTTGTTATTGCTTCCTATGAAAAAACATGTGATTTTTTGAGAAAAAACAGCGGATTTAAGCTTATACAGCTGGTAACATTTGCTGCGCCATCAGCATTGAGGCTTTTTAATACGTTTGCTTTTTTTAATACGTTTTTACCTTCGGTGAATGATCTTTTGAGAAATATTCTTTTTCTTTTCTTCAATTTCCCTTTTAGAGGCATTTTCATATTTTTTAGACAAATATCCTGAATTTTTCGTTATATTCTGGATGGTTTCTCTTCGCAGCCGACCATATGCGTACTCAAACTTACTCTTGTTTATAATTTTGTATTTAAAATTTCTTACTGTGTATGATTTGTTAATTTCAACCAAACTGTTTCTTATTTTTTCTCTTTGATAAAGTATTTGATTTACCTACTAACATAAAACTGAAGGGATTTTTTAACCGTGTGAGAGGTTTCTATCAAGATGAAGCCGATGGTAAGAACTTTTTGGGCTACATATTAATGAAGGGAAAATAAAGTCCGTGCAGGCAGCACCAGTGGAATACAAACAGAAGTTCAAAATAGCCAATAATAATTTAGAAGAAGAAATCTAACTTATATACCTTACTTTAATCAGTCTTAATTATTATTTAACTTAAAAATATTAAATATGATATCAAGACTAACTCTGTACAAGTCGTAAATGACGCCAGTGCTGATTCATTTTTCAGTAAGTTGGCTGTTAGCTGCGTTTGAGAGGAGAATCAGTGAAAGAATCAAGCTAATTTTAATTTTGCTCAATAAATCTAAAGTACGAGTAGTCTTTATGTTAAATAGAGTAATGACGTTAGACAGGAAGCTAAAAACATACTGGGATTATCGAACTTCATGACCCCGACCGGTAACTAACGTTGATGTTGATGAACGCTTTTAATGGCCTATCCAGTTTTTAAGAATTCATTTTCAATATGTAACGAGGAGGTGACGAACTTGGTGAGTACAAAAACAGTAAAGATACCTTATACTTAATAGAAAAACTGTTGCATACATTTTTTTTAGTGTATTTATATGCTGATTTAGCGACACTAAAATTTGCATAGTAGTCTTGAGTTCGAATCCAGCTTGACAAATATCCAAGGCGCCCTCTAGATGTTGCTCAATGTTCTGGAATATTGCGGATTTTTTTATACTATAAATAGTGTCATTTTGATATTGGAAGAGAAGAAGTTAATAATATTACTTGAACTTGATTTCAAGGACATTTTTGTAAATATTATGGAATATGTAATTAAAAAATTCTAAAATTAAAGGTTAAAAATCATTTTCCTCATAAGACAACAGACTGTATCGAATGCTGATGATAATCTTCTTTATAGTACAAACTTTGTTACGATAAAGAAAAGTCAGGTGGTTATTTTATTTCTGTGCTTTCTTATGGATATCTTATCCTTGTTGGATAGTACAATTGTAATTTCTATCGTTTTACCTAAAAATCCAAGTCATCGAAGAAAATTCCAACCTATACAGAAATATTCCACCCATTTTATTATACGAAACTATAACAGTTTAACAATCCGATTGATTGACAGAATTGAATTTCTAGTTTAATTTGTCTTCCAGAAGTTAGTTAACAAATCCACTTCATGTGACTGAATCTTTGTGGATTCATTTAGATTTATGGTATTTGGCAACTTTCTAGGGTCAAACGTATTTAGTGGGTAGTAAAAATGGAATAGAGTTTTTTATTTTAGTAATTCATGCGATAACGGAAAGTAATTACAATTCGTAAGATTTCTTCGTTGTTCATACTCTTTTCTTTTCAATTCAAGCAGCTTTCACCTTGCAATTTTAGTTGGCTTTTTAATTGAAATGATTTTTCTCAAACCTGTGCTACTTATTTTTCTAAATTTTGACAGTTCATTAATCTCTTAAATATTTTGTTAACACCAAAATGTGATAGAAAAAATACATCAACTTAAAGTGAAATAAGGAGATTGTCTGCTCATTTTTGCTCTTTAGTCGATGTAGTATAGCCAGTCTATATAGAGAAACCTTTGGATTGTTAGTTGGATATTATTTAATGATGTTTTAAATATTTAAAAACTTAAAAAGAGAGCTTTAAATATTAAAATATTAAATATTTAAGAATATCCAACTATTTTGTTTACGTTAATATTTAAATATTTAAAGAAATGAGCTGTACTCAAAAAATTTTATATTCGAAGATATCCATTTAAAATATGGCAAATTGTTAAATATGGAACGCCACAAAACGCCATGGAGGACGAAGTTCATTACTGACGAGAAAATCATATCAAAGTGCGGGATTAGGAATTTTCAAATTAGTTTTTAAGTAAACTAGCTTACAGATATAAAGCCAATGTATGGACAAAAATTTACAATTTTTTTTTCATAGAAAGCAAAATCAAATTCATTCAAAGTACTTGCCCTCGCTAGCTACACATTTTTCCTATCTCTCGAACAATTTATGGATACCACGCCAAAAAATTCCTTCTCTTTCGAGGAAAACCATTCATCAAGCCATTTTCGGACGTCTTCGTAAGAATCGAAGTACTGCTCAGCGAGCGCGTGACCCATGGACAAAAACAGGTGGTAGCCGGAAGGAGCCATTTCTGGTGAATAAGAGGAGTGGGGTAGTATCTCCCAGTTGAGTGTCTCTAAGTAGTTTCGGACCAGTAATGACGTTTGCGATGGTGCCGTGTTGTGGAAGAAAATCAGCTTGTCATGTTTTTGTTGATAATCCGTCCTTTTTTCATGTCGAGCACGATGCCTTTGTTCAGTTGTTGGTGGTAGCGGTGGGCATTGACATTTTGACCAGTTTTCAACATCTCATAGTAGACGATACCCTGCTGATCCCCCAAACGCACAGCATCGTTTTTCGTCAGAAGCGATTTTGTCTTGGGGATCAAGATGTTGATGGTTGGCCGCGATCAACGATTTCTAGCGTTTAAGATTCTCGAAATATATCGACTTGAAACGCAGGAACGACTTTCTTTTTTGACTGGCGAGCAAGATTTCACATGTGTTTTGGTGTCGCTCCATCTGCCTATCGTTCAATTCATGCGGCACTCATTTTCACGCTTCTTGTCCCACAAGTCAAAATTGCCGTCTTTGAGCCGATGAAACCAATCTCGGCATACTGTTTCCGATAAAGTACTATCACCACAGGCCTCCATAAGCATTCGATGCGATTCCGGAGCCGATTTCTTCAAATTGAAGCAGAAAAGCAGAGCTTCCCGCATATGCACTTTTTCTGACACAAAACTAGACATGATTACCATGGTAGCTTAAGACGCTCACTCACGACATCTATGACGAAACAGCGGACTTAAGCTTGTACACCTGGTAGGAAAGCATTACCAACAATACCTGAAGTAAAATAGAAACAGCTGAAGTAAGATCATGAGAGTAGCATCATTCTCAGAAGCAATATATGAAGTAGAACAGAAAGTGGTTAAAATTGTGGAACAAAACTTGAACCGAAACTAAAAATCAAAAAAAAAAAATTCTAAGGGAAAGCTTCGAAACGAAGCAGGCAGAAATACATCTGGAGAAATAGTATATTTAGCATCGGTAGTACCTGGCTTTATACCAGAAAAGATTTACGGACATAACCTGACATGAAATATGGACTATCTCTTAAAAAAGATCAAATTTAAAATTATTAACAAAAAAAATAGAATCCTTAATGAACTGGCAGCTGAACTAGATAAAAGCAAAATAGGTCCTCAAATTTGGTGCTACTTTATACAAAAAAAATTTAAGAATAAAAATTCTAACAGGAATACTAAGTAAAATATGGAGAAACTATGAATTCCTTATTAAGTTAGATCTGGAGTAATAGAATTATCGATTAAATAGAGCAGGAAGGGAAAAACTGTCTTGGAGAGTACCAGTTAGCTTAAGATGATTTTTTATGCCTAAGATAATAACCAAAATTTTTGCCTTTTCAGGTAATATTAAAATTGTACTTTAAGTAGAAGGAGAAGATTACAACCACCGATTAAGAAGAGATTACAAAGAACGGAGCATCAACAAAAACATGCAGCAGAGAATATGATACCACGAAACCTTTTTGCTTTTTGTACGAACTGACAAGCATTATACATTTTTAGAAGTGATTTCAAAATCAACGTTAAAAATAAATCCTCTGCAAGACAAAAAGATGTAAAATTTTAAGGAACCCAATACATTTCACATCTCTTGGCGAACACTAAATAACTTAGAAAAAGTGCGCAACGGTAATGAATTATCTTGTACAGCAAATAAATTTCTTTTAATCAAATTTGTTCTGTAGAAAAAATTAAAAATTAAAAATTATAAAATAAACATAAGATTGTGTATAGAAGCCAGTAAGGCATAACTTATCCAATAAATGGACTGCATGTGGCTTAGGTAAATTCTTCGTTGATTAAGTTGAGAAAGCAAGACTTCGTCTTCGTTTACATTTCCATAATCCTATTATAAAATTAAATCACTTACGAATAATGAATTGCCTAATGGCTTTAAAGCCATTGAAGCTTGCAAGGTGAAAACACTCAGCTACACTGTTGAGAGAATAAGGGTCAGGACAATTAAGTTCAACTGAATACTCAATAAAATATTGTGTCAGCAGCTTGTTAGTGGAGTAGCATAAGTAGCCTAACATAAGCAGCCAGGTGCCATTACAATATTAAAAAGCATGTCGGAAAATGTTAACATTACCAACCAAATGACGACGACTAATAGTGAAAATTGTATTAAAATAGTGTCATAGTTTGTAGTTTGCGGAGGGTAAACAACAGCCTCGACTTTTATGGCTAGCGCTGAGACTACTGAAAATATGTTGAAAAAGCAATTTATGTGCAAATTTCAACTTTCATAGTAATATTTATTTATAATTGGCCATTTTAACTGTAGTATCACTTAAGCGTAAATATTGTTTATTCAGCATTTATACTATATATTATATAGGATTAGATGTTTTAGTCTATAATATTTAAAGGCAGGTCCATATTATAAAATCATCATTCTATTACTTTACATAAAAAACCATGATTTCCTGTTGATGATCATATTACATGACTAGTATAACTTTTTCAATATAAACTTTCATAACCGCCAAACAATATCGTATTTTTTCGATTAATATTAGAAATTCCTAAGAAATGCCCTGAAATGATTTATCGAAAGTCCTTAAAATAGCATTAGATAAAAATAATCCTTTCTTGCAAATAGATTATAACCTCAAAAGTTTAAGTAAATAAATAAATTGTTCTTTAAACTATTCTTTTTATTCCATATTTTGGTTATATTATTTTGATTTTCTTCGTTCAAGTATTTATTAAACATAATTTTTAAATAATAACTTTTTTTTAGTTATATTAGCAAACAATGTCAAGAAGAAGAAGAAGCGGAGTAGATAAAAAAATAAATAAATCTTCTTTTTGTCTCAATCGTTATCTTATTTCTGATATAAGAAGTATTTTCTTCACAAAACTTGATGAAGAAAAATGATTATGGAATCCAGGAAAACTGAAATTGTTCTGAACTAGTCCGAAAATTCATGTGAAATAAATAAACTTTCATCTATATTTATGGTATCAGAAGATGAGGTAAACCGTGATCCTAAAAAACAGATTACGCCGGCTGGGACACATGTCTTATTTATCAGAATCGAATATGCAAATACCTTGAATTTTTGATTATGAAGGTTGTCCACCAACGGTTTTAATCATAATTTCGTAAAATATTGAAAACGTTTAAAATTTTTGCGAAGTCTTCAGTTTTAAATAGTTGCTGTCGCTGTTATTAATTCTGCAGCTACAATTTCCTGCTGTTAAATTTGCAGCTGCGACTGATGATATTGCTGTTGATTCTTTTATAGATGAGTAAAAGTAATCCTTTGATCATCGATTCCAATTGTTATTAATTGGTATTTAGTTTTGCAATTCTCGTACCTCTTTCTTTCTCGCCCTAACATCCGAATAGAAAATATAAATTATTCCGATTTTCTTTTATTTCATTTATTTCTTTACTTCATTCTTTTATTAATATTTCATATGTCTTCTCCGTTTCATTTTAAATATTATACAATAATTTTATTATTTCAATTTTGATTTGAATTTATTTCTCTATTTTTCTTCTTCTTCTTCTTTATGGTTGTAATTTTTTATTAGATAAGATTATAATTAATATTATATATAATATACGAGGTCTGTTTAAAAAGTATCGCGAATTTTGTGTTTTTTCAAAAATTATTTAATTATTCATGAATATCTATTTTGTCCCCTTTAAAGTAATCCACACCAGATATTATATACTTATGCCAACGTTTTTTCGAATGCTCGATGCACTTCAAAAAATCATTTTCTGTGATCTTGTTCAGCTTCTCCTTCGATGCTGTCTTTATCTCCTCAATCGTAGCGTAGCGTCGTCCTTTCATGGAGCTGTTCAGTTTCGGTAACAAGAAAAAGTCACAGGGGCCAGATGTGGGGAATATGGTGGCTGCGGCATTATTAGTGTGTTGTTTTTGGCCAAAATAACAAAAGCCAATTTTTGTTCTTCCACAAATCAGGGCTTTTCTGGCGGATTGTTTCACGCAACTTGCGCATAACTTGCAGGTAATATTCCTTATTGACCGTTCTATCCTGTGGCAACTCACGATGCACCACGCCCTAACAATCGAAGAAAACTGTAATCAAAACCTTCACATTAGAACGAATTTCGCGCTTTTTTCGATTGTGGCTCGTGCGGCAGCTTCCATTGGGATGATGAGCTTTGGCTTCCACGTCATAACCATAAACCCATTATTCGTCACCAGTTATGAACCTCTGGAGCAAATTTGGGTCGTTGCAAGCGGAGTCCAACAGCTCCTTAGCAATGTTAATGCGATGTTGTTTTCGGTCGGAATTGAGCAAAAATCGAAGACGAGCCAAAACACGTGCAAGCAAAGCAGCTATCAAAAATTAACTGAGCATTCAAAATGGCCGAACTAATCGGCATATGTGAGAGACATGAGTACCAATATAACGCCACATATATAATATACACATACGTAACCCGAGAATTTATAAAATTCGCTATACTTTTTGAACAGACCTCGTATTTAGAAACAAATTAGACGAACAGATTGACTTAAAACTAACGTCAGAAACATCAACCGACATTAATGATGCTGTAAATGACCTCACTTTATATATAAAACATGCAGTCTCCAACGCCCACGTCTCTTACAATACGTCACAAGCATAACAACAAAATGGATGGCTTATGGTGGTGAGTAAAAGTTACCTTGGCATATTTTTACTTTCGTTGACTTTTTCTTTTTAAACAAGTTTAAACAGTATTATATTGTTTTAATTTGGGCTTGGAAGCATGTGGTACACATTTGCTAAGTGCAAGTCAAGCCACATACAATACCTTTGGAGCGGTGAAAATATTGATGTTACAAATATTGTAGGGAATTGTAAAAGGCCGGAAAATAATGGAAAGTTATTAAATAGTTTATGGGATTTATATATCAGTTTAGAAGGAACAATTTGAGCTTGACTTAATATTGCCTTGAGCTTCTGATAAAATACCACTAAAGTATGCCTTGTTTACAAACATGCAAACACACTTCTTTTGACAGTAATATGATACATTGTAATTATTATAGTTATAGTCCTTTACGGAAACCTAAAACTCATTGAATATTAATCCGAAAAAAAATATTTTTGAAGCTACTTATATTAATTTTATGTTTATCAGGTTTTATTTGATATTATTACAATCTTGTATAGACTTTTCTCAATAGTTTATATTTTTTAAATGCAGAAACAAAATTGAAATGAAAAAACACTATTTTTAATAATGGCAACATAAAATTCACTTTGAATAATTGCAGTTTGAATAGTACAATAATACAAGAGTTGAGCAATGATAATTTAAATGTTAAAGCTACTACAAAACTTGAGAAGAACAGGAAAATATTGTATTCGCAATGGGCAAGGACGAAAGAATATCAATCAAGAAAAGCTTTTGTTATAGCTTCATGGTTGGATTAATTTTAGTTTACTTGCTTGTTTGCTGGATTGTTTTCTTGCTTTCTGCGTTGCAGAATTGTCGTCGTAAAATTTAAAAAGTTTTTTTACTCATGAAATCTGGGAAAAATATAAAGTTCACATTTTATTGAAATATTTCAACTAAATTGAAAGTCATGAGTTTTGGTGTTTTTATTATGCCAGCACGTCTAGTTCTGAAAACGGAAACGGAAAATCATAAATATGCACTGACAGAATAGGGACTATGCTGTTATAGTATGGTTTATGCTATTACAAAGTTCTTTGCAGTCAAATAATAAATTAACGAACTCTATGCACTGAAATTCATCTTAGTTGATATACTTTTATGAGTATATATAATTTTCTAGAAATTTTTGCATCCACTTTAATTTTATTGGATTTTAATATGTTAGCTTAACGTAGGAACTTTTAATTTTTACTGAAAGATCCTTCTTACGAAAAGAGAAGTTGTTGTTTAGGCGTAAGATAATTAAAGATTTACATGGGCAATGTATTTTTTAAATAGTTTTAAAATATAAATACATCTCGATGGTTATTCAAAAATTTCTATTTTTATATAGCAAATAAAATTATAAAGAATTTTCAAAAGTAAATTAAATTAATAGAAAAGACACCAGAATTTTAAAGAATTTTCTTTGACTGACGTAATTTTTCTAGGAAAGCATCGCTAAATATTGAAGAGCATTGATTGAGATAATTTTTTTAAATAAAAAGTCAAATATCATAAGAAGAATTGCAAGAATATGTATTTAAAAATATATTCAGTTCGTAATGTATAGTAGCGTCACAGTTTTGAAATTTAGAGTATATTATTTTCAATGTCTTTATCCCTTTTCATGATAACTATGATTGATAGAAATCTATTAAAAGTTAATTTTGTTGAACATCTAATTACCATGTTCAAATTGATGGTAATTGGATGGCCAGCAAAATTAAAAGACGGTAACACTATCTACCATCTAAAGCAGCATCCCAGCGTATTCGCACCACTGTTTAGATTTCTTCCTATCTTATGTATAAGACTCGCAATGCTGCACTGCGTTTCTCTGACTTCTTCAACGATATAGTGGCCTTCAAATTTCCCTGCTTCCTCTGAAGCTCCTTGGCGTTTCTTTGACTCCTTCAACTCTTCTGGTGTCCCTACTGCCTTTTTCAATATCTCATAATAGACGATATTATTATCGTTTTTCGTCACAAGCGATTTAGTCTTGGGGAAGATGTTGATGGTTGGCCGCGATCAACGATTTCTTGCGTTTAAGATTCTCGAAGTATATCCACTTTTCATCGCCTGTCACAATCCAAGGTAGGAACGACTTTCTTTTTTGACTGGCGAGCAAGATTTCACATGTGTTTTTGTGTCGCTCCATCTGCCTATCGTTCAATTCATACGGCACCCATTTTCCGATCTTTCCAATCTTCCCCATGGCACACCACAGACGCATGAAAATGGCTGGCTGAGTAACACCCAATTGCTCCGCGAGCATTTTTTGTGATTGGGTATCGTCTTCGTCTAAAAGAGCCTGCAATTGATGGTCCTCAATCTTCCTAGGCCGATTTTCACACTTCTTGTCCCAAAAGTCAAAATTGCCGTCTTTGAACTGACGAAACCAATCTTGGCATGTTGTTTCCGATAAAGCACTGTCACCATAGTCCTCCGTAAGCATTCGATTCGATTCGGCAGCCGATTTCTTCAAATTGAAGCAGAAAAGCAGAGCTTCCCTGGCACAAAACTAGACATGATTACCAAAGGCAAATGTATGTTGTTGTACGAAATTGCTGATAATGTGCAATGATTAATATTGACAGATGTCAAACTCATAAAAAAAAGTATGGCGTCCCCATGGTACCTTAATACGCTCACTCACGCCATCTATGACCAAACAGCAGATTTCAGCTTATATATTCCACAATAGAGTGCTTAAGATCAAGCCCTGTCGGAGCCCCCTCTCCCTCCCATCATCCTGTCGGAGGCCTCTCTCCCTCACATTATGACTTTTTCCCATACATACAGAAGAGTTCTATATTATTTTGGTGATGCCTTCCAGAATTTTACGTCAAGGGTAATAACAGTGCAGTATTTTTTGGAACCTCTTATCCGCCATTTATCCTCGATAGCCTTACGTACACTGCTTACAACCGTACTAACAGTATCTAAATTGGAACGTGCCCTTGTAAAGCAAAATTAAGTTTCAGGTAAGCTTCTCTATACCAACCAGTTAAAATAAAAAACGCTCTACAAGTTTCCCTGCCATTTCCAGATGCCTAGTAGAATGAAAAGCCCTCAGGTCCCCTTACCATTGAAAACAGCACAAGACGTTACCTTTTCCAACGTTAAGGAAAGTTTCCTTCCTTTGATGGATGTTAATACCTCCAGAAATGATTTTGGATTCGTCGAAATTGCTGCTTTTAGCACAACGAAGGGTATGGTATCAGGTCCAGGAGTTTTCTTATCTCCGATTCTTTTACAGGTCCATAAGAATTGTTTGGTATCGATCCATATGTAAATATATGTATCGGTAGCTGGGGGAATAATTAAGTGACAATTGTATCGAGCAGATTAGGGCATGTTAGAGCCACCATACAAGAACATCTCAGTCTCTTTATAACTATGTGATGCAGTTCCCACGGGTCGGTGGCGACTACACACTGTTTTTTCCACCATCGGCTCATGCTACCTTTGATAGCACGTCTCAGCTCACTTATTTATAGCTTACGCTGTTGAAACAGCAAAATGTACTAAGGCCTATACTTAGAATGTTGGCACAGTCTGCTCGCATGTTTGCACTTTTCTCAGAGTTCAGATATCTCATCATTCCATTAGCAACAAAGCTCCTCGGCATCACCGCATCACAGGCATCAACAAAATAGTATGTTAACTTTGCTGTGCCAGTAGAGTGTTGCTTCCTCCACTGAAGTAAAGCTTCTTGATTACATGCGTTTATACGAGGTCTGTTCAAAAAGTATCGCGAATTTTGAAATTCCGCGGGTTACGAATATTCAACATGTGGCGTAATGTTGGTACTCATGTCTCTAATTTATATCGACAAGTTCGGCCATTTTGAATGCTCAGTTAATTTTTGACAGCTGCTTTGCTTGCACGTGTTTTGGCTCGTCTTCGATTTTTGATCAATTTTAACCAAAAACAGCATCACATTAACATGGCTATTGGATTCTGTTCACGACGACCCAAATTTGCTCCAGAGGATCAGAGCTGGTGACAAATCATGGGTTTATGGTTATGACATAGAAACCAAATATAGAAGCTGCCGAGCCAAAACCGAAAAAAGCGCGAAGTTCGGTCGAATGTGAAGGTTTCGCTTATAGTTTTCTTCGATTGCAGGGGCATGGTGCATCGTGAGTTCTTATCACAAGGTAGAACGGTCAATAAGAAATATTGCGCAAGTCGCTTGAAGTAATCCGCCAGAAACGCCCGGATTTGTGGAATAACAAAAATTGGTTTTTTCCATTTTTTGCCAAAAACAACACATTAACTATGCCGCAACCCCCTGTGGCATTTTGTTGTCCACAAAACTGAAGGGCCCCATGAAAGGGCAACGCTACGCTACGATTGAGGAGATAAAGACGGGATCGAAGGAGAAGCTGAAAAAGATCACAAAAAATGATTTGTTGAAGTTCTTCGAGAATTGGAAAAAACGTTGGCACAAGTGTATAATATCTGGTGGTGATTACTTTGAAGGGAACAAAATAGATATTCATAAATAAATAAATAATTTTTGAAAGAACACAAAATTTGCGACACTTTTTTGACAGACCTTGTACACTAAGTGGTGATTTTGTGAACTTTGTACAACACTCGTTGGTGGACCTACCGTCAACACACAGTTTACAGGGGTGGTCGCTATGTTTAAAGTACTTCCAGATTAACTATATGGTGTTTGTTTTCATTAGGCACACACAGTTCATAGTATTTACTGCTCCATCAAAATAGCAAAATATATATTCAGTTTGTGAACGCTTTGTAGTAAGAGAATTTTCGCCACGTTCTCTTTCCATTTACTTCGATACCCTTAAAAAATTGGAAATTATCTACTACCCGTAGTAGACGATTTCCGTTTTTTTAAGGGGTTTCAAAGTAAATGGAAAGAGATTCTGAGTGCCTCTATATTGATGAAGTAGGGAAAAGGGTCCATAGAATTATCTCTATTAGTGTTTTCCTCCTATCCGTATCTCAGATACTGCTTTTAGTAATATTTAATATGACGTATGAAATAGTACTTTTTGACGCATTAGCTAACTATGAGAAACAACACTGCAAGTGAAGGTTTGAAGCATAAAAAATTGGAAGTAGTTATGGTTTTATTGGGAATACTGTATACACATGCTACATTTGCTGTCATTTTCTTGACAGCCGGACTTTACAAAGTTTTATATAAAAAACTGCTTAGAACTTTCTGAATAACCACCAATCTGATTAAAGTCTAATATTATTGAGAAGTCAATTATATACCAACCAGAATTACTATTCAAATATAATTATTGTACTACAGTAGGCTGTAAGTTTAGGACTTCCACAAATATTCTACTTTTCCATTTAATGATCTTTCTTTCCCATATAGCTACTAATTATATTTTATTATCTATGTTATTTCAATCCATACGGGATTAAGTCTTCGATGAAGTATCTTTATTTAAAAAATATAACAATAACTATTATTGGTAATATATTAAGAAATTATCCAATACTAAATTTTAATTCTATAGCGAGTCTCCTTATAGCAACATAAAGCTGGAGAGATATTTTTCTTCAATAGCACTTTTGGATACTTTTTTGGAGCAATACAAAACTACTTCTTTGAACATTTTCTAAACCAAATATAGTGTCTCAATAAAAATACTTTCAAAATATCTAAATTACTCGTAAATATTTTACATGCAATCAGTTTCAAATAAATAAATCGATTTTAAGTTAACTTCTTATAAAAGAATTGAAAAATATCTTCTCCAACATTAGAGATCTTACGATATGAAAAGTATTTCAAAAACCTCTCAAAAATACAATTGCTCCGAGTGCTTAAATAAAATGACAACTTGACATGATATTGAGTTTGACTTCACCAAAAGTATCATAACATGTTAGATAATCATTTAGGCTAATAAGTTCTTTTTCGGGTAAGTTAGATATAAATTTTGCTATAATTTATTAATGTTACTTTAAAGTTAATGTTGAATAATAGTGCATTGCTATATTTTTCGGTTGTAAGGTTACTTTTATTCTACTTACCCGTGTTATTGATAAAAATGTCAGATATTTTCAAAACTTCTATAGTTTAATCCAAAATGGCATTTAATTTTGATATTATTGATGTTGTACTGACAGTAAATTATAGAAAATTTTAACATAAACAATGCCAGTTTTAAGAAAAGGGCGGTTGGTTTTTATGCTTTCAACAGTAGTTATTAAAAATTACTGTTTTTCGATGAAAGTCTACTTTTGAATTAGTATTTCAGAATAAGTTTGACTATAACTCGACATTTATTTTGCATGTTTACCATCAATCAAGAACTTATTATCTAACATGGAGCCAATAACTATTTGCGTTAAAAGATAATTGGACTTATAGTTGTTCCTAATAAAAAAACTTTTTACCATCGATTGTATTGTTTCTAATATTTTATATGATTTTTTACGTACTTGAACGTACAACTAATTTTTCTATTTCAATACTTTGATCCTTTTTGAAGGTACAATATTTCAAAAATTACTCAATTTTCTATATAATACTGAGAAATGAAAATCAATATATCGATCTTAAAGTGAGTTATTACCTGTAATATTAGTCAATGAGTAATAATAATCTAAATTCTACGAAATCTAGATTTACCGTAGATTTCAAGGTAGATGTTTGTGGGTACATACATAAGTGCAACCATAATAGATTCAGATATATTCGAAAATGTCATGTGCTTTATTAAAGCTTTATTGCTACTGACATGAATTGCAACATTCCCTAAATGGAAATAATTATGATAGTGGA
Organism: Atherix ibis; assembly: GCA_958298945.1. Lineage (NCBI taxonomy): Eukaryota > Metazoa > Arthropoda > Insecta > Diptera > Athericidae > Atherix > Atherix ibis. The sequence goes on from OY282609.1 coordinate 35,309,351, forward strand.
AGCATAATCAAAATCGAAATTTATAATTACCACAAGTACTACGGACATTCTAAAAGTAATTAATCATTCTATCCGATGACAGGAAATTTATATCGGAGCTCTATAATTTCATAACATCACTTATTTATTAATGTTTCGAAATGCGAAAATGTCTAGGAATTTTCCAGGCTTACAAATATAAATAAATGAATTTTGTAATTATTTTTCAATGTTTTTTTCTTTTTAAAAAGTGATAGATCCAAATTTTAAAATGAAAGCCTTATGATAAAATGATAACTTAATTTTAATTCAAATAATGTATAATGATTGATGAATAAAATTGATTTATTTTGGATTTATTGTAGAATAAAAAATTCACTTTGATAGAATCTGTCGCATAGAGTACTTTTTAAATTGTTGAGTTGAGAGGGCACATGGTTACTTTTCGTAAAAATGCATTCTCTAAGGTTCCGTATATATGCATTTTCTATTCATATCGTTCTTGCTGAATCTAATGTGCAAGAAACACATAACCAAGTTATTGAAACTACTTTCAGGGTGAGTGCCTCAAGAAGCAGAATTAGAGCCAACATTGAAACAACAGACCTTTTTGCCTAAATATCCGTAGAAAAAAAAGTGCGATCGAAAATAATAACTTTGTTCAACAGATTCCATAAAAATCCTGGGTATTTCCACTACTACTGATTCGAGTTAAAATCTGCATACTAAACACACTATCAACCAAATCAACTTCAATTTTTATATGGTCAAAATTCTGGTTGAAAATGTGAGATTAGACAAAGTGAAGCAATGGGAGTAGCTAAGCTTTTTACGCGTAAGAAATGCCAGTAGCAAAGCAAAGGCAAGTTGAAGCGGCGGTCAATTGCTGTATTTGACTAACCAGCGCCGAATACAGGTCTTCTCAGTAAACTATATTTTAATTGAAAATGGTCAAAACCTCATCTTACAATACCATATTCTTATAAATCCTGATTAATCCTAATATACAAGAACCTTTGCTTCCTAAATTATCCTTTTCGCAGTCTTTTTAAAAAAGTCATTCCCACCAAGTTCTAAAATTGATTCGCCCACCCTTTTCTTAGTGATATCTGAGTTTAAAAGAAGTCCGTCCACTCTTTCCGCTTATTTTTCCAACTTGTCTGCAATACCCAGACTATGTGTAGTGACGATATTATGTAGGAACAAAAAGGCAAACATCAATACATGTGTCTCTAGGAAGCTTTTCCTTGAATCGGTGGGTGGATTGGACAATTCCACATTTTTGTTCAAGGACTCTGAGGTTGATAAGCACAGAACATCATTTACTATCATAAAACTTATTGGCGGTGATCATTGCGATAACAAGTATGGACCCTACCTGATAAAAGTTACCCTTTTTATGGGAAACTGTGGATAATTAGGACGGAAAATTGGACTGCAGTTAATCTTCCTAAACATCGTAGCTTAAATAGTTTTTCAGATAGTCTCGCAATCTTTGAAGACATTGGTGGAAATCATGCGATGCTTAACGATAAAATGATGTGATGCTTAACGAGACCTACCACAATCTAATAAAGAATGAAAGCGGTAATCAGCCGGAGGAAGAGCGCTTTGCAGCCCTCAAATTCCAAACTTGCCATATCTACTTAGCAAATAGACAAACAGACTGGGCCATTTTAGAAGATTTATTTTCATACATTGGCTTAACATCAGACAGCCAGTCTTCTCAACAACCATTTTAAAATTTCGGGCAACGATATTTCTCTGCATCTGGATTAGCCGTATTGCACTTACCCATGATTTTCTCTTCGGTAACTTACCTAGTTCTTCATGCCATTCCTATAATATTCAACTTCCCGTTTTCCATATTTTAAATAAATGCCTCCTTATCCAGAGTTCCTCATTGAATAGAACGTCTTCCATTGTGAAGGTCCTAGACCCAACAATACCTTTTTTAAATTTTTTTATTAATTATTCTAAAAAGAAATCAACTCACACGAAAAAATGCTAGTATTCTTTTTTAATAAATTTTCTATTATTTAGTACATAATTAATTAGTTTATTTGATTTTTAATTTGATATTAAATTTTGATGGACCAAGAAGGAAGTCCCAATCTTGAACCTCAAACGTTCTTACTATACACAGTGGTTATTTGGGCAAATTATTTGGTAGATCCGTATACTCACATATAATTTCTGCTTGACAATGATATTGTGACGTCGTACTCCTAATCAAGAAGAGAGTCTTTACTGATGAAATACCGTGTTTAATGAATCTCAACAACAACATTGACCATATAATTAGAAGGCTTTCGTTGGGATCAACAGTGATATACCGATCATAAAAATGCATAGTCATTCGATAAGGCGCGGACATTTTCATACAATGTCTAGAAGAAGACGAAATATCATTGCAATCTAATAAGAATATTAGCTTAAATCATAGAGCATATGTTAAGTGCCATAAATCATATCAAACCCAATTTAAATTCATCCTGACAAAACATACTCCTCTCTACTAACATCATATGGATTGGAGAACATTCGTCTATGTAAAAAATACGCTATTTCAGATAAAACATAAAACATATTTTTAGAAAAAGTGGCATATTCCCTATGTTATTGTTATTCTAGAACTTTTGTCTTTTATTTTATGGAGAACTGAGCTCTTAGTATAAAAGTTTAATTTTCACCTCAAATTTTTTTGTTAAATTTTAAAAAATTTCGAGGAAAATGAATCCTTACTATTTGTTAATTTTTTTTAACCTCAAATATGATTTTGTTAATTATATCTCTACATATAAGAGGTAATCATAATTATTACTAATCATAGTACCTTTTCAGGATAATATAGAATTTATCATAAAACAATTAATATGAATGCATATCCATTTAAGATAAATGTTATTCCAAACTCCGTAAGAATTTTATGTCAAAATCATTGTAAAAAGTATTTCCTTTTGATGTCGAATAAAAAAAAATTATAATTGTAAGTACTTTTTGTTATCTGATCTTGTTTGGAAGCTTTTCCTTGATTTTCCTTGCAACTATTTGAATTACTGGAATTTGTATACATTCCAGTTGATTGCGTTAAAATAATTAGAAATTATAGAAAAAGTTGTTCAACTTTCCTATACTCATATAATACCAGTAGAATGATTTGCATACTCGTATAAATATAAAAAAATCAGTAATTTTTTTTCAAGCAAAAAGTTTTGTGTAAAAGTTTTGTGAATAAGTTGCAAGTAAATGAAGACAATACCAGGATATATTGCCTCTAGAAAAAGACAGATGAGTAAGAACTTCAGTTCCTTTTCATTAGCCAAACTTTGGAGACAATAAATTTCCAACTAGTACCTATTATGCAGCTTTTTGCATTCCGATTTTTAAGAATTCCAATAGTTTTCAAGCCCGTTTACTCAACTCATTCTAACTAAAAGCTGCTATTAGAGCATGGTATTTCTAAAGAGTAATTAAAAACAAAGCGAATCTAGCTATTGTCAAAAGTGTTGTATTCTTTGGCAAAAGAATGTCACAAACAATGAGAAATGTTTAGTATTTGTTCCTTTGTTCTGTGGTGTTGATGAACTAATGCTTCCTCTAGTATTTGTCTAGTCGTAGACGATGATGTATTATTTCCTATCCTGTTCCTGTTGAATACCGTACAAGAATAAAATGGCCCATTAGGTCAATTTGCTTTGTTATTTGCGCTACCTCTTTACGCTTACAATTAAAATTATTTTGTCTGGAATTTTCTTATTTTTACCTAAGAACTATAAATTACAGAATAATAATAATATTCTCAGATATTCTTTCATTATTCATATAATTACTTACATAGGTTTATAACTATTCTTAAATCTATAAATGAACCCAAAAGTACTTAGGCTAATTACAGTATTTAAGGTTGAGTTTAATCGACAATATTTATTTAATTTTCTTCCGTATTTCAAACTTGATTGTAAATGAAATTATATGATATGAACTTTTTAATACTAATTACAATACCAGGTCTGTTCACAAATTATCACGAACCTTGAATTTCCGCGAGTTATATATATTCGATTTTCGACTTTTTTTGTGGCGTTATGTTGGTACTTATGTACAAGTTTGGCCATTTTGAATGTTCAGTTAATTTTTGACAGCTGCTTTGCTTACGCGAGTTTTGGCTCGTCTTCGATTTTTGCCCATTCCAAAAAATTGATCAAAGAATCTATTTCGGGAACAAGAAAAAGTTACAGGGGAGCAGATCTAGGAAATACGGTGACTGCGGCATTATTGTTCTTGGCCAAAAATTCGCGCACAAACAACAATGCGTGAGCAGGGGCGTTATCATGGTGAAAAAGCCAATTTTGGTTTCTCCACAAATCCGGCCATTTCTAAGAGATTACTTCACGCACCTTGCGCATAACTTGCAGGTAATATTCCTTATTAACCGTTCTATTCTATGGTAAGAACTCATGATGCACTTTGCCTCTTCAATCGCAGAAAACTGTAAGCAAAACATTCACATTCGACCGAACTTGAAGCGCTTTTTTCGGTCATGGCTCGTGCGACAGCTTCCATTGGGGTGATTGAGCTTTGGTTTCTACGTCATAATCATAAACACATGATTCGTCACCAGTTATGACCCTCTGGAGCAAATTGGAGTCGTCGCGGACAGAGTCCAACAGCTCCTTAACAATATTAATGCGATGATGTTTTTGGTCAAAAATGGGCAAAAATTGAAGACGAGCCAAAACACGTGTAAGCAAAGCACCTGTCAAAAATTAACTGAACATTCAAAATGGCCGAACTTATCGACAAAAGATAACGCCACAAAAAATCGAATATATGTAACCCGCGGAAATTAAAAATTCGCGATACTTTTTTAACAGACTTTGTATATAACATTTTTGGTTAAAAATGATGTTTCGTAAGATTGCTGATCCATATTTGTGAACTTCGTAACCAAAAAAAAACGTCTTTACTAATGAAAATATATAAATTTACTCTTTTCAGTTTAGTACTTTTAATTTGTATTCTTAAATATAATATAGTTCAAAAAGGTTAAAACATATAAAAGAAATTTTAGTTCCTTGCAAGAAATCGTATCTTTTCGAAAGAGGTCGTAAAAAATCCACAATGTGTGACATCTGAATAAAAATGTAGTTCTAGTCAATTTTTTTATAGTAAGATATAGCACACTGGAAATAAAATAGATCTGGGAATTCTATGACAGTATAATAATATACTAATAACTTTTTTCTAAAAGCAGTTTATTACTCATTAATTACTTTCTCTCTATAGTTTATTTAATGTCTAGCTGGTGACAGAAAAATAATCATATTAGCATATTTAGATAAAAAATGGCAACTACATTACCCTGCTAGATGTGCAGTACAAGTTTAAACATTAGTTCTAAGAGCATATAAAGTTATAGTATCCAATAAAAAACATTCGTTATAAAAAGAACAGGTTTTTTGGTAGCATTAAGTATTTTTAGAGGGTTGAGAAACAACAAAAGACCAACTTCGTTCTAGGAGGAATTATATATGGGAAACTGATAAAAATGAAGAATAAGTGAAGGCACTTGTGAGGTCATGCCATCGATTAACATTAAAGCTTTTTATGTGATCTAAAACTATTTCAGAATAATAGGCAGAAAATGACTCAACCCAATCCTAATTAATGAACAAAATATGCTTGATCACCAATTTGGCTTCCGATCTGAACACTCGATCACTATCCAGCAATTTGGCTTCTTGATCACTATCCAGCAATGCCATCGCATAATTGATCACATTGCATACACTCTTGAGTGGACAGAGTATTGCCCAGGCGTATTTTTCGATATCTCCCAAGATTTTGATTGTGTGTGGCATCCCGGACTCCTCTGGAAACTCTCGAGCTTCCTTCCTTCACAATTCTACCTTATCATAAATTCATATCTCTCCCAACGTCATTTCTATGACTCAGAATCCTCGGAAATATAACCAGTTCTAAATTAACTCAGAATCCTCGGAAATATAACCTATATATAGGAGTACCATAAGGCAGTGTCATTGGTCCCATTTTATATAATATTTATATCCATAACATCAAATCTAATCCTAATACTATCATTGCTACTTATGTAGGTCATACTTGCTACCCATACAAATCCTGAAATAGTTTCCAACAATTAACAATCCCATATACACAGCCTCCAATCTTGGTTTAAGAGATAGAGAGTGAGGGTAAATAAACAGAAGAGTACTCACATTATTTTCACACTTTGTTAAGAAAAACCTAATCCCTTTTACCTTAATAGCAACATGATTCCACGATATGATAAACTACGTTATTTGGGACTTTACTTATACAAGAGATTAACATGGAATTCACATACTAGATTAAAAAGAGTTGAAGCTAACAGACGTTACCTATAACTTCTAAGACTACTGGACAAATGCTCGAAACTAATAGTCAAAAGTAATCTTCTAATCTAAAATACAATTATAAAATCTATTTTGGTCATATATAATTAAATTTTGGGGTTCAACGAAACGTTCCAATTCCTAACTTGTCCAGGCCTTACAAACAGAGATCCTCCGTAAAATTGATGATGCCTGCTTTTTTGTTCGTAACACCGTAATACATCGTGATCTAAATGTTTCCTTTGTTCAGGACCTGTGCATTTCCCGCTATCAACAATATCACTCCTGTTTATCCTATTATCATAATCCTCTTATGAGAGGATTGTCCTGTACTGCCCGCCCTGGAAATACTCATCGGAGACTGAACAGACAATGGCCTAGAGATTTTCTAGAGTCATCTAACTCTCGTTAGTTGGAGAAATGCCGATGGATTTTTTCTGCCACATATATTAATTTTTATATTTATCTAATAAAATACAACGCACATTTCGGAAAAGTTAGAACAGTTTTCTTACAAGAGCGTTATTATGAGATGATAGTCGACTACGAAATTAATTGTAATTACTAACAGACAATTCACGAATGTAAGGAATATTGAGGTGACTATGGATCATACACTATTCCACACATAATAAAGAACATCGACAATTGCGCAAAGAGTTTTCGATTGGAGGGATTAGATTCGGCTAAAATTGAACCGCTTGCTTGACCCATAAAATCCTATTCTGTATGTCGTTATGGGCTTTATTACTTTTTGAACTAGTTTTGAAGGGAATTAATATAGTTTTGTAAATTTTAGGACGCAGTATTTTGGCTTTTATGACGTAATAAGTAAGCGCTATCCTCCTAAAGTGTTGATGTTAGAAGAATTATCGTAAGTATACATACAATATTATATAGGACAGGGCCAAGAATGTTACCCTAAGGTATACCGACAAGGATAGGATATATATTGCAGAATTTGACATTGAATTGCATAAAATATCTTTTGGAGAGGTTAAATTTTATAATTTTCTTGAACTTTTAGAGAAGGCTGGAATACCATACTCGGTCAAATGTATTAGAGATACCTATAAATACGCTTGAACAATACTCTTTCTGCTCAAGAGAAGATGCTATATGATGACACTTTTAATTTGTGGAATGTTCAGTTCTTAATCCAAACTGCTGATTTGAAATAATGTTGTTACAGTCTACAATGGGGTATAAGCGTTTCAGAATAAGTTTTTCGAGAACTTTTGCTAGGATTGGAAGCAGGCTTATGAGTCTGTACAAAGAAAGTGTATTTATTAATTTTGTGGATTTTCGGATCATTTTCATTAAGGAGAATTTCGATGGCAAAGGAAAACGTGAGGTGCGGACGATGCTGTTGTAAATATATGTGATAAAAACATATTTTTTAGGAAGTCGCTATTTAATTTTTAGGAAGTTGCTTTAAGAGACCTTTTTTTGCTACGGCATTGACTTATACGTATAAGTTGGTTTATTTCAGAAGGGGTGAAGTACTTGTGAGGTGAATTAAGTTAAACTGGATAAGAAAAATCTTTATACATTTCGTCAGATTATGTCTGCATTTTCTCTGTCTATATGCATTTTCTCTGTTAGTTTCCGTCCAAGTTTCGTAATTTTTACTAATGGGTGAGTGTCATTTTTCTGTTTAAGTAGGCATTTGGTGACTGTCCAAAATGACTTGCGTTTCGTAAGTGATTCTAAATAGTTAGTAATTCATTCATTATTGTAATTGCTTATTTCTTGTTTTAATTCCTGTTATAGTCAGTTAAGGTCACGGTAATGGTCTGGCATTCAATGGCTCTTACTCTTCAATTTTTAAACCTATTGACCGATGCAGGAATCAACACTGATGAACGAAGAAAATAACTTTATCATCGACAATTATAACCATATGAGCAATATTTTGGGTCTCACGTTCCAAACTAAACACACATTACATGCTAGTGCAAACGAATTACTCAACACCGAAATACGAGAAACAGTGAGGCAGTTTGAAGAACAACATATTTCTCTTAATGTGAGAAATTTTTCAAATAAATTAATTGCGAATAATATTGAAGAACACCAAACAGATAATTACTTCACCACCTCCGACAAAGCAATATATTGTTTTAGAAATCTTAAGAGCAAAACATCTTCAGGTCCTGACAACATCCCAAATATCATCCTCAAGCATTTGACTGATATAGTTATCCTCGATTACGTCACAATATTTAACAATGCTCTCAACAATTATTACTTTCCATCGTGCTGGAAAGAAGCGAAAGTAATAGCTATCAAAAAGCCGGGGAAAGATTCATCTGACCCGAACAACTTCAGACCCATCAGTCTTACGCCTAGCATCAGTAAAATTTTCGAGAAAATCATACAGGACTCTATTTTACACTCAGTAAACAACAACAATATTTTAGTAGAAAATCAATTTGGATTCAGAATGGGCCACTCTACAATTCATTCAGCTAACAAACTCATGTCGGATATATGCTGGTACATAAATAATAAAGAATGTGTCGGGGCGCTATTAGTTGATTTATCCGATGCTTTTACCTCAGTATGGACTGAAGCTTTAATCTTTTAACTGATAAAAAATAACTTCCAACCGTGCTTAATAAAAACAGTTTCTAATATGATTTCCAACAAAACATTCACAGTTGAAATAAATGGAGCTGGACAAAGCAAAAAATACAGCATTAACAATGGTTTATAACAAGGAACTGTAACATCACCAACGCTATTCATTATCTACATAAACGACTTATTAAAGAAACTGAACAACCTGCCAGGTAAAACATTTACATTAGCTTTTGCAGACGATATAACATTGTACACTGCTGACCGCAAACTAACTAATATACAAGCTAATCTGCAAAAAATGTTCAAAATCACACAGGACTTCGTTAACTCTTGGTGCTTAAGAATTAACTATAGTAAGTGTGAGTCGATATTATTTCGAAATAAAATTGAGTCGTGTCATACCTCGGTTCGGCAAAATTGGAAGCAATTTTGCATTAGAGCAGATAATGGCGAAACTTGCAATAACAAGTCCTGTGTTCGTTACTTAGGCATATGGTTCAAAAGCAACTTAAACTTTACCGACCACATTAAAAAAGCTCTTGAAAAAGCAAATAAAGCGTTTAGGATCGCCAACAAACTGTTTTATTCAAGACTCATTTCTTCCAGAGTCAAAATTATCGCTTATCAGGTTATAATCAGACCAATACTATGTTACGGTAGCCAAATTTGGTACAACGTAAGCGCGTCACTAATTTGGTACAACGTAAGCGCGCCAAACACAAACTACAAACACAATATCTCTAATAAAACGATTTATAACTGGGCAAACATAATTAGGATAGATAACCATATAATCTCTCTTTGTAGGAAACATTTTAACAGAGTGCAACTTGCTGAAAACAATAGCTTAATAGGACATGCAATATATCCAGATGATCAGTACATTCAATATAGCATGGACACAGGTTTCATACCCCCTGAAGCTTTCATCTTTTTGGATAAACACGCATATGTCCAAGACGCAAATAAGATCCCAATTTTATTCCACACCAAACGCAGAGCATCAGACAAAAAAATTCCAAGGAATATTGCAAACAGCAGAAACATAAATACTCTACAATATAACACAGAAATATCGACAAGAGACAAAAAGAAAACAAAAACGCGATGCTGGTGGATCGACGAAGGTTAACCAAAATATCACTAGGGTTATGGATTAGTTATAAGTTTTGAGTATGGGTAGTTGTAAATTAGGTGTAAATTCTTTCTTTTAGGCTAAGTAACAATATAAAAACAATAATAAATGGACTACGTTTTTTTTTAAATTTTTAGTAGTATATGTTAAAAAAAATATAATAGATAATTAGAGAAACTTAAATTTCAATATATTAATGGACTTAGGAAAAACCTTGTAATAATATAATAGCTTAAGTAACCTAGAGTATTCCATCGTGAATCAGTAGGTTAAGAAAAATAAAAATCTACAGTGGTTCTTTAGTTGTAAGTTTCATATGAACACCACCACCACTATTACTGAATAATAAATAAATGAAACTAAAAAAAAAAAAAAAAAAAAAACTCTTGAATTTTTACTTATAAATGTTCGTATTTTTCGTAGTAAGTAACATTGATAATAATGTATTCTTTGTCAGATCGGACATTTTATATAGTTAGATGCTCCAATACAACAACTCTCTCTGTCACACAATCTTCACCAACGAGTTTGTTTTGGAAAATGAATTCCTGTAACTTCCCAGCACCTTTTTTTTTGTTTTCAAAGATCAAAAATCCCCTAAAGGACGTAATCATTTTGTTGTTGTATTGAGTGCAATCGAATAGTGAAACTGCGAAAAGTGGATACAACGTCTCAAAAGAGGAAATTAATTTGAAAACGATTACATTCATGTAGAAAATTATATAAAATTGTAGAAAATAAAAAATTAGTTATTACTTTTCTGTCATACCTCGTAAAGTTGCCTGTTAGGTAATTTCATCAAAAATATTGCTAGCTATGATTTTATTATTATTTTTTCCTTCGAATTTTTACTATTGCCTCCTTAGGTAAGAGTAATATCAATTAGTGGCAAAACTTTTTCGAATTAAAATTTTAAGCAAATGCAATATTTTCAATATTCTTAAAATGGTATTTCTTTATTTTCTTATTAAAATTTCCTGACAAGAATACAAATGAAATCATTTTGGTCTGTTTCAACTTTTGTCAGAATCAACAAGTTCCAGGAATTATTTGATTGATTTTAATCTGGTTAAAACTAGCATTAAGATTATCTCATATAGTCTTTCCAAATCTTTATGGAATGAGGTTATTTCTTATGATTATTGATTATTTAAATATTCCTTTTATAACCTAGTTAAGAATTTTATTCTATGCATTTTTGAGATTGGCAAAAATTCATTAAGTTGACCTTGTCATATCCTCATCTTCTTTTAGTACCTGTATTGGATACCATGGATAGAAATAGAGTTGGAGATATGTATATATGACATTGCAGAAAAGAAAAACATTAGATTTAAGTTATATTGTTTTTTTTTGATGATAAGTAGGCTAATCAATCTTGACGGCAGCTATTCACTATCATGGCCTTTACAAAATCCCTTTTTGTTGCATATACTAATGAACAGATATGTAAAATTCTCGACAAGATTGAAAGTCGAGGCAAAGATACTATCTAATTCTGAACTTATTTCTGTAAACAATTTCTTCCAGTGTTAATTTTTTTTGGTTTTTAATCTATATATAAACCTGATGTCATTTGATCCAGCATAACTTGTGAGGAGGTACTCTCAAAAAAACTAATCTATGCAAGAAATTTAGTCGTTAAATAGTGTTAAAATGTATCACTGCAAAGTAATTGTGTCAAAGACCTTTCTATTAGGTGACTTATAATATTGGATTATCTTAAAATTGTCAAGGGTGGGTGGTGATCTGGAGGTGCTGAATCCGATTTGGGATTTCTAACTTATTTGTGCGTCTAATCTGACCCAAGCATCTTCTTCTACCATAAATGAAGCCACTATGAACTTTTCAAGTAGGATCTCTTTCATACATACGCAATAGGTGCACCATTAACATTTTAATACAACGGTTATTAAAAGAATCATCAATTGCCATATATGGTGTCAGATTTTCTTCGAAGAAGTCTCCTCTTAAGCGCGACTAAGAACTCATAATAACTTCTTTGGAAGACTCAAATTGTCGAAGAATCGATTTTAAGATGCGACGTTACGAGTGGAATATCTAATACCGACTGAAATACGCTGTAACATTCTCTAGCCAAGATAGCTTATATACTATTCTGTATACAAAATAATCAGAACCGCATTTTTTATGTTTAATTTAGATTCACCTTCATTCAAATGCAACTGAAGACTCCCACTCTAGGACTCTATTATAAGAATATTTCACCAATTACGTCTTAACTTAAATGAACTCGCTTCATTATTATCTTGTTATTGGGAATAGAAAAAGTTCTGATATTTTATCTAAATTTATTTTTATGGTTTTTTTCCGATTTTGGACTTTTATAGTTAGAAGTGGATACTTTAAAGCAAATAAAATTTTTAACATCTCGTGTGGATAAATAAAAAAATTGGGAAAATTTTATCGTCTCCGCAACCCAACAGGGAAAAGTTTGAAATCGAGGCTTATTCAAAAAGTATCGCGAATTTTTTCCGCGGGTTACGTATATTTGATATTTGATTTTTTTATTGCGTTATATTGGTACTAATGTTTTTCACTTATGCCGATAAGGTCGGCCATTTTGAATATTTAGTTAATTTTTGATAGCTGCTTTGCTTGCATGTGTTTTGGCTCGTCTTCGATTTTTGCCCATTCCAAAAAATGGATCAAAGAATCTCTATCAAATTTTGTGTGAAAAAACAAAATAAATTGCGCGGACGCATTCCTAATATTGACTGTCACATATGGTGAAGCTACCTTGTACCGAAGCAACGTTCATTGGTGGTACAAAATGTTCTAAGAGGTCCGAGAAGATGTGAACGACGAAAAGCATGCCGGAAGCCCGAGCACGTCAACAACAGGCGAAAACATTGATGAAGTGAAGAAAATAGTATTGGCCAATCGTCGAACCAGCCTTAGAGAAGTTGCTGAGGACTTAAACATATCGATTGGCTCATGACATTCAATTTTTACCAATGATTTGGAGTAAATCGGGTCGCCGCGAAATTCCTACCAAAATTGCTCAATTTCGACCAAAAACAGCATCGCATTAACATTGCTAAGGAGCTGTTGGACTCTGTCCGAGACGACCCAAATTTGCTCCAGAGGGTCATAACTGGTGACGAATCATGGGTTTATGGTTATTACGTGGAAACAAAAGCTCTATCATCCCAATGGAAGCTGCCGCACAAGCCAAGACCGAAAAAAGCGCGCCAAATTCGGTCGAATGTGAAGGTTTTGTTTACAGGTTTCTTGGATTGTAGGGCCATGGTACATCATGAGTTCTTGCCACAGGCTAGAATGGTCAATAAGGAATATTACCTGCAAGTTATGCACAAGTTGCAAGAAGCAATCCGCCAGAAACGCCCGCATTTGTGGAAGAACAGAAATTGTCTTTTGCACCACGATATTGCCCCTGCTCACGCATCATTGCTTTTGCGCAAATTTTTGGCCAAAACCAATACACTAATAATGCCGCAGCCACCGTATTCCTAAGATCTGGTCCCTGTGACATTTTCTTGTTCACGAAACTGAAGAGCCCTAGGAAAGGACGACATTACGCTACGATTGAGGAGATGAAGACGGCATCGAAGGAGAAGCTGAACAAGATCACAAAAAATGATTTTTTGGAAGTGTTTCGAAGATTGAAAAAAACGTTAGCACAAGTGCATAATATCTGGTAGGGATTACTTTAAAGGGGACAAAATAGAAATTCATGAATAAACAAATAGTTTTTGAAAAAACACAAAATTCGCGATACTTTTTGAACAGACCTCGTATACTTACAAGTAAACTAAAAATAAATCTATATTATAAATACAAATTTTCTAAGATCTACTCTTAGGAATTAGATTTTAATTAAAAATAAACGTAAAGTACTCAATTTTTCTTTAACTGAAGCTTCTCAAAATTTAAGAACCTCTATTTAATGGCCGAAGTTATCTATTTAAATTTATAAAGGTGCATATTTATGTACAATATTTACACAATATGTAAAAGGAATTATTACGGTCTGGTTTACGATACCAAAAGAAGAACTACCTATTAAGTCATTAAAAATTCTATTTTATTTACATCTGAATGAATTAATAATATAAGAGTACTGACTTGTGTAAAAATTTTCCTCAAAAAGTAGATGAAAATATTTCAAAATACGATTATGGATAAAATATGAAATCGAAATAATTCCACCTATCAAAAAGAAATCTGCTTTTCTCAGCTGAATCCTCTTGGTTGTTTAGAATTTCAAATACTCAGTAAGTCAATATGAAAATTGTATAGAGTTTTCTGTGAATGATGTGCCAGAAAAGCCACAACCAAACTGAATCTGAGATTTGCTTGCACTTTCAGCAATGTAATAATTCACAAGACACAGATTTCTCTATTAGAGAAGAAAATAAATTACACTATTTTTGCAGTTCCATTTCTTATCAAAGAAGGATATCTACTATTATTGAAGTTTTTAAATTATTTTATTAAAAGAACTTTGGAAAGATTTTAATATCAAATTTATTTATATTATATTTTAGTAATATTATTTTTGCGTTATGTGCATTTTAGTAGCATTTTTGTTACTCGTAGCATTAAAGTTATATAACTATTGAGCTTGTCAGCATTTTGTTTGAATATTAATCAAAGAAGTAAGGATTAACTTCTTTTGCAATGAGAAAATTTTCGTTTATACAACTGCTTGTCGGATATCATTTTATAAAATCATCATCGTTTATTAAGTTCTTTTTTTAATAATTATAAAAACTAAGCTTTTAACGTAATTAAGGTGAATATAAAAACCTTTCAGAAATACGTAACAAAAACTTATTGACATCAAAAGTTTTTTTTATATTAAATTCTCAAATTTCATTACATGATTGTGATCATCACCAATTTTAATTAAAACTAAAAAATCAATTGCTGAAATGGCTGAATTCATCTTTGCAATGATAGATCCTTTAAGAAGGATTTTGGAAGTCAAAAAAAATAAAATCCGACTTCTGTGGCAGCCTATAAGGATATAAATCTGTAATGTTTTTATGAAAAGGGATAAAAAAACCAGTCAATCTATAAAGTTTTGAAGCAGATATTATACAGAAAACTGTCAAGCTATTGAATCACAAAATTTTTGTAGTAAATAACTGAATATGACAGAAGCACTCATTATCAGAGAAAATAAAACGACTACCATGAAAGGATAACTCGAAGTTTAATACCAGAATTTATCGCTACCGAGACATAGCACACAGTCTCTGCTATAGCTTTTAATTAAGATAATAATATTTTGAATGTTTTTTTTTTTATTTGACAAAATATCCAAAAATCATTAATTTTTCTCTATCATCGAGCAACAAGGTGTGAATAAAATTGACCTCATTCTTGATCCGTAACTTAACTTATTTTCAAAAGTAGGTCTAGTTCAAGGTCAAGGTGAATTTTTTCCAGAACATATATTATTTGAACTACTTTTCATACTCTCCGAGTAGATTTATGCTAATAATTGCCCTAAAAAGGACACTTTTTTATATTCTTTTATTAAATTTTCAAAATAAAATATCAGGACTATGTCAAAAACTTCTTAGAGTTGATAGTTTTTTGTATTTTAATGTAGTTTAATATTTTTCTTATATACACGTAATAACGGTTTGAAAATAAAATTTATGAGAACTTAAAAGAATAATTATCATCTCTAATGTACATGTATCTGTAAAATAAGAAAAATATTAGTGGGACCTAATTTAATTTTTCAGAACAACTTATACACTACAAAATAAATCAAAATAAATTTTGGAAGGAGTAACTATGATTACAAATCAAATAATATAAAGATAGGATTAATACAAAATATAAAATTTTTCTTCTGCCAATGAAATTCTATATACAAAAGCAAAATAGTATTGGATTGTTCGGAAAGTAATTTCGTTTAGAAGCTGATGAAGTTGAAGTGGATGAAGACACAATGAAGGCATTAATTGATGCAAACAGACGAATAACAACGCATGAGATCGCTGAGAGATTAAATTGATCGAATTCGACCGTTTATGATCATTTGAAACGGCTAGGTTTAATCTCAAATCTCGACATATGGGGTCCTTATCTTCTTACGAAAAAAAATTTGTCGTATTGACGTTTGTGATTTGTTTCTCAAACGCTAAGAAAATGATCCAATTTTGAAGCATATCATCGCTAAGGGCAAGAAAAGGGTTGTCTACAACAATGTTAAGCGCAAAAGATCCTGTAGTTGAAAAGATGAGCCGGCTCAAAGCACTTCGAAAGTAAATATTCATTAAAAAAAGGTTATGTTATCTGTTTGGTGGGATTTTAAAGGAATCGTTCACTTTGAGCTTCTACCGAGCAACACAACGATCAACTCTTAAGCGTACTGTCATCAGTTGAATAAGTTGAATAATTCACTTAAAGAAAAAAGGCCAGAATTGGTCAATAGGAAAGGTATACCGTTTCTACAGGATAATGCGAAACCACATACAAGTTTGACCACTCGGCAAAAGCTTTGATAGTTTAGATAGGATATACTGCCACACCCACCGTACTCTCCAAACCTAGCACCTTCCGATTATCATTTGTCTGGGTCTCTACAAAATTTTTTAGACGGAAAAAAAATCATTCAGATAAGTTTTTTTGAGCAACGAAATCATGCTACTGCCAGAAAGATGGCAAAGGGTATTGGACAATGCTGGACAATATTTAATTGAACAAAATATTAATTCACTATAAGAAAACCGTCTTTCATTTTTATTTAAAAAAAACGAAATGACTTTCCGAACGACCCAATAAGTTGAACTCTACAAACTTAATAAGAATAGCTACAAAAATATATAAAAAATTAAGAATAGTTATTTTATATGTTTATTTAAATTAAGGTCCCAAAATTCTCGAGAATAGTCGGAAATAAACAGGTACTAATAATTCTTTATAATAGAAACTTTCAACAACATTGAAAAGTTAAGCCAAGTAACAACTTCTATTATTTAAACAGATTATTCTAGATGGTATTTAGACCAAAATGACATTCTTTATGCATAAATTGAGAATCATGCAATTAATGTAATAGCAATTATAAAAATATTTCATTAGTTTGAATTGCTTTATTACAATAACAAAAAACAAAATTTTGTGTAAAGCTATTAATCAAAATTTTTAGTAATGAAAAATCATAATTTTACGATATCGGCATACCGCCTTGAAATGTTTCATGAACTTCCAAAGAACTTAGCATTTAATACCATAACCTATCTGATAATAATAATATTGAGTTACATTGGATATAGAGGTGAATGGGTATTTTGGAAAATGAAACTGATTCTCTCTCTTCCAGTAATAACATTTATTACCATTTTACTTACAAAACGACAATTAACACTATTAGCCACGCAGACAAATAAACTTAATCAATAGCAAACCATCTAATATCGAGTTATTAGTAAACTTATAATAGTCGTTGTATTTTTTTTGCCATATACGCGAATTTTATTCACTATTCTTTAATATTAGAACAATGCCACCATACATCAAATAAATTTGTGATTATGGTTCCTTCACACAAAGCGTGAACTTACCAAATGACCCCACTGTCAAAACCCTATGAGCTTGTTTCGCTATATGCCTTAGCACCCTTATAAACAAGTAAATTAATTGTGTCTTTCCAGTCCCAATTGGACAGCGGTTGTGTCTAAACTCTGAATCTTTTAAAAGAATTATCTGTTATTAACTTTGTTTGATTTTGTTTATTTGTGTAGTAGGGTATGATTATCAGCTCGTCTGTTGAGCTACGGTAGTTTCGATCACAAAAAACGTGGTCAATTTTGATCAATGGCACCCAAATTCGTGTTATGCTTTATAAAGTTTTTCTATATAGGACAGATCCCTACCTTGGGGATTTTCAATCGACGCAAATCATCATCTTTATTGATAGCCAAAATAGTCGCCATCAGGAATGATCCTGTACTCAACGAAATTTGACAAAACCCACCCAACAATATTAGTATAGTCTTCTTTGGGATGAATGTGATAATCAGTTTACTGGGAAACTCGTATGTACCTTGCCCTATAACTGAATGGAAAACAACATTCTCAGCTATACGTAGAAATTCAGACTGGACCAATGCAAATATATTTTAGCCTCCACTGGCCAACTACCTATAATAAAGTCTACTCAATATCCTTGCCGAAATTCTGGGTATAAAGACTGCTTCAAATTAGGATAGAACGTATTCATCTTATCCTTAAGCATTGTGCAGCTTCTCTTGTTCCAACAATTTAATTACCAAGTCTCCTATAAAGTAAATTTAGAATTCATCTAGTCTACTTAAAATAAACCAGCATTGTCTAGGAAATTGGGCACGTCAACCCATCCAAAACTTGATGTTGCCAAAAGGGCTTATAATGATGTAAATTGCCTCCCCCAGGGTTCTGTCTAAGCGATCTTATATATAAACAAAAGAAGTAAAATAAACAATTTATTGTGGAAAAACTCATAATCTTATAATCTGTTAATAAATTGCAAAGCAATCCAACATATTAGTCAACTGACCTACTGAATCATAAGATACTATCATTAAATTGATAGATAATATTTAAAATTAAATAAGGATATAATATATTATTTAACTTGAATTATCTGTCGTTAAACATAAAACTACGAATCGCTTACGATCATAGGGATTGAGTTACGCTCAATCAACGCACCTCCATTACTGGCAGTTTACAGTCAGTAATCAGTTATAAGCTAATTACTTTAACTGCTAGTAGCGGGGACTATCTAAACATCTGCTGTCATACACATAAGCAGTGACAGCGCCCGAGATAATGCCCAGTATCTCCCATCAGCGATTCGTAGACCGTACCCGCGATGTGGGTATTACTCACAGTTACCACGTTTCTGCCTAAGCGCCTCACCAGTATCCGGCACAGTTGGTTCTAACACCATGGGGCACCCCGACTTCGGTAGTACCAATTTTTGTTTTAAGAGTACTTCGGTTTGTACTCCGGTCATTGAGCTACGCTAAGGAATCTTGTAAATCCCTAGATACCGCTAATACAGCTCAGATACGCGGGTTCGCAAAGACCCGAAAGTACAACCGGTATCGACCTTGGTCTTTTACCCGGTTGTAGCCACCTTGCATATCATTTTTACACTCATTCACGGACCAATCACGTTCTCCTCTCAAAAAATACCACGGCAAATCTATTGAAGTATTCATACCGTTCTCTCATACCTAAAACTCCACTCACATCCACACTCTCATCATTAACCACGATTCCAACTAAGTCACACAAATTCCCGTACAGGCCACACCCAATGAGAAAGTGCTTGGAACTCCACTTCGCCGCCCCACAAGGGCATCTAACCTCCGCAATCAAACCACACCTGTACAGGAACCCATTCATACTGCCGTGTTCCGTGAGTAAATGCCCAAGATATAGCCCAAATTCAAATTCATACGCAGATGCAATGCACACATCCGATATTAACATGTGCGTCCATCTGCCATTCACACTCTCATCCCAACGACGTTGCAAAATTTCATACATTCTTTTTAAGACCAGTATACGCTGCTGGCGTGGACTAAGATCTTGTATCCCTTCATTCATAACCGAACAATCACCAAGCGAGATGCCCTGGCGTAGACGGTAGTGAATGCTTCCATGCAGCACCGCCAGGTCCCATGCATTTTCTCCCATGAGAAGCTGCATTGCATCGGTTGACGGTTCTACATACATTCAAACATACATACAAATCCAGACGCTAAACTGAATTTATGCCCACCCTTGCATACTGGTGGCGCATAATGTCAGCCCATACACACGACACATACATTGCATACGGAACAAAGAACCCTTATACAGGACTTTCACTGCTCTGGATCGAAGTCCCCATTCTTTGCAAAATACTCATACCAGCATACCAACCAAACCGGCCACGCGGCCTCTTAGATGTTGTAAGTGAGGCTGAAAGTTCAGCTTTTCTCCAATCTTTACTGCAAAGTAACGAACTTCCCACGTGTATCGGACTCGACCAACTCTAAACGAATATTGGGCGACCTGCTGGCCGCCAAAAAAACCCTTCAACAACATACACACAGTATTCCTGTCTGAAACATTCACTCCCTATGTATTCCCCCATTCAGACACCATCTGCATATAGCGGCTTCCCGCTATCTCTACTGCACACCAACTCCCCCCTTCCTCAATCAAAAGTAGAAGATCATCCGTAAACGCGATCACACCGCAACCGGTCTCCTCCACTGCACCAAGAGACCGTTCATCATCATATTCCAGATGACGGGGCCGGCCACAGATCCCTGCGGACATCCACGCACCATCCGCCGAACAACGGTCCCATTGTTGTCGCACACGGCCGCATACCTTTCATGGAAGTAACTATAGAGGAGGAATCTCTTAAGCCGCTTAATAATGCGATCCCATCGCATTAAATAAGGATAGTTCAACGACTGTCAGTTACATTAATCTAAAGGTTGAATAGAGTAAAAAACTAAAGGTTTTAGTTGAGGCTACTGATTTTTTTACGCTGACATTGATATTTTTGAGATTGATCAGTCGTATATAATACAGAAAAAAAAACATTTAAAAAACATTCTTGGACTTATAATATATAATATTGAAATAACCACTTTTGCAACAAAGCCAGGACATCAAAATTTCTTTTGAAATGTATCAAACTTTGCATCGAAATTGATTTGATTTCAAATAAACTTAACATATTTAGCATATTGGGTTTTAAAAATGTTTAATTAAACATCATGACTTTATAAATATAACAAAAACAAATTTAAAAAATATTTGGCATAGGCGACCCTGCATTTTTTGTTGTTGTAAAAAAAATTTTTGGTAAGACATAAATTTTGTTTGTTGAAAAACTATGTGAGCCAGAACTTTATACTACAAACATTAAAGCACTAAAGACGAAATCCTTTTTTTTAGAGATAAAAATTTTTACACGTGTTAGTCAGCAGAATCGAAACTTATAAGTTCTTAAAATTTGGATATTAACTTTTGTGCGTCTATGGCAAGGATGTTACATTTTTCATCCATTTGCAGTATGCACAGACGCACATCTTCATTATATGTAGCATATAACGCTCGCTCCTATGTATGTGGGCTGATCTTTGGTAGTATTTTAAGTTGTTATACAAATTATTATTTCCAAAAGCTCCTAGTTAAAGGAGTGAAGTTTTCTTTTAACTTTTAACTGTTTGATGTTGAATGAGAACATCTTGTGCACACGTTTGAACAGCTGCCTTCAATAGTGAAAAGTTTTAATTCCTTGAAAGTGTTCACTTTACGAGTAGTTTTTATCGAAACACTTGTGCTTCCTAGTCATTTTCATTTCCTTCTTAATCGAGAAATAGTTCCAACCACCGCTCCTCTTTCAACCAACTTGAATACAATTTCTTATAGCAGGTTTTTAGTTGCGTACATTTAAAATTTCTATGATGCAAAATACGTAAGAAAATTTCGTTTATTCTCATTTTCTTAATAGTTCTTTATTTTATTTTAGTCGGTCTGTTATGTTTTATTCGATGAAAGAATAGATAAATTCACATAAAAGCATACAAAATACATTTGCGCCCTTTGATAAGATTCACTAACAATTAATGCTAGCGTTAAAAGAAAATATGTTTTTTTCTTATAGAATTTTTATGAGTTATAGATTAACTTCCTTTTTTATCACTAGCAAATTATGAAAGATGTGATGGGATTTCGCACTTAGTACTTATTGCTCTTTATCCAAATTCATATTTCATTTTTCTTTAAAATAAATCTGTCAAAGACTGCGTAGGTCAATTCTATTATTGTTGCATTAGGTTAAATCTATTTAAAATATATACTAAACTTTAAAAAAGTAAATTTTTAAATGTAATTTTAAAAAAATTGATTTCTTTCCTACCATTTACTTGACTAGAACTTTCTTGCTTTTACAACAATGGGAAAAACCGAATAACGATCAGTGATAAAATATTTGTTGTTGAAAAAATAAATGAATGATTATATAAAAATCGGAACTCAGAAAAGCTTACGAAGATCCTGTGCCTTCTTTATTGACCATAAAATATTAACCAACTGAATTTAAACAAGGCCATTTAAAAAAAAAATCATTATTTAGTGAAAAATGATCCTTGAGAATGCTGAGGATATGAGCATCTCAATTGAACAGTTGCAGAATATTTTAACCATTTATTTCCATATAAGAATGCCAAGCGTACGCTATTGCTCACAATGAACCATAAACACGCATGTGTGTTAGCTTTAAAAGTATTTTTGACAATGTTAAAGCGTTAACCGAATAATTTTTGGCGTCGATTAATAACTATTCCAAAAAGAGGATTTTCTGTGGCAAATTACCGTCAAGGGATGTTAAAGCGAACTAAAGGCCACCATGTTTTGGGATGCACTATCTACATAGATTACCTATAAAAGGGTAAAACGATTAATGGTGAGTATTCTGCCACTTTGTTCGATTGTGAAGGCTCCGAGATATCGTATTTTTTAGATGGGATACAAAAAAAAAACAAAAATGTTGGATTAAGTAAATTTGTGTGCAAAAATAGAATGAATTTTGCATAAAATAATATTTTTTCTCGTCAAGGCTAGGTATTAATCAAACAACACTCGTATTTAAAAAAATGATAAAATATTTAAGGCTACTCAGCCATCCCGATTAGGTGAAAATGTGTTCCAATCATTTAAAACTATTGAAAACTATTAATGAACTAGACTTAGTTCAAAAGGAACTCATTTTTTGCTGGAGCTCCTGTTGGCCAAAAAATTTCTTTGGAAGTTCCTTATTGTTATAAGATCAGTAAGTGAGAGATCTAAAAATATGCGATTAGCTTTAAAATAGAAAATCACAATTTGCCTATTTTTATAAAAAATATTATTTTTCACTTCTTTTGTTTAATTTAAAAACGATTAATTGGAAGTATCTTTTTTAAATTATCCATATATAAAAGGAGTATTCGTCTATGGAGATTTTGGGCACTATTAGTCCTACTTAAACCAATTTGTCATAAGGCGATATCGAAAGATCTTTGTCTAAGCGGAAGAAGCTAACTGGAAACTGTTTTGTGTTAACTTAATAGGTCATGGACTATAACGTGGTGAACTATAAAGATTTTAACCTAGGCGCCGAGTGTAAAAATAAAACCTATATTTTGCTAATGTCATTGTTATTTTTTTGAGTTGATGTATTTGATATTCTTAAAAAAAAAAATAAAAGAATAAAGCGCATTTAAATTGTTAAAAATTTTATGTGTTTTGACGAAGTTCCGTTAATTTTATTATGCAGGTAAGATCTTTTTTCCTGATAAAGCAAGATCTAATTTGTGAAAAACTGTGATCGTATAGATTTTGTTGCAAATATACGTTGATGGAAGCTTAGAGCATAACTCGTTGTTATGCTCCACCGAAATTTCATTAATTTTTTAAATAAAAGTTTTTATCACACTCCAAACCGAGCAACAATTTTTTAATTTTTTAAAGTAATTATCTACGAACAAAGAGAACTTAATCACAGGTAAATATAATTTTATAGGTCTTTTTATAGGGGTGATGCGTTCTAAGTGAATCGTATGACCATATATGAAATTCTAAAACCTTCTGCTACTGTCATTTATATTTATTTAGGTATACAATTTATTCATAGAAAGATACACATCTCAACAATGCTTGAAAATTATACAATTTGTTAATGAAAATAATCGTTCTTAAATTGCAACTTATCGTGTACTTCTTTCAATTTATGGTTTTCGTCATAACCGGCCTAGTGTGCTCGCTATTCGTTGAACTGTGCAAAGTTTTAAACGAAATCTTTCTAATGTTCGAGTGCTAGTAAGACAAAGATCTGGTGGAAGTGCAGAGAATATTGCTGGTATGTAGGCAAGGATTGGTAAAAACCTAAATTTATCGATTTCAATGCGTGCTTGACATTTGAACTAGTCTGCCATAATAACATGGCGTATTTTATGGTTAAATTTGGGATTCATTTTTAGAAAATTCTTATCATACGAAAATTGAAGCTGTTTCCTAAAAAATCATATTTATAGATGCGGCGCATTTTAATATGTCTGGATGGGTAAATCAACAAAATTTTCGTTACTGGGCTGAAACCAACCCAAAAAGCATTCAGGAAGACTTTCTAAATTCCATGAAAGTGACCGTTTGGTGTAGTTTATGGCACAATGGCATCATAGTAAGAGCTACAGAACCGATGATAATGAACTTTTTATGGCAACTAAACACTTTCAGGTATCTCCATTATCTCATACATGTTTCGGCATGACTTTTATTCTGGTTATTTTGGGTGTGGAAGCATATCTGTGCTACAACTTCGGATTGCTCCGCAATCTTCGCGCAAAGCTAGCTCATCATAGGCTATACTCCTGCGGAACTTTACGTTCATAGAAATTTTAATTTTATCCAAATTTTAATAATGGTTTTCCCAAAAAGAGTGATATTATTTATTTTTTTAAAAAAATATACTAATTGTTAAGGAAATTAACAACGTAAAGTACAATCAATACAATTAAGTTCTGAATAAAACGATATTCAAATGGCCTCCACGACTTCTTTTGCGGGAACGAATTCGATGAACCCAATTTTCGACCAGTTTTTCCACTAAATCAAGTCGTATGTCATGAATAAGATATATAATATTGACTTCTAAAGCTTGAAGAGAGTCTGGTTTATTGCTAAAGACCAATGACTTCAAATAACCCCACAATAAATAGTCTAATGGTGTTAAATCACAACTTCTTGAAGGCCATTCAATGTCACAATTTCTTGAAATAATGGAATCTCCAAAATTTTCTCGAAATAATTCGGTTGTTGCACGTGCTGTGTGGCACGTAGCCCCGTCTTGTTGGAACCAGATATTGTCAAGATCAACTTCTTCCAATTTTGGCCATACAAAGTTGGTTATCATCGATCTATACCGCTCTCCATTGACAGTAACGGTGTTACCAGCTTCATTTCGAAAGAAGTACGGACCGATGATTCCACTAGATCAAAAACCACTCCAAACTGTCAATTTAGGTGAATGTAATGGATGTTCATGAATAATTTGTGGATTTTCTTCGCACGAGAATCGACATGGATGCAAGCCCAAATCCTTTCTCAGAATCCGCCAGGTTATGGTTTGAGACAGTCCCAATTCTTGAGGACGTCTTGGAATCGACAAATTGCGGTCTTCAGCAATACTTGCCTGAACGGCAGCAATATTTGCATTACTTCGAGCGGTTCTTTAACTTATTGGCACTTGAACATTATGCAAAGAAAATAGCGAGCACAGTTGGACGATTATTACGACCATAAAATGGCAAAAGCGCACGAAAAGTTGCAATTGGAGAACGATTATTTTGATAATGAAATTGAATAATTTGTAAGCGTTGTTCTTGCGTATATGACTCCATGATGAAATTGTAAATATTACTGCATACAATGAAAAAAAAAGACAGATCATATGGCGAAAAACGTCCCTTAGAAATCATATCACTCTTATTGGAAAACCCTATATAAAAAATCAACGTGGTTGCGACAATACACATACAGTATGGCCTCCTTTTTATACAGTATGACGCTTGCAATTTAAATTAATTTTTTAATTACTATACATCCAACTTATCCAAATCTTATTGACTTTTCTGTGATATTTGCAGTCAAAGGTATTTCCAAAATATATAAATAGATAATATAAAACCATATTTGGGAATTTTTATTTATGTAACTTCTCAGCCAAAAGACGAATGCCCAAAAACAAAAATTTTCCACTAAAAATACACGATACAAAAAAATCTAGGTGATTCAGCCATTTGGCCAATTAATCCGCCTTTTTATAATTTAATTCTCTTAATTAGGCAAAATGTTCCGACCAACAACACCTCTTGTCAGTTCATTAAAATTTAGCGCACAGCGACAGTTTTCTTACGCACCAACCAACCTTCACATCCTTTTCCTATGATATTTTATAAATTTCATAGCATATTTGGAATTATTTACATATTCTAGTAAAAACATTAATTCTAATATAATGATTACTCTAGAGTCAGTGTAGCACAAGTTGGAAAATCAAATTAGGAAGATATGGCAATTTATTTTGTCCTTAAATTCATGGAATTTCGAAAATGTGCAAAAGTTTATTTTCAATTTCCGACTTAATTTATGATAAAGAGTGTAGGGGAGGAATACCCTCTTGCTGAGAAAATGTTACTACGTTGCTTCAATTGAAATTAAATGAAGCGTTAAATAAATTCAATTTAGTTTAACATTGAAAATATTTTCTGATCTAAAATCTCACTCATGTGATGCTGGTAGTGGGATTGTTTTTAGGGTATGTTTGTTTCGTGGATTTACTTTTTATTCGAATAAGATGGTGGGAAAGGATTTGCGTTTTATTATATATATAAAGGGTTATCCATTTTGTAATTTAAAAAGTACTGTCATGCTATTTGACAGCTATCAATTATATATACACTATATTCTCGTTTTATGCGGTAGAAGCGTTCTATGGAAATTCGCACATAAAAAATCGCACAAAAAACCTAAATGATGTTCCATTCACTTAAAAAATCTTCTAAAACTTAAATAATGTTTTAAAATGCACCAAAAATCGCATAAAAAAAGTAAGAAATATCATGAAAAAATATGGAAAATTGCTCAAAATATTCGACAACATAAATGTTTGTAAATAAAAAGATGATCTAAATTTTTTTTTCATATTTTATTGACACATATGTAAATAACATAAATAAAACAACATTTCATTGAAAACATAAATAACATAAGCAAAACTTTTATCATTAATCTAATAATATATGGATTTGTTTGTGGATTGGTGCGAAATCACTTTCATCACTAGAAGATATAAGATGTAATAAAAAGTAATTCATTATTTTGCCAATAGATGGCTTTAGGAGTCTGTATCTCCCGTTTTAAAAGTGCGATCGGGTTGCACTAGATGGCGTTAGAAAGATAAGATTTCGTATTAAAAAAGCTTCTCATATAGTTTTGTGATTACTTGACTCAGTATATTTTTAGCACGCGTCAAAGATGGACATCAACAAAGAGAAAATATGCAAGCCAGGCAGCTGAAAATGTAAATAGTGTTTATGGTCCTGATACTGTAACATCGCATCACGCGCAATTTTGGTTTCGTCGATTCCGTTCCGGTAATTTTGATGTCAAAGATGCACCACGCTCTGGAAAGCCAATTGTCGAAAATGTAGATAAAATAATGGATACAAAATCGGCGAGTCCGACCGTCACATAAGCACTGTTTCGATTGCTCAGGAGCTAAACATTGCACAAAAAACCGTTTGGAACCACTTAAATAAGGCTGGATACAAACAGAAGCTCGATGTATGGGTGCCACACGAGTTATCGCAAAAACACCTCATGGACCGAATTTCCATCTGCGAATCGCTGCTGAATCGCAACAATATTGATCCATTTCTGAAGCGGATGGTTACTGGTGATGAAAAGTGGGTCACTTACGACAACGTCAAGCCACAACGGTCGTGGTCAAATCAAGGTCACCCGGCGCAAACGGTGGTCAAGCCAGGATTGACAGCCAGGAAGGTTTTGCTATGTGTTTGGTGGGACTGGCAGGGAATCATCTACTATGAGCTGCTCCCCTACGGCCGAACTCTTAATTTGGACCTATACTTTCAACAATTGGACCGTCTGAAAGAACCAATCGCCCAGAAGCGGCCAGCTGTGGCCAAAAGGAGATGAATTGTGTTCCATCAGGATAACGCCAGGCCGCATACATCGATAGTGACTCGCCAAAAGTTCCGGGACCTTGGTTGGGATGTTCTTATGCATCCACCTTATAGTCCGGACCTGGCACCAAGTGATTACCACCTCTTCCTGTCTATGACGAACGATTTTGCAGGTGAAAAATTTGCCTCAAGAGAAGATTGTGAAAATCGACTGTCCCAGTTTTTTGCCAATAGAGACGAGGGTTTCTATGAGAGAGGCATTATGAAATTACCTCCAAAATGGCAACAAGTTATTGAACAAAACGGTGCATATTTGACCTAAATCGTATCATTCTATCTATGCTAAATAAAACCTTCAATTTAATGCAAAAATAATGGATTTCCTCTTACTACGCCTTATATAATCACCTCATCAGATCTGCATGATAATGCTTCATCAGGAATTTCTGTTGTTTTTTTTCTTTCTTTGACAAGGTAGTCAGTAATAAAACACTGTGATGGCATGACTAATTCTTTTGAAAGCTCTCGGGAGCTAGGCATACAAAATTTCAGATCATGTTGGAATTTCAAGGCGCGTTCTGAATCATTATCATTTACAAGGAAACAATTTTCCAATTTACTGGAAAGTTGAAGGCCTTCCCGAATTAATTTTGCGTCGAGTGGAAGAGGTTCTTCTTCCGGTTCACTATCTTTTTCAGAATCTTCTTTTTTTGCGTCGAGTGGAACAGGTTCTTTTTCTGGTTCACTGTCTTTTTCAAAATAGCACCTAATACCACACTTTCCAAAATATCATCTACACTTAAGGCTTCGTCCACAAGCAATTCTTCAAAACCTTCCACACCTATTTCTTTAGCCAGTGAAATAATTTCTGATGATATGATTATTATTTGATTTAATTCATTTCTTTTTGATACGTATTCAGGCCAACCTGCTTTCCAACATGCATTTAATATTTGTGGTTTTACTTCAGCCATAGCTAATGCAGCATGGTTTATACAGTCCAAAATATTATTTTTTTTCCAAACTTCAGTAACTGTAATTGTCCCGGATTCCAATTCATCGAAAATGAATTGAAAAGTGAATTTTACATAATATTTTCTAAATGCTAAAGTAATTCACTGATCTAATGGTTGGAGAAGGCTGGTTGTGTTTAGATGGAAAAAAGCTAGCTCTATATTTGGATGTTCTACATTTACATAACCTGGTGCATTATCAAGAATTAATAGGATCTTAAATTCGAGACCTATCTTTTTCATATATTTTTCTACTTCGGGTACAAAACATTTATTGAACCATTCAATAAAAATAGCAGTAGTTACCCAGGACTTATTCTTTTCCATCCAATATACGGACAGTGTCTTTAGGTCTTTTCCTTTTAATGGACGTGATTTTAACCCTTTGCACTCGATTAATTTTCAAGCTAGTTTGCTGTCAACTTGTATTTAATTTTAGCTGAATGAATTAAAATAAATTACAGTGGTAGCATTCAACGTTTTACATTTATTTCATTTATTACTATTATAAAGTTTTTAAATTTTTGAAAATTACTTTTTAAAACAATTTCCAACGTGCAGAAAAGGATTTCTTTCACATGTTTCGCAGAAATAAACAGTTGTCTTCCTTTCGCCCTTAACTTTTCTGTTAGAACAAACCACACAATCGTTATGTTTTTTTCCGGTTGCGATACTAAAGTGTGGAGTGTTCCATCAAGTCGATTCTCTACATCTGATGTTGATAGTCGCCCGCGTTTTTTAGTTCTTTGTCTGAAATCTCCCACTAAAGAAATAACTAATTTATGTTACGTATGAAATATAGATGAGTTACTGATTTCACCTCTTTCTTATTACATGAAACTTTATACAAAATGTATGAATTAATGGTACCATTTAATAGATTTTCTTAAAAAACAATAGGTTGATCCGTAATGATCAGCTAGATCAACACCCCCCATAAACTTAACATTGTAATTCAAAATTACTTGGGGCTTTCTTATTTCTACTATATCACCACATTTTAGTATTCTGTTGATGGTTTGCATCTTTGAAATGTTGTTACTACTTAACATAGTCATGACACGTTTATCCTTCCATGCCAAAGTTAACAAATTGTTCTTTCGGCATACACCATATTTTTTTTGCAGCAAAAATTGGTTTCAACAATTTTTTTGGCAACAACTTCCTATTATTTTGTATTATTCCTGTTATCTAAGACTTGCGTTTGAGAAGTTTGTTGGCCAATGTAATACTTATATAGTATCTATCCGTAAAGATATGGTACCCTTTGGCACGACGTACACTTTCTAGTAGATAATTTACCAGATGAAGCACTATTCTTGAAGGCACCGGTAATTCTGGATGGATTAACGTCTGAGTTGTTAGAGCACCATAATATGGCAAAACGGAATATACGTAGCCGGTACTGGAATCCACTAATACATATAATCGAGTTCCCCACTTTGTTGGTTTATTTGGGTTATATGTAATGAGGCAAATCCTGCCTTTGAATTTTACTACTGCCTCATCAATAGAAATTTCTTTAGTGGGGATAAAACTGTCTTGAAATTTACTGTTGTCAGGCTATTAGTTTGTGATATATTCTCATTTAAATGGAGCATTCGGAAAATTTTGAGAAATCTTTCTCTACTAAAAAAGGGGGTAAAAATCGATTTGCAAGCAGCGGTTTTAACATTCGATCGCCAGATGCATTTCTGCACGGCAATAGAGTAACTCTATCTTTGGTAGCTTTAAAACCACTAGCAGTTTTTGTGGACTTTGCAATGTAGGTATGGGTTGGCATTTTTCTCTAAAATAATCCTGTTTCATCAGCATTGAAGATTTGATGGGCGCAATAGTTAATTTTAACTAACTTTTTAGGATAATTTCTAGCAGCTTCTTCGTCTGCAGGAGCGACCAGATTATGAAAAGAATGTCTTTTTATAAAACCAGTTAGCCACCCTGTACTTGCAGAGAATTGTGGATTACTTCCATATGAAGATTTAGATGGTTCTGATTCTTTCAGCTGCTTGTAAAATCTAAGGGCTTTCTGTTTAATTAAATGATCATCTATTGGAATTCTTTTTTGAGTTAAATCTTCAATCCAAATTACGAGAGCCTTTTCCGTTTTTTCTATTTAAGTGCCTTTTCCTTTTGCCAAACGATCCAGAATTATAATTTTGGTTTCTAGCGAAATTGCACTCCTTTTCAATTTTTGTTTTTTATTATTATTATCACACAGTTTGCTTAAGACGACTAAAAAAATTTGGGAAAAAAATTATCTTCCAGTAGTAACCTTCTTTCGCAGAGTTTTGTTTTCTACTGAGTAATAAAAAGTTACATAATGCGTAATAGAACAGTATGATAAATTTTCAAGGCAAAATTTTGTGAATCCACAATTACGCACTGAAATTATAAAAACAAATTTTTTTTTGTTTCACTCCATTATTCTAAAATTCCATAAAAAAACCGTATAAAACGAGAATAGAGTGTACTCTATATGCCATTTTAAATTGTGGATTTTTTTTAACTATCAACATTGTTTCCACAACATATTAAAATTTTAAAAACTTTCTACAAAAGTGGTAATTCTACCGTAGACACGTTCTGCACAAAATTTTCTTCAGCAATGAGGCTCATTTCTAGCCAGGTGGATACTGGTGGATAAGCACAATTGCTATAGAAGAGGCTTTAAAAACCCTCAAATTTGATTGTCATTATATCTGCGGAAAGTGACTATGGTATGCAGGTATCATTAATCCGTATTTCTTTAAAAATGAAAACTGAGAAACCTTTATGGGTCAGTTCTGAGCGGTATAGCCGTATGATAACCTATTTATCTGGACTATATATGGTTTCAACAAGTCGGCGTTACAAGATTTCAATAAGTCGGCGGATTCATTTACCCAACATTTTAAAGGACGCGTAATTTTGTGGTTTGAGGATCCAAGATCATACGATTTGACGCCGTTGGACTTTTCAATTTGGATCCAAGATCATGCGATTTGACACAGTTGGTTTTGTTTTTCTAAAACTGCACAAAAACTTATATTACAATAAAGAATTTTTAATTATAAACTAATAATTGTCAAGTAATCACCAATTTATATTCTTAAATGTATGGGACAAACAATCAAAAATTACGTCAAAGGAATGAGTTGTGGAGGCTACCATTTGAATAATGTTATTGTATATTTTATGTATAATGGCAAGGGTAAAATAATATATAAAAAAGTCTGTTAAAATTCAGATTTTGAAGAAATTTTTATTGGCTAAACTTTTATTAGAGTAAAATATACTGCTCGATTGTGCAAAGACAGTTTGCCTTGAATTATCAATATAACTAATGCAAGTGGATTTTGTTATGCAAATTTCAATTAAAATATTTTGTTTCGTATTTCTTTATTCTATTAATTTTATTTGTCCAAATTCAAAATTTTTACCTCCATTGTAGGCAAATTAATAGATTAGCTAAGAAATAATCTTTTGTCTTATTGAAGTATTTATAAAGTTTTTTACGAACAAGACTGGTGTTGTGCCATTCTCTAAAGTTTTTGTTTCAATTGAAATATTTGTAGGTGAATATTTATAGGTTCACTTTTTTTGATAAAAGAACAAGTATAGATAAGTAGAATAAATCTAATTGAATAAATTAATACTACGAGTATAATAAGTCAGAATTACTTTTTCGAAAAATTCTAGAAAAGCGCTGAAAAGTTAATTGAGCTTTTGGCACTAGTATTGTTTGGAAGTGGAAATTGATTTAATAAAAATTAGTTTAGAAGTGTCTTAATTTACACTGATTTTTTAAAATAAGTTTTTACACACAAAAAAACTCCGGGTAGGAGTTCTCTCCTTGCTCATAAAACGAGCTTAAATGGAATTATATAATACAATATTTAAAAAAATCATTCACTGAGAGATGCCTATTTAAACTTCTTAAAATAGTCTACATGATATAGAAAATTTTGCCATTTCAAATTAGATTTGTGGATCAGTTTTGATTAGAGAGTTGATCCGTAGCACATTTTTTAAAGGCCCTACAAGAACGTTTATTATAAGTTCCATAAAATGGATTCTAAAAATTAAAAAAAAGATTTTCAAAAATCTTAATTTATAATCAAAATTTGATGGACAAAATGTATCTAAAAAGAATAAGACTTTTGCATGAAAAAGAGGATCTTTAAGAAGGAAGAAATTTAAATAATGACATCCTCCTAAGTTAATTCACCTAGAAACTGGGAACTTTAAAAAAAAGACTGTTGGTTATAAGATTTTTACGAAATTGTAATGGGACTATATTAGGGCTTAAATTAGCTGTATTAACAATTTTAACATTTAGTTTTTTTGTCATATTTACAGTAGCAGTTTACCATTGCTCACAAATCATACGAGGGTCGTTCAATAAGTCCTTAGAAAAAGATGGAAAAAAACTGTTTTTTAAAAAAAAGATTTTATTTTTCAACATAATCTCCTTTTAGTTTTTTTCAAACTTTTTATCCCGTCAAAAAAATAGGATTTCGGAAGTTCTGCAAAATACTCATCCGTTTGAGCAATGACGTCCTCGTTGGAAGTGAACCGTCGTCCGCCAAGCCATTTCTTCAGATTGGGGAAAAGAAAATAGTCACTCAGGGCCAAATTTGGTGAATAAGCGGGATCCTGCAACAATTCCATTCTCAATTCCACAATTTTGGCCATGGAAACAGCGCAGGTGTGCACACGCGCATTGTCCTGATGCAAGAGGATTTTTTTCTTCTTCAGATGGGGGCGTTTCTCTTTGATTTCCTCGCTCAACCGTTGCAATAACGACGCGTAATACGCTCCTGTTATTGGTTTTCCTTTATCCAAGTAGTCTATAAAAATGATGCCCTGCGAATCCCAAAAGACCGTGGCCATCACCTTGCCGGCCGATGGCACAGTTTTTGCTTTCTTCGGAGCCCGTTCACCCTTGAAAATCCACTGTGATGACTGTCTCTTCGTTTCTGGAGTGTAGTAGTGTATCCAAGTTTCGTCCACAGTGACATATCGACGAAGGAATTCGGCAGGATTGCGATGAAAGAGTGCCAACATAGCCTCAGAGTCCACTGCACGATTGCGCTCATTCTCCTCTGAGAGCAAACGCGGCACCCATCTTGCCATGGGTGCAAAATTGAAGCGACTGTATCTTGTGATATGCCCGTGGCCTCAACTAATTCGCGCACTTTAATTCGCCGATCGTTCAAAATCAGATCGTGGATTTTGTCGATGATTTCAGAAGTAGACACCTCAACTGGGCGTCCTGAACGATGTTCATCTTTTGTGGGTCAATGGCTACGTTTAAATTCATTCACCCAATTGTAAACCGTCGAAAACACAGGTGCAGATGTGCCATTAACTGCATCCAACTCGGCTTTGATTTCTTTCGGGTTTAAGCCTTTCAAATAGAGATGTTAGATGACAGCCCTAAACTCGCTTTTTTCCATTGTTATGCACAAATAAATGTAGTTAACTTTAATCGACGATAGAAATTGACCTACGCTATGGATCGAGCTGAAATGCAAATTTTTTTTATGAATATTTGCTTTCGAAGTACTTTGAGCCGGTTTATCTTTTGTACTCCAGGATCTTTTGCGCTTAACATTGTTGTAGACAACCCATTTCTCGTCCCCAGTGATGATACACTTCAAAAATGGACCATATTCTTGGCGTTTGAGAAGCAAATCACAAACGTCAATGCGACGACACAATTTTTTTCCGTAAGAAGATGAGGAACCCATATGTCGAGCTTTGAGATAAAACCCAGCTGTTTTAAATAATCATGCATGGGAAAATTCGATTAATTTAATCTCTCAGAGATCTTACGAGTTGTTATTCGCCGGTTTGCTTCAATTAATTACTTTATCGTGTCTTCATCAGCTTCAACTAGCCTTCCAGAACGTGGTGCATCTTCGAGATCAAAATTGCCGGATCGAAATTTTGCAAGCCAGTTTTGGCACTGGCGCTCACTTAACACATCTTTTCTATACACATCGGATAATTTTTTAATTGCTTGAAAAGTATTTTTAACTTTTTGATAGTAAAAAAAGGAAAATATGCCAAAAATGCTGTTTTTCACTTTCCATATTTAAAAGGGTATCAACCATAAACTATTATGCAGAATCAATTGAATTTTTTTACAAGCATGCCTTGCTGCCATATGTCAGCTGTCAAAATACATATGATTATACGGCTTAAGTGCGAAGTTGGTTGGGAAAAATACGACTTAGTCTGTTGGGAAAAAACGATAGTACTTTCCGTAAAATAAGGTTTATAAGATTAGTCCGCACACAATTCAACAGCTTAAAACCAATATCAGTTATGTCATTAGTATGCAAAAATTTGCTAACAAAATTTTGTAAGAAGGATCTATGTCTATAAACGTAGTCGGTATCGACATTTACCTGATATTGTTTTCATTTATAAATAGTAGAGTTTCTACAATATATTTTGATAAAGAATGAGAGAATTTTCATTCAAAATAATATGAACTAATTATTTTTGTTTTACTGGAAAAAATACTTATTCTACCAAACTAAATTGTATAACAATCTCGATAAATGAATATAAAATTTTGCTTTAATTGAACTACTTAAACCCATCAGAATTTTTGTGAATAAATGAAATTCACAAGAAAAAAAAAATTATATTTTGGAAAACCCTTACTGCAAAGATAAATATTGAACTTGTACGGGTCATATGTTGTTAAGGGGTAATAAATTCGGAACTGAATGGAGTCCAGTTAAGGGACCTTCCTGTTTTGCGGCGGGGACATTAAGCAGCATACCAAAAGATTATAAAAGATCAGATACCTAAATTTCTCCATAGCATTTAAATTTTATAATTTGAAGTAAAGAAACTAATATTTTTCATTAACTACTTTCATTAAGACCAAACAGCAAAAGTAAAATATAGTCGCTTGCGATCAGCTTATAAAAAAGTACAGTTTTTAAAGGAATTTCTATCTTTCGTTATATTATATTTTTATAGAAATCATAAATTACTCTGTCATATACTGTATATGTTGAATGTAATCATATATTTATCATATTTAAATAATTAGTAATGCGCTTCATTACAGAAAACATCCCAAAAAAAACATTCTTCAATCATTTATTATTTCCACTTAGTATAAAATCTGATGTTTATTTTCTGTCCATAATTGATTAAATATTTAAAATATTCACTTACACTAATCGCAAATTATGTTTAATGACTAAAGTTTAAGAGTTATTTAAAATGTAAAACATTTTAAGTACTGGTACTATGCATATGAATTGAGATAGCACTAATTAATAACTAATTTATTCAAACATGACTAAATTATAGTAGTAAAGTTTGCTGTTAAAAACAAGTTATTTTATTTTATGTATTTTTATAGCAAGAATTAATTTTTATATGTAAATTTTTGTGAGAGAAAAACCTCAAATAGGAACTAAATTTTTTGTGGACCTCATAAAATTTTTATGCGGCGAATAATTTCTCTTTTCTATGGTACAGTCGTACTAAATCACAACCAAATTTTAGTTAGTTTTATTATTTTTTTAATAATCCTATTATAATAATAAGAATCGTCTTCAAAGTATAAAAACGCTTACCAAAAAAATATTTGGAAAAGAAAATTTATAATAAAAAGATATCCAAATAAAGCAGATCAACTTAAACATTTTTGTCCATTCGAAAATTAAATTTTGCAGAAAATAATTACTTTTTATGTTTGAATTAACAATTTCAAGAATAGTTAAATTTAAAATATGATATTTTAAAAAATTTAAGGAAATATTTGAATTAATAAAAATAAAAGTACAAAAAACGGTACTGGTTTAATGTCAAAATTCGGATATGCCTTGTTTTAAGAAACTTATAGATCAGCACAAAATTGCTCGGTTGCGGCAATATCCAGAAAAATAATCCATACTTGCATACACAGCCCTTATCTAATAAGACTAACAAAAATAAAATAATCCTATTGTCATAATGTTTAAAAAGGAGAAATTTATTATGTGAAAGAAATAACCAGCATTGGTGATAGATTCATTAAATTTCCTTTAAGGCTTAATTACTGGTATGACAATACATGTGTGCTAGGACTCTTCGCCAAGTAAATTACAATAGTTAAACT
The DNA here is from genome assembly GCA_958298945.1 of Atherix ibis. Classification (NCBI taxonomy): domain Eukaryota; kingdom Metazoa; phylum Arthropoda; class Insecta; order Diptera; family Athericidae; genus Atherix; species Atherix ibis. The sequence continues at coordinate 35,346,328 of OY282609.1, forward strand.
TTTAAAAAACCATAATAACAGTACTCAAAATATAATTATTTATTGCTGCAAAGTGAGCAATGAAACATTCATCAATAAAGCAATCATGTTTTTGGGTTTCTAATAAATTGAAGGCCTTTGACAAATCTAAACATGACCTCTTAAAACAAAACCTACTTTGTTTTAGGTGAACAGATAAATTTTAAATGCAAAAATAAGTGGAGGTTACTAGTTTACAGGATGTATTATTTATCATGGAGTATTTTAGTTGGTGGGAAGCATGTTTTAAATGTATTTTAATAGCAGTAAAAGTAGGAAACAAGAAGAATATAATATTTTATATAATTGAAACGGCCAAATTTTATGTTCTTGTACTACCTTATAATTTATTGTTTGGAAAAAATTTCATTTAAAGCCGCAAGTAGAAGAAAATATAATTTTCAATATATACTGATGAAAAAATCGAAATAAATAATTTATTTATTTAAACCATAAATTATATTTATTTTTAATTTAAGAAGTTATGACTTAAAATCTGTATGTTCGTGAAAATGAGAATAGCATTTAAAAAAAGCGTGTGGCAGAGAGTGAATAATAAACTACAACCCCGCCCCAATTCCTTCCCAATCAATACGTTTTTCTATGAAAAAATAATGCATATTTAATCCAGACCACCCTGCATGGATAAATGCACATAATTTCTTTGTCCAAAACTGGATTATTGATCTTCTGAAGAAAATTAATCAATTTTCATAATTTAATATTAAAAATATCATTTAAATTATTTTTGTCATAAAAATATAAGATTCGATGATAAAAAAAAATGTCATCCCTAATGCAGAAATTTGGTTAAATTTGAAATAAGGGCGAAATGACTACAGTTCACAACATAAAAATATGTTCAATTATTACTTGTACAATCGAAAGGCACAAAATTCATTGTATAAAATTTCTTAATGCATTTATCTTACCGATATTATTATAGAAATAAAAGAAAAACATATTGAATGGCCTCAATTTAACATACACTAAACTATTAGTGTAGAAAAGTTTACAGAGTTTTCTTTACTTTTTTTTTGTATGTGCAAAACTTTATCCAAATAGACCCAAAAATAAATGTAGAATTTGTGGTTTCCAATAATACTTTGAGAACTGGCTCTGTGCGTCTTGAAAGTTGAATGACAAGAGTCTATTTCCACTTGTGTGAATTAAGAAATCCAAAAGGAGTTAACATTCGTAAAGTTTCATCCTTCGTTTTAATTTTCTGACATTGTGACATTTGACATATTATTGGAATTACTATAAGTTTTTCTTGTTATCGTTTTCTTTATTTTTATTTATTGTTGTTTTACTACACAAAAAAAAATTTCATATAAATTGACAACATGTTCTATTAACCCAAAAAGGACTTACATTCATCTTCTTGTAACCTTGTGCAAGGAATATTATTTTTTCTTCTTTTTTTTATATTGAAATGATTAAAAAGAAAAAAAATTGAGTATAATTAATATATAGTCTACTTTAACTTTGCTCTTTTTAATACTTTTGAGATTATAATCAATAAACATTATAAGAAAATAAATTTTTTACATAGAAACAAATTAAAATATATCAAGGATAACATTTTATATACATTTTTTTCTATTTAAGGTAGACTTTTATTAAAATTATCGAGTTTTTTGTTATTTAGAAATTAGTTTTATGGACTTTCCTATTATTAAGAAATCAAAATTAAAATATGAATAAAAATATGAAAAATGTTTGGCCCACATTGTTTTACTCAACATTTTAAAGAAAATACCAAATCTTTAAACATGATATGGATAGTTTCTAAATTATGTTTTAAATTAAAAATGAAAGATTAAAATAAAAATTTAATTTTTAATAAATTTATATTGTATTAGTTAGAACTGCATAAAAATTTGAAAAAAAAAAATTTTTTTTTAATTTTACGATGGATTTATATTTTTAATTTTTTTAATTATTTTGATAGTTTTTTGTACGAATAACTCAAAAGAATATCAAGAATATTTTATTTATGCTATACCAAGAAAATTAAAAATAAGTTTACATATTTAGAATATTAATTTTTTTAATAGTGAAGGAGTTCAAGGCTTTCTAAAGATATTTGAAAAGTAAAAAAAAAAATTCTGAGGACACTGAAAATAATTGGTAAGAATTCGATTATTTGAAAAATAACAATCCTTATATGAGAAAACCCGTTACAATAATTATTTTTGTGCTTTTTTTTATTCACCTTAGCACCTTTGAACTCCTTTTATTGGATTGTTCAGAAAGTAATTTTGTTTTTCCTAAAAAGAGGACTTAATTGTATTTTTTCACAACTAACGTCATACATAAACTGCATATGTATTGTGACAGCTAATATAGCAAGGCTTGCTTGTGAATAAATTCAATTGATTCTGCACAGTAGTTTTTGGTTGATACCCTTTTAAATATGGAAAGGCAAAAACAAGATTTTCGACATATTTTACTTTTTTACTATAGAAAAGATAAAAATTCAGTTCAAGCAAGAAAAAAATTATCCGATGCGTATGGAGATGATATGTTAAATGAGCGCCAGTGCCATTTTGCACTGGTTTGCAAAATTTCGATCCGGCAATTTTGATCTTGAAGAAGGCCAGTTGAAGCTGATGAAGACATAATAAAGGCATTAATTGATGTAAACCAGGGAATAAGAAATCGTGAGATCGCTGGGAGATTAAATTTATCAAATTTGACAATTTATGTTCATTTGAAACGTCTAGATTTAACCTTAAAGCTCGACATATGGGTTCCTCATCTTCTTACAGAAAAAAATTTGTGCCGTCGCATTGACGTTTGTGATTTGCTTCTCAAACGCCAAGTAAATGATCCATTTTTGAAGCGTATCATCACTGGAGACGAGAAATGGGTTGTCTTCAATAATGTTAAGCGCAAAAGATTCTGCAGTAGAAAAGATGAATCCGGCTTAAAGCACTTCGGAAGCCAATATTCATCAAAAAAAAGGTTATGTTATCTGTTTGGTGGGATTGCAAAGGAATCGTTTATTTTGAGCTCCTACCAAGCAACACAACGATCAATAAGAAAATCGTCTTTCAGTTTTATAAAAATAAAAGAAATTTCTTTCCAAATAACCCATTATAGCTTTCAATTTATAAACAGATAAAAGTTATGCTTTCAATTTATTAACAGTAAAATTTGTAATCTAAACTTTGTAAAAAAAAAATTTTTAATAAGTATTCCAGCGCAATCCAAAAGATTTTTCTTAAAAATTAGCAATGTAGATATCATAGTACAAACACAATATAATACTTAAAATTTAGGACAAAATTGAAGTACGTATATACATTTTGCTGTTTACAAATATATACCCTACAACTGTTACATATCGTCGTCATATTGTAAGAATATATTACATTCTAATCACTACAAAGTCTCTTTTATACGTAATAGTACCGAAGTTTTTGTTTATAAATTCAATAATAACTTTTTTGTAATAATTTAAAATTAATAAAATCTAATTAGAATTTATAAAATAGAGTACAGAGCAAAACAATTAAACTCAAATAAATTAAGCTGATACAAAATATTGATTTTTTATATCAGCCTTCTCTTGGTAAAGTGTCAACTTAATCTATTAAGGATTTTTTTTCAAAATAATATATATTGTATAATTAATAATATTAGATATAATCTATAAAAGAGATTAATTTATAAAAAAATATTGGAAATTTTATTACCTAAACTGATATACATAAGAAATATTTAGTGATAGTGCTAGTAGTTTGACTTTAATGTAAATTGTTATGAAATATCTTCTGTCGTGTTTATTACATGAGTTTACAAAGAGACTTGTGTGGAATGAAAATTTTGCTCAAGTAAAATATCCCCAAATAACTTTACATAAAAAAGTATAATGAAGAAAAAACTCATAGGAAAATCGATGGAAAGATAACCTTTAACTAAGTCCTTGAACTTTGTAGAAGTCCATAAATTTCCTACCCAAATTTAGCTGCATTCTCAAATAGTATGTAAATTTAGGTGAACGATTTAGTGTAGGCATTTTTCTATATATTCACCCGACCCTTTTATAAATATGAATGAATAATATGATTGATGGTTTTAACGCATGCTTATTATTATACAAACGAAATCACCTTTTTTTCCCAATATTGCTTTTACGTTAAGAAATAATGTACCCCTTGTACATACCACAGGGACCATTTAATAGTACAACACTTTTTCGTCAAGTGAGTTTGTTTCTATCATTAATCAAATGAGAGGTTGTAAATTTAATTTTGAAAATCACAAACTTGAACAAAAACTAAGTAATTCGAATGCTAAAAAAAAAATCTGTGGTGATATGGTTCAGGAATATTTTACAAACCATTAGCATTTACCATAACACGTTTCCAAACAAAACGTGTTTGTTTTGAGTAAAAATATTAACCCAGCCATTTTGTCATAAATTCAACTTTAATTTATATAAACTATTAAAAAATCTTTATTTCTTAAGATTCCAAAAATTAAATAATAAGTACATGCGTTATATACGAGTTTTGATTGAAAAAAGAAAGGGGCCTTAGTGTTACAGATACAAAATCAACTAATATTCTCTAATTTATATTAGTTAAATTTTAGACTAGTAAATTGATATATAGAAACTTTAGGGCACCAATCATTTTTGTTTTAAGTTATAGTCGAGCTTAATTTTAATAACATGCGTTCTGTAGTTCCACACAATATAAGCTCCTCACCGTGCCATCAAAAAAATTTATTTGTGGATTTAAATTCTTTTTTCAAATAAATATTACTCACAAAAAAAAATTAGATAACATAAAAATAAATTCTTCGTACAAGAGATTTACAAAGTTGACAAATATAATTTTTGAAAATAGACATTTTGTCATATACCATTAAAAAAACACAAAATTATCAATTTTTATTTCAAAAATAAAAATATATTATTAATTATCTTAATAGATTTTTTTCAATCAAGTTTAATAATACTTTTTCCAGTTAAAACATGCTCTTTAAAAAATATGGATTCTAAATAATAGCTAAAATAAAAATACCTATTTTAATGATAATCAAAAATAAACTATGAGAATATTTTATTTAAGGATCATACAGATACTATATATAATCATTATTAATTTTATATGGCATGTGAGAGTAACACAAATTTATGTAAGCAAAGTTTAAAAGCAAACTTGGTTGTCTGATTTTTTTGTGAATTAGTTACGGAAAGCAAGATTATTAATTTTTCGAATACCATTTAAAATTTTAAATATAACGAACGCAACAATAAATTTTGTAAAATATTGAGAAAAGAATTCCAAAATTTACACAATTTAAAAAAAATCCAAATATAAGGTGAGATAAGAAAAACTGCAGCTTTTAAATATCCATTTCCTAAAATAATTTACAAAAATTAAAAATTTCGAATTTATAAATATAATAATTATGAATATATAAAAATAGCATAAAAACTGTAGCAGAACAATAATCTTAAGTGCATAATATAAACATTAAAAAGCTTACATAAAAATCACAACTTACTCATTGCAAAAGTAGCTTTTATTATTTTAAGGGGTACTCCATATATTTAATACTTCACACAAAAATGTCCACTTAATATAAATCTTATTAACTACATACCTTAATGAAAAGAAGGAAAATATTGTATGAATGAACAAACCACTAATAATAGATAAAACCAAAAGTTTTAACTTCTATACAAAAGTATTTCAAAAAAAGAAAGCAACTATTTCATTTCAAAGCTTAAAATGTAACAACAAATTATTCACATTAATTGAGCCTCGAAAGTTGAGCCTCTGTACAAAAATAGGACACAAAATATTTGCATTTAAAAAAAAAAAAATTTTTTAAGAAATTTTAAAAAAGTTGTTTTTTTTGTTCATAGAGAACACTCACGTATGGGTTTTGTTTTTTTTAGATTTATTCGTTTTTACTATACGGAAATATGTAATTTATGTTCAAAGGACGAATTGAAACTGAACTTTTGTTTTATGGATGCTTTCCTGGAACTTCTGTGCTTCTTACGCTGCCGTTAACGCTGGCGTACTCCGAGACGGTGACATTCACTGCGCCCTTGACGGTTACAGCAGCATTGCTGCATTGATGATTGCAGTAAAGCCAACTTTTACTGCGACTGTAAGGGAAACGCTTGCTTTGACTGTACCGCCTACCTTATTGGTTCTGTTTTTTGTGTAGCGGCACAGTACTATGAGGTCATCCTTGAAGCACTCTTCCTTACTTTATTTATTGGTGGACCTCAATCCAAGCTCACTAGCATCGCATTTGCCACGCAGTGCCCTGCGCGTATATCTGAGCTTTCAACACTTATTATTCTCTGAGAGACTCTTACAAACTTCAAAAGGAAGCTTTATGGTGCGGCAAAGCACCCTGATAAGCAAAATATTAAAACGCCATCGACCCCTCCGCAGTAAAAGCGTTTTAATGCCTAAACTTTCCTAAGGAATCTTGCTATACGCTTATATATTCAAGCTTAAAATTTTAGTAGGTTCCCCCTTATAAAACATGTTAATAACTCATTAAGTCCCTCGATACAAAATCTTGCATCTTTGGTCCAATGTTATCAATAAATTTGTAAAGGATGAATGTTTATTATGCAACTAAAATTATCTTCTAATGAATTTATAGTCATTAAATAATATTTTATTAAATAATATATAATAAAACGTTTGTTTTCTTTTAGAACGAAATTAAAATGCTTAGTTTTTAAAAATTTTATTTTAATTATTATCTTAAACATTCAATAGTGTTAATAGATATTCAAAGAATTCTTGACTACATTTACGCATCTAACTACGATTGACTAGAAATCAATCTTAATCGGATGTCTAAATCAATATGTTTGGAAATACTTCGACTTCTTACTTTCAGTAAAAAATTATCTTAGCAAATATTGTATAATCGATCATCTCCTTTTGACACTATTTAGATATAACTCTATGTTATGGGAAATTTCTTATCAAGACAAGAATCGCCAACGACATGTATTTTGTAATTTTGGAGTTTGTTTATATACAAATACGTAATAATGGCAATCTGGCAACACTTCGGACTTTCCCTCCACACAGTCTATACGATAGTCACTCCTAGACATGCAGTATAATATTTCAACTTATGCGGTAGCTACGCAACCCTATATAACGTGATAAGTGATGTTGCATTTATTTTAGTGTGTTTTATAGCTGCCCAAGGCAATTTATTTGAAGAAGGTAATATTGATGTATTAGAATTAATTGAAATTGTTGTAGTCTCATTACTTTTCAACAGTTCCTTGTATAAGATGCCTTAGATATGTACAAAAGTACAATTTATAGCGCCACGACATAAAGTCAATTTGACGACTTCATGATTCGAGTTGGTTGGCCAGCTTATCTGATGTAATTGGTCGAATGTATTTTCGAGGGATTAATATGAACAGGTTCAATTTTATGGAGCTTATAAGTTTAGTTTAGAAAACTAGAGAGAGACTTGGGAAAGAATCTAACAGCTCATAATGGAAAAAGTCCTATTTTCAGTGGAAATAGGATGGGGGGGGGGGCTTTCTCAAACCGCTAATAAGTCTGCTCTTTGCCAAGGATACCAGCCAGACCGAGAACCCAACGAAATTCAACGTTCTCATTGTTTTAAAGATTACGGCGAATGAGTACCGGATTATTGGCTGAGCCACGAATGGCTTCCAAAGCTGCGATATTCTCGGTACAAATAGTTGTTTGGTCAGTAGATATTATAATTTTTGAATTATTGTAGGCACATAATTGTGGAAAGGCTCTCTAGCTAGTTGAGCAATGCGATTCAATATTTTAGTTATTCAACAACCAATATAAATTATTGTTGGAAATCTGGTCAACTGACCAGCTGCGAGACATTTTGCCATTATTGTTGCCACCATGCTTTTAAAAAGCATCCCCAAAATAACACCTAGACCAATAGTTTTTTTAATAAGAAATTCTTAATCTTTAGTTTTTGCAATTGCATATGTTATAATTCTTATAAAAAAAAAAAAATTTCATTCAGAATCTATAAATTTAACAATTTTAAAGGTAAAATATTGAGCTATGTTACCTGAAAATATTGTCAAGCAGTTATGCTATCGAATATGAGCTCCAAAATAAAACCTAAAAATATATGTAGCTACCAAATCAGAAATTTTGACTGAGCTTTTGATTAAGTAACGCTTAGAAACATCCATTTAGTATGCAGATGTCCAGAGATATAATTCGACTAGTAGAATAGCTCAACTATTGCTAAGAGATTGGGTTATAAATTTTGAAAATTTTAAAGAATTAACTAAAAAAAAAAATTAAACAGGCCTTATTTGTTATTTGACTAGTTTTTTTTCTATCAACTATCTATCAGTATAAATTATTTTGAATAATTTATTTTGAAATTATTAACAATAATCAGTCCTTTTTTTAGAATAAACTTAATATTTTCAAAGCTTTTCGAAGAAAATGTTTATAACAATTATTCAAAATATTTAAATAAACATTCAATTACAGCAATCCTAAATAAAATAGATTAACGAATATTTTTTTTTGCACATAATTTTATTATAAATAGTAGCCATTAAGGTTGAATAAAATCGTTACACAAATCTTGACAGAAAGAAAAATAAAAGAAATACTTTGTTCAAGGATTGAAAATACTATACAGGTCTAGTGTACTTAGAATCTCCACAAATCATTGTCATGAGCGAACTTAAGTAGAAAAATTTCTTTTTATAAACATTTACTAAAGAGATTTTTCCAGGAAGAATTACAACTTAAAAAAATACTTTTTTTTTCAAAGTAAACAGTGCCAAAATTAGTTTAGTTCAAAAGTAGATAAAAATGTCGAAACATTTCAGTGATTTGATGACAAAGTTTTTGTTTGGCACTCGCCATCAAAAATGGAACTTAATCCAAGTTTAAAAAAAAAATGTGTTAACACCTTGTGGTGCCAACTTTAACGTGTTCTTATGGTTTATTCGTATGATATGAAAATATTCCTAGACCTACGGGTATACTGCGTTTAATAGATTGAAAAAGTTGAATAATGGGATTTTCAGATTACATCAAGTAGACATAAATGTTTGGAAATGTTAAATCTCTTTGTAATCAGATCTAAATGGGGCAGAAATAATAAAGAACTTTTTCCAGCAATAAAATTAAGCACAATAAACATCTTCAAAAAGAACGAGTAAAATAGAAATCAATAAACTCAAAGACTTTGGACAATGGAATCAAGAGTATTAAGAAATAGTATTTTAAGAGTAGTGGTAGTTAGTTGGGAGGATTACTAATATCTAACTTTGTAAGAAATTAAAAATTATTACTAAGGCTCTACTAATAGGAACTTTAGAATTTTTGGATCATAGAAAAGTAATACTTATTAAGTAATATGCAGTTGCAATTTGCTTACTACACTGAATACCACAACTTTTTTTATATTATGCGGTCATAAGCTCCACGTGAAATCTTATAAAATTTAACTAATTTAGAAAGTTTAAACGTAGCGATACATTTTTATGTCGACAACCAACACTCAATCCAATCTTCGATCATAAGTTCCCCAAAAAAAAAAAATTTCCATGAAAAACAAGTGCCAATATTGTGAGACATGCACGTCACTAAAACTCGTAAATGCCTAGAATAGACATATTATCATAACCTTAAAGAAACCTCCGCAATATCTATAAACTATTCAAAAACCGTGTAATTTTCTATCAAATTTCTCGGTATTGCAAAACACAACAATATCATGTGACTACTGATGATTCAGGAATCTCTCCACTACAAACTATTATATAAATAGTAATATTATATAATTTATGTATATACGTAAAAAAATAATACAAATTGTTGATAAATACTGAATTTCTATTTGTCATTTAAAAATTTTTGAAAAATATTTCGACACCCATCTTATTGGCCCTTTAAAATTTTAGAGGCTATTTTTTCGATTTACGATCAAAACACTCTATTCATTGATCATTTTTTATTAAAGGTAAATAAGTATAAAAATAAATTATATTAAGTTAATCTCCGATAAAAAAGTACTCAATTCACATTTTTTTACCGAATATTTTTTTTTATCTGTAACTATAATTGTATTGTAACCAGCAGATTTATATAACAATTTAATTTACAATCTTATGAACCATGAAAATTTTTGATAGCGGCAAATGCACAGGTCTTGACCAAATGGAACATTTAGATTACGATCTATTATGTTGTTACGAACATAAAAGGGAGCATCAATAATTTTACGGAGGATCTTGGATTGTAAAGCCTGGACGCGATAAGAATTGGAACGTTTCGTTGAACCCCGAAGTTCAATTCCGTATGTGCAAATAGTTTTTATAATTGTATTGTAGATTAAAAGTTTACTTTTGATTGTTAGTTTCGATAATTTGTCCAGTAGTCTAAGAAGTTGTAGGTAACGTCTAGTGGCTTCCAAGTTTTTCTTAGTCTAGTATGAGGGTTCCATGTTAATTTCTTTTACAAGTGAAGTCCCAAATAACGTACTCCGTCCAATTATGGAATCATGTTTGTATTAAGGTATAAAGGGGTAGGTTTTCCTTGACAAAGCGTGAAAGTAATGTGAGCACTCTTCTGTTCATTTATCTTTACTCTCCATCTCTAAAAACAAGGATTGAAGGTTGTTTATATGGGATTGTAAATTGTTGGAGTCTATTTCAGGATTTGTATGGGTAGCAAGTATGGCCATATCGTCTGCATAAGTAGCAATGATAGTATTAGGATCAGATGGGATGTCATGGGTATAAATATTACATAAAATGGGACCAAAACTACTGCATTGTGGAACTCCTGCTAGAATAGGATATATTTCTTAGTATTCTGAGTTAATTGCAACTTAGAAATGACCTTGGGAGAGATATGAATTTATGATAAGGTAGTATGTTGAAGGAAAAAAATTCTTGAGTTTCCAGAGGAGTCCAGTATGACAAATACGATCAAAAGCTTGGGAGATATCTAAAAAAACTCCTGGACAATACTATTTTCTCTCAAGAGAGGATATAATATGATCAACAATGCGATGGCATTACTGGATAGTGGAGTGTTCAGATCGGAAGCCAAATTGGTGATCAGGTATAATTTTTTTATTAACTAGGACTGGATAGAGTCGTTTTAATAGAAGTTTTTCAAAAATCTTACCAAGGGTTGGTAAGAGGCTGGTAGGCCTTTAGTATGAAGGATAATTGACGGGTTTATTTGGTTTACAAATCATTTTAATAACAGGAAATTTCTAGAGTAAGTGAAAATATGTTTTGCGCAGGATACTATAGAAAATGTAAGGAATTACAATTAAAGATTTCTGCGAAATTTGTTTTAGAATAGGAGCTATTTGTAGATCATAACTAGGAGCTTTTTTATTGGAAAGGCGCAGAATAGTAGTTTTAATTTGCGAGGGTTTAAAATTTTTGGGAGGAAGACTCATAGGGACTGGAAACATTAGTTCTTTTGTAATTTTGTAAGTATGCGATTTGTTTTCTATATCATCATGTAGAGCAAAATTATTTACCAAATACTTCCGTTTTTTTCTTTGTTTCTTATATGTTAAAATATTTTTGTTAACATAATATATGGGACTAAGAATTCGAAAATATTTTTCCAAAACTTTCTTAAGCTTAGGAGATTTTGACTGTGTTATTTTCAGATGAGAAATACTTTTAAAGTTAAATTTACATTATACTAATCTTGAGTTATATAGAATTGTGTTCCGCAAATGCAAAAAGCTGTCTATTTAAATTATCAATTGGAAAAGTATAGGTAATAATTTTGCAATGATATACCTATACAGTATGAGGCTGGTTCGAAAAGTTTTCATCTAAAGTGGAATTTATAATTCTATTGGTGTGTATTTTTACTCTAAATTGGAATAACTTAAATAACTATGTGTATATCAGCTTAATTTATGTTAAAAATAAATTATATTAGTTATGTGTACTGTTTTTTTTTAATAAACTTCTCTATGAAAAAATATTTAACGTTGTATGGTATTTGTAAAAATTTTTAAAAAAATTTACAGAAAATTCTGTTTTTCATTTTCAACAGTGAAAAAAAGAAACAGTAATTTAAATGTGATCCTAATAGCAGTTAGAACTACAGAAATTATCAAAAAAATTGCATCATGCAATGAATATAGCTGAAATTTGTGGCATATCAAGTGAATCGGTAACAATTTTATCCAAAGGATAAACTGCACAAGCTAGAAATTTGTTAGAAAGTTTTGGCCATTTTAAGAAAAACTAAATCAACGTTAGTCAACGATTTGTTATCATGGATGGGATGAGACATAGATTCACTAGTTAATACTGAATGAAAGTTTACTCAACATAAGCATTGATTACAGCTCCAAAATATGGCAAAATAAATAGAAAATATCATTAAATAATTTGGGATGGATTTGACGCAACAATTTGGAAAAAAGACTTGCTCCGCATATAAGAGATTTTGAGCAATGGCAAATTGTTATAATATTAGTTATATTCGTAATATTTGGCTCATTAATGAAGGAACTATAACCAAATGCCCTGAGCACATTGCATCTGCAGAAAACAACTTGAAGCACATTCGGAAAGTAAACATAGAAAGAAAGTAATGTTCTTAAAGCATCGCTGAATTAAATATTTCGAAGATAAAAATGATATTAAATTGAAATAAAATAGATTACAAATAGTCATCAAAATAATTAAGAAATAAACGTTTTATAACATTCAATATTCTTCCTGGAAAACTCAAGAAAATAGAAAATATCAAGAAGTCTGATATATCCTTTATAAAACTTGATGTCTCATAAGAAAGTATATTTTTTCTGACAATTGATGTTTAGTTTTTTGAAAATATCTGGAATCATTTGTAGCTACCCAAAACCACTTTTTATTTAAGACTTAAAATTTTTGATTATCTCTTCCATCATTTTTTAGATACCTTAACTACCATGATTGCTATTTTTATATTTTCTAGTCGTACATTGACTATAAAAATATAAAAAAGATAAACTTAGCCATATGCATAGCTAAGTTTAAACTGCAGGACATTTTTGGAAGACAGCAAAAACCGTATATTAGAATATATATTTATCTTTTTAAGCACGTTATTGCAACTTTTTTAGGGATAAATGAAAACATTAAGGGAAAAACACCACTCCATGTCTGTCCAAGAACGGGATGATTCATTTCATAGTTTTCAAGAAATCTCGTGGCCATCGCTATTTGAAATGTTGTTAGGTATATAATGGAAGGGTGGTAGTATACAGTTCTCTTGACAAAGAAAGAAAGGCTTCTGAATTAAGACCTGCAGCCATGAAATTGCAAACCGGGCTTTCATTTGCCAACATAGTAAAGAGGAAAAATAATACCCAGACGACGTCAATCGCTGCAATTAAGGTTCAGCACGAAAAGGGTGCTAAGCCACCACTAAAAGGTATCGAAGATATCTTTTGCATGCCTCTGGACGTGCTTTCCTAAAAAATTAATAGGTGAATTAAAATTAGTAACTGTCAATGTAAATTCAATTCGGAGTCAAATTAAGAGAACGTTTTTTCATGACTTCTTAAGCAAATATTAAGATACAGACTGATAAGTGCCTCAGATTTAAAGGGTTCAACGTAATTAACGATAATAACGAACGAAAGGCAATCGTTAATAGGGAAAACATAATTTTCTATGAGGTACTATTACAAAAATTTGCAGGCATTGAAAATACGGTGATTGTCTGTACGATTAAAAAGAAAGAATTATTAATCATATCACCTTTTTTTGCGTACTCTACGCAAGGAAACAGCGGAATTCTTACAGAGGTGCGACACATTTGATCACTTCATTATAGGAGTGAATTTTAATGTAAGGCACCTGCAATTGGGAAATATAAAAAACAACCTTAACGGTAAAGCTCACGTAGAATGCACAAATAATGAATTCCGCGGCAATATTATCGCACCAGACCAACCCATATTTGAAGCTTCGACCTCTATTATCGATTCTTTTCTAGTATCGAGCTCTCTGTTAGCAGTGAAGCTCTACACCACCCTGCCAATTTTCTCTGACCACTTCCCAGTATACTTAGAAATAGTAATACCTATAAGGCAACGACCCAATCTGGGAACAAGGAGAATCTATAGATCTTTTAGAGACACGAACTGGAAAAAGTTCAATAAAGACATTATAGAAAATTGAAATTGAAAGCGTAAAGCAACAAATAACCACCAGACTTAATGACCAATAGAACGAGACATTCAAACGTACTTTACCTAACATAGAGTCCGCTCAATATGCTCATTCTAAAATTAAGAGATAGAGCAAAAGGCAGCCCAGGTTCAAAGAAGGAGAATAAAATTATCACGGATAATTAAATCAGAAGCAAAATGTTCCCAAATTACTATTCTAAATTATATGGCAGCCAAAACATTTTCGGAAATGAACCGATCGTGAAAGATACCGTAGATAAATTTAAACGCAATGCGGTATATAGGAACAAGGAGAGCTTTTGGGCACCTATGACATAATATTCGTCAAATAATCCATGTACCAATCCTACAAAGGCAAAACATTGTTTCGTTGCAAAAAGCGACATCAAATCCTACATTGAGAAAGCATCCATAAAAAAATCCAATGGTCCGGATGGTATACCCAGTTTAGTAATGAAAAGCCTGCCAAAAAAGGAATAACATCACTAACAACTGCTATAACAATGGGTACTTCCCTACGATATGGAAGTCTGCAGATATTGTAACCATCCAAAAGAAACAGCACTCCTGTACGGTAGCAGATTTGCGACCAATATCACTCCTTTTTAATATAGGAAAGAAGGTTCATCCTAGAAAGACTAAATATCTTCATTGAGGAAAAGAACATAATTTAAGAATTCCAATATGGGTTTCGTCAGAGCCACTCTACAAAGCATGAACTTTTAAAGGTACAAACAGACGTTACACTTGAACGAATTAAAAACCGATCAACGTAGCTCTGTCCGCTAGATATTGAAAAGGCATTCGATAGCGTACCGCACTTGGATATTATATTCAAACTCATCAAAATGAAATTTCCAAAATATCTGCCCAATCTAATAATCAGTTTTCCAGCTTTTATCAAAGCCAGACTGCAATCTTGAGACGTATACTCGCGCTTCTTTGAGGTATTGTTAGGCATACCTCAAGGCTCATTAATTGGTGTTAAGCTATATAACCTTTACATTGCTTACATGTGTAAAAGTCCAATTAAGCAAAAATATTCATATGGTATTATACGCCGACGATACCCTAGTTTACAGAGCATCAATGCGACCTAGAGTAGCTTTGGAAGCTATGAAGATATCAGTCAATATATCTTGACGCCATCAGGGAAGAAGAAATTCGTAGACTATTGATTCGGAGATTAGGGTGACTCAATAATGAGGCGCATGGTGAATCTTAAGTATCTAGGCTTGAATTTTAATAAGAACCTCAAATTTAACTCATTTCTCAGGGATAAAATTAAAAAAGGCCAACCGCATATATTGTAGGCTTCTGAGAATGTACCGAAATCCTGCTTAAGGACGTCAAACTTATTCTTTATAACCAATTTATAAGAGCGTATTTATGCTATGGCTTCCCTATCTGATTATCCTTTTCCCTAACAGTAACAACAGAACTGCACTGGATGGAAGGGAAATTCCTACGAAAAGCCACAGGGCTAGGCAGATCTAGACAGACAAAAAATTTTATATCAAACAACAGGTTGTACCGGAAGGCAGGCGTTTCCCCATTTGTAGTATGGCAAATGGGAATAATGCACAATTGGGTTAAATCGTTACCCCATCATAGAAACAGGGAATTAAGGCAGCTTACGAATAACATATTATTGGAGACCTTGAGAAACTCCAAGTACCTGTCACCGTTAATTCTATTGGATGAATTCTCCAGATCTATAAGAAGAAGCCAAAGGAACAACGAGGGTGGCAGTTACATGACAGTCGGAAGCACCGAAGAGAAGGAAGAAGACACAAAAAACGCAGCAGTTGCCGGATTCAAACATAGAATTTAGTTTTAAGAATAATTGTATAAAAACGCATGTTTGTTTATAAGAGTAGATTTAATGGTTATAGTTAGGTGTAGGATGTAAGTAAAATATATGAATTAAATGTTAATATGTCATAATAAAGATAACTCAAATATTATATGTGAATCAGAAATAAATTCATGGATAGCAGAAAAATTGTAACTAATAAAGATGGTATTAAATATTCTTAAGAGAAAATAGTATAAAAATTGTATTAGAAGAAAAATGTAAAATGGCAAGGATATGCAATAAAGTAAACTTGAACTTGAACTTAAACACAGTTTTTTTGATAGAGTATTAGGGTGGTGGATTTTTCTATAATGAGAGATGCACTGTTTACGAACAAATGGAACATGAAGATCACGGTGAATAATACTGTTTCGCACATAAAAAGGAGCATTGACAATTTTTTGAAGGTTTCGGGGCTATAAGATTTGGACTCGATGGATATTGGAATACATAGTTAAACCCCAAAGTTCGAGTTCGTATGTCCATATCGGTTTCAGTACCGTGTTGTATAGTAATAATTTATTTTATGTTATTGTCTGTTTTGGCCTTTTGTCTAGAATACAAAAAAAAATTTTGTACCAATTGTTATGGTTACTTTTTTTATTTTCATGTAAAACTTTAATCGACCATGAGTTTAAGATAACGCACGCTCGGTTTTTGTTGCAATATTAATTTCGTTTAGGGTGAAATTTGTAAGTTTTGTTTTTAATCTAATGAATATAACTCTAGATTTTTAGGTCAGTCATACTAATATAGCTTACTCTAGGAGTACCAACTGATTTAAAAGTTTTATGCCTTATCAATGCACAGTCTTTAACATCGTAAGTTTGAATCCCACTGAGGTATAGTGCTACGCTGACTCCCAAAATCTACTTTTCTTTTCAGTCTGCGAAAAAAAAACCTGAAAAATCCAACTTTGGGAAAGAAAAATCAACTATAGATAAATACTCGTATTGGTCAACTATAGATAAATTTGGTAAGAAAAATCAGATAAATACTCGTATAATGGCTACCTCTTGTACTGGACAACAGCATGGTACCACACCAAAAACAACAGGAAAATAAGCAGGAGTTATATTCGCAACTTTTTTAGAAAGTGACTTATAGAAAAAAATCATTTGTTTTAGAGAAAACGTACCATAAATTTTTATAAAATTATTTACAATATGATACAAAAATCTATTAAGAATTATTCAATACTGATTTGAAATAATTCAAAATGTATCTACAAGAGTCAATTTTCTATAAATTCTCAATTTATAAATTAATAATTTTCGTGTTCATATAAACTTGTCTATCTGACCAACATGACCAATGCAGGCATTATTATTGATAATGCTAAGATACTAAACGTTTCACTTTACAATACATTATAGCACAGAATGGTCCATTAAACAAGTATTGGTAATTATTTAAATTATGCTAGATTGTCTATGAAATTTGAAATATGAACGCCGAAATTCACTTTTTTGTATAGTTGATGTAGGAAAGGTCTTGTTTGATCAAAGTAAATTGTTGATAAAAGTAAATACTTCGGATAATTTATTTACTATAGAGATAATAAGATGGTTACATTATCCGATAGTATATTATCGACGAAATGTTAATCTTAGTCTATGATGCGATATAAAAAATAAGGGCTATAGAAACATTTTTCCAAATTAAGTTTTAAAATCACTAAAGTCTCCAAAAGTAAAAAAAAGATGTATATCAATAAAAGAAAGCACCTAAAAATTAAATATTCTTTATTCATTATTCAAATTATAAATCATTCTCAATAGTTTTTAATTATCCAAATTAAAAGTCCTTATTTCTGCATTTATAATGGAAAAGTCTTCTTAACAATTTAATATACAATAAGTGTTCTATTCCAACCAAAGTAAAAAGTTTAATTTTTATTTCATTGAGGTGATTTGTTTTAATAAAGAAATTTATATTTTAAAAAACTTTTTGCTTGAATAAAAAATTTATAAATCCTCCGCATTTCTTATTTCAATTCTTTACTTGTGTCAGCGTTTATTTAACGAAATATCAACCCCGGCAAATAGCAACTTTTGATAAATAATATCAAATGACGCATGTTACAAAAACAAAAGACTTTTTCTAAAATTGATAAGTCATCAAACTTACGACAAAATTAGATCGTACAACATTGCTTCAAATTGCACTGTACCATCTTTGTAAAGCATTACGGAAACAAATCTTCACTTATCATGCGTTATAGGGTCGTATAGTTACCGGATGAGATTAAAGCTTATACTACACGTCTAGGAGAGAAAGTTTGCAGTGTTATCACGTGGCTCCCATTGATGTATTAAAAATCTTATCACTTTGAGTCGCCACCGGAAGTAACAACTTTTTCGCATCTTTCGGGTAATAAAAGGATACTTCGAAGAAAAAATTCTGCTTCTTTTGAGTCGCTCTGCACGTATTCATCAAGTAATTTTTCGACACTTGCATCAGAAGTAAACCACTTCCCGAAAAGGAGCAACTCTATGGACCGGAACAAAACGAAGTCTGAAGGAGCAATATCTCTGATCCCACAAGATACATGGCATGACCTTCAAAACGTGGATATTGCGCTTTGTCGTTGACGGACTTTATTCTCCTTGCTTTGTCCATACAAACTATACGATGCAAAGCCCATTCATTTCTGTCTGCTGAGTAGCAGCTTGTATGTGGTCAAACCTCCCTCTATGTTCCTCTCTTCCCATTGAGCAATTTCTAATAATATTATGGAATTTTTAGCAATATTATTGAAATTATCTAAATGAAAGTTTTTATTGTTTCATTTGAAAATTTGATCAATTATCTTCTGAAGACGATAGATAGATAGTGTTCGCACGTAAAGTAATTTTTTGATTGAAAAAATAAAATCAATAATGGCGATAATAATTGCCACCAATACTTTCACTTTCAAGCATTTTGCTACTTAGTTTAAATTGTCTGTAATTATATGTTAAGATACAAATTGTATCTTTTATAGTACTGCATGGAAGCATCCACTCGTCTACGACAAGGCTTGCTGGTTATCCGGTTACGAATGAAGAAGTTCAATATCTTAGTCCACGCCAACAGCGTGTACTGGTCCTGAATAGAATGTATGAAATTTGGCAACATCGATGGGATGAGAGTGTGAATGGCAGATGGACGCACATGTTCATTTCAGATGTGTGATTTACATCTGTGTATGGGTTTGAATTTGGTCTGAACCTTGGGTATTTACTCACGGGACATGGTAGCATGAATGGGTTCTTGTACAGGTGCGGTCTGGCTAGATCCCCTTGTGTGGCGGCGGAGGAGAGTGCCAAGCACCTTCTCATTGAATGAGGCCTGTACAGGGATTTGCGTGACTTAGGTGCATGTGGAATTGTGGTGAATGATGAGGGTGTGGATGTGAGTGGTGTGTTGGGTGTGAGAGAGAGGTATGAATGTCTTAACAGATTTGCCGTGGCACTATTTGAGAGGAGAGCGAGAATGGTGCGTGAATGAGTGCGTGAATGACACGCAGGGTGGCTACAACTGGTTGAAAGACCAAGGTCAATTCCGGTTGTACTTTCGGGTCTTGGGATATCCGCGTACCTGAGCTGGCTTAGCGGTGCTTAGGAATTTACAAGATTCCTGACCGAAGCTCAATGAGCGGAATACAAACCGAAGTACTTATTGGTACCACGGGAATCGGGGTGCCCCAATATGTGAAAATACACTGTGCCTAATTTAGGTAAGGCGTCACTTCGTAGCAACGTTGTGGCTGTTGTTAATACCCATATCTCGGGTACGATTTCCGGATCGCGGGTGGGAGATAACCGGCAATGCTAATGGCAGTAGACTTTTGGTAGTCCTCGTCACCAGCAGGTGGAGTAGTCAGCTTGTAACTGATGACTCACTATTAACTGCCAGTAATGGTGGTGCCTTGATTGAGCACAATTCAAACCCTATAGTCGTAGACGACTCGTGGTTTAAGGTTGAAGACAATTAGGCCACCTTAAATAATAAAACATTATAACTGTATAATGAAAATCTCTAGACTATAAAAGAGTGGAGGAGATGTTACAAGAAAACAGCTTAGCATATGAAACTATAGAAATGAAGTTATGAAACAAATCATTTGAAGACTTCAAAACTTGTGAAGCAAATTTATGCAATTAAATATTCATCATACTCAACCATATACGTGCCAGTAATAGACAATATAAAATTAAAAATTGATACATGACTTGTATAATCTACTTTTAATAATATTTGTAATACTTAGAAGTAATAATGACAAAAAATACGAAAAATAATTAAATTATTGTTGCATAACTTAACGCAGTATGAGTTCACGCAATTTTTCAGCCGAATAATTAAATTAAATCAAATCAATTGAAAATAATTATTTTGTAAAATAATTTATTTTATGTGTTATGTTAGTGAAAAGTTCAAAATTTAAATAATTAATTGTATTGTAAGATTTATGTTATGCCACTGATTGATTACAGGGTCTAGTACACTGATTGATTATAGGTCTAGTACAACAAAAATGAGTGAACGTGATTTGTTACGAAAATTTGTCTATTTACAGCTTAATAGTAAAAATTTCACTAAAATCTATGAAACATGTTAATTTCAAATAAATAAACTTAAATGCACAGCAAACAAAAAAACTGTCTGTCAGCTTAGGCTTCTTAAATTAATTCCGGAATTCGTTTCCTGTTGGTCATTAAAAATATAATAACACACATTAATATTACAGAATATTACAATATTATATTATGAAATTATTTACCAAAGTATTTCTGTACGGAAATGTCGCAGAGAAGATTAAAGAAATAACTCAATTTTTAATGTGCTCGTATGCTCTAAACCCGTTCGAAGGAATAAGTTTGATCAATTGAAAAGGACTTTCCTTTATTACAGCACTAGAAAAACGTTAAAATTTACTAAATAAGTATTCTTTGTAACATTTTGTAATGTAATATTCCAAGTATATATTTTATTCAAGTTAAAGATTTTTTTGTGTGCTTGGTTATTAAAATATTGATACAGAGCCAATTAACTGAGGCCACGACCTATTTTAGTGAGTTATTAGACAGAATAAGATTTGATTTTCATTTTGAATATATTTCCAAATTCTTTATCCATTTATACAAAAAAATATTTTTAATTTAATAACAAAAATACATGGTAAAAGTTGTATACATGTATAATGACGAAAACAGTTTGATCGATGCGTAATTTGTATCAGTAATTTGTGAAACTCAGAAATTAGAAATTAGGGTCGTCGAAGTCATATTCACAGGTGGTTGCTCATAGTCTATAGTATATGCTCTTATATGCCAATTGAGAATAAACGAAAAAGTATGCTTTCTCAAAGGAATTCAAATTTTATGCGTAGATGTAGGACAGTTATTACTACAATATGCTCATAGTTACATATTTAATCTCGAAATTATGTAATTTTCCCTATTTTCCTATTTTGACTTAAAAACATGATAATTCTCTCAAACGTAGCTGTTTTCATTTTAACAATTTATTAAAATGAATTGGCTAACATGGAACTCACATACTAGACGAAAAAGAATTGAAGTTAGCAGACGTTACCTACACTTTCTTAGACTACAGGACAAACGCTCGAAACTAACAATCAAGTAAAGTTCTAATCTACAATACAATTATAAAACCTATTTGTTCTTATAGAATTGAACTTTGGGGTTCAACGAAACGTCCCAATTCCTATAGCGTCCAGGCCTTAGAATTCAAGATCCTCCGTAAAATAGTTGACAATTTTATCCCTGTTTGAAAATCTCTACAATCCCTCTTTTATTTTCGTAACAATGTAATACATCGTTATCTACATGTTTCCTTTGTTCAGGATCTGTGCATTTCCAACTATCAAAAATTTCACTTCCGTTTATCCTATCATCATAATTCACTTGTGAGAGAATTGTTGTATACTGCCCTCCCCGGAAACACTCGTCGGAGACTTGAGAGATAATGGAGACTTCCATTAGTTGGAGAAAGGCTGAAAAGAGTGTTAATTAAAATGCTATGTGACCACGCTTTACGACTGTTAAATGCCAATAAACAAATATTATTCAAATCAAAATTGCGCCCAAACAAAATCGACCTGAAACATAAAGAAGCACCCTGTACCAGGGTAATACGTTTTTTTCATAGAAAGCAAAAACAAATTTATTCAAAGTACTTGCCCTTGCTAGCTACGCATTCTTCCCATCTCTCGGGGAATTTGTGGATACCACGCCAAAAAAATTCGTTATCTTTCGAGGCAAAACCCTCATCAAGACATTTTCGGACGTCTTCGTAAGAATCGACGTGCTGCTCAGCGAGCGCACGGGCCATCGACGAAAACAAGTGGTAGTCGGAACGGGCCAGGTCTGGTGATTAAGCTGGGTGGGGTAGCATCTCCCAGTTGAGTGTCTTCAAGTAGTTTTGGACCATTTTTGACGTATGCGATGGTGCGTTGTCGTGGAGGAAAATCAGCTTGTCATGTCTTTGTTGGTAATCCGTCCTTTTTTACGCAGAGCACGGTGCAATTTGATCAGTTGTTGGTGATAGCCATAGGCATTGACAGTTTCACCACGTTTCAACATCTCATAGTAGACGATACCCTGCTGATCTCACCAAACGCACTGCATAGTCTTCCGTCCGAAGCGATTTGGTCTTGGCGAAGATGTTGATGGTTGCCCGGGATCAACCCACGATTTTTTGCATTTAGGATTCTCCAAATATATCTACTTTTCATCGCCTGTCACAATCCGAGGCAGGAATGACTTTCTTTTTTGTCTGGCGAGCAAGATTTCACATGTGTTTTGGCGTCGCTCCGTCTGCCTATCGTTCAATTCTTGCGGAATCCATTTTCCGATCTTTTCAATTTTCCCCATACCACGCAAACGCATAAAAATGGCTGGTTGAGTAACACCCAATTGCTCTGCGAGCATTTTTTGCGATTGAGTATCGTCTTCGTCCAAAAGAGCCTGCAATTGATGGTCATCAACCTTCCTAGGCTGATTCTCACGCTTCTTGCCCCACAAGTCAAAATTGCCGTCTTTGAACCGATGAAACCAAGCACTGTTACCATAGCCCTCCATAAGCATTCGATGTGATTCGGCAGCTAATTTCTTCAAATTGCAGCAGAAAAGCAGAGCTTCCCGCATATGTTCTTTTTCTGTCACAAAACAAGGCATAATTTCCAAAGGAAAAATGTATGTTGTTGTACGAAATTGCTGACAATGTACACTGATTAATGTTGACAGATATCAAACTCATAAAAAAAAGTATGGCGTGCCCATTGGAGCTTAATACGCTCACTCACGCCATCTATGACCAAACAGCGGATTTAAGCTTATACACCTGGTATAATAGAAATACTTTTGTGATTCGTTACTATTGGTAGCAAGGGCTTCCAAAACCTACATCAATATGCAAATCAAAAGTTTTCAAATTTCATACGTAGTGTAACTACACTTTCCAGATATGCTCTAAATTGGCCCTTCCCCATTTCTGTAAAATAAATGGTTTATTCTTTCCTTACTTGTAACAGAATAATTCTATTATTTAACGTGATATACCTATCGTAAGACCTAATACCACAGATTGCCTACGACCGGCAGGATTAGAATATACTCAATTAGCACACTCAAAAACAGACCTGTACTTGTAGTATTTGTTGTGGATTTCGCCAGGTTGTAGCAGTCATTTCCACGTCAACTTATTGCCTTGCTTACTTCGTGCATTCAACATCCGGATCGGTTTGCTTCCTATAAAAGTTTGTCTCAGCACATCCTTTCATAGCCTGCTTTCAACCCACAATTTTCAGCTAGTTGGTTCCAGCTTTCGTCGTTTCTTCTTAGCAAACGGACTCAGCTACCTACACTATCAGTCAAAAAACCTGCCTTCATTCCATTTTCATCGTATGGTAAGTGACGTCAGCATGATTGCTCCACCTACATCTACTACAGGTACAATCATGCTCACAATCAGTAAATAATTACTAGCTAATTACCATAACTGTTTGTAGCAAGACCTACCTAAACCGCTATCATTAAATGCAGTGATAGCAACCTCACTACCAGTAAAAAAACTGTACTCGCGATGTAGTTAATGACCACAGCTACCACGTTTCAGCCAATGACACCTCATCTCTTTATCAGGAACAGTATATTTTAGAACAGCGGGGCACCTGATTTCCTGGGAACTAGTTTTTGTTTTAGGAGTGCATGGTCGTTACTCCCACTTAAAAGACTACAATAAGAAACCTTGTGAATTCAAGATACTGCTAGGCGGCTCAGGACCGCGGGTTATTCATAGGTGTTTGATCGTTATATAAGAAGAAACCCCCTTGCAGGACTTCGCTGTTAACAGCAATAATGTTTTATAATATTGTTTATTTGTACACATATGTAAGGTCTGAGAAAAGAGACAGATAGAAAAAAGTTACTTTGTATAAAATAGTTAAATATTCAGAGAAAATCACGTACCATTTAAAATAATCAAACTGAACTTAGACTAATTGAAGATGACAAATTTAATAAAATTGGTGTCTTAAAAATATTTTCATTTGAGTAGTTTCATTATATACATATGTGTACATGCCTAAAAGTTATTTAACTTTTAAGAGAGTTGAGAACAATTAATAACTGATGTTATCTCATTAGTACATCCACGTTCGTAAGCTAAAATTCATTTTTACATGCAACTAAATATAATCCATCATAATGCATTCCTCACCTGAGACTGTAAATTTACAAAACGAATTGCATTAAAGATGACATATGTGTAATTTTGAATAGAATAAGAAATGTCAGAACACTATACGAGAGGGTAGAAAACCTACCGTTGAGACTTCTAGTACTGAAGAAAAGTTTCATATTTTCACATACTTAATTTAATATGTAAGAGTAATTGGAACGCACTACTTGGAGCTGATAGTAGAGAAACTTTCTGATTATTAGTTTTGTACCCAATTTAGTCTGTATTTTTAACGGGAGCACGTATGCGAAAGTTCAAATCACATAAAATTAATATAAATTTTAACTAGTAAAATATTATATTTTCTAAAATTTCTGAGACGTATTTATTTAATGTACAATATTATTCATTTGGAAAATGTTTCTTGCTTTTATAATTAATATTAGAAAATTTCTCACTTAATTTGAATAGGTATAAAAAGGTTAGCAAAAATAGTTTCGCCACTAGGTATACCAAGGAACTACAATATGTTATCTAAAAAAGAGAAAAAAGCGTTTATGGAAAACATATCTGTGTTATAAGAATCTGCCATTATTCAATAACTCCATCACTTATTTCAATGAATTGGAAGCTTTATCTCTGTCCTTATATAATATAACGATTTTCTTACTGAAGCTCAATTAAATTACTAAAAGACCCCGTTATTTTTTAAAATTTGTCAATATGAAAAGGAAGGTGTGTTTTTTCAGCACATGATATTCCAAAAATGCTATTTTTTCGCCCCATATTTCGAGAAAGCAACATCTACGAGCGTAATCACTCACATTTATCATATTTCGGATAACAAATCACTAGACACATAATTTCAAATAAAATTGCTGATCTAAAATTTTAGCTAAATCGTGTTCTGAAGCATTTCTTATCCCTCCGGAAATAATCTTTAATAAATACAATACATTCTAACAAGTAAATTTCCAACATGCTGGAGGAATTATTTTATTATACCTATTGCCAAAAAGGGTTTTATTCTAAAAATTTTTTAAGGTGACAATCTATTATCATCTCTCTCAACCAACATTTGGCTTCATGCCTGGTGGTAGGTCAACGACAACCAACATGCTGGATTTCAAATCTCATGGCTAGCTACAAACAGAAACTTAACCGACTACAACGTGAACTGAATGTGGAAATTAGAAAGCACTTTATTGAACGGCATGAAATTTATATAAGATCCCTTACTGACAATATTTCTTTATGGGAAGCTACTAGACAAATACTCTCATACAAAAGAACATCACACCCACTGACACAAAATGACGGTAACTGAGCAAAAACAGACAAAGAAAAAGCTGAAGTATTTGCTAAACATTTGGTAAATAGTTTTGCTCCACGTGATGATATAGAAGACAAATCACATACTAATAAAATTATCGAAGAACTAAAGTTTCCAGTTCCTATGAGTTTTCCTCCAAAAAATTTTAAACCCTCAGAAATTAAAACTATTATTCTGCGCCTTCCCAATTGAAAAGCTTCTGGTTATGATCTAATAACAGCTCCTATTCTGACTTTTAGTTTTAATTACATACATTTTTAATGGTACCCTACGCACAACCTATTTTCCCTTACTCTGGAAATTTACTGTCATTAAAATTATTTTTAAACCAAATAAACCCATTAATTCTTCTTCTTCCTATAGATCTATCATCATCTTAGCAATCCTTGGTAAGATTTTTGAAAAACTTCTATTAAAACGACTCTACTCATTCTTAGTTAATGAAAAATATATTCCTGATAACCAATTTGGCTTCCGATCTGAATACTCCACTATCTAGCAATACCATCGCATTGTTGATCATATTGCATTCTATCTAGAGAGGAAAGAGTATTGCCCAAGAGTATTTATAGATATCTTCCAAACTTTTGATCATGTGTGGCATCCAGGACTTCTCTGGAAACTCAAAAGCTTTCTTCCTTCAACAAACTATCTTATCATAAATTCACACATCTCCCAACGTCATTTCCAAATTGCAATTAACTCAGAATCCCCGGAAATATTCACTATTCTAGCAGGAGTCCCACAAGGCAGTACCATTGGTCCCATTTTATATGATATTTATACCCCTGATATCCCAACTGATCCTAATACTATAATTACTACTTATCCAGATAATACGGCCATACTTGCTACCCACACAAATCCTGATATAGCTTCCAAAAATTTGCAATCCCATATCCATAACCTTCAATCCTGGTTTAAGAGATAGAGAGTGATTGTATATAAATGAACAGCAGAGTACTCACATTACTTTCAAGCTTTGTCTACGAAAACCTACCCCTTTGTACCTTTAATTCACAATATGATAAACTACGTTATTTGGGAGTTTACTTGGAAAAGAGATTAACATGGAATCCGCATACTATACTAAAAAGAGTTGAAGCTAATAGACATTACAGCCAACTTCTTAGACTACTGAAAAAACGCTCCAAACTAACAATTAAAAGTAAACTTCTAATCTACAATACAATTATAAAAACTATTTGGGCATATGTAATTGAATTTTGGGGTTCAACGAAACGTTCCAATTCATATCGAGTCCAGGCACCACAATCCAACATCCTCCGTAAAATTGTTAATGCCCCCTTTTATGTTTGTAACAACGTAATCCCACTATCAAAAATTTTACTCCCGTTTATCCTAATATCATAAAGAATTGTCATGTACTGTCCTCCCCGGAAACACTCATTGGAGACCTTAGAGACAATGACATAAAGATTTTCTAGAGCAATCTAACTTCCGTTAGTTGAAGAAACTTCGATGGGTGTTTACTCCCACTTCATGATACACAAGATAGTAAATCTGCTTGTTACAATACAATTATAGTTTCAGATAAAAAATAGTCTCAAATAATTTCTAACTTTCAAATTAATAAGCAAACTGATTTTATTTTCATTGATTTTATTAAAGACTTTGATAAATTCTTTTACTCAATAATTTTAACTAAACTTCAGCAAATAATCTTTCTGCTAGTGTTACTTGATTGGTTTAAGTCGTACCTTACCAATATTTGGCAATATATGGTGTACCACAAGGTAGTCATCTTGCTCCTCTATTCCTTATTCTTGCCTTTAATAATATTTCTACAGCAATTAAACGGTGCAAAATCCTAATCTATACTGATGATATGAAAACGTTTTCTTTTATTGGAGATATGAAATTACGGCATAGTCCAGAAGCCTGTCTCCACATGTTTTTAATTATAAGTTTGCAGAAACTAGTATTATACACGTTTAGTCAGTTATGAATTTATGAACTTAAACCTGCTAAAAAAACTTTAATTCACCAATCAAATAAATTACATTTCTCTAAAAATTAGCATTATTTTGGGCCATGTAAACCAATGGCCAAAAGTATTTATTGGCATACATTTTTCAACTCACTTATACTATTCCTTAGTGAGGCCCATATGTTACCTTATTTGGTTTGGACGCCTTACAGCGATTTACTTAGTAGGCGTATTCAATCTGTTTAATCGAATTTTGTTGGACATGTGTAAACAAATCTTCTGTGGAATGATTCCTTTAAGTTCCCATCATACATGGAGTGGCTGAAAGTGCTTCAGATGTCTTCACTAGAAAAAACAACGTAAGGTTAAGGATTTAATTTTTATTTATCAACTGGTAAACTCAAATATTGACTGTCGGGCTCTGGCTAATTTGAGAACCTCAAATTCAACTCCTTTCTCAGTACCTGTCACCGTTTTTTCTATTGGAGGACACAGAAGAAGCTCTGGAGCAATGTCCCCAGATCTACAAGATGGACCCAAAAGGACAACATCGAGTTTAGCAGTTACATCACATGAGATCAAAAGCATCGAAGGGAGCTAAGAGGACACATCGAATACAGCAGTTGCCGGATTCAAACAAAGATTTAAGTTTAAAAATTAATTATAAGAATAATTGTACCAAAACCTGTGTTTAATTTATAAGAGTAGCTTTAAGGGTTTAGGCTAGACTTAGGATTTAAGCAAAGTACATGAATTAAATATTAATATGTGATAATAAAGGTAACTAAAATATTATATGTGAATCAGAAATAAATTCACGAATATGAGAAAGCTAAGAACTAATAAAATATTCTTAAGAGAAAATAATATTAAAATTGTACAATATTATAAGAATAATGTAATGACATTCAATAAAGTAAACTTGAACTTGAACTTGAACGGTGAACTGTTTCTTAAAATCAATATTAAAATAACTTCTTACAATAAAATAAGAATTCAAAGCCAATCTGAACCCAATTAATGATGGAACTTTTACAAAAACCAGAAAAAATATCAATATTTAAAATAAAACATTTTATAACCAATAAGCTATTTTTTCCTATAAAATCTATCACCGTTCATTATATATTTTTCTTATTTATTTAAATTCATTTTTTTTCATTTATTTAAATTTTTTTGTTGAATTTTCTACAATTAAAAAGTTTAACATTACCAAAAATCAAATAACAATAAACACTTTTGTTATAAAACATAGTCTATCATTTTTAGTCCAATAAAAGCAATTACTTAAGAATAAGGACTCACAAAACTAACTCCTCACAGTGAAAGAAATTTTTCATAGCGCTATTAAAGCAGAAATGTTTTTTTTTTTAAAAGCACTCCCCAATTGATAGGTTAATAGTATACAAGCAATATTTTGAAAGTTCTTCCAAAATAGTGCACAAATATTTTTATTTAGTATGTTAAATTAGCTTTTTTGTGCTGTCAAATACCTAACAAAATATGTAAATAATGAAAGGATAATGAATCATTCAATGTCAATGTGTCTATTTAATGCCTTTAAGAATTGTGCTGTTGAATGAACACTAAACATATTTATTACTGTTTCTTTACAAAAACAAAGATTCCTTTCTTTTGCCATTCTTAATTTATTTAGCAAATTTGTTCTTTTAAAAAAAAAATGCCATTCAATAAACTTTCTCATTGCGGCAAACAACAGACTTTCAAACTATAGACTGCTATTACTAATGAGCTTATCAAATTGTTATCTTTGGTAAACGCTAATTTAAAAATAATCCAATACATTAACTCCGTCTAATAAAATATCAAAAATAATTGAAATGTAGACAAATGTAAATATTTTGGTGATCAATTATTATCAACAAATAATAGAATTAAGTAAGTTTAGTAGTTAAAATTTAAAACTTTATCAAATATTGTCTACCAAATAATTTAGTTTATTAGTAACTAATTCAAATGAATATGTATATACATATTTTCAAACATAACTAACTAATTATATTTCATACCAAGGATATGAATTTCAAAATAATACTCCTCCAGTTTAGTAGTATCAATACAATATTACAGCATGAATTTAATATTATCAATCAATATTATTCCAATTTTAGGAAAATTACTTTCAACATAGTTTAAGTTTTTAATTAATTGTTGGATAAAATATTATTCATTATTAAAGTTTAGATTTACTATCTTCCACCAAATATGATTTTACTGATATATAAGGTTGTTATTATTTATGAGGTTTTTACCTATAAATAATCGATACTAATAGATTATTTTTACATTTAATGAAATAATTTGGATATTAAATATATATAGAAAAAAAAATAATAGATTAATTACAATCAAATTTAAAATATATTGGGTTGTTCAGAAAGTAATTTCGTTTTGCGTGAAAAAATACAATTAAATCCCCAACAGAGGATTTAATTGTATTTTTTCACAACCAACTTCACACTTAAGCCGCATAATCATATGTATTTTGACAGCTGACATAGCGAGGCTTGCTTTTGAAAAAAAATCCCTTCATTCTGCATAGCAGTTTTTGGTTGATACCGGCAATTTCGATTGCGATCCGGTAATTTTTATCTCAAAGATGCACCACGTTCTAGAAGGTCAGTTGAAACTGATGAAGATACAATAAAAGCAGAACTCCTGAGATCTCTGAGAGATTAAATTTATCGAATTTGATTTGTGCCGTCGCATTGACGTTTATGATTTGCTTTTCAAACGCCAAGAAAATGATCCAGTTTTGAAGCTTATCATCACTAGAGATGAGAAATGGGCTGTCTACAACAATGTTAAGCGCAAAATATCCTGGAGTAGGGCTCAAAGCACTTCGAAAGCCAATATTCATCAAAAAAAGGTTGTGCTATCTGTTTGGTGGGATTTCAAAGGAATCGGTTAGTTTGAGCTTCTACCGAGCAACACAACGATCAACTCTTAAGTGTACTGTCATCAGTTGGATAAGTTAAATAATTCCCTTAAAGAAAAAAGGCCAGAATTGGTCAATACGAATGGTATAGTGTTCCAACAGGATAATGCGAAACCACATACAAGTTTAAACACTCTTCAAAAGCTTTTAGAACTTGGATGGGGTATACTGCCTCACCCACCATACTCTCCAGACCTAGCACCTTCCAAAATCTCTTTGATCAGTTTTTTGCTAGCAAAGAGCAAATATGAGCGTGGAATCATGCTACTGCCAGAAAGAGTGCAGGGGATATTGGATTAGACTGAACAATAATTAATTGAATAAAATATTAGTGCACTATAATAAAATCCTTTTTCATTTTTATAAAAAAAGAAACGAAATTACTTTCCGATTATTATAAATAATATAAAAATATATGTTCAAATTGCTTTATAATCGAAAAACATCCTTTGTATTTTGATGATAGTTTGGCATTCGGTGCATCAGCTTTTTATCGTATTATTTTAATTACTATTCCAGTATTGCAAAAGAGTCCTCTATGGCTTTGAGTTTGAGTAATGGTGATAACCGAATTATATTTTCCAAAAATTTTTTAATTTGAAGATAATCTGTAAATATTTTGAACTATATTTGTGGCGTTATCCTGCTGCATAATCAATATTTCACCAATTTATGAAAGTTCTAATAAAGGAGTATTCACCTTCAAGATATTTAAATTCTGCTGTTTTGTTTTAAAATTCCATTAATCCCAACCAAGTCTCCTACATCAACCGCAGAGAATCAGCCCCAAAAAACCGCCATGCTTGACGGTTGCTACCACGGCTTGCACTCAAAAGTGCTATTTTTTCTACAGCACTCAAAAGCGAATCGTGCTTTAAGAAGCATAAATATCAAACCTTTTGAAATTTATCTGCACACTTAAATTAATAGCTTAAACTTTTGATATAATTAATTTAGTTTATAAAACAATAGCTATTGTTATTGAAATAATGAAAAAAATATAAAAAAGTCTTAAAAAAAATATCTGAAGCTATTGATATATTTAAAAATCATAAATTTAATTAAATTAAATTACAATAATTGTGATAAATAAATAATCATAATTTAAAAAATAAAACAGTTTAATTCGTACAATAATGAAAATGACTTTTTAAGGTAGGGGACATCTATAAAATAACATACTCAACCATAAGTGGCCCGGTAATACAGTCGTTAAAGATGCTCGCGTCCCAATCGTTTATCATGCCTAGACTCTTCCCCTGATCCTACAAAGCCTTCGGACTTTGGATAAATCGGTCACGCTTTTGCCAAAAGTTCGCGCACAAGCAACGATGCATGAACAGGGTCGTTATGATGGTGGAAAAGCCAATTTTTGTTCTTCCACAAATCTGGCATAACTTACAGGTAATATTTCTTATTGATCATACTACCCTGTGACAAGAACGCATGTACTACGCTGAGTTCTTGGCGCGCTTTTTTCGGTCTTGGCTGGTGCGGCAGCTTCCATTGGGATGATTGAGCTTTGGTGTCCACGTCATAATCATAAACCTATGATTCGTCACCAGTTATGACCCTCTGGAGCAAATTTGGGTCGTCGCGGACAGAGTCCAACATTTCCTTAGCAATGTTAATGCGATGCTGTTTTTTTGCCGAAAATGGACAAAAATCGAAGATGTGCCGAAACACGTGCAAGTAAAGCCACTGTCAAAAATTAACTGAACTTTCCAAATGGCCGAACTTATCGGCATAATTGAGAGATAGGAGTACCAATATAACGCTATAAAAAATCGAAAATCAAATATACGCAACCCGCGGAAATTCAAAATTCGCGATACATTTTGAACAGGTCTCATATATTTAATATATATAAGAATAAATAAGAACAATAGAAATATGAAAAATACATATAAGAATAGAAATAAAGAAAAAGAGGATGTAAATAGGTTTATTAGTGGGAAAGCAGTAATGCAGTTGAATGACAGTAGATAAAGATTGGGTAGGTGAATGTGATGTTCGGAGGATTCAGGATGTTATTTGTCAGCAGGACCATGAATCCGTTTGAGCAGATGGATGCGCACGCGTCTGGCGAGAATTGGTGACATACAACACAATCATTCTGTCATGCAACGTTCGAGTCTCATGAAAGCATGAGACTCGAACGTTGCATGACAGAAATGCCACGCTACTCGTTATTCCTAAAAGCAAAGCACTTGACTTCTGATTCTAATTTAAGTTCCTTATTCCCTTATCGTTTTTTAACAATCAAGTGCGAAAAAAAACATAATATTGGCCAAAAACACACCCATATTGGTTAAAAACAATAATCCGAAATGGACATAAGGGCTGCTTTTCTTACTGGGCGAAGCATGGCACTTCACCAAAAACTGAAACCAAATAAGTTGTAGTATAGCAAAAAATAAAAGATAATCATCTACTAAACCAAGATTTTATTTCATTTAATATTTATTCTAAAAGAAATATTAAATGAAATAAAATCGTAAAAATAAATTATAGTAACGATGGACCCAAGATGCATAACGATAAGGCAAGATTAAAGATAGATTAAAAGAAGGCTTCATTCGGGGATACATTCTAATTATTAAACGGTGAACGGTCAAATAGCAAATATCGGTAATCATAGGTTAAAATTTTTTTTTGGCCATTACCATGAAGATATTTTTTATACAGCAATCTTTAGTTAAGAATACTCGTATATAAAAGTGTAAGAGCTTATTTTTAATGAGCTATAACATTCAGGTGTGTAAGCTTAAATCCGCTTTTTTTTATTTACAAAAAACACATGTTTTTTTTTATAGAAAGCGAAAACAAATCTATTCAAAGATCAAAATCTTGATACACATTTTTCCTTGCTTGCTACAAATTTTTTCCATCCCTGGGGCAATTTGTGGATACCACGCCAAAAAATTCCTTATCTTTCATCAAGCCATTTCCGGACGTCCTCGTAAGAATCGAAGTACTGCTCAACGAGCGCTTGGCCCATCGACGAACACAGGTGGTAACCGGAAGGGACCAGGTCTGATGAATAAGAGAGGTGGGGTAGCACCTACCAATTGAAAGTCTCCAAGTAGGGTCGGCCCATTTTTGACGTGAGCGACGGTGCGTTGTCGTGGAGAAAAATCAGCTTGTCACGTCTTTGTTGATAATCCATCATTTTTTCACGTAAAGCACGGTGCAATTTAATCATTGCAGGTGGTAGCGGTAGGCATTGACAGTTTCACCAGGTTTCAATATATCATAGAACACGATATCCTGCTGATCCCACCAAACGCACAGCATCGTCTTCCGTCCGAAGCGATTTGGTCTTGGCGAAGATGTTGATGGTTGCCCAGGATCAACCCACAATTCCTTGCGTTTAGGAATTTCGAAATATAGTCACTTTTTGACGCCTGTCACAATCCGATGCAGGAACGACTTTCTTTTTTGTCTGGCGAGCAAGATTTTGCATGTGTTTTGACGTCTCTCCATCTGCCTATCGTTCAATTCATGCGGCACCCATTTTCCGATCTTTTCAATTTTCCCCTTGGTACGGAAACGAATGAAAAGAGCTAGTTGAGTAATACCCAATTGCTCCCCGAGCATTTTTTGCATAAGGTATCGTCTTCGTGCAAAAGAGCCTGCAACTGATGGTCCTCAACCTTCCTAGGCCGATTTTCACGCTTCTTGTCCCACAAGTCAAAATTGCCGTCTTCGAACTGACAAAACCAATCTTGGCACGTTGTTTCCGATAAATCACTATCACTATAGGCCTCCATAAGCATTCGATTCGATTTGGCAGCCGATTTCTTCAAATTGAAGCAGAAAAGCAGAGCTTCCCGCATATGCTCTTTTTCTGGCACAAAACTAGACATGATTACCAAAGGAAAAATGTATGTTGTTATACGAAAGTGCTGACAATGTGCACTGATTAATGTTGACAGATGTCAAACTTATAAAAAAAGTATGGCGTGCCCATGGTAGCTTAATACTCACACTCACGCCATCTATGACCAACCAGCGAATTTAAGCTTATATACCTGGTATATTTTATATTTACCTTGTTGATTGGTAACAATACTTATAAGAGAAGTCTAAGTTTGGTTTGTTATATGAAGACAAATTTCAAAACATAGTAAAATGTAGTGAAATTAGGTTGAAGTTTGGTTTGTTATATGAAAGTACTAACACGCTTACGTATAAAATTATTAAGCGTTAATCAGAAATTAATTAGAATTTAAAATTGCCCTCTTTGCGCCACTATTATAATGATACAGAGACTTAGATTACCTTAATTTCGGTGTGAATTAGTATCTCTGACAAAGTGGACTGCCGATTTAAAACTGATCTATTTGGGTAATTTTCGCTAATGAAACCATGGGTATACTCTTAAAATAAGAAAAAAATATAAGATTGAGCCTTATTCCATCTATACTTGACCGATAAGTCAAATTTCCAGATCTATAGATCTTAAATAAAAATTAACGTTCATCAAAGTGTGAATCTTTCACTTGAATTCATCACCAGGATGTCTAATTAAGATCACAGTCTAGAATCTTTTAATGAAGAACGTCCAGGCTGTCCAATAAAATTTACCGACGAAAAAATAATTTATAAAATTTATGATATTATTTTAATAGACCATCGAATACGAGTATACGAGATAACTGACATGGTAATCATGTCAAGAAAATGTGTAGACAACATCTTACATTAAATATTGGGTATGAGAAAGCTATTGCGAAGATAGCTGACACTTTTGCTTACACTTGACTGAAAATGTGTTCATTTAAAAACTTTAATAGAGTATTTGGAAATTTTTAAGCGAAATCCAAAAGAATTTTTGCATCGATTTATAACTGTTGAACCATCACACACTAGAAACCAAAGCTCCGTCAAATAATTAACTTCTACTAGCAAACGTACATCAAAGAAGCCAAAAACGTTTTTATCTCCAGGAAAGGTTATGGCTACTGTTTAACATGGTGTAATATCCATCGACTATCTTAAAAAGGTAAAATTAGTAACAGCACAGTATTATATGGCATTATTAGACCAGTTGTATAATGAAATCAAGATAAAATGACCGCCTTTGTAAGGAAAAATTATCTTTCATCAAAACAATATATGCGTCAACCTTCTGCCATCGCCATGACAAAATTCAAAAGTTAAGATACGAATTCTTTTCCTATTTATCATATTCCCAAGATTTAGCCCCCTAACGATTATTTTCTATTTTCGAATATGGAACAATAGCTCGACGGCAAAAGATTTACTTTAAATAATGAAGTGATTTCTGAAACCAACGCCTATTTTGAAAGGTTGAATTGATCGTTGTTTTAGCTGGGATGCAAAAAGTAAAAAAAAAATGTGTGAGTAAGTTAATCAAGCTAAAGAGACACGGTGTGGAAAATTATTATGAATTTTACACATAATAATATTTTTTCTCGTCAAGGTCAGGTATTAATCATACAATCCTCACAATTTAAAATACGATAAAATTTTTTTAATAATTATTGAGAGCTGCTTAGTCATCCCGACTAGGTAAAATGGAGATCCAACCATTTAAAACTATTGAAACTATTGAAAACTATTAATAAACCAAACTTAGTTCAAAAGGAACTCATTTTTGAAATTGAAAGAAAAAGATATTTTCCTGAAGTTTCTATTGGTCCAAAATGTCTTTGGAAGTTCGATGTGATTATAAAATCAGTTAGTGGGGGATCAGAAAAAATGCGATCAAATTTAACAAACAAAATTATACCTTCCCTATTTTGTAAAGAGAACAAAATGCGACCAGCTTTTAGATATAAAATTATATGTTCCCTTTTTTTGACTTCTTAATTTAAATTGAAGATGATTAATTGAAAGGATATTTTTTCAATGCTCCGTATATGAAAATTTTATGCATTACTCGTCTTACATAAACCAATTTATCATAAAACGATGGTGAAAGATCCGTATATAAGCGGGAGAAGCTAGCTGAAAACTGTTTTGTGTCAACTTAATAAGTCATCGACTATACCGTGATGAACTGTGAAGATTTTAACCTGAGCGCCTAGTGTAAAAATAATACCAAAATTTTGCTTATTATATTGGTTTTTTTTAGTTGGTGAATTTCACATTCTTAAAAAAATAATAAAAGAATAAATCGTATTTAAAATGTTTAATATTATTAATTCTACTACGCAGGAAGGATTTTTTTTTCTCATAAAGTCAAACCTCATTTGTGAAAAGCCTATATATGATCGTATAGGTTTCATTACAAATAAAAATTGATGGAAGTTTAGAGTATAGCTAGTTGTTATGCTCTAACGAAATTTGATTTATTTTTTTAATAAAACTTTTTATCGTACTACAAACCGAGCAATATTTTTATATTTTTGAAGACAAATTATTTATGAACAAAGCGAACTTTCAAATGAACCACGTGGCCATATTTTAAAATGCCAAGATGCTCGGTGTATCGATCCAAAAGAAACTTATGCTAACACATAAAATGAATTTTACATTTAAAAATATTTTTTCCTTATCAAGGTCAGTTATTAATCATATAACCGTTTTATACATATTTTTTTCTTAAGATTAAAGCAATATAATTATAAAAATAGTCCCGATTTTTATCTTAAAGTAATAGGGTTTGCATATTTTTGCAGTGTATATTATTGCAAAACCCTTTATAATTAAGGCACAGGTACTATCATTTTACTAAAACATGACGAAAAATGATATTCCGCAAAATCCTCTTTCTCCGCGATTTAAATTGAGCTTTAAACAGCAACGTTAATAGGAAAGGTAACACAGGCAAGATTTTTAGTAAGAATATTATAATTATAGGATAATCAAGAATAAAACTTTTTATAACGAGGAATGCACAAATTACAGACAAAAAATACATTAACATCACAATGGGACTTCAACGACACATAAAGATATAATAAAACAAAATCCTGCAGCATAATTAAAAAATACTAAAAAGCTATTAATTTTTTTTTTTTTGATATTTCTAAGAAATTTTTATCAATTTATTTTTTGATAAATGTAGTTTTTGGTAAATAAAATTACTTTTTCCAGAGCCCCCTGCGATGAAAATCTATAATTCGAATAAATATTTTGTTTTTGGGGAAAGTAAAATCGAATATTCGACATGAAATTTTTTCATTTTTCCAATCAAACAAAAACGAAAAGTAAGGAAAGAATTTCTTTAAATACATTGCCTTTAAATTCCAATCATTCTCTCTTATATATTGTACTTCAATGTAAGAAATAAGATTTTGAATTTTTTCCCTTTGCTCAGATTAACTTTTAAAAAAAAAACCACTTAAATAAAATAATTATATTGAGTTCATGTTCTTGGAATTCTTAATCTGGAACACATTTTGGTAGTTCATATTTCCGTCATTATAATTAAGTTTACTTTTTGGACAATCAAAAAAATCCCTTTTAATCCATTATACATTTTATTACATTTCAGAAAAAATGACAAAAACGAATGCATGTCATATCTTAGTAAATGGTTGACATTAACGATGATTTTTTTCTAATATAAAAGATACAATTTCTAAGGGATATGATCCATTAGCCCAACTTAATATTTTCCGGTTGCCATCGAGAAAAAGTTACAAGCAACAAAATTTAGGTGTGAAGAGAAGTTTTAAAAAAAAATTACAACTAAAACTCCACTTATATGTATATATATAAAAATTAAATGAAAAAAAATTACAGAAAAGAAAATTATTTTGCATAAAATGAAAGAGCATAAAAATCATCCCTCTTTAAAAAAATATTGTACATGAATAAATAAATAAGTTGTTTGGCCCAAACAAACGAGGATTCTTCTCTCAACCAGGCTGAGCTATTTTTATCGAAATAGCTTTAATAATAATTCGTTTTCATTGAAAATTTACGTCTGATTACATAAAATTTTTTTCTAAATTTTCATAAAATAAAATTTTTTTCCTCGTTTCAATCCCTTTTGTTACTTTTTGATTTCTTGTTATATTTTTTTAGATTTTATGTTTTATGACCTATCATACTCGAAATATTCTACTTTAGTTGTTGTGTGCATATGTAGAGTGAGAGGGATTATTTTGACAAAATTTCATCCCAGTTGCTTATCATTGAAGGATTTTTTTCTTCTTTTGAAGGAATTTTGCTACCTACAAACATAACATATTTTTCTAGAAGCAATTTTATTACTTCCCTTTTTGTTGAAAATTTTCCATCATTTGTTCAAAATTACATCAAAATGAAAGCTAATCTACTCGAAATATTGGCAAAGGGCCATCAACACACAAAAAAAACCTCTCACATATAAAATGTTGATCCCAGATTTTGATTTGATTTTTTTCTATTAATTTTTTATTTGGTTATCAAAACGAATTTCTTTCAGACGAAATTGTAATCAAAATAAATTTATGGTTATTGCTCGCATATACGATAATATTATTTAGATGGTTTAGTCAAGTTTAGCTTGGCTTTGTAGACGAATTTCTTTGAAGGAAATTTTTTCACGTTCAATTAGTGAACTGAAATGGTTGGTAGATGTTATTATTTTTACAAAATACATAAAAATTTTATGTAACTCTTATAGGTTCTTTTTCGATATGTTTAAGAAAATTTAATAATTTTGTATGTAACCTATTATGTTAGACTGGCAAAAAAATTACTTTCATCTCCGTGGATACTTCGAGTGTTTTGAATATTAGGTAAAAAAATGTTGATTACCTTAACTTATAATAAAGGAGTTCTTCTTAAGTGGAAATATCTTACACATTTAAAATGATCATAGCGTAGATCATTGAACCATATAAGTTCCTAATAGATACTCAACTGATAATCAAGGTAGAAACATACCAATCAACAACAACAACAACGGCAATAGTAATAATACTTACAGTAATAATAATATTCATAAGAAAAGACTTGCAACGATACTAATTAACCAATTTATTGACTTTCCCGCAATTCCCAGTAAAATTTCTGATTTCCCACGTTATCTTATTATATCTAAAGACACAAATACCAACCCGATGATGCACCAGACATTGTCTTTTTAATGCCTCAAACATTGTTAATAATTATCATAATAGTTATCTACTGATTATACAAACCGGAACTGCATCAACAATATTTCAAGTCCATCGATATCGATGGTGCCAAGCTTCTATTAAGCCTGTACCCTTCACTGAACCAGACGGAAAGGACTATCTTTTGCAGGTGGTAAATGATGACTTCAACCGTATACTGACCAGCCATCCACTCGTACATATTGCGTGAACTGCCTACACACTTCCGACGATAGAAATTTTCTATCATACAAAAAAATAATAAATATACTAAAAGTTATGATCGACAACAAGTGTTCAATGACTAAGGCCATTATAATGTACCAATCTCAACGAAAATTATCCATGGTACAAGAAAACACTTGTTTTACGTATGACACATCGTCCGTTCCCAAGCAATTGCAATGCTGTTCCACAGTCTAAGCCATCGACTTCCAAACCATTTAAATTCCAAGTCCACTAATGCTAAAGACCCATAAATATCCAATTCAACAAGTATTCCACCGGAAGAAGTCGCATTATCTATAACAACGAATGAATGGATTGCTACAGAAAAAATAGAGTTTTAAAAGTTCGCTAAAAGGTTTAAGCTTCTCAAGTAAGGCTCGAAGTTCGGCAAAGGAACATATTTTTACTTGCTGAAATGCGATCTTATTTTCAAATAAGGAAAAATTGATTTGCCCTCAGCTTGTCCGTTTTTAATTTTCAAATTTCAATTCATAATATCCTTTTAACCTATTATAGATTTTTTGCTGGTACAGCTATTCGATGGGGATCTACATGTCTAGAATCTTACTTGTCTGTCTTCTACTATGACAGAAAATCATAATAGCCGGAAAAAAATAGAAAGCATCAGGGAAAAAATTTAATCACAAGATCATTGTCAAAAAGTGTTTGTATGAATTTTTGTTTGTAAGGTCTCTGAGACAAAACCCAACTGCCATTTGGCAGCACCACAATCATGAGGTTATGTGTATTTGGCAACATATTGCATTTGGGTTCGCATTGTCAGCTTCTTGTTCGATAGTCAGTTGGAAATAGTAATGAAATGTTATTAAATTATGTTGAGTAAATTTATTTGCGTCAAAAAATTAAAAAGAGGACTAAGAAAAGAAATGGTTCGATGAAGTAGTTCTACAATTGGAGGAGTCCTATTCAAAAATAAATTCTGGATTAAGTGGCATTCATGTAAAATATAGATAATGATGAGTTAAACGCCGCAGGAATAGCATGAAAGATGACTTTGGTAATAAAAGAGGTACGCATAGGTAAGTGCGGTATGACCAATGCGAGTTCTGAAAAATTTCCTTGCCCAGAATTTTGGATTGGTTGTTGACTAGACTGGCCCTTCAACGTTCGGTCAATGTATGGAAAGAAAACCTCTACCGTTAGTTCAGTTTATTTATCTCCAGTTGGTTAATGATGTTAGATGGCATTTTATTAGAAAGCAGGGCAAGTTTGGAATTTTAGTGGAGCACCAAATGGTAGGGAATCTCTCCTGCTAAGTAGTCAGATAATTCATTACCCAGATTACAATTCAAAGTTGCTATTGTTTAACAGATTGCGACGGATCACAACGAGCACCAGATCATTTTATGATCCACAAATGGCTTGGAGTGCATCAGTTAATAAAGCTCTTTTTTTGTTGTTTGGGAAATTGATCACTTTCTTAACTATTATCCTAATCGCCCACAACTGGCCATGGAAAGAGAAGCCTATAGAAAAATTCTACTCTGTAGTTTACGGGCGTATTTCCGACAAGCTGGATAGCGGCAGTAATTCTTGTTGGTTATCAAT
Source organism: Atherix ibis (assembly GCA_958298945.1). NCBI lineage: Eukaryota > Metazoa > Arthropoda > Insecta > Diptera > Athericidae > Atherix > Atherix ibis. The sequence continues at coordinate 35,388,211 of OY282609.1, forward strand.
ATTAGAACTGAATTACGGAGTCCATCCAGCAGTTATACGAACAATTTCCTGTAGAAAAATGCTTTACTGTACTTGCTGAGTAACGTAGACAATCTCAACTTCACTCAAAACCACAGGTTCCAGTTCGGGAGGTGGAGGGAGGTTGGAAAATCTAAAGAAAGTGTGGATGTGTTGATCTCTAATTCAGAGATCAATAGGTAAATGGAGAACTATTTTCTAGAATAGATGGTGGAAGAGCAGAGGTTTTTGTAAATGAGGTTAATGCGGGATGTGTTAAGGTAGTGTAAGAAAGATTTTCGACCAGTTTCAATTAGGATAAAGTCCACCGCGGAAGTCTGGCATGCTCCACAGGCTGTAATCGTTTAATTTATAGTTCTAAATAATAAATATATTTAAATATTCCATATTTCATTTAGATATAAGGGAAAATCTAGATTAGGCAGAAAAGTTTCTTTTGAATTCAACAAAAAAAAATATATTTTTGGAATATTTTAAATATTCATGGAAAAAAGAGCTCAAAAATAGTTAACTTAGAATAAGTTCTACAATATATTTATTCTATATTACATTTTTCTGATCTCTTTGATTACGTTTTAGACACAGTAAGTCTTGTGCTTGATTTTTAACATAATAAAAGTAATCAAAAATCTATTCTTATTTCGATAGAAGACAAAGTTTTCTTAAAATGCTACTACTATTTTGTTTGAATATTTTCGATTTTTCGATGAAAGTGGCATTTTATGCTAGAATAATGCATCCGTTCACAGGAGAACAAAAGTCGATTGGGATATTTAAAGGCTAATTATCCTGATTGTTAACTGAAGCAGCCTTTATAAGATGTATGAATGGAAGTAGTCAAATCTGGACTATCCTTCTCTTAAAAACAAATGGTGAGAAAAAAATATTTTTAAAAATATAAATAACTTAATAGAAGGACAGCAGAGAGACTAGGAATAGTCTTGATATTTTGTTGAAAATGATTTCAAATACTTTATTAGATCTATCCTTATTTAATTTAACTAAATTTATAGAAAATACCTGGTGTATAAGTTTAAATACGCTGTTTTTATGTCAAAACCATATGTTTTTTCATAGAAAGCGAAAACAAATTTATTCAAAGTACTTACCCTCGCTAGCTACACATTTTCCCCATCTCTCGGGGAATTTTTGGATACCATGCCAAAAAAATTCCTTCACTTTCGAGGCAAACCACTCATCAAGCCATTTTCGGACATCTTCGTAAGAATCGAAGTCCTGCTCAGCGAGCGCTTGTCCCATCGACGAAAACAGGTGGTAGTGCAAGGGGCCAGATCTGGTGATTAAGCGGGGTAGGCTAGCACCTCCCAGTTAAGTGTCTTCAAGTAGTTTCTGAATATTTTTGACGTGTGCGATGGTGCGTTGTCGTGGAGGAAAATTAGCTTGTCATGTCTTTGTTGATAATTCTACCTTTTTTCACGCAGATACCCACCGCTACCACCAACAACTGATAAAATGATCAAATTTTATCAGTTGTTGGTGGTAGCGGTGGGTATTGACAGTTTCACCAGGTTTCAACATCTCATAGTAGACTATACCCTGCTGATCCCACCAAACGCACAGCATCGTCTTCCATCCGAAGCGATTTGGTCTTGGAGAAGATGTTGACGGTTGGCCGGGATCAACCTACGATTTCTTGCATTTATGATTCCCAAAATATATCTGCTTTTTATCGCCTACCACAATCCGATGCAGGAACAACTTTTTTTTGTCTGGCGAACAAGATTTCGCATGTGTTTTGGCGTCGCCCAATCTGCCTATCGTTCAATTCATGCGGCACCCATTTTCCGATCTTTTCAATCATCCCCATGACACGCAGGCATTTGGAAATGGCTGGTTGAGTAACACTCAATTGCTTCGTGAGCATTTTTTGCGATTGGGTATCGTCTTCGTCCATAAGAGCCTGAAATTGATGGTCCTCAACCTTTCTAGGCCGATTTTTACGCTTCTTGTCCCACAAGTCAAAATTGCCGTCTTTGAACCGATGAAACCAATCTCGGCACATTGTTTCCGATAAAGCACTGTCACCATAGGCCTCCATAAGCATTGGATGCGATTCAGGAGCCGATTTCTTGAAATTAAAGCAGAAAAGCGGAGCTTCCCGCATATACTCTTTTCTGGCATAAAACTAGACATGAATACCAAAGGAAAAATGTATGTTGTTGTACGAAATTGCTGACAATGTGCACTGATTAATGTTAACAGATGTCAAACTTATAAAAAAAAGTATGGCGTGCCCATGGTAGCTTAAAACGCTCACTCACGCCATATATGACCAAACATCGGATTTAAGCTTATACACCTGGTAATTTTTCTTCGATTGGGTACGAAAATGCTTTTCTGTGGAAAAAAATGATATTTTTTGACTATTTGATCTTATATTATTTTTGTTCTATATGAACTTTCAAAAATAAAAATAAGTATTTACCAATAAAATCGCAACAAAAATGTATAACTACAATCAAAAAGCAATGGATCGACAAATGACTACATTTCACATTCGATTAATTGCGTAAGGTACTTTGTGCTACTCTGGAAATTTCTTTCTATTATTAATGTCACGTCACGTTCAGAAAATCACGTTCAGAAAATGCGGTAACGCTACTAGATCTTATCATTATATAGGCACCGTAATCGTCCCTCCTCAAGTAGGACATCAAAAGTTCTTCGAATGATTCTCCTCCCGAACGCGGAAAAGAGTTCCCAATTATTTTTGCTGAGAATCCGAGTTTCGAAAGTGTGATTGGTAAAACAGAAGTATGTTCAGAACTTTCGACCGAAATAATTTAGACTCACTTAAGTAGAGTCTTTTGGCTGCCAGCAGTCGGGAGTAGATTTCTTCCTCCATTTTGTTGTCGACTACGACCCTTGATCACAATTAAAAAAATAATTCTACTCTTTCGAAATCATAATCTTCTATCTGTACCCGACTATCGCTAATTGGCCTCATCTTCTATGCACCATATAATTTGTTTTGCCTTCGTTTATGTATAACCGAACATTGTTTGCCGCCGGTCAATCTTAATAAAAGTTTATTGTACAACCCTTTCTGATCGACATATAATACGGATGTCGTCGGCGTATGCTGAAAGCTTGACAGACTTAACGAGGATGGTACCCCTCACGCTTACCCCTGAGTTATGAATTATTTTATACAGCAGCGCCCAATTAAAAAGAACGCACGAAAATAAGACTCCTTCCAGGAAACCATTGTGAATATTAAATAGCTTTGAAAGTGGCAGCATTTAGTTTTCCTCTCATAGTATTTATGGCCATCTTAGTAAGCCTAATATATTTTTCTGGGATTCCGAACTCTCTCATTATTATGAGGTACTAAACTCTGACTGTGCCATCATACGCGGTTTTAAAGGCAATGAACAGATACTGAATCTGATGACTGAATTCCAACAGTTTTCCATCCACACAGTATATTTTAGATTTTTACGTTCCAAAATTTCATTTAAATTTTGGTATGTATTTACATATTAATAATAAAATATTAGCATTTCTAATAATTGTTTATTTAAATTAAAAACAATTTTTATAGAGCATACATATTCGCCTCAATCTCGAAGTAATCATCCATTAAATAATTTTTGAAAGGAGATAAACCTAGACATTTTAAAATACACTTAAAACAAATACAATAATTAACTGCCGTACCATAAAAATGCATACGTGCTAAATATATCCTACAATACCCTTATTGATGCCATTTTTTATTAGAAAAAAATCTTAAGAGACAAAGTGCTGCTTATAATATGGCAGACAATAATTTCATGGAGTTTCTAAACGAGTATTGAAGAGCATTCAGTATTCACTTGCCAATCTGCATAATCATACCAATGAGGAACGCTGACAAAAAATTTAAAGTAGAAGTATTCATTCTTTTGGGATTTGGAGAGGTTCTCATTTACGGTAGAAATACTTCCATTACGCCTTTTTCTGCATCTGATGAAAATTGTCAATCAAAACAGCAACTTATATTGAAGGGGAATGTTCATCTGATAAATAAATGACTTTTCAAGATGGAGAATTCTTTCAAAAATGAAGTACTCTCTATTCAGTTCCGCATATAACGTACCATTAAGAAAAAGTAGGTATTTCAATACGGTGACTATGCTACTCGTATAATGAATATGGTATAAATAAATTTAGGGATAATAAGCATCTACAAAGTGAAGAAAAGCTTTAAGGGAATTATTGTAAATCATTATAATTATTTACAATCTCATCTTTAGATTACTTAGTCGAAAAAGTTCGTGGTGTTTTTAAGTAAAATAATAACACATCAGAGTGTTAAAAACAATTTACTCAAACCAAATTTTCTCCATTATTATTAATAATATTTCGTCATTTTTTGGGCAGGGCCGCGATTCTATCAGTATAGGACTTCTATGGTTTCTGGTTGAAAAACTGAAATAAGGGAGCCATGTCTGGGCTATACCGTAGATATATCAAAACTAGTAAGGCTAGGTATCTCAATTTTTGCCGAATCATCATAAAAGTATATGGTCCAGCGCTATCGTGGTGAAAAACGACACCATCCTTAATGTTCAGCTTTGACCATTTTATCTAAATCGCTTCGAGTAATCTGTCCAATTACTTATAGAATTAACAGTTTTACTGAACAGTAGCAGTTTATAATGAACAATTCCTTTCCTATCCCACTATACACACAGCATAACCTGATTGGCTTCAATCCTGGCTTTGAAATTGTTCGTAATTGCCCATTTCTGCTTTTCATAGTCTCTTTCGAAAGATATTTTCGTATATTACACATATTTTATCACCAATTATTGTTCATTTCAGAAACGGCCCGATTTCATTGCGCTTCAGCAGCGTATCGTAGATGTTAGGTTTGTCGATGATCTTATTTTTCATAATCAATTCAGGAGGCACCCAAATATTGAGTTTTTTTTGACTCCATCTTTTTTGAAAATGGTTTAAAACGGTTTGATAATGAGTGTTTAATTCAAAAGATATACCATGACTGTTGATGTGATGGTTTTGCTCAATTTTTTCGAGAATGCCGCTACTTTTTCCGGTAATCGGGCGAACAGAATGAAACTCATCTTGGACATCAAAGTTTACAGAATGAAAGCAAGCGAACCATTTAAGTGTTACTGGTTTAGATACAGCACCAATTTCCCACAAACACCACCAAATTTTTCACAAGCTTGCGATGTACTAACTTATATTATCAAGAACCAATTCATAAGTGTTCATGAATATTTTAGACAATTTTTCCTATTCTGACGATCTAGTTATACTTCGCTAATTGAGTCTAATACACTAACTTTAATGAAGCTTATTTTTTTTAAAAAGCACTGCTAGAAGTTTGTGAAAATACATGAGGATTGGCAGCACTAAGATTTTTCAGAGGAGTCGTTTCAGTTCAGACCAGATTAGCCAAAAGTGATTGAAATATTAGCAATAATAATGAAATGGCCCATGCAGCATAAAAAACTAAGTACATTTAATAAGAATAGAATCCCTCAAGGTACTTCTTTACATAATATTTGCTCTTGAAATAAATTGAACACGATCCTGTACGGTCTCATGAAATCTAAATCTATTGTGGAAGCTCATCATTATTTTACTGAACGCACCCATCATCTACATACGTCATACCATAAACTGAATTTGAATATTTATAAAAAACTTGTGACATTTTATTATTAGATTCCTTTAACCACAATACTTTCAACTATAAAGAATAGACTAATTCTATAGAGAAAAGACTAATTTGGCAGTCCGAAAGCCTACTCTAACCGCAGTTTTCTGTTCTTTTGCAAGGACCATGGCCGCTTTCTATAGCTAAGTCCTTAAGGACTTCTTACTTAAAGTCATCTACTTAATTGATACACATTCAAACTTGTTCAAGTTCTTTCCAAAAATATAGAAGGATGCTTATAAGGATAGTAAGAATGTCGTAAGAATTTATAATTTTAGAAATATTATTTTTTCCTGAAAAACGTGTTATTGACACCTCAGTAAAATGTTAGTGTTCATGGATAATTGCGTGGGTTTTTATATATTTCTCTGTACATTCCTAAACGTTTTTATGCGATCCACTCTAACTCTAGGTTTTTGCTTAAAAGTTTATTTAGTCCTCTCATACTTCATATATTTTCTCATACATTTGAAAAGAAGTAACTTTTATGAATCGTTACTCCCCATAACTCTGTTCTTGTTTGAAAATATCTGGAAAATTAATTTAAAAAAAACAACCTATCCTAAATTAATCGATGAAGACGATAATTTATTAGTAATGGATAATTTAATTGACTGGGTAATTTTTGTAATAGAAACTGTGATTGAAGGAAAACTACTGATGCAAATAGAAATGACAGCGTTGACGACATCAGTCAAAAGCAATTAACACAAACAAGATTTTCGTTCATAGATAAATATTTCTTCTACGTAGTACTTCCTTATATCACCTAAAAGTAGTGATAATAGTAATAGTGCCAAAAGTAGTGAAAACGTGAACATTCACGTTGTGTTCAATCTTCAAGCTTTGTTCCAAAACACACTTACTTTAAATGAAACTTTCTCGTCTACTTGTGTTCAATCTTCAAGCTTTAGACAAATAATTATATTCTATTAATGTAAGAATCCTTCTCGGGAATGCCCTTGCAGAATGTTACTAGTCTCGTCTACATGAAAATTATTATTTTAATGATGTTTCGTACAAAAATTTAGTTTCATTGATGTGCCAAGTCATATCAATTAATAATATTATGATTGAGGAACACTTTAAAATTTAATTACTCTTATTCTAATAATTAATTCGAGAAATAGTTTGGGGACTTAAATTTATGCATCAAAAAGGGTGATTTTAGTTATAAAATGCTGGCAAGAAATCATCACAAGATATGTATGTGTACTTACAGTCCCTATTTTTTCAGACATACGAGGCCTGTTCAAAAAATATCGCGAATTTTGTGCTTTTTTCAAAAATTATTTATTTTTTTGTCATGAATTTCTATTTTGTCCCCTTCAAAGTAATTCCCACCAGATATTATATACACTTGTGCTAACGTTTTTTCCAATGCTCGAAGCACTTCAAAAAATCATTTTTTTGTGATGTTGTTCAGCTTCTCCTTCGATGCCGTCTTTATCTCCTTAATCGTAGGGTAGCGTCTTCCTTTCATGTAGCTCTTCAGTTTGGGGAACAAGAAAATGTCACAGGGGGCTAGATCTGGAGAATGCGGTAGCAGTGGCATCATTAGTGTATTGTTTTTGGCCAAAAATTCGCGCAGAAACAACGATGCGTGAGCAGGAGCGTTATCATGGTGCAAAAGCCTATTTTTGTTCTTTCACAAATCCGTGCGTTTTTGGCGGATTGCTTGGCGTAACTTGCGCATAACTTGGAGATAATATTCCTTATTGACCGTTCTACCCTGTGGAAAGTACTCATGATATACCACGCCCCTGCAATCGAAGAAAACTGTAAGCAAAACCTTCACATTCAAACAAACTTGGCGCGCTTTTTTCGCTCTTGGCTCTTGCGGCAGTTTCCATTGGGATGATTGAGTTATGATCCTCTGGAGCAAATTTGGGTTGTCGCGGACAGAGTCTAACAGCTCCTTAGCAATGTTAATGCGATGCTGTTTTTGGTCGAAATTGAGCAATTTTGGTACTAATTTCGTATCGACCCGTCTCACGCTCAAAACATTAGTAAAAATCGAATGGCACGAGCCAATCGATATGTTTAAGTTCTCAGAAACTTCTCTAACGGTGATTCGACGATTGGCCAATACTATTTTCTTCACTTCATCAATGTTTTCATCTGTTGTTGACGTGCTCGGGTGTCCGGCACGCTTTTCGTCGTTCACATCTTCTCGGCCCTCTGAGAGGGCCACAGTCAATATTTGGAATGCGTCCACGTAATTGATTTTATTTTTCACACAAAATTTGACACAGATTCTTTGATCCATTTTTTGGAATGGGGAAAAATCGAAAACGAGCCAAAACACGTGCAAGCAAAACAGCTGTTAAAAATTAACTAAACATTCAAAATGGCCGAGTGGGAGACGTGAGTACCAACATAACTTGTCGGCATAAGTGGGGGACGTGAGTAGCAACATAACGCCACAAAAAAATCGATACGGGAATAAACGTAACCCGCGAAAATTCAAAATTCGTGATATTTTTTGAACAGACCTCGTATACTGCAGCTTGAAAGCTTCAGAAAGGATAATCTTGAGGTAATACCCAAAACTTAGGTGTTTAAGCATTTTCCGCATTATATTTGAAACAAATTTCTGCCTGGAGCCTTGCAATATTATAATCTAAATTATGGCTTTTGTACCACCGTCAATAGGGATCTACCTTTTCCAGTGCTCCTTCTTGATTCATATGCAGACTAAGTCTTTTATCATCTGATTACTTAAGGCAGTGTCTGTTTCTGCACCATGATGCTAGGTTGGTGACCTTTATTTTGGCAGTACGCTCCATTTTATTCCCAATGGTTGGCACATACACAGTGTGTCATAAAAATAAGCGAACTTACTTTTAAATCATACAACATGCAGCGCCATCCATGAAAATTTGCAGAATTAAAAATATACATTCATCTTCTTTCAGACGCACCTAAATTCATGTAAATCGAATGAGACATGTAAAAGTTACAGCCAATTCAATAAAAGAAAAAGTGTGCTAATGTTACAAAACAAAAATGGAACAAAAAGCAAATATAAAATTTTGTGTTAAACTTGAAAAAAAATTAGTTGAGACATACGAATTTTTGATGAAAAAACGGATTTCTCTCATAAACCACCCTCCGCATTCGCCTGATTTATACCATGTGACTATTTTCTATTTCCAAGACTTTAAACCAAGATAAAAGGAGCATTTTATGATGATATCCAAGCCATTTTTGTTTTTTAACATTAGCACTTTTTTTCTTTTATTGAAATGGTTGTAACTTTCAAATCTGTCATCCGATTTACATGAATTTAGGTGCATTTGAAAGAGGATGAATTTTTAATGCTCAAATGTTCAATAGATGGCGGGGCATGTTGTATAATTTAAAAGTAAGTTCGCTTATTTTTGGGACACACAACTTTTTGTTTACTTTTATCCACACTAATATCAGCACATTTTGAGTAACATATCATGGAGCACTTGTATTACTCTATTTTAGACAGGAAATCATTACATTCTTGTATCTTAGAATGTTCTGATACTAAAAGAAATTCCAGCATCCTATCTTGTTGAAATCGATTAGTTGTGATTGTATTGCTATAACTTTTGGCAAGCGTTATCCGCTCATCCCATCCATAGGTTTTTTCCAAAGCATTGCCAAATTATGCTATACTCATAAATGGTTCCATGTTGATACCATTGAGCATATCAATTCATTTCAAGTGATACAGGTTGTTAATTAAAAAACTCAGCCATAGTAATACAGTGCACCTTGTCCCTATAATAAAATTGCTGCTAAAATTTATTCTATTGGACATCAAACCTAGAATTGCTTGCTCAGTAAGTCGATTATGACAACTATAAAATAGTTGAAATGCGCATCAACACATTTATCACAAAGCATGAATATTGATAATAATATTTATAAGTCTTTTTATAAAGAAATGGCAATGCTAACTGAGCACGCGTGATCAAAACCAACAACATGTTAAACCAAACAGCAGAAAAATCACCCGATATAAATACAAAAAAGAAAGAATTCCATTTCGGACCCAAATAGGATTTGAGAAAAATTATACAAAAAGTTCAGGCACGATTTTTAACGTTTTTTTGATCAGCGGATAAACTAGCTTTATACTTGCAGAATATGGTTTTGTAAAATATTAAAGGTAATAGAGAATATTGGTGAGAGATTTAAGGTTTAAAATATTAAAATATGACTTACGGTGCCAATCATTATCAAGCACATGTGATATGTCTAGAAAAAAGGATTTAATATTATCTTAAATATGATGGGATAATTGAATAGTCTAAAATTAGTTTTTCACTCTAAAACCGAACTGTTGCTCTGAAAATATGTTGGCGAATCAAGTATGGCGTTCAGAATTACTTTCTCAACAATTTTATTTAGCAACAGGAGTATGGTTATTAGTTGGAATAAGGATGATAATTGCTCAAATGCGTTGATCTCACGTTTACAATTGAAAATTGAGTGAGTGAGGAAAACAATGAAGTTTAAAGCATACTGCTACAATGTTAGTGATAAAGATGATTCCATTTTTCATATAAAATAAGTTATACTTAAAAAAATTTAAAATATTTAAAAATTTACTACAAAACGGGTTCTTAAGGGATGTTCAATATTTTATATAGAAAATATACTCTTAAATGGAAAATTGGTATGAGTAAAGAAAGTAAAATTAGAATATTTCTGGGTGGTGGATTGGAAAAGGAATTGTTAAAAAAATTGGATCTTTTTCATAAAAGAAGCTCGGCCAGTTATGACTACCCAGAGAACACGTTAGACTGCTGTTGGTATGCTTGCAGACTAACTTATCATGAGAATTTTGAAGTCTGCAGTGAAGATAGCCTCACACCACCATAACAAACAAAAAAATATCATATCATGAAAATAAGTTTTAATTTGCAGATAGCAAAGGTGTTAAGTTCTCCATAAGAGGGGAACAAGAAAAAAAATTAAAATTGTTAAGGAAAAGGAAAGAGAGAGGAAAAAAAATTTGGAAATAGGGAGGGTATAGAAATTAGCAACGAAGTAAATTTTATATAACCACAAATAAAAATTAGCAACGAGTAACCACTAATAAAAAAGGAGAAGGCAGTCAATATTTTCTTCTCCTATGGGTTGCTTTCTCTCTCTCTCTCTCTCTCTCTATGGCCATTTTTTTCTCAAACAGCCCATGGCACCTCCTTGGCCAATTATTTGGAGCGCCTCTAATTGTTGGCACTGATGCACTTATAAATGACACCATATAGCGTGGCGTTAGCTTAATTGACCAATAAGATCAAGATACCAGATGCTAAATGGTAATAATGGCTCCGCATTTGTGGTCATGCCTCCGGGCATATGGTGATACAGTTCAATTTCAAGCAGTATTAAGTCTTTTGAAATTGAACTACACGACCACTTGACCAGGGCTGCCATAACAAAATATACCGTGAGAATGATAATATTAATATCAGTTCAAAAATTTAAGAAATTTATGCAATAAATAATCAAAAAATTACTATGTAATACAGAATTTCTAAATTCACGTGTAAATTTAATGCCCTCTGTTATAAAACAACGTAGAAAGATTATCTAATCACGAACATGTTTCCGCTGTATTACATTTTAATAACTTTCAACTTTAAATATTTCAACAATTACAAAATAGTGAATTGGATTGAAGTTTTACATATTTTATTTCTACCAACTTTCTATTTTTATTCTTCTGGGCCGTGGAATGTTAATACAACATTAGCTAAGACTGCATGACTCTTGCATAAAACACTGTATTTTACGACATGAAAGCGTTTATTTTATCTAAAAATAATACTATAGGCTTCATTGCATAAACAGTGAATACCTTTATTAAATTCAATTTAAAAACTTCTATACCAATTTAATAGTTTCAGTTTCCATATCAAGTCGCGTGGCATATGCAAATTTATAAATCAAAACTGTAGGGATGAATTTGTATGCGATTAGTTTAATTTTTTTAAATAAAAAGGTCTACCACAAATTAAAGGAGGTTCATTTGGAAGTTTTCCATTTTTTCTATGACCAATTTAAACTATAGCAAGTGTTTAGATTACTCGAATGGTTTTTAATTTTCAATATTTTTCTATGGAAAAAAAAATGAATTTAAAGAACACCAATTTCGAATATGAATTTTTATTTCCTTACAAGAGCTTACTATACCCATTTCTCATATTTTTATTAGTAACATTTTCAACAGTAATATTTGTTTTGAGCTAATTTTTTAAGATGGAGAATAATCTAGCATTATTATTATATTTAAATTTCTCTATATGTACCATATAAGGTAAGGTTACCTTATCAAATTTTATTATGTTAAAAAACCAATGCACAACAAAAGAAAATTATTACATCTTTATTAGCAAAGAAAATTATTACTTCGGCTGCATTAACAGTAAAATTAATACAATTACTGTTATGGTAGCTGTATAACCTTTAATCATATCAACATTTAGGTTACCGATTATATCAGTTCCTTAAAAAATTTTGAGAAAAAAAACGTTCTTAAACTAATCGATTCATATTTTTTCTAATTTCGATAGAACTTTTCAGATTTCCAATACTGTTCCCGAAAATAATTATTTTTATGTCTCGACTTTAATCATGCGTTACAGAGAGTGCTGGTCATAAAATTTTGCTTGCTTTGATTTTTGAAAATAAACATTTTATGTGTTCGTAAAATGATAACCAGGTGTATAAGCTTAAATCCGCTGTTTTTTAGTCAAAAAACATTCGTTTTTTTTCATAGAAAGCAAAAAAATGTATTCAAAGTACTTGCCCTCGCTAGCTACACATTTTTTCCATCTCTGGGGCAATTTGTGGATACCACGCCAAATAAATTCCTTCTCTTCGAGGCAAACAACTCATCAAGCCATTTTCGATCGAAGTGCTGCTCAGCGAGCGCGTGGCCCATCGACAAAAACAGGTGGTTAGTCAGAAGGGCCAGGTATAGTGAATAAGCGGGGTTGGGTAGCACCTCCCAGTTGAGTGTCTTTAAGTAGTTTTGGACCATTTTTGACGTGTGCGATGGTGCGTTGTCTTGGAGGAAAATCAGCTTGTCATATCTCTGTTGATAATCCGTCCTTTTTCACGCAAAGCAAGGTGCAATTTGATCAGTTGTTGGTGGTAGCGGTGGACATTGACAGTTTCACCAGGTTTCAACATCTCATAGTAGACGATACCATGCTGATCCCACCAAATGCACAGCATCGTTTTGGTCTTGGAGAAGATGTTGATGGTTGGCCGTGATCAACCCACGATTTCTTGCGTTTAGGATTCTCGAAATATATCCACTTTTCATCGTCTGTCACAATCCTATGCAGGAACGACTTTCTTTTATGTCTGGCGGGCAAGATATCGATTGTGTTTTGGCGTCGCTCCATCTGCCTATCATTCAATTCATGCGGCACCCATTTTCCGATATTTTCAACCTTCCCCATGGCACGCAGACGCATGGAAATGGCTGGTTGAGTAACACTCAATTACTCCGCGATCATTTTTTGCGATTGGATATCGTCTTCGTCCAAAAAAACCTACAATTGATAGTCTTCAATCTTTCTAGGCCGATTTTCACGCTTCTTGTCCCACAAGTCAAAATTGCCGTCTTTGAACCGAAGAAACTAATCTCGGAACGTTGTTTCCGATAAATCACTGTTACCATAGGCCTCCATGAGCATTCGATGCGTTTCGGCAGCCGATTTCTTGAAATTGAAGCAGAAAAGCAGAGCTTCCCGCATATACTCTTATTCTGGCATAAAACTAGACATGATTACCAAAGGAAAAATGTATGTTGTTGTACGAAATTGCTGACAATGTGCACTGATTAATGTTGACAGATGTCAAACTCATGAAAAAAAAGTATGGCGTGCCCATGGTACTTTAATACGCTCATTCACGCCATCTATAGTGACCAAACATCGGATTTAAGCTTATACACCTGGTAATATTATTTTTTTTTAAATTTAAATAATACAATAAATTAATTCTTATAAAAAAAAAAAAATTATATAAAGTTTTCTATGTTTTTTAAAGAGAAAAGTTTGAAAAGATAAATTTAAATTCTATCGTAATATTTTTTTACAAAAATATAACTGCAATTATTATGACGCAAATTTAATACTTGGTTGCACCTACTTAAGCATCGATTGAACGGTATTTGCCTATTTTATTTCCATTGAATTGTATTTGCGCGGTTCTTGGCTACTCTAAATTTCATTGATGCTTTAAATTGGCTTCAGATTAGAACTATAAGGCTACTATACGTACTTTCATACGTTCACCTTTTTATTTTCCAGGTACAGCCTTCTCTATGTTCCGAAGGAAAAAAAAATGTATATGAATAGCTAAGTTTTTATTAAGCAAATTTCAATATTATTATTTATGTTCATAATTTTTAATTTACTGACCTTTTTTTGATGTTTGATATGGGGTGTTATCCAGTTAGAAAATAAAATGACAGGTGTCACCAAATAGCTCGATAATGGTTTGCTTCACATAATATTGTGGAGTGTATATGAAAATATCCGCCGTTAATATTTGGTCAATATATGATAAATGCCCTGTTTGGTATCCGGAGAAACATTTCCAAACGGTTACAACCTCTATCTGTGGTTGTATAATTTGCCATAACTCTTTTGACAGTTGTTCATCTTTCTTTTGCCTGACAAAAGAACTGTTTTAAGCTTAAGTAGAGTTTAAATTTGGACTAGACAGAAAATATGACATCATTTTACATCTGCTCAGTCCAATTGATGTGCTCACGGGTCCAAGTCCAGTAATTTTTACGTGCAGATGCAGTCAAGATCCGCTTAACAACTCATCACCATGCACGAATTCCTGTCGCCACTAATCTGCTTCTTACGATCCTTCTAGAAATTTTCGTCCGTCGGGCTCGATTAAGATCTGCTTTCAATTTCACATGTAAATGTTGTTTTCTGATCGGTGCATTTAAATTGTTTTCTGATCGTTGCATTATGTTGATATTATCAGGTCCTAATGGTGAGGTTCTAATAGTGAGATTCTAATAGTTTTTCGCTCAAAACTTAAGTTTCCAAAGAATACACAAGGTTTTGTATAGTAGCAGTTTCAATTTTATGGTCAGAAGCTTTTAGGGAAATAATTTAGATTAACTAATAAAGGCTCTGTTGACCATCAGCGGTAATTCGTGCAATTCTTCCTCCATATTGTTATCGGCTGCCATTCTTCGTACCTCATAGGATAACGACTTAACTTTTGCGAAGCTATCGTCTCGTACGCGTGATTAGTGGTAGTAGGTCTTGCCTTTGATGCCAATGCTGTTACCATGTAATTTAGTTTGCGTTCATTAAAAATTATCGCCCAGCTCTTTCTGACAGTATCGATGTTGATGGCATATGCTAAAATTTCTGTAGACATAAGGAAAATTCTAACCTTTGTGGTTTTTTTTAACCTGGTGCTATAAAAATTGATTTGCAAAAGTTAGGAGTTACTTTTCCCAGCGCTTGGTTGAATAGCACGCTCGTAAGTACGTCTGCTTCCCTGAGACCTAAACGTTTACTTTTTTTAATGGATAATAAATTACTCCGACAATTAAATTGGTTACTTTTGTCCATTCTTATATTATCAGCTATATTACCGTGGTTATGTTATCGTAGGCGCCTTAAATGACGATGAAGTTGTTTTGCATATTCTACATTTTTTTCGTCGACTGTCACATTCAGAAGATGGTTTTTTTGCTGTTATTAATTAGCCAGAATATGTTATTGATGTATAAATTTTTTTACACGGGCATAAATAGGTGTTTTGAAAAATTAAAATTATATCCTTGCCTACATTTGAAGTTAAAATTTCAAGTTTTTAAAAAAACCTACGTGATCACATAAATTAACATTATTAGAATTTTATATAATTTCATCTAGGCTAACTAACGTGTGTGACTTTAAGAATTATTTGTCAATTAAAAACTAATATAACATTAATGACAAAGTCTATAAATAATAATAAAGCAAAATAAATTTTAAAATGTAAATATTAAACTATACTTAATAAATAAAGGGTTCACATCAATTTTGGAAAATATTTCCCATCATTAATAGAATTCACTATCGATTAAGTATCATTAATCAATGTTCTATTCATCTATTAGCGTGTTTACTTACATATTTAAGTAAATAATATACTCCTACTATAATGCAGTAATCATTTGCTTAATACATATAATAAATGAGCGATGAAAGCCCAATTAGTATCTCTATGAATATGACAACATACATATGTGTATATACGTTTTGTTTACAGAACGAATTTAATCATAGATATTCAATTAGGAAAGTTACTATGATTGTTATTTCTATTTCAAAATGAGACTTTAACCTGGTTAATAATGAGCCTTAAATATAGTTACTAATAAAAATTGTATGAACTGTCATTTTGCTGTAGTTTTGAGGGGCACTTATTCGGGTGGTGTGATTTGAAGCATATTAAACAAATATCGATTATAACATTATTATAAATGCTACCAACAAAAATGTTGTAGACGATAATAGTGCACACAATATTTATTCGCTCAGTGTTATATGAATTATGAAACATCAAATGACAATACTCGCGATTACTTGTAAAACATAAAACCATAAAATATTCAGAATATTTACACAATCAGAAATGTCTGTCAATGAGATTTTTTGTTTTCAGGTAATTACACGTACACATAATGCGACAGGCCGTCTGCAAGGTTTCTCTACAGATTTAATACGATTTTAATTGAAATAATTTGGAGAAAAAAATAAAAAAAAATTTATAAGAATGGGTATTTTTAATATTATATATTGAAAGAAAATCATTTTATTACGATGATGACCTTAAAGTGGAGTATTTTGTGAGTATATTACTTTTTTAATAGTAATTATGCTCATATGAAAATATTTTCTCACAAACGTTATTTTAACTGATATTAAAATAATAGATGTCCATTTAATTACCAGAAATATAGTAATAATAACATTAATTATATATTGTTCTATAATTGTTGCAATATCAGGAAAGGTAGCTTAGTACACTAAAATATCCTTATTTATGCAGAACTAAGAATATGCTTTTAACAATATCATTTCAATTATAGTTTTACAAAAAAAAATTTGAAAGTAAAGTTTTAGGTCTTTGAATAATTATTAATGGATGTCGAGACCATTTATGATAGTACATTCCAGAGAAATTGATTACATATTGCCCAGTGTGTCTCTGATTAGTTTCCAAATAAGGATAAAAGCAGTTGAATTACTTTTAAAACTGTTTGACGTCTACCACGATCTTCGGCAGAGATATACACTTTTGACATTGGAAAAAGTTTTTCGAGACTCATAAGCCCGACGAAAGTTTGCCTACATATTAATGCAGGAAAAATAAATAAGATAGTGACAATTAGTATTAGTCGCACATAGGGAAAGCTATGGTTTTGAAATATATAAATAGTTCTCCTATCAGAAATAACGGATGATATCAACAGAGAAAAAATCAACATATGACTGCTGCACAATATTTAAGCTTATATTATACCATAAGTATAATACACGACCCAATAGTAAAATTTCCCCATTTTTGCGCGTTTGATAGTGTAATATATGCACGAGCATTCACGCATTTTGCGCGTGCATGGAATTTCGCAAGTTGGCCGCAAACAAAGTTTGTATATTTTTTTTGCTATACATTACACTACACTAGTTTCTGCTACTTTTTTTTAAAATTTTCAGCAGGTAATATCTTACTTTACATATGTCAAAATAGTTTTGTATTAAAATCATAAATAAAATAAACTTTATCAGATATTAAATAAATATTGATGAATGAATATGCAGGCACAGAATAAATATGAGTAGTGTCAAATGTCAAAATAAATAAACGTACATAACTTGATTGTAACGAGCAACATGAACGACGTCAAATGTAATATATTTACAAGCACATACAATTAAATTATATATAGGTATGCTCAATTTTCCATTATCTATTCTTGTCAAGAGTAAAAATCGTGCATTGATTACATCAATGTAATATACCGGCGAACTAATTATAAAATTAAGCGATTTGACAGCGAAAAATTTGCAGTACAAAATCGTGTAGTAGACATACGGTGTAATCTAAGTTTGAGTCTTGTTATTCTTCATGAAGTCTTCAGAATCTTCAGCAAAAAAATTGACCCCTCTTAGACACGTTTGAAAAATGAATCCTTCAAAATATTTTGGCACTCTTTATTTGGATTAACGATTAGAATATGGAGCACGTTCACCCAGTTGTGGCTCAGCGTATGAACGAGGTAGATTCTCACTAAAAAGATTTCTGCTCCCATATCATAGGCATACCTGCTCCCATATCATAGGCACTTCTGAGCCTCTTCTCTTTTCGAATTGAATCGGGCGCAGTAGAAGAACACGTGCTTCGCACTCTCCGCTATCCCATCACAGGTAGGGCTCATTGAGCTTGAATCCAACCAAAAGCGGAATTGGTAGGCCCGAAAAAATCCTTCACCCATTAAAATTTGGGATCAATAGTAACCAACATAACCATGCCATTGGCTCATCCATGGATCTACGGCCGAGATATTATGGTGGGTTCATCTGCCATCGATGGCATCATCACAACGATTTTGTCACCTCATCTTGAACTCGTTTCTTTCCACCGTACGTGCCACGGATCGCGCTGCAGCGTCACACCGTTTAGACTCTGTCGCTCATTTGCTAGTATTTCAATCGGTATCATTATGGCCACAACACAAATGCCCTCGTAAGACGCTGTTCGAAATACACAGGCCACTCTCAATGTGCTCCTACGTTAGACTGAGACAACTCCACGTATGTAGGTTGCGAATCCATTCGCCCATAGTAGCGCAGCATACAGCAAGATAGACCCGACCACAGCCGCGAACAGAATACTCTGTTTGGTTTCCTCAAGGTTCGGAACTAAGCTATGTTTGGGTTCCTCAAGGTTCGGAACTAAGCGCTCCAGCGTCATTATTGTTCTAGCAGCATATATTAGGTACTCCTGAAACCGCAGCCTTGCGTCAATCATCACTCCTATGTGTAGATACTTTAGCAAAGGTCCCGATATGACCTCATGTTCACCAATCCTAATGGTGATATTCTCTCTTCTCTTCTTCCCCGTGACTAGAACTGCCTCTATCTTTTGTTAAACATACAACCACGAGTTGCCTACGACCATAGGCAGTTTACAGTCAGTAACCAGTTACAAGCTAATTACTTCAACTGTTAGTGGCAAGGACTATCTAAACCTCTACTATCATTAGTAGTGACAGTGGCCGAGATAACTACTAGTATCTTCCACTATAGATCCGAAAACCATGCCCGCGATATGGATATTAACCACAGCCACTACGTTGCTGCCTAAGTGCCTCACCAATGTCGGGCACAGTGTGTTCCAACACCATAGGGCACCCCGACTCCCGCAGTACCAATTTTTGTTTTAAGAGTACTTCGGTTTGTACTCCGCTCATTGACCTACGGTAAGGAATCTTGTAAATTCCTAGGTACGGCTAAGCCAGCTCAGCTGCGTGGGTTCATCAAGACCCGAGAGTACAACCGGAATCGACGTTGGTCTTTCACTCGGTTGTAACCACGCACCATTCCCGTTCTCCTCTCAAATAGTGCCACGGCAAATCTATTAAGGCTTCATACACGTACCTCTCTCTTACACCTAACACACCACGCACATCTACGAACTGAAGCGACAGTCTCATTACAGATTTTATCTACATCTTCCACGCATTTGGCCACTAGGACTACAGCAACATCGTCAGCAAAAGCAATAATTCTTGCCCCCTCTGAGATAAGAAGCCTGAGATTACCACATTCCACAATAGAGGGCCTAGAACAGAGTCCTGAGGGCCCCTGTCGTAGTTCTATATGATGTCTTCTATACTGTACAACAAAATTCTACTACTTAGGTAGTCTTCTATTTTGTAAATGTACTCCGGAAGACTCATTGAACCCAGGGCATCAAGAATACGATCCCATCTCATCAAGTTTAAGGCATTCTTTACGTTTAGTATTTTATGGAGCTCCTTTTCCACCTTTTGCTTTCGATAGCTGTACGCGCTATGCCAACAATTTAATCAATAACATCCAAGGTAGGCACACCCTTTTGAAGCCAAATTGAACTGCCCGTCGGTGAATTCAACCAATCGATTATATAGAATGCGTTTGAGGATTTTACCAGCCGTGTCCAAAAGACAAATTGGGTGGTATGACAAAGGATCCATAAGTAACCACCTTTCGTTTGGTAGTAGCACCAGAGGTTAAGTTGTAGGAAAATTTCCGCCCTAAGATAGGTATTAAACACTTCCAAAAATAAATTCAGATGTACCGCGGTGGCCTCTTTAAGTACAACAGGGGTTATAGCATTGAGCCTAGATGCCATTGTTTGACCGATTTTCCTACATGACCGAAGGAGTTCATCCTGGGTAATTCATGGGGATGTCGGAGATGCCAAGAAATAACCTCTCAACCTCTTCATAACTCCCTGATATGGCCTACCCCATGGGTTGTTATCATCTTCGGCGCATAGTTCTCTTCAGCATCGGCATTTGCTCACCTTAATGGTGCATCTCAACTCTCTTCTTACTGTTTTATGCTGCGCAGATAGCAAAAGGTATTTAGGCTTACCCCTTGAATGTGGATACAGTTTTTTCGCCTGTTTATATCTTTTCATACGATCAGCTACCTTGTCATTCTACTAATAAATAGGTGTATATCCACCCGCAGAGCCTTTGGGTATCGGTGCATCACAGGCATTGGCAATGTGAGACATCAGATGTTTAGCCTTGCCCTCACCAGAGCCGGTGAGTCTACCGATCGAATGTCTTTATCTTCCAGCTCCCTGTGTAGTACCCCATGGACGTTGTACTGCACCCGTTGGCAGATCTACCAATAACACACAGAATTGCCTAATGGTCGCTACATGTATAATGTACCTGGTTTTACCAGAGACTCACTCCCGAAGGTCAGGTCTACAATTGATTGTTTGTCGCCCCTAGAGAAGGTAGCTGCCTCTCCCAAATTGAGCAGTATGAGACCCAGAAGGGAGAAGACCTCAAGTAATATATCCCCCCTCCATGCGGAAGATAGACTATAGCCATCTGAGTGCTACCATTAGCTATTGCGTCTTAGCCTCAACTATATCCTCTTTGGTCGCGATCTCATGTAGATCTTTTAGCTCGATCTGAACCTCATTTGTCAGTGATTTCATTTCGGTGGTAAGACAATATGAGTATGTTTATAGGTATGTATGTATCTATAGAAGACAAACGCAGCTACATATATTGTATATGAACTGTATTTATATAAATTCATTACTTACCCAAAACTTGTTGTTTAAATTTAGGCCATAAAAACACTTTAAATTCAAATTACAAACTTTGTTGTTCTCAAAACTCACGAAATTCTTTTCGATAATTATTTTTTATATTAAGACTTTTTAGTAGATAATAAAACATATTAAAAGTAACTTTAAATTATATCTTATTTTTAAGAAAAAAATCGTTTTAAAACAATTTAGAATATTTTTAATTAAGTAAATTATCTCGTGATCATCATTAAGAAAAAATTACTTTTTTTTGAAAATTCTTGACAGGAAATCTGTAAACTATTATTGGTAACTCTGATGTTAATGCCGGAATTGGCTTATTATTAATACTTATTAAGAATCTTTATATATTCTGCATTGACCTATCTTTTCTCGAAATTTTTAGTACATCTATAAAAAATGACTATATGATTATTTTTTACATATTGACTCCACGAAAATTTTTTTATTTATTTAAAGAAGAGATGTAGGGTTGTGGTTAAAGTAATATAAGTTGAAGAAAAAAATTAATCAATTTTGATGTTGAATGTTTAAGAGTAAAACTAAGACGAAATATTGTTGCAATAATAATCCAAACAAATCGCGCT
This sequence comes from Atherix ibis, assembly GCA_958298945.1. NCBI lineage: Eukaryota > Metazoa > Arthropoda > Insecta > Diptera > Athericidae > Atherix > Atherix ibis. The sequence goes on from OY282609.1 coordinate 35,409,880, forward strand.
AAAACTAGCAGGAAGTCAGTTCATAAACTTAAAGCAATGTTTCATTTTGACATTTACTAGTTGAAAATATGAAAGTAAACATTCCATTTTTAAAATGAAACTATAGGGACCTACGGATGAAAATAGGAAAATTTTCTCAGATGCATGGAAATAGAAGAGAATATTTTTGTTCAGTACATAAAAGTCCCTTTGAATATTTTAATATTGGAAGCCACATCTGTAAGTTAAGATATTGTACTATAAATGTAGCAATTTCCTTTGCTGATACAGCTAAAATTGGAAAGGATAAATCTATTCTCTGTTGTATATTCAACGTTGAATATACTCGTATGTACGCTCAGTAACTCTTAAACAACCGGAAGAGTACCTCATCATAAATTCCTGATTCTTACTCCAATGAACAATATAAGCATATCCAATCCCAAAGCTGATTACGAACAAAAAGCCAAAAAAAAAACATTTTTAATCATAGCAACGACGTTTTTGTAAGAGTGATTGTATAATAATGCGCCCAAAGGTATCCTTGTAAATGATAATCCCGGAAAATGAATGAAAAATTGTACTTGTTTCAAACACAATAGTGTGGAAATTCCATTTCAAACTAGCATTAGTATTATATGGTTGGGAATCCTTAACTGTGCGGAACAATGTTTACATTTTGCTAAATTCTAACTGCGTTTACTACAAATATAGTGGGTGTTTCCCTCAGGTGGTATTTGCACATGTATCTTTCTTCACAATGGGAATTCTATCAAAATTCTATCAACTCTAATACTTTTCAGCTTTGACCAATATATAACATAAATTTTGTATTAAATTTTAATTACTGGTTTCGTAAACTTTCTTACAGAAAAAAAAAAAAGATTATTTCTTTAACATAAAAATACGATTATCGCACATGAAAGTAACAGCAAATGTCTTCTTAAAAATTAAAGAGTTGGAGGATTTTCAGTCAATTATTAGTAATTTTTATATATTCTAAAAAAGGAAAATATTTACTTCGTTTTGAAAAAGCAATAATAATAAAGTTTGCTTGTCTATAATTTAATTTTATATTTCTATTGGTAAAAAAATTCTGCAAAGAAAATCATAAATATTGATTAAAAAGGACTGTGGTGACATAATCTTTAGTTATCATACTTTTACTTGTAACTGAGAATTTTTTCGTTTAATCATATAAAATGCAATATTATGATATTTTATTCTATATTTAATTTAAAGTAACTTTACTAAACTTTTCACAATATAAAAACATATCTCAATCTAACAATCTTAATAGACACCCTATGGTAAGGAATAACCCAGCCTAAAAAAGTGAAAACGATGATATGGGCTTTTTCTTTGTTATTGTAAGGTGGAAATCATTGAAAGACAAAATATGGTACATTAACCCTAAAACCACCTTACTTCAGGCATTACTTCGTGGGTCAGGAATTAATCGAAATCACAACCTGGTGAATTATAACTATCGTTTTCTGTCACGCTCCTCCAGACATTTTTTTCAGGGTGGTTATCGCAAGAACTTCAACAGCTTCCCAGGCCGTCCCTAAGTTCAACATCAGGGCCACAACAATGTCCGGTATCATAGGTCCGCCAACGCACTTCTGAGCCTCTTCTCTTTCCGCATTGATCCACCATCCCATCACAAGTAAGTCACATTGATCTTGAATCCAATTAAAAGTGAAATTCGTATAACCGAAAATATCCGTGTCTCGTCAAAAATTAGGATAAATAGTAACCAACATCACCATGCCATCGGGCTATCCACGGATCCACCACCGAGATAAGACGGTGAGTCTATCTGCCATTGGTGGCATCACCATAACCATTTTGCAACCTCCTCTTAAACTCATTTTTTTCACCGTACGAGCCACGGATCGCGCCACGGCGTCACACCGGACAGCCTCTGCCATTTATCTGCGAGCATTTGAATCGGTATCGTTCCGGCCACACCACAAATAGCCTCGTTAGACACTGTTCGGAATGCGCAGGCCACCCTCAATGTGCTCCTACGGTAGACTGAGACAACTCCAAGTATGTAGGTTGCTCTAATCAAGCCATCTGCCCACATTGGTGCAGTATACAGCAGAATAGGCCCAACCACAATCTCCAACAGGGTCCTCCTGCTGTACCTGAGTCCGTCAAGGTTTAGAATTAAGCGCACCAGCGCCATCATTATTCCAGCAGCCATCTCAGAAGTATATAGTAAGTGTTTTTGAAACCGCAGGCTTGCTTCAATCATCACTCCTAGGTACTTTAGAGATGGTCGCGATATCACGTCATGCTCGCTAAGCCTAATGGTGACATTCTCTCTTCTCTTACTGCCCTGATTAGGACTGTCTCTGTCTTATGGTCAGCAAGCCTAAAACCAGCTGCCAGAAGTCAGCTTCGAACTGAAGTGACAGTCTCATTACAGATTTGCTCTACATCATCCACATTATTCTGGCCTCCTCTAGAATATGAATCCTGAGAAAACTACTATCATACATAACATTCCAAAATAAAGGTCTCAGAACGATCTCGGACAGACCCCCGTTGTAATTTTGTATGATCTCTCTTCACAGTTCATTCTGTACAATAGAATTTTATTACTTAGGTAGTCTGCTATTATTCTGAAAATATACTCCGAAACACCCATTGAGCCCAGAGCGTCAAAAATACGATCTCATCTCGACAAGTTGAAAGCGTTCTTCACATCAAGAATTATAGCTTTATGCGCTGTACTAATGATCAAATCGATAGCATCCACGGTAGAGCTAGCCCTTCTAAAGCCAAATTGAAAAGCCCTCAGTGCATTTTGCCAATTGATTGCATACAATGCATTTGCGGATTTTACCAGCCGTGCCCAGAAGGCAAATTAGTTAGTATGACGAAGGGTTTTCTAGTTTTAAAAATTTAAATTGAGCTAGTACTAATAAATTACTATGCCCCTCAAAATTACAAGTATTGCAATAAAATAGAAGAGAAATTCACTTATTATCCTTATTAATTATTCGAATTTGAAACATTTTTAAGTAAAGAAAATTAAATAAAGTGTTAGCTGTCTTTTATCGTTTGATTGAAGTGCGTTGTAATTAAAGTTACTACTAAAGTGGACAGCTACTTAACTTATGCATATGCCACATAATTTTTACAATATAAAACTATTGGAAGAGGTGATGTACACGTATGTACGATAATACTCCATATGCCTAAAAGATTTTATATTTTTTCTTTTTTTAATTATGCCATCATATCTTCTTAATAATGTGTAATATACAGAAAATGATCTAAAAATATTGTTGAGAGCATATTTTCTTAAAAATATTGTTGAGAGCATATTTTGTTTTAATTTACAACAAGACGAAGAAAAAATATTCATAGTTAAGATTACGAACAATAGTACCTAAGTAAAAAATAAGGACAGACACCATTAATGAACTATTCAACTTTAGCCTTTAGTTTTTTAAATGACGTGGTGGTCAAGAGCGCAAACATTAGGTGACATGATATCCAATTCTATCACTTAATGTGTATGGCATTGGACGACCTTACACACAATCGACATAATGTATTATCAGTGTATGGTGATAAAAGACTTTGCCGTAGTTGTAAATTTATGAGATGGACTAAAAGGTAGTCCCTACAACTTAACAATTGCACATAAAGCCAATATTTTGAGATTATAATCAAGAAAGTTTTCCTATTATCTGACTATGAGAGCACCTGCTAACCATTTCAGAGTGTAATTTCCATAAGACTGAGTCTACCAAATAGCAACAATATTTAAAAATCTACAAACTCGCAGTAAGAGTGGACTTGAAATTAAATTATTTTGTTTTTTAACAAATGCAATTACTTGATAGCTTAACTGCCCATTAAAGCGAAAGAAGATAAAAATATTCTGTGGCTTTATATTCCAAATAATTTCAAATAATTTAAGTTATGTATAAATAGTTCTTTTGTGAAATGTAATAAAATTTTTGTAGTTTGGAAGTTTATTTCTCCATTTTTCAGTTATGTATAATACTTAATAATATGTTAATATTTCTTTATTTATTTTTCTCCAAATATTGTAACTGCGATCTTAAATTGTGAGATTAAACTTTTCCATTCAAATCATTAGAAGGGAAGAATTTTGTTTTTTTAATTTCTTACAAAACATACTCTTTCACATTATTATAATTTTTATTTAAGCAATCTGTAGTCACATTAAAAAGCTAACTGAAGTACAATATTTGATATGATACAATGTAAAATAATTTTTAATATTTGAGAAAAAACACGTTTACAATCAATACAATATAGCGCCTCCAATTATATTTATTTTATAGTAAACTATTACTCCAGAAAATAGAATTATTTGTCTTAATTTGTATAAAGTATATATGTATCTACTATATCCTATTGAGTTCCAACACCAAGCAATCTCCTAAGCAGATGATACCGCGACTCACGTAAAAGCTCCAAGAAATTGCGCATAAAGTGTTCTGGTTAGTTGTATTTTTGCCACAAACTTTATATGTGCAACCCAATCGTTATACCAAATTAGTTGTTGTTGTTGTTTTTTTTAAGATTTCTTAGACATGTGCCAGGAGCCACTTCATAGCGCCACAACCGTGAGGAAAGTTATCTAAAAGAGACTGGTCTGGTCTTTGTTTTATTTTGTAGAGCAGATTAGTATATTGTAGAAGTTTAAATAGGGGCTAGGGAATAGAGCTGTTGGATCCAAGTGCTCCACTATGAAAGGAATCATGCTCCTGAAATAATTTTTGGTTATATGGCCATTATATTGGCATAAGCGACCATTTGTTTTGCCAAAAAGGAAGTTATGGGTGAGAGCAGTATATTAACCCTGGATTCTAAGAAGCTTCTGCGCCCAGAATTTCGGTATGAATGTTGAATATACTGGTTTATTAGTGGTAATCCAATAAGTCGACAAAAATATGTCGCTATTGGTCGAGTCATCGTGTCTGCGGATGACTAATAGTGTTAGTTTCTATTCTGTTAGTAGGCGAGGTAGATTGGGAATGACTGTAATCATTGGATAGCCCACAATTCCAACATGCCCGGCATCAATTGCAACTCAATACTCCTATTGTTGAGCAAGCTATGATGAATTACGCTAAGTACTGGGTCATTCGATGGTCCACAATAGGTATTAAGGGCAACAAGGCTGTCGCCAAAAATAATGGCGCTCTGTTGGCTGGGAATATTGGTCGCAATTACAATTGCTGTTTTGATGGCCCACAGCTCCCCGTAATATAGATTTACCCAATAAGAGAAGATTGCACAACATAGTGCGCGAGTGCTGAAGTTTAAGAGTTCAACGACTGAAAAAGATGTAGTATCAGCATCGGCGGTGGCATCCACGAACAATAGTCGATGATCTTTTAAACCTTAATTTTTCAATACAGCCTAATTAATCTGAAATATTCAACCTTCCCCAACGGACAATTGAAATACCCTGGATTATCGTAGAATCTTTTGGGTGGGAACGGAAGGGGTTCAATGACGAGTCAGACAATTTTTTTCCTGCAAACATGAAGACAAGGTATCGTAGAATCTTTTGGGTGGGAACGGAAGGGGTTTAATGACGATACTACAATTTTTTTCCTGCAAACATGAAGACAAGGTATGCTGCTCCAAGTGTTGATGTTGCGGATGGCGTTGCAAATTTTTTGTTGAAGATCAGTACCAGATACAAGTACAAAAATATCAGCATATATGTAATTGTTGAAGAATGATAGAAGGTAGGGATAGCAGATGAATAAATATATTGAATAGGATCGTAGATAGAGGGAATCCTTGTGGGATGCCATTTTTATTTTGCGTTTTGACAAAAAATGACCGTTGACGCGTACCGTGAAGGTTCTACCCGTTAGCTAGGAGCGTATAACTGCCAATGTTGCAGAGTCTACTTCCCGCTCTGCCAGCTATAAGAGTACTCTGTGTGGGCAAATTCGGTCATACGGCTTTTCTAAATTGAAAGACATCAGCAAACTAGAATGTCTACGTTTGGAATTTTTTTCAAAGTCGAAAGAAAGCATAGGTTCGAATTTTTTTGGTTGTGGAAGGGGGAAAGTGATAATAGTGAGCTTAACAGAGAAGATGTTGATGACAATGATGCGGATGCTGAAATTTTGACGGGATGAGATGGAAAACGGATTGCTTGTGCAAAAGAGATGTTCGACTGTATTGTTGTGGCACCCATTTGATTTCTCTTTAAATTGTTGCTGTTGTAGTCATAAAACATTTGTTGTCCGTCATCACTTTAAGGATGATTTTTCTCTCCGCGTAAGAAGCGCGGCATCGGTTTTCTGAGGTGTGTGTGTCTATTTTGCAGTTAACGCAAAAGATGTTTGTACAGGGCTTTTCTGGGTGAGGGGCAAGTCCACAACTGGCACATACCTTCGAAGCCTTGCCGTGTTTAGCTGTATGGTACTTCGAATCTGTGAAATAGGGAATATTGTTATTGCAAAATATCGTTCCCTTTATTTGATTGAGAGAGGAGTATAGGGTGAAAGTCAATTTATCGGCCAAAAAATCTTAATTTTATCGTTAATAGTAATTCGTTGTTACAATAATCGTTTATTTTTAGAATATCATTGCTATTGGGTGTATTACTTAAAAATGTGGGATTGACAACAGATGGCATAACTTTTACACATGGTTTGTGTTAAATATGGCATTTTGGAGGTTAAACATCTGTCATTCATTCTCCATTAGTCATTGAACGAAATAGTGTAAACAACAAAGCTTTTTTTTGCTTCAAAAATGTCGAATTTCGTACCAAAAAAGTCCCATTTGCGGGAAGTGTTGATTTACTTCTTCAATTTGAAAAAAAGTGCAGATGAAGCACATCGATTGCTCACCGAAGCTTATCCTGAATACGTTCCATCGATTTCAACGTGCGAGAGATGGTTTGTGTGGTTCAGAAGTGGTGATTTTGACACGGAAGACAAAGAACAACCAGGTCAGCCAGAAAAGTTTGAAGATGAAGATTTGGAGGCATTACTCGACGAAGACTATTGTCAAACTCAAGAAGAAATTGCAAAAATATTGAAAGTCACTCAAGCAGCCATTTCAAAACGTTTGAAAGCAGCAGTATTCATCCAAAAGCAAGGAAATTGGGTCCCATATGAATTGAAGCCGAGAGACGTTAAAACGCGATTTTGCATGTCCGAAATGCTGCTTGAACGGCAGAAAAAGAAGTCGTTTTTGAATCGAATCATTATTGGCGACGAAAAATGGATTCATTAAGACAACCCAAAGCGCAAAAAATCGTATGTGAAGCCCGGCCAACCAGCCAAATCAACGGCAAAGCCAAATATCCATGGCGCCAACGTACTGCTCTGTATTTGGTGGGATCAGAAGGGTGTGATCTATTATGAGCTATTGAAATCAGGCCAGACGATCACAAGCGACCTCTACGAACACAATTAATCCGTTTGAAGCGAGCATTGGCGGAAAATCGCCCGGAATATGCGACCAGACACGAAGCTATAATTTTCCATCATGACAACGCTCGGCCTCATGTTGCAAGACCGGTTAAAAATTATTTAGAAAACAGTGGCTGGGAGGTTTTGCCTTACCCGCCTTATAGCCTAGACCTTGCCCCGTCCGACTACCATTGGTTTAGATCCATGCAAAACGCCCTCACCGGAATACGCTTCACTTCAGAACAGGGCATCAAAAATTGGCTCGATTCATTCTTGGCCTTAAAAACCGGAGCAGTTTTTTTGGCTCGGAATCCATATGTTGCCAGAAAGATGGGAAGAAGTAGTGGCTTCCGATGGAAAATACTTTGAATAAAATATATTGTAACGATTTTTCAAAATAAACACTCAAATTTGTGTGTTTATTTTGAAAAATCGTTACGAAATAAACACTCAATTCCGCATTTTAAATAGGAAGAGCTGCTCCACTTTGAATTTTGACTCGTGTGAAGTAGAGATTAGAGAGGCTTGTATTTGTTTAGTTGAGGTGTAATTGTGAATTGTATTTTTTGTGGTGGTGATATGGGACCACAACATCAGTCAAAGAACTGATAATATTACTTGCGAAAATAAAACCTTTTTAGACTATCGATCACCAAAAAAATGTAACAGGTGTATACGCTTAAATCCGGTGTTTTTTAAGCGTATACACCTGTTACATTTTTAGGTGTTTTTTAAGCGTATACACCTGTTAGAAAGCAAAAACAAATTTATTCAAAGTACTTGCCCTCGCTAGCTACACATTTTTCCTATCTCTCCGGCAATTTTTGGATACCACGCTAAAAAAATTCCTTCAAACCACTTATCATCAAGCCATTTCGGACGTCTTCGTAAGAATCGAAGTGCTGCTCAGCGAGCGCGTGGTCCATCGACGAAAACAGGTGGTAGTCGGATGGCGCGAGGTCTGGTGAATAAGCGGGGTAGGGTAGCACCTCCCAGTTGAATGTCTCCAAGTAGTTTCGGACTATTTTTGACTTTTGCGATGGTGCGTTGTCGTAGACGAAAATCAGCTTGTCATGCCTTTGTTTATAATCCGCAGAGCACGGTGCAATTTGATCAGTTATTGGTGGTAGCGGTGGCTATTGACCAGGTTTCAATATCTCATAGTAGACGATACGCTGCTGATCCCACCAAACGCACAGCATCGTCTTCCGTCCGAAGAGATTTGGTCTTGGGGAAGATGTTTATGGTTGACCGGGTACAACCCACGATTTCTCGCATTTAGGATTCTCGAAATATATCCACTTTTCATCGCCTGTCACAATTCAATGCAAGAACGATTTTCTTTTTTGTCTGGCAAGCAAGATTTTCTTGTGTTTTGGCGTCGCTCCATCTGCTTATCTTTCAATTCTTCGGCACCCATTTTGCGATCTTTTCAATCTTCTCCATGGCACGCAGACGTATGAAAATGGCTGGTTGAGTAACACCCAATTGCTCTGCGAGCATTTTTTGCGATTGGGTATCGCCTTCGTCCAAAAGAGCCTGCAATTGATGGTCCACAACCTTCCTAGGCCGATTTTCACGCTTATTGTCCTACAGGTCAAAATTGCCGTCTTTGAACCGACGAAACCAATCTCGGCATGTTGTTTCCGATAGAGCACTGTCATTATAGGCCTCCATAGGCATTCGATGCGATTCGGCAGCTGATTTCTTCAAATTGAAGCAGAAAAGCCGAGCTTCCCGCATATGCTCTTTTTCTGGTACAAAACTAGGCATGATTACCAAAGGAAAAATGTATGTTGTTATACGAAATTGCTGAAAATGTGCACTGATTAATGTTGAAAGATGCCAATCTCATAAAAAAAAGTAAGGCTTGCCCATGGTAGGTTAATACGCTCACTCACGCCATCTATGACCAAACAGCGGATTTAGACTTAAACACCTGGTAAGACAATAAGAATGTCCGTACTGGCACGCAGAGTGGACGGAAATATTTTACCTAATTTTAAAATATTATTACGATCATACGTAAATTCATTAGATAGAGTATAAGACTATTCAATGGGTAGTTTTGGTTTATTTAGGATTTTGCTTTATTGAACTGAGTTGTGTTTTGCAGATCGATTAACAGTGTTTATTTATTTATGTCGCTTGATTCCTAATTGATTACTTTTGCTATTTATCAGTTTGCAGTATGTCTGCGATATAAGTTTATCGACAGATTACTTAAATATCGTTTTTTTTCAGACTGAATCATTTACTGCTGAGTAGCGCTCGTATTTATCCGCTCCGATGTGTACTTTTTTTCTTAAATTTGTACAAATTTCACATGAACACATATAAATTTTTATAAATTTATTTAAGAAAGGCTAATTATTAATAGAAATTTGCGCCAGATAAGTGAGTATTTAGAATGAGTTTTTGTTACTTATTTTAACCAAATAAAAATAGGCTATTAACATTAAACGTTGGCGAATAAATGTTAAAGACGATAACGGAAAACAAGACCAAACACAATCAGAACGCCTCCATTTATAAAAAAAAGTGTTATTCTGCGTAACAATAGTTGGTAAGGAAAGAGCAAAATATGTAATAGGCATCGTAAGTGCATCTTCTTGAAAATTGTATTTAAAGAACTTCCTTTAAAAATATTTTTTATAAGTTGGATGTTCAATTTACTTACTATTTTGATAATTTACCTGCACACAAAGGGTGGGAAGGTGCATTATCGAAATAGTAAGTGATGTGATGTACGAATTCCTAAACATAGCTCCTACTTTATGTCAGATAATTTCAGGAAAGCGACTTTGGAACATGAATGAGTTAATTTCACTTTAATTATAAAACCGAAACCTTTTCAAACGACTCTCGAACTTACAGTCATTCAAATTAATTATCGTCTATACTGTAGGAATTTATTGTATACCCAAATTGATTAATTGTTCTTTAAATTCCTATCCTATAAAATTTATAAGACTAATGAGAATAGGAAAATAATAACACATTTATAAATATCTTTAAAAAAGTTCCTTCGGACAAAGAATTTATAAAAAATAAGAATTATTTGGCAGTACACAGATTCAGTGAGTTGAAAACTGAGCAATTCCATTAAAAGTTCTTGAATAAATATGAGCACGCAACACAGCATTTCGAAATGAATAAAATGTGAAAATCTGCGAATCAGCATAGTCGGTACGTTGCTTAATGTAGACAACCGCAAAAAATATCATTAGGCCTTCTTGTTAGCAGTAAAATGCCACAGAGATACGAGCACATCAAAATCTTTGATTCCACTCAATTAGTAAGTGGAATATTTTTCCAATGATTAGCTTGGTGATTGTACAAACGTGATGGAAGCTATTAAAGATATCGAAATGCACAAATGACGACTATGCTTTAATATAATTTAATCTCATTTCCATGCACATAGTAAATGCGCCTCTTTGGTAAAATCTCGGTTATTCTGCATTAGATAAGTAGTGAATGAGGTTATTTTATGCTATACTCACCATAGAAACGAGATAAAATTGCCAGTTTGGATTTTTTCATTTCATTGATTAACCGGCATTGGCTATTTATTAGCTATTCAACTGGAATACTGACTGATAGTATTCAAAAATGCTTTTTAAATCCAAAATTAATTGAAGCTCTTTAATGTCAGTTTATGGAAAATATTTGTTTTAGTTGAAAATATGCACTAACAAATTGTACTTTTATATTATCTTTAATCTATTCTTTTTGACTTGTATTGAATTTTGATTTTCCTTTTCTAATAAATTAATGACTTACTTATAGAATACAAATGGTAATACATAAATTTATTGTACCAAATTCTATTTAAAATAGATTTTTCTCCAAGCTTAGTAAATACCTAAAATATTTACACATAAAGAAGAAGGCAAAATCACTAAAAGAAGATATGTCGATTTACCTAAAATATGTACACAACAAAGACTTCAAAAATGAAACAAATGACAGCAAAATACCAGGTGTATAAGCTTAAATTCGCTGTTTTTTATTTAAAAAAAAACACATGTTTTATCATAGAAAGGAAAAACAAATTTATTCAAAGTACTTGCCATCGCTAGCTATACATTTTTCCCATCACTCCGGTAATTTGAGGATACCACACCAAAATTATTCCTTCTCTTTCGAGGCAAACTTTTGCTTTCGTAAGAATCGAAGTGCTGCTCAGTGAGCGCGTGGCCTATCGACGAAAACCGGTGGTAGTTAGAAGGAGCAGGTTCTGGTGAATAAGCGGAGTAGGATAGCACCTCACGGTTGAGTGTCCAAGTGGTTTTCGGATCATTTTTGACGTGTGCGATGGTGCGTTGTCGTGGAGGAAAATCAGCTTGTCATGTCATTGTTGATAATCCGTCCTTTTCTCACGCAGAGCACGGTGCAATTTGATCAGGTGTTGGTGATAGCGGTGGGCATTGATAGTTTTACCAGGTTTCAACATCTCATAGTAGACAATAACCTGCTGATCCCACCAAACGCACAGCATCGTCTTCCGTCCGAAGCGACTTGGGTTTGGGGAAGATATTGATGGTTGGTCGGGATCAACCCACGATTTCTTGCGTTTGGCACTCTCAAAATATATCTATTTTTCATCGCCTGTCACAATCCGATGCAGGAACGACTTTCTTTCTTGTCTGGCGAGCAAGATTTCCCATGTGTTTTGGCGTCGCTCCATTTGCCTATCGTTCAATTCATGCGGCACCATTCTCCAATCTTTTCAATCTTCCCCATGGCACGCAGACCACGCATGGAAATGGCTGGTTGAGTAATACCCAATTTCTCTGCGAGCATTTTTTGCATTGGGAATCGTCTTCGTCCAAAAAAGCCTGAAATTGATGGTCCTCAACCTTCCTAGGCCGATTTTCACGCTTCTTGTCCCACAAGTCAAAATTGCCGTCTTTGAACCGATGTACCCAATTTCAGCACGTTATTTCTGATAAAGCACTCTCACCATAAGCCTCCATAAGCATTCTATGTGATTCGGCAGCAGGTTTCTTGAAATTGAAACAGAAAAGCAGAGCTTCCCGCATATGCTCTTTTTCTGGCAAACAACTGAACATTATTACCAAAGGAAAAATCTATGTTGTTATACGAAATTGCTGACAATGTGCTTTGATTAATGTTGACAGATGTCAACCTCATAAAAAAAAGTATGGCGTACCCATGGTAGCCTAATACGCACACTTACGCAATCTATGACCAAACAGCGGATTTAAGCTTATACACATGGTAGATATTGCACTCTTATCTCTACCTCCTACGACTATTTCCGCTTGTTCTTTTAGGCCATCAGAAAGTTAAAATAGAATATGTTATTTACTATATAATAAAGCTCTTAGTTTGGATCTAACTACAGTTAATATTTTATTCTTCCGAATATCATAGTTCTTTTTACTACCATGCGTAAATAAGCCTATTAATTAACCTACACCATAATGAATCATCAGTCTACTTATATCATTTGAACACTTACCGAGTACACATTATAATATTCCCGTTTATTTTCGATATTTTGTTTTTTTCAAATTCTCAGTTGTTTTTTTTTAAATTAATGTTTGTTTATGGTGGTACTTAATTCATCAAATGGTTTATTTTTGTTATTAAATAGTTGAATCGATACTTAAATTGATAATCAATTTAAAAATAATTAATTTCGGTATGAATTATGCTTGAAAGACATTTACCAACAAACCTGACTTAGTTATAAAGAAAATTAAAAAGTAAATATATTACCAAAATATCAAATACGCGAATTATGTTTTTATTGGTTGGGTAAGCGAAAGTACATTTGGACGTAACATGCGCACTCAGCTGATGCAAATGCTGATTCCGTCAAAAATTTCATTAAATTTCGTTACGAGGGCCCAAATAAATTGCAGACAAAACGCACATCAATCTTATCACTATATTACTCAAAGTAGTCAACCGCAACCGACATCCCACTTGCAGACTAATAAAACTACTCGTAGCTAATATTGAGAATGAGCCTAAATTGGAACAACGATGCCAAGAACCATCGCTAATTCGAGTACACATTCTCAACGTACTAAATTGTAACGAATTTATTTTTGCAATTGCTAAGATAAGCGTCGTAAGTCTATTCACATACAAGGCATATGCAAAATACATTTTCGGCATAGATACGCTATTCTACAATAAAGTTCAGGTGAAAGAACTAGTGGTCCTTATGGCCAGACTTTAAGCATATCGCTCTATATACACGTGGCCAGCCTTATGAGAACGCCAAGACCTACCTCGAGTGCTTTTAATGTAATAGAGAACAAATTAAAAATAATTCCAGAAAAATGATACGAGCTTCAATCATAACTCCAAGATACAATCAGCGCCGATTAGCCGCCGCTGGATATTTTCACAACAACACCAATAAAAGCATCATCAATAACAGCAACAGTAAAACAGCAGCTAGAGCAAAAAAAACAGTCATTACATAATCAACAATAGCAACAGCAATAATAACAATTAGCTCAACAACCTTTACCAGTGAAAAGCATTCATATCAATAAAAACGTATACTCATATATTCTACCTTTTATTTGCCAGCAGATATACCATTACATCCCTATGTAGGACATCTTCACTAAAAGCATAAACATAATATTTATCATAGAACTATGAGAACTGACCATTTCGACAATGCTGTGCATGGTGGATTTGCCAAACTCATCTGAAACCCTTAATCCTTCTCAATTCAGTATCGGAAATTTCAAAATATATGAAGTCACCTATAATTTACTTAAATTAGAAACTTAAAGCGAAAACACGTTGGACAGATACAACGCATCCCTTAAGAAGAACTGATGAGCAACTAATAACAAAAATAAAGTGAAAATATTTTCTACATACTCCTTCCGAAATTGCTAATACAGGATGGGCTAACTTGGACTAACTGATTTAAAATACGAAGTCTGTCCAAAAAGTATCGCGAATTTTGAATTTCCGCGGGTTACGAATATTCGATTTTCGATTTTTTATGGTGTTATATTGGTACTCATGTGTCTCACTTATGCTAACAAGCTCGGCCATTTTGAATGTTCAGTTAATTTTTTACAGCTGCTTTGCTTGCACGTGTTTTGGCTCGTCTTCGATTTTTGCCCATTTTTACCCAAATTTGCTCGAGAGGGTCATAACTGGTGACAAATCATGGGTTTATGATTATGACATGGAAACCAAAGCTCAATCATTCCAATGGAAGCTGCCGCACGAGCCCAGACCGAAAAAACCGCGCCAAGTTCAGCGCGCTTTTTTCGGTTTAAAACTTTGCTTACAGTTTTCTTCGATGACAGGGGCGTGGTGCATCATGAGTTCTTGCCACGTAGAATGGTCAAAAATGAATATTATCTGCAAGTTATGCAACATTAGCACACTTTTTTTTTATTGAAATGGCTGTAACTCTCACATCTATCATCCGATTACATGAATTTTGTTGCGTTTGAAAAAGTATGAATGTATCTTTTAATGCTGCAAATTTTCAATAGATGGCGCTGCATGTTGTATGATTTAAATATAAATTCCAGTTGTTTTTGGGACACACCGTGTACATGGATAATTTTATAATTGAGTTCCAAAATTATATGATTATGGACTAATACCAGAACCTATGTTTTTCCTATTTTATGTACTACTGAAAAATTTCAGCTACTAGAATTCATCAAAATTCCAGCTACTAGAAGTAAATTTCACTACTTGAATAACTTCTTAGAAATAATTCTTTAGATTATTATGTAAATGAAAAAAATAATTAAATATAGTCAGTACCCGTAATAAATCTTGAACACACCGAAAGAATTTAATAAATTAAATTCTTTCGTTGTGTTCAAGGATTTACAATCCGAAAATGAATATAATATTTAAGATTATAGAATAGAAGTTAAATTTAGCCATTAAATTTCGACCTTAAGCGAAAATAGAGCCAACAAAATCAAAGGATATCAAGCATTTGATACTCATTTATGATTTTCACTATTTTCTTGTGATATATTATCATTGAACAATGAAGAATTCTGGGAGAATTTAGTGTTCTTTTATAGTATTTTACCATGAAATTAAGCTATTTGTAAAGTTTCATAATGAATTTGGATAAAAACTAGTCGTTATTTGGAAATGTTTATAGATTTGATAGTATTACAGAGCAACGACCATCCAGCATATGACATCCTCATGGGATTAAACAACCAAAGCAGCTTCGACGTACCATGGGATATACGAATGTTAATAGAACAGATCCATTTTTGAACACATCGTCTAGATTTTAATCTCACTGATTCATGTAGTAAGATTTAATATTACTTTCAAATTTCAGAGAATTCTATGCCATCCAAAACAATACTTTAAGTACGATTTATAGAAAAAAAAAGCGAGCCATATTTATAAAAGTTTCTTTATTTTCCCAAAAGCAAACGAATAGATGGATACGAATTGCATTCGCTTACATAAATACGTACTCTATTTATTTATTTATTTACAAAACCAAACTGAATTTGCTGTAACTTTATACTGAAACTATGGAAACCACGTGCAAACACTAAAATTTCTTGTGAAATGTTTTGATTTAAAGTGAATTTTCAGCTTGTGAGGTAAGAGCATCTCAACGGAATTGTATCCACTATGATGAGCAAAAACAATGCAGTATAAAAATTTTATGTTATTCAATATTTGTTTTACGAGTAGTTATTTTTTATATCTTCTATTATTATAATCGTTCATCTTATTTTTCAATTTTATTTTGTATTCATAGTAAAAAGTATTTATACAGGTAAGAACTTCTCTATACCGAGGATTTTTTACTGTAACCTTAAACAATAAATGTCAAATCTATATAAAAAGTGCATTTTATGTTCCTTGCCGAAGTTTTTTATGATCACTTTTAAATATAACAACTTTATAAATTTTATGTTATTGATTGATTTTATGGTCTTTAGCATTTTGTATGAAGTATAATGTCGGTGAAATGCTCGCCTCTGGCCGTGGCGCAAAGGCGATCTCTTTTAAGCACATTTTTCATAATATTTTCTGTTGTTATTTCAGCAAATTCGTTTCAAATATTGTCCTTAAGCATCGAGGTGATGGTTGGTTTCTTAGTATACGAGGTCTGTTCAAAAAGCATCGCGTATTTTGAATTTCCGCGCGTACGTATATTCGATTTTCGATTTTTTTATGGCGTTATATTTCTCACTTATGCCGACAAGTTCAGCCATTTTGAATGTTCAGTTAATTTTTGACAGCTGCTTTGCTTGCACGTGTTTTAGCTGGTCTTCGATTTTTGCCCATTCCAAAAAATGGATAAAAAAATCTGTTTTGGGAATAAAAAAAAGTCACAGGGGGCCAGATCTGGGGAATACGGTGGTTGCGGTATTATTAGTGTGTTGTTTTTGGCCAAAAATTCGCACACAAGCAGCGATGCGTGAGCAGGGACCTTATCATGGTGCAAAAGCCAATTTTTGTTATTCCACAAATCCGTTTGTTTCTGGCGGATTTCTCGTCGCAACTTGCGCATAACTTGCAGGTAATATTTCTCATTGACCGTTCTACCCTGTGGCAAGAACTCATGATGCACCACGCCACTGTAATCGAAGAAAACTGTAAGCAAAACCTTCACATTCGACCGAACTTGGCGCACTTTTTTCGGTGTTGGCTCGTGCGGCAGCTTCCATTGGGATGATTGACCTTTGGTTTGTGCCGTCGCGGACAGAGTCCAACACCTCCTGTTAATTTTAATGCAATGCTGTTTTCGGTCGATGTTAATGCAATGCTGTATACGTAACCCGCGGAACATTGCAATGTTAATGCAATGCTGTATACGTAACCCGCGGAAATTCAAAATTCGCGATACTTTTTGAACAGACCTCTTTCACTTTTTTCTTCAAGTACCCTTGTACGAAGAAATTGGGAGGTATCAAAACTGTGGACATGAGGGCCAGTCGATATTACCACTTTCCGAAAATATTCGGCCGGGAAAAATTTCTCTCACAATTTCCATCGTAGCACGAGCTGTATATGATGTGGCACCGTCTTGTTGAAACCGCATGGTCTGTCAGTTTAATTGATCCAATCTGAGCAGAATAAAATTGCCCTGCATGTCCCGATAGCGCTCACCAGTAACTGTTACAGCATTGTCTCCATAATCATTAAAAAAATATTACCCAATGAAGCCGCCGATCCAAATGCCGCACTATAAAGTAACTCGACGTAGATGTAGTGGTTTTTTGGTGTATCAGTTGAGGGTTTTTTAGTGCCCCAATAGCAGCTTCTCTGTTTATTAACAAAGCCAGCCAAGTCGAAGTGTGTTTCGCCGCTCATAACGATTTTTAAAAATTGGTGGCTGTCTATACCGAAGTGTAAAACTCGACGTCTCTAGTCTCGCCGCCGTTCATAGTCATTTGCCTGCACCTGATGTGTCAGTTGAATTTTGCACGGGTAAAAAAGCATATCTTTTTTGAGAATTTTTTACAAACACGATGGAGATATTCCCAATTATTGTGCATAGCATCGATGAGAGGTAACCGGACATTCAGCAACACTTTGCCACACTGCCTCAATCTTTTCAGGTGTACACGTACGTTGGCTTGATTTTCGCCCGGTCTGCATTTTATCACTCAACAAATCAATATTTTCAAACCTATTCATATCATGTTGAATGTTTGACTTACTCGGTATATGATTAAAACCAAAAAAGTTATCGAAACTCTTCCGCGCATGAATGATAGAATTGAAAAATTGTTTAAATAAAATGTTTCAATAATTTCAAAATGTTGTTGCAGTATTTGATACTTCACAATAAATTGTTATTGACCACTCTCTACAACCGTTAAATTTAAAGAAAAAATGACACGAGTTCCATCAACCAAAATGATTGAGATACGCCCAATCAGCGCACTACCATAAATAATATTTAGCAGTCAGCAATCATTTACAAGCTGACTACTCCAACTATTGGTGGCGAGGACTATCTAAGCCTATACTGTCATCAGCATTGGCAGCGCCCGAGAAAATAAAAAGTAATAACTTGCCAGTTATCTCCCACCTGCGATCTGCAGATAGTACCCGCGATATAGGTTTCAACCACAGCCACCATGTAAATGCCGAAGCACCTCACCAATAACCTTCGGCATTTACATGGAATGACTCCACTCACATTAGTGTATACATGAAAGCTATGCAAAACTTCAACACCTTAATCGTGAAAGGTCTATTTAATATTTTGAATTTAGTTCTGTGCGGCGTCTCGGTTCCCGTGGTACCTATTTTTTTAATTAAATTACTTTAGGTCTGTACCCCGCTCTGTGAGCAGTGGTCAGCAACCTTGTATAATCTCGATTTTTTCCTCTTCCTTGCCTTCTCTACTTCCTCCTATTCTTTCCTCATCGCTTTTTTTACATGCAACACCACCCTGTAGGGTTTACTATAAATTTTTAATATCACATTTGCCAGCTATTTCACCTTTTTATGCCATTATTGGGATGAGATGCTGGTATTTGCTCAACATCCCGCCGGCGGAGCGGATTTGTTATGGTAAGAAAAAATTTGATGAATTCTGAGGATGTTGGAAAGGACGGAAAGGTATTAGAATTTCTATAAATGTAAAGTTCCGCAGGAGTATTGCTGATGACGACCATACTCAGAGTGCACATGTTATTATGCAAATATATGCTCCCACACCCGCCATAGCCAGGCGGATATATGTTTTTAAATTTGTAGAGACCAAAACAAATGATAATCGGAAGATGCTAGGTCTGGAGAGTATGGTGGGTATAGCAGTATATCTCATCCAAGCTCTATTTCGCATTATCCTGTTGGAACACTATACCTTTCCTATTGACCAATTCTAGCCTTTTTTCTTTAAGTGAATCATTCAATTTATCCAACTAATGGCAGTAAACTTCAGAATTGATCATTCAATGATCAAAAATGATCATTGAGAAGCTCAAAATAAACGATTCTTTTGAAATACCACCTAACAGATAGCGTAACCTTTTTTTGATGAATATTGGCTTTCAAAGTGTTTTGAGTGATTTACTTAAAGAAAAAGGCTAGAATTCTATATAGCCTTTTTCTTTAAGTGAATTAATCTTTTCTACTCCAGGATCTTTTGAGCTTAACATTGTTGTAGACAATCCATTTCTCGTCCCCAGTGATGATACGCTTCAAAAATGGATCATTTTCTTGGCGTTTGAGAAGCAAATCACAAACGTCAAGTTGACGGCACAATTTTTTTCCGTAAGAAGATGAGAAACCCTTATACCTAGCCCTTTCAAATGATCATGAATGGTCGAATTCGATAAATGTAATCTCTCAGCGATATCACGAGTTATTATTAGCCGATTTGCATCAATTAATGCCTTTATTGTCTTCGTCAGCAAACGAAATTACTTTCCGAACAACCCAATACAAACAAAAATGTTTATATTTTATTACAAAATTATTAGTTATTCTTCAATTTTAACTAATCCTTTAATACTCTCCATTTTTTTAAAAAATATTTTAACAGCTTGTACTTATCTGATTCCTGGTAGCCATCACGTCCTAAATTATTCTTATGTCAAGATGAAAGATGGTACCGATTGGCAATAACGATGATCCCCTTCACTGAACCACTTTATAATCAATATTTCAATTTTTCTTCAATATAAGTTTTAACGTCTTTCAATTTCTCGCAATATTATTTCATAAATTTTTTTATTAAAAAAGTTAATTTCCAAAATTACTATTACTGAAATATTTTTCAGCGCACAATTGATTAATAATTAAAGTTTTTGAACATATAAAATGATTAATTTTTTTTTTTGTCTTGAACCGAATTCATGTAAATAATACTATCAATACAAAAAAAATATTTTACCATATTTATGCAGTTTTGTGTGAATAGTTTGTAATAAGGCGCATTAAGTGAATTTAATTTGCTGCTTCTTTTTTTTAATCAAAGACCAATGACATATTAATACAAGATTTATTTCATATACGACACTCCTTGGATCGGTAGTCCAATACACAGAATCCATTAAAGTTAAATGTCTCGTAGGAATAACACACTTAACGTTACCTTAGGGTTCTATAACCTAATGATGAATGCCAATCTATCTACTCGCGATGCCGCTCATATTTTTAGTTTTTATGTATTCCGATCGTCAATGTCATCGACAATGCTACCATAACAATTTTGAAAAAAAATAAGGACCATAAACCACACTAAACGGTCACGTTTTCGGAATGTAAAGATTTCACGTGGATAATTTGTGTATTGACTTCAGCCCAGTAATGATAATTTTGTTTATTCACTAATCCAGAGAGATGAAAATGATTCCCGTCAGCACTAAAGAATAGTAAAATTAAGTTGCAATGTATGAACGATTATTTTATATGAAAAATTTGATTTTAACATTTCAAATATGACCATATGATGCGTTTGAAAACAGATCACACTTCTTGTAAAATTCCTTTCAAAAGTTTCAGAAATACCAAACTCGGTAAAAGGCAAAATTTATGCATAAAAATATACTGGAAAATGGGTACTCTTTCTAATCTGATCACTCGTTTCCAAGTTTTCGTAGATTTGGAAAGTATGTTGTATGAAGAATTGGGTTACATAGGATTTGACTAAAGACAATTTTAAGATAACTTCAAAAGGAGTGATGGTTAGTTTTATTTCGAATTTGGTAGAATGCACATTGCATAGTATGCGGAGTAAATGTGAAAAATTTAGTAGCAAATTTTCTAACTTCTACTGCAAAATAGTCACTTTGTATATACGCACAACTAACTCCTTCTTTCTGAGAATTTCTAGTTACACGTTCTTAAACTGATTTTCGAACTAATTTCATTGCAACTGTTTTTCATATCATTGCAATTGAAAATAACTTTTTTTTATTATTTTACAAAAAAAATAATTTTTTAAAAGCTATTTTCATTAAGTTTATATTGACAAATTACTTTTTAGACATCTATAGCTAACCGAAGGTAACTTACTTACTTTTTTTTACTTAAAGTAGAGCATTTATTATATCCATATTACTTGTACATATTTACATGGTATTTAAAACGTAGAGCTAAAACATGCTCTGTACATCTTTTGCTTATATATTACATTAGTTTTTAATGACTAAGTACATGAATTGCTTACAACTATGGCTTAATAATTATATGTGCTTGCTCAAACACAATTATCTATATTTTTAATTGCTTACAAACTAAACTTAATTCTAGACTTAATAATAAAAAATAATAAAAATTAGGGAACGGAATGTTCAGAAAGAGCGGATTAGGAGTTTGGAATTTTTGGGAATTGTGTGTTGCTTCCGCTAACCACGATGGAAATGGGGAGTTAAGGAATTATAAAACTGAACGTTCATAATATCACTGTCCTTCGCAAAATCAGATATGATAACTGGTGAGGCATAGAGGTAATCATTGTATAAGTTTCTGTGTTGGGTGGCTTGGGTATTAATCCTTTCTAGTGACTCTTGAATGAGTGGATTGGTATGGTCTATTAAATGCTGAAGAAAGTTTTTGGTTAGACCAACCATGTATGAAATAAAAGGAGTAAGATTACTTTTCTGATATATATAGGAGTTGGAGTAATGCTTACCGTCTATTTTACGATATTTTGAAAAACATTTCCTAATGATTGACCTTTCGAATACATGGACTTTATTGGCATACGTTTTCGAGAAACTAAAATAGATCGGAAATGCATATCCAATAATTGGCCGAATAAGTTGTTTATAAAACAGTAACTTTGTATTTATACCAAGCCCCTTCCGACGTCTAAGTAGGAATAAAAAGGTATGAATAGCCCTTTTGGCTTTCTTCAAAGTTAACTCAACATGTGGGTTAAATTTGAACATTGAGTTAAAGTTGATGCCTAAATATTTTAGTTCATTTGAGACTGGGATAGCTATGTTTTTAATCAGAATACGCAGCTTTTTGCTCTCTGTAGCAATTTTCCTCGGTCCGCGAGTGCTGGGATTACGGCAACAGATTAAATTCGACTTATTAAGATTGACTGATAAGTTCCAGTCATCATAATAATTTATAATTTTAAAAAGTAGCTCTTGCGTTCTCTTTAGAGCTAATTTAGGTGATTTGCTTTTGGCATAAACAAGAGTGTCGTCTGCATATAGTATCATTTGTGCTTTTGCGGCGGTTGTTATATCTGCAGTGTATATTGAATACAGCAGGGGACCTAATACCGAGCCTTGTGGAACTCCTTCACCTATTAAGAAGAATTCGGAAGTCGTGTTCTGATACCTAACACAAGATGATCTATCCTGAAGAAATGAGTGCAGCAGCAGCGTAATATGTGGAGGGAAATCAAGTTTGCATAGCTTGTGCACTAGTCCTTTATGCCAAACTGAGTCAAAGGCTTTGGTTATATCTAGGGAGCAAGCAACGGTTGATTCTTTACGGTTTAACCCAGTTGTTATGTCACTATGTAGTAGGAAAAGAGCATCCAAAGTTGAGTGATCTTTCCGAAATCCGAATTGAAAGTCGGGAATAATTTTATTTTCATTACAAAATTCATTTACCTTTTCGTAAAAGATTTTTTCTAATATTTTTCCCAAACAGGGAAGAAGAGATATAGGTCGATGTTGTTGGATGGGTGCTCTACCTTGAGTTTTTGGAATATTAAAGATAATACCTATTTTCCAGGCTTTAGGGAAGTAGCAATTGTTAATACAGTGATTAAATATTGCAACTAAGGGACGCAGACTCTTTTTCGGAAGCTTTCTCAGCATAAAGTTCGATATATTATCGATGCCGGCAGACTATTTATTATTTAAGGATTTTATTACCGAGTAGAGTGTGTTTTCGGATATAAACACATCTAGAAGGCTGGGATTACTTGCACTGTTATCAGTGCTGAATGTAGTAACATGAGTTGGGCGTTTGATAAAAAACTATTGACCTGATTATTTACGTGAGTTCGTAGAGGTGAGTTTGAACTAAAGTTGTAAAGATCTTTATAAAACGAGGCAAAGTTTTTAGAAATATTAATTGGACCCCCTTCTATTTCGCGGTCGTTATTATCGGTAACTGTTACTTTATTGAGTGACCTTCGACCGGTGATTGCGTTAAGCTGCTTGAAAGCATCAGGACCTGGACGTACTTTTGAAAGTCGTTCAGAAAATTGTTCATTAAAGTGTTTGTTAACTTTATTGCGTATCATAGTTGATATGCAGTTAACCTGTGCCTCAAAGAGACGATAATCTAAGGATGTAGTGTTGAGTTCTCTCCGGAAAATGCGTTTCATTTCCCTTATCCAACGATTTTTCAACCAATACATTTTCTTAATGTCCTCAGGGAGAGAATCAAATCGATGGCTACTATTAGACAGTTGCCTTGAATGTCTATGAAATACCTAAAGGTTTCTATATGGAAATCAATTTCTTGATTGGTTATGTTCTTGAAGCAAGGAATATTCATTCCATTAGGTATGGCCATATCTACATCTTGCCTAAATTCTTTCCAGTTCGGGTTCTTATACGACGTGAAAGATTTTAACTCAGTATTCTCAAAGTTGAATTGAGTTTGAATTTTAATAAGAACCGGATAATGGTCTGAATGAAAGTCGAGAATTGAACAAGTAATGTTCGAAGAGTAAGGATTAATTAAACCGCTTGAAACGAAAAACAGTTCGACTACAGATAAGCTGCTGGGTCTGGTAGGACCAGGAGGTGCAATTATCTGTAATGTGGAGATGCTAGTTAGCAAATTTTTAATAGAAATGCCGGAAGAGTTACGGATAGAATCTCCCCATGA
Organism: Atherix ibis; assembly: GCA_958298945.1. Lineage (NCBI taxonomy): Eukaryota > Metazoa > Arthropoda > Insecta > Diptera > Athericidae > Atherix > Atherix ibis. The sequence goes on from OY282609.1 coordinate 35,434,092, forward strand.
GGTGTGTCTGGCGTTAAAATCTCCTCCCATGATTACCTCATATCCCTTGCTCATGAGATCTTGTAAGAACTCGAAGAGGTCTTTAATTTCGACGGGTGAGCACTTGCAGGCAATATAACAGGAAACTAATGCTATATTTTTAATACCCGAATTGCTTACGTGACATCGCGTAAGAACACAAGTGGTGCAGATGTAATTTGACCTGAAGTTAACCAAGTTACTAAATTGGATATTTTCTGAGAAGATAATGCCAGTTCCCTGATTAGAGTCATTGCAAATGCAATGAAATCGTAAAAGTGAAAGCTTGTGCTTCAAATTCAGGTGAGTTTCGTTGATAAAATAGAAGTCGGCAGGCTGATTCTGAATGAAGTTCAACTCTTTTGGACAGGCTCACGATAGACCGCACGTTAAGTGCTATGATATTTAGAGAGCGCGTCATAATGGAATATGGTAGGAAGGGTTTATAACTATCATGGGTAGATTGGATTTTAAATTATTCTTACTTGAAAATAATAATATGAAGTGTTATCTTTTTGCTGGGTTGTGTTGCTCCTTTCGAGTCCTAGCCGGGTTGTATTGCTCCTTTCTAATCCGCAAAAGGTGGTTTCCGTCGTTAGGCTGCTATTCTAGGTTGCTCCAATAGTGACGTTTTCTAACCAAAGGTAAGATCTCTCGCATGCGACAGACATATCATCCTATTTTTAACTTCCGCTGTTCTTATGCTTTTCTAGCTCCGACAACCGGAACACTGACTATTGCTGTCTGACCGCCACTATCAGCCCTATGAATCGATTCAACAACTGTCGTAGTTAACCTAGAATTAAGCTAGCTACTGTACCGGAGCTTCAACAATATCCTCCTTTCTTGTAATATCGTTTAACAATATGCTTTTTTATTAAAATCTCTTCAGCTCACGTGTTCATGATAGTTCTGCCATCTTCCTTACTGCAACATCGTTCAGCTCCAACAAAATATCAGTCGCTGCGTATATCGTGATTTTAGTTGTGCTCTTTAAATAAGGCATAATAATAACCAGAGCGTCCGTCATTATTGTTGTTTATTTCGCAGTCTTTTACGGTTTTTTTTTTGGACAGATTGTCATTTCTTGGCTTTTAGTACTTCAGCATTAAAACTATGTTCAATGACCAGCACTGCCTTAGGCAAAATCTTTTCTAATTGCTTTGTTCTTTTTACATGGACTTTCTTAGTGGTGGCGAAGAAACACCGTGAAGTCAGTAGTAATCTCAAAGACTGTTTTAGTCGGTTTATGCTGACGGGGCTACATAATATTTTTTGCAATCAACCATAATTTTTCAATCTCCATATTTATATTGTTTCTGCCATTAATTAAGCGTTCTGCTATTCTGCAGATTTACTGTCCATTCTCTACCTACACTTATCGTACTATCTGTTACCTTGACCAAGCGCTTCACCAATGCAACATTGCCGTCACTGATTATAAATCTATTTTCCCACTATCCAAAACCGCCGCCGCTGGGAATACTATACCCTGCGCTGTTAGATTATTATTTATAAATAGCTCCATTTAAATTTGTATCGATTTGTGTATCATACAAAAGAGTTTCTCAATAAGGGTGATATGTTTCCAAATGAACCAAGTCTTCTGCCAATATCAGTTGTATTCAAATAGGCTTACAATTTATTCATGGAAAGATACACATCTCAATAATGCTTGAAAATTAACCAATGTTTTTATCGAAATAATCGTTCGTTTATTGCAACTTATCGTGCACTTCTTCCGAATTATGGTTGTCATAATCTGCCTAACGTTCTCGGTATTTATTAAATGTATAATACTTCGAACATAATCACAATTTTCGCATTCAATAAAACAAAGATTTGGCCGAAGTACCGAGAATATCGCTCATGTTCACACAAGTATTGATGAAGACCCAAACGTATGGGTTTCAATGCGTTATCAACATTTAGGACTGTAGCCACAACAACGCGGCTCATTTTATGATTAGATTTGAAGCCGTTGGATCATCGCAAACACCGCGAATTTGCTGATTTTGCTCATGAACAACTTGAAAATGATGCTGATTTTTCCAAGAGGAAGCACATTTTCATGTTTCTTGATTAGTGAATAGACCAAATTGTCATTACTGGGCTGAACCCAATCAACAAATTATTTATGAAAAACCTTTACAATTCAAAAAAAGCGATCCGAAAGAAAGTTTCTTTTCAAAATGAGAATGTAGTTGATTTTTAGCGTATATGTGGTTTCAATAAATGACGGTACGAGCCACATAGCCAATGCCAGTTCGGTAAGTCAATAATTTCAAGATATACATACTCGTATGTGCAATAACCTCCAAGAAGTTCTGATTTTATATATTTGGACTTCTTTTTATGGGGTTATTTGAATTCATTATTTTATGTCAATAAAACTGCAACTATGATACATAAAAATTAAATATTAAACGCCAAATACATGAAATAAGGCCGAATTTATTGCACAAAGTAGTCAAAAATTTAAACCATCATATTTGATTATGTAAACAGAGTAGAGGCGGCTTTTGAATGAAGTAATTTTTAGAATACAATTCTTAGCATTTATGGTCTTATAAAGGGTTTTCAAATAAGAGTGATATGATTTCTTTTTAAAAAATATATACTTATTGTCAAGGAAATTCAAAAATTCAAATTAAATAAATTTAATGTGAAGTACAATCGATACAATTAAGTTCTGTCAATATTGAACATTTGATAACACGTCAATCAAATGTTCAATATTGACTTCTAAAGCTTGAAGAGAGTCTGGTTTATTGCTAAAGACCAATGACTTTAAATAACCCCACAAGAAATAGTCTAATGGTGTTAAATCACAACTCCTTGGAGGCTATTCAATGTCACAATTTCTTGAAATAATCGAATCTCGAAACTTTTCTCGAAATAATTCGGTTGCTGCACGTACTGTGTGGCACGTAGCTCCGTCTTGTTGGAACCAGATATTGTCAAGATCAACTTCTTCCAATTTCGGTCATAAAAAGTTGGTTATCATCGATCTATACCGCTCTCCATTGACAGTAATGGTGTTACCAGCTGACCGATGATTCCACCAGACCAAAAACCACACCAAACTGTCAATTTAGGTGAATATAATGGGTGTTCATGAATAATTTGTGGATTCTCTTCGCACCAGAATCGACAGTTTTGTTTATTTACCGCACCACTCAGATGGAAGTGAGCGCATGAAAAGTTGCAATTGGAGAACGATTATTTTGATTACAAAATTGAATAATTTATAAACGTTGTTCTATCGTATATCTCTGCATGATGAAATTGGAAACATTACAGATCATGACATATTAGAAATAGCCGAAACGTCACTTAAAATTCATATCACTCCTTTTGGAAAACCCTAAAAGTATTGATCTTTGGCCAATACCGTTGGGTAGATCTCTTCAACTGTGATTTGAGTTTAATCTTAACTATTTAATTTAAATATATTCTTATTATAAGTAACTGATTTGAGGTCTGCTAAGAAGATAAATAGAGTAGTCATATATCCTTTTTTTTTTGCATGTTAGGCATAATGAAAATGTATATTAAGCCAATTATATATTTAAAATATTACTCAAAAGTTAAAATTTGTTCTCCTAAAATTGCTTAACTAATTTATATAAATAAATATATTTTTTCCGGAAGCAAATAAGAGTAAGATTTGTATTAAGAAAATTAAAATTCAGATTTTGACTGCTCTTAATAGGCAAATATTATTATATGGCATTTTAGAGAAAATCAATAATTTGATAGTATCGCCAAAAATACTAGTCATTACGAGCCTACAAGGTCATCGATTAGTTAGCATAACATCCGCTTATTATGCCAACAAATACACGTATTCATATTAAAAATTGTACAAGAGCTAAAACCAATTTCCTGTCACTAAGTGTTTCCGTATTGTTGTTAGACACTCGTTATTAAAGTTCTAAGCAGCTGATCGATCAAAATATCCACTCAGGATAATCTGCCCCTTAAATATGGAAAGCTTTTGTAGATTACCTTGACAAAAACAACAACAACAACTGAAGGTAAAGAGCGAAAACATGCAAATTACAATTATTCTATGGTATTTGAATGGCCATCTAATGGGCCTCTTGAAAATAAAAAAGGAGAATCTACATTTCCATATCGAAGTATATTTCTCGCGTGTACACATACAAATGAACTATCCCATTTAGAAAAGTTATTGCCATTTCGAAGAAGAAGGTTATTAAAGAATTAATTAATCAATAAATTTTTAGTTTACTTGAAATACATAGAAATGATATACTCTATTTATACTTGTTGTTTTTTTTATATTATGCTTGAAATTAAACTGCTTCAGAAATTAGTTAGTTTTATATAATCAATATTATGTAACCTTTAGTAAAATTCAATATTTTACAAGAAAATACATTTTATAAAAATATGTAACTATCATTTCATACATTATAAGCGATAATGTTACATTCTAAAGGTCACATCTAACGAACAGTCAAGATATTCAATATCGTTAAGATAATACCATCCCTTTGTGATATTCAAATCACAAAGGGATGGTATTATCTTAACGATATTGGTCATCAGTACTGGAGAGAATTTAAAATACATCCTCTTAAGAACCATTCTGTGATACTATTATATGTAAATAAAGTTTAGATTATTTTTGACCGGTATTGGTCAAAGACAACAACCCTAAACGGACATAATTGTCGCCTTTTTTACTAGATAAGGTATGACACCGTATCAACAAAAAAATAAACCCTAAACGAAAATTAGCAGAAGGATAGCTGCAACGGATCATCTGCTAAGTAAAGAGAAAATCTTAATCTTAAAACTGAAACCAATGTAATTAGAACATTTGTTAAAAATATTCCGAAAGAAATGTTAAAAGATGTTTAAAAGCTTAATAAGCGTATAGTCTAGCACCTACTTTGCTATTATTATTAATTTACTATTAAAACCGAATATTTAATATTTTGAATAAACTTCTATAAAATGAGAAATTAAATTATTAAAACTACTACTACGTTGTTTGTGGATACTCCTAAAATAGCTGCAACGCTGGTTTTAGAATATTTAAGCGTAAATGGTTTCGCTCCTATTTATATTCCAGATCTGAAAGAGGTGAAATCTTTAATAATTATAGCAGGGTTAAAAATATTACTATCGGTAATTCTAGAAATACTACTTTTAAATTATATAGTGGATATAATTTGAGATATGCTTATAAAATGGTATGATAAATAAAATTTAATTTTAAGCAATAAAACTAAAATAACGTTTTTTAAAATTTCGGGCTAAATATTGATTTTAATTTCTAAATATTGATTTTAATTTTGTTTTTCATTCGTCAACTTGTCACAGATTTCCTAAAATGTTTGCTAAACTTTGCACTGCATCCAATGGATATTCGTTTAATTAAAATTGTGTCTGCGCTATAAGCTATTTCAAAATTGTCGATTTGTTCAAATATTTTGGTATTACAATTGACATAAACTGAATTGGTCTGAGCATACTGAAAATATAAGGAAGTATTTTTTAGCTACAGCAAGCAATTTTTATCACTTAAGTAAAATAATGTTCGGGGAATTTTTCGATAGCAATTTATTAAAATTTTTGCAATCTTAAATTCAATATGGTTTAGTTTCTTGGGAAAGAGGGGCATATTTTAATTAAATCCAACCACATATTACCTAAAAACGCGTGGTTAGAATAATACAATATTTAATAGTTTTGAATTGATCAACAGATTAGGGGTTGTAAAATATTAAAAGAATTTTTTATCAGAAGCAGCACTTTTTAAAGTAAGATTTTGTCTAATTACAACTTGTAAAATACTAATGATAATCTGACAACTGTCGCCAGATTCAGCACTACTCATTTTGCAAGATCTTCTAACTATTTCCGCACCCATATTATTTAATAAATTAATAGGTGTAGTTAGACGCATTCTAATTGTATGTAAGTAGAAAAATTCACTACCCTTTATGGTGGGGCATCCCGCTTGCTGGGTGGCCGGTTATGATTGAATAGGTTCAGGATCATAGTCCACGCTAGCAGCGTACACTGATCCTGAACAGAATGTATGAAATTTGGCAACGTCGATTGGATGAGAGTGTGAATGGCAGATGGACGCACATGTTCATTTCGGATGTGTGTTTTGCCTCTGCGTATAAATTTGAATTTGGTCTGTACCTTGGGTATTTACTCACGGGACGTGACAGTATGAATGGGGTCCTGTACGGACGTGGTCTGGGTACGGAGGCTAGATGAACTTGTGGGGCGGCGGAGGAGAGTGCCAATTGAGTGAGGCCTCTACGGGGATTTGCGTGATGAGAGTGTGAATGAGAGTGAAGTGTTAGGTATGAGAGAACGGTATGAATGCTTCAATAGAATTGCTGTGGCACTTTTAGAGAGGATAGCAAGAATGGTACATGAATGAATGTGTAAATGACATGCAAGGTGGCTACAATCGGGTGAAAGACCGAGGTAACCAGCGTACTTGAGCTGGCTTAGCGGTGCCTTGGGAATTACAAGATTTGTTACTGTAGCTCAATGAGTGGAGTACAAACCGAAGTACTCTTAAAACAAAAATTGGTACTACGGGATTCGGAGTGCCCCATTGTGTTAAAACACACTGTGCCCGACAATGTTGAGGCGCTTAGACAGCAACGTACGGTCTACGGATCGCTGGTGGGAGTAACTGGTAATTAGCTCGGGCGCTGTCACTGCTTATGACATTATAGGTTTAGATAGGCCTTGCCACTAATAGTTAGCGTAATTAGTTTGTTAGTGGTTACTGACAGTAAACTGCTAGTAATGGTGGTGCGTTGATTGAGCGTAAATCAATCCCTATGGTTGCAGGTAACTCGTGGTTGTATGTTCAACGACAGATAAGTCACGTTAAATAATATACGAGTAATATTACTTTATCTAACTTATGTCGTCAGATTAAAATTTGTTTGTTGCAACTTACTAATACAGAACTTGAAAATCGCATGTGTTGTGGTATAAATTAAACATATACTTTTTATATTTAACTTATTATCTATTTTAAGATGATTTGGCCAACTACTCGTATATTTCATTTCAGGTTTTAGTAAGCTTTTACTCAGAGAGTATTCGTTACTTTAAAAAAAAATTATTTAAGAATGTTTCCTATCTTTTTTTTTATGTAATGTAATATTTATAAAATTTTCTATTTTGAATTTATAATATATTATATTATGATATTATTTTTAAATATACGAGTATTTTATTAAATTTTTTATATCATGTGTTAAAGATTTTATTATTTACACCAAAAAAAAAATAGTATCCGGATTTATCCATAATAACTACTTTTATATCTTTATCATATTTCTTTTTTAATGGTAGCATTCCTCTCCCTACCAAGTTATGTCTCCTCCGACTCTCACTTACTGGTCAACTTCCCGATCTAAGCTTCCTGAAATTCTAGATTACTTTATAACTAGTCCCATGAATTCCTCCAATATTAATGTTAATTCACTCCTAGATCTTAACTCCGATCATAGCCCTGTTCTACTAGTCCTCGATTCCCAATCCACTCCAAAAGTCAATGCGCCGAGACTTATAAACGGACCAATTGATTGGGAATTATTTAAACAATATATTGACGAGCATTTAGACTTACGACAAAGCTTAAAAACAGAACCAGAACTAGATGACGCAGAACACAAGTTTACATATTTATTACAAAACGCTACAGCTTTTTCTCAAAAAAGTAAAAACTCAAAACCTACACTAAACCTGACAAATCAACCATTAACAATTAGGCATCTTATTGCAGAAAAACAAAAAGCAAGAGCTCATTGGCAACATACAAGAATGTCCAGCGACAAAACCAAACTTAACAAACTGCAAAAATAACTAAATGACGAAATCACAAAATACAATACAGAACGTTTTAGACTTCGTTCTTCAACCCTATCGAAAAACAAAACTTTGTGGACTGCTACAAGACAAATACTATCTTATAGAAGAACAAAGCACCCTTTACGAAAAACTGACGGAACCTGGGCCAAAACGGGCAAACATAAAGCAGACGCTTTTGCTGAACACCTTGCACACACATTTACTCCACATGAGGACATATTAGACAGGACTCATTGCACTACAATTGAGGCGGAACTATCCATTCCCTTACCCATGAGTCTTCCCCCTAAGACAATCACTCCTTCCGAAGTTGCCAATTTAATCAAGCTCCTTCCCAAAAAAACAAAGCTCCTGGCTATGATCTGATTACCTCCAATATACTCCAACAACTCCCCAAAAGAGCAGTAGTTTTCCTTGCCACAATATATAACTCCATCCTTAGAACAACATATTTCCCAATCCTCTGGAAATTTGCCATCATTAAAATGATCCCTAAGCCCAATAAACCAATAAACCGCCACACTTCCTACAGGTCAAATTTAATTCATAATCACCAGTTTGGTTTCCGCGCCGAACACTCCACTACCCAGCAGTGTCATTGAGTTGTCGATTTTATTGCATCCTCTTTAGAAAGAAAAGAGTACTGTCCCGGTGTGTTTCTTGATATAAGTCAAGCTTTTGATAGAGTTTGGCACCCGGGTCTACTCTAGAAACTCAAGAGGTTCCTTCCTTCCACCTATATCCTAGTCCTAAGATCATTCCTTTCCAACCGACACTTCTAAATAAATGAATCCAACGAACTCTCCAATATCTCTCCGATATTGGCTGGGGTTCCTCAAGGTAGCATTATTGGACCCATCCTCTACAACATTTACACATCCGATATCCCAATTTGCCCTAATATCTTCTTTGCTACATATGCCGATGATACGGTCTGCCTTGCATCTAGCGAAAATCCCCAACATGCTTCCGAAATTCTCCAAATCCAAATCCAAACCCTCCCAAACTGGTTTACTAGATGGAGAATAAAAGTCAATGAACGTAAATCTACCCAGGTAACTTTCACTCTCCGTCGTGAGTCATGCCCTCCCATATACCTTAATGGCAGTGCCATACCTCAACACAACGAAGCTTGGTACCTAGGACTGTACTTAGACAAACGCTTGACATGGAACCCACATACAAGACTTAAAAGACAAGAACTTAAAAGACGATACCTAAAACTACTTCGACTTCTAGACAAACGTTCCAAACTTACTATAGACAGCAAAGTTCTGTTATACAATACCTTACTGAAACCCATATGGACATACGGACTAGAACTCTGGGGATCTACTAAACCTTCTAATTCCCGTCAAATCCAATCCGTTCAATAAAAAATACTCCGTACAATTGGCGATGCCCGATTTTATATTCGCAATACTGTTATTCATCGTGATCTTAAAGTCCCATTTGTTTTTGATGTGGCAGTATCTCGCTATAAAAAATTCCGTTCCCGTGTCCTCAATTATAATAATTCTCTTGTTCAAGAACAATCCTTCATTTCCTTTCCTAGAAATACCCATCGAAGACTTAAGCGTCACTGGTCGTGTCCTCTATTAAAATACTGAGGCCTAACAGAAACACACGCTAGCAGGAGGAACTTCATGTTTAATCCCCACAACTTTTCAAGTTAATTAATACTATTGCTCAAATTTGCTTATTACTATGTTATAGTTGTAAATATCTTTTAAAAAAAATTAAAAAAAATGGTTGCTTTATTTTACAGATACTGCCATCTATTATAAAATGGAAGAATTTGGTTAGCTATAAAATTTTAACATAATTTTAATTAAATCGTCCGATCATCTTTTTCCGATATTATATTTCAATTTTTGTCTTAGAGTACCTGAACGGAAAACTAGATCTCAATTACCACGTTGATGTAATATTATTGTTATTAATAACAAGAAATAATTAATTTTTTCAGGGTATTAAAATCAAACAAGTTCTGTAATTGGTTGTAAAAGTAAATTTAATTTGTGCTATAGCGAACAAAAACTGTGGACATAGTAAAAATATTTCTATTTTTTAATAATTTTTAATAGCTGATTATATATATTACAAGTATTGCAATTTCCATATGAAATTTAATTTAAAAAAAAATTGTAAATTGAATATAAATTCCTAATAAAATATGACCCCATTAAAATAACAATTTTATTTAAAGAAAATTTATCAGATTTTTTATTAAACTCGGATAGTTTTCAAGTATGTATTTAAGAACTTATATTTCACGTGAATTATTAATACTTTTGAAATATATCTTTATAGAAACTAGGATATTCACTTATGCATTCTCTTGGTCGTGTTGGCATTTATTTTGTTACGAATCCATTCATATATGAACATTTTTAGGATATGTAATTATATCCTTGAATCTAAAGTAAATGTATGAACTTAGAGGAACGTTGGCTGGTTAGCATTAAGTTCTTTTTTTTAGGAATAATACTTGGCAATGGCACAAAAGCAAAAATGTTATAATATTCCCAGACCATATATTTTGAAAGGAAGAGTTTTTATTAGAATGAAACACCGGCATTTATAACTGGGTTAATGATACAAATTCAAACTCCATGTTTTTCGTACATTATCCTTGAACGGTAGGATTTATCACACAGGTTCCATTGCATTCGTAGAGCATTCGCATATGGGTATGATAAAATTAAATTAAATTCCTTTCTATTTTGTTTTCATATGCAAATTATAATTGGATTTGATTTATGTTATTCATTAAAAGAAAGATAAATGTTTAAAGCATTTTCCTTTGTTTTTTTCCCCTCATTTCATTGGTATTCAACGAAATTATACTCTTATATCATCCAAAGGTGTTCCTCTACAAAATTGGGTAGATGTCTGTCTACTTTGTGCATGTAAGTTCTTATTAATATATCCTAGTAGGGGATGATACTATTTAGGAATCGAGTTTAGAAAGAGTTCTATAAGCCTTTTGACATAAATTTCAATTTTTAAATCTCATTCTTTTCAAACTATTTGAAAAGTTATTTCATAAAGTTTGAGGGTTGGAAAAATAAAAGAAAAAGTCATCCTTATCTATGATTATGACACTAAAAGTAATTTTCTTGTTCTGCTTCTCGTCGGTTAGCGCCAAAGTACGAACTTTTAATTTAAAACTAATAAAAGACCTCACACATTCACTTTTAGTTCAAAAATTTCCCGTAGTTCTTACAATTTGCCTAATTCATTAATTAGAATTAATAGCATTAATTTCTTTTTTTTTGGAATAACATAGTTGAATACCAACTATTTCCTTTCCGTATTTTTATAGAAATTTCGTAATAAATACTTCCAATTTCCATATTTGATATTTTTTTTTTTAATAGGAGGTAGTACTTCTAAGTTTATTACATACGATTATACATAATAAAATATTCCATAAAAAATAATGTTCTCTTAGAAGTATTGATTTTGAATATATACTTTTATGACTATTGAAAGTTGTTAAATAAAAATTTCGAAATATAACAAGATATATAAAATATGATTAATAATATTTCAAGGTTTACACATGCAAATTTTTAGGAATTCTCTAGTGTTGTCGTCCTTTTAAATATTTTTTAGAACATGATACATTCTAAGAAATACTGATATATACTCGTAGAATCTTCATAGACAATTGATATCATATCATCTTTGAATAAGTTAACTTCATGTTTATATGAGCAAGTATGTATGTAATATTGTTAAGAGCAATAATTTAATGGAAGCCGTAAATAAAGGACACGTGTTATTTTCGATAGAAAAATTCTTGAATTTTTTTTTAGCCCCAAAAGTGGTAAAATATTCTACAAATTCGAATATTTTATTATTAGTGCTACAGAACGGAACCAACCTGGAGATACCATCGGAATATTATAAACAAGAAGCCATGAATGAAAATTTATTAGTTGTTAATGGTTTCTTAAATAAGAATATTTTTTTAAAAATTAGGTTTTCTCCATTTTCATATTAATAAATATGATTGTATCTGAATCTAGAAAAGTAGTTTTAATTATTTGAGTGAATCTTGAAAAAAATAAAATAACAGTTTTCCGTTATCAGAGAAATAATTCTGTTGATATTATAAAAATGACCTTATATGTAATCGAAATAATGAAAGACTTGAAGGAGACTATAAAAATTACTTTGTATCCTATTTAGTAAGTGAAATAATGTTTTACAAGTGCCTGCCCATACAATAAAATTATTTTCGAACTTGGAAAATTTTGTAGCATTGTTGGTTATATTAAATATGTGGTCATTTCAACGGAGGTTATCCTTATCACACATACTAAGAATTGAAAATTTTTCAGCTTCAACCATGCAAGTGCCATTTCTGGATAATGGCTAGAGATTGTGGTTTTGCTTTCGGGATAAATAATAAATTCCACTCTTTTCTTCGAGTCTCAGTAATTACGGTTTATATTGAAATTTTGCAAGTTTGACATACGTTTTCGTGCCATCTCCATGGCCGAAGAGCAATGACGTGAATCATAAAACGAGTATGAAATACGGAGAGTACTCTCCTCAGCGGAATAGTAGAATTGATTAGAAGCAACGGATAGGGATCATGTATGAAAATTGGAAAAAAAATCGGAGATAGAAACGAACCCTGGGAATACCGGCATTTATTTGGTGGACTGCAGGCTAAGGCCATCTAAAACAACTTGTTATAAACGATTCGAAAAATAGCTTCTAAGTACATAATTGTCGATACCATATGCATGGATTTTTGACAAAAGAGCCCAATGCCAAACTCTGCCAAATGCCTTTGAAATATGAAGTTCAATAATCCTACATTCCACCAATGAAATGGAGAGTATAGTTCCACTTTTGGGATAAAATATGATAAATATGGCCGAGTGTGTGGTGCAATGGTCAAGGTGACCGACTCACACTCGGTAGGTGGCGGATTCGATTCCCGCTGCCGCCATCTCGGCATTGGTGCCGGGGTGAAAGGCCTGACTACAAGCCTTATATATGTAGTCCGTAGGGTCCCCCAACGTCACTGGAGGTTGCTTCGCTGGTCTGATAAGCCGCAAGCTATAAAAACCACCTTATCAAGAAACAGCACAAGAAGAATCAACCGGACCGTACCTCAGGCAAGAACTCATTTGGCTTTCATCGTACTCAGAGCAAAAACCGTACCTCAGGCAAAAACCCAAGACCGTACCTCAGGCAAAAACCCAAAGACAGAAGCAGATGGAAGAGAGTTCACGGAAGCATCCGGACCGTACCTCAAGACCGTACCTCAGGCAGGAACCCAGGGCAGAGGCAGACGGAGGAGAGTTACCGGAGTTTTCTGGTGCCGCTATGTGCTCCATAGGAGCGACTGTGTTCTCATGACTATGTGTGTATAAAAATGCATATATGTGTTAAAAAATTGTACAAATGTAGAAAATGAAAACCTGTCAAATAAATAATAATAATAATATAAATCATCAGTGAATCTATTGCTACAGAAACCATATTGACGGTATCTGACAAGTTTTCTTGACTTAAGATATTTAATTAGCTGATAGTTCATTAGTATTTTCATGACCTTATAAATAAGGGACCTTAGTATAATGAGTCTGTAGTTACAGGAGTAAGAGAACAGGGACTGTTTTTAAGAATTGGTTGAACAAAGACTATTTTCCGTTTATTCAGAAACATTTCTGAAGAAAAGGATAGATAGAAACACGTACACACTGGATTTATCAAATACCTCTTTAGAACTATATGGAATATACCATCTGTACCAACGATTTGTGTATATCAACAACTCTAAAGACTTTTCCAACAGTACGAGTGCGAAAATGAATTCACCCCATAAAAAATTCAATGCGCAATAATACAGACGGAGGTAAGGAACGATGCGGAAAAGTGATCAGGGAACAAATTGGCCTTGTCTTTTGAGCTGACGACAAGAATTTTATTATAAAATACCGTTGCAGGAATAGATGAGTAGGTGAAATTTTTGATTCTTTCGAAAAAAAAGCCAAAGCTGTTTACTACGTCTGGAGCACTATAGTATCTTTTGTCTCATCTTTTGATCATGAACAAATTGGGCGCTACGTCGCTTAAACGTCTTTAATCTATAAGGAATAAAGTGTTTCATACTAAGTAGAAAAATATTGGTGAGCATATCATGGGCAGTGACCAATTAAAACTCCTAAAGATGAGTTATATCATAAGAATGGTTACCAAAAATGGTGGAAAACCGTGCTATGTCCAATTCTATTTCGAAGCAATTTTCTTTTTTTTACTAGACTGGCTAAGCAATAGGTAGCCAGTGTAAAGCAAGATATATTTCCCTATTCGAACAATATAATTACGAATATCTACATATGGCTAAATATGTGAGTTACCATTATTTTTTAGAACTGGATAATTCAGTACATCTCTCATGATATTCACTGCTAGATATATTGGCTTTCAACATGTTCAATTTTTGTAACTAATAATAAAATATTAGAGATCATGTTTTATTTACATAAATAATGGCTAAGCGGCCATCCTTTATTTGACAAATTTTTTGTGACTAATAAAATTTATGTTACGAGTAGTAAAACGATTTCATTTTTACTAAATACTTTGAATACATAATAACCACTACTTTATCTTAAATTCTAAATAGTTAATCCTTATTATTTTCGTAAAAAATTATATCTTCACGGTAGTTATAGCATAAACCATTTCTATATAAGCTATTTAGAGTACAAAGAGTCGACAACTAGAGTTTCATTATAAAATAGCGTTGCGATAGATGAGCAGGCGAAATATTTGATTCTTTTGACAAATAATCAAAATTATTTACTATTCTGAAATACTGTAGTATCTTTTGCCTCATTTTTTAGTTATGAAAAAATTAAAGTTATGGATGAGGGCTGTTATGGCAGCCATGGTCAGATGATCGAGTAGTTCACTTTCGATCGACTTCGGACTATTCAAAATTGAACTCCTTGACCAGATGACTGGATGCGTATCTACCATCTCGCATTACATAGTGAAACCGGATTAGTTAATAAGGCCAACGGCATTATAAATGTAATGCTTTTCCATACCAGGAACAAGAATGGATAAAGAATCTGCATGGGTCGCGCTCTCTAAGACTGACCTCCAAAGAAGATGGTCGTGTATACATTGATTGTAGAGTATGGTCCATCCTACGAGACCGAGGATGGACCAGCAGAGTCCATCCTACGAGACCGAGGATGGACCAGCAGAGTATGAGGTCACGGGAGGGGTACCTCAGGGCTCTGTCCTGGGGCACTCTTGTGGAACGTCATGTACGACGGCCTACTCCATCTGCAATTACCGACGAACACAACACTCGTGGCTTTCGCGGACGACGTAACGGTTGTCCTGGTAGCCAAACACCTAGAGGAACTGGAAGCCGCATTCTCCATCACCATCCGGAACATAAGACAGTGGATGACATCGGCAGACCTGTCTTTGGCGGAACATAAGACCGAGGCACTCCTTGTGAGTAGCTGGAAGAAAATCGAGACCATCACCATAAGAGTGTCGATCACGACATCCGGTCGCTACCCTATATCCGGTATCTAGGAGTGGTTTTGGATGCCAGACTCAACTACAAGGAGCACATCTCCAGCGTCAGCAGGAAGGCATCAGCAGTACAGGGCGCACTTTCGCGGATAATGCCCAATATTGGAGGCCCCAGGCAAATCCGAAGGCAACTACTGGCAACTGTGGTTACCTCCGTCTTGCTATACGGAGCACCAGTGTGGGCGAGGTCGCTAGAGCTTACAACATACCGCAAGACAATGACATCAGTCCAGTGACTCTCGCGATCAGAGTGGCGTCAGCATACCGAACGGTATCGCACGATGCGGTTAACATCGTGGCATCATGCCCACCCATCGACATTCTGGCAGGAGAGCGGGAACGCCAACATCGTAGGAAGAAGGAAGAGCGGCGAAAGGTCCTCTGTGAAGAGGAGAGACCCGAGAGTCTTCGCCTCTGGCAAGAGAGATGGGACAACTCGACGAAGGGTCGGTGGACTCATCGGCTGATCCCACATGTTACCAAATGGGTCACTCGCCTGCACGGGGAAGTCGGGTACTACATCACCCAACTCTTGACTGGGCATGGATGCTTTCGGGCATACTTGCACAGATTCAAGAGAACTGACTCCCCAAACTGTCATCATTGCCGCGATGTGATCGAAGACGCAGAACACGTGTTCTTCCAGCGCCCCCTCTATAAGGAGACGCGGGTGGAGCTGGAGAGAAATCTGGAGCGTCCTATCAGTCCAGAAAATATAGTGGAGTGCATGCTGAAGAGCCAATCGGCTTGGAACAGAATTGCAGAGTACGCGGAATCCATTATCAAGGATCTCCACACAACGTACGAAGAATAGGCCGCGAGGCGTCATAATATCGGGACAGCAGAAGCATCAAACAAGAACGCCCCGCCGAAGTAGTATTTACAAAGAGTGCCGCCGGGGAACCATCGTTCCGGGTGCAAGATCAGAGGTGCAGGTTAGGTTTTAGCGAGGTAAAAATCCCGCATAACTCACCTGGCAGGAAAAACTTCCAGACCAGTACCTTTTGAAGATTTCCCCCTGTACCTCATTAATCTCAACAGAAAAAAAAACATTGATTCTCGATCAGTTCCTAAATTGATTAAAAAGAAAGTATTACAAAAATTAATAAAATTAATGTAAAATTCAAAAGTAAGGAGGCAGAATAAAATGCAGGTTTTACGTGTATACATGTACAAGTGTCAAAAAAATATGCTACTACTTATCATAGTGATGAAATATTATGATTTGTTAAAATTTAAATTTCTATATAAAAAACCTAATATGAACGAGAACAAATCGAAAGCATGATGGCCACAAAGGTATCACTAATTAATTAAAGATACAAAATTCAACAAAATAAAATAATTAAAAAAAATTCAGTATGTAGAAGAGTTTACTTGTTAACAATTTTTAAGGTTTTTATTCTTTCCACTAATATTAAAAAAAACTATACCATTTGATAATTAACATAAACTAAAAACATTACGAAAAAATTAACATCGATATAGGAGGCTTAGATAACAATATTAAAGACGAAAAAGAAAACTATTTCCGAATTATGGAATTCAAATATGTTTTGTATATTCAAATATTTAGTATATCGACAGGCAGACATATCTAATAAGTGCTCATAGATATTATAAATCTTAAACGAATATCTGTACAAAAAACAATAACTGTAAATTCAAGTGATTTTAAACTACAAACGTTACGCTTGTATTATTAATATGAAAACTGATGGTTTATTCAAAAAACAATATACAATGTTTGTACAAAAAATATCGCCAATTTTGTGTTTTTTTTTAAAAAAAATTATTTATTTATTCATGAATATTTATTTTGTCCCCTTCAAAGTAATCCCCACCAGATATTATACACTTGTACCAACGTTTTTTCCAATCCTCGAAGCACTTCAAAAAATAATTTTTTGTGATCTTGTTCAGCTTCTCCTTCGATGCCGTCTTTATCTCCTCAATCGTAGCGTAGCGTCATCCTTACATGGGACTCTTCAGTTTTGGGAACAAGAAAAAGTTATCATGGTGCAAAGCCAATTTTTGTTCTTCCACAAATCCGGGCGTTTCTGGCGGATTGCTTGCCGCGACTTGCGCATAACGCCTCGCAATCGAAGAAAACTGTAAGCAAAACCTTCACATTCGACCGAACCTGGCGCGCATATTCTCGGCCCTCTGAGAACATTTCGCACCACCGATAAACGTTGCTTCGGTCACACAAAATTTGATACAGATTCTCTGATCCATTTTTGGAATGGGCAGAAATCGAAGACGAGCCAAAACACGTTCAAGCAAAGTAGCTGTCAAAAACTAACTGAAAATTCAAAATGGCCAAACTTGACGGCATAAGTGAGAGACATGAGTACCAATATAACGCCATAAAATCAAATTCGAGTCGAAAATCGAATAAACGTAACCCGGGGAAATTCAAAATTCGTGATACTTTTTGAACAGACCCCGTATATTGCATTACTTACCAGTAAAACACATAACTGAATAAAAAAAATAGAAAATACGAACGAATCGTAAAGTGTGTAACTCATTCCTAATAGCGATATTTTTAAAAATACCAAAATTGACCGCCACAGTAAATTTGTTTCAATTACTTTATGAAATAATTAAAAAATTACCTATGACAGTAATATTGTATTATACAATGACATTAAAAATTTAACTATAATATAATAGAAAATAAATTGGGAAACCAACTTATACAACCAAGAAAAGAAACATATTTTTTTCTCTTGACCGGAAATAATTCATGGAAATGGCGTTGTACGACCATTAAGTTTAAGCTGATTTTTTGTTGTTGCATCCTTTCTAAGAAGAAAGTATTATGTAAATAGAGAAAAAGAATTATGATATATTAGTATAATTTTTTTAAACACTCTGCTCCCATTCCAGGACCTTACCATGAGAATTCGTCTGTAGAGGGGTAATTATCATACAAATACGTGCTATCTCCTCCCAATTTTATTTATTTCCCACCTTAATTCCCCGGGGTCAGCAGCGACTCATTTTTTTTATCTCAACTTAATTATCTCAGCCAATTTTTATATCATTCTCTTCCTGTCCACATTATTTACTTTTCTTTTCCTTGAGAAACATTTACTCGTCGTAAGTTTCACAAGTAAAATAATTATCTTCTAACCGGCATGATACATGCATTTGTTTTGTTCGGGTACGAAGGCGAGCATGGCAAATATACAAGAACCCCCACATATTTAGCGCAAATGCTGACCTTCAAACATACCTGCTACTCCCTTGTCTTCTGAGCAGATAAGCTACTTTAAGGATGTCCAAAAATAAGTTTCAT
Source organism: Atherix ibis (assembly GCA_958298945.1). Taxonomy (NCBI): domain Eukaryota; kingdom Metazoa; phylum Arthropoda; class Insecta; order Diptera; family Athericidae; genus Atherix; species Atherix ibis. Next base: position 35,452,897 of record OY282609.1, read on the forward strand.
CCTACTCAGGTAAAGAAGAAAAGCTATCCCTCCTTTCTTCGGAACAAAAAACAATACCGGAAGCTTCACTCTTTATATCCGATAGCGTTTTTGCAGTTCGAGTTAAACTACACTTTTTCATTTGGCCTGGCACTCTTCATTCTATGAGGAATGAAGTGTTTCATCCCGAGCAAAATTATGTTAGTGAGTATATCAGCGGCAGCAGCCACATCACTATTGAGGAAAAGTAGCGACCAGTTAAAATACCTAAAGAAGTTGTTTAGATTGGTCTCAGTTTGCGTTCTCGTACTACCAAACTGTCCTTTTCGGAGCTTTGCTTTTAACTGAGTGGTTTTTGTACGTGAAATTATCTGATATGAAACAGTGATGTAACGTAGCTAGAGGCAAAAGTATGTTAATGGTATATTTGTCTGGATCGAATATAAGAAACAAGTCTAAAGTGTTAGTGAGTAATTCCTTAAACGAATCCTTAGTGTCCTCAATGGAAGTAAACACCAAAATGCTTGACACTTCCTCCAGCATAGCAGATATCATCGATCCCCACACTAAGCAGCTGTTAAAACGAAAAAATAACTTAAATAAAGACCTGTACAGGGCATACAATAACCATAGTAGGGACGAAAATTATTTCAAGGCGATCAAAACTCAAATTGAAAAACCTAAAGCAGCAAATAACCGCTAGACTTATTGACCAATGGAACGAAGCATTCAAAAGTACTTTACGTAACATAAAGCCCGGTAAACATGCGCATTCTAAAATTAAGAAATTATTGAGAGATGGAATAAAAGGGAGCCCAGGTCTGAAGAAGGGGAACAGAATTATCATGGATAATACAATAAAATCAAAAGTGAAATGTTCGCAAATTACTATTCCAAATTATATAACAGCTAAAACATTTTTCGAAATAAACCAATCGTGAAATATACCGTAGATAAATTTAAACGCGAAGCAGAATACGGGAACGAAAAGAGCTCTTCGGCACATATGACATAATATTCGTCGAACAATCCAAGCACCAATCTGACGAAGGCAAAACATTGTTTCATCGCAAAAAGCGACATCAAATCCTACATTGATAGGGCATGCTGGAAAAACTCCCATGTCCCGGATGGTATATCTAGTTTAGTAATGAAAAGTCTGCCAGAAGAAGGAAAAACTGCATTAACAATGGGTACTTCCCTACGATATGGAAATCTGCCGATATTGTAACCATCCAAAAGAAATAGTACTCCTTTACGGAAGCAGATTGCGGACCAATATCACCCCTTTCTAATGTAGGAAAATTGTTTGACAGGTTCATCCTAGAGAGACTTAATCTCTTAATCGAGGAAGAAAATATAATTCCAAAATTCCAGTATGGGTTTCGTAAAGGCAACTTTACACAGCACGCACTTTTAAAGGTATACACAGAATTAAAAACCGCTCAACATGGCTCTGTTTGCTAGATATTGAAAAGGCATTCGATAGCGTACCGCACCTAGGTATCATATTCAAGCCCATCAAAATGAAATTTCCACGAATAAAATAGTTTTTATACAAGCCAGACTGAAATGTGGAGACGTATACTCGCGCTTCTTCGAGGTATTGTTAGGCATACCCCAAGGCTCATTAATTGGTCCTAAGCTATATAACCTTTACATTGCAGATATATGTAATTTCCAATTAAGCGAAAATACTCATATGGTATTATACGCCGACGATACTCTAGTTTACAGAACAACAATGCGACCTAAAGTAGCATTGGAAGCTATGAAGATATCAGTCAATAAACTGATAGAATACTATAAGGAATGGGGACTTTAAGTAAATATTTCGAAGTCAGAGTGCTTCTGCCTCCCGCCATCAGGGAAGAAGAAATTCGTAGACTACGGGTTTGGTGATAAGGGTGATTCGATAATGAGACGCCTAAAGAATCTTAAGTATCTAGGTTTGAATCTGAACAAGAACCTCAAATTCAACTCCTTTGTCAGGGATAAATTAAAACAGCCAACGGCATATCTTGTAGGCTTTTGAGAATATATCGCTCCGAAATTCTACGTAAGGACGTCAAACTCATTATTTATAAGCAATTTGTAAGAGCGAATTTTTACTACGGCTTCCCCATCTGGTCATCTATTTCTCCAACAGTAGCAACGGAACTGCACAGGATGGAAAGGAAGATCTTACGAAAACCCAAAGGGAGATCTAGACAGACAAAAAAGTTTATATCAAACGACAGGTTGTACCGAGAGGCAGGAATTTTTCCATTTGTAGTATGTCAAATGGGAATAATGCACAAATGGCTTAAATCATTACCCCATAATCAAAACAGGGAAGTAAGGTAGCTAACAGAAAACAAATTACAAGAACCTCAAATTCAACTCTTTTGTCAGGGATAAAATTAAAATAGGCAACGGCATATATTGTAGGCTTCTGAGAATGTATCGCTCAGAAATTCTACGTAAGGACGTCAAATTCATTGTTTATTAGAACGTATTTATACTATGGCTTCCCCATCTAGTCATCTATTTTCCCAACAGTAGCTATGGAACTGCACAGGATGGAAAGGAAGATTTTACGAAAAGACACAGAGCTCGGCAGATCTATGCAGACAAAAAAGTTTATATCAAATGACAGGTTGTATCGCGAGGCAGTCGTTTCCTCATTTGTAGTATGGCAAATGGGAATAATGCACAAATGGGTGAAATCATTAGCCCATCATCAAAACAGGGAAGTAAGGCAGCTAACGGAAAACAAATTACTAGATATGCTGAGAAACTCCAAGTACCTATCACCGTTAATTTTATTGGACGAATTCTCGAGATCTACAAGAAGAAGCCAAAGGGACAACATCGAGGTTAGCAATTACATTACACGAGGTTGGAAGCACAGACGGGAATCAAGAGGATACAATCAACGCAGCAGTTGCCGGATTCAAAAGTAGAATTTAGTTTTAAGATTAGTTTTAAGAATAATTGTATAAAAAGGCATATTGAGCTTATAAGAGTAGATTTAACAGTTAATGTTAGGTTTAGGAGGTAAGCATAAATAATTAAATGACAATAAAGGTAAATAAAATATTATATATATATATTAGAAATAAATTCAAGGATAGCAAAAATCTAAGAACCAATAAAGACAAATATTGAGCTAGGATTAAATATTCTTGAGAGAAAATAGTATTAAGATTGTATTAGAAGAAAAATGCAAAATGTCAAGTATTAGCAATAAAGTAAACTTGAACTTGAACTTGTTAGTGTTTTGAATGTCAATGTCAGGAATTCGTGTCGGCTCAGTTAAAAGCTGGGTCAAGTTGTTCGAATCAGCAAAGATCTCAGTAAATATTCCCTTAAGTGTTGTCTGCACAGACTGGCAAAGCCAACCAGAATTGTGTATATTAAAATAATGAATGGATTGCCCACAGGCATTCAATTTGATCTACATGAAATTAAATTTTGGGTTGGAACAAATACCATATTGTGGCAGAATTCGTTAGGCTACATTATTGCATATGTAAATGGCGAGGCCTCGGTTCCGCAAAAATAGTGAAACTTGGCTATATCCAGATTAGCTCAAATCTGAAAAGTCATAATTCTTATCTGTCTGTGCTTCATTCAGTAGCAAGGAAGATGGTTTAAATTTAGAATTACGAAGGCATGGAGCGATGTGATTATAAAATACAAACGTTACATACGTCTACTTGGAATATCTTCATCATCAAAAAAGAAAAAAATATAACCAAAAAAAAGTCAAATAAATAAATAAATAATAATAATATCGATTTTTATAATAATAATAACAAAAGCAAAAAAATAAAATAAAAGTAATAATAAAAAAACGCAAATAAAAATTAAATAAAATCAGCAATTTTTGAGCAAACTCAAATACTGCTAAGCTAGATTATGACAAGAAGATTTACTATTTTCTTGCACAAATACGTAAGTTATGTTTACCGTGGTCAATCTTATAACATTTTCAAGTAGTCCAAAATCTCTTATGGAAATGTAATGATTTAGACAACTTTATTATACTGATATTTGGTATAAAATAAATTATCAGAAATATAAATCAGTTATTGTCTAATTATTGAAAATTTTTAAACTAGATCAAATAATTAAAATAATTTCGTAATTGAGCGAAATAGTTTCAAATAATTTTTAAAAGTTTCCGCAGTAAATATTTGAGTAAATATTTCTAAAAATTTCTAAGCATACGTCAAAAATTTTGAATACTGGCACTTTTTACAAAAAAACGTTTTATAATTGAATTAAATTTTTAATATTTTTCAAAACACAAATCAGTACCAAATTTAGTGTTAGAAAATAAATAATGTAAACAACTGGACTAACCTACGACGCCTTAAAGTCAAGTCAGCTCACATTATCTTTACATACATGAAAGTTGAGCCTGTATATATTACCATTAATGGATAAATTGTCCCTTATGTCAATACAGAGATATATCCAGGTATGACCCTTGATACCAAAAAGTATAAGTAGAAGGAGCATATAAAAATGAAAATAAATAAATAAAGAAACTTGTATTGACTGCTGGGGAGACTTCTGAGCTCTCAACACAGTTATTTACAACCAAATATGGGGTTGTACTAATAAATCCAACACAGAGATAATACAAAAGTACCAAAACAAAAAGAGAGCAAGTTTAGCTACTCCCTTTTTTATTTCATCGCAAAAAGAATATCGTTGGATATCTTTATTTCTGATGTACTATTGAGCATTTATTATCCCATATAGTGGGAAATAAAAAAGAGAGTAGCTAAACATGGTCAACGCTTGCATTCACACGAAAATCCTGAGATGAAAGCGATTGTTAATGTGATCTTAAAAAGACCAAACATCATGAATAAGTAGGATATATGTGTATGTGTATACCGCAAAGACAATTCACTTTGTTAAGTGTTTGTCCCAAGCAAGTCCTAAAATTTGCGACTAATTTTAAAGAAAGATAAGTTATTAGTCGGTTTTAACCAAAATTGGTTAAGGCAGATTGCAGCAAGGTGTCTTTAGTGGGTTAGAGTCCCACACTATTAAGAGGAGTTCCATACTTGTTTTTTCGAAATTTTCACCTATCCATTGAAAAGAAAGAAATAAATAAATTTTAAAATTTTGCTTATGAAAATGAACATTAGAGCTAGAGCAATTTGCATGGCAGCCACTTACAAAAATCGTATGTTTACGACGGTGTGACAAATATACGCATTTATAACATCAATTTTTCTTTAATTCACAATAGTAGTGTAGAGGAAAATTACGTTTCAGATGACAAATGACAATATACAAATTTTTCCCTCTTTTAAAAATATCATTTTATTACTATTATCAATAACCAAAAACATTTTCCAGGACGTGTTTCAGGCGTTACGTGTAAGTTAAAAATTACAGAAACCAATTTCATGTGGAATTATATATGCGAGAGTAAAAGGATTCATTTATCAAATGTAGAATGTGAAAAGCAAAAATTCTAAAAGGAATCAAGTAAAATATCAACCAAGGTATATATGCATTACAAATATTTCTGTTTTGTATTCAATCAAATTATATTTTTTCTATTTTTCTTTATATGTACACTATGAGCATTTCAGAAAAACAAAAAAAACGGCAATTTTGATTTTATATATATGCATATGTATGTTATGTATATACATATAAACACGTTTGGAAAATGCTCGGAAATGTAGATTATTTTTTTCTTTCGAAACTTTTTACTATAAATCTATACTATACGTGTATATCCATGGGTATGCATATATTAAATAATTAATATAAATAACATAAATTACAATTGATTTTTTACTATTACTTTTCAGCTAATTTGTTGATAACCGCTATATCCCTTTATTATTATTATTGTTTTTATTTATTAAGTTTACAAGAGAAATTTATCTATTATTTTTCCCTAAAATCGTATTTACGGTTAGTGATTATTTTTTTTATTGTTTTACGAAAATTAACGAGAGTGTCTAAGTGATATTTTCTATGCGATCACAATTCTGGAATATTTCGACACTCCACTAAAATATTGTAAGTATGATAATTACTTTATACCAGGGTGGACCATTTATAAGTTGCATTTTAAAAAGTAAATAAAAAAAACTAGTTATATTTTTTTTGAATTTCCGGTTTAATTAGAAAGATTGTACCTTGAAATTTAAGAATGAAGCACAACATCATTTAAATGACTGCCATGGCTGGCGTTACAGTACCCCATTCGCTCGACCCAATTTGTCAGAACATTTGCGATTGTCTGGACCTGTATCTCTTCAATGGCAACTTTGATTTCATATTTCAAGCCCTCAATTGTCTCTGGATGGCTTGCGTAATATTTATCCTTAACGGCTCTCCATTGAAAATAATCCAACGGGCTCAAATCACAGCTCCGAGGCGGCCAATTGGCATCAGAATTTCGGCTGATTATTCGGTTTTCGAAAGCAGTGCCCGAAAGTTGGATTGTTACGTTGGTCCTGTTGAAACCAAATGTCGTCCATGTCATTCTCTTCAACTTTTGGAAACAAAAATGCATTGAGCATGCCACGATAGCGCTCACCATTGACCGTAGCGGCGGCTCCTTCATCGTTTTCGAAGAAAAACGGGCCAATGATTCCTCCAGTCCAAGATCCGCACCAAACCGTAACTCGTTGTGGATGTATCGGCTTTTCCATGGTGACGTTTGGATTTTCTGAGCCCCAGATGCGACAATTTTGTTTTTTTTTCGGTAAAAATGCTGATCTTCGGCCTATTAGTCTTAAGCCCATTGGGCAAACCGAAAACGCATTGGATGGTCATGCGGCTTTAGTTGTTGGACTAATTGAACTTTGTAAGCTTTCATACCGAGGTCTTTGTGCAAAATTCTTAACAGAGAAGTGCGAGAAATGTTTAATTTCTGAGAACGGTAACGAGTTGATAATGATGGATGATCACGGACATTTTCAGCAACGGCGGCAATATTCTCCGTCGTACGCACTGTATTAGAGCGGGAATTAGTTGCTTTGGCAACCAACAAACCAGTTTCGCGAACTCGCTTCGCGAATTTGTCCACAAGTTGACGTGATGACATTCGATCTTTGCTCATTTTTTTAAAAAATTTCTCAAAGTTTGGGTTGAAGACTCACCACTTTGGAAGTAAGTTCTCAATAGTTCCCAGTTTTCTGCAAGCGTATGGATTACCATTTCGTAAAATTCAGACTTTCAACTAACAATCTGTCAATTCGTGATAACATTTAACACTCAAGTACTTCAAAATGAAACCGCTAGATGGACCACCCATTACAAAAACAACTCCTAGCTACCTCGACGGCCCAATACTGAATGCCTTGCTTTCATCGTGTAAAGTCGTATTATGATGTCGTACGATCGTTTTTTTTGTCCGTACGATCGTTTTCCGATTTCGTCGTAGATTCGACGAAGCGTCATTGAACTATCATCATTGAGGCAATAAACTGAACGAAGATTTAATGTATGGTCTTGCTGATTTGTGTGCCACTTCTTTAAATTTTGAGTACCGAACAAATCATCAATACCATAGACAATTTAAAAAAATGGGCATATTATTAGTGGGTAGCTTTTAATACGGATTACAGTGGAAGTTCCTCACCTTAAATCATAGAAGAACTGGATAGGCCTCTACACAAAAATTGCGGCGAAATTTTTTGGCAATACATTTTCGTAGAACACACACACATGCAAAATAATAGAAATGGCGTAAATCATTCGGGGCCGATTTTAAACTTCAATATATGATTGAAGCGGTTCTTTTAAAACCATTTTTCATATGTGATGTCATTTATGTGTAAAGAAGCAGATTTTTGAATATTTCGGGTTTTGTTGTTTGATGGAATTAATTTTGGAAATTTGCAATAAAACGCAGTATTCTATTTTAAAATATTATTTATTTATTTATTATATTTTTATTTTATTTATTTAACTATATATTATTTTTTTAAATAGAATTATATGTGGAAGAGCATATAAAAATATAAATTACAAGTTATTTGATTACCAGGTATATAAGCTTAAATTCGTTGTTTGGTCATAGTTTTTTTATGAATTTGATATCTGTCAACATTAATCAGTGCATATTGTCAGCAATTTCGTATAACAACATACATTTTTCTTTTGGTAATATGTCTAGTTTTGTGCCAGAAAAAGAGCATATGAGGGAAAATCGGCTGCCGAATCGCATTGAATGCTTATGAAGGTCTATGGTGACAGTGCTTTATCAGCAACAACGTGCCGAGATTAGTTACGTCGGTTCAAAGACGGCAATTTTGACTTGTTGGACAAGAAGCGTGAAAATCGGCCTAGGAAGGTTGAGGACCATCAATTGCAGGCTCTTTTGGACGATGGCGATATCCCATCGTAAAAATGCTCGCGGAGCAATTGGGTGTTACTCAACCAGCTATTTCCATATGTCTGCGTGCCATGGGGAACATTGAAAAGATCAAAAAATGGGTGCCGTATGAATTGAACGATAGGCAGATGGAGCGACGCCAACACACATGCGAAATCTTGCTCGCCAGATAAAAAAGAAAGTCGTTCCATTATCGGATTGTGACAGGTGATGAAAAGTGGATATATTTCGAGAATCCTAAACGCAGGAAATCGTGGGTTGATCCTGGCCAAACATCAAAATCGGAAGGCGATGTGTGCGTTTGGTGTAATCAGAAGGGTATCGTCTACTATGAGATGTTGAAACCTGGTGAAACTTCCAATGCCCACCGCTACCACCAACAACTGATCAAATTGCACCGTACTCTGCGCGAAAAAAGGACGGATTATTAACAAAGACATGACAAACTGATTTTTTCCACGACTTATTCAGCACACCTGGCCCCTTTCGACTACCACCTGTTTCGTCGATGGGACACGCGCTTGCAGGGCAGCACTTCGATTCTTACGAAGACGTCCGAAAATGGCTTGATGAGTAGTTTTTATTATACACATTTTCCGGTAGAAAGAAAATGTGTAGCTACCGAGGGCAAGTACTTTGAATAAATTTGTTTTTGCTTTCTATGAAAAAACGTGTTTTTTAACTAAAGCTTATACATCTGGTATATTATAACAATAATGTGCATAACTAAAAATCAATACCAAAAATAAAAAATGAATTAAATGAGAGAATGTAATATTATGTTGAAATTAAAACTATACCGCAACTTAGTAAATAAAAATTTTGATGTTAAAACAATTATTTTTAAATATTGATAGCTTCTTTATAATATGAATGTGTATTTTTAAATTGAAATTGTAATTTAAATAGGCATGTGCATTTAAATTAAATTCAGAAAAAGCATTAATCATATAGAACATTACATCAAATTCTTAATAATATAGAATTGTATACAACATTATAGCAAATGCTTTAAAACTAAATTACAAGGTGAAAAATTTAATGTGGGTAAAAAATTAACAATTAATATTCTAAAAAAAATTGGAAACATTATTATTTAGTAATTGCATTACAAAATGGTTTAATAAAGCAAGCGAGAGCACAAATGCAAACAAATTTATTTAAGTAATAAGCCTACCGAATATACTTTATTTATTTTAATACAATAAAATAACAATTTATTTTAATACAGAAGAATTCGTTCCCTTAAACTTTCTTAGACAATATATGCGTACTTTACGTACATCGGCACTGAACTGTTGGTGGTAAACATTGAACTGTCAACATCACATTGGTTTACATATATTGAATGACAAATTTTTCATTTTTTAACCAGTTTTTGAATAAAATATACGTATAAGCATATAACAAAATATTTTTTTGTTATTTTCCCTAGTAAAAATTAAGATGTAAACTTACTGAGAGAAATAAATTCCCGGTTTCCTCATTCCGTCGAATTTCCAGCAATCCTTTAAAAAACATTTCATTTTCTGAAATAAAAACTTCCAATTAAATGTTATCGACAATATAACTATTTATATAAATACTTACTTTTTCGTAAATACTTCAAAAAACATAAAAAGTACGCTTTCACTTACACTTTCCTATAAGTGCCAAAATAACAAATTGAAAAGTGATAAGACAACGCAAGCATTTCGGTATGCTACCACTTTCATGGTGAATGGCGTATTTTAAAACTCTCCAAAAGTTTACAAAATTGAAGCGTTTGATATTTGATTGATATTTACGAAATGAATAATAAACCTAAAATATAATTCCATTTCATATCAAAAGATTGTACAAAAAATAAAAATTGCCTATCGTTGTGTTTTAATTGTATTTTTGTTTGCAATTAGTGAATTAAAATGAATATAAATTACGCTTTTGAAATTCAATAAATTTCTATTACGAAAACTAGATGTCAGTAGGTGTCATATCTATATAAAAAAATCTACACAAAAATATGCAAGCGTTACAATTTCTCGCCGCTTCTGCAATAATTATGCCAGAAAATTGCGTATTCCTATAGATATGCGGAAATCTGACGTACGGGCCTATCCAGGTATTCTTTAATCTAATCTCCTCACAACTAAGCTAATTTAAAAAGGATTTTCAATTAGCTTAGTTGTGAGGAGCTTAGATTATATTTTTATTAAATTTTTAAAAAAAAAATTTCTTGTTTAAAAGCATACTGAAAATAGTGACAATATTTTAGAAATTGTGGCATTAATTTACTATCTAAAGTGAAAAGCATATTTGATACGAAAAAATAAAGTTATATAAAAAACACGTGCAATAATAATATCGAGACTTATTTTAATGGAAATCGTATTAGTATATTGGTTACTTCGTGGTGTTTTTGGGTAAAATAGAGCCGATAAAATTAGTCAAGTTACTCACAGTACAGTGTCGAGTTAACAGTTTGATCGAACAGTAGTAGTTCATAATGAACCATACAAACAGCATAACCTTATTGTTCGTCAATCTTGGCTTTGAAATTGTTTGTAATTGCTCATGTCTGCTTTTCATGATCTCTTTCGAACGGTATTTTCGAATTTTACACATATTTTATCACCAGTTATAGCTCGATTTCATTGCGGTTCAGCAGCGTATCACAGATGTCTGGTTAGTCTGCAGATATCATGGAGCATCCAAACATTGGTTTTTTTTTCGGTAATTGGCCGATCAGAACGGAATTCATCTTTGAGATCAAATTTTCCATAACAAAAACGATGGACTTGATAGAGCATTTTTACCATAAACGCCGTAAGGCTCATCTTTGACATTAAAATTTCCAGAACGAAATCGATCGACTTGATAGAGCATCTTCACCATAAACACCATAATTTTTTCATTAACCTGCGCCGATTTGTCACCTTTGTCGAAGCGATATTATCAAATAAAGCGAATTTTCTCTTTATTCTTGTACATTTTTAGATTTGAATAACTTGTGATATACTATACCGATGCAATAAATATACAAAGCTTAAAGTGTCACCTTTCAAACGCGTATCCTATATTATTGCAATATAACTAGTAGTTACTGAGTCTGAGCCACGAACTTTTTCGACTAACTAATATGAAATATTCTTTCTTATCTTAGCTAAAAAATAATCTTTTTTACAATTTTTTTTGAAAATATAATCTTTATGAGATTAAAATCTCAGTCGTTTATCTAAAATGTCATCTAAATATTATTAAATCTTATCAACAGTTTCTAAATTAATATTATTGTATATATTTTTTAATCTTCTTAAGTAATATTGAGAGATCAATAGCTGTAAATGCCCTAAGGATATCAAGAAACACTACTACTATTGAATTACAATTGTGTATTACCAAATTGATTAAAGCCTCACAATTATGAGTTACTTTATAATAAAATAACTAAAAAGCTAGACTAATGTTAAATAAAATACTTTTCTAATTAATTAAAGAGTACTTTTTCTAATATTTTATACTAAATAGAAATCATATTGATAAGACGCAATTCATTACATTTTTTAGTATTATTAATCTTTGCAATTGAAACTATTGTACTTAAGATACTTTCCAGATACTCTGAGCCACAACATTTGCCATAAAACAATTTATTATTGACAACAAGTTTTAACTTATTAATTTAAAAAAGATCTTTCAACATATTTTTATTAAATAAATTTATATACTTTTTATTAGTTAACAAATTTAAAATTATCTTTTTTTCATTTATATTTATTAATTTAAAAATTAATTAAACCGTTTATTTCTATAACACCGCAAATAAAATATTCATTAAATATAGAAGTAATGTCGAAGCTGTTACTAGTTCTTTAATCATTAAAAATAATTAATTTAAATAACTTCTAAGTTAATAAATTGTCACATAGATTTTTGATCCTGTGCGTTATCTTTTAACTTAAATTCCATTTAATAGAATTATTACGTAATACCACAATTTTATATTGATTAATTTTTTTGTTTATTTAACAGTTTCAGTTCATTTGAACACAATGTATTTATTTTATTGCTTACAATAAGATATTTATAAAAATAATACAAAAAAATTATTCAATTTTAACACTAAAGAAAAAGTCAAAAAAAATAATATCAGAGATTATTATGCTCAGGAAGGTTAAGTACGATGTCTATGATTAGAGTGTAGTTTGATGTCATATAATTAAAGTAGATATACTGAATCTACATAATGATGACCAAACCCATTATTGCAACCGCCTCAGTATATGGTATTGTTGCAGAATAAAGCTCAGCGCATCCGGCATGTGGAATTGATTGTTGTACTAAGTCTTTTAGTTAAGAAGCGATGTCAGTTGAAATGAATTGATATGATCAATGGTATCAACATGGAATCATTTATGAGTATAGGGTAAGTTTACAATTATTTGCAAAGAGCCTATGGATGCCATGAGCCGATAACGATTGCCGAAAGTTACAGCTAGACAATCACAACTGATCCACCTCAACTGGATAGGATGCTAGAACTTCCTTTATCCTCACTAGTATCAGCACATTCTGAGTTACAATAACTTAGTGATTTCCTGTATTAAACAGACAAATATAAATGCTCAATGATACGCCACTGAAAAAGTGCTAATATATGTGTAAGTGTGGAAAAAAAATATGTACCAACCATTGGGAATAAATTAGAGCTCCAACTTAGCGTTATTATGCAGAAGCAGGTACAGCCTTAAATTAACTGATGATAAAAGATTTAACATACTCTACAAATAAAAGGTAGATCGTAACTGACGGTGGTGCGAAAGTCAAAATTAAGGTTATACAGGGTGCTTTTTATGTTCCAGATCGAAGATTTTTTTAATAAGTTTTATATAAAATATAATTTCACAATTTATATTAAAGTGATTGATTATATGGTCCTTAGCATTTTGTATGAAGAATAATGTCGGTCAAATGCCCACCTCTGGCCGCGGCGCAAAGACGACCTCTTTTAAGCACATTTTTCATAAATTTTTTGCAGACTTCTAATGTAATTTCAGAAATTTCGTTTTGAATGTTGTCCTTAAACATCGAGGTTATGGTTGGTTTGTTAGTATATTTGTACAGTATACCAAGCTATCTGAAGAATTCAAATCAGGAGATCGTCGGGGCCAGTAGATATCACCACTTTTTTTAAATCATTCGGCCGAGAAAAATTTCTCTCAAAATTTGCATAGTAGCGCGAGCTGTATGTGATGTGGCATTATTTCGTTGGAACCACTTGTTTTATAGGCATAATTGATCTGATTCGGGCAGAAAAATGTTTCCCAACATATTCCGATAGCAGCCATTAGTAACCTTTACAGCATTGCCTCCCTCATCCTCCAAGTACACTTCGACTTAGCGACACATGTACCGCACCATACAGTTACTCTACGAAGGCTTAGTGGTCTTTCGTGTATCAGTCATTTGCCTGTAGCTGTTGTGTGACCACTTCAGTCTCGCCGCCGTTCATAGTCATTTGCCTGTAGCTGTTGTGTCAATTGAATTTTATATGGCTAAAAAATGTAAATCTTTGTTGAGAATTTTTTACAAACATGATAGAGATATTCCCAATTTTGTACACGGCGTCGATGAGAGGTATCCGGACATTCAGCAATACTCTGCCTTACTGCATCAATCTTTTCAGGTGTAACATACGTTGGCTTAATTGTCGCTTAGTCTTAGCTTTATCTCTCAGTATATGTGTATTTTCAAAATTATTCATTAAACACTTAATGATTGACTTACTCGGCATAGTTTACAATTATTAAAATATTTTTAAACTGTTATTGCGGCGTTAAAAACTTTATAATAAATTTCTATCAACTATTCTCTATGAGTGTCAAAAGTCAACTGACAAATGTTATCTATAATAAAAATTGTACCCAAACAAATTCGACATGTAATATAAAAAGCACTCTGTATTATTGCAAGGGTCCAGGCTTAAGTTTGTTTAAAATATAATGCGGATAGTGCTTAAACACCTAAGTTTTGGGTATCACCTCAAGATTATTGCTTTTAAAGCTTGCAAACTGCAGGATATGTCTGAAAGAGATAAGAACTGTAATTATTTTATATGACCAAAATCACCCGTTTTTTATACAAAATTGAAGTCATAAAACTACTTTCCGAAATAATTATTAGAATAAAAGTAATTGAATTTTAAAGTATTACTCAATCATAATATAATTAATTGATATGACTTGGTACATCAATAAAACCAAATTTTTCTACGAAACATCATTAAAATAATAATTTTCATGTAGACGAGACTAGCAATATTCTGCAAGGGCATTCCCGAGAAGGATTCTTATAATTACAGCATATAATAATTTGTCTAAGCTTTGAAGATTGAACACGAGTAGACGAGAAAGTTTCATTTAATGTAAGTGTGTTTTGGAAATGTTAACGTTTTCACTACTTTTGGTACTATTACTTCTATCACTACTTTTAGGTGATATTATGAAGCACTACGTAGAAGGAATATTTGTCTATGAACGAAAATCTTGTTTGTATTAATTGTTTTTGACTGACGTCGTGAACGGTCATTTATATTTATATCAGTATTTTTCCTTCAATTACAGTTTCTATTATAAAATGTTAAGTATCCAAATTAAATTATCTATTACTAACAAATTATCGTCTTCATCGACTAATTTAGGATAGGTGTTCTAAAATTGGTAAACAATGTTAAAAAAATCTTTTCTCCATTAATTTTCCAGATATTTTTAAATAAGAAAATAGTAACTAGTAGATTTTAATAGCAGTATTAATTAAAATAGAGAGTTATGAGGAGTAAGGTCCATCAAAGCTTCTTGTATTCACATGTAAGAGAAAATATATGAATACCTTCTTGATACCGGAATTTATTCAGAAAATTAAAAATACAAGTTTATTCATCTAAATCTATATTGTCCCCTTCAAAGTAATCCCCATCGACTTTAACACACTTATGCCAGGGCTTGATCCAATCCTCGATACATTTTTTGTATTCGGTTTTCGGTATGTCCATCAGTGCTTCCTAAAATTTTTCCATTACTTCCTCTCGGATGACGAAACGCGTTCCCCGTATTGGTCTTTTAACTCGATTGAACAGAAAGAAGTCACAAGAAGCCAAGTCAGGTGAATTCGGTGGTTGTTGGATGGTATTTGTTGCATTTTTCGTCAAAAAATTATGAATAATGATGGCACTGTGCGACGGTGCGTTATCATGGTGCCAAATCCACGAGTTTTCTGCCCACAATTCTGGTCTCTTTCGGCGAATTGCTTCACGCAAACGTCTCATAACGCCCAAATAATACTCTTTGTCTATTGTCCGGCCTTCTGGCAAAAATTTATGATGCACTACACCGTTGTAATCCATGAAAACCGTGAGCATTACCTTCTTTTTTGACTGAAAATGACGTGGTTTATTTTGGTCTCGGCTCGTTTGGTGAATGCCATTCACTTGCCTGATGTCTGGATTGCATGTCGTACTTATAAACCCACGTCTCGTCTCCATTAATGATACTTTTGATAAATGTGGGATTGGATTCAGCCTCACAAATCCATGTCTTTTGCGACGTCAACACGGTCTCTTTTTTGCATGAAATTGAGGTCTTTTTACACCAAATTTGCTGCTACATGACGGAAACCCAAATCATTAACCAAAATGTCTTGGACGGATCCATAGGCAATGTTCAAGTCCTCCGCTATCTCTCTGATGGTTAATTTGCAGTTATTGACCAAAATTTCTTTTACTTTATCAATATTTTCGTTGGTTTTTGATGTCGATGGTCTGCTACTGCATTCATCATCTTCGATTGACTCACGACCACTTTTGAACCACTCGTGCCACTGGTAATTAACAGTTTTCTTTAGAGAATCGTTGCCGAAACACTTTTCCAACATTTGCAAAGTTCGCGCACCATTAAATCCGTTTTTTACGCAAAATTTTATACAAGTTCGTTTTTGCAAATTTAAATCCATTTCTAAAATTGTAAAAAGAATGCTCAGCAACAAAACTAAACTGAACAAACTGTAAAAAGAACTACATGACGAAATCACAAAATACAATACAGAATGTTTTAGAAACTACACTGCAACCCTAACGAAAAACAGAACTTTGTTGACTGCTACAAGACATATACTATATTATAAAAAAACAAAGCACCCTTTACAAAAAACTGACTGAACCTGGGCCAAAACAGACAAACATAAAGCAGACGCTTTTGCTGAACACCTTGCACAAACATTTACTCCACATGAGGACATATTAGACAGGACTCATTGCACTATAATCGAGATGGAACTATCCATTCCCTTACCCATGAGTCTTCCCCCTAAGGCAATCACTCCTTCCAAAGTTGCCAATTTAATCAAGCTTCTTCTCAAAAACAAAGCTCCTGGCTATGATCCGATTTTGTTCAATAGTAGTGCCCAGCTAACGGCCCCTTTTTCTAGTACTCGTTTAATTTGTAGCTTTTAACACATATTGATAGCATATTATACCTTATCTTTCTACATCGATAACCTGGAATTCCCAATTTTGAATTGGTGGCATGAAAATTCACTTCCAACAAGAATTGCTTTTAAACAAGCAAACCAAATTCCAGTGTGTAAATCTTTATCTTGTATAATATATTTATTGAAAAAAATAGAATAAAATATTTGAAGATAAATAATAAAATGTCAAGTTTTTGCTACATTTTTCGAAAAATTCGAGCTAGTATGTAAATATGATGACGATAATCGAGCTAAATTATTAATATCTACGTAATACGTTTAGACATATTTCGCGATAATAAAATTATAGGTTCACCGAATGGCTTCAATGTCATGTTGCTATGTAAAATTACTCTTGGCACATGTCCTAGCGATCTTCTTTATAATACTATATAACAGAATTATAGTTAGATTTCATAATAATTCCAAAATAGTATCAAATCATTAAGAATTCTCATACAGTATATGCTTAACACTAAGAAACCTCATGTCACCACTGATTTTACAGAAATGACTTACTATGAATGCAAGTCATAATATGGGCTTTAGTTTTTACTATAATTAAATTCGCTTTAAATTTATATGAATTATTGCATATACATGGACAAATTTTGAGAACTAAATACCTGTTATCTATACATTAACTTTGGTATAATCACTTTTATTATTGTCATCATTCTACAACTAATATTGATGTTGTACGAGTATTTGCCGACATGGATGTTCTCACAAGCAAAAACAATTAGAATGGGTAATATTTCCTTGTCAGATTTTGTCTAATACTTCAAGCTTTAAGCTTTAAAGTACTCAAAATCATTAGACGTCTATTACTGTTAGTAAAGGAATTTAATGAGATAGTGTATCTATGCAAATAATAACGTTCAAGTACTTTTATCCTTTCACAAGGGGTCAAGCTTAATTTGACAAAGTTAAGGCACTTAGAACAACATGTCCTCCGTAAGTGGACAAAGTTACATTCAAAATGCGCTTATAAGTATCCATTCCCTATATTTGTTTTTACGTTAATGAGTGTATACATTCATCTTTGTCAGAAACTTTTCAAATTCTACATATCTTTTCACAGAAAATGTTATCATAAATATTCTATTTTGAATTTGAAAAAAAATGTTCATCGGTTAGTGTCACTAATTAGTAAACTTTGACTTAAAAAAAATACTTTAAAATTAGTATATCTAGATGACCAGAGCAAATTTATGGCTGCAATATAGATATTAACTCTAAAGTATGTTTGCATACCTTATATCGAGTGTATTTGTTTGTTTGTTTGTTTGTTTGTTATCATTTTAAGTAACATTAGTACTGAAATGTATATTCTAAGTGCCATGCAACTAAGAGCGAAACAGGATACAGAAATTAAATTAGAATGGATAGTAAAGTGATTTTTATGAATAAGCATGGGACCATGCCTTAGCGTATATTATTCAGACTAATATCGAATGGCGTCAAACGTTTGCAGGTATTCTAATCAACAGTACTGAATATGAAGTCACTAAAAACATAATAAATCTTACTACCAACTTTTGTAATAAAAGCAAAAAAAAAATTGGCAAGCTAGAAGCACCAACTTAGGCATGAATAGGATCATTTTTATAGCGCTATGACGATGAGACCATTTGGCGACAGATGCTTCCTGAAGTTAACAATTACCAGTTTCGTAAGTGAAGCTGATTTATCATTAGTAGGCTAGATAAATGAGAATAAGTTAGATTTTTTGGAATTATTTAATGAGTTTTAGAAAGGTAAATTGGATATTAAACAGCTGATTCAGATACTTCCAATTTTCTTTTAATATGACCTTTTGACAAATGGATCAGACTTTTTGGCAATTATCAACTGATCTACCTTTTTAGTCTGCAAATAAAATTATATTTAATAATAGAACAGATTTTAAGCTTTAACGCACAATAACATTACATGACAGAGAAGCACTAGATTTATTTATAGTGAATTCAAAATTTATTTTTTGCATTTCAGACTCAGGGACACGACATAGCTAAGTAATTTCACATAACATATGATTATGAGAAATTATTTGTGTGTCGAACAATCTAGACTACCAAATGTTTAATATCTACATACTATTATAAAAATCGTAACATTGATGAGATACACAAAAGAAAAGTAATGAAAAATTACACATTCCATATTT
This sequence comes from Atherix ibis, assembly GCA_958298945.1. Classification (NCBI taxonomy): domain Eukaryota; kingdom Metazoa; phylum Arthropoda; class Insecta; order Diptera; family Athericidae; genus Atherix; species Atherix ibis. The sequence continues at coordinate 35,471,916 of OY282609.1, forward strand.
ACGCTATCAAAGGATATCGCGGTTGTCATTTGAATCATATGGTATCCAATATATAATACCATTAGTCTAGCTTTGAAATAATAAAATAATCTAATTTCAAACAAAAAATGTGTTTTTACTTTAATTTAACAAAAAAAAATGACTTGAAAGCGTAATTGTAATATTTAAGAGCTTTACATCGTAAAAAGATATTCTGGGTATGTTGATATTCAATTAATATATGTGCGATAGTGAACTGAACATTACAGAATGGATTAATAGATTAAGAATAGTTTCTCTAAAAGAAATTATGATTAAGAGCTGTAAGTCCAATCTGGTTTCTGAATAATTTGGCTATTCATTTAAGTAAGAATGTTATTTGATATGAAGTTTCAGTACCAAACCAGTGAAGGTATTTTATCATTTTAGAATAAATCGTTTTAGAAAATTTCAAACAAACAAATTGACAAATTAACATAAAATATTTTTCCCCTATTTTTTTGTAATTGCTGTACTATTGTATTATGTAGATTTGAGTATGTTTAGTTCTGATATGATCAATAACAACAGTGTAAGATAAAAAAAAATCAGTATTTTAGACAAACTTTTCAGCAAAAATATATGAAAATTAAAACTTTAAATTAAGTTTTTCAAAAAATAGAAGGCAAAAAATGTTCTACTAAAACAACGTAAGGAATTTTCCCAAAATTTGTCTTTCTCTTTAAAAAAAGAAGCGAATTTTATTGCGTACTCTTTTCTGAAGCTTCTCCATTTCCGTATTATTATAATAGAGCAGAAAATACTCTGCCAGAATAAATATATTACGGGAGTTTTGGAAAAGAAGGGAAAAATACATTAATTTTACTTGTTTATTTTTTTAAATTTATTTTTTGCTTGGCCTTCCTGAAGGATCCGTTTGAATATATTTAAATGCACTAAGTTTGCTTACTTCAAATTGATCTGTCATACATTAAGTAGTATGTGCAAACTAATTTAGTCTAACTATGACGTTTTGAGTGGTATCGTTTATAGTGTCTAAGGCTCGCTTCATTTTTTTGTATGTAAATTCCCTTAGACATGAGCTAGGGGAAATTTTTAGTGACCATGAAAACGTTGAGTTAGTTATATTTTGTAGTGTCAGTGCATGACAGTATACGAGTATTTGATCAGTTTAAAAATTTGACTTTTTATTTGATGAGTTTAAAAATTTGACTTGGGAATAAAATTGTTGGATCTAGTAACTCTACAAGAAGGAACTCTACACGAAAACAATTCTTAGTTTGCTGACCTTCGCTCAAAATATGTAAAATGGTTCGCAGAACGCCACAGGATTGGCAGATAAGACGTTTTTTAGGGTTTCTAAAAAAAAGCCACCTGTAAGGACGTTGAGTAGATTGCTTTGTTGGTAGTTGACCATTGAGATGCTAAAATGGTTTCACTATTAGTCCAGCCTGTATTTCTACAGTCGCATGGCTGAGGATGTTGTTTTCCATTCTGTTAATAGGCTAGGTATGGATAAGACGCCGGGTAGTTGGATCGGTCCATTTATAAATAAATAAATAAACTTCTGTGTTTAATTGTCATTGTGTTTTTATTTGCGGTGGCGTGATTAATTGTGCTTGATATATTACTAGTGGCTGTACAATCCTCCAAGATACTCTAAGCCAGATAAGTAGCATTATTGCTAAAGTGAACTATTGGCGCATTTATATGTTACTGCAAATGAACTACGTCTGCACCGCAAATATTTCTCTAAACCTAGTCTCATTATATCCCTTCGATAACAGGAAAACCCTAGGTATTGCCGTTGCACGTATAAGAAGATTCAATCTGCAGACATAGATTGAATCTTCTTTCTAGTAGTAAACAAGTCTCTACTTCCTCACTAAATGCTTCAGAATACCTTTAGTAGAAAACGTATGACTTTGCCAGTATACTCAATACTAACCGAAACTTTTCCAATTATTTCTATCTCAATTAAGTTAAAAGTATTATAACGAACGCCTACTCGAAAAGAAATTTATCCTCCTAACCCTTAATAATTTCAAAATTAGAGGCAGATTCTTTCACGTCTCTCTGCACTTCCAAAGTAACCTTTCGCATCCAAATTGAAAGCCTTAGACATTCACCGACGCGTCTATATAGAGTCGAATAGAGTTTATGTGGCGATCAACCTCAAGAGTACTTCCTTGTAGTTATAGCGGTTAATAGTATTTAATTTTGAGATTTGCACTGTAGAGTCTTTTTTGGAGCACTGTGGGCATAAAGTTGACGGTTTAAGATTCTGAATAGTTTTGGTATCCATTTCAGTAAGAATGTTATTTGATTAAAGTTTTCAGTATCAATCCAGTAAAGGTATCTCAGTTTAAATATGGGTATTCATTTATAATTAACTCTAAAATTAAACCATCAAACGAGCAACTAGTTTCAATATTATTATTTGGCGGTTGGCGGTCTGCTTGACCGGATTCAATTCACAAACTTTTTTTGTAGTTCTCGATTTAGTTTTCAATCATTTACAAATCTGTAATAGGAAGACTTGATTTGCTCTTTAATAAAGATGCAAGAAGGAGTCAATTTGTTTGCTGGGAATTGAAGAAAAATAAATAATTTGCTGCCACTGCAGTCGCTCTCACAGTTGTTGTTGTTGTTTTGATATTTACGATTTTTTTTTTCAATTTCTCCTGAAGCAGTTGGAAGACAAATTCTTTTTACAGGATAAATTGGAAACTTAGAACTAACCATATCTGTATCAGGAGGCACTGGAGCAAAACTTTACCCATATTTGAAAGTAGAAATAGTAAGACAGAAAAAAAAAGTAAAAAAAAAGAAAAAAGTACAATTGCACTAAACATACGAATGTGGAAAAAATATCGAACAAAGTAATATAAAGCATCGCGCGATCTTCAAACTACAGTAATATATCCACTCTCGGCTAGAGCTGAAAAAAACTCCCACATTGCTTATTATTTAGCTTTTATGTCAAATCCATTCTAGTAGACTCCCTTAAACAATTTTTACATAAATATGTTGTTCTCTTATATTTTCATCTACACCTCAATTTATCATTCGATTATATTCATTTTTGAAATAAGGTAAAACAAACCGCAAAAACTTTATTAAAAAAGCTAATTAATATAAGAAATATATTCAATAATATTACAAATAATATATTTTTTTATAACTTGTAATATTATTAAAAAAATAATATTTAAAAATGCAAAATGATGAAAATTATAAACAAATAACAAAAATAAATCGACTAAATTAATGTTACGTGCGATGATAAAATCTGAAAGCAAAAACTTCTATTTGTACCTTAACTAAGACGCGTTCTAAATGGAGGAACAAAAAAAATTCTTTCAAATACTGTTCTGATATTCGATTCCATGGTATCTCACTTAAACATACTCGTATGACATGTGGATTGTCTACTTGACTGCATACTCACTGAACTATTAGCTTAGCCCCACAGTACAAACATTCGGCAATGTGAAAAAGTATTTCATCTTCTCCAACAATGAATAAACACATCTATTCCATATCACTAGCAAATGAAAAAATATTTACATTTTGTAGGACATCATAACAGGGAGGGAATAGATACATTTAGTTGGTTATAAGCAAAAAAACTGAATTCCATTTTTAAGCTTTCAAGCAAACACAATCATGAACAGTAAATTAACTAAATTTCTGAGAAACAAATTAAACCGGGAAGTCCAATGATATTGGTAATGTTTTCGGATTGTAACAATTTTACAACAAGAAAGGAAGTCCGGTGAATATACAACAAAACGGCTTGAAACATTTGTCCAAATTAAAATCTAGTCCAGTGAATTTGAATTTCGAAATAAAACACAACAAGCAAGAATATTTGCGGTAACAATCAAACTGACTGGAAAATTTGTGGTGGCTATTTTATAACATAGAACTCCATACTGTTATTATATTGTGAATATCTGAGAAGCCAATTTTACGATATGTTCCTCTTACAGACTGTTTACATAATCAAAATTGATTTTGCATATGTCTGAAGGTATAGAAATAACATGACTGGTGGTTTTTGGAAAGACTGTGGAAATAAGTTCGTTTGCTTAGGTACTCTTTATCATTGCTGTTAAAAGTGAATATCTAAAGTCCTTCGGTATCTACGAATATACGAGTAAGAATCAGTTTTTTCAGTTGAATCAAAGTTGGAAAAATATTCAAATTATGTATACACAAAAATATAAAAACATACTTTCATTAAAAGTATTAATTATTTATACTTACATGTAAGTACACTTTCATATTTGGGTAAACTTCTAAACTTAACTATATTATAAATTTTTTTTTTAATTATTAGGATTCAGGCAAGTCTTTTAAACTACATTTTACTGATAATGACATCTAGTGTATGATATCTACAAACGTTGTCAATGTTACCTTCTTATTCATGTAAAAAAAATCAGTTTTTTCAGATATTTTATTTAAGGACTAATATTAGAAGCAGTAATACTACAGGAATAAATTCAAAATTACATTATAAGAAGCAAAACTTCAAGAATAAATTAAGCTATAAACATTGAAATAATACAAAATGACAAAATTTTTGCTCGGAATTCTGAAGAAATTTAGGCTGCGAGATGGGAAACTAAAATTTACTTGAATATCGAGTGCCTTAAATTTTCCAATTACTTTGAATTTATTCATAGATGTGCATGACAAATAACTTAGCTTATGATTGACGTTTTGCCTAAAACGGGGCTTCAAATAATCTTGAGTATATATCAAATTATCACTAACATAATCAGCGTCTCTATTAAATTTATAATATAAGTAATTATTAATCATAAAATAAAGATTATGACTTCTTTTGAAAATTTGTACCAAAATACACTGACTGGAAAGATTTCCTACTTATAAAGTATTTGTCTGACAAACAAATAATTTTACGGAAAATAAATTGATTTTAAATAAAAAAATTTTCTAAATTCTCTCGTATTTTAAATAATAATTCCAATAGTTTGTATAGTAAAACTTATCTAGAATAAGATTGGTATTTTGAGAAATATTATAAATAGTATTTATACCCATTTCCAATTGAAATCAGGAACAGACAGGATTAAAAAAACCACAGAAAAATTGCAATTGCTGAAAAATTAATTAGGCAAAAAAAGGATACCCGCATATGTACGTTGATTCATTAAAAATTCGCTTTTTTTAACATGCATTCACGACTGTATCCAGAACATACAATATGTAATGAGGCTTAATGATCCAACATTTGGTCGGAAGTTTTGCCGCAATGCGTTTGTATAAACTTATGCTAACTTCCCTTACCACCTTTCCATGTTATTCACTAAAGTCATATGACATGTAATCTACCACATTTGTTTTTCTGAAGAGTTAGCAAAAATATCAAAATATAGATAATATGATAGTCAAGTGCAACCATTGACGTTTTCGATATCTGACAACCAGAAATGTATCTAAATAGTTGAAATTAGTTTGTAAATCGCAAGTTGTAGCCAAAACTGAACGCAAAAACATATGCAATTAAATTCAACTGTTGTAAAAAAATTCATTTTAAAATTTAAAATGGTTTGTATTCATTTTCTTACTAATTTAAACGTGGAACTATATTAGGAAAGAAAAGATAATATTCGAATAAAATTTTTTTAACACTTAAGTAATGATGAATATTTTGAAGACAAATGTAACTTAATGAGAACTGTTCAAAGAATTTATCTTTTAATGAATGTGTTTGTTTGGTGGTGTCTTTGATACCTTTCTTATTTGAAAAATAATAATTTTGTTGAAGTTATTACTAAATCAAAAGTATTCCGTAATAATGCTATAAAATTAACAAATTTGAGTTTTTATTAAGCCTTAAAGAAACTATTTATCTAAACTATAGTAAACATTTTTTTAAATAATTTTAACTACAATACATTATTTTAATTAGATTTTTGCTATGAAAAGGATAATGTTTTATCCAAATTCTGATATAAGTTCCTTGCCCAGATAAAGGATAGTATTTTACACCACTTTTCAATGGATATATTGTACAATACATTTTGATTATTTTACAATAAATCATTTTAGAAAATTATTACCAAATTAACATAAAATGTTTTTCGCCGTTTTTAAATTTATTCCTAGTTCTAAAAATGATATTTTTTTGTGATTACTATACTATTATGCAGACTTAAGTATGTTTGGTTATGATATCAGTGATAACAACAGTACAAGATAATAAAAAATTCAGAATTATAGATAAAATTTCAAGCAAAAATATATGAAAATCTAAATTTTCTACTAGGTTTTTCAAAAAATAGGAGGCCAAAATGTTTTCCCAAAAAATCTAAATTTTCTACTAGGTTTTTCAAAAAATAGGAGGCCAACGAAAGGAATTTTCCCAAAATTTGTCTTTCTCTTTAAAAAAAACGCGAATTTTATTGCGCACAATTTTCTGAAGCTTCTGCATTTCATATTATTATACGAGTAGTTAAGCAGAAAATATTTTGGCAGGATAAATTTATTTAAGGAGTTTTTGAAAAGAAGTGAGAAATGCTTTAATTTTTATTTGTTTATTTTTTTAAATTTATTTTTCCCTCGGTTTATTTGTTCTATCGTATGACAGAAAATGGCCTTCCTGAAGTATCCTGTTGAATATGTTTAAATGCAAACAGTTTGCTTAGTTCAAGTTGATCTGTCACACATCAAGTAGTATGTGCGAACTAATTTAGTTTAACTATAATATAACGTTTTGAGTGGTATCCTTTATAGTCTCTATGACTCGCCCAATTTTTTGTATGTGTATATGCTTAAATCCGCTATTTTTCCATTAAAAAAAACTCATGTTTTTTTCATAGAAAAAAATATGTAGCAAGCGATAGCAAGTATTTTGAATAAAAACAACTTTATTCAAAATACTTGCTATCGCTTGCTACATATTTTTCCCATCTCTCAAAAAATTTGTGGATACCACGCCAAAAAAATTTGTTTTTTTTTCTAGTCAAACTACTCATCAAGCCATTTTCGGACGTCTTCGTAAGAATCGAAGTGCTGCTCAGCGAGCGCGTGGCCCATCGACGAAAACAGGTGGAAGTCAGAAGGGGCCAGGTCTGATCAATAAGCGGGTTAGGGTAACACCTACCAGTTGAGTGTCTCTAAGTAGTTTCGAACCATTTTTCACGTGTGCGATGGTGCGATGTCGGGGAGTAAAATAAGCGTGTCATGTCTTTGTTGATAATCTGTCCTTTTTTCACCCAGAGCACGGTGGAATTTGATCAGTTGTGAGTGATAGCGGTGGGCATTGACAGTTTCACTAAGTTCCAACATCTAATAGTAGACGATACCCTGTTGATCCCACCAAACGCACAGCATCGTCTTCCGTCAGAAGCGATTTGGTCTTGGGGAAGATGTTGATGGTTGCCCGGGATCAACCCACGATTTCTTGCGTTTAGAATTCTCGAAATATATCTCCTTTTCATCGCTTATCACAATCCAATGCACGAACAACTTTCTTTTTTTCTGGCAAGCAAGATTTCGCATGTGTTTTGGCGTCGATGCATCTGCCTATCGTTCAATTCATGCGGCACCCATTTTCCGATCTTTTTAATCTTCCTTATGGCACGCCGACACATGGAAATGTCTGGTTGAGTAACACCCAATTGCTTCGCGAGCATTCCTTGCAATTGGGTATTGTTTTCATTTAAAAGAGCCTGTATTTAATTCTCCACAACCTTCATAGACCGATTTTCACGCTTAGTGTTCCACAAGTCAAAATTACCATCTTTGAACCGACGAAACCAATCTCGGCACGTTGTTTCCGATAAAGCCTGTCACCATAAACCTCCATAAGCATTCGATGCGATTTGGCAGCCGATTTCTTCAAATTGAAGCAGAAAAGCAGAGCATCTCGCATATTCTCTTTTTCTGGCACAAAACTAGACATGATTACCAAAGAATAATGTATGTTGTTGTACGAAATTGCTAACAATGTGCACTGATTAATGTTGACAGACGTCAAACTCATAAAAAAATTATGGCGTGCCCATTGTAGCTTAATACGGTCACTCACGTTATCTATGACCACCCCTTGTAAAGTCCCTTATACATGAGCCAGGGGACATTTTTAGCGACCATGAAAACGTAGAGCTAGTTATATTTTGTATAGTATGATAATATATTTGATCAGTTTAAAAATTTGACTTGGAAATAAAATTGTTCGATCTAGAAGCTGCACAAGATAGAACTCTAAGCGAAAAAATTCTTATTTTGCTGACCTTCGCTCAAAATAAGTGAAATGGTTTGCAGAATGCCATAGGATTAGCAGATAAGACGTGTTTGGTTGTTCCCAAAAAAAGAACCACCTTTAAGGATGTTGAGTAGATTGCGTTGTTGGTAGTTGGCCATTGAAATGCTAGAAAGGTTTCGCTATTAGTCTAGCCGGTATTTCTGCAGCCACATGGCTGAAGTTATTGTTTGCCATTCTGTTAATAGGCTCGGTATAATAGCAATAGCTATAAGTATAAGACGCCGAGTGGTTGGATCGGTCCATTTAGAAATAAATAAATATGCTCCTGTTTTTAATGTTCTTATGTTTTTATTTGCGATATAATCCTCAAATCATTATGTGGAAATTATGAGAAATGAACACAGCTATGCTCAATATGCCGCGCCTATTAATCTTTTAGCCCAAATTGACTAGCGGATAAAGCATATTACTCTCACGTATAGGTTTTTTTTTGGAAACCGCACAAGTCCTACCTGTAAATATTGTGGTGTTTTGCTGACTATACTACATGTTTTTAGCAAACTGCAGAAAACCAGGAATGAGGTTCTTCTTATTGTGAACCTCGCATATCTTACAATTTCATTTCTTAGCGTATTTTTAGCCTGCTTGAACAACAAACATGGCAAAAAAATTCTAACTGATTTAGATTTTGTAATGATGATTAAGATAACTGATTAACTACAGGGAACTTGTCATAACATAAAGTTGCGAAATTATGTTATGGCCATGGTGCTATAAAGTGGGTTCATGTTCAAGAGACTTTACATACAAACAAACAAACAAGTCTTTAAAAGAATTTTCAAATATGAAGATATTTATAATTGGGATATAAAAGGATTTTTCTAGAGTTAGATATTTAGAAGCAATTTTCTCACAAATGAGTGAATGGGAATCACTCATTTTTTGAGTATTAGCAAAAATTCGAAGTGACTTTACTCTCTAAATAAGATTATTTTTGAATTTTTTTTCTTATAATTGCAAGGCCCGCAAAATCTCACCAAATGCACACTGGCATACTTAAGATCAGCAAACATACTGAAGACTTAGTCCAAGAATGGCGCGACAACCAGAAGTCCGGTCTCGGCCCGCTGAATCAAAGAACGTCAAACGTTTCGATTACGTATCGCGGCATTCTAATTTGACTAACCTTAGCATATAGAAATTTTTAACGCACTGTAATTAAATTATTCCACTATGCCAATAATGTAAGTAAGTATTAGTTATTTAGTTGTCTAACCAGCATCAGCTGTTAACAAATAGCGATACTTAAAAGAACTTCAAGATCAGAATGCATACTATTATACTGTGTATTATCACTGACCATGATGGAATACATTAAATTTTGGATAAAAAAGCAACAAAATGCCATATTATGGCATATGAAAATACAATGCAGGTAACACTGAAACAAATTTAATATATTTAAGTATTTGAATCGTTATCTAAAAACTTATGCATTCTTATGAATACTATCAAAAAGAGTTTTGTTTTATGGTCACTATAATACGAGAATTAATTGTGACATGAATTACAATTATCTTTTTCATGCTTTACCAAATTGCGCAATATGTCAAAATTATTTTTAATGTATGATTATTTTTAAGAAAATCCATAGAAGATATCTTTTTATTACGTTCACTTATCATTATATATTTTCCTAGATATATTAAAGAATGCACATTTCTTTATTGTATTAAACTTTCATATTATTTTGTAATTTATCGAATGATTTCTTTACGATTAAATTTTATAGGGACATTTTTATACAATCTAAGGATACATTCATATTTTTGCATAATTTCACTATGGTTTAAGATAATATATTAATTTTGTTATGATATCTTTTCCAGCAAAGAGTACATTATGTTTTGACTGTCGCGCAAAATTAATTAAATTGAAATCTTAACAAAAATTGTTATTTGTTTCTTTTTAATTAAGATAACTGTATCAACATTGTAAAAAAAGAATACTGATTAATTTAATTCTTCCTTTGTTATTAGCTTTTGTTTTATATAATTTTTAATCTAAATAACCAGGCAATAAATATTGTTTTCTTTTATTCTTCAAAAAAAGGGGAATATTCTTTTGTAAGAGAAACAATTATTCTATAAGAAAAGATTTTTTCACCATGACTAAATCATGCCCTATTTTGTCGTTTTCAATTTTAGAAACCTATTACAATGTACGGAAAAGTTAATGTCTTTTTTAGAAACAATCATTATTATTTATAAATTGGAATAAACATTTTAATTTAAAAACAATAATAATAGTAAATTTGTTCTACTACTGATATCTTAGCCTATCGTTCTACGATTTGTTAACAGAGATAAATATTATAATCTTATATTTTTTTGACGCAAAATGGCTTCAAGAAGTTAAAATAATCTATGAAAACTAACAAGAGGTACTTCGTATTAAAGAAAATATTTAACTTGATTCTCAAAAACTTAAGATATTATATTTTTCAAACAGAATATATTATTATGAAAATACTAAGTTGTAAATTTAACTAGTATTATGAGAATACTAAGTAGTAGCACCAAGACTTAATTTAAAAATTTAAGAGAGTATGCGAAACGCCATTTTTTCGTATACTTTCTTTAATTTCCAAAGTAAATTCTGATGCCAACAAATAGTAAAATTACGTCTTATTGTAATAGGTTTAATACACTAACTATCATTTAACACGTCTGAGAAGTAGCCGACCTAATAAAGAAAACACAAAAAATTTGGGAAAAAATATCAGTATTTCTCAATATAGTCTCCTTTTAGCTTAATACACTTTTCCTAGAAATGTTCAATAGCTTCGATATCCTGATTATAATAAGAACCTTTGAGCTCCTTCAAAAAGCCCTTAAACGCAAAACTTCACCTCTTCATTGTTGGCAAATCTTTTACCACCGAGTCATTTTTTTTTAAGTTTGTAAATAAAAAATAATTTACGGAAGTGGGGGGGGGAGGTATTGTTGTCTACATCCAGCAAATGAGTATGTGAATAAACAATTCAAAGTTTAAGTCATTGATTTTGAACATCGCGATAACGGATTGTGAACTGGTGCATTGTCTTGATGAAAGAACACTTTCTTTTTTGAGCATAATACTCGCCATTGATTGTTTTTCCTTTCTGAAGATTATCAATGAAAAATATCCTACGCGCATTCTAAAAAACAGACGCCATGATCTTTTTAGCCTTCTTTGAAGCTAATTGTCCCTTTTCAGTCTAGTGGTTTAACTGTTCCTTCATCTTAGGTATGAAGTAATGGACCCGTGTTTTATCCATGCCAATCAACCGACGCAAAAACCCCATTATATTACTACAAAATATCGCCACACTTGATTAAAACATGCTCACGACGATGTATATGTTCTATTGTGAGCAAACGCTGCACCCATCTTGCGCACAGCTTCCTCATGTCCAAATATTCTGTCAATTTGCGATACACAGGAATTTTTGAAAAGCCTACCATGTCCGCTTGCTGGCGCGACCATCCAATGCTATTTGTCGACTTTCTTCACCATTTCTGACTTGGTCACCTCATTTGGGGAACCACTGCGATGTTCGTCTTGGCAGTTCTTACGGCCTCGCATAAACTCTGCCATATTTTATTAGTGAAAATTCTGCCATATTTTATTGCTGTCAACCATATTATATTATTGTAATATTTTATGGTCATAAACAAAGGAGCAGACTCCTCCAGAGTATCGCATAACGATGACCAATTTTTTCCATGATGACAAATTTACTGAGCGCAGCATCATCAAACTTCAAACTTAAGCTCTATAGTAGTCATTTTTTTCGAACAACAACCGCTATTTATACGTCAGATGGGGTACTTCTTGGCAATCCCTCCTATTTTGACAAAATTTCGACACTAGCATAGTAAGCAAAAGAACTGGCGCTTTATATTGTCCGGTCATAAATTAAACAAACTTAAATAGTGTAAAGTGAAAAATAGTTTAATTTGTTTCAGGAAGTGCCTCTTAGTATAATGTAAAAATTAAAATATGGTATAAGATAAGTTTTCTATTGAAATTTATATAGCTACAAAATACAAAATTATTAATGAAAATTTTAGTATTCAATAAAATGTTAAAAATATTCTTTTATAAAAATGTCAGTAAATATATTATTATCTAGCTTATATATAAAAATGTAATTTAAAAGAAAATTCTTTTTTCATATAAATGTTCAGGTGTTGTTAATTAATTCGTAGCGTTTTTTTGCAAAGTTTCGTGGTATATTATGAGAGTACCATTACAGAAGCGTTATTCAAAGTATTTTCCTTCGTTATCCACTACTTTTTGCCATCTTTCTGGTAATGCTCGGATACCGCGTCGAAAAAATTCTTCTTCTTTAGATTCGATGAAAGAATCGATCCAATTTTTGGTCATTTCGTAGTTATCGAAGTGCTGCTCTGACAAGCCATGCGCCATGGATCGAAACAAATCATAATCAGATGGGGCAATGTCTGGTGAATATGGCGGGTGAGGCAGAACTTCCCATTTCAGCGAATTTAAATAAGTTTTCACGACTTTCGCAACATGGGCTCTTGCATTGTCGTGGAGAAAAATTACTTTGTGGTGTCGATATTTATGTTGCGGCCGCTTTTCTTGTAATGCTCTGTTCAAACGCATCAATTTTCGTCTGTATACGTCCCCAGTGATGGTTTTACCCGGTTGGAGGAGCTCATAATAAATAACACCCAGCTGATCCCACCAAATACACAGTAAGATCTTCTTTCCATGAATATTCGACCTGAGGGACGATGTCGATTCATGACCGGGCAAGCCCCACGATTTTCTGCATTTGGGATTGTCGTAGAGTACCCACTTCTCGTCACCAGCGACGATTCGATGCAGAAATCCCTTCCTTGCCTGCCGTTGGAGAAGAATCTCACAGGTGACTAAACGCCGTTCGACGTCCCTTGGCTTCAACTCATGTGGAACCCACGTTCCCTATTTTTGTACCATTCCTATGGCTTTCAGGCGTTTTCCGACCGTCGAAAAGTCGACTCCAAGTGATGTGGACAACTCCCGGAGTGTTTGGCACGGGTGTTCATCGAGCAACGTCACCAAATCTTCATCTTCGAACTTTTTCGGCTGTCCGGGACGTTCCATGTCTTCCAAATCAAAATTTCCATTTTTAAACCGCGCAAACCACTTTCTGCAAGTTTGCTCAGCAAGAGCATGTTCGCCGTAGACATCCACTAAAATACGATGACTTTCCGCGGCACTTTTCTTCATTTGAAGTAAAGGAGTAACACTCCCCGCAACAACGATTTTTCGGGCCCGAACTTCGACATGTTCGACACTGCGCAACAAGTGATATTCTGGGAGAATATTTTCTTTTGTATGTGTGACTATGGATAGTTGGCTACCGCCATCTTTTGTAAAACGCTACGAATTAATTTCAGCACCGGTATTAATTTTGTTTTTAATCATTTCTATTTATTTAGATGAATATGCATACCATCACCTCACCAAATACACTCGAATATATACACAAAAAAGTGTACTTCCTGAAGATACACTTTTTTGTATGCCATAAATGTTACCAACTTTCGAAAAAACTCTTTCTTTAGCAAAGTTAATGTATCCGAAGATATCTTCGTAACTATCGTTAGTAATGCTCAGTTGCTAAAATTTTTATATTGCTGGAATGCAATCCGACTGAAAACACTGAGGCAATTTTAAACTTATTTCATCTGAAATTGCCCTAAACCAATTTTTGCTTAACCGATAGCATTCTTCAAACCTATAAAAATCATAAGAATAGAAATAAAACTATATACTCGTACAGTGATATGTAATTTTATATTTTATAATATTGTTTCCTTTGTTATATAATTAAACTATTGAATTATTTTATTTATTGAAGTTTAATGATTTAATAATGAAATCTTAAAATTAGCTTTTAAAAAAACGCTATTAGGACATTAAAAGACTTTTTAAACGGTGCCCGAATACCTTTCCCATTTTCTGCCAAATCCAAAGGATTATTTTTACTCCGCAATATATTTTTTCAATATGGCGAAAGGAAGTCGCTTCTTCGTCATCACTGCTATCAAAAAAAACATTTAATACTTTTGATTTTGAAAAAAAACACAAACTAACCAAATTCAATGCAAAACTAGAACAATAAAATTGAAAATTACAAACTGTCAAAAATTACCTCTTTTATTTTATAAAACTTATTTGTAATCTAGTAGACAATTACTTTTTTCCGATTTACCTAGCATAGTTAATGATGAATCATTTTCGGCGTTTCGAATAGTGTAGTTCCACCACCGAATTTAAAGCAAGTGAACATAAATGTGTCCATATAACTTTTACTTTTTACCATAAAGCATGGTTTTTCATTTACATACATAAACAGCAATGGAATACCACAAGAAATTAATGGTAAGATATATAAGAATATATTTATATAAATGCGTGAAATGAAATCCTTAAAGAAGACTAAAAATACTAAAACAAAACGGACGATATCGACAAATATTTCGACTTCTCAAACTAACATGAATCTTTCGCTACAAAACCTTCTGAAAAATTGACAGTAAAACTATATAGAAAGAACATGCCTATATACAATTTTTTTTTTAAATTTTGATTCCATTAACTTTAGGGTTAATTTATATTTTTACTATAGATTTATCAACTTACTCAAAGTTTAGTAAAATATCAGTAAGTAAAACAATAAATCCTCTCAAAAATAAACAGAAAATTAGGAAAAAAATCAAAAAGCTAAGATTGAGTAAAATGATAGAGTTACGTCCCATATAATGTACATTCGGCTTAGCTAAATTGAGAGTTGTTATAGGGTGTTCTGAAACTTTTTACGATTATAGAGTATCCTAAAAATTACTAGAGTATACCCTATAATCGGATAAAATTTCAGAACACCCTATAACCGGATTTTACTGTCCTTTTGAGGTGCATTAGGCTCCAAAAATTTGGATTTGGAGACAACATAAAATTGCTATCTCTAAACAATTTATCTAAACTTTATTCATGTAAAATTGTATATCATATAAAATTTAAGAAAAATATTTGTCAAACAAAATTAACACTTTCAACATTTACAGAATTATGTTAAGTAGACAAATTTATCATAAATTGAATAAAAATTTAACCATTTTCAATGTTTGACGTGTTCGTATACTGATTAAATTGAAATAAGAGACAACTTTACAGTAATTTAAAAAAAAATATGCATGTAATTGGGAGGTTATTCAATTTTAAATGTGAAACTTTAACTTTTTTATTTTGTGAAAAGGGTTGTACTTGCTGTACATACGAATCCTTCCATTAACTCACCTACTATTCTATAACCAATTTGACCAAATCTAACACTTTCTATAATTTAATGTATCGAAATATTGTAAGGATATTCAAAATTCCTTTAGCGAAAATAATATATAAAAAAATCGCGTTAACCAAAAATTTTATAAAGCACTATCCTTAACTAAATAATCGTCACATCAATTTGGACTCTGAAAAATTCGAACGAGCGTAGGTGATTTTGTTGAATGAGTACAGTGTAGTCGGACCTTATCGGAATGAAGTAGACCAACCTTAAAGTTCAAGGGTCGATACAAGGCAGGATAATTTTATTTACTTTTTTTTCATAATTTCTATTAGTATACTCTTTAGCTGCATTTTTATAAGCACACAATGACTAGACATTTCGAAATCCCTGTGATACCATTAGCGATGTTAGTGTTAAATGAAAATTGGTTACTGGTCACAAATGGTGGCTAAGTACTCACAGAGTGGATGAAATTCTCCAAATAATATACAAAAATAGCCGCGTTGACACAAAAATATAATCAAAGCAAAAATTCGCAACATTATTTTATGAATAGCTCAAAACCAGCATAAATGCCATTCGGAGCATGGGTGGGGAACCCTTGTGGAAAAAATATCAACAGAATATGTTTGTGTACAATTTATATAGTCCAAAATTATCCATTTATGAGTGCTCCACAAATTTTGTGGAAGACTATAAGATTGCCTCTGTTATTAAATAAAATAGCAAGTTTGGACATACTGACACAGGACATTAATATAAATTTCCAATGGTAATCAAAGCAATGGGGGTGATTATATTGGCACTTAATATTGTTACTGTTCACCCTGCTGGAAATGGGTTATCGACTCTATTTTGCTATTCAGCAGACATAAAAATAGAAAACAAAAATATCTGTGTATAAAAGCTGTATAAAAATTTAAAATATATTAATAGTTATGGGGATGGTAAATAAGGGTAAAAACCAAAGAACAATAATACAAAAAGAGGCAGGAAAAAAGGCTAAAAAATATACAGACAATATTGAATTTTGATAAGTAGTTATAAATTTAGATCTGAACAGACAATCATACGGATAACATATGTAGATAGACGTTTGAGTAATGGGTTTATTGAAATGATATACGCTGCCAATATTATTATTTATTTTCAAAGTGCATATTGCATATTTATTTCCATTTAACTCTTTGCAATTCGTATTTGGAAAAACCACGGACCTTCGATTCAAATCTAAGTTTGGCACAGTTAAAACCTAAATAAATTGACTTTAGTAGATTATATTCTATTTACAGTGTACAATTTGTTTTTATTAACCATTAACCGCGATACTCTCACCCACTGTTATCCTACCACATACTCCCACATAGTTCTGGTATCACACATGAGTTGCGACGATAAAAATATATCAAATGCGATAGAAATTCTACACAACAAAATCAAATACAAACTATTGATTCAAATTATCTTCATATTTGTGTGCATTAAATTCAATTGCAAATTAAAAGCATACAATAATATTTGTTGTAAAATTTAATTAAATATGTTTTCAAAGCAATTTGTTGCACTTTGATAAAAATATTATTTTGTACACCAAATGCATATGCAATTTTCCTTTACAAAAATATTGAAAAGTTGTTGATTATCATTTAATATAAATTAAATCAGTTTAAATATCCAATACGATCTAATTCCAAAAATATTGTTTATAAATTGAATAAAATCCCAAACTCTAATTAAACCAAATACCCTTAATTAGTAGTATTAATCCAAAAAAATTTTACTTAGTTTTATAAATTAGTGTCCCCTTCAAAGGAACCCCCATCGACTTTAACACACTTATGCCAGCGCTTGATCCGGTTTTTATATTCGGTTTTCGGTATGTCCATCAGTGCTTCCTGCGATTTTTCCATTACTTCCTCTCGGCTGTTGAAACGCGTTCCCCGTAATGGTTTTTTAACTCGATTGAACAGAAAAAAGTCACAGCGAGCCAAATCAGGTGAATTCGGTGGTTGTTGGATGGTATTTGTTGCATTTTTCGTCAAAAAATTACGAATAATGATGGCACTGTGCGACGGTGCGTTATCATGGTGCCAAATCCACGAGTTTTCTGCCCACAATTCTGGTCTCTTTCGGCGAATTGCTTCACGCAAACGTCTTATAACGCCCAAGTATTAATCTTTGTTTACTGTCCGGCCTTCTGGCAAAAATTCCTGATGCACTACACCGTTGTAATCCATGAAAACCGTGAGCATTGCCTTCTTTTTTTGACTGAAAACGACGTGGTTTTTTTTGTCTCGGCTCATTTGCTGAACGCCATTCACTTGCCTGCTGTCTGGATTGCGTGCCATACTCATAAACCCACGTCTCGTCTCCAGTAATGATCCTGTTGATGAATTTGGGATCGGATTCAGCCTCGCAAATCATGTTTTTTGCGACGTCAACACGGTCTCTTTTTTGCATGAAATTCAGGTCTTTTGGCACCAACTTTGCTGCTACACGACGGAAACCCAAATCATTAACCAAAATGTCTTGGTCGGATCCATAGGCAATGTTCAAGTCCTCCGCTATCTCTCTGATGGTTAATTTGCGATTATTGACCAGCATTTCTTTTACTTTATCAATGTTTTCGTCGGTTTTCGATGTCGATGGTCTACAACTGCGTTCATCGTCTTCGATTGACTCACAACCACTTTTGAATAGTTCGCGCAACATTAAATCCGTTTTTTACACAAAATTTAATACAAGTTCGTTATTGCAAATTTAAATCCATTTCTAAAATTGTAAAAAATCGCCAATACTCACAGAGATAGATGTACTCTTGGCTACGTAACTTTTGCAAATGTCAAGCTATGATGCTAAGATTTAGAGGGAATATCAACAACAGATTTACCAACTTAACAAAAAAAACAGAACTCAAATCGGAACGATGGGAGCGCCATCGTTCCGGGAACTTTTGGTATAGTTTAATATAGAATTGAAGCGCCAAGTTGAATTTTCAATATTGAATACAAAGCATACCTTACAAAGGTAACATTTTAAGATATGAAGACATTGTATTTTTGTACATATTGCTGCAATAATTAATCATAACAAATATATAAAATCAATGGAACCCCATTTGGGAAAATCGTCTGTTTATATTTAATTTTGCAAACCAATTCATTACTTTTCAAGCAATTAGAGCATTCGGACTCCAGGAAAAATTAGTTGAACGATAAGGAACTTTGCCTTTCATTTAAATATATAATTTATTTTTACGGTAAACTTTACTTAAAAACGAAATTCGCAAATCCCTGATATCCAAATAATTAAAGCAATTGTTGGCCAAACACTTAATTATCGGAAAATATTTTAATACATTCACTAATAAAGCTGATTATTTATAAAAATATAAATTAGGTAAAAAATAGATTTCAGGTACAGAAGTTTATCAATAGAGGTTGTCAAATCTACTGTGCGGCCGTATTTAAAACGTAAAAATCTTCTATCACCCTCTGTTATATTCAATAAGGTTTGCAATTTATTCATGGAAGCGCTTGGAAGTTATTTAAATATTCTTATCAAAATAATTGTTTTTTTTATTGCAACTTATCGTGCATTTCTTCATAGTTGTCATAATCTGCATAGTGTGCTCGCTTTCAATCTAACTGTGGAGAGTTTTTCTTTACACAATTCGCAGCCCAATAAGATAAAGATCCGTGAATATTGCTGCCACTTAAGTAAGTGCTGAATGAGGATCCAAATTTATCGGTTTCAAGGCGTTGTCAACATTTGGGACTGTATGCCGAAATAACATGGCGTATTTTGCGGTTGAATTTGAACTCTCATCCTTACAAAATTCTTATCACATAAGAATTGAATCCGTTGAATCATTCGCAAGCAAATACCGTTAATTTGCTGATTTTGTTTTGGAGTAACTTGAAAATTATGCTGATTTTTCCAAGAAAATTATATAGATGAGGTGCATTTTCATACTTTTAGATCGGTGAATAAATCAAATTGTTATTACTGGGCTAAAGGCAATCGACAAATTATTTACGAGGAATATTTAGGTTTAAAAAAAGCGACAGTTTGTTGTAGTTTATGGCACGATGGTATCATCGGTCGTTATTTTATTTCCAAATGTGGAAGCAGTTGCCGTTATCATCAATGGCGAGCAATACAGATCAATGATACTTTTTGTAATCAGAATTGGTAGATATTTATTAAACAAATTTGTGGTTTTAACAAGACGGCACTATGTTGCACACAGCCCATGCTACAATCGATTTATTATGGGAAAGGTTTAGCTAGTCACTAATTTTAAAAAATTCAGATGTGCAACGGCTTCCAAGAAGATATGATTTAACAACTTTAGACTTCTTCTTATAGGTTTTTTATATGTCAGTGGTGTATGTCAATAAACCAGTAATTATTGATGCATTAAATTGATAATTTAACTGAAAATACGTGAAATAAGGCTGGATGAAATCACATAGTGATCGAAAATTGGTACTACCCTTTAAGATTCTGTAAACAGAGCAAAGGCGGCATTTGAATGATTTTATTTTCGAAACAAAATTGCATAAATTATACTTCAAAATAAAATAAAAAAATTTGCTCTGCCACATTTGTTGTTTGTTTTATTTATTTTTTAAATTACACTAATTGAAAAATTCTGTATTTTTCTTCATTATTCTTTGTTATTGGTAACCCATAATTTTTGTATTATATTTTATTAATTTTTCAAAGTAAAATAAATTTTATTTTTATTTTGAAAGCTTTTAATATTATTTGAAATAATAAAGTTTATAGGTTTATTTTCAGTTAGTACGGCAAATAAGATTTATGGTTCATTGTAATTCCACGGAATTTTTTTTATAAGGATAGATTGTTAATAGAGAAATAATTTTAGGTAATAAAAAAATCTAAGAATCGAGGTAATAAGAAATTCAATCCAGAAATAATTTTTGATTGGCGATCTATTCAATATTTAGTACAAATGATGAAAAACGGAAGAACAGAGCAAAATAAATCATTTCGTATACCAACACAATAATTATCCATAAAATCATAACACTCTTATTAACTATTGACAGTACTATCTAAGATGCACGCACACCTTCCTCGTAAGATTTTAATAATAAAAAACTTTTTACTTTGTCGCGTTCCAATTAGTTTCAAACCTAGAACAATAGATATTTTATGTTACGATACACTTGCAAATATAATTTTTTGGAATACGTAGATTTGATCTGAGTTTATGAAAACTATGATAGTTTTAATTTAAGTGATAATCATACATTACATATCGCCACATTTTTAAATTCGGATATACTGATCAAAAAAGATTTTAGAGAAAAAGTAACTCTTTTTTATGTCCTTATTGTGGGACATATGAAATCTGTGGAAATCAGAGTCTTTAGCTTTTTTTGAAGGGAAAATGTAGATGCAGTAATGCAAAATTCTAGAATACTGAAGTATTAGAGTAATTATTTTAAATTTCATAACACAAACTAAATATATCTAGTGTACCAATCTTACAGAAACTAAACATAAAATAAATCAATCTATCCGAACTAATTATTTCCATACTTAATTATTACTATTTAAAGTTCTAAAGATAAGTCTATCTGTTAATGAGTATAAAAACCCGATATTAATTCAAGAATTTACATTACATTTTGTAAGTTTCTCTACATTTAAAATCAGGTACTCATTTTTTCTAGTTGTTTTCATTTTCGTATATTATTATAATTATTTATCAAAAAAAACAACCAATAATAAAAAATCATATCCAAAAATAAGAGCTTTGAGATAAAATACAGTACAACTATATTTTCACATTATCATTATTACATTAATGAACATTCGTTTCCAATTATCATTTTAAAAAAAAGACTAAAATATTTACCTTTAATATTAAATGAAGCTGTTGGTACGTAATTATGCAAACTATTGAACATAAAAAAAATGCATTTCCATATTCAGCGAATAAAAGCTTATGGAAACACCATGAAAACAAAATGAATTAATTTTGTTCACAGAATTTAATTTTTTTTATAAAAATAACAATAAAATTGTATATTAGTTGCTATTATGACAAATGCGCTAAAATCCACTTAGATTTCGAAGTAATTAGAAATCCTACATAAATAAATTCATTCGAGTTAAAAAAATCTATTGTTCAAACTAGAAACGTAATTTTTAAAAGTTAGTGATAATTTAAAAATGAAAAAAAAAATCTGAATACTTAGCAAATGTTGTTCAAAAATAACTCATGTATTTTTTTCTGAAACATTGACTCTTAATACACTAAACTCAACGATACGATGCCATAATTAGTCTACTAACAAATATAAATACTGCAGTAATTAGTGAAACAGCTGGGCATAGCGCAAAAATTTTATTTTCCTGAATTCAGTTTCAAAAAACATATCTTAACATTCTAATTTCTACGTTGTTATTTTGCGCTCCAGAACTTTTATAAATTTTTCTTCTTAAACAAAATATAATATGTTAACTTAATAATATGCATTTTTAGTTTTATGCCATTGTTACTGTTAAAGTTTGTTTTTATTAAATTTAAAACTATTTAAATTAAGTTTTCTATTTAAACCATAGACGATGTTAAACAAGTTTGAGTAAGAGGTTTTCTTAAAACTGTGACCACAAATGGATTAAAACTTGATGCAAAAATGAAAAAAAAACTTAAAATATTTATTTAAGGACTTTTATTTTAAGCTATAAATGATTACTTATAATTTTATTATATAAATAATCAAAAACACAGATACTCATTAAAAAATATTTACGATTGTGACTTTTTAGATTTACCAAAACTCACCTAACATATAATACAATGCGGGAATCACCAACGATACCTGCATATGGGAGGGACTACTTGAATTATAGATCAAGAATAACATATATATTATTAACAGCGTCAACGATGTTCATTGATTTGACTCTGTGTGGAAAGATTTTGAATCAGAAGGCAACCATGTCCCATCACAGAGTCTTATCATTTGTGGATCAAAATAATCCCCATCACAAATGACTGCACAGTATGTGGAGGCGTAATTAGAGCTTTTGTGGGAGCATATTGTAAGAAATATCGCCCACTCCGATAAGCCACTAATCATACCATTCAAAGGGAGAATCTGGATGCATTATCATGACTTCAAGATTAAATTTTTTTTTCGGGAATATGAAAAGTATTTTAAAAGTTCAAAAAATAATTTTGAATGATCCAACTGTCAAACTTTGAATCGTTCAAGATAAAATTGATTCAGATTCTACTGAAGAACATTTCCCTGGATGCTTTATGTCATGTTGGCCTCGAATTCTTCCGATACATGAAGCAAACAAAATGGCCGCATAGAGGCTGACAGAATTGTAACACTGAAATAGGAACGATTAAACTATTCAAAAATTCAAGGACTGCACAAAGAAGAATTTGCTCCAAGTCCAGAGAGATATGCATAACCTGTTTGAATACAGGTCGGCCAATCTGACATATTCATAATCGAAAATAATAAAAAGGATTGTAACTGACTAACTGAAAGGAATGGCGCTAATGATGCTTCTCAAACAATGTTGTCAACGCGTATATCGCGCTGAAAACTCCGTGATGATAGCACTTCACAATATTCAGAAAGGCTTGATCAACTGTGGATATCATATACACAGTGGTTGATTTAGACCATAAGGCAGTTGAATGAAGGCGATGGAAACAAGATACTAAACAATACTGCATCATCGTTATACTGGATGTAAAGAACACGTTAAGATTCGGTGAGTGGAGTAGTGTTTGGGATGCACCTCCCTACCTGAAAGTTACCGAGTACATCAGCATGATAATTGCAGACTATCTAACCGATAGAACACAGATATACAATAATGGAAATGGGATGAAACATACAGCATCAGTAGCCAGTCCCTCGAGGCTCGGTCTTCGTCCTATTATCATGGAATATTATGTATGAGGCGCTGCTCAAACTCCTGATGCCAAAAAAAGAAACTTTGGTTAGTTTTACTGATGATATTGTGGTGATCGCTGTTGGTAAATTCATTGATGAGATCACAGAAACCACAAATGGTGCAGTTCACATTATATGGCAGTAGCTACCATCAGTAAGCCTGGAACTTGCTTGTTAAAAAACTGAGGTAGTATTAGTGAGAGCAGGAAAGTAAAAGAGACCATCGTTGTCTAAGAGTTTAGAGTGACCCCAGATTGAGCAATAGCAACCATCTGAGAATTACTGCTGACAAGTTGTAGATTGCTTAACAAGAATCATGCCTAACCATGGATGGACCAGACAGAGCCAACGCATGCTCGTATCTGCAGTTATTAGCTCTCTGGTACTTTATGGAGCCCATATCTAATCAGAAACTATGCTGAGGAAAATGAACAAGCATCAAAGTGAAGTTACTGTATTGTATGAGTTTTTGGTCGATTAAAGAGTTAGATTATATCATCCACGATGGCGCAGGAATGTAGTCAATCGACTCACCGTCTGCAGGGAGGAGAGAAATGAGACAGTAGCCCGCTAGCAGAAATACTGCGATTAATCGATTAACGGAAGATGGACTCCTGATCTCATTCCTGACATAACCACGTTGAGAGGAAGAGACTATGGAGAAGTGAACAACCATATGTCCTAATTTATAACAGTACACATATATGGGTGCTTCTGAGCATATCAATATTGCTTTAAGTTGGAAGTTGATGCTATATATCCTAATTGTCGGGTTCATAATCGAGGATACAGAATATGTCTTATTCCGCTGCCCACGCTTTAGGGGAGAAAGAAAGGAAGTTGAGAAAATAATTGGTGAACACCTGTTTTAAAAGCGCATCATGCCACAAATGATAACATCGCTGACTGAATACACATTCCGAATAATACAGAGGTTCCGCCAAAAAGAAAAAAAGATAAAATGGCAGCTTGGGAGCTAAATAAGAAAATAATTTTAATTTTTCAGTTAGTCAAGTTCCCATGAAGTTTGAAGAAAAAAAAATGGATTTTAGTGGGTACAAATCCAACATAATCTAGGGATCGATATCTCTACAGCATCTTTAACAGATTTTTCCCTCCAGATATGTGTAGTAAGATTACCATTTCAAATCTAAATTTTAAGATGAGGACCTCAGTATTTTAAGTTAGTGGGTTGTTTTTATTGCATGCGTTAAATCACCTGGTCGAGGATTGAGTACAGAATAAAAAATTCTCATAGCTCTGGATAATCAAAACGGTGTTAAAAATTAAAAAAAAAACGCCTATACAAGTAGTATTGAACGTGGAATATGACAATGAACTCAACTTACACGAATGTATCTCTCAAAATAAACTCTTCATGTCTAAGAATACTAACCACAGGACGTATGTATCTCTCAAAAGAAACTCTTAATGTCTAATTATCTTTGGCAATAATACATGCAGCACTTACCTCATGTCTACAAAAGACGTTGTGTAATTCTTTCAGTTTTATAACAAAATTATTAATCTGAATGAACACACATATATGAAAATTAAGGTAGTTTCCTAGTAAAATTTCAAACAAAACAGAGAGAATAGATATCAGAGGAGAATTTAAGATAAATATGGATATATATCTTAGTAACAAAAATACTTGTATTGGAAAGACGGAAAGTTCGCCAAGGAAAAGTGATCTGTTACTGAAATTTTTTGAAGCGCCTAAATATAAAGCAGATTTTCGAAGATAGTTTTTCCATGCTACCATAAAACTACAAACAATATCCCTTATCTCCCCCAGCTCAAAAAGGAATTCATCATCGCTATCCTTATTAATATCCCACCTTGAAAGAAATTCATCCATCCTCCCCGTCGATTTCCAAACTTCCCTTCCACACCCAGATTGGAAACCGTGGTTAGGAGCAAAGTTGAAAGTGACTGCTTCTCTTGACAGGTTTAAGAAGGCTAGAACTGATCCGTCCACATATAGGAAATTGTTCCTTGAACAGTTGGACGGATTAAAAGATCATCGACTGTTGTTCACTGATGCCGCCGCTGACACCGATATTACATCTTTTGCGGTCGTCGAACTTTTTGGCTGCAGCACCCGCACACTATGTTGTGGAATCTTCCCTTATAGGGCAGCTCCATATTACGGGGAGCTGTAGGCCATCAAAACAGCAATTGAAATTGCTACCAATATTCCCAGCCAACAAAACGTTATTATTTTTAGCGACAGCCTTGCCGCCCTTAAAGCCATTTGTGGGCCATCGAGTGACCCAGTACTTAGCGCAATTCGTCATAGCCTACTTAGCAATAGGAGTGTCGAGTTGCAATGGGTGCCAGGGCATGTGGGAATTGTGGGTAATGAAAGTGCTGACAAGTTGGCTGGAGAAACACTCCGTCGGCCAGTGATCACAGTCATTCCCAATCTGCCTCGCCTACTAACAGAATGACAACTAACACCTTTAGCCATCCGCAGACACGATAACTGGACCAATAGCGACACCTTTTTGTGGGCTCATTGGAGAATCACTAATAAACCAATGTATTCAACATCCATACCGAAATTTTGGGCGCGAAAGCTCCTCAGAATCCGGATTGAACATACTGCTCTTACCCATAACTTCCTTTTTGGCAACACCAATCGTCCCTTCTGCCAATCCTGTGGCACCCAGTTCACTGTCACCCATATCCTACAGGAATGCCACATAACCAAGAACTACTTTGCGAGCAGGATTCCTCCTATTATGGAGCTCCTCGACCCAACAACTTCATTCCCTAGTCCCCTATTTAAACTTCTACAACATAGTAATCTGCTCCACAAAATATAACAAAATTCTTAATATTCCATACCACTAACCACAAACCAGTCTCTCTCAGATGATTTCCCACACGTACTACGAAGTCGCCAAATGGCCTCACGGTCGTGGCGCTATGAAGTGGCCCCTGGCACATGTCTAAGGGACCTTACAAACAAACAAACAATATCCCTTATCGCACAAAACTATTATTATCACTAATGGCTTCCAATTCGTATAATGTTAGTAAATTTGATTGTGTCTTCTTTTTAGATTTATATATACGAGTATCATATCATTTTCTAATGAGGGAACCGCACGGACAAACATCCATTAATTCGCTATTTTAAATATGTATACCTAAATAATATGGCGATATATATTTAAAAGGGTCTTATCGCTTTTTAACGTCTGATGATTTTTCTGCAGTGAGTGTAAATATCACCTTGCAAGTGAAAATCAACTTTGAACCATGTCATATTAAATGTATTTAAGACTCTAAGTCTTGTTTAACTATAGATTTTAAGAAGTTCATAGATTTAAAGAAGTTCATCATCATTAAATATTTTAGCAAGTTTAATATTTTCTTTATAGCAAATTGTATTTTGTTAAAAACGATTTATCTATTGGTTGTCACCCATTTGAAAGACGACTGATTTTTTATCAAACACTCTCTAAACTTAATTTTTCACCTTAAAAATGCTTCTGAATATAACTGATACCAAGCATATAATTACTTTTCAATTTAGTCGCATTTCTAAACAGTCAAAAAAATTCCAATATCAGATAAATTTCTGTTTCATAAAAACATATAAAAACCTTCAAAAATTTATCAAAATTTCTTTGTTTGTAAGCTTATTTGTACAAACCTTTACCCACGCGAAACCAAACAACTTTGAAATAACAATTTCAACATTTACTTTTTTTTCAAAATTTTTTAATTCGTTACAAGTGCTCAATTTCAATGTATTTTAATTACGAAAAATGTACAAATTACGTTTTTCTACATTCATTAACTGATATTTCTTTGAATTTGATAATTCAACACCATAAAAAGGTTTTAATTATCCAACCTTTCTTTTTTGATGTAAAGTGGAAGGAGTTGATGATAAAATGGTGCATATTTCAAGAGTAGAAGATTACTTAATATTTTTTAAAAAGGAATTGCATTTGTAAACTTAATTGCTAACAACTCTTATCAACTTTACCTTATACCAGGTTTTCTCAAATTTGTTTTTGTTAATTTTTACGGTGGTGTATTCAGTAACCTTCACTTTTTTTACTTTTCAATTCTACTTGAAAAATTTCATTCATTACAAAAAATTTTCTTTTAAATTCAAATTACCAGCAAATAAGATTATTATTATTAATTTATAAATATTAGAATTGGATTTTTAAATTCAAGTAAGAAATTGAAGAAATTACTTTTAAATCTTAATTTTTTTAACTGAGAGTACAGATAGAAGAATTGTATTTTTTCCGCCGTTTTTTTTTTTTAAAATTTGAAGCTTTATTGTGGAATAATGCTCATATATTCATGCTTCAAAGTATTGTCCATTGCTACCCACAACTTTTTCCCATCTATTTGGCAGCATACGCAGGACGTATACAGGACGTCCAATTTCAGTATTTTCAAGTAGAATTTAACCACCTTAGCAACATGTGGCCGAGCGTTGTCATGCTCCAAAATTACTTTGTTGTATCTGCTCGGATTGATGCCGTTTTTCCTTCATTGCTCGGCTCAAACGCATCAGTTGCGTTCGGTAGCAATCTTCTGCGATAATTTCAACTGCTTGTGGCAGCTCATAATATACCATGCTGAGCTAGTCCCACCAAATACATAGTAGGACCTTCGAGCCATGGATCATTAGCTTGGTCGTTGATGTTGATGCATGGCTGCGGCGCCCTCATAATATTCATCGCTTTGGAGCATTGCAATGGATCTAATTTTCATTGCCAGTCATAATTCAATACAGAAAACTCTTCTTTTTTTCCGTTGGAGCAGCTGTTCGCACATGGAAAACGCTGTTGGACGTCTCTCGGCTTCAACTTGTATGGTACTCAATTTTCTTCATTTTGGATTATTCCCAAGGCTTTCAAAAAATGGGTTATTGAGTCACGTCCAATAAATCTGCAAGTTTTTGTCGCATTTAACATGGACCTTCACCCAGTAATGCCTCCAATTCCGCGTCTTCAAACATTTTCATCGGTCCGAAATACTCCTTGTCGTCCACGTCGAAATTACCACTTTTGTAGCGTTAGATCCATTCGTGACATATTCTCATACTAATATAAGCCCTACCATAAGTTTGTGCAATCATTCAACGCGCCTCAGCTGCAGATTTTTTCAAATTTCGACATTTTCACGCATAAAAAAAATATATAACGCAGACAAAAAGTCACAAATTGTCATAATAAAAAGTTGTTGATAGATACCTTAGCTTACGATTTGACGTTTCTGATCCGATATTTTGGACCATCATTTACTGCTGGTGCCATCTATTGGAAGACGGCGGTTCTCTATTTGTACTACCAATATATAAAATCAAAGTTTTTTTTTTAAATTATTATTTTGCATTAGATTAACATATTATGGAATAGTTTTTTAAGTTACAATATAAAAAAATTAATGAATATAAAAACAAGAGCAAAAAAAAACTTTAGATTTCTAAAAACTTTTATAATTTGACGCAACGCAAATTGTTGTCCTAAATTTATATTTAACAATATTTGAATTAATTTTTTCAAAAAAAATTTCCAAAGTCAAATATTTTGAATTTTTTATTGCAAAGTATCGAACAAAATTACAACCGTGAAAACAAAGAATATAGAATTTAGAAGGCGTCTATGGACTAGTCAATTGCCATCGATCATATCGGAAAAATTCATATCAGTACCTTCATATAGTTAATAAACCGGATGTGGAAATCGTCATCGCAATAATATAAATATTCAGAATTTCAATTTATAAGTACAGTGCCTTCTTAAGAACATCAGATGGTAAAAAAAATATCGTTTTGCTGATATTCGCCAAATTTCTTTATTTATTTTCTATCCTTTTAAAAACCATTAAAAACCCTTAAATATTAGGAGTGTCGTGATACTCGCCGACTGCGCATGCGTTTAAAGACCTGTATGCGAAACACAATCGGTGTGGCATGTATTGTGAATGGACATTGGAAGTTTAGTGTTTTGTGTTCAATAGAGTAAATTAACTCAAGTAGTTTAGTGAGTGAATTCACTCTATTGAATGCGTCTATAAAGTAGAAAATAACTCTTCTCTATAGACGTTTCGGTGCGCAAGTTCTAATTCTCTTGCATATTTTTGGTGATCCATAGTCTGAATAAGTTTTCTATTTTCCAATTAAATTTATCAGTGCATTGTATTTTTTCATATTTTGAATTGTTATTTCCGTCGCGTGTGAAGTGAAAATCAGTGACAGTTGCGACTGTAAGCTATAATAATGGACGTGGACGTCCACGTCAGCCCACCGGACCCCCCTCGCTCCCGGATACAAGTATATCCCTTTCTATTTTCGATGCCTCTACCACAAAATCCACAAAAAGAGCCAGACCAAATCAATCCAACAATACCACAACAAAAAATATAAACCACAATCAGAAGAACCACAACCAAACAAACACAAACCAATCTGTACTGAGTAAATTAATCAATTTCCCATCCCTTCCGAGTAAAATTACCGACCATCCGCGTTTGAAGTGAAAATTTACTACCCCAATCCCATGAGATGTCGCAACAGGCAAGTACTGTTCCATAGAGCTAAATACTGCAAGGCTTCGACGGTATGTGCTAGTTGTAGACTTGCGCCTCATCCAGAAAAGCCATGCACACATGTCTTTTGCGTTAACTACCAAACAAATACACACACACCTCAGGATATCGTTACTGCCCTTCTTATTCTGAGAGAAAACTATTCCCAAAGTAATGACGGACAGCAAATATTCCATGGCAACAGCAACAACAATATTTAAAAAAAATTAAATGGATACAGTCGAACACCTCCTTTGCACAAGCAGCAATGCTTTTTCTAAAAGTACGATGCTGCAATCTGGTAAACAGGAAGTGGTATGCCCTTCGGCAAACCCCTAATGTTTCACAGATTTATAGTCCAGTTCTTCTCCACCATATTTTTTTCCTTCATGCAGCACTATTTCTGGGCAGATTACTGTCCTAGTTTCTAGCTTTTCTAACTTTCTACAATGGTAAGTATTCATAAAAATGGTGTACGAAACAACGTCAGATGTTCCATTTTGCAAGGGAACATCTACGGATTCCCTAATAACCTAGAAGGTCTGAGCCTGCTGCTAAATCAGTACTCTCCAAAAATAGTTGCTTTGCAAGAAACCAAATTACCTTACTCCTACAACCAACCGTTCCATCAAAAATACCAATGTTTATTTTTCAACGAAACCAACAACAACAAAAGAGGTGGTGTAGGTTTGCTCAAACAGTCCTCAATATCCTACTCACAAATTCACGTTTCAACAAATTTGTTGACAATCCTTATTTCTGTAAATACCTCTCCCAATGTCAACATTCCAAATATATATATTGAACACAGCCTGCATATTTCACCAGAAGATTGGCAAAGTTTAATTAGCCAATTACCCAAAAATACCATCATCCTTGGGGATTTCAATGCCTACAGCCATGCTTGGAGTTCCTCAAGAACCTGTTGGCGTGGGAAAATCTTCGAGGAAATGCTCAACTCTACCGATTCGAGCTTCACTCGCCTAAACGATGGTTCACCGATTTTTTTCTCAACCAGACGTACTACCTCTATTCTTGACCTCACCTGTTCCTAAACCGAACTTTGAGTTATATTCATGGAAAGTTAATGGCTTCCTTGAGAGAAGTGATGATTTGCCCATACTTGTGGGCAAAACATAAAACCACTGTCACGGTTCATAGAAGATCACGCAAATTGGGAAAACTACAGAGCTGCGGTCTTCAAAACCTCTGCTGATCTACCCGTTCCCCAATCTCCTCACCTTGAGGCAGAAAATGTGATAAAAATCTTCAAACGTACAGCTGCTGGGACAATTCCCTCTTCACCTGGTATGTCTAAACAATAACCTAAATGGTATTCTTATGAAATCGCAACATTACGACATGAAAGAAATATGGCCTGGAAAAACTACTCTCATTTTTTAATACGGCGAATCTGCTCGATTCAAAAGAGCGGCAAAAAAGGCCAAGCAAACAGCTTGGAATAACTTAACCGGCTCAGTTGATTCCCGAACTTCACCGAAAGAAGCATGGAGAGGTATTAACTGCATTCTTGTTTGCCATAAAAATGGGATTATCCCATCTATTGAGTCTGAGAATGGAGTTATGGTATATCAGAATCGACAGCTATCGTTTAAGAACTGGCACAGTCGTGGGCCTCGTTTTCTTCCAACAACCACCTTAGTGATTCATGTCGTAGAGAGAAACAATACTTCACTGAAAATCTCTCGACTATATAGTCAGCCTCCACCCTAATCTTGAACCAGCCAGTAACGCTTGCGGAGTTCAAAGAGGCATCTTCAACCTTTTATATTAGAATTGTCAACCTTTTTAGCAAAATTCTTGAAATATCCATTTTCCCAAATTGCTGGAAGGTCGCAACAACCATTTCAGTTCCCAAGAAAAATCGGTCCCATTCCTCGGCCAACAACTTAAGACCAATTTCATTACTGTCTTGCACTTCCAAGATCGTGGAAAAGATCTTAGCTACAAGACTTTACTACAAGTTTGCCAATAAACTCAATTCCCAACAACATGCCTACAGGTCAGGCAGGAGAATTCTGAGTATGCTACTTTAACTCCAACATTCAATCCATAATTGCTACAAACGTAGACATTGTGGTTTACTGTTGTCTATCGACTTAGAAAAGGCGTATGACCGAATTTGGCCACACATGGTACTCTTACAGCTGGCAGAGTGGGGAGAAGACTCTGCAATATTGGCACTTCTACGTTCCTAGGTAACGGGTGGAACCTTCACAGTGCTCTCTAACGGTAATTTTTCGTTAAAATGTAAAATAAAAAACGGCATCCCACAAGATTCCCCTTTATCGACGATCCTATTCAAAATATATATTCACTCCCGTTCCCACCATCTATCATCCTTTAACCATTATATATATGCTGACAATATTTTTATACTTGTATCTGGTGCTGATCTTCAACAACAAATAAATAACGCTATCCGCAACATCAACACTTGGAGCAGCATAAACGATGCGGTTATATGAATATGCCTTCATGTTTGCAGGAAAAAAATTGTAGCGTATCGGACTCATCACTAAACCCCTTACGTCTCCGCCCAAAAGATTCCATGAAAATCCTGGGTATCTTAATTACCCGTGGAGGAAAATGGAATCTTCAGATTAAAAATGCTGTTGACAAAATAGACACCATTCTCCGAATGGTTAAAATTTTAGTCATCAGCAAAAGTAAGGTAAGACAACCTTAGATGGACATTACTCTATCTCGTCACTACCTGCGTTAGTGTGCCAATAGCAGGGAAAAAGCTGGTCGGGGTAGCGGTAAACCGTCGTATTAAACTAGCCAGTGGAGCACATCGGACATATCCGGTTGACTCCATACTGATAGAGACTGGCCGAAAACCTATCTTTTTCTTTCTTCAAAAAGCTCACCTAAATTTAATTTTTCAAAAACCTATGCCTTCCAAATTACCCCTTCCCTTTAATCAAAAACATTATCATCTCCCCCAGTTCAAAAAGGGATTCATCATCGATATCCTAGACACTAGATCTTTTTCGGTAGTCGAATTTTTTTGCTGCAGCACACGCGCGCTGTTGTGGAATTTTCCCTTATATGGCAGCTTCATATTATGGGGAACTGTGTGCCATCAAAACGGCAATTGAAATTGCGTCCAATATTCCCAGCCAACAAAGCGTTATTATTTGTTGCGACAGCCTCGCTGCCCTTTATACCTTTTGTGGACCATCGAACGACCCAGTACTTAGCGTAATTCGTGACAGTCTATTTAGCAATAGGAATGTCGAGTTGCAATGTGTGCCAGGGGATATGGGAATTGTGGGTAATAAAAGTACTGGCAAGTTGGCTGGAGAAACACTCCGTCGACTAGTGATCATAGTCATTCCCAATCTGCCTCGCCTACTAACAGAATGGCAACTAACACCATTAGCCATCCGCATACACGATGACTGGACCAATAGCGACACATTTTTGTCGACTCATTGGAAAACCACTAATAAATCAGTGTATTCAACATCCATACCGAAATTCTGTGGCCGGAAGCTTCTCTTACTCACAACTTCTTTCTCTTACTTAGAACTCCTTTTTTGGCAACACCAATCGTCCCTTATGCCAATCCTGTGGCACCCATTTCACTATCATCCATAATCTACAGGAATGCCACACAACCAAGAGTTATTTCGCGAGCAGGATTTCCCTTATTATGGAGCTCGTCCACCCAACAAGTCCATTCCCTGGTCCCCTATTTAAACTTCTACAACATACTAATATGCTCCACAAAATATAACAAAATTCTCAATAATCTACTAACCTCAGACCAGTCTCGCTCAGATGATTTCCTACACGTACTACGAAGTCGCCAAATGGCCTCACGGTCTTGGCGCTATGAAGTAGCCCCTGGAACATGTCTAAGGGACCTTACAAACAAACAAACTCCTCTCTATATAAGCATTCCTTCGCTCCGTGCACATTCTTTCGCTGGTTGTTCTTTGTTTTGCTGCTGCTTTCACTATACCGTAGCGCAGTAGTAGGCAGACAGAGTCAACGTCGAATACATGGGTATAGTGATCTATGACTGGTAGTAGGTACTTGTAGCTGCCATCACATTCCGTCATACGGGGATTACACCTATTACATTTGTACTGGTAGTTCTGACTCTCTCTGTCATATTCTAGCTTAGTAGTATTTTATTGTTTGTTATTTTATTGTGTAATTATTTTTGATACTATAATTATTATTATTTTTTTAAATATTAGAATTGCAGTTATTATTGTTATTATTGTTTATTTTAGTTTTTGTTTGTTTTGCATTTTCTGTTTGTGATTTGGAATGAATTCTGAGTGAACATATGAAACATTCGTGGTTTAAGAAGGAATTACGAGTACATTGCTGCGTGCGTTCATACTTCTCAATGCATACCAGCTGTATTAGCACGTAGTAGAACACAGTTCGGTAAGAATTCTGTTATACCTGGATATAGCCTAGTACCACTATTTTTTCCTCGCCGATCAGTAATATATTCTACCAAATTTTGCCGCAATATGGTATTTGTTCTAACCCAAAATGTGATTTGATGTGGATCAAATTGAATGTCCATGTGCAATCCATTCATTATGGCTTTATGTATAGAAGCCCCAGTCTGGATAGTAGCGCTACCAAAAATGAGTTAGATGCGCTTTCCGATTCTATCATAAGAATTGTATTCCTTTATTCTCGCATTGAAATCGGTATTCCGGGCGATTCTAATGCACACAATTCTGGTTAGCTTCGCCATTCTGTACGGATAATACCCGAGGGAATGTATACTGAGATCTTTGCTGTTTCGAACAACTTGTCCCAACTTTTAGCTGAGCCGACTCGAATTCCTGACTTTGACAGTCATAGCACTAAAACTTAAGACTTGTTACTTACATTGATAGCATCAATATACTATCGTCTCTAGGTACGTCATATGGTATCACTGTGTCGTATCAACTAATTTCTCGTACAAAAACCAATCAGTTAAAGACAAAGCTCCTAAAAGGATAGCTTGGCAGTACGAGAACGCAAACTGAGATGATCTAAACAACTTCTTTAGGTGTTTTCACTGGTTACTATATTACCTTAATAGAGACTTGAATACTGCCGCTGATAGTGAAGTGGATGCTGCCACTGATATGCTATTATTTTACTAGGAATAAAACACTTCATTCCACATAGAATAAAGCGTATCAGGCCAAATAAAAAAACGTGGTTTGGACTCGAGCTGCAAAAGCACAATCTGGAAAAAAGAATTAAGCTTCTGGTCTTAAAGGATCAACCTTCTGAACAACATCGGAAGATGTTTAAACGAACCAGAAATGACTGCAATGCTTTTATCCGAAGCATTAAATTTGTTGACAACTAAAAGATGAGACGAAAATACTACAGTGCCTCAGAGGTGGTAAACAGTTTTGGTCATTTGATAAAATATTCAAAAATTCCGCCTGCTCATCCATCCCAATAGTATTATATAATAAAACTACCATTGTGAGCTCAAAAGACATGGTAAATTTATTTGCGGATAACTTTACCGCATCTTCCACTTTTCCAGATTGTGATTTACGACCACCTGTATTAGAGAGCGTTGAATTTTCTATGGGAACAATTTATTTTTGCACTCGTACTGTTGTAAAAGTACTAGAGATCTTAATATACATAAATTTGCTGGTCCAGATGGTATATCCCCCATAGTCTACATTGTTAAAACCACTTCCAAAACGCAGCGATATATCCTGTATCTAAAGCAAAACCGAAATCTCCAGCCAATATCCATGAATGGCACTTGCATAGCTGAAACCTAAAAATTTTCCATTCTTGATATGAAAGTTAATGACAATCTTTGTTGGAATGAACACCTATTTAATATTACCAAAAACGCTGTAAAAATTTAGGTTTCCTTAAGTGACGCAAAAATGTTTCACTTTATCTGATCTAGCCAATAAAAATAAGGCATATGGTATATTCACGCTAAGCTGGAATATAATTATCATATACAAGCATACGCTTCTTAAAGTAATTACACTTACAAGATGAGATTCAAAATCAAGCGATAAAATTAATACGTGAAAAAAATAATGCGGAGTCAGTAGACTCACTGGAACATCGCCTGAATGTCTCCTGTCTTTCCTTATTTTATCGTATTTTCTATAAGCAGTATTCCAGTGAATTGGCTTGTTGTATACCGCACCTACAACTATTTCATCGTAATAGACATTTCTTACATTAGTTTACTCTGATTCCCTTTTTAGGACCTACTGTAAGATATAAAGAATCATTAATCATTAAAAACCGATATGTCTCTCTTTATACCTCCAAATTTTTTCTACATACGCGATGTACTATAACCTTATCAGGAAATTCATAGTTCTTTTAGCGCAAGTTATTTCTAAAAAATTAAAAAAATAACTTTTGACTAACTTTAAAGTAATATCTTATCTGACCTGGTATAGACTTGATTCTTGTAATATTTTGTCCGATTTGGTATGGACTTGATTTATTTTATAAGAAAATTATACTAGTAGACATATATATGATTTTATAAACATCATTTATACTACAGCATTGAGAATTTTTTTTTTTAAATGTTATCTACAACTACTTATGCTAGTAACAAGCAAATTTTTTAAGGGAATATACATGGACATGAAGACATGTGGAGGAAAACACCCATCAATGTTACCTCTAGAACAGAGTAATTTTATTTTAAAATTTTAGAGAATCTCTCGGCCATCGCCGTTTTAAACGTCGATGGGTGTATACTGGAAGGGTGGGAGTGAAAAGTTCCCTTCCTAAGGGATTAGGGTGGAAGGATAGATGCGAATGGAATTTTTTATATCGGGAGATGCATAGTTCACGAACAAATGGAACATTTAGGTCACGGTGGATAACAGTGCTTCGCACATAAAAGGGGGCATTGACAATTTTACGAAGGATTCGGGATTGTAGGGATTGGATTGGAAGGGAGTTGGAATGCTTAGTCGAACCCCAAAGTTCTAGACCACATGTCCATATTGGTTTCAGAACCGTATTGTATAGTAATAGTTTACTTGTTGTTGTAAGTTTTGATTTACTGTCTAGGAGACGTAATAATTGTTTGTATCGTCCGTTAAGTTCACGTCTTTTAGTTTTCGTATGAAGGTTCCAGGTTAACCGTTTGTCGAATATAAGTCCAAGGTAACATACGCTTTTTTTGTGGAATAATACTGCCGTTTAGGGTTATGTCAGGAATTTGTTCTCGGCAGTGTGTGAAAGTTAAATAAGCAGATTTTTGCTCATTTACCTTCACTCTCATACCTTTTGAACAAAGTTTTTAAGGAGTGGATATGATTCTGTAGGATACTAATGGCTGTGAAAGGATCTTTGTGATGTGTCAGGATGGCTGTATCGTCAGCATATGTTGCGGTTAGGATGTTGTTGTGGCAAGGAATGTCATGGGTTTAAATGTTATAAAGGATAGGGCCTAGGATACTTCCTTGAGTGACACCGGCGGAAATTGGATAAATGTCAGAGTACTCAATATTTTCAGCTACCTGAAAATATCGGTCTGAGAGATAAGACTAAATGGTGTGAAAATAACCCGAGGGTAGGACTCGCTTCAACTTCCAAAGCAATCCAGGATGCGATACACGGTCGAAAGCATGCGAAATATCAAGAAACCCGCCTGTTGTCGGTTTCAAAAATGGGATAAAGGCGTTTTAGGATTATATTTTCTATGATTTTTGATAACATGGGAAGAAGGCTTATAGGTCTATATGAGGTAGGAAGGTTTTTGGGCTTATTGGGTTTTGGGATCATCTTAATTATGGAAAACTTCCACAGGGAAGGAAAAAATGATGTGCGGAGGATACTATTATAAATATAGGTTATAAGGACGAGGGTTTTTTTGGAAATTTGTTTCAGGATTTCTGAAGTTATTAGGTCATATCCTGGGGCTTTTTTATTGGAAAGGTGTTCTATTGTGAATTTAACTTCGGAAGGAGTGAAAAACTTAGGAGGTGGACTTATGGGCAACTGAGTTGATATTTGTCGGAATATTTGTTCGTCATGCAGAATGTCTTGGACATCTTCGTGAGGCTTAAAGATGTTTTCTAAGTGTTTGCCGAAGATGTCGGCTTTCTGTTTATCTGTTTTTGCCCAGGTTCCGTCGGTATTCTGGAGCGGGTGTGTAGCTGTTTTGTATTTGAGAATTCGTCTGGTAGCTGTCCAGAGTGACTTATTAGTTGTCATTGATTCGGTGTATTCAGTAAATCGTTCGTTATTATAATTAATTATTTCTTGTTTCAGTTTTCGTTGTAGTTGGTTCAGGTTTTTCTTCTCATTTGGCATTCTTGAACGTTGCCACTGGGCCCTGGCTCGACGTTTCTCGCTTACCAAGCTGCGAATTTTTTGCGGAAGATTATAGTCATGTTCTCGTATGGTTGGTTTATTATTAGTAATTATAATAAACCAACCATACGAGAACATGACTATAATCGTTGGCGTTAGTGATTGAGTTCTGTACGCAAACAGTCAAGTCGTTTACGGCATTGTCTATTTCTTGTACGTTCTTAAGGCTTTGTTGTAAATGAATCTGTTGGTCGAATTTCTGTCTAAAAATGTCCCAATCAACTTTCCCATTTACAAGTTTGGCAGGATAGGATTTTAAGGAATGCCACAGATGTCAACAGTACGGGCACACCAAATCATACGGTCGGCACAAGCCAAAATATTTGATTTGGAATTTGCCAACAAAATGCTGCAGCAAATATTGTTTGTTTGTTTGTAAGGTCCCTTAGACATGTGCCAGGGGCCACTTCATAGCGCCACGACCGTGAGGCCATTTGGCGACTTCGTAGTACGTGTGGGAATTTTTCTGAGAGAAACTGGTCTCTGGTTAGTGGTATAGAAAGTTGAGAATTTTGTTATATTTTGTGGAGCAGATTACTATGTTGTAGAAGATTAAATAGGGGACTAGGGAATGGAGTTGTTGGATCGAGAAGCTCCATAATGGGAGGAATCCTGCTCGCAAAGTAGTTCTTGGTTATGTGGCATTCCTGTAGAATATGGTAGACAGTGAAATGGGTGCCACAGGATTGGCAGAAGCGACGGTTGGTGTTGCCAAAAAGGAAGTTATGGGTAAGAGCAGTATGTCCAATCCGGATTCTGAGGAGCTTTCGCGCCCAGAATTTCGGTATGGATGTTGAATACACTGGTTTGTTAGTAGTTCTCCAATGAGTCAACAAAAAAGTGTCGCTATTGGTCCAGTCATCGTGTCTACGGATGGCTAAAGGTGTTAGTTGCCATTCTGTTAGTAGGCGAGGCAGATTGGGAATGACTGTGATCACTGGCCGACGGAGTGTTTCTCCAGCCAACTTGTCAGCACTTTCATTACCCACAATTCCCACATGCCCTGGCACCCATTGCAACTCGACACTCCTATTGCTAAGTAGGCTATGACGAATTGCGCTAAGTACTGGGTCACTCGATGGGCCACAAAATGCTTTAAGGGCGGCAAGGCTGTCGCTAAAAATAATAACGTTTTGTTGGCTGGGAATATTGGTCGCAATTTCAATTGCCGTTTTGATGGCCCACAGCTCCCCGTAATATGGAGTTGCCCTATAAGGGAAGATTCCACAACATAGTGTGCGGGTGCTGCAGCCAAAAATTTCGACGACCGCAAAAGATGTAATATCGGTGTCAGCGGCGGCATCAGTGAACAACAGTCGATGATGTTTTAATCCGTCCAACTGTTCAAGGAACAATTTCCTATATGTGGATGGATCAGTTCTAGCCTTCTTAAACCTGTCAAGAGAAGCAGTCACTTTCAACTTTGCTCCTAACCACGGTTTCCAATCTGGGTGTGGAAGGGAAGTTTGGAAATCGACGGGGAGGATGGATGAATTGCTTTCAAGGTGGGATATTAATAAGGATAGCGATGATGAATTCCTTTTTGAGCTGGGGGAGATGATAATGTTTTTTATTAAAGTGTGGAGGGGATAATTTGGAAGGCATAGGTTTTTGTAAATTAAACTTAGGCGGGCTTTGTGAAGATAGAGAAAAATAGGTTTTCGACCAGTCTCTATCAGTATGGATTCCACCGGAGATGTCCGATGTGCTCCACTGGCTAGTCTAATACAACGGTTTACCGCTGCCTCGACTAGTTTTTTCCCTGCTATTGGCACACTGACACATATAGTGAGGAAATAGAGCAAGATCCCGTCCAAAAGGGCGTTGGTTACTCTAATTGCCTCACTTTGTCTTACCTTACTTTTGCTGCCGACTAAAATTTTTACCATTCGGAGAATGATATTAATTTTGTCAACAGCATTTTTAATCTGAAGATTCCATTTTCCTCCACGGGCAATTGAGATACCCAGGATTTTCATGGAATCGTTTGGGCGGAGAGGGAAGGGGGTTAGTGACGAGTCCGATAAACTACAATTTTTTTTCCTGCAAACATGCTGAAGATCAGCACCAGATACAAGTATAAAAATATTGTCGGCATATATGTAGTGGTTAAAGGATGATAGTTGGTGGGAAAGGGAGTGAATATACATATATATTGAATAGGATCGTTGATAAAGGGGATCCTTGTGGGATGCCGTTTTTCATTTCGCGTTTTGACGAAAAATAACCGTTGGCGCGTACCGTGAAGGTTCTACCAGTTAGGTAGGAATGTAGTAATGCCAATATTGCAGAGTCTACTCCCCACTCTGCCAGCTGTAAGAGTACCCTATGCGGGCAAATTCGGTCATACGCCTTTTCTAGGTCGAAGGACAACAGTAAACCACAATGTCTACGTTTGTAGCAATTGTGGATTGAATGTTGGAGTTCAAGTAGCATACTCAGAGTTCTTCTGCCTGACCTGTAGGCATGTTGTTGGGGATTGAGTCTATTGGCAAGCGCCTGGTTAAGTCTTGTAGCTAAGATCTTTTCCAGGATCTTGGAAGTGCAAGGCAGTAATGAAATTGGTCTAAAATTGTTAGCCGAAGAATGGGAGAGATTTTTCTTGGGAACTGGAATGGCTGTTGCGACCTTCCAGCAATTTGGGAAAATAGATTTTTCCAGAATTTTGTTAAAGAGGTTGACAATTCTAATATGAAAAGTCGAAGATGCCTCTTTAATCATTTTAAAAGAAACCTTGTCCCTACCAGGTGTGGTTCCCTTGAAGGAATTCAACGAAAAGTTGAACTCCGCAAGCGTTACTGGTTGGTTTAAGATTAGAGTGGGGGCTGACGGTATAGGCGAGAGATTTTCCGTAAAGTATTGTTTCTCTCCACGACATGTAATACTAAGGTGGTTGTTGGATGAAAACGAGGCCCAGGACTGTGCCAGTTCCTCAACGATAGCTGTCGAGTCGGATATAACTCCATTCTCAGATTCAATAGATGGGATAATACCATTTTTTTGGCGACCAAGAATGCAGTTAATACCTCTCCATGCTTCTTTCGGTGAAGTTCGGGAATCAATTGAAGCGGTGAAGTTATTCCAAGCTGTTCGCTTGGCCTGCTTCACCGCCCTTTTGACTCGAGCAGACCTAAGTCTCAATTCGATGAGATTAGTCATACTGGAAAAACGAGAGTAGTCTTTCCAGGCCATATTTCTTTCACGTCGTAATGTTGCGATTTCATAGGAATACCATTTTGGTTGTTTTTTAGACATGCCAACTAAAGACGGAATTGTCCCAGCAGCTGCACGTCTAAAAACTTTTATCACGTTTTCTGCCTCAAGGTTAGGAGATTGGGCAACGGGTAGATCAGAAGAAGCTTTGAAAATCGCAGCTCTGTAATTTTCCCAATTTGCGCACTCTTCTATGAACCGTGACAGTGGTTTTATTTTAACGTGCGCAACATTTGCCTCCAGAAGTATGCGCAAGTGGTCACTTCCTTCAAGGAAGCTATGAACTTTCCATGAATATAATTCAAAGTTCCGTGTAGGAACGAAGGTGAGGTCGAGAACAGAGGTTGTACCTCTGGTTGAAAAAAAGGTCGGTGAACCATCGTTTAGTAGAGTGAAGCTCGAATCGGTAGAGTTGAGCCATTCCTCAAAGATTTTCCCGCGCCAACAGGTTCTTGGGGAACTCCAAGCATGACTGTGGGCATTGAAATCTACAAGGATGATGGTATTTTCAGGTAATTGGCTAATTAGACCTTGCCAATCTGCTGGAGAAAAACGCAGGCTGTGTTCAATATATATATTGGCAATGTGGACTTTGGGAGAGGTATTTACAGAAATAAGGATTGTCAAAAAATTTGTTGAAATGTGAATTTGTGAGTAGGATATGGAGGGGTGTATGAGGAAACATACACCACCTCTTTTATTGTTGTTAGTTTTGTTGTAAAACAAACATTGGTATTTTTGGTAAAATGGTTGGTTGTAGGAGTGAGGTAATTTGGTTTCTTGCAAAGCAACTATTTTTGGAGAGTACTGATTTAGCAGCAGGCTCAGACCTTCTAGGTTATTAAGGAACCCGTAGATGTTCCATTGCAAAATGGAACATCTGGCGTTGTTATTTATACCATTTCTATGGAAAATTACCACAGTTGAAGGTTAGGCAAGCTAAAAACTAGAACAGTAATCTGCCCAGAAGTAGTGCTGCATGAAGGGAGAAAATATGGTGGAGAAGAACTGGACTGTAAGTCTGTGAACCATTAGAGGTTTGCCGAAAGGCATACCACTTCTTGTTCACCAGATTACAGGCTCGTACTCTTAGAAAAAACATTAGCAATGTTATTTTTTGGAGCTTGTTCCTGGTTTACCAGACTTCATTTTTTGTGCTAAGGTAAGAACCGTGTTGCGATCTTCTGGATCGAGGTCTTTTAACGTGCTAATTAGTATAGCAACTTGTTCACTGGTAGATCGGGGGTGGGTTGACGGTGTTTGGGCATTTGAGAGTGGGGATTTTGATGGGGTGGTGATTGATTTATCAGAAGAGGTGTTGATTCCTGTATTTATAGAAGGTTTTTTGAC
Source organism: Atherix ibis (assembly GCA_958298945.1). Classification (NCBI taxonomy): domain Eukaryota; kingdom Metazoa; phylum Arthropoda; class Insecta; order Diptera; family Athericidae; genus Atherix; species Atherix ibis. The sequence continues at coordinate 35,514,967 of OY282609.1, forward strand.
CATTGGCGTTAAAGAATTTAGCTTACGCTCAAAAGCTTTTCTGGAAGGAGAGGGTGAAATTTTTTTGGATGTGAGAGGGGATGGTGGCAGTGGTAAAGTGGACGCAGAAGGCGTTGGTGGCAATGATGAGGATGCTGATGTATTAACGGAATGAGATGACGCACGGACTGCTTGTGCAAAGGAGGTGTTCGATTTTAGTGTGGAGGCATCCATTTGAGATTTTTTGAATATTGTTGTTGCTGCAGCCATGGAACATTTGTTGTCCGTCATAACTTTAAGAATAGTTTTTCTCTCAGCGTACGAAGGGCAACAACGGTCTCCTGAGGTGTGTGAGTCTGTTTTGCAGTTAACGCAAAATACACGTGTACATGTCTTTTCAAGATGGGGCGCAAGTCCACAACTAGCACATACCGTCGAAGCCTTACAGTATTTAGCTGTATGGCCCAGTACTTGGCAGTTGCGACATCTCATGGGGTTCGGATAATATGTTTTCACATCAAATCTGTGAAAAAGGATGTTGAGGTTGGAAGGGAGTTCGTACGCGTCAAAGGTTAGAACAACAATACCCGTAAATGACTGGGTACCGTCGCGCGTAGAGATTATTTTTCTAGCCTCTACCACGTTGTAATCAATGAGGTTGCTGACAATTTCCTCTTCGGATGTATTTGCAAGCCACTTGCAAAAAATCGTCCCCTTTACTTGGTTGAGGGAGGGGTGAAGTGTGAAATTTAATTTAATGTCATTGACAAAAACCGGTTTGGCGCGAATAAATTTATCGGCCGAAAATCTTGTACGTCTATCGAAACGGAAACGGAAGATTGGCAAATGTTCGGAAACTTTTCGAGTAATACGTCTATCGAAACGGAAACGGAAGATTCGCAAATGTTCATAATCATTATAACAATACCCACTGATAAAAATCAATTTATATGCCTTGACGCAAAAGGTGAAGAACGGAGAAAGTTTTCTAACAACATTAAATTGAACATATTTTTTTAAAAAATAGAAAAAATATCAAATTAAAGAATTAAGACCTCAAAGCTTGTTACAAAAAATAACTTTTGACTACCTTTAAAGTAATATCTTATCTGACCTGGTATAGACTTGATTTTTGTAATATTTTGTCCAATTTGGTAAGGACTTGATTTATTTTGTGAGAAAATTATACTCGTAGACATACGTGTATATATGAGTTTGTCAACATCATTTATACTAATCCATCGAGAATTAACTACCGTCTTATAAACTGCAAATCCATTTGCACTACTCTCGTAACGTCTACTGAGTCAATATTATTACCATTGTTTTAAATGAAATTATTTTAAATTGTCATTGAGAAGATATTTGATTTATAATATGCCCTCTCAATAACAAATTAAAAAAGTGTATTCAATAGTTGATTTAGATATTCTTAAAATATTGTATTTTTTAATGTCAACATAGTATACGATTAATCTTCAATTTGTGTTTTTGCTATTAATAACTTTTATTAATAGTAATAACACTATCATTATCTATTTGGCATTGATTTTAGAATAAGTTTTTGAATGTGCACATTTCCATTGCGTTTCAAAGTATCATATATTTCCATATAAAAAATATATATCCAAACGAATTTATGACTACTAAAAATTAATTTTCTACAGGAATAAATTGAAATAATATGTATATCCTGAGGGAAACCATACAGTTAAATTATAATTTAAAGTAGTAAACTTTTACTATAAAAACAATCTAAAACTAATCGCACCAAATGCATTATTGCAATTCATATAAATTTAGTGTGATTTCTCTGAATCTATGGTAAAAGAAGATTTCTTCACCTTGTATAAGATGTAAGAACATTTGGTTCTTTACATTAAGCATAAACTATACGACGACGTTTGGACTAGATGGTATAAAAATTTTATAAGCGAACTTAGAATTTTATATATCCTCGAATATTGAATTTTCCGGAGAACTTTTACGAGTAACCATTATCTACGAATATAAATATGAGAACGGATACGAAAAAGAAACCTCTTTTATGATTCGAGCAGTTAACCAAATGTGACTGACTGTGTTGAGCTTTTAGATATTGCTATTTTGGTGGTACTAGTTAGATTATGGAATTCATATTCGAATATTTGTGGAAGGGTTGTCGGTTGGTTGGTCGGAATTCTTACAGAATATTTCGCAGAAATCCAACCCAATCTTGGAAAAGTTTAAATAAAAATAAAAATAATATGAGTGAGTTTGGTGCATACTCATATATATATTAGTAAACTTTATTTGACTGCAAGACTATTGAAAATGTAAAAGTTCTTAAATATAAAAATAATATGAATCCGATTTTCCAAATTTCCGTATATGCGGTGAACTTTTATATACTCGTATGTTGGCAAAAATACGAAAAGCATTATAACTTTCGATGTGCCTTTAAAACTGATTCAATATTATCCTTTTTTTTCTAATGCTATAACACTTATTTTTGAAGGAGTATAGTATATGGTAGTACTATGATAACTGTACAAATGTGTATGCATATCCGATTTACACATAAGATATGCAAATGCTTTTCTAGATTTACCAAGAGTAATACTTTTGTGTTCTGTATTAAATATGTTTACTATATACACTATCGACATAAAATTGCATTCATACATACCTACAAAATATACGTTAAAATACGTTTAACTTACTTTATTTCCGGTGAGCTCTTGTCTCTATCGCTGATAACGTCATTAATCTTGTTTTTTGCATTTTATGAACATAAAATTGACAGAACATTTGAAATCGTAAAAGATCTTTATATTTCGATCAAAAAGATGTATTTAGATTATTACCAGATGAAAAAAGGATTCTTAAAAATATTACTATTAATCGGATTTTCTCAAATTTAACATATAAAGTACTTTCAAGAAGAGATCTTTAAGACAAATCTTATTTTTTAGGAAAAAAAACAGTTTTTAATGTCATTAATAGTATTTACTAGTCTAAGTCCTAAGTACTCAACATCTATTAGGACTTAGACTAGTAAATACTATTAATGCCAATAATTGATCGATAAAGCTAAGTTGTTCATTTTGAATATTGTTCTAATAATTGATTGATGTTAATTGATGATAAAGCCTAAGTTGTTCAGTTTGAATATTGTTCCCAATCATCGTCTTCTTTAAAAGCTAATATAAAATGAAAAACAACGTTCAAAAATTTAAAATTGTTCAATCGTGAGCAAATTTTCTTAGTCAGTTATTCATTTTTAAAGTTTACTACTAGCACAAGTAATAAGCAGATTTATTGTTAAAAATGACATTCCAATTATCTGGAACATAATGGAGATAGTAACAGCTATCGGTTTTACTTCAATTTTTGAGATCTTATTAAGTTATCCTTAAATTAGCTTAATAGGTCTCATGGCAATTGCCGTTTAAAGCAATAACGGGACAGAGTAACATAAAATAATTTTGTAAAAGGAAAATAATAACGAGTGAATATATTGGGTAACGATGAGAATTTGAAGGCTTGATAGAACAATAGAGTTTTAGTGCTTATAGCTAAATTATTTTAGATACATTATTAAATTCTAAGCAGGATAGATTCCAAGCAGATATATAGCCTTTTTTAAACATTCAAAATATGCACCTTCTGCTTTTCAGTTATTATACTACCATTATGTCTTATAGAGGCGTATAATTTAAGACGAAGAGAAAGAATTATATGAATTTTACCTTTCGTACATCAGCTTTAAAAATTAAGAATGTAGTTTTGAAAATATTGGAGATTTTTACCGTTTTATATTATCACCAAGTGTATAAGCTTAAATTCGCTGGTTGGTCATAGATGGCGTGAGTGAGCGTATTAAGCAACCATGGGCACGCCATATTTTCTTTTTATGAGTTTGACATCTGTCAACATTAATCAGTGCACATTATCAGCAATTTCGTGCAACAACATACATGTTTCCTTTGGTAATCATGTGCCACAAAAACAGCATATGCGAGAAGCTCTGCTTTTCTACTTCAATTGGAAGAAATCGGCTCCCGAATGGCATCGAATATTTATTGAGGCCCATGGAGACAGTGCTTTATCGGAAACAATGTACCGAGATTGGTTTCGTCGGTTCAAAGACGCCAATTTTGACTTGTGGGACAAGAAGCGTGAAAATCGGCCTAGGAAGGTTGAGGACCATCAATTGCAGGACGAAAACGATACCCAATTATGAAAAATGCTCGCGATGTAATTGGGTGTTACTCACCCAGCCATTTCCATATGTCTGCTTGCCATGAGGAAGATTGAAAAGATCGGAAAATGGGTCCCGCATGAATTGAACGATAAGCAGATTGAGCGACGCCAAAACACATGCGAAATCTTACTCGCCAGACAAAAAAGAAAGTAATTCCTGTATCGGATTGTGACAAGCGATGGACAGTAGTTATATTTCGAGAATCCTAAACGTGGGTTGATTCCGGCCAACCATCAACATCTTCCCCAAGACCAAATCGCTGCGGACGGAAGACCATGCTGTGCATTTGGTGGGATCGACAGGGTATCGTCTACTATAAGATGTTGAAACCTCGTAAAACTGTCAATGCCCACCGCTACCACCAACAACTGATCAAATTGCACCGTACTCTGCGTGAAAAAGGACGGATTATCAACAAAGACATGACAAGCTGATTTGTCTCCACGATAACGCACCATCGTACAGATCAAAAATGGTTCGAAACTACTTGGAGACATTGAACTGGGAGGTGCTACCCCACTGCGCTTATTTACCAGGCCTGGCCCTTTCTGACTTTCACCTGTTTTTGTCGATGGGCCACGCGCTCGCTGAGCAGCACTTCGATTCTTACGAAGATGTCCGAAAATGGCTTGTTGAGTGGTTTGCCTCGAAAGAGAAGGAATTTTTTTGGCGTGGTATCCACAAATTGCCCGAGAGATGGGAAAAAGTTGTAAGTAGGGAGGACAAGTACTTTGAATAAATTTGTTTTTGCTTTCTATGAAAAAACATGTGTTTTTTTAATAAAAAACAGCGGTTTTAAGCTCATACACCTGGTACATGTAGGGATATCAGAACAGCAATTATTATACATGATTTCATAGTATTTGAGTTTCATAGTAACTTTAAAAAACTATCGCATAGGTTTATTGGAATATATACACATATATAGTCAATAGTTTTTTATTGCAATGATGCTTAATAAACTTTTTTATTTCCAATGAGAAACACCGTAATAAGTTCATTGTCGATTTATTTGTTCTTGTCCTTGTACCTTCTTGCAGATATTTCTCTTAGTTTCTAGATGTAATAAGTACATTTAAAGAAAATTTAAAAAACAAAATGCTGAATTTATATTCTAAGAAACAAAATTAAGCAAAAGGAAAAATTATGTCTGTATTTTTTGCAATATTAATCATTTTCTTTAAAGTACAAAATTTTAAAATAATATATTTGTAATATTCTAAAATTAAACTTAATTAATAAATGCCAAAATTGCATGGAGATTTTAATTGTCAGACCAATCAATTTACGCTAAATTTTTTTGGGTTTATTTGAAACTAATAAATTTGTCTTTTCCAAGAATTTTGTCGCAGGAGTTATTAAGAAATTCTTTCTTTTAACAATTTAATATGAAAGTGACATTTGGTTAGAGACTTTGTTAGAAATTTTGGTTACATAAAAGGTACTCGTAACTACCAATGAGGGTAGTACGATTAATAACTGATCTCGATGAGATATAGTGCTGCTATTATTAAAACTACTCTAATTGTCGTAAATAAAACACATCATAAGAACCCATCCTGTTAACTTTACAACAATGAAAAAAGTTCAGTAATAAAATATTTATTTTTGAAAAAGAAAACGAATGGTTAAATAAAATCTGAAATCAGTGAGATTTATTGAGACGCTAATGAAGTATTAGGCAGATGAATTTAGACCTGGCCGTACAAGCACGTTTGATGAAAAACATCAAGGCTATCGAAATAAAGTCACCACATCAGAAATAATTGAAATAATCCACGATACACATATGGTGACAAATAATCGAAAAGTGTAAGTGCAAGAAATTGCTAAGGCTGTGGGTATCTTAAACATATATTAGAGGCTTTCTGTAAGATGAATCCCACTATTGTTCTTAATTGACAAGACGTACACACGTATGGCAAATTCTAAAGAATGTTTGGCGATGTAAAAGTGCAATTCGAATGATTTTTGGCATCGATTCATAACTTTCGGCGAAACAACAGAGACCAAAGAACTGTCCAAATAGTTGGTTTTCCATGGCGAACCGGCTCCAAAGAAGGCAAAGGAGACTTTATATATCAACAAAGCCATAGCCACAGTATTTTGGGATCCACGCAGCACAATCCACATCGGTTTCGTTGAAAAGGCTCATCGGAAAGAGATTTGGCCCAAACAATGAGCTATTATACGAAAAAATATGAAAAAGTGGCCCGACGGAAAAAGATTTGGCACTAACAATGAGGTATTTGATAGAAACAAATTTAGGGTTGTTCATCTAGCGGTTCCAAATTAAAAAGTTGCTTTTGAAAAAGTAAATAAAAAAAAACTAGTGTATATTTTTTTAAACTTCCGGTTTTACTAAAAAGATTGAACCTTGAAATTTAAGAATGAAAGACAACATTATTTAAATGACTGCCACGGTTGGCCTTACAGTACCCCATTAGCTCAACACAATTTTTCAATACATTTTCGATTGTCTGGGCCTGTATCTCTTCAATGGCAACTTTGATTTCAAGTTTTAAGACCTCAATTGTCTTCAAAATACCTATTTTGAAGAGTTGGAGAGATCGTATTTTTTGGGGAGAATACAAAATATTGAAAAATAGTTCTAGCCAAAATGAATTTTACAAATAAAAATGATTTTTTTGTCAAGGCCATGTATTAATCATACAATTATTTTATCATCAAAAACTTTTTCATTTCATATTATCAATTGTAAAAAGTCAATATACGCTCTTAGTGAATATATATAACAATTTGAAAAAAAAAACATTGCCGATGAATTATTTAAAGTCAAAAATTATTCACAAATAATTGTAAAAGCTCTCGAAGAACTCAATTTTGTATATGCAAATTGTTCAAACTTACTTGCATGTTTTCTGTTTTTGAAATCTTTGACATTATGTTCGAAAATACTATGCGTTACAGCTCTCTTGAACCTACTAAATTCATAAAATTTCTTTTTCAAGACCATTTAAATCTCTTCAACAGCAAAATTATTTTATTTATGCAATTTAACTTATATATGTGTACGTTTCTGTATTTGAAAATTTTGTTGTGTAATAGACGCAAAACTACCACCTTGATCAATTATTCAGAAAATAAAAAATACAAGTTTATTCATCTAAATCTATATTGTCCCCTTCAAAGTAATCCCCATTGACTTTAACACACTTATGCCAGCGCTTGATCCAATGCTCGAAACATTTTTTATATTCGGTTTTCGGTATGTTCATCAGTGCTTCCTGCGATTTTTCCATTACTTCCTCTCGGCTGTTGAAGTCACAGGGAGCCAAATTAGGTCATTCGGTGGTTGTTGGATGGTATTTGTTGCATTTTTCGTCAAAAAATTTCGAATAATGATGGCACTGTGCGACGGTTCGTTATCATGGTGCAAAATCCACGAGTTTTCTGCCCACAATTCTGGTCTCTTTCGGCGAATTGCTTCACGCAAACTTCTTATAACGCCCAAATAATACTCTTTGTTTACTGTCCGGCCTTCTGGCAAAAATTCATGATGCACTACACCCTTGTAATCCATAAAAACCGTGAGCATTGCCTTCTTTTTTGACTGAAAACGACGTGGTTTTTTTTGTCTCGGCTCATTTGGTGAACGCCATTCACTTGCCTGATGTCTGGATTGTGTGCCATACTCATAAACCCATGTCTCGTCTCCATTAATGATCCTTTTGATGAATGTGGGATTGGATTCAGCCTCGCAAATCATGTCTTTTGCGACGTTAACACGGTCTCTTTTTTGCATGAAATTAAAGTATTTTGGCACCAACTTTGCTGCTACACGACGGAAACCCAAATCATTAACCAAAATGTCTTGGTCGGATCCATAGGCAATGTTCAAGTCCTCCGCTATCTCTCTGATGGTTAATTTGCGATTATTGACCAGCATTTCTTTTACTTTATCAATGTTTTCGTCGGTTTTCGATGTCGATGGTCTGCCACTGCGTTCATCATCATCGATTGACTCACGACCACTTTTGAACCACTCGTGCCACTGGTAAACGACCGTTTTCTTTAGAGAATCGTCGCCAAAACACTTTTCCAACATTTCCAACGTTCACGCACCATTAAATCCGTTTTTTATGCAAAATTTAATACAAGTTCGTTGTTGCAAATTTAAATCCATTTCTAAAATTGTAAAAAATCGCCAATACACACAGTGATAGACGTACTCTTGGCTACGTAACTTTTGCAAATGTCAAGCTATGACGCTAAGATTTAGAGGGAATATCAACAACAGATATACCAACTTAAGAAAAAAAATAGAACTCAAATCGCAACGATGGGTGCGCCACACTTTTTGATCAAGATGGTATATCGTCATATATTGTAACATAGCCTATAAAATAATAAACCTTCGCTACGATATAAGATTTACTAATCAAATTGTGTTTTCATTTATAATACTCTCCAACCTATCCCTTTATGCATAGTATTATTATCTCGAATGATTCCTTAAGTTATTTTAATAAAAAAATTGCTTGGTTGCGGTAACGGAAATTAAGTTAATCCTCTCCATAAAATTATCATTATTTTGAAGTACCACCAAATTTTTAACAATTATTTTCTTAACTTAAATCAATTTTTAGAATAATAATAATTATATCCTATGTGCGCGGTTAAACTATGTTTTGAAGTACAATAAAAATATGTAAAGTTAGAATAGATTTAGAAAAAAAAATATTTTTTTTCTTAGGAAGAAGGTGTAAAGGAAAGAACATATTTTATAAAAATTAAACCTTGCTACCATATTGTATTGATTGATATATTGTTTTGACAGTTTATAAATAGCCGTTTTCTGAAAAAATCCAACACTAATTATAATTATTAAAGAATAGAAATCAAACAGTGTAAATGGTTTCTACTATTCATAAGAGAATAAAAAAAAATTTTTCTACAAGAAAATATCAGTGCCCGAATTGAGGCCTCAAGAAACGTTCACTACCCAAATGAGTTTGCTAGAAATTTCATAGGTAAATTTGTTATGTTCACCATCAAAATTATTATTAGCAGCAACTTGATAACTGGTTATGTTCACCATCAAAATTATTATTAGCAGCAACTAACGTAATCCTTATAGGCAGTCATTTCATAAAAAAATAATATTTATCTACAAAAAAAAAGATTCGTATTATGTTACTTATTAATATAAGCGCAGAAATCATCTATCCTTAAATATAGAAGTATGAAAATTTTTAACGACTAATGTCCTTAACAAAAAATGAAGGTTTTTAACGCTCAGATGCTAACTGTTATAATGGTTTACAAAAAAACGTGAAATTTACTATTCATATATGTATTTTTACTGACTATGACTTTAAATGTAAATTGATAAAGAAATCATTTATTTTGCTTAATCTAGATTTACCGAATTTTTTTTGGCCCCTTACCTATTAAGACCCAATCAAATTTTGAACGTAGTTGATAAAACTGCTTTCAAATATATAAAACTCCTCTCCCATACTACTCTTGAGGTCCTATCTCCTCCCACGCCCACATATTGGCCGACCAGTGTCAGAAACCTTCCCGATATTCTAGACTATTTCATAACCACACCCATACATTTTATTAATACTTCCATAGATACACTCCTTGACCTGAATTCCGACCATTCCCCTGTTCTCCTAACACTAGACACTTCTCCTTCCTTAAAATCCTATCCTGCCAAATTTGTAAATGGGAAAGTTGATTGGGATATTTTTAGGCAGAACTACGACGAACAGATTCATTTACAACAAAGCCTTAAGAACGTACAAGAAATAGACGATGCCGTAAGCGACTTGACTGTTTGCATACAGAACTCAATCACTAACGCCCACATAACTCATAACAAACCAACCATACGAGAACAGGACTATAATCTTCCGCAAAAAATTCGCAGCTTGATAAGCGAGAAACGTCGAGCCAGGGCCCAGTGGCAACGTTCAAGAATGCCAAATGAGAAGAAAAACCTGAACCAACTACAACGAGAACTGAAACAAGAAATAATTAATTATAACAACGAACGATTTACTGAATACACAGAATCACTGACAACTAATAAGTCACTCTGGACAGCTACCCGACGAATTCTCAAATACAAAACAGCTACACACCCGCTCCAGAATACCGACGGAACCTGGGCAAAAACAGATAAACAGAAAGCCGACATCTTCGGCAAACACTTAGAAAACATCTTTAAGCCTCACGAAGATGTCCAAGACATTCTGCATGACGAACAAATATTCCGACAAATATCAACTCAGTTGCCCATAAGTCCACCTCCTAAGTTTTTCACTCCTTCCGAAGTTAAATTCACAATAGAACACCTTTCCAATAAAAAAGCCCCAGGATATGACCTAATAACTTCAGAAATCCTGAAACAAATTTCCAAAAAAACCCTCGTCCTTATAACCTATATTTATAATAGTATCCTCCGCACATCACTTTTTCCTTCCCTGTGGAAGTTTTCCATAATTAAGATGATCCCAAAATCCCAATAAGCCCAAAAATATTCCTACCTCATATAGACCTATAAGCCTCCTTCCCATATTATCAAAAATCATAGAAAAAATAATCCTAAAACGCCTTTATCCCATTTTTGAAACCGACAACAGGCGTGTTTCTTGACATTTCGCATGCTTTCGACAGTGTATGGCATCCTGGATTGCTTTGGAAGTTGAAGCGAGTCCTACCCTCGGGTTATTTCCACACCATTAAGTCTTATCTCTCAGACCGATATTTTCAGGTAGCTGAAAATATGGAGTACTCTGACATTTATCCAATTTCCGCCGGTGTCCCTCAAGGAAGTATCCTAGGTCCTATCCTATACAACATTTATACCCATGACATTCCTTGCCACAACAACATCCTAACCGCAACATATGCTGACGATACAGCCATCCTGACACATCACAAAGATCCTTCCACAGCCATTAGTATCCTACAGAACCATATCCACTCCTTAGAAACTTGGTTCAAAAGGTGGAGAGTGAAGGTAAATGAGCAAAAATCTGCTCATGTAACTTTCACACTCTGCCGAGAACAAATTCCCGACATAACCCTAAACGGCAGTATTATTCCACACAAAAATAGCGTACGTTACCTTGGACTTATATTCGACAAACGGTTAACCTGGAACCTTCATACGAAAACTAAAAGACGTGAACTTAACGGACGATACAAACAATTCTTACGTCTCCTAGATAGCAAATCGAAACTTTTAACAACAAGTAAACTAATACTGTACAATACGGTTCTGAAACCAATATGGACATATGGTCTAGAACTTTGGGGTTCGACTAAGCATTCCAACTCCCTTCCAATCCAATCCCTACAATCCCGAATCCTTCGTAAAATTGTCAATGCCCCCTTTTATGTGCGAAACACTGTTATCCACCGTGACCTAAATGTTCCATTTGTTCGTGAACTATGCATCTCCCGATATAAAAAATTCCATTCGCACCTATCCTTCCACCCTAATCCTTTAGGAAGGGAACTTTTCACTCCCACCCTTCCAGTATACACCCATCGACGTTTAAAACGGCGATGGCCGAGAGATTATTTAAAATTGTAAAATAAAATTACCCTGTTCTGAGGTAACATCGATGGGTGTTTTCCTCCACATGTCTTCATGTCCTTGTATATTCCCGTAAAAAATCTGCTTGTTACTAGCATAAGTAGTTGTAGATATCATTTAAAATAAAAAAAAAAATATATAAAAAATCAACACTGAAAAAAGGTGCCGTTTTTTAGACAAGATAAAAGCACTTTAAGTTCCGAGTAAATTCACAATATTGTTCCAAACAATTTGCTAAATCTTCTTCAATCATAAAAAATTTAGAAAGTCAAAATATGAATCATGATGAATAATTTCTCAAATGTCCTAATTTGTATGCAATGTGAATAATAAATATCCCTTTAAATCCACTGATTTTCATGCAAATGTATTCTATTACTGCACTGATTTGAAAATTCAAACCACTCAAAACAAAACTAGTAAATAATGAAAGCAAGTGCAATATTTTTAGTGACTATTTTTGTTTCTCGTGCCTTTATATTACTTCCAGTGGACCAATGGAGTTTAGTAACAGGAAAGTTTGACTAGAGGCATTGGTGATTACATTGGGAATTTTCATGCAAACACTACCCTGCCTGTAGGGTACTTAAAAGCTTACCGCTGCTTAAGTCCCGCTTTATTCATTTTATATTTGCTGGAATCGATGGCCACGGTCATTTTTATAGCCAAAAGGAAGGACTAACTAATCGATTTTTTATTGTAGTCCGCACGTTTTGTTGCTTATATACGATTTTATTAACTCATCGGTAAAGTGTGCTCGATGTGTACAAGTATAGAAACGACTTGTGCTAGAAGTACTACTATTTTTAGCTTAATTGGCCTGGCGGTATGTGCCGAACGTCCTTAGCAACTTGCTAGTCTTATCGCAGAGGGAATACATATGAAGTGGGTTAGAATTTCAAACTGAATCATTCGTTAGCTTTTAGGATGTGTGCTCTGCAGTTTTGGATTTACGATGAATTAATTGCTGAGAAAAATACCGAGACCAGTAGTTAGTTATATGAGTGCATTATTTTTATGCTTTCTTGTTTATCTTATCAGTCTACGAATAAGGATACTGGTACTCTTTCTTTTTATCATCCAAAGCTTAAAATAAATTTATCGATTTCAACAATCATGATTGTAATACAAGAACGTTAAAGGCATGAATCTCGATATTAAAGCAAAGCTTAACGCTACTACTTGGACTCTACCACTTATGCTCAGCATGTGCACAAATATACGGTCAGCAAAACTAGTTTGACCAAATGAAATGTGAAAATACAAGTACCGAATAAGAGAGGAGTACGCTATACTGTATCATAGAGTTTGGTAACGATATTCTTAACGGTGAAATTTTTCACATTTACCATTTCCCCCGTGGCTATAAATTAAGTTGCAGTATAAGGAACGAAAAATAACCCCACATATAAATTTGGAGAGGCTAATGAAAATGTAATTAAGTTGACAGATTAGGGTGCTTTGCAGCTATTTATGGTTGTATTTTGCTGAGCAATGACTTGCTTAAGGAGGAATTTCTTTGCCAAACCAACCACCAAGCTGATGTTTAGCACATTGCTACGTATATTGTATTGTACGTGCACATATCAGCATTTTTAATATAAAAGCTTCAATATTGAAGTAACTATGTTCTAAGGGGAAGAATCTTTCCTCGACCCAATGAAATTATTTTGTGAAAACGATTTATATACAAAACATTACTGAATGTATTTAGGAAATGCTTTGCAGAACAGAAACAAGAAAGAAATTCGAAAAAAAATAGTTTTTTTTGAATCTACAATACAATTTACTGCGTGATTAATATTCGTGTTGATAAGATAATTTTTCCTGTTTTAAAAAGTTTCCAAGAATTAGAAATTTTTTCTATTAATTTAAAAACCGCATTTTGAGTAATGGATATGTACGAAGTTATAGTTTCACTTTTTTCTGTTAAAAGTTTATGCTTAATTTTTCAATAGTACCGTGGCAGCAAAAAAGCATAAAAACATCAACTAATTAACATAATAAATTATATAGAGCGCCGTAGTGGAAACGATCAACGATCAGCACTTAAAACTGTATATTACTTGGTTGTTCGGAAAGTAATTTCGTTCATTACAAAACTACTTTGTGAACAACCCAATAGTTTATTTATTGGCCTCTATTCTCTAGTGTGAATCTTTCAATTTGTCCAACTAATACTACTACACTTCAGAACTGATCATCGTGTTGCTCGGTAGAAGCTCAAAATAAACGATTCCTTTGAAATCCCACCAAACAGATAGCATAACCTTTTTTTGTTGAATATTGGCTTTCGAAGTGCTTTGAGTCGGTTCATCTTTTCTCCTACAGGATCTTTTGTGCTTAACATTATTGTATATAACCCATTTTTCATCTACAGTAATGATACGCTTCAACAATGGATCATTTTCTTGCCGTTTGAGAAAATCACAAACTTCAATGCGATGGCACAAATTTTTTCTGTAAGAAGATGAGGAACCCATATGTCGAGCTTTGAGATAAAATTTAGCCATTTCAAATGATCATAAATGGTCGAATTCGATAAATTTAATCTCTCAGGGATCTCAAGAGTTGTTATTCACCATTTTGCATGAATTAACGCCTTTATTGTGTCTTCATCAGCTTCAACTGGCCTTACAGAATGTGCTGCATCTTCGAGATCAAAATTGCCGGATCGAAATTTTGCCACTGACGCTTACTTAACACATCTCCATACACATCGTATAATTTTTTTTTGCTTGAACAGCATTTTTTTTTCTATAGTAAAAAATAAAATATGCCGAAAATGGTGTTTTTCACTTTTCGGGACTCAAAAATTCACATGCTGATTGATATGATGAGTAAATAAGAATGTAGATAAGGTTTTTTGCCAATGAAATTAAAAGTTTATTATAAATTTAGTCTACAATAATAAAAACAACTTATTTGTTAATAATATTTTGTATGGTCAAAATCCAACAATAAAATTAAAGCCTTGCATATCGTCTAAAATCGTGTGTCCTTCAGTAACTATTTTTGTCCAAATTCAAGCCAATTATTTTCAGAAGAGTGTTTAACTCCTTACATTAAGTTTGAATACTCTATAATTTAACGAATTGATATTCAAAAATTAGAGCCTATTGGTGATACTCACATAGACAAGTTCAAATCGAATTCTCTACTCTTTATGCTTGTATATAATCATAATAATAATAAGGATTGAAAAAAATCTGAATACGAATTACATGGGATTCATACTAGCTTTTCATCTATTCTTAGGTTTGTACATGGTACACATAGGAAATATCCGATATGCACTTTGATTGTCAACTTAATTACTAACTGATTCGCAATTATATTTTAAAATGAGCTGAAGTAAGTATTAATTAATTATATTACAGACAAGATAAATTTTTATTGTGTAATATGATATTAAATCGGAAACATATTGTATTTGTGAATTTTTTTACCAAAAGATGTTAGATTTCTTGTTTGCTTGTTATAAAATATAGTGAAAATGAGGAGTGTTTATTGGTCTATTCTTACGGCTTCAGAAAATGTCAAATAGTAACAATACTTACTAAGTATTCAGTAAGTTCTGAATACTTCAGAAAATTTCAAATAGTAACAATAAAATAATACTCGAAGATAGCTTACATAACCAAACTATCTCCCGATACACATTCCTACGCTAAGTAGTCTAACATCAGATCGTTTGCTACGCTAATATTCGACGAAGCGTCGAAAAAATGCCCTTATTATATGAAATATGTTGTAGAGGCCTTACCATTTGTAAATATAGGGTTTTTCGGAAAGTAATTACTGCACAAAGAACCTTGTGCAGTAAATCCGGTCTTTTTCTCGATTGCTGATTTCCTGACATAGAGCAATAACCTCAAATAACTCTCTAAGAAGTCCAAAGGTATTAAATTACAAATTATTTTATCGCAATAAATTGATTGTAGCATGGGCTGTGTGGCACGTAACGTCGTCTTGTTAAAATCACATTCGTTAATTCAATGTCTTTTAATTCATGCCAAAAAATTATCAGTGATCTGTACCGCTCAGCATTGACTATAACAGATATTATTTATTCATTTTGAAATAAAAAATAAGGTAATGTATTTTGACAGCTGACATAGTAAGGCTTGCCTGTAAAAAAATTCAATTGATTCTGCACAGTAGTTTTTGGTTGATACCCTTTGAAATATGGAAAGTGAAAAACAGCATTTTCGGCATATTTTATTTTTTACTATAGAAAAGGTAAAAATGCTGTTCAAGCAAGAAAAAAATTATGCGATGTGTATGGAGATGTGTTAAGTGAGCGCCAGTGGTAAAATTTCGATCAGGCAATTTTGTTCTCGAAGATGCAGCACGTTCGGGAAGGCCAGCTGAAGCTGATGAAGTCACAATAAAGGCATTATTTCATGCAAACCGGTGAATAACAACTCTTGAGATCGCTGAGAGATTAAATTTATCGAATTCGACCGTTTATGATCATTTAAAACGGCTAGGACTCGTTTGTTTTGCGTTTCTACCGAGCAACAAAACAATCAATCCTGAAGTCTACTGTCATCAGTTGGACAAATTGAACGATTCACTTAAAGAAAAAAAGCCAGAATTGGTCAATAGGAAAGGTATAGTGTTCCAACAGGATAATATGGAACCACATACAAGTTTGACCACTCAGTAAAAGCTTTTAGAGCTTGCATAAGATATACTGCCATACCCACCATACTCTCCAGACCTACCACCTTCCGATTATCATTTGTTCCCGTCTCTACAAAACGTTTAATTCAAATGAGGAGGTCAAAAATCACTTTGATCAGTTTTTTGCCAGCAAAGAACAAAAATTTTATGAGCGTGGAAACATGGTACTTCCAGAAAGATTGCAAAGGGTATTGGATTAGACTGGACAATATTTAATTGAATAAAATATTAATTCACTATAAGAAAATCGTCTTCCATTTTTATAAAAAAAAAAATAATTTCCAAACAACCTAATAAAAACAATGTCGGACAAATATATTCCACGGCTATGTTAACAGACATTGCTCCTTTTAGAAAATTTGCATAATTTTGGCTCTATTTTATGCGGTTGATATTGGTTTTGCGCTCTTGAATTAACATCACCTCTTCGAAAAAATAACTTGGACTTCTTCTTGTAGGGGTATGTGAAAGCTAGGATTTATGAGAACAGTGTGCGGACTGTTCAACGGCGTCAAATCGCATTATCTTTGTTGGCTTTTAACTACACCTCTTCAAAAAATAAGACGTCAAATGAATTTGATTTTTAATAAATCGATTGATTCTGGGGGGTAGTGTGCTACATAGCGACGTCCTCTACATTCATGCCATCAAATAATAAGCAACAAACAATTGCTTGCTATATCTCTGTAGCGCACTTTTTCAATAGTAACTGTAGCACCACCCTCGATTTCGAAAAAAATATGAATCATGATGTAATGTTTGTTCAATAACTGCTTTTCTTAGTTTTTTAGATACCCAAATATGATAATTTTGCTTATTTTAGTATAACTTTCGTGTCAAATTGAAGACATTTTAACAAATAAGAAGCCTTCTATTGTGAAAATGTCAAAAAACTTATTTCAACCCGTATACCAAATACAGCAAAACTAGAGGTGAAACCCAGATAAAGTAAGCTAAAGCTACAATATCCAGTTAGCCTAAAAATAATAAAATCCTCAGTCTGTGAGGAAGCAATGCAGTTAAGAATGCCAATAGAAAGAATAACACTATTCGTGGACCCTGTTAAGTGTCCTATTTGATGAACTTACGGAACTGCAGTAAAACTGGCTGCAAAATTCAGATTCCTCTACTTATAATTTTTAAGATACCGAGTCTTTTAGAGTTATTTGATATCAACACGAACATTAAAATTATAAAGATATCTTATGAGGCTTTCAGATTAGGTAATAGAGTGTAAAAAATCTTTGACAAAAAAAGGATATTGAAAGGTCACATTTGTCTAAATGTGATTTTTTGCATAATAAAACTCAAACTTTTTTTGTTGAGTTAAGAAATTTCTCAAATCTTGCTAAGCATATCAGCTGCAAAGTAATAAAAATCTTCATAATAATTTCCACAGTCCAACTTCATATGAAATTTTTATTCATAAAATTTTGGATACTATTTGTTATATTTGAGAGTAAAATTATACAATATATCCTTAGATATATTCGTATGAGTATTTCTGGTATTTATTCCAAAAGATTTTCTTTTGCATAAATATGCTTATTCTAAATAAGAAATGGCCAATTTAAAATTTATTATTATTGGAATATAAAGTTTGGATAATATTTTTGGTAAAAAGTGAAAGAATTTTCAACTCTTATATAAATTTAACCAGTCAATTTTTTATGAGAATCATAAAAATCGCAAATGAAAATCTCACACATTTAGTTAGATTTATACGAGTTTTAGGAAAATACATTTCATATCGACTTTCATAGATATTGTAGGATTTTCCAAAGAAATTTTTCGGTTTTTTTTAATTAATACTGTAAGAGAAAAACAGTTTCAATTTTCTTTTAATTAACACTATGGGCGTGTCAGGAAAATTATCAGAAATATGGGTGAATCTGTGAATAAATTACTAAAATTGGCCATTCTAAGTTATCTATTTTTTTATTTATTTTATTCTAGACAAATTTAAAAAAATAATATATAATATTATATATTAATAATATATAATATTATATAATATTATATATAAATAATATAATATTCGTGATAGGTTTACTAATTTTAAAGTTTCAAGGAAGATAGAAAAAAAAGTTAGTGGTAGTTAAATATTTGCATATCTTGGCTATGATATAAAATTTTCTGAGAAACTTTCTAACTGAAACTGAATCCTATTGAATTAAAAATACAATGGGAGAGGAAAATTCCTTGTCTGAAGGTTATCAAATTACGCAAAGCTTAAAGTTTGCCATAGCCAGACAAGCAAAAAATCAAATAATAGCTAAATATGCTTTACAATATATTGCAGATCTTAGAAATTATTCATTAAAGTAAGATTTTTTTTCTTCTTTGGAAAGTTGTTGTTACCTTTCAAGCATTTTTTACAATAAAAATTATTTGAATGAAATTTTCGAAAAGTTATTAGTTTTTGTGCCTATTTATTGAATAACTAATAAAGTTTTTAATTTCGGTATCTTGTCACCGAGAGAAATCTGAGCAGTTATTATGTGTACATTGGAGTAAAAATTTCGACGTTAAGACTTTTATAGATTTTCGTTTTTATTTACGGAGCTAAAATTTTTAATCTTCAAGAAAAAAAAACTAAGACTTAGTTTTTGTTATTTGGGTGATGGAAAGTAGACAACTCAGTAAACAAGGGAGTGGTAGACGTACTTGAAGGCTATCTTATTCTGTCGATATAAGGGGATGCGTTGCGTTCATCAAGCCACTATCATTTTCGCAGTCGAACATTACAAATATATTTACCATGCTTTCAGAAAATTTTATTTTAATTGGTGAACTCCAGAGGAATAAATATTCCAAAAGGAGTAAATAGGTGTAACGAGAAATCCAACAGGGAGTATTATAATTTGGTATGGCAAAAAAGAAAAAATGCGGTTATACAAAAGAAAAATAAACGATATATCACAAAAAAAAATTAATAAATAAAATTGAGAAAGGAAAAAAACGAAGACACGATATAAATAAAGAAAAAACAATCGAAGTATTCCTCGAATGTGGTTATGAATTAGGTGTTATTTGATCATCTGTAGCCCTGACATTTCTGGCTGAATGTTGGGAGTGTCCAAATTTCTTTTAACGATGGAAATTAGACTTTGCGAATTATGGCAAATTCTGTGGAAATATTTCCTCAAGACCGCTTACTGGTAGAATGCACTGAAATTCGAGAACACTAACAAAAATAAATACCTACAAAGCAATAATGGCAGGACTATTATAAACTGGAATACTTCGCACAATACACAAAAAAAACAGACTGAGCGGGTAACGGCTCGTGGCTTCTAGATTTAGAAAATCTATAAAAGTAAATTCAAAAGCTTCGAAATTGTATGATAATTATATATAAAAAATTCAGAGACATAAGGAGAGAGATTTACGAAACTAAACTCAACAAACTTATACCAACTTAATAAATTTCCAAAAATCAAAAAAACATGAAGTAAAATTTTTAAATATTTTCTACTGAATTGTGTTAAATTTAATAAGATTTTTTTAAAGATAATATTGCGCACTATATAAATCTTTTAAAATTTTTTTCCCAAAGAGACTATTCATAAAATTCTTCTGTTCTTTATAAAAAAAGCAAGGTGCCCAGATAGACAAAAGTTCAAATTTATCTAATTAGTTTCAAAAAGTTTTCATATCTTGTAAAATGGGAAAAACACTACCAATTACATGAAAATATTTTAGACTTTTGCAATATGCATTTGTAAGTGGCTACGTTGGTCTCCATGCTATTTGATTCTATTTAAAAAAATGGACTAATTTGAAAAGTTTTTCATTTATAAGCGACAAAATTTAGTTCCTAAACTATTTAGTTCCGAAATATTTGTCACACTTTAAAACAAAAAAAATAATATATTTGAAAAGATAGTTTTCCGAAAATAGGAATTTTATTTAATTGCAGGTAAAAATTATATTAAAGGACCTAAATTAATAAACTTGTCCAATAAATATAATATTTTAATTGACGAACTTCTTTTTACTTAATATGAAGCTATTTTTTTTAAAATACATTTTTTAGCCAGTTATGGTAATATTAAGAATGTGTAATTATTTTATCTGTGATCTAAGTGAAAAAAATCCATCGAATAAGTTTGTCGTTATAAATAAAAATTTTATTTTTTTTTTAAATATTGTTTTATTTTTAGTGTCCACTTATGAGCTTTGTACACATTATTTAGCAAGATTTTGCATCAGAGCCAATTAATTTGAGTTTTAGCATTTTGGGAAAACAAATAAAAAATAAAAATTATGAATAAAGAAGAAAAAATCTTCATAATTTGTACATAAATATAGGGTCTTCTTATAAGTACGATATGTTTTCAAGTAGACCATGAAGACATAATTGAATATTAAAATTTGTTTGTCACTGTCAGTTGTATACAGTAAAGTTTGCAAATTATTCATGAAAAGATACACGCCTCATCAGCGCTTGAAAGTTATTAAATTTTTTTATTTAAAAAAAATCAATATTATGGTAAGGTGGCATGATTGGTCCTTATTTTTTATTTCAAAATGAATAAATAATATCCGTTATAGTCAATTTTGAGCGGTACAGATCACTGATAATATTTTGGCATGAACTAAACTATATTGAATTAACGAATGTAATTTTAACAAGACGACGCTACGTGCCACACAGCCCATGCCCACAATGGAAAAAAATTTGTAATAAAAAATTAGAAAAATTAAAATAATTAATAAGTTGGCGAAGAAAAATTACAAACAATTACTACTAATAAAAATTTTAAATTTTTTGAAACATTTTCATTCAAGGAAAACCTACCAATAAAATTGTTACAAATTCTTTAAAGAGACACATTGGAAATAACAGCGAAAATTCGAGGGAAAAATTTTCAATTCGATTAGAGTTTTTTAATATTTAAATAATATATAGGAAAAGAGAGAAATTAAAAAGAAGAAGTTTTAGGCATTATAAATTATTTTTTTAAATAATATTTCAGATTTTATTATAGAACTTATATAAGATAGAAAATATATATGTAAACTACCATGCATTATTATATAAGATTTTCCTTACACCTTCCCTAGTCTTGAATCCACATCGAGTTGTCTTATCAATAATGAGCTGAGCCGACAATACTAAGTCGTCGTAAGTAAAAGGAGCACGTCCCAAAATTGAGGCCAATGGACTGCCATTAATGATCAGGGAAATGGCCAGAGACGGAGTAAGTTCCACCATGGAGACTCCTACCACGTCAATTAATATTGTGTTTAAATTTCTCATTATTTTATTATTCATCGTCATCTATCCATTCTTTTCACCTTCCAATTTTTAAACTATCCTTCCAAAAACCTGTCCTTAGCCCCTGGAAAATTTACTGCTTTTTCGGTCTCCAGGTTAAATAAATTCCGGAATGATTTTTTTGTTGATATGTTCGAGGGCCGAAAGTGGCTTGTTAAAGTATCCTCCCTACTATTTCATAATGTTAGCCTACCAGCTCTACATACCAAATTCCTCCGTCTACGACTTCACTCCGCAACAACTTATTTTTTTCTTATATTTATACCATCACCCAATATAATAACTTTCTTCAGAGCTTGGGGCCACCAGCCACAAAGTAGCTGAGAGATGTTATTTTTATTGAAAATATACCCAGCTTGTCTAAACTGCTCGCTGAGTAATAACTTTGGCAATATAAGAATACCATATGGCAGGCGTCAGAATTTAAGCACAGAAAATGTATGTGACATTTTTCTATACACGAATAAATCTTCACATTTTTTTTATAAACTTAACCGTTTTCACAATATCAACGTTTAAAATCATTTTAATTGTTAATATGTATCCCGAGTTATTACAGGATAGTTAAATTTAAGTATAAGAATATAAGAAACTTATTTCTCAGTAATGCAATCTGTATTTTTGAGTAAAAAAAAATGATTTTATTGCTAGAGCAGGATATTCAGCAATTTACGAAAAACTAATTTGACTTTCATTTAAAATATAAAGTTGCCCAGCTTAGCAATTTTTTTGCCGAAACCCCGCTGTTAATCAGCATAATGAAAAATATTCTAAAAAAAGGTTATTAATTACCAAGTATCTCCAAGAAAATTTTTTTTAACAATATAAATAATTTAGCCTAAATGAGCCTAGAAAATTAATTTTTTTAATTAAATAAACATCCAAAATTATAAATTGCTTAAAAAAAAATAGTTAAGTGACAATAATAAGGCGATATGCTCCTACCTCAAGACACAATTGGTTTAGAATTAAACTTTGAGAATTTAACAAATTTTCCAGGCAAAAAATGTTATGAATAACTTCTGCTGGCAACCACAGCACCTTCCATGGCATTATTGGGCTATCTTTCTTAGCAATAGAGGCATTTGGTTTCATAAAGTACCAAAGCAAGTTCGACATTCGGATAACAAAAGTTCTGGAATCGTATAGTGTACTTCATGTGTTCCCGATTTAACGCCTTCCTAGAAATTTCTAAGTTACGATAACACCACTCGAGAAGTGCTCGAATTTTAGGAAAGATCGACCATTTTATCTCGATCTATGTAATATATGCTCGAACATATTGGACGAACACCTTCTCCTCGATCGCGCATGTTTGAGAAGAACAAAATATGGTGAAGTGATCGAATGGTGTAATCACCTTAAATTGTATGCACTCGTTCATTTTAGGCAATGATGCCAATCAGAATTTGTTCAAGGTACGATTTTTTTTTCATCTATTTGTTGCCTTGTCTAGACATTGGCGTATCTTGTTTGGCGATTAATGGCGATCCCAGTTCCAAAAGGTGAACGAAATAACCTTTCCCGAAATGGGGAAAATGACAAAATAATTTCAGCTCAAAGTTATCAATATCGCGCCTCCCTAACTCATGCGCTGTTGGCGCAGAGGCTCTTCGTTGTCATTGATTTCGCTATTATAATATTAGCCACATCACTATGACTGCTGCTTCCATTGCTGCAGTTCGTTTTTTCTTACTACATTCACTTGAATCATCCCATTTTCCATTTTTTAATATATCTACTATTATTTTTTACTTCGTTAATATTTATTATTATTTTTTATTTATTAAAAAAAAAAAAATTTATATTAATATTATTTATTAAACTATTTTTTATTTATTTACTATGACTGCCCGAAAATTGTTTGAGGGTTCGAGTCTGTGACCGAGGACTTTTTCATTTCTCCTCCGAATATACGAACAAAATTGTTCAAGCCAAGGCAATTATTTGTCCACTGCTCGAATGGTCTAATCAGAGTTAAAAAGTTCGTTCAACTGGACGAATGTAAGAAGAACATTTGGCTCGACTAATTTGAGCATTTCTCGAATGGTCTCATCGTAGCATTAGGGTTTATAAATTTGTCGTCAGGTATACCATAGAACATGCTACAAAAAAAATTTCATATGTGCAGTTCTAGTCATTGTGTCAATGGTGCTGATTTATTTTCGGCAAAGTTTTTTTGTAATGAATTTGTGGTCTTTTTGTGGAGTTCTTTCAGGCAAAACTCTACATTTGTATATAATACGCCTTTACTGTTTTGGTACGGAGTCCCTAAATGGAAAACCAATATGTGCTCGAAGCAGTACTAGAAGTAAAATAATGCATAGGACATCCAATTTTTCGTGAATTTGCATATTTGTCAAAATAAGTCATTTTTTTTTACAAATAGTTCTGTAGATAAAGTGTTTTTCTAAGATTTATTTGTTTTTTTTCAAGTGCATAAATACTATCCAAAAGGATAATAAAGTATTATAAAATTATGTAGGCATCTTTGGAACTTTTAGCATGGATTCAGTTATATTAACAAACATACTTTTATCATTTGCTACCCCTAAAATATTATAGTTTTTAAGAAAAAACTTATGTTTGGCTCCTTTTGTTCTTTAAAAATAAGAAAGAGTGTTAATATTTAGAATAAATTAAGATAAAATGAAATGTAGATTATGACAAATAATTGCGTGGGTGTTAATATTTTATATGGTAACATTTCTATGATACAAATAAATTGTTAATAAGGTCCAAGACTTCTAATAAATTGTTAGATTACATAAGTATGTAAATAGAAAGGAAACGTGTAGAGTAGAAGCTCTTTTAAATAAGATTTGTACAGATTCATACATTTTTTTTGGAGGTAAGACTCACAGTAGTGTGGATTTCTAGCAATTTTATTTTATTGTTTTCATAGTTTTTTTTAGTCTTATCCTAGGAACTTATCCCGTAAATATTTTGTTATTTGGAATTCATACTATCGCAAAAGGTTTCACCATTTTGAGTCTGTGTGTTTTGCCTCAGTTGTCTAGGATTTTTTATTTTTTTATGTATCAAAGCGCATTAATGATATTTGTTAGTACAATTGTCTAGAATCGTTGTATTACGAGGTCTGTTTAAACAGTATCGCAAATTTTGTATATTTTTTATTTAAAAAATAAACATTATTTATTTATTCATGAATATCTAATTAGTCCCCTTCAAAGTTATCCCCACCAGATATTATGCACTTGCGCCAACGTTTTTTCCAATCCTGGAACTACTTCAAAAAATAATTTTTTGTGATCTTGTTCAGCTCCTCCTTCGATGCCGTCTTTATCTCCTCAATCGTAGCGTAGCGTCGTCCTTTCATGGGGCTCTTCAGTTCCCGGAACAAGAAAAAGTCACAAGGGGCCAGATCTGGGAAATACGGTGGCTGCGGCATTATTAGTATGTTGTTTTTGGCCAAAAATTCGCTCACCAGCAACGATGCATAAACAGGGGCGTTATCATGGTGCAAAAGCCAATTTTTGTTCTTCCACAAAACCGCGCATCTGCGGCGGATTGCTTCACGCAACTTGCGCATATCTTGTAGGTAATATTTTTTATTGACCGTTCTACCCTGTGGCAAGAATTCATGATGCACCACGCCCTAGCAATGGAAGAAAACTGTAAGCAAAACCTTCACATTCGGATTTTCGTCGTTCACATCTTCTCGGCCCTCTAAGAACATTTTGTAGCACCGATAAACGTTTCTTCAGTTCAGAGTAGCTTCACGATATGCTATTGTCAACATTCGGAATGCGTCTGCGCAATTAATTTTGTTTTCTCACAAACTTTGATACAGATTCTTTGATCCATTTTTTGGAATGAGCAAAAATCGAAGACGAGCGAAAACACGTGCAAGCAAAGCAGCTGTCAAAAATTAACTGGCTAAACTTGTCGATATAAGTGAGGTATAAGTACCAATATAACTTCACAAAAAATAAAAAATCGAAGATACGTAACCCGCGGAAATTGAAAATTCACGATACTTTTTAAACAGAACTCGTATATTTAAATAACTTTGTTGTTTTCTGCATCCTCAGGGCTGGATGTCGTATATTTAGGACTTGCTTATAGAGCAATAATTTATTTTCTATCGACAAAGTAGATTTTCTTTCTAATAACCAATATATTTTCTTCACGTGAACTATCCAAAGATCCAGAACACGTATTCTTCCAATGCCCCTTCTACGAGGGGACACGGACAGATCTGGAGAAAAATCTGGACCGCTCCATCAGTCCAGAAAACAAAGTGGAGTGCATGCTGAAGAGCCAATCGGCTTGGAACAGAGTTGCAGAGTACGCGGAATCTTTAATCAAGGATCTTCGGACCACGTACGAAGAATAGGCCACGAGGCGTCATAATATCGGGACAGTAGGAATATCATATAAGAACGCTCCGGCGAAGTAGTATTTACAAAGAGTGCCGCCGGGGAACCATCATTCCGGGAGCAAGGGTAGAGGTACAGGTAAGTTTTAGCGAGGTAAAAATCCTACATAACTCGCCTGGCGGCAGGTAAAAGGTCTTCCAGGCGAGTACCTTTTGATGGTTTCCCCCTGTACCTCATTAATCTAAACTGAAAAAAAAAGTGAACTATCCAGAATAAGATTTTAGTTCTTTTTATTATATCAATAATACTGTATTGAACTGCTCATAATATTTCTATGGACTTATTATTGTTCGGCTTTAATCGATTTTTCCCGATAGTTCAGTAAGTGGAACGAAGCCAGTAAATTTTTCTTCATAATTTAAAAAAACAAAGCCAGTAAATTTTTCTCTTCAGTCTGTTTACAAATTTTATAAATCTTTATTTATTTAAATTAAATCATTTCATTGAAACTATAGAGAAAAAACACATTTGTCAGAAGTAATTCGTCATAGAAAGAATATAATTTGCTAAAACGTAAAATAAAAATCAGTTATTTTTATGGCAAAGATTTTATATTTTCTTATTATTTCATATTTTTGTAATGTTCCAAAAGCCTTAAGGTCAAGCGGATATTAATCACTGAATTTATGAAAGTTTAATTATAAATTTCAGAGGTGGAAGTGTCCTCATAAAATAATCCTGATTTTTGTCTTTTCATTATTCTTCTTAAATATTTCAACCCTTTTCATTTCTTTATAAATATTCTTGGCGATTTGACTTATTACTATAATCTTATTTTTTCTTGTACTTTATTGACTCATACAATTGAAATGTCAAGAAGAATTTTTTTTTTGAGTAGAGCATAACGTTGCGACATCAACGAGTAAAAAGCACCTGTTGAAAAATAAGGGTTAACCTTCCTGTCAGGTAAATACAAATATTTTGTTAAATGAAGCATAAGAACTCAAATGAAAATGTGACTTCGAAAATAATTTCAGAAGAAGTCAATGTTTTTCGTAGTTCTAGCTAGTTATTACGTCAAGAGATGAAACACGTTTTGTTTTTGTTCTTTTTAAAGACGATTAAACAGAATTTCAATCTTAGTTTCCTATTTTTCTTATTTTAAATAAATTTTTCATGCTTTGCGAGTATAACTTCGACTGTATATTTAACATTATTTTATAAAAATACAAAAAAAAAACTTCTTGCTGACAAAAAATAATGTTATACTAGGAAATTAGAAATATTTGATTATGTACTAAAAGAAACCACCTAAGCTATGGAGTTTAGAAAAGAAAATTTATGAACTGAAAGAAATTTTTTTCAATAACCTAAAAGGTAATTTAAGAAAAGTTGTCAAATGTTCCTTAAGAATACAAAAACAAAATTCTTGGCAAGAAAATTAAGGTGATCTAAATTCTTATATATTGATGTTTTTTTATAAACGATTGATATTTATAAATATTTAATTAAAAAGGGTTGGCTTAGTTAATTTTATGGGAAAATTGCTGCGGTTCAAAATATATTTTGTTATTAGTAGTAATTGTTTCGATGCTATTATCAAACATACTGAATATATGTCATGTTCGTACATCAGCGAAAATGTTCGTACTACATGGTCGAATATCAGTAGTGAAATGCAAAATATAATTATAATGTCTAATTTGACGAGAATTTTTTTAAGAATTTAAGCAGAAAGCTGTTATAAGAGGCTTAGGGACGTGAATATTGAGAACGATCTACCTTCAACCCAGTGGCGAAAATATTTCATTGAGTCGTTAACTGCCAAAAGCTCCCTGTCGAAGGTGGCATAATTAATTGCTAATTTTTTTTAAATTTACGACTGAAGAAAGCAACAGCTTGGGTTGGATCCTTATTGAGGCTAAATTTGGCATCTGTACTAGGATGTGCCAAATTATTAGCATCGAGAAAAAAAATTATTTGACATTATTAAAAGTTATTGTGCAGTCGTCATTCAAAAGAAATTTGGTCTTTTTACCACGCAAATGGAGTATATGTTTAATATATGGAATTATCCCGTTCCACTTAACGTTAAATCTGTAAAGATTTAACGTTAAGTGGAACGGGGTAGTTACCAATTGCTGAATGCCCTATTCAGAGATGTCATAAATAAGAAAAGTGAGCTGCGAAACGCCAAAAATGCATTGAGACTGTTTTCTTTAAACTTAGCGAACACTGTTGCCAAATGTTTAATGTGTTCTTCCTTATTTTTACTTGCAATTAATATGTCATCGACATAGATGAAAATAAAATTCATACAACTAAAAATTTCATTCACAAAACTTTGGAATGTTTGAGCTGCGTTTCTTAACCCAAAAGACACACGTAAAAATACAAACATTTCAAATGAAGTTATTATTGCGGTTTTACATAAGAACATCTTCAGGAACTATTAGAAGTTGGTTATAGGCCCTAAGTAAATCGATTTTTGGAAAGATTTTGCAGCAGTAAAAGTGTTAATTAAAATTTTGAATATGAAGTGGAGATGAGGCTGGTGATTTAGATGGGCTACGAATTTCCAGTTCGAACTCACTTTTGGCAAATTAAATTTGACTTAGAAGTTATTGTAGAAAGCTGCTGTAAAAGTTTTATAAAAGTATTGTATATGAATTTTTGATAATTTTAATGCAGGGTATTTTTTCCAAGTACGTTTTTTCAGAAACCTGAAAATTTGTTAATGGATCTATCAATTTTTTGTTTTTAAGATCCACTAAGATACTAAATTTGGCTAAAAAAATCGCACTAATTATCGGTTTTTTGACTACCATGATTTAAACAAAAAAGGGTAAATCTTTGCTATGCGCTAATAAAATCTTTAATAATTTATCTCTTAAAAATTGGAATTAGAGTACCATGGCGACTATGAGGTTGAAACCATCTGATTGCGTATATTTTGGCCAAAAGCGTTTTGGAATAACTGAAATGTCAGCTTTTGTATCTACTAAAAAATTTAATTTAGTCAATGCGTCAAAAATAAATAATCGACGATTGGTTTTTTTACTAATATCCGTGGTTGAAATATAAGCTTTTACCTGATCAAAGGTTTAATAGTAAAATTTAATCCACATGGTGCTGTACATTTAATTGCCTCTTCACCAAAATTATGGTAAGCCATTAGAGATAGGACGAGAATTGGATTTAGATCTGAAACGGCGATTGAATGATCTGAATTCGTTTTGAGCCCTTTCTTGGTTTTGTTTACGTAGATCTGCCACTTTCAATATTAAAATGTGAATTTCCTGCCTAATTCTGTTATGGCACAAATAAGATCGTCAGTTGGTATTGTGGGATTAAAAGTCCTTGTAATGGCCGACACTAACTAGTTCAATTATGTCCTTTGTGTCAAATGATGTGATAGCGATTCGAATTAGATCCGGTAATTTTCTAAACCAAAGTTTCTTTAATAGTGCTTGATTAACATCTTTGTATGATCCAATTGGCATTTCCGTGCCTTGGTAGAATAATAAAGGATTTCTTTCACCCATTTCAGTGTCAAGAATAAGTTGTTCCAGTCTCTTCTCTTTACTAATATTATAACGAGAAATTAAAGACTTATAAAAATCTTGTATTTATCTTGTATCCCAGGATTTTTAATAATATCTATTATACTTCAGATATCTTAATTAGAATACAAATAATGTGATGATACTTGATATCATCTCTCGTGACACAAGCAAGCTCGAAAAGCGTTTCCGATTGGAAAAACCAGGCTTCAGGCATAGTTGGATAGAAAGCTGGTGGTATCTGTAACTTCGCGCCGTTAATTTGTGCATTATTGTGTGAAGATCCATCACCCATTTTTGTATTCACGTTGAATAAATAGTTTGTTGATAATTAAAAATGATACTCCCAAGGAGGTAAGAAAACTACTTATTATTAAAAAATAATAAAAATTACTAAATTTACCCTTTTTCTTAATAAAAATAATATTATCTTCTCTTTTATTTGTTTTATGTTTATATATTTTAATCATTATTTATTTTTTAAATTGCATGGTTAATTTACTATTGTTGTTACTAGGTTTTCGAAGCTCCATTAGGTAAGATCTATGGTATACGCTCAAAAGTTACAAAATCAGGGTGAATTTTAAAACCTTAACCAACTTTGATTCCAACAACAACCACCCTACAATAACTTAGAGACATGTTACTGGATGTGACATTAACCAACCAACCTGTTAACAGAAAAGCTAAAAATTGCATACCGACGGAACTTAAAAATTGTACTCACTTCTTTATCAGAATTGACAAGCTGATGCCGGCTTTAATCCCACCATACGAAGACCGTGTAATACTAAGCCATTCATAGTACACCTGGCCAGATTGACCAAATTCATATCAATAGACAGATTGAAACTAGCGCACATGCATTTGAATCAAATAACTTCAAAGAAAATACATATCAATTCTATCTCCATGACTTCGTTATTTTGAAGGCGGAGTATTGTGGGGTGTATTTGCTCGCTATAGTGAGTACTGGAAATTAAGAAACACATTAGTGCGTCACTACAGTCTAGATGGGCCTATCCAGGTATACTTTACGATCTAGGGATCGTACCATACCGTTTATGATATCATTTTTGTATATGTTACACATCACGATCGTACAATAGGATTCGCCAGGCATTCTATAACCGCATCAAGCAATATGTTTAAAATGTAAAAACTTTCTCCAAAATTGTAACTAAACATATGTCGTAGACTTTTTTCGTACTTTAAGAGAAAATAATGGTCGTGATAATCGTTTTACTGAGCCAGCAAGCGTTAAGGTAGGTAGACAATGTGAAAAGAACTGCGTGGACCAGTGATCACAGTCATTCCCAATCTGCATCGCCTACTAGCAGAATGGCAACTAACACTATTAGCCATCCGCAACACGATGACTGGACCAATAGCGACACATTTTTGTGGGCTCATTGGATAACCACTAATAAATCAGTGTATTCAACATCCATACCGAAATTCTGGGCGCGGAAGCTTCTCTTACTCATAACTTCCTCCTCTTACTTAGAACTTCCTTTTTGGCAACACCAATCGTCCCTTATGCCAACCCCATGGCACCCATTTCACTATCATCCATATTCTACAGGAATGCCACACAACCAAGAATTACTTCGCGAGCAGGATTCCTCCCATTATGGAGCTCGTCGACCCAACAACTCCATTCCCTAGTCCCCTATTTAAACTTCTACAACATACTAATATGCTCCACAAAATATAACAAAATTCTTAATATTCTATACTACTAACCTCAGACCAGTCTCTCTCAAATGATTTCGCACACGTACTACGAAGTCGCCAAATGGCTTCACGGTCGTGCTGCTATGAACTGAACCCGGGCACATGCCTAAGGGACCTTACAAACAAACAAACAAACAATGTGGATGGAATATTTTACATATGACAGTCACTCAACGTAACGCACTCTCTACTGAAAATTTTACTGCTGTCACCGAAAGTGTGGCCAAAGCCATAAGATACGCCGATTGAGTGCTAGAGCGATGTGGTTCATTTATCATCTTGGAAATGGCAATAAACAAAACTGCCATTAATGAGGCTTTAAAAATTCACAAATTACTGTGGATAACCCCTGGGTATTCTTAGAAAATGCGTTTTTAGCCTGCATTTTGTTGTGAAGGTAACATATGCCTGTATTTATTTGAAAATGAAATACGGACCATTACCGCAAATTCTGAGCAGTTTGGCCATATGATCAACGATCTGAACTTAAAGATTTTAATCTGGACTACACATATATGCGGTTTTTATAGGACTATTCCACAAGTCCCATTTTGGCTTTTATTCGCAAAAAGTTGCCAGGAGAAGAAATTTTGAGATTTTTTTAATGAAAATTGTTCTTTAAGATCATGCAATTTGAAACCGTTGGACTTTTTTTTTTGTAAAACTATGCAAATATCATATTTACGCAGATAATTTTCAAAGTTTAACCATTTAAAAAGCAAGTAATAGCCAAATTATATCTAAACGTGCATAATGACAAAGTCTAAGCAATATAATGATATAAATTTCTTTGAAATCTGAACCTCCATTAACTGTACTTTCCGAAGCTCAACTTAGATAAGCCTTTAGATCTATCGTAGATCGAACCGCAGATTTTTATTTTGTAAAAAACTACATCAATCATACTTTATCGTATTTTAACCAAAACGACTGTAGATTAATAAAAAATAAAACTTGGTATATTTTTTTAAAGAAATCAAAACTTTATTTCATCTACTTACTTATGCTCAAATCGCACTGAATTTAATTCTTCTACAGTTATTTCTAATATGTACTTAATACTTGAAAATATCACCTATCACAGCTGTTGTTTCACGAAGCAATATTCTCGATACTACCTTATATTTGCATTCAATATTCCAATCAATCACCCATGCGGGAATACTACCAATCTTATATAACATACATAAGCTGTATTCCATTGGACCAATTTTGCTATTACACTAGTTGTGTATCTGTCATCATCTACTTTACCTCGAACAGAGCAATAATTTTCATTTGGAGTTACGCATACAATGTACGGTAGGTGGATTGTAGTTGCTACAGTGAAAATAGATATATTTGCGGGTTCGTTGGTTGTGTTGAAATGTCATATTTTTGTTTTTATTGTTTATGTGTGAATAAACTCAATATTGATGGTGACTATTGTGTGACTGTATTTTACTGCTGTAGTGATATGTTCATTTTATTGAGAGTCTACAGCGCTGTAGCAAAATTGGTCCAATGGAATACAGCTATAATATCGAGGAAAAAACTTATTCACAGAATGGAAAGGAAAATTAACAGGAGGTCATCCACGATCATTGAACTTTTTGTCACAAAACTTATTTTCATACAATTAAATCAGAATGTTATTTCATAAAATACGAAAATTCGTTATTATAACTTTCATCTTCATCAATGGTGCAAAACCACTTGTTCTGTCAACCTTTAATACAGAGAGAGAAAGATTCTTCCGAGTATGAAATGATTTTTGTAGGAGGTCTAGAATTCTGAAGTTCTTCTTTCTTCGATCGGCAGTTCTTCAATTTTATAGTAATCAGATAGGAGAACGACTTAACTCTTTTGATTCTAAGGTTTTGTATCTCCATACAACTAATGCTACTCAATTTTTTCTTCAATGCTACCGCAGCCACCATGAACATAAATTGTTTTGCCCTTTATTTATATATGATATAGCCCAAAATTTGTTGCTACCAATTTAATCTTCGTGAAGGGGTTTTGTACATCTGTTGCTGATCGACACATAATATTGATGTCATCGGCATAGGCTTGTCAAATATAATAAGGATAAAATCTTTCATGCTTAACACTGAGATATGAAATACTTTTATCATTTTTCTGCTTTTAGACACTGTTACGGTTAGTCTGGACATTTATTGCCATATTGTGACGTTCCCACATAATAGGCTTAAAATGCTTAACTTACAAACGTTCTTTATAATTACTCGAAATACAATTCTTCTTGATTTAAAACCCATATGGACTTAGGGTATTAATACAATCTTACGTAGATTCAATGGATAAAGTAAAAGACTATTTTTATTTTTTTAGGATGTTCTTTATTTGAGTTAGTTGTATTTTACAAATAGTGCACAGATTTAAGAATTCTACTTAATTCTGCTCGTTCTATTTCAACTTCACACTATATTTCCCCGATCTAACTTTATCCGCCGATGATTCAAATATCATTTTCCGTTCACAATTTCCAACTTTATTCGTCATTCGCTCTATTACCGACTTCAACCAGTCATACACAAATTGCTAAACTCTACTCGCCGTTCAAGTTCAAGCTTACTTTATTGCATATCCTTGACATTTTACATTTTTCTTATAATACAATCTTAATACTATTTTCTCTTAAAAATATTTTATCCAAGCTCAATCTTTGTCTTTATTAGTTCTTCGCTTTCTGTTATCCTTGAATTTATTTTTAATATATATATAATATTTTATTTAGCTTTATTATGACATTTAAAAAAATATGCTTACATCCTAAACCTAACGTTAACCCTTAAATCTACTCTTATAAACTAAAATGCGTTTTTATACAATTATTCTAAAAACTAATTTTAAAACTAAATTCTATTTTTCAATCCGGTAACTTCTGCATTGGTTGTGTGCTCTTAATTACCTTCGGTGCTTCCGACCTCGTGTAATGTAATTGCTAACCCCGATGTTGTCGCTTTGCCTTCTTCTTGTAGATCTGGAGAATTCATCCAATAGAATTAACGGTGACAGGTACTTGGACTTTCTTAAGATCTCCAGTAATTTGTTTTCTGTTAGGTGCCTTACTTCCCTGTCTTGATTATGGGGTAATGATTTAATCCATTTGTGCATTATTCCCATTTACAATACTACAAATGGGAAATGGCTGCCTCGCGGTACAACCTGCCGTTTGATATAAACTTTTTTGTTTGTCTAGATCTGCCGAGCCGTGTGTCTCTTCGTAAGATATTCCTGTCCATCCTGTGCAGTTCCGTTGCTACTATTGGGGAAATAGATGACCAGATGCGGAAGTCGTAGT
Organism: Atherix ibis; assembly: GCA_958298945.1. Classification (NCBI taxonomy): domain Eukaryota; kingdom Metazoa; phylum Arthropoda; class Insecta; order Diptera; family Athericidae; genus Atherix; species Atherix ibis. The sequence goes on from OY282609.1 coordinate 35,549,694, forward strand.
AAAGGGTATTTGAATAAGAACTTGACAACTTTTTTTTTAAATATCTCACAAACCGTTAATAATATATCAAAACTTTTATTATTACCTTAAATTACTATCAATACAATTGTGAATGAAACTCGACTTCAGTCTAATATTTACCACAGGCACGCTTGCAGCGGTCGATTCGTTGAAGCCAATTTTCGATGACTCGGCCACACAATTTGACGGGCATGGCCGCTATTTCTCGTTCGATGTTCGATTCGACGGGAATGGCTGCTATTTCTCTTAGGTCCTTTAACAAAACGTCGCCGGCTCGTTGGCACAGACCATCGATTTAACGTAGCCCCACAGAAATAAGTCTATAGGTTTTAAATCACAAGATCTCGGCGGCCAATCGACAGGACCTTTTCTCGATATAACACGTTCACCGAACTTGGACTTCGAAAAGTCGATTGTTTCTCCCGCAGTGTGGGATATGACACTGTCTTATTGAAACCACATACATATATCACTGATGTCCAGCCCATGCAATTGATCGAAGAAATAACGCTGCAACATATCTCTATAGCGTTCACCATTGACTGTAACGTGACGGTCATTTTCATTAACGAAGAAAAATAAAATGGCCCAATGATGCTACCGGCATGAAAACTTCACCATACAGTGACTTTTTGTGGATGAAGTGGTGTTTCATGAAGCACATGAGGGTTTGCAACACTCAAATAAGGAATGTTTTGTTTGTTGACGAAGCCATTCAACCAAAAATGCGCTTCATCACTGAAGATGATTTTGCGATGAAAGTCGTCATTTTGGGAAAACTTCTCTAGAGCCCAATCTCAGAATTTGCGTCGCTTCATATGGTTAAGTGGCTTCAGTTCTTGAGTTAACTTGATCTTGTAAGGGTGCAGCGCATTGATTGGTTTAAGGGTGAGTTCACAGTAAGAAATCAAAAGTGTCAAGTTGCTATTGAAAAACTCGATGTGAATACGCTCTTATAAATAGCTTATAAATAAAAAGTTTGGCATCCTTACGTAGGATTTCTGAGCGATACATTCTCAGAAGCCTACAATATAAGCCGTTGCCTATTTTAATTTTATCCCTGACAAAGGAGTTGAATTTGAGGTTCTTATTCATATTCAAGCCATAATATATAAGATTATCCATGCGTCTCACTATCGAGTCACCCTTATCTCCAAACCCGCAGTCTATGAATTTCTGCTTCCCTGACGGCGTAAGGCACAAGTACTCTGACTTTGAAATGTTTACTTGAAAACCCCATTCCTTATAGTATTCTGTCAGTTTATTGACTGATATCTTCATAGCTTCCAATGCTACTTTAGGTCGAACTGATGCACTGTAAACTAGGGTATTGTCGGCGTATAATACCATATGAGTATTTTCTCTTAATTGGACCTTACATATATCTGCAATGTAAAGGTTATATAGCTTAGGGCGAATTAATGGGCCTTGGGGTATGCCTGACAATACCTCGAAGAACCGCGAGTATACGTCTCCACATTTCAGTCTGGCTTGTCTAAAAACTAGAAAACTGATTATTAGATGAACCAGGTATTTTGGAAATTTCATTTTGATGAGTTTGAATATGATACCCAGGTGCGGTACGCTATCGAATGCCTTTTCAATATCTAGCAAACAGAGCCATGTTGAACGGTTTTTAATTCTGTGTATACCTTTAAAAGTGCGTGCTGTGTAGAGTGGGCCTTTACAAAACCCATACTGGAATTTTGGAATTATATTTTCTTCCTCGATTAAGAGATTAAGTCTCTCTAGGATGAACCTGTCAAACAATTTTCCTACATTAGAAAGGGGTGATATTGGTCGGAAATCTGCTTCCGTGAAGGAGTACTGTTTCTTTTGAATGGTTACAATATCGGCAAACTTCCATATCGTAGGGAAGTATCCATTGTTAATGCAGTTGTTCCTTCTTCTGGCAGGCTTTTCATTACTAAACTAGGTATACTATCCGGGCCATAGGATTTTTTTTGGATGCCCTCTCAATGTAGGATTTAATGTCGATTTTTGCAACTAAACAATGTTTTGCCTTTGTCAGATTGGTACTTGGATTATTCGAATAATATTATGTCATAACAACTCCTTGTTCCCGTATTCTGCTTTGCGTTTAAATTTATCTACGGTATATTTCACGATCAGTTTATAGTATTTTGCGAACATTTCACTTTTGATTTTATTATCCGTAATAGTTCTAACCTCCACTCGTTGATTAGCACAGTTCCTATTTATACTGCTTTGACATGTTTCTAGAACTCTCTAGAACGGCTTTTCTGGAAACTTCTGCTTAACGTTTCCGTCTGAATTTTTTCATTAGAAAAAAAAATTTTTGTATTCGGATTAATGTTATACAATACGATTTAAATGATCATGATTTTTTCGTTTATCGTTATAAAGTATTTGATTCTCATTTTTGTTGACATTCTACCCATCCTTAAAGGCATGGGTCATGAAATTTGCTAAACTATAAAAAAAACGCAGGAGGATGTCTATTAATAAAATAAAATCATATTTAATATTGGGAATCCAAGAAATAGAAAACTTTATTTTTAAATCTTATCTAAAAATTGGCAATTTACATGAAAAGTTCAATTTTTGTCTTCAATTCTGTTCTTCATCAATAACATCTCTATTATAATCCAATCAAAATGTATTTACAATGCCACAAATAGCCTAAAATGTGCAGATCTTATGGGGAAAATAAGGTAAATTACTGCAATACGAAGTTTGAATGTATAACCTTTTCAAAAGCTATTCATTAAATTGTACGTAATTTGCCCAATAAAATTCCAAAATAAGGTTAATATCATTAGTAAGAGTACATTTTGGAACTGTATTAACGTTGCATTTCCCAAAGGTACGAATACATAATTTTAATTTTCTTTGGTTTGCTTATTGGCCAAAATGCTTTGTAATCTGTCAATATAATCAGGATTCTACGTTTATTTATGTATCCATCAAATACGAGTATGTATATTGTTTTGCGGTATTGTCCTACAAATCCCACCCGTTCATCCTACCCTTCATTCGAAATTAATACATTTGCTGATATATAACATTTGAGGCTGCAATGAAAATTATTATGAAAGGAAATTTTTGAAGAGGTTTGGTAGTTGATAAGATGAAGCTACACAATAGAAATTATCCACCACTAAATATATTATAATCCAATGAATTTATCCGAAAGTAGACTGAATCGGCAGTAAAATCTGTTGCGGAAGGACATGCCATTCGAGTAAGCTCCCTACACTTGATGAAATTATTGTTTCGGTAAGGATAATGGCTTTTAGGTTTATGTTCGGTCATGTATGCTCCTCATCGAATTTCCAATAGAAATATGTGCTGACTCATAGAGGTGATGTAGGGCTCAGTTCGCACCGCTCTGTGTCACTACATTCCTAATAGCTCTGGGCAAAGCTATATTAACAAAAGCTCTATAGAATATATAAGAGGCAAATGTCCTCTGACCAGCAATTACGTTTAATATACATTTCTGGATGGCTAAGTGCTTCATTGCGACTACGAATTCGTCATTAACTACCATTCCATGGTTTACTCCTCTTTTGGCAATCGCTGCCAATTATCCTCTTTTATTATCTCGACAAATATTAAAACTAGGGACGCTAGAGCTAAACTGCCCCATTATAAAGTGAATGAAATCAAATACGATTAAATACCAACTTAAATTGAACAACATTCCTTAAATTTATGACTTTTTAATTACGTTTCTTAATTATTTTCGAAGTTAGTGGAGAATATTCAATTTGAGCACTTTTATTTAAACCGTACGCCTTTTCCCCACAAATCTTTGAAGTAAATTTCTTTTTATGGTCTTTCTTTGAAAACAATTTAATATGGAAAATATTCCGAAATAATGTGTGTACAAATTTTGCAAATATTTGCAGCACTTAATTATTTTGCTTTCAACTTTTATAAAACTTATGTGCTTTTTTAATTAAGAAAGGAATTTGTTTTTAAATATAAGGAAGCATACATTATTTTTTGAGAATTAAAAACGTGCATTGGACTGCAGTCAAATGGAAATATTGTAGAAAGTTTTGAAATTCATCCAATCATTCCCATTTACTATTTCTGCAAAGGACTAAGTTGAATATTCATTTATTTTTGCATGTTGCAATATAAATTTTTTGATGTAAATGCTAGAATAAGATTTATATAACTATGCATACTGAATAAAAAATTTTGTTATTTTACTTTGGCTGACTTTAGTTAAAAATTTTCTGGAATAAAAATAGAAGTTCCTTATATCTTTAATGACTGTTTAAGTGGAAAACTTATGACAAGCATGTTAAAAATAGTTTGGTACACTATGACAATTATACTTTTTATCTTGTATGTTACTTGGTAATTATGAAAAAAAGGAAATTTATTAAATTGTTGATATGTTATAATGGAGAATTGGAGAATTTATTTGAATTCCCAAATTCCCTAATATAACTCGTTTTAGATTTTTTAATATTAAAAAAAATCTTTTAATCAACAGTAGACTTACAGATTTTTATAAGCATTTATTAAAAATATTTCTGGTTTTTTATTATTATTTATATGTACTATCAGTTTTAATTTTTGCTTAAAATAATATATTTTATTTACCTGAGTGTTTTAAGTTCATTGAAAATGTAGAAGAATATATGTATGTTACAAGCCAACGAGTACCAGACCTTCAAGACCATTTTCTTGGGCCTATTCTTTGCAGTATTACCAACAAATGATACATTCCCCTATCATTTTTTGATTGATTTGATTACTGTATAAAAAGTCTTAAAAGTCATTCAACCCACTGAAACAAAATGACGGTAACTGGGCAAAATCAGAGAAAGAAAAACCGAAGTATTTGCTAAATATTTAGTAAAAACTTTTGCTTCACATAAAGATGAAGAATACAAATTATATACTAACAAAATTACCGAAGAACAAATGTTTCCAGTATCTATGAGTCTACCTATTTTTTCTTACTCTAGAAATTTTCTATCATTAAAATGAATCCTAAACCAAATAAATCCATTAAATCTCCTTCATCCTATAGACCTATCAGCGTCTTACCTTTCCTTGATAAGATTTTTGAAAAATTATTAAAACGATTCTACGTAGTCCTAATTAATGGAAAAATTATTCTTGATCTCCAATTTGGCTTCCTCTTGAGACGAAAGAGTATTCACCAGGATTATTTTTAGATAGTTCTCAAGATTTTAATCATATGTGGCATCCTGAACTCCTCTGGAAACTCAAGAGTTTTTTTCCTACAACACACTACGTTATTATAAATGCATAGATCTCCCAACATTACTTTCAAGTTAATATTAACTCAGAATCCTCGGAAATATATCCTATTTTAGCCAAAGTCCCACAAATTTTATATAATATTTATATCCATGATATCCCATCTGATCCTAATACGATCATTGCTACTTATGCAATAAGTCCCACCTACAATTCCATATACATAACCTTCAATCCTGGTTTAAGAGATGTAGAGTGAGGATAAACGAACAGAAGAGTGCTCACATTACTCTCACACTTTGTCAAGCAAAACCTACCCCTTAATACCTTAATACAATAGCAACATGATTCCACAATATGATAAAGTGTGTTATTTGGGACTTTACCTAGACAAAAGACTAACATGGAACCCACATACTAACTTCTTATATACAATGCAATTATAAAACTTATTTGGATATATGGAATTGAACTTTGTGGTTCAACGAAACGTTCCAATTCCTATCGCGTCCAGGCCTTACAATCCAAAATCCTCCGTAAAATTGTTGATGCCCTCTTTTATGTTCGTAACACCGTAATACATCGTGATCTAAATTTTCCCTTTGCTCAGTACCTGTACATTTCGCGCTATCCAAAATTTCACTCCCGTTTATCCTATCATCATAATCCACTTTTGAGAGAATCGTCCTGTACAGCCCTCTTCGGAAACACTTATTGGAGACTTAAGAGGCAATGGTCTAGAGATTTTCTTTTCTTTATCTTCTTTTAGGAGGCAAAGGTCTAGAGATTTTTTTTTTCTTTATCAAAAAGGTAGACGAACATTCAAAAACATGGATATTATTAAATTATTTTAATTAAATAATCTTGATCAACACAAATTGAAGCAAATTAACTGTATATTAATTTAAAAAAAATATTCTGTGTAAAGAATAGATATGTGATAAATATAAAATCTATTGCTATAATTATTGTAACGAGTAGCTTTTTTTAACATTGTTTTTATGATGACTTGAAATTTAAAAAAAGAAGTAAAAACGAATTGCTGTTAGTCCAGTGAGACCTTTTCGGCAAAATTTCTCTTTAAACGCCAATGATAGGTATTTTTATGATAGATAAAAATTTACATATGGGAAATTATTAAATTAAAAAACATATTTTATTTAAAGGATGTCGTAGATTGAATGAGTAAGCAAATGATGTTAACCCTTCTGTCAATAACCAAACTTTCCAAAGTTCACAAATAAACAGGTAGGTGTGACCTTGTTTATGGTATTTACTTTGTTTATTGTTATTAATATAACAATATCGTCACCATAACGTATTTTGCTGTCATATCCATCAAATGGGTTGTTTTTTCAAGTTTTTTCAAACTAACCTTAATTTGAGACTTAAAGGAATATAAAATAGGTAAAGGAATCCTATATTCAGGAAGAGCGGATTAGGAGTTTGGGGGTTTAGGAAATTTTAAAAATCAGTTATGAAAACTGGTGAGACGTCGAGGTAATCATTGTATGAGTATCTGTGTTGGATGGCTTGAGTATTAATCCTTTCCAGGGACTCTTGAATAATTCGATTGATATGGTCTATTAAATGCTGAAGAAAGCTTTTGCTTAGACCAACTATATATGAAATAAAAGGAGTAAGATTAATTTTCTGATAAATATAAGAGTTAGGGTAATGCTTACTATCTATTTTGCTATATTTTAAAAGGGATTTCCTAAAGATTGACATTTCGAATACATGGATTTTATTGGCAGACGTTTTTGAGACACCAAACGTAATCGGAAATGCATACCCGATTGAGTTGTTTATAAAATAATAACTTTGAATTTATACTAAGCCCCTCCCGACGTCTAAGTAGAAATAAAAAGGTATGAATAGCCCTTTTGGCTTTTTTCAAAGTTAGCTCAATATGTGGCCTAAATATTTCAGTTGATTTGAGATTGGAATAGATATGCTTTTAATCAGAATGCGCAGCTTTTTGATCATATTAGCAGCTTTCCTCGATTCGCGAGTGCCGGGATTACGGAAACAGTTTCGATAGGATTTATTAAGATTGACTGATAAGTTCCAGATATCATATTAATTTATAATTTTCAAAAGTATCTCCTGCGTTCTAGTTAGACTTGCTTTTGGCGTAAACCAGTGTTGTCTGCATATAATATCATTTTGAATACAGCAAGGGACCTAATATCGAGCCTGGTGGACCTCCTTTATATATTAAAAGGTATTCGGAAGCCGTGAGAACGAAATATGTAGAGGGAAATAAAGTTTACACTAATCCTTTATGCAAAACTGAGTCAAAGGCTTTGGTTATATCTAGAGAACAAGCAACTGTTGACTGTTTACAGTTTAACCCAGTTGTGATCTCACTATGTTGTAGGAAAAGCACATCCAAAGTTGAAATCCGGATTGAAAGTCGGGAATAACTTTATTTTCATTAAAAAAAAATTCGAAATCCGAATTGAAAGTCAGGAATAACTTTATTTCCATTAAAAAATCATATACATTTTCGTAAAAGAATTTTTCTAATATTTTTCCCAAACAGGGAAGAAGAGATATATGGTAAGTCGATGTCTTGGGTTTTCAAAATATTTAAAATTATGCCTATATAATAGGCTTTAGGGCCCTAGCTTTAGGGCAGTAGAAATTTTTGATACAGTAATTAAATATTGCAACTAAGGGACTCAAACTCTTTTTCGGAATATTGCTCAGCATAAAGTTCGATATATTATCGATGCCCACAGACCTATTTATTATTTAAAGTTGGTATTATAGAATAGAGTGTGTTCTTATATAAACATATCTAGAGAGCTGGAATTACTTGTACTATTATCAGTACTAAATTTATTGATATGAGTTGATCATTGACGTGAGTTTGTAGAGGTCTAGAGTTGTAAAGGTCTTTATAAAACGAGGCAAATTTTTTAGAAATATTAATTGGACTTCCTTTTATGTCACGATCATTATTATCGTTGACTGTTACTTTATTGTGTGACCTTCGACCGGTCAAATCAAAAATATGCAAGGTATTGTTTCATATAATTTGCTCCGAGTAAAAATACTTGTAGTCCGAATAAGTATAAAACGACATGAAATTTGAAAGCGATATATAAGCAGTAACTTTTTGAGTAATCATATTCTTAAAATGATACAGCTTAAAACAGTGAAGCAATATTTTGGTAAAAAAAAGAAATTGTTTTCTTTGTGGAAGTATTTCTTTGAAGCTGATAGTAAAATATTTGACCTTTTCATTCTTTACCGACGGATCGCTTAGAAGGAGATACTGAAAAAAGATAAGTTCATGGGAAATCTGGACATCGAACTGGATCTCGATAATGACGACGAAGAATTGGAGGAAATTGAACATAATCTATCCAAAAAGGAATGGAGTGAAACACCAACTTCTTTCACGAATCAAATACAAGTTCACAATATTATTTCCTTAAATCATTCATACTCTTATTGGATTAAGGGATTTTGTAATAGAAGTAGTATTTTCCATAATTAAGATGATCCCAAAACACCAATAAGCCCAAAAATTTTCCTACCTCATAAAGACCTATAAGCCTCCTTCCCATGTTATCAAAAATCCTAGAAAAATAATCCTAAAACGCCTTTATCCCATTTTTGAAACCGAGGGTGTCATTTCTCAGCATCAGTTTGGATTTCGACCTGAGCATTCCACTATCCAGCACTGTCATCGTGTGTTCGAATACATAGCGTGTTCGCTAGAGCGAAAGGAATACTGCCCAGGCGTGTTCTTGACATCTCGCATGCTTTCGACCGTGTATGGCACCCTGAAATGCTTTGGAAGTTGCAGCGAGTCCTACCCTCGGGTTATTTCCACACCATTAAGTCTTACCTCTCAGACCGATATTTTCAGGTAGCTGAAAATATTAAGTACTCTGACATTTATCCAATTTCCGCCGGTGTCCCTCAAGGAAGTATCCTAGGTCCTATCTTATATAACATTTATACCCATGACATTCCTTGCCACAACAACATCCTAACCGCAACATATGCTGACGATACAGCCATCCTGACACATCACAAAGATCCTTCCACAGCCATTAGTATCCTATAGAACCATATCCACTCCTTAGAAACTTGGTTCAAAAGGTGGAGAGTGAAGGTAAATGAGCAAAAATCTGCTCATGTAACTTTCAAACTCTGCCGAGATCAAATGCCCGACATAACCCTAAACGGCAGTATTATTCCACAAAAAAATAGCGTACGTTACCTTGGACTTATATTCGACAAACGGATAACCTGGAACCTTCATACGAAAACTAACCTGGAACCTTCATACGAAAACTAAAAGACGGACGATACAAACAATTATTACGTCTCCTAGACAGTAAATCAAAACTTACAACAAGAAGTAAACTATTACTATACAATACGGTTCTGAAACCAATATCGACATATGGTCTAGAACTTTGGCGTTTGACTAAGCATTCCAACTCCCTTCCAATCCAATCCCTACAATCCCGAATCCTTCGTAAAATTGTCAATGCCCCCTTTTATGTGCGAAACACTGTTATCCACCGTGACCTAAATGTTCATTTGTTCGTGAACTATGCATCTCCCGATATAAAAAATTCCATTCGCATCTATCCTTCTACCCTAATCCTTTAGGAAGGGAACTTTTCACTCCCACCCTTCCAGTATACACCCATCGACGTTTAAAACGGCGATGGCCGGGAGATTTTCTAAAATTATAAAATAAAATTACCCTGTTCTAGAGGTAACATCGATGGGTCTTTTCCTCCACATGTCTTCATGTCCATGTATATTCCCTTAAAAGATCTGCTTGTTACTAGCATAAGTAGTTGTAGATAACATTTAAAATTAAAAAAAAAAAAAAAACAAGTAGTATGTTTTCAAATGAGTTATCACTGTCAGCTATATTTGGTAAGGTTAGCAATTTATTTGTAAAAAGATATATGCCTCAACAACGCTTGAAAATTATCCAATTTTTTATAAAAATAATTGTGCACGCCTAGTATGATCAGTATTCCTTCAGCTGTGGAACGTTCTGAACGTTCCATTTCTTTGCACGATGTTTGCGTCCAATCAGACAAAGATTTAGTCAAAGTGCCGAGAATATTGCTGTGGTTAAGACAAGTATTGATTACGAACTTAATTTATCGATTTCAAGGCATTCTCAATATTTAGAACTGTCTGCCAGAATAACATGGCATATTTTATGGCTGAACTTTGGCTAACATCCTTACAAAATTATTATCACACAAGAATTGGAGACGTGAAATTGTTGATTCCACTCTGAAACAACTTGAAAATGATGCTAATTTTTTTAAGAAAATCAATCTCTCAGATGAGGCGAGTTTTTATCTCTCTGGATTGGTCAATAAACAATATTTTCGTAACTTTCAAAAATTATCCAGGGAGAAATGTAAGAATTTCAGCTCCGATATAAAAATAAACAGAAATTATGTTGTAATGAGGTATTCACTACCTTATTTTTAATTTATCATTACAAAAAAAATAAAACAATTTTAATCTAAGCCTACGTGATTGTAGTGTGCTAATGCACGAGCACACTACAAGAAACATTTTCATTCTGAAATTAATGACAGTTTGGTGTGGTTTATGTACACGGTCCGTACCATCGGTCCGTATTCTTTTTTAAATGAAGGAGTTACCATTATTGTCAATAATAAGCAGTACATTTTCCTACTGAATTAGTTACCAATTAGATCGATAATAACTAAATGTTTTTAGTCTGAATTGAAAAACATTGATTTAAGGAATATGTGGTTTCAACAAGATATATTCGCTTATGCCTCACAGCTCATGCCACAACAGATATATGCGGAAAAAGTTTGGCAAGTTGATAATTTTAAGTAATGCACTTGTGCAATGACACTAAAAAGTTGTGATTTAAGACTTTGGACTTCTTTATGTGGAGTTATTTGAAGTGATTAAGATACACATATATCAATAAACCTGCATTATAATTGAATATTGAATGCCAAATACGTGAAATAGGGTCGGATTTATTGCACAAATTGTTTGAAAATTGGAACTTTCAATTTCGGTTCTGTAAACGATTTGTTTTCAGAAAATAATTGCATCAATTATATACGTACTTCAAAATAAAATAATATATTTTGCTCTGTCGCAAATTTTTTCTTGTTTTATTTGAAAAATGAATTCATATTATTCTTATTGCAAAATCCTCTACAATTAAATAAGTACACATTTATTTTGGTCTGTAAAAGCCAGATTGATTACTTTTAAAAATTTAAGATTGAGTTTTTTTTAAATATATATAATCCTAAACATTTCTAATGAAATGGATTAGAAAATTGATTGAAAATATTTTTAAAAGTTCTTTCGGACAATATTTTGCTAATTTATAAGATAAATTATATACTGCACTTGGGGAAGTAGTATCGCAAGTATGATTTATGACACATGCACATTGACTACTACTATAAATAAGGGTATTTAAAAAATGTTCTTACTTAAATTAGTAAACATGAAATGTATTTTCCACCCCTTTTATCTATATTTTCCCATAAGTTTTTTATTGTCTATTTGCAAATGTCATATTTGTCATTTATAAAAAAATATCGGAGCTGCCAAAATTTAAACTTAAACTCGGTATACAGTTTTCAGCATTTTTATTATTATTATTATTAACTAATAAAAGAAAATTATCCATAAAGCTTGATTGGATTTCAGAAAAATATTGCTTTCTGAGCGTATAGAATTCGTCTTTAAAGTTTAAACTTAATAAAGAGATGCTATTTTTGTATTCTTGTAAAAAATTTGTAATGTATTAGATTGTTCGGAAAGTAATTTCAACGTTTTGAAAGGCCAGTTGATGCTTATGAAGACACAATAAAGGCATTAATTGATGCAAACCGGCAAATAACAACTACTGAGATTGCTGAGCGATTAAATTTATCGAACTCAACCGTTTATGATCATTTAAAACGGCTAGGTTTTACCTCAGCGATCGACATATGGGTTCCTCATCTTCTTACGGCAAAAGAATTTGAACAGTCGCATTGACGTTTGGGATTTGCTTCTCAAACGCCAAGAAAATGATCCATTTTTAAAGTGTATCATCACTGGGGACGAGATATGGGTTATCTAAAACAAAGTTAAGCATACAAGATCCTGGAGTACAGCAGATGAACCGGCTCAAAGCACTTCAAAATCCAATATTCATCAAAAAAAGGTTGTGCTATCTTTTTGGTGGGATTTCAAAGAGATCGTTTGTTTTGAGCTTCTACCGAGCAACAAAACGATTAATTCTGAAGTGTACTGTCATCAGTTGGAATATACTGCTCCACCCACCATACTCTCCAGACCTAGCACCTTCCGATTATCATTTGTTCCGGTCTCGACAAAATTTTTTAGATGGAAAACGTTTAATTCAATTGAGGAGGTCAAAAATCACTTGGATCAGTTTTTTGCCAGCAACGAATAAAAATTTTTTGAGCGTGGAATCATGCAAAGTGTATTGGATCAGACTGGACAATATTTAATTGAATAAAATATTAAATCACTATAAGAAAATCGTCTTTCATTTTTATAAAAACAAAAAGAAATTACGTTTCCAACAACCCAATAATAAATATTGAAAACAAGTTGAGATTATCCGAAACGGTTGCATGTGGTATTTCTTAAATTTGAAGCATTTCAAAACTACCGCCCAGTGATCAAAATAACGGAAGACAATATGCCGAACATTTATGTATGTAGATTTTTGAAACTTTCAAATCGCTTTTGGAAAGCATTTATTAAATTGTGATAATCTAATTTTAGTTTTAATATTTAAAAAGTACTCTTATTCTTTTTTATCAATAATATCAGTTGTAGGGAATGGTGTTTTCAGTTTTTTTTTTTGTATTTAGGTAAAAATCAAGTTTTAAAAAAAATATAAATGCAACTCATGCAAACAAATTTTTGACTCTATAATTGAGATGGTATTTTTTTTTCGTGCAATATAAGCTATAGAATAAATAAATTCTTCTGTTTAGTGTCTAAGGATTTCATATTATAAACTCAATATGGTGAGTTTATAAATATTAATTCCGCAACATAGTCTATGTTGAATATGTACTTTCTTATTGTAGCCGTATGTACTTTAGAAAATACTTTTAAATTTGAACGTTTATACAAAAATTTCGAATACAACAACACATGGTTTTGATAATAAGAAGCTTAAAAAGTTTTCTTCTATTTTGAGCCAAAATATCTAAAACAAAATACAACGAATAATTTTTTTTTGCTGGGTAAATGTTTCAAGTCTTAACCATAAATACTCTTGACTTTACTTACAAGAACTTAACAAGACTTGGAAACAAACTTCAAAAGTTTCGATAGTCGTGCAAACTTCTACTGAAATCTGAAAGCTTTGGAATTTTTTTTATTTTTTCTCTCTGCTGCTATTTTATTTCACAATAGATAAGAATACCAAAAACAAAAATTATAGTCGAAATTTTTTTCTTTCGTGTTTTCCAGTTATTATGCTAACTTTTTACTGTATGAAAAATGTGTGCGTATCATATGTGAGATGCTTTTTCACGAAAAGAATGCTGCACATAAGAAGGACCAAAATTTCAGACAATAACATGGTGGTATGTTGTTTTTATTTGTTACAAGAGAGAATATTTCGGTATTGTTCAGTGTTTTCATTCAGCCCTCCATAAAGGATACCATCTGTTTTCGACAAATAAAAGTCAGCATTATCTTGTTTTCAAATATTACGTCGTACTTGGTTTTTGTATTACATTTTTACATTATGAATATTTTGTTTGGATTTTTTTAAATAAAAACTTTTCATAGTTTATTCAAGGAAAAATCACTTTCTATTTGGAAATTACCAAATTACTTGTGTTTTGTTTCAATTTATTGAGTACTTTTATTAAACCTGCAAAGGATGGGGATTTTTCTATTAATAGTTTCAATATATGGTTTGGTAGATTTTTAATAAAACTGCTTCCTTAGTATAAGATTCATATATGCATTACGTTGGTAGGTGTTGAATTCTTAATAAAACCGTAATTTTTGTCCATACCTGGGAAGTTTTTGATATCTAAACCTCTTAATATTCAAATATATAAGCAAATTTAATAAAAAAAATATTAGTATAAAAATTTTAAAAAATTGAGGAGTCGAAATTAAAGGTTAAATTGTCGTAAAATTCTAAAGTGTTAGAAAATTTTTTTGCTAACAACTATTAAGAATAAGCTAATACGCAATGTTGTTTACCATTATTATTTTAGGAAGCATTAGTTTAAATTTTATCCTGAAGTTTAGAAGTTGCATGGTGCAATACATTTTGTTGCCTTAGCTCCAAAATTATTATGATACCAGCAAAATCCATTGGCACGCGTTTGAGAGTTGGATCTATTTTCGGAACGATTTCTGAAGCGGTCACCTATTCCTCTCGTAATTATTATTTTCAATATTTCTTTTACATAATTTTTCAACATTCCTTCTAAGCAGATACATTTATGCAGCCCAATTCCGGAATAGACTTGATAATGCTCGTGGATAGAATCGGACGAGCGGAAGTTTCGACAATGTCATATACTTTTTGGCGAAGTAATAAATTCCCAAATCCTATCTATCATATCCACAAGTTCTACAATATCTTCTTTAACCTTCTATCACCGATTTCGCTTTTATCACTGATTTCACTTTTATCGCCGATTTTGGAGTCTTACAGACGCTGTTCCAGCCATCTTTCGTCACGAGAGAATGAGTGACGCGCAATAAGTGCTGCCTTCAGAATATTGAGTTTATTCTCTGAAGCTGGACTTTTGATAATACTACCAACCATTTCCTAAGATAGTGCCTGTACTACATGATGGGATTTACTGTCGTCTCTAGTCAAATAAGTGCTCGACCTGCAAAAACCATGCTTCGGGCATAGTGAGCCAAAAAGCCGGTAGTTTCTGCAAAATCGCACTGTCAACCTGCACCTGTGTTGATCTGTACCCCATTTTGGTGGCCATATTGAATTAAAATACCAACAAAAGAATCACAGACAAGGATACTACCAATCAATACCGCTATGTGGACCAAAAAAAAAACTAAAACAAAATCAACCAAAAAAAAATTATCAAACGAAAGGACATTCGAATTGAACGTATGTTAATGTGAGCGAAAATAACTTAATAATAATGAGTATTAAAAAAACTTAGCAGTAAAAAAAAGAAAAAATGGTTTACTTAAAAATAAAATATTTTTTTTAATAATTCTTATTTTTTATTTTTAATAATTTTTTTTGTTTGTTTTGATATTTTTAATGTTGCTGCTGCTTCTGCGATTGGTTGCTGATTTTTGTTGTTTTTTTCTGTATTTTTGCCGATGATTTTGTTGTAAATGTTGAAGGAGTTGCTGCTCTAGTTGAAATTGTAACTATTTCTGTTGTTGTTGCTGATGTTGCAGTTTTTTTTTTGTTGTTGTTGCAGTTGCTGCTGTAATTAATGTTGCTGTTGCTGCAATTTTTGTTTGTTTCCGCTTGTTGTGGCTTGTTATTGTTGTTGAAGTGCTGAAGGTTGTGGTTGTTGCAGAAGCGGCTGCAATTATTGTTGCAGTGGATGCAATTGGGTTTATTCTATTTTGGAACGTCCGACGAACCAACGAGGTCACCAATTATAAATTACTGTTCAATTTATATTGTTTACAAGCAATCATTATTTTTTATTAATGACCAAATTCACAAGCACATGAACAGATATTTACTTTCTAATTTATTAATTTTTTTGAAGTAATTTATTTAGAATATTATTTTGTCTTATAAATTTAACTTAAACTCTAGTCAGCAATTCACTATAATTAACTTCTTACAAGCATCTGATTTTAATAATACATTTTATACTTTTTATTAGGAACTCACTCTACTAACTTAGTTACAATCTACCCTAAACTATCTCGCGCGTATCTCGAGCAACTCGATTAAAAATCATAATCATTTCGTTTCGCATACTTTGTAAACACTGTAGGATTGATACCTCAGGACTCTGTCCTGGGGCCACTCTTGCGGAACATCATGTACGACGGCAAACTCCATCTAGAATTGCCGACGAACACAACACTCGTCGCTTTCGCGGACGACGTAGCAGGAGGCCCCAGTCAGCAGGAAGCCCCAGGCAAATCCGAAGGAGACTATTGGCAACTGAAGTTACCTCCGTCCTGCTATACGGAGCACCAGTGTGGTCGAAATCGCTAGAGCTAACAACATACCGCAAGATAATGTCATCAGTCCAGCGGCTGTCAGCGATCAAAGTAGCGTCGGCATACCGAACGGTATCACACGATGCGGTCAATGTCGTGACATCATGCCCACCCATCGACATTCTGGCAAGAGAGCGGGAACGCCAATATCGTGGGAAGAGGGAAGAGCGGCGAAAGGTACCATGTGAAGAGGAGAGACCCGAGAGTCTTCGCCTCTGGCAAGAGAGGTGGGACAGCTCGACGAAGGCTCAGTGGACTCGTCGGCTGATCCCAGATGTCACAAAATGGGTCACTCGCCTACATGGGGAAGTCGGGTATTACATCACACAACTCTTGACTGGGCACGGATGCTTTCGGGCGTACTTGCACAAATTCAAGAGAACTGACTCTCCAAACTGTCATCATTGCCGCGATGTGATCGAAGGGTCAGAACACGTGTTCTTCCAATGTCCCTTGTACGAAAAGACATGGGCAGAACCGGAGAGAAATCTGGACCATTCCATCAGTCCAGGAAACATAGTGGAGTGCATGCTGAAGAGCCAATCGGCTTGTAACAGAGTTGCAGAGTACGCGGAATCTATCATCAAGGTACTTTGCACCACGTACGAAGAATAGGCCGCGAGGCGTCATAACATCAGGACAGCAATAACATCAAAAAGAACACCCCGACGAAGTAGTATTTACAAAGAGTGCCGCCGGCGAACCATCGCTCCGGGAACAAGAGAATGTTTTATGAAAAGGAAGACTTTTATTGACATACTTTATGGAAATAAAATTGATCCTAAAAGCAAAATGCAAACACTGTAGAAGTCGATTCATTAAATTACATTAGGAATAAATTTTTTTGAAAATCCTTTTATCAAGAGCTGCGTATTTAGATTTACCTTTTTTAAAAATTAGAATCAAAATATTGTCACCATAAATAAGGTGGGATTATTTTTGTAAGGAAAAGGAAAGGAAGTTAGTATGTGGGATGGAAAAGAATAAAGAAAGGAGAGATCTCTGCGAAATACCATTTTCCATTTTGCGCTGCCTAGAAAAGTAGCCATAAACTTTCACAGTAATGGTCCAATCAGCTAAATATGATCTATGAAATTATAAGATTTATTCATACCCTAATTAGCCAGATTAAGTTGCTGTAGGTTATGAGAACTGAAACATTTTACGAAGCTTGTAAACGTCCTAAACAATTCTCTATGTCATTCATGAGTCCAAAACAATTCTCTATGTCATTCATGAGTCCAAAACAATTCTCTATGTCATTCTAACAAATGTTGTTACAAGATTTTTTTAAGGTTTGCTTATATATGGTCATATACCAACTGGAAATATAGATTTAGATGAATAAACTTGTATTTTTAATTTTCGGAATTTATTCAGAAAATTAAAAATACAAGTTTATTCATCTAAATCTACATTGTCATCTTCAAAGTAATCCCCATTGACTTTAACACACTTATGCCAGCGCTTGATCCAATGCTCGAAACATTTTTTATATTCGGTTTTCGGTATGTCCATCAGTGCTTCCTGCGATTTTTCCATTACTTCCTCTCGGCTGTTGAAACACGTTCCCCGTAATGGTTTTTTTAGCTCACAGGGAGCCAAATCAGGTAAATTCGGTGGTTGTTGGATGGTATTTGTTGCATTTTTCATCAAAAAATTAAGAATAATAATGGCACTATGCGACGGTGCGTTATCATGGTGCAAAATCCACGAGTTTCTTGCCCGCAATTCTGGTCTCTTTCGGCGAATTGCTTGGCTACGTTACTTTTGCAAATGTCAAGCTATGACGCTAAGATTTAGAGGGAATATCAACAACAGATGTACCAACTTAATAAAAAAAGAACTCAAATCGAAACTATGGGTTGTATAAAGAAAAGCGTTGCTGTTCTAGCAATTAGTATACCAAGTATATTTTCAGTAAGCAAATGAAGGCCCCATATTATTCCTTAAACCGTTAATTATATAAAATACACTCCACAGTCTATCGTATTATATACAATGGAGCTAATTACATTGCATTAATATATAAGAACAATTTGTAAATAGCTCAAATTATATTGAACAAGACTATACGAAATTTGCATATTGGTTTACCGACTATATTTTCTAGCATGTTTTCCTACAGAAAAACAAAATATTTTATATACTATTTCAGAATTGCTGATACATCAAATACACGATAATTCTCAGTAAATTTATAAAAGTCTTCTTTTCTACTATCAATTTTTCCAAAGAGTTAGCTCCGAATTGGGATTTTCATTTATATCTATCTACCAGTTTCATAATACCTTTAAGTGACAGTAGCATGAAAATGCATTTTAAGAGCAGAGCGGAGAAAAATATTCTTTAAACATTCAACAATTTTGTTGGGATTTCTTCTGGCAGTCTGCCCAGGATTGTGTGGACTTTAGTCGTTCCTTTTATATATAACAAACCATCTCTCCTTCTACATACATACATGCATAAATACCAAACGGTATATTTTATACTTTGGTTATTGTTCATATATGTGGATATGTTGTACACCCAATATTATGCTACTTTTAGTATTCATGCTATATTCTCATTGATTTTACATGCTACGTTCTGTAACAAAAGCAATACAATGAATAATTTTGTGAAAGCAAAATGCTTAAAGTGTAAGTATTATGTATATAAGGAAGAATGCCTTTGCTGGGAAGGTATTATGACTGAAAAATTGCTAACAAAAGTAACGTTCAATTTTATACTGAAAAGCGATGCATTTTTGATTTTTATAATGCAGTAAATAAGAAAAGCATGGAGCATAAATTTATAATGAAATTCATATGCCTTCTTGATATGGTTTTAGTACATCAAAACGTATTGGAAAGATATGTTCTTGTATGGAAAGCTATCATTATCCACAATTTAATTAATAATGTTACATTAGATGATATACAAAAATGTATTTTAAATAATAAAATCTCGTATTAGAAATTGTTCTATAATCTTAAAATACATTCAATTTCTTTATTGGAATTCTTGCACATTAAGCATTTGACGTTCGTACTCGTAATATGCAAGATGCAATAGACGTCATTCATTTCTCTTTGATGTCAAAACAAACTTCGTCCAGACGCTTATAATAATAAAAGCAATATGCTCTATGCATAATGGAAAATGTTCTTAGTTTTTCGAGATGAAAATAAATGATCACACTTGACGTAATAGAAATTTTATATTGGAAGTGTTATCCTTTATTCAATGGATCGTATAGTCTGTATTGTATCGTAGTTTTCTATTCACTCGTCGATGATGGGCTACAGGAAAATAATCAATTATATTTGCATAAAATGTGTATAGTTATTTTGACTTTAATGTAGAGAAAAATAGAAATAATTTTAAAGTGTTTGTGTCGGAAATAATGAAGTGGGAAAAATATTAAAGAGGAAACTTTTCTGAAAAGTCTTATCAAAATCCTGTGTTCTTATTTTGTAATATTATTTTTAAAAAAATGATAAAATTAATGTTCATTTTGCAAACTTTCGAATATCTTGAGGATTTATATAAAATCTTTGCAAAACAAATGTTTTTTAACTGTTGCACGTATAAAAAAAATTTAAAGAAAGAGGCCATGAACAGTTTTTAGTTCAACGAACCCATATAACTATTTTCAATTTGGATTTGTTCGAAAAAACTGAACTCGTCTTTAACTAAACTTAATTTCAGTATTTCTTTATTTGCTTTTATAAAATTTTATCAAAAAGTCACTACTTCTTAGTTATTTTTTTTATTTAATTATTAACGTTGAATTTAACTATAACATATTCAAATCATATTCTGATAATTTTGTCCACTTAACCGGGCAGGATTTTTATTAGCTTATCAGTCTGATAATGATTCGTAAAAAATACTTTAATCTTAAATTGTAAGCCACATTTACATTAAATATACGGAAAAGCATTTTAATATTATTTGGAGATGCTTAACATTGAAATCTATTTGAAATTTTCTATGTCTTTTATTCAAAATGTTATCTGAATAATTTTTTAAATTTGAAATTGTCCAACATCATCAATGGTGCAATAACTGGCAGTCGGGTCTTGGTTTGCTGTTCAGTATTCACAACATAATTCAACTTTTTTTGCTGTTTGCGCATATTTGGCGAAGGATTATTTGTACAGCTTGTTTCAACTGGCTCCATGGTATCGATATCATCGAAATTACTTTCTTCAGCACCAGCTTAAATAAAACGCATAGGAGTTCATCTTCTTACCATCTATATACCATTGATTATTTTGTTTGGCTCTGACCAGTGTTTCAGCAGCTTTTATCTGGCTTCGCAGTTTGCTCACAGTCATTCCAGCTTAGTTGTTATGTCAAATTCTATCATCATTTTTCAAAGCTTGACACTGGCTATGTTATTATTAGTTTTATCTTGGCTATGATATCAAAATAGAGAGAAACTTCCAAAACATTATGAGTTTCCAAAACAATTGTGCTGATACCGCTGTTTCCGAATAATTTATGGTTTCTTGATCCGTGGCTAGCTTTTTCAAAAATGTATTATAATTAAGATGTTGTTTCCTCAAAAAAATGGAAATGACTTATGGTAAATTATTTAACTCAAAAAATTCTAGGCTAGTCAAAAACTTTTCTGTTAATAACTGTAGATTATTTTACCCGTAATTTTAGATTTTATCTTAACAAAACCTTATTTAAGAGGTTTTTTGCAGTTCTATTGTAGTAAAAATTATTAATGTTAAAAAAACTCAAAGAGTTATTTAACAGCAGCTTGTTTTTATTATAAGTTTGAAATAATAATTAGAGATTCTTATATCAAAGAACTGATGAGCTCAAAAATATATAATAATTCATTTAAATATCGATAAATTTGCAAGGTTAATTTGGTTGTATGATATTGTCCAAAGCTTTAAAAAAATATATTTTGTAATTAATTCAATTTGTCAATGCATGAGTGGATAATACACGTAAACGATGGAAAACCTGAAATCTTAGGCACCACCGCGTCTCTATTTTTAGAATAATATGGATCACTATACTGGGTTATAAATTAGTTCCGGACTGTATTACTAGCGCTTGGGTTGATCATATTAAATAAGTCCTTTTTACAGTTTTACCCATCAAGTCCTCGGATTTTTTTTAATATGTTTTTGTTTACTTAAATATAAAAATATTTAAGTAAACTGAACTGTTGAATAACTTAAAAAAACAATAGTTATGGCCATAAATAAAAATTCACACACATTAATTTCATTGAACTGAAAAATTCAATTAAAGTTTTGCTTAAAAACAACTTCGAACATTAAAAATTTCTATTAATGAACAAACATAAATATAAACCAGAAAATCCTATGAAATTATTTTGTTTTAAATTTAAAATTAAATTATAAAGCACATCATATATTAAGCTAAAATATAACGAATGCATAAAATTTTGTTTAAAAAAAATGATAAACTTTTACGAAAAGATAGTCAATGATAATTTGAATGAATTTAGTTATTTTTTAGCACTGTTTTGATTTATAATGTGCAGACAACTTTATTCTTATGGCAATAATAAAAACAGTCTTTGAAGAAATTTTTTTAATAAAATAAATGATTGCTTGTTGGTAGTAAACAAATTTTTAAAAAAGTTTGAAACTGCTATTATTGCGGACGTTACGAAGATGAGATTTGTTTTGAGTGATAACTTAAAATATTTCAATTTGCTTAAACTTGATGGGTTATTATTTACAAAGTTTTTAACACCATTTATTTCTTCTAAAATAAATTTTTTTATGTTTTCAATATAATTTCTTAATTTTTTATCGGCCTAATTGAAAAGCGCCAATTTTAATTTTAAATTTGAAGCAAACCAAATGGCCATCTAAAATAAAATATTTTAAAGAGAAATGAATATATTGGCAACATTGACTTTACATAGATAAAACAGTCCAAGTTTTTTGTAACATTTTCTTAATTGAAACTAATATATTATTGGACGGCTATATCAATGGAGTTGTTAAGATTTTGAGGAGGAAGTTAATTAGTTTGAAAGAGTATTTCCAAATAGGATTATTGAATCAACAACTGCATAGTCATATTCGTTTACAGGCGGTTGTGGCCCGATACGCGCGGGAATTACGGTCCTTGGAGTAAAGGTTGGAGGAATGCTGAACTTTCGGCCTCACTTATAACATTTAAGGGAGCACTTGGCCGGCTTGGTTGACATGCTGGTGCGAGAATTTCGTAAAGAATTGGGACTTCGATCCAGAGAGATGAAAGTCTTGTACAAGAGTGTACTTGTTCCATGTGCAATATATGCCTCGTGTGTGTGTGCTAACATTATGCATAACCAGTATGCAAGGGTGGGCATAAATTCAGCCCACCGTCTGACTTTGTATGCAGCTTTGAATGTATGTAGAACCGTGTCAATCGAGGCGATGCAGGTTCTCATGGGAAAAATTCCATGGGACCTGGACATGCTGCGTGGAAGCATCCACTACCGCCTATAGCAGGACATCCTGCTTGCTGATTGTCCGGTTATGAATGAAGAAATCCAGGATCTTAGTCCACGCCAGCGGTGTGTACTGGTCCTGAACAGAATGTACGAAATTTCGGATGTATGCTTTACATCTGTGTATGGGTTTGAATTTGGTCTGAACCATGGATATTTACTCACGGGACATGGCAGTATGAATGGGTTGCTGCACAGACGTGTTCTAGCTGCGGAGTCTAGATTCACTTGTGTGGCGGCGGAGGAGAGTGCCAAGCACCTTCTCATTGAGTGTGGCCTATACGAGGATTTGCATGACAAGTGCATGTGAAAACGTGGTGAATAATGAGGGTGTGGATGTGAGCGGTGTGTTGGCTGTGAGAAAGAGATATGAATGCCTTAACAGATTTTTCGTAGTACTATTTGAGTGAGAATGGTGCGTGAATGAGTTTGTGAATTATACGCAGAGTAGCTACAACCGGGTGAAAGACCAAGGTCGATTCCGGTTATACTTTCGGGTCTTGGCGAATTCGTGTACCTGAGCTGGCTGAGTACAAACCGAAATACTCTTAAAACAAAAGTTGGTGCCACGGGAATCGCGGTGCCCCATGGTGTGAAAACACACTGTGCCCGATTTAGGTGAGGCGCCATTTGGCTCAACGTGGTGGCTGTGGTTTATACCCATGTAGGGGGTACGATCTCCGGATCGCTAATGGGAGATACTAGTAATTACCTCGGACATTGTCACTGCTAATGACAGTAGAGGTTTAGGTAGTCCTCGCCACCAGCAGGTGGAGTAGTCAGCTTGTAACTGATTGCTGACTGTTAACTGCCAGTAATGGTGGCGCGTTGATTGAGGGTAACTTAATCTCTATACTTGCAGGCGACTCGTGATTTTACATTGAAGACAACTAGGTCACGTTAAATAACACATTATAACTGCATAGTTAGAGGCAATCTATACAAAAAGTAATTCCGGGTATGTTAACATTTGTGTCCAGAAATGTTCGAATACCCAGAATTTCTTTTCAAATAGGAAGCCTCAGATACTAAATAGTTCAATTAAATAATTTGTGGTTGATCTGATGGATAAATGATGCTGTTGTTCTAGTCTAAGTATCTCCAACATATTAATGCATGTCTGGCAGTAATGATGATAATGTTGATTTGGCTTAGAAGGGCTATTGTAATCTCAATACCCGTTTTAATTACTTTATAATACAAAAGCACTATTTAATAAAGACACTTTAATGAATACTAGGTTTAAAATATCATCTACTTTAATTACAAAGTATATAGTATTAAGGTCAATCACCGTATCTGTAAGCGAGAATAAACATTCATAGAAACCGCCTAACTTTTTGAAAATAAGTTTCCTGTAGATAATGAAGCTTTTATTTTTCTATCCCAAAGGAATATTTGTTCCCGAAATAATATGGTCGGTTGTCTGAATTGTTTAAATATTTAGAAGTAAAAATAGAAATAGAAAAATTCTAGAATTAATTTCGAAAACAATTTGATTTATCAAATTATTCCTACACCAAATACAATAAACTTTGCAATTTAAATGTAAACATAAACTTAATAAATTTAAAATGGATAATTGTTCCATATTTGTGTAAATATTTTGAATTTAAATTTAAAGTGATATGCGTATAATTATAGATAGTTTTTTCTTAATGAATATCAATAATAAGGCCACAAAAACACCAAAGGCCACAAAATAATAAGTGTAAAGGGACTTCAACAGATTGCGGTGTAAATGTGGTAAGCAATTTTTAATTTAACAAAATAATTATTGTTGCCAAATTCCACAAAATCCAAACAAAGTGCATTCAAAAATGTGAACGAATTCATTTAGTAACATGGAAAATTCCCATACGTGTATGTGCGAAAATTAGTTGTGGTCGTTGTCAGGATAAATCGAGTTAATAAACATTATTATAAATAAATGTACGTTTCTATGTAGGACCAATAATTTAAATAAACTTCACTATGGCATGTGAACATATTTATAGTCATACTGCAATATATGATAATAGAGGACAATGTTTGCTGGTTTTATTTATGCATTTTTTCTACTTTGTATGACTCAATTCTGTTAACAGGAATATATTTTGATTATATAATTAACTCTGACATTGATCATATGCTTTATTGAAGTTTTAGGTCCCAAGGTATAGTTTTCACAATTGTGTTTAATAGAAATAGTAAAAAAATCATAAAAAACTCATGCTTCACCAAAAATCTTTACAAATTTATTCGCTTGAATCCAATTTAATTCATTCTCCGAAAACATTGATTATATTAAATCTTTCTATTTGTGAATCATAAAAAACTCCGAAAACATTGATTATATTAAATCTTTCTATATTTTAAATAGTTGAGTTTATCAAAGTTTCTGCATTTTTATATCATTACAAGATATAATATTAAAACGAAAAACTGCAGCAACTTCGTAATTTATGTCAAATGGTTATTACAACTTCTATAGTCTCCCAAAAAAATTCCAGAGCTTTCTATTGATCAAAAAAATTACGTACATATTTGAACGTCAAGCCATATAAAACAATATAAATTCCAATAAATCTTGATATAAATGACTTTTCTACAGTGATACTAATTTGATGAACTCCGAGAAATATTTGAGAATATTTGAAGAATATTTTCAATATGCTATCCAAAGATTCTTAATAAAAATTGATAGATTAAATAACTGTTGTGGTTACATTCAATTATTATCGAAATCAAGCATCTATTAGAGTCAAAAAGTATATCAAGTATTTTCTAAGAGAACTAAAATATTTTCTAAAAAAATACAACAAAATTTTTATGTTATTCGAAAAATAATTTCTTGTCATAAATGTTTTTAAATGATTGCAGCCATATGGTCATCTCGGTAGTTCTTGACAAAGCTCATCTGGGCAGTATTGCCGAGTAGATCCGACCCTCTTTCCCTTATGAATTGTTCTGTGTTAGTTTCCAAACTGTCAATTGGTGACCGTGACCAAAAGATTAAACGATATTCTCATATTTAACAGATTGTTTTATCACAAGTTATGATTTGCTTCAGAAATGGCTCGATTTCATTGCGCTTCAGTAGCGTATCGTAGATGTTGAGTCATTCCATCTTTATCCGACTCTTTTTCCCTTATGAATTGTTCTGTATTGCTTTCCAAACTGTCAATTGTTAGTTAGTCAGCATACACCAACAACTTCACATATCCACATAATAAATGATAGAAGTCAACTAACAGATTATTTGAGTGAAATAACGATTTAGCCAAATGTGATTTCTGCGAGAAATATGGGCAGTAGTGCCATGTTGCTGGAAAGGCATATGGTCTGAAGCGATGTCTGCCAATTATTGATCATAGCACCATAACATTGTTCGTTGACCGTAACGCGAGCTCCAGCTCATTTTGGAAAATAAGGATCAACAATACTACCGGTACGCAACCCACACCAAACAGTGAATTTTTTAGATAGAATTGTGTCTCCAAATCTTTTATAATCTAGAATTTTGGTTGTTAATAAAACCATTTATCCAAAAATCTCTTACAAATATATCTTGCATTTCGCGAATGAACAACCTACTTTTAGAGCAAATTCCGATAATTTAAAAATGTTGATCAACATAATCTTGAATTTTGCAATTTGTTGACTTACTTTTTAAGCAAATTTGGATAATTTATGAACCTAATAAATATAACTATGAATAAATTTTAATGGGTAACAGCTTATTTGATAGCTAACAGTATCAGAGTTTTTTGGTCGAAAAAAATAGGTCTTTGGTCACGATACAATTTAATGTCGTTCAAACGTATACATATATTCGAATTTGGCAATATTTCGTTTATGAAGAATCTTCTTAAAGAGAGGAATCTCCATTAAAAAGTAAATATGCAAAAAAGTATCATGTCTTCTAATATTTTAATCAATTAAAAACTCAATCATGTTTTAGTAATAACTAAATTTATTTACCTTATAATTTTTTATTCTTCTATATTGGGAATAGTTTTACAAAGCCTTAAATAAAAGTAATCTACTTTTTTAAAAATATTTGCAAATTAATACAAATCAATATAAATTACAACATTATCTTCACTTGCTACAACCAAAAAATCTTGGGAAAAATAATTTTCCATAATTTGATTCATTTAAAGTGTTCTATTCGAAACAAATTTGAAAACAAATCGTTATGCTTAAATTTTAAACGGAAATATTCGCACGAAAATATATTAAATATGAAAATTTTATATATAATCAAATTAACTTTTATACTGGTTATTAAAGAAAATAAAATCATATAATATCCGTTATATTGGCAGTTTAACAAGTTTATAATGACATGGTAGTGACAATTATGTGTTTTATAAATTCAAATCCAGGCGTTTGTATTATAGTTGTATGCAAAGCATTGTAATTATTTGCACTTGTTTAGGCTATAAGAAATATTAAATTATTTCTTATAATTATTAGATGGAAAATTATAAATTTTTATTATTAAATGAAGCAAATGATCCGTTCTAATCTTAATAAATTGGAAGTTTTTCATTTGAACACATTTTCATATTTATATAAGAACATATATCAATTAAAGTTAATAGGATTATTCTGTACACTTAAATATTAAGTTCTTTTTCAAAAATTTACTTAAATTAGAAATACCATTAATACGATTTAAAAAAAAAATATTTGTGTAGTTACATAATCTCGATAATTTTTTCCACACAATATGTTCATGGCATGTGTAAAAAAATTACAATAATTAGAATATAAATAAATTTTTCAAACACTTCAATTACCAGGACGAGCCTTTCTAAAGAAATGATTCATTTTGCATTAAGATAGATATTTATAAAGAAAATTTATCACTTAATGAAAAGGATGTATTGGTTAGACGAATAAGTTCATTGCGTTCCTTGAGTAAAATAGAGACGTTTAAATCGGAGTGTTAAAATCAATTTATTCAAATTAAATATTCTCAATAATAACTAACAATGCTTCTCCATTTTTAGAGCAGAGCCATGATTTGATCAGTACTTCTATGATTTCTGGTTGATAAACTGAATTAAGTGGTTTTCACAGACCACTCTTGCATTAAGAGAGTTCTGTAGAGATTGAAAAGATGGTATGATTTAGTTGCTTACCGTACAGTATCGAATTAACAGTTTGACCTAACGGTAGCAATTCAAAAAGAAGATTCCTTTTCAGTCCCTCTATGCATATAGCATAATCCATATCTGAAAAATTGTTTCAGATATGGCTCGATTTCATTGCGCTTCAGCAGCGTATCGTAGATATTGAATCATTCAATCTTATTTTTCACACTCAACTCATGACGCAAATAAACATCGAGTTGTTTTTTGAAGCCAGCCTTTTGCAAATGGCTTAAAGCGGTTTGATAATGAGTGGTCAATTAATAAGGTATGTCATGATTGCTGATGTGCCGGTCTTGCTAGATTGTTCATCACGTTTTTGAGTAATTTTATAAACAGAGCATGCCTCATATTTGACATTGCAATTTTCAGAATGAACGCAAGCGAATCATTTGCGTTGTACTGATTTTGATGCAGCACCTTCACCATAAAGACCATCAATTTATTTACAAGCCTACAATACTTTGTCGCCTTTGTCAAAGTGGCATTGTAAAATATAGCAAATTTCCCCTTTATTCTTTTACCGATTTCAATAAAATTTGCACCACACAAAGCTCTAGATATTATTTTTCAAAGTTATTGAGTTATTCGCTTTTAACTCTATTTGTCGGAAAACGCAACGAGCTTTTTTGATTAACTGATATCAGCTGTATTTATAGTAATGTTGATAGAAAGTTAAGAGATATGACGTTCATGACCGTTAAAGTAGGAATTCCGACAGTTTTGCAGAAATTGTTGAATGATGAAATTAGCAGGCTCAGTAGAATTTTAGTCCGAAAGTCCATATAGCTTTTAGTAAAGCATTATATGGTCTGCTTATATTAAAGCCAGTGTAAACGCAGTCAATTTGCATTTTTTAAGGGATTTTGAACTAGTTAGAGAGGTGCATTCTAACAGATTTTGTCGTTTATCTATAAATTAAAGGTCGTGCTGGTTAACAAGCACTTATACTGTCTAATAACTGTAGCTCAAGTAAACGACTCAAACGATTTAAGAATGACAAACTGTCTTTTTGTGAATAGTGTTATCAAAAATTGTTTCCTTATGGCAGAGCTACAGAGGTTCTAGACGGTCTTGTTCAAAAATATTGTTAAAGGTCTGAAACCTTATTAAATACAAATAGAAAATGTATCTATACAAATTCTAATACCAGTTTACCAATATTACTTTAAATGATATCGGGACTTATTTGAGAGACAAAGAAAATTTCATCCTTTGCTGTTCTTATCAATTTAAAAAAAAAATACGATCTAATTTTTAATATTCCAAATATGCTAGTAAGTATCTTAAAATATTTTCAAGCTTGCCTTAAATTTATTTATTTACTTCTTATATGTTTTTCTAAATTTTTTTAAATATACAAAATTTTATGCATAAATATATAGTAGACTATGAAATATTTAAGTTAACAAAATAAAAACCCAAGTGAAGAGTTTTTGTCCTTAAAATCTTGAAAAAAGAAAATAATTAAAGAAAAATATTTGAGAACTACTAACTAGTGACAAACTACTCGTTATTACGAGTAATGCCTAAAGAAAAGAAAATAAAAAAACACAACCGCATTAAATTAACTTCCACATACAACATTAATTCTTCATTTCATTTTATTGAAGAAATGGAAAGTCAAACATTTCCAATTATGTAAACGTTTGAAAAGCTCTTACGAAATTTACTTCATCATTGAAACTTTTCAAAGAATTACGAAAATGTACTCGTATTTTGGAGCTAAAAGGCGAAAATAGGGTGGCATTTTCTAAAAGCGAGAGCGAGAACACGCTAAAGTTTTCCTTAAGGAACGTATGAAAAATTAAATTGTAAACAATTATTTAACTTTATTTCGTAATTTCTTTTAAAAGTGAATTCTTATTGATATTTAATTGTTGACATTTCCATTAAATCGCAGTGAATTTAAGAGAATTTCAAAAATCGCTGATGTTTTGCTTCGTTAATCATTAAAGTTTCGATTTTATTCTTCTATCCAAAAAAAATTAGCTCATTAAAATTTTACAAACGACTTTACTTTGCTGTTAAAGTATTTTCTTTTCTATTTTAAGACGTTATTGAATATTTATTGAATCAAAATTTCACCCTTTTTTTATTTTAAATTAAAATATTTTCAAGAATTTTTGTATAGATAATATTCTAATTTAAAATAGAACAAGCTATATAGAAGGTGAAAAAATTATGTCTTTTTGAATTAATTTTTGTAGCATGTGCTGGGCCCTAAACAAAACTTATAACGAAAGATTTCGGTAAAATTTTTATTATATGTATCTACATGGTCTACAAAATTAAAACTTTTTTTTAAATATTATAAATAAAATACACATTTTGTATGAAAATTCAATCATTTTTTATTGAAATGTTGTACAAGTACTTTACCATTTATGACTAAAAAATAATATCGAGTAAATATTTACAAGACTACGTACACAGATCTTTATAATGTTTGCAAAATTTTCGATTTTATTTTTGCATAGTTGTGGCTCCATTTCACGTATGACACCGTTGATATTGGTTTTGAGCTCCTTTAATTTTGTGTGGACTATTTTTATAAACCTTATCTTTTACGTAGCCTTACAAGAAGAAGTCCAATGGCGTTAAATCACATGATCTCGGTGACCAATTAACTTTTTCTCTTCGCAAAATTAGACGTCCATTGTATTTGGTTGTCAAAAAATCGATTGTTTCTTGGGCATTATAGTGCGTAGCGCCAACCTGTCAATACCACAAGTCTTTGATATCTATGTCATCAAAAGCAGACTATATAAAATTGCTGATCATGTCTCTGTCGACCATTCCATTGACAGATATTGTAGCACCACCCATCGCGATCATGGGTCCATTAAGAAAACTTAACCAAGAAGGCTTTAATAAAATTGAGCCGATGGTAGAAAATCTTGCGCTGCAACTGATTCGAAGCTTACGAAGAAGAGGCGCCTTCTTCTCGATATAGCTGAGGCGGAGCTGGTGCCCAGTGACGCGGTTTTGGCGGCCTGTGTGAAGCCGACCGTGCCCACGCTAGAGGAAGCTATAGGTGAAGTTTTGTCGGAAACTGACTAGCGCGTCTTCGGTGAGAGAGGCACTAAGGTGTGTGCAGCCGGGTGTTGTTAGCCTGACGATGGGCCAGGCAGTTACAGCGAACCAGATTGGTGCGGTGCTGCCCGTCATCGGCAACGTTGACGACGCGGGGTCTGTATTGGAGGCTGAGGTTGTCTACCTCAAGGGCAGGCTGGAGAGCTTGACGACGGTAACTCCGTCCCTACGTATTGCTGCTACTGCAGCGCTTACCCGGTCTGCATGGGGTGGTGGGCCCCCAACTCCTGCGTTAGCAGCCGTAACAGCGAATCCCGGGATTATGCCACAGCTTACCCCAAGGCCGAGGAAGCTGGTGCCTTTGCCGCCTCCATCGGCACAAACGTACACGCTAGTGGTAAAAGCCGCTTCTACGGGTGTGCCGACAGATGAGGTTAAGAAGAGAAGGTCCTCGAGCGCTTGATGGTACACCGGCTGAATGTAAAGTTGGCAGACATCAATATACCCGGCTCTCAGTATGGATTTACGAAAGGTAAATCAACTGGGGATACTTGGATGTGTGTAAGACGGTATGTTGCTACGAGTGAGAGAAATACGTTTGTGGTGTGTTTGTGGATTTCCGGAGTGCCTTCAATTGCCCGCGATGGGATGCTCATTATTGAGCGGGTTGAGGAGGTTTCATGTGAAGAAACTTTTCTATGGCGAAGTTGCTTCCATGAAAGGTATCCAGCTGTGTGCGGAAACAATGGGAGGGTTGTTCGCCAGATGGTGCATGGGTGCTCACAGGGACCTGTGATGAACGGTCTCTTGGAGGAGACCGGTTGCGGTGTGATCGCATATTCTGATGATCTTCTGCTTCTGATTGAAAGGCGGAGTATGTACGCAGTAGAGGTAGCGGGAAGCCGCTATATGCAGATGGTGTCTGAATGGGGGAATAGAATGGGAGTGAATATTTGAGAATGGGAGACTGTGTGCATACCAGTAGGCCACCCATTATTCGTTTATTGCCAGCCGGGATCCAGTACGCGCGGGAAGTTCGTTACCTTAGATTAAAGGTTGGGGAGAGGCTGAACTTTCGGCCTCACTTGCAACATCTAAGAGGGCGCGTAGCCGGTTTGATAGGCATACGAGTATTCCGCAAAGAATGGTGACATGTTTGAATGTATGTAGAACCGTGTCAACCGATGCGATACAGGTTCTCATGGGAGTTATTTCATGGGACCTGCAGATGCTACATGGATCATTATGGATCCTGAACCTCCGATTATGAATGAAGAGGTTCAGGATCCTCAGCGGCGTGTACTGGTCTTGAACAGAATATATAAAATTTGGCAACGTCGTTGGAATGAGAGTGTGAATGGCAGATGGACGCACATGTTCATTTCGGATGTTTGCTTTACATCTGCATATGGATTTGAATTTGGTCTGTACCTTGGGTATTTACTAATGGGTAAATGGGTTTCTGTACAGGCGTGGTCTGATTACGGAGGCTAGATGCCCTTGTGGGGCGGCGGAGGTGAGCGCCAAGCATATTCTCATTAAGAGTGGCCTGTAAGGGAATTTGCGTGATTTAGGTGCATGTGGAATCATGTTGAATGATGAGAGTGTGGATGTATGTGGAGTGTTACGTATGAGAGAACGGTATGAATGCTTTAATAGATTTACCATGGCACTTTGAGGTGGTTACGATAGAGTGAAAGACCAAGGTCGATTCAGGTTGTACTTTCGGGTATTGGCGAACCAGCGTACCTGAGCTGGCTGAGTACAAACCGAAGTACTCTTAAAACAAAAATTGGTACTACGGGAATCGGGGTGTCCCGCGGTGTTAAAATACACTGCGCCCGACAATGGTGCGACGCCTAAAGCAGCAACGACATGGCCGTGGTTAATATCGCGGGTACGGTCTACGGATCGCTAGTGGGAGATACTGGTAATTATCTCGGGCGCTATCATTGCTTATGACAGTAGAGGTTTAGATAAGCCTCGCGACTAATAGTTGGACTAATCTGATTGTAACTGGTTACTGAATGTAAACTGCCAGTAATAAAGGTGCTGTGGTCGTCAGCGACTCGTAATTTTATGTTTAAAGGCAAATAAGTTACGTTTTATAAGATATTATAACTGTTGCGAAGGCCATATAATAAAAGCGTTGGTATCGAATAAGAAATATAAAAATAATCAATATGGCAGGTTAAAGTAGCGCTTTTTGCTTTAATCATTATGGTGTTAGTTGATGACCTAAGTTTCATGAAAATACATGAGGGCTGACAAGGCTTATATCTGGTACAGGCACAGTAGGACCTTAAATTTTGTGATCAGAATTTTTTGGCAAAATAACTTAGATTAACTTAAAAATATTCCTTTTGCTAATACCTGAGTCGCCGAGCACTTTTTCCAGCGTATAAAATGCCGCAAACTTTTATGAATGTTTAATGATTCTAAAAGCGATTCGGTTATTTTTATTCTTCCTTCCATACTAGTCATAGTCAGTCTGATCAATCTAATTTATATCTCTGTGAGTAGATTTTTTTTCTGGAAGTGTAAAATTTTGTCTTTTCTATGCTATCAAATGAGGTTTCGAAACCGACGAAGAATTGGTTAAGTTTCTATTCATATTTTACCATTTTGTCTATTGAATGCCGCAGAGACATGTTCTAATAGATCAATAGGTTTGTGATTTTTCTGGAGTAGAGCTGAACTTGGACCATTTAGTGTTAACCTACTTGGTGTAGTGTGTCACCTTCATACTCACCATCTCCTTTAGTATCCGATCGATTCGTTAAAAATGATCTCTTGAAGAATATTTAGCACTATTACGATCCCATCACCACTGACAAATAGCTACCATAGAGAGGACACTAAATTCGTATAGATGATAAAGATTGTTAAGAGATTGACCCTGTTATTGATAAAGTGGTCACGTTAGCCAGGACAGGACATGCGGGTTATATTGGGAACACCAAATTCCACTATTTGAAAGAAAAAAATTTATTTAAAGTACAAATTACTTAAATCTTTAATAGTGTAAACCATCTAAATTTATATATTGATTTCTAAAAGTAGATAATTTTTTATGAATAAAAATTATTACTTCTATTATTAGTATTATTGAAAGTTTATATTATAGAAAAATGTGTAAAATCAGTTGAAATTTGGAAGCATTCACAATATTACAAGTGAACAAATAGAAATACTATTATTTATTAAATAAAACGTGACATACATATATGGTAAAATAAAATTCTTTCTAGTATTATACTCGACATTTTTGAATTTTACACTTAATGCTTGCCGTGTATGTGAGTTTATTGTATGAAATTGTTTAGACTTTTGAAGGCGTCAAGCAGGGTCACATTTCAAATCTAGCAAGGTATATTTACATGTGCACACATATATATATTTATATAAGTTTTGAGTATATTCAATAATGTGAAGAATATTTGAATGGATGGATGATGTATTGTATACCTCCATTACTTCGATATCAATCCACATTAATAGAGTAACTATTTAGGTAGAAGTAACATTATACTATGATAAGTGAGTTGGGACAGTTGGGACGAAAAAGTAAAAAGGATATTATTATGGTGTGAATATGGACAATGTTACATTTTTGATGTTCTTTCTTTTCAGATTTTTTTGCCTTTTTTACCTTCCTTTTTTCTTTTTTGTTAATAGCAATTTCTTCTCCATATAAGAAACGTGTTCTGGATTCTAAATACTCTTATTTAATGTAAGTGAATTCCTTTATATGACGTCAGAGACTTATGTCCATTTGTAAGCAATTCCTATTGGGTTTTCACTAAAGCTCCATTAGTTATTTTCTATCGTTTCACAACTTATCATATATTATGATGTAATGACATTATCGAAATCCCCTGTGTAAGCAATCTATGTGTATGTATGGTCGGTCACTTTCATTAATAATGTTTGTACACGTATTACTGCAGGAAGAAATGATGACTGCATTATAAGTATTATAGTAAAAAGTATACATTAATAGGTATAAAAATATTTTATGAATTTTTCAAAATACTCATTTTAGCAGTGTTATTGGAATATTATAATTTTTTTACTATAGTAATTATTGCTAATTGAGCTTATGGAAATATCGATTTATTATTAATTTATAAAGTTGAAAACTCTTGCTAACAGATTTTTTAAAAGCTTCCAACAATAGAAATGCTTTTTAATTTTCTATTTGATTAAATCTGAGAGCAACATTTATTTTGCTTTACTTTGGAAATAGGCAGTAATAAAAATTTCCAGCGAATTTTACAGTAGTCACCAATGATGTGTAACATCTAATCTCGGTAATTGTAAAAATATTAGAGTCGGGTATTGATTGAAGTGATTTCACTAATTTGTTTATAATAATTTTATTCTTTTACATTTTTATTTTTTTTTTTTTCATTGAAAATTAGCAAAATTTCATGTTAACATTTTTAAAATGGCATACGTATTTGGTAATCATTTTCGTCGCATTCACGAAATTAATCGCATATACCGAAAGCTAAAATGTTATACATCAAAAATGATTTTCAAATCCCATAAACTATCAAAATTTCTTCATTTATATAGACCTTTTAGTTTGACTTCTACATGTCAAAAATAAATTCGTTTGTTTCATTAAGAAGATTTTAAAGATACAAACATTTTGACTTCCAAATCATTCTTTGAGCGAAAATAATATTACCCAATATTGCTAGATCTCTCCGCAGGATTTATTTATATTTTCATCCTGACTGAATGGAATCTTAAGAGTTATAAGCATTCCATATTCTTTCTAATATTAAAATCTTAAGTCAACGTTATTTTCAAATAACTCAAGGTGGTATCATCAGTCCTACTTTATACCAAGAGTTAAAGTTATCTGTTTAGATAATATTTCCCTGTTTACTTCACATACAAAATATAGAAACATTTCCAATCTCATATTCAAAATATTCGAGCATCCACGCTACCCTTAAATATTTATTGAAAATTAAAAATAAAATAAAAAAGGTCGTTATTCAACATTTTTATTGGCGGGCATTAAGCAGAAAACCCAGACTAAAAAAGCTTACCCTCCAAAAGCGTTATGGAAAATAACTTGCTATAAAACTCAGTTTATTTTACCTTATTGAACTTTGTACTTTTTTTTTTTAAACATATATTTGTAATAATGTTATTTATCGTGATTTAAATATTCACTTTATTTATTTCTCGTTGGATGAACAATTTCAGTTTCATTTGTCATATTTATCAAAGTCCCTTTCTCGGGTGCCTTGACTTTTAAGCTTGCCCTTAAACATTCATTAATGCTTTGAAAAATCTTGAATTGGCCCCAAAAGCTACTAAACTGTTTGCATATCTAGTTAAATAAAGTATTATCGATAGATTTATTTTTCTATTCCATATTACCATGACATTTTGTCAATTCTTAATTTAAAAAATTGGTGAGTTACTCGTATATGTATATTATTGTAAATTTAAGAGAAACCAAAATTTGTGATTGATATCGAAAATAAAATTTATTTTGAAAAATCGTCCATAGATGCTGGTTTGCACAAAATATTTAAACTAAAAAATAGATTTTTTTTCTTTAAAATATTGTAGTTATATTCAACTAGGAATAGAAGAATTTATCTTCAAATAGACATTTTTCACCCAAAATCATATTAGGCTAGAAAAAGTCATCCTAGTTTTAAGTTTATGACTGATATTATTTAGCGATTTGTAGTTAAGTATTTGCTAGAAGTGCAGTTTATATATAGTTTTCCAAAAAGAGTGATATGAATTCTAAGTGACGTTTCGGCCATATGTAATATGTCATGATCTGTAATGTTTACAATTTCATTATGGAGAGATATACGCAAGAACAACGTTTACAAATTATTCAATTTTATTATCAAAATAATCGTTCTCCAATTGAAACTTTTCGTGCGCTCACTTTCATCTGAGTGGTGCGGTAAATAAACAAAACTGACGATTCTGGTGTGAAGAAAATCCACAAATTATTCATGAACACCCATTACATTCACCTAAATTGACAGTTTGGTTTGGTTTTTGGTCTAGTGGAATCATCGGTCCGTACTTCTTTCGAAATGAAGCCGGTAACACCGTTACTGTCAATGGAGAGCAGTATAGATCGATGATAACCAAGTTTTTATGGCCAAAATTGGAAGAAGTTGATCTTGACAACATCTGATTCCAACAAAACGGGGTCTATGTGCCACACAGCACGAACAACAACTGAATTATTTCGAAAAAAATTTGGAGATTCGATTATTTCCAGAAATTGCGACATTGAATGGCCTCCAAGAAGTTGTGATATTTCTTGAAGAGTTCATCGAATTCGTTCCTGCAAAAGAAGTCGTGGAGGTCATTTGAACGACATTTTATTCAGAACTTAATTGTATCCATTGTACTTCACATTAAATAAAAAACATTTAAATTTCCTTAGCAATTAGTGTATTTTTTTGAAAAGAAATGATATCACTCTTATTCGAAAAACCCTTTACATCGTTCGTAATTGCATGCCTCTATCCAGGGTGTTAACTTGTGCCATCAAATTTTATGTAATTGCACATGTTTTTTGGAGAACCGAAAAGTAGTTGAAAATAAATCTCGCTTACAGAGTACTTCGATATTAAAAGCTGATGAAAGTGAGGAATGAGTGCATTTACCTTATTTTCGGAGATTTATTCCTTGCCTGAAGTGAATCAAAATATATGTTAGCTATGACGTTTTCCGACAATGAGAGATAAACGAAAATACTTCCAGTCGTATTGTGATGCCCGTTTATTGAAAGATGTTAGCACAAAATTTTATTGAAATTGTTGTAGTATATCAAAAGTCATTCTAGTTCAAAAATGGACCAAATAAAAGCCTCAAAGCATTGCAGGCTTGTGTAACAAATTTTGTGGTATTTATAATAAAAAACGCTCATTTTTTTCTAGAAATTTTTATGTCAAAGATGATAAAAGTGGTGAAATCCTCGAAAAAATTGCGTCAGACTGGCATTTAAACAGTAATATCATAACTAATCAAAACGTTTTAAACAATTCGCAAACGGCTGTGCTCAAAATTCAACTCGAGTGTAAAAAACATGACGAACCGACTCAACACCTATTAAACGCTGCTGAAGCGCAATAAAATCGAGCCATATCTAAAACAAATTTTAATCTGCGATGAAGAAATCTGCAAAATATGAGAATATCGTTCGAAATAGATCACGACCAATAAGGTTATGCTGTAAGTATAGAGTGACTGGAAGGGAATCGTCCATTATGAATTGCTACCGATCCGTCAAACTGTTTACTGGATACTGTATTATGAGCAACTTGAGAGATTATCTTTAATGACTTGCCAAAAATTAAGAAAGCTTGCCTGGGAAGTTTTGAGGCATCCATCGTATAGCTCTCACCTTTTCAATATCTACCAAACTCTTGTAATGGAACCAAGCTAGACTAAAGAGAGGTCTGTGAAAACCACTTGATTCAGTTTTCCAACCAAAAACCACAGAAGATCTATACTGATGGAAGGAATCATGGCTCTGCCCGAAAAATGACGAAACATTGTAGATAATCATTGAGAATATATGAATTGAATATATTGATCTCCTTTTTCTCAAGAAACGATATGAACTTTTTTGACTAACGAATATAAAAATATGAATGTTTTTTGTTATGGTAATCGATATAAAAAAAAACATTAAAACAACAGTTATTCTTATTTGTAAAAAAATATATTTTTATATGTATTTATAAAAATAATTTTGAAATAAAGCAATAAAAAACCAAATTTATATTAAAAACAAATTTTAAAATTTTATTGTTTAATTGAAACTAATTATATAAAGTTCAATTGATTACATTGGAAATTGATTAAGAAAGAAATAACTCAATTTTAAACATAAATATAACAACATAAATAATTGTATCTATTATATAAAAAATAATATTATATATGTTTATTTTATATATTACCAAATTAACATCTTAATTAAATATTTTCTAGTTAATATAAATTATATAAATTAAAAATGGCAATAAAAACTTTTGTAAGAAAAAAAAAAGATTAAGGAGAAAAATTCTATCTAAAAATAGGAAGACACGTAATATATATTTACTTTATAAATAATATAGTTAATAATAGTACATAGTCAATCAATTATTCCATTTAATAAATATTTTGCCTTGGAGTGCCAATTATTTTGAAATACCCGTCATCGTCGTCATCACCGAATTGGCCTCTGGCAAATGACTATGGAGAAAGAAGTGCAACATCTGAGCCCTGTTCCTTAACAGTCTGCCATCCACCCCACCAATTTAACTTTTCCTATTTTTTAATATTAAAAAAATACCAAATTTTTATTATTTCTATTATTTTGTTGATTAATTGTTTTTTTTTTAAATATATTATCCCCCCTCTTAGATAACTTAACACATCCAGGCTTCACCAATATCCTGGATGTGTTAAGTTATCTAAGAGGGGGGATAATATATATAAAAAATATGATACGTGTATGTGTGACAGGGTAATTTGAAAATCGACACTATCACTGCGATTTTCAAATTACCCTGTCACACATACACGTATCATCAGTAACTCGTCCATTTTTAATATATATGGTATATTATATGTAGAAAAGGCTTTGAAAAAAGATTCTTTGCGTCAGATCGGACACTGATCCATCATGACAACGCTCCCTGTCAGACGTTTATCTTCATCAAATTTTGCAAGGAAAAATTATTCCTGTTATTTCCCCACCTTTCTATTAATTTCATCTGAGCCTGTGTAGTTTTTTGTGGTTTTTTTAAGACCAAAATAACTTCCAAGGACATCATCTTCGATAACATCTTAAAGATTGTAATCAAGTAGCTTATATATTAATAATAATTATAGTTATTGTCATATAATAATTGTATTATATTTTTGTTTTAAAATAATTGTATTTATTTTCAAGAGTCTTGCTTGGTTACACATAGTCTATTTTAGTTCAATACCACATTTGGCTTGAAATATTCATATTAGAGTCTGAATAATCATAATTAGCAGTCTCCAAAAATTTGTAAACAATCGCCTTTATCGAAAAAATTATTTTACAATTTTGGAGTGAATAGGTCCTAGTCATGTAAAACTAATAGTTTTGGCTAAATATTATCAATTGTCAACTGGAAATTGTCCTACTCATTTAAAAATAAGACTTTCTTAGGTCAAATTAAATTTTGCATATGGTATTAGTTTCCAATTAGCATCACAAAATATTAGTTTATATTAAATAATTAAAGAAAATATTTTCTTGTATTACAAATACTATAAAAACAGAAATCGAAAAATAAAAATATATTCTCTAAAGCTTGAGAGGAAGAAAAATATTTAAAGTAGTTTTGAAACTTTGTTTTTCGAAAAGAGGATGTCGTAGTTCTCTGCTTGAACAAATTCATCAGTTGATGCAGAAAATTCATAATCATATCGTTGCAGATAATAAGAAAATTAGTATTATTACGTTGCAGAATTGTACTCTGCTCTATGCTTTTGATTAGTACCTGCAGTGTTTTCATACTATTAGAGGGGTGGCAATCTCTAAGAACGGAAAGCTCATAATTTTATAGAGTTTGAGTTGAGTGTTATTTGGTGTCTGTTTATCAAAGAAGTTCTTCGGTGCCAGGCAGTGAATCTTTAAGTGGAGAAGTATGAAGACGAATACTTGTTCGCCTTTTATTAGATTTTCCAGAGCCAAAAATGGCTGGGGAGTTACAAACAACAAACAATAGCAACAGAAGTAAAGTAAAACTTTCAAAATGGGACTTTGTTGAATATGAGAGATTATAGAACATCCTCACAGTTGTTGGTGACTTTACAAAATATCATAAGTATACGGAAGGTAGAATGACTATATGTATGTATGTGTACAGTTGTATAAGATCACTACCATCCTCATAGTCATTCTAGGTTGAAAAAGTTGATTCTTGAAGAGCATTCACTTCATTCTGGTTAAGTCGTCTTATTTACATAAACGTACCTTATTCGTTTTTATATGATTCACATAATGTACGTACCAGTTGTATTGTATTCATTCTTGTATAGCTGCGAATAAGTTGTTGTACTCAAGCTCGAAAGTACTGTCTTAATTTTGAGGTATAAAAGAATTTTTCGAGCAAAAATTTTTCCTTTTTCTTCTAAACGAATGCGAGTGCCTATTGCATGATACATACTTATTGTCATATGTGGTAATGATACTCTGTGATACTCAATTTCACATATGACACAATATTTTAGATAACTGAGTGTGCTACTACTAATCCTAGGTTGTTATCTTCTTATTTCTAGTCAGCATTCATTTAGATGCTAGTTCTTATTTTGAATTCGTATTGCGTTCACAGTCGTTTAAGATTACATCGACTTGGTGTTTTTCAAAGCAACGTTTAAATGAAAAAAAAAAGAATATGTAAAAGTGTTTTATAAAAAAGAATACCTCGAAAAGATATTATCTGAAAGAAAGTGTTTCGAAGAAGATATCAAACTACATATGAATCTTAAAAGAAATTTCATTCATATGCGCAGCTGTTGAGAACAATTTTCACGAATATTATTAGGTCTACATATTTTCTCATATTATCTATAAAAAAAAAGCAAAATGAAGAAAATTACAATATTTTGCTAGAAAATCTTTTTTAAAAAAAGAATAAAATCATTCGTATAGTGATATCTTAATTATAAAAAATATTTTTAATTGGCATTATCAATTTCATAATAGAGATATACTCGTAACAAAAATTACAGCAAAAAATAGTAATTTTTCACTATGTTCGATCATTCTAAAAATATTATCTTTTTAAGTAAATTAATGGAATATTTTATAAGATATCTTATTTTTGATATGTTCTTTTGAGATGTTTTTAACTGTGCTAAGTCGAATTTTCTGACTTGGCAAAATGCAAGTAAAATATTTCCAAAATTGAAAATTTCTTTTTGTGACCTCTGAACTCAAAACTCCAAAGTACGAGCAAAAATACTATACCTCCAAATGATGTTTGTTTGTTTGATTGTGTGTAAGATTTCTAAACATTTCCCAGGGATCACGATGCAGCGCCGCGTTCATTGGATTAGCTGGATGGGGGCGATTTAAAGGTGCATAGATTTCGTAGAGAATGATTGTTTGTTTTAAGAAATTAAAAAGAGGACTTGAAAATGGTATTGTGATATCTAAATTCTCCACAATGCAGGAAATCTCATTAGAAAAGAAATATTGAGTTAAGTTTATATTCCATTAGAAGATGAGGGTTAGCGAGCTAAACTTCATAGGAACTGCAAATGGAAAGAGGAAATTATGTGTGAAAGTAGAATTTTCTATTCAAATTCTGAGCAGTTTTCGTACCTAAAAATTTTTTACCTTACCCAGTCCAAATGATGTTTGTCCACCTTTTTCAGAGTTAAATTTTCACTTGCCTTACAATTTTTGCAGAAGCTATCAGTAAAAAAGTCTTTCCATATTTTGCGTAATTTCATTATTTCTAGTTCATAGAATTTTTACTTCTTTGACGCAAAATATTCTTCAAGGTGTCTTTTGGAATTAAAATTTTTCTATTTGAGTAGTTCTGCAATATCCAAAATAAAGAGAAATTCGAAGGTACTTAATCAATCCTGTTGGAGGCTTAACCTTACGTAGTGATCTTCTTTTTTACATACCAATATTAGCCGTTTCAACTTGAAAGCCTAATTAAACTTGTCCAATTGAGGTCAATGCACATTTGAATTTATTATATGTTTGCTCAGCAGCGATTCTTTTTCAATCTTAACCAATTAACATATTTTTTAATTAATAGTGGAAGTGCTTTGAGCTGATTTATCATGATGCCATCTCTAAGATCACATCATGTCAGGTAATGGTGGGTAATTAATCAGGTAGTGGTGGGTAATTATAAAACGGTTGCAAGCCGTCTTATAATTACCCACCATTACCTGATTAAGAAAAGGATAGCATCTTACTTTTCAATAGAGATTGTAATCCGACGTATCAGATCTGTTTCCATGCGAGCTTGAGTTTTTGCAACGTAAATTATTCATTTTAGAAAATTAAACATTGCAGGGAGGTGTAAGCATTGGAATGCGTTTATCAGATAAAACCTCTGCGTTTTATTTTGTTTTTGTTAGTTAAAAGTCAGTTTTTTTATGCTCAATAGAATTAGTTGCATTCTATCAAATATAAATCATATTTTATAATTGTTAGAAATAATTTACAATCAAAAAATCTATACCTAAAAGATGAAATAACTTTTCAAACAACCCAACCGAGTGTTTTTAATATAAAATCCTTAAAAAAAATAATTAAGTTGACTTGAGACTAACTGAGCAAATTAGTTTTTAATACCCTTCTACCTAACAGTATGTAAAAATTAATAAAAAATTTAAGCAAAAAAGTTATTTTGATAATTTGAGACAAAAAATTGTAAAAACCTATTAAGTAGATTCAATTTATAAAAAATAAAAAAAATATTTAAAGGGAACGTTATGCTCTTATTAAATACTTTTAAAAAAATATGGCACAGTTGACAAAATAATTTTGATACTATAGTAATTGGTTTAAAAGCATTTTAATCAATACCATCGACCACTTTTGAAGTGATATTAATTCCACTTCATTAATTTCCCTTTTCAGCACATAATTTTTAATTAAATAAACTCCATATTAGTCTTGTGAACCGTGTAGGTATAAATAAACTTCCCGATGATTTTAATTATGTTAATATCCTTTATTAAGTAAACAATCAGAATACAAATGCTTCTAAATGAGCATAAGTATAATTATCTGAAGGAAAAAAGTACCTTGAATGTCACTCGGATCATTTTATTTGCAAGTATTTACACTCTAGAAAACCAAATCTCATTCGAGATGTGTATTTTCTAAATATCTTTTCTGATCTAGGAAATCAATACGAGTACAGATGCACTATCCGATATTGAAAGACCCAAAAACAAAACAAAAAATAACATCGTAAAGATTGTGTAGAAGCAATGAAAAGGCAG
Source organism: Atherix ibis (assembly GCA_958298945.1). Classification (NCBI taxonomy): domain Eukaryota; kingdom Metazoa; phylum Arthropoda; class Insecta; order Diptera; family Athericidae; genus Atherix; species Atherix ibis. Next base: position 35,593,851 of record OY282609.1, read on the forward strand.
CAGCAAATGAAATTGGAAGCCAATGGTCCAAATAAACATCCTCAACAAAAGTTCTAGCTTATCTGAGTCAGTTGTTACAATCTCATGAATTACAAAGACTTATCCTTATGTAGGATATTCCAGAATATATGTACATATAGACGTTTATATATAAGAATGAAATAGAAGCGCTAAAGTTTCACATGTCGTTGATACTTAAAGAACTGTCGGCAAAAAAAAAAACTAAAATGAAAATGTTAACTTAGTGTGCCGAAATCGTTTGTATTATTTTGACAGTATTCACTTCTTCTACTTAAGAACTGACTCCTTGTTTTAACTTGTCACTTTTGTGTGTCATAAAAATTGAGCATAGACAAAGCACAAATCACATTAAAAGGATACGCCATGTAATAAAATGCAATGTCGAAATATAAGAAGTAAAGCAAAGTGTAAAATAAAAAATAATAAAAACCTCACATTCCCATATAACTGTTTTCTTGTAAAATTTTTATACAAAGATGAAGCCTTAGGTTATGCTAAGCTTATAAATCCTCAAAAGGCTGATATCATCATGGAGTCACGCCTTGGCATCGAGTCAAAGTGATTCTGTTTCTTCTAACGAGTAAATTTAGTTAAGGGTAACTTACAAGTATATCGTTTTATTTTTAATGTCATTTTCCTTATAAAAAAAAATATGCCCTACTCTCAATAACAATAAAAGTCAATATTCAAATTAAACTTTTTTATATAGTTTTAAATTTTTATATTTTCAATTTGAATGTTCACATTAATACTAATAAAGGCAATTTTATGAGATCGTATATAACACCAACAATAAAGAATATTTGTACTTATTCTTTTTTTATTGTTAATAATATAACTTTCAAAAATTTAAAATTGTTTTGCGGTTACAGTTTAAAGGCTATTAATAGTCACTGAAAAGATCAGTCTTTGATTAGTCGATAAACACTTTATTTATTTTCACGGTAGAATTCCTTCAATCTTTAAGCTTATTAAACAACTTCAATTAATACTACAGAGTTTTAATATTAACTAAAAAAAAACCATTCTTATATAAATTTGTTGGGTTCGTAGTCTCAGCCCAAATGAACGCGTCCATTGTAGTCCTGCGGGACTTTCCCATCTATTATTTTCGAAACATTTAATTTGTTACCGTCCAGTTGTTGCATCGTTGATGATTATTACAATCTATGATCATAATTTAAAGCTTTACGAGTATTGTGCTAAATAGTTTACTTGCTTAGATATTCACTTTTGGGCTCTACGTGTTTATACTCAATATCAATTTCACATTAGCATGGCAGGAAATATTTGATTAACTTCTTTTAGCTAGTAAATTTATTTTCCAAACAAGTTTTTGTAGTATAAATCTATATTTTTAGAAATATATTTTAAATCAAGGGGTGACTTAGATTATAATTTAAAAATATACCAGATGTATAAGCTTAAATCTGCTATTTTTTCGTCAAACAAACAAATGTTTTTTTCAGAGAAAGCAAAAACAAATTTATTCAAAGTACTCGTCCTCGTTAGCTACACATTTTTCCCATCTCTCGGGTAATTTGTGGATACCACGTCAAAAAAATTACTTCTCTTTCGAGGCAAACCCCTCATCAAGCCAATTTCGGACGTCTTCGGAAGAATCGAAGGGCTGCTCAGCGAGTGCGTGGCCCAACGACGAAAACAGGTGGTAGTTGGAGGGGGCCAGTCTGGTGAATAAGCGGGGTAGCGTATCAGCTCCCAGTTGAGTGTTTCCAAGTAGTTTCGAACTATTTCTGCCGTGAACTGTTGTCGTGGAGGAAAATCAGCTTGTCATGTCTTTGTTGTCGTGGAGGAAAATCAGCTTGTCATATACCGTCCTTTTTCCACGCAGAGCACGATGCAATTTGATCAGTTATTGGTGGTAACGGTGGGCATTGACAGTTTCACCAGGTTTCAATATCTCATAGTAGACGATACCCTGCTGATCCCACCAAAGGCACAAAATTGTTTTCCGTCCGAAGCGATTTGGTCTTGGAGAAGATATTGATGGTTGGCCGGATTCAACCTACGATTTCTTGCCTATAGGATTCTTGAAATATATCCAATTTTCATCGCCTATCACAATCCGATGCAGGAACGACTTTCTTTTTTGTCTGGCGAGCAAGATTTCGCATGCATATTGGCATCGATTCATCTGCCTATCGTTCAATTCGTTCTTCCCCATGGTACGTAGACGCATAAAAAAGACCATTTTCCGATCTTTTCAATCTTCCCCATGGTACGTAGACGCATGGAAATGGCTGGTTGAGTAACACCCAATTACTCCGCGAGCATTTTTGCGATTGGGTATAGTCTTCGTCCAAAAGACCCTGCAATTTATGTTCCTCAACCTTCCTAGACCGATTTTCACGCTTCTTGTCCCACAAGTCAAATTGCCGTCTTTGAACCGACGAAACAAATCTCGGCATGTTGTTTCCGATAAAGCACTATCACCATAGGCCTCCATAAGCATTCGATGCGATTCGGCAGCCGATTTCTTCAAATTGAAGCAGAAAAGCAGATTTTTCCGCATATGCTCTTTTTCTGGCACAAAACTAGACATGATTACCATAGGAAAAATGTATGTTGTTGTACGAAATTGCTGACAATGTGCAATGATTATTTTTGACAGATGTCAAACTCGTAAAAACAAAGTATGGCGTGCCCATGATAGCTGAAGACGCTCACTCACGCCATCTATGACCAAACATTTAAGCTTATAACCCTGGTATATTTCTGATTTATGTAAATTATTTAAAAAAAAAATTTAATTCTTTCATTTTTTGTGGCACTGTAGTTACAGGTACTCAAAAAATGTGGCCAGGTAAGATATTTGAAAAACTCCTATTAAAACGACTCTACCCATTCCTAGTTAATGAAAAAATTCCTTGACTCGTATGGAAGCTTAAGACCTTTAGTCCCTCAACATACTACCTTATCATAAATTCATATGTCTCCCAAAAATATTTCCAAGTTGCAATTAACCCAGAATCCTCGGAAATATATCCTATTCTAGCCGGAGTCCCACAAGGCAATATCCGTGGTCCCATTTTATATAATATTTATACCCATAACATCCCAGCTGATCCTAATACTATTATTGCTACTTATGTATACGATATGGCCATACTTGCTACTCATACAAATCCTGACATAGCTTCCAAAAATTTACAATTCCATATACACAAACTTTAATCCTGTTTTAAAAGATGGAGAGTGAGGGTAAATGAACAGAAACTCTTCTTTTTCGCATTACTTTCACAGTTTGTCAAGGAAAACCTACCTCTTTATACATTAATAGCAACATCATTCCTTAATATAATAAAGAACATTATTTTGGACTTTACTAGACAAGAGACTAACATGGAACCCACATACTAGACTAAAAGAGTTGAAGCTAACAGACGCTACCTACAACTTCTTAGACTAGTGGACAAATGCTCGAAACTAACAATCAAAAGTAAACTTCTAATCTAGAATATAATTATAAAACCAATTTGGACATATGGAATTGAAATTTGGGGTTCAACGAAATGTTCCAATTCTTATCGCGTCCAAGTCTTACAATCCAAGATCCTCCGTAAAATTGTTGATGCCCTTTTTTATTTCCATAACAACGTAATTATTATCATCATAATCCACTTGTGAGAAAATTGTCCTGTACTGTCCTCCCCGGAAACACTCATCGGAGACTTAAGAGACAATGGCCTAGAGATTTTTAGAGTAAACTAACTTCAATTACTTGGAGAAATGCCGATGGTTGCTTACTCCCACTTCATGATGCACAAGATTGTTAATTAAAATGTTCTGTAAATCTGCTTGTTATAATACAATCATAGTTGCAGGAAAACAAAAAAAAAATCTTTCCTTTTTTTTAACCAGAAAATAGACATATAGGCACTGTGGTTTCAGGTATCCAAAGAATGTAGCCCGCTATTAACTTAAATTTTTCTGAGGAATTTGTGGAGAATTACTAACCTACTCCAATCGAAAATGTTAAATAAGCAGACATTTTTTAAGGTTTCGAATTAAAAAATTTCTGTTTATAAAAAGGTCCATAAAAAATTAGTATTTTTATTATATTCTTTTCGCATTTGATATGGAGTGAGATCTTTGGTTGCAGCTTCACCTGAAAAATATTCTCTTTAAAGGGTAATTTAATCAATTTACTAAAGCCCAAACAATGCCAGTATTTTTAATATAGCTTATTACGGAGAAACTGAAAATACAAACAGTCTGCTTATGGATCAGAAAAGTTTTACACTTCTATAAAAATAAAAAAAAACATTTCATGTCTACAGAAATAAAATCAATTTGGTATAGCACTACGCATATTGATTTACATGGCTGGGGATGAATAAAGACAATAAAATGTTTGAAAAATTGATTGGAATAAAAAAGAAAAATATTCTTCACAAAAGCTCAAATAAAATAGCTCTAAAAACAGAGACTCAATAAGTGTATTCAGTTTTACAGAAATTGAAATATTCTTTAGGTATCCTTCAGCTTATAACAGTATATGTCCTATTGCAATGTTGTTACCGAATTATTTGACTTTAAACTCTTCTCTGTGCATAGCCGATTTGTGCAAGGCCATTCCTCCCACTAGCGACAAATTTTTTCTACTTGGTTAATTTCTGATGTGACAAGTGGCTTTGTACACTGCAACAATGGTCAGACAATCAGAAGACCCTCTGCCATAACAGGATTTACACAGTTGTTTAACAAACTTATGGTTTAGTTTTGCAATAACTCTGCCAGCCTAGGCTGACAAGACAACATACAAAGGCTACTACTACCCTTCGTCCGTAACAGTCATGAGCTACTATTTGGACTGCTTGTATCGTATTGTAGTTGCACCATCATTCAAACGGTCAACTTCCGTTTATTTATGAAGTCAGCACAAAAATTCTATTCTTTCGTTTTTATTCTTCTATTTGACTAGCTAAGTTATTGTGGGTATAGGACAATGTTTCTGTATAGTCTACGTCAGGATTCACTAAGCGTTCTGGAATTTTTACATTACAATAGGAAAGTGATTCTGTAAGCATGAGTGCATTTTATGTAAAATATGTAAAGTCTTTTATGTACTATAATAACATGAAAAAAACTAAATGCTACGACGTGGAATGGCTTTAAAAGAACACACATGTACGATGTGCAATAACCTTTGATAAGTTTTAGGTGGTCTTGGCTAATATACAATATAATATTATTGTCGTTATTGTGTACAAAATTGTTCATTACAAGGTTTATATTTTTATGTATTTATAGGTCAATAATATTAACTCATTATTAAATTGTTAGTGTCAGGTTATTTAATTAAGTTGCCATTTTTACTCCTGATACAAATTTATCAGATTTGAAGTTAGCCATAGATTTAGAAGTTTAATTTTTCTTCGACTAACTAGCTAACTCAAATGAAAAACTAAATAGGATTTGAATAAAATAATTATTATAGCATTTGCTAATTGGCAAAACACTTTTGACTCACAACAGTCTATTTACAATTGATTTCATTAAAAGCTTATTAAATAATTATTTACAGTTTTTATAGAGAAAACCACCATAGCTTTGGAAACGTTTCACTTTCATTAAATAAAATATTTTGTGATTATAATTGGAACTTCCTCCCTCTTGTAAAAAATAATATTTCTACAGACATACTATTAAAAACATTTTTTAAATCTATTTTAATATCATCATTAAATAATTCAATAAGCTCTAAATAAATTATAGAAGTCGATAGGTATACTAAATTGTGATAGTCTATAAATTGATTTAAAATTTCCGACCAAAGGTCAATTATTAATAGCATTAACAATACTAAATTTTATCTTTCTTCATTAATATAGAAATTAATTCGGTTGATCTTAATGAGCGCTTAAAGATAAGATTTCATTAAAGTTTTATCTCTTTAGTATAATAGTTATCAACATAGACCCTTCATTTTGTTTAAAAAAGCTCTGTATTGATTAGTTCCTTAAATAACCACTATATATGTGTAAATTGGAGGTTATGTGATTAATGCCAAATTATGTTATTAAGTGATTGACTTGTTGAACTTGTGATAGACCCTCAGTACGATTAATTAAGAAGTTGAGCTTAAGATAAATCCCAAACTAGGATACTCATGGATAAACCCATTGAGCTTTTAATAAAGGCCAAACCGTGAAAACCGTTCGTCGACGCACCGAACTAATGATAATTACCAAGTTATCCTACTCATTGATCAACTTATTGAGCTTATGGTAAGACTATCCGTGATATTTTTTAATCGACTAGTTAAATTGGTGATAAAGATTAAATCAGGATACCCATTGATTGATCAGTTAAGATCGCGATAAAGCCCAAAAAGGTATAATATCTGTTTATCGATCAATTTAACTTATGAAAAAGCTCAATGAGTGAATTTATTACTATCAAATATTGTTTAGGTAAGGTTGTTTTTAAAAATAACGGGTAAATGTCCATATCTTGGGGGAAGTTTTATGACTCATTGAGCTTGTGATAAAGCCTAAACAGTATTACCTATTAGTTCACCCATTGAGTTTATGGTAAATACCAAGTTGTGTTACTGATTGATAAACCCATTAATCTTTGATAAATCCCAATGTTCTACTCATTGATCAGCTGATTGACCTTATAATGACTCTAAACAGTGTTACTCAATAAACGACACGTTAAGACATTAAGTCTGTGATGAAACCCCAAATCCGGATATTTATTGATCAAACCATTAAGCTTTTGATAAAAGCCCAAAACATGATATCCATCAGTTAAAACAATGAGTTTGTGTAAAATTCGAAACCGTGGTACTCATTTATTAACTTGTTGAGCTTGTAGTTAATCCAACTTAGTATTAGGACTTAGTGTTTAAGCATATCGTGGTGCCAGTGGCGCTCAGGTTTTCGAGTAAATTTCTAGAGTAAGTCTGGAGCGGAAACCGTATTGATGGTTGAGAATGAAATTTGGGGATTCAAGATGCGGATCTAAGCTATTTCAAAATTATTTGAAAGTTTGTAAGGTAACTTATTGGTCTATAGGAAGTGAGGCAGTTTATTTGTTTACTTGGCTTAGATATCATTTACATGATGGCGAATTTCCAAAGGATTGAAAATTCGCTCCAATATACTCAACTATCAGACTGTTGTGTGAGTATATTGGAGATAGTCATATCATAGTTAGGAGCTTTTTTATTGCCTACCTAAGATTTTTTAAAATAAATAACGCATAAGCGACCACATCTTGGTTGAAGTCTGCATTGAAATCAACGACGTATATTTTAAAATTACTTCGATAAAATAAGCTTATAATATCTTGTCTATTGTTTTTACTGATCTTTCAAAAGTAATTATAACATCTTTATTGATTTATTTTAATATAAGTGCTATGGCGTGGTCAATAATATTTTTTGAATGTTTATTTATGTACTCGAAACCAATTCATTTAGATTATGAGACTATTTTAACATAAATACTATACAACATTTTTTTTTTGAATATAAAATAAAATTTAAACAAGCAAAAATTTCCTGATAAATATTCATTTTACGGTAACGTTTATATTTACACATGTATTGACATAATAAAAATTGTTCATTTATGTTCAATAATACAATAATTAAAATTGATTAATTAAATGATCTGATTCTGCAAGTGTCCTTTCAAATGGAACATAAAATTATCTCTCAAACAAAACAAAAAATACAAATTATGCTTTCCGATGTAATATTATCAAAAGTTATTTACAAAAATGAAAATATCAAAGGCAAATATATACTGAAATGACAATTTTTCCGATCTTTCACATGGACTTTTTCGATTGAATGTTTTCTCAGGTCAAATTTGACTATTTCAACCAATGCAAATGGAATATTATGAATATATTAATTATACACCCCTACCCTGATTTTGTGGAAATTCAGCAAAAAGTAAAATGCAAGCAATAAATTTATAATTAATATAATGTTATAGTTTTTTTTTTGCTTTTTGTTTTTCACTACCCAAAATGTAGCATGTACTTCATGTTGAATTTTTATTAAATTATAATGTGACTATAATGGAGATATGAATATATTCGATTATTAATATTGGTAATATTTTAATTTTTCTGTCAATAATAATAACTTCTGGATATGTCTGATAAAATTTCCAATGACCATATTCCTGATAGTATAATATTACTGTGAATAAAAGTATTTTATTTGGTAATTTTTTTCAGTTCTAAGTATTCATATAGTATCTTTAATAATTATAATAATAATATAATAAAAATTTCAAAAAAAATAAAATTATATTCTTAAAAAAAAAAACTGGTGTTTGTGCATGAAATTAATTGTTACATTATTATTTATTTTAAAACATATATTAAGGAAAATGGACATAACAACATCATATTAAATATTAACAAGTCACATAGTAACAACATGTCAAACATTTAACGAGTTATACTTTTGGTTAGATCTTTTTTGGATGATTCCATGCCGTGCTGAGATATAAAAAGCCATAGGTATATTAAAGTGGAAAATAAAACAACGAATGAATACTAGGATGACAATTGATTCATCAAGTAATGTCCTTTCCTTCTAAAAAGCTGGATGGTCAGTAAAAATTCTATAGTCCGTCAATATATGAGATTCGATGGCCAGAATCTTATTTTAAAGGAAGCGTACCTATAAATTATACAGGATTGCTCAAAAATCACTAGATAATTATAAAATGGACTGACCATTTTCCTAGCATAAGCATAATTGACTGTTGATTTTGTACATACAACTCCATTATTTAATAATAATTTTATAATTAATTGTAAGAATTAGTTCAAATGTAAAATGGTCAAGTTCGTTTTGAATCACCCCGTACTTTAGCAATCATCGAAAACACCTAATAGTCCAGTTTTTCTTCATATTATTTTTTATGACTTCTAAAATAGAATAGAAACTTTCTTTATCGATATGAAACTTGTTTTTATTATGTGTTTTGTCGAAAGTTCAGACCAAAATCAACATTTTTTCACTAAGGCATATATAGGAGAACTAGTTGGTTACAACGCAGTATGGACGCCGTTGGTGACATGATCTTTGGTATCATATTGACTCATATAAAGTAGCCTTATAAACACTACCTAGGCTATCTATAAGCAAAAAACCAAGACACGTGTAACACTTCATCTTACCAAACAGTTTCTCACCTTGCCAAAAGATCTTCAATCTATCCTGAGCGATCCATTTTCTTTTAAGCAGCTTTGATTTTATGCAAATTAATTTTTATTTTCTCGATAATCGAAAATAAGTTCACTTCTTTTGTTATTTTTTCCATAATATAGACGGTTTCACTTAGAGTGAAAGTATGTTTATTAGATTTTCTAACACCAAAAAAGTACTTAAGTTAGCCTATCAAGAATTTTTATATAGTTTTTTTTTCAAAATATTTATTGAATAAATAATAAATCGGTTTAAACAAAATTTATTTTATGATAATTTTTGAACAATATTTTCATGAATACATTTAAAATAATTCAATTTACAATTTAAATACATAACTTTTTTGCATACTTATGGTAATATACAATAATTTTATTTATATTTATATTAAAGCTGAAATTATTTATAATTTCTATTTATTTAATGAAAAATCTGCTGCATTGCAAATTAGGAAAAGCTGATTAGAAAATTAATTTATATAGAAATCCTAAAATATTAATATAGAAAATTTCACACAAACTATTGTATATTGTAACGACATTTTTTTTATTGAGCCTTAAACAAGATAAAAATTTCATATTTAAAAGTAAAACTCCATCAGGATAGATTGCAAACCCACCTGTAAAAGGAGAAGTAAAACTGATTGGAATTGTGGCTTCCTTAGGGTAGGCGTTGACAGTTTTATTTATAAAAAGCAGTAACAATTACAGCTCCAATCACAGCAACAAAATCTGTAGTAGTAGCAATGAGCAAAAGGTAACGACCAACCAGCAACCAGCAACCAGTAATAAGCAATAAGCAACAAGCAACAATCACTGTGCGCTTTAAACGTTGCATTAAGCAACAAGCAGCATTAGCAAAAAGCAAAATTAGCAACAAGCAACATTTGCAACAGGCAACAAATTCACCGTTGAAAGATTTAGTAGCCTAATATAAAATTTTAATCTATCCCATATAGATATATTATCTACATATCAATGAGAGAATGTTCTGTATTCCAAAAAAAGTAATTAGACTGACTTAACTGACCATAACTGGCGTGAGAGGAAGAATAAAAGAAATCGAATCACACTTTTTAACCATGCGCTGAAAAAGTAATTCTGGACTCAAGGGTAAACATGAGGGTTACCATCCTCATTGGGTCTGCCCAATTTTAGCATACCCCGACGACATCGGCATTACATATCGATCAGAAGGAGTTTTACGAGAAACTTTCATCAAGATTGGGTTGGCAATAAAAAAATCTACGGCTATACATAAATGAAGGAAACAAAGTACATAGTGGCCGCGTCGGCGTCGAAAATAATACAAATTAACATAAGTTCCATACAGATAGGAGATTATAACTTCGAAAGAGTTAAATCATTTTCCTATTTAGAGACAAGAGTCGCATCCAGCAATAATGTGGGGCAGGCAACCAGCTTACGGTTGCTAGCAGCCAATAGATCATACTTTAGTTAGTCTAAATTACACATATTTCACTTGAAAATTCTGAAGCCTATATAGCATCGAGATCAAGGAGCATTACCACGATCACCTGGTTTTTGATATAATTAAGCTTAATACGCTGCTGTGAGCTGAACATTTAGTTTGTATTGATACGGACGATCCTGACCGGAAAGTTATCAGTGACTTCGGTGGAACAACGGCGTTAGCCAATACGCTGGGACACCTGGCGCTTTTTAATTCAGCAGACCTAGACGGGACTTCCAGTGATGATGATATTGATTATTTGAAAGTATAACTGTTAAAACATTCATTATAATTATTGAACTTTCAAAATTTAAGTTTTTAAAATAAACAAAATTGAAATCTGATAATCATAAAGCTAGGAAACTTTAAGTAGAATTCTAGAAACAGCATTAGCTTCAAAATCTGATCTTTTTTAAAGTCATCTTTTTGAAAAAGCTTTCTAAAATAATAGTAGTCTAAGTATTCAGACAACGATTTTATAGATTCCTATAAGTTTGAGAAGTAATATTTTAATATAATCTCTCCGCATTGCTAATAAAATTGTAACAAACACTAGAGCAATTTTTTATATGCAAATGTGATTGTTTTTTAATTTTCTCAATTGATTATGGAAATTGTCCAGTGACCCATTTAATAATTTTGGAAAGAATTGTGCAGCGCTAAAAATTTTTATTTAATATAATTTGTAAACTACAAAAAATTATTGATTCTAAAAGTTTCTCTTTTCTTATCGAACTAAGTAAGTACGAACGAGTATGTCTGTACACTAGAAGAAGAAATAGTGAAATTTATTCCAATTTATTCACAAACACTTTTATGAATATAGAAATCAACATTTGATTTGCATCAATCAAATGTCACTTGGAAATTGATTTATGGAATTTTCGCGTGCAAATTTCCATGTTCAATGTTTTTCACATTTATCAAGAAGAGAAATAAACTGCCTTTTTTTTGGTTCTAAAATATAAAAAAAAAACTGCGAAGTGAAAATAATAAACTACGTTTGAAAAATGTATACCTTTATTTACACATAAACATACATATAAATTCGAAGAAATAAAATTGTAATATTCTTTTTATGCTCTTTGCGTAAGAGTAGATTCAGGACTAAATTTTGTATGGATTACATTTTTTTTTGTTTTGTTGTCATTTTGAAATTTTTATTTATATTCAAGTTTCTATTACCATTCTTGCACAAATTTTTCACGTTATCGTCTGCTATAGTCATTTTGAATCGATTTTGAATTGAAAATGAAATATGGCGGTGACAAATACGACCAAAAAAATGGAGATGAACCGATATCGACAAGGAACTGTGCAGTGGAAGAAAAAACAACTTTATGTACGAGCTGAGAGAGAAAACAATAAACGTATCCTCCAAGAAAATTGATTTTCGATGTATTCATTTGTCATGAAATTCCCTAGTTATTATAATTGAATTTCAATTTTTCTTTGGCATCGAAGCTTCTAAGTTGTCTAAAAACTAATCAATTTCTTGGCAAGGAAAAGGTGATTGCCACTGTTTGAGTATATTGATGGAATTGAAAAATAAATGCTTGCCACTCAGTTTATGAATGCTGTGCGCTTTTCAATTTCGTAGTTTAAAGCCTATGGCAACACGTTATAGTGAAGGATGTTTTCCGTATAAACAGTACATTTTATAAAAAAAATAAAGTGAATTTCTTGGTAAAATGCTTAAAACAGGACAAAAAATTGAGGTGTCTTCAATAGTAAGATTGGTAGCTGATTCAATAGTATGTGTAATATTCGTTATATAATAAAATCAATTTATGTAACTTTGTCGATAAACGTTATTTTGAATATGTTACAATTTTCCATAAAAATAAAAGAAAAAATATTTAAATTACAAGCCAATAACAATGTAACTTTATTATTATTAGTACGGTCTATTTTTTTTATCACCTTTCAGGAAAAGTTCTATAAGTTCTAAATAATACCGGATTTTGTTATTAGATAAATAAAAATTGACAAGTAAAGCCTATTTATAGTCTGATCAGGTTATTTTTCTTGAAACCTCCCATTGTACCGTCAAAAGGTATTACTGGCTAGATAAATACGAGTACCTTCATTTAGCCAGTTCCCATTCCAATCATAATAAATCTTATCTCTCAGCCTAAATTTGAGTAAGCCTAAATGATACAATTAACAATTGACCGGTCGTCATAGTGCTATTAGGTGTTGTTAAATTAAGCCCACTATGATGCGAAGACTTTCTCTATTGTAGAAGCGGATGAAGTGTGCTAATTATACCTTCTGTCACAATGCACTAGAAATATTGAGAATACTAAATTGTGAGCTCAAATAAAAATATTGAGAATACTGAATTGTGAGCTATACTGGGAATAAAGTGTTCTGAAAGCTCTTTCGAATGAAATTTAGAGTAAATAATAAGTGACTTTCAAAATGACAGCTAGAAAATCTTGGAATTTCTGATAAAATATTTAATTTCTATTCCCGTCGGGTATCATTGTTATATCATCCTATCTTATTCCATAACACCATTCGATTTTTTGTTACAATTCAGAGTTTATTCGAAATTTGTTGTTTTTGAATAATTTATTTGGGAATATTTTGATCAGATAACATTATAACAATTCGATTTATTATTGAAAATCGATACTATAATTCTTTTAGTTAATAGTATATAGTATAACAACATAAAATGTGGAAACCTCACGAATATATCTACTACTTCTGCTATTATATTCACAATTTATCTAGTTATTCTTATAAATAAATACTTTAAAAATACACAATGAGATTCCCCAGGTAACATCGACGGATGCCATTTATTTTCATCCTTGAAGAATGAATCAAAATCTTGGCTACCACAACAAAAATAAGAGTGAATGGATACGAAATATTGAATAGGATACTTTATTGATTTTGTATTCTACTGAATTGATGCATCTACGTGATCAAATATTCTATGATACGAGTAGTAATAGAGCATGGTTATGTTTAAGAAACCACTTTCTCACAATATAAATCTCTTATTGAATACTGCAGTATTTTTATTCTGTTATCTACAGCTATGTTAGACGATGTCCTTGCGTAAATTTATATTATTCTATTACAGCAAACTTTTTTTCCTTTTATTGTACTATTCCTGATATAATAAAATTTATTTTCTAGTTTTATTTTGGAAATTTAATAACATAATTATATTGATTTAATCCCAAAAAAAAATCTATCTACGAGGATTGTATATACCATATATTCTGTACTAGGTTCAAAATAAGTTGCAGTTAATTTTTGGTTAAAAGACTCGTATTTGATTTGAAATACTTTTTGTAACTATTTCAATGCACATCATTTACTGCAAGAACCATACAAGTTTTCTCTCTACATAATAGTGCAGATAGTCATAATTACGAAATTCTGCAAGTATATACTATATAATTATAATAGTTACACGTGCTTGAAATGGAAATTTAGAATAACATGCACTAGTTTACAGTAATCGATCTTCCTATTTGATTATTATAGCCAATTTACCTTTGTATTCCTTGTTTATATAATACGTGTATAATATTGATTGCTATTTGCTTAAATAGCATTTCCCAAAATTGAATGAAAATTTATACTTGTGCAACTATAATTGGAATTTATCGGATATGCTAATCTGGTATTAATAATTGTATTTGAGGAAATTGAACATGAGTATCGATGTACTTAAAAATAATATTTTTCTTACAACTTTTAAATATGTTACTAAAAGTGAACTGGTTATTTACGAAAGTATTAGTAAATATTATTTTTTTTTCAGATTGATTAAAAAAACTGCGTCTATACATAAGATTTCAAAATATCTACGAAATAAACATTTCTAAAAATAAAATTTGTACGGTTGGAAGCCTTTGGATTTGAAGCTACCATGTGTGCATCTATTTTATAAAAGATAGCACTGCCTATCAAATTGAAGTTATTAAAATTACAAGAAAACCTATATTTTTGGAAAATTGAACGCTAAATTTTTTAGGTCCAAACTCTCTGAGGAAAACTGGAAAAAGTTTAAACGAGCTATAAATATGGTTATATTCGTAGCGTTAAAATTTATTTTTCCAAAAAAAAACTACAGTACCCAAGAAGTAGTAAACCGGTTTGATCATTTGTTAAAATGGTTTAAAATTTTGCTTGCTCAATATACAAGGCCAATAAGCTCACCTGCCAGCGCCTTTATTAGAACGCATTAAATTTACTATGTTACAAATTAATTTTCGCACTCGTACAGTAGGAAGAATTCTTAAAGCTGGACCAGATGGTAAACTCCTCATAGTTAACGTATAAAGAGATGTTCTTCCACACGGTTAGTTGGTAAACTATCAGCTTATGAAATATCTTGAATCGAGGAAGCTCTCCATTGAACGTCAATATTGTTTCCGGAGCAATATATCTTCTGGTTATTTGATGGCATATCTAGCCAATAAAATTAAAACTTTTAATTTTACTGAGGAGTGTAGAATTATTGCACTTGATATATTAAAGGTATTTGACAGAGTTTGGCATCAAGATTGCTTATAAATGTGCGTTCATATGGTATCGAAAATTACCTCCTCAAATGGATTATAATCTACCTTCCAAACCGTTTACAGAAGTTGTTTTGGATGGCTTCAAGTCTCCAGTCCACCAAAAAAATGCTGGTATTCCCCAGGGTTCGGTTATATCCTCGACTCATTAAATTTCAATATAGATAGTAAATTACTGTAGGGCTCAAAGAACAGAAATCTCCAGCTATGGAGATTTCTGTTCTTTGAGCCCTACATATTATCTATGAATAGAACTTGATTAAGTGAAACCGCAAAATTTCCATTTTTGGTATGTGTGTTAATGACTACCTCCGTTGGAATCATCACATATACAGAATGATTTTTATGTTCCAGGTCGATTTTGTTTGGTCTCTTTTTTGGTTAAGATAATAGTTGTTCATTGGTATTTAACAATCGTAGAGCGTAGTCGATAATAATTTATTATAGAGTAACTAACACTACAACAATGTGTAAAAATTATTAAATTTTTAATCATTTAAATAATTATTCAATTGTGTGGAGAAAATTACGTGACTTTTTTGGTGTTAATCATACGCCGAGCAAGTCCACCATTCAGCGTATTATAAATAATATTGAAAATATGCATACACTACGAGATATAGCAAAAACTAAGCGACAATTAAGCTGACGTACGAGGTCTATTCAAAAAGTATCGCGAATTTTGTGTTTTTCAAAAATTATTTATTTATTCATGAATATCTATTTTGTCCCCTTCAAAGTAATCCTCACCAGATATTATACACTTGTACCAGCGTTTTTTCCAATCCACAAAGCAATTAAAAAAAATCATTTTTGTGATCTTGTTCAGCTCCTCTTCGATGCCGTCTCAATCGAAAAAACCTGTAAGCAAAACCTTCACATTTGACCGAACTTGACGCGCTTTTTTCGGTCTTGGCTCGTACGGCACCTTCCATTGGGATGATTGAGCTTTGGTATCTATGTCAGAAATATAAACCTATGATTCATCACCAGTTATGACCCTCTGGAGCAAATTTGGGTTGTCGCGGATAGAGTCCGACAGCTCCTTAGCAATGTTAGTGCGATGCTGTTTTTGGTTGAAATTGAGCAATTTTGGTACGAATTTCGCGCCGACCCGTCTCACGCTCAAATCATTGGTACAAATCGAATGGCACGAGTCAATCGATATGTTTAAGTCCTCCACAACTGCTCTAATGGTGATTCGACGATTGGCCAATACTATTTTCTTCCCTTCACAATGTTTTCGTCTCTTGTTGACGTGCTCGGGCTTCCGGCACGCTTTTCGTCGTTCACATCTTCTCATACCACCGATAAACGTTGCTTCGATCCAAGATAGCTTCACCATATGCCACAGTCAATATTCGGAATGCGTCCGCGCAATTAATTTTGTTTTTCACAAAAAATTTGATAGAGATTCTTTGATCCAATTTTCGGAATGGGCAAAAATCGAAGACGAGCCAAAACACGTGCAAGCAAAGCAGATATCAAAAATTAACTAAACATTCAAATTGGCCGAACTTATCGGCATAAGTGAGAGACATAAGTACCAATATAACGCTATAAAAAATCGAAAATTGAATATACGTAACCCGCGGAAATTCAAAATTCGCGATACATTTTGAACAGACCTCGTATACCTGAAAAGACTGATGCAGTGAGGCGCAGAATTGGGAATATCTCTATCATGATTGTTATTTCAAAAAATTGAGATAGTGAACAAGAATTGGAAATATCTCCATCACGTTTGTTAAAAAGTCTCAAAAAACATTTATTTTTTAACCTATATAAAATTCAATTGACACAACAGCTACAGGTAAATAATTATGAACGACGACTTCACTAGCTTTGTTAAAAAACAGAATAACCGCTATTAGGGCACTAGAAATTCCTCAACTGATACACCAAAAACCACTACACCCTCGTAGAGTAACTGTTTAAAGATTATGGAGTCAATGCTATAACAGTTACTGGTGACCGCTATCGGGACATGTTGGATAACTTTCTTCTGCCCGAATTAGATCAATTAGGCCTACAGAATAAATAATTCCAACAAGCCGGTGCCACACCACATACAGCTCGTGCTACGATACAAATTTTGAGAGAAATTATTTCCGGCCGAATAATGTCCAAAAGCGGTGATACCGACTGGCCCGCACGATCCTCTGATTTAAATTCTGCCGATTTCTCTGTATAGTTGAAGAAAAAGGTATACGCTAAAAAACCAATCATAAGCTCAAATGCCCGCGTTTGCACCACAACCATAGGCACGCATTTCACAGATATTTTATACAAAATGCTAAACATCTTATAAAACTGTATTTTTTTAAAAAGTTATTAAAAAAAACTTCTACGTGGAATATAAAACTACCAAAAAGTCCTGCAAAATATTTAACTTCTCTTAAGGGATTCAAGAAATTTTTCACTCCATTTGATCTAGTAAATAGATAGATGGGAATTATGTTCCAGCAGGAGCAAAAATTCACCCGAGCTGGAATATAATTCCCACATTTGGTTAGGGAATTCTAAAACGTCATTGCACTTACTGGATTGGGATCCAAAATCAAGCGATAAAATTGATAGGAGACAAAAATATTACGGATATATTAGACTGACTGAAACACCGCCTAAGTGTCTCCTATCTTTGCTTATTTTATTTTATATTTTATAAATAGTGTTTTAGTAAATTGCATGTTGCATTCTAATTTTACAATTATTCTACTGTAATACTCATGAATCTCCTTTTTGGACGTACTGCTATGACCTCCGTGTTTTCATGCTTATTTCTAGCTGGATTCGACTATTTGTTTTCAAACTGCCCTTGACACTTGATAATATGATGGTTTTTATGCATATTACCTTCAAACGACGCTTGTTTAAAAATTGGATTTCTGGCTGCATTTGATGCTTGGGCAGTGACAGTTGGAATGTCAACAAAAATAGGCGGCAACGCGATTATATAAAAATAATTTACTTCATATATTCCGCCAGAAAATGCACCGAAAACAATAAGGAAATAAGACATTTAAATGGCATTTGCTCATGGAGCCCATGCGACAAGATAATTTTTACTTATTGGTTAACGTAAATACAAGCAGTAAAACAACCGTTAGAAATAGCACCGGTTTAATTTCGGAAATCCAGCTTGAAAACAAGCAGCAGAGTAGTCAGTGTCGTCATTTCTAGCACCACAACCAGCACCGCAGCTACCACAGCAGCAACCAAGAAAACAAATAGTAAAACAAGGGTCGTGTGAAGTGGGCTTAAGATATAGATGTGCTTTTTTCGGGCGTTCCATCCTAAAGGCCGATATGCAGCTCAAGCTAAGATAAATTTTAACGCGATCTCCACTACTCTCCCATTTAGCGCAGCTAAACGAGAGTGAAAACTTTTTGTGTAGAGATAAATTTTGACATTTCGGAACTTTTTAATTTCGATGTTGATGTTTTGTTGTTATTTTAAAAATAATTGAAATGAATAGTCGTGTTGTGACTAAAATTGATTATTTATCAACATCGAAATTTACTGACTGCTGGTGTATATTTATTAATTCGGTTTAATATTTTATTAGTAGAAACTTGAATAGGACAGTTATTATTATTATTATCACTACTACGATAAAAAAAAACACAAACGTCAAAATTTATCTAGCATTTATCTTTGATTATTGTCCCGTGCATTTATTTGTAGTGAAAACCCTTAGATTAAAGAATACCTGGATAGGACCTTACCGTATATGTATACGCAATTTTGTGTACAAATATTTACTAGGGGGTTATGACTGTCAAAATTTTTTTATGTAGACATGACACCCACTGCCATCTATGTGTCGTAATGGAAATTTATTTAATTGCAAAAGCATAATTTATATTTATTTTAATTCACTTACTGGAACAAAAATACAATTTATATACAACGATAGGCCATTTTTATTTTTTGTACAATCTTTTGATACGAAATGGAATTCTATTTTAGGTTTATTATACATTTCGTAAATATCAATCAAATATAAACTGCCTCAATTTTGTAGACTTTCGGAGAGTTTGAAAACTTTAATTCTCCATGAAAGTGGTGACTTGAGGGTTAGCTTTGTCATTTGTGAATCCGATGTTGACAGTTCAATGTTTACCATAAAATAGTACAGTGCCGGTGTATATAAAGTGTGTGTAAGAAAGTTTAAGGGACCGAATTTTTCTGTTTATTTTTGATTGCTGTTTTCATTGTGTTATAATAAATAAAGTTTATTCTTCGGTAAGCTTATTATTTAAATAAATTTGTTTTGATTGCTCTATTAGACCATATTATAATGCATTTACTAAATAATATTGTTTTCATTTTTTTTAGAATATAAGTTATTAATTATTTTAATAACATTAAATTTTTCATTTTCTATTTTTGTTTTAAAGCATTTCTTTTAATGTTGTATACGATTAACTTATATATTATCAAGAACTTCATGTATTGTAATGTTCTATGTAATTAATGCTTTATTTTTTAATTTATTTTAAATGCGCAATGCCTATTTAAATTTCAATTTCCATTCGTAAACACACATTTATATTATAATTAAGGTTTTTCCATCTATGGTACTTATGCTTGTTTAAGATTAAAATTTTTTTAATAAGTTGCGTTGTGGTTTAATTTCAACATAAACAAAATATCACATTTTCTCATTTAATTCATTTTGCATTTTTGAAATTAATTTAAATTTGTACACATAATTGTTTTCATATAATCAAATAACTTACAATTCATATTTTTATATACTATTCCCCATTTTAAAAATTCTGTTTTAATAAATAATATACAGTGAAATAAATAAAATGAAAATAAATAATAAATAAATAAATATTTAAAAATAGAATACTGTGTTTTATTGCATATTTACAAAACTACTTCCATCAAACAACAAGATCCGCAATATTAAAAAATCGGCTTCTTTACACGTAAATGATATCACATATGAAAAATAGTTTTAAACAAACCGCTTCAATCGCATACTGAACTTTTAAATTGGCCCCCAATGATTTACGCCGTTTCTGTTGTATTGCATGTGTGTGCGTTCTATGAATGTATTGCCAACAAAATTTGGACAGAATTTTTGTGTAGAGGCCTATCCAGTACTTCTTTAATCTAAGTGAAAACCAAAGTGAAATCGCGTGGAGACATCAATGCCGCCATCTACTTTTCAGTAGATTCACTCTCCTTTTCACTTTCATTTCACTCTCGAGCTGCGTACTGCCCGGCAAAATCGTGAGCTAAATTTTTCGATTTCGATTTAGCTAGCTAAAAGTCGTATGAAAATTTATCTTAGCTCAAGCTGCGTACCGGCCTTAATGTAGAATATTCTGCCTTACTCGGCTTTTTCGATCCATCACAATCAATAGCTATTTAAGAGTAAAGAGCTTTTGACACGCGCGGTGTATCAAAATATTATAGATTATTTAAAATTGTTTAGCGCAAGCGCCTTATAAAAAAAATGTCTTTAGTGTAAGATTATTTTGCTACTGCTCTTATTTTGATCAGAAAAAATTGGGAACACAAATGGTTTGTTCTATTCTTTAGACAATATAACACAATATATAATCGAAGATTTTTTTATTGTGTACCTTTAATGTTTATTATTCTTACCTAAAGTTTTGTATCATATTTTAATTATTATATTCATAGTTTTACAAAAAGAAATTCGGTAATTTTTTGTAAAAGAAATTTATTTGTAAAATATAATACAAATGGCGTTGTTTGTTTATACGAAAGGTCCTTTAGACACAAGTCAAAGGTTAGTTTATGATTCCACAATATAAAGAAGCTACCTGTTTATTGATTATTGGAATCAATGCATAATATTACTGCGGGATATGAGAAATTTTCGACAAATATAGCAGTGGATAATATCATCGAAGGAAAAATATGGAATGGCTGTTGGCATCGAATACAGGCTATTTGAGACGAAACTGCTGCAGAAAATCTTGGTATTGTCAGTTTTAACGTATTCTTTGGAGATTGAAGTCTAGATCAGGAATTATTGCGCACTCTATAATTTTAGAGCATATTCTGTGCTCGAAATCTACCATAGATACCATGGCTTTAATTATGAAAATCTACCATGGTCATTGCGCTATAAAATGGCCTCTGAAACTTTGCTTTTAAAAAAGAATATGTATTGGAAAAGCGACAGTATTTAAATGTATTTACTTTGTATCTATAATACTCCGATTTCGATTGGTTGCAATCGAACATCTCTTTTTTTCCCTTTTGGCAAATATTACCGACGTGTATGGCTTTCATAACGAAGATATTTAGATCTACAACTGAAGATGACAGCAAGAAAATGCACAAGAAGCAAGATGAATAAAAAGATATATTATATTTTGTGATATTTTGTTGAATTTATCACAAAAATATATAGGTGAGACATCTGGAACATGTCGGATAATTTTTCAGAAAAATATCGTTGCACTTCTACAACTGCACACTACTACAGTGGCTCGTCACAGCCTCAAGCGTTCAGGTACAAGTTTACGTCTATGAAAAACTTGTGTAGGATAAAAATTGTAGAAAAACTTCAACCCCTGAAAGTGTAGTAGAAAAAATATTTGGCTATGAAAAGCGTCCACGTTCAATTGAATATGCAGGATACCGATGCATTTTTTTCAAAATGGAGGAAACGTTGTTACATAAGACAGAAGTAAGCACGTTGCACAATATGCTGAACGATGCGGAAGTCTTTTTCGCAGTAACCAAATGCATTTATGCAAGGTTGAATGCAAACACCTAAAAAGATTTACTACATACCCATTTCAAATATAGAAAATTATTATTTTATGGAAAATATGAATGTCTTTTGTTTTTAGAAGCTTCGTTAACATCTGTTCGAAATGACTTCCCTATTCGAGTCACAGATACACGCTTTATTATATAAATCAGTCCAACCAACACTTTTCTATTCTTGAATTGCTTTTACGGTAGCCATATTTGTGGGGTTCGTGCTCCACTGAGAAACATATTGTTTTTATGATTCGCAAACATATTTGAATTTAAATGAACTGAATATGACATAATGTTGCAATTTATTCTTGCCTAAAATGTGACAATATATTTATTCGCTTTGCACTTTCTATTCCTTGCTTGCGATTATCTGAAAACTTGGAAAATATAATTTTGACTTGCAGGATATTAATTTTTAAATTTTTTATAATATGACAGTTAACTACTGCTTTATTAAAATTTATTTAATAATTTTCTTAGGGATATTTTTACTTGAGAATATCTCCTTTTTTTCAGCACTACAAGCCTGTGTGGGTTTTTAGCTTGCTTTTATACTTGTCTCCAATCATATCTCTCCATCGCTTTTTGCTTCCAATTGATGAGTCGAATATTCTTTAAATTTTTCTCCATTCCATGTAGCCACCTATTTCTTGACTGCCTTGTTTACTTTTCCCTTGAGGTTTACTAAATAACAGAATTCTTGACATTTTATATCCCCTTACCTGAATAATTTTGATTATTTTAACTATGTCAGCCTCCTTGATACGTATTCTCCAAATACCATTATCATCGAATATCGGGTCATTTATTCTTATAAGTATTTTCCGCTCAAAGATCCTTCAACTTTCTATTAAGAGCGCGAAATTTCATTAATTTGTCGACATTATAATAGCTTCTATTCCCTGTTTGATGCATTTCTTATATTCGTATTTAAATAAGATTATTGTGTACAAATGCTTATACTTAATTATAAGTAATTAAAAAAAAAACATTATTTAAAAATGATTTGTGTGAATTACTGATGAAATCAGACCTTCCTATATGTTTTCTCCAAACACATACTGGAGAAAAGCAACTGCGTACAAAGTTTGGCCATATAA
Organism: Atherix ibis; assembly: GCA_958298945.1. Lineage (NCBI taxonomy): Eukaryota > Metazoa > Arthropoda > Insecta > Diptera > Athericidae > Atherix > Atherix ibis. Next base: position 35,616,965 of record OY282609.1, read on the forward strand.
TATTAATTTATTTGAGTTTGACCTGCTTTTAGATATTTTCGGTTAAATTTTTCTATTGCCAAATAGAAAGTACATAAAATTATAAACAAAAATAGGACTTTTAAGGCCGAAATTCTTTTACTTCTTCTTTTTCTTAAATGAATTATTTAAAGGATTTGCCTGGCAATGATATTATGGTGAGCAATAGAAAACTTAAATTGGAATGAATAATATTATTATGAACATTGAATGAAGATATCGCTATTTTTTTAGATGATCTTTAATTAAAGGGATTCGTTGTGCTGGCAAATTAAAATTTCAGTAGAGTCTCAATAATGTAAAATAGCACCGATGATACTACTAGAAAACTTCAGCAGCTGCTTCGAAATAATCTTAGGAGGTACGATTTTAATATAAGAAAGTAAGCAAAAAAAGAAGCTTACGAATTTATAGAAGTCCATCATTATCAATGCTATGAAAGGTAATACTTGATCATTTTTTAAACGAAATTCAAAAATTATTATTGGTGGGGGAAAATATTGTCTGAAAATATCATAATTTGTAATGCTTATTCAGATGTATTCTTATTTAATAGTAGACTGTAAACCTTATGATTGCATGGCTCGGCGATCACTTCAGCATTATTTGACGATGGACAGAATATTATTTTTCATGCAATTTAATAGGTTAAAACTAACTAAAGCTTATTCCAGACCAGTTACACAAGAATAGTTTGTACTAATAAGAAATAATTTAATAGCAATTTGTTTCGATTGAAATTGATCCTAAATTTAAATTAATAGAAATATTTTATTGATAAATTAATTTTAAGCCACATAACCAAAAGAATGCAGCCAAAGAAAATCTTCGATATAAAAAAAAATTTACCATTATTATGAGTACAGTAATATTATATTGTTTAACGTAACTTGTCTCTCGTTAAACATAAAACCACGAGTCGCCTACGACCATAGGAATTTAGTAACGCTCAATCAACGCACCACCATTACTGGCAGTTAACCAGTTATAAGCAGAGTACTCCTACTGTTAGTGGCGAAGCCTATCTAAACCTCTCCTGTCATAAGCAGTAACAGCGCTCGAGAAAATTACCAGTATCTCCCACCAACGATCCGTAGACCGTACCCGCGATATGGGTATTAATCACAGCAACTACGTTGCTGACAGTGTGTTTAAATACCATGGGGCACTCTGACTCGATGCCATTATCGAGCACAGTGTGTTTTAATACCATGGGGCACTCTGACTCCCGTGGTACCAGTTCTTTTTTAAGAGTACTTCGGTTTGTACTCCGCTCATTGAGCTACGGTAAGAAATTTTGTACCAGGTGTATAAGCTTAAATCCGCTGTTTTTAAGCTTATATACCTGGTACAAACTTATTCAAAGTACATTTTCCCCATCTCTCGGGCAATTTGTTGATACCAAGCCAAAAAAATTACTTCTCTTTCCACTAATCAAGTGCAAAAACCACTAATCAAGCCAATTTCGGACGTCTTCGTAAGAATCGAAGTTCGGCCCAGAGAGCGCGTTGCCCATCGACGAAAACAGGTGGTAGTCGAAAGGGGCCAAGTCTGGTGAATAACCTGGCCCCTTCCGACTACCACTTGTTTCTACCTCACAGTTGAGTGTCTCCAAGTAGTTTCGGACCATTTTTGATGTGCGCGATCATGAGTTGTCGTGCAGGAAAATCAGCTTATCATGTGTTTGTTGATAATCCTTCCTTTTTTCACGCAAAGCACGGTACAATTTGGGGAAGATGTTGATGGTTAGCCAGGATCAACCCACAATTTCTCGCGTTTAGGATTCTCGAAATATATCCACTTTTTATCGCCTGTCACGATCCAATGCAGGAACGACTTTCTATTTTGTCTGGCGAGCAAGATTTCGTATGTGTTTTGGCGTCGCTCCGTCTGCCTATCGTTTAATTCATGCGGCACGCATTTTCCGATCTTTTCAATGTTCCCCATGGTACGCAAACGCATGGAAATGGCTGGTTGAGTAACACCCAATTGCTCCGCGAGCGTTTTTTGCAATTGGGCATCGTCTTCGTCCAAAAGACCCTGCAATTGATGGTCCGCAACCTTCCTAAGCCGATTTTCACGCTTCTTATCCTACAAGTCAAAATTGCCGTCTTTGAACCGACGAACCCAATCTCGGGACGTTGTTTCCGATAAAGCACTGTCACCATAGGCCTCCATAAGCATTCTATGCGATTCGGCAGCCGATTTCTTCAAATTGAAGCACAAAAGCAGAGCTTCCCTCATATGGTCTTCCTCTGGCATAAAACTAGACATGATTAGAAAAGGAAAAATGTATGTTGTTGTATGAAATTGCACTGATTAATGTTGACAGATGACAAACTCATAAAAACAGTATAATAAGCTTACTCACGCCATCTATGACCAAACAGCTTATACACCTGGTAAATCCCTAGGCACCACTAAGCTAGCTCAGTTACGCGGGTTCGCCAAGACCCGAAAGCACAACCGGAATCGACCTTGGTCTTTTACCCGGTTGTAGCCACCTTTCGTGTAATTTGCACACTATTCACGCACCATTCTTGCTCACCTCTCAAAAAGTGACACGCCAAATCTATTAAAGCATTCATACCGTTCTGTCATACGTAACACTCCATATTCTCATTATTTACCGCGATTCCACATGCACCTAAGTCTCGCAAATACCCGTACAGGCCACACTCAATGAGAAGGTGCTTGGCACTCTACTCCGCCGCCCAACATGAGCATCAACAGCCGGACCACGCCCGTACAGGAACCTATTCATACTGCCATATCCCGTAAGTAAATGGGAATATATGAATTTGGCAATGTCGATTGGATGAGAGTATGAATGGTAGATGGACGCACGTGTTCATCCGAAATGAACATGTGCGTCCATCTGCCACTCATACTCTCATCCAATCGACATTGCCATATTTCATATATTCTGTTCAGGATCAATGCACGCCGCTGGCGTGGACTAAGATGCTGAACCTCTTCATTCATAATCGGACAACCAGCAAGCAGCACATTCAGGTCCCATCGAACCTGCATCGCATCGGTTGACGCGGTCCTACATACATTCTAAAATGCATACAAAGTCAGACGCTGAACTATTATAAGTATAAATAATTTTAAAAATATCAATGAAAATTATGAAAACTAAACCTTTCTTGCTTTTCGATCATTCATATGTGGACTTTCTATAGATCGCCAAACCCTTTGCTGATAACCCTGTCTGCTATTTCAAATAACATGTTTATGCAAAAATGAACCTAAGCCTTACACGGTTTATTTGCATTTTCATTTTATTAAATATAATTTTCAATGCTGTTTTATTTGCACGCACATCGACGATTTTACTGAAATCTAGTCAGTCGTACTTTGTAAAACTCAATTCTACAGGAAAACATATTTTTTGAACTTCCAATATTTGATCAAATTAGTTGAACAAATATTGCATTTCAAATAAATATGAAATAATATTCGGTCAATGGAGAGTATTTGTTTTTTTGTATGTTATATAATATGTTGTATTAAGAAAGTAAAAAAATATATAAACTAACCGACACTGAAATATTCCATACACATATGTATATCTGTTTCGCAGCGATGTTGTACAAATATTACAAGAAATGATATAAAAATATAAAAATGCCTCAAAACGACAGAATGATTACTTTTTTCAACCCTAATTAAACTTTAACAAAATAGGTAAAATTTTTATTTAAGTTCATTCGCATTCATAACCTATCGAAAGTTCGAAAATAATGAGCGTATTTAATCGATGTAAGAGCTTGACATTAATCTGGAGTACACGTACTTTATGTATGTTAAATGCTCAATTAGGTGTATGTTTGTTTACTTATTTATGCTGCTTGATATCGTCTCTATAAATAAGTGCAAGCATATATTTTGCATTCACTATAATTCATACTCTACACATAGAATGATGTATACAAATGCGGGGCGAAGTTTGTCCACTTTAATTACTGTTTATTACTCAAAACTTTTAAACTGAATGGCATTACAACCGATAAGGTAAAATAACATTATTAAAAGTTGTTCATAGAAATAGAGCGTACATAATTATTGTAATTATATATTCTTCTTAATACTAGTTTAATGTAAAAAAAGTGTGCAATAGTTTCATTAAATGTTATATTAATTTTTTCCCTTCATTTTTTTCGAGTTTTTTGTTTGTTATACGATTTATCATTATTTTTAGGCCAATTTGTTCAAACGAAACATTAAAATAAAATTAATAAATTCCAACTGTTTTTTATTAAGATAACACAATTTCTTAAAAATATTTATTTTAAAGTATATTTAACTTAACAAAGATAGTATATTTGCTAAATTAATGGATACATTGACACTACAAAGATATATTACAATAGTAAGATATATTGTAATATATTTTGACAAGGTCAGCTTTCCCTTTTCTAATGTCAGGTAGTTCAGCTAGATTTAATGAAAACATAATTTTGTCAGTTAGATTTAATATTACTTTGGTCAGATTTGTTAGTACTATCGTGGATGCGTAGAGTTTTACCCTGGCAATGCTATGAATATCTAATAATAATAATTGCTACACTCTATGATATTTTCTTTTTTGAGTATGGGACAGATAATACCAAATTACAAGTCGCCGGACATTGATTCGCTGTTCCATACTTGGTCTATTGCTTGACAAACCGTTTGGTTTAGTATGTTTCCTCCATACTTAATCAGTCTAATGGTGATCCCGTCGATACCGAGGGACTTGTGATCGAGACCAATTAATACTATTAGTCGCTACAGATAGGAGATTACAGCTTCGAAGAGTTAAATCATTTTCCTATTTGTGGTAAAGGGTCGCAGCAGATAAAAATATAGAGGAAGAAATCCGCGCACGGTTGTATGTAGTCAACAGACACTACTTTAGTCAGTCTAAATGAGGTCGCTCAAAATTCTGACCATAACATCGTATTTACTGCTGTACAAGAAACTGGTCTTGCCAGACTTTATGAATTCTTCAGACAATTGGATTCTCAGTAAAAACTTTTGTGAACTCTTGCTCTTCGAATAATTTCTGGCACTCTACATGAGCATGGGCGTTTCCGAAGCCAATATAATAACGAGATCATGGAGCATGAACATGACCACTTAGTTGTGGACAAAATTAATGTCAGTGGCTACGGTAAAGTGGACACTTAATTTTTCATGGATGAATAAGATCCTGCCCGGAAAGTCTACAATGGCTCCGTTTATGATCCTAAAAAATGAGGTACACCCCACTTCGGTGATGCGACGGCATTAGCCTAGACGCTAAAAAAATGCTGGAACTGTCAAACTAAAAGACAGTGGTACGAGTTATTTGATTCAACAGTCCTAGACCGAATTCCTAGTTGCGCCGTTTATGATAATGATAAATAACTTTCCCTTAAGATTAGTTATATTTTTGCTCAGGTAGTTAGTTATTTAGAAATGTTAAGTGGTGCTTTGGTAAGGTTCAATAATCCACCTGTAAGCTCAAGTTCATTGTGGGTGACTTCAGTTTGATTAAATCGGTTGATTTTTTTATACTTAAGCAGTCGTATATTCATAACATCAGAATATCTTTGATTTATTTATATGCGCTGAAGAAAGACCAAGTATTCAATCAGCAAAATCTAATGTTCCTTTATTAAATTTAGATGTTTTAAGGAAAACCAAAATATCTTCTGCTGAGGTTTGTTTCCTTTGGCAAGAAATATGATTAAGGACTAATGTGAAATTGAATTTTGCAGAGTGTATTAATCTATAATTATTATAATATACTATAGGAGTTATTCTATTAGGTCAGATAGTGCTCTGATATCTAGCAGCTTTTACTATTAGGATATCTCTCTATGTACATTTAGATGGATTTTATAAATACCAAATAATCATTCTGTATAATGTGATGATCCTTTGAAAAGCTCGATTTGCTAAGGGTATTTATGCTATATTCAAAAGGTGGTTTTATAAGATCAGATAGTACTCGGATAGGGCTAGGCTATCTTTTCAAAGGAGCAGGATATCTTTTGGCACTATAGATGGTATTTTATAAAGAAGGCTCTTAGTGATTTTTTTTTAGGCATATTATTCCACTATACGATATAAAGTAGGCTCTTTATTATTGTATAGTGGAATAATATGCCTGAAAATTTAAATAAAAATTAGATTGCGTCATACATAAAGTATTAGAAAAGTTTTTATAGCTTATAAAATTTTTACGCAAACTTTAGTTTCTTTACAAAATTTGCTATAAACGTTCACTCATTATCAACATTTGCACGTGCACACATATTATTTTGTTTCACCCGCAACTTATTAAATATATCAATACAAGTAAAGAAACGCCAGTTCATGTATTTACTCTTGATACTGAATCAAGGGCGTTGAACTTATCTTGTATTCGATTTAAGATGCTAAGAATGATCTTGGAGCATTTTCAGGATATACATTATGGATGTGTAAAAAGTGAATTTATTTAATATGTAACATAATTATTCAAACGTTGACGCGTTAATTTCGAAGAATTTGCCTTAAGTACTTATATTATCCTTCAAATATGTATACAAAAGATGTTGCACTGTGCTGGAGTAGAATAAGGTACAATCAGGTATGATTATTTAGGTATTTGAAAGGATGTTTGTTCGATTATTTGTTTACGCCTCAACTCTATTATAGAAAAGAAAATTGCACATATACACAAGTGCTAAGCTTATTTGTTATTATATTCTGCACAATACTCTTAAATCTGAGATTTTCTCTCAACTTCAGATATAATTCAAAAGCTGAGCACCTGCGGTATGGAGTACTCACGTATGTGCATGGAATATTTTCGCTTACTAAGTAAGCATTACTTTGCATTGTGCGATGATAATGTCTTAGGATAAATTTTTAAATAATTCTTACCTCTTTAGGATAATTAATTTAACCTGTATCTAATCATCTCTTTGACGCTTAAGCTCAAAAGCAAATGATGTTATTATGTAAATCGTATGTTGATAAATTGGTGCTATATATCAACTTAAGAAACTTACGTTTATGCTTCAAAATTGTTCTTAATAAAATTCTGAATTCGATTACTGTATTCATTTACATAAATTTATATTATATATATATATATATAGAAGTATATATTTTCGATGCTATTAATATTATTTGTTGCAATGGAATTTAATTTTTGTATAGTTTTTTTAAAAACAATTATCACATATTCTTCTGAAAATTGTTAGTTTTATTATATTATTAAGTTAAGTTACTATAGCTTTGACTATAACATTAGCTAATAGAGACAATTTCTGGACAGTCTTAATTATTTTTCTTCAATTTTTTTCTCACCGTAAAGGGGAAACTACAATTGTACGGTTCTTAGTTTTTTTAGTCCTTATGCATTCTTTGAAATATTCTCATCGGGAATCATTGCCATGCTCGTAAAAAGGATCCTGTAAAAAATGTTTGGCCTCCTTTATGCGCATGAGAATAGGCGACTTAAATACGAGGGTCGTTCAATAAGTCCTTATAAAAAGATAGAAAAAAACTGTTTTTTAAAAAAAAAAAATTTATTTTTCAACATAGTCTTGTTTTAGCTATATACACTTTTCCAACCATTTTTCCAAAATTTTTATCCCGTCCAAAAAATAGGATTTCGGAAATTCTGCAAAATACTCATCCGTTTGAGCAATGACGTCCTCGTTGAAAGTGAACCGTCGTCCGCCAAGCCATTTCTTCAGATTGGGGAAAAGAAAATAGTCACTCGGGGCCAAATCAGGTGAATAAGCGGGATGCTGCAACAATTCCATTCTCAATTCCACAATTTTGGCCATGGAAACAGAGCAGGTGTGCACACGCGCATTGTCCTGATGCAAGAGGATTTTTTTCTTCTTCTCTTTGATTTCCTCACTCAACCGTTGCAATAACGACGCGTAATACGCTCCTGTTATTGTTTTTCCTTTTTCCAAGTAGTCGATAAAAATGATGTCTTGCGAATCCCAAAAGACCGTGGCCATCACCTTGTCGGCCGATGGCACTGTTTTTGCCTTCTTCGGAGCCCGTTCACCCTTGAAAATCTACTGTGATGACTGTCTTTTCGTTTTTGGAGTGTAGTAGTGTATCCAGGTTTCGTCCACAGTGACATATCGATGAAGGACTTCGGCAGGATTGCGATGAAAGAGTGCCAACATAGCCTCAGAGTCCACTACACGATTGCGCTTATTCTCCTCTGAGAGCAAACGCGGCACCCATTTTGCCGAAATTTTTTTCACAGACAATTTTTTATGCAAAATTGAAGCGACTGTACCTTGTGATATGCCCGTGGCCTCAACTAATTCGCGCACTTTTATTCGCCGATCGTTCAAAATCAGATCGTGGATTTTGTCGATGATTTCAGAAGTAGACACCTCAACTGGGCGTCCTGAACGATGTTCATCTTTTGTGGATGAACGGCCACGTTTAAATTCATTCACCCAATTGTAAACCATCGCAAACACAGGTGCAGATGTGCCATGAACTGCATCCAACTCGGCTTTGATTTCTTTCGGGCTTAAGCCTTTCAAATGGAGATGTTTGATGACAGCCCTAAACTCGCTTTTTTCCACTGTTATGCACAAATAAATGTCGTTAACTTTAATCGACGAATGAAATTGACCTACGCTATGGATCGAGCAGAAATTTTGACAGCTTTCCTGTCGATAATGCTACTTACAAAAAAAAATCTTTACCGACACGCAATTTCTCGGATTTTCTAAGGACTTATTGAATGACCCTCGTACTTATTAAACAATAAATAATACCTTTCTGGTAAGATAGCATGGAATATTTTATAGATTGCCATTTTTGAGTATGACAGTCTTGGGCATTGATTCGCTTGGTATAGTATGTTGCCTCCGTACTTAATGAGTTTGCTAATGATCCCGTCGATATTGATCTTAATACACCCATTAGGTCGAAAATCTGATCTCCTTATTTTCTGCGGCATGATGAGCATCATGATGTAAGTCGTCTCATCCTACTCACAGCTAGATAAAACTTCCGCGCCTGGTGCGGTTTCTTCCTATATTTTTTTATTTCGTTCTCCTAGATATTTTTCTTCTGTTTACGAATCCTCTTTGCAATGCTCGATAATTTTCTTTTCTGAGAATGCAGCAAGGCTCAGTATGCAGAATTCGTTTTCTCTGTTATTCACTTGTAATCACCGTGAAATCAGCCGTTCTGCCTCTCTTTATGCTCTGAATTTAGAAATCACAACGTCATTTTTAACTACAAAATTACTTTTACTGAAACGAATATGTTCCTTAAATTTCTATTTACAAAAATTTTCTAAATGTTAAATAGCTTCTGCAATATAAAAAAACGATCTGCATAAATATATTTAAAAGTAGATGGCACTGTACACAGCCCTCGAGTTACTTATATTTTTACCGCATCTTTTGCAATATGTTAAATTAAAAATAAAATATTTTTTTTGTAAGTGTCAAAAATTTTAATAACTTTGAATATGAAAATTTAAAAAAATATTACTTCCAATTTTTATTAATAACAGGTTTTAGTTAAATAAAATTTATGAAATTCCCATAAATTTTTATTAAAAATTATTTCATAGCTCATAAATTATAATGTGAATTTCGATAATTATGTTAAATGTGTAGCCTTAGTACATTTTGTATAAAATCTATTATATGTATATAATGTATTTTTTTCTAGTACAAATATGAAAATTGCATTGTAGTATATTTTAAAAATGAAAAATCAATTTTTTATTTAAAAAAAAACAACCGGAGAAATTGGGAATAACATTGACCCATATTCGATATAAAAACAATTCCGGAAAAATGTACAATTTTCAATACAATATTGTACAAATTGAAATTTGCAATACAATTTATTGATATATTTGCTCTTTTGAAATTTTAATGCATGCATTATTATTCAATTAGTTTAATAATAATTCATGCATTATTATAAAATGGCCACATCGTGCTTTTGACAAATTAAATAGAAATGTATTCATAAAATTTAATTCAAAATAAATATGTGAAATATTTTGTCATCTAAGATATATGTTCAATTCACTTGTTTGGTCCAAATAAGAAAAAAATGGGGACAGATAAAGAGATTTTAAATTTTAATTCTTAAAATTTTTCTTGGATAATCATTCTCATAAGATAATAATTTTCATTTTTTTACTTTCTTTATTTAAACACAAGTTTTTTTCTGAATGCAGTTTTTAGGTTATATACTATATGCTATATTATTATGTAAATTCTTATTATAGGAACTACTTAAGCTATGTGTTCAATACCTTATTAAAATAAAATTATCTTCTTCACATCAATAGATTGAGTAGACGGTCTTTTACTATTGCATTGTCGTGACGCTTTGTTTTAGGTTTTATAAAGTATACTTATTTATAAAAATAACAAAAATTAATCAATGATATACTGCCTCATTTGCATTGAACGTTATACCACACAAAAAGTTTTGAAGAGAGCGAAGCAAGTAGAAGTCTGACGGATCAAGGTCAGGCGAGTATGGTGGTTGTAGCAATACATCCCATTCAAGCTCCAATAGTTTTTGACGGATGATCAAAATTGTATGTAGTATCGCGTTGTTATAAAAGGAATTTTGCTTTACAATTAAAGAGATTTGAACATTTCTGGATGATAGAATCATTCAAACCGTGCAATTGTCGACAGTACACTTCTGAATTGATTGTTTGATTCCTTAATAGAAGCTCAAAAATAACAAAACCTTCAAAACCCACCTCTCTGACAGCCATAACCTTCCTCTGATAAATGTCCGCTTTTAAAAAAGGAACATTTTGTCTAGTTTAATAAGGTTGTCGCAGATATTTATATGCGTGCCATTAAATGAACGTCTTTGAATTCATGAGTAACCCAAATATCGAGCTTGCTTATATAGCCCAGCTTCTTCAGGTGGTTGTGAAGGGTTCAATGATGGATATTCAATTTTTTTTTTGACTCAACTAATTTTATCGTCATAAACCTCGGTAAGCCTTCCTGACCAAAGAGCATCATCGATATTGAAGTCACCGGCACAAAATTTCGTGAACCATCGTTGACACTGACATTCTTGTATAGATTTTCACAAGATTGATACGTGTTCTTCCCTTTACGGAAGTAAAACAATAAAATATAGTGAAAGCAAAAACTTCAGCTTTCCATCTTCAATTTTTTGTAAAATAAAAAGAGTATATTTTTTTTAAAATGAAGTTTCAACTATCAGCTGTTCAATGACATTACTACAACATAGTTGCAACTTCTGTATTTCGATATTTTACTTAGCATATACGTACTATAAGAGGAAACACTTTTCTAGACTAGGTGAAAAATTCAATTGCCTACAAGCACAGGTCTGAAATTGTGAATCTTTTACTACCATAAAACTACTTTTATCATCCCTGACTAGCTGAAATTAAATGATAGTTAACTTATTGGCAATTTTTCACAGTGGATTCAGTAAATTTTTTTAAAACTTTAATGCAATATTAAATTGTCTTAAATTATCAACAAATAAATATTTATCTAATACGAGTATACGAAGACAATATTCATTTTTTAAGTATTTAATAAAATTTTTAATCACTTTAATAAAAATAAATAATTTTTACTAAATAATTATGCAATAAATATAAAATTTATTACATGTGAAAAAACCTATAATTATCTTACAGGTCATTGATATGATGTGAAAAAAAAAATATATCGATGCACAATTAAGAGACAACTGAATATGGTACAAAGACTGGCAAATGCTGATATCTTAGAATCAAAATGTACTAGACCGATATGTGCAATAAAAATGATTATTAGACGTTCGGCTGAAAAGTTTATAAGGTTGACGTCTAGATGGCACCTCTTGCAAAAATCTACTTAATTGACAGCAATCAGCATGCTTCAAATGATTCTTGTCAAAATTTGACAGCAATCGGTCGATTGGTTCGTGAGAGATAGCATTTTGAGTGAAGCAACTTTTGTTATTGAAAAAAAAATGGATAAAGACGAATTTCGTGTATTGATAAAGCATTGCTTTTCGATGAAAAAAAATACAGTGGAAACCAAAGTATGGTTTGACAAACGTTATCCGGACTCTGCTCCAGCTATTTCAACTGTGGAATATTGGTTTCGTAGATTTCGAACTGGTCGTACGAGCTTAGTTGATGCAGAACGCAGTGGACGCCCAAAAGAGGTGGTTACGGCAGAAAACATCAAAAAAATCCACAAAATAATTTTAAATGACCGTAAAGTGAAGTTGAGCGAGATAGCTGAGACTCTGAAGATATCGAAAGAGCGTGTTGGACATATCGCGCATGAATATTTGGGCATGCTAAAGCTGTGTGCAAAATGGGTGCCGCGTGAGCTCACTGAGGACCGAAAACAACAACGTGTTGATGATTCTGAGCAGTGTTTGGAGCTGTTCAAGCGCAATAAACCCGAATTTTTGCGTCGATATGTGACAATGGATGAAACATGGCTCCGTCACTACACTCCAGAGTCCAATCGGTAGTCGGCAGAGTGGAGAGCGAGCGACGAACCGAATCCAAAGCGTGGAAAGACGCAACAGTCGGCTGGCAAGGTGATGGCGTCTGTATTTTGGGATGCGCATGGTATAATATTCATTGACTATCTCCAGAAGGGACAGACGATCAACAGCGACTATTATATAGCGTTATTGGATCGTTTGAAGAAATAAATCGCTAAGAAACGGCCTCATTTGAAGAAGAAAAAAGTGTTGTTTCACCAAGACAATGCACCGTGTCACAAGTCTATGAAAACGATGGTCAAACTCAATGAATTGGGCTACGAATTGCTTCCCCATCCACCGTATTCTCCAGATCTGGCCCCCAGCGACTTTTTCCTGTTTGCAGACCTCAAGAGAATGCTCGCTGGCAAGAAATTTAAGACCGATGATGAAGTGATTGCCGAAACTGAGGCCTATTTTGAGGCAAAACCGAAAGAGTACTATAAAAATGGTATCGAAAAGTTGGAAGATCGCTATAATCGCTGTATCACCCTCGAAGGCAACTATGTTGAATAATAAAAATGAATTTTGCAAAAAAAAAATTTTTTTACTGTGTTACCTTATAAACTTTTCAGCCGAACTGTTATTATAGCTCAATATTTTAATCAGAAAAACATCTGCAACGATAGTAATGAACCAAAATATCCAATCGTATTTAAGTGAAACCTTAACTGATATAGAAAGATTCTAGAACTCCGTGGGAAAAAGACACCTTAGTAGGCCTTTGGATGTTATGAGTCGAGTAAGAGCTACTAAAAATTTTCACATACTTATAATCGTTAGTTTTATAAAGCCGTGACATTATAATATCTTTACAGATTATGCAGTAATATTTTCGGAGGACCTGAATCTGACATTCTATCATAATTTTCGCATTAAGTTTCCTTGGTGTATCTAGAAAAACGATTAGCTTTATAGCACGACTTTTATCACCTAATTAAGGGTGAACTTTTTGATAAAAAAATGCCTATACATTTCGATTACATAATTAACTGACATTAGTACACTTGAGAAAACACGTACGATTTATTGAGAATGATATGGCAGACCAGTATTATTAGTTGAATTTCATGATACCAAGAACTATACTTTATTTTGAATAAAACCATGAAAAAGACTTTCTCAACAAATGGGGTAAGGAGAAACGCCGAATACCTTGGAACTTTTTATCCAATAAAATTATTATCCAAGACGCATTTCAACTTCGATTAATTGGATAGTAACGTTTACCATAGAACATGGTAACTTTGCGTAGTACTACGATGATGTTGGTCTTTTTAAAGGTGACACCTACTGTCTTTGTCTTAAATAGGTATATATCAGGAAATGTCATGTGGCAAATTCAAGATTTTATCAGCACGTAAAAAATAGTAAATGTACAATAATGAGTGGAGATTTTAGTAATTGACTTTCAAGCAAATGGTAACGATATTACAGAATTGAAATCGGAGAAGATTGGGGATTGTCCAAGTTTGAACTCCTAGCTGAATAATAATCTGAGGCCAGGAAGCAAAATCAAGATGGTCTGGCTTAAAATACCTCAAATACATATAAAATAGTACAAATAAATTATTATTGTCAATACGTTTAAATTATTAATATTAGGAATACTAGTCATTATTTATTATTTTGCACTTGGTGACTATTTCCATCTATAGTTTTTCAACAATTCTTAGGCTGATAACAAAGTCTACCATAACCTTAAAACGATGATTGGCACTCTCTAGTACGCAATTTCGCTTAAATGGCTATCTGAGTTGCCTGTATAAAAAATACTATATTTTGCTATAATCTTATATGATAAACCAGTTGAAAACTGAGAGACAGCCGGAAAAAAATAACATAATTTATTGATCTATATTGATTTAAATAAAAATATCTTTGTTATACGGAGGTTGTATGATAAATACCTGGCCTTAGCTCGATACACTTAATATAATGATAAATACCCGTAGCAATATGTATCCCAATTGTATTGACAATACGCGGTTATTGTATTGATAACAGAGAATTTCTTCTTCGCCAAATGGGTACGTTTTCTTACAGCATAATTGAAATGATCCAATAGTTTGGCATAATACTTGCCATTAATCGTTTTACCATTCTTAATATAAAAGCACTATTGCTATGACTTTGTTGGCCGATAAAGTCTCATAGACCTTCTTACGCGCCGGTTCGCCTCAGAAATCAACTGTTGGAATATTCTTTGATCTTCGTTCCTCTGTGATATATCTATATTTTATCAACAATTATGAATCGATGCTAAAAGTCATTTCGATTGCGCTTTTACATCGTCAAACCTTTTTTAAAAGTCATTTGCGCTTTTCAAGTTGACACACGTGTGTATACTCGTATTTATGGTTAATAGTAAGCAATTGTGGCACCCATTTTGCGGAAGCCTTCTAATATCTAAATAAGTTGTTAAAGCGTTCTATATCCATTCAATTCAGATACTCACAGTCTTAGCAATCTCATTCACTTTTACTATCCGATCATTTATAACCATATTGTGGATTTTTTCTAACATTTATGATATGGACGATCTGGACGCCTTTCAACAAAAATATTTGTACGGCTGCATTTAAATTCAGCTATTTAAAACTAATATTTATTAATCAGCTGAATTAAAAAAATATTTGTTCTAAAAAATAATATTATTGTAAAAGCATAAAAGTTGTTCACTTTAAATGCCTGTAACTCGCAAACTAAATGACACAACTACTTGACAGGAATCTTATAAAAATTAACAATTGCTAAAAATAGAGTTGTTAATAATAATAAGAGCACTATTTTTTTTTTTGAGGACAAGGTATTAATCATACAACCCTCATGCTTTGATCCACAATTATTTGATAATTATCTAGATCCATATGCTGAAATAATAAAGCGTTTCGATCGGTGTCTTCACCTTCACCATGGGTTTCCACTAAGAGAAATCAAACCTTTTGTCAATCTTTTCTGTATTATTCTTTTAAATAAATTTCTGCCTAAAACAAATTTTCGTTAAAATATAGCAGCTTTTCGTTTAGTTTCAAATACAATCATCCAGTCGGTGAAAAATATTGTAATGTATTTTTTTTATACCACCATTTTTTAAATTATAAATAATATCTTTTGAATATGTTTTATTTGAATATTATTAACTATTGATTGAAAGCAATAATATGGCTTTGTGACTTACTCATATACAATTATTGAATTTTGATTATTAAAATTTATATATTTTAATATATTTATTATTTTTTTAAATAATTTCTCACACCTGCGACAGATATATTTCAGCCAACCGAAGACTAAACACGTAATGAATAATTTTCCATAAAGTCCCGATAAGTCAGTAAAATACTATTTCTGGCATTTGTAACGTCTGTCTGATAATTGTTGAACTTAATTAAATTCAATTACAAATGCGAGATCTATATGATCTCTTAGTATTACTATACAAAGTCATAATTCGCGATATTTTTGACTTATCGCTGTCAATTATATATTCTTCAGTACCTGGTTAATTTATTTTGAAACTTATTAATACTTCATAAAATTACTATTTTATTCATATTCTTTGTTGCAAAAAGAAAGTTATTATATAGAACCATTGAGGCTTTCATAATATTCGTTATTCTGTAAGTTTTCAAAATACAGAATTTAATGTGTTTCCGTTATAATCTGTAGCTTTATTTTATATCAATAATACAATACTGTTTTTAGGAAATATTCCAGGATACATTGTGCTCGTAAAAAATTACTAGATGATACGAGGGTCATTCAACAAGTACTTAGCCTCACCGCCCGATGGAACTGCTGTCACAAAAGAAATTACCATCGTGCAGTACATTTTTTTAGTAGCCTACTGTCAAAGTTTCCCTTCATTTGTTTTGTTTTGAGAGCCTTTGAAAACGATTGTGTCGGTCGGTTGCACAAAAATGGAAAAAGAACAATATCGTTCGGTGATTAGATTCTTGTTTTGGGAAGGGAAAACGCGCAGCGAAATCAAAGATCGCTTGGATGCTGTGTATGGTGACTCTTCTCCTTCGATGGCGACCGTCCAGAATTGGTTCAACGAGTTTGTTCGTGGCCGCACGTCGGTTTTTGTTGAGCCACGCCCAGTTGCCCTAAAAACGGCTGCTACGGAGGAAAACGTTAAAAAAGTTCACGATCTCGTGTCGATTGAAGGTTCACGAGATAGCTGAGACTGTGGGCATCGCAGTAGGAACGGAGCATCATATTCTACACGAAGAACTGGGCATGAGAAAGCTATCGGCGCGATGGGTGCCGCGTTTGATCACACCGGAAAACTAGCGCAACCGCGAGACCACATCGGCTACGTGTTTGGCGCTGTTTCAGCGCAATCCAGCGGAGTTCTTGCGTCGTTTCGTGACCGTCGACGAAACATGGATTCACTAGTACACATTAGAGACCAAGGAACAGTCGAAACAGTGAACTTCACCCGGCGAACGTGCTCCGAAGAAGGCGAAGACTGTTCGATCGGCCGGAAAGGTGATGGCCACCATTTTTTGGGATTCACAAGGTGTGATCCACATCGATTACCTCGAGAAGGGTAAAACAATCACGGGGCGCTACTATGCTGACTTATTGGGCCGATTTGACGTCGAATTGAAAAAAAAGCGGCCCCACTTTGCGAAGAAAAAAGTGCTGTTCCACCACGACAACGCGCCGGCTCACACCTCTGCCGTCGCCATGGCCAAATTGGTCGAATTGCGCTACGAATTGCTGCCCCATCCACGGTACTCTCCAGATTTGGCCCCCTGTGACTACTTTTTGTTTCCAAACCTGAAAAAATCACTCACCGTGAATAGATTTGGGTCGAATGAGGAGGTCATCGTCGCCACGGAGGTCTATTTTGCTTCCCTCGAGAAAATGTATTTTTTTGACGGGTTAAAAAAGTTAGAGCATCGCTGGGCTGGGCCAAGTATATCAAGCTTGAAGAAGATTATGTGGAAAAATAAATTGCCACCTTTCCAGAATTTTCGTTTTTCTTTTGTAGGCTAAGTACTTGTTGAATGACCCTTGTACTGCTGTCAATCTTCAAGTTGGTACCTATAATTTGATTAGCTGCTTAACAAATTGTGTCTAATTCGTGAAAAGATAATAACTTTTTATTTTAATCTTTCTAATCATATTCGTTTTATGTAAAAAATAACCTAGAAGATTAACTAAAGAATTAATATAAGAAAAATTTTTGTAAACTTATAAGTTAGAAAACATATTTGTGTAATCGAAAATATTTACAAAAGTCCACCAAATAAGTAGAAATTTCAGTTTTTCCTGTTTGACATTTTTGGATCCAATTCTATTATATCTTAAATTTATTACTTTTTTTATAAGTTATTAACCAATAGTGCTGTAAAATTTTCTACAGTAAATTAATACTTTAAATAAATCTAAAATTGTATATCAATTTCTCATATACAATATGCTGAGTTAAAAACTTTAAATATAAAAAATAATTGTAATAAAATTACTTAGGGTGAGACGGTAAAATATTTTCTAATATATACGCACTCTTAAAAACTGCTCTAATTTCTTTCTTCTCAATTCTATAGCCAGAAGTATATAAAAAGTGGAAAGTGTTTTATAATAAAATTGGAGTATTCAGTTTTTGTAGAGCTATAATAATGCAAAGATAACAATGGTCTTCCTAAACAATAATATACGAGCTTTCTTTATGTATGGCCATCGGTATTAAAAATAAAAACGAAGAAAAACTACAAATAAAAATAAAAGAACAAAATTCTAAAGGATACATTGAACATTCGAACTAATCTACTCTAGAGAGAATGAACGTTGGCTATGTTCTACAGAGAATACTCGAGTTTTAAAATTGAAAGTTCTAAAAGCTCAAAAAATTTACCGTATAAAATAAAATATTTTTTTCATTAGAGTGGCACTAGTTGTAATTCGGAGTATTTTTATCTTTAGAAAAACTATATGAGTGGATGGAAAAGAGAATGAACAGGAATAAAATAAAATATAACAAGAGATTGAAGTGTACTATATCTAGAAAAAAAAAATCAAGTTGAATGGAATCTGGGAGGAATACCGAAAAGAATAAAAATTATGAACGTCTAACAATACAAAAGATGCTTGAGCGTGATCAGAAACAAAAGATGTCCTGAAAGAACAATTCCTGCAGGGATTCGCTTAGATATTGACTTACAATGTTTCACTTCCAATAGTTCCCATTCTTATTCTATTTTAGAGCACATTTTGCACAAAGTGCACATTTTTTCGCATCTAAAGCACAATTTTCCACACCAGTTCTCTACTATCAATAATATTTTTTGCCGATGTATGGTATTAAGACAAAATTAACTGCCACACAACCATTTTATTTATATCGGTTTTTTAATTAAATATAGTTTTTTAATATTATTAAGATTTCTTGAACTACGGAATCTATAAATAAAAACTTTTTCTATAAATTTTGAATGAAACGTACATTTTGTATGAAAATTCTGTCATTCTTTATTGAAGAATGTGTTGCAGAAATTTTACCATTTATGGAATAAAATGCAATATCAGGCAAATGTCTACCACGGCTATATTTACAGATATTCATCCTTCTTACAAAATTGCCGATTACGTTTTTCGTAGTTGTGGCTTTTTCCATTAATGACGTGGTTGATATTGCTTTTGAGCTTTTGAATTAGTCTGTGAACTACAGATTTTTAGTCTGTGGACTATTAGCATAAAGCTTATATTTTATATAGCCCCACACGATAATTCTAACGGCGTTAAATCAATTGACACCACCTCTTCGCAAATTTAGATGTCAATTGAATTCGGTTTTGTTTTGATTGTGCCTTGGGCAGCGTGTTACGTAGCACCGTTCTATTAAAATCATAAATAGTCAACATCCATGTCTTCAAAAAAAAGACATAAAAATTTGGTTACCATCTCTCTGTAGCACTCCATTGATAGTAACTGTAACACCAACTATATTTTTTTACGGACCAAAGATAAAGTGACACGGATTAATGTAATGGTTCTTCAATAAGTTAAGTTAAAATGAGCGTCATACGAGAAGATGATATCTTTCGAAAAACGAGCTTTCACAGATCAAGCAATTTCCTAATGGAATTATTATTTTTAAATAATTTTTCTATCAAAATTGAAAACATTAAAAAAAAATGTAAATTTTTTACTGTGAATATTTAAAAAACTGAATGACAGAATTGTCAACATAGCCACCATTAACACTATTAAAGAAAAAAATTCTACACAGTCAGTGGTTAAGTTTTCTGCTGATGAAAGTTTTATCGCAAATTTTTTGTGTATACGAGATGGTGTAGTACAAGAGCTTAAACCCTTATAGTATACGGGCTTTTTAGTCAAAAATTGGACCTAACAAATTTATTGAAGATATTTATATTTACACTATACATAAAATACCAGAGAATGAGATTTACGAATGTAGAATTCAACCAAAGAAGGTACCAAGGCTTAGGCAGTAACTCATTAGAACAATAAATGACTATACTCGTACAAGCTTAAGAGCTGTATAACCACTAAAAACTCCAAAAACATTTTATGAGGTGTCAGACTGTATAACAATTTCAATATGTTACTCGGCGGATTCACATTTATCATTAAATATTTGTTCAGTTTGGTTTTTCTCATAACGTTACAGTTTATCCTAAGAGATTTCTCAAATTTTTGATATTATATCATAATTGAAGCCAGTCTACTACCAGAAATTTATCATGTTTTTTAAATATTGTATATACACATATAACCGAACTTGCCATTATTTCTAAGTTAATGTGGATTTTACTCTGCAATATAAATAAAATTAATAATGCTATACGGATTTTGGCCCAATTTTTGAAGTCCTGATCCGTCGAAATTGCTGCATTCATCAGAATCAAATTTTCTGGATTGGAGTGAGCACATGGGTCGATGCGTGCGTACAAATCTATTTTTTGATGCTGTAAAAAGCTGTAACTGCTTATTGGACTGGCCGCTGATGCTGTAACAAAACCGTAATTGTTTGATCCATTTTTTGGAATGGGCTAAAATCGAAGACGAGCCAAAACACGTTGAAGCAAAGTAGCTGTCAAAAATTAACTGAACATTCAAAATGGCCAAACTTGTCGGCATAACTGAAATATATGAGTACCAACATAACACCACAAAAAATCGAATACTCGTATACGTAACCCGCGGAAATTTACAGATGTACAGATCTCGTACATACGCATACAGACACGACGCGTGCATTTACCCAATGCTCACCCCAATGCAAAAAATTTAACGTGACCCTTTTAGGAGTGCAGCAAATTTGACAGCTTTGAATTTTTCAGAATATTAATTTCTTATTAGAATAAATATTACACCGACCCTCGTAATAAAAAATAAAGGTCATGCAAGTCTATTGCTATCTATTATTGGAACCTTACCTTCACATCTTTTAAAACTTTTTTTAAAGAATTATTTTATTAAAATCTAAGCAATAGATTAACTCAATAATCTCGTAAAAAATCATATTAGCTTTTTTACTTAATCGATAATAATCTTTTAGTCTAATTTATATACAATACTAAAAAAAAAAAAAAATGTTATAAATAATATTTCGAAAATAGTTTTTCTTTTAAGCGAACTATCAATTAAAATATTTATAGTATTTCATAAAAACTTTTTATTTATTGTATTGTATACAAATGGAATATAGTTTTTACAATTCTTTAGTAAATTTCCATACTTTTAAATATTGATTGAAATCGTATAAAACTATTAATTTTTTTAGCAGTTCCTCTATATCATATTCTTAATTTATTTCTAAATATTATAAATATTATTTGAAGTAACTTGTTTCCGATACTGATTACTGCTATTATTTTTTTTTATTTTAAATGTTATCTACAACTACTTATGCTAGTAACAAGCAGATTTTTTAAGGGAATATACATGGACATGAAGACATGTGGAGGAAAAAACCCATCGATGTTACCTCTAGAACAGGGTAATTTTATTTTATAATTTTAGAAAATCTCCCGGCCATCGCCGTTTTAAACGTCGATGGGTGTATACTGGAAGGGTGGGAGTGAAAAGTTCCCTTACTAAAGGATTAGGGTGGAAGGATAGATGCGAATAGAATTTTTTATATCGGGAGATGCATAGCTCACGAACAAATGGAACATTTAGGTCACGGTGGATAACAGTATTTCGCACATAAAAGCGGGCATTGACAATTTTACGAAGGATTCGGGATTGTAGGGATTGGATTGGAAGGGAGTTGGAATGCTTAGTCGAACCCAAAAGTTCTAGACCATATGTCCATATTGGTTTGAGAACCGTATTGTACAGTAATAGTTTACTTGTTGTTGTAAGTTTCGATTTGCTGTCTAGGAGACGTAAGAATTGTTTGTATCGTCCGTTAAGTTCACGTCTTTTAGTTTTCGTATGAAGGTTCCAGGTTAACCGTTTGTCGAATATAAGTCCAAGGTAACGTACGCTATTTTTTTGTGGAATAATACTGCCGTTTAGGGTTATGTCGGGAATTTGTTCTCGGCTGAGTGTGAAAGTTACATGAGGAGATTTTTGCTCATTTACCTTCACTCTCCACCTTTTGAACCAAGGTTCTTAGGAGTGGATATGGTTCTGTAGGATACTAATGGCTGTGGAAGGATCTTTGTGATGTGTCAGGATGGCTGTATCATCAGCATATGTTGCGGTCAGGATGTTGTTGTGGCAAGGAATGTCATGGGTATAAATGTTATATAGGATAGGATCTAGGAAACTTCCTTGAGGGACACCGGCGGAAATTGGATAAATGTCAGAGTACTTCATATTTTCAGCTACCTGAAAATATCGGTCTGAGAGATAAGATTTAAAGATGTGGAAACAACCCGAGGGTAGGACTCGCTGCAACTTCCAAAGCAATCCAGGGTGCCATACACGGTCGAAAGCATGCGAAATGTCAAGAAACACGCCTGGGCAGTATTCCTTTCGCTCTAGCGAACACGCTATGTAGCCGACTAAGCGATGATACTGCTGGATAGTGGAATGCTCAGGTCGAAATCCAAACTGATGCTGAGGAATGACACCCTCGGTTTCAAAAATGGGATAAAGGCGTTTTAGGATTAATTTTTCTAGGATTTTTGATAACATGGGAAGGAGGCTTATAGGTCTATATGAGGTAGGAAGGTTTTTGGGCTTATTGGGTTTTGGGAACATCTTAATTATAGAAAACTTCCACAGGGAAGGAAAAAATCATGTGCGGAGGATATTATTATAAATATAGGTTATAAGGACGGGGGTTTGTTTTGGATATTTGCTTCAGGATTTCTGAAGTTATTAGGTCATATCCTGGGGCTTTTTTATTGGAAAGGTGTTCTATTGTGAATTTAACTTCGGAAGGAGTGAAAAACTTAGGAGGTGGACTTATGGGCAACTGAGTTGATATTTGTCGGAATATTTGTTCGTCATGCAGAATGTCTTGGACATTTTCGTGAGGCTTAAAGATGTTTTCTAAGTGTTTGCCGAAGATGTCGGCTTTCTGTTTATCTGTTTTTGCCCAGGTTCCGTCGGTATTCCGGAGCGGGTGTGTAGCTGTTTTGTATTTGAGAATTCGTCGGGTAGCTGTCCAGAGTGACTTATTAGTTGTCAGTGATTCTGTGTATTCTGTAAATCGTTCGTTGTTATAATTAATTATTTCTTGTTTCAGTTCTCGTTGTAGTTGGTTCAGTTTTTTCTTCTCATTTGGCATTCTTGAACGTTGCCACTGAGCCTGGCTCGACGTTTCTCGCTTATCAAGCTGCGAATTTTTTGCGGAAGATTATAGTCATGTTCTCGTATGGTTGGTTTGTTATGAGTTATGTGGGCGTTAGTGATTGAGTTCTGTATGCAAACAGTCAAGTCGTTTACGGCATCGTCTATTTCTTATATGTTCTTAAGGCTTTGTTGTAAATGAATCTGTTGGTCTATGTTCTGTCTAAAAATGTCCCAATCAACTTTTCCATTTACAATTTTGGGTGGATAGGATTTTAAGGAAGGAGAAGTGTCTAGTGTTAGGAGAACAGGGGAATGGTCGGAATTCAGGTCAAGGAGTGTATCTATGGAAGTATTAATGAAATGGATAGATGTGGTTATGAAATAGTCTAGAATATCGGGAAGGTTTCTGGCACTGGTCGGCCAATATGTGGGCGTGGGAGGAGATAGGACCTCAAGAGTGGTATGGGAGAGGAGTTCTTGGAGAATCTTTCCTCGGGGATTCGAAACACGGCATCCCCATTTAGGGTGCTTGGTATTATAATCTCCTCCCGCGATGAAGGATTGTCCAATTGGTTTGAGGAAGGAATCAAATTGTATGGAAGTTAGTTTTTTATTTGGAGGACAATAAACAGATGCAACGTTAAAGGTAAAGGATTTACATTGAAGGGTAATAACTATTGACTGAAGGGATTCGGTGGCAGTTTGTGAGTGGAAGGAATGATTTAAGGAATTTCTAATAAGGATGGCAGTTCCACCGTGTGCTGTGTTGTCTGGATGGTCAGTTCTGTATGTTTTATAGTCACGTATAGCAAAAAACGACCTGGACGTAAAGTGAGTTTCTGTAATCAGTGCAACGTCTATGCGTATGTTGTGTAAGAGAATATATAGTTCTTGTCGGTGTAAAGTCAGTCCGTTAGCATTCCAGGGAAGGATGGATAGGGATTTATCGGTTGACGAGAACATTTATTTATTCATATTGCTTGATAGTGAGGAAATGGCGGTTGTTAAAGCAGTTGACAGAGGAGTGAGAAGAAGAGTAATTTCTTGAATTAATTTGTTAGTTATTGTAGAAAGAAGTGTTGTTAGGTCTGAGGAGGAGGATAATGGGGGAGGAATAGGAACATGACTACCATTTTTCTGCTGTTGTTGTTGTTGCTGCTGTTCCTGGTGTTGGTGATGTTGCTGGCGGTGTTGTTGGTACTGTTGCTGATGTTGTGGTTGCTGTTGTTGTTGATGAGGGGGTTGATGTGGATGGTTTTTTGTTGAGGTTGTTGTTGCTGCTATTGATATTGTTTCTGCCCAGATGCAATCTCAGCAAATGTAAGGTTTCGTCGCACTGGCAATGTTGTTAGTCCCGTCTTATTTGTGGATTTATTATTATTTGGGCGTATTTTTGTTTGCAGCATTTTATATGTGGAGCAGCCTTTGTAGTTTGCCGGGTGGCTTCCAGCACAATGTACACACCTTGCTGGATTGTCTCGCGTTTTAATATATTCTGTGGTCAGGTTATTCGTTTTAATATATTCTGTGGTCACCTGCACATTTTACGCATTTTGGCTTGTGCCGACAGTATGATTTGGTGTGCCCGTACTGTTGACATCTGTGGCATTGAACTATGTCCTTAGTTGGATAAGGCTCCTCCACTTTGATTCTTGTATAAACAAGCGTTTCCAGATCAAAAATGGTTTTGTTGTTAGCCGCTTGTCTTAATGAGATGAAAAACAGAGGAAGCGCTGCGTTCCTCTGCTTAACATTTGAGATGCTAGTTACCTCGTGACCCAGCATCTCCAGTTCTTTTCTTATTTCCTCTACGGGAGTGGTGTGGTGCAGATTCCGGACTACCACTTTGAAAGGTTTTTCATCCTTCCCTTGGTACGTGTGGAAGTCCGCCTTAATTTCGTTTAAGTATTGTACGATACTTCGGTAGGCAATCCCACTATTCGCTTGAATTGTCCTTAATATGAGCCTTGCAAATGAATGCATCAGGGCCAATTCGTTTCTCAATAGCACGGCCAATCTCAACAAAATTTGCTATATTTTTAACAAAAATTGGCGGTGGCTTGACGGTTTCATTTGGTGTGCTGATTCCCTCTGGCTCGGTATGCATACTTGCCAGTATTTCAAAACGATTGGCGGTGCTAGTTGTTGGTGTTTGCATTTCTGTTTTGTTTATTGTCTTTTTTTAACCGCTTTCGGCGACGTGTTCGGCGTATTGGTCGATCCGGATGGACTCTTTGTCTGTTTTCTTTTTGGCCTGCCGGATGGCCGCATGAAATCTGTCACTGACTCAGTGTCTGCTTCGGTGTCCGTAGCAGATAGCATGACTTGCCTAGCGGTGCTGGCCATTACAGTTACAAGGAACACAAAAACGAAATAAACTCGGACCTCGATCAATTGAACTCTTCCGTTTGTGTTCTAAGCAATATAATTTTTTTTTCAATACTGAATCACTTTAATTTCCAGTGTCTTTTTTTAAATATTTATTATTTATTATTAATAAAGGTGTTTGGTTTATTTTTTTCAACACTTTTCACACAATTGTCTGTACGTATTAAAAGTATTACAATATATTATTATTATTTTTACATTTGTACTTATTTTATTTCACTTTTATTTTAATATATTTACTGCGATTTTACTTTAATTTCCATTTTTCTGCACACAGAGATTTTAACTGTATCAAAAAGCGCTTCGTACATATTACGATCACATCTCCGCTATAAAACACACGTCTGCTCAGTTCGACTGCTCGAATTGAACTCTGGTATTATTTTTGTAGAGGATTTGAGGACTTTCTTTCAAAAATTTTCGCAATCCCGAATCTATTTCTAATTGGGTAAGCAAAACATTTTTTGTTTCCCTCATCGATATTTAAAGAAAAATTTATTAAGAAATCAAAAATTTTCCATAATTCAGTACCAAATCTGACCCATTTTATGCTGTTGGGATCCTGGTCATCTGCTGGCATTACTTTCTTTATGTTTAGATTTCCTAAAAAATTGTCCCTAGAAGAAAAAAAATAAATCAAATATAAATTTGTCATATCAAACTTCACAAATATAAATATATTTATATTATTGCTGTAGTTGTATTCCATACCATCAATTTTTTTACTGTAATACTCGTTTCAGGATCTGTTAATCTTGGGTCCTGTTTTCGGATGTAATTTACTATTCAATCCTAATATTGATATTCTTTCTTAAACTATTCAGTCCAAATTTAGAATGCTGTATATCACCGAATTTTAGAATCCTTACAATCAACAGCTATATAAAGGCAATATCATTCCTACAGCACTAAACGCGATTATATTTTAAACGCTTCGAAATTGTTTCGTTCAAATAAAAATCATTGAATTCTGATTGAAAATATCAAGAGTTATCAAAAATAGATAATTCTATTGTAAAATAGATAATAATCAAAAACAAAAAAATAGAATATTCATCGATAGTGGAAGATATGAGCTAGATCGAAAATTCAACTTTTATTATGCTAAAATAATAGTTGACTGTAAAAAATTTTATAAGATTTGGTTTTTTGAGGCAAATTTTTTTAATAGCTATATTTCATACTGCGTACTAATATTTCAATATTATATATTATGAAAGATTGTGCTATTTCTGAGTACATTAACGAAAGAAAGTACAAAGTATTTTTTTAATTATTTTAATTATAAATATATGTTCCTAGGAGCATTGCCGCTAGTTCATATCCTAGAGGCCTTACATACAAATAAACAAACCAACAATATATGCTCCTATGTATGACTGGCATAGTGAATTGCGAATTTTAGCAAGTTTTTATTACCCAAATTTATCCGCAATATACGATTTATGTTATTGACATATTTCACAGTACTTGGTAACATTTTATTTTCTTACTATTGAACATATTGAGTTTGCTTGTTTATTTACGATATATAAACGAGCAAATAGATTTGGGTATTTTTTGAGAAAAACTGGACCAACTCATAAATTTAAAAACCAAACGGAAAATAAACGATACAGTCTACGATATATGTGTAAGTACGTACATACAAAATGAGGTAATGGAAGTACAGACTTTTGAAGCTAAACGAATATGAAAATAATATAACATATTCATGAAAAACGCAGAACATGGCCTAAATGGTAACAGACGCGAATGCAAAGTGACAAACTAAAACAAGAAATAACTAACTACAATACAACAGCGGACAGTTTAATCTTTGGATAGCTATTAAGCGACTGCCAAAATACAAAAAAGGGATGCATCTCTTACATAGGACCGATGAAACATGGTAAAGTCGCCGTCCATTTAACTTAAACTGTTAAGCCAAAAAAAACATTCAAAACAAAGCTTACAAACACGAAATGGTCAAGGACTATTAAAGTTTTAAACTAAATTATTCTACTTTCATATTCCATATATTATATTTTGCCCAACTTTGAAAATGTTTGATAATAAATTGTTACCCTTAAAAATTCAACGCAACTTCTTTCTTATATACCCATAATTCTACTTCCAACTCTTCCAAAAATAGTCGAATACATAATTTTCAAATGGTTTTATCCTATTCTCAAATGTATAATCCCCAATCACTAACTTGACTTTCGAAATAAATACTCCACTATCTATCAATATTATTGCGTTGTTGACTTCAATACATCCTCTCTTGAGCATTAAACAATCCAGCCATATTATTAGACATAGCTCCGATATTTTATTAAGTATGTCATTCCGGGTTACTCTGGAAACTTAAGAGAATCCTTCCAACCCCTTAATAATAATAATAATAGCCTTTATTTAACAATCTTAAAAGAAAGTTACTATCACTTATGTTAACTGACACCGGTTTTGATTATCTTGCGTTTCCGCAAAGGCCTCCCATAGAGCTTGCCACAATTTCCGGTCATGAGTCGTCCTCTTCCAAGTAGCACCGGCTATTTTCCGAATATCGTCCTCCCATCTCAGAAGCTGCCTCCCTTTCTTTCTTTTATTTTGTCTTGGACACCATTCGGTTGCATCCTTAGCCCATTTTTCTTGTTTACTCCTCATCATATGACCTGCCCAACTCCATTTTAGTTTTCTTATGCAGTATGTTACAACGTTAATTTTAGTTTGGTTACGTAATGTTCCTAGTTTTACTTTGTCTCTTAACTTGACTTTGAGCATACTTCGCTACATACTGTGTTGACAGGTTTCTAGTTTGTGTAAGTTTTGTTTTGTTAGACTCCAAGTTTGACATCCGTATGTCATGATAGGTAGAATACAGGAATCAAATATTTTTTTCTTAGCTTTAAGTGGTACCTGCGGGTTTTTGACAATTTCTTTAAGAGACCAGTATCTAATTGTACTCTGTTGTTTATTTCTTTGGTTGTAAGGTCTTTTGGTGATATTATTTGTCCTAGGTATGTATATTCGTCGACGTACTCTATTTTGTTGCCGTTAACTGTAATGGTGATTTTGTCGGAATTAGTCATTACTTTGGTTTTTGTATTATATTATTCATGGAGAGTCCGACTTTATCACTTTCGTACACCAACTGTTGCTTGCAGGCTTCTCGGGTCTTCAGAGATTAGAATTAGATCGTCTGCAAATCTTTAATGGTTTAGTTGCATTCCGTTAATGTTTAATCCATATCGACTGCATTCGAGACGTCTAAATATATATTCAAGCACCGCCGAGAAAAGTTTGGGTGATAGTGGGTCTCCCTGTCGGACTCCTCTTTTTATAGGGAAGTATACACCTACTCTTTCTGTTTTTATTTTCGCTTTCATGTTCTTGTATATATTTTGTACAATTTGTATGTACTTATTTTCAACCCCTTGTGTTGTAAGCGCTTCTCATATTTTTGTATGTTTTAATGAGTCAAAAGCTTTATTATAGTCTACAAACGCCAAATAGTAATTGATACCATATTCTGTACATTTCTGGCTAACTTGTTTTATGGTGTGTATGTGGTCGATTGTTGAAAAGTCCTTGCGAAAGCCTGCCTGCTCTCTGGGTTGGTTTTTATCCAAAGTCTTTGTTAAACGATTCAACAGTATTTTGGAAAAGATTTTATAAACGTTCGACATCAGGCTGATGGGTCTGTAGTTAGTTCCAAACCCTTACTGCCTTTTAATTAAATCATGTTTCCGAACCATATGTTCAGGTAATTGAGAATGTCAAATACTCTGGGATATCGTGTATCTGAATAAGTGTTCCTCAAGGTATGGTTAGCACTTTATTATACAATATCTAAACTTATGATATTTCAACCAACAATAAGAATCTAATAGCAACATAACAGTTCGGCTGAAAAGTTTATAAGATTGACGTCTAAATGGCGCCTCTTGCAAAAATCTACTTAATTATCACAAAGCACCGTCCTTCAAATGATTCTTGTCAAAATTTGACAGCAATCGCTCGATTGGTTCGTGAGATATAGCATTTTGAGTGAAGCAACTTTTGTTATTGAAAAAAAATGGATAAAGACGAATTTCGTGTATTGATAAAGCATTGCTTTTTGATGAAAAAAATACAGTGGAAACCAAAGCATGGTTTGACAAACGTTATCCGGACTCTGCTTCAGCTATTTCAATTGTGGAATATTGGTTTCGTCAATTTCGAACTGGTCGTACGAGCACAGTTGATGCAGAACGCAGTGCACGCCCAAAAGAGGTGGTGACGGCAGAAAACATCAAAAAAATCCACAAAATAATTTTAAATGACCGTAAAGTGAAGTTGAGCGAGATAGCTGAGACTCTGAAGATATCGAAAGAGCATGTTGGACATATCGTGCATTAATATTTGGGCATGCGAAAGCTGTGTGGTGCCGCGTGAGCTCACTGTGGACCAAAAACAACAACGTGTTGATGATTCTGAGCAGTGTTTGGAACTGTTCAAGCGCAATAAACCCGAATTTTTGCGTCGATATGTGACAATGGATGAAACATGGCTCCGTCACTACACTCCAGAGTCCAATCGGCAGTCGGCAGAATGGAGAGCGAGCGACGAACCGAATCCAAAGAGTGGAAGACGCAACTGTCGGGTGGCAAGGTGATGGCGTCTGTATTTTGGGATGCGCATGGTATAATATTCATTGACTATCTCCAGAAGGGACAGACGATCAACAGCGACTATTATATAGCGTTATTGGATCGTTTGAAGAAAGAAATCGCTAAAAAACGGCCTCATTTGAAGAAGAAAAAAGTGTTGTTTCACCAAGACAATGCACCGTGTCACAAGTCGATGAAAACGATAGTCAAACTCAATGAATTGGGCTACGAATTGCTGCCCCATCCACCGTATTCTCCAGATCTGGCCCCCAGCGACTTTTTCCTGTTTGCAGACCTCAAGAGAATGCTCGCTGGCAAGAAATTTAAGACCGATGATGAAACTGGGGCCTATTTTGAGGCAAAACCGAAAGCGTACTATACAAATGGTATCGAAAAGTTGGAAGATCACTATAATCGCTGTATCGCCCTCGAAGGCAACTATGTTGAATAATAAAAATGAATTTTGCAAAAAAAAAATTTTTACTGTGTTATCTTATAAACTTTTCAGCCGAAATGATACTGCCATCGTAACTTATTGCCAAAAACCTTCACACGACCCACTATCCTATAAGTCCATATTAACTCCCTTCAAAATTGTCCGAAAATCATCTCCTGCCATATCCCTTAATCGCAGCATTATTGCACGAAAAGACAACAACAGTATTACAATACAGTACTGAAGCCAATCTGGACCTACCGACTTGAAGTTCGACGAAATGTTCCAACTCTTTTTGTTTAATCCAATCACTACAATCTAAAATTATACGTTAAATCATCAATGCTCCATATTATGTGCGTAATATTATTATCCAACCTGAACTAAATATACCTTTTGTACGTGAATTGTGCAACCATTACGAAACATTTGATCTCCTTATAGGTCACTATTATAACATATGATAAAAAATTTAAAAAAAAGATACATCCCTTCACGGAATAGTCAAATAACTCCGATACAACCAATCATGGAGAGTTTAGCAATCCAGAATAGTCCAAGCATCAATTTTCTGTTTCAAAATTTTAAGGGCTACGGAGAACTTTCTTAAATAGTTTTGGTGTATAACAATTTTTCTTGATAGGAGAAGTCAATTTTTAATATACGCTATTTATTTTAAATATCCCTAAATAAAAGAGTCAGAAGTGGTTAAATTCGGAGAACGCGGAGGCTAATTGAAATGGCTTCTATTTAAAATAATCCATTTAACAGAGCCATTGAGTGCCTTGCTTGCAGTACGCACTGTGGCTCCATCTAGTTGAAATCACACAGTTGAATAGTTTTCCATATATGGCATTAAAAAAATTTTTAACATTGTCTGATATTAAGCACTATTGATAGAAACTGCTATCAAAGAAATATGGTCAATGATCCTTCCGAACTTTTAAGTGAATGCGTTTATAGCTGATGAACTACTTTTGGATTCTCCTTAGCCTATACGAGTATTTTGCAGTTTTGCTTGCTTATAAAACCATTTAATTAGAAATGAACTTCATCGCTAATTATTAAATTGGCATAATCAAGCCACTGATGGTAGTCTGTCATCTACAATTATTACAGAAGCTGAACTTTATATGGAAATATGCTTGATGTACCCAAAATTCTTAACAGCGAGCTTCGTGATAGCCCAAGCTATGTCCTTCATCTTCTTATTGATATTTCTAGAATTTCCTGTATACTCTCCTATACACGTTCAATATTTTCATATTGTTATTTTACGGCACCGGTAAGACGGTTTATTGGTGGCTTTCAGGACTGTTGATTTTCAAAATAAAGTTCAACGATTTTGTTTTGTTGTAAAAAAAAAAAATAAAAAAAAAAAGTTATAAGTGATTCGAACTACAATTATTGTCTTATATCACTTTATATAATAATGGGGTTATTGACTGGACCAATTTTTACTACCAGCAATCTGGACACATTGTTGTCCTTTTTTGGTTCTCTCAAAACTATCTTGACTAATCACATATTATGAATGTGAAATTGAAAATTCTGAAACTTCAAAATTTACCAATTAGCAGAACCGCAAAATTATTTTTTTTTAAATTTGAGAATGTTTTATTTAGAATATTTGAATAATAGAAAAACTAAATAAAAAATAATATAAAAAAATTGTTTTGTAAAAACGTATCGATAATTTTGTTTAATTTATTGTTCCAAAAATATGATTAAGCAATTTTCATTAAATTTTTTATTGTCAAATATATAATGTTCTTCAAGGTCTAATCCAAATGATATTTACATTTTTTTTATATTGTTAAAGCTTTTAAAAGCTTGTTATAAATTTGAAAAATAATTTTTATATATCTATGTTTGTTGCGAAGAAATTATAATAAAACAAAGAGCAAACGGAACAACAATATACAATAAGCCAATAGCAAATTATATCCAATTTCAGAGAAAAAACATTAGATCAAAACTTTGCTCGGCTAAAATCGATTATTCAATGGAATTGATAGCTTGGAGTTATTTGTAAAGACATTCGATACGAACGAGGTAGAAAACTCTTTATATTTATCAAAGATAGTGGTTTATATTTAGAAACAAAACCTGAAGATATAATTGTGTCAGGACAAGTTATTTTCTAAGAGAATAATATTTATAAACAAAATGTTATTCTTAACTATAAATATAAGTACTACTGTAACTGCTGTTACTAATACTACTACTATTACTATATTTTATTCTTCTATAAAAAGCAGAGCTTTACTAACTAAAAATAACCCATTTGATTGTTAACAATTTAATATGAAGTCTTATTATAAGCCAACAATCCTGACAAGATACTCTTTTAGATCACGTTAACTTATCTAAAACAGTGACGCTATACTGATTTTGATTTTGCTGCAAAACGAATAATTCCAAACAAAACTCATATTGTCTTAACGCCCACAAACGAATCTTTCTTAAAATATTCAATAGCAAAAAGGAATTCTTTCTATTAAAAGTGTCCATACATAAATATTCCGAAATTGTGAAGAGGTTTTAAAGAATAATTATTAAAAAAATTTTAAAGTTGTTTTCCTAAGTAAACCCACTTAATTATTTCTATAAATTATTAGTTTATGTTGTTAAATAATATTATGTTTAAATCCTTGCTTTTAAGATTACATCACCAAAAATGAATTAACGCATTTGAACATAAAAATATAAAATCTTGTGCTTGTAAAGTTATTTCCAAAGTTTCATTAAGTAAATTCTTGTAAAAATGTTGAGATTTTTGCCATCAAATTCATTAAAATTATTCTTCAAAATTCGTTGAACAGATTCTGTAAAATAAAGAAAACTTTACCTATTCTGCTCTCGTATCCTGTTATTTAATTTTTTTTTTAATGAAAGAATAAAAATATATGAGTATGTGAAATTTTTAATCAGTTCATTGTAGTCGTCGTCCCTTATTTTATCGATTAGACAACACCTATCAAAGAGTTATATCAATAACTTAGAAGTCAAAAGAAAAGCTATATTTTCCCTTTATGGACATATATAGGGTTTTCCAATAAGAGTAATATGATTTCTAAGTGACGTTTCGGCCATTTGTAATATGTCATGGTCTGTCATTTTTTTCATTTTATTCAGTAATATTTACAATTTCATCATAGAGCGATATACGCAAGAACAACGTTTACAAATTATTCAGTTTTATTATTGAAATAATCGTTCTCCAATTGCAACTTTTCGTGCGCTTTTGCCATCTGAGTGGTGCGGTAAATAAAAAAAACTGTCGATTCTGGTGCGAAGAAAATCCACAAATTATTCATGAACACCAATTATATTCACCTAAATTGACAGTTTGGTGTGGTGTTTGATCTGGTGTAATCATCGGTCCGTACTTCTTTGAAAATGAAGCTGGTAACACCGTTACTGTCAATGGAAAGCGGTATAGATCGATAATAAACAACTTTTTATGGCCGAAATTGGAACAACATCTGGTTCCAACAAGATGGGGCTACGTGCCACACAGCACGTGCAACAACCGAATTATTGCGAGAAAAGTTTGGAGATTCCAATATTTCAAGAAATTGTGACATTGAATGGCCTCCAAGAAGTTGTGATTTAACTAAAGTCATTGGTCTTTTAAAATAAACCAGACTCTCTTCAAGCTTTTGAAGTCAATATTGAACGTGCTATTCATGACATACGACTTGATTTAATGGAAAAAGTGCTCGAAAATTTGGTTCATACAATTCGTTCCTGCAAAAGGAGTCGTGAAGGCCATTTGAATGACGTTTTATTCAGAACTTAATTGTATCAATTTTACTTCACATTAAATAAAAAACATTTGAAATTCCTTAACAATTAGTGTATTTTAAAAAAAAAAAAATTATATTACTCTTATTCGAAAACCCTTTAGAAACGGCCAATCTACGAGTATCTGTTTATGGAAAACTTTTCCTAGAAACATAATATGGGTGCCATGATCCATATTAGATTGATATTACATTGAAGAGTAGGTTAAAGAGACAAAAGTTGAGATCGCTCTCGATCTTTTCGACTGCACAAAATTCACATTTGAGGTCGTAATCATATATTCTAAAGATATTATTATAAATATTTATAATATTATTTATGCAATAAGGCTTAACAATCAGTACACTTATTTGAACTTTTTAAAGGTTCTAAAATTTTACAGGACCAATTCCAGTTTCAAGCTTCAGAAAACTTATATTTTAAATATTGGACTAAAGTGGAACTTCAAAAAAAATGAGCAAATTTCACTTCTTCTAAATGCTTTAATTTATTTTTTCTTTCTTAAGTATAAATACTCTCATACCACTGAATCAATAAGAATAATTTATTTATAACTTTACTGATTTAAATCGCATTAAATTATTTTCTTTATTGCCAAAATGGCAAAAATAAATTTTATGGCTATAAATCTAATTCTAAAATGTTTGAAAATGTGATATTTATTCATGACAAAGTTTCGAGTCAGTATCATTCTAAATTTTTCGAAGAAAATAAATTCATGGAATTCCATGTAAAAGGTAATTGTATTTAAATAATTGAAAGGTTTTTTAATACTTTCAGTTAAAAGAGTCTGATTTTTATTATTATAAAAATTAGCATTTTCTACATATTATATTCAAATATAACGATGGTATTCTATATTGAAAGTTAAAAAGAAGAATTGGCAAAGTTCGATTCAAAATAATTTTGATAGTGTACACATAAGAGTAGGCTTTTATTGTTAAAAAATGTCTAATTTTTGCGAGCAATTTTAAGGTTTCCTGTTAATATGATAACTTTTATTTTAGAGATTGGTTACGTAAACAAGATGGTCTAAATATTATATTATAAGTACTTTACTTAGCATCTCTTCAAAAATATTTAAATATGTCAATACACTTTGTTAAAGAATTATGAATATTCTGGTGATGTTTTAATACTGGAAAATATGAGAAGCATAGAAAACTAATGATTTTAGTAAAAAATAGTAAAAATTTAAAAAATTTTGCGCGCTACAAAATATTTCGTAAGTTGGATGTTATTCAGCATTTTCCTGAAAATATAAGCAGCTTTTTGAAAGGAGCGGCTTGACAAATTATCCGATTGGAAAAAGCTCTGAAAGTTAATGCAGTTGGAATGTCTATGCAATGGCTTGAACAATGTGGAAGAACGCTTCTTTCAGAATTATGCGAACGATACCATCCGGACCAGCGTATTTAGAAATTAATAAGTTTACCCCGAGTTTCACTCTGGCAGTCCATCTGCTTACGAACATTGCAAGTGTCACTTGGGCACATGCTATTTTGAATTGTTTGATTCTTGCTTCTACGAGATATGCACATGATTTTATTTAGAACGTTTTATTTGTGGGCACCGGTCGTTGACGCATGTTTCTAGTCAATCTACGTAATAGATTATGTTTTTTTGCAATTTCTGCTTATTTTCTTTGGGAAAACAGTTATTGCCCAAAGAATTTCATTGGAGAAATTATAGATTGTTGAATAAAGAACTGATAAAAAACCTGAAGATGATTTGTTCAATAATTGGGTCCAAAATTTCATCTTCATTTTGACAAAGTTTAATAAACCAAGAAATAGAAAAATACAGTACAGTGTATTTCGATTATCACCCACACCATTATATTTAGAGGGTATACATAATATTGAAGTGTCCTAAAAGACAGTATAAGGTATGTTTTACAAAGATAGAAAATAATTTCTAAAAGAATATGAAAAGACACATGATACTACTAGCCAGATTGTAACATTGCATTGTATACTGATTGTTTTTTAATATTGTATACAATACCCAGAACAGTGATTAAATAAATTTAATAAAAATATTGTTTTAATGTATTTTATAAAATAATCTTCCAAAATTTAATGGATAACAGATATGCAATTCTGGGTTACGCTGCATGCAAAAAATTGGTTTGTTAAGTGCGTAAACTGTACGAGTGCTAATATGACATATGTTTTTTTGTTTATTTGTAAGGTCCCTTAGATATGTGCCAGGGGCCACTTCATAGTGCCACGACCTTGAGGTCATTTGGCGACTTCATAGTACTTGTAGGAAGTTATCTCAAAGCGACTGTTCTGCTCGCGAAGTAATTTTTTATGTGGCATTCATGTAGACTATGAATTATAGTGAAATGGGTGCTACAGGATTGGCATAAGGGACGATTGGTGTTGCCAAAAAGAAAGTTATGAGTAAGAGAAGCTTCCGCGCACAGAATTTTGGTATGGATGTTGAATAGACTTGTTTATCGACGGAGTGTTTCTACAGCCAACTTGTCAGCACTTTCATTCACAACAATGCCCATATGCCCCGGTATACATTGCAACCCAACTCTCATATTTCTAAGTAGGCTATGATGAATTGCGCTAAGTACTGGGTCACTCGATGGGTCACAAATGGCTTTAAGGGTGGAAAGGCTGCCGCAACAAATAATAATGATCTGTTGGCTGGGAATATTGGTCGCAATTTCAATTACTGTTATGATGGCCCACAGCTCCCCGTAATAAGGATCTGCTCTATAAGGGAAGATTCCATAACATAGTGCGCAGGTGCTGCAGCCAAAAAGTTCGACGACCGAAAAAGATGTACTAACAGTGTCGGCATCGGCATCCGTGAACAACAGTGGATGATCTTTTAATCCATCCAACTGCTTAAGGAAAAGTTTCCTATAGTAGACGGATCAGTACTAACTAGCTTTCTTAAGCCTGTAAAGACAAACAGACAACTGCAACGTTACTCCTAACCATAGTTTCTAATCTGAATATGGAAGGGAAGTTTGGAAATCGAGGGTGAGGATGGAGGAATTGCTTTCAAAGTGGGATATTAATAAGGATGAAATATTTTTGATTAAAGTGTGGAGGGGGTCATTTGAAAAGCATAGGCGAGCTTTTTGAAAATTGAAATTTAGTCGAGCTTTTTGAAGGTAGAAATTTAAGCGAGCTTTTTGAAGATAGAAATATAAGCGAGCTTTTTGAAGATAGAAATAGATAGGTTTGCTTTTTGAAGATAGAAATAGATAGGATAGAAAATAGACCAGTTTCAATCAGTATAGATTCCACCGGATATGTTCGATGTGCTCCACTGGCTAGTTTAATGCAACGGTTTACCGCTGCCTCAATTACCTTTTTACCTGCTATTTACACATTGACATATAAGGTTCCGTCCAAAAGAGCGTTCGTTACTCTAATTGCCTTACTTTTGCTGTTGAATAAATTTTTAATTTTATCAAGAGCATTGTTGATCTGAAGATTCCATTTTCCTCCACGGGCAATTGAGATAACCAACATTTTTATGGAATCTTTTGGGCGAGGAGGCAGTGGCCCAGTGGCGAATCAGATACACTACAATAACAAAAATGACCGTTGGCGCTGAAGTTTAGGAATGTATAAGTGCAAATGTTGCTGAGTCTTCTTTCCACTCTCCTAACTGTAAGAGTACCCTGTATGGGCGAATTCGGTCATACGCCTTTTCCACGTCAAAAAAGAGTAGCAAATCATAATGTCTACGTTTATAGGAAATATGGATTGAGTTTTTAAGATCTTGGAAGTACAAGGCAATAATAAAATTGATCTAAATTTGTTAGCCGAAGAATATGAGAGATTTTTTTTGGGAACTGGAATGGCTGTTAAAGTCTTCCAGCAATTTGGGAAAATGAATATTTTCAGGATTTAGTTACAGATTGATAATTTAATATGATAAGTTGAAAGTACCTCTTTAATCATTTTAAAAAAAACCTTATATCTGAAACGTATGGCTCACTTGAAGGAATTCCACGAAAAGTTGAACTCCGTAAGCGTTACTGGCTGATTCAAGATTAGGGTGGAGGCTGACGTTATAGGCAAGTGATTTTCCGAGAAGTATTGTGTTTCTTTACGACATGAATTACTAAGGTGGTTGTTGGGTGAAAAGGAGGTCCAGGACTATGGTAGTTCCTTAACAATAGCTGACGAGTCGGATATAACTCTATTCACAGAGTCAATAGATAGGATAATCCCATTTTTTTGGTGTCCAAGAATGCAGTTAATACCACGCCATGCTCCTTTTGGTGAAGTTCAGGAATCAATTAAACCCGTGAAGTTATCACAAGCTGTTCACTTGGCTTGTTTTACCGCTCTTTTGACTCGAGCACTCCTGAGGATATTTAAAGTTTAATTGATATGTGTCCTGATTTAGCAACACTGGGACGTCTCCGTGAAATACTTAGTGAGCTTGAGTTCAAATGAACTATTTTATTTTATTATTTTAAACGCTTATCTTGGAAAAAAAAATAAGATACGTGTGTTGAGCAGTCAATTTAGTAAAAAGTGCAGAATAAGCTGGGTGTTTATAAAATGAATAGAAGGAAACATTTTGAAAATGATTAGTATGAAAGTTATCGAATCGAAGAAACGAAATTTTCAATCAAGTAACAAATTATTAAACCGCCACCGCATAAAACCAAATAATTTATAATTTTATGTTTGTAATTTATAAAAAGTGATAATAAAATAAGTAGGAAAAATCGTTCTACATATGTATTTTGAGAAAATATATTTCTGAAAATTTTCAAATAAGCGAAATGAAAGTAAATATTCGTGAAATTCAGCTCCCGGGTTAATTACGACCTTATAATAGAGGTGTTATTTTGAATTAATACTAATATTAGAACAATCCGTAATATTTTGCGTATATTTCAATTTATTTCGGATATAATTTGTATCTGTTCAGTAGACTTAACAAGTTCTATACTAGAACTTCATATAATTTTCTATTCACATAAATTCAACTTATCCTTTAATTATTTTTATAAAAGGAGAACTTACTAGATTATGACTTGCTAGATGAACCTTCAAATTTATTTTGAAATAATTATTTTCAAGAAGTAATAGTACTCACAACGATAAATTATAATAATGAAATATTAGTCTAGGTGTAACAATAAAATATGTTCACTTAAAAGATAATTTCTAATACTACAATTTTCAGCACTTTTCCATTTTTTCAAAACTGGGCAAATATAAAAATAATCCGGTTAGATTTTCGGACCATTTGTGTTTTGCTTAAGAATATGCTCTTACTTTTCTATTCAATTTAATACATTGAGAATGTACAATAAACATTTATTATGAGAATGTATAAATTTTCGATTATATATTTTATGAAATAGAATTTAATATATTCACATATTATAATAAAACATATGAAATTGTCTTTACACTTTGTGTTTTTTATGGTACATTCTCTAAGGCACTACTATTATTTGATTAGAATCAAAAATGCATAAATTTCGTACATGCATATGGAATGCATACGATATTCTACCTGTTCAAGAATGGTCTGAAAAATGTGTTATATTCTACTTTTAGTAAAAATACATTTAGGTTAGCAGCGAGCAATAACGAAAATATCAGCAGAAATTCATCTGCTCTACGAAGTGATTTTTTTCAAAACACCAATTTTGGCAAGAACACAATAACTTTTTTGAATTCGAAATCGAAAATATATATTATTTAAGACGATGCTCCAACTCTAAGATTATCTTGAATTTCCATTTTTCCAATATTGAGGATTTAAATTCGTTTTAAATACTGGTATTTATTATGCATGTTCTCTGTCGCTTGGAGTTTATAGCTTATCATAAAATCGTACTCGATTAATAATGAAAGATGACCTGAGAAATATTTACTATTGATTGATTAAACTAGTATAATTAACAATATTGCCAATATGCATGCTCAATATATAGGGTTTTCCAAAAGGAGTCATATGATTTCTTTTTTTTTAAAAAAAACTAATTGTTAAGGAAATTCAAATGTTTTCTATTTAATGTGAAGTACAATCGATACAATTAAGTTCTGAATAAAACGTCATTCAAATGGCCTCCACGACTTCTTTTGCAGGAACGAATTCGATGAACCCAATTTTCGAGCACTTTTTCCACTAAATCAAGTCATAACATGCTTCAAATGATTCCTGTCAAAATTTGACAGCAATCGGTCGATTGGTTCGTGAGATATAGCATTTTGAGTGGAGCAACTTTTGTTATAGAAAAAAAATGGATAAAGACGAATTTCGTGTAATGATAAAGCATTGCTTTTGGATGAAAAAAAATACAGTGGAAACCAAAGCATGGTTTGACAAACGTTATCCGGACTCTGCTCCAGCTATTTCAACTGTGGAATATTGGTTTCGTCAATTTCGAACTGGTCGTACGAGCACAGTTGATGCAGAACGCAGTGGACACCCAAAAGAGGTGGTGACGGCAGAAAACATCAAAAAAATCCACAAAATAATTTTAAATGACCGTAAAGTGAAGTTGAGAGAGATAGCTGAGACTCTGAAGATATCGAAAGAGCGTGTTGGACATATCGTGCATGAATATTTGGGCATGCGAAAGCTGTGTACAAAGTGGGTGCCGCGTAAGCTCACTGTGGACCAAAAACAACAACGTGTTGATGATTTTGAGCAGTGTTTGGAGCTGTTCAAGCGCAATAAACCCGAATTTTTGCGTCGATATGTGACAATGGATGAAACATGGCTCCGTCACTACACTCCAGAGTCCAATCGGCAGTCGGCAGACTGGAGAGCGAGCGACGAACCGAATCCAAAGCGTGGAAAGACGCAACAGTCGGCTGGCAAGGTGATGGCGTCTGTATTTTGGGATGCGCATGGTATAATATTCATTGACTATCTCCAGAAGGGACAGACGATGAACAGCGACTATTATATAGCGTTATTGGATCGTTTGAAGAAAAAAATCGCTAAGAAACGGCCTCATTTGAAGAAGAAAAAAGTGTTGTTTCACCAAGACAATGCATCGTGTCACAAGTCGATGAAAACGATAGTCAAACTCAATGAGTTGAGGCTACGAATTGCTGCCCCATCCACCGTATTCTCCAGATCTGGCCCCCAGCGACTTTTTCCTGTTTGCAGACCTCAAGAGAATGCTCGCTGGCAAGAAATTTAAGACCGATGATGAAACTGGGGCCTATTTTGAGGCAAAACCGAAAGAGTACTATAAAAATGGTATCGAAAAGTAGGAAGATCGCTATAATCGCTGTATCGCCCTCGAAGGCAACTATGTTGAATAATAAAAATGAATTTTGCAAAAAAAAATATTTCTACTGTGTAAAGTTATAAACTTTTCAGCCGAACTGTTATGTCATGAATAGAACGTTCAATATAAACTTCTAAAGCTTGAAGAGAGTCTGGTTGATTGCTAAAGACCAATGACTTCAAATAACCCCACAAGATATAGTCTAATGGTGTTAAATCACAACTTCTTGGAGGCCATTCAATGTCACAATTTCTTGAAATAATCGAATCTGCAAACTTTTCTCGTAATAATTCGGTTGTTGCGCGTGCTGTGTGGCATGTGGCCTCGTCTTGTTGGAACCAGAAGTTGTCAAGATCAACTTCTTCCAATTTCGGCCATAAAAAGTTGGTTATCATCGATCTATATCGCTCTCCATTGACAGTAACGGTGTTACCAGCTTCATTTCGAAAGAAGTACGGACCGATGATTCCACCAGATCAAAAACCACACCAAACTGTCAATTTAGGTGAATGTAATTGGTGTTTATGAATAATTTGTGGATTTTCTTTGCACCAGAATCGACAGTTTTGTATATTTACCGCACCACTCAGATGAAACTGAGCCTCATCGGAGAAGATGATTTTTTTAAATTGGAGAACGATTATTTTGATAATAAAATTGAATAATTTGTAAACGTTGTTCTTGCGTATATCTCTTCATGATAAAATTGTAAACATTACTGAATACAATGAAAAAAAAGACAGATCATGACATATAACAAATGGGCGAAACGTCATTTAGAAATCATATTACTCTTATTGGAAAACCCTAAATTACCAACATTTTTAAAATATTCAAATAAATTTTTTTTGTTCACACAAAATTAAAATTACACATTGCTAACAGCTCATATATAGCTACCTATTTTTTTGACTGATTATTTACAAATATTTATATCCATCATTTTTTTATGAAATGCTTGCCTTTTCCCCTCTTAGGACAATATCAACCAAGGAAAAAGTCAAGGCTAGAGTTGTTTTTATATTTGATAGATTCTGCCTTATACCGGGACTTGTTGAACTGCATAACTTTACAGTGCAATAAAATCTTGCCTGTATAAGGTCTCAATAGAAGTTGCTATAACGTTGTGGCTCATGTGTGTTTTATTTCAAATAATCTTAGGTACGATAATTATATGCTTCATAATTTATTCGAAACTTTTATGACTACCACGAACTGGAAAAGAAACTCATCCTCGCTTTCACTAATAATTTTAATAATACAAACAGATCCATACACTCTCTCATTTCCTTCCACATCCAGATTGAAAGCCTTGGTCGGAAGAAGTGTTAAGGTTATCTATGTTTCCAAATAGGTTTACGAAAGATTTTTCCAACCTCTCCATCTCGAAGAATGTTTATTTCTGTGCACGAATGCGGCGACCGATCTTAAAAACTTTTTTTGCAGCTATTGAGGTGAATGGCACCACAATCTCTCATCTGCAGTGTGAAGATTTTTCGTATAAGGAATTTGTTATGGATTATATAACGCCGCAGTAATGCGTTGAAATTATTAAAACATATCATTTAAATAATTGTTCAATTGTGAACACACATAATAAATTACGTGACTTTTTTTTGTGTTAATCATATTACTGAGAAAGTTAACCATTCAGCATGTCATTAATAATTTTGAAAATATGCATACACTAGGAGATAAACGAAGACTGAGCGATAATTAAGCTAACGTATACCTGAAAAGATTTATGCAGTGAGGCAGAGTATTGCTGGATGTCTGGGTATTTCTCATCGACGCCGTGCAAAAGAGTGCTCAAGTTTTATAGCACCACCATTTTTGGCAAAAAAATCATTATGAGCGACGAAGCGTACTTCGACTTTGCTGGCTTTGTTAATAAACAGAATAGCCACTATTGGGGCACTGAAAACCCTCAACTGATATACCAAAGACCACTACACCCTTATAAAGTAACTGTATGGTACGGCATTTGGGCCGACACTATCATTGGGCCATATTTCTTTGAGGATGCTGGAGGCAATGCTGTAACATTTACTAGTGACTATTATCGGGATATGTTGGAAAACTTTCTTCTCGATCAATTATGTCTACAGAACAAGACATGTGGGAATCATAGAAAATGGACGTGCTGATTAGTTGGCTGGTGAAACCCGGATTCTTGTGTTCACAGCTATGCCTCACCTATTAATAAAATGGCAAACAATATCCTTAGCCATACGTAGTAACACATACTGGAGTAATAGTGAAATCTTTTTAGCATCTCATTGGTCAACTACCAACAAACCAGCCCACTCAACACATTTACAAAAATTCTGGGCACGAAAACTGCTCCCACCAATAACTTCCTTTTTAGAAACCACAAAGTTGTCAGAAAAATAATTTCTTTTTCTGACAACTTTGTGGTTTCTATTGGGTGTATAACTTAAAAATGCGGGATATTTGGCAAACTTTGAAAAAAAACTTTGTTTATTTTGAAAAATTGTTACTTGTCCATCGGAAGCCACTCCTTTTTCTCATCTTTCTGGCAACATATGGATTCCGCGCCAAAAAAACTGCTCCGGTTT
The DNA here is from genome assembly GCA_958298945.1 of Atherix ibis. NCBI lineage: Eukaryota > Metazoa > Arthropoda > Insecta > Diptera > Athericidae > Atherix > Atherix ibis. The sequence goes on from OY282609.1 coordinate 35,661,347, forward strand.
TGAGGCCAAGAATGAATCGAGCCAATTTTTGATGCCCTGTTCTGAAGTGAAGCGTATTCCGGTGAGGGCGTTTTGCATGGATCTAAACAAATGGTAGTCGGACGGGGCAAGGTCTGGGCTATAAGGCGGGTGAGGCAAAACTTCCCAGCCACCGTTTTCTAAATAATTTTTAACCGGTCTTGCAACATGAGGCCGAGCGTTGTCATGATGGAAAATTATGGCTTCGTGTCTGGTCGCATATTCCGGGCGTTCTTCGGCCAATGCTCGCTTCAAACGGATTAATTGTATTCGGTAGAGGTCGCCTGGTATCGTCTGGCCCGATTTCAATAGCTCATAATAGATCACACCCTTCTGATCCCACCAAATACAGACCATTACCTTGGCGCCATGTATATTTGGCTTTGGCGCCAAGGTAATTTTTTCGTCATATGGGACCCAATTTCCTTGCTTTTGGATGAATCCTGCTGCTTTCAAACGTTTTGAAATGGCTGCTTGAGTGACTCCCGATAATTTTGCAATTTCTTCTTGAGTTCGACAACAGTCTTCGTCGAGTAATGCCTCCAAATCTTCATCTTCAAACTTTTTTGGCCGACCTGGTCGTTCTTTGTCTTCCGTGTCAAAATCACCACTTCTGAACCGCACAAACCATCTCTCGCACGTTGAAATCGATGGAACATATTCAGGATAAGCTTCGGTGAGCAATCAATGTGCTTCAGCTGCACTTTTTTCAAATTGAAGAAGTAAATCAACACTTCCCGCAAATGGGACTTTTTTGGTACGAAATTCGACATTTTTGAAGCAAAAAAAAACTTCGTTGTTTACACTATTTAGTTCAATGAATAATCGAGAATGAATGGCAGATGTTTAACCTCCAAAATGCCATATGAGTTATTATTAACACAAACCATATGTAAAAGTTATGCCATCTGTTGTCAATCCCGCGTTTTTAAGTTATAAACCCAATATTTTCATACTAAAGCTTTAAATACTTGACACTATTATACGTGTATATATTAAAACATTTATATTTCATTAGCAATGATAAATCCAATTATACTACAAAAATTAATTATTTTGTGTAGATTTTTAATAGGGAAAACAGTCGATTGACTTGCTTTTACAATACATTTATATGTGTATGAATCTGAAAGTTAGTTTGAGTTTTTCTTGTAATACAATATCATATTTTACATGAGTAATAAAATATTAAATGTATTATCCAATCTCTGACCTATCATATTTGGTTTTTTATATATTCTCTAATATGATATGGCAAATACAAATTTTCATAATTTTATTTAAGAAAACAATTTTTCGAAGAGTAGATGGGCTATCTGAGTGCAAATCAATATGAATATTTGAATACTTTTTTTTTTTGGTAAACAAAATTGCTGTTGCTCAACAAAGGGTATTGTTCCACGAACAGAATAGGATATTATTTCTCTTATTTACCTTTATTTGTAATAGGATAAAATGTAAATATTCAGCATTAAATGACTTTCGAAATCTTCGAAATTATACAAAGCACAAAAATTCGAAATAATATTCAAATAAAATTGTCTCTGAAAGCAACGTACTCTATCCCTTTTTAGAATATTTTACTTAAAATTCAACATTGATGTGAAAGAATCTTTTTTATATGTTCATATTATTGATACTGTTCTTAAGCAAATTTTGTAAAAAAATATTTTGGGAGTTTATGTAAAAGTATCAAAATCTGATTACCTTAAATTTACGTGGAAAACGTAGCAGATAAATGTAGATAGTTTTACAATTGGATTTATTTTAAGAGCAATAAACTCAATTTAATATTATTTTTTTTGGGAACATTTTTTTTATACTATCTGCGATATTTAACTGAAAAATAAATTTTACATACGAGCATAAATCCAATTTATGAAAAAGTTGTTGAGTAAATATCATTGTTTCCGCGGAGAGTCTTATCAACTCTTATAATATTTAAATAGTCACTCAACATGCCATAAATACGTGAAATTTAATATTTTTTGGAGCATATGTATAGTTTGTATACATTTTAACCTCTTTAAAGTTATTTTACTAAAAATTGTTCAGTGCAGCTTGAATCAGTATTTCTTTAATTGTGGAAGTTTACAACTCATAAATGGTTTTGACGAATACATTGAATTCGAACCACTATTTCAAAGACACAAAGGAATTTCTGGACAAAATCTCATCCAAAGGAATGAAGTGTTTAATCCTTTATTAAAATCATTTACTTCATTTTATGAATGCTTCAATATTCTATTACTAAAAAGTTTCGAAATTATTCATCTTCATGCAGGATACACGATGATATTCGAAAAAGAATGTGAAATGATTCATAGTTAGAATTCAAGTCCCTGAATAATACATAGAAGACTAGCAAGACCCAGGTCTCTCGTACAATATATGTTATAATATCGATGTTATTGGCGTATGGTGAATGCTGGCCAAACTTTATGAGGATCATGCTTACTACTGACTCCGGCGGGTCATACCGCTTGGTGGCTGTTCGGTTATGAAAGAAGAGGTTCAGGATCCTCAGCGGCGTGTACTGGCCTTGAACAGAATGTATGAAATTTGGCAAAGTCGATGGGATGAGAGTGTGAATGGCAGATGGACGCACATTTCAGATGTGTGATTTGCCTCTGCGTATGGATTTGAATTTGGTCTGTATATTGGGTATTTACTCACTGGACATGGCAGTATGAATGGGTTCTTATACAGGTGTAGTGTGGCTGCGGAGGCTAGATTTCCTTATGGGGTGGCGAAGTAGAGTACCAAGCTCATTGAGTGTGGCTTGTACGGGAATTTTCGTGACTTAGGTGCATGTGGAATCGTGGTGAATGATGAGATTGTGGATATGAGTGGATTGACGAATGCCCTAATAGATTTGCCGGGGCAATTTTTGAGAGGATACCGAAAATGGTGCATGAATGAGTGTGTGGCTACAACCGTGTGAAAGATTAAGGTCGATTCCGGTTGTTCTTTCGGGTCTTGACAAACCCGCGTACCTGCGCTGGTTTAGCGGTGCCTAGGGATTTACAAGATTCCTGACGGTAGCTCAATGAGCGGAGTACGTATACAAACCGAAGTACTCTTAAAACAAAAATTGGACCACGGGAGTGGGGGTGCACCATGCTGTTGGAACACACTGTTCCCGACATTGGTGAGGCACTTAGGCAGCAACGTAGTCGCTGTGATTGAGACCCATATCGTGGGTATGATCTACGGATTGCTAGTAAGAGGTACTGGTAATTATCTCGGGCACTGCACTGCTTATGACAGTAGAGGTTTAGATAGGCTTCGCCACTAACAGTTGGAGTAATCAGCTTGTAATTGTTACTGACTGTAAACTGCCAGTAATGATAGTGCGTTAATTGAGCGTAACTCAATTCCTAAAGTCGTAGGCGACTCGTAGTTTTAAGTTTAAAGACAATTAAGTTGCGTTAAATAATATATTATATACGAGTACTCCTGAGTCATTAGATATTTTTGTCGTATCATGAAAAAAAACGCATGATCACGAATGTGGTTTTTTTTTGTCAGAAGTCATTACAAAACTTGAATAGTTCTAAAAATGATTCAAATACTTTTATTCTTCTTCGTACACTATTCAATTATTATTAAAGTTGATGAAAAATTGGTACAGCTGCTGCCTATTTTCTAACATTTTTTCTGTCGACAAATATATTGCTGGTTTTACTGTAGTGAAGCCTATCTGATATTAGGCCTAGAAAGATTGAAGTGCCAGTCATCCGGAAAATAGATGGAAATTGTCTATTCTTTTGGCTTGAGATTTTTGGAGACGAAAAAAATAAGGATAATAAGTAGATGATCGATGATGTTATGCAACGACAATAAATACGCAGTTCTAATTAAAATTTGCATTGGAGGTGCGTGTTTAGGCACAAAAAATATTGCAATTTTGAATTAAAGAAAAACTTCTGTATATTAAAAATTGTGTGTTTTGTCATGGAAGCAACTTTGAATTAGTCAGTCTAGCCATTGGCGTATCTTGTTAGGCGATTAAAAGCGAGACTAGTTCTAAAAAGTGATCGAAATCATCCTTTCCAAGACGGTGAAAATTGTTGTCAATTTCTTCCTCGGTAACCACCATCGAATAAATTTTCGTATGCACCATCCACTGCATACGCTGGAAGATTCTTGTTGTCGACGCTATCGCTATCGTCCAATATCAGCCACATTACTACGACCGCTGCTCCCATTGCTTCACTTCGTTATCGTTGCTGCACTTTGTTTTCGTTGCTGCACTTCGTTTTTGAATTATCCTATTTTCCATTTTTTAATATATTTATTATTTCTTTTCATGTTGTTTAAATTGTACAGCAAAACGCAAAAAATATAGAAGTGAAAATCGAACAGATTATGAATGGGTGAACTTTTATCGAGATCTTATATAGTTTCTGCTCGAAAATTGTACGAAGGTTCTAGTCCGCGTTTGAGACATTTTCATTTTTACTCGAAAAAACTCGAACAAAAATGTCCGAGCTATGGCAATAATTTTCATTGATCAAATTGTGTAATCGGTGTTAAAAATTTAGTCCAATTGGACGAATTTGAGACGAATATTTAGCTCAAATAAATAGAGCATTTCTCAATAGTCGAATCGTAGCATTAAGTGATGAACCCCTTAATCGTAGCATTAAGTGATGAACCCCATTGACACCGCGCTATTTTTGATTTGTCAGTCGACAAATCACATTTAAAGTTTCTTCGATGCTTAGTACAGGCAACATGTCTTCTTCAGTTGGCAGGACGTCCAACTCGTTTATTTGTGTCATTTTTGAGCAGCTCATCAAACTATTCTACTAATCGTCTTAATATACCCTTCCACTTGGAAATCAAATTACCCTATTTACTGCGTCATGATGTATATATTATAACATGACTATCGAAATTAAGTCTCTCAATGTGCTCGCGTGTTCTTATATTTAAAGTAATCTAATTCTAACTCTTTAAAAAAAATTTATTTGTAATTGCAATTAAAACATTTTTTCTTGAATAAGTTTTAATAATTTGTTTTTTAAAAAGATATTCATGGCTTAATGTGGTGTTAGAGAGAGGACTCTAACACCACATTAAGCCATGACCAATTTGAATTAAAATCGACTTATCCTAAAATGACCTTTAGGATAAGCATTACATAAAGGAAATTGTCTTTGCGGGTACTACTTTGCTTACTCGAGTAGTTTGGTCCTTTTAAGGTGCCGTATGATGTTGATCATATCAATAACAGTTTTTATCTGAGTATGTTAATGTAAATGCAAGCGTTAATTGGGTTTAGCTTCTTTCTTTCTCAAATCATCACAAACCGAATCTATTTGCAAATCACGTTGGATATCTTTATTTCTTATGTATCATGAAGTATTTATTATCTCATGTAGTATTTTTATATGGTCTCTATATTGGGCTTGCTTGTACAATCCCATACTTGAATACTACGAGTATACAACCAAACCAGCTTAAGTATTTGGTTATAAATGAAGATTTTATTCTTCATTGAGAGCCCAGAAGTTCTCCCCAGCAGCCAATACAATTTCCTATATATATAATTGAGATCATTTTTATCCTTCTTTACATGCTCTTTCCACTTAAGTTTGCATTCAAATGTCATAATTAGATACTTAACTGTATTCGCATAAGGTACAATTTGTCAATTAATGATAGCTTCATCTAAATTCGTCCAGTTGTTATATTAGTTATTTCATCCTGGAGCTTTTTATTGTCTCTTTCAATAAATGAATCCATCCTTATTATTACGGTATTGTCTGAAAATGTATCCATTAATATTTCATCATTTTGTGGTATATCCCTTGTATAGAGTAATTACAGTAGAAAGTCCAGAACGCTCGCCTGAAGTAGCCCTGCTTTTATATATTTTAGGTCAGAATATTCTGACTCTAAACAGCCTCTCTGAAATATATGCGAAGAGATCAATTTAAAGAATTGTTTTAGGAGATATCAATGAAGTCTTTATATAAGCCTTTTAGGAGATATCAATGAAGTCTTGATATTTTAGGAGATATCAATGAAGTCTTTATATAATTGTCAAATGCTTGCGCATCATCCAGGAAGATTGCTGGACACACCTTGTCCTCGTCTAGAACTTTTTCCACTTTATTTATAATTCTATGTAATTAATGTATAGTGGAGTGTTTTTCTCTGAAGCCAAACTGATAAGTTCGGATGAGATTTTGGTAATTCTTGACATTATGAATAGAAGAGAAATCGGTCGTTAACATGTTACGACTTTCGTTTTGGATTAAACATGTGGTGCACTTTAATAATATGTAGTAGCTTCTTCAAAATTGACTTTATCTTTTCGACAAAATAAGAGCTTAACTGAAGTTCCTGCTTAGGAACTTCAGTTATGCTTATTACTGACTTCGGCGGGTCATACCGCTTGGTGGCTGAAGTTCCGACAAAATAAGAGCTTAACTGAAGTTCCTGCCATCATAAACTGATAAAGTCATTATTGTTATTATATTTATTAAAATTATTCAGTTAATAAAATAATCTAGAAAAGGTGCATGACCCATTCTAGTGGAAGCAAGCGTTGCATTTATCAATGTTAGACAACTTTACCGTTTTATAGAGGAACGTATGGGAATGATATGCCATCTGTGCCGTCGCCTTACTAAGAGGTGAGAAACCTGGTTGGCATTTTAAGGCATGCAGCCAATGTACCCATCCCATCTTCCACCGGTGTTTCCAGAAAGCAACCGGTTTAGAATACACAGAATATTGCAGCGCTACGACGTGAGAAAGATTCAGCATAAAGAAAATTCTCCCGTTTTTCAAGCACGGCAAATTAATTCGAATTAAGACTCAGAACTGCGAGAGCCAAGAGAGTTGTGAAAAGGGTCAAGTATACAGTTTTAAATAAGTTTACTGCCTTAATTGACTCCAGGTCCTCATCAAAAGAAGTAAGAAGGGTTATTAATCGCATTCTTGGCGGACCAAAAAATAGTATAATCCAGTCAATGAGGCCAGAGAATGCGATTATTACAGACTACCATTCAATTGTTGAGAAACTGCTTAGTACTTGGGCTTTATTTTCTACGAACGGCCACTTGACGAATGTCTCTTTTCTAAGCCCCGGCTCTTTCTACCCCGTAGATTCCATGAAAGTCCTGAGTATTTCCATTACTCGTGACGGAAGATGGAATTTACAGATGAAAAATACTATTACCAAAATCAATGCTATCCACAGGGTAGTTGAAGTTTTGGTTAGTACTATAAGGTAAGGCAGGATGAGATTATTAGAGTAACTAACCTATTCCCTTACTTTTTTTTTTCACAAATACCAGAGTAAGGGATTGTCAAATCAGCTGTTAACCGTTGCATCTGACTAGCCAGTGGAGCTCATCGGACTTCTCCCATCTCTCTGTGTCGTAATAAAGCCCGAACCAGATACATTTATAAAAATCTTTGCTGTGATAATTATGCTCTCCATAATTTAGTCAAAACTATTATAACTACACCCAAATCGGAAAAAAAATTCATCCTATTTATCACTAATAATTTCAATGTTAGAGAACATCTCTCCCTCGACTCCCAAACTTCCATTCCACATCTCGATTGGAAGCCATAGTTGGGTATAGTGATGAGAATATCTACATCCCTAAAAAGGTTTAAGAAAGCTTTAACCCACCCGTCTACCTACAGGAAACTTGTTTTCGAACAATTAGGCCAGCTCAAAAAATATGTATTCCTTTTCACGGATATGGTGACAAACCTTAATACAATGTCATTTGCAGTTATTGAGATCAATGGACCGGTGGAGTCTTTTAGTATAGGAATCCGTATAGGTTTTGGATATATTAATCAGTACCATCATCTTCACTGACAGCCAAGTCGTCCTCAACGCTATTAGCTGCCCATTGAATAATCCTGCACTCAATGAGATTCAATGTAGCCTACACAACAATTGAAATATCGAGTTTTGTTTGATGCCGGGTCATATGGGAATTATGGAAAATGAACGCGCTGATCAGTTGGCGGGGAAAAATCTCCGGCGTCCTATGCTCTCAGCTATCACCAATATGCCTCGCCTATTAACAGAATGGCAAACAATATCCTCAGCCATGTGCAGAAAGCCATACTGGACTAACAGTGAAAGCTTTTTAACATTGACCAACTACCAATAAATCAGTCTACTCAACATCCTTATGCAAAATACTGGGCACGAAAACTAGTCTCAACTATGAGTATAATCTCGGAAACCAGATTCGTCCTCTCTGCCAATTCTGTAGCGTCCTACTAATTATTCTACACATTTTAAGTGAATGCCAGCAAACTAAGAATTTCATTCCAAACAGGGTTCCTCCAATTATGGGCTCACTTCTCAGTCAATTTTTTAACATGATCAAATTTACTAACATTATACATAAAATTTAACTAAAATAGACCGGACTCCCAAAAAAAACTGGTAACGTCCATTCACACGATACTTGTAGTTACCAAATGGCTTCACGGTCGTGGTGCTATGAAAATGGGCGCTAGCTTATGTCTAAGGGACCTTACATACAAACAAACAAACAGACAAAATAATCTAGAATTATGAAGAACTCATTTTTATATATTTTAGGTTATTTTTAATAATAATAAAATTATTAAAAAATGACAAATATATACGTTGTCACGAAAATAATTTTTATTAAAATGCGATTTCGATTATGAAAATACAAATATCAAAATCTGTGACATTCTGATGCTCCAGGCCAGTAAAATTAAGACAGCTTAAATAAGGTAGTTCCTATTTTGCTTGGATAAATAAGAAATCATTCAATTTTGTTATTTATTTTGGAATGCAAGAAACTGATATTATCAATAAGCAAATGTAAGTTGGTGGTTGGCAAATGATATGGGGTTGCGTTTGCGGTACACTTTGGATGGAATCAGGACAATTGATGGTATTGCGCATACTTTTGATTATATCCAAAAATGTACGTTTTAGCTTTCATCTAATTATTGTCAAATAAATTCTTGATAATGATCCTAAGTATATAGCCCTAACAATCCAAAATTCATTACTAATAATAATATCGAAGTTTCGAATATTGTTCATTTGTCTCACCGATATACAAAATAGATATAAGGTATTTTTTGATGCACATCAAATAAATCTATTTACGGTTTTAATACAATAAACTTTGCTGTCCGCTACTATCAACTAATAATCCACAATAGCATCATTATCACAATTTTTAATTTTTTTTTAATAAAATCAATTATATTTGCTCATTATGATAAAGGATAAGTACGAAAATAAATATAAAGTACAATAAATACTTAATTTCTAAAATTCTATTAATTTCCAAAATCTTTGAATAGAAAGTTCAAAGTATTAATTTTATCGACTTCCTAAGCCGCCAAAAGAATCAAATTACAAGTTATACGAAATACATATGCCAGTTTTTATCAAATTTTTAATAAATCAAACTACAAATAGGATCTATCTGCGAATAATATCGTATCGGAAATTCCAAGAAGTAAGAAAAGAATTGAATGATATTTTCCTCAACTTTGTTTTCAGGTTATATCAATTTTTCTTCTTTCTCTCAGATTTGTTTTTCTGAATTCGATATTATATATAAATTGAATCGACCATTCCTTCTCTAAGTATATTTTAGCAAAATCATCTTTTCTGGTTGAAATAAATCATTGCAATCCCTAAAGGATATTTCGACAGGATTCAATTTCGATAAACTCAAACTCAAAAAAAAATACATATCTTAACAGAAAAACATTTCACAATCGTATAAAAACAATAACAAAATATAAAATGTATATTTTTTTAATGAAAAAAAAAGAATCAATTCTATAACTTATATGTGGTGAATTTTTTTTTGGCAATTTCTATCATAAAATGTGAATTTATTATTACTTAAACATATTTTCTTATCATTTTGATGTTTTTAGAGATTCGATTAGAATTGTTTTTTCCTTTAATAAATAAATATATTAGGAAAATCTAAACAAAAAAGTAAGGTATATTAAGAAGATAAAGTATGGGAAAAAAAGTAGGCAGGAAAATTAATTTTAGAAAAAAATTACATTAGGTTATTTGTTCGTTTGGAAGGATTTTAAGCATATGTTATGGGTCACATTTTAGTGCTACGTACGAGTATGTAGCTTATCAAGAGTTACTAAGCCAGATCATTAGTCAGAGATTGTTAGATTTTGCAGTTTTAATTGATTATTTGTAGGCGCACAAGATTAAGAAAAGGATCATTCCATTGGGAAAGTTATTCTGGTAAAAGTAGATTTTAGTTTTGAAAGAGTTAGTTTATTCTCTTATCTGGAGTAAATAGTCGTAGAAGATAACAATATGAAGAAATTAATTCGCTCACGACTGCTGGCAGCTCATACAATCATTTCGGTAATAATTTAACTAAAAAATTGTGTTAAATATAATTATACAATAATAATTAATAAAATTTATGAATTTTTTAGACACAAATGAACATATACGAATTCAATAAGTTTATTAAGAATTAATTTCACTTATAGTAGTGGAGTATTCATGGTGAATAAGTAGTATGTAAGGCAGCTAAACTCATCCTATAACTACATCTCCCTCTTGCTTGAGGTTTTATGGCTTTATACAGTGGCAACATAGTAATTCTGTTAAAATATTTAGACTTTGCTTGATTTCCAACTGAAGAAAAAATATTAAATAGCGCATTTTCTGTCATTATTTATAACCTCATACCGCTTAGAGGATCGAGGATGCCGTTCATATGATTACGATACAACGTAAATTCGATGGATAGGTAGATTCGATGGAATGATTTGCAAATTACGCACCATCTACGCAACACCTCTCATTCGAACGTCTTACAATCGCTGTTCAGACTCAACTAAAACTAAAACTAAACTAAACTCTTGAGAGAGAGCAGCGCTCGGATTCATACTCTCTGCAACAGGTTTTCTGAAATCTTATAGAATACAATAGAGCCATGCTGTTGTTGGTAAGAACCCTTAGACATGTGCCAAAGGCCATTTTATAGCGCCACGACTGTGAGGCCATTTATCTGAGAGAGACTGGTCTGTGGTTAGTAGTATAGAATATAAAGAATTTTGTAATATTTTATGGAGCAGTTTAGTATGTTGTAGAAGTTTAATTAGGAGACTAGGGAGTGGAGTTGTTAGGTCCAGGAGCTACATAATCTTGGTTATATGGCATTCATAGAGCTTTTTTTCATAACTTCCAATCGTCCCTTATACCACACGATTGGCATAAGGGACGATTGGAAGTAACGAGTAGGAGCAGTATTTCCAATCCGGATTCTGAGGAGCTTCCGCGCCCAGAATTTTGGTATAGATGTTGAATATATTGGTTTATTGGTGGTTATCTAATAAGTCGACAAAAATGTGTCGCTATTAGTCCAGTTATCGTGTCTGTTTATGGCTAATGGTGTTAGTTGCCATTCTGTTAGTAGACGAGGTAGATTAGGAATTACTGTGATCACTAGTCGACGGAGTGTTTCTCCAGCCAACTTGTCAGCACTTTCATTACCCACAATTCGCACATGCCCCCAAGAGAAACTCGACACTCCTATTGCCAAGTAGGCTTTGAAGAATTGCGCTAAGTAGTGGATCACTCGATGGGCCACAAATGGCTTTACGGCGGCAAGGATGTCGCTAAAAATAATAACGCTCTGTTGGCTAGGAATATTGGTCACAATTTCAATTGCTGTTTTGATGGCCCACAGCTCCCCGTAATATAGAGCTGCGCTATAGGGGAAGATTCTACAACATAGTGCGCGGGTGCTGCAGCTAAAAAGTTCTATGGCCGAAAAAGATGTATTATCGGTGTCAGCGTCGGCATCGGTGAATAACAGTCGAAGATCTTTTAATCCGTCGAACTGTTCAAGGAAAAGTTTCTTATATGTGGACGGATCAGTACTAGCCTTCCTAAGCCTGTCAAGAGAAGCAGCCACTTTAAACTTTGCTACCAACCAAGGTTTTCAATCTGGGTGTGGAAGGGAAGTTTGGAAAACGAGGTGGAGGATGGATGAATTGCTTTCAAAGTGGGATATTAATAAGGATAAAATGTTTTTGATTAAAGGGGGTAGTTTGGAAGGTATAGGTTTTTGTACATTAAATTTAGGCAAGATTTTTGAAAATTGAAAAATTTGGGTTTTCGATAAGTTTCTACCAGTAACGATTCCACCGGAAATGTCTGATGTGCTCCACTGGCTAATCTAATGCAACGGTTTACCGCTGCCTCGATTACCTTTTTACCTGCTATTGACACACTGACACATATATAGAGTAAGGTTCCGTCCAAAAGGGCGTCGGTTCATCTAATTGCCTCACCTTGCCTTACCTTACTTTTGCTGCTGATTAAAATTTTAACCAATCGGAGAATGAACCCATATTTCAGTGTAGGAACGAAGGTGAGGTCAAGAAAAAGTCGGTAAGCCATCGTTTAGAAGAGTGAAGCTCAATAGAGTTGAGCTGTTCCTTGAAGATTTTCCGAACAGGTTCTTGGGGAACTCCAAGCATGACTGTGGGTATTGAAATCTACAATGTGGACTTTTTGAGAGGTATTTACGGAAATAAGGATTGTCAGAAAATTTGTTGAAACGTGAATTTAAGAGTAGGATATGGAGAGGTGTATGCGGAAATCTATACTACCTCTTTTGTTGTTGTTGATTTTGTTGAAAAATCAATACTGGTATTTTTATAAGAATGGTTGTTTGTAGGAGTGAGGTAATTTGGTTTCTTACAAAGCAACTATATTTGGAGAGTACTGATTTACCAGCAGGCTCAGAGCCTCTAGGTTATTAAGGAACCCGTAGATGTTCAATTGCAAAATGGAACATCTGACGTTGTTTCTTACACGATTTCTATGAATACTTACCATAGTAGGCAGTTAAGTAAGCTAAAGACTAGGACAGTAATCTGCCCAGAATTAGTGTTGCATAAAGGGAGAAAAATATGGTGGAGAAGAACTGGACTGTGAATCTGTGAACCATTAGAAGTTTGCCGAAAGGTATACCACTTCCTATTCATCAGATGTCAGGCTCGTACTCTTAGAAAAAACGTAGTAATGACTTCATTTTTTGGTATATGTTTAGAACGGTGTTGCGATCCTATCTCTATACAGGTTTTTCACCATGCTAATTAGTATGGCAACTTATTCACTGGTTGGATGGGGGTAGGTTCAAAGTGTTTGGGAATTTGAGTGCGGGGATTTTGATAGGGTAGTAATTGATTTACCAGAACAGGCGTGGATTTCTGTATTTATAATAGGTTTTTTGACAATTGGCATTGTCAGCAAGTTTTTTTGGAAGGAGAGGGTGCAATTTTTTTGGATAGGGAATGAGATGGTGGCAATGGTGAGGTTGACGAAGTAGACGTTGGTGGCAATGATGAGGATTCTGATGTTTTGACAGAATGATATGGCGATCGGACTGCTTTTGCAGAGGAGATGTTTGACTGTATTGTGGAGGCATCTATTTAATTTTTTTTGAAAATTATTGTTGCTGTAGCCGAAAAAAATTTTTTGTCCATCATTACTTTGAGAAGAGTTTTTCTCTCAGCGTAAGAATGGCAGCAACTGTCTTCTGAGGTGTGAATATCTAGTTTTCAGTTAACGCAAAGACTCATGTACATGGCTTTTTCGGCAAGTCCACAACTGGCACATACCTCCGAAGCCTTGCAGTGTTTAGTTGTCTGACCCAGTACTTGGCACTTGCAACATCTTATGGGGTTTGGGTAGTAAGGTGTCACTTCAAATCTGTGGAAAGTATGTTGATATTGGAAGCAAGTTCATAGGTAACAAAGATCAAAACAACAATACCCGTAAATGATTGGGTACTGTCGCGCGTAGATATTATTTTCCTAGCCTCTACCACGTTGTAATCTATGAGGTTGCTAACGATTTCCTCCTCAGATGTAATCGCAAGCCATTTGGTCGGTGACTTTATTCTGAAGGGAGGTGAAATTAATTAATTTGCTTAGTAAAGAGAGATTTGTGTTCGTTTGGTTTGTGGTTGTTGTGATTGTGATTTATATGTTATTTTTTGATTTTGTGGTAGAAGCGTCGAAAATAGAAAGGGATATACCTGTATTCGGTAGCAAAGGGGGCTCCGGTGCGCTGACGTCCATGTCCGAGTCCATTGTTATGGCTTGCAGTTGCAACTAACACAAAATTTTCACTACACACGCGATGGAAATAAACTATGAAAAAAGAACAAAGCACTGATGAATTCACTTGGAAAAAAAATAACTGAAAACTATTTAGACTCGATCACCAAATTTATGGAAGAAAATAAGTACGTCCGCACTAGTACGCAGTGTGGATGGGAATGCGAGGAGAAAGAATAGTAGTGGTGAAAATAATCGACGAACAGTTATCCCAGAAACACAGCATCACGCAAATGATAATATTTAGGCATACTGTGGTGCATTAGCGAAAATACGCATTTCAAGTAATAAAAAAGGTTCAAGAGGAAGAAAACAATGAAAAAAAGCCCTGCTTATAGCCTTAATATAAATAGAGACTTAATTTTAGTCTACTCAATACCAGACGGTGGTCCTATAGGGTGTTTTTGGTGGCTACAAATCCCGTACACTGTTTATCCACTGAAAAAAAGTCAGTGTATGCTATAATATGGCTTTGAGTTATAATATTTAGATTACTTTCCAGACAACAAAATTCTATGTCCCCTAAACCTGTAGATGCTATATTTTCCTCCAATTGATACATATATTTGTATAATTATAATTATTATAAATAGAATAATTCCCCTTTCAAAAAAATATAACACATTGCAAAACTGGACTTACCATATACCAGTTTCAATAACAACGACAGATATGAGTCCTCATGGATTCTTTGACATGGATCTTCTCAAGTCCTCAGATAATATTTTTGCGAACTTTTAACTACCGTTAAAAGGCGTTTCCTCCAAAAAAATCTTAAGGCCCTACCTTGAGGATTTAAGATTCTGCAGCCTGTCTAACAATACTACCGTAATTACCGATTATGCTTAAAATTAACCTTAATGGACTGCGGTAGACATGTAATACGTATAAATATTGGAATATGGTGCATAGAAATTCTAGAATGGTTACATTTTTGATTCCATAAGACGGAGCATGTCCTACCTTTAATGGAGCGACGTCGTTAGCTGGGACGTCCTAGACCGGACTCTCGATTAATGCGCCGTTCATAATAATGAGAAGCAATTCTTTATTAGTAGACAATTTTAGAGACGAAATGTACTTTAATTTCAAAGGTTCCCTCCTATGCTCTGAACTATATACATATGTGACATATAATTCTAAAAAGCTATCCTAAAAGCCATCTCTTATTAAGGTATCACACTTAATTTTTACTAGCAGGCTTTTCTGCCTTTTCATTTCAATAGAAGTTAAAATAAATTACATAGTAAACTGTATAAAGCTAATGAACAAAATAATATGTTAACAAAAGAAATTTTAATCGATGACTGATTAAAATAAATAAACTCAAACGATAAGCATATTTAAACAAAAAGCGAGCATTCAACTGAAACCTTATAAACAAAAAGAAATTTTAATAATTTCTTATTCATAAAAACAAACTTATCTGAATTTATAGTCTTCGTAGCTATATAATAAAAATGAGTTTCTATAAAATGTAATGTAAAATAACTGCAAACGGAGATGAATAACTATTAGAGAATAAGGTAGGGTATACAATAAACTTGTAACCAAACACTATCCAGATTTATAATAGATCAAAATCTTAGTAGCTATCTAATCAACGTAAAAAGATTTTCTCTTATCTATATATAAGGATTTAACTAGTTTCCAATATTGATAGAACATTATTTTTGAGGAAAAAACAAAAACAAAAATTAAACTCATATATTTTCCAAATACCACTTACCCTAGCTTAGAAAATTAATAAAAAACAGTTTACGAAGAGAGTAGCATCTTCTATCATCGTCATCTGTTCTTTACTTTAAGATTTAATCTGAATTTCATTGTTCTGTTTTTCGTTCGCTTAGTTATACACAATTTTATATAGAATCCTTTAAAAAAAACTGTTGCTATTCAAGTTTATACTCTAAAGTAAAATAATAATATGGCTATAATAATAAAAACAAATTGATATTAGACCATTCTCGACCCACATCTATTTATGTCAGAGTGTGTATGCATATATTTCTTATAGTCAGAAAAGGAAAAATCGTTTGAAATAAATTTTCATGCGTTTAAATCTTAAATTGTTTGCCTATAAAAACCAATAAAGGATGTATCATTATAAAAATGAAAATATATTATATGAGCGCTTATCTTTATGATGTCTGATTAAAATAGATAGCTATCCCCGCACTCTACCATTTGGAAAACAGAACGATAATCAAAAATAAATAGAATAAATTCTTAGATATTTATTTTAAGTATAAATCGTTTATTGCTGACGAACGACACCGATAAGTACCTAAATCACTTTTAAGATGTACATAAAATTGTTCATAAAATTTTTGAAATCTTCCAATTTAATGATGCCATTTATGTAAAGTTTTTTTGATATGGATTTCCACCATTTATTATTACTAATAAAATAATAAACTCTATTATTTATCAGTTATTTTTAATGTTTTAAAAAAGCCATTATTTAACTAAAAGGGTTAATTCTATTAATTTGAGTTTTTTTTCTTTTCAAACGAAATATATGTGAAATATGACTTACGGTAAGATGTAAATTGAAAGGAAAATATTTAATATAAATAAGGAGTTTTCAATTTTTTGATCACACATTCAATATTTTTTCATAATTTTTTTTACATTGCTGCATTTATCTTGAAAATAGGTATTCTTACATTTTTATTTTTAATTTTTGTTTTACTTTTTATAAATATTTTACTTTATGAGAATCTAGTTATTATCCTTAATTTAAAAGAAAGTTTTGGTCAACAACATTGTTAGCCTTATTACATTTCATACTGTTCCCGTCATAGTATACTGACCTAAAGCAGGTCAAAGTACTGCTAATACTTGATGCCATGCGATGAGAGAAGATGGGCATTCTTGTAAGCTCCGTTCAGTATAAATATTACAGTTTATTATTCCTTCAACAAAAGTTCATCGCCTTTAAGCCTGTAGCTATCTATTTTTTGCTAAATTATAGACCGCTTTAAAAAGCAGACTGGTTTTTTTTGTATCTTCCATTGCCGCAGTTAAAGAAAAATTTACACTATGAGTTTTACTAATATTACGTTAAAAAGATTATTTTTTGCTAAGAAAACCTGACACATTTTCGGTAGACAAGCGTCTTTTATATGTGACTTTAATTCTTCTATTAATATTAACTAATAATTCATCTTTTTGCTTACAAATATTCCAAGTACATATTGCAGATTAATTATTTTTCTTGTTGCAGGGAACTTTTCGTAAAAAAATAACATTTAATTTTTATTATATTGTATTTATTAATTATAAAATTTTTTTAAGCGAAATATTAGAAAAGTATAATTTTTTTTTCTTGTTTATTAGTTACTCAATGGCTTAGCATTTGTAAGTATAATTTATATACAGCAGCATTTGCAACGATCCCATTTACATAGTGCAATATTAGAACCTTTTATAATTCTTCAGCCATTTTTAAAAAAATAATTTGAGCGTAGTTGTCTTTTTCAATTTGACATCAATCTGAGCATAGTTGACATATCAATTGGACATCAATATTCTATAAAAAGAAAATAGAAATTTATTAAAAATTAAAACGACAAAGTTTCATAAAAATTGAAAATAGAAAATGGAGCCTTTAACCATGAACCTAATTATTTAGTACCAAATATATATTAAAAGTTGTACTTAACGTAATTTCCTACAATAAATTGATTTTCTCCATTACATTATAATTTATTAATATTCGTGGAAGACGGAGCGTTCCTCATTAGGATTGAACGGTGGAGAAAAGAATATCTATATTTTGCAGTACGTCCGAAAAAGTAATTAAAAATAAATACTTATTTTTGTATGGATAAGGCATTATACTTAAGTGTCATCTTCTTCATATTCGGTTGTTTCTTTTTCCTTTTAACACTGATTTGTATCAAATATTGATAGTTTTTTTCTTTTTAAGAAGACTTTTTTATAAAGTATCCTCAAAGAAGCTTTATTGTTGTTCGCTTGTTTATTTAGAGTGACCCTCCACTGTTTCAGTCGGGGACACTTATACCATATTAAGGTCCGTTGTGATACCACAAATGATATGAAATGATATGAAAATGGTGATAGGTATTTAGCATAGGACCATGCCCTAGTGGGATTCACATCCACGACCATTTGAATGGTAATCTACTACGCTAACGACTACGATATCGGGCCGACAAAGAAGCAGCATAACAGATGATTATTCTTCTCCAATTTGCTCATTTTAATTATATTACTGGACTACTTCAACCATGTTAAAACTCAATACTGGTTTATTCATCAGTAAGATTTCGTTTGGATTAGAAATTTATTATAACTACTTTTTATAGGCAAGATAAGCCAGAAAAAAAAACGATCTACAGGTCAAAGAAAAAAGAAGTACTTTCAATGTGCCAAGAGAATTATCTACAACCATAAACAGATACGGTTAATTGGTTTATGTAATTAGATAAATGAGACCATATTTACAAGATCGTTGCAAGGCACTCTTTAAGTATAAAATTCTTGTATGAATGAATACAAAATCCAGCAACTTTACGTTTTTTGTCAAGTGTTCACATTTTAAGCTAATTAAGCCGATCTGTGTAAGGTAGAATTCTTAGGCGATCCAACAAAGGAAAATTTTTCAATGTAAACCTTACAAAATTATTGCGTTACACCGCTTCAATTCGCTTAATAATTTGTTTAGGACTCTAGAGAATGTCATCAATTTATGTTTTCCTAGGTTCAACATCAGGCCATTCAAAAACAAATTTTCAATTGGCGTGTAATTAATTACCTCACTTTTTCAGCCTTTATTGAGAATGGGTATTATGTTAGAAGTATAAAAATGTACCATTTTTAATTGATTTATCAAAAATAATTTGTAAAGGAGTGAGAATGCCGTGGAATAAGATCTGAGCGATACTATCTAGACCATAAGAATAATTAGATTTAAGGTTATTGATGTCATACATAGGTACGAAGGTCGTTCAATAAGTGCTTAGAAAAAGATTGAAAAAAACTGTTTTTTTAAAAAAAAAAATTTTATTTTTCAACATAATCTCCTTTTAGCTTTATACACTTTTCCAACCATTTTTCCAAAATTTTTATCCCGTCCAAAAAATAGGATTTCGGAAGTTCTGCAAAATACGCATCCGTTTGAGCAATGATGTCCTCGTTGGAAGTGAACCGTCGTCCGCCAAGCCATTTCTTCAGATTAAGGAAAAGAAAATAGTCACTCGGGGCCAAATCAGGTGAATAAGCGGGATGCTGCAATAATTCTGTTCTCAATTCCACAATTTTGGCCATGGAAACAGCGCAGGTGTGGACACGCGCATTGTCCTGATGCAAGAGGATTTTTTTCTTCTTCAGATGGGGGCGTTTCTCTTTGATTTCCTCGCTCAACCATTGCAATAACGACGCGTAATATGCTCCTGTTATTGTTTTTCCTTTTTCTAAGTAGTCGATAAAAATGATGCTTTGCGAAACCCCAAAAGACCGTGGCCATCACCTTGCCGGCCCATGGCACAGTTTTTGCCTTCTTCGGAGCCCGTTCACCCTTGAAAAATCCACTGTGATGACTGTCTCTTCGTTTCTGGAGTGTAGTAGTGTATCCAGGTTTCGTTCACAATAACATATCGACGAAGGAATTTGGCAGGATTGCGATGAAAGAGTGCCAACATAGCCTCAGAGTCCACTACACGATTGCGCTTATTCTCCTCTAAGAGTAAAAACGGCACCCATCTTGCCGAATTTTTTTCACAGACAATTTTTCATGCAAAATTGAAGCGACTGTACCTTGTGATATGCCCGTGGCCTCAACTAATTTGTGCACTTTAATTCGCCGATCGTTCAAAATCAGATCGTGGATTTTGTCGATGATTCTTTTATGGATCTTTTATGGATGAACGGCCACGTTTAAATTCATTCACCCAATTGTAAACCATCGCAAACACAGGTGCAGATGTGCCATGAACTGCATCCAACTCGGCTTTGATTTATTTCGGGCTTAAGCCTTTCAAATGGAGATGTTTGATGACAGCCCTAAACTAGCTTTTTTCCATTGTTATGCACAAATAAATGTCGTTAACTTTAATCGACGATAGAAATTGACCTAAGCTATGGATCGAGCTGAAATTTTGACAGCTTTCCTGTCGATAATACTACTTACAAAAAAAATCTTCACCGACACTACAAGCGCAAAGGACTTATTGAACGACCCTCGTATTATTTTAATGAGCACCATCTATAAGACATTATCCGCTATCTTATTAGGTAGCACACTTCCATTCGCCCAAAAATTTATTGGTTCATACCAGAGAGGCTTCACTCTATGGAAATCAGCAACAGGTCGGATCCTCTCTGCATTTGATGTTCACTGTTGGAACATGGTGAACAAACATTGGCTTTAATGTGAACAAACATTAGCATAGCCAGTGTAAACATTGGCATGGTGAACACACATTAGCATAGCCAGTGTAACACTGTATATATTTATGAGAGAGTTCGGCATCTCAGAAAAATGTATTAGGCTAACTAGGCTGACCATGACTAGTGTGATAGGAAGCGTAAAATCAGCCAAATCATTTTCAAATCCATTTAACATCTACAATGTTATTCGGCAAAAAGTGGAACTTTCATGTATTTGTTTTTAATCTGGTGTTAGAAGAAGTGATTCGTGGCTCAGGGGTTATCATGAGGGGTACCATCTTTAATAGATCTGCCCAGCAAAAAACTATGGCCTGCACATAAATATGGGTACATTAAAGTACATACTTTGAAAAAGTTAAATCATAATTCAATTCGGGGTGAAGAGTCGCAGCCAATAACAATATGGAGGAAGAAATCTGCACACGGATTTTTTCTGCTATACAAGACAATAAACAATGGTCTTGCCAGTTCTCGTGTGCTCCTTGAAAACTTGGGATATCAGCAAAAATAATTGCGAACTCTTGTCTGCGTTCGAAATGTGAATGCTTCGAATAATTTTTGGCATCTTACATGAGGATGACTGGTTTCGGTGCCTAATTAACCATGAGATCCTGGGAGCATTCCCGCAATTGCTATGTTGTGGATGACACTTAATCTTTATAGATGAGGAACATTCTGCCCGGAAAGTCTATAGTGCCTTCATTTACGATGCCTTAAAATGAAGTACGCTCTGCCTTTGCTCGAGTGACGCCAAAAATATGATGGGAGTGCCAAACTAGAATACCGTACTGTGAAATCGGGACATCTGGAATTTTTTGATTCAGCAGGCCTAGACCAAACTACCGGTTGTCACGCCGTCGATGATGATGATTAGGATGTTGCCACACAAAGTAATATTTTGGTTTATTTAAGGTTTAAATTTAGATGCGATTACAAAATTCGGACAATGGGTGAATTTATTATCATTAAATTAAAAACCACATGTGGAAAAAGTTTTCTCAATTTAAGCTGAGAAATAACTAGCTATGGTATCACCGTTATTGCTAGACGAGCTATAATACTATATATTAATACATTAAAACAAAATCAGTAATAATTAAACAGATCGATTCGAAGATACTCTTTATACAGAGAAGAGGAGAGCATTTTAAATTCACTAAAACAGATTGTGAAATCAGTACAAGAGGAATGGGTCTAATAGTACAAGTAAATTTAATTTAATCTAAATAACCATCGTAGACGTTAAAAATAGTCCGACACTACTTGGAGACAGTCAACTGGAAATTGCTACCCCACCCCGCTTATTCACCAGATCTGGCGCCTTCCAAATACTATCTGTTTTTGTTTGACTAAAAAACAGCGGCTTTAAGATTATACACCTGCAAAACATATGATCTCTCTACTCCTTCAATATAAACGGTTTTTTTTTAGAAATCATCTCATCGTTTGGTCCAAATTTTTTACCGCCGACCCATTTTTCATGCTCGGAAAAAGGAAGTAGTCACTAGGGTTAGTGTGCCGAATATGGCGCGGAAGCAATTCGTATCCTTAACCACGGAATTTGAACGATCACAACGAAATTCAGTGTTTTTTTTAAAGCACGAAATTCAATTTTTTAAATATTAATAAAAAACAGCTGTCAAAATCAAACTAATAAACAACTATTAATAAAATTTTATATACTATTTTCTAAAAATGCCAGATGATAAAAAAATACTATTTTGCTACACGTAATAGCGGCTACATCTTTCCATTAGCCAATTGCTTATTATTATGCCCTCATATTTGTGGTGACTAGATGGGTTAAAAATGAGACGCCTTAGAATTTTCATCTACCTCATCCCAGCATGCATGCGGTATTATCATTTGTTTCAAGATATGCTTCGGTGATATCTGTTTACGTGGCTATGCCAGAAATCAGATGATGCGTCCATCACCAATGAGTTGATGGCTTTTATATACCTCCTATTTCGATGATATGTTATAGCTCTTTCATCCGCTAAAAGCTTGATTGGTGAAATGCTAGCAATAACACAGATAGCGTCATACAAGTCAGTACCGAATGCTCTCGATACTCGAATTGCGATTCGATTATATACCGTCATTACCTGTCGTTTGTTCATTTCCTTCACCATGGCTTTTGTCCAGATAGGGGAATAAGACGCTCCAATATTGTTTTTTGGACAATTGGAATATTTTAGTAAAAACATTCATGAAGTGGGAGTTTATAAAAAACAAGCCTCAATGTTTCCATAAAAGAAACCTTAATACCCGGCATCAGTTTTGCCAGCTTACCTAATGAAACTAGTTCAACATAAGCCGGAGGGAGCAATAAGACGTTGTTTAATTTGATGGAGTAAATTAGATTGTTTTAGAAAAATTAAAAGAGAGATAGGAAAAAAGGTGCATCATATTGGAAGGAGTCTTATTCAAAAAAGAAATTCTGTGTAAATTGTCATTTATTTAGGATATAAAATATAGTAAGTTGAACACCACAGATTAACTTAACTTTTATATTTTTTTGTTATAGTTTGGAAATTTTATAAATAATCCATTTGAATTTAAATTTCAAGCAGAAGGTTAACTTGAATTACTTCCCTTCCAATATTATAAATATTCGTAGTATTTAAAATTAAGGGCTTTAAACCAGGATTCTATAAAATTAATATTTTTTCAATTAGCAGCTCACTAAATATTTTTTAATAATTTCTGTTATTTGTCTATATTAGATATTGGTAATCAGCTTTTTTGTTAGTTGAATATTTCTTACTTTTTTTGATCTCCTAAATATTTGCAATTTTCTAAATTATTCAACCATTGGATTTTAGTGTTTTGAAGTGCACATGTATATACGCTTTTAATTATTTTTGGTGAAATCATTTATTTTTTTTATTAACTGTTGTAATAACTCAAAAATCTGCTTATTATAGAAGCTACTATTTTAAAAATATAAATGCCATTAATAATAAGCTCAATAGTTCAATATGAAAATTATAAATAATGTTTAAAATTCCTCACTACTATTGAATGTCCACTATTATTCTATTTGTATCTATACTTATTATATCGACCACTTTAAATGATAATTTGTTTAAGTACAAAATAAATTGCATTGCCTAATAAAATTTTACCTTGACATAAAAACTGTAATCTATAATAAAGATTCGTATTATTTTGTTTCCAATTTTGGATCACTTCCGAATTTCTAAGTAATAAATTTTAAGCACCTAAATCTCCTAATAGATCTTAAAATGGCAGTTCCAGATACAAAGATGATAAACTTTATAAATAGGATCTTATCAAGCATAGTTAAGTAAAACGATTTATTAAGTATTACCTAGCTGGATACAATATTGACTGATCTATAATATAATAATTTATGAGAGTACTGCTGGTAGGAAAAAATTATCAGCAATAAGATTATTGACTTATTGACTGATAGAAAAAAAATCAATGATTATGTTAAAGAATTCATAAGAAGACTTAAGAAAACAATGTCAGCAGTAGTTGGCAAATTGATAGAAAATCAAGAAAAACATTTTCGTGTCCAATAAGTATGTATTTATCATTTTTATTGATATACTCAGACAGGTTTCCATGTGCTTTTCACCAACTATGTTAATAACGCATAATCTCATACTTGCGTGCGTAAACAAACATTTGTTCGAACTAACAAAATAAAGCTAAAAAAATATTGCAAACTTTCTCAAGAAAAATTCGATGAAGTTCCTATTTGTGGTATTTGATTGGTATTTATATATAGTAGATAAAGACATCGTAATCAAAATATAGGAAGCAGTTGTTGCTCAGATGATTGAATTGTGTACCTAGAAAACGATGTAATATAAGAAACATAAGCTTTTCAAATTATTTGTAGAAGAGCAGGAATTATTTGGTACAAACACATGATAATTATACTATAGGTAACTTTGTATCTCTTTCTTTTTCCAAATAACCGAATTTATTGTACCCACTAGCCACCACGTAAGAGAAATTATTGTTGTTAGCCTTATCTACTTTTATTAGATTTTTTCTTAGAATTTTTCGACCATTAACAATATTTTATAGTTTTTGTAAATATTATGCATAAAAAACAGGTAGAACTACTGTTAGAATTAACGTAAGAATGCCATGTTTATATTAGGAAATTGTATATTTATATTTTTGGCATAATGGTTTTAACTTGTACTCAAAATAATTTATTTTTAATTATACAAAAGTACTTTTATGAAATTTTAAATATTTTTAGTATTTTTCATAAAGTGATTTTTTTATTGTTATTATATGAATGTAAGTTATTTCAAGGATGTTTTAATGGAAAATATATGTATGCTCTGTAGAAAAAAGATTTTCTTAACGGAAAAGGAAACAAGTAAGGAAATCAATTTTTAGCGAGTGAGATACAATGTAGTTTTAAATTTTTAATTAATAATTATAAACGTTGACGATAATGTAAACATAATTAATTCGTTTTAAAGGTGTATAAGCTTAATTCCGCTGTTTGGTCATAGATAGCGTGAGTGAGCGTATTAAGCTAACATGGGCACTCCATACTTTTTCTATCAGTTTGACATCTGTCAACATTAATCAGTGCACATTGTCAGCAATTTCGTACAATAACATACATTTTTCCTTTGGTAATCATGTCTAGTATTGTGCCAGAAAAAGAGCATATGCGGGAAGCTCTGCTTTTCTGCTTCAATTTGAAGAAATTGGCTGCCGAATCATATCGAATACTTATGGAGGCCTATGGTGACAGCACTTTATCGTAAAAAACGTGCCGAGATTGGTTTCGTCGGTTCAAAGACGGCAATTTTGACTTATGAGACAAAAATCGTGAAAATCGGTCTAGGAAGGTTGAGGACCATCAATTGAAGTCTCCTTTGGACGAAGACGATAACCAATCGCAAAAAATGCTCGCGGAGAAATTGGGTGTTACTCAATCAGTCTTTTCCATACGTCTGCGTGCCATGGGGAAGATTTAAAAGATCGGAAAATGGGTGCCGCATGAATTGAACGATTGGTACATGGAGCGACGCCAAAACACATGCGAAATCTTGCTCGCCAGACAAAAAAGAAAGTAGTTCCTGCATCGGATTGTGACAGGCGATGAAAAGTGGATAAATTCAAAAATCCTAAACGCAAGAAATTATGGGCCAACCATCAACATCTTCCCCGAGACCAAATCGCTTCGGACGGAAGACGATGCTGTGTGTTTAGTGGGATCAGCAGGGTATCGTCTACTATGAGATATTGAAATCTGGTACAACTGTCAATGCCCACCGCTACCACCAATAACTGATGAAATTGCACCATTCTCTGCGTGAAAAAAGGACGGATTATCAACAATCACATGACAAGCTGATTTTCTTTCACGACAACGCACCATCGCACACGTCAAAAATGGTCCTAAACTACTTGGAGACACTCAACTGGGTGGTGCTACCCTACCCCGCTAATTCACCAGACCTGGCCCCTTCCCACTACTACCAGTTTTCGTCGATGGGCCACGCGCTCGCTGAGAAGCACTTCGATTCTTACGAAGACGGCCCAAAATGGCTTGATGAGTGGTTTACCTCGAAAGAGAAGGAATTTTTTTAGCGTGGTATCCACAAATTGCCCGAGAGATGGAAAAAGTATGTAGCTAGCTAGGCCAAGTACTTCGAATAAATTTGTTTTTGCTTTCTATAAAAAAACATGCGTTATTTGACTAAAAAACAGCGGATTTAAGCTTATATACCTGGTATACTAGATAATAATTTTATATTACCTTTGGTTTGCCAATTATGCGTGGCAACGATCCTAAGCTAATCTGAGAAAAGAAGTTATAAAGCGTTTTGCTGAGAAGCCGATTTTTGCTCTGGCTAAAAGCAGCACAATAGATATAAATACAATAATAATGGACGAACAATATGGCAACTGACCCGTTGAACCGATATGCGCATTTTCTCATGGAATTTGAACTTCCTACACAAAGTAAGAACTGCTCAACAATTAGCCGGCACACTGGTTATATAACAGCTACTTATGTAATATGAGAGGCCGTACAAGATGCCGAGAAGAACACAGAAGTAGCCGCCCAAATAAGGTGACCATGCCAGAAATGGTGAAGATCATCCAAAAAATGGTTTTGAATGTCCGCAATCTAGCCGACATGGTAGGCATTTCAAAAATTGCTGTATGTCGTATATTGACTGAAAATGTGCACATCAGAAAACTGTGCATAAGATGGGTGCCGCGTTTCATCATAATAGAAAACCTTTAGCGTCGTGAGGATGTGTTTGGAAATGTTTGCAGCAATAAAACCGAATATATACGTCGATTCATAAGGCATGGATGAAACATCAGTCCATTACTTGATGCCCGAGATGAAAGAACGTTCAAATTCTTTGATTGAAATGGAAGAATCGGCTCCAAAGAAGACGAAGACATTTCCATCTGCTAGTTAGGTCATGGCGTCAGTATTTTAGAATACGCATGTGATAATTTTCATTGATTTTCCTCAACAAGTAAAAACAATTAACAGCGAGTATTATGCTCGAAAAAAGTGTTCTTTCATTAAGAATATGCACCAGTTCATACATCCATTATCGTGATGATTACAATCAATAAGTTAAAGTTCTCCTTAACTCATTTTTTTTGGCTATTCCAATAACTTCTTGACGTATTCCCCAGATTTAGCTTCCACGAATTATTTCTTATTTATGAACTTGAGAAAATGGCTTAGTGGTAAAAGATTTGCCTACAATTATGAGATGGAGTCTGTGGTTAATGGTTATTTTAAGGAACTCTTCGGTTCTTATGATTAACAGGGTATCAAAGCTATTGAACACCGCTGGGAAAAGTTTATGGAGCTAAAAGAAGACAATGTTGAGAAGTAAAGAAATTGCTTTCCAAATTTTTTGAGTTTTCGTTGTTAGGTCAGGTTTTTCTACGCCTACCCTCATATACAATAAATTTTCTTGACTATGTCTTGTAGCCAGTGTGTGATGTGCCATGAGGTGACAAATTATATCAGGCTATTTGTCAACTATTGTCCAGCTTTAAGATAACGAGTGAATGACCATCATACGGCAGTTGGTTGTGATTTATGCTATACATGACCGCAAGGAGGCTTCTTCTGGGAGAATGATTGAACATTGATTAGTACTATAAGTATCTACAAGTATTGGCAAATTCGTGTTCTTAAGCCAGCCTAACAATACCTAGGAATGTATAAGGTTCCTTACTGTAGCACTTAGAGTGGGATTACCGACCAAGTACACTTACAACAAAACTCGTACCATGGGATCGAGATTACCGACCAAGTACACTTACAACAAAACACGCCCCACGATGTTAAAAGACGCTCTACTTGATCATGAGATGAGGTGCCCTTGGCAGAAACGTGCTGACTGTGGTTCAATACCTACATGACAATAGGTGTAACTGGTTGCTGACCGTGGGGACGGCTGTATCTGTCGTAGTCTCGCAAGGGGGACACTTTTGGCTGCAGGTTCATTCCATAGGATCGATACCAAAAGTAGCGTACGGTTCTTGGTGAATTTGCTGTGCTGAACCGGCCTAGCAGTGCCTAGGAATACACTTATATAAGGATCCTTAATGCAGCTTTTCGAATGAAGAATACTCACCACGTACTCTTAAAGCAGAACTGTTGCATACTACGGGGGTCGGGAGCCCCACAATGGTGTGTCCGCTATGCCTGGCCAAGGTCAGGATCTCTTGTTTGTAACGTGGATGGCCATTGTTGTCACCTGCATCACAGTTACATTCTTAGGACTGGCGCTGAGGGATGGCAGGGTCATGGGTGCTACCACTGGAGATAATTATAGAGGGTTACGTAGGTCTTGCTATCAACAGTTAGGGTAACTAACTTGTAATTGATTTCTGACTTTTAGCAAATTGACCTACCGGTGATGATGAAGGTGGTTAGAGTCAGAACCAGGCAGTTGCACAAATGTGCGTAGAGTAAATAAGGAGGCGGTCTGCTGGTATAGATCCCGTCACCATTGAAATGGTTGGAAAATAGAATGTTTGCCTGCTTCATGCATGGGGAAAGAAAGATGGTTAAAAAGAAGAAGAAGAAGAAGAAGAACAAGAAGAACAAGAAGATGAAGAAGCAGAAGAAGAAAAAGAGGGACCATACATGAAGTGGCTTCAGCAGGAAATCAAAGCATAAATGCGTTGGATTGAACCTGCATGACAGTTTAAGTAAAAAAAGCAATGTTAAGTATTTAAGCTGCTGGGGTGTTGTTAAGTCACCTGGCTGGCGAAATCCATTACAGGACAATTTTTTTTTGCGCGTTGATTGGGCATATCTCAATCCCTACATCTAACGATAATTATGCCATGTTAACTATTATTACACTAATATACCTGTCGTAGATGTAGCTGGTCAAAGGTGGCACCAGATAGAAGCACAAGTAGTGTGAGTTGAAAATGGTGACAGCGGTCTACTAGTTGAGACCGCTCACTATTTTATAATTGTCGCATGATTTAATTGCAGGTTTGAAAATAAAGGCAGGTTTGAGAAAAAAAATTGAATGATAGAGAATGAATGCCTGAGGCTTCTTGCCATTAGATGAAAATAGAAGAAAGGCAGGTTTTTCTGATTGGTACTGTAGGAAACTGAGTCCGATTGCCAAGAAGAAAACGAAAGAGTAGTGAAAGGCGAAAGATGAAACCGACTAGCTGAAGCTGTGAGTTGAAAGGGGACTATAAAAGGCAGATCTAAAATATCCTTTCGTTAAAAGAAATCCGATCTTTTTTCCATTGCATCAAGTAGTTTAAACAACACGTCTAAGTATAAATAGAGTGATAAAAATTTAATTTGAGCAAGCTGGATGTAAATATTTGGATCTAGTCAGTTATGCTATCGCAATCCATTACAAGCGTAGGTGCGTATGCGCTGATTGGGCATATCCCAATTTCGACGGATATATATAACGGCAGGTATATCAGATTAAATAACAGAATTATACAATCCTATAAATAAGAAAGAAGATATCACAGAGTACAATCAGTATAGAAGAATTACTTTGATAACTACCATCTCTCAAATATTCTCCTCTGTTCTTCTATTCACAATAGCTCCATATGCATAAAAACTACGGCATATTTCCATAACCTTCACTCAAAAAATCAAAAATATATAAAATTTGCTTATGTTCAGCCACGTTTGCCCTATAAGGTTAGGTATTTTAATATAATAGGGCCAACATGGCTAATAATAACAACTACTACGACTGCCTGCTCGATAATGAAATTAAGCTGAACCTGGGCCTAGACAGAACTCCTGGTTCTCGTATTATCGATGACAATATTAGATATTACTAAAAGTATATTACAAATGACGAAAATAAAGCTATGTGAAATTGCACCCATCTTGACTTTATTTTCTTATAAATAATATAAATTTTTTAACCCGTAAAAAAACTAAAGTAAACACCTTTACCGATTTTTATGTTTTGAAATGCTTAACTTTTCTTATAACAACAGAAAAATATAAAAATTGCAATCTTATCAACGTAAATTAATTTAGTTTCTTTAATTACACTTCATTAAATTTTTAGCTTTTCCTTAGAATATACTTTTATATATAAATTTAATATTAAAGTGCTCTTAAATATTGTACAAAATTTAAATTTATCTTTATACTAATTAAAGTTTTCATACATTGTTCATGAGAAGCACTAAGTTTTGTAAGCTTTTGACAAAAATTATTGTTTCTACATCTAAGTTGCTAGTTGGCAGTTAGGTAATAGCTTTAATTTGCTTTTAGTTCGTAAGCTTTTTGACTATATATCTTGTGAATAATCTGAACTGCGATTTATGAAAATTCTGCTAGCGCAGTTCATGATACTCGTATAACTAATGGTTATGTGCTTTCTGATATTAGAAATTCTGTCTATTTAAATATGTTGAATTTTACTATAAAAAAAATAATTTTAAAGTCTGTTCATATTGAATTGTTTATAACGGATGATTTTTTAAGTGTTTGCTTTCAAAAGTGTATGAAATTCTTAATTGAATCGATAACATAATGCTTGTTATTTTCTTTTTAAGGATTATATTATGTAAATATTGGCCACGACTACGTTTTAAATGATCCATGAGAGAGGTGCAATTTTGAACCACTTTTTCGAGCATCTCGGCTGGTATCTCGGTAATAACACGTGTAATGTTCTCTTCCATGGCTGCAAGTGATGCTGGTTTCTTGGCATAGATAAGTGACCTCACATAGCCTCATAAAAATTAGTCTATAGGCGTCAAATCGCCTACGATTGAGGCAATTGACTGAGCGGTCCGAAATGTGAAATAAATTGCTCACCGAAGCAATAGACATAGATGATAGTAACTTTGATTACTTAACCGCATAAAATCAGCAATAAAAAATAACTCTTTAATATATAATTTAATTTTAAAACTTATTTGGACTAATGGAATAAATTTTTGGTATTCAGCCAAACGTTCCAACTCTCTTCGGATGCATAACCCTCCGCTAATTTTTGATACCCTTTTTTGTCCGTAAATTTATGATATTGAATACCCAAATTATGAATTTTAAGAAAAATTAAGTTATTTCTGCTTCATATAATGAATTTAAAATTGTTGATAGATAATAAATAGAGAAAATATATAGTACAACTTATATTTATAAAATATTTAAAAGTTTGGAAATATGAAAGCAAACGATTTTTTTATAAACAAAATAATATTTTCTTTTTAAAAGTATTCTGTACCTATGGAATTGTTCTGTTTTTTCTTCCTTTTCGATTCAGACACTACTGCCCATTGGAATTCATCAAAGAAAATAAAAAGTCTTTTGGAGTTTAAACACTCCGCAAATGTTGCATATGTTATTATTATTTAAATTTAAATTGGCCTTTAATTGGTTCGTTTATTCAATGACCTCACTCTCCAACTCCTTTATTTTATAAATATGTACAATATATTAATTTTTTATAAAATAAATAAAATTTAATCTGTTTTTTATTGATTTTATATCAAAATAGCTTAGACTTATAGATCTTAATAATAATACTAAGGACTAATCCTAAATTGGTGTGATGATACTACATTCTGCATAATTAAAATTTGCTAAACCATTTCATTTTCTAAATCAAATAAGCCATTAAGTATTTATTTTATTTATTAGGCAGAGATTATATAATAAAAATGAAAGGTTACTTTTTTTATTAGTGTGAGTGTATTAACAGAGTTATCCTTAAGTACATTTTATTCTAGAGTAATGATTTCTATATTTATGAGTGAATATGTAGGAGGATAATAATATCTTAGCACGTGCCTAAGAGTAGGTGGATAATATTTTGTTTCAAGATATTATTATTATCACTATAATATTCATTTTTAATTAATTTCTATGCTGAATAAATGAACAATAGTAGGTTGATAGTCAAATAAATTATGAAAATATACACAATGAGTAAGTTAACTTCTAGAATTTCGTCTAAGTATAATCTCCAAAAAAATGTCTTCTACAAATATTTCTTCTAATAAATTCCAAACAAACTATTGTAATGACACTAAAACTTTTATTATTATTTTATGAAAAATCTTTCCAAAAATATTCAGCTTTATGCACTTTAACAATCCTGTTATTCAAATAATCCATCAAAATAAATAATTAATTTTATATTTTTTAAAGCATTCCTTTTAGCATTTGTACTTATAACTTAGGCTATTTGGCGACAGATATTTTGAATGTTGCTAAATCAGTGCACATTTTGTTTTATATTTAATACCATATATCGATGATTGAATTTTTATTTTATTTTCTTTGCTTGGTGGGGAGTAGTTGATTTAAATTTATTCAAAGGCGTAACTCATATTATTACTTATCTAAAAAAGACCTAATAAGGAGGTCTTCTTAAGATGTTGGGAGAATAACTAACACAATTTTATTCATGAAAGAATTAATCGAATTCAGTATTACAAAAGGACAGTAGTTTAGTGCCATGATAGTAATTGAATAAATTTTATTCATACAACAAACTAAAATTAAATTAAAATTCTTAATAACTATAAAACCAATCCCAATTTTATTGGATAATTTTTCCATTCGAATATAAAACGACTATCTAGATTACAATGTTTTTTTTAAAAAAATATCCTTGTGTGAAAGGCATACTTGCTCCAAAACTTGTGAAATAAACTCAATTCTCTTAAATGTATTCATTTTTTTAAAATGAAGGGTAAATGTGCAATACTTGGCCTTGGCAAAAAAAAGACATTTTTATGTGTAAATTCATTTTATTTTTTCTAAAATAGTATTTTTTTAGCTCGATACACTTAATCCAACGTCTTTCTATTTTTTGTATCTCATCTACCAGGGTATAAGCTTAAATCCGCTGTTTGGTCATAGATGGTACGAGTGAGCGTATTAAGCTACCATGGATACGCCATAATTTTTTTTATGAGTTTGATATCTGTCAACATTAATCAATGCACATTGTCAGCAATTTCGTACAATAACATACATTTTTTCTTTGGTAATCATGTCTAGTTTTGTACCAGAAAAAGAGCATATACGGGAAGTTCTGCTTTTCTGCTTCAATTTGAAGAAATCGGCTGCCGAATCATATCGAATGCTTATGGAGGCCTATGGTGACATTGCTTTATCGGAAATAACATGCCAAGATTGGTTTCGTCGGTTCAAAGACGGTAATTTTGAGTTGTGAGACAAGAAGCGTGAAAATCTGCCTAAGAAGGTTGATAACCTTCAATTGCAGGCTTTTTTGGACGAAGACGATACCCAATCGCAAAAACTGCCCGCGGAGCAATTGAGCGTTACACAACCATCGCATACATCAAAAATGGGCTAAAACTACTTGGAAACACTCAATTCGGAAGTGCTAACCCACTCCCCTTGTTCACCAGATCTGGCCCCTTCCGAATACCACTTGTTTTCGTCGATGGGCCACGCACTCGCTGAGCAGCACTTCAATTCTTACGAAGACGTCCAAAAATGGTTTGATGAGTTGTTTGCCTCGAAAGAGAAAAATTTTTTTTGGCGTAGTCTCTTCAAATTGCCCGAGATATAAGAAAAATGTGTAGCTAGCGAGAGCAAGAACTTTGAATAAATTAGTTTTTGCTTTCTATGAAAAAACTAAAAACTTAGTTTTTTGACTAAAAAACAGCGCATTTAAACTTATACATTTGCAAAATATATGATCTCACTCCTTCAATATAAGGATCGTTTGGTCCAAATTTTTTACCGCCGACCCATTTTTCATGCTCGGAAAAAGGAAGTAGTCACTAGGGTTAGTGTGCCGAATATGGCGCGGAAGCAATTCGTATCCTTAACCACGGAATTTGAACGATCACAACGAAATTCAGTGTTTTTTTTAAAGCACGAAATTCAATTTTTTAAATATTAATAAAAAACAGCTGTCAAAATCAAACTAATAAACAACTATTAATAAAATTTTATATACTATTTTCTAAAAATGCCGGATGATAAAAAAATATTATTTTGCTAATAACGGCTACATCTTTCCATTAGCCAATTGCTTATTATTATGCCCTCATATTTGTGGTGACTAGATGGGTTAAAAATAAGAAGCCTTAGCATTTTTATCTACCTCATCCCAGCATGCATGCGGTATTATCATTTGTTTCAAGATATGCTTCGGCGATAGCTGTTTACGTGGCTATGCGAAAAATCAGATGATGCGTCCATCTTCTATGTGGCTATGCCAGAAATCAGATGATGCGTCCATCACCAATGAGTTGATGGCTTTTATATACCTCCTATTGTCGATGATATATTCTGGCTCTTTCATCTGCTAAAAGCTTGATTGGTGAAATGCTAGCGATAACACAAATAGCATCATACAAGCCAGTACGGAATGCTCTCGATACTCGAATTGCGATTCAATTATATACCGTCATTACCTGTCGTTTGTGCATTTCCTTCACCATAGCTTTTGTCCAGATAGGGGAACAAGACGCTCCAATATTGATTTTGGACAATTGGAATGTTTTAGTAAAAACATTCGTATTTTTTTTTTATTTGCAAGTACAATTGTATTGTAATAACGAGATTTACATACCATTTTGATTAACAATCTTGTGCATCATGAAGTGGGAGTAAACAACCAGCGGCATTTCTCCAACTCACCAAAGTTAGATTCCTCTAGAAAATCTCTAGGCAATTATCTCTTAAATCTTCGATGAGTGGTTTCGTGGAGGGCAGTACACGACAATTCTCTCTCAAGTGGTTTATGATGATAGGATAAACGGAAGTGAAATTGTTGATGGCGAAAAATGCACAGGTCCTGTGAACATTTAGATCACGATGTATTACGGTATTACGAAAATAAAAGGGGGCATCAAAAATTTTACGGAGGATCTTGGATTGTAAGGCCTGGATGCGATAGGAATTGGAACGTTTCGCTGAACCCCAAAGTTCAATTCCATATGTCCAAACAGGTTTTATAATTATATTGTAGATTAGAAGTTTACTTTTGATTGTTAGTGTCGAGCGTTTGTAGTCTAATAAGTTGTAGGTAACGTCTGTTAGCTTCAACTCTTTTTAGTCTAGTATGTGGGTTCCATATTAATCTCTTATCCAGGTAAAGTCCCAAATAACGTACTTTATCATATTGCGGAATTATGTTTGTATTAATGTATAAAGGGATAGGTTTCCCTTGACAAAGTGTAAAAGTACTGCACTCTTCTGTTCATTCACCCTCATTCTCCATCTCTTAAACCAGGATGGAAGATTGTGGATATGGGATTGTAAATTGTTGGAAGCTATGTCAGGATTTGTATGGGTAGCAAGTATGGCCGTACCATCTGTATTAGTAGAAATGATCGTATTATGATCAGATGGGATGTCATGGGTATAAATATTATATACAATGGGACCAAGGAAACTGCCTTGTGGGACTCCGGCTTGTGTAGGATATATTTCCGAGGATTCTGAGTTAGTTGAAGTTTGGATATGACGTTGGAAGAAATATAAATTTATGATAAGGTAGTACTTTGAAGCAAGCAAGATCTTGAGTTTCCAGAGGAGTCCAGGATGCCACGCACGATCAAAAGCTTGGAAGATTCGGACTTTAATGCCATTTTTATACGTTATGACAATTGAAACATTATACATATTAAAAACCTATACTGCTTTTAAGTATATTTTGTGATTAATGCAGAGCACTTGACCTCATTTTATATGCAAAAACAATGTTTATCGCTAGGCCACAGGACTTGACCTCTGATGGAAGGTTAATTAAAAAAAAAACATCTATAAAAAAGTTTTGATTACTTACACCTCTATGCCGCTGCCATTTATGACGTGGCATTTCAATTTTCCCATTACTGAAAAATTCTTTAAAAAAATATTTAAGTTTATTTGGTTACTGATCCAATTATGTATGCATCAAAGTATAATAGTTGGAATGTGTGAAAACGTGGATTTAATAAATTTTACAATTTGAGTATGATTTAAAGTCGAAATTACTACTAAACAACTTAACATTATTTATACTTGTTTATAAATAAGCTCTTAACACTTATCAAAAAGTCTCATTTTAATTTTATTTTTACAACTACAAATAATCAAAAATCTATTATAGTTAAAATAAATTATTAAATTTTTTTTTTAAAACAACATTTAATAAGAAGAATATTGATGATGAGCTCAAATTTTTAATACTGATTTCCACCTATTTTGAAATACAACAATTTTACAAAAAAAAAACCATATAGAATAGCAGCCGATTTAAAAATATATTAGGGAATAATCTACCGACGACTCTGGTTTATTCACCTCCGATATAAATTAAAAAAGGGTGGAGAAATTCAAACAGGGTAGTGCATTAAACATGAAAAGATAAAAAACTGATCCGTTTTAATTTTCGGAAGGAAAAGTTTGAACTATAGTCAAATAAGAAAATTATTTTAAGTTTCGTCAAAGATTATAGCTCTCTCATAGGAAAACCGAATAAATTCGTTTTTTAAGGCTGACTTCGAAAGTTTGATTAACGTGAAACAGCCCACCCTAATAACTTGTCCATAAACCTATACTATACCACCTTAAAATTTGATATAATTGTCAACTTCAAAACTTTCGCCCCATTATCACAACTGCCTTTCGATTCCCATTTCCATGAAAACCGAATTTATAATTATAAGGAAAAGAAATGACTTTCATAAAATTCATCATACTTTTTACTTTTTGAAAATTTTTGAAATGAACTTTTTCCTCCATCAAATTTAGCTAATTTCATATAACTTTTTAGTATTTTCCAAAGTTGTCTCAATACTGCGTGGCGCTCCGTTTATGTGATCCTATCACATTGACATTTCAAATTATGAATTCCACCTTCGTTTCGTTTAAGTAGAGCATTTATTATTTCCATATTACTTGTACATATTTACATGGTATTTAAAACGTAGAGCTAAAACATGCTCTGTACATCTTTTGCTTATATATTAAATTAGTTTTTAATGACTAAGTACATGAATTGCTTACAACTATGGCTTAAAAATTAAATGTGCTTGCTCAAACACAATTATCTATATTTTTAATTGCTTATAAACTAAACTTAATCCTAGACTTAATAATAAAAAATAATAAAAATTAGGGAAAGGAATGTTGAGGAAGAGCGGATTAGGAGTTTGGAATTTTTGGGAATTGTGTGTTGCTTCCGCTAACCACGATGGAAATGGGGAGTTAAGGAATTATAAAACTGAACGTTCATAATATCACTGTCCTTCGCAAAATCAGATATGATAACTGGTGAGGCATAGAAGTAATCATTGTATAAGTTTCTGTGTTGGGTGGCTTGGGTATTAATCCTTTCTAGTGACTCTTGAATGAGTGGATTGGTATGGTCTATTAAATGCTGAAGAAAGTTTTTGGTTAGACCAACCATGTATGAAATAAAAGGAGTAAGATTACTTTTCTGATATATATAGGAGTTGGAGTAATGCTTACCGTCTATTTTACGATATTTTGAAAGACATTTCCTAATGATTGACCTTTCGAATACATGGACTTTATTGGCATACGTTTTCGAGAAACTAAAATAGATCGGAAATGCATATCCAATAATTGGCCGAATAAGTTGTTTATAAAACAGTAACTTTGTATTTATACTAAGCCCCTTCCGACGTCTAAGTAGGAATAAAAAGGTATGAATAGCCCTTTTGGCTTTCTTCAAAGTTAACTCAACATGTGGGTTAAATTTGAACATTGAGTTAAAGTTGATGCCTAAGTATTTTAGTTCATTTGAGACTGGGATAGCTGTGTTTTTAATCAGAATACGCAGCTTTTTGCTCTTTGTAGCAATTTTCCTCGGTCCGCGAGTGCTGGGATTACGGAAACAGATTAAATTCGACTTATTAAGATTGACTGATAAGTTCCAGTCATCATAATAATTTATAATTTTAAAAAGTAGCTCTTGCGTTCTCTTTAGAGCTAATTTTGGTGATTTGCTTTTGGCATAAACAAGAGTGTCGTCTGCATATAGTATCATTTGTGCTTTTGCGGCTGTTGGTATATCTGCAGTGTATATTGAATACAGCAGGGGACCTAAAACCGAGCCTTGTGGAACTCCTTTACCTATTAAGAAGAATTCGGAAGTCGCGTTCTGATACCTAACACAGGATGATCTATCCTGAAGAAATGAGTGCAGCAGCAGCGTAATATGTGGAGGGAAATCAAGTTTGCATAGCTTGTGCACTAGTCCCTTATGCCAAACTGAGTCAAAGGCTTTGGTTATATCTAGGGAGCAAGCAACTGTTGATTCTTTACGGTTTAACCCAGTTGTTATCTCACTATGTAGTAGGAAAAGAGCATCCAAAGTTGAGTGACCTTTCCGAAATCCGAATTGAAAGTCGGGAATAATTTTATTTTCATTACAAAATTCATTTACCTTTTCGTAAAAAAATTTTTCTAAAATTTTTCCCAAACAGGGAAGAAGAGATATAGGTCGATGTTGTTGGATGGCTGCTCTACCTTGAGTTTTTGGAATATTAAAGATAATACCTATTTTCCAGGCTTTAGGGAAGTAGCAATTGTTAATACAGTGATTAAATATTGCAACTAAGGGACGCAGACTCTTTTTCGGAAGCTTTCTCAGCATAAAGTTCGATATATTATCGATGCCGGCAGACTTTTTATTATTTAAGGATTTTATTACTGAGTAGAGTGTGTTTTCGGATATAAACATATCTAGAAGGCTGGGATTACTTGCACTGTTATCAGTGCTGAATGTAGTAACATGAGTTGGGGCGTTTGATAAAAAACTATTGACCTGATTATTTACGTGAGTTCGTAGAGGTGAGTTTGAACTAAAGTTGTAAAGATCTTTATAAAACGAGGCAAAGTTTTTAGAAATATTAATTGGACCCCCTTTTATTTCGCGGTCGTTATTATCGGTAACTGTTACTTTATTGAGTGACCTTCGACCGGTGATTGCGTTAAGCTGCTTGAAAGCATCAGGACCTGGACGTACTTTTGAAAGTCGTTCAGAAAATTGTTCATTAAAGTGTTTGTTAACTTTATTGCGTATCATAGTTGATATGCAGTTAACCTGTGCCTCAAAGAGACGATAATCTGAGGATGTAGTGTTAAGTTCTCTCCGGAAAATGCGTTTCATTTCCCTTATCCAACGATTTTTCAACCAATACATTTTCTTAATGTCCTCAGGGAGAGAATCAAATCGATGGCTACTATAAGACAGTTGCCTTGAATGTCTATGAAATACCTCCGAGACAATCTGACTAAAGGTTTCTATATGGAAATCAATTTCTTGATTGGTTATGTTCTTGAAGCAAGGAATATTCATTCCGTTAGGTATGGCCATATCTACATCTTGCCTAAATTCTTTCCAGTTCGTGTTCTTATACGACGTGAAAGATTTTAACTCAGTATTCTCAAAGTTGAATTGAGTTTGAATTTTAATAAGAACCGGATAATGGTCTGAATGAAAGTTGAGAGTTGAACAAGTAATGTTCGAAGAGTAAGGATTAATTAAACCGCTTGAAACGAAAAACAGATCGACTACAGATAAGCTACTAGGTCTGGTAGGACCAGGAGGTGCAATTATCTGTAATGTGGAGATGCTAGTTAGCAAATTTTTAATAGAAATGCCGGAAGAGTTACGGATAGGATCTCCCCATGAGGTGTGTCTGGCGTTAAAATCTCCTCCCATGATTACCTCATATCCCTTGCTCATGAGATCTTGTAAGAACTCGAAGAGGTCTTTAATTTCGACGGGTGAGCACTTGCAGGCAATATAACATGAAACTAATGCTATATTTTTAATACCCGAATTGCTTACGTTACATCGCGTAAGAACACAAGTGGTGCAGATATTATTTGATCTGAAGTTAACCAAGTTACTATATTGGATATTTTCTGAGAAAATAATGCCAGTTCCCTGATTAGAGTCATTGCGAATGCAATGAAATCGTGGAAGTGAAAGCTTGTGCTTCGAATTCAGGTGAGTTTCATTGATGAAATAGAAGTCGGCGGGCTGATTCTGAATGAACTGATAAAGTTCGACTCTTTTGGACAGGCTCACGATAGACCGCACGTTAAGTGCTATGATATTTAGAGAGCGCGTCATAATGGAATATGGTAGGAAGGGTTTATAACTATCATGGGTAGATTGGATTTTAAATTATTCTTACTTGAAAATAATAATATGAAGTGTTGTCTTTTTGCTGGGTTGTGTTGCTCCTTACGAGTCCTAGCCGGGTTGTGTTGCTCCTTTCTAATCCGCAAAAGGTGGTTTCCGTCGTTTGGCTGCTGTTCTAGGTTGCTCCAATAGTGACGTTTTTCCTGATGATGGTTGTCCATCGCTGCATTACATAACTTCCTCAGTATAAACCGCATCATTTGCAAACTTTGCCAAGGAAATGCAAGTATGCAACCTGTCGATCTGCAGAAGAGGAAAGTGTTTTATATGATTTCATAA
The DNA here is from genome assembly GCA_958298945.1 of Atherix ibis. Classification (NCBI taxonomy): domain Eukaryota; kingdom Metazoa; phylum Arthropoda; class Insecta; order Diptera; family Athericidae; genus Atherix; species Atherix ibis. The sequence goes on from OY282609.1 coordinate 35,701,903, forward strand.
ATTGACTTACCTCGGTGATTAGACTAGGCATGTCTATACTAAATAGTGTTGACGCCTCCGAAAAGAATTCTTCCATGGGCGATGGCCGAGTTGATTCTTCAGTTCTGGTGTCTGCCCTTTCTGTCAATACAGTGTTCGAGACTGGTGCTCCTCGCAGAACGCTTGCGAAGGATACACCACTCCTGACAGTATTATTAACTGCCTGATGAACAAAGTTCAGTCTCTCCTTCCGCTGTTGAACTCTGGAGTGTCGCCTGAGTTCCTTTGCCGCAATCATTTCCTTGTAGAAGGAACAACCTCTGTGGTTCGCTGGATGGCCATGTTGTCCACAGTTGGCGCAGAAGGGATCACCAGACTTGTCCATGTCTCGTGGGCAAGCCTTGGGCATGTGATTTTGCCCGCATTTCACGCAGACAAATTTATAAAAACAATTTGCTGCTGCATGCCCAAACTGTTGGCATCTGTGGCATTGAAGTGGGCCACTTCTCCTTAGTTTTTCCCATCTTATTGACTGATGGAGAATTTTTGTCACATGCGTGACACTGGATGGCTGGTGTCCTGGAGCCAACTGTACTAGGAATATGTCAGATTGGACATTATTTTCCTTTGAGAATTTAGTTTTGAAATTCTCCACTTTATTGATTATAGCCGCCTCCACTTGGTTGGCTAGGTCGGCTTCTATATCCGAGGCTTCACAGGAGTTGTGGAGACCTCTTACTATCAGGGAAATCTTCTTTTCCTCTTTTGTGGTGTAGGTATGTCCAGGTATACCCTTTGCCTTAATGAAGTCGAGGATGATTCTTCGATCTTCCAATGTTTCCGGCTTAATAATTGATTTGCCGTTGTTATTGGTTATTTTATAACCAGGTGTCCTTTCTAGCTTCTTCATCTCTTTGATGAAGGCGTTAATATTCAAACCTCGACACGTGATCGGAGGTATATGAATTTTCTCCACTACAGATGGAGCCAAGGTGTTTGATTTTGTATTCCTGCACGTAGTGGACTGTGGTTTTGGCAAAGCTTCTTCGAGCAGACTAAACCGATTTTGGCTCGCTGTAGGTATAGAACCCGCAGCTATCGTTGCCTTTGCCTTTTTAGCCTTCTTTGGTGGCTTAATTGGCTCTACAATGAACTTGTTAGCGTCTGTCAGAGAAGCGTCATTATTTACCGTGTTCTTCCTTTTCTACGTTGAATGTATTTATTCGTGAGGATTTCAAATTGTAAAAGTTTTCTAGTAAGAAAGTTTTATTCTGTCATACCACATAATTATTATTATTATTATTTTTCCTCGATTCTTCATTTTCTTTGATAGTACGAGTAGTAGCCACCCGCTATCAAACAACTCGCAAGAGTTGTGCATTGCAGTTTATATTAACATTTTAAAACTTCACAAATATTCTTCAAAATTCCTCTTCTAACAATTATTAGATTTGTGATTATATAAAAAAAAGGGTTATGCAAGGAGTAAATAAATTGTCATGAAAAAGTTTTTTTTTATTAGTTCTATATTAAATATCAATAATATATGCTCAGAAGTAACATTTTTGTCTTGGTTTTGGAGCCAATTAATTTATTCTTTACAATTTTTATTAAAATATGTTGTATTTTATAATAACTAAAACTTTTTTGTGATTCTAGTATAATATCTTCAATAAATTAATTACAAACTGAACGAAATCAAAACCAAAACTTTTCAGAAAAATTTGCCTATAAATTATCACTTTATATCTAAATATTATATAGAATAGGATCAAAAACACTATATCGTGGTACACCAGCCCGAAAAGGGGGATTTTTCAATATTTAATGAGATACACATACTAAATACTTACCGATAGTATTGTTATTGAAATTAGGGTCTTAATATTAAAAGAATTTACAAAAGGAAAATATTTCGCAAAGAAGCCAACTGGCCACATACTCCACTTTTCGATGAATTGCTCTTAAAGCTAGACATACTATTATGATTTTCCATCTTAAGGATGTAGGCCTATAGACATTAAGTGGCTACAGGCCTAAATCCTTAAGATGCGATACCTTGAATCTTACATCTATATAATAAGGGAAAGGGTTCTATAACTACCGAGGTATAATTTAAAATTAAATTATTCTTAGTTCTGAGCCATTGTCCGGAACTAACATCTACCAGCTTTTCGGACTCGTACACCCAAGAATTTTCTATTGTTGTTATTGTAAGGTCTCTGAGACAAGAGCCAGAGACCGTTCTGTAGCGCCACGACCAAAAGACCATTTGGAACTTTATATTACATGTAGGTTGGATTGCCAGATTCCCCAATGAAACTGGTCGATGGTAAATTTGAGCGAAAAGTCAGACATTGTTAAATTTTGTCGAGAAATTAAGAAGAAGGTTTAGAAAAATAATTTTTATATCTAGAAGATCCACAATGGAAGGAGTTCTATTCAAAAAGAAATTCTCGGTTAGTTAGCATTCGTTTAAATTATGGATAATGGTGAGTTGTATGCCACAGGATAATTTTTGTTACTAAGGTTTGGACAAAGTTTGTTATCAAAGATAAAATTATGGGTAAGTGCGGTATATTCAATCTGAATTCTAAGAAGTTTCTATGCCCAGAATTTCGGAATGGTTGTTGCGGTGTTAGTCCAATATGTGAAAAGAAGTCTTCCACTTTCGGACCAGTTTATTTGTCTACTAATAGTCATGTAGTGGCGATCCCATGGCTAAAAAAATTCCTATGAATAGTTCACGGAGAATATTGCCAACAAGTTGAATGACAGTAAAAGATATTGTATGATCATCAACAGCTGCATCCGTGAACATTACAACCGAATTACCGAATCCATCCAGCAGTTTTAGGAACAATTTCCTGCAGCTAGATCGATCGGTGCCTTACTGTGCCACTCTCAACTTAGGTCCCAACTATGGTTTTCACTCCAGGTGCGGGGAGGAGGTTGGAAAGTCGAAAAAAAGTATGGATGGATCCATTTTTTAGAATAGGCGATGGAAGAAATTTGCTTTAGAAGATTGTGAAGGGGGTACTCAAGAGAGCAAAGATTTTTAAATATAAGGATAATACGGGATGTATAAGAGTAGGGTAGGACGGGTTTGCGACCAGTTTCAATGAGGATAGAGTCCATCAGGGAAGTCCGGCGTGCTCCATTGGCTAGTCTAATGCAATATTTGAGTGCAGCTTCAATACGTCTTTGCCTTGCTACTAGCATTCTTACACATACGTGTAAGGGTAGGAAAGAGAGCAACGTTTTGTCCAGTAGGACGTTGGATACTCCGATTATGTTACTTTATCTAATCTTACACTTACTACCAAACAGAATCTTCACCATATTAAGATTGTAGTTGATTCGGTTGATAGTGTTATTAATCTGCAGATTTCATCTCCCTTTACGAGTCATACCCAGGATTTTCATGGAATCTGTCGGACGGGGTGAGTAGGATTTTCGTTTTCTTAAACATGGAGACACGGTGGGTTGAACCTTTCTATAATTGCCCCATTTTTGCTGTTCCAGTTGTTGACAGTTGAGATGACCTTGCTGATGTTGTTGAGTACCCTCTCCGTTGTCTGTTAGAAAGTGTAACCTGTCAGCACGAAGAGGTTGTCCGCATATAGAAAGTGTATTTTAAAGGAAAGATCATGGAATAAGGAATAGATGTATTTGGTCGAAAGAGTACTGGAAAATGTATATGTTCGAAAGAGTACCATTTTGACGATAAATGACCCTTTGCCTTAATCATGAAGATTCGAGCAGACATGTATGACCGCAACAGGCTTAAGATAGCTGAATTAACTCCCCACTAAGTCAACTGTAAAGTAACCCTGTGCGGACAGGAAAATAAGCAGCCCCCATCAGTAGATCTAAAAGCATAATCGGAGTTCACCTGACTGATCTACAGGTACATTGGTGGGTAGTGAGCTACTTAGCAAAAACCTGGATAAGTCTGAAAGTTACAATCTTTTACAGAACCTTGGACATGCAAGGCAAAATAAAAATTGGTGTGCAATATAATTATTTGCCAAAGAACGCGGAAGTTATTGTGTTAGTATAGGAATCACAGCAGCAACTTTTCAAATATTTGGAAATATCGATGTTTTCAGTATATGATTTAAGAGGTTGACAATTCTGTTGTAGAACCTTATCTCTGGAAGGTGTTGTCTCCTTGAAAGAGTTAAGAAAGAACTTTAACTCTGCAAATGATATTCAAGGTAAATGTGGAAGAAGACGAAATAGGTCAGAGGTGTTGCGTGAAGGATTTTTTATCTTTGAGACATTTTACACTGAGATCAAGGAGAAACGATACCCAAGCCCTTTCTAGGTCCTCAATGATGGATTGAAGGAGGAGAGTCGGAAATAATCCAATTCTCAATTTATCTATGAAATAATACTACTCTTTTGGCAATAAAAATATTCGTTTTTTTAAGGTGAAAAGGAATTTTATATCGAATTTGCTCTGATTCTTACGTAACAGAGTTTGGTCTAATTAATACCAGGTGTACAAGCTTAAATCCACCGTTTTTTAGTCAAAAAAAAAAGTTTTTTTATAGGAAGCAAAAACAAAATTATTCAGAGTACTTGCCCTCGCTAGTTGCACATTTATCCCATCTCTCGGGCAATTTGTGGATACCACGCCAAAAAAATTCCTTCTTTTTCGAGGCAAACCACTCATCAAGCAATTTTCGGACGCTTCGTAAGAATGGAAGTGCTGCACAGCGAACGCGTGGCTCATCGACGAAAACAGGTGTAAGTCGGAAGTGGCCAGGTCTTGTGAATAAGCGAGGTGGGGTAGCAAGTTGAGTGTCTCCAAGTAGTTTCGGACCATTTTTGACGTGTGCAATGATGCGTTGTCGTGGAAAAAATCAGCTTGTCATGTCTTTGTTGATAATCCAAAGACATTCAGTTGTTGGTGGTAGCGGTGGGCATTGACAGTTTCACCAAGTTCCAACATCTAATAGTAGACGATACCCTGCTGATCCCACCAAACGCACAGTATCGTCTTCCGTCCGAAGCAATTTGGTCTTGGGGAATATGTTGATGGTTGGTCGTTATCAACCCACAATTTCTTGCGTTTAGGATTCTCGAAAAATATCCACTTTTCATTACCTGTCACAATCCGATGCAGGAACGACTTTTTTTTTGTCTGGCGTAGAATATTTCGCATGTGCTTTGGCGTCGCTCCATCTGCCTATCGTTCAATTCATGCGGCACCCATTCTCCGATCTTTTCAATCTTTCCCATGGCACGCAGACGCATGTAAAGGGCTGGTTGAGCAACATTCAATTGCTCAGCGAGCATTTATTGCGATTGGGCATCGTCTTCGTCCAAAAGAACCTGCAATTGATGGTCACCAACCTTCCTAGGCCGATTTTCACGATTCTTGTCCCACAAGTCAAAATTGCCGTCTTTGAACCTATGAAATCAATATCGGCACGTTGTTTCCGATAAAGCACTGTCACCATAGGCCTCCATAAGTATTCGCTGTGATTCGGCAGCCGATTTCTTCAAATTGAAGCAGAAAAGCAGAGCTTCCCGCATATGGTCTTTTTCTGGCACAAAACTAGACATGATTACCAAAGGAAAAATGTATGTCGTTGTACGAAATTGCTGACAATGTGCACTGATTAATGTTGACAGATGTCAAACACATAAAAAAAAAGTATGGCTTGCCCATATACGCTCACTCACGCCATCTATGACCAAACAGCGGATTTAAGCTTATTCACCTGGTATTAAAATAATAATTCTATTTAATTACATTAAAAGAAAATTATATTTAAAATTTTGTGCATTTTTATTAGTAGATTATATAGGATAAAAGATTATTATTGGGGACAAGAATTCTTATATTATTAAAATTTGTTTTTTATTTTTAAGATGATGATAATTATTTTAACAAATACCTTGCCAAACGACCAATAAATTTATGGACAGCGAAGAAATCTGAACTTAAGGGCGCCAATACCATAGTTAGTGGTTGTATTTGACTAACAACTGGGAAACCCGGAATTCTCTGGTTGATTCTATTTCTGTAAAAACTGGCCTTCATTTCTTATCCTAATTCCGCATCAGCCAATTTTATAATAACTACTGCTCTGTATGTATCATCTTTATAATTTTCTTAAGCTAAAAAATTACAGTACTGATCTCAAAAACATTTTGCAGAACAATGATTATGCATGCAGAAGTACGAAAATGCACATAAGTTGAAAGATGGCTGCCGTGAATATAAAAAAAATATGGCTGCCTCGTTTAACGGACCAAAAAATAGAATATTAATTTCGTCGTATTTAAAAAATATTCTGTTATTCTTATGGCGATCAATTTATCATTCCTCACTTTCTAACTGAATGCCACTTTGCCCTAAATTTTTTTATGAATAGAATATCTTTCATTTCAAAAATATTTTATAAGTTCTTATAAAATAATTATTTATAATTCAAGTTACAATATTTATAACAACCAAAATTGCTAAAATGGAAATAATGAAAACTTATATTCTGAAATTGAAAATTAAACAAAAATTTAAATTGAAATTTAATCACTGATCATTAATTACGTTCTTTTACAATTATCATTAATTGACAGGAAATATTATATTTAATAAAATATAATATTTCCTGTCAATTAAAAATCATTAACAATTTAATTCAAAAAATAATTTTTTTCCATTTTAAGGGTGTGTTTTTTGAATCAATTAGAATCATTAATATACACATACATTACAAAACTTAAAGTTACAATTTGTAAAAAAAGTTCATAATAACTCTGAGTTGAAAATTGGGGGTAGGAAACTTAACCTATTAATGGTTTATATAAACAGACTCCTTTATGTACACAATTTTTCGATATCCGCTTTTTTCATATTCATTTTCATGTTTAGTTTTTTTTTCTATTATCGATTGGAGTCTAAAGTCAATTCCATTATATCGTTCTAAATTAAAAACCAATACGAGTAATAAAGCTATTTTTATTCTACTTTTTTCTGTTGGCAATTTATAAATGGGGAAGTTTTATATTATTAGAAAGAGGTTTTCACAAAATATTATATGGAGAAAAAAAAACGAAATGAAAGTGACTTTCTTTCTTATTATTGCTTGCAGCCTATCCCATCACAGTCGATCTTAAAAAGAAAAGTCTACAGTATTCTTTATTAATCGTGTGGAAAGTGGCAGTAAAATTTTAAGGTTTAAGCAAGAGAGTCAACTCTCTCTTTTATGTAATGTATCCATATCCATTCATATTTACTATTTACTTTTTTAAGTCATAAACGAAACGATATTAAAGATTTTGTCGAATTGAATTTTTAGTGGTGTGGCCATCAAGAAACGTACAATTTTTTCAAGACAAAATATTGTATTTATGTAGCAAAAAGTAAGAATAGGATCAGGTCTCTGTACTTTTACTGATTAGGATTAATAGAAAATCAGTAAGTATTTTTATGCGAAGATGTGGGAAATATTACATGAAAATACACCAAAGGTAGTAACTGAAATTACTATACGTATCCAAGGAAAAGTAATAAATCGAAAGGGTACATTTTGTGTACCACATAAAAGGACTTCAATCATGGTAGCTATACTCATGTCTATGGTTACGATACTTTCAGGCTCTCGATTCTACTCGTATATGCACACATTCCACTCAGGATAATCATTCAATCGCGTAGCAAATAAACAGAAAAATTCCATCGTAAAGGTTGCGTAGTATTCCATTTTCTCAGCATTTTGTGAAAGTGAAATAAGCTTTCAATTTGAAAGCAGATCTGATGAGATATTTACAATTCTTCGATTTGAGACGAAGCTGAGATTTTTTATAATCTTATCAGACGAACCTATCGATGAAAATTGTTTTCCAATGCTATTAATCAAATGGAAGTCGAACATAAATTGAAAAAATATCTCAGAAAAAAAGCACGATATGGGGCTGTGCTATTCAAAGTTTTCATCAGATTTGTTTATTGAACTAATAGAAAATATTAACTTGCTTTGAAATTTTAAATCATATTTAGTGAAGATATGCTTATTTGGCTGAGCAATTTCGAAACTTTTAATTTTTTTGTGGTAGTTTTTCTTAGTTTATGACCTTGAATTTTCTTCCAAAAAGAAGATTTGGCCTTCCCTAATTAAAATCTCACAATCTTTACTTAAATATTCTTAGATCTTATAATACATTTTCATATACTGTTCCAAAATATAGGTTCGGATCACATAGAATATATTTTGCAAAATTCATTATCTTTTATTTATGTAATACAATTGAACTTAAATAACTTAATTTAATTTGTTCTATACAAACCAGTAGTCTTATTAAAACTGTTTCTAAGGCATTTATTGGAGAATTTCACACTCGATCTATAATATTCAGAATAGATGATTGAATGGACATTTTTAAAAATGTTTAGCAGTGAAGATCGTTGCGTTTACTGCTGAAATATCGACGCTTTGCATCTATAACTTAAGATATTTGATGTTTTTTTATGATTCGGAAATTGTATATATCACTAAATTTATATCTAACCAAATTAGATTATCTATCTATGCCATGAGGAAACATCTAGTAATGTAATGCGCCATGAGGGAACATGAAAGATGGTTTATTTTGGATATTACTGAATATCAAACTTGCTAGAAGAGGAGAAGACTGCAACACATACACATATCTTGTGTCAACATCAGGCTCCACTAAGATAGATGGAACTCATGTCGATTGGTCAGCTCATGAATACTTCTTATAATACAAGGGAATTGTGTTCAGAGAGGTATCTTGAATTAACCGGGGGAAAACTGCTGGCTAAATAATGACTTCTAGTAAAGAGACCCAAGAAATTAAAGTCTGTTTCGAAGTCTCATATATAAGCCCACTTGAATAAAATTATTTACTCCGGATGAGATAACTCTCTCTCAGTCTGTATACTCGTATATATAACTTGGAATGTCATAATACTGTATGCCATGAAGCTTCTAAATATAATTATTGACAAAATTAAACTCAACAGATCCTAAAATGTCTGTTGTGTTTCCTGTTATAAATATGAAGAAGAATGGCCCCCGTCTTCATTTACTATTGTGACATGGATCTAGATATCTGATATTACTAAATTAAAAGCATTATCTGACTGATTTCGACGAGACTTGCATGGATACCTTTTAAAAGTCTCAATATATTATTCAACTACTATAAATAATTCTTTGAAGTTTTTCTTTCAATAAAGTAATAAAACTTTGGTTTTTTAATTAAAAATCAAACTATATAAAAATTAATCTGTATATCAAAGTGTTCGTGTTCGTATCCTTCTGAATATGTCCAGTCCGTCAGATTTCCCATCGTAATCGAAAGTGGTTTTGCAATCACTTTGATTCCGCTGACTAGCCAAAGTCTGAATTGAAATTACTATCAAAATGCAACCAATACTTGAGTCACGATCTAAATTTACTTTCAATCTATTTCGTGTCTTATTTCAAAATGGAAAAGTAATTTTGGGAAAATAATTATCTGAAGAAAATTATAGAAATAGCAATTATTTAATCTGTGATGATAGCACGTTGTTGGAATTGCCTTTTTGGTAATGTCATTTACAAAATTTGAAAAAAATATTGTATATGAAATTGAATTTTATCAAAATCATTAGTTATGGAAAGAATCTCTATGAAAATGAAATAAATTTTTCAAAAGGAACTATACCTAAATTATTTTTTTTTCCATAAATTTTTTTTGTTGTTTCCCTAACCAATATTGCTCAAAAATAATATTAGTACTGAAATGTAAAATCTTAAATACTTTGACAAGTCAGACCATTTACTGAAAACTAAAGAGCAATCTGAATATTTCACTAGGTTGGGTTAAATTCAAGACCGTTTTAAACTGTCCCAATATTATTAAATCAGGACATATTCTACTAGATTTTATGATAATTTTTTTTAAATAATCTATAAATTAAGTATTTTGTATCATTGAAGGGATATTTATAAAAAATGGAGAGTTTTATTTTTAAATATAATATTGATTTCAAAATAGAAGGTCCATAAATTAGAACCCTGGATGGATAGTGGTCAAGATATTCAATTGTGCCGCGGTCAAAAAGCTAATCTGGTAGAAGTTTCCTTTTGAAAAAATTAAAGTAATGCTCTAATATTTTCTGAGCATTTTTTTGGTGCATTTAGTTTTTAGTAGATAGAACTATCTAAAAATAATAAATTGCCATGAATTTATATCTTTATTTTATTATTATATACTAATGGAACTATAAAGAAAGATTGTTTATGATTTCAGATTGACAAAACTACAACAATGTCAATAATTTTACAAAATTAGACCAAAAATAAAATACTCCTGCACTATTAGTACATTTTTGAAAATATCATATTAATAATAGTTGGAAAAATTAAACAGTGGAAACCAAAGCATGGTTTGACAAACGTTATCCGGACTCTGCTCCAGCTATTTCAACTGTGGAATATTGGTTTCGTTAATTTCGAACTGGTCGTACGAGCACAGTTGATGCAGAACGCAGTGGACGCCCAAAAGAGGTGGTGATGGCAGAAAACATCAAAAAAATCCACAAAATAATTTTAAATGACCGTAAAGTGAAGTTAAGCGAGATAGCTGAGACTCTGAAGATATCGAAAGAGCGTGTTGGAAATATCGTGCAGAAATATTTGGGCATGCAAAAGCTGTGTGCAGAGTGGGGCCGCGTGAGCCCACTGTGGACCAAAAACAACAACGTGTTGATGATTTTGAGCAGTGTTTGGAGCTGTTCAAGCGCAATAAACCCGAATTTTTGCGTCGATATGTGACAATGGATGAAACATGGCTCCGTCACTACACTCCAGAGTCCAATCGGCAGTCGGCAGACTGGAGGGCGAGCGACGAACCGAATCCAAAGAGTGGAAAGACGCAACAGTCGGCTGGCAAGGTGATGGCGTCTGTATTTTGGGATGCGCATGGTATAATATTCATTGACTATCTCCAGAAGGGACAGACGATGAACAGCGACTATTATATAGCGTTATTGGATCTTTTGAAGAAAGAAATCGCTAAGAAACGGCCTCATTTGAGGAAGAAAAAAGTATTGTTTCACCAAGACAATGCACCGTGTCACAAGTCGATGAAAACGATGGTCAAACTCAATGAATTGGGCTACGAATTGCTTCCCCATCCACCATATTCTCCAGATCAGGCCCCCAGCGACTTTATCCTGTTTGCAGACCTCAAGAGAATGCTCGCTGGCAAGAAATTAAAGACCGATGATGAAGTGATTGCCGAAACTGAGGCCTATTTTGAGGCAAAACCGAAAGAGTACTATAAAAAGGGTATCGAAAAGTTGGAAGATCGCTATAATCGCTGTATCGCCCTCGAAAGCAACTATGTTGAATAATAAAAATGAATTTTGCAAATAAAAATATTTTTACTGTGTTATCTTATAAACTTTTCAGCCGAACTGTTATAAATAAAAAATAATTTTAAGTACACTTTATACAGGGTCAGGCGATTAAAACTTTTTTTTTTTAATTTTCAATGCAATACTCATATTGTATAAAAATTTCATAATTTTTTATTTAAATATATTGTAAAGACTTTACCATTTACGAATAAAAATTAATATTATGCATTTGTATACTATAACTACGATTAGAAATGTTTGTTCAATTGTAGGGATTTTTAAATACCCAAATGGGACAACTTTGTTTATTAACATAGCCACCTAAGTAAAAATAGTCTTTGTCAGAGATGACAATTTTTTCTTATAATAAACCAGCTTTTACAAAGCGACCATTATGAAGATTTGAATTATTTTAGTAAAATTGATGAATGAAATTGAAAATATTATAATAAATGGTAAACATTCTACTGTTGAACATGTCAAAAAATAAAAAATGGAACTGTAAACTCCAAATTTAATAAAATCAAATTTAATAAAAGTTATTTTATTATTCAAATTTATGCCTGTAAGAAAATTTGTAAGAAATACATAAAGTTGGTATTTTCTTACGTAAAACGAAATAATTAAAATTTTAACTTTTTTGTAACTATTATTATAATTTCAATAATTTTTTCATTGTCCATTATAAAAAAATCAAGAGCCTTATTATGGACTTCGAGTCCTACAGAAATTGCTTGATTCTCAAATATCGGAAGACTTTTAAATATACGACCGTTTTCTTCCTACTTTTAATCATCTTAATTTTAATGATTACTCTGTGACAACTAATTCAGTTTTATATATTGACTATTTTTTCTTAGTCGTTTAAGATTAAGTTCTGCTAAGGATGCTAAAATTATAAACTTAAAATCTACAGATATTATTGCCAAATACTAATTATTCGACAATTATTATATAATGTTTTATGTATGTGTGATACGAATCGCTCTATACATTCATAAGCATTCGTCATATGAATTTGCCCATCTATAGTGACTCATATTTAATCGATTGAAAATAATGTGTTAATCAACTGCAATGACAATTGATGAAAAGGCATTATCAATTTTTCTTTGGCCAAAATTTAATTGAACTTTTCAAAACTTTCCTTAGTTTTCATTTATGTAAGTTAAAATGTAAAATTATAAAACTGCCTTAACAAAAGCTTTAAAGTCTCTTAATAAATAAATTTTTCAAAAGACAATGCAATTTTATTGCTATTGAGACCTAGTTTAATTAGCCATTATTATACATATGATCTGCCTGCAATAAAGACAAATACCTACAATACACTATTATAAAAGTTCATATCTCAAAAATACATATAAAAACGTATCGTTTGATGATAGAATAATTTATGGTGAAATTATATGGCAGTTAGTCTCTTATCGTATATGTTTTACCATAGTTAAGAAGTGTATTATATAAAGAACACACGTTTACATTTTATTAAAAATTATTTTTCCACGATGTGATAAAACATCAACAGTCCTAACATACCAACAAATCCGAAAGATAACACAGTAGGATATTCAATTACATAAAATGATATCCTAAGCGCCTATTACATTGTTTGTTGCCATAAAAATATTTAAAACATTTTGAGATAATAATAAATTTTGACCTCTCTCCTGTTGAACATTTAAGTAATTTTTTTTTTATAAATTTAACTTTTTTTTATCTTTAAAGGCTTTTTTTGAATATATTAAAAGATATATTTTTTTAATAGCCACCGAAACTTGCGCTGCTATTTCATAAAAATATCAGAACTATGACTACTTTCAGAAGCTTAAAATAAGTGAACACCTTATAAATTTTTTTTTAAAATTATTTTTTGAAAGCATTCCAAAAAATCACAAAATATTTTTTCATAAATATTTTAAGAATTATTCCGTTGTAAATGTTAACCTTTTAATATTGCAATTTTTCATCCTATTATACCTGACATTCTTTATATAAAACTAAAATTTTACTTAAATACAAATGAATATCATTTTTGGTCTGTATGAATAGACTAGAGATTGCGCAACAACAGAGAAAAAATTTATTTAAAGAGAATCCAAAAATAATGTGTGTGGATTCTCTTTCAATCAAATTTCATTTCTCTGATATTTTTGCAGTCTCTGAGTTTAGCGTTCTATTTTTGGTACACTGTCAATTTGAAAAATATCCAGAAGTATATAAAAAAGAGCAATTTTTAGGTAAGAGAAAATATATTTTAGTAAAAGAGAAACTGTTGTACCTCTTATTTTCCCTCTTTATGATAACTTATCCTTAGAGGATACTGTTATATCTCGTCATATATTAAATAACAGAAAACATTCACTTAATTCAGGAAAAAACAGTGTGCCACAAGAGAGTATTTTTCCATCAGTTGGTGTACACTTTCTATTAAACGTTACGAGAATACGTTCTGGTAGGATTTTGTTTTTGTTTCCAAACTTTCCGTTTTTTTCTCCTATGAATATTTTTCATTGCGAAAAGCACTCACAATAAACTGTTGATGACCAGAGGACACAACGTGTATTTAGTTGTTCGAAGGTAATACACGATATTGAAAGAAACCTTTTTTTGCTACCACCAAATTGATTGGCATCCATGAACTATTAGCAAATACTTTTTTATGACGTACGATATTCATATACTGAAATTTATGTATACCATACACAAAACGAGGTAATTAATTAGTTAAATAAACAAAACAATTTCACGTTTCGTATGAATTTTAGTAGGTGTATATGAGTATATGTGCGCAAACATGAACTTTGTAAAATTTCACTTAAATACGTATTTCTTATGGGTATCTAGGTACTATTTTTATTATATAGATGTGAATGCCTACTCAAGAATAAAAATGAAAATTGTTATGTAAGAGTAGCTTTTTCTTTTATTAGCATTTACTGAGTACCATATTACTAAAATATACATGAAAATTAATAGTAGACAACTTTATTAAAAGGTTAATATTTCAACACAATCAACTAATTCTTATACATACTACTGGTTTATAAATATAATCGTATACGTTTGATTATTCAAATAAAAATGAAAGTTTACATTTAGAAATATATAAATTCATGTTTTTTCTTTAATTCTCTTATAATTTCTATTCAATTTTATTCAATCAATAAAAAAAAAGCAACACAAATTTCTTAAAGTTAACCGCTCTAATATCTCTAATAGCCTATATTGAATATCTACTTTTCAACTTAAGAACTTTTTTAATTTAAGTAAGAAGAAGAGAAAAACTTTTCTATGTTTTTAGTGAAAGGTTATAATGCGAATTTAGTATTCTCAGAACCTTACCCAATGGTATTGTAACATTCCTAACTAATGTTAGATACAAAGTTTTGAGTTATAAAACTCTCGTCCGTAGTGTAATGTTCTATAGATTCAAAGTTTACTTAAATATATCTTTTTTCATAGTTTTTTAACATTATGTTCTTTCCAACTAACTACATATTAATAAAATAACATTATCAAAAATATGGTAAATAATAGTGCAGCATTATTTTTTTTTCTAATTTAAATTTGTAAAATTTTGAAATTGCTATAATTATGTCAATCTGTAATCTTATTATTTCAAGATCTTCTATAAAATAGGTGCAGCAAAAAAAATGCCTTAGAAAATATTGAAGAATTGAATTAAAAAAATTTCATAAAGCTTTTGCCAGATTAGTGGTTGAATAGAATAGCTTGACCACTTATATACATACCATTTTATAGTGGTTGAATAGAATAGCTTGACCACTTATATACATACCGAAGGTAGACATCGTATAAAAATAAATAATAATCGAAATTTGTCAAAGAAACTATTACTTTAAAAAAATATGCAAAAACTGTAAGTATCATTTATGGAATTGATACAATTTTTTTGTCTAAATTATTTTTCACATATTTGGAAACCGATTCTTTTCAGCTTATTTGCCCATATAGTTATTTATAATGACTATTGTCAACTATTACATAGAAAATTTCCTTCTTATGTCAATTTCATTAAAAAATTAAGCTATATTTTACAATAATAAAACATGCAAAATCGTATCGCGTATTTATCTAATTAGTATCTGTAGACGTGAGCATCGAAAAGAAAAGCGGAAATTAAAAATAAATAAAAATAAAAGGAATAAGATTGAATTGATCCTTTGAAACGATTGCCATAGTATCATGGAATTCTTAAAACTTAATTTACTGGAATCTCCTTATCTATATTTGTTAGATTTTGTTGAATGTCTGAAAAAAAGAAAAAAAAACCAAGGACGATAGACAAATGGTTACATGAGTAAAGAAGTAAAGAAAAAACTTCAAATAAAAAGGAATAAAATACTATACGATGAATATCGTTTCCTTGAAATGTAAAAAAAAATTGAAGAAATTCTTCTACTACTGTTGGTAGTGCTGATGCCTATAACTGAGAAAGGACGAATAAAATGATGACGACGACTAGGACCATGTAGCCCAACGGAAATGATAACGAGAAGGCATCAAATAAAAACGAGGGACAATCAATGTGAGCTGAATTTTGATTAGGAATAATAGCGAAACCAACCAGGAAAGGATATTTATAACATATACAAATACTGCGTATGTAGATCAGGCTATGATGTTGATAAAACAGGACTAAGGGAAAAAGAACAAAACATATAGGCTAAAAAAAATTAATTTTCTATAAATCAAAGCAAATTGCTTGCCTAGAATAAATAAAATCTCCGCTACCAGAATTCAGATTTGCTAAAAAATTCCTCTCAACAGGATAAATGTTGGAATCACAAAAGGAATGAACTTTAATATTATCGTAATAGGGCCAAAAAAGCAAAAGTCATCACAACTACACTCAACAAAAAAACGATGGACCAGGGTAAAAAAATAGTCAAATTTATTTAAGTGATTTTTTTTCTACATTTTTTATTTATTTATTTTTACTTTCTCTTATTTAATTGTTGTTGTTGAAAGTATAGAAAGGATATCAGAAATTGTTTAGAATCAATTTAAAAAATTTGGAAATTTTTCGTCTTATTTCTTTATTGTAGAAGAACTAATTTTTGATGTACAGAAAAAAAACAATTGTTTACTTTTCTAATTGTAATAAATGCAGAAAACATAAATAATCTGAGAATATATTCCCCCATCAAAGTTACTCATAGAAATATTCATGAGCGCGAACACCAGTACACTGAGTTTAGGCTCTTAGTCGAAGGGAATAGTAGTTTTTTAGGGGAATTGTGTAATATTTCGGTAAGGATACTTCTTATATAGTTCTCCTTTACTTTTCTGTACACTGTCAATTGATTGAAATATGATATTTGAAAATTTAGAGTGTACGCCAGTAGAAATACTTTTACCCCGTCAATTTTGTTAGGGGTAAAAATATTGTTCGAATGTGAGCGCCTATACCCTCACAATTATTTAGCTGAAAATATGCGCTTGCGCTTTCAGCCCTCATTTAAAAGGAGCAGTTTCTTCGTTACCGGTACACTGTTCTTTGTAATGTTTTCCTATCCAAGGACAAGCATATTCTTCCGGAGTAGAATGAGTCGGATGTGACTTACTCACCCCTCGGCTCATCCTATTGCTGTTCGTTGATTTTCTTCTCAGAGAAAGAACAAAAAACCAAATTAGACGAGTTTCTGATTTATTCGTGAAAAAATGCGTACATACATCAAATTGATGCCATCTGAATATCATCATACAAAAAGTCGGTGGATGTCTAGAATTAAAATAAAATAAATAAAAAGTGAAAAAAAAAACAAAAATTCTAAGTTATCCTCGATATTAGAGGTAGTTTATATTTTAAGAGTCTTGTTAACTGTTATATTTTATTTATTCTATTTAATAATAAATCCCTATCAGATAATGGAATATTTTTACACGTATACACAGATTAAACGTATTTTATGCGCCATACTTAGTAACATATAGTTAAAATAATGAATTTTACTTCCAGGTTTAAATTTTCCGTAACCTTATAAATACAGATCACATTTCAACTAATTTCTTAAATTGGAAATTTTAATTTAAATTAACTGTTTGGAAAATGTTCAATGTAAATTTTAAGGTGTTAAGAAATTAGTTTTTATAATTTTTTTTTATTCGGCTGCTGATAAGAAATGGTTGAATGAGGTGAATTTCTATTTTCAAACTTTAACGATAGACTATTCTCTTTCGTTATGGTATTCCACTCATAAACTATGCTTAGTATCAAAATAACAAAAGCACATTGATCAGAGAAGTGGTGTCACATTGACCGAAGTAACTTGTACAAATCTTTATTTTTGTTTTAATTTTTTTTTTCTGTTTGAAGAAACTCTTGAATTTTACAAATTATCCATAGCGGCCTTGTGCTTTTACCTCCTAATATTTAGTATTCGAGTAACGTTTGCGGTTATGCTGGAATGACGATGACGACCACAAGGATATTTCCTACACCTGACCCAAAACTTTTACCAATATTCTGCGTTAGTTTTCAACCAAATAAGCTCTCAACCAAAACAGAAATAGAACCATAAATCTATCGTTATATGGTTTGTTATATTTGTAGACTACTGATGATGGGTTTTTATAAGCTACGAAAATTGTCATAATAACGTGTTTGAATTTCTGCCTAGCACTTTTCTGTTTATTTTTCAATATATGTACAAGCAATAGTGTGTACAATATTATATGAAAAATTGATCCTTAAATTTATTTTTCTAATATGTGGTTATTTGTTACAATGAACAAATAATTTTTGTGTGGTCAGAACTAGTGTGAAAAGTTTTTGCTTCTTTTTCGGAAAGGGTTTATTTGTTAATTTCGTTAAAGCCACAAAAGAGTAACTTAGCTTTTAGGACATATCATATACAACATGTTATATTTACTTAATCGGCGATAAAAGAGTATAAAAATTCTTTAATTTTCAAAAACAGAATAGAGAATACTTTAAGCATTTTAGACTGATCTCGAAAGGGACTTTTATAGTCAGGAGAAAATATTTCTAAAATTATCTAAAAATATCACTAACACTAAATTGTTACATCGTACTATCTTGAAAAAGTCTCGAAACAATAAGTTAGGGTAGTTATAGTAGCATTACGGTTATGATTCAGTTTGGCTGATTCATCAAAATCGTTTAATAGTCATTTAGGGGCAGCAACTAGAAGATATATGAATCTTTTAAAATGTATAAGTATATTTGAGAAAAAAAATTTAGAACCGAGTTTTTTTTTTTTACTGAAGAGATATTCCCTTGTTGATGATTGTCATGTTCAATTTATCGTCATTGTATGAAAGCTGGTCAATAAGTTTTTGGTGTCAGCCTGAGACTATTAATAAACATTTTGAATCGTTCAATATATTTAATAAATAGTATCTACTAATTAAACCTTCTTGAATGAAACAAACATTTTGTATAAAAATTCCATATTCTTTATTGAAATATGTTGTAGAGAATTTTCCAATTATGAAAATTTAAGTATCAATCATTTCGATCACATTTTTGCATAATTGTTGCTTTATTGGGTTGCTCAGGAAGAAATTTCGTTTTGAAACTGATGAACCTGAAGCTGATGAAGACACAATAAAGGCATTAATTGATGCAAACTGGCGAATAACAAGTCGTGAGATTGCTGAGATGTTAAATTTATCGAATCTGATTTGTGTCGTCGCATTAACGTTTGTGATTTGCTTCTCAAATGCCAACAAAATGATCATTTTTTTAAGTGTAACATCAGCGGGGACGAGAAATGGGTTGTCAATATTCATCCAAGCAAGGTTATGCTATCTGTTTGGTGGGATTCCAAAGGAACCGTTTATTTTGAGCTTCTACTGAGCAACACAACGATCAATTCTGAAATGTACGTGTACTATCATCAGTTGGATAAATTGAAATATTCACTTAAAGGAAAAAAGCCAGAATTGGTCGATAGGAAAGGTATAGTGTTCCAACAGGATAATGTGAAACCAAATACAAGTTTTACCACTAGGCAAAAGCTTTCAGAGCTTGGATGGGATATACTGCCTCACCCACCATACTCTCCAGACCTAGCACCTTCCGTTTATTATTTGTTCCGATCTCTACAAAAAATTTTAGATGGTAAAACGTTTAATTCAAATGAGGAGATCAAAAATCACTTAGATCCGTTTTTTTCCAGTGAAGAACAAACATTTTATGAGCGTAGAATCATGCTACCGCCAGAAAGATGGCAAAGGGTGTTGGATCAGACTAGACAATATTTAATTGAATAAAATATTAATTCACTATAAGAAAATCATCTTTCATTTTTATAAAAAAAAACGACATTACTTTCTGAACAACCCAATATTTTACGGATACCGCGATTTGTATTTGTTTTGAGCTCCTGAATTATGTGTGAACTATTTTTATAAATCTTATCCTTTACATAGCCCTATAAGGAGAAGTCCAACAACGGAAAATCACATGATCTTGGTAGCCAATTGAGTACTCACCTCTTTAAAAAATTAGATTTCAATTAAATTTGGTTTTTAATAAATCGATTGTTTCGTAGGCAGTGTGGCACGTAGTGCCGTTCTGTTACAACCACAAGTCATCGATATATATGTCATTAAAAATAGATGTTATCATATCTCTATATCTGAGTTTCGAAAATTGACCACAAGTTATTGACAGTAACTGTAGCACCAGCCTCAGTTTCGAAAAAATACGGACCAATGATGCCTCCCGTGATTACTCTAACGATTATTCAATAATTGCTCTTGGAGTTTTAGATGCCCAAATGCGACAATTTTGTTTGCCAATATAGTCGTCTTAGCAAAAATGAGTTTCACCGCAGGAGTGATTTTTTGGACGAATTGGACCATATTAGATCATAAATCCTTAGCAAACTTATATAACAAAATATAGCTGCAGTGAGTGTAAGATATGTGGTCATTTTGAACAGACCCAATAATTGAAAACTTTGTGACACCAATAAAATAGGATCCTCTCCAACACGTACACTCACCACAGCTATATTTTCAACAAAATGACCTGTATGATCATGTGTTTACCTACTAAATCAGTATGTTTTGTACCACATCAAATTTTACACTATATACTTGATTCCAATATTAAATGAACGACGATTACAATCAAAAATACCGATAAATTTGAACAAAACTATCGCAAAATGTGGCTTTTACAAATGCACTATTTTCATAACAGATTTTAATAATATTTTTAACGAATGGTAACTATGAATATGTCAAAAATTAAAATAACAGAATTGTCAATATGGGCCGACTTCAACCGTATTTTTAAAAAAATTATAATTAGAAGACCCAGCACATGTAATTCTAGACTGGTAGTGGCTAGGTTTTCGACTGATGAAAAATTAATCTCAATAAAAACTGGCAGATTTTATAGTCAAAATGGGACCTAAACAATTTATGGAAGATATTTCTATTATACTTATGTGTATGTGTATAGTCAAAAGAGCAAATTATTATCGACTATCAGTTAAAATGTTATATTATAGAATATCATACCATATTTATTTTATAAGTTATTAGAACCAGTGACTTTTTAAAAACAAATTACATCAATTTCTGTCTCTTCATACTTTCTGATACGAGTAACTTCAATTTGAGCTCTGTACAAGAATATTAAAAGATAACCATTCATATTCTTTAAAAAGTAATAATTTTTATTTAGATTTTTTTACTTAGATTTTTAATTAATTAAATTATTTATATTTGTTTTCACTACCTTTAAAATAATATGTTTCTCTTCTGTTAAAAAATTACTATAAATTGTCAACTTCAGTCGCACATCATTCGAAAACCCACTTTTCATGAAAATATTTTTTCTAATTCAACAATCAATGTAATATTATACTTTTTTTTCTTAAAATACGAGAACATATTTAGTACCTATTGGTTCATCTTTTATGAAAAACTGAGACTATTATCGTACTTGAAGAAGCTAGGACCGCTGTCTCTGCCAATCTGGTCATTTGAATTCACATTTTTTTTCGACTACAATATTTTTAATTACTGTAATAACATTTTGCTAAATTGCATCTTCTCCCGATCGTGAGTTATCAGTAACAATTATTTTTAAATATAGGGAAATGAAAGATCAGGTAATACTTTTCTCAGTGGAAACTTCTCTTAGTCAATTTTTTTTCATCACTAAGATTGGCTTTATTGATATTTATTTTAATAAAACTACTAGTAATCAATGAAAAATTATGCTAAATTATAACTTAAGAAGGAGTTTTTGGGAAAGATGTTAACATCTACTCGAAAATATATGTAAATACCCTTGTAATAATCACCATACCCGGAATTACGATATATTACCCAAATTTCGTTATTGCAATTTCAGTCAAATAATCTTTTACCCATCCAGCTATTGGATCCTTATTTCATTCGTGAAAAGCCCATAATTGGGAGTGTCACAAAAACTGGCCCCAAATTCATTTAATATGAAACTACCTTGTGAGGCGAAATTCCACAATAAATTATGTAAGTGGGAAAACTGTAAAATTATATTTTTTACACATAGAAAAAAATTCACTCAATAAAACTTTAATAAATTTTATTAAAACATAAAACCATGGTTACAATTTTTAAAATGTTGAAAAATAAAAATGAATAGTTCTTTAATGAAGTAAATTATAAAAAGGCTTTTTTTTCAATTTTTTTAATTTATTATCTCCAACTACAATTGAATTGTAACAAGCAGATTTACATAACGTTTCAATTAACAATTGTTATGCATCATGAAGTGGGAGTAAACAACTATCGGCGTTTCGCCAAAGAGTGGAAGTTAGATCCCTTTAAACCAGGATTGAAGGTTGTGGATATGGGATTGTAAATTGTTGGAAGCTATTTCAGGACTTGTATGGGTAGCTAGTATAGCTGTATCATCTGCATAAGTAGGAATGATAGTATTAGGATCAGCTGTGATGTTATGGGTGTAAATAATTATATAAGATAGGACCAAGAATACTGCCTTGTGGGCCTCCGGCTAGAATAGGATATATTTCCAAGGATTCGGAGTTAATTGCAACTTAGAAATGACCTTAGCAGACATATAAATTTATGATAAGGTAGAATGTTGAAGGAAGAACGATCTTGAGTTTTCAGAGGAGTCCAGCATGCCATATACGATCAAAAGCTTGGGAGATATCTAAAAATACTCCTGAGTAATACTCTTTCCCCTCAAGAGAGAATACAATGTGATCAATAATGCGATGGCATTGCTGGATAGTAGAGTATTGAGATCGGAAGCCAAATTGATGATCAGGAATAATTTTTTCATGAAGACTCATAGGAACTGGAAACATTAGTTCTTCGATAATTTTTTTAGCATGCGATTTGTTTTCTATATCATCACGTATAGCAAAAGTTGTTATCAAATATTTAGCAAGTATTTCGGCTTTTTCTTTAACTGTTTTTGCCCAGTTACCGTCATTTTGTTTCAGTGGGTGTGCTGTTCTTTTATAAAATTAATGTCCGTAGTTTAGTTAGAAAATTTTGTTATTATGATTGTTTCGTATCATAAGATATATGAGCGGTTGTGACTGTATGTTATATATATGTAGTGAGATCATTTACAGCATCATTAATGCCGTTTGCTATTTTTAACGTTCATTTTAAGTAAATCTTTTAATATAATTAGTTTCTAAATATGTTCCAATCTATTTTGCCATTTATTAGCCTAGGATGAAGAGTCTTTAAGATTGGCTTAGAACTAAAGGTAAGGAGAACAGGACTATGATGAGAGTTTAGATCGGAAGGATTTTCAATACTAGAATTCATGGTAATTGAAGGAGTGCTAATGAAGTAATCGAGGATATCAGGTCATTTTGAACTAGAAGTTGGCCAGTATGTTGAATTTGAAGGGGGAATTATTTGGTATGTTGTATGGGATAGAGCTTCTTGAAGTATCTTTTCTTGAGGGTTAACAACGCTGTAACCTCACTGAGAGTGTTTAGCATTGTAATCACCAAACGCGAGGAACGAGGCTCCAAGTGAGTGTAGGGATACAGATAGTACATTAAGGTTAAATAAGGATGTATCAATAGTAACAACAATGGATTACTATAATTGTGGCTGCTGATATTACAGTTGATGAAGTTCTTTTTGAAATGATAAAGTCTTACTGAACTGGTTGACTATGTAGATAATTTTATTAGAAACTTTTTTAGTTATAAATATAGTTTATAAAAAAAATTGAAATTCTCCTAATTCAATTCGTATTTAGAAATATCATACTTCTTTTACAATAATCTGAAAAATTATTTCAAAATTATAATCATTTCAAAAAGTTTCCTTGCAAATGTAATTATTTTCAAATTTTATTTATTTCGTATCCAATATTTAAATGATTCTGAAAAAAAATCTTAAAAAATTAATATACTTTTGATAACGGACTTTATTAATCTACCAATAATTTATTAAATAACAACAAGAAAATATATATAAAAACAGCGAAAAATAAAAGAAAATTAGAAATTCTCACACCTATAATCGTAAACCCACAAAATATTGACGTACTCCTGTAAGATAATATCATGATTTTGGTTTCTCATTTTATTAAAATAGAAATATTCTCAAAGGACTATCAAGATATTATATAAAATGTACAAGGTTCTTAGCTTAGTAGAACAAGATTCAGTACGCATCTACTCTTACGATACAACGACACCTTGGTGTGAGAGGTTAGAGAGGTGAGAGAATTTATATTGTATTCCTAAGGCAGTTTCGAAATTCATAAGAAAATATATGAAATTAAAAATACATGGTATCAGTTGAAAGATTGGACGAATATTTGTGTGCTCAGCTTGAATTCTATATTAAAAATCTGAAGTGTTGTTCATGAATATCGTTTACTTATAATAAAGGTGGAAAGGAAATAAAAAAATTATACATGAAAAAAGCAAAAACATGGAAGCAAATAGGCAAATTCCAAATAACTTTTTAGCGGATGGAAAAGGAAGATTGTACTTTTAGGGGACGTAACATAAAGGTTGTGTGGGATTATTTAAAGCTCGCGAAAGTATAGAAAATTGTTTCTTTTTCCTATGAAACTTTTTTTTTCTTATTCTTCTCATACGTTTTTTTCCCTTTTTTTTTTTTTTTGTTGTTGTTAGCGTTATCTTAGTGAGAACATCCTGAACGAATTTCAAAGAGAAAAAACATGAAATTTTCCCTTTTATTCAATGTTCTTTCCGATGCAAAGAATTTAACATTTCTATCTATTTTATTAAGAATATAACGAGTGGTAAGATCAAAATGGCTCGGGGTTGAAGGCTATCGTTTTAAAGTGGCATCATAAAAAAGCAGACAATGTAAAGCAAATCTAGTCCAAAATTGTAGAAATGTTACCAAAAAAAAAATAGCAATATACGAATTACTTAGAAGGAAAAAATCAACACTTAAATTGGTTACTGGCACTTCCTCTTCTTCTTCGCCTTTTTTTGAGTCCAGGGAGAATATTGTAGTGATAATATTGCTTGTTGGTTTACTTGGAACTGCTATTATCATTTACCCTACTACTCTATGCCACTGTATATACTGTGCCCAGTACCTACCACAAACAATAACCCTTAGTACCATGCGTCTTCATTCGTACTATATATGTTGTAATGGTTTCTGGATCTGTACATCTTCCACATATATTTTTTTGCGATTTCATTCCGTCCAACGCTTTAGATCTCGCGTTTTTTTTTTGCAACTTAGTCTCATTTTATCCCACAATAGATTCTGAGCTATTTTCGTTATACTATCATCATGAAATGAGTAGGCTTATATTTCACATATTCTTGCCTGCTATACACTATTCCATACAATCCCGCTTTATTCCTCGCCTTCAAGTTCTATTCTTTTAGATTATACACAAATACAACATCATTGAATATAATAAAAAAGTTCCCAGTGAACATTTTGTAAAAAAAAACAAAAAAACAAAGAAGATTTGCAAGAGATTTAGTTGAATTTACCCACTCGCTCATAGAAGGAAAAGTGTTTAAATTCGTTGTCTCATTGTGAAGAATATTATATCCGACATATCAGACCAAAAGATGTTCATCAGTAGACCTCTTGTGTATTATTTTTAAGTCATCACTTTATTCAAAGGATATAGGCTTTGTTTCATCGACAAAAAAAGGCTTTATCCCTTCCAGATGAGGACGCAATATAGAAGAAGATGTTTTGTTCTTTTCTGGTTGTTGTCATTTAAATTGTTTCCTTTTTTTTTCTTCTTCTTCTTAGTTTGACGATGTTATCTCTCGGTCATAGTCACCCTTTTCAAGTAAGCGTCGGAAATTCAGCTTAAATAAAGAGAAAATATGGCAAACAATTGATTTGGTATCGGTTGATTGTGATCCAACGTGACATTTTCCCCATTTTACTCGTACAGTGCTGTTGTGGATGTCAGTCAACTGATATATTCGTATGTTAACATCTTCATCGCATTTGAAACTTTTTTAACTTTCTAATCATTCCAACTAACCTTTCTTCTCTTTTTTTTACCTCCTTACAATGCTGTAAATATTTTTCTAACTCTCATATTTTTTTGTTGTTGATTTATTTGTCATTATTTTTATGATTCTGTCAACAGAAAAAAACATGTTTAAAGAAAAAAACACGTAATATTATGCAAACCAATATACAAAAAGGCACGTCATGAATATGAATTTCCACTTTGGTGTATACTCTACCAGAACCGACATTATTCCCTTACCCGTCATATTGGTATGCGCCAGAGGATCCCCATTCCAAGATATTGAATAAGAGTGCGTATTTATTATGGACTTTTTCTGTTCTTTTTTTTTAAATTATTTTAAACAAATTTGGAATAAACGCATGTAATTGACAAGACAAGTACATTACCACATTAATTTGGTAATCGATTTAAATAAAACATCCTTCAAACTAGTTGGTTTTTATTTGGTTATTTTTAGGTTTCCAGCTGTAGAATTAAACGATATTAAATAATTTGTCTTATTAGAAATAACGCCTGAATCCAATTATTTTGTTATTTATCCTTGTGTCTATGAGTTCCAAAGTTCCAAATAAAATTTTAGACAAAATTGAAATTAATTTTTTTCTGAGTAAAATAGATATTAAATTTTGTGTATCAGATACTTATGTACATGTCTATTATGGTATATCGATTCCTTGGTGGACTGTTTTAGAAATTCCATATATAATTTGTCAAATGCCTAAAATTCCGATTATACCCTTTTTAGGATTCCAGGAGTATATTTGGAATCTTATATTCAAACCTATATTCTCTCCTCCTCGTAAATTGGCTTACGAGAAGGAGAGAATATAGGTAATTTTGGGAGACGATTGATTATATTACCTTGATCACCTGCCGCGAACTACCCATCCCTGGATAACTTACAAGAAATATGATTCCACCTATCCAGAAACAGAAATATGTTTTGAACTCTATTCAATATAACAGATGGAACGTTATAGATACTTCTTCTACGTACCCTAATTCTTATCAAATCCAATCCCTTCAATCCAAAACACTATGAAAAATTATTAATGCCCAATTATTTATTTGTAACCATGTTATTCATAGTGTTCTAAATGACTCCTTACTTCATGATAAGATTTGAAGTGTTATTAGATTGATAAACACCAATGGTGTTTACCCGCATATAATTTTTTTCCTTTTTGTGAATGCAATATTGTTATTATAAAATCTGCCAATCTCAATATCCTCTAAAATATAATACCAAATATTTTCTGCAACCAAAAAAACAACTTTTTTAAATTAATTTATTCACCCACTGAAACAAAATGATGGTAACTAGACAAAAACAGACAAAGAAAAGCCCGAAGTAAATACATTTGCTTCACATGATGATATAGAAGACAAATGGCATATTAACAAAATCATCGAAGAACTAATGTTCCCAGTTCCTATGAGTGTTCCTCCCAAAAATTTTCAGCCCTCGGAAATAAAATCTACTATTCTGCGTCTTCCCAATAAAACAAGCTCTTGGTTATGATCTAATAACAGCTCCTATTCTGAAGCAAATTTCCCGAAAAGATTTAGTTTTAATTATACACATTTTTAATAGTATCCTGCGTACAACCTATTTTCCTTTACTCTGGAAATTTTCTGTCATTAAAATGATTCCAAAACCAAATAAATCCATTAATTCTCCTTCCTCCTATAGACCTATTAGCTTCCTACCAATTCTTGGTAAGATATTTGAAAAACTTCTATTAAAACGACCCTACCCAGTCCTAGTTAGTAAAAAACTTATTCCTGGTCACCAATTTGGCTTCCGATCTGAACACTCCACAATCCAGCAATGCCATCGCATTTTTGATCACATTATATTCTCTCTTGAGAGGAAAGAGTATTGCTCAGGAGTATTTTTAGATATCTCCTAAGCTTTTGATCGTATATATCATACTGGACTCCTCTGGTAAGGCAAGAACTGTTTTCCTCCAACATACTACCTTATCATGAATTCATATCTCTCCCAAGGACATTTCCAAGTTGCAATTAACTCAGAATCCTCGAAAATATATTCTATTCTAGCCGCAGTCCCACAAGAAAGTATTCTTGGTCCCATTTTATATAATTTGTATACCCACGATATCCAATCTGATCCTAATATTATCATTGCTATTTATGCAGATGATACGGCCACACTTGCAACCCATTCAAATCCTGAAATAGCTTCCAACAATTTACAATCCCATATCCACAACCTTCTATCCTGGTTTAAGAGATAGAGTGTAAAGGGAAATGAACAGAAGAGTGCTTACATTACTTTCACACTTTGTCAACGAAAATCCACCCCTTTATACCTTAATAACAACATGATTCCACAATATGATAAAGTAAGTTATTTGGGACTTTACCTGGACAAGAGACTAACATGGAACCCACATACTAACTTCTAATATACAGTACAATTATAAAACCTATTTGGGAATATGAAACTGAACTTTATGGTTCAATGAAACGTTCCAATTCCTATCGCGTCCAGGCCTTACAATTCAAGATCCTCCGTAAAATTGTTGATAGCCCCTTTTATGTTCGTAACAACGTAATACATGGTGATCTAAATGTTCCCTTTGTTCAGTATCTGTGCATTTCCCGCTATCAAAAATTTAATTCCCATTTATCCTTTCATCATAATCGATTTGTCCTGTACTACCGTCCCCGAAAACACTCATCGGAGACTTAAGAGACAATAGCCTAGAGATTTTCTAGAGGAATCTAACTTCCGTTAGTTGGAGAAACGCCGATGGGTGTTTACTCCCACTTCATGATGTACAAGATTGTAAATTAAAATGCTATGTAAATCTGCTTGTTACAATAAAATTGTTGTTGCAGATAAAATTAAAAAAAATAAAAATTAATATATCCGAATACTTTTAAATCACTATATTCTCAAATATTATATAAAAAATATTGCATTATAATTGAGTTAGTAATATGGAAATAATCCATTTAATTACTCGTATTTAAAGTATACAAAATATCAAACGTGTTCATAATAAATTTTTATTCGAAAAATGCACTTCATTCGGTGTGTTCCATCAATTTGTTTTAGTTACAAAATAGTTCAAATGTATTTCGACATTAAATAAATTTTATTTTGTAAATTGAAAATAATCCACTGCAAATCGATTAAAATTCATTCCACAATAGTTCTGGTGAATTCAATGTTCCTGCTCTGCACCATTTGTACAAAAAGGCTTACGATTAAAACTAACACCATGGAACAGAATATGTTCGAATCTCCATACCTTCACTTGTGAATACTGATATTAGTACACCTGACAACAAACATGAAAATAGTAGATATGCGAAATGTTGTCAATTGTTTATTGAAACATGTACCTATATGCGGAAACTATTTCGTGAACTAATTAAAATCAGATCAAGGTATTACCATTGAGGTGTGCACAATTTCATATGCACACTATTCTAGTGGAACAATAGTTGCCAAATGCCGGAATTAGTTTTCAACTAAATATACTTGTACGATGGCCACCATCGTCGCCACCATCGATACAGAGAGGATGTATCGGTTACAGATCCATTGCAATATTTTATCCATTCTGAATCTTTTATTCTATTTGAACAAGGCTTTATCGGGCAAATCGAAATCAAACATACCCGAAAATGTATCTAGATTTATTATTCGTAATATTATGCTAAATTTTTGAGAGTGATATTTTTCCAATTTCCCTTCCGTTCAATAATTTTCAAAATATCATGACAGCAGGAAAAATAATTTTGGATTAAAATGTAATTAGTTCCAAAACATTAGGAATTTAATCATTAATCGTTACTCTAAAATAATAATATGATAATAACGAGCAAATGATAAAGTTTCTCAACTTTTAAGTGAATACTATAGTATAGTTAAATGAGAAATTTCACTTGAAATAAGATTAAAAAAGTTTGCAACCACATTTTTTTTTATGCCCATATTTAAAGAATAAAAATAAAAAATAAATTGTTTGTTGTTTAACGAAAATCAATACACATATTTCCAATAAAATGCTTAACTGACACGATAAAGATAGATTTTCGTGTTTATAATATTTCGTAACATTGCATTAATATGTTAAATAGTTTTCCCTTACATATTATGAGTATGGGTACTGATGTGACTGGTGTTGGACAGAGTTAATTTTAACTCTAAATAACCAATATAGTATATCCCACAATCAGATAGAATATTTATTAAGCCGCGTGTATTAAAGTCTCAAATTCAAAATATTAGTAGCATATTAAATTTGCAAATGATTTTTGGTATATTACACGTTTGGCATTTAGGTGACTCCCAAAACGCATGTTATATAACAGTGCACTCTGAGCTATTAAAATTCATTTGCCTACATAAATATAATTAAACTGCACATATGTTGTTGCAAAATTAGTAGAGACTGCTATTTGGCTATTTTACAATACAGGATTAGGATTCAGGATATTAGGTATCATTTGCTATTTTATCCTGTACTAATAACAAAATTAAGCTACTATCCAATGCAATTGGGATCTGGCAAATTGATCAGGTACATTTTAATTTATGCTTCTATTTTTGATTTCATTTCTGTTCAATTAAATTAATTGCATTTAAAGTATCAAAATTTATCGGGTTTACTGAATAAATTGTAATACAAATATCATCGATACAAAAGTAAAAGATTAAATTTTAAAATATGTTTATATCTGAATTAATCGAAATATCGGGTTTTTCAATAGCAACTTGACACTTTTGATTTCTCACTTTTAGTCCTTGAGTTAACTTGATCTTAAGTTCTTGAGTTAACACAAGAACTAAAGCCACTTGACCATATGAAGCGACGTACGTTTTCAGATTGGGCTCTAGAGAAGTTTACCGAAAATGACGACTTTCATCGCAAAATCATCTTCAGTGATGAAGCGCATTTTTGGTTGAGGCTTCGTCAACAAACAAAACATGCATTATTGGAGTGCTGCAAACCTTCATGTGCTTCATGAAACACCACTTCATCCACAAAAAGTGACTGTATGGTGCGGTTTTCATGCCGGTGGCGTCATTGGGCCATTTTTCTTCGTTGATGAAAATGACCGTCACGGTACAGTCAATGGTGAACGCTATAGAGACATGTTGCAGCGTTATTTCTTCGATTAATTGCATAGGCTGGACATCAGTGATATTTGGTTTCAACAAGAGAGTGCCACATCCCACACAGCGGGAGAAACAATCGACTTTTTGAAGTCCAAGTTCGGTGAACGTGCTATATCGAGAAAAGGTCCTGTCGATTTAACACCTCTAGACTTTTTTCTGTGGGGCTACGTTAAATCGATGGTCTATGCCAATAAGCCGGCGACGTTAGAGGACCTAAGAGCCAACATCGAAAGGGAAATAGCGGCCATTCCCGTCGAATTGTGTGGCCGAGTCATCGAAAATTGGCTTCAACGAATCGACCGCTGCAAGCGTGCCCGTGGTGGATATATGACCAAAGTGAAGTTCCATTCATAATTGCATTGATTGTACTTTAAGCCAATAATAAAAGTTTTGATATATCTCAAATGGTTTCCGAGATATTGGGTTGGTGCAAAAGTAATAACGTTTTTTTACATATACAATTAAACATTTTTTTTTTAATTTGTATTATTTATTTAATCAATTATATAATTTCCATCCGTTCTTATAACCTCCTCCCATCTTTCTAGCAACTTATTAATACCATTAGTGTAAAATTCCTTGGATTTTTATGCGAAATATGTAGAAAGGAATGTTTTTACCTGCTCTATTGTATCAAATTTTTTGTCATTTAAAAATTTTTGCAGTGATCGAAATAAATGAAAATCGGAAGGAGCAAGATCTGGAGAATACGATGGATGCTTGATAACATCCCAATTCAGCTTGTGTTGGGTCATCATAGCCACATGTGGTCGCGCGTTGTCGTGATGAAACACTACCCCATTTCTGTTTACCAATTCTGGTCTATCCTTTTGAAGGACGATGTTCAATTTGGATAATTGTTGACAATATCGTTCTGCTGTAATTGTCTGATTGCATTCCAAGAGTTCAAAATACACAATACCCTTACAATCCCACCAAAAACAAAGCATAACTTTTTTTTGATGGATTTCGGCTTTCGAAGTTGTTAATGGGGCTTGTCCAGGTATAGCCCAATGTCCTTTTCCTGTCACGTTGTTGTACACGACCCATTTCTCATCTCCCGTTACCAAACGATGCAAAAAAGGTTCATGTTTTTGTCTCGCACTCAAAGCAACGCACGTTGAAACACGATCCAATAAATTGGCAGCCGACAATTGATGAGGTATCCAAACGTCGTACCGCAAAACCATCCCCATACGCTTCAAATGCCTTAATACGGTTGTATGGTTGACTCCCATCATCGACGCGATCTCCCTGGTGGTAAGACGTGGATTGGTGTCAATTATGACTTTTAACTTGTCCTCATCAGACTTCAATGGCTGCCCGGTACGTGGTTTATCAATTAGTGAAAAAACCCCAGATCGGAATTTTGTAAACCATCTTCGTACCTGGCGAACTTTGATGACGTCTGTTCCATACACTTCGCAAATGTTTTTGGTTGTCACACTCGTGGTATTGTCTTTACGGAATTCATAAAGTAAACAATGACGTAAATGCACTTTATCGACCGACATTTTGAAACAATACAATAGCTCTTCACTGTACTCTGGCCAGGCCAAAACTGAATAGAAAGTTGAGGGAAAGCATCCTTTATATAATGCAATCATTTAAAAGAAGATACTATTCATCATTTCTGAAGAAAAAATTTTTTTACCTGGGATCATAAAAAACCGTCATAACTTTTGCACCAACCCAATATTTAAGACGCTGTAGGAATCGGTATGTGTGGGATTTTTACTGACTAAAATGTAAAGTTTTTTTCTTGAAATATGACCTCCCATGGGACCATCGTCAGGTATTAATTCATGAGGCATAGACTGACGTCAAGTTTATTTTCTCATTCTTATACGGAGTGGAAGAAAACATATTGCGCATCCCTGGTAGGGCATATAGCATCAACTTTTATCTTAACGCGATATAGATATACCCTGAAGTAGCCATGTCCTGTTAGAAACAAAGATATTTCCTGAAGTGCCCACGTGGCAATTTCAGGAATATGATGGTTTGTCCATTTTCATTTAATTTATATTTCCTAATGTTGCTACTATCTCGCCAAAGTCTTATTTTTTCTTTATCTACTGGAGCCGATGTATTTCATTTCGCTTGCGTCAAATGATGTTTTCATCCCCAAAAAGCTCAATTGGCGGCATGTTATCGTGACCTTTGCTCACAACCTAGCTTGCTTTTTCAGCAGAGATTTTCATATGTTCACCAAATCTCAACCTAACGTCTGTTTGAACTTGCAGGTATCGGCGATATAATATATTCTATTACATAATTCTGTTACATAGTAATGAAGCTAGAACATGGTCATATATTCTACTACATAATAATGAACCGAGAACTGAGTTCTACTGATGCTGTGTGTTTTCATCCAAATTTCAGTATTGTATATCAGCGCACTATCGGGCTCCAATTGCCCCTATGATGTATACTGAAACTTCCAGGCGGTGGAGCGCGTCTCGAATACTAATCCATGATGGCAAGTTAAACAGGTTTTTAAAATTCCAATGTAATAATGACGCAATTGTTTCTTAGTGTCTTATTTCCATTGCTTTCATTCAATTTCCTTACGGGCTACACCAATCACTGTGTGTATGACATTAATCTAGTTTTTCTATTGACTTGCAGATAGATCCAACAAACAAAAAAGGTCGGTTAAAGGATCGGCCTTATCCAACAAACAAATTGGGCGATGATAGGATGGGTCATCGGATGGATTCTAACGCAAAGATTGCTTCCGGTAAAGACGCTTTATATACTTCTAAAAAAGCATCTAGCTGATTTCAATCCTAATTTGATAGGTTGGAGGTACATCAGTATGTTTGACAGGTGAAAAAGTACCAGCTTTTTGCTGCTGTTTTATAAAAAGAGAATTTACTGCTTTACTTAGAAAGTCTACGCATATTAGGACTGGCTTAAAGTAATTTTAAAGCTTAGCTATAATTATCCCAGCCCAGATGTTATCATCGACTTAAGCATTTAGCTCATTTTAAGAATGGCTTTTGCTCAAAATAAATAATCTAATACTAATTATCATATTTCCGAATATGAAAAAAATAGCTGGTCGGAAAAGATTTGCCTCAAACAATAAGGTTATTGCTGAGACAAACGCCTATTTTGAACGGTTGAAGAGATTGTATTTTTTTGGTGTGATAGCAAAGATAGAAAAACGTTGGACTAAGTATATTGTTTACAAAAATTCATTTTACAAATAAAATTGTTTTTTTTACTGGTCAAACCCAATTATTTATCATATAGCCCTGATATATACCATTTCGAAGAATGCTTTTCTTTACAAAAATTGCATACTATCACGGAAGCAAATCTTAAATGATAATTCATCTAAGCTTAGCTATAATCACCCCCAGTTATCATTATCGACTTAATCACTTAGATCATTTCAACAATGGTATTTGATACACTCTATAGCATTTTTAGGTATTTTAAGACTTTTCTTATGTTGAAGTCTAAGGATATTAAAATACTTTCATCCTTATGTTCGTTGGTACAACCTCCTTAAATGGTGATTTTTTAAGTTTGGCAATTCTAAAGTTTACAAACTACTATGATTCCATAGTAAAAAAATAATGTTGTTTCGGTTATTTTTTTCTAATTTCAATAATATTCCTAAAACAATTTTAGTATAAAATTGATGTAATTTAGATAACTGTAAGACTTTAATTGTGAAAGCTTTTACGAAGATAGGTCAAGAAGTCTGCTGAATAGATTGTGATAAAGAAAAGAATATATTTGTTTGCTTATGTAATTCACGACTCAGTTTAAAAACCAAATTGACATTTTATAATTTAATTTATTTTTTAGTTACTATGAATTGACCAAATAAATCAAAGAACCACTTATAAGTAAAAGAATATTAATACCAAAAATTTTCTTAAGAAGGCAGAACAACCCAACCAAATGGTGTTCAAATAAACTTAGGGTTTTAGAAAATTCGTATTCTGAAAATGATATATACAATATAGGTTTAGTGTTATTTAAAAAAAAAATGTTAATACATCGATCCTTCGACAAATAATTATGTTTAAATAATTAACAAAAATTGCATTGAAATATGAACTCTTTAAGGTGAATTTGTAAAAATTTATTTTTAATAATCTATTGTACATAGAGATTCTAATAACAAAAACAATAGCACATGAAAATCGACGAAGAAATTGTGAATTCCATCGATTTTTAAATTCTTTCAGAAATGAAATAAAAAAAAAATATTTCATTAAATTTGTACTAAATATTTAATCTAATTTACTTATAAAACTTTATTAAGGGAACATCACTTCCCAGTCGCAAGAAATTCGAATTCACAGCGTCAGGTAAAATGGGACAACTAACATTTTTGGAGAAATGATGGGTTATACAATGCCGAGGATGCAATAATAATGACAGAGAATAATGCTTCTGTTAATAATAAAAGTTAAGAGTAAGTCAAATTAAAAATAAGGCCGATGAAATAATGCATTTTTATTACCAATGCTCCTGATTACAAGTATTTAATTGGTATATGGAAGGTTATGACCAAATAATATTCATTATTAAAATTGAAAAACGATCAAAAAAGAAAGAGTTTTATGAATGATCAAATTTTAGTCTTTTAAAACTATAAATTAGCTTATTCAGAGATTTGGACCTCAATTACGATAATCAAGGCTTATTTTCCGTTGTTTATAAAATTTATATCTTATGTGGTAAGGTATCCATCATATATAATTTGAACGTGAAATCCATTTTTTTTTTGCTGAATTTACAACTATAGAAAATTATGATTCTATTTACTTTAATAAATGTATTTTTCCTCTCTGTAAAACTAACCAAACCATTTCAATATTAACAAGCATTACGAATCTTATTCCTGTGGGATAATAGATGACCTACGAGATAGGTTCACTGGAATTTTTTCACTTGATGTTTTCACGTCCTGAGCAACTAGTTATGCATACGAGCACGAGTACTAGTGGTTGGAAAATCAAAAAAAAAAAATACATAATATGCAGAATTATAAAAGTATACCAAGTGTATAAGCTTAAATCCGTTGTTTTTTAGTCAAAAAAACACATGTTTATTTCATAGAAAGCAAAAACAAATTTATTCAAAGTACTTGCCCTCGCTAGCTATATATTTTTCCCATCTCTCTGGTTATTCGCGGATATCACGCTAAAAAAATTCCTTCTTTTTCGAGGCAAACCACTCATCAAGCCATTTTCGGACGTCTTCGTAAGAATCGAAGTGCTGCTCAGCGAGCGCGTGGCCCATCGACGAAAACAGAAGGTAGTCGGAAGGGACCAGCTCCGGTGAATAAGGGGGTTGGGGTAGCACCTCCCAGTTGAGTGTCTCCAAGTACTTTCGGACCATTTTTGACGTGTGCAGGAACGACTTTCTTTTTTATCTGGTGAGCAAGATTTCGTATGTGTTTTGGCGTCGCTCCATCTGCCTATCGTTCAGTTCATGCGGCACCCATTTTCTGATCTTTTTAATCTTCCCCATGGGACGCAGACGCATGGAAATAGCTGGTTGAGTAACACCCAATTGCTGCGCGAGAAGTTCTTACGATTGCGTATTGTCTTTGTCCAAAAGAGCCTCAACCTTCCTAGGCCGATTTTCACGCTTCTTGTCCTATAAGTCAAAAATGCCGTCTTTGAACCAACAAAACTAATCTCGGCATATTGTTTCCGATAAAGCACTGTCACCATAGGCCTTCATAAGCTTTCGATGCAATTCGGCAGCCGATTTCTTCAAATTGAAGCAGAAAACCAGAGCTTCCCGCATATGATCTTCTTCTGGCACAAAACTAGACATGATTACCAAAGGAAAAATGTATGATGTTGTATGAAATTGCTGAGAATGTGCACTGTTTAATGTTGACAGATGTCAAACTCATAAAAAAAAGTATAGCGTGCCCATGGTAGCTCACTCACACCATCTGTGTCCAAACAGCGGATTAAGCTTATACACCTGGCATCGTTTCCTCAAAAATAAATATGTCCTTTTTTAAAATATCTAGAAAGATTGAAAAATATGCATGTAAAAATTATGATTAAAAGGCTACATTATAAAATATATAAAATTATTTTATATTACTTAATATCAATAATTATGGTTTAAAAATAATTTGAAAAAAATTGTTTTTCATAAAATGACTCCGATTTGTGATGTTGGAATTTCCTCTTTTCTTTTCAATTTTTGCATCACATTTTTAATTCTAGAAAAACTTTCCATTGCCATATATTAGTATCAAAATTTTTGATTCTTTATTTATAATAAAAATAATACACTAATAACAAATTTAATAACAGCTATTATATAAATTGTCTTTTCTGAAAAGCTGTTTTACAAGACAACTAATAGGTTTAAAAGAAAATTTTAGGCAAAGAAGAATATATCATAAATACGAGTTTTCTACCATTTTTAGAAAAATCCAACATAAAATTATATTAAGATTTGTTTATTAGTTTAATTTTGATAGTCATTAAAAAGACACAAGTTTTGTGTGTTTTATTAATATGGAATAAATTTAATTTGCTGCGTTAATAAAACACTACTTTTTGCAGAAACAAACTATATCTGCAATTAAAAACTAAACTTCAAAAGTATAATGGAGACCCTTACCGTTGTATGAAATGATTCAGAAATGGTTTACTGAATTTCGTTGTGGCCGTACGAGCACAAGTGACACTGAGTACACTGGACGTTTAATTCTGGTCACCTTAGTAGAGAAATGATAATAAAATTCATGTTATTATTTTAAAAGACCATCAAATAAAAATGTATGAGGTAACATCTAACATGACCAAAATCAATGAGTGATCTAATATTTTTAAATGTTATCTAAAAAAGTTTTGGCGTTGATTCATAACTGTTGATTAAACATGGATTCACCATAATATGCCATAAATAAAAGTACAGTCAACTAATGGACATATACTACCGAGCGTACACCAAAGAAGGTAAAACGGTTCTATCAGCATGGAAAGGTTATGGCTACTACTTTCTGGGATGCACATGATCAGTCTTCATTGACTATCTTGAAAAAGGAAAAACGGTAACAAAACAAAGTTATGTGAAATTATTAGAATAATGAAATCAAGATAAAATAACCGGATTTGGTAGAGAAAAAACTTTTCTTTCTCCAAAAATGCACGCATGCACACTTGACTTATCGACATTACCAAATTCCATGAGTTAGGATACGAATTACTTCCGCACCATATTCACAAAATTTTGCACCCAGTAATTATTTCCTATTTCCGAATATTAAAAAAATGGCTCAACGGAAACGATTTGCCTCAAACGATGAGGTTATTGCTGAAACAAACGCTTATTTTGAATTGTTCGAGAGATCGTAATTTTTAGGTGTGATAGCAAAGATAGAAAAATATTGGACTAAGTGTTTCAAGCTAAAATAGAAGTTTGTTTTATAAAAAATTATTTTACATATAAAATTGTTTTTTTTTCTTGTCAAAGCCAAGTTTTAATCATATAACCATTTCGAAGAATACTTTTTCTTTAAAAAAAATTGCATACTATCACGGAAGAAAATCTTGTATGATAATTCATCCGATACGCTTATCATCTCAAATCATACACTGTGATTATATTATCATTTAATACATTAATCATGTCCTGTAAAGAACTGAAACCATATTTAAAGCAACAAAACTTTCTTTATGAATATATTAATAAATATAATCATATTTAACAATCATATTTTTTTGGATAAAGAGAACATATTTTTTTCGTAATTATAATAAGGATATTTACTAATTTAATAAGTTTTTGAAATTATCTTCTAATATACTCGGTTCTTTTTAGAAATATTTACCATTTGCTTTTTCAGCAAGATATATTTACCTTTTCAGTACCTTAATAAAATCCTGGTTACGAAAACTTATTAGTCCCAAGACTCATTTATGATTTCAGTTCAATGTGCGAGTTCTTTAAACTTTTAGTACATCTTTTCGTTATATCCTTAAATAAAACTAACATTCTTAATTTTTAGTTTATTTGATAAGTTTATTAAATTCCATCCAAATTTCTGCGCTACTATTCTTTTTACTCATAGTAGTGATAGTTGTGATTGATATTTTCTATCAGAAACTGACTTGGTCTCTATTATCCAAATTTAAATAAAGCAAGTTATTAGTTAGGATAATCGAAAAAGTGCACATTATAGTATTTTTTATTTATAGAACATCACAGACAGATGCTGAGAGCCTGTGATATAACGCCAAGTTTAATAGAACTAAAAATCGTTCGCTTTTTTTAACAGCTCCTTCAATTCTGAACTCCTTAGTCAAAAATAGTGCATTCATAATAAAATTTTTGTGTCACCAACTAACTGTTCTTTTTATTTAGCTACCATAGCCAAAATCGAATCTTAGCTTCATCCAAATACTTCTTCCAGCCATCTTCCAGTTTAGCAACAACAAAATTATTTTCATATTTTCAGTGACCACATTAAACCAATTATCCATCGGCTTCCCGAGTGGACATGGCCAGCCCATTGTAGTATCTTCAATCTGACGAAATCTGATACTTTTATATATTGGTACAGGTCATATAAGTCGTTGTTGTATTTTATCCGTCACTCATTGTTTCCTATCGTTCGACCAAAAATGCGACGGAGTCTTTATATAAAAGGGCTTTTATGATGGTGCAGTAGAGCCTTAGTTTAGTCGTTATATATATATTTCGAGACCTCATCACTCCCAGTATTGAGAAGTATTTGTTAGCAGCAGTGATTCTTTTTCGCATTTTTATGGTATCTTAATTGTCAAATGATAAGTTCGATCGACCCCAGATAAACGAAGTCTTTCATGACCTCCAAATTCAGTTCTCCTATCGAAATGTTTTGTCCGAGTTGTCTGTTCATTTAATTATATCCTGATTGGTTGAAGTCTTTCTTTTTGGCTCACTTTCCTTCCTTTACTTCTGCCATCGATATCCCCACTTAGTTGAGATCGTCTGCATATAAAACAATTTCCTTGGATTTATAAAGGAGAGTTGCGTTAGAGTCGACTGACAAAAATCTGCCCATCATATTGCTTTACCCTCTGAGGTACTTCGGGGAGCTCCTCTCTGACCAAAACTTGCCTTGATGTGTTCTCTATAATAAGTTCGATCAGAATTTTGGATTTTGCTTATTATTAACTTATATTTAGGGTATTTCCATTAAGGTGATATATTTTTAAATGGATCGTGAAATATACACGCATCAACAACGTCTATAAATTATACAATTTTTTTATCAAAATATTGGTTTAAAAAAAAAAATTCAAGAAAATCGTTGTTTTTGGGCTGTTGAAGCCAATTCACAACTTATTCACAAGGAACCTTTACATTCCGAAAAAATGACCGTTTGGTGTGGTTTATGGTATGGTGGTATCATTGGTCCTGATTAATTTTAAAAATGAGGACGAACTTGCTGTGAGATGTACAAATTGATGATTTGATGAATTGAAAGATATTTTTTTTAACAAAAATGTGGTTTCAACAAGATGGCGCTATGTTTTATTGAGGAAAAGTTTGACGATCGATAAAAGTTGTGATTTAATATCTTTGGACTTCTTGTGG
Source organism: Atherix ibis (assembly GCA_958298945.1). Classification (NCBI taxonomy): domain Eukaryota; kingdom Metazoa; phylum Arthropoda; class Insecta; order Diptera; family Athericidae; genus Atherix; species Atherix ibis. The sequence continues at coordinate 35,742,517 of OY282609.1, forward strand.
GATTATTTGATGTCAGAAGAGGTGGTCACTTTCTTAGAACATAAAATATACTTTAAAAGAAAGTAATAAATTTTTGCTCTGCCAAATTTCTTTTCTGTTTTATTTTTAAAAAAACATTTCACTTATTAAAAAACCGTATATTTCCAGAAGCTACTACGTTCAACTGTCTCGTTAGTTGTCTGACCCAAACTATTTGGTTGTTCGGAAAGTAATTTCGTTTTTTTTTTATAAAAATGAAAGTTGATTTTCTTATAGTGAACTAATATTTTATTTAATAAAATATTTTTCAGTCTTTATTTAAGACTTATCCTGTTGAAACACTATACCTTTCCTATTGATCAATTATGTCCTTTTTTCTTTAAGTGAATCATTCAATTTGTCCAACTAATGAGAGTACACTTCAGAATTGATCGTTGTGTTGCTCGGTAGAAGCTCAAAATAAACAATTCCTTTGAAATCCCACCAAACAGAAAGCATAACCTTTTTTTGATGAATATTGGCTTTCGAAGTACTTTGAGCCGGTACACCTTTTCTAATTCAGGATCTTTTGCGCTTAACATTGTTGTAGACAACCCATTTCGCGTTCTCCATCTCCAGTGATGATACGCTTCAAAAACGGATCATTTTCTTGGCATTTTAAAAGCAAATCACAAACGTCAGTGCGACGGAACAAATTTTTTTCCGTAAGAAGATGAGGAACCCATATGTCGAGCTTTGAGATTAAACCTAGCCGTCGCATAGACGTTTGTGATTTGCTTCTCAAACGCCAAGAAAGTGATCCATTTTTGAAGTGTATCATCACTGGATCAATAATTTAATCTGTCAGCGATCTCACGAGTTGTTATTCACCAGTTTGCATCAATTAATGCCTTTATTGTATTTTCATCAGCTTCACCTGACCTTCCAAAACGTGGTACATCTTCCAGAATATTTTAAAATACAATTAAGTCCTCTCTTGTGAACAAATGAAATTACTTTCTGAACAACCTAATATATCACCGTGATTGGGACTCGATCTTTCGTATGAGTTGCTCAGATTAATAGGTTATACTTCGTGCGGGTGAGACTGGGAGTTGAGTAGCAGTAGTTAATTGATGTGTAAGGAATCCATCACTATTCCATTTACATCCTCCCGGTACTAATATCTATTAACTGTAGTAAGAATATATCGTTGATTTTACTGACATAAATTTACAACAACTTAACAAAAGCGTTCAAGGGTACTTTAAAAAAGAGAAAGTTCTTTCAATATTTAATCACTTCCTATTTTGCAAGTTACTTTAAAATATACAAAATGCACTTGAAATTCTTATTTAAGTACCAGATATATTCAGACAATAGAAAAGTCCCACAAACTTTCTTCAAGATAAATTGAATGTCTGCCAGATAATGTTCCATTTTATTATAAGATATTTCATTGGTAAATAATGCACTACCAACCATCATCATACGGAAAGAACATCTTCTCCACTTTAATCAAATGAACAAAATTATTGGATGAAGAATCATTAAAGCGCCAACAATTTCGACGTGAAATTAACTTCTCACAGTCGAATAAAATTTCAGTTAATTCTCTGTTCAACAAATGATAAGAATAATTGCTTTATTTTATTTTTCTAGCCGTCAATTCGTTTACTGATAATAATAATTTTACTTTGTCCTTTTTTTATGGTTTTTGTTGTTGTTGTTATTTTATAAATTTAGGTAGATTTTCCTTTTAGTAAGTTTAATGTATTTGTTTATTTATACTACACTTTCTTTATAAATTGTGTAGTATATTTTTTGTCTTTAAATTTTATTCTTATTTACCACCTTTCTATTATAATATTTTCCTTACTTCATAAAAAATATTTATCTCATTGTGAAACGTGCAAACATCTGCTGAATCAGCTAAAATTTCTACATTTCCTCAACATTTTTAACATTATTATTATTATTGTTATTTTAACTATTGTATCTAACGAACTTAGCAAAAAAATCCTTCACATATTTCTAAAGTATAATATAAAATTTTAAAGAAAATTTACCTTTTTCCCGGTAGTTAACAGGGTGTGAGCTAACTGGTACCATTAAACTTCAGCTACGATAGATGGAGCGTTTGGGAAATTAGATTTGAAATGACGGCTTAGGACTTTTTATTTTCATTTTCCTTTATATCAATAGACAGTAGAAGAAATCTGAATCGATGTAACAGAAATTTATGAAACTAAAAAGGTTGTTCAGTGGACTGTTAAATATTTTTATAATTTGTTGTTGATGTTGTTGTATAATACTCTTTTCACCTGGTATCATTACCTATCTGCCCTTTTTATATTTTATTATTTCATATTTTTTGGCGGTATCTTAATTTAATCCACTCTAATCCACCGTGTTCATATTTGAAATATTTCCTTATAGAAAAAGGGATTTTTAAATTCAATACTATGCATTCTACTATAGCTTTTCTCTCGTTTTACTTAAAGTTTTGCAATAAACAAAATTCTAGAAACTTTTAATAATGTAGTAAAAGCGGTTTTTGTAAAAAAATATAATAGTCATAAAATAGTACATTATACTATAGAATAGGATCCAACTATTTTTCATATTTCGAAAAGAAAGTAATAAACTGAATTTGATGGAAAACGTTTTGGAAAAATTTTAATTGGATTGCGTTTTTGGTAAAGTGAAAGTGTTTTAGGGACTTTTTGTTTTAGCAAATAACTTTCACCTCATGTCACGGGTAATAAGTGAATTTTATATGAAAATTTCTTTTTTTCCTTTTTTCTGCTTTAGAAAATAAGAAAAAAAAACAATCTAAATAAATAAATAACTTTGATATAAATCAGATGAATGACTCCTTGAACCTTTTTCACCTTCTATTGTAAGGATAAATAAAAGCTCTTTAAGGTGATAAAAAATAAATTGCAAAAAATTATACAGGAAGAAAGGATATTTCTAATTTCACTTTTCTTTTGCTTTTATAATTATTTTATATTTATTTTTATAAAAGACCGTCTTCTCCTTGACATTCATCTTTGTTTGTTTTTTCTTGTTTTGTTGAAATTTATCCTTTTTCTAAGAGCTATGTACTTGTACGTATTTTTTGAAGCGTTTTAAGAAAGGTCCTTAAAAAGGGGTGAACGAAAAAAATGATGAAAACTTTATTAAGTTAATGAAGAAATTCTAAATAATTTGGTTTTTTTATAAGTTGGATTAATGAGAGGGGGTGGTTTACCTAAAAAAGTTTTCAACAACTCTATTTCTTGTTGATATTTAGAAGAAAAAAAAGTTTGTAATTACCTTGAAAAGATAAGCGTAATTTGTTTAAATATAGAGTGTCTTAAAAGAGACGGAATAATATAAAGAAAAAAAAGTTGAACGTACGCATAGAAAAATATGTATATAAGAAACCATCAAATATGTATACGTAATTAGCTAGGGTAGCGTTTCTCTAAACGCACTTGTAATATAGGAAAAGTTAATGTAGAAAGGTTAATTTTTCAAGAATTTACAAATTTTTTCCTTTATGAATTAACTTTATTTAATGTACGCTTTTGCAAAAATCGAAGAAAACAACTTTTTATCGTTATGTTAATTAGGGAAAAAAAATTATTGTTATTATATTTATTATGTTGCTAATATGAATGTGTATAATGGGTTATATGGAATTGCAAATTTTCTGTTATGTGGAATTATTTTTGTAACATGGAAATTTACATTTTGGTTTAGTTTATTTTTGAGAAGTTTTTCTTTCTTTTTTTAAACAAAATTCATCTGTATAATTTATGTTTTGGGTCAATTAAAAAACAAAATCTCAGTTGGAGAAATTCACCTAATTTATCTCGCTTACTAACAAAATGCATAATAACTCCTTTGAACGCTATCAGACATGCAAACATGATTCAAGAGATTTTCTTTTTTTCAAATTGTCGGTAGTCTACCTTAACGAAATTCTGGGAACAAAAATTTCTTAAAATCGAAATAGAACATTTTGCTCTCACCTTTGACTGAAGTCCCATTTACAAGTCCTTAGATTTTAATTAAATATGACCATTAAATATTAATCGTATTTACAAGTTTTATTACAACTTTTTTGCACATCTTTTAATTTATGGTGTTTAATTTAAATTTTTTATAATTTAAACATCAAATGATGTTGACATTTGGGAAGAACCCATAAGAAAGCTAAATAATCGAATAATTAATATTTAAATTGAGTTTATAGAAATTTTTTAAGACAATACGATTTATTACACTACAACATCTGCTACACTTTAGAGGCTTGTGGACATTTTTGTAGACACTTGGTTTTTTCAGGGTTTTGTTTACTTTTTTTTATCTGGAAAACCAATTTTAATTTACATAATATTTGTATAAAACTATAATCTAAATTCTACTTTTATGATTTATAATTTTTGATTTATTCGCAAAATAAATCCTACATTTGTTAGTTGATATTAAACTATAATTTCTAGAAATAAAAATATGGCAACAATACAAAATAGTATAAGGTCACAAAAATTGCAATTTTCGGATGCGCCAACTAAGAGTATTGGTAGCTATTCTCAATTCAATTCAATTTAATTTATTTCAGTTTAATATCGGCACAAAATTATTTACATTATTTATAATTAATTTACTAAAACTGAAAGTATATTATAACATTTTTTTTGTGTGTAACTTAAGACTATTACTTAGGTCTAGTTCCTACGATGTATCGTCTTGAAATATAGTACAATAATGCACGTTATCGTTCGCGTTAATTATTATCTTTATTTTATTCCCTGATATTATGGTATATGTATGCAGCTATTCGTACCTTATAGCTGCATAGGACTTGGTATTGAATTAAAACTAAAACTTAAAAGTTACACAATACACTTATGGCACAGCTGTTCTAGCCTAGGTGTATGTGGGATTGGCTCGAGTAGAACAATGTTCTTCGAGAATTGTGGACAAATTGCGATTTGTATCGTTCGTCAGTTATTATTAGAGGAGATGGGTACCAGTAAGGTAGGGTAACCTGAGAGGACTTGTATTTATTTACGGAATCCTTGATTAGTCGTTTTGGGTGATTACCTATTTTGGATAGGTATTTTTCTGACAGGTGTAACATATATTGTAGAAGTGGTTTTTCTCCACAAGTTTTATATAGAACGTTGTTGGAATAGTGCTTTAGGTTTTCCCTTCTGTACAGTCCCGTGCAGATTCTAAGAATTCTCCTCTCCAAGGCTTCTAATTTATTAATGAGAGTTCTTGAGATAGAGAACCAGATGGGAAAGGCGTAACTGAGGATAGGTCTTATTAACTGCTTATATACTAAGATAGGTCTTATTAACTGCGTACGTGTTAAATTTAAATAGCTCCGAGAAATTCACACCCAGGTATTTGAGCTTTTACGAAGTTTTCACAACTGTGTTATTGATACTGATATTTACATGGCTTTTCCGGACCGATCGCTTAAACCCTCTGCGGACAGAGTTTCTTATACATAATACTTGAGTTTTTTCGGTATTTATGTGGATTCCCCATGTCTTACAATAATCTATCAGGATATTTAGTCGCCTTTCTATCATAAGTTTTGCATAATTTGGATTAGGATTATGCGCGTATAAGAGAGTGTCATCTGCGTAAAAGACAGTTTGATATTTATTAGATTGTGGTGCGTCAGAAATAAATATGGAGTATAGTAATGGGCCCGAGACTGAACCCTGAGGGACACCTCTTTACATTTTATATTCCCTAGATGTATGTTCTCCGTATAGTATTTTAAAATTTCGTATTTGAAAGAAAGAACGGTAGATAAGTAGCAGGTTTTTATCCACGCCAGCTTTTAAGAGTTTGTATAGAAGACCATCCCACCAGACCGTGTCAAAAGCCCTTTTAATGTCTAAACTGCATATCAGCGTAGAAGCTTTACTATTCAGTGCTACTGATGCATCTGAGTGAAGTTTGAGCAACGCATCGGTTGTTGAGTGCTGTTTCCTGAAACCAAATTGGTTCGCGGGAATTATATTTCTGTCTTCCACATGCATGTACAGTCGGTTGTACATGAATGCTTCGAAAATTTTGCCAACATTTGATAATAGTGAAATTGGTCTATGTTGAAATAATCTGGTTTTCATATTAGTTTTTGGAAAATTTACGATATTGGCTATCTTTCATGCATCCGGGAAGTATAAGTTATTTAAGCAATTATTAAAGATTACTAACAATATCCTAATTGCGTTCACTGTGAATTTTTTAATAACACAGTTTGGAATATCATCCGGCCCAGATGATTTTTTGTTGTTCATGCTCCTGATATGGTGGTATAATTTCCTAAAAGTGAGGAGCATTGTGCCGCTACCTTGAGGCGTAGTGGACTTATTTTGGCAATGAAAGATAGTTTGACGATATTTAGAATTGTTATCGTAGAAGGCGTTCAATTCAGATCTAACGGAGTGTGAATTTTCCGGTCTTGAGTCGGGCAGCTCATAGCTGTATAATTTTTAATAATAGTTCCCAAATGCGTTGGCTATACCCTCTGCTCCTCCCTGGATAGGATTATTTAGTTCATCAGAAATTATACTTTGGTTTGAACTGTTGCGTCCAGAAATTCTGTTTATTTCGCGATAAACATCGGAAGTAACTTGAGAAAAGTTTTGAAATCCACCTCAGCGATATTCTGAAGATGGCCAAGTGAGAAGCGCGCAAACACGTTTGCTTGTAATCGTTCCTCAAAACAGGTGATGAAGTTCCTAATCATGTTTGTATAGGAAGCTGTTGCAGCATTGAAAAGCTCGAGGTATTTTATTTGCATTGTAATAGTACACATAGATTATTAGAAAACAATAAAATTTGTTTAAAAAATCTTTAAACTGATTTTTAGTTATACTTTAAATACTTACAAAATTCAATAAGTTTTTTAAAAGGGCACTACATCAAAAAACATCGAGGTATCTTTCAAAATGATTGAAGATACTCCTTTAGCATTCCACAGTAGAATATTTAACCTCTTCAATAATATAATGGAAATGTCAATGTTTCTAATATACGGTACCAAAATGTTGAGAAAAATTTATAGTTCAGATTAAATGAAATTCTATACAAGATTTAACGATTAAATCCAGTTTTAACAGGGTAAAGATTCTGATTGGTTTCAAATGTAAAATTAGATAAAGTGAAGCAATTATAGTTACTAAAACGATACTCAACAGAATAGTTCCCTATTATCCTCACTTTTTATGTCAGAATGCTAGTAACAGAGCAACAGCAAATTAAAACCTTAATTAACCGCTGTATTCGACTAGCCTGTGGTGCCCACTGACCGTGTTTTTTAATACCGGCGAAAAACTGTTGTGAAGAAAAAAAAAGTTAATTTAAATACCTTCTTTTCCAATTACTCCCTTCGTAATCTCTTAGCAAAAATTTTCACCATTCCCTACTCAAGTCAGCCGGTCTAAGTCAGTCAGTAGAAGCAAAAAGGCAAACACCGATCAATGCATTTACAGGAAACTTCTCCTAGAATTAGAAGATGGTTTGGTTGATTGAACACTTTTGTTAAGAACTTTGGCTGTTAATAAGCACAAAACCTCGTTTGATATAATTTAGTTTGATGATAAGGAATGTTATTGGAGTTCTTGCAATGTTGAATTCTAGCTGAAAAAGTTCCCTTTCCATGCAGAACATCACAATGTCATTTTTCCATGCATCACAAAAATTGATGGTTCCAAAATTCTGGGAAAGGAACTTTTTAAGATTCCGGATTAGTGATACCGCACTAACCCGTGATTTCGTCATTGATAAGCATTCTCCATATTTGTAGTAATTGCCACTTAATACAAAAATTCGTTTTCAACAGAGCTGTTTCTATTGTGGAGTTCCTAAATTTAACAATTCTTATCCAAGTGCTCTTTTTAAAGTTCTAAAAAAATTTTTAAAATTTTAATGGCTCGCTTCAACTGACGTTTGACCAGTTTCACTTGGGAAGCTGACACTGGCTAGATACACCAAATGCGTAGTTACGGGTTTTTTTTGTGAATTAGCGTATGGCTATATCTCAGTAGAATTCGAACCCACAACCCCGTGTATGGTAATACAGTAAGCTACTGGGCCGGCAATATTCGAAGTTATTTTATATAATATAAATTACATGGCAAAGTGGCGCTTTAAACCGCAATGCAATGGCTCCGGGTTGTGTCTTTTTGAGTGTTGTTTGCGAAAAAAATTGCATGGCTTTGAAAAATAATGTACAGAATATTTTTTGTGATAAGTAGTTTTTTTTGTACAATAAATAGTTTCAGAAGAAAATCTAAAAAAAATTGAGATAGTGTACCAAGGTAGTGTGTAGTTTTTAAGATAAAGGAGGTTATTAACATATGAATAAGTTATGACCCGTTTAAAATATGAATTGCTGGGTTAGTCTAGACTTTGAATGTAAAGCATCCAAACTATTGCATATAAATTTTTTCTTTGTTTAAGAATAATTTTTATTTATTTGCATTTCAGGTAGATGCACATAAAGACTCACGCATAAATAATCGTGCTCTAATAATTAATTAAATAATTTTCTGCATGCAAATTACATTCTCGTATAAGATGCACATTAGTGGCAGCTTAAATAGGAAAAGGTGGGGCTTAGATAAATACCTTTGGCATATTTGAACTGCAAACCGATTAGCTGGAAACAAATATGTTGTACATTCCGGATGCTGTACAATATACACATATCACCTTACTCACTGGTGTTAATATTTAAAGTGGAATCTTCTAGAATATTATACATTATTCGTAAGAATATGAATATATTATGTATCATATTTCTAGATGAATTGTCTAATACTCGTAAGTGTGTTGGATCCAAACTAAGGACGGAAGTCCTTCCTCATTATAATCATAACAACCGATCATACACTAAATAGTATTGGTGATATCTGCTATAGCCATCAGACCAAATATTTGATGGATTTTATTAAAATGCGGCTTACCACAAACGTCAATTCATTATTTATGGATTTGTCTCATTTTTTGCAGATACGACAAGCAGTGATGCATGCTCAAGATACTGGCACTAGTATTTGGAAGCAATTTAAAATTTGTGAAGTGATGAAAATGTTACCTGAATGTGTGCACATTCGCACCTTCATTTATGCATACGTGGATATGTTTATTCCAGTATTCAGATAACAGATTTACGGTGAATGTCACCTCCAGTCAACCATTGCATTTCAAATCAAAGACAATTTCGAGTACTATTCTCTGAAAATACGAAGATTCTGAAGACTATTTCATTTTATTTGAAAACATTTTTTTTTCTACTGGCTTTTAGTTGCTTATATATACGGTTTTTTATTTATTATTTGTTACAAATCTCATTTGTCTTTTCTTATAATAATATGATTATATTGTCTGTAACGCAAATACAATATTTTCAGAAAAGAAATTGTAAATTTATGAAAGTGCAAATATGCATAACACGTTGTCCTTTTAGATTTAAAAAAAAAAAACATTTGCATATGACAGCAATCCTTGTTCCTTTTCTTTTTTCCAAGTAGAACTAGAATTGCTTTTAAATAGTTTTATTTTCCATTTTCAAAGTCTACTGCTCTTCTAGAATTTATTTTTCTGAATTATTATTTCATTCTTTTTCAATTTAATTCCATTTAAACCTACAAAAATTGAACACTCCAATGAAATTTTCCATAATTTCATAATGTACACGTGCATACATAAGATTTGTATCTTACTGCAAATGCCTTATCCTAATACGTATAGATATTGAATTTGGCCCATTTAAGAAAATTTTTGTTTCTACGATAAATATACTGACATGTTTATATTGTGAATAAAAAATAATAATGAGTGAAGGTATTTTGATGAAATGCTATTGAAATTTTTTTACATAGATGCGTGAAATTGATTTAAGGTATTTCTCTATTATACACAAAAAAAATGTATATATTTACTCTACTTTCAGTATTTGCCAAGCTCTATAGTGTACAGTTTGTGCAAATATTGAAAAAATATTGATTATTTTTTTTTTTATTGATATGCAAATGTGGAATAAATTTATTTTCTAAATGGACTCTTTCATAAGCATTAACTAATTATTTCTCTGAAGAGATACTTTGGTTTTCTGTAAGGAATAAAAGACTAGATTAAACAATAAAAAAATTTGAAGAATATAATGTACTAGCTGAAAATATATATTTTGCTTAATGAAATAATTTGTATGGCTGATTCTCTTAAATTATAATGACCAAAATTTGCCTTAATTTACTCTTTAAATTTTTGCTAGAATGCATCTGAAAATATTAAAGCATCTGTTTTGGTATGAACGTTGAAAATTCTATTTAAAATTATTTATTATTCAATAAATTTCCAAATTTATTATACCATTAATAGTATTTTCAATCTATTTCAAATATAATATATTCTAATATTCTAATCGATAATAATTATACACTTTAAGATATTTAATCGAATTTTTATCCAAGATAATCTTGGAAATAAGGACTCTTTAAAATAGACCATAATCATGGCTTTCTGGAAAATATTTTCTTTAAAAAAAAACTTCATTTAACCAAAGCCTAATAATAAAATCATATAAAAAAAATACATAATTGAGAATGAAAATTGAAGAAAATATAGGTGAAAAACTTTATGAAACCTTTTCGAATTTGGCAAAAAAAAATATAAAACTTATCAAAAAAATTTCTTCGTTTTTTTTTCTTTTCTAGAATTTTTGAGCATTAAAAGAGAAAGAACAATTTATTATCAAATTTTGTATGAAATTTCACTGATAATAATAGCAACTCTCATATATAATAATTTTCACAGTAAATTTGCGTAAATGCTGATTAAAATTGTGAAGATATTTGACGGAGAAAGAAAGAGAAAAGTAATTTTCCACATGAATTAATTCCATTGATCCGCTATTACTCTGGATACTGAAATTTTCATTGTCGATCCCTGATAAAAAGACAGACCCCTTTTCCTCTTCATATTTTTAGCCATAATTTTTCCCACAGTACATTGGCATCGGCTAACACTCTTTTTACTTTCCCTTCTATTCATGACCTCTATTCCCTTTCATAGGATCGGCATAACGTATATTTTCATCCATTTTAAACTGGCATAGCATTAAAACGAAATTGAAAATTATGACTTTCTCTTCTTAAAACGAAAATTAATATCGCCTTATCTTTAATGGAATTATGATTTTAAAATTAAATTGAAATTGAGTCAGTCTTATCAGTAATATTTCGATTGCGTACATATTTTCTTCCTTGCATAATCCTAACTGTTTGGTGAATAATTTTCAACCTAACTACGCATAAATGTTGCATGTATAGTATAAAAACATATAATTTTCTATACTTTTTGTTTATATTATATAAATTACAGTATTAAATTGATCCCCAATTTAATAAGTAAGTCATTTATTATCAAATAACAATCCTTACGATATCATATTAATCATGATATAATCTTCGAAATTCAATCGATTTTTCGTTATTTATTAATGTCGTTTTGCATTTTTAGAATTTTTTTCATTTTTGATTTTCATTATTATTGATTTTGTTTATAAATTTAGAAATATTTATTCTAAAAATTTAAGAATAAACTTTTTAAATTAACGCATCTACAATTTGTTTTGATTACTTAAAATTTGAAACTTATGACAAAGTTCAATATAAATTATTTTTTTCAGCATACGAGTAGCTATACTATCGCTAAAATACGTGAGATATAATTATTTTGTAAAATATTTTTTAAGTCAGTAATGTCCTTTATACCCTTAGGATAGTTTAACCCATTCAAAGTTTCCTTACATTTCTTTACTTGCTAACAGATGGTGCTGTTCCAAAACCTTTGATTGTTTGAAGAATTATGATTGTTCTTAAGGCATAGCGTGGGCATAAATTCAGTTCAGCGTCTGACTTTGTATGCATTTTTGAATGTATGTAGGACCGTGTCAACTGATGCGATGCAGGTTCTCATGGGAGAAATTCCATAGGACCTGGAGGTGCTGCGTGGAAGATGGACGCACATGTTCATTTCGATGGATGAAAGTATGAATGAAAGATGGATGCACATGTTCATTTCGGATGTGTGATTTGCATCTGCATTTGAATTTGAATTTGGTCTGTACCTTGGGTATTTAATCACGGGAATGGCAATATGAATGGGTTACAGTACAGGCGTAGTATAGCTGTGGAGGCTAGATTCCCTGCGGCAGAGGATAATTCCAAGCACCTTCTCATTGACTGTGGCCTGTACGGGAATTTGCGTGAATTAGGTGCATGTGGAATCATGTTAAATGATGAAAGTGTGCATGTGAGTGGAGTGTTAGGTGTGAGAGAATGGTATAAATGCCAGAATAGATTTGCCGTGACATTCTTTGAGAGGAGAGCAAGACTGGTGCAAGAATGAGTGTGTGAATGACACGCAAGGTGGCTACAACTGGGTGAAAGACCAAGATCGATTCCGGTTGTACTGTCGGGTCTTGGCGAATACGCGTACCTGAGCTGGTCTAGCGATGCTTAGGAATTTACAAAGTACTCTTAAAATTGGTTCTACGGTAGTCGGGGTGCACCATGCTGTTGGAACAGCAATGTAGTGGCTGTGGTTGATACCCATATCGCGGGTACGATCTACGGATCGCCGGTGGGAGATACTGGTACTTATCTCGGGCAATGTCCCTGCTTATGACAGTAGAGGTTCAGATAGTTCTCGTCACTAACAGTTGGAGTAATCAGCTTGTAACTGGTTACAAAGTGCCAGTAATGGTGGTGCGTTGATTAAGCGTAACTCAATCCCTTTGGTCGTAGGCGACTTGTAGTTTTATGTTTAACGACTGATAAGTCACGTTAAATAATATATTATAACTGTTTTTAGGGCCTTTTTTTTAAAAAATAGGCATTTTTATTTGTAACTTTCTTTACGTACTACTAGAATTTAGATTACAGAGATTATCTGTCCTAAATATATATAACTTTCGTAGAGCTTTCTGTATAATTTGTTATTAAAAAAATTATGTGTCAATTTAATCTATACTGGTGTGTCACGATATTTTTTTTTAAATATTTGTTTTAATGATCTACAACTATTCTAGGATAGGAAGCAGGAGTAAACATCCTTTGATGCCTTTCAAAATCGTGAAATTTATTCGCAGTTAAGTTTTATAAATTTAAGAAATCTCGTACCTTTCAAGTGTCTGTATATTTTTTTGGGAAGGAAAAGTGCCAATAATTTTATTATAACAGGATTATTATGGAATAACAGTGAACTAGAAAATTTTTCGTAACGATTGACATACAATTCATGAACATAAGGAACATTGAGATCGCGATAGATCATACTATTATGTATATAATAAGGAGCATCTAAAATCATTCGGAGGATTTTCGATTAAAGGGAAGGAATTAAATTCGACTGGAACTAGAAGTTTGATTAATTCCTAAAGTTCTATTTCATATGTCCATATGGGTTTTATTACACTATTGTATAAAAGTACTTTCTTGTCGAATGTCAATTTTCATCCTTTATCTTAAAGTTTTTGTAGTTATTCATACAGTTAGTCTGTTTATTTCAATTTTTTTTATATTAAGGTGTGTAGTTCTAATATGGTATTTTTTCTAGAATAATATAATATTCCATACTCCTTTGTCCGTTCAGTTATATTATCCACTTTCTGAACTTGTTTTGAAGAAAATTAACACCATTTAAAGCGTAAATGGTAGGACGCTTTTATGATATGATATGATGGCCGTGTTATTAGCATATATAGCCATAAAGATATTTTCATTTTAAGGACTTTCATGGTTATTAATATTATATAGATAATATATAACCTTGAGGCACACCAGCAAGGTTATGAGATGTATTGGAGAATTCGGCATTTTAAATTATTTGAAAATATCTTTCGGAGTGGTAGGATTTGATGATGAGAAAATAAGTGAGGGAAAGAAATATTTTGAGCTTCCAAAGTAGGCTAAGTTGCCATAGTTGGTTAAATGTATTAGATATATTTAGGAATACGTCTGGACAATAATTTTTCTGTTTAAGAGATGATACTATGTAGTCTACAACACGAATTTTTTAAATTAATTTTGACTGCAGATTTTAAATAATGTTGTTACACTCAAGAATAAGATAAAATCATTTTAATATATGTTTTTGGAGAACTTTTACTAGGATTGGAAGCAAGCTTATGAGTCTGTATGAAGAAAGTATATTTATAGATTTGTTTGGTTTCGGGATCATTTTTATAAATGAGAATTATCAAAGTGATGGAAAATTTAAATAGTTTCGAAAGATGTTATTGTAAATGTATTTGAGAAAAACTACTGCTGTTTTAGGAAGTTGCTTTAGGATATCGTACGTAAGTATATCATAGCCGGCAGGTTTTTTTTTTATAGGAACGTGTCGTATAAGTTGGTTTACTTCAGAAGAGGTTTAGTACTTTATAGAAAACTTAGGGTGAACTGGATCTGATAAGTCATTATAGATTTCTTGAGAGTGGCTCTCGTCGTTGATGTCTTTATGTAGTATAAGAGTATTGAGTAGATGTTTTGAAAATATCCGCTTTTTTTCTATCAGTTTTCGTTTAAGTTCTATCATTTTTACATAATAGGTGAGTAGCATTTTTGTTCTTAAGTATGCGTTTGGTGGCTGTCTTACGTGATTTGTCATTTGTAAGTATTTCGGTATAGTCAGCAAGTCTTCATTATTATAAATGTTTATTTTTTGTTTAAATTCTTACTGTAAATTTCCACTCAATTTAACACGAACACTTTTAAAAAAGTGTTTGTTTAAAAAGTGTTTATGAGTTTCTAAGGAGGAAAACCGCATTCAGATCGTGAAGGTGTGGCTGAAGAAACTTACCATGCAATAGTAGAAATAGTTGAAACTTCGTCTATGACTAGACAGCCTTCTATGGATATGTTGAATTTATAAGTTTTCATAAAAGAACAGAATCAGCGTCTATAGAAGCAGCTAAAATTTAATCAAGAAGAACAGAGCCGCCGATAAGACAAACAGAATCGCCGACAAGAACAAAAGAATCAGCGTTTATAGGAGGGGAAGCTAAGATTTTATCAACAAGAACAGAATTGTGGACAAAAAGATCAGAGCCATCGTCTAAAGACAAAACTTTCGGCATGCCAGGAGCAACAATAAAAATTTGTGAAGTCTTTCAAAGAATTCCAAGATAGGATTAAGAAAGAGGTGGAATCCAAAGTAAACCATATAGAAGAGAAGGTGATGGCTGAAGTCAATATACTGGAAAATAAGGTGATGGTTGAAGTTAAGTAATTGAAAACAAGAATAACATAAGTTGAGGCCAATAGCGGTTTAAAAACCAGCCATAATGTTGTCGCATCTGTAGGTGGTACATTGAAGGTTCCACCGTTCACGGATGTATCTAATGGGCGGCATACAAATTATAGTTTGAATCAGTGGCAAAGGCAAATGGATGTACAGATGAACAGGCGCAAACTGCACTAACACTGAGGCTACGCGATCAGCTTTTTACAGCTTTAAAGGCTCTCGGTAGTGAGGTCACATACGATCGTTTATTAGAAGCGCTGGAATTGCGCTACGGAGGGACTCATCTAGAGTATGACAACTAAAAGATCAGATTCAGCATCATAACGAAGGTCCCCAACAGTGGGTACTAGAAATTATGAAGTTAGTGCGGAAGGTATATCAGACTATATTAACTTCTTTCATCGATAAAATTCTGGTCCAAGCATTTATTGATGGGATAACGAATTTGGAAGTTAGGGCGGTTGTACAATTGGGACATCATACCACTTTGAAAAAAGCCTCGGCTTATGCGTTGGAGGTAGAGGCAGTTTGTCAGGATCTTAGGATGCACCAGATTAGAGCAATTATGTTCGAGGATACTGGTGCAAGTCGAAATGGCTGCCTGTCGAATTTAAGATGCTATTATTGCGTAAAACTGGGCCACATTAAATTGAACTGTCCAGATCGAAGGTGCCAAACGCTAAAAATCGGGGACTAGCAGTTGGGTGCCGTACGAGTGACCCCGCATAGATAAATCGGGGAACGAATAAATGCCAGGGCAGAGGATCTTTTGCTGCCTGTTATGAAGAGATCTGTTATGAAGAGATCCTCTATGATGGAAAAAGCCTGGAAAGAGGCGAAGAAATTAACTCTGGGTACAGGAGTATCTCGAACAGTTATCTGTTCTCACATGGTATCACGGCTCTTCAAAAGTAATATTGAGAAACAATTAATAACAATACAAACCGCTACTAGCCAGCACATACACTAATAGCGTCCGAGAAGAAAAGGGTGTGGAGGTTAAATTTGGAAAAAACACCTATCGACATACTGCTTCAGTGGCATATATCTTCGATGAGTGCATAATCAAATCGGATTTTATGAGAAGATATTAGCTATCGATCTACTTTGAATATGGTTTCTTGAAGAGTGGATGCAAGGAAATATACTCACAAGCAGCGTTGGCTAGCTGATGTTTTGTTGAGGAGGTCTAATATAAATAACTAAAATCTTATACTCGTTAAAAAGTTGAAGAGGCCGAAGTTGCATTTAACATAAAAATGGGTACTCCTAGAGAGGAATAAATTGACGATTTCTTACGACGTCTATAAGATGAGCATGGAAATTTGAAGTCTATCTTCGAATAGCTTCAAAATTAAACAGATAAACCTCGATGACAGTAAGATGCCATATATGAAAAAAATGCTCAGGCAAATGACTATCATTTCCAAATTGTAGTACCAAAAGCAGTGGTGGTGAACGTGTTGCGACTGTTCTACGACGGCATTTTTGGAAGACATCTTGGAGTGAAGAAAACTCTTAAAAATTTGTCAGTGGTTTTATTGGATTAACTGCCGTGATGATGTTGAAGATTGGTGCCGCAAGTGCAAGAGCTGCGCATTTATAGAAGGACCACAGATAAGAAGCAAGAGTGCGATGCAACTTTACAATGTTGGCGCTTCCTGGGAAAGTATAGCACTGGATGTAGTGAAGGTGCGGCTGGAGAAGAAGACCGTGCAAGAGCGGGACCTTTAACCGAGTTGTTTTGACGATTTAGACCGATTTAAGTCTCGACTGTTCTTAGAAATGTACCAGCTTATGGAAATTCATAAAACGGAATGACAGAACGATTCAATCATACTCTGAAATGGCACTTGGCTTAATTGGTTGATCGGCGTAAAGAAACTGGGACCAACATATACCCCTATTCCCTTTCTCATACAGAACTACGGTACAAGAGTACCTCACTGACACCTCTATAAGGCTAGTTATGTCATGTACTGAGTCGTCTATTCACTGATCTTTATATATTTTGTTGTAACTAATTTTTGCTATCTAATTTTAGACTAAAAATAACATATTGTTACGACGTAACATGGCTCTGGTGTATTCTAGAAGATTCTATAAAAGGAGTTCTAGAGAGCTCTAGAGTATTCCAAAAAGTATGATTGTGTAGAAGTACGCCAGAGTAATATAAATATGAGCGGAAAACGCTACTTGAGTGATTGGCGAATAAAATTACATCGAAGAAATATAATGTGAAGTGTAAAAACAGCGAGAAGATTTAAGTAGGATTCGACCGTCCTAAACAAACAAACACTTGTTGTGAACTATTTAGTCAAATAAAGAATATCGTAACTGGTGGTGTCGAATATTTCTTTTAATAACTTGGGATTCAAAAGTCATATCCCCGTAAATACTTACTATTCAATGGTTGATATCGTTAGTATATACTAAAACTGAACACTTTTAATAACAAATAAACCTCTAATTGTAAAAATACTAAAGCACTACCAACCTGAAGTGTATGGACGAAAATGTGTCTTCCTAAGAAAGTTAAATATGGTCACTTAAAAAAGAATGAAAAACTTGTGCCTATCTTTGCTAATATGTTAATATCAATAAAGCGATTCTTTTACTTTTTGCCTTAACTAGTAAATAACTATAATCAAAACTGTACATTTTTTAAGAGAATAAATTTGTATAAATTTGTATCTTCAATATAGAAAAACTATTTTATAATTATAACGGAAATAGACTGCCTTGATTTGTCAGAATCTAATCAGTATAGTTAACTTTCATCAATACCAAAATATACATAACGCTAAGCCGCGTATTTAGATTTGTACACTTACACATAAATATACCTCACATGTATATTTTTTTTTTGTTTATAAAAAAAAAACTTTACCGATTTTTATAAATTAATAATTTTTAAAAAATTAGCCTTAGCCTCATTTAAAAATTTAAGCTACGATATTTTTTAAATAATTATTTTTCTCATTTGAAAATTTCAGCTTGATACCTTAGCAAATGAGTTGTACTAATTTTTTTTATTTTTTTGTATAAAAATAATCAGCAATAAATAATTTATTAACAAGATGCAAAGTATTAGATTTTTAAGACTACATCTACTTATAACAAATTGGTATAGGCCTACTGAAACAAAGATCTCCACACATTACGAGGCCTACTGAAACAAAGATCTCCACACATTACGATTGCCGTCAAGTTTGACAATTTGCTCGAGTTTGAGTATGTATGTATAATCTGCTCTAATACCGTCGTTCCATCGAAGGCTTATATTTTGGGACCATAAATGTAAATTTTCGTGTAGAATATTCCTCAGTTATTATACGTATTAATCTATTCATATTCATTTGAGGCACGACTTCATGAAATCATCGTTGAACAAGCTGCAGGATCGTCCATTTTTATGCAGGGTGCCGAGATTCTTTGGAGTAGCCTTCTTGAAAACAGGAATAAGAGTTTGCAATAGTTTTTACTAATAATATTATATAAGTTCTGGTCTGTACAACAGTACCTTCGATTTTATATTCAGAATTTTCTACCAAAATAATTTAGATTGACTAAAATATTATGTTTTGTCTTCTAATCCTTTTGCGACTAGTTGTAGTTGGTTTTATATTCGACGTTGATGCTACCCCTACCATATACTTTGTTTTGCCTTCATTAATGTGTAATGAAGGATTAAAACTACCTAGTCAACCATAGTGCAAGCATTTGATACAATACGTTATATCGACGTAGTCGGCGTATGGTTAAAACTGTGCAGATTTTATAGGCATGGTTTTCCTGATACTAACCCCTGAGTCACAATCATTTTGTTCAGGGTCAGATTAAATAAAATGTACGAAAGTGTGTCCTTTTGTCGGAAACTATTATAGATGCTGAATGGTAATAATAGTGATTCAGGTGATTTGATTCTTCCTCGCACACTATTCTTGGTCAATTGTACCAATCAAATTAGTTTCGCTGGGATGCTGAACTTTTTTCTGTAAGTGGAAAGTTATACTCATGCTACGCTTTCATATGCGGCTTCAAAAATAATCAAAAACTTGCTGTTCATATTGCAACATTCGCTATATCGACTGCTGCAGAGAGAAGATCTAATATGTTGCTCTATTAATAGAATGGATGCTTCTCCCAATAATTTTTTGATCAACTAGGGACTTCTTACTTGTTAGAAGAACGGAGAATTTTTTTATAGCAACGAATACTTAACTCGGTGATATCTCCTTTTTAGAGTGTGGAGGACATAACGCCTGGTTACCAGTAGGTGGGAATTTATTTGGTATCCCATATCTGCACCGTTCAGTGATGAACCGCTTGAAGTGGTATCATCACTGAACGGTCCAGATATACCAGGTGTCTAAGCTTAAATCCGCTGTTTGGTCATAGATGGCGTGAGTGAGCGTATTAAGCTACCATGGGCACGCCATAGTTTTTGACATCTGTCAATATTAATCAGTACACATTATCAGCAATTTCATACAAAAACATACATTTTTCCTTTGGTAAGAATGTCTAGTTTTGTGCCAGAAAAAGAGCGTATGCGGGAAGCTCTGCTTTTCTACTTGAATTTGAAGAAATCGGCTGCCGAATTGCATCGAATGCTTATGGAGGCCTATGGTGACAGCGCTTTATCGAAAACAACGTACCGAGATTGGGTTCGTCGGTTCAAAGATGGCAATTTTGACTTGTGGGAGAAGAAGCGTGAAAATCGGCCTAGGAAGGTTGAAGACCATCAATTGCAGGCTCTTTGAGACGAAGACGTTACCCAATCGCAAAAAATCCTCGCGGAGTAATTGGGTGTTACTCAAGGAGCCATATCCATGTGTCTGCGAGCCATAGAGAAAATTGGAAAGATCGGAAAATGGGTGCCTCATGAATTGAACGATAAGCAGACGGAGCGATGCCAAAACACATGCGAAATCTTGCTCGCTAGACAAAAAAGATTGTGACAGGCGATGAAAAGTGGATATATTTTGAGAATACTAAACACAAGAAATCGTGGGTTGACCCCGGCCAACCATTAACATCTTCCCCAAGACCAAATCGCTTCGGACGGAAGACGATGCTGTTTGTTTGGTGGGATCGGCAGGGTATCGTCTACTATGAGATATTGAAACCTTGTGAAACTGTCAATGCCTACCGCTATCACCAACAACTGATCAAATTGCACCGTTCTCTACGTGAAAAAAGGACGGATTATCAACAAAGACATGACAAACTGATTTTCCTCCACGACAACGCACCATCGGACACGTCAAAAATGGTCCGACTTGGAGACACTCAAGTGGGAGGTGGCTACGCTACCTCGCTTATTCACCAGACCTGGCCCCTTCTGACTTCCACCTGTTTTCGTCGATGGGCCACGCGCTCACTGAGCAGCACTTCGATTCTTATGAAGACGTCCAAAAATGGCTTGATAAGTAGTTTGCCTGGAAAGAGAAGGAATTTTTTGCCGTGGTATCCACAAATTTCCAGAGAGATGGGAAAAATATGTAGCTAGTGAGGGCAAGTACTTTGAAAAAATTTGTTTTTGCTTTCTATGAAAGTTAGACTAAATTAACATTTCCATTATAGATAGACTAAATTAGTTCGCACATACTACTTGATGTATGACAGATCAACTTGAACTAAGCAAACTGAGTGCATTTAAACATATTCAACAGGATACTTCAGGAAGGCCATTTTCTGTCATACGGTAGCACAAATAAACCGAGGGAAAGATAAATTAAAAAAAATAAACAAATAAAAATTAATTCATTTTTCACTTCTTTTCCAAAACTCCCTAAATATATTTATCATCGCAGAATATTTTCTACTCAACTACTCGTATAATAATATGAAATACAGAAGCTTCAGATAAGAGTGCGCAATAAAATTCGCGTTTTTTTTAAAGAGAAAGACAAATTTTGGGAAAATTCCTTACGTTATTTTTAGTAGAACATTTTTTTGAAAAACCTAGCATAAAATTTCGATTTTCTCTCTTTTGATATTATTTCGATATTCAACCGGGTTATTGTAGAGCCGCTCACCAAAGTATTCCACTCATCGTTTTAATATACCCTTGTCATTGGAAAGCAGATCTTTCTCTATACTGCATCATGGTGAACATCTTTATGTGCCTGCCAAAGTGCTCGGTTGTTCTAAGAATCAAAGTAATCTTATTATAACTCTTAAGAAAAAAACTATAAAAAAAATATTTTTAATTGTAATAAAAACATTATTTTTCAGATGAGTTTTTATATGATCATAAATAAAATAAGGTCTGAATAGTATTTATTTCGGGAAAAAAATGTATTTACTAAAATGCACATAATAAAATTTTGTGTTATATTCTAACGAACTCTGATAATAATAATAATTATTATTATTATAATAATAATAACTGATAATAATAACTGATTAACTAAATAGAATATCTAAAAAAATATATACAAAAATAAGCATAAATAATAACTTCAGTTTAAAAAATCTTTTATATCATTTTAAAATCAGAGAAGAGTTAAAAAACAAAATAGTAAATTTAAAGTGCTTATGAAAAATAAATCTACCACTTGAAAATATGTAGAATATGTTTCATTGTAACAGTAAATAAGTATTGTTAAAACGTTTCCGATGTATTTGGAATATTGTCTGCTGCAGGTATTTATTACTACTTCCACTCCTATTACCTTTTAAATAGTTCATTGATTTTACAAAATTCACAATTTTTATTTTTGTTAAAACTAAATGAAAAAATATAGAGTTTCGACATTAATGCTTTTAAGTTGTTACTAATATAGTAAGAGCTCTTCAATACATTGATGATTATGTGAAGTTCATAGAATTTCAATAGAACTATTTAAATGGAAAAACTATTATTTATGATAGCATTGTTCAGTGATTAAAATGAGTATATTATTGGTTGTATTATATATGGTATACACAGTATATCAGGTGAAACAATACACTTCACTCAATTCAATAAAAAATTTCAGGTTCTGATACCATGTCAAATCCACTTAAATACATTTACCAGTCTTAATACAAATATGTATTTATTCAACAATAAAAGAATTTTTTGAATAAGTTGAAACATTGGAAAGCGTAGTGGTAAAATTCAGATAAAAGGAAGAAAGTATAATAAAAAATTAATACCTTTCAGAAACTATTCATGGATTACTCATCTGATCATTCGTTTTTCATCGTCCTTTTTTATCTCCATCATAATATGTCAATACTCTTATATAACAAATATGAATATGATGAAAGATAGGCAACCATTCAATATCCTTTTTTAAATTTAATAGCCTTTTGGGATAAAGCGAATCCATAATTTTCCATTCCATATATTTATTTTTCCTTTTAAATTATTTATGGTGTTTTAATTGTTTTTTTTTTTTACGAAAAGTAATCAACCAAAATTTTTTTTCCATGTACTAATTAATCAAAAACCATCAGCTTTTCCTACTGTTTATTTTGAGAAATTATTTCAAATATAATAAATATTTAATATTGAGAAATTATTTCAAATATCCGCAAAATAATAAAGACTTTCAATTTTTGCCAAATTTTTAATCAAAATAATAATCTTTTTCTTGGAAAGAAACTATTATTATACAATTTTTTCTTTGAGGTGTAAATAATTAAAACAAATACTTAAAATTTTAATAAAAAATAATAAATAAAATGTTTTATAGTAAAATTATATATATATTAAACTATTGACTAAAAATTTAAAAAAAAAAAATCTTGGTATCAAAAATTATTGTTTTGAGTATTTTTTGCTGAAATATAAATTTTTGTGAGCTTTGGGTAGCCACAATTTTATAAAGTTCAAATTCAATATTGTTTGTATTTGAAACGGATTTCAATACGATTATATTTTCATCATATCAACTTTAAAACTACGTATTTATAAGTTTTTAATTACTGATAATAATTTTAATTATTGGTATTCAATTACTTCTATTCGCTGGTAAGTTAAAATAACAGTTTTTTAACTAGCCACAAAATAGCGCAGTAGTTGCTTACCAAGTGTTGCAAAAGCTAACAGGCCTTCACCAGTCAAAATGTCAGACATCACCGTATTCTGTAAAAAGATCTATAATTAAACAACAGAATAAAAAAAAACAATAAACGGAAACAACTTAAACTGGCCCAGCGAAAAAAACTACACCTTTTTTAATGGAATATGCACTCCCTATATAGATCCGGATCTGCTCAATAATAAGCCGATACCCTGTCAAAGTACCAAGTCGACATTATATCATTACAAGATATACAATGGACAGAAACGGGTATTTTGGGAAGAGCATCTACAAAGCATATTATAGCTGGCATCGAAAACACAACGTGCTTGGAACAGGCTTCCAATATAAACACTAGATGAAACCTATTATTTTTGGATTTGAAGCCATAAATGAGAGGCTATATACTCTTATAAATATTAAAGACCCTACAGAGGAGTCTGCCCCTCGACGCGTATCCCAAGTACGAGTCCTCGACGCGTATCCCAAGTATGACACAAAAATCATACTTGGGGACTTTAAAAGAGAGACAGTTCGTATTCAAGTCATTCCTGAACAAACCAATGATAACGAATTCCGAGACATCCAGCAAGCACCGCCAAATGAAATAATCGTTAGAAGTACCTAGTTTGCCCGAAATGATATCTATAAGACCACCTGGACAGGACCACTTCCAACCAAATTGACCACTTGTTAATAGATTGCCAGCATATCTCAAACTGGAAAGTGTTAGAACATTTAAGGGTGCCAACTTTGACTGGGGTTACTGCCTGAATGGTGCGGTAGTGCAAGTCGGAATATAATATTCGCCAATGAACGGAGGTAAACGAATAGTTCAACATAACACGAGTGCCCTGCTAGACACACATATTCAAACGAAATATTGTACAAAGTTGAACTGGATGTAGCATTCATTCAGAAACAAAAAGAAAAATCAATGCCCTGAATATAAAGCAGATATCGAGATGGCTTAAAAATTCTTAAGGGGTAATATCATTGGTACGGCCGAAAAAGTACTAGGTCCTAGCCCTACAAAAATTCGAAACGCTGGTTTCACGATCATTGCAAGCCATCAACATAACAAAATAATGTTACATTCCCCGAGCTATGTTACATTCTCAGAGAATGCGGGAATGCGTAAAGAATTGTTGGCAGACAGAAAAGTATTTACAGATAAAAGATCATGAATAATATAGGATTGAACTGCACCAGGCGCGAAAGTTCTTCCAACCTGCGAGTAAGATACGACTATTAACATCACCATGCTCGTCATGCCGCAGCAGAGAGGGTGATCTAACCTTTAGCCAAATGGGTATATTAGGCCAATATTTTAATTAACTCCTAAATACTAACTAGTCAGAAAACGAGCCGAGGTAACAACCATATCCAGGGTAAAACTCTATACAACGACTAGTACTTATTGGTATTATTTTCGATGCCAACGCTGTCACCATGTACTTTATTTTACTTTCATTTATGATATAATTTATCCTCATTAGCCCAAATTTTTTACTTCTCGATGAAGGTTCTTGTCCATCTCTTTCTGAAGCAGGTCTAATGGGAATATACCTCTTATACTTACCTTTAAGTCACGTGTCATTTTTGCAGCGCCTGGTTAAAAAGAATGCATAAAAGTAAGTGGGCTTTGAAATGCAGCTGCCAAATTTATATAAAAATGGGACATTCTACTAAGATCGAACGACGGCACCAAGCAAGTTATTAACACATTCGGTTTTACGAATTAAAGAGTTGAACTCTCCAATATTTGGCAATAGGGATTTAATTATGTCCTTTGTAACTTGTTATACCATCATTTATTAAAAATGTTGATAACAAAAGACAGTTTGTGCTGAATTTTGTTCGTTCGATTATTTACTTTATTGTATATAACATATTGTAGCAGTACCTTTTTTGTCATAGTCTTTATTGAGTTTTCATTAAGCATAATACACGTAGTACTATCAAAAATAGCTATAAATCTGTCCTTAATATCTAATAATTATAGTATCCCCTTTGAAGTTTGATATTGATAATTATGTAAAATAAATTATCTTTCACATAGCTCCAAAAAAGTAGTTTAATGGTGTCAAATTACAAGATCTTCGCAGTCATTTCAGCTCGTTGTTTTAAGAGTCAATGCATTATTTGACGCGTTGCGTGACGAGAGGTACAGTCATATTTAAACCAGATATTATTCAAATCTATAACATCGGATGCCGACCGTTTATCGTACCTGCATTACCGGCATAATTTTCGAGAAGTACTATCCGATGACTCAAATTCGCTAACTACTGCACCGAACAGTGACTCTTTGTAGGCGTATAGTTGGTTTATGAATGATAAATGGAATTTCAATACCCAAAATGTGACAGTTTTAGTTGTTAACGTATCTGTGTAGATGAAAATGTGCCTTATCGCAATTTTTTTTTCAAAATCGGTAAAAACTGCTTTTGATCAACAACATATATTCATGGTGTTGCAAATGGCCTCTACTCATAAGCTTCAATTCTGGTGTCAATTGATTTTTGTAGACGTGTGACCAATTAAAATTTTTAATAAAATTTATTATGTGGTGCTATATAAAATGTCCAATTGCTGAATCGAGGACAAATTGAAGTTTCCGATTCTTAGGACAGCAGCAACTATTTCGGTCGAACGACCTCTATAAAGACAAACTGGTGTTCTCGCGTTTTCCATCAACCTAGATTCTTGGAATTTTGCTACCTAGCCTCAGATGGCAGGTTATATTAACTGAAGAAAAAAATGCAGTATGTGAAATGCATTTCTTTCAAAAAGGAAAAAATTTTCATAAAAGTTTTGGCTCCATGACTAAATTTGTCAAAGTTCGTAGATGATAGTTGAATAGTAAATAATGCTGGCTTTTTTGGAAATTGATAAAACCATCAGAAATATATGCTCAATAAACAAAAGTGTATAAAAATTGCATTGGAAAGAGAGTATAATGCTAAGAACACACATCGCTACTACGTTGAATACCATGTATTTCTCTTCTTATACCAGCTAAATACTACCTGATAAAGCTGGTATTTAATGAACATTCCTGGTATCAATATAACGAATGTTTTCGTGGTTTCCCTATACATCAACCTGTAATCTGTCTTACTCTATACACAAACCTGGTACTTGTATTAACTTTGGCGCCATACTACCATACTATTACTGCAGCCGAAATTGGATGATATCGATAAGGTACCTTAGACATGTGCCAGGGGTCACTTCAGAGCGCCACAACCGTGAGGCTATTTGGCGACTTCATAACATAGTATATGTGGGAAGTTATCTGAGAGGGACTGGTCTGTAGTTCGTCGTATAGAAAATAGAGAATTTTATAATATTTTGTGGAGCAGATTAGAATGTTATAGAAGTTTAAATAGGGGACTGGCAAATGAACTTGTTGGACGCATGAGCTCCATAATGGGAAGAATACTGCTCGCGAAATAATTCCTGGTTTATGTGGCATTCATGTAGAATATGGATGATAGTAAAATGGGTACCATAGGATTGACATAAGGGATGATTGGTGTTGCCAAAACATAAGTTATGAGTAAGAGCAGTATGTCCAATTCGGATTCTGAGGAGCTTCCACGCCCCGAATTGCGGTATAGATGCTGAATAGACTGGTTTATTGGTGGTAATCCAATGAGTCGACAAAAATGTGTCGCTATTAGTCCAGTCATCATGTCTGTTGATGGCTAATGGTGTTAGTTGTCATTCTGTTAGTAGGCGAGGCAGATTGGGAATGAATGTGATCACTGGCCGACGAAGTGTTTCTCCAGCCAACTTGTCAGCACTTTCATTACCCACAATTCTGACATTCCCCGGTACCCATTGCAACTCGACACTTCTATTTCTAAGTAAGATATGACGAATTGCGCTAAGTATTGGATCACTCGATACGTCACAAATGGCTTTAAGGGTGAGAAGGCTGTCGCAACAAATAATAAGGCTCTGATGGTTGGGAATATTAATCGCAATTTCAATTGCTGTTTTGATGGCCTACAGCTCCCCGTAATATGGATCTGCTCTATAAGGGAAGATTCCATAACATAGTGCACAGGTGCTGCAGCCAAAAAGTTCGACGACCGAAAAAGATGTACTATCACTGTCGGCATCGGCATCCGTGAACAACAGTGGATGATCTTTTAATCCATCCAACTGCTTAAGTAAAAGTTTCCTATAGTAGACGGATCAGTACTAACTAGCTTTCTTAAGCTTGTAAAGACAAACAGACAACTGCAACGTTACTCCTAACCATAGTTTCTAATCTGAATATGGAAGGCAAGTTTGGAAATCGAGGGGGAGGATGGATAAATTGCTTTCAAAGTGGGGTATTAATAAGGATAGCGATGATGAAATCCTTTTTGAACTAGGGGAGATAAAAATGTTTTTGATTAGAGTGTAGAGGGGGTAATTTGGAAGGTATAGGTTCTTGTAAATTAAGTTTAGGCGAGCATTTTGAAGATAGAAATAGATAGGTTTTCGACAAGTTTCTATCAGTATGAATTTCACCGTAGATGCCCGATGTGCTCCACTGGCTAGTATAAGTTGTAGTAAAAAGTTATCCATTATTTTGCCAATAGATGGCTTTAGGAGTCTGTATCTCCCGTTTTAAAAGTGCGATCGGGTTGCACTAGATGGCGTTTGAAAGATAAGATTTTGTACTAAAAAAGTTTTTGATACAGTTTTGTGATTACTTGACTCAGTATTTATTTAGCAGGCGTCAAAGATGGACACCAACAAAGAGAAAATACGCCATATTTTGCAGTTTTTCTTCGATAAAGGCGAAAACGCAAGCCAGGCAGCTGAAAATGTGAATAATGTTTATGGTCCTGATACTGTAACAGCCAATCACGCGCAATTTTCGTTTCGTCGATTCCGTTTCGGTAATTTTGATGTCAAAGATGCACCACGCTCTGGAAGGCCAATTGTCGAAAATGTCGATAAAATAATGGAAATCGTCGAGTCCGACCGTCACGTAAGCACTGTTTCGATTGCCCAGGAGCTAAACATTGCACAAAAAACCCTTTGGAACCACTTAAATAGGGTTGGATACAAAAAGAAGCTCGATGTATGGGTGCCACACGAGTTATCGCAAACAAACCTCATGGACCGAATTTCCATCTGCGAATCGCTGCTGAATCGCAACAATATCGATCCATTTCTGAAGCGGATGACAACGGTCATGGTCAAATCACGGTCGCCCGGCGAAAACGGTGGTCAAGCCAGAATTGACAGCCAGGAAGGTTTTGCTGTGTGTTTGGTGGGACTGGCAGGGAATCATCTACTATGAGCTGCTCCCCTGCTGCCGAACTCTTAATTCGGACCTATACTGTCAACAATTGGACCGTCTGAGAGAAGCAATCGCCCAGAAGCGGCCAGCTTTGGCCAATAGGAGAGTAATTGTGTTCCATCAGCACAACGCCAGGCCGCATACATCGATAGTGACTCGCCAGAAGTTCCGGGACCTTGGTTGGCATATTCTTATGCATCCACCTTATAGTCCGGACCTGGCACCAAGTGACTACCACCTCTTCCTGTCTATGACGAATGATTTTGCAGGTGAAAAATTCGCCTCAAGAGAAGATTGTGAAAATCGACTGTCCAAGTTTTTTGCCAATAGGGACGAGGGTTTCTATGAGAGAGGCATTATGAAATTTCTTCCAAAATGGCAACAAGTTATCGAACAAAACGGTGCATATTTGACCTAAATCGTATCACTTTATCTATGCTAAATAAAACCTTCAATTTAATGCAAAAATAATGGATTTCTTTTTACTACACCTTATATATATAATGCAACGGTTTACCGCTGCCTCGACTAGCTTTTTGCCTCCTAATGGCACACTGACACATATAGTGAGGAAATAAAGCAATGTTTCATCCAAAAGGGCGTTGGTAACTCTAATTTCTTCACTTTGTCTTACGTTACTTTTGCTGCTGACTAAAATTTTAACTATTCAGAGAATGGTGTTAATTTTGTCAATAACATTGTTAATATGAAGATTCCATTTTCCTCCACGCGCAATTGAGATACCCAACATTTTCAAGGAATCTTTTGGGTTGGGAGAGAAGGGGCTCAGTGATGAATCAGATACACTACAATTTTTTTATTGCAAACATGAATGTAAGGTGGGTTTGATGTACAGATCCCCCTATCATTTATGCTGCTGTTGATGTTATGGATGGCGTTATTAGTTTGATGTTAAAAATCACCACCAGATACAAATACAAAAACATTTTCAGCATATATATAATAGTTGAAAAATGATAGAATGTGGCAAAGGGAGTGAATATATATATTGAATAGGATCGTATATAGAGGGGATTCTTATGGGATGCCGTTTTCCATTTCACGTTTTGACGAACAAAATACCATTGGCGCATACCGCGAAGGTTCTACCAGTTAGGTAGGAACGTACAAGTGCCTCAGTTTGTTTGATAGCTTGTATGAATTACGTTTTGTTTTCAGTACATATTGCGATTTATTTATAATAATAATATAATATAAGTGAAAATTAGTTATATGGAATTTATAAATATTATATTTTCTATGGCTTTGAATTGCTCGTAGTTTTAAAATATTTTCACTCTCCATTCTATTTATATCTGTTAAATAGCTGAAATATAATGCTAATTAATCCCTTATTTTCTTACCATGAACTATACCATATATGGTATATCTCCATTCATTGTATCGATACCAGATGTGTGTTCATATCAAGAAAAGTTTTATATGATTGCCTAAGAAATGGGCTGTTTGCGGTGACTATAATATCGTCTCATTGATTCGGTACCTACAGATTCATTTTTCCAAGTGTCATTTTTAAGCTATCCTTAATAGCTTTAAATGATATTTTAATAAAATTATAATCTGAGTATCTTTTTTGTGCTCTCTCGACTTAGCATTTAAATAAAAACTCTTCAGCAAATGATTTTATAGTTTAATAACATTTAATTGTGAATAAAATTTAGTATTTTATTCTATTTTTTTAAGGTTGCAAATTTTATATTTGACCTTCAGACTATTAGTCTAAAAGTAAACTGAGAAAACTTAATTCATATCTGAGAATATTTCATTTCATGAAGATAGAAGCTATATTCTAAATAAATTTGAAGGAGTAGATTAACATATTTAAAAAACTTAAAAAAAGAATATGAAACCGAGGTTCTATGACTTCCGAAGATCCACATTAAAGTCTGTGCCTTAATACACAATACCGAACCCAGAATGACTTTTTTAATAGAATTACTCTCATTATGGAGCTTCTCAATCGAACAATCTCATTTTAGAATTTCGTTTTTAATCTACTTAAAGAAATTAATATGCTCCACAAAATTTAACATTCTTCGGCGGTTCCATCCTTCTTATTATCGACTTGATTGTTTAGGAAATTAGTTCCGCCAAATAGCCTCATGGTCGTGTAACTATGCAAAAAAAAGGGAGACACTCAGTCCAACCCCTGTAACACCCTCACCTAATACTTATTTGATTATATAATAACGAATACCTCGAAAAATATGAAAAGTTCATTCAACCATGTCAAATATGCATTTATCGTTGAGCAAACAATAATAACGATTTTCAATTTTTTTTTCTAAAACAGTTCTATATCATCGCAACAATGTCTCATAAAAATGGAGACGATGTCACGGAGGAAAATCAATTTCAATTTTATAGAAGAAAGTTCATGCATACCACCCCCGCACGTACATAAACGTACACGTACTATGGTAGTAGGACGTTTATCATCCCTATTCATTGAACGTAAGCATTTCTCTTATCTAATGTTAAATGAAATTCATTGAAAACTAGTTAAACGGAGAATTCAATTTTCAAACAATTGATAATTTTAAAATTTATTCGAAATTTCACTTTATTTATCTTATGTTATACAATGTTTGTCTAGTTCGTTAATATTTCATAAAGAAAACTTTTCCGAATTAATTTGTTTGTATATACTGAATATTTTAATATTTTACTAATGGAAATTGATTAATTTTAACGAAAAATAAAATTTGCTTTTGCAATAACTGCCATTATAGTAGGTTGGCGGACAAAAATCAATTTTAATAATAGTTCTTATACTGTTTAGTCAAGTTGCATTGAAATAATTAATTCAAGACCATGAAATATTCGTAATAATTATCTTTGCTAAATATTTTTGACAATATTAATACTTTGAAAAATTGTTGTACATAAACGGAGTAATTTATAATATTGAAGGCTGCGATTATTTTCATATGCACTTTAGCTTTAGTACTACAATATAATGATAACTATTGAAATTCTTCTAAAACATGGTAAATTTATTGAATAATAAATCTTTTTCTTAAAGCAACTTTTTTGAGTGGTTCAATGTTCTTTCTTTTATCAAAAGTATTTGGAAAATATCAATGGTATTTTGTAATTAATGTCAATAATGTGATTAAGTGCCTATACCCTAAAGAACTTTTAGGTGATTAAGTGCCTAAAAGCAACCGAGGCGCTCCAATAAAAAATATCACGACCGTACAGGCCAGTGTTGAGACGTCTTCGAGACTACGCAGTTGGGCATCCCTTACATTCCTTTACGGCGCAAAGAAGATTTCCCGTACATAATTCAATTGACTCAACGACTGCTGCAGGCTGATTAGCTCCGTCACATGGAATACTCAGAATTCGTCATTCGAATGGCCAAAAATATTAAGGATTTGTGCCCAAAAATCGTCATGAGTGATGATGCGCATTTCAGATTAGACGGAACCGTAAACAAACAAAATCGCCGTTTCTACGGGACTGGTAAAACCCTCAAATTATTGAAAAGCTATATCTTTACAACCAAGTATTATAGTTAGTTATCGGGCTATATATGCCAACTATTTATAAAAAGAATTTAAATCACTTTCGATTTTAACAATATGGTGCTTCACCTTACACAGCTTGAAACACAATAAATTTTTCGAAGCTATTGTTCCCTGGTCATTTTAAATAAAAAAAATGGTGTTTTTCCTGTAGGGCTACTTGAAGTCAAGGATTTGCATCAACAAGGCAAGGATCCTAGTCAAAGGTAAGGCCAGGAAATATCTGCCAGGAAATAGCCGCCATGCCGACCAAAACACATTTAAATGGAAAATGCCGGAAAACGGGTTCACAACGCCTTTTGAGCACAGGGAGACTTTTGAGTACAGGCGCGTATCATATCTAAAATATAATTATAATAAATCATCTAATATGGCTCACGCTGTATATATGGTTTGGGTTTTCAGAGTCTAAAAAACGGCTGTTTTGCTTATTTACATATGGAAATGGGGGTAAGTTTCTTGTATTACCGACGATTATGAAATAAACGTACAATGTTGTTCATAGTCTGGTAGTATTAATTATTATACCAGATAAAATTTGTAAGCTTCTTAGTCAAGATCTTTGTACAAAACACGGTGCAGGCTGCCTCTCGGTATACCCAATTGGTACCAACGTATACGAATTGATATACAAATGTGTTCAGTAATATTATATTATTTAACATAGCTTATCTGTCGTTAAACATAAAACCACGAGTCGCCTACACTATAGGGATTGAGTTACACTCAATCAACGCACCACCATTACTGGCAGTTTACAGTCAGTAATCAGTTACAAGCTGATTATTCCAACTGTTAGTGGCAAGGACTTTCTAAACCTCTATTGTCATAATCAGTAATACCACATTGCTACCTTAAGCGCCTTACAAAAGTCGGGCACAGTGTGTTCCAACACCATGGGACACCCCGACTCCCGTAGTACCAATTTTTTTTCAAGAGTACTTCGATTTGTACTCCGCTCATTGTGCTACGGTAAGGAATCTTGTAAATCCCTAGGAACCTCTAAGCCAGTTCAGGTACACGGAATCGCCAAGACCCGACAGTACAACCGGAATCAATCATGCTCTTTCACCCGATCGTAGCCACTTTGCGTGCCATTCACAAACTCATTCACGCACCATTCTTGCTCACCTCTCAAAAAGTGACACGGCAAATCTATTCAAGCATTCATACCATTCTCTCCCATCTAACACTCCACTCACATCCACACTCTCATCATTCACCACGATTCTACATGCACCTAGGGCACGCAAATTCACGTACAGGCTATACTCAGTGAGAAGGTGGTTGGTACTCTCTTCCGCCGACCCACAAGGGAATGTAGGCTCCGCAGCTAGACCACGCCCGAACAGGAACCTATTCATACTGTCGTCTCCAGTGAGTAAATACCCAAGCTGCAGACTAAATTCAAATCCATACGGAAATGCAAAGCACACATCCGAAATGAACATGTGCGCCCATCTGCCATTCACACTCTCATCCCATCGACGTTGCCAAATTTCATAAATTCTGTTCAGGACCAGTACACGCCGCTGGCCTGGACTAAGATCCTAAACCTCTTCATTCGTAATCGGATAGCCAGCAAGCGGGATGCCCCGCCGTAGACGGTAGTGGATGCTCCCACGCAGCACCTCCAGGCCTAAACACACCCTTGTACAGGACTTTCACTGCTCTGGATCGAAGAACCTCTTCTTTGCGGAATACTCGCACCAGCATTCCAACAAAACCGGCCATACGCCCCCTTAGATATTGCAAGTGAGGCCGAAAGTTCAGCCTCTCTCCAACCTTTACTCCAAAGTACCATACTTCCCGCGCGTATCGGACCCCGACCGCCAATAAACGAATATTGGGGAGTCTACTGGCCGGCAAAACACCCTTCAACAGCATGCACACTGTCATTCACTCCCATTCTATTCCCCCATTCAGACATCATCTGCGTATAGCGGCTTCTTGCTACCTCCGCTGCGTACCTACCGCCTCCGCTGCGTACCTATCAAGAAGTATCGGGAATTTTTAATTTCCCCGGGTTAAGAATATTCGATTTTCGATTTTTTGTGGCGTTATATTGGTACTCATGTCTCTCACTTATACCGAGAAGTTCGGCCATTCTGAATGTTCAGTTAATTTTTGACAGCTGCTTTGCTTGCACGTATTTTGGCTCGCATTCTATTTTTGCCCATTTTCGACCAATAACAGCATCACATTAACATTGCTAAGGAGCTGTTGGACTCTGTCTGCGACAACTCAAATTTGGCTTCAGAGGGTCATAACTGGTGACGAATCATGGGTTTATGGTTATGACGTGGAAACCAAAGCTCAATCGTCCCGATGGAAGCTGTCGCACGAGCCATGACCGAAAAAAGCACGCCAAGTTCGGTCGAATGTGAAGATTTTGCTGACAGTTTTCTTCGATTGCGAGGCGTGATGCATCATGAGTTCTTGCCACAGGGTAGAACGGTTAATAAGGAATATTACCCACAAGTTATGCGCAAGTTGCGTGAACCAATCCGCCAGAAACGCCCGGATTTCTGGAAGAACAAAAATTGGCTTTTGCAACATGATAACGCCCCTGCTTACGCATCGTTGCTTGTGCGCGAATTTTTGGCCAAAAATAATATACTTATAATGCCGCAGCCACCGTGTTTCCCTGATCTGACCCCCTGTGACTTTTTCTTGTTCCCGAAACAGATTCTTTGATCTATTTTTTGGAATGGGCAAAAAAAGAAGACGAGCCAAAACACGTGCAAGCAAATCAGCTGTCAAAACTTAATTGAATATTCAAAATGGCCAAACTGATCGGTATAAGTGAGAGACATGAGTATCAACATAACGCCACAAAAAAATCAAAAATCGCTATACTTTTTGAACAGACCTCGTATCTCTCTGGGGCAGTGCATAGAAAGGATTTCAGCCATTGCACAATTGATTCATTAACTTTTAGGACGCATATCATAGCATGATAAGGGAAAATCTTGAAAGTGTTTAGTATCCCAACTAGGCTAACAAGATGAAATAGGCTGGTCATGACCAAAGTGCGCAGTTAGATAAAAACAGTTGCAATATATCGAATGGTCAATGACAAGGAGATGCATTTTCATGTATTCCCTTTAGCCTGACACTAATGATATTGTACTTAGAATAAGTCTACCAATTTTTTGTGTAAGTCGATTGTATAGATATAATATGTCGATCAGACGCAGCTGTACGAGTTACCTATGCCAAGTGTAAGTTGATGACAATAAATCCTTAGCTACACCTGAAATAAAATAGGTTCATACATATAAACATCGAAAATAGAGAATATTTCTATTGCTCCAAATAATTCCGTTCAACGTAAAAAGTATGGCCATGTTAGTCCTCGTGTATTCTTTGGAAGCTGAGAAATAACCGTTGTGAAGATTATTTGGTACTTTGTTTGTTGATAGACAGTACCGATGTCTATTATTTATGAAATTTTGCCCACTAAATTATGTGGAGAGTCTGCAGTAGTTCGAAAGGCCACAATATCAATATTTATGGTAGCTAAAGAAAAAGTATGCTTTGAATTTCATGGAGCAATGTTGTCGACTGAGACGCAAAAGTGAAGTTGGTAACACCTTTTTATACGACCTTGGTGCAAAAATGGTGCATCTGTAATTGTTCGGTTCACTAAGCTTGAACCGAATTACTATCTTTAATAATAATGAACTTATAAAATATTTCGTCTCATAAAAGAGTATATTTAAATTTACGTTTAAGGACTTGTGCAATTTTATCATTTATGATAAAAACTAAACAAACTAATTTTAGAGCTCCAGTTCTTCCTATTATTTTTTTAATATACAAATTTATCCCGCATGATATTATTTTTGTCCGTAATCGTACTGTACTTACCTACGCGCTTTCGACCAGAAAAAATATTATAAATAAATTGAAATTTACAAAATTTCTTCTATTTAAACTGTAAAAATTAATACTGAAAATTAATCGAAATTTTCTAACCATTTAGAGAGAATTTCCTCTTTTACATTTGATGTAATTTTTGCACAATTAATATTTGATAAAAACTTATCAGAATGTGTATTGAAAAAATCGATAAATAACATAATATACACGTACCTCTAGATTAATATATTGAATTCTATTTTATGCCTTATTTGCACACAGTACATTTTTTTATTATATAGTAAATATTTTTCACGTAAACGGATAAATAGTGCAGTTTTATTTTCCAATATTTAATCGCAGTCGTAGAATGAGATAATTTTAATTTAGCATATGTTATCAAATGTATAAATATTAATATTGAAACGTAACAATTTAATAGTTATAAATATTTCTGCATTATTTAAAAAATCAGATTTAAAAACCTGATGCTAATAATATCGTTTATATGCTTTATAAAATCTGCAGCACATGTGCATCAATTAAAGTTTTATAGATTTTTCTACTTCTTTTTATTAAATCAATAAAATAAATGTCGAAAAAAAATTTGCTAAATGAACATTGTTGACTAAAAGTATATTTAAACTCTTTTGTATATGTTACCTACAGAAAAAGTGTAAATATCATTTTAATGAACTAGTGACACATTTTAACGTATTTGTATTATATAATATTTGCAAAAAGGATATTGAACAGATGAAAAAATCTATGATCCGTGATAGGAAGCAAAAATATGTGATTTTTTTACTTACTGTGAAATTGAAAAAAAATTATTTGTTCTAAATATTGGTTTTAATATTGGAGGGTTGGTTTTAATGAATACTTATATTCCCACTACGAATAGATGAAAATAAATTTTATTTTATTATATTCTCCATATTTTCACATCATTTCTATGGATACAACATATAATAAACTGGATAGAATATCATTTATTTTTGAAAAATCATATCAGACTATATTGCTTCTATGACTGATCAGGCCTTGACGAATGGAGAATATCAAATTTTCCCGAAGCTTATCAAATGTTCTCAAACTCCAAAAACCTATTTATTTTACTCTTTAAACTTTAATTATATAAAAACAATATAAGAACAATTTTTGAATAATCTGTCAATCTATATTATTAAAAATATTTTTAAAAAATATGTCAGTTCCTTCGATTATAGAATTGATAGAAAGCTTTCAAACAAACTTGAACACTGTTTTTGTCATAATTAACCATCAATAATATCGGAAAAATAATAGAAAAGCGGCATTTAAGCTTAGAAGAGATCGTCCAAATCATTATCATTATATACAAAAGGCTTAAAGCCTTTTGTATATAAAAACACAGAATTTTATTAAAATGCAGTATAGTAAATAGTTCGCACAAGGCATGCCAGAACGATCAATATCGGACTCTGCATTTATGAACCGAATAATAACGAATGATGCTCCAAATAGCATCTAAAAAACGCTAAGCCCAAATCATAGTGTCAAAGTTGGTCGAAATTTGAAGTACTTTTTCGTATGACGCAGTCTATATTATCGCTAACATTCAGTCAATCGAGTATTTGGCATATGAAAGAGCCAGAACATATCAGCGATAGCGGGAAGGAAATTGAAACCATCGGCAGTGACGAAGAAATGAGCCAGTGGCGAGCTGACAACAACAAAACTGTTGTACATGGTCAAGAGTTCCATCATCTCTGCATCAACTTAATTAATTAAAGGAAGATGGACGCATGAATTCATTTCTGATGTAGCCACGTGGAACATAAGATGGCGTGGAGAAGTGAACTACTATATGGTCCAGTTTTGGGCAGGACATGGGTGCTTCAGGGAATATCGAAGATGAAAGTTTATGCCCCAATAATGAAGGATGCATAATATGTCTTTTTTCGCTGTCAATGCTTTAGCGGAGAAAGGAAGGAACTGGTTAAAATAATCTATGAACAGCTATCCCAGAAGCGCATCATCACATAAATGATTGCATTCCTAGCATTCTGGAGTGTGCTAGCTGAATACGCATTCCGAGTAATAAATAAGATCCGCCAGGAAGAAAAAATTAGTAAAGGACAGCCTGCAAAATAAAGAAGAAGAAGACTTGAAGTCAGTGCACTCTTTATAAAATAATACCTCTGGTAGTCCCATGGACAGTCATATTAGAGATGAGTCATAGTGGGTACAAAATGTCACACGTTTTACCCTGTTTAAAAATTCCACTCTTTCTATAGAAGATCTACAAGTTGTCCGCTGCCGATGCAATCGCCAGTAAACTGGGTACGTATAAAGGCGATGTACTAAATCAAACAGATCATCAATTAATGGTTAAAGCATGGAACAGCGAATCAATGCCCAACGACTGTCACTTGGCATTATTTGTTCCATAATCAAAAATTAATATATCACATAGTGTAGAAATTAAAGAAGTATAACGTTGCTGAGTATCATCTACAAGATATTCTCCGTATTCTGACTAGGCAGAAAGACTTCACTCTAAAAAATTATTGGCTCATACCAGAAAGGCTTCATTCCAGGGAAATCAGCAACAGATCACATCTTCTCTCTGTGACAGTCGTTGGAAAAACTGTTGGATATGGTGAAGAGTTCCATCATTTGTGCATCAATTTTAAAATCCCTTATGATAGCATAGCTAGGGTAAAATTCTATACATTCATGAGACACACCATTAGACTGACTAGGTTGACCGTGAATAGCGTGACAGGAAAAGTAAAAGCAGCCGAATCACTTTCGAATCCATTTAATATCCACAATGGCTTCCGATAAGGAAAAAGAGCTGTACAAAAGGATTGAGCCGGCGGTGAAAAATTTTAGGCCACACATGGTATAGCTATGTTGCCAATTAGCACTGGTCATATAAAGATAGGAGATTATCGCTTTGAAATAGTAAATCATTTTTCCGTTTGGGTAGAGGATCGCAGTCGATAACAACATGATAGAAAATATTCGCGCATGACCTTTTGCAGCCAGAATCTATTTCGGTCGGTCTTGATTTTTTGCTCATAAATTCTAACCTTAATATCAAAGCTACTGCTGTATACTAGTCTCTAATCTTGTCAGTCTTTATATATCCTTCGAAAACTTGGGTTTCCATCAAAAACTATTGTGAACTATTGTCCGCGTTTGAGAGGAGAATGTTTTGAAAAATTTTTGTCACCTATGTGAAGATGAACGATTCCGGAGCTTTTTAAACGACGAGATGCTAGAGCATTATCACAACCGCCCATTGTGAATAAAATTAAGCTCAATAGGTTGCGGTGGGCTGGGTATTTATTCATATGTGACTCCATTTATAGTCTCAAAAGACGAAGTAGGAGCTGCCTATGGTGGAACGACAATGCTACCCAGGATGCCGTCAATGATGCTGAAACCTCTGCAAAAATATATAATAAGGTGAAGATAAAAACTTGTTTGACAAAATTATCAAAATTCTTTTAAAATAATTTATAATTGTAAGCAAGCTTACGTGCTATTTACAATAAGATGTACACTATATTTTTATTTTTCCTATAAAAAATTTTAACTAAAGTATTTTACTAACAGATTTTACACGAATTGATAAAATAACTTCCCACACATTATAAAATTATGCTTAATTTTAAGTTTCAATTAAAAAATCATAATTTATAAAAAATTGAAATTATCCTTTTATAGTCAGAAGGATAATTTAAAGTATTTTAATGTTATAATTATTGTACAACATTTCGGAAAATCTTAAAAACCGAAAGATTATTAATGTCATTGAAAGTTATAATAAAAAGAATCCATTGTCAAAATTATAACTCATCTGAAATTACTCATTGCAATAACAAATTTTTATTTAATGATGGAAAACCAAAAACGTATATTATTTTAACATTTTATCTCCTGTATTACTTCTCAAATAAGCTCCAAATAGTACCGCATTTGAAAAGGGGGAAATAAAATCCACAATAAATGCATAAAGTAAACGCATAAATCACTCACAATAGAATCTTACCTACAGCTATGCATTTGTTTGTATACGTACATAGAAGCAGACGACAGTAATCTTATTTCAAATTATCGAATACTTTAAACTCATTTCGGAGACAGTAAAAATTTTTATATTCAACTAAAACCGGCGTGTAATCGGTGTATTCCATTCATTGTGCATAAGTAGGGACTTTACAAATGTCTCGATCGACTTACGTTGCTAAACGCACTTTGAGAACAACCATTAAAGGGGGATTTGTTGGCAGACATTATTGCTTATATAAAATGGTTGTGACTGTCTGGTGGGTTCTAGGACGTACAGCTACAGAAGGGAGAGCTTAGTAGAACAGAAAATCTTTTCATACATAAAATCGTGGGATTTGGTTTTTGTCTTTTCACTTTCGTGTACACGGGAACGATAGTACTATTTAATACCTGCATTCATTATAGGCTCTTAAGTTTGATGTCATTTTTATTTAATGAACTAAATTGATAGTTATAATCGGTGGATTATTTTGACAATGTTCCATCGTAATTTAATTATTATCATTTTTACAATTACCATCATAGCCACTTTTATCATGATGACTATGTCTATAAATCTAAATCTTTATATTTTTCTCTTTTTCAATTTTCATCTTTAGATTGCCATCCAAATATCAAGAAAAATGATAAATTTATTGACTGAATAATTCTTTACCAGAAATCAAACTGGATTCAAATATCTCACCGAGATGGGCTAATAGAGACGGTCGGAAGGATAAAAAGCTCTAATCCCTATAAGCCCTTGATCATTTAATTATTATCCTGGTTAAATCTATGATGAGGGTGAATCAACAATTTGACGTGTCATTGTCACTTGAATAACGAACGAATTGGATAATATCTAGATAACGCTTGATTTGACATACAACGCGTTTTAATATGCTCAAAACGCACGGTGAAAAAATATTTCCTTTTTTTGTGTTTGTACGCTTCTCTGACAAGCGGAAACGAAAACGATAATGTTAGCGTGTTATATGGGGGTTGAAATTCTAAATGTTGGTAATCGATATTGTTTGGTCATAAGTAAGTGGAATATGTGCCAAAAACGTATTATCTGTCGCAAACAGATGTAAATAAAAACAAATGAATACGAATTTGAAAACATGCGAATTAAAATGGAAGAAAAATATGAATCAACCCACAAGCAAATATACAAACAAACAGAGAGACAGAAAGATAGGTAGACAGAAAAACCGATAGACAGACATAAAAATAAACGAATTAACATGCAAGGACTCACCAGTTCAGAAATAAATAAGTACACGTATAAGAAAGTATTTATTGTGAGCAGCAAGCAGAAAGAAGAGGGTGGATGCTAATAGAAATAATGGCAGGCGAAACTAGAGAAAAACAATTCGGCTGACAAATGAGCCACCACAAGGCAATGATATGGGTTGACACCTTTTTCGTGTATGTTTAGCATGTTGCCAAATAATTCTTTTGATCCATCCACGAGTGTTTACGTACGCATGAAAGTTTTCCTACAAATTCCTTCCATTCGGCAAGGTTAACGATTCAGTCTTCTACTAATTTACTTATTTAGTAGAGTTTTTATTTCAAATAGCTTCTTTGTGTCTACATACCTGTATTTGTGAGTGTATATATATTTATCAATATAGTATTCAAGATGTTTATCAAATGAGCAAGGATCCTATCAGCCAATATTATAATTAAAAACAAAAACTGTGAATTTAAGAATAAGATTTATGAACAGATTTGCAATATAACATAAATTACAAGACTGCATACTCTGCTGTCTACATTTCAATTACCAATGTTCAGCAAAAATGAACGAAAAATACTTTTTAGCTCATCCAATATATTCAAAGTTGAATAGCCTAATAATATGTGGAATATCTCGGAAAAGTTGAATTTGTTTAAATATAACCTAATTTCGATAAAATGTCCAAATATTTATTTAACAAATCCATCCCCCAAAATTGCATACCCCATTTTACTTATTTAATTACTAAGCACATAAATTTTTATAGTTAAATACGTTACATTAAATTATATTCTGTTAAAAATCAAAATCTACAAAATAATATTGTAAACACCATTATTACAATATATTAAGGAGCTATCAATACTGGTCGTTTTTTTATTCATTACAAACAAAAAGAAGGATCTTTCTTTCTAAGATAGGGATGACTTCTCTTAAGCAAGGATACCTGTACTTTTGCGAAAGGTAATTTTGGTAGATTCTAAAGTCATTTTCATCCAAATCTATCCTTCACTGGGGTCTTAAGGTATTCTATCTATATAAGGATTTTGATGGTTTTTCAGTAACAGCGGTTTCGTTATATTTTGATTACAATTGATGCAACATATTTTTATATGATTGGAACGGATGGGAAAGACATCATTAACCATTAATAAATTATTTAAGAAGACTACAATTCATTAAAAAATAAATATTAGAACAATAAATTTCAATCTTCTAGAACAGACATTCAGGAATTTAAAATCACTCGAATTTTGTTTTTTTTTTAATTTTAAATATACTATTTATAACGAGCAAATTTTTTACCGACAAAATATAAGGACATGAAGACAAGAGGGGAAAACACCCATCGATGTTACCTCAAGAATGTGGTAATTTATTTCATAATTTTCAAAAATCTTAAAGCCACTGTCCGTTTTAATGACTATCATTGTATGATATATGGGTGGGTGTGAACAGTTTTTTTGTTAAAGGATTAGGATGACAGAATAGGACCGAATGCAATTTTTTATGACGGGGGATAGACAGTTATCCTCTGAATGGAGTATTTAGATCACGATGGGTGATGCTGTATCGTACATAAAAAGGAGGATTGGTAATTTTTCGACGGATTCAGGCTAGTATGGTTTAGATTTCATAAAAATTTGAGTCTGTATGTCCATGCCGGTGTCAGTAACGTGTTGTATAGTAATAAAGAATTGGACCCAGGATGCCCTGAGGAACATTGGAACAAATATTAAAATACTCTATATTTCCATGTGCTTTCAAATATCGATTTGAGAAATGGGGTTATAATGTTAACGATTAAGTAAAATTCGCTGTAGCTTCCAAAGCTATACAGAGTGCAGTACACGGTCGAAAATGCCCAAAATATGTGTAAATACGCCTGGTGCAGACAGGCTATGTGTTAACTATACGATGAGACTCTTAGAAAGTTGAATGATCAGTACTAAATTCAAACTGATACTGAGGAATCACACCTTCAGTTTCAATAATAGGATAAACACGTTTTAGGAATGATTTTTCTAGAATTTTAAAAAGGGGAGTTGAACTTTCGGGGTGTTATATAAGGTAGGAAAGTTTATGAGTTTGCTGAGTTTTGGGATCATTTTTAAGATGAAAAACTTCCAAAGTGAAGGCAATTATAATGTGCGGAGGATACGTTTATAAATACAAGTTATCAGGACAAGAGTTTTTGAATATTTGTTAAAGTATCTTTGAAGTTATAAGATAATATGTTGGGCCTTTTTTGTTTGATAAGCATTATATTATAAATTTAATTTCGAAAGAATTAAGGACCTTAGGAGAAAAACCTATGTGCTGACATTTCTCTTTATATTTTTTCATCATGATTATTTTGTTAGATGTCTTGCTGTGAATTAAATATGTTTGCTAAATTTTTTCCGAAAGTATAAGCTCTCTGTCTGTTTTTGCTTAAAAAAACTACGCAAACGCTACGTACTCTTAATACCGAAGTTTTATTGGTATTACGAGTATATAATATTTGCGTAGCTCTTTTGTAATTATACTAAACTAAAATAGAGTGAAATTTTCCTCATTATTTGATTAAAATCTAATGCAAGCTTTCCTATAAGATTTTATTTTTAAATATATAATTGACCTTGTTTTTATAAAATTTATCTGGAAGCATTTTAAAAAAATACTATTGTATTTCATAGTGTAGTTAATTAAAAATTATTTCTGAAGTTATAAATGCAATATTAATTGCTTAAATTTAAGGAAATTTTATTTAAACCTAACGGAAAATCATTAACAAATTTACCTCTTAATTATATATAAAATATATAACAATAATCAATTGAAGTGAAAAATTGTGACCTTTTTTGTTATACTTTCTAATGGTCTACTCAATTTAATTGGTATAGGTTACAAAATTCTTTAATGACCAAAGCGCTCATATTTTTGTTATTTTATTTCTTTCTTCCTAGATAACAGTATCAAAAACCCCATTTTGAAAATATTTTTACCACCTACAAAATGCATTATATTTATGACCAAGTCGCGAAAATTTAAATAAAACCTTAGGTAAATAGCAAAGATATTAGCTATCAACAAAAAAATAGCACGCAATGGCATATTATAGCACCTAATTTAGTACGGTTTCGAATAAACTAGAAAAGCACTATTACTAGAGTATTGCGTGTCTATCTCTAACCAATTGTATTATTAATATTATCAACGGTGAACATGCAAAATAGAAATTATTTCAAAATATTTAACAAAAGTTTATTTTTTTTCTAAAAAGTTTCATAAAATATTTAACTAGCGTACAATCCACAAATTGTTATGACAATAATGTTAATTTTTTCTCATTAAATATTAATTTGCCGAAATCAGAGATGATTTCCTTACAGCAGAAGTAAATAAAATCTTTTGTTTTATCGAGAATACTAGATGATGCCTTTTAAAGTATCTTTTTAGTATAACGCACCAAACAAAAATGGTTCTTCGGTATTACGAGTAATATAGTTTATACAATTTTTAGTATATTTAGTATAAACAATTAAGATGGTTATTAGAGACATTGAAATTTT
Source organism: Atherix ibis (assembly GCA_958298945.1). Taxonomy (NCBI): domain Eukaryota; kingdom Metazoa; phylum Arthropoda; class Insecta; order Diptera; family Athericidae; genus Atherix; species Atherix ibis. Next base: position 35,787,402 of record OY282609.1, read on the forward strand.
CGATATTAATATAGTTTATACAATTTTTTTTTATTATTATTATTATACAAATAACATTCGTACTGAAATCTAAATTTTAAGAATTTTAAGCGGTACCAAATTTCTGCTATTCTATTTTAAATAAATGCGGATTCAGGCTATTAAAAACCCAAATATTAGTATTAATAACTGGAATTATATGAACAAATATTTTTAGTATATTTAGTATTAACAATTAAGATGGTTATTAGAGACATTGAAGTTTAAGCAAAAAACAATTTGGGAAGGTTGAAAATTAAGTTATTTTTTTATATTTATATTTGCTCTATTTCACTAGTTAGAGTATTTAAAGATAAATTTTTTTTAAATCTTATCTTAGATACCATATTTTTTGTCCTGGCAAAATGTACATGCAATTGCTTATTGACTCATATGAATCACACATAGATACCTTTTGTCTTAAATAAAAGCCCTTCTTCAACTTATTTTCATAAGGAATGTTTATATAGATGATCCTCAATCAATATGAAACCTTTTTATTAAAACACGAAATTAACTTTAAGAGTATGTCTAAGCTGCCTAAGCATTTACCATCTTCATCAACCAAGAATCTGGCGTAGATCTCGGATACTCTTCTTTAAAAAATAAACTAGCACAAAAATACGCGGTGGTCTAGACCTCTTATGATTATCATCAAGCCTGCAAAAACCGGGTGTTATGTTTTGGTCCTCTAAAATGACCAATTCTGGACGCATCTATTTCGTGCCGACGTATTTTAATTTCGTGCTTCAACTAATAGCTTATGACCAGTGGCTAAATCCATCATTACATCAACAATAGGATTATGCCTTGTCTACTGCTAGCATAGGCTTTTCGGATAGAATTTTGCTCATCGATAAGTGTAAAATATCCGCCGTCTTTTTTAGCGAGGGTCCTTCCCGTAAAAGATTACAGTAATTCTTAATGAACGTCTAAGTTTTTTTAACAATATACGACGAGAGGCAAGGTTTGTCATTACGGCGATAAGTTTCCTATGAAATAATTTGAACTGAATGAAATAAATCCTATTGGCTGTTTTGTTAGATAGGAAAACGACTTAACTTTTTTAACCTAAAGATTCCTTCTAGTACTAGATTTCATACTTCACGAAAATACAGCTCTCTTTAAATTGATCAGCCTTCATTCAATTACTACCCAAACTTTTGCCTATTTTTGAACAGCTTTTCGTAATTGATTAAAATAAGGATTATCTAACAGCTATAATGAAATTATTTATTAATTATCATTTTCTAAGGCTGAAATATAAAAATTGGTCATTACTATAAGTAAAGGTAACAAAAACGTAATTTAAAGAAAGATGCAGAAAGCTCTGAGAAAATCCAATTGCATAAAACAAATTTAATAGGAATATAGACATTGATTAGGATAAATAAAATTATAGTAGCGTTTTACTCAATTGGTCAGTGAAAATATATTTTTTATTCTTAATTGCAGTTTACAAAGGTAGCACCAAAAATAGTCGTAAGCTTTCCAAGTTGTTTAAATTTTTACGTTTGGAACACCTACATTTATAGTATGTCTACAAAATCAGTATTGATATTTATAGTTTTACTCTAGTTAAGTATGCTTCACTTACTTGCGTTGTTGACAATGTCCTTCATGTTGTCTTTCTTATAGCCTTTCATGGCCATAGTATTTGTCATGTCATGTAATATTATTGCCAATTTTTATTGTACATCTTGTGGCTATTTTGTTGCTTGTCATGGCTTCTATCTTAAGCATGAAAACTAATTGTATCCAATAAAGTCGATAACGCTCTTTTCAAAATAAAAAAAATAATAATTCAAGACAAAAGAAAAAATATTTCTCTAGGACACCCAATATATTATACAATAATAAGATTGGAAGTGATATCTTTTCATCACGATGTCCTCGTAATTGAAATTTTCTAATCTGATTTGAAACAATATTTCGTTATGTAGAGTATTTCGAAATCATTTATTAAATGTAATTAGTATTATCGTGAGATGTAATTGAATTTATTTTATTTTATTGTATTTTGTTTTTATCTGCAACTACAATTTTAATGTAACAAGCAGATTTACATAATATTTTAATTTACAATCTTGTGCATCATGAAGCGGGAGTAAAAACCCATCGGATTTTCACCAACTAATGGAAGTTAGATTCCTCTAGAAAATCTCTAGGCCATTGTCTCTTAAGTCTCCTCTCACAAGTGCATTATGATGATAGAATTAACGGGAATGAAATTTTTGATAGCGGGAAATGCACAGGTCCTGAACAAAGGGATCATTTAGATCACGATGTATTACGTTGTCACGAACATAAAAGGGGCCATCAACAATTTTACGGAGGATGTTGAATTGTAAGGCCTGGACGCGATATGAATTGGAACGCTTCGTTGAACCCCAAAGTTCAATTACATATGTCCAAATAGGTTTTATAATTGTATTTTATATTAGAAGTTTCTTTTGATTGTTGGTTCGAGCGTTTGTCCAGTAGCCTAAGAAGTTGTAGCTAACGTCTGTTAGTTTCAACTCTTTTTAATCGAGTATGTGGGTTCCATGTTAAAATTCTTGTCCAGGTAAAATCCCAACTAACGTACTTTATCATATTGTGGAATAATGTTGCTATTAAGGTATAAAGGGATACATTTTCCTTAATAAATTGTGAAAGTAATGTGGGCACTCTTCTATTTATTTACCCCCACTCACTATCTCTTAAAGGTACTATGATTGAAGGTTGTGTACTTGGGATGGTAAATTGTTAGACGCTATGTCAAGATTTATAGGGGTAGCAAATATGGCAGTCTCGTCTGCATAAGTAGCGATGATAGTATTAGGATCAGATGGGATATCATGGGTATAAATATTATATAAAATGGGAGCAAGAATACTGCCTTGTGAGACTCCGGCTAGAATAGAATATATTTCCGAGGATTCTGGGTTAATTGCAACTTAGAAATATCCTTGGGAGTGATATGAATTTATTATAAGGTAGTATGTTGAAGGAAAAAAATTCTTGAGTCACCAGAGGAGTCCAGTATGACATATACGATCAAAAGCTTGAGAGATATCTAAAAATACTCCTGGGCAATACTCTTTCCTCTCAAAAGAGGATATAATATGATCAACAATGCGATGGCATTGCTGGATAGTGGAGTGTTCAGATCGGAAGTCAAATTGGTGATCAGGAATAATTTTTTCACAAACTAGAAATGGGTAGAGTCGTTTTAATAGAAGTTTTTCAAAAATCTTACCAAGGATTGGTAGGATGCTAATACGTCTATATGAAGAAGGAGAATTAAGGGGTTTATTTGGTTTTGGAACAATTTTAATGACAGAAAATTTTTAGAGTAAGGCCAAATATGTTGTGCGCAGGATACTATTAAAAATGTATTTATGTGATTAAAACTAAAGCTTTTCGGGAAATTTGCTTCAGAATAGGAGCTGTTATTAGATCAAAACCAGGAACTTTTTTATTGGAAAGGCGCAGAATAGTAGATTTAATTTCTGAGGGCTTAAAATTTTTAGAAGGAAGACTTATGGGGCTGGAAAAATCAGTTCTTCGATGATTTTGTTAATATCGATTTGTCTTCTATATAATCATGTGGAGCAAAAGTATTTACCAAATGTTTAGCAAATACTTAGGCTTTTTCTTTGGCTGTTTTTAGCCACTTACCGTCATTTTGTTTCAGTGGCTGCAATTTTTTTTGTAAGAGAGTATTCGGCTAGTGGCTTCCCATAAAGAAATATTGTCACTAAACGATCTTTTGTAAATTTCATGGCGTTCATTATAGTGGTTTCTAATTTCCATTTTTAGTTTACGTTGTAGTCGGTTAAGTTTCTCATTTTTCTTTTTTTCGTTAATTTGTGTCCGTATTTTAGTTGGAAAATTTTATTTTCGTGGTTGCGTCGTATTGTAAGAGATATGAGCGGATGTGGCTGCATGTTGTATATGTAAAGTGAGATAATTTACAGCATAATTAATGTCGTATGCGGTTTTTAACGTTCGTTTTAAGACAATCTGTTGGTCTATGGTAATTTGGTTTTAAATATATTCCAGTCTATTTTACCATTTATCAGCCTAAAGTGAAGAGTGTTTAATATTGGCTTAGAATTAAGGGTAAGGAGATCAGGATTATGATCATAGTTTAAATCGTAAAGAGTTTCAATACTAGAATTCATGGTAATTGAAGGAGTGCTAATGAAGTCATTGAGGATATCAGGTCGTTTTGATTAAGAAGTTAGCAAGTACAGTAATACCCCGTGTTACGTAATACTCGTTTTACGTACACTCGCACTTACGTACATCTCATTTTTGTCCATATTTGCCCATTATACGTACAATGATTCACACTTACGTACAAGTATATTTTTTTACTTATAAAAATTTTTTATTAGTTATCGATAATGCTCCCGGTCATCCGCAAAAATTAGGCAACGATAATATTCGAGTTGAATTTTTACCTTCAAACACCACATCTATCCTTCAACCCATGGACCAGTGTGTTATCGCGTCATTTAAACTGAACTATTTAAAAAAAAATTCAGTAAAATAATTGCTGCAATTGACAGTAAAGAAGGTTCAGGTAGGGAAGTTTTAAAAAAAGTTCGAGACACCTGGAATGATATTTCAGTTTCTACAATGAAAGAGGACTGGAATAAATTATTTCCGCAGGAGACAAAAGATAGGGAAGATTGCGAAGATAATAACGCTGCAATCATTTGCAATATTATAGATATGGCGCAACATCTAGAGTTAGAAGTAGCTTCAAATGATGTAGTTGAACTTATAGCATCCTACGATGAAACTCTCAATAATGAAGATCTTTTAGAATTAAATTAACAGATAGAACCTGAAAATTTAGTATGCAATGTCGCAGAAAAATTCACTCAATCTGAAGGACTAACATCCAAAATTTTATCGTATGCTTTCCAATGTTTTCAAAATGGAATGGCCCTTTTTGAAAAATACGACCCAGATTTTGAGAGGAGTTTAAAGGTTAATAAAAGACATTATGGACGCATATTCCTGTTATTCAGAATTATACAGGGAAATTAAAAAACATAGTAAACAAAGCTCTTTAAACTATATCACCTAGCTCAAAATCAAAAGAAAATCGTAATTTGGCATCCACTTCAGAACTCACCAGCAAAAAAGCGTTTAGCTGGTGATTACACCACTTATGAAGATGATACATCATTCTCTACGTCATCGAGCAATTAAATTTGAATTACAACATTATACCAATTGAATTCAATATTTAAATATGTAGTACATATTGTTGAATTTTGAAGTTTATGTTTATTTTTTAAGTTTTGTTTAATATGTATATGAATTTGTTTTTTGTTTTGTTTTTTTAATACACGTTAAATATAGCATAAAAAAATATAAACGTATGAAATAAAAGTGTAAAACTACATACATGTATCCCTCTTTTTCTTTTTATTTATATACTTATTGTTTTAGTTTGTTTCAAACATATTATTCATCAATAAAAGCAATAGATTCGCTTTACGTACATTTTTGTTTTACGTACACGCTTGGGTCCCAAAGTGTACGTAAGTGCGGGGTATTACTGTATGTCGGATTTGAAGGGGAAATTATTTGATATGATGTATGGGATAGAGCTTCCTGCAGAATCTTTCCTCGAGAGTTAGCAACGCGGCAACCCCATTGAGGGTGTTTAACATCTTTCTAACACTCACTTGGAGCCTCGCGCCACCCGCAAGTAACGAGGCTCCAAGTGAGTGTAAGAAGGAGAAAAAGTCGGAACCAGTTATGGTTTTATTGTGAGGACAGTATACAAATTCTACATTAAGATTAAATAAGAAGGTATCAATAGTAACAACTATGGATTGTAGGGATTCGGAGAAGAAATTAAGGTAAATATTGTGTTTAATGGATATTCTTATAAGGATAGCTATTCCACCATGCGCCGTATTGTCAGGGTGATTAGTTCTGTATGTATCGTAGTCTCGTATGGTAAAGTATGACCTGGATGTAAAGTGCGTCTCAGTTAATAGAAAAATGTCGATGCATTGTCTGTCATGTAGAAGAATGTCCAGTTCTTGTCGATGGGGGTTCAATCCATATGCGTTCCATAAAAGGATGGAGAGGGAATTTTCGGTGCACGGCGACATTTATATTTGAACAGTGGACGACAAAGCTGACACAATGGATATCAAAGCATTTACAAGTGGTGTATTGTTACAAGTGGTATTATTATTTTGTCTAATTTCTCTATAAGTGTATTGTTTAATTGGGGGAACATTGATAATAGATCTTGGAATAACAATGACGGCGGGGGAATATATTTCTTACTGTTAGATTATTGCTGTTGTGGTTGTTTCTTATTGTGGCTGTTGATAAGGTTCTTGTTGTTTTTATTGTTTGGGTTGATTTTCTCCTGCAGCTTTTTTATAAGGAACCTTTGTAGTTTGCGGGATGGATTATCGAATTTAATTTTATAAAGTTTCTGTTCCTATGAACATTTCAAAATGATCAGAGAGACCAATATGATATGCCATTTTTCAAGCTATACTGATATTTTGATATTAATCAATGGAAAAACCTGATCAAAATTATATTTTTAAGTGAAGATTAAAGCTTATTGTAAAAAATTTATATAGTCTATGGAAGGCTTTAGGATAAATAATCACTCTGATAATCAATGAAAGTGCATATAAACTATACTTATTAGATTTGATCTCCTTTAAAATACTTACAATGATGTTTCAGCTTCTTTATACTATCATCGTAGAGCGATTTATCAAACTCATCAAAAATGTCCTCAGTGTCGGCTATAAGTTCAGAATTGAATACAAATTTCTTTCCACAAGGCATGTTTGGAAACAGAATATTGACGCAGGGAGCCAAATCTGTTGAATACGGTGGGTGAGGAAGTAATTCATAACGTAATTCCATTAATTTTTAAATGCTGAAGCAGAACTTTTTTGTCTTGATTTCATTTAAGAAATAACTGCGCTGTTATCACTCCTGCTTCATGTGCATCCCAGAAAACAGCAGTCATCAACTTTTCTGTCGACGGAACCGTTTTTGCTTTTCTTTGGTGCATATTCACTAATAAAAATTCATTGTTTAGACTGAACTTTGATTTCTAGTGTATTAATGATGAATCGATGTTTCATCAATAATTACGAATCGACGCAAAAATTTATTTCGATTAGACTTAAAAATTTTCTTGCGCGAATATGTTTGTGGTCAGATATTAGCAAAGGCTACACCCGTCGTCTCGCCGATAGCTTCTCATACCCAAAATTTCATGTTAAATGTTGTCTACACGTTGTTTTGAGATATTTTCCATGTCAGCTTACACATATATTTTCACTCGAAGATATCGTGAATTTTATTAATCATTTTTTCGCTGGTGCCTTAAATTGGATGTTGTGGGCGCTCAGCGTCACTTGCGCTCATAAAGCCATAACGAAAATCAGTAAACCACTTCTAAATTATTTTATACAATGACGAGGAGTTTCTTAAATACCTTTAAAACTGCAAAAAAATACTGCCACATGAGAACAATTTAATAAACATCTTATAATGTTAATAATATAGAGACACATATAAAATTGTGTTCACTATAAGCTGTAAACTGGCACCAATTTCTTAGCAGTTTAATTATAATATATTATAGAGGCCGATGGTAGTACAAACCATTGACGGAAGAATATCTAGTAAAATTCAGCCAAAGAAAATGTGGAGTTAATATAACGGATCACCAATAAAATTCAAACATCGGAGATACTATTTTGCGAGGACAAGAAAATATCTCATGGTCAGCGAGGATTCTTTTATCTTTTTAATATGAAGTTTTCTATACAACCATCTAGTTATTACCCAAACAGTCAATAAAAAAGATTTTGAATAAGAATAAGTTTTGGCATACAATAGAAAAGACAGAACAAAAATTACCAATTTTACTTAAAATTTTAGTTGACCTAAAATATGGAATTCAAAATTTTTATATACAGAACTTATTGTATTGTAAATAGTAAATTCGTATATATTTGTTTATTGACAATTCTGAAAATAATTATTGATAACCTTCACTGACTTCTTGATTTTTTAAAATGTAAAAGGACTGGATGAAATTCGGAATTAAGGTATTCTGAAAAAACTTCACGATGTGTTGTTATTTTTCTTAGCCTCGTAAAAATATTTAGTTAATTAATATAGAAACACAATACTCGTATTAATGCAAAAAAACATCCAGCATCACAATAATTTAGGTTTACGAAACACAATGACAACGCGAGATAGAGTTTTCATATTCAAAATATCTAAACTAGACAACCAATATACGAGATAGCTATTATTTCATATTGTTGTATTAAAAACTATGTACACTTGGAAAAATCAAGCTTCTATTATAAAATGTGCTTTTCCAAGGCTCCGTTTATATCCGAAGGCTAATTCAAATAAATAAAAATTTATTTCAGAAAAAAGAAAATCTAGGAACAATTTGAATCTAAAAAGTAATATTTATCATTTAAAAAAATAATCCTATTAAAACGACTCTACCCAGTCCTAGTTAATGAAAAAATTACTCCTGATCACCAATTTAGCTTCTGATTTGAACACTCTACTATTCAGCTATGCCATCGCATTGTTGATCATATTACATCCTCTCTTGACAGGAAAGAGTACTGCCCAAGAGTATTTATAGATACTCTTGGGCAGTACTCTTTCCCAAGAGTATCTATAAATACTCTTTCCCAAGAGTATCATCGCATTGTTGATCATATTACTGGACTCCTCTGGCAACTCAAGAACTTTCTTCCTTCAACATACTACCTTATCATAAATTCATATCTCTCCAAAGGACATTTCCAAGTTGCAATTAACTCAGAATCCTCGGAAATATATTCTATTCTAGCCGGAGTCTCACAGGGCAGTATCCTTGGTCCCATCTTATATAATATTTATACCCATGATATCCCAGATGATCCTAATACTATCATTGATACTTATGCGGATGATATGGCCATACTTGCTACCCATACAAATCCTGACATAGCTTCGAACAATGTCAGGAACTGTATAGTATGTGAGTTCCATGTTAATCTCTTATCCAGGTAAAGATAATTGTATTATCTTTACCTGGATAAGAGATTAACCTGGAACCCACATACTAAACTAAAACGAGTGGAAACTAACAGACGTTTCCTACAACTTCTTAGACTACTGGACAAACGCTCGAAACTAACAATCAAAAGTAAGCTTCTAATCTACAATACAATTATAAAACCTATTTGGACATATGGAACTGAACTTTGTAGTTCAATAAAACGTTCCAATTCCTATCGCGTCCAGGTCCTACAATCCAAGATCCTTCGTAAAATTGTTGATGGCCTCTTTTATGTTCGTAATAACGTAATAAACACTTATTGGAGACTTAAGAGACAATGGCATAGAGATTTTCTCGAGGAATCTAACTTACATTAGTTGGACAAATGCCGATGGGTGTTTACTCCCACTTTATGATGTACAAGATTGTAAATTAAAATGTTATGTAAATCTGCTTGTTACAATACAATTGCAGTTACACAAAAAAAATTTTTAAAATAAAGACGAAACAATTTTTTTGTTTTGTTATATTTAAGTAATTGAATAGGAAAAAATATTATATATGGTATAATTTTACAAAGTAAGTAATATGTTGTGGTAAGGGCGCTAATTCTGGAGGACACGTACAATTTATGTCCATTCTGTGTTGGTACTAAAATAACACATTTTACGAATTTTAAAGATTCGAGTAGGTTTATTTTCTTATTTCTGAAGCTGGTTTTTTTTTTTAAAAAAAAAATACATATTATAATTCCAATATTCTACACGTAACAATAATATAAGTAGTTATAAAATTCATGTAGATTAGAAAAAAAACTGCTGAAATAAAAACGATATCAAATGAATTTTAAGATATGAACTCATGTTCTAGAATGAATGAATTTTCTAATAGTAAAATTTTCAATTTTGTTATAATATTTTTGTTGAAAATTTTATATATTATGAAATTAAAAAAGAAATTTTAAAAATACAAAACTTCTTTCATATAGAAAAAATTAGGCTTTTCCGCAAACCTTTTTGCGTTTATTTACTTTTAGGGCAATTTGTTTATTAACCAAAATAACATATGTTTTACATAACGTTATCATGTAAGAAATTATATAAAATACTTTGGTTTTTTTCCAAAATATTACCAACTGAGCAAACTAATTACAATAAAATGAACCTTTGAACAAATATGTTATGCACCAACATGTAATTCTTTAATAGTCAGTACTATCATGCGAATATATTGTATAATATCATTGCTTCCACCGAGTACAAATATTGAACGGTAGCCCCCCACTTTAGCATTAATGAAGGTGAAGCTATTAAAAAGTTAAATTTCTTTTATTTTAATCAACAAGAGAAACATTTTAAAGTATACTTTTATTTGTATGCTCTGGCAACTAAACATAGGTATTATTGTTGATATTACAAAACAATATCGTCAAAGTCTAATAAAATTAAAATGAATTAAAACTCACAAAGGACGTAACGTAGCCAGCTAAACAAGACCAGACCAGATATTACTATATACTTAATTTTTTTTAGTTGCAAGAAAAAAATGTTTATCTTTAACTAAAATTTAATTTACCATGAATCCAATATAAAGAATATTTCCCAATCGACTATACGATAATCTCTTGTTCTAATTACAAGTTCGTGTTTGATCAAATTTCAATTGATACAGAGAATAAAGTGGGCATTTATAAAAAAATCGCACAAAAAAATGAAAAGAATTCCTTTTTAAATAACGTCCTTTTTCAGAAAAAATGTGGAAGAAAATAATATAAAAGAATAGAGAGAAGTCTCCTTGCAATATTGTAGAAAGGACTACACAATCTTATCTGCTATTAAAAGATATTCTTTTCGCAGGTTATAATTTTTTCCTCCCATCCCTTACCATTAAGCTGATGCGTAAATTATTATAGAATTTTTGGCTTTTGGTTGTCTCAAAAAGTATAGTTCGCGTGCTTATACGAATAATGCTTATGATTTTTTAATAGCCATTATATTTTTGTTCAACTAAAATTAAAAAAAAAAAAAATTAAAAGCATACAATAACAGCTTGAATAAAATAAAACGAAATTATCGATGGAAAAAAAAGAGCAACTAATTTTGGGGATGTTATAAATGAAAATATTTCAGAAGAATTTCCTTTTTATACTTTAAAGTGGGAGATTATGACTAATACTCTCTTGTAATTATAATTAAAATATTCGTTAACAAATGATATTAGGTTGATCGCTGGTGGATGGAAATTTCTATAGGATGCCGTGGTATAATCGCATAATAATATTCTTCGATGTTTATTTGAATTTCCATTTCAACTACTTGTATATAGCACGGTTCCCTTCTAACCACAGCATGAATATTCAAATTTTCCAACAGCACTGAACAGCGAACAGAACAAAAATAATATTCTGTGTATCTGAAAAGAATACATTGATTATTTGAAAAACGAACGGAGATCTCCGGTTGCTATAATAATATCCTTCTTTAAGCGCCGCTTCCTTATAGAGATTCATGAATTATACAATAATAATGATGCATTACAGAAAGTATAAATTGCTTAGACAGATTTGTGCACAAGTGGGGAAAGCAATAAGAAAAGTTGTTTCCACAGCCGGCAATTATTTCCGAATAACATGTACAAAGTTTCATTTTCTATTAAATTTTACGAAACCGTTCTCCCCTTTAGCCCATCGCTAGTCTGTCCTTTGAACGTTTATGTCATCTTTCTGACAGCATGGCTGACAGAGTGTCCTTAAAAAGTTCGCTTTGAGAACATAAGCCAACATTTTGTCGCCTTTCTATTGTGGCTGTGGCCGTAGCTGCGGTTGTGGTTATGGTTACGGTTGCGGTTATTTGGTTTGGTTTTCATAATTTCTGTATCGACCAAATCAAAGTAATTCCCATCGCGAATAATTCCATGGAAGTATTCATTTTGCGTACACTTTGTCCCTTAATATAATATGTTCAAATTACTTTTGAATTGTAAAAGTGGAAGTTTTACAACAAAGAGTAAATTTGCTGCTGGAGTAATTTATTTTTTTCTATTCAAACATTCAATTAAACAGAATTTACCTACCTGGATAGTATCACCATTAAATAGAAACTATTTTTAATTATTTTATATATTATAAGAAAACTTACACTCCTACCGCTACTTTGATCGATATTTGGAAAAAGCCTTAAATTGATCTAAAGTAATTTCTATTTTCGTATATAGTCATAAGAGTACACTGACATTAATATGTGTACATTAAGCGGAAGGAAACGTTAATTTTTGGAAAAGAAATGTTTTTTTTACAAATTATTTGAATTTTTTTATTATATTTTTACAAAGTTGTCAATGTTTAGTGTACAAAATTTATCATTTTAGCATGTATACATTTTGTATGTCATATGTCAAAGTTAATGTATTTTCGGTAATAGCATTTCCATCAGAATTTGCGTTAAAAAATTTCGTCTCTCTCTCCATATTGTTTAAGAAAATATTACTGCTTAAGCAAGTAAATCAATCCTCATTATATCAGTTAGAATATATGGTAAGTGCCTAATTCGGATACCCAAATTTGCTTCCATACAAATTTTCGTTTTGGAAAAACTCTATTTTTAATGATAGTAGACTTCCGAACTTTGTGAAATTATTTGAAGGTTCTCTAAAGCATTCCTATTCACTGTTAAAATTATGAAAATATTACCAAAATCTTTGAAATTGTTATTTTTATATGTTTGTGAAATTAGGTTATTTTTATTTATTTGAACTCCTAGAAGAAATAAACCTTAATTTTTTATTGAGTTATTATTTTGAAGATCTCAATATGTATAGCTGAATACCATCTATAAGATATTCTTTGCTATCTTACTAGGCAATATAGTCCAATACGCCTTGAAGATAATAGGCAGTCAATGGAAAAGCTGCTTCATAACATATTCGGGGCAAAATTATACAAATCTACCATATAAAAGAGTTCGGAATCACAACGAAACTGATGATACCAACTAGGTTGATGATACCAACTAGGTAGGAAACCAGCAAAAAAAGTCTTATTGTATATTCTTTTAAACCTGGCGTTAGAGGAACTAACTCCGTTCAAGATGGCTCCTATATGGTAGGTGCTGACCATTTTCTGTTTCATGTTGCTCACTAAGAATTTCTGATAGCTTTAGGCCTCCACCAGTTAAAATTTCGAATATGTTATCCTCTAAGCTGGGTTGGTGCCTCTATCCTCTAAAAAATACCTCTACTTAAAATGCAAAAAAACATAGGCAATAATGGCAACTGACCCGGCAAAAAAAATATGCGCATTTTCTCATGGAATGTGCACTCTTTACATATTGTAGATTCGGAGCTGCTCAGCAATCAGCCGATACCCCAACCAAAGTACCAGATATTATATATAATATATAATTTTACATATTACAGTTGCCAACCAAAACACAACGTGCTCAGAACAGGCTTTTTATTCAGTCAGAAGATATAGCTGTTATTATCGGATTTGAAGTGATAAGTGAGAAGCTATGCATTTTACGTGTACGAGGCAAATACGTGTACAATAACATAAGCCTCATAAATTTTTCAACAGGTAAAATGAGTCCTCGACCCCTGTCCCAACTATGAGGCAAAAATCATTGCTTTAAACATATTCCGACGACATTGAAATTATATATCGATAAGAAAGAGCTCTACGAAGAGGCCTTTATCAAGATTCAGCCAGCGCTAAAAAATCTTGGACTATAAATAAATGAAGGCAAACCAAAGTATATGCCGGCAGAGTCGGCGTAGAAGACAATACAAACTAGTACTAGTCGCATACAGATAAGAGTTAAATCATTTTCTTATTTGAGGTGAAGAAACGTAGTCGACATTAATATAAAGGGAGAAATCCCCGCACAGCTGCTGTTAGCCAACAGAACCGACTTCAGTTTGTTTATATTTTTTTTATCGAAAATTCTAACAATAACATCTAAGCTACTGCTATACAAGACACTAGTCTTACCAGTCCTCATATGTTCTATAAAAACTTCGGTTCTCATCAAAAAAAACATTGCTAGCTCTTGTCCGCGTTCAAGAGGAGGATCCTTTGAAGAATTTTTCCCACATTACATTATAATGGACCATTCCGGAGCCTATTTAACGACGCGACCCTCGGGCGTTTCGGTAACTGCCCGGTTGTAGATAAAATTGAACTGAATAGTATACGATGGGATGGATATTTAATCCGTATGAATGAAGAAGATCTTCTTAGATGGTTCCATAAGATGAAGTAGGAGCTGCCTTCGGTGAAGAGATGACGTTAGCCAAAAGCCAATAGCAACATGCTAGACCGGACTCCCTGTTATTGCGCCGTTGATGATAATATTTGGAGACCTTGATCCTGGGTAATATGAAGTGTTTTACATTAAGTAAGTCTTCCTTAAATCAAAAGTTGGTAGCTCGTTAACATCGACATGTTATTGCGTTAAGTTTTACGACTGAACTTAAACTTCCAATAGGAAATAATGCACTACCAAGATCCGCGTCAAAAACTAAATTTATAATAACAATGTTAAAATAGTAGACTACAGATCTGAACGAGTCAAATTGTCTTCACATCCGTGATCGAAAATGACAACCAAAAGCAATATAAAAGAAGGCATACACGAATAGCCAAGAATATTGAGCTCTCTAAATCTACATAAAAGATATCATAACAGCAATATAGGCTGCGGTAAGTGGAATACTTTATCCCTACAAATGCGGGAGATCCAGCTCGAAGCGGGCGGTGGCTTTTATACGATATATCGACTGTATCGGCCAAGATACTAAAGAATTATTGAGCTTGACGAACCTGACTATCTTTTTTCTCATCCAGTAGGCCTATGGCGAAGTCAAATAGATGATGACGATTTGTACCGTTGATAATAATTTTGGAATATATTAACATGATTAACACATTCATCCATGCAGAGAAAATAACCGGGTCCAATATAAACTCTTAATCATTCGACCTATTCTGCTTTGAGATCTCCGTGGTGAATTGCCAATTTTTTTGCAATATAGTTCTTGTTGAACACTAATATATACGTACACTGTCTCCTACTATAGACGTTTTACACAAAATCTTTTTTATTTATGATTTTTTTTAAATATTCCCATCAAGGAATGATAATTGACCTTAGCAATATTTCCATTCTTAGGGAAGTATATTTGATAGATATTATATGCAGCAGTCAAATTCATGTAACAAAGTCCTTGTCTTTTTGGAGCGAAACCTTACATACACATAGTATAGATTCGTCCTGGGGGTTTTCTTTAAAGATGAAATAGACGAGATTTTGGAATAAATATTAGATTTTCGGTATTATCTTAAGAGATTACTTACGTATAGCGGCAGCATATGCCGATAAATGATACCTTAAGAGGATAACATTTCCTTATTGAATGACTATTTGCTTACGAAGAGAATTATCCAGTATCTTGGAATACAAAAATATAGCTGAATGGGAGTGTAACTAGAAGAATGATGTACGAGTCATCTCAAGGGCTAAATTTTTGTTTTTGATAAACGCTTTTAAACGCTTTTATATTTCAAATTCGAGTACCTCAACGTGAGTGAGTTTGAATTTTCTCAACTACAACTGAATGTTTTTTCACAAATGTAGAATGTTTTTCACGGTATTATTTTAGTTAATTTGCAAAGTTTACTCAATCCCGACAGTCATCTTAACTTTTTCAATATCCTATTACACTATAGTTAGAGAATAACCTAAATAAACGTGGTGAATAAGCTATATTTGAACTTTATTTTATATTTCTCTTATTCCTATAATGAATCAACTATTGTAATTAGAGAAATTATTGATTTTTTTTTGCCCAGCCAATTTTTGTAATAAAAGATTTTTACAAATTAATAACATCTTTATAAAAGAATCTGTAATATTTAAAACTTTATTAATATTATAAATTTTTGCTTTTTAAAAGATTTTCGATTAAAGTAAATGCGAATAGTATTAATTATGCTCACTTAAAAATACTGCCATCCACTTGTTTGAACCATATTAAACATACAATAAATACGTTTCATATCATATAATGTATGGCTTTTCTGGGAAACATTTTCTATTGTGCAAATATCGAGTCGAGTTCTACCAATACTCAACATATAAATATCCTGCAGAAGCACTCTAATAAATATTATTTTTGCATAATTTATATTCAATATATAATTCATCTTGATTGTATGTATATAGAAAAATAAAATTTATAAAATAAATAAGTAGATCCTATTACAAAATAATCCATTTTAAATTTTATACGAAAAGTTTATTGAAAAGTAAAAAAAAAATATCAAAATTTATCCTTTACGAAGCGGATATTATGTGGTCAAGAGGCCATAAATCTAAACGTAAAATATTTTACTATAAAATCGATAATAAATTTATTCTAAGAATTTAAAAGGGGCTGCATATTTTATATGATATACAATAAATTAAAAAGCTGCTTTATCCTGCCATATAACAATTTGAATGGAATACATTGAAATGTTTTAAAGAAAATAATCCCTCCCTAGGCGAATTGTTCAGAGAATTCTTTGGAATAAAATTGTTTAATTTCACAGTGAACTACTCAGTTTTGTAATTACGATTACGAAACTACAAATGTATGAAAGCAAATTCTAATGTGGAAAAGATAGAGCTGTTCCGACACATGCATATTGGAATGTACTGCTGCTTTTCTAAAATATCTTATATGATAATATTCCCGTGTATACATATATATATATATATAGCCATAATAGTATTAATAGTAGTAAGCACATTGCTAACATAAAATAAATTCCAACTTTAACATTTCATGTACGAAAAATTCAATTAATGTCTTAAAGTAAAGAATTTAAATTAGATGCCATGTTCAGTTCGTAGCTGGCCCTATTTCAGTCGCGCATGCCATGTCTTCCAAAAATCGCATATTTCGGAATATACAATATTAACCAAATATCCATCAAGGCTTGCAAAAAATCGAAATATGGAATCATACGTAAAGAGAAACGGTAAATGAGAGCGGGTGGACGGTAGTAGCACTCGTGGGATGACTTACGATAAGGGCAGGGAAAGTACTAGAGAGCCGAATTTTTTTTTGAAATTTAAAAATATTGAAATTTCACTCTACAAGTGACTCGGCATATTGTGTACCCAACGTAGTTTTTGCTGGGTCTCTCGCCTACTCCACTTTTGTACTGTTCGTATTCAAAAACCCATCTTATACCAATACCATTAGCGTACAACCAAACCACCTTTCGCTATTCCAACAATTCATTTACGTCCGCTTCCGTTTTCAGTGCTCGGTCTCATAAACAGGGAATAGACTTCGTATTGTGTGCTCCTTGATCGATTTATTTTCATAACTAAAACCTTAAAAAATGTTCTTATATATTTTCTTGAATGCCGAAGTAAATTACAAAAGTTATGCGGCTGAAAGAATTTCCGCTTATACCATCTTCCCTTCCTCATAACGGTTGTATTTGACTTATAAGTATACCAACCCATTCCCAATCCCATGTCATCTTATTCTGACAAAGTGTTCTCCCCAGAATGCCGAAGAACCATTGGTGGTTGTTCTGGACCCGTACGCTTTTTCGTTTGGCTTACATTTTTTTTCAACTTAACCCCCTTCCCCCGAACCTAATGTACGTTTTGTTTGCTTTTTAGTTTGATTACATTTATTTTTATATTTAAACATTTCATTAAAAAAAAAGGAATTACTTTTTGTTTTTGAATTTTTAATTTTTAATGAATTGCAAAAAGAGTTCTAAAACTTTTTCTATTGAAGACAAAAAGAAAAAAACAATTATGTAAACAATTGTAAGGAAGACAATTGCTATCAACGAGGATTCTATTGTGGAAAACGATTTTCTTGATATTATTTCACTTCCTTCCCTTTATCTATATTTGTTTAGCTACCTCTCACACTATACTAGACATCATCTTAGGCTCCCCAAACTTCACCCACATTATATTCTTTCCAGAAAATGATTTTTCAATTGTTTTCAAAGCTTTTATCCTTCACAATTTATTATAATTTTTTATTTTATTTAATTTAACTTTTTTTTTGAAATAGCAATTTCTGAAAATTATACTTTCAACGAAAAAAAAATTATATTAAAATTTATTTGTACATAAAATAATTCATAAATTTTGACTTTTTATATATATTATTTGACGTTCATTACTTTATTACTTTATGAAGTTTACACTCGTGCATGTAAATGCCTACGTTCCGTTTTCTGATATTACAATTGAGTGTTGTTTAATTTTGTTGAAGAATTTTTACTACAAAAGTCATGATGAATTTTATTTGTCTAAAGTTTTCCATTTGTAAGAACTTTGTAAAGGCGGTTATTAGTCTAGAAAATAACATGTTCTTAAAACACTTTTTTTTAATTTATAAACTTCGTAGTGTCGAGAGAATTAATCACAAACAAACCTTCATTAACTTCACCGACACTCATATACACGTATTGCACTGCTACATAACTATATTTAAAATATTTCTTTAAAGTGGAATAACTTATGATATATTAATAGTAATTTATTGATTATAATATTCTAATAATAAAAAATAAAATATTTAATATAAAAATAAAATATTGGACAAAGAGTTCTGAATAAACATTTTTTATAGAATTTTCCTTTTTCATAATAAAAACGAAGCAAAATAATAACTAATTTTCATCCTCTCTCTGAGAATATCCAATCAATATTTAAACACTGAACTATAACTGAATGCCAAAAATGTTTTCTTTAATTATATTTTTACTACTTTAAAGGATACTAATTTTCAAGATTTTCGGGAATCTGTTCATCATTATCATCAACAGCGCAACAGCCGACAGTCCGGTCTAGGCTTGCTAAATCAAAGAACTCTAGGCATCCCGGCGTTGACACTGACTAATATTTTTGAGTTTTTTGCGAAGGCAGGGCCTACAGTATTTTTTGGGACCATAAATGGAGCTACTGTAAACTTTCCGGGCAGCATCTTCTTCATTATTACGAAGTAAGTGCCAATTCCACCGCAGCCTATTGCGCTTAATTTTATCTACAATCGGGCTGTCACAATCACTCTCTAGTATCTCTTGGATGGAGACAAGAGTTCGCAATGATTTTTGGTGAGAGCCCTATTGCCATAGAAAACATGAGGACTGACAAGACGAGTGACTTGTACAGCAGTGGCTTCGATGTTATAGTTAGAATTATCAAGCGAAATAATTTATACAGACTGAAATAGGCTTTGTTAGCTGGCAGCAGTCATACGGGGATCTCTTCCTCCATATTCCTATCGGCTACTACTATTAACAATAAATAGGAAGATGATTTAGCTCTTCCAAAGCTATAATCTTCAATTTATTTGTGACTAGTTCCGGCTGGTTTTCTCTTCGGCGCTGACGCTGCCACCAAGTACTTTATTTTGTTTTTAGGATAGCTCTATTTGCCCTACAAGCGTGCTTACCTCTAACTCTGGAATCACTTTTTTCAGCGTAAAGTTAAAGAGAACTCATGAAAGAGCGTCTCCTTGCTGGAGACCACTGTTGATAGTAAATGGGTCTGAAAGGGGTTCGACTGTTTCTATTCTTCCTCTCACACCATTCATAGTCAACCTAGTCAGTCAAATCAATTATTCTAGAATGCCAAACTCTCTCATAGATATGTAGTGTTAGAGTTTGTTGTTGTTGTTTGTAAGGTCCCTCAGAAATGTGCCAGGGGCCACTTCAGAGCGCCACGACCTTGAAGCCATTTAGCGACTTGATAGTACGTGTGGAAAGTTATCTTAGAGACACTAGTCTATGGTTAGTAGTATAGAATATTGAGACTTTTGTTATATTTTGTGGAGCAGATTAATGTGTTATAGAAGTTTAAATAGGTGACTAGGGAATGGAGTTGTTGGGTCGAGGAGCTCCATAATTGAGAAATCCTGCTCGCGAAGTAATTTTTCGTTATGTGGCATTCATGTAGAATATGAATGATAGTGAAATGGGTGCCACGGGATCGGCATAAGGGATGATTGGTGTTGCCAAAAAGGAAGTTATGAGTAAGAGTACTATGTCTAATCCGGATTCTGGGGAGCTTCCGCGGCCAGAAATTTGGTATGCATGTTGAATAGACTGGTTTATTGGTGGTTATCCAATGAGTCGACAAAAATGAGTCGCTATTGATCCAGCCATCGTGTCTGTGGATAGCCAATGGTGTTAGTTGCCGAAGCAGATTAGACGAGGCAGATTGGGAATGACTGTGATTACTGGTTTACGGAGTGGTCCTCCATCCAACTTGTCAGCACTTTCATTGCCCACAATTCTCACATGCCCCGGCACCCATTGCACCTTGACACTATTATTGCTAAGTAGGCTATGACGAATTGTGCTAAGTACTGGGTCACTTGATGGGCTACAAATAGATTTAAGGGCGGTAAGGCTGTCGCTAAAAATAATAACGCTCTGTTGGCTGAGAATATTGGTCGCAATTTCAATTGCCGTTTTGATGACCCACAGCTCCCTGTAATATGGAGCTGCCCTATGAGGGAAGATTCCCCAACATAGTGCGCGGGTGCTGTAAAAACAGTAAAAAAGTTCGACGACCGTAAAAGATGTAGTTTCGGTGTCAGCGGCGGCATCCGTGAACAACAGTCGATGATCTTTTAATCCGTCCAACTGTTCAAGGAAAAGTTTCCTATATGTGCATGGATCAGTACTAGCCTTCTTAAACCTGTCAAGAGAAGGAGACACTTTCAACTTTGTTCCCTAGCACGGTTTCCAATCTGGGTGTAGAAGGGAAGTTTGGAAAATGATGCGGAGGATAGATGAATTGTCTTCAAGGTGGGATATTAGTAAGGATAGCGATGATCAATTCCTTTTTGGACTGGGAGAGATGATAATGTTTTTGAATCAATTGTGGAGAGGGTATATTGGAAGGAATAGGTTTTTATAAATTTAATTTAGGCGAGCTTTTGAAGATAGGAAAAAATGGGTTTGGACCAGTTTCTATCTCTTTTTCTTTTGTTTTCGAAACGTCATGTCTGCCAATCGCCATTCACGGTAATTCTATACACGTGCCTTTGATCTGTGAGAATGTAGCATGACTCGGCATGCAGCAGTCTTTTAGTCTACTGCTCGCTCTCAATCATGATCAAACCAGCCGTTCCGAGCCTCTTTGCGGCTGGATTAGAGTATCCTTTCAGTCTTTCCAGGCTATTTTAATAGCAACACGGTACTTGTATTAAGTCAAATCTTTCGTTCATCTACATTCGACGGCGAAGATGGTTTCGGAACTATTTTGCTCAATATTTAATTTGCCATTGCCATCAGCGTAAATATACAGTAGATCTAAAACTTTCGCGAAAGAAAAATCTATACCATATATCCTTATTTTTTTGCAATGTAGGTTAGTTCACCGCTATACCAATAACTCTATTATTGTCGGACTGAATGCTTCTCTCTAAAAAACTGAATGGAAACGTTTGGACAATAAAATAGGCTTTATTGAATCCCATCAGTCGAGCACAGATTTTTTCAGTCCACTCATTACTGGTCTCCAACAAAATGCAAATAATTTATAATTGAACTAAAAAGTAAAATAATGATGATAAATATAGCTCCACTTTATACACTGCTGCGCTTTTATTTTACTACCACTTATTACTGTTTACCAGAACACTAAATTTATGTTACATTATATATTAATACTACGTGAATCGCTCATATATTCGTTCTTAGATATCAGCAAAATATATGACAGACCAACCAGATGGCGCTAACTTCATATCCATTGTGCCAGTAAATCTGGGTATTTATTATCACAACTAATAGATGTTGCTCGTTGATGATCTTTAATACATTCTAGATCGTTAAATAGTATAGGTGATAGAATATTTTTGATCATATTATTTCCGTAATGTAACAAAACCTGGATTTATTCATTTAAATTAAATAAAATCAATGTCTATCATTAACTACGTACTGACTAGAGATTTGATTGTATAAATTCTTAAATTTATTAAAGAATAACCATATTGTTGAATTATATCTAAATTTTTTTGCTGACTTTTTATATTATTACTCGTTTAACGTACTGGCAATTAATTTTCAAACAAACTATTATAAAAATGTAAAAATTTTATAATAATAATAGATAAACAAACACATACATATATATGTTTTTAAACTAGTTGAAATAATAGAAGGAAAAAAATAGAAATGGATGTAAAATGAAATTTCTGTCCACAAAATGTATGAATGAATGCAATTGTAATTTATATGAATTGTATGACAGGAATTTAAGAAATATTGTTGTGAGATTCAGTGACTGTAGAAGAGCATAAATCTTTTATAATAATAGCACGTTGTGCAATATATTCTATTAGTATTTCTATTTAAGATTAAAGCATAGTAAATTTTATGGACAACGTAAATGTTTGCAGCAGCGAAAGAAAAAACCGCCCACAAAAATTTGAACAAAAACTGACAAATTTCGTGTTTGCAAAGCTTTATTTCTCTTCTGTAAATACAAAAAAAAGAGGAACAAAAGATACAGAATAAATATTCCATAGTTTATATTTTGGAGGTCATGACATTTTGTGAATGGGTTGTCCATGAATAATGTAAAGCGTAAAAGTATTTGAATTTTAATACATCTCCTCTCGAGAAAACACTCAATGCATGCATCATGTCCTAATATATGCATGTGTCTGGAAGACAAATGTCCATAAACTTGTGTGTATGCACTTAAAAGATATATTTATTACAGAGTATGTAGCCAGATGCAAATATACAATTGTATTTTTATTAGCACTATCTAACATATTTCTCCAAGAAAAAACAAAGACAATAATAGCAAAAACCTTTAAAAACTTAGGAAGCTTGACTGTATACTAACAATTATTACGAAGGTGACATATAGACATAATTCGTCATAAGAAATAATTTGTGAATTAAAAGGTAACCACTAATTTATTTAGGATTTCACAGTGCAATTTTCTTACCTAAGAAAATCCTCAAATTTCGTACCTAAGAAAATACCCATCGAAACGTTTCCATGCTCGTCCTGATAATGACAAAATATGGTCAAGACCATTTCAAAATAAATTAAAAGAAAGAACAACAAGTATGGTTAAGAATAAGTCTGCGGTCATAGAGTCAGTTATAGTTTATTATTTAACGTGATTTAGTTGCCCATGCTTTAGACCACAAGTCGCCTACGACTATAGGAATCGAGATACGCTCAATCAACGCACCACCATTACTGGCAGTTAACAGATAGAATGAGTTACAAGCTGACTCTCCACCTGCTGGTGGCGAGGCCTATCAAACCTCTACTGTCATAAGCAGTGACAGTGCCCGAGATAAGTGCAATGCATTGCTACATTTGCTAGTTACCTCCCACCTGCGATCAGAAGATCGTACCCGCGACATGGGTATTAACCACAACCACCACGTAGCTGCCAAATGGCGCCGCACCTCGATTGGGCACAGTATATTCTACTGTGGGGCTCCCGATCCCCGTGGTACCCATTTTTGTTTTAAGAGTACTTTGGTTTGTACTCCGCTCGTAGAGCTACGGTAAGGAATCTTGTAAATTCCTAGGCACCGCTAAGCCAGCTCAGGTATGCAGGTTCGCCAAAACCCGAAGGTACAACCGGAATTGACCTTGGTATTTCAGCCGGTTGTAGCCACCCTGCGTGTCATTCACTCACTCATTCACGCACCACTCCCATTCGTCTTTCAAACAGTGCCACGGCAAACGCATTCAAGCATTCATGTCTCTCTTTCACACTCAACACACCACTCACATCCACACCCTCCTCATTCACCACGATTCCACACGCCTCTAAATCACGCAAGTCCCCGTACAGGCCACACTCCACGAGTGCTTGACACGAAAGTGCTTAATACTCTCCTCCTCCGCCCCACAAGGACATCTAGCCTCCGTAGCCAGACCACACCTATACAGGAACCCATTCATACTGCCGTGTCCCGTCAGCAAATACCCAAGGAACAGACCAAATTCAAAACCATACGCAGAGAAGAAGCACACACCCGGTATGAACATGTACGTCCCTCTGCCATTCACACTCTCATCCCATTGTTGCTGCCATATCTCATGCATCTTGTTCAGGACCAGTACGCGCTGATGGCGCGGACTGAGATTCGAACCTCATCATTCCCAACCGGACAACCTGCCAGCGGGATGCCCCACCGCAGACGGTAGTGGATACTTCAACGCAGCACCTCCAGGTCCCATGGAATTTCTCCCATGAGAACCTGCATCGCCTTGGTCGACACGGTCCTACACACATTCAAACATGCATACAATACCATACGCTGCACCTGGAGGTGGGCCACCCTCGCATACTGGTGGCGCATAGTACAATATCAGCGCACACACACGACGCATACATCGCACATGGAACGAACACACTTTTGTACAGGATTCTCATCGTTCTGGTCCGAAGGCCCCATTCCTTGCGAAGCACTTTGTAAGTGAGGCCGAAAATTCAGCCTCTCCCCAACCTTCACTCCAAGGTACTTCACTTCCCGCGCGTATCAGACCCCAACCGTCTCCAAAGAATATTGGGCGGCCTACTGGCAATATGGTAAAGGTAATTGACTCTATATTGATAATATCAGCACTTCTGTAATCTTATTCTCCAAACTTTTCCCATCGATGGAGACCGCCATCAGTTACAAATATAGTACAAGTGCATTTAGATTTCATCAAAATAGTAACATAAAGCGCCAACACACGTCTTCAACGTTTTTTTTTCACGGCAAACTGATCAATAATCGCATGACATGAAAGTGAAATAATGAAAACGCAAATATAACTCTATAATAATCCGAATTGATGTATTCATGTGGATAAGTTTCAACTACTATCATAACGAATATCTACTAACTTCGAACGAAAGACTCTGGATTCACTTGCAAATGCATAAATATTCATTCGTTCTATTCACTTTGAGCTGATGATGATATGTTCTATCACTGTTCGTACGTTATATCCTACCAACTAGTATATATATAAACCGGAAGGTAAACTCTGCTCGATTTGCAAAGTTCATTTATTCAAGCTGGTGGATTAAAGGGCAAACCACCCTTGTAGAATGGACTTGGATACAGGCCCACTACAAGATATATGGCAGTAGTACCCCAGTTGACTGGGCTAATCTCACGACAACCAAACTATAGTAAAGCACAAGAGTAAACTCCAAATAGTTACATATCCTCATACAGTGAATAGTCTTCTTTTCCCATTAGTGTATGTGTGTAAGCATAACTTTCGTCATAGTCATATGGTTAACTATTAGCTGTGCACATATTTAGAAATGCTCCTATGTACTCGCAAGTATATGTTGCCGAATCGACGGTTTATTTCACGTTTGTTTGATCCTAAACGGATGCCAACACTATATTCGTAATTATGTACACATTTTGAAAAGTTTACTTACACTTTTTTTCCAACTGTAGTCGTCTAACTTAGAGTTGCTTTAGTCATCTTTACTTCCATATCACATTAACAATAATATTCCAACTCATCTCTGATCTGCATCTAGTCGTAGTTTTTACCGAAAAAATCATCATGCTGTTGTCATCATCATCATCATCATCTTTATCATCATCAACTATTTTATTATCACTATTACAACTTTTTCCTATCACTTTCATTTTTTTCTTGTACTATTTGATAATATAGATAATATAATATGGATGCATTTGTAAGGATGCGAGAAGAAGAAACTGGTTAAAGAAATTGCTTTGCTCGCTTTTTTTGTTATTGTAATTTTTTATTCGTACGAACCATGTATGTATGTGTATGGAGTTATAAATTTTCCTAACTAAAATTGTATGCATGTCTACAATATGCTATTCAACATCATTGCTTCTAACTCATTTATTAGGTAAAAGTATCTCTAAACGAGCTCACTGTGTTAATGTTAGTGTCAGGATTAACTTAAACTCAATACTCAGAATTCTCTTTATTCTCATATTTTATGATTACAATGTTGTTGTCACCACGTTGCCTTATGCATCATAGTTTAAAAGAACATTCGTATTCTGACGCTGTTTCTGTATCTCATCACAATTCCTAATGTGTTCTATTTTATCCCTTGAATTGAAAAAGATATAAACCGAATAACATACTCGTACTCGTATATAAACCGGATAAACATACTTGTACTCCTATTATTTTCATAGAAAATTTATTTTCAATATTTTGATGACAATGCTTTACTCTTCTCTATAACTCTAGAGTTGTTTCCTATGTACACTCTTGTTTTAATCTTCCTTACCCGATAAGCCTTTGACTGAACATAGAACATCCCGGAATATATGAGTATGTTTGCTCTTCGCATAAAATTAATAGTATTCTAGTTATAAAGACTCTTCCAATTATTTTCTTTCATATTGCCAGTATTTCTTTTCATGTTTCTTATTTGTTCAAAACATATTGATTATATTAGCTTATTGCCTTTCTATAATCATTTAATAGTGTAAACTGAATAACACAGCAGTTTAATTTATTGCTAGCTGATCAACTATTCCATTACCTAATATGTTATTATAGTTAATTTATCTATATCAGCCATGTTTTCGGAAACTCATGTCCTTAGCCAGCATGTTCTAGGCTGACCATGATCTAGTCGAGCCATTTTCCAAGACAAGCATATTCTACCCCAAATATATCTCGAATCTCTTATCGGCAAGGCATGTTATAGGCCAATCATCTTATAGAATAGCCATAGTTTAAGCCAATCATAGATTAACCATGCCCTAATTAATCCATTTCCTCATGCAGAAATTTTTTAATCCAAACCTGTTCTGGATGAGAGGTATTTTAGAACAGTTATTTTCTAAGCCAGGCATATTCCAGAGTAGGTATATTTTAAAGCTTCTAATCGAAGCTTTTTTTTTGGTCAGCCATTTTTTGTGCGATTTATTTTTAAATCTAACCATGTTCTAGGGCAGCAGAGATAGTATAATCCATATTATAGAGCAGACATATTTTAAAATATATATATTCCATGATGATCATTTTCTGAATAAATCCCCATGAAAATATATATCTAAAACTAGTAGCGAGGCAATTCGTCTTAAAAGAGCCAAAGAAATTAGTCTACCAGTGAAAATTTTTATTTTAAATAGAGATGAAATGAACCATACGGACAGTTTTTTCATTTAGTTTTTTAACATATTCACAAAAGAAGATTTACCATTTGTTATAATATCTTCAATTTTAATCGAAAACCGTACTCAAATAATTTGTAAACCTTATAGGTCAAATTTGTGCAAGAATTAAAGCTACCAGATCATTATCAACATCGAAATTTTCCTAACTGGTACTAGTTTTTCAGAAAAAATTATCTTCTCAGACGAAGCTTATTTTCACGTAGACGGCTATGTTAACAGGCGAAATTGTAGCATTTGGATGTCCAAAAACCCAAGAGTAATTATTCAACAACCATTATATTCATCACGTTCGACTTTATCTTTAGTCCTTATTTTTTCGAAAATGAAGCTTGTGCTACAGTTACTGTCAGTGCAGTGCGCTACAGAGACATGGTAACCAATTTGTTGTGTTCTACTTTTGATGAAATGGATATTGATGACTTATGGTTTCTACATGACGGCGCTACGTGACACTGTGCCCAAGAAACAATCGATTAATTGTAAACCAAATTCAATCAATAAGTTCTTCGAATAGAGGCGATGTCAATTGTTCACCAAGATCATGTGATTTAACGCCGCTTGACTTCTTGTAGAGGATAAGATTATTATTTTTGCATTAATTTTTTTTTTTTTGCATTAAATTGAAGGTTTTATTTAGCATAGATAGAATGATACGATTTAGGTCAAATATGCACCGTTTTGTTCGATAACTTGTTGCCATTTTGGAGGTAATTTCATAATGCCTCTCTCATAGAAACCCTCGTCCCTATTGGCAAAAAACTGGGACAATCGATTTTCACAATCTTCTCTTTAGGCGAATTTTTCACCTGCAAAATCATTCGTCATAGCCAGGAAGAGGTGGTAATCACTTGGTGACAGGTCCGGACTATAAGTTGGATGCATAAGAACATCCCAACCAAGGTCCCGGAACTTCTGGCGAATCACTATCGATGTATGCGGCCTCGTTGTCCTGATGGAACACAATTCCTCTCCTATAGGCCAAAGCTGGCCGCTTCTGGGCGATTGCTTCTTTCAGACGGTCCAATTGTTGACAGTATAGGTTCGAATTAAGAGTTCGGCCGTAGGGGAGCAGCTCATAGTAGATGATTCCCAGCCAGTCCCACTAAACACACAGCAAAACCTTCCTGGCTGTCAATCCTCGCTTGCCCACCGTTTGCGCCGGGTGACCGCGATTTGACCACGACCGTTGTCGCTTGACGTTGTCGTAAGTGACCCACTTTTCATCACCAGTAACCATCCGCTTCAGAAATAGATCGATATTGTGGCGATTCAGCAGCGATTCGCAGATGGAAATTCGATCCATGAGGTTTTTTGCGATAACTCGTGTGGCACCCATACATCGTGCTTCTTTTTGTATTCAGCCTTATTTAAGTGGTTCCAAACGGTTTTTTGTGCACTGTTTAGCTCCTGGGCAATCGAAACGGTCGTACGTTACGTGACGGTCGGACTCGACGATTTCCATTATTTTATCGACATTTTCGACAATTGGCCTTCCAGAGCGTGGTGCATCTTTGACATCAAAATTACCGGAATGGAATCGATGAAACGAAAATTGCGCATAATTGACTGTTACAGTATCAGGACCATAAACATTATTCACATTTTCAGCTGCCTGGCTTGCGTTTTCGCCTTTATCGAAGAAAAACTGTAAAATATGGCGTATTTTCTCTTTGTTGGTGTCCATCTTTGATGCGTGCTAAATAAATACTGAGTCAAGTAATCACAAAACTGTATCAAAAATTTTTTTAGTACGAAATCTTATCTTTCTAACGCCATCTAGTACAACCCGATCGCACTTTGAAAACGGGAGATAAAGACTCCTAAAGCCATCTATTGGCAAAATAATGGATTACTTTTTACTACATCTAATAGTACATACACAATTTAAGAGCTGAAAACCAATATTAAATACGTTGACTGTGAAATAGGGCCACAATTATGCAAAATTGTGATCTTGTTTATTTTGAAAAAATGATGAAGATCTGTATACGTAGTCGTGTACACATTTACTTAATATATTTTTTTATTCATAAATTTTAAAGTACTTAAACAATATTTCAATAAACAATTCAAGCAATTTTATACAAAATGTTTATTTCATTCAAAATTTCAAAAAATAATTTAATTGGTAGATGCTGTTTTACTTTCATTTTACCATGATCTAGGGAATATATTATAATTAATATATTCCAAACCGATTTACAAGACCTCGTATTTGCTACTGGATTTAAATTTGGGTATTTTACGAGCTACCTCAAAAGTTTTATGAAATTATTTTAAGCCAACAAATATACCATCAAATTATATAAACGCCCATAAATATTTATAATCTACATATTATCTTATATCTGTTTAATTAAAATGTCAGAAAAGTGTTCGTGCAACAATAAAAAATCTAAAAATATCATTTTTTAATTATCTTAATATTTTCTATTGAAAGATTTGTACAAATAATTTTTTTTTATTTTATTGAGAGCTAAAAACAAATTTGGCTCGAAATTGGGATTATAAAATCCTTTAATAGCTAACAACTGCTCCAAATTTGACATAAAAATTCTTCTTTCTTATTTATCATTGACTGGAAAACCTATATTTTTTTTCATATAAAAGCGTTTTTTCGAAAAGAATTAAATCATAGATCTGAGAAATAAGTATGTGCTAATGATCAATAGTCTAAATAGGTTTCGCAACTAGTATTATCAGTGCTTTCCATATCTTTGTACTTTATTTATATTTTCACTTTTTAGATTCCTCGCGGAGGTGGACGTCAGCCCACCGGGCCCCCTTCCGCCACCGGAAACAGGTATATCCCTTCATATTTTTAACACCTCTACTACTAAACCTATGAAAATAGCCAGACTGAATCACTCCAACAATACCACAACAAAAAATACAAGTCACAATCACAACAACCACAACCAAATAAACCCAAGCCTCTCTGTATTCAACAAATTGATAAATTTCCCCTTCCATCCGACTAAAGCTACCAACCATCTACACTTTCTAATAATCTCAACTATACTCGAGTCAAATTTCAAACCGGACCAACTCTGTCCATTTAAAACCAGTCTGGCTATTAAGAATATCGGCAATGATATTCTTAAAATAAACGATGATCGTAACGGTGAATTACTGTTATCGACAAAATCAAGATTTTCGGGCGATAAATTTATGAATGCCAAATCGGTCAATGTCAGTCATATAAAATTTACTCTCACCCTATACCCCTCCTCTCTGAATCAAGTAAATGGAATAATATTTTGCAGGTGGCTTGCGAATTCGTCTGAAGAGGAAATCGTTAACAATATCGCAGAATACAATGTGGTAGAGGCTAGAAAAACTATATCTCCGTGCGATGGTACCCAATCATATACGAGCATTGTTGTTTTGACTTTCGATGCCTACGACCTACTTGCCAATATCAATATCCTATTTAACAGATTTGAAATGAAAACTTATTACCCAAACCCCATGAAATGTCGCAACTGCTAACTACTGGGCCATACACCTTAATACTGCAACGCTTCGGAGGTATATGCCAGTTGTAGACTTGAGCCTCACCCAGAAAAATCATGCACATGCGTTTATTGCGTAACTCGCAAAACAAATACCATTGCTTCCCTTCCCACGCGGAGAGAACCATTCACAAAGTGATGACGGATAGCAAACGTTCCATGGCTATAGCAACGACCATTTAAAAAAAATCCAACGAGTGCCTCCACAATACAGTCGAACACGTTTTTGCACAAGCAGTCCGTGCGCCATCTCATCCCGTCAAAATATCAAAATCCTCATTATTGTCACCAACGTCTACCCGTCCACCTGATCCGAAAAAATTCCACCCTCTCCTTCCAAAAAAGTTTCTAAGCGTAAGCTTTCCAATTCTTCAATGCCAATAATCAAAAAAACAATCATAAATACAGAAAGCCACGCCTTCTCAGGTAAATTAATTACCACCCCATCAAAATCCCCATAATCAAATCCCAAAACACCTTCAACCAACTCCCGATCCACCAGCGAACAAGTGTCATATTAACTAACAAGGTACAAACCCGATCCAGAAGTTTTGGCGAACCCGTGTACCTGAGCTGGCTTAGCGGTGCCTAGGAATTTACAAGATTCCTTACCGTAGCTCTACGAGCGAAGTACAAACCAAAGTACTCTTAAAACAAAAATGGGTACCACGGGGATCGGGAGCCCCACAGTAGAATATAATGTGCCCGATCGAGGTGAGGCGGCGTTTGGCAGCTACGCAGGTGGGAGGTAACTGGCAAATGTTGCAATGCATTGCACTTATCTCGGGCACTGTCACTGCTAATAACAGTAGAAGTTTAGATAGTCCTCGCCACCAGCAGGTGGAGAATCAGCTTGTAACTGATTCTATCTGTTCACTGCCAGTAATGGTGGTGCGTTGATTGAGCGTATCTCGATTCCTATAGTCGTAGGCGACTCGTGGTCATATGCGCAGGCAACGAAACCACGTTAAATAATAAACTATAACTGTTCTAATAATAGCCAACTATTCTAATCACAACTTATATTTTTTTAAGAGTACGCGCCTGCAATATGGTGAACAGAAATTGGCATGCCTTTTAGCAAACTCCTAATCGTTCACAGATATACAGTCTAGTTCTTCTCCACCATTTTTTTCTATCTTCATGCAGTACTATTTCTGGACAGATTATTGTTCTAGTCTTTAGCTTACCTAACTTTTCACTATGAAAAGTTTTCAACGAAATGGTGTAAAAACCAAAGTAAGAAACTTTATTTCTTACATACGGGTTTCTAAATAACCTGGCAGGAAGTGACCATTTGCCTATACTTGCGGAGGCAAATGTTGTGCACGTCAAAATAAAACCACTGTCACGGTTCATAGAAAAGCGAGCAAATCGGGAAAATTATAGAACTGCGGTTTTCCAAGCTTCTGCTGATTTGCTCGTTGCCCAATCTCCTAACCTAAAGGCAGAAAACGTGATAAAAATCTTCAGACGAGAGACAATTGCCTCCTTAGATGGCATATCTAAACAACAACCTTAATGTTATCCTCATGAAATCGCAAATTACAATGTGGAAGATATATGTCCTGGAAATACTACTCTCGCTTTTCTAGTACGGCGAATCTCAACGAATGGAGTCTCAGGATTGCTAGAGTCATAAGGGCGGTAAAACAGGAAAAGTGAACATCTTGGGATAACTTCACCGCCTCAATTGATTCCCGAACTCCATCAAAAGAAGTATAGAGAGATATTAACTGCATTCTAAGGTACCCAAAGAATGGGATTGTCCAATCTATGGGGTCTGTGAATGGAGTTCCAAGGTGTATAAGCTTAAATACGCTGTTTGGTCATAAATGGCGTGAGTGAGCGTATTAAGCTACCATGGGCACTCCATACTTTTTTTATTAGTTTGACATCTGTCAACATTAATCAATGCACATTCTCAGCAATTTCTTACAACATATACTTTTCCTTTGGTAATCATGTCTAGTTTTGTGCCAGAAAAAGGATATATGCGGGAAGCTCTGCTTTTCTGCTTCAATTTGAAGAAATCGACTGCCGAATCATATTTACTGCTTATGGAGGCCTATGGCAACAGCGCTTTATCGGAAACAACGTGCTGAGATTGGTTTTCTTCGGTTCAAAGATGCCAATTAAGACTTGTGGGACAAGAAGCGTGAAAATCGGCCTAAGAAGGTTGAGCACCATCAATTGCAGGCTCTTTTGGACGAAGACGATACCCAATCGCAAAAAATGCTCGCAGCGTAATTGGGTGTTACTCAACCAGCCAATTTCATTCGTTTGCGTACCATGGGGAAGATTGAAAAGATCGGAAAATGGGTGCCGCATGAATTGAACAATAGGCAGATGGAGCGACGCCAAAATACATGCAAAATCTTGCTCGCCACACAAAAAAGAAAGTCGTTCCTGCATCGGATTGTGATAGGCGATGAAAAGTGTATACATTTGGAGAATCCTAAACGCAAGAAATCGTTGATCCCGGCTAAACCATCAACATCTTCCCCAAGACCAAATTGCTTCGGACGGAAGACGATGCTGTGCGTTTGATGGGATTAGCAGGGTATCGTCTATTATGAGATGTTGGAACCTGGTGAAACTGTAACAATGCCAACCGCTACCACCATGTGAAAATTTTGGACAATGAAAGTGCTGACAAGTTGGCTGGAATAACACTCCTTCGACCAGTGATCATAGTTACTCCCAATCTGCCATCCGCAGGCACGATGACTAGAACAATAGCGATACATTTTTGTCGACTCATTGTATAATCACCAATAAACCAATATTTTAAACATCCGTACCAAAATTCTGGGCTCCTTAGAATCCAGATTGAATATACTGTTCTCACCCATAACTTCCTTTTTGGAATGACAAATCGTCCCTTATGCTAATCCTGTGGCACCCATTTCACTATTCTCCATATTCTAATGAATGCTACATAACCGAGAATTACTTCGCGAGCCGTTTTACTTCGTGAAATCACTTCATAGGTCATCATTTCAGAGTGTAGATTAAAATATACAATTTCATATAATTGAAATTGGAAAAAATCTTCCGGGTTTCGGATACATTATCAATAATATATTTTTTTCTATAATAATTTACTGATTTACGCAAATCATTCCAATCATTAAGTGATCCTTTGTACATTTCGAATACTTATAAGGGGTGATTTTTTTTGTTGTTTGGTGTTTCATGTTTTTAATTTTGATAGATCACGCGTGAGCCGTGACGCGTATTAAAGGTAAAAGTGCTCAATTAGCATTACTCAATGCAAAATATATTTCGCGTACTTCGAGCATTTTAT
This sequence comes from Atherix ibis, assembly GCA_958298945.1. NCBI lineage: Eukaryota > Metazoa > Arthropoda > Insecta > Diptera > Athericidae > Atherix > Atherix ibis. Next base: position 35,821,526 of record OY282609.1, read on the forward strand.
AGTCGTCATAATCGACGTACTGAGCTAGGAATTCAAGCTATAGTTTGCAGCAACTTTACGGTACAGGACATCAAACCACCAACCAGTGTGCGTAGACCGCAATTTATCCATCCATCGCCGTTCACAGTAATTGCGATTGTGTTACTCGCCTATGTGGGAGATTTTTGGCAAGGATCTTTTTCTCAAAGCATGTAAAATACAACTCGTCCAATAACTGAAGCCGAACGACCTGCCATATCGGCAATTTTCGGTGAATGGGCTTTAGAACAAGTTGAGGAAGATGGGTTTTTTTTTTAAATAACGTTCAGCAACGAAGCTTATTTCTAGGTGAAAACGTATGTGAATAAGCAAAATTGTCACATTTGGTCTGATAAACAACCACAAGCAAATAAGAATCACGAGCGGTTTTTGGGAAAGTCGATTCATTGGTCCGTATTTCTTTACAGATAACGCTGACCGTAACGTTACCGTCAATTGCGCCCTCTTTCAAAGGTTGAATTACCTTCAATGGCGTCCTCTTTGATGATTTCAAACTTTTTCTTGCCCAAAATGCAAAACTGTATCTGGTTGATATGTGGTTTTAACAAGACTACGCTACATGCCACACAGCACGTGAAACAACGGACGAATTGAGAGATGAGTTCAGTGAGCAATTTAACTTAGGTTATAAGGATATACCGGTGAATTAGCCGCTGAGATCGTACGATTTGGCGCTTTGAGGGTACGTGAAGTCACCCATCTGTACCGATAAACCAATGTCACTTACAGCTCTGAAAGACCACGTGTTATTAGCGAGATACTGGCGGATATGCTCGAAAAAGTGGTTCAAAATTGGACCTCTCACATGGATCACTTAAAACGTAGTCGTGGCCAACATTCTTATGAAATAATCTTTAAAAATTAAATGGCAATCATTGATTTATCGTAAAAATTTTTTTTAAATGAGTTAGATATCAATAATCACAACTAGTAAACAACCTTTTAATATTGTTATTAAAGGTGTCATGGCTATAGCGTACATCGTTAAGGAGAAGCTAAATACCATCGAAGCTGCTTCAATTATTGGATTCTAATAAGGTTAATATTTCCGTTGAGGGTTGTTGATGGAGCAGAGGGTCACTGAGGATAACTCTCCTAAATACGACTAGAGTTCGAAGGTCAAGCAGAACCCAGGAGTTTTAGTCCATATGTCCAAATAGGCTTTAGAGAAATTATTCTGCCATTAATGTTTATGAAACTGAGGGCACTACGAAGAGTAAAATTTACATTAACGCTTTTTTGTTCATTTACTTTTACACTTCACTTCGAGAATCAGCTTTTGAGTTTGAGGAAATAGTTTTGTAAAATATTAGAAACACGAAGAGGATTTTTGTGGCTAGTTAATATGTAAGTTGCAGCGAGGTTGTTAGGACATAAGAGGATATTGAAACTATAGATTTTATACAGAATAAGGCTCTAAAGCCACACCTAAAGTTTGGAATTATGTTGGAGCAGTTAAGTATGAGATAAAGTCGCCTTAAGATTTGTTTCTCAAAAACTTTAGTTCGGACTAAAAGTAAGCTTTTTGGGTGATTGGAGAACGTCAGTACACGAGTTTATTGGACTTAGAAATTATCTTTAGAATTGGAAAATTTCAAAGTCAGGGAAAATATATTGTATAAAGGATAGTATTTTTATTTCAGCGGGAGTAAAATTTTTAAGTGGTAAACTCATTGGAAGCGAAGAAATAAATACCATCACGTTTTTTGCAATGGTTAATTTATTCGTTTGTAAAAATGGGGACGTATTATTATTGTCCATAGAGAATGGGTTGAGTTTGAGATTTGGATCAGTGCGGACGTGTCTTCCGGATTGATTTGTTGAATTAAAATATTTTTGGTAATTTTGGTAAGCAAAGAAGGAAGAATTATTAGACTTTATTGAGAGAATAACAATGTAATAAAAATTAGGAAAAAACTATTTATAAAGTATTGTAAAGCGGTACATCGTGTATGTAATTTGTCCATAAAGACTTGAATAAAAAAAATATTATTATTAAGACTGCTTGGAAAATGGGAGTGTGAGTAAGTTTGTAGGAGCCGCCTATAGAGCTCCTGAGGTGAAAGACATGCAAGACTAAAGCAGCGGTGGTGCTCGAGAAAGCTGCGCTAGAATATGTGGCAGAGAAAGCTCCTGCGGGTCTTTCAACTGTAAGGCACTCAATGAGAGATTTTGCCGCGCAGATTATCGGAGTACTGGGTTTTGATAGTATCAGCAGGGCGACCGCTGTATGTATTTTCGGAAGACCGGCTTCTGTAGAGGATGAGTTTGCAATAATGCAAACTGAGCTGGTTTGGTTGAAGGAACTCTAGCGGCGTGGCGTCTCTACCACTTTTGAGTAGACCATAGAGGCAGCTCATACTGCAGAGTCAAGAGGAAGCGGTAATTTTCCCAGCTCTAAGTCGGTGAGTTCAAAGTCAGGCAGATTATTCTGGATGCCGGGAGAACCATCAGCGACATTTCCGTGCGGAATGTCCATAAATTGAATCAGGGGCCATTGAGGTGTGCAGCAAAGGTGATTTACCGAGGATCACAAAGTGTGAAGGCATGAAAAAATTCGGTTTGATCACTTCTGAACCCAAGCGGGTGAGCCCGAAGTAAGTGGTCTGCATCGTTCCAAAAGATGTCGATGACGCCAGCAACGAAATTACCAAAATATGCAGAATTGGCTGAAAAACTTGCAGTTTGGCGTAGAGTCAGTGGAAACCAGAACAAGGAGGATGCTTTCATTGAGATAAGTGAGAGTGCTTATGAATGACTGATGCGTGGGAGGAGAATGTTCGTTGGGTAGTTGTGTCTGCCATTTCGTGAATACAAACTGGTCAGAAGGTGTTTTAGCTGTTTAGACTTAGGGCATGTGCTGAAAAATTACCCGAGTAGGGGCAGTGTCTGCATTAGATGTGGTCGTAGTAACCACCTCTTGCCGAATCGCTCGAATGAAGAAGTTTACCGCAACTTCCAATTGCGGGGGCTACCTATAACTTACTCGGTTTATTTGAAGCAGTTTCCGATATATGTAAGACTTTATAAGAAGGAGCGAAGGAGGATAGTCGCATAGAATGGTTGCACTCAAATATTGTCAAATGAATAGAAATGGTGCGTCAGCTATTATTCTATACATGCGAGTGGATGTTAATTAATACTAATATCGCTGGTACGGTCTCGGGAAACCCGGTTGGGCGATATCGGGCCATATCTCAGGCGCTATCACTTCTAATGACAGCAGAGGTTTAGATAATGCAAAAACAATTGGGTCAATCAGCTTGTAACTGGTTGCTTACTGTTAATCACTATTCGATTTAGTTCGCTTTTGTCACTGGTCATTCCCGAGTACTGCAGTTTCGCTCTAGCTTTACGTTTTCCATTTATGAGCTTCCTTATGTCTCTGATTGTATTTCAAGCAAAAATACTTACTCGTTTTGCTTTCTTACATATCAACCTAAAATCTAATTTCAATTTATTCGTTTCTTTTTTATTATATTTAGTAATTTCAATGTATTATATTTTCATTGAAAAGCTAATGGATCTAAGTAACATCATTGGTATTCTTTAGAAAAAATAATATACTTTTATTATATGACTTTGATCTTAATTAAGTTCAATATTTATATATGAGCTTTTACTATTATATTGTGATTATACGATGATTTTCTAAACATTTTAAAAGTTCAACTTTTTACCTATAAATAATATTTTCTTATTACATCAAACTCAATTACAAAAAGAAAATAGAATCAACACCAATATCAAAATTAAGAGAGAGAAATATTTATAATACGGTTTGTTTGTCATGAGCAGCCTTTTGTAATCAATTTTGTATACTTTATCATCAAAATCAAAGTCAAACTACCTTTATAGGGTAAAAAAAATGTTCATGGAAGAATTTCATCAACACTTACAAGAATATAAATATTGTACTCCTTGAGGTATCTATACGATGGTATCCAGAACACCTACGTGTACATTCATATTATGAAAATTCAAACAAAACTCTTTATGTTACCATCAGATATTGCTAAAAAAAATGTAGGCATTTACATATTGCATAGGCTCCGTTCCTAATGCCAATTTTCAATTTTTCAAAAACGTCCACCTAAGCACACAACAGCCCAATCTGCCCAAAAACTACGAGTAATGTGCGCCCATCTTTTAAGCAAATGCATAGAAATAAGAAGGAAAAATTTGTTTATTTTCATATGTTTACAGAATCATGAAAAGCATATATTTTCCAATTTTTCACATTTCTTTCAGTATTAACTTCAATATTTTAAGTTGAGATCCTTTTTGCTAATGGTTCACTGACTTTCAAGTGATGTGACTAACTGCAAAGAATACACGAGCACATACGCCCAGGCTATATAAGGGCAAATGGAAGCTGGCGAATTGTGTACACACTTTTATATATTGTTAGCAGTATATGAATAAAAAAATTTAAATAAATAAATAAAAAAAAATGAGAAAAAATTGTTAGCTGAAAAATGGAAAAATTGCGTCTCATCCCCGTCAAATAGGATTTTAACCCTTCTTTTGTAAAATGAAAAACGTGGAGAATAAAAGAAGCAAAACAAAATTAAAACGCAGAAGTGAGCAGAAAAACTCCCCAAAGAGACTAAATAATGTGAATTGAATAAGGTAGCATACTCGTTATGGTAGGGTAGGTAAGTCTGGTCGTATTTGGTGGTTTTTATATGTGCACATGGTCCGTCCGCCTGGGCATGTTGCCATTTACGACACCAACCAGACTAACCTGGGGACAAGTAGAGGCCGATCGTATGAAAACCTCATCTGTTTCTGGCATTAATTTACCTAAGTGGTTAAATGTGGCTTTGACAAAGGATGCCCCCAACCATGCTATGAATGCATGGATAGAAACACGTTGAATGAATGTCATGTGGCTAAGAACTCTTACCCGATATGATATTCAAGTTAAACAAGGGTAGTATGCCTTCGTATCTTGGTTGCGACACGGAAACACTTTAAGTTCAGCTTCAGAATCCTCACGTGGGGCGAATTTCATTTAGTTAAGAAGAACTGCAATAGACAGTTAAGCTAATAAACAGAAGTTTTACAATGTAAAGCATAAATGTACAAGCACAAGTACATGTGTCAAATTATTGGTTCTTTTATTTTTTCATTTTTTTTCCTCTCAAAATTATAATGGAAAGTCCCTTTCATAATACTATGAATTTTAATTTTTTTGCCATTGAAATCGAAATGACTTTTTCCAAAGCATAGAAAAGTTTTATTATTGGTAAATGGTTTCTACTCATTGTTTTTTTTTTCAAATTATGATAAATATTTTATGTTTTTAATATGGAACTGCTTATTTGTGCAGATATTTATGAGGAAGCCCAAAAAATAGTAGAAAGTAGTTTTTGCACAATACGTCTCAACGAAGACATAGTTAATCATTGAAGAAGGTCCTTGCCTATTTTTACCTTATTAAAAAAATTGTTTGAGAAGGTTTTTCAAATTGTTCTGGTGTTTTTGTTTGCCTTCTAAAAATATCCATATTGATCAAAATTGAGTATGTTTTTTTTCTCTATAAATAAAGAGTATACGTTCTGTAGAAGAAAAACAGGTGTCATCATTATTAATATTGTTTTTGTTATTTTTAGATGTTTTCTTATCCCATGAATAAACAAATTTAATTCAAGGTAATAGAAATCTATATTCAGTCTGATTTATATATGTTCTTTAGTATAAAATAAAGTATTTGCTTGAGAAAATATTTACAGTTATTATGAAAAAATAAGAAAATTGATTAAAAATATTATGGACTTACAATAGTTTCATAAAAAAATAAATATGGTATCTGGATTTTTTCCTCATAATTTATCAGAAATTTAAAAAATATATTTTAACATTTTAATTAATTTAGACGATCTTTGATGTGAAAAGAAAAATGCGTCTCCAATTGAAAATCAATTGAAAAAAATTGATGCGTAAAGTTTAGAAGTCACGGTAATCTTGTGTTTTTTGGAGCAAAATAATTTATCGAAAATTACATATCTACTCAACCGAAAATATATTGAAATTTCAAGTTGTGAGCTTTTTGAATTGTGAAGATGAGCTTAATATAAAATTGAACTATTGTCTTAAAATTTATATTCTAGTGTGAACCAGAAATTTTTTTTTCAAAAATGTTTGGTCATGAACTGATTGTTTCTTTTTAAATTCTCTGAAAATTACTTTACTATTAAAATTTCTGCTATCAACAAAAATATTTGCTTCAATATTAACTATATATATCTCATAAAATTAAAAGAAAAATTACTAGTAAAACGCCAACAACTATTTTCTAAGTGTCGATTATACTTTTTATAAAGTAGCAAAAATTTAAATTTATATATGCATTATTTATCATAGTAGTCTGTTAGTTTATATTATTTGGAGATAATATTTCAAATGAATTTGATATTTCGAACAGTATTAAAAGTTACAAAAATAATTCAATACCGAAATCATAGAAAAAGAACGCAGTATTCTTTTTAAAAAAAAATAATTTTTAAACGTTATTAAGTTAGAAATTTTGAAAATCAACAATTTGATAAGCATTTGTTGTGGATCAGTCTTTTTGTCAGATAAAACATTTGCAGAAATGTCAGATCGGAAAGCAGTTATTAAAAATGCTGACATGAGCGAAGAAATGCAACAGGATGCAGTTGATTGTGCAGCTCAAGCTCTGGCTAAATACAGTATTGAAAAGGATATAGCGGCTTTTGTGAAAAAGGAATTCGATAATAAATATAATCCAACATGGCATTGTATTGTGGGTAGAAATTTCGGATCCTATGTAACCCATGAGACCCGACATTTTATTTATTTATATATGGGACAAGTGGCAATCTTACTATTTAAGAGTGGATAAAGAAGGACAATTTACAGCATTTCGGCAGTCTTTTTTTTGGATATAACCCAAATTGCTCAGTTGTGAAGTATTAATTAAGTTTCCTAATAATTTTCTTTAAAAAAAAATTGAATTAGTTAATGTTATTTTATATATTGATTTGTTTTTAATTAAATTATTGTTAGAATTTTTTGGAAAAATAATATGAAAATAGAATAAATGTCAAAAAAAAATTAGGCAGGAGCCTTTGAAATTGGATTTTTCATTTATTGAATTTTAATTTGCATGGGCATGGATGGCTTTTCTAATATAACTTATTTGGTATGAGTTTGGTTGTTATCCTGTTGGCAGAATAATTTTATCGTCAGATTCGATTCATCATATGGGTCTGTAATAGTACTTCTATTATTCAGATTATGAATAATAATTTGATCCATTATTTGTAGTGTGGATATCATCCATGATGACCAACGTACTTTATTTTTCTTGAAACAATGCAAAGCACTTTACGGTCTTCTTACCCGTTATCTGCGTTCATTACATCCGGCGGCATCCAAACACGAGGCAAGTGAAAGCTTCAACCCAGGACTGTATACTGGCGAAAGCGGCAAAATTACAAACGGGCCGAGAAAAAAAATTGAACAAAAACATTTTAGGGCGACACTTTGGAAATATTCCTCGGGCGGTATATAAGTTTTGCTTTAATCGAATCATATAATATTGAGTACTTTTTCCAATGCTTAATTTAAAAGCTGTTTTGCAAACTCTATGCTGGTCTTAATATGTCTGGGCTGAAAAACTTTTTTTTTCCATTTTTCGTAGCAGCCAACCATAATTTTAATAAGTTTGAATTATTTTCTTCCAAAAGTAATATTTTATAAGTTCTATTGGTTATCTATTGGTAATCTGTTTTTTTTAAACTAAAAGAAAATATAGATATCGTGAACAACATCGGAATTTTTTTCTGCATCCGAACGTGGACATTTTTAGACATACAATAATAGTAAATGAACAACCTTAATTGAATATCTTGAATTGTTTTTGAATGATTTTCAATCACTTTTCTTTTAAAATAGCCTCAACGCAAAAATTCCAACAATGTCATATTGCTACATCTTGACGACCAAAAAATTCATTAATATATATCATGATATGATTCCGAATTCACTGTAATGGCCCCTTCACAATCATTGTCGAAGAAGAACATCCCAATAATTTTTTGGGATGCCAATTTTTGTTGTTAATCAAATGTGCTTTATCGCTAAAGATGATTTTCGATAAAATATCAGTTTTACAGAATGCCTGTATTTTTAGTAAATTCGGATGATTAAAATGTTCTATTAGTAATGACTTCTTAACTAAAATTATCTTAGATTATAAAGTATAAAAATAGACAGTCCCGTAGAATTGCAATGCAATAAAAACCAAATTTGCCGACTCTTATCCAAGTTGTAATTTAAAATGAAGTTATATTAAACACTTATAAAATGAGAAAAAGGTATTATTTTAATTTAAAATATTATTAAAATTTAATAGATATACTTTGGATCATAAAAAACAAAGATTAATAAATGAAAATATAATTCAGAAGATTGACAAAAATCTTTTTTAGCTGTTGTGTCTGACATATATTTTTACATATATAATTGCGAACCAAATTATTGGTGGGTCGGGTTTGAGCTTTTTTTATCCTCCAATTTGTAGTTTTGCCATATCGAATGTAAACAATCGTTTTCTGCACGGTATTTATTGAAAAAATTTTTAACGTCGTTTTCCAATAGATGGAACTAGCAGTAAATGCTGGTTCAAAATATTGAATCACAAACCCCAAATCATAAGCTTAGGCAGCTGTCAACAGCTCCTCATCCCTATATTTATGACTTTTTATCGGTTTAATTTTTTTTGTGCGTGAAAATGTCGAAATTTGAGCCAAATAAGCGTAATTTGCAGAAAGTTTTGCTTTTTGCTTTCAATTCGAAAAAAAAACGGTAGCTGGGGTGCGTCGAATAATTGTAGAAACTTAGGGTAAGGCTGTATTAGTGAGAACGTGTCACGAATGGTTCCAACGCTAGATAAGTGGTGATTTCGACATGGAAGACAAGGAGCACCAAGGACCGATGAAAAAGTTTGAACACGCAGAATTGGAGGCATTACTGGATAAAGATCCATATCAAACATAACAAGAACCTGTATATTTATTGGGCGAGACTCAATAAGCCATTTTCCATTATTTGAAAGCCTTGGGAATGATCCAAAAGCATTAAAATTAAGTACAATAGAAGTTGAACCCGACAGACGTCGAACAGCGTTTTTTTACGTGCGACAGCTGCTCCAAAGATAATAAAGGAAGGGTTTTCTGCATGATATTGTAATTGGCGATGTAAAGTGGATCCATTACAATAATCCACAGCGAAAAAAATCGTGCCATGCATCAACATCGACAGCCAAGCCAAACATCTATGGCTCGAAGTTAATGCTATGTATTTGGTGGAACCAGCTCGATGTGGTATATTATGAGCTGTTGCAACCGGGTGAAACCAGCTCAGGAGCTTGCTACCGAACACAACTGATACGTTTGAGTAGAACATTGAAGGAAAAACGACCACAATACAAGCAAAAACACGACAAAGTGATTTTGCAGCACGATAATGCTCGGCCACATGTTGCTAAGGTGGTTGAAACCTACCTAGAAACATTGAAATGGAACGTTCTGCCCTAACTAACGTATTCTTCAAAAATCGCTCCTTCCGATTACTACCTCTTCCAATCCGATGTTACGAAGAGACCAAAAATTGGGTCGATTTGTTGATCGTCTCAAAAGATAAGCAGTTTTTTCTGCCAGAAAGATAGGAAAAAGTTGTGGATAGCAATAGACAATACTTTAAAGCATGAATAGTTGAGCATTTTATCTCAATAAAGCCTCAAATTCTTCCATTTGTACTCCGAAAAGTATTTAGTTTTAAGTTATAGAAAGTGAGGTGAAAAAACTTAATATAAAACAATAATTTAATGTGTTAATATATTTACAGAAAATGAAGTGTTCAGTTAAAAAGTGGTTTAGTTATCCGGAAACTAAAAATTCACAAATTTCTTTTTTCTGGTGAGTTGCCGATGAAACTAATTATATATTTGAATAAAGGTCATAGTTGCATATTATTCAACTTATTTTAATTGCATTTCGCTTTAAAACTAAAAAAATCTTGTAAAACATTAAATGTAAACAGACGATCAGTTGTGATCAGATTGATGTGTCAATGACGGTCGTCTGATTATTTTCCGATGGGGGTTTTATTGATTTTATATTTTCACATAATTAAAAAATTTTACCTGTTCATTTTCATATATGTAAAATTCCAATATAAGTATCCTAAAAAATCATTTATAAAAATATAATTTTGAATTTATGAGTTTTTATATTAATGTCTGTGAGTATTAATATATGATATAACTCAATGCTTACATACTATTCCAACTTAAAGCCAAAGCTTCTTCCATTGAAAAATGATGTGAGTAAATTTCTTATACTTCATAATCTACAATTGTACTACATTAATCTTGACATCAAAAAAAAAATAATTATGACATGTGTGTTTTTACAGATATTTTAAAAGTTGCAAAAAATCAACAGATGATTTACTCTATATTTGGTTTCGAACAAATTCTAAAAGAAAATTATAGTTTTCACAAATTATTGATAAGATTATCAAAAGGTACTACAATACAATAGAACTAATTCATCACTACCAAGCTTAAAAAAGTTTAAAATTAGCTGTTTGATTATGATCATTCCAGAGTAATAAAATGCGCTACTATTTAAGGTAGCAATTGAGGATGGGAATATTGTGGTACGTCAAATACAACACTATATGTGTAAGTATATTTATATGTCTCAAGTTAATTATAAAATCGATTATAAACGTGCTCATCTAGTTTTCAAATTTAATAAAATATTCCGGACAGGATTTTGTCATCTGTTGCTAACAACCAACGAATAGGTGAATTGTTAATTCTTTATTTTTTTGTGCCAATTTGTTAATACATCAATTTTGGCTGATAAAGATATTAAATCCAGTAATGCATATAATAATATGTGACTTATCTGGAAATTTGAAAAATCCAAGCAAATAATTATAAAATGTGTTAAAATTAGTTTTTTTTTTAAATATCCTTAAACTTATTTTTTGATCAACTGAAGGTAAATAAATTCACGTACACTAACTAAATATAGATTTCACTTATATTGATTCTTGTGCATTTTCCATTTAGCTTTTCAATTCGAATACAATGGAATACACCTGATCTAGAGCACTTAAAGAGTAGAACTTGAAGAAGTTGCCATAAAGCATTTTGTACTCCAATATTAGTGTGCATCTGACAAAAATAATTCAGCTTCTTGACTTTGGCATAGAGAGTATTATTATGGGAGCAGATAGAAAGTGCCAAGAGTGTTTAGAAGAATAAAGATGGTCTGAAAGAAGTAACGCTTCGTCCATACTGTCGCCAATTTGAGCACAGCGCACATTCTTTTATAAGACTTGGCTACCATCTATCAAGAGTTAGTCGATTTCAAATGTTTCGGGAATCCTTTTAATATGAACTTGTGCTGGTACAATTGCAAGAACGCTTTCGCAACGAATAAATTCCTTTTGATTGAACACATAAACATTGATTATTTTCTTTGAAAAGGAACTGAACTCACCACCAAATCTACTATATAGTTTAGTTGTTTCAAAATTGAATTCGATATATTATTGTCCAGTTGAGTTTCTGATTCTATAATACGTTTTCGTGCAATTCCAAATGATACAAGTCCTTTTGAAATTCGATTGCAATTTTCCACAAGCTCAATAACTTTGATTTTTCACTTTAACAATAGATATTTTTTTTTTACTTTTTTAATTTCTTTCCTATTGTAATCTTTACTTTAGAATAGTTTTGCAGCAAAATAATATAGTTAGAATGTCTTAGCACACTTATGTCTTTTCTTTATTAAAAATAACATACCCATAAGGAATTTAAAGTATCTAACAAAGTTGTAAGAATTTTATGACCATTGAATCAGTTTTTTTGGTAAATCCAATTAGTATCAAAAAAACTGAAAGAAAAAAATTAGTATAAAAAAAATTTGAATATTCCTTTCAAATAATTACATACAATTTTGGTACAGCAGCAATCATATTGTTGTAGTTTCTAGAATTTCTTCATCACAATAAATTTTTATTAATTTTCTCTGACTTTCAATATAATTAACAAATTTTTGTGAGGAAACCGATAGAACCGATTCGCACATAAATCCAAGCCGCCAATTGATCATAGTCTCTTGATCGTGGCGATACAACATGATCTCTGGCATTGTTTCGGGCTTCTGGCAGTACAACTACAAACTCGAATAGTATCTATAGACTATAACAACTAACCAATGGACAAGTTGAAGTCTTAATATTATCATTGACACTTATGTATTTTTTTCTATTTGTTTAGCTATCTATAACTACGTAAATATTGTAACAAGCAGATTTTACGACAAAGACACAACAATAACAAGACAGAAACATGAGAGAGTAAACAACTATTGGTGTTTCTCTGACTAGCAAGATTTTAACATTTGAAGAAATGACGTGGCCAATTTTTTTTTAAACGTAAATAGGGAAGCTACCAGAAAAAATTCTTTTTATAAGAGGATCATAGTGATAAGATAGTCGGGAATGAAACTTTTAATAACGGGAGACGTATAAATTATGAGCGAAGGAAACATTCAGATCACTTTGTTACGAACACAGAATAGGGCATCAATAATTTGTCGAAGTATTTTGTATTATCAGGTGTACCACGTGTATAAGCTTAAATCCGCTGTTTTTTAGTCAAAAAAACACATGTTTTTTTCCTAGAAAGCAAAAACAAATTTATTCAAAGTACTTGCCCTCGCAAGCTACACATTTTTTTTATCTCTCGGCCAATTTGTTGATACCACGCCAACAAAAGAATCGAAGTGATGCTCAGCGAGCCCATGGCCCATCGACGAATACAGCTGGTAGTCGGAAGGATCCAGGTCTGGTGAATATGAGAGGTGGGGTAGAAACCTTCCAGTTGAGTACCTCCAAGTAGTTTCGGACCATTTTTGACGTGTGCGATGGTGCGTTGTCGTGGAGGAAAATCAGCTTGTCATGTCTTTGTTGATAATCCGTCCTTTTGTCATGCAAAGCACGGTGTAATTTGATCAGTTGTTGGCAGTAGCGGTAGACAATGACAGTTTCACCAGGTTTTAACATCTCATTGTAGACGATACCCTGCTGATCCCATCAAACGCACAGTATCGTCTTCCGTCCAAAGCGATTTGGTCTTGGAGAAGATTTTGATGTTTGGCCAGGATCAATCCACGATTTCTTGGTGTTTAGGATTCTCTAAATATATCCAATTTTCATCGCCTGTCACAATCCGATGCAGGAACGACTTTCGTTTTTGTGTGGCGAGTAAGATTACGCATGTGTTTTGGCGTTGCTCAATTTGCATATCGTGCAATTCATGCGGCACCCATGTTTCCGATCTTTCCAATCTTCCCCATGGCATGCAGACGCATGGAAATGGCTGGTTGAGTAACACCCAATTGCTCCCCCGAGCATTTTTTGCGATCCAAAAGAGCCTGCAATTGATGGTCCTCAACCTTCCTAGACCGATTTTCACGCTTCTTGTCCCACAAGTCAAAATTGGCGTCTTTGAACCAACGAAACCAATCTCGGCACGCTGTTTCCGATAAACACTGTCACCATTGGCCTCCATAAGCATTCTATGCGATTCGGCAGCTGATTTCTTCAAATTGAAGCAGAAAATCAGAGCTTCCAGCATATGCTCTTTTTCTGGCACAAAACTAGACATGATTACCAAAGCAAAAATGTATGTTGTTGTATGAAATTGCTGACAATGTGCACTGATTAATGTTGAAGAATGTCAAACTCATAAAAAAAAATATGGCGTACCCATGGTAGCTTAATACGCTCACTCACGCCATCTATGAGCAAACAGCGTATTTAACCTTATACATTGGAATTGGCAGCCTTGGTAGAACTTCATAGTTCAATATCGTAAGTCCATATCGATTTTTAAATCGTGTTTCAAATTAAAAATTTGTTCTCTAATGTCATTTTTGATTGGTTGTTCAGTAGTCTAAGAAGTAGTCGGTAACGTCTGTTAAGTTAAAATCTTGTTGACGTCGTATGAGCATTCCAAGTAAGTCGTTTGTCTGGGTTTACAAATAGCATAATTTGCCTTTTGGTGGAATAATATCGCCTATAAGGTATATTTGGATTGGGGAATCTTTGCAGAGGGTGTAGGTAAAATGAACACTCTTCTGCTCATTTACTTTTATTTAGGTTTTGGAGATTTTTGATACGGAATTGTATATTTCTGGAAGCGATTTTGATATTGGATCTAGGAAACTGCCTTTATCATCAGCAAAGGTAACAGTTAAAGTTGGAATTAGTAACTCGAATTAGTTGGAATGTTAAAGGTATAAATATTGTATAGGATTGGACCAAGAATACTGCCTTGAGGTACACCAGCTGTGATAGGGGCCATTTTGGAATGGTCACTATTAACTGTTTTTTGGAAATGACGTTGGTAGAGATATGATTTTAAAATAAGAAAGTATATGGAGGGAAGAAAGTTCTTGAGTTTCCAGAATAGCTTCAAAAGCTTGTAATATATCTAGGAATATGCCTGGACAAACACTCTTTTCACTCAAGAGAGGACGCAATCTAATCGACCACACGATGACATTGACGGGTTGTAGAGTGTTTTGATTGGAAACCGAATTGATGATCAAGAATAATTTTAATATTTTCAAGAATAGTGTAAAGGCGTTTTAAAAGCAGTTTTTCAAAGATATTTCCAAGGATTGGTAACAAGCTGATAGATCTATACGAGGATAGGGAATTTACTATTTTTTTTAAATTTCTAAAGTAAGGGAAAATAGATAATATAACGAATACTGCTGAATATGTAGGTGATAAACATGAGCGTTTTCTTGGAGATTTGTTTGAGGATAGTAGCGGTTATTAAATCATAACCAGGGGATTTTTTATTGGAAACTTGATGGATTATATTTTTAATTACGAATGGGGTAAAATTTTTAGTAGGAGGACTCATAAGAAGTGCAATTGTGAGTTCATTATAAATTTACTGTGAGTGTGTCTTATATCTATGTCCTTGTGTAGAATGAAAGTATTCACCAAGTACTTGACAAATACCAGTTTTTATGTCCGAATTCTCCCAGAGACCGTTGTTTTGTGGCAGTGGGTGAGATGTACTTTTATAAGATATAATTCGTTTTGTTGCTGTCCATAATGAACATTCCTTGTTTACTGTTCGTATTGTTCATTTTGATATTTTTATATTTCAGTTTCCGTTGTAGTTGGTTTAGTTTGGAGCGTATTACCATTGCGCTCTAGCTTTTCATTTTTCATTCATTAACGTACGTATATTTGAGGGCAAGTTTTACATCAATGTCATTTGCTGTTTCAAGTTTTTGTTTTAAGTTAATCTGTTGATCTAATTCGTTCCAATCGATTGTTCCATTTCTGAGTCTAGGAGGAGGATATTTGATAAAAGGATTTATGTCAAGAGTATAGGGACAGGGATTATAGTTAAAATTCAGGTCTCTTAGAACCTGATTACCATGACTACTTCATTATCTCTCACTCAATAAGGACCTATGGAGTGAGAGATAATGAAGTTGTCAAGGCAATCAGGTCATTTAAAAGTAAGTTGGAAGTGTACGAGAAATTACTTAATAGTTTGTACAGGGTAGTGCGGATTGCAGAGTCACTCCTCAAGGATTACTAACGCGGCAACGCCATTGAGGGTGCTAAGCATTATAGTCACTACCCGCGAGCAATGATATTTTAAACGACTGGAAGGAGTAGTGATAATTTTGTTAGGAGGACAGTATACAGATGCTATATTTAGGTTAAATTGGGAGTTATTAATTGTAACAACAGCGGATTGGGGGGATTCGGAGATGAAATTGGAGGGGATGTAATTTTTCTTATAAGGATAGCTGTTCCACCATGCGCAGTATTGTCAGGATGGTCTCATGTATAGTAAAGTACGAACTTGAGGTGAAGTGCGTCTCTGTTACAACTGCTAAGTCAATACGTTTATTGTGGAGTAATATGTCTTGTTCCTGTCGATGAGAGGAATTCGCGGTGGAATATGACATTTATCCCTTTGGAATTCCATAATAGGATGGAGAGGGAATTTGCGGTGGAAGATGTCATTTATTTTGTAGTAATTGACGCTAAATTGGACACAACAGACATTTACATATTCACAAAGGTTGTTAGTAGTATTTCGATCTATTAAATTAGAGTTCTTGTTAATTAGATCATAGACAGACAGGGATGGAGGAGGAATATAAGAGCAACGATTATTCGATTGTTCCTCTTTTTGCTGTTGTTACTGCTGTTGTTGTGGTTGATTCTGCATTGGCACTATGCTGCTTAAACCAGCTACTATCGTAGCGAATGACGAATTGGGAAAGATGTATTTAACTAAAATATTTTTGTAAGCCTTTGTAGTTGGAACGATGATTGCCAGAACAAATTTGGCTCTTTGCCAACCTATCTTTTTTTTTGTTTATTCGGTTATCAGATGCTCACCCAGTTTCGGTATGCCTAACATATATTCCTGACATCTATGGAATTATGTGATATCTTTATTGGGATAGGACTCTTGAACTTTAATTTTCGAGTACAGAAGACTGTCAACCTCGAAAATGGCTTTGTTGTTGGCAGCTGGTTTTAGTGATATGAAGGAGAAAGGTAGACATCTCCTCCCTTCTGTTTAAGTTAAGATATGCTGATTACTTCATGGCCTAGCATCTTTAATTTATTGTTTATATCTTATGTAAGGGTTGTATGATATAAACTTAGAGCAAAAACTTTGTAGGATTTTTCCTCTTTTGGTTGGTATGTGTGCAAATCAGCCCTAATAGGATCGCATCATTGAGCGACTTGAGGTTACTTCCATAAAAGATGGTGAGTCGTTGCTCACAGACATCTATGGCCGGCCCCGCCATCTGTAATATGATGATGAACGGTCTCTTGGTGCAATTGGTGGAGGCCGGTTATGGTGTGATCGCATATGCGGATGATCTTCTGCTTGTGATTGAAGGGGAGAGTAGGTAGCGGATAGCCGCTATATACAGATATTATCTGACAATTTACATGGGACCTGAAAGTGACGCGTGGAAGAATTCACTACCGTCTACGATGGCGCACCCCACTTGCTGGTTGCCCGGTTACGAATGAAGAGGTGAAATTTGGCAATATCGATAGGATGAGAGTGTGAATCGCAGATGGATTTGAATTTGGTATATTCCTTAGGTATCTGCTCATGGGATATGGCAGTATGAATGGGTTCCTGTATGGGCGTGGACTGATTGCGGTGGATAGCTGCCCTTGTGGGGCACGGAGGAGGGTGCCAAGCACCTTCTCATTGAGTATGGTCTGTATGGGAATTTTCGTGATATAGGTGCATGTGGAATTGTAGTGAATGGTGGCAATGTGGATGTGAGTGTTGTTTTAAATATGAGAGAACGATGTGCTGTTGCTTATATTCTGATTGGAAGTTCTATTAATTAGCTTTATTATGGAGGACATTTTTTCCACTAATATCCATATCATATTTGTTGAATAATACAAAAAAACCTTATGTGTTCTGGTAAAATGCTTGTAAGACATTCAGGATGCATGATCTAAAAATTATGCGTTGCCCTTATTATCAAGGATACCAAGATACTGTTTAGATTAGTTTTTTTTTATTAGAGCAATACTGAAAACGATAAATGATTATACTTGCTAGCCGTTCAAATATTTCTACATTAATTTAACATAGATACAAAGTATACAAAATTCTTTTGAATAGATTGTAAGGATGATCAATAATCAGTTCAGAGATTCTTTGGAGATATTACGAGTTCTCGTCTACCAAAATATTGTATTTTTCGAAAGGCAAGTATTTTGAATATTGTTATAGTTTGATGTCTAACTTAGGTGGCTTATTGAATAAAAAATAATTCCAAATATGACGATTTCGCTTAAAGGTAATCTAATTTTCTACTGTTACAAATTTAGTTATTATTATTGATAATATTTTAATATTTTACTCTCTATAACGTCTTGAACTAAATTTTTTAACACCATTCTTCGAAAAGTATTTAGTAATAACTTTTCTAAATAATGTATGAATACTGGTAAGATCAAGAATTTTGACTTGATTTGAAACGACGGAATCCTTTCTCTATGAAACACTATGGAATAATAGTCAGATAGGCATTGTTTTAACAAACAGAATGTAATGTTGAAATAATTAATAAATGTATGGGTATATCAAGGAAGACATAAGTTAAATAATTTAAAGAAATGAAAAATGTTTTATACTTATCTATTAAAATAGGTATAATTAGTAGTGCACAAAATCATGAGATCCGATAATGATTAAAATGGAGAAAAAAAACTTTCCGCTAAATCTAATCGGAATTATT